>CM060937.1:303931393-306816393 GCA_030765085.1 Allium cepa | reverse complement strand
AAAAACATCATTTTTAACCATATAAAAATGCATAGTAGAATGAGAGGTCAAGAACAACTCACAAATACCTAAATTACCAATTTCTTCCCTTAGATCTAAGGTGGACATCAACGGAGAGGAATGCAAATAGACCAAAATGATAATCTCAAGTTTCTCTATGTTAATTACCACTCTAATTATGATATAGGCTAAGATTAGTAAAAAAAGATAGGCTTTATGATGAATATAGGGACAATGGAGGTTTAAAGCTATTTTGGAAAAGATGAAAATGACTTAGATTAGTTCCTACAGCCTCCCCTTAGCAAAAAATTTGAGGTCGGTTAGTGGGCTTAAGCATGACTTAGTTAATTATCCACGAATGCAGATCAATGGTAGTCAATACTTAAAACAACTATTACTTTCAAATGGTAAGTCTGTTTTTCTACTATGACCACTCTACCGAATGGAAAACTCTGTGTGTGTGTGTGTGTGTGTGTTTGTGTGTGTGTGTGTGTGTGTGTGTCCTTTCCACTGCCATCTTATCATTGCCTCTTGGTTAAGTGGTTGTATGTTGACTTCTCCTCATCGAGGTCATGGGTTCAATCCATTTTGAAGTTGGTTATAATTGGATTTCGGTAGTGCGACCGACGTCAGTTGAAGCGTTTAATATTCGCATCTACACCAACAACATATTACAGCCAAGCCAACATGAGGGGGTGTGTGTGTGTGTGTATTGTTTTCCATTAACTCATATTTGCTTTGCTTTGCCTTGTGTGCTCGTTGTCCAGAAATTACAACAGCTAATTTCATTGCTTTGTCGTTGTCCCATTGTCAATCTGTGCTTATCCGTGCCCGTTTTCATCTTGTTCTCGTTGTTCTCTAGCCTCGAAAGGTGAGCAATCACTCACGATTAACAATTTTATATTTAAGTAAATAAATATCACTTGAATTGACCCTTGACATGTTTATTATAGCTAGGATTTTTGTTTAGTTAATATACACATGATTTTATATGTTACCATGCTCACTTTGACATATGTATGATGATATGATGTGATGTTAATTTTGATGCATATAATTATATGTTGCTTTGAATTATATTTTTATTGACATGTATGATATGTTAATTTGTGATTCACAATTGCGAGTTCCTTGTATATTATGTCGTTAATTATCTTTTTCAATCACTCTGCAAATTCCCTGATATCGGAAATCACTATGGGTTGAAATGATACATACACGAACGATCTTATAGATTAGGGAAAATTCGTTACGAGTTGAAATGATAAATCCAAACGATTTTTATTGAATTTAAATTTTGCGATTGCGCGTTGAAGTGATATATACCCGTAAATATTACATATTGTGGATTGAAACGATAAATATCCATATCACCTGACCATAGGATAGAAAACTATATACGGACATCGTTAGTCTATTTTTGAAAAATGATTCCAAAGTTTTGAAAGGAAATATATGGGTTTTAATAAATATTGATTTTAAAATATAATATAAAGATTTTATTTTAATATATGAGTAAAATTTAGACTTTTAAATTATATGTTTGGAAATTTTAATTTTATAAGTTAAGTTTCAAAAAGGTTAATTTTAAAATTTTACTTATAATTTTATTTATTTTAAATATATAAAATATAGTTTAAAATAAAATAAAATATATTTAATAAAATAAGATTTAATTTAATAATACTTAATATAATAATTAATTAATTTAATAGAATTAGTTGGATAAGTATATATATTGTATTTAAAATATTTATTTAAAGTTTATACTAAAATTTTGAAAATAGATTTTGTAATAACTTTAACAAAATAAAGGTTGGGTGGATATATTTAGTTAATTTGAAATTTAGTTTGTTTAAGGATTGAAAATAAATAAGAATTGATTGGAAACCTACTGATTTAGAGATTTTGTAAGGTATGATTTTATAATTTGATTTAATTGAAGGTGATTAAATGAATATTTTTAAATTTAAATAATATTTAATATTTAATATTGATTTAATTTGAGATTTTATTTAAATGTTATTAAAAATGATTAAGTGAATATTTTCCAATTTAAATAAAATTAAAGTTGAATTTTGAAATATGAATGAAGTTTATCAAATTGAGTTATTGTAAATGTTTAAATATGTAAACTTTAAAACCTATTGAATTGGAAGTGGTTTAAATTTGTAGTTCAAACCTGGATTTGAAATCGATAAATTAAAAAAGATTTTTAATGAGAATTTGGATTGAACCGCTAACCTTCTTTATTTGAAATTGTTGAACTGAGATTTGTTCTAAATTGAATTTTGGAACTAAAGTTGATTTGGATTGATTTGTGAAATTGGAAGAAACAATTCTAATTTGAAACTATCTTCGACATAAACTATTTTTAATATATAAACTATTCTTAATATATAAACTATTTTTAATATATAAACTATTTTAATTTATAACCTATTTTTAGATATAAATTATTTTTAATGTATAACTATTCCAATATATAAACTACTTTCAATATTCAAACTGTTTAAGTTAGAACAGTTATGATTTAAGCTGTTATGGTTTCAAAAGTGATATGATTTCGAAAGTGATATAATTTCGAAAGTGATATGATTTAAAGTGAATATGATTTCGAATGTGATGTGATTTTGAAATGAACATGATATTTTGATATGAAGTATGAACTGTTTAAAATGGAAATGACCACGGTGTGAAATAAGCATTTGATTGTTAAAAAGACCGGATCTAATATTGTCATACTCTCTGCCAATATCGAAAACCACTTTAGCAACTGTGCACGTGGTGGAGAATCCAGAACGAAGTAGGAAGGTTTGGCGACGTCAATATGAGGTATGAACACAGCCCTGACTCCCGCGAGTCAGCTTGATGTGGCTAAAACAGGAGTTATACATGAGCCAAGTGAGGTCGCATCTCCGATCGAGCATGCTTCTTCGATATCATTCTATTACTTTCGGATTTGATTGGATGCACCTTTGATTTTGGAAGTGTGTCTCGAGGTAGGCGGTAGTAGCTGCTATGCGTTACTATCAGCCCGATTCTGCAAAACGGCAGTATCTTACCCTAGGCATTGCGTCGCTTGCCTTGTCACATGCCTTATTGCGCCCACTACGAGTTTGGTTTGTACCATACCTATAGAGTGCTCCCTGAGTATCCCACCAGTTTGGTGGAGCTTACAGTATCTGTATAGACAACTGGAATATATAAAAATGTGTTAAAAACGTCTTAACGCTATTTTAATATTTTACTTTACTGTAGACATTATATATGTAGCGTATTGTACTATGTATGTAGATAGTTTAACAGATACTTAAAGGATGGGAATTCCAAACATCCGTTTAAGTTATATTGCATTTCATTTGGACATTTCACTTGAGTTGATTTACTTGCATAAGAATGTTAATCCTGACTCGAGTGTTTTGTGTTTTGCTTTATGTTCGGGTCAGACTGAGTGTCACAACATTTGACTCACATTTAGAGCTTTGCTTGAAGATCTATCTTTCATTTATTTAGTTTTCAGTTATTTCCAGTTGTTATGTTCAGATTTGTCAGTTGCTTTTGTATTGAGACTACTTTGTATTCGAGATTTCTGTTGTATCTTGTTCTAGACTCTGATATTCTGTAGTAGCTTCATGAACTACTATTTATCTATTTCTGTTGCTTATTATTGTATTACTCTGTGTCCTGACTCTGTGATTAATTTTATTTACTCTATATGCTAAATTTTACCAAATATAAATTAACAATATGTTATTTCGAACAATTCAAATCTGACATGTGTGGATGATTGTATATTTAAATGGTTCCAAAATAGTAGGTCGTTACACAAAATATAGAAAATAACAAGGTAAAAATATGTTTTAGCTTTAAAATTTATATTTTCATACCTTGTTGATAGTGAACAGAACTTGCATTTAGAATAATTCTATTTTAACATCCGAAAATAAACCTTATACAAATTGTACTTGGAAAAGTTGAAAAATATTTGAAGGCAAAATAGAGGTTCCAAGGTGCAACATGATAGGTATCCAAAATAATGGTGAAAAGTAAAATTCTCCATCTAAAATCTTTTTCGGACATAAGAGTATAGATTTAGAAAAACTAAATTTTCAAAATTTTGGATGTTAGAAATTGTGTTTTAGGTATTGGATGCAAATTTGGTTGAGTCATAATCTTATTCGTAGGAGTGTGGAAAATTGTTGTGCAAAAAGAAAGATTTTGGTTTTTGAAAGCTTGCATACATATAGAACTGTCAATACATATAGGTTATTTGTATCATATTTTCAAAATTAAAAAAAAAAATGCATATTCATATACGAGGGCACGGCATGCATATCATATATGTTGTGATCACCGTGCACTTATACATGTTTGGCTGCAAAATCGGTTGTACACTAATTGCTTGATAGTTTAGAATGTGCGTTATGTTACATGATTCAACCCTCGGGTAACTTTGGGATGAAATTCTCTAAATCGAAGGATAATGTAACACCTCTTAAAATTAACGGTAATTAATAAAAAATTATTAACACTCAAAAAAATTGAACAAAAGTCGGAATTTGACCATGGAACATGTATAATTATGTTCATGGCAATTTTTTGTGCAATTTTCATATTTGGAATTTTACGATCTAAGTTCAAACAAAGAAGTTGTAAACGTTTGAAATTTTCGGAACAAAAATAATTAAAAAGGAATAATTTATTATATTACTGGGCCCCGCCGATCGACACCATAGGCGCGAGCGGTCGAACCTCAACGGTCGACCGCTGCCTATGACCGGCCGACCGGTTGTAATCATGACGATTAGAGTTGAAACTTGGCCAAATGGCCCAAATTTTATTATTTTAAATCTAATGGATACGGTTGATTCGAGCGCTTATAAATATAGGCCTAACCCCTCACTTTTCTTCTCATATTTTCTGATCAAAACAGCGATGCTCTGTTATTTTTCCCTTCTCCACTATTTTTATTAATTATAAAATATTATATTATATGTATATAAATCGAAGAAGGGCAGAAAATAAAAGAAAAGAGTGAATCGATACCGCAGAAAAAGGTAATTTCATAATTATAAATCAATATTCCTCTTAACCCCAAATCTCTTCTCAGATTTATAATTCTAGTAGTATGTATGTATCTTGTTATATACATTCTTTTGGATTGGTAAGGAAAATGAGTCAAGTTAAATAGATAACTCAGATTTGGATATTTGAAAAGCTAGGAAGGTGAATGGAAAATTATATGATTTATTCATAATATTGAAATTTCTATCGTTGTGTTTTATTTAACTATTATGTCTATGCAAGATCTATGGAGTTGTAGGCTTAGAAAGAATGTATTCAATCTCAAATACATAAGCTAGGTCATTAAAATAGAATGGTATATACACCCAAATCTGGAAATTAGAAATTAGTCTCTAAAATTTATCAAGTAGAATTTGATTCCAAATTTAGCATAATTCGGTTATAAATTATTAATATATATTTGGATTGCCCTAATTTGATTTGAAAAGTGAATTTGTTTTAATTTATTGGGAGTGTTTTGGGTACAATTGAGTTGTATTTATTTTTATATAATTTTCATAAATTATCCAATTCCACAACTATGTATAATAAGTGTGTAGTTTGAATGAATAAGCAATATACCAAAAATGAAAGATATGTGAAAAGTATGGATGTTTTTCTCCGTAGTTTGCAGCGTCTATTTCAATAAATGAAAAAAAAAATTCATTGTAATTTCAAATGGAACAAAAGTCTAATTTTTGGGTAATTTATGGAAAGTGATAATAGTAATATTTTTTGGAAAGATAGCTCTAATATATTTAAATACGAAAATCTTCCTTCCAAAATGTACATAAAAGTATGTTCTGAAATTTCTAAGCGTAGGAATTAATGAGTTAGAAATAGAAATACAAACACGTACACATATACGTATAACCGCGTCTACGGATTGAAAATATAAATATAAGTATATATATAGCGCAATATATGTCAATATTCGTGTTAATTGTAATTATGATGACTAGTTATTAGTAGCATAGTAAATCATAGGACTAGGAGGTTGAAGTGGAAAAGATATAGTAACTCCAAAATTTGAAATGATGATTAAAAATTAGTAGGGCAATAAATATGCAGTTAATAGTGAGTTACATGAATTAAATGAGGACACAAATACGTTTAATGAGATTGGTTAAAGGATTTAATATGACATTTATGGAAAAAGGAAATAGACATTATATGTTGAATTAGAACGAATAAATAAATGTCACTAGTGATTGTCTAACTAGAATAATAATAAACCTTTACTACGGACAATTAATATTTATAGGAATTTATGGTATGTAAGAGAGAATTAAAGAATATACGTAATAGGCGAATAAGATAAAAATTAAATGTTAAGATGCACTATAATTTTCACAGTAGAAAATTATATAGCTTAATAATACGTTTAGGATGAACATGAATTTGTGTGCCTAGCAAATAGGGAGAAAGCATACCCATCGGCCATTTAATACTTCAACCCCGAAGCGAGCCCTTCGTAACATCATAGCTAGTCAATCAGTTCTACCTACATAACTAATGATCCTTAGATACGGCTTTATAATTTAATTGCCGTATTATTAACGCATCTCAAAGATTTATCTAAAGGCTAACAAAACCCACCTTCAACAAACAAACAACTAATTAATAATGATGTCTTTGCGTATCTCATACATATTCTACACTAATAGGAAACAAATATAGACATATCATATGTGCAAATTAAATTACACGGAATAACTTTGAATAATGGATATATCATTTAAATAGAAATTAATCGGTATAAATTGGTGTTATAGATAAAATATGTAATTTAGAGGCAAGCTACTGGTGCAAAACAAAAACTGCATATGGTGAAATCTTCTCATTCATGTTCGGCGTCGGCAAGGCAATCAGATATTAAAGAAATAATATTGATTTCAAGATAGTAGCCTTGATCAGCATATATGTGTTATTATATTTTTCAATTCCACTGTGAGTTATATAGATATCTCTTTGATATACTTATATTTACTACGGGTTATCAAAATCAACAATCGGTATCCTAATGGACTTAGATTTCATAGTCGAAATTTCGGATCTATTTAAGTACAAGTTGTTACAAAATTTACGATCTTTGTCGATCAAACTGTTCGGATCTTATGTGTGGATCTCATTCCAAACAGACATACATAATTCAAATTTTGCAAGCATAGACGTACAGCTTAACTTGCCATATACATTGTCAACACCCAAAAAAACTCACCTGCGGGCTAAAACCATAGTCCACGTTAATTTTATGTACGCTGCCAATCTTAGCTTCAGTTCCTCCTGTTAGATTTTGGGCATTCTACTCTGTTGACTCTTACCGTGGAAATATATAAACAATTGAAATTCAAAAGGTACCGCTGAATCAAACTTCAAGAACCAATTTTTACATCTAATCAAATTGTGTATGTATAAAAGCTACAAAATGGACGAACTATAAATGAAGAATTGCGTGTTCCACTAAATTTTTTCAATCAATCATCAATCAAAATTTAAAACAGCAGTTAGTTGTCTAACCTTTGAAATCATGTCCTGGCACTGCAAGCCTCGTCAACCCAAGAAGGATTTGGAGCACGAAACTCAACATATTCACCACTAATTGGATGTTTAAAACGTAAACTCTCGGCGTGCAGTTCATGACCATTGCATATATCACCTTTCCACTCTTCAACGCCTCCATACTTCACATCTCCTTTCAATGGTATCCCCAAATATTGACAATGAAGTCTTATTTGATGTGTTCTTCCACTCTTTGGATAAGCTCTCACTAAAATCTCATCTATACCATCTTCATTTCTCTCAATACCTTTCTCTTCAACTACAGTTGTTTCTATTTCACCAGTATCAAGTTCTGCAGGTTCTGTACATTTACCTTTTCTATTTACGGACAAAACTTCAATTGAGGTTTTCATATCTCTAACCATAGAACCACCTGGAAGTGATCGGCCAATATCAGAAGAAGAATAGACACGCCAAGCACCGAATTTGGACCTACCATGCCCTGAGCTCAATGTGATTTTATCCCAATTTGGTATGTGACCAATGCAAAGAGCAAGGTATGTTTTCTTGACCTCGTGATTGGTGAATGCTTTCACAAATTTTGAAGCAACTTTGTTTGATTTGGTTATAATCATCAGCCCACTTGTGTCTCGGTCTAGCCGATTGGCCATGTGGAGGTCGGAATGGATGGCATCAGACCCTACAATAGGATAAGTATTGGTTTAATACCTGAAACAGAATAATATGAATGCATACTTCTTTGAAAAGTCAGGTCGGTTGGCTGTGAATCATCACGTATATGATTTATTAAAGCCTTCAATATTCTAATTCCCAGTTGCTTTCTCTTCTTCTAAGATTTTTGTACATGACGTAGTAATTGAGTTAGAAAAACATTTATGTATCACGGGTTACTTAGCTAAGCTAAATTTTCTAAAAACTTGTATATACTATTTACTGTTTGAATATGTGTGTATAAATGTGATCCATGTTAACTAGTGGGGTTTTTGAGTGTGTGTATAAACGTGTGACCGTTGTAGCTTATAACTTCTGGAGCCCTGATTTTAACCATTTTCAAGAAAAATGACAAAATTAAGCTTGCTCCAACTCCGCAAGATCCAATAATTTGTTGGAATTCCTTAATAAAGTTGAATGAAATATACAAAGTCCCACATCTCAAAATTGTGAGAGCTATATTGATTTAAATATAGCTTTCTCATGAGGATGTTGGGGGCTTGGGGCACCCAAATGTATGCTTCGTTGTGAGGAGGGAGATCATGCATCACCACCACACACGCGCGCCGCCGTCGCCGTCTGACCAAACCGGGTCGAGTACGGGTACAATATGATACTCATATTTTTACTGTAAACTGGACCGGGCTTTCTGACAGTTGCAGGCCATACGAACAAATGCGGATCTGTTCGGAAGCGAACGCGGGATGAATAGGCAAACGAACGGGTGCGACCCGACACAACTTCTGAAGCGCGCAAACGAACGGACGCGGAAGCGGATACGGGCGAAACAGATCCGTTAGAGGGCGAAACAGACAGATATGACTGTACGAAGAGGTACAGACGCGACTGTTTTAACGAACGGGTGCAGACACGACCGTTCGGAAGGGATACGGACCAATTATAAATAAGGAGGGAAACTGATCACTTTCTTCACTACTTTTTCCAATCCGTATCTCTCTTCTCCTTTACTAACTGCTGCTGTTCTCATATTCAAATCACAGAGTGATATACTCATTACAGTTTCGAGCCGGATTCGTCTGTTGTATCTTGGGAGAATTTTCAATAAAATTCTTAAGGAAATCGTTACGACGAGCCTCAGACATTATCCGGTTAGAATTCTCAATTTTTTCTTCCATTTTGTTATACTGTTTATTCAAAATAGTATAACGCTGTTGTTGTAATTCATTTACAACGTTCATATTGTTATAATATTTACTACAGAATTAAAGTGTAGTGGAAATCTGAGTTATAAACTTGTGCGACGAGTTTATATTTGATTATTCTCTATTTTTGTATACTAGACGTATAACATCTTAAGAATTTTACCGTTTTCTTACTAAAACAGAGATGTCAACAGTAGAATTTTCAAAGAATACTACTCACAACAGACCTGAACCGTTCAAGGGAGATGGTGATGATTTCTTGACATGGCAGAATCAGATGTTGTTTTATCTCACCATACTCGGTCTGCACAAATACCTCGACGAGGAGGAACCGATTTCTGCACCAGGCAAGAAAGCAGAGGTGAATACGTGGAAGCATTCCGATTTTTTATGCAGAAACTATATTCTGAATTGTCTCGACAAGATGCTATATAAAGTATATCAGCCTTCAAAGACATCAAAAGCACTCTGGAATGCACTTACCACAAAATATAAGACGCAGAATATCAGTCTTAAGAAATTCATTGTAGACAAATTTATGGACTACAAGATGGTTGACTCCAAACCCGTGACTGCTCAACTGCATGAATTCCAAATCATCATTCATGAACTCGAAGCGGAATGTCATATGGTTGGAGAATCGTTTTTGGTTGAAGCCATCACGGAAAAACTGCCGCCGTCGTGGAGAGATTACCGCAATTATCTGAAGCATAAAAAGAAGAAAATCTCTTTACATTATCTCATAGTCCGATTGAAAATTGAGGCAGATAGCCGTGGAATAACAAAACAAAGCGATGAGGCATTTGTGGCTGAAAGGTCAAAGACCAAAAACAAAAAGAAGAATTTCCAGAAGAAAAGGAAAGCTCAAGACAACAAACCAAAAGACAACAAACGAACCAAGAAATTTAATGGCGAATGTTGGGTTTGTGAAAAAGTTGGACATGCCGCTAAAGATTGCAGACATAAGAAGGAACGCAATAAAGAGGCAAATATAGTGGATAACATGAAAGTAGACGAGTCCAACTTCTCGGCGGTGGTATCTGAATGCAATCTGGTTCAGAATCCTAACCAATGGTGGGTAGATACAGGCGCTACTCGTCATGTTTGTTCTGACAAATCCATGTTTTCTACATATCAGAAATTCGATCACGAAGAAAAACTCTACATGGGTAATTCTGCAGTTTCCATGATCGAAGGCAGTGGCACAGTAATCCTCAAGTTTACTTCTGGAAAAACTGTTAAGTTGAATAACGTGCTCCACGTTCCAGACATACGCAAGAATCTCATCTCTGGTGCAGTCCTATCAAAGAAGGGACTCAAGATGATGTTCGAGTCGGACAAGATGGTTCTGTCCAAAGCTGGAATGTATATAGGAAGGGGATATTTATGTGATGGACTATTTAAGGCAAATATAGCCGTCGTCGGCAACAAAAATATGTATTCTGATTGTGCTATTAATAAAATTGAAGTTTCTTATTTGCTTGAGCACGAAATTTTACTATGGCATGATAGATTGGGACACATAAATTTCCGCAAAATGAAAACCTTATCAAACTTGGAATTAATTCCAAAATTCCAAGTAGATAAGAACTACAAATGTGAGACATGTGTAGAAGCAAAAATGGTCAAAATACCATTTAAATCTGTTGACAGAAGCACCGAACCATTAGGTTTGATACATATAGATTTATGTGATTTTAAATCGCTACCTACAAGAGGTGGGAAAAAGTATTTAATTACTTTTATTGACGATTATACGCGATATTGCTATGTATATCTTTTAAATAGTAAAGATGAAGCAATAACAGCGTTTATAAAATACAAGGCTGAGGTAGAAAATCAGTTAACTAAAAAGATCAAGATACTAAGATCTGATCGAGGTGGAGAATATGAATCACCATTTGAACAGTTCTGTGCCGAAAATGGTATAATTCTTCAAACAACAGCTCCATATTCAATGTAACGACCTAGAATTTCTATTTATTAAAATTTGAATATTTGATTAATTTTAAATATTAATAAGTGAAATTTATATGTCGAATAAATTTTATTTCGAATAATTGGGTTTAATTGGATAATTAAATCGATAATTTAATAGTTGAAAATACAGAAATAATTGAAAATTGGGTTAAATATGATTGAAAATGATTTGTGAAACTTTATTTTATCATATTGGAGTTGAATGATATTTTAGAACTTTTAAAATCGAATTAAAAGTTAATTTGTGAAAATTGAATATTTTAATATTTACTCGACTAGTGAAATTAGCCATTTTTCGAACAGTCTCAGAATTGGACGAAATTAGTTCTATTGGATTCATAATAGTTTGTTATTACCGGATTCCAATTTTCGTAGCAATCGGAGTTATCGTTTGACCGTGGCAGCTCGAAACGCATTGATATTGTTTTTAATATTAATTTGGCGAGTTAAAATAGTCATTTTTCAAACAGTCTCGGATTTCGACGAAACCAGTTTCATCGGATCCGTAATGTGATATTATTGTATGGTTTAAAATTTCGTGTCAATTGGATTTACCGTTGGTCCGGTGCAAGCTAAAACGCCTAGAAAATCGTTTAATCGGTTTAATTTTAAATCGAACGTTTATTGCCATAACTCACACATATGACCGAATTAGCTCCCGAAACATATTCCATTGTGTTCGGAACGCGGGGTAAACCTTAGAAACGCCAACCGGCACGTTTCGTTTGGAATTCGAAAATTTCGAGATGAATAGTGTACGTCAATTTTTCTATAAAAGGCCTTGGATATTTCATTTTGCAAACTAAAATTGAAACCCTAACCCTAAAAGCACAGCCGCCACCTTCTTATAATTCAATGACCAGAAAATTTCGTGCTTCTCCTCCAATTATCTTCTAATCCAAGCATCGATTCAGAAAGCTATCAACTACAAAGTTGTAGAGGATTACAAGAGCTTTAAATCCATACGGCTGAGATGTTATATAGTTGAGTGAATCGATGGGAATTCGTGCTCAAAGTTAGCCGTTCGTTTGCGTTCGCACTCAAGGGGGGATGGCCGAGCTTCATGGCTTTGCAGTCGAAGGTGGAGGAAGGTGAGGCGCTTCAAATGGTGTATCCTGATCGAAGTATAGATGAGCGTGGAAGAGGCAACGTTTAACCCTAGTTCGGCCTATGGGTTTGTTTTCACGTGTGATGGTTACTGTAGAGGGAAACGTGCGTGAAATGGAAGAAGGTAAGGACGGGCCTGATGTGCTTGGGCTTGGGATGGAGGGCCGAGATTAAAGCAAGGTTTAAAAATAAGAAAAATAATGTTGTAAATATGTATGTTATAAATTCGAGTAACTTTGAAAATGCATAACTTTTTCATACGAGGTCGAAAACGCGCGAAACCAGTTGCGTTGGAATCGTATGGACGAGCACTACGCTATGGAATTGGATTGGAGTCGGCGAAAATTTCGGGTCCGTTTAATTTTATTCGAAATAAATCGCTAAAAACGAAATTGAAATCAAGGTGAGAACTTCTCACTCAATCGAATCGGTTTCGATTTTAATTTTAAATAGTTAGATTTAAAATTGTTGATTGAATATTGAATGATGATTGTTATCTATTGATTGTTAAAATAGACATTATGCGTCGTTAGTAAGCGGATGTTATTTATTAAAAACATATACTGCGAATATTTCATAAACAGTGAAATTGGTATTATATATGTACTTGGAGTTGATTTCCCGCATTATATAGCGGATGAGACCCTAATGCGCCGCCTATTAAGCGGATAATATTTATAAATCTCATATACCGCGATAATTCCGTACTGGAGCGGAATTGGTATTGTGCTAATGTTTTTGGATGCAGAGAAACAGGTTGGAGGAATCCAACTGGATTCCTCAACTGTATTGATTTATTTACAGATATTGTGATATTTGTTGATTATCATATCGATATATGATATTTGGATGTCGTGATTGACTATTTGGTGCTGCTGCATCATCGGATTCATTTTTAAAGTTTAAAAATAATGATTTTGGTTTTTAAAAGGATTTTAAAGTGATTTTTCAAAGTATATATTTTTATTAAATTTTGAATTGATTCATTTTAAATAATTAAAACGTTATAAATTTTTATGTTATAAAAATTTAGATTTTTGAGAAATATAACCGAAATAAGATTTTTTTTGGAAATAAATAGTTAAGTAATTTATAAATTGGTTTAAATTGGGATTTTTGAATTATTAAAAACGATGTATATAAAAGACTTATAAAATTGATATTTTATAAATTAAAAATATTGGAATATAAAACGAGTTTTTATAAGTGTTGAAAATGAAATAAAAATGGATTTCATAAGTGAACGAAATTTATAGATTTATAAATTGTGAAGTTATAAAAATGAATAGATTTTGTAAAATAGAAGATTTATAAGTAATTATCTTATAAATCGGATTTTAGCATTTAAATGAGATATAAATGGAATTTGTTAATAATGAGATTTATAAATCGAAGCTTATAAATAGAAATGTAATTTATAAGCATTGTTTATAAATTCGAAATCAATTTAATTTGACAAATTGAATATTGAAGTTTATTAAAGGAAATATTCACGATTTTGGACAGTGAATACATTATTGAATAAAATGGTCATGTTTGGCAAATTGAATATTATAAAATGAAGTTAATCGTTTTAACGATGTTTAAAAATGTATTATGAATTGAAATCATAGATTTCAACATTTATTGTTGAAATAGACGTTTTCGAGAAAGAAGGAAATGGTGGACTATAACACTGTTGTTATAGTAAATGGTTTCCGAAAGGAAATGTTTTGTATAGTATTGGGATTTATATATCTATCTAAATTTCGAATTCCTATACTAGTGATTTTGGGTCGTCGTAACGATGTTTTACGCAACATTCGTTTTGACCCAAATAAATGTGTTAAGTGAATGTTTTCCTTAAAGAATGAAATATATACTTAATTTCGATATTAAGTATATTGAATATTTTCTAAGTATTGAAAATAAATGGATTTGTGAATCACTTATTAATAAATAAGTACGGAAATGTTTTTCCAATGTGAAATGAAACGTTTTGAGAATTTATCTTTTTGAAGACAAATTGAAAATGAATATTAGAAATCGATTTGGGAATCATATATTCATAAATATTTTGGAATGTAAATTCACTATGGAATTTATGAATGAAAAGGGAAATTTGCTTAAAAATAAACGTTGATTTATTTTTGAAGTGTGGGAATTAATTTGCGGATTTGGAACGTAAATATAAAGTAAATCGGTAAGAATTTATTTAATTGGTTTAAATGAACCATGTTGAAATGAAAGAAATTACGCGTGTTATCCCATTTTTTGGTCAAAACCAGGATATCCATGTTGTGTGCGTTTCCACCACGACCGGAGCAAAAAGAAGCAAGCAAGCATACATAAGTCAAGGGTTTCACTCAAGTATGAAACAAGATCTCATTCGGCATTCGAAACTCCAAAGAGCTCATTCGGCATTCCTAGCTCCAACCCACCATTCGGCACCGGACCATTCGGTGCCGGACCACCATCTCAACCTCCAACATCTCCACTTCCATCCCCCTGCCGAACCAGACCTCTTCGCCAATCGCCGAACCAACCTCCGCCGAACCAACATAACCGAACCAGCCACCTTCCATCCACTACCGAATATCGACACCGGACCAGAAGCAAGGAAGCCACCACCGGACCAACCTACCACCGGTCCAACCATCCCAGCTACGACCGAACCAAAGCTTCGCCGAACCAGAACGCTGCCAGGCCAGATTGCTTCAGCCCAAGCCCACCAGCAGCTATAAACATCCAAGACCCCTGCCCCCAGTCTCACTCTATAAATAGAGGGGCAGGGGTACAACAATGGGGGACAAGTTTGAGAGCTCAAACCTGGAAAGAACTCTCAAACAACTTTAGATACTTGTAATCAAAGCTTTGTACTTGTAATCTAAAGAAAAAAAGAGAATAACATATAAAGTCGACGTAGGCCCGTTCTGGCCGAACCACTATAAATCTGTGTGTCTTTTACAGTTTAGTCCCTGCTTTTTACATATTCGCTTAAATCACCCAAATCGCTAAAAACAACATATAATCAACTAAATCGTACGACTTTGGGGTGTTTGCCCATTTTTTACGCAAACATTTTGGTGCTTTCACTGAGAAGAACCAGCTCCCGCTACATCGGATAGAACTTGAATTTGAAAATCTAAGAGTTCAGATCTAAGAGTTATGACGAGACAAACAAGTAGAAGGCAAAGGCCAGAGAGAAGTGAACACCAAGGAAGTCAAGAGGCTTCCTCAAGAGGGAATCAAGCGTCAATATTCATCACTAGGGATGAGATGGAGGCCATGATGAGAAGACAAGAAGAGATGATTCAGAACTTACTTCGACAAATTGGGCAAATTGGAGCACAAATCCAAGGAGCAACTGGGGTTCAGAACGGGGCAGGACCATCTGGCGCAGCACCAGAGCTAGGGGGCACTCACGCAGAGCATGTTGACCCGACCCCGGGAAGTGAGATGGGGGCATCCGAACCACCTGGTAGCAATAGAGGAATGAACGTTCAGCGAGGGAGGCATACACATGAAAACTCCCGCGGACTTGGGGGGCAGGTCGAAGACAGTGAACGAGAACTCCAGCTTGGAGACAATGACAGATTAGCAGAGATGGTTAGAAGAGCTATGAGAGGCGGTTTAGTAAACAGAGACTTGGAAGATGTAAACAGGAGTCCTTTTTCTTCTGCGATTAGGATGGCTAGGAACCCACCAGAATTCAAGCTACCATCATTGGACATGTACAACGGGAAAACGGACCCCACGGTCCACCTAACGAAGTATATGAGACATATGGAAGTGTTGGGGGCATCAGAGGAGGTTATGGCCCGGTGCTTTCCACTGTATTTGACGGACATTGCAGCGTTATGGTTTAGGCAACTGGAGAGCGGCTCCATAGGAACATGGGCAGATTTAACTGAGAGATTCATGAGGCAATTCAGGGTTCATATTGCTAGACCCAAGAATGTGATGACTTTGGCAACCTTGAAACAGAAAACTGGAGAGACTTTGAGGAGCTTTCTAACGCGATTTAATGCGGCGGCAGCATCAGTGGATCGACCAGATCCATCTATGGTCATGATGGCAGCTGTATCTGGAATAGCTGGTAATACAGAGTTCAAGAATTCGTTAACCAAGGACCCGCCTATGAATCTGGGAGAGTTCTATCATGAGGCTGAAAAGTTTCTGCGTTTGGAAGATGCTAGTGCAGAAAGAGAGGAAGAAGATGACGTTTACGTAATCAAGAGCGTAAACCCACCTGGAAAGTGTGCGGAGACTAGCAAAGGAAAAAGAAAGGCTGAGGATAATGATGACATGACAAAGTGGCTACGAAGAGAACCACGCTTCACCACCTATTCGGAGCTGAATGAGAGTTTGGAACGGATTTATCAGGATACCAAGGGGCAGGTTCCGTATCGTAGACCAATGCGAAGGGATCCAACCTCTGACGAAAGAAAATCAGATAAGTTTTGTGTATTTCATGAATTGAATGGTCATAACACTAATGATTGTAGGCATTTGAAGGACGAGGTAGAAGGGCATATCAGGAACGGTATGCTCCTTCAGTATGTGAGGAGGCGAACTCCAGCGGTGGAGCCAGAGCGACCGCGCTCTACGTCAGCTAGAGGTGATCCTGGATCAAGGCACCATTTGATTATCCATTGATTGCTTGATTAAAATAACGATGAACAGGTCGTAAGCTTCCACTAACGCAATTAAATCGTTTACACATGTACGAGATCGCGAACGATCTCCAAGCATGCTCTGAATGATCATTGACTGCTTCGGAGTGGGAACTTACACTTTGACATCCTTGCTTTGCTTTTGTTTCGATTTGAACATCTGAATTCTTCCTGTTTGGACATTTCTGCTGTAAGGTACTATTGCTTTAACATTTACAATTCTATGAAAAAATTATTTACTTGTATGCCCGTTGGATCGCGAACGGTCCACGAGCATCTATTGCATGGCAACGAACTGCCGAAGTCTTTGATTCGAAAAATTCCCCCAAACAATGACTCCAACACTGATAATATTAAGTCCCCCCCGGGCACACTCATTCGCCTCGAACGGCACCCGACTTCGAACAGTCACAATTCGCCTCGAACGGCACTCGACTTCGAACAGTCACAATTCGCCTCGAACGGCACCCGACTTCGAACAGTCACAACTCGCCTCGAACGGCACCCGACCGCGAACGGTCACAAACTCGCCTCGAACGGCACAACTCGCCTCGAACGGCACAACTCACCTTACCTCAAATGGCTCGATCGCGAACGGTCGTCATTTGAGGTCCGCCACCTGATCACTAACTGTTACGCCTTACCTCAAATGGCTTGATCGCGTACGGTCGTCATTTGAGGACCACCACTCGACCGCGCACTGTCGCACTTTACCTCGAATGACTCGATCACGAACGATCGTCATTTGAAGTTAAGCGCTTGACCTTGAACGGTCCCCACTCGACCGCGCACTGTCGCACTTTACCTCGAATGGCTCGATCCCGAACGGTCGTCATTTGAAGTAAAGCGCTTGACCTTAAACGGTCACATTTCACTGCAGATGACTCGATCCCGAACGATCGACGCATGGATTTATGCGCTTGACCGCGCACGGTCGCACTTCACCTCAAATGACTTGATCACGAACGATCGTCATTTGAAGTTAGGCGCTTGACCATGAACGGCCGCGCTTCATCCCAAATAGCTCGATCCCGAACGGTCGTCATTTGGGGCCATATAAAATATCAAACTCTTTACAGGTCATCAACAGGATACGAACATCCAGCTCATGGCATTACAAAACACGCCTTCCTACCGCAAGGCATATTTTGGGGGGCAAAGTGTTATCCCATTTTTTGGTCAAAATCAGGATATCCATGTTGTGTGCGTTTCCACCACGACCGGAGCAAAAAGAAGCAAGCAAGCATACATAAGTCAAGGGTTTCACTCAAGTATGAAACAAGATCTCATTCGGCATTCGAAACTCCAAAGAGCTCATTCGGCATTCCTAGCTCCAACCCACCATTCGGCACCGGACCATTCGGTGCCGGACCACCATCTCAACCTCCAACATCTCCACTTCCATCCCCCTGCCGAACCAGACCTCTTCGCCAATCGCCGAACCAACCTCCGCCGAACCAACATAACCGAACCAGCCACCTTCCATCCACTACCGAATATCGACACCGGACCAGAAGCAAGGAAGCCACCACCGGACCAACCTACCACCGGTCCAACCATCCCAGCTACGACCGAACCAAAGCTTCGCCGAACCAGAACGCTGCCAGGCCAGATTGCTTCAGCCCAAGCCCACCAGCAGCTATAAACATCCAAGACCCCTGCCCCCAGTCTCACTCTATAAATAGAGGGGCAGGGGTACAACAATGGGGGACAAGTTTGAGAGCTCAAGCCTGGAAGGAACTCTCAAACAACTTTAGATACTTGTAATCAAAGCTTTGTACTTGTAATCTAAAGAAAAAAAGAGAGTAACATATAAAGTGGACGTAGGCCCGTTCTGGCCGAACCACTATAAATCTGTGTGTCTTTTACAGTTTAGTCCCTGCTTTTTACATATTCGCTTAAATCACCCAAATCGCTAAAAACAACATATAATCAACTAAATCGTACGACTTTGGGGTGTTTGCCCATTTTTTACGCAAACAACGCGTAAGGAAAATGTTTGAAATTTGTTTTCAAAAGTGGTAAAGGTGAAAAGTAATTTGAAAATTAGTTTTCAAATGTTGAAGTGTGGGAAATTTTATATCTAGTAAAGATATTTTGGAAAGTAAATAATTTGAAAAATTATTTGGATTTGGTGATGTTGAACACGCCTGTTGATAGTTAAATATCCGACTATCAATATTTACCTTTAAATAGGTATTTGTTGAGATTTGTTTGAATTTGAATGCCACACTTATTTTTGAATAAGTGCTCACTATTCGGGTTAGCCGGGAAAGGACCTTGGGGTCGTATAACCCGTTCCGAGTATGTGACACGTCGTTATGGATTGCATTTGATGACCGGTGTTGAAGACCGGATATTTGTGAAAACGGAAGGATTACCGTCGAGTTACTCTACATCGGCTGATCTCCGATATAGAGGTTTTATCACCCTTAGTGACGGGAAGTCCGGTCGTGATTAGTGAATATCCGAATTGCAAGGACTTCTTTGGAAGTGTCTTCGGTTCTGTTCGATCCCGGAACAGACTTGTATGGATTGTATGTCTGACATTACAAATTGAGATATAAAGCTGATCTCTTTCAAATATATTTCTGTTGGTGGCGGAAAATTTATTCTCTTAGCTTAACACCCTTCTCTGAGACGTACGAGCTCAGAGGTTATGTAGTTGAAGGTTATTAGTGATATACTCCCAATTTGGTAGTGTGGCATGCTGAGTGTTGCTGTGAAATGATCATTGATTGATCATTATCATTTATCTTTGTGATCATTTCTATGATCATTTGATTGACCCAAAGCATAGCTTTTGTATAAAGCGTGGCTTTGTGGACGAGACTTCGTCGGACCTCACACCCCGAAAATGGTCAAAACAGGAAGGATGCAGCAAGGTCATTAGGGGGTAGCGCCCATTTAGTGTATGTCATTCCTTCTGGATAGAGATGGTATCATGGTATGGAGCCCAGATATTTAACATTTGTTGTTGCTGCAAATTTTGTGGTTGTTGGAAATCGAGTATCCTCGGATAGATCGGTTACGATCGAGGGATGACATATTCGTGTCAGTAGTTATTCAGTTAGGGGTAACCCGGCCTTGTGTCGACAGAGATCCAGTTTGGTTCTCGGGACGTCATTCCAGAGGCGTTTCCATGTGGCAATGGAAAGTTCCTTGGTCTGACCATTTGTTGGAAATCCAAAAAAACAATACGATCTTGTACGGTTTTAGTTGTAGAACCTGTCATGGAATGTGGCGGTAACCTGCTATTGAACATGGTAGCTATAGTAGGCATAAGTGCGAAATGTCTATGCTGGCTAAGATTTATATCTTTATTTTCGAAATGATTTTTCCTACATTATGCACTAGTAATAATATCAAATGTTTCTTTTAATGCGTATCAAGCATCTTTGACTATCATAAGGAGAAATCTCCTCCGATTCTGCGTTTGCATTGTGTGTGTATGCGGGAGGCCTTATGGTAGTCTCATTTTTAAAAGCATAACGAATTGACTTTAAAAATATCCCTCTATTTTGTTTTAAAGATAAACTGTTTTAGTTCTCACACCAGTCTTGCTTTGTCTAGGTGAAACGTGATGGGGGATTCTCGCTTCGTGGTTAGGTGGCGAACGGGAGACTCTTGCCCCCACACGTCCTCTTTACGGGGTTGGTTAGGCGTAAGCTGAGACAGTCGAGAGGCTGGCCGTAAAAGCAAGTTTGGGATATCAGTGTAAGCCACGGTGGGGCTGGGATGGTTGAAAAGCCTACCGGTTGTGACCGCCAAACGTCACATTTGGTATCAGAGCTTATGGTTAAGCGACAACCATGGCTCTGTTGGGAATTACTCATTAGAGATAGAGTCAGTAGTACTCTAGAATGAGTGTGAGTGTAATAATAGATACGAGTGCGTATTTGTTAGTGAATATAAAAATGTTTTATATTGTGTTTGCTTATCCGTTGAGCTGTTTGTGGATTCTGATCGGTGTGTGGGACGCCATATTATCGATAGGGATTTCTAAACACTTAAACGAGGCATGTCGACATAGTATTATTTAAATTGGGTAAATGAAATAATTTTACCTTGATTATATTTTATATATAAAGGAATAATTTTTCGGAATTATTAAAGTGTATAAATTGATTGTTGATTGTTGAAAATGTAAGAATGCATGCAAGTAAACAAAAGTTGTTTGAATAAGTTAAATTAAGACAACAATTGTAAATGAATTATAAGTATGAAGTTATAATTAAAATGATTTACAATGATGGAATAATCTTATATATAAGAAGTGAAATTATATAAGTAAAAGATTTATAAATATGGTTCATAATCTGAAAATAAAATTCCAGAGAAGTGTTTTGAAAGAAATTTGATATTTTGGAAAATTGTGTTGGAAAGATAAAAGCTCTAAACTTTTTTCGGTCGCTGGAAAATCATTCCGATGATGACCGCGGCATCATTGGTGTTCATTTTCGGGTTTCCAAAAGAGGGATTGCTGCCAAATAATTTTAAATGAAAATTGTTTGGAAAATTTGGGTTTGGTTTTTGAAATTCAAAGGGAAATTGAATTGATTTCAAAAAAAATGTTTTTGAAAGATTGAAAGGACTCTGGAATCTTATTTAAAATATTATGAGAATAATAAATGAGTTGATAACTTATACAGATTGAATTTTGATAGAATAAATTTAACTTAAAGGATGGAGTTAAGTTAAAGGGGTATAAGCGAATCAATTAAAATCCAAGTTGTAATTGATAAATATAAGTGAAATGTGTTTTGAACTTAGAATATGAATAATAAATTTAGTTTTGGATAAGTTAATGGATTTGGAAGTTAATAAATAAGTTGTATAACTTATAGAATGGGAAATGATGGAATATAACTTAAGTGATGTTGAATGAAGTTGATTTTTGGTGTCAAAGTAAATTAATAAGTGAATTAATGAAATGAAGTCATTAAGAATTTGAACTTGAGTTATATAAATGAAATTCAACATTATATTGTTAAAGGAATTAGCAATTGAATTGAACTAATGGATTAAATGTTAATCAATTAAATGTAAATAATTGATATGAAATAATGAATGTAAGTGTTAATTCATTAAAAGCTAATGTTATTAGAAATTGAATAAATTGAATGAAAGTCAATTTAATATGATCCAATTGGAATTAAATGTGTTGAACCAAATTGAATGTAAAGTGAATAAATTTGGTTGTATTGAATAAACATTGGTTGTTATTTGATTGTTGATTGGTTGTATATAATTCATCAAGTATTAATGAAATTGAATTAGCAAAATTGAAAGCTATGTAATTGAATTCAAATGGATAATATGTGAATCTTGAATAGAAATAAATTTGATTTGGATTGAAAGTAAACTAATGAGAATTAAATTAGTAAATGCAAACTAATTGAAATTGGATATGAATAAATGTTAATGAATCAATTGGAAAACCAATTCATAAAATGTTAATGAGAAATAAATTTATATTGTTTTGGTAGTTGCATTTATTGCTATTGAATGCATTGCTATGTTGGCACATGTAGTTATTATGTTGCTATATGATGTATATTGAGATTATTTTCATATATGCATGTTCTCATGTTGTTTGTTGAGTGTTTAGTAGGTGCGGATTGCGCTTGCTTCGCATTTGGAGCTCGCTTTCACGCTATATTAGCCGTATATGCTCGCTAATAAAATAAATAAGGTACATATCTCGGATTACATACCTTACTTTTACACTTTTTTCCCTGCGGGATGCATCATCACTTGATGAGATGTATATTTGTGATATATATACTGTCATTTTTTTCGGATCGAGCCGCGCAAAGGAGACTATGGCGAATTTTTTCGAAAATTTAAGGCGTTAGAAAAATTTGAGAAAAATTGGAAAAGTGTGAAAACTATAATTTTGATTTGGAGTTGAAAGTTAAACAAGATAGTTGTTTTTGAAAAGATAACTAAGTATGATTTGAAAACTTAGTAAAGTTATTGTAAGAAGTTTAACTTTGGTTTTGGAAAGTTAATGAATTCTGTAACTTTTCTTACTTGTTAATTTCTAGTACGAAATTCTTTTAAGGGAGGAAGTATGTAACGACCCAGAATTTCTATTTATTAAAATTTGAATATTTGATTAATTTTAAATATTAATAAGTGAAATTTATATGTCGAATAAATTTTATTTCGAATAATTGGGTTTAATTGGATAATTAAATCGATAATTTAATAGTTGAAAATACAGAAATAATTGAAAATTGGGTTAAATATGATTGAAAATGATTTGTGAAATTTTATTTTATCATATTGGAGTTAGAATGATATTTTAGAACTTTTAAAATCGAATTAAAAGTTAATTTGTGAAAATTGAATATTTTAATATTTAATCGACTAGTGAAATTAGCCATTTTTCGAACAGTCTCAGAATTGGACGAAACTAGTTCCATTGGATCCGTAATAGTTTGTTATTACCGGATTTCAATTTTCGTAGCAATCGGAGTTATCGTTTGACCGTGGCAGCTCGAAACGCATCGAAATTGTTTTTAATATTAATTTGGCGATTAAAATAGTCATTTTTCAAACAGTCTCGGATTTCGACGAAACCAGTTTCATCGGATCATGAATGTGATATTATTGTATGATTTAAAATTTCGTGTCAATTGGATTTACCGTTTGTCCGGTGCAAGCTAAAACGCCTAGAAAATCGTTTAATCGGTTTAATTTTAAATCGAACGTTTATTGCCATAACTCACACATATGACCGAATTAGCTCCCGAAACACATTCCATTGTGTTCGGAACGCGGGGTAAACCTTAGTAACGCCAACCGGCACGCTTCGTTTGGAATTCGAAAATTTCGAGATGAATAGTGTACGTCAATTTTTCTATAAAAGGACTTGAATATTTCATTTTGCAAACTAAAATTGAAACCCTAACCCTAAATGAACAGCCGCCACCTTCTTATAATTCAATGGCCAGAAAATTTCGTGCTTCTCCTCCAATTATCTTCCAATCCAAGCATCGGTTCAGAAAGCTATCAACTACAAAGTTGTAGAGGATTGCAAGAGCTTTAAATCCATACGGCTGAGATGTTATATAGTTGAGTGAATCGATGGGAATTCGTGCTCAAAGTTAGCCGTTCGTTTGCGTTCGCACTCAAGGGGGGATGGCCGAGCTTCATGGCTTTGCAGTCGAAGGTGGAGGAAGGTGAGGCACTTCAAATGGTGTATCCTGATCGAAGTATAGATGAACGTGGAAGAGGCAATGTTTAACCCTAGTTCGGCCTATGGGTTTGTTTTCACGTGTGATGGTTACTGGAGAGGGAAACGTGCGTGAGATGGAAGAAGGTAAGGACGGGCCTGATGTGCTTGGGCTTGGGATGGAGGGCCGAGATTAAAGCAAGGTTTAAAAATAAGAAAAATAATGTTGTAAATATGTATGTTATAAATTCGAGTAACTTTGAAAATGCATAACTTTTTCATACGAGGTCGAAAACGCGCGAAACCAGTTGCGTTGGAATCGTATGGACGAGCACTACGCTATGGAATTGGATTGGAGTCGTTTGGAGTTAGTGAAAATTTCGGGTAAAATTAAACGTCCGTTTAATTTTATTCGAAATAAATCGCTAAAACGAAATTGAAATCAAGGTGAGAACTTCTCACTCAATCGAATCGGTTTCGATTTTAATTTTAAATAGTTAGATTTAAAATTGTTGATTGAATGTTGAATGATGATTGTTATCTATTGATTGTTAAAATAGACATTATGCGCCGTTAGTAAGCGGATGTTATTTGTTAAAAACATATACCGCGAATATTTCATAAACAGTGAAATTGGTATTATATTTGTATTTGGAGTTGATTTCCCGCATTATATAGCGGATGAGACCCTATTGCGCCGCCTATTAAGCGAATAATATTTATAAATCTCATATACCGCGATAATTCCGTACTGGAGCGGAATTGGTATTGTGCTAATGTTTTTGGATGCAGGGAAACAGGATGGAGGGATCCAACTGGATTTCTCAACTGTATTGATTTATTTACAGATATTGTGATATTTGTTGATTATCATATCGATATATGATATTTGGATGTCGTGATTGACTATTTGGTGCTGCTGCATCATCTGATCCATTTTTAAAGTTTAAAAATAATGATTTTGGTTTTTAAAAGGATTTTAAAGTGATTTTTCAAAGTATATGTTTTTATTAAATTTTGAATTGATTCATTTTAAATAATTAAAACGTTATAAATTTTTATGTTATAAAAATTTAGATTTTTGAGAAATATAACCGAAATAAGATTTTTTTTTGGAAATAAATAGTTAAGTAATTTATAAATTGGTTTAAATTGGGATTTTTGAATTATTAAAAACGATGTATATAAAAGACTTATAAAATTGATATTTTATAAATTAAAAATATTGGAATATAAAACGAGTTTTTATAAGTGTTGAAAATGAAATAAAAATGGATTTCATAAGTGAACGGAATTTATAGATTTATAAATTGTGAAGTTATAAAAATGAATAGATTTTGTAAAACAAAAGATTTATAAGTAATTATCTTATAAATCGGATTTTAGCATTTAAATGAGATATGAATGGAATTTGTTAATAATGAGATTTATAAATCGAAGCTTATAAATAGAAATGTAATTTATAAACATTGTTTATAAATTCGAAATCAATTTAATTTGACAAATTGAATATTGAAATTTATTAAAGGAAATATATTCACGATTTTGGACAGTGAATACATTATTGAATAAAATGGTCATGTTTGGCAAATTGAATATTATAAAATGAAGTTAATCGTTTTAACGATGTTTAAAAATGTATTATGATTCGAAACCATAGATTTCAACATTTATTGTTGAAATAGACGTTTTCGAGAAAGAAGAAAATGGTGGACTATAACACTGTTGTTATAGTAAATGGTTTCCGAAAGGAAATGTTTTGTATAGTATTGGGATTTATATATCTATCTAAATTTCGAATCCCTATACTATTGATTTTGGATCGTCGTAACGATGTTTTACGCAACATTCGTTTTGACCCAAATAAATGTGTTAAGTGAATGTTTTCCTTAAAGAATGAAATATATACTTAATTTGGATATTAAGTATATTGAATATTTTTTAAGTATTGAAAATAAATGTATTTGTGAATCACTTATTAATAAATAAGTACGGAAATGTTTTTCCAATGTGAAATGAAACGTTTTGAGAATTTATCTTTTTGAATACAAATTGAAAATGAATATTAGAAATCGATTTGGGAATCATATATTCATAAATATTTTGGAATGTAAATTCACTATGGAATTTATGAATGAAAAGGGAAATTTGCTTAAAAATAAACGTTGATTTATTTTTGAAGTGTGGGAATTAATTTACGGATTTGGAACGTAAATATAAAGTAAATCGGTAAGGATTTATTTAATTGGTTTAAATGAACCATGTTGAAATGAAAGAAATTACGCGTAAGGAAAATGTTTGAAATTTGTTTTCAAAAGTGGTAAAGGTGAAAAGTGATTTGAAAATTAGTTTTCAAATGTTGAAGTGTGAGAAATTTTATATCTAGTAAAGATATTTTGGAAAGTAAATAATTTGGGAAATTATTTGGATTTGGTGATGTTGAACACGTCTATTGATAGTTAAATATCCGACTATCAATATTTACCTTTAAATATGTACTTGTTGAGATTTGTTTGAATTTGAATGTCACACTTATTTTTGAATAAGCGCTCACTATTCGGGTTAGCCGGGAAAGGGCCTTGGGGTCGTATAATCCATTCCGAGTATGTGATACGTCGTTATGGATTGCATTTAATGACTGGTGTTGAAGACCGGATATTTGTGAAAACGGAAGGATTACCGTCGAGTTACTCTACATCGGTCGATCTCCGATATAGAGGTTTTATCACCCTTAGTGACGGGAAGTCCGGTCGTGATTAGTGAATATAGAGGTTTTATCACCCTTAGTGACGGGAAGTCCGGTCGTGATTAGTGAATATAGAGGTTTTATCACCCTTAGTGACGGGAAGTCCGGTCGTGATTAGTGAATATCCGGATTGCAAGGACTTCTTTGGAAGTGCCTTCGGTTCTGTTCGATCCCGGAACAGACTTGTATGGATTGTATGTCTGACATTACAAATTGAGATATAAAGTTGATCTCTTTCAAATATATTTCTGTTGGTGGCGGAGAATTTATTCTCTTTGCTTAACACTCTTCTCTGAGACGTACGAGCTCAGAGGTTATGTAGTTGAAGGTTATTAGTGATATACTCCCAATTTGGTAGTGTGACATGCTGAGTGTTGCTGTGAAATGATCATTGATTGATCATTTGTGATATGATCATTTGTTTGATCATTTATCTTTGTGATCATTTCTATGATCATTTGATTGACCCAAAGCACAGCTTTTGTATAAAGCGTGGCTTTGTGGACGAGACTTCGTCGGACCTCATACCCCGGAAATGGTCAAAACAGGAAGGATGCAGCAAGGTTATTAGGAGGTAGCGCCCCTTTAGTGTATGTCATTCCTTTTGGATAGAGGTGGTATCATGGTATGGAGACCAGATATTTAACCTTTGTTGTTGCTGCAAATTTTGTGGTTGTTGGAAATCGAGGATCCTCGGACAGATCGGTTACGATCGGGGGATGACATATTCGTGTCAGTAGTTACCCAGTTAGGGGTAACCCGGCCTTGTGTTGGCAGAGATCCGGTTTGGTTCTCGGGACGTCATTACAGAGGCGTTTCCATGTGGCAATGGGAAGTTTCTTGGCCTGACCATTTGTTGAAAATCCAAAGAAACAATACGATCTTGTACGGTTTTAGTTGTAGAACCTGCCATGGAATGTGGCGGTAACCTGCTATTGAACATGGTAGCTATAGTAGGCATAAGTGCGAAATGTCTATGCTGACTAAGATTTATATTTTTATTTTCGAAATGATTTTTCCTACACTATGCACTAGTAATAATATCAAATGTTTCTTTTTAATGTGTATCAAGCATCTTTGACTATCATAAGGAGAAATCTCCTCCGATTCTGCGTTTGCATTGTATGTGTGTGCGGGAGGCCTTATGGTAGTCTCATTTTTAAAAGCATTGCGAATTGACTTTAAAAATATTCCTTTATTTTGTTTTAAAGATAAACTGTTTTAGTTCTCACACCAGTCACATGACTGACTCGAAGTTTATTGTTTTCCTTCCTAAACTCTGGGTGCCCACCAATTGCCACACGGGCAGTCAAGAGTAAGGTTTATCAAGATACTCTGGATTTGGGAGTGCTATGGAGCTCAGGAGGCGAGCTACATATCGAGACGTACCACTTGCATATGATATTATACTATGTATTATTCCGCTGTGTATTCTGTATGAGGACAAGTTTATATAACTGTCCATTGATGTATTGACTCTGTTGTCTATTATTGTTGTAAACCCTGATAATGATGTAATGTATAAATGTACAGTTCTTTGTTTTAAAGATTATTCATTTATTATTATATGTTGATCCGCTGCGAATTGTGAAATTCTGATGTTGTTCTGTTGTTTCTTTCTATTCTGTTCTCTCTTTTTCTATCTTCTTCTACATTTTCTTCTTCTTTAACCCTAACATTTCGGTTTTTCGGCAATGAAAAATCGCAAACGTTACATTCACCACAACAAAATGGTGTAGCCGAGAGGAAGAACAGAACGTTAAAAGACATGATTAATGCCATGCTTTTAACTTCTGGTCTACCGACGAACTTGTGGGGGGAAGCATTACATATGTCTAATCACATATTAAACAAAGTCCCTCACAATAAAACAGGAACAATTCCATATGAGTTATGGAGAGGACACAAACCAAGTTTTAAATACCTCAAAGTGTGGGGTGCTTGGTAAAAGTTCTAGTTCCGCCTCCCAAGAGAGTCAAACTTGGACCAAAAACAGTAGATTGTTATTATCTTGGGCCAGCCCAAAATAGTAGTGCCTACATATTCTTGGTATTCAAGTCCGATATAAATGATATTCATGTAAATACAATCATGGAATCAAGAGATGCCTCATTCTTTGAAGATGTGTTTCCGCACAAAAGGAATGAAGGAAATAAGGTCCCAAAAAGGACAAGGGAAGAATCAAACGATTCGCATGAAGATGAAACTCATCATGAAACTGAGGATGTTGAACCAAGAAGAAGCGTAAAGGCTAGAACTTCCAAAACATTTGGTTCGGACTTTTTTACATATGTATTAGAGCACGAACCTCAAACGTACCAGAAAGCAATGTCATCTTCTGAATCCTCATGTTGGAAAGAAACAATCCAAAGTGAGATTGATTCAATTCTAAGTAATAAAACTTGGAAAATTGTTGATATTCCACCAGGAATAAAACCAATTGGCTGCAAATGGATTTTCAAGAAGAAAATGAAAGCAGATGGCTCTATCGACAAGTATAAAGCCAGATTAGTAGCCAAAGAATATCGTCAAAAAGGAGTAGACTTCTTTGATACATATTCGCCGGTAACACGAATAACCTGTTAATAGCAATTGCATCCATCTATAATCTAGAGATTCATCAAATGGATGTAAAAACAAGCATTCTTAAATGGAAATCTCGATGAGGAGATTTACATGAAGCAACCTGAGGGATTTATTTCCAAAGGAAATGAAAACAAAGTCTGTAGATTAGTCAAATCATTATACGGACTAAAACAAGCTCCAAAGCAATGACACACAAAATTTGATAGTGTCATGATGAGAAATGGTTTTCGTATAAATGAATGTGACAAATGTGTTTATTATAAACAACTTGGACAATCATATGTGATCATCTGTCTATATGTGGACGATATGCTAATATTCGGTCCAAATACTCAGGTAATTGAGACCATAAAGAAAATGTTGATCAACAACTTCGACATGAAAGACTTGGGTGTTGCAGATATTATTTTGGGAATAAAAATAATAAGAACACCTAATGGAATTGAGTTATCTCAATCACATTATGTAGAAAAAGTGATTGAAAGATTCCAAAACTTTGGAATTAAAGGAGTAAATACACCTTTTAATCCATCAGAAGTACTGCATAAAAACATTAATGAGAGTGTAATGCAACTGAAATATTCTCGTGTAATAGGATGTCTCATGTATCTCATGAATTGCACAAGACCAGATATAGCTTATGCAGTAAGTCGATTGAGCAGGTATACAAGCAATCCAGGGAAGGAACACTGGAAAGCACTAATGAGAGTGCTTGGATATTTAAAAAATACCACTAACTATTCCTTACATTATGGAAAATATCTTACCGTCTTAGAAGGATATAGTGATGCAAACTGGATTGCAGATTCAGAAGAATCAAAATCAACGAGTGGTTATGTCTTTACCCTAGCAGGGGCAGCAGTGTCATGGAAATCTACTAAACAAACATGCATAGCTCGATCCACTATGGAATCAAAGTTCATTGCATTAGATAAAGCAGGCGAAGAAGCAGAATCGCTTCGTCACTTTTTAGAAGATATTCCGTTTTGGCCAAAACCTGTACCGGCCATATGCATACACTGTGATAACCAAGCAGCGCTAAGCAGAGCGCAAAACTTTGTGTATAATGGAAAGTCACGACATATTCGTCGACGCCATAACACAGTTAGGCAGTTACTCTCAAATGGAACTATTTCCATAGATTATGTGAGAATAAATGATAACCTAGCGGATCCATTTACTAAAGGTTTATCAAGAGAGAAAATTGACTGCGCATCGAGGGGAATGGGCTTAAAAGCCTAAACCATCAAGAGTTATCTTATACGGAAACCTATCCTAGCGACTGGAGATCCCACGGACTAGGATCAATAGGCAAACCAGTTCTGAATAACTCAAGACGTAATGCATTTACGTGGACATAGTCCAACCTCATTCCTATGGTGCAAAATATAAATGCATGCCTACAGAGGTATTTAAAGGTTAAAACTATGTTTTTTAATGATGACCATATCTTGACAATAACAAGTGGGGTATATGTAGGATACTCTTAATGGTTGCGATCACCTATGTTAGTGTGAGCTGGGTCGGCTCTATGAGAATATTAAAAGGCTTTTATTCTCTAAAAACACTCGCAGAACCAAATTATGTTCAGGACCAAAATGAACAAAACCAAGAGATTGGATGAGAAGGGAATCAATGCTTCGTAAAGCTTATTGTCTGGATATACAATAAAGGCCGACGGTTCAAGATGAAATAATTCACCGATTAGCCAAGTAGATCCGATAAGTTTTAACTAGGGAAAGTTCAAAGTGAAATATCTACTTATCCACGATAAAGCATTATTCCATATGTACTCTGTGATATTTCGCTTTGTGTGGGGGATATGTATATTATCATTCATGTGGAGGATTGTTGGAATTCCTTAATAAAGTCGAATGAAATATACAAAGTCCCACATCTCAAAATTGTGAGAGCTATATTGATTTAAATATAGCTTTCTCATGAGTACGTTGGAGGCCTGGGGCTTCCAAATGTATACTTCGTTGTGAGGAGGGAGATCATGTATCACCACCACACACGTGCGCGCGCCGCCGTCCGTCCGTCCGACCGAACCGGGTACGGGTACGGGTCTAATATGATACTCATATTTTTACTGTAAACTGGACCGGGCTTTCTGACAGTTGCAGGCCATACGAACAGATGCGGATCTGTTCGGAAGTGGACGCGGGATGAATAGGCAAACGAGCGGGTGCGACCCGACACGACTTCTGAAGCGCGCAAACGAACGGGTGCGGAAGCGGATACGGGCGAAACAGTACGAGCGGGCGGGTGCGAAACAGATCCGTTAGAGGGCAAAACAGACAGATATGACTGTACGAAGAGGTACAGACGCGACTGTTTTAACGAACGGGTGCAGACACGACCGTTTGGAAGGGATATGGACCGATTATAAATAAGGAGGGAAACTGATCACTTTCTTCACTACTTTTTCCAATCTGTATCTCTCTTCTCCTCTACTAACTGCTGCTGTTCTCATATTCAAATCACAGAGTGATATACTCATTACAGTTTCGAGCAGGATTCGTCTGTTGTATCTTGGAAGAATTTTGAATAAAATTCTTAAGGAAATCGTTACGACGAGCCTCAGACATTATTCGGTTAGAATTCTCAATTCTTTCTTCTATTTTGTTATACTGTTTATTCAAAATAGTATAACGCTGTTGTTGTAATTCATTTACAACGTTCATATTGTTATAATATTTACTACAGAATTCCAGTGTAGTGGAAATCTGAGTTATAAACTTGTGCGACGAGTTTATATTTGATTATTCTCTGTTTTTTTATACTAGACGTATAACATAATTCATGTTCACTAAATTCCTGTCCACAGAAATAACTAAGAGGATGTCAGTGGATTTTGATAAATGTAATGCAGAATAGTCGGAATCTAGCACGGACATGGATGATTCAGAATATTGTGAAGCTACAATAATTCCTAAGAATTTTATTATGTAAACCATGATTGAATTCATAGTCCACATTGAATAGGAGGCAAAAAGCATTCAGTGGTAGGAAATTTGTGCAAGGATAGTATTCAAATTTTTATTGACTTAAAGAAAGCATTGTGTCATTGTCTAAATTTACTGAATGGCAATTTGATTCAACATTTTTCACACAAAATAAAATAAAATATAAGGAGACGAAAATTTTAATTTGAAAAGAAAATTTTAATTGTTTCTGGCTATTAATAATATCATTTTGGGAAGTGGTTACCATATAACTTTTATATTCTACAACAAAACAGTTATGAAAAACAAAAAAGAGAATGTAACACTCGCACTCCTCTGGGAGAATGAGATTCCACCCAGATCGCAAACTATTTTAGTTTTTATTTTAATTAAATCATTAATTATCACCAGTTAACTGAATATGAAAATCTCTTAGTTTATAAACGTGGATGTCAGGAGGATGAGAATAGCATTTCTCATGCAAAAAATATAGCTTGTAAAACAGTGAAGACTTTTAAGGCCACTACGTCGTTGTATTAGATTTAATAAACTGAACTGAAACAAGCCGCTAATTTCATAGAGAGTAGCAATCAAAGCAAATTCAGTTTGTAAACTTTGCTAATACCAAACTGTAACAGTAAGTAACTTCCATTCACTGAAATACACGCAAAAAGGATGCAGAGCAGGCTGACCACTGTGCTTAAAATGCACTTGCTTTGCTAATGTTCCATGTATGGTGATCCACACACTAAAGAGTATCCCTACTTTGAGCAGTGATTTAAATCCCCAAAAATATTCAAAATGAAAAAAGAAGTTACCAGCACGTGAGGCAAGGGCAGAAATTAGGGTCTCACAATAAATCCCTTTAGGTTTATTAACGATGACCATCCACGCGTCCTCGTATATGACATCGTTTTCGTCAAGAATCTGGTAACTTGCGGATTTTATTTCAGCTGAAATTGCTCTATTCAACTCTACATTTTTTGACAGTTCCGGGTATGGAGGGGAAATAGGTTTAGGATATAAGCCCGTTAAGGTTTCGGATCCAGAGGCGCTCATGGTGAGGATACGGGATTGAGCGAGGGGGAAGAGACGAGGAATGATATAATGAGACGAAAAGGGTAATATGGCCATTTAGGTAGGCGTAGGTGTGATTAAACTTTGAAGATAAGAGAGAGAATACAGCAGTTTTTGGACAAAGAGCGTCCAATTCAGCGTGGCGTCAATTTAGAGGCCATTTGTTTGTTCGGAGCCGTGTTTCGAAAATCCGGACCTGAAGCGGCATGGCTTTCAAAATAAGATACCCTAAAATAAAACTGTCGACCAATCTCTTTGATCCACGCGGTTCTTCAAATTAAAAAAAAAAAAAAAAAAAACTTTTGCTTCAATTCAAAATAATTTTACACTTAAATGAGAAAAATATAAAATAACAATCAATGTGGTTCTCACAGTCTAAGCGGTTGAACCACTAAAATCTTTGATTTTGTACCAACAAGGTCTGACTTACGGTTCGGTCTTCGAAATTATAGTTCTGAGTAAGCGGCTCGACCATGCGGTCACGGATAAATTGGGTTATAGGTTGGATGTTGGAGCGTTCGTGGACAGTTTTTTTATATTAGAGATTGATTAGAGGTTGGGTAAGATGTAAAAAAATGTTGAGTTATTTGAAAATAGTTATTTATCTTATAATAGTTAAATAATAATTTTAATTATTAGTTGATTATTGTTAATTAATTATTATATAGTTAAATAAATAATTCAGAATTAATAATGCAAATTCAATTTCAATTTCAAATTAGTCGAAATACAATAGTAAAGCAATACATAGATCAACATCGTCCTGTAGCAACCAAACCATCTCTAATTTCAACACTTGTCGCAACAATATGTTATGTATTTGACGAACTTTACCTTCATGGTTTTGTTAAAGATGTTCCCGTCATTTTCAGCATAAAATCGTGGAACTTCTTCATTAGCTTTTTATTCAAAATCAAGATATGTGCCCTTGTTTTTTCTAATAAAATTATTAATAGCACAACTTGCAACGACAAACCGTTCTTGTTTGGTTATATGTCGGCATATCTCGTAAAATGTAAAGGCCCGCAAATCCGTACCTCTTGAATCGACCATAATTCACATCAGTTCGACTCAAACTGAACGAAAAATACAAATCTTTATGCTGTAGAAGAAAGAGCTGGAAGAAAATAGAAACAACAACACAAAATCTTACAATCATAGCAGAACAAATTATAATAACAGATTTCAAATATAAGAACTATGTTGTTAATATACGTATCATTATCAGAGTACAATATACAACAATCAATCTGGACAGTTTAATAACTTGTCCTTGTACAGCGGAAATACACATCAAATACGAAAATATGTCTTGTCATCCAGCTCGCCCCGTGAGCTCTATAGCGTCCTATCATGTATTTGTAATTCCCGGTCTGACCTAAACATTATAATAAAATAACATTCGAGTCAGTCTGGAAAACCAACATGAGAAACACACTCAATTTGAATTATTACTATTATTTTCAAAATCCTTTGAAAAATAAAGATATCTCGTAAGACCACGTCACACATAAACACAACGGAGTTTTACCTTACGATAATCAAAACGATCTTTATCAAAACCATCTGGTATTATAATAATGTCTATAGAAAGTTAATAGAAAATTGCTGAAATGCTTGCATCTCACGTTTTAGCATAATTGTGCACAAGCAAAACCGTACGGCGCTTATTGGAGAGTGGATTCCATACGAATGACTGGGTCATTGGGTACCGCCCATCACAGTACACCTCTAGAACAATGTACCACGGACCATCGTCGGGATACCCTGCTACACAAGACCGGCCTATCCCTAACCTAGATAGACCGAATATGTTATCACCTTGGGTGTTCCCACCCATACCATCGAGCGCTCCTTCTTCCATGCATAACCATATTCATAATAAATAGGTTTCCGAGGACATCAAGAAAAGTGATAACATACCTTAATTAGGTGCGACCCACTTAGCCTTGCTGCACCTCCCCTATTTTAGTCATCTCTAGTTGATGAGGCTCAAGGCTGAACGTTACCTTTTAAGAACAAAATTCTATTTAGAATGCTCATCGTCCTCCAATGTCGATGTTCTGGTAGCATTCGTGCATACAAGTTATCATGGGTCTGGACAAACTGAATCACCATCTTCATCATCTTCACGGTATTCATTTCGTAACGTTCAAACCAGATCGAAATGGTTTTCGGATAATTAAATCTGATCAAGGTCTCTTCGAAACGATTTACGAAATTGGCCAATATTGATAGTCGGTTATTTAACTATCGATAAAACACCCATAAGCAATCATCTGACCATGTTATGATTTTCCAAAAATATTCTCAAATATCTTTATAAGATACACACACACACACACACACACACACACTCAAACCCTTCCAATATTTTTATAGTGGAAATCAAACTCAAATTCTTATATCCTTAACAAGATACTGTCAAGGCATTTCAATACTTAGAATATTCTTTCTCGCTTCCAATTATAATCCATCCCTTTGAAAATATTTTTATAATTAAAATATCGAAGTTAAATATTTCCAAATTCTTTCCGCCCAATACTTAAAAATATTTATAAGTATATTACCTAAGATCTTTTATTACCAATATTCCGGAAGTAGTCTATTTAATTTCCTATTTCTCAAAATTTTTACAAATTGTATTTATAAATCCCTTAATATTTCCAAGGTCGGATGCACTTGTATGTATCTCCAAATACCCATTCCTAACTTCCTCTATGAATTCTTATTCGTTTTCTGAATTTCTTGCATTTTTAACACTTTGGAAATTTCTTTAAGCTCCCAAAATCTCACTATAAGATTTCTCTTCTGGAATCATACTCGTTTAATAAACTTCGCTTCCAATCTCGAGAGAATTTATAAATAAATTCAATCTTTTAAACTATATATACGAGTATGGTGGCACGTCCGTTGGACGTGTGTCAAGAAGGAAGTGTGAAAATTTTGTGTGTGCTAGAGTTATGGTGGTGATGTATGTACACAGAGACACACATACGTGCATATGTACACAGATATATCGAGTACTTTGGCATATGCGATGCATTTGCGAAGGAGGAACTGGTATTATAAAACACGGTTTGAAAGATTTTTTTTTTAATCTTACAAAATGACTGTAACGTGAGGACGCCTGTTATGTGAAGTGTTTTGTATCTAATTACTTGTTGCATAGAAACTGAAATGCTATAAATGAAAATACAATTTTCAAACTCAAACTGTCCACAAATGTGAGGGTCGTGTTATAAATGAAAATACAATAGTGACTAACTAAAATAAGTCAAGAGTTTCTAATTATATGAACAAATAGTTTAAAGCGGTTAAAATGTTTTAAGATTATGTTTCCAATACAGCAAACATAATGGTATGCATTGACACACGTCTGCTTGTAGATATGTACTAAATATAGGCGCAGCTCAGTAGTAAATCAGTTTCCCTGAAATAACACTCTATGATTACACAAATTTTGTTACAATGAAAGCGGAAATATTTGTAATATTACATATTACTGTAAATACTTGCGTCTTAAAACATCAATAAATTGAAATCAAACTCCTTGCATTATTGAACATAGTTCATTAAATTGCATACAATTAAATCATACAGGTTGAACCTACATTTTCAGAAATCTCACTTTATTACAATTCATTATAACCAAATCAGCATCATCTGTCTTTTTGTAGCCAGTAATAAAACTATCAAAGCTTAAAACAAATACACGTCATGCCATTTGATAGGAAAAAAAATTAACAAATTATGTATCTTCGTGAAAATATGCATTTAAGTCAGTAAAAAACAATAAGCATCGAATGTTCATTTACTTTCAAATAGAACTCCAACCAAACATATATTGAGAAAAAATTCAGAACAAAGCCCAATCTTCGTGCTCTTCCTCATCTCTTCCACTTTGAATTTTAACTTTTCCACCTGGGCCATAACAAAATAAGGAAAGAATAAACGTTGACTAAGAAAATGAGTATAATTATATGAATTGAAGGAATAAGAAGACGTCAGTACATGTGCTTCTTGAACAAAGGTCAATATTAGTTGTTTTGTGAGTTATATAAGTAATTTCCAAGCATTTTCCTCTAAATAATAATATAGCACATTCTTTCCAGATTTTTTTTTTTGGTTACTCAAATAGCGCACCTTTAATGAAACCACGGTGCAAAATATTCATTACCCTTCCTCTGTGCAGTTACTGAAATAAAATAACCTTTTGTGTATGCAAAGAGTTCAACTAAAAAAATGCCAATGAGTGGTATCTAGTTGCAATATCAGTGTTGAAAATAATAATAACAATAATGCTACACCACAACCACCTATTGATGGAGCTCTTAAGTTCAATCATGCAACGAACTTCCCTTTCCCTGGAAAGCAGGGTCCAATGTGTAAGCCTAAATTGTTACTGGTATCAAAAGGATACTCAAGTTTTCGACCATCTAATGTCAAAATCAAAGAATCGAAAGGAAAAAAGGTTCTGCCTGTAAGGCAGCAATAGGCTGCTGCAATGCAGCGGCCCCAACTTGCTCAAGCTGCTGCAATATGCAGCAGTAGAAAAAAAAAGGTTAGGCTGCATACATATTATAGAGAATTTGAGGCAATACTGAATAATAACAATTAAATTAGCTTGCACAGTAAGGAATTAATAAACCTTGACTATGAAAATGAGTATAAATTACATTTTCGTATTGCACGGTAGAAAAATATGCTGAAAGCATTCATTAGACGTGTGCAAAGAAAATCAAAAGCAAATTCGTTTGTTGTGAACAATGTTCATATGCATAAATAGTGCTTGACACAAATAAATACATGAACTAATTTCTTTTTTATGTGAAATAGTGTGAACAAATGAGCACAAAACTCGTTATTGTATTTTCAAGCATCTATTTAGTTTCTGTGTAAGTACTGAATGAGAAAAGTATATTATGAGACTTAAATTTTATTTGCCTCCAATGCGACTTTTAATTATCTATAAACCGTGAAGACGTTGAGATGACTTTTGACCATTTCAGTCTTCGTACTATCGCAAATTTCAGTAATTATGAACAGACTGAAATAATGGATGTTAAAAGTTTGAAAATTAGGTGGCCCATGATGATGTCCTTTTGATTCTACTGTCGAAGTGACAGATTCAACAATTTTTCCAAAAGTAAGCACAGCAATAACAACAAATATAACCATATGATCATAACTTAAAGTTACAAATAATAACTAATTTTTTCTTTTTAGTACGTGTGCACAAAAAATGGAGGAATAAAAACCCAAAAAAATTCCTATAGATGCAACTCAATCTAATTAACTCTCGTATCGGACATAGCTTTCTAGTATATGTTCAAACTGTAAATATATTGTCAGTTATAATTTAAAATGTGGAATACATATAGCTTAAACAATCAAATCCAGAAATAGGTAAATATTAAAAAACATTGTATTGGAAACAAAACTATAAAACATTGAAAAGGTAATGTGGTCAGTTCACAGGCACCACCTTATTGTAGTGAAGGATAAAGGTTATCAGTATAAGATTGTTAAAATAACGTGTACTGAAATGAAATTATATTAAGTAGAAAGCATAAAATACTTACAAAAAACAGCGTGTTCTTTAAATACTAATATGTCAATCACTATCTGAATGTACGTATGAAGTAGTATTTGTGTGCATATGATTACATTGCTTAAACCAAGGGGAGTAAAGGTTTGAGTGTGCCTTTATAAAGTTTAATGAGTTCGCTAGAGAAAAGAACACATAATCTAATTGATCTGAAGAAGAAGATAGCATCAAAAGTAAGCAGCCAAAAAGGGGAATATAGTTAAAGAAATGAAGTTTTGTGGACATGGTTTTCTATATGGAATCTAGCATATTTGCTGCATATCTGATAACCTATATGCTTGTTTACCACATTGGTACAGGTTTGATAAAAATGAAACAGCCAATACTATTATTTTAACACAAAGCAAACATTATTGCGTTGGTCTGAGTACCCCAAAAATGAAAAGATTGAAAGACAGAACATGACATTAATTTTGATCATGGTTACATACACCGACTAAACAAAAATTTAATTTAGAAGTTGCATACCTTGCATACTGAGCCAGGACCTCCACTTAATAGAACTCCCACACCAAATATGCGATGAAGAGCTAAGCAGTTTACACCAATCAAATGTCCAAACTCTGAAAATTGAAGCACCATAATTAAGAAAGTTTGAAAAATCAGGTTGATTGGAAGCATAAAAGTGTTAAACAATGGTAATACTGTGTTCTTTTTGTTTGTTTTGCATTTGCATATTTATTATTAAAAAAAATCACATTGCATTTCATTTTTCAGTTTGCATTTCTGTTGTGTGCATTTCTTTGTTCCCTCTCTGCATTCCATTTCATTGCCGAAAGAAAAAATATACCGCACTTCATTTCATTGGCAAAAGAAAAAATATACCGCACTGCTTTTGTGCCATTGCATATTCAATAAAATAACATTGTTCTCTATTACATTTTTCCTCAACCAACCGCTTAGACCAACCTCTCTTGCCTTCACCATCATCAACAAATTCCCACAACAACAAACTCCCCCCCCCCCCCCCCCCACACACTTTTAAAAAATTCATTGCCCATTTTAAATTTGCATTGCTTTCTGTTTCGAATTTGCATTTCATTTGTCACATTGTGGTTTAGAAAACAGTGTCTGCATTTCATTTGCACAGTTTAATGTTTACTGTGTGTGCATTGGCTCTGTCATCATTCCTTTTGTGTCACTTCTGTTTTTGATTCCAGTTTTTGTTTCCATTAAAAAAAATCATCTTCAATTCATCTATTTACAGTTCAATTTTTTTTTTACAATTTGAAAGTCTGCATTTTCTTTTTCAGTACAATTTGAAACCTTGCACACACACACACACAGCAGTGCACCACTGTGCACAACCACCACATACACAAACAACTGTGCAATGCATTTCCCCTACCATTTCTGACCTCTTGCATTTGATACAACCTGCTGCTATTCCATTGCCTACACCTGACATCAACCATCCACTTACTAATCAACTTACAACCCACATCTTGCCTGTAGCTTGCACAGCAACCTCCTGCATATCACCAGTTCCTTCTCAACCAATTGCTGTCATCATTGTTTCTCCTCATCGAACAGCAAATAACAAGACATCATCACCTCTGCATTCTACCCATACCATCATTTCACCACTGCACAGTTTACTGCCTGTCATCCTTACCACTGCTACATTCCCATTTCAAACCATACAATCCACCACTTCACATAAACATTTCCATACATTGCCATCACTTCACATAATCATTTCCCACCTCTGCTCACCACACTCCTCACTACTTACCCTACATCAGCAGCCATACAAAACCCTCACCATCACCATCCCCAATCACTGCCTACTAAACTCAACTCCACAAATCTCAAACTGTCATTCTCCTATAACATACTGACACTGCCTGCAATCACACCCAATACACCCACCACCAAGTCACCTGGCTGCTAACCCCTGTCACCACCCATAGCAGCATATCATCTATACCGCACTGCATCAAACTTTTCGTTCAGACACAAATTCACCCAGTTCATATACATTAAACTTTTCTTCCACACATCAAACCATATACAAACATCAAACCATTGCCTGCTTCTTCCACACATCTCCATCGCCTACAACAACCATGTGCCTCTACTTCTCTACATCCTTCCCAATATCCAACCACTGCCTGAAACAAATACAATCTTTCACCATTAACCAACTTGCAACTGCCACTTCTACTCAAACCACCCCTGCCCACTGCCTCTAACCACTGTTAGTTCAAACCAGACCACTGTCTGCATCACATAAACCTCGACACAAAGCAACTGCCTCTTGCATTCTTCTCCACTTTCACAACACTTCCCACCACAATCTCCCTACCATCACAACTGTTCCAATTCAACTCAAAACTCATAGTACCATTTCAACTCATGGTTCCATTTCAACTGTGCCATCACCAGACTGCATTCAAACATCACTCCTCCAATTTGCCCCTAACTACAACGTTCAAACTACAACATTCGAACTCCATCACTTCCGAAGCTGCTGCCCCCTATCACCACTTCTGCCATACCCTATCAACAGTCATCACTTCGACAAACACTGTTGACAGCAACAACATATACCACCAGCCGCTCGAACACCATTGCACACTTCATTTGACAACTCCACTCCTACAAACTCAATCATTACCGAACTCCACTTCATTTGACACGGTACACCAATTCTACGCTCAAATTGCAACTCACAACACCTGTTCATCACAGTCCCACCACCAAACAACTAATTCACTTTAATCAATTAGAGTGCACATGGGTGATTTTAGGAGAGTCTAACTAATGTACGGACCCAAAACAATTTTACAGCCATAACAGTTGCAGTGGAAGTAGGAATAAGAGCTTTTGTAGCAAAACCATTCTCTTCAAATTTTGGAAGGACGTGCTTTGCGGAGATTTTCATCAAAGAAATTAGATTCTTGCATTTTTCTTTTCTAAATTTAATGAACATCATTACCAATTACTCCTATCTTATAAAAACATTACATTTCACTACAATACAGGTGCAACTTTGGATCTCACTCAATCCGCTAAAGCCTTGATACTACCTCAGTAGCAGGGCAGACGCACACATCAGCTTTTTGGTTAGTATATTAATGTAAAGAAATACCATGTTTCAGTGACATCCTGCAGTAGGTTGAAGGCTTATATAAATGCCATGTTTTAGTATGCAGAAATGTAAAGATATGGGTAAGCATGTATAAACTATGAACGTCAAATTCATTTTCCAAACAGTGCAAGTAATAATAGGAACAGTACAATGAATTCATATTTTATTTATTAGAAGCACCATATCACTTTTGAATGGTAGTTTTAGAATTTTCTGTGCAATGCATAACCTGAAGTGTCAACAAATATTTCATATACTTTTAAATAAAATTACAACAATAACGCTATAAAGGCATATACCCTTTCACTGAAGGAACTTCAAAATTCATTCCAATAAATCCATGTTGGACCAATGAATGTAATATGATTGTTGTACCCAAACAATGGCCAAAATTTAACCTTAGGCATGAGAAATCATCAATTTGACTAAAATATAAATTAAAAATACATGGTGTAAGTGGAAAATTAAATTGCAGGTTCTGAAGGCTATTTACCAACTTATATCTAAGCAAAACATAAAAGGGAAGAAGTGCACGAAAATCATAGTATAATAACAAAGGTGTTGTCGATTAAAGGACCTTTTCCTTGATGAACTCTCCAGATCTAAAATTTAGTATACGCAAAGCAAGTGGCAAAAAAACTCAACCACACCATGTTTGTTGTTAAGAAAGTACAAACCTCTAGCTCTTCTTTTGGTCAAATAGAATCTTAAATGTGGTATGCTGCACAGTAAAAGCCCTGAGTTAAAATAATGATGTAAATTCAACTTTAAAGTAAAAAAACATTGGACATGGAAGAAAAGTTACTCCATAAAAAGAGGTTCAAATTTACAGTTAAGCTCGATGAACCCAATTTCAATTTCCTCAACTGAGTCCCTGAACACTGTCTGCAAAAAAAACAAAGTAGTTAGCGGTGTTGGAAATTCTGTTTCAGCCAACATCAAATCAGTAAACAAAATTTTAAATAAAAAAAATTAAAAGCTAAATTGGAAGAATACCACAAAGTCGAAACTCGATCATTGGCGTTTGAAACCCTAAATCCATCCATCACCTATTTCCCATGCGGTGCCTCTTCTTCAACGATCTGCATCGTGCATACACTCTGAATGATAGGTTGATTTAATCGATAATCAATTTGTTGTGGGATGTAATTTTTTGTTTTGTTTTCAGTAACGATGGAGGAGTTTTAGGAGAAGAGAGGGGGTGTAAAGGGAAGTAACTGTAGGCATAAAATTATGCGGTACGTGCAGGAATACGTGTGAGGTTGGGAAATACGATCGCACATTTCAGAGTAACTGTCGCATGCATTGAAATGACAAAACTAACCATGAATGAACACTTCTGATTTAATTGGCAATGTGGCTATTTTGGTCAGTGTCAAAAAAGCTTCACTTTGACCGGTTGACCAAAGGTTTTGCTTTATAGTATAGATATATATACATATCTTATACTATAAAGTAAAACCTTTGGTTAACCGGTCAAAGTGAAGGCTTTTTGGCATTCCCTAAAATAACCCTACCCTACAATACCATGTGAAAAATTGCTGCGGATTCTTTCCCATGTTAAAACGGTTCCCTCTTTGCCACAATCAGCCCGTTCTCATTTCTTTTATCCACTTTCCCAAACTTCCTCTCTTCTCATTCCCTTTAACCATGGCGATTGTATTTCTCCAAAAAAGCCATTTAAGAAGGATACGCAACTCTTTTTCTGTTTCTTCACGTTTCCATATCCCACCTCAGAACCATTTTTTCCTATCACTTCTTAACCCATTTACGCTATTTCGTCCTTATTTCACATGTCATAATCCAAAAAGAAAATTGATTGAATGAATCATGTTCAGAGAACACCATTTGGATCCAAAATCTCGGCAGGGAAAATCAAAAAAATCAAGTAGTTTTTGTATCAAATGCCAATTTACCGATTGAGTCATGTTCATAGAATTTCAATCTTAGGTAGCACTCGACAATCTCGCAACAAAATTCGAAGCATTAGAAGCCTTCGACAAACAAAACGAGCTCTGATTGAAAGGTATGAAAAAATAGGTTTAAATCGATCCAATTTGATAAATTTCTCATATTCTAACTGTAATAACTGTTGGGATATTGTATTGCTTTTTCTTTGGGATATTTCATATCACTTTAGTAATGAGTAGTATATTCAAATATTTTTTCTAGGTAAAGTACATCACATGCCTTTTTGTTTCTGTAAACCATTAGAATGCATTAATCAGTGTGTTGTTACCTTTTTTCTATTGTAGGTACTGTGTTTGACGAAATGTCAACAACAAAAAAGATTGAGATGAACAGCTATTCAACTTCCATGATAAAATACGACATCTTTTTCAAAAGTATATTGCAATAGAAACTTAAATGTATAGGGTGTGATGCAACCAAAATTTATATTTGGTACTTCAATAATGGTTACAAATTGTGAGTGTGCCATGTTTGCATCTCCCCGACTAGAAAAATGTTCTATCTTATATTTTGTTCTAAGTTCTAAACCAATAATAAACTTAGTAAGTTCATTCATAATTTTGAAAGAATTTTTTTATATTATTTTCCTTATAAGGAACTTTCAGTTTCACAATGTTTGTTATGCTTTTCGAAGGCTGTTTGAAGAAAAAATTATGTGTATCAAGTTTTAGTTTTTATATGGTGTTATCCCGCTTTTTGGACAAAGCTGTGATACCAAAAGATCGGTCAAAAACAAAAGACAGTTCGTCTCAGAAATTAGTCGTGCTTCACTCCGCTATGGATATCGATGAATTTTGTCCAAGTCTGGATTGGGCCAGAATCGACAAGGCATGATGAGCAAAGCCATAGAAGCCATCATCTCAAATTTCAGGTCAATCCGAGGTCGTATGCTCAAGTTATGATGGATTCAAGTTGAGAGAGATGGATTCTGCTCAGTTCGAATCCATCACCCCTTCACTAGTTCGAAACCACGAAGTTCGAATCCATCATCCTAGCAATGGTTCGAATCCACCCACGTACGCCTTAGTCCGATTCCATTAGCTAGTGCCTGCCTCGCATCCATCTCCTTCGACTCCATCTCCTTCGAATCCACCACAATGGCCTACCTTCGAATCCATTCAGGCCACCTAACCTCGAATCCATTCCCTCGAAGTCCATCAACCAAGGGTCTCCTCGAATCCATGCAAGCGAAGAAGCCCCGGCTCCATCCCAAAACTCATCTTCGAATCCCCAAACAGAGGCAACTTCGAATCGATTCACACTAGCCTATTCTGATCGATTCGAATGAACACTGGCTGCAACGATTCGAAGCATACGTTCGAATCCAACACTCGAAACCATCTAATTCACACAGTGAGCGCCTCGTCGCCGCCTCCACATGCAAAAGGATCGATTCGAACCTATGGGTTCGAACCATATGGATTCGAACCATATGGATTCAAACGAACCCATAGGATCGATTCGAAGCAAGCAGCGCGCCGGAGAACCACATCTTGAATCGATCATAACTTCCAAACCGTTGATCCAAATGCTATGGAATTTTCACATCAACTTACATACATGTTGAAAAATGTTCTCACCAAATTTCACCTTGATTGGACATTTCCTTGATCGATTCGAAGTGAAGGTCGAATCGATCCTGATGTGGGCCCGGACCTCCAGATTTCGGGCAAGTGGGCCCCCTCACGTGCCTGAAGCGGTCTTTCTGGATTTTAGGAGAAATATCAGCCTCCTACGCTTATAGATAGAACCCCTGGTCATTCAGAAAAGGGGTCAGAGATTCAGGAGAGAGAAAGCAAGCCCAGACTCTGCCAGATTCGATTCTAAGTCTTTCCAACATTATTGTAATCAAGTATCAAAGCTACAACTTGCAGTAATCTGCTGTAACCAATTGAAAATCATCAAGTGAATCAATAAAGATAAAACCTTCAAAGTGGACGTAGGCACGAGAGCCGAACCACTATAAATCTTGTGTTTGTGATTGTTATCTGCGAGTTATTGTGATTGTTGTTGCTTAGATCTAAATTCTATATTGATTGTTGCTGATCTGTGTTGAGTGCATTCACGGTATTGGGTGTTTGTGACCAATTTTGACGCAAACATATGGTTTATTTATCTTGACTGATTCCAGATTAATCATATGTCAACCTTTTTCATCCACTTTGTTCTTGGTTTTTGAAGTTGAAGTTGAAGTTTGATGTAGTAAAATTATTCTTGTAATGTAAAACTTTCAATGATTTTGGTTTATTTGACTAGATTCTAAAAATATATTTACTCTACAAGCAGATGCACTTTAACTTATAATAAGAGCTATGTTTGCGCCAAAATTGGTCACAAACACCCAATACCGTGAAAGCACCAGTGTATGAATATAAATTAGTGATATTCAAACACAAATAACAGATCTCAACCAATAATAGGCAGCAATCCCAAAAATAAAGAACAGAGACACAAGTTTTATAGTGGTTCGGCTATCTCCGGCCTACATCCACTCCAATTTTTTCTTTTTATTGATTATCCTTGAAGATTACAAGTGATTACAACAGTTGTAGTGACCAAATCAGAAGAAAATAGCAGTAATGATGCTATGGAATGATTTTAGCAGCGTCTGGGCTTGCTTTTCCTCTCTAGGTTTTCCGACCTCTTTTCTGAATGACCAGGGGCTCTATTTATAGGCGTGGAAGGTTGAAATCCCGCCTAAAACATGGGGAGGTTGCTTGGCACGTGAGGGGGGCCCACAGGCCCGTGTTCTCGGAATCCGTGCCCAGTTTGGGATCGATTCGAAGTGACTTTCGAATCGATCAAGAATCCATCCAATTGAGCTGAAATTTGGTGTGAACATTCTTCAACATGTATGTAAGCTCCTGTCAAAATTTCATTGCATTTGGATCAACGGTTTGGAAGATATGATCGATCCAAGTTCTAGAATTCGTGCGTCCTGATTGGTTCGAACCCATGCTCTGTCCACTTCGAAACCATGTATTTCGAACCCATTCCTTCGAACCCATCCCTTCGAAACCACTCTATTCGGACCCATCTCCCTCGGCTCCTCTCCTTCGAATCCATCGCCCTCGCATCCATCACCAACTTCGAATCCATCACCAACTTCGAATCCATAGCAACTTCGAATCCATCACTTTCCATAGCAACTTCGAATCCATCGCCTTCTACGAATCCACAGCAACTTCGAATCCATCACCTTCTACGAATCCATCATAAACTTCGAATCCACTTCCTTTCTTCGAGTCCATCTTCATTGCTTCGTATCCATCATCTTCGAATCCATATCCATCGTTCGAATCCACTGTCTTCGAGTCCATGTTCATCATTCGAATCCACTATCTTCGAGTCCATTGCACTGAAGTTACTCCTTTCGAACCCATCTAGTCCCCATTGGTTCGAACCTGATGGGTTCGAACCTGATGGGTTCGAACAACATTCCTCTCCCACCTCGAATCCATCATATTTCCTCCATACGAACTCCGATTAACCTGATATTTGAAACATAGCCTTTCATAGTCCTTATCATCATTTCCAATCAATTTCGTCCCGATCGGAGTTCAACAAAATTTTGACGATATCCATCGTAGCCTTATTCCTAGTCCTGCTATCCATAATTCCTTGCCAATTTGTTGTTATTCCCGTTTTGACCAAAAAGTGGGATAACAGCTTGCCCCCCAAAACATGCCTTGTGATAACAAGACGTGTTTTGAATAGTTCCGAATCCAATATTCGAAGTCCAAAGCCATATTGCCAGAGTATATCATCCTTGACTGCTTCGAGTCGATGTCCAATTCCATATCCAATAATCAAAGCCTTAGCCAATTCCGTATCCATTCGAAGTCGACAACCAAGTTCCAATCCATCCTTATCCAATAGCCAATAACCGAAGCCAGGACCTCTCCGGGTTGATATCCAAATCCATAACCTCTCCGGGTTCCTGCCAAGCGTGATCCACATCCGACGATCGTGGTCCAGTGTCCCTGGACGTTGAGTTAATCTCTCCGGGTTCTTTCCAAGCGCAATCCATACTTGACGACCTTGGCCCAATGTCCCTGGGCGCTGTAAAATGCCATGGCTTAAGTCCTAAGCCGAATCCTGATCTCTCCGGACCCTTGCCGAGCATAGTCCATACTCGACGACCTTGGCCCAGTGTCCCTGGGCGTTGTAAAATGCCATGGCTTAAGTCCTAAGCCGAATCCTGATCTCTCCGGACCCTTGCCGAGCATAGTCCATACTCGACGACCTGAAAATAATATATGATAATAGAGGGCCTAAGTCCTAGGCCGAATCCTGATCACTCCGGACCCTTGCCAAGCATAGTCCATACTTGACGACCTGAATGAGTCAATTTACCACGTTCGGGCAAAGAAACTCACCCCTTGCCAGGTATAATCCATACCCGACGACCATTTATCAAAAACCAGATAAAAATCCAACCAAAATCTATTCCAAAATCCAAAATCCAAATCCAAATCCGAAATTCAAATCCAGAATCCAAATCCAAAATCCAAATCCAAAGTTCAAATCCAAAACCAGAAAACCAGAAATCCAAACCAGAATCCAAAACCAAAAACAATCATCCAAAGGAAAATCCAAATAAAAAAGCAAGAAAAACCAGGAGCTCAATCCAAGCTCCAAAACCAAATCCAAAAAGAAAAGCAATGTCCAATCTAAAAGCAAGAAATAAATTTCACAAACCATAGCGTCCCGGGTTATCATCATTCAGAGCATGCCTAGGGGCTATCTCCGTCCCCGTACATGTGTAAATGACTTTACCGTGTGCTAATAGCTTGCTACTTATTCCATATTACCCTGGTCAATGGATGATCAATCGACGATCATCCCTGGGCCTCCCATCATCACGGCGTGAGGTGGTCGGTGGTTGCTCCTGCTCCACCGTTGCATCCCGAGTTCCAACGTATTGCTGTAACTGTCCATTCCTCACATGCTCCTCGATTATATCCTTTAGGTGGCTGCAGCTGTTGGTATCGTGTCCATCCAGATCATGGAAGAGACAGTGCCTTCCTGATGTCCTTTCCCGCTCTGTTGGTTCCCTCCTAGCCGGCCTTCGGTAGGGAAGGCGATTCCGAGTTTCCAAGTATATCCGTTCCAGCGTCTCGTTCAATCCAGTGTATGTGGAAAACTTTGGATCCTTCCATCGTTTTCTAGCATTTCCAGAGTCGTCATCTAACTTCCTCTTTCCTTTGTCCTTATCCGAACCGTTTTTGGATACCGCTCCAACCTCGAGTGTATTAACCTTCTTCAACTTTAAATCCGTACTTGCATCTTCTTGCCGAAGGAATCTTTCTGCCTCATGAAAGAATTCGTCGAGATTTCGCGGGGGATCTCGTATCAGAGATACCTTGAAATCCGAATTCTCCTTGACTCCTGATACTGCTGCCATTAAAACCATTGATGGATCAGGCCGATCCACCGAAGCGACTGCCGCACTGAATCGAGTTAGAAAAGTTCTAAGTGATTCGTCCATCCTTTGCTTCACCGATGTTAAAGTCATCACGATTTTTGGCCTCTTAACGTGAACCCGAAACTGTCCCAGAAACTTTTCCACTAATTCCTTCCAAGTCCTGATAGATCCTTCTCCCAGCTGCCTAAACCACATTGCAGCTAAGTCCTTCAAATACAAGGGGAAACATCGGGCCATCACTTCCTCCGATGCCCCCAGCACCTCCATGTGTCTGCTGTACCTCATTAAGTGATCTGTTGGATCCGTCTTACCATCATATACCTCCACGCTAGGTAGCTTGAACTTAGGTGGATTCCGAGCCATCCTTATTTCCCGAACGAATGGACTTCTATTTACGCCTTCCAAATCTCCGTTTGTTAACCCACCTCGCACAGTCTTCCTGATCATCTCTACTAATCCTGTATTGTCTGGTAGGGGTTGCCCCCCATGCCCCCGAGGGAACTCTGGTACATATTCCTCGTGTGGCTCACTAGCGGCAACGTTAGTTCTAGCTTGCTGAATTCCTTCCAAAGGTTCTTCTGTATTGAATTCTGTGGGCCTGCCCCCAAGCCCTTGTTGATTGCCTTCTGGCTCCGTATCCTGTCCTTCATTGGGTTCCACAATCCTGGCTCCTTGTCCTGCATCCGCAGCTGCTGTAGCTGTTCCTAAGTTCTGCATCCCTGTAGCTCTCATTTGTTCCAAGAAAGTTTGCATCATCTCCTGTTGACTTTTCAACAATCTCTCCTGCAAAGAATTGGCCATAGCTTCCATTTCATCCCGAGTTACGTAAACCGAAGCCTGTCCTTACTCACCTCCGGAGGATGCTTGTTGACTTCCTCCTTGTTGGCTTCTCTCAGCCCTTAGCCTTCTGCTATCCTGTCTAGCCATTGTCTTCCAAATCCAAATTCCTTAAACTCTTCAAATCCGATGTAGCGGGTGCTAGTTGCTCTCAGTGAAAGCACCAAAATGTTTGCGCCAAAATTGGTCACAAACACCCAATACCGTGAAAGCACCAGTGTATGAATATAAATTAGTGATATTCAAACACAAATAACAGATCTCAACCAATAATAGGCAGCAATCCCAAAAATAAAGAACAGAGACACAAGTTTTATAGTGGTTCGGCTATCTCCGGCCTACATCCACTCCAATTTTTTCTTTTTATTGATTATCCTTGAAGATTACAAGTGATTACAACAGTTGTAGTGACCAAATCAGAAGAAAATAGCAGTAATGATGCTATGGAATGATTTTAGCAGCGTCTGGGCTTGCTTTTCCTCTCTAGGTTTTCCGACCTCTTTTCTGAATGACCAGGGGCTCTATTTATAGGCGTGGAAGGTTGAAATCCCGCCTAAAACATGGGGAGGTTGCTTGGCACGTGAGGGGGGCCCACAGGCCCGTGTTCTCGGAATCCGTGCCCAGTTTGGGATCGATTCGAAGTGACTTTCGAATCGATCAAGAATCCATCCAATTGAGCTGAAATTTGGTGTGAACATTCTTCAACATGTATGTAAGCTCCTGTCAAAATTTCATTGCATTTGGATCAACGGTTTGGAAGATATGATCGATCCAAGTTCTAGAATTCGTGCGTCCTGATTGGTTCGAACCCATGCTCTGTCCACTTCGAAACCATGTATTTCGAACCCATTCCTTCGAACCCATCCCTTCGAAACCACTCTATTCGAACCCATCTCCCTCGGCTCCTCTCCTTCGAATCCATCGCCCTCGCATCCATCACCAACTTCGAATCCATCACCAACTTCGAATCCATAGCAACTTCGAATCCATCACTTTCCATAGCAACTTCGAATCCATCGCCTTCTACGAATCCACAGCAACTTCGAATCCATCACCTTCTACGAATCCATCATAAACTTCGAATCCACTTCCTTTCTTCGAGTCCATCTTCATTGCTTCGTATCCATCATCTTCGAATCCATATCCATCGTTCGAATCCACCGTCTTCGAGTCCATGTTCATCATTCGAATCCACTATCTTCGAGTCCATTGCACTGAAGTTACTCCTTTCGAACCCATCTAGTCCCCATTGGTTCGAACCTGATGGGTTCGAACCTGATGGGTTCGAACCTGATGGGTTCGAACAACATTCCTCTCCCACCTCGAATCCATCATATTTCCTCCATACGAACTCCGATTAATCTGATATTTGAAACATAGCCTTTCATAGTCCTTATCATCATTTCCAATCAATTTCGTCCCGATCGGAGTTCAACAAAATTTTGACGATATCCATCGTAGCCTTATTCCTAGTCCTGCTATCCATAATTCCTTGCCAATTTGTTGTTATTCCCGTTTTGACCAAAAAGTGGGATAACAAGCTATAATTTTATTACTAAAAACTAGATAGCTATATGATTTTTTAAATGTTGATAGCTACAAATAAGTGAAGCAATGCTCATTGAGATTGATATTTTGAAACTACTATATTATTATTATTTCTTTTAATTTATGAGAAGATGTGAATTTCTTGGGTACATGGGCCAATGATATAAGATGATTATTAGATACTGAAGTTCTAGTTTTAAAGATATGGTCTTCTTCATTTTTAGAGGTATAATTTTCACTAAAAGTTTGTACTTTTTGATTTTTTCATTTAATAAAATAATATAATTTGTCAGATTATGATCAATGTTTCAATTCTTTGGGTATTCAAAAAGTATAATATAATTTCAGTTACTATGTCCTTTATGGATCTGGAGTATATTCACAGTTTTGATTATAACAAGCCATTAATATATGAACCACCGGTTTAATTTCCTATATCCGAATATACAAATTTTCTGTATATTAATACTGAGTATGAATTGCTAAATACACACACATGTATAAGTTTCCAAAGTCTATGAATTCCAGTACATGTTTAAGCACATACCAGTTTTGAACGTATGTAAGTTTTGTATACAAGGTTTTAAAAATAACTAGCTTTGTATGCATCAGGTTTTGGATGCATGTGACTTCAGATATAGTAGATTCTTAAATATATAAGTTTAATCTCGAAGCTTTGAATATACTTGGCTTCGGGTAAACATAAAGTTTCCTAAATATTAGGTTTTGAATATGTTGGATCTTTAATGTATAAATTTTGGACTAATACAAACTCCAACTGTATTTGATATATACAGTTTCTTACACATACACATGAGTTTTGAAGATGCATATTGGATTTGCATATATAAATTTTGTATGTACACTCCAAATATGCACAGTTCCAAATATAGAATGGACACTAGAACTTCAGACCCTCTGGAAATTACAAAACGTAATCTGTTACTGATCATCACATGAAAGGTGGTATGCATTATTCCCATAAAAAGAAGAACTAACAGTTTCATATAAGGACATAGTATGGTAAACAGAAGAATCAACATTTTCATATATGAGGAGGACACTCTAAGTATACATATGGGAAGTACAGTAATCTAACAACTAGAAATGAAAATTTTATTCACAAGGTTCTAGCTTACAACCATTGGTGTATTAATCATTTTCGTATCAAATTGTCTTGGACCATAACTTACGGAAACTAATTGACTGTCATGATACGGAGCAATGTCAATTCTCGAATGGTAATTTTTATACCACTTGCACCATTAATAACTCGGTAGGACTAATATTCTGTTTCTAATACTCCTTCAATGAGTCTAAATTCTAGGGCATGAAAAAAGCAATCTATCAATCAAAAGTTTGACAATTAGGAAAAGAAAGTTTCCAGCCATAGTATTAGTTATTGTGCATTGATTATATATTTGACAAGGATGTCTTCCCATCATTTTGTTTATAGAACAACTTACGAGTTGTAATATTGACATGTCTTCACAGCTCTTAAATTTTATATATGTTAAATATCAATAAATATAAGACTTGATGTTATGCTGACTTATAACTTGCAATTATATTTATTTTGCAGACTATTAACATGCATTCGTTGACTTTCAAAATGGAAATATAGCTTTTCTACATATATTGATGCTACATAAAATTATCTTTTACACAACATCTTTATTTTCGACATCTACATATTACTGATATTGGTCTCAATTCCAGAAAAGAAGAAGAGAAAACAATTGCTACAATTGTACTTTAATTCTTATAAACCTTTTATAACCTGACGCCATTGAAATCAACCTTGAAAAAAGTAGAGAGTAGATCTATTACATCAAGTAAGTTCTTACAAATTGTTACGATGATGTTAGCCTTACGGAAAATTCAATATTTACAAATTTGCACCAAGTAGTTTTTATTTCAACAAGTATTGAGGAATTGCGAGGAAGATAGTATCAATGGAAGCGTGATCACTGTGATGACGGACAAGGAAAATTCTCTATATATTAATATTAATATGGTTGTTGATTACGTTTTGAAAGAGAGGTATGTAAGTTTTTTACGTTCCGGACCATAGGAAATGCTAACTTTAATGTTTTTTGCGTTTTCCAAGATATTGATATAATAGTTAACTGCTTTCTTTTTTTTCTTTGCGTATTTTATTATTTTTTAAAATAACTTAGTCTCATTGATGTTTCCACAAACGGTTGATTTGTGAATGTGTGTTACATAAAGATACAAGATTACATACACTTCAAATTCACGTTGTAAGATCCCAAAAGGTTGCAGACGATGTTTTTTAATACCTGTTACTCCTGTGCACGTGCATCGCACGTGCTAAAGTACTTGTATATATGTTTGTTTGTATGTATGTATGTATATAATAAGTATTTTTAAGGAATAGTAGTTTATTCTTAAAATATGTTTTAAGTAAACCAAAACATTCCAAATAACATCGATAACTCATATCCAAATCATTTTTAATAACTAATTAATTCACAAAGCTGGATAATAAAATTAGAATTTATTTAAATAAATATTAAATATTATAATAACTAACTCTACGGAATATTCTAAATCTAAATAATAGTTTAAGTTATATAGCATAGTAATTTAAACCCCATTAAACAATTTATAATTTCTCGATAAAAATCTATGTTAAAAATCCAATATTGCCCAACTCAGTTTATAAATCCCTCTCGATTCGTATCACATCGATTATATCTCAAATTTTATCATTATTCTCACAATCAAAAATAGATTCCCATAACTTGATATAAATTCACACTATAAATCATATTCCAACTAATTAACTGAGATCACTTTCCTTATTTATAAACTCCTTTGAGTTTCACCTATCCATAAAACAATCTTATTTGTTAAACCTTATTTATAAATCCATTTCTTAATATATTCCCTTTATTATTCAAATCCATTTTAAGTATCGATTCCAACTCCTTTCTATATTTTTTTTCGAATATCATTTATAAATTCTTTTTATATGATTCATTTTTAAAAATCTCCATCTTGAACAATTCACGAATAGTTAAGTACAACTTAAATAAAAACTTAGTATTTTATTTTTCAATTCAGTTTCCTTTAAAATAACCCAGCTTCCAGTATAAATATTTTTATATCCAAAATCTCTTTTAATTCCTTCAAATTCCAAAGAATAATATTTATGGTATTTAAAAATATTATAATTCAGGCCAATGCTACAATAGTGTCCAATAATTCCAATCACTGCAATAATCGATTTTCTACACATTATATAACAATATATGAAACTAAATTCAATATTTTGAGGAATCCAGTTGGATCCCTCCATCCTGTTTTTCTTGCATCCACAAATGTTAATACAATATAAAAATACCAATTCCAGTTCGAGGGGGATATCGCGGTGTATAGGGTCATCCGCTATTATGCGAGCGCATAGGGTCTCATCCGTTATAATGTGTGGGAATATCACTCTAAATACTAGTATATATATATATACTACTATATATATATATATAATATAATATCATCCACACTGATAATAATTATTAAATTCAACCAAGCATCCAATAATTTATTTTTAACTTTATAAAATTAAATTAGAAATCCAAATGAGTGAGAATTTCTCACCTTTGATTTTCACTTTGCAATCCGTTCCAATTTTAATTCCATCACGTAGATTTCCCAGCTACGAATTCAAACGGTTGATCACGTTCGATTTAAACGTCGTACAAGAAAATTTCAAAATTATAGAATTTAACGATTTCACTTTTTAGTCAAAAATAACCAAAAAACTTATCCATTTAAACTAATCACCCTCTAACTATTTTTTTCTTTTGAAATTTAATAAAAGTTGATTCATTACCTTCCTGTAGGATAACAGCTTGCCAATCCTTACAACCGCGATAGCGACATCGACACGACACACCCAGCCATGTCGCCCACGAACTACAGTGCTTACTTCCACACAGTAGCTTGCCAGGACCGTCGTTCCTCAAAATCATGCACCCTAGAATCATTGCGAATCTCCTCCCTTCGGCTTCGACTGCGCGACCATACCACCCAGTTGACCAAGCTCGCGACCAAGCTCGAACGCGAGCCCTCCCCCACCATCATAACCTCGCCACCTCCTATCGACCAGACGTCCATCCACCTGAAACGTGACATGCCATCAAAAACCTAGTTAACTATACGAACATTCCTCCAAAAATTCAATTGAATACCGCTCTGCCTAGGGCTCTGCTGCCTCTTCGCGAAACTCCTCCTCCTTCGTGCGCGAGTCGAAGGCGGAGGCGAGCACGAATTCAAAATCATTAGCAATTTTTTTCGATTTTGTTCGATTTATACATTTTTTTTTGAATTGATTTTTGCGATGCTAAATTTGAAGAGGGGAATGGAAAGTCGAATTCCATTTTTAACAAGGGAGGGAGAGCCGTGCCTAGGAAGTAAAAGAGCAGCGTATTGGGGAAGGTTTGACTTTGTTTGATTTTTTTTTCTTCTCAATTTTTTTCTTCAAAATATTGAATTTCCTACTGCAAAATTTTGAACTTCTATTGAGGCATGTCGCTAGGTGTTTATAATGTTATATCTCTATTTTGAACACAATGGAAATGTCTCAAGTCCTAATTCGATCGTATGGAGAAGATAGTTTTTTGGACCCAATTATTATATTGAATTTCGATATAAATTTCAATGTTTTTCTATCCCGTACGATCAAACGATAACTCCAAACACTATGAAATTTGAAATCCGACAATAATATACCATTACAGATCCAATGGAACTAGTTTCATCGAATTTTGAGACTGTGTCCCGAATCGCTATTTTAACACGTCGATTAAATCGATGATTTTCAAAAATTCCGAAATCGCTTAAATTTTCACTTTTTAAAATCTTACTAGCTAAATTATAATCCCAAATCAAATATTTAAACTATTTAAATATTCAGAATCAAACAACGAAAAATTCAGGTTGTTACTTAATATGTTGAATTTTTTCTAAATACCAAATGTTCTTTCCACAACCATGTGTAGAATAGAATGATAAAAATTAAAATTTTCATTACGCGATTTTGAAACATTCGTCATTGCAACTTCTTCAATTGCATGATTTAACAATCTACTATCATGGGCATAGTCTTCCCAACCAGACATTATGAAACTAAATGTTAAATCAAAATTAACAATAACAAGAATATTTTGTGTTGGAAACTTCTTCCTGCCTATTTACGTTGGTAATTTTTCTTTACTCGTAGGAACATGTGTTCCATCTATCGCTCCAACAACATTTTAGAATAAAGGATGATATTGTGTATCATATCTATTTTATCAGGAATCTCACTGAAATCTATAGGTTTACTATTATTTTTTACCAAAAATAAGACAGTGTGAAAAACCTTACAAACACATAAACCAGCAGTATCAATGGATCGATTAAAATTTTCATCTACCAATCTTTGTGGTGCTCTATGACTTATCATGTAATAAAACATTTCAATCATTTCAGGAATGTTTATTTTTCGAGTTGAGATTAAGCATAACTATTAACTAGAACGTCATAAAAGCGTTTGAAAGTAGCACTTTCCATTTAGAAAAGATCTTGACTTCTACTTTCATGACCATTAAGAACATCTTCAACCCACATTCGTACAGTATAAGAAAATATGATGTGGAGTATGCATTAACTAGGTATGATTTACCATTATTCCTGCAATATAAGCTCTATCCTCATCATATTTATCTGCATCATCGAAGTTAGATAGATCATCACTATTACTTGAATTATCCATGTTTTCTGAATCATTGTTTGAAAAGTTATAAGCAAAATCATATCTAGATGTTGTTGGAATTAATGTGTGGAAGAATAAATAAGAATATGTTAAAAATAATCAGGTAGGATTGTTTATATAAGGGATTTTTCAGACTTAATTTTTTACCTTAGACTTGACTGATTTACGTTGGACGTAATATTAAATTCGGAAAAATATTCTTCCTTTTGCAATGGTAAATTACTAGGGTGAATCCCTGATGTATTTTTTACATTCGACGTAAATCAATTAAGTCGAACGTAAAAATTTACTACCGCTAAATGCTATCCAAACTCTTGCCCGCGAATGCATCCTTATTTTTTCATACTTTATGTTTTGGGTAAATGTGTAACCAACCATTTGACTTTATAATTTCAAAAAAATCAGTAATTTTCTACAAATTTCCAATAAACAAATATGGTAATTTCTTTTAAAAAAATTTATTTAAGTTACTAGAAACAGGAGATTAAAATAAGAAAATAAGTTACAAGTTCTTATTTTTGATATTGTTATAAAAAAATTCTGTTCCATTAAATATGCAAATCACAATCTCAGTTTTGAAAAACAAAAGGCTCAAACTATCTTGCATTTTTCTCAAACTATCTTGCATTTTTCCAATAAAAAATGCAAACTAGCTTGCATTTTTCGAAAGAAATATTGAAACTTCTTCAAAAATATGTAATCGTAAAAAAAATATGTTCATTTGATGAAACGTACTTTAATATTAGTTTTATATACTTAGAAGAATAAATTCGTTTTTTGGATTGTTGGTAAGTTTTTCGGAAAGCATAATTTATATCCATACTTCGACATAAATGCCAACCCTTCGAACTGATAGAGTTAGGGGCATGCCCTAGGGTCAATTATGTAATTTGTTACATATATCTAACTCGTTGACCAATCTTGCTCGAAATAAAAGATATTTTCTTCCCATTATATACTTGATATAATTTGATTATACTAATTAATTAACTTAATAAAAAGTATATTTAATAGAATAATCCATAAATGGTATATTTTACAATAGTAGTTACAAACTGTTGTAACCATGAGTAATTTATCACAATGAAACAAATATACCATTTTAAATTTTCCTAGTCAAGATGCATCGAGACTGAATACCGATGTATCCGTTAAGACTAGAGTATGTCACTCTCTCCAAATGTTAGATAGTGTATTACTCATGACTGTTGGAGGCTCATAGGGGTTACATACTAATGGTTATTGGATAACTATGGAACGACTTACTCGATAGTATTCTATTGGTTAATATAACTAAGGTCAAACATAAAATATCGATGTGACTGATTTACACAATTCTCTTAACTAGAGAAAACTATGAATCTTCAATATGAAAATCCACTTTGATTATAGCCAAATCATGGCATGTAATCCATCGAGTGACTATAGTTGGGTCGAGTGGGAGTATTGGAAGCGAAGCGTTATTTAAGTGAGGATTCGTCTCCTCAGTTATATGCGGTTAGTATCATAGTCAACTCAAAGTCAAAGTCTCCGGCCAAAGTATTTCGGTTAATAATAATTATTATTATTGAACCAAGAACTTTGTATTTGGACTATAAAGTTGAATGTGCATGTGGTTGGAATTTTGATCATTACCAAATTCCATAAGTTCAAAGTGATATAGTTTTGACGAAGAGAATTGGTGTAAACAAATGTCACAAGCGGATAATGCTTATTAAACTAAAATTGGATTTTACCAAAAATGAGTAAGCGATAAATTTATCCATAATGTCATACCACTTACTAAGTGATGTGTGAACGTTAACATTCGAATAGTTCGGTGTTAAATGCTAACCAAATTTACACCCAAGAGTTACACAACTAAAATGATGAATTCCCTTAAGACTGAATGATTTAATTAGTTTATAATTGTTATAAATGAATTAAATCAATTAATATTTATAAAATATTAATTATAAAATTTGAATATGGTTTGAGAATTTTTTTTTTATTTCTAATAGTTATAAATGTACCAATCGATATACGATATCGATAAGCAATTAAATTAGAATTAATTGCATAGCATTTTGGCTTGGGCTTAAATGAGTTTAAAGCCAATCATTAAGGCTGCAAATTTTGGTTTTGAAAAGTTATAAAAAAATATTTTAAACCATCTTGTCAATTATTTGAATGTAATCCCATTCGCTTTCGAAATAATAACCACAATATAGTTTGAACCATCTTGTCAATTATTTGCATTTAAATACACTAAATCTAAATTATAACAGTTCCCATTTAAACAATTTGAATATTTAAAAGTAGTTTACGTGTATTAAAATAGTTTTTAGCTAAAAATTGGTTATAGATAAAATAGTTTATATATTAAAAATAGTTTATGAATTATTTCTTCCAATTTCACAAATCAATTCGAATTCTCATTAAACCATTTTTGATCTATATCGATTTCAAATCCAGGTTTGAACATTAAATTTAAACCACTTCCAATTCAATAGATTTAAAGTCTAATTATTCAAACATTTACAATAACTCAATATGATAAATTTCATTAATATTTCAAATTTAACTTAATTCTATTTAAATTTGAAATATTCACTTAATCAATTTCAATAAAATCTCAAGTTACCAATTTAATCAAATATGCAATATTCACTAATCACCTTTTATAAATATTTAAAGAAAATCTCAAATTACAACTTAAATGGAAATTAAATATCCAATTACTATTTTATTTAGATTCAAAATATTCATTTAAATCACCTTTATAGAAAAAAATCAAGTTACCAAATTATAAAATCATATCTTTAAATTTTCAAAGATAATAAGTTTCAAATCTAAATTTTATTTAAATACAATCCTTAGACAAACAAAATTTTAAATCAATTCCAATTTATCTTTCCCACTTTATTTATTAAACATAATACAAAATCTATTTAAAATATTAAAATAAATTAAAATAAATTTTAAAACATAATATAAATTAGTTATATTCAATTATTATTAAATTTTATTATATTAAATTTTATTGTTATTAAATCTATTTTAAATCTTATTTTATATATTCTAAAAATAATAAAGTTTTAAGTAAAATTTTAAAATTTTCGTTTAATATTTAACTTATAATTTTAAAATATCCAAAAATATAATTTTAAAAACCTAACATTTACTCATATATTAAAATTTAAAATCTCTATATTATATTTAAAAATAAATATATAATAAAACCCATATATTTCCTTTCAAACTTTGAAAATCATTCTCAAAATATAGACCAACAGTGTCCGTATCAAATTTTCTATCCTATGGTCAAGTGATACGGATATTTATCATTTCAATCCACAATTTAAATTTAATATTTATGGGTATATATCAATTCAACCCGCAATCCCAAAATTCAAAAGCAATAAAAAAATCACTTGGGTTTATCATTTCAACCCATAACGATTTTTTCATATTCTATAAGATCATTCGGGTATGTAACATTTCAACCCATAGGGAATTTCTAAACTAACGGGGAACTTGCAAAATGCGAACAAATATGATAATAATATAACATATCAACAACATGCATATATCATCAGTAACATATTAAATATAATATATACAACCGGTTATGGTGTCATATGTCATAGGTAAACAATTGCAGATAATGGCGTATCATATTTAATAATTAAATAACTTAACAATTCAAATTTAACAGCATACTTCAATCGTCATTTCATGTGAATTAAATTTACTAAATATAATAATGTTAATCGTGAGTGATTGCGCACCTTTAGAAGCTAGAGAAACAACAGAAATGAGAAGCAACGGACATGGATACGCACATGGACACGGATTCGACACGTGGAATAGCGATAAAGCTAGAACTGCTGCTGCAACCAATTCTGGACAGCCTCGAGACATAAGTAAAGCACGATGAACTGGATTCGATGAAAAATCAATTATGTAAGTAAACTTGTATATGTAAGATATATATATATATATATGTATGTATGTATGTATATATGTATATATTAAACGATATTTACTGAAACCCATATATTACTTTTAAAATTTTCACATGAATACTTACATACAATATATACATTAAAGCTATTACACAAAATCTATTTTAAAGTTATTAACAAAAATTTAAATATTTTAACACATTATATACATATATACCCTTCAAACAAGTACCCAATATCAACTATATTATATAAATATAGGTAATATGTATGTAATCAATCATATTTAAAAAACTATCAAGTATAGATTATAATATGTAACATATAAAATAATATTTTTAAAACAAACAAAATAGAAGGTTGTGTGCTTACCTATACTTCTAGGATCTGTACCAACTTATATATATATATATATATATATATATAACAATATATATTGGACGTGCATGCTATATTTAAACTTTGCATGCTAGCTGGCTAGTAATAGAGAACATGAACAAGATTTCTTGATGCATGGCCGAACAAAGAACATGTGCTTTTTTATAAGAGAGTCTGAAATGGGTATGGCGAGGAAGTGAGGCATGGAGTTGCATGCCAAAGGAGACAAGGGGAAAGATAGCAGAGTCGGGTCAAGCGCCATGCAAGCGGAGGTGCTGCTATCACATGGGACGTGGGGCAAAGTAGGAATGGATGCGGGCTGCGGCAGTAATGCGAGGTCGGGCCTGGTGTTTAGGCAGAAGGTCCAAGCCTGGTGGAAGCTTTAGCGTGGTTGTGGTTGCTTGGTAGTGCAGCTATCTCTATCTAGAAATGAAAGCAACCAATACATGGCTTTAGAGAACAAAATGAAAACTAGTTTATATAATTATATTTTCACAATGAAACAGAAAGGAGAGGACAGAAATCGTGAACGAACAAATATGTAAATTGAAACGGTGGCATAGCAGATGTCGCACAATTTGAATTCAAGAATTATAAATGTTAAGTGGCTATTTGTTTTCTTACGATGGGTAAACGAATGGATGAATGAAAACTAAAAAGCTCAAGATAGGTACCGATATGGTTAACCATTTTTCAGATTTTGCCGCGTACGGACGCCGAAATACAGAAATGAATATAGTACGGAGATCAGTACGATGAGGCAAATAAAATGGTACATATATATTAACGATACGACCATCCTATCAAAAATCAATAATTCGCTTCCAAACTGTCGCAAATTCGCTGAAACTAAGATAAACGGGACAAGAGAAGTCAAAATTTGATGAAACGAATTGTGACGTCTCACTCAAAAAATAGTTTACATTTTTATTAAATAAAAATATTCAAATTTCAAAAATATTTTGTTTCCATCAATTTTTCATTTCAAAATTTTTTATTTATTTTTCACGAAAATTTAAGTTAATTCGTTATAAAAATCGTTAAAATTTACGGGTCGTTACACTCTCCCCCACTCAAAACTTTTCATCCCCAAAAAGAACGAGATAGGAGAATAGAAACAACTAGAAAAGAAAATAGATTCAAAGTATAAAATACAACAAGTAATTCAAAACCATATAATTTTCATTTATTTATAAATTGATTAACATTCAACAATTTTGGGTTCAATCCATTTTATTTAATCAATAACTATTCATCGTATCCATATTTTGTTGATTACAATTCCATGCATTTTCATATAGTTGATCTGATTTCAATTTATTATCATTTGTTCAAAAAAAAATCTTTCAAAACAAATTTCTTTTATTTAACTCATTTATTTTATCCATTTATCTTCAGTTAAGTTAATTCCACTTCAAAATAAATTTCAACAATTCTCAAGTCCATACTTATTTATTTAAATAGCATTCTCTATTTTATTTATTTTCCTCAATTCATTTCACTTACATTTATTATAGCATCTATTAAATGTATAAACATTTATTATAACAACTCAATTTTTATTTATAACTTCCCTTGACAAAATATTTTATTTCTGACATCTTATTACTTTCATTTTATTGTATTTTATTCAATTAGATGTTCACATTATATTCAAAAAAATTCCAGATAAGTTTTATTAGTGAATCTGAGTGTAATTTGAACACTATACAGATTTACGTCCTATTTATAACATTTTTATTGAGCAAAATTTAGTCTGAACATTTTAATTACTCCAGTTTCCTCTTGTATAACCTTCAATTACAAATTCACATTTCATTTTAACTTTTTGAATATTCAGGTAAGTTACATATGTTTTGAAATGCAACTGATTATTATACAAATACATTTTATCCTAGTTTCAAGTTATTTCAATTTCAGTTCTCATTTTAAACACCCCAATTATTAAAAAAAATGCTTCTTTTCAAAATTTGAAAACCATTACTTAAAAGAAGACTTAAGAGTTAAATTTCCTATTTTACTTCAAGTCATTTTGAAATAATTATATACATGCATACATACGTACACACATACATATATATATTACATCAAATCGTACTTAAGAAATTCAAATCCAATCCATTTTCTAAGACAAAAGTGTAGCAAGGCTACTAAGTGGTCTCTCCACTTTGAAACTTGAAAATGAACGTCGATAATGTTGTAATCATCATCGAAATCATTTTCCAACGTTAAAAGGGAGAGTGCAAACTTACTCTTTTTTTTTCAAATTCTTGGAAATAATTTCCATTCAAAAATATTTTCAAATAATATTTTTCTCAAAACTTTTGAAACCGATATTTGAAGAGTGCTGGAAATTTAATTATCAAATTCTTAAGTTTAAACCCATTTCGTTTGCAAATCAGACTTATAAACCATGTTCTAAAAATTTCTTCTTCTTATAATATACAACAATAGTTAATGATTTAAGAATGTTAACAAAACAATAAATGATAATCTACATTATCATTTCTAACAACCAAATCATTTGACTATCTAGTTTCATAAAATTATACCTTTATATATAAAATATAATCATACGTAAAATTATTTCATTTACCAATATCGAAATGGTATTAGTCAGTTTGCTCTGTTCAAGTGTTTTGGAATTCCTATTAACGTTGGCCAGACGATCGACCGAAACCCGAAATCAAACTTAACAACTCAAACAACACAATATAAAACATTTTATATTAATTACAAATACGCTCCCTCACAAGCCAGTTCAGGAATGGATTATAGAAAAGGATAGAGATTCAAATTTTAGAGGGACCTTAATCTAAGAGTATTATAACTAGGAAGATTGGCTCAAAAGGGAGATTAATTTACCAAAAGGAAAGATGGATAAACTTATATTAATCGCGGCGACCTTAACTGGGTCAACCAGGACTTAGAAATACGAAAATATCCCCACGAAACCTAGGATAACTGGTTAAGAACATCATGGAAAATGCGATCCATGGGATCAACGAAGAAGGCAGGAGCATTGGTTAAGCCAAAGGATACGACCAACCATTAATAGACCATTCGTTTGGGAGGGAGGACAACATGTCGAGCTCCAAGAATAAGATCGAAGCGAAATTAAAATTTCCTGCTTGAGAGGGAGAGAAATGACTTCACTCTAAGACATCCGAAAAGAGTTGGACAATAGAGATGGAGTCAAGATCACTGGGTTGAGAATCAAGGAGAAAGATAAACTGCCTACAAAATCCTAAGGCATTCGATCACCAGAGAATTTCTCTGGTCTTTGACTAGAGAAACAGTTCAGGCTTTACAAGAAATAATGGCATCTAAACTGAAGATGTAGAAATCTCCGGTGAATCGATGCCTGTTGTAATGGAGTTTCACCCCTTTACAAATCATAATGAGATTGGCGGAACCGCCGATGGGATTAGTCAAACAAAAGGATGAAGTTACCAATTGAGGTCAAATTTGTTTCAAAGATCAATCGAAATAGAGCTGTGGGATGCTCCGGTATCAAAGAACGTCAATAGGAGAAGACAAGAATGGATTTCAAAACAAATGGAAAGTTCCAAAATTCAAAAGAAATCCTAATCAATGAGGATTCCAACAAAGAATTTCAAGCTCGAACAAAGATGATTCTGTAATTAATTCAACTCATTCTACAGTATTAACTACCCTATCTCTAATGAATTTTTACTCCATATGCTAAGTTTTTCCTAAACCTACCTCTGACGCCAACTATAACGACCCCGTATTTCGAACCATTCGCATCCACACATGTCAGACTTGAATTGCTCAAGACAACAGATTATTAATTTATATTTGGCAAAATTCAGCATATATAGTAAATAAATCAATTAAAGAATCACATACACAGAGTACTACAATAATAAGCAGCGAATATATAAATAGCAGTACACGAAGCTACTACAAAACATCAGAGTTTGAAACAAAATACAACAGAATCTCAAATACAAATGAATATTTAATACATAAGCAACTGACAAGTCTAAACAAAAATGACTAGAATAAACTGAAATAATTGAAAGCTGGATAAATATATATTCAAACAAAGCTCCAATCTCCAAAGGTGAGTCTTAAATGTTGTGACATCAGTCTGACCCGAGTGTAAGGCAAAACACAAAACACTCGAGTCAGGATTAACAATCTTATACCAGTAAATTGTACTCAAATGAAATGTCAACTAAAATATAAGTAACTTATAGGATATTTGGGATTTCCATACTCCAAGGATCCGTGGAACTATCTACTATATAGTAATATACGCTGTGACGCCCCACTCCGAGAGCCTCGTTAACAAAGAGTATTATATAGATAATACTGTCGGCTAACACGGACAATAGAGTATAATGGAAGCGACCATGTGTAATCTTACCTTAACTATTCACTAAATACGTCGAAAAGCAGAATCACAAACAATTCGACCTATTCAATAAATATTTAAAGCAAAACTACAATGGCTATAGGATCTATCAGAAGAAAATATAACAACTCAAATGTAATTCACATCACAGAACAGTCGATCATAATATACACATAAACAGATACACAACAGAGTATACAAAATAATACATGTCAAGTGGTACAGGAGACCACAATATACAGATGAGACGAAAGAGTAAAAATCAGAGTTACAACAGATAAGGACTACAAAAGACGCTATAAAAAAAAGAAGCTAGCGAATAGTCCATGCGGAAGCAAAATAGGCTAAGTCCAAAAGCACCTAACCTGAAACATCTCGGTCTGACCCGAGTATAAAATACACGGGTCAGTCTAGATAACAAATCAGTTAGATAAACTGAACAATAATAAACCTGCAAGGTCATACAGTATAATAAATATCTCTAGGGGAGATAACACAATCATCAACAAGAGATGAATCATATAGAACAAGCCTCATATCATCGGCAACATATAGAAACAAAGGATACAATTATCCCAAAACAAGCCAAATGGCAAATAACAAATACCAATAAGGTATACAAGTTCCACAAGGTAATCGCTATACTCCATGCGGCTCAAAAAGACCAACACCGAAGGGCGATACCAAGGGAATATACATATCAATGAAACATCATAAAATTTGCTCGAGCTCAGTACTGTACAAACAAGGATCCATGAGCCCGAAGACTCCAAAACCAAGTATCACCCATGCGGCACATAAGGCCAACATCAGAGCGAAGCTATATAGGGCAACAAACCCGAAGGCACACACCCGAAGGCAACATACCCGAAGGCAACAAACCTAGGGAGACAGTCCGAAGACATTATCCCAAAGGCAACAAACCGTAGTGGTGAAGGTCGAAGACCCAGTACTGGACACCACTAACTGGCGGAATGTGTCACAACTCTCGAAAAGGAATCCGAAAAGTGTTAACGTGCGTCCCATAACCACTCGTTCGCACTAAACAGTTTACTATTCGTCAGTCACTTCCACACTCAAAGCAGTACAAAGTTTACCTCATATCATCGGTAAACCAGACCAAAAGGTCAAAACAATCAATCGAATAGGTCGGGGATTAATCGGAAAGATAAACGCACGGATTCATGGTCTGTGTTTTACCTAACCATTTAATCTCCTTTCCACTTCGCTCGAAGTGCGAATTTGTGTATGTATTTTAAATAGAATTTATAAATTGGAGAAGCAAGCTTTTAATACAATTTAAAAGATTATTTTATAATAATAAAAAAAACCCGTGGATTAAAATTAAAAGGAATCATCAAAGTCAAAACAATTGATAATCATACATAGGATCATCATGAATCGATTCAAATTGGAAATTAAATCCAAAAAGGCAAAGTGGGCTGAAACAGCAGGTTCAGTCGACTGAACAGAGTTTTCAGTCGACTGACCCTATACCTGGAAATTTTTCAGGTTTAGGAAACTTTCTGTTTCCAGGTTCAGTCGACTGAACAGAGGATTCAGTCGACTGAATCATGCCTGGAAACTTTCGGGTTCCAGGTTCAGTCGACTGAACAGAGTATTCAGTCGACTGAATCACGCCTGGGCTTTTTTTCAGCCTTATTCAAATGAAGAGCAAACTCTTCCAAAATGCAATCGGACGAACATTGGCTCTAAGGGCTTATGCCAATCGACAACCCGGCCCTATATGCTCCTCTATGCATCACCAAAACATGATCAAAACATCAAAGTTAGGATTTCAAAGATTTGAACCCAAAACACTAAAAATTGGAATATTCACCAATTCAACCCAAACCAAATGCAAGTGCATATGAACAAGGTGTTAGGAATTCATACCCAACATCAATGAAATCAAGAGAAGTAGATGTGAGTTCAAAACTCACCTTTTTACACAAAACAAAGAAGATGAAGAAGCACAATTGCAAGGAATCAACCAACTACACTCCACTTCAACACTACAAGCCTCAATCTAGAATCAAAGCAGGTATTTCCTAAGTTAGGGTTAGGAAATTACTGAAATTGAAGAGGAGAAAAGATGGAGAAGGTGGAGATGAACTTACCAATGGATTCTCTTTGATTTTGGAGCAAGAATCAAGTTACAAAGGAGAAACTAGGGCTTGCTAATTTCTATTTCTCTTTCCCTTCCACCATTTCAGTTCTAGCTTGAGAAAGAAATGAAATGAAGATGAAATGAAGAGAAGGGTTGAGCTAGGGGGTTAAGTGAGCCAGTGGGCTGAACCCAACCCCAAACCCAATAGAAAAAGTAGCCAAAATTTCACAAACTCCAAACATATCAAAGATTATACTCAAAAAGATCGCAAACGCATTTTGGAACCAATGGAGGTAGTTACGATTTCCAAATCGGCCATTTGCAGAAAGTAACATTTCGGACCCCAAAATCCGAATAACGACGCTATATTTAAATCAAACATTTAAATATAAAATCGTTAAATATGCGGGTTGTTACAGATCTCCCCTCCTTACAAAATTGCGTCCCCGCAATTCCTAGAGACGATATTTGTAACAACCACATACAAAAGAAAGAATAAACTTGAGATACAGAAATAGACTTACCATTACGAAGCAAGGATAGAAAACCTGGATAAGATCGCTCGATATACTCTCTGGTTTCCCAAGTACAGTCATTGGGATTAGCGGACCATTGAACTTTAACGAGCGCCACGTCCTTATTCCGAAGGTGTCGCACCTCCGTGTCAAGCACGCGAATAGGTTGCCGTACAATAGATAAGTCCGGTGAGACCTCAAGCTCTTGCAAATCAGGAGAATCAATTACAGAATCCGATTCTCGAAGACACTTCCGAAGTTGCGAGACGTGAAACACGTCATGAATGCCAGATAAATGAGCTGGAAGTGAAACTCTATAAGCTACTGGGCCAATACGTTCAGTAATAGAAAATGGTCCTATAAAGCGAGGAGCCAATTTCCCAGTCGCACTGAAACGCATAACCCCCTTCAAAGGAGAAACACGAATAAAAACAAGATCACCAATCGAGAACTCGAGAGGCTTCCTACGGTTGTCCGCGTAGGATTTCTGACGACTCTGTGCCTCTTTCATTCTCAACCGGATAAGATCAATCTTCTCGGAAGAATGACGAACAAAGTCTGGACCAAGAATAAGCTTCTCTCCAGATTCCAACCAACAAGAAGGTGATCGACATGGCCTTCCATATAAGGCTTCGAAAGGAGCCATACCGATACTAGACTGAAAACTATTGTTGTAGGAGAACTCTACAAGAGGTAGGTGATCCTCCCAACTACCACCAAAATCAAAAATACAAATACGGAGAAGATCTTCCAAGATACGATTCACCCGTTCAGTCTGTCCGTCAGACTGCGGATGATAAGCTGTAGTAAAATTAAGCTTTGTTCCCAAAGCTTGCTGAAGACTCTTCCAAAAATGACTCGTGAATAAAGGATCACGGTCACTCACAACAGAACTAGGAACACCGCGAAGTCTCACGATTTCCTTGATATACAACTTAGCCAAATGCGACGCAGTCCTATTAGACTTAATAGGGACGAAATGAGCAGACTTAGAAAGGCGATCAACAATAACCCAAATGCTAGAATGGCCTGATCTCGAACGGGGTAGGCCATCAATGAAATCCATAGAAATTTGATCCCACTTCCACAATGGAATCTCAAGAGGCTGAAGAAGACCAGAAGGACGCTGCTGTTCGGCCTTCACACGTTGACAAGTCATGCAATTACTCACATAACTCGCCACTTCGCGCTTCATACCTTCCCAATAGTAAAGGCGACGCATATCGGCATACATCTTACTACTACCGGGATGAATGGTATACTTAGAACGATGGCAATCATCAAGAATATCATGCCTAAGTGCAAGATCAGAAGGCACAAAAAGATGGTTCTTCTTATGAAGACACCCATGAGAATCAATGCAAAAATCTTGCAACGCCTCATCACAAGATCCAGACTCACAAAGCTGAATAAGATGCAACAATTCAGGATTACACCGCTGAGCATCGGCAATACGATCCAACAAAGAGGGTCGTGCATCTAAACTGAATAGTGCTATCGAAGAATCAGAAGATAAATCACGATCACGAATTTCACAAAAAGATAGAGTCTCAAGAACATTCCATTCGGCTAGCATCATGGAAACAACAGTCGAATGTTTGCGACTAAGCGCATCTGCAACACGATTACCCTTACCAGGGGTATACTGGATATCAAAATCATAGGAGGCAAGAAACTCGAGCCAACGCTGTTGTCTCATATTGAGTTCCTTCTGAGTGAAAAAATACTTCAAAGATTTATGATCGGTATAAAGAATGAAGCGCTCGCCTAATAAATAATGTCGCCAAATCTTCAAGGCAAAGACAATGGCGGCTAACTCAAGATCATGAGTGGCATAGCGAACTTCATTCGGACGCAGTTGCCTAGAAGCATAAGTAACCACCCGATCTCTCTGCATAAGCACAGCACCGAGACCACTACCACAAGCATCGGTGTAGACAACAAGATCATGATTCCCTTCGGGGACCACAAGAATAGGAGCATTAGTGAGAAGTTCTTTCAATGTCTGAAAGGAAGCTTCACACTTGTCGGACCAAATAAAACGAATGCCTTTCCGGGTAAGGCTTGTGAGAGGAAGCACAAACGGGAAAAATCCTTAATGAACCGACGGTAATACCCCGCTAATCCAAGGAAACTACGAATCTCATGAACATTCTCAGGCCTTTCCCAATTCTGAATGGCTTCGATCTTTGAGGGATCGACTGAAATGCCATCGGAAGATACAACATGGCTTAAGAACTTAACCTTATTCTCCCAAAAATGGCACTTGGAGAATTTGGCTCTAAGCTGATGATGACGGAGAGTACTCAAGACAATACTCAAGTGATTAGCATGCTCGGCTTCAGACTTAGAATAAATAAGGATATCATCAATGAACACAAGGACAAACTTATCGAGATATTCTCGGAATACTCGATTCATGAGATCAACAAAGAAAGCAGGAGCATTCGTCAAACCGAACGGCATAACGAGCCACTCGAAAGAACCATATCGAGTGCGGAAAGCTGTAAGAGGTACGCTATCCTTCGCGACTCATAATTGATGAAAACCTGTGGCAAGGTCAAGCTGAGAAAAGACCTTAGCACCACTCAACAGATCGAACATATCATCGATCCTAGGCAATGGATACCTATTTCTGATGGTTAACTCGATAAGCTTGCGATAATCAATGCAAAGCCTAAGAGTTCCATCAGATTTCTTCACAAAGACGACCGCGGATCCCCACGGAGAAAAACTGGATTGAATCAACTGCTTGGACTCAAGCTCTAAAAGCTGCTTCTTGAGTTCTTCATTTTCCTTTGTAGACATCCTCGTGGGAGGACGACTAACTGGCTGCGCGCCTGGAATGAGATCAATGCGGAACTCAATTGTCCGTTTGGGTGGCAAACCCGAAACAGGTTCAAAAACATCAGAAAAGTCACAAGCAATAGGAATACAAGATATTTCATCCCCATCACGTGAGTCAAAAGAATATAAACCCATTTCGGAATTGTCCACATCCCGAAGAACAAGAGATAACTGAGAAGGCGAATTAGGATGAAAAAGATATAAAATTCTCTCGGAACAAATAATCCTGACATCGTACCTCACTAGCCAATCCATACCAAAAATCATATCAAAACCCAAATGAGAAACAACGTGCAGATTCGCACGGAAAGAAAAGCCATATAAAACAATCTCAATATCATCACAAAGCAAACTAAGGGTCGCGGATCCCCCAATGGGATTCACAATCCTTAAAGAAGTAACCATACAAGAAACATCCAAAGATAAATCATCCACAAGCTTCTTCGATACGAAAGAATGTGAAGCATCCTTATCGAAAAGAACTCGTATACTATGATTATGAAATAGAATTGAACCCTCCAAAATAGATGGAGACATACCTTTAGATTGAGATGAACCTCCAGAAGCATTAGCCACATTGAGCTTGCCAGATTTTGCATTAGCAGGAGCAGTAGGACAAGCTGAAACATGATGACCTTCCTTCTTGCAATAGCGACAGAAGAGAGGCTTTGGACAAGCTCGAATAATATGATCCGGAGAACCACAATTAAAACACTTTCGAACGAAAGGTGTTCCGGAAGACTGAGGCTGAGAACTAGGACCACCTGTCTTCTTCTTCTTAGAAGGAAAAGGTCTAGACTTCTGAATTGGAAACGGCCTCTTGTTGGGGTTCTTGGAAACCTCAACATCAACATCACTATCACACTCCTTCTCGACGGTCTCGAGATGAAGTGCCGAATCAACCAACTCCTCAAAAGAAAGTTTAAGATGGAGCAACAAAGACTTCTTAAGATATTTCTTAAGACCAGAAACAAACTTCAAATTCTTCTTATAAGAAGTGCTGATGAATTCAAGACCATACTGAGATAAAGCCTCGAATGATGCAACATACTCAGAAATAGAAGTTTTCCCTTGCTTCAACTCAAGGAAGCGACGGGTCAATAAAACTTTTTCAGATTCAGGAACGAACTTGAGTTCAAATCGTCCTCGAAACTGAGTCCAAGAAAGAGTAGACTCATCAATTTCGGCTACAAGAAGCTCATACCAGTCAAGAGCATGCTCTTGTAATAAGCTAGAAGTTACAAGAACTCTATCATGGTCAGAAAGATCCATGCGAGAGAAAATACGCTCGCACGTGCGAAGCCAAGCTTGGACTTCAAGAACATACTCGGAGCCCTTAAACGATTTTCCTCCAAGATGAGAAAAATCACTGCACTGACGTGCAAAGGCATACTTGCGAGGTGGAGATACTCGAGGAGGAACTGGAGGCTGAGTGCTCCTAAACAATTCCAAAAATTGATCAGCAGACATATAAACACCATCCGGATGTGTGCCACTGGATTGCCCAGCATCCGAACGTCGTCCCCTGCCTCTTCCAGCCATACGCTGAAAGTAAGATAAGAACAAGATTATTCACAAGGTAGATACTTCATTACGGAATACTACGAAATAAAGTGCATTCCTAGACGTATTCCCCAAATTCTATCCAACCTTGATGGAATAAAGAGACGCGATGATTCAAAGGTTTGTGTCACTTGTATACTTTGATGTACCGTAATATGTGCTCTATTATGTGTTTATCATATTTTGTTCTGAAATCTCGCTCCGATACCACGCTGTGACGCCCCACTCCGAGGGCCTCGTTAACAAAGAGTATTATATAGATAATACTGTCGGCTAACGCGGACAATAGAGTATAATGGAAGCGACCATGTGTAATCTTACCTTAACTATTCACTAAATACGTCGAAAAGTAGAATCACAAACAATTCGACCTATTCAATAAATATTTAAAGCAAAACTACAATGGCTATAGGATCTATCAGAAGAAAATATAACAACTCAAATGTAATTCACATCACAGAACAGTCGATCATTATATACACATAAACAGATACACAACAGAGTATACAAAATAATACATGTCAAGTGGTACAGGAGACCATAATATATAGACGAGACGAAAGAGTAAAAATCAGAGTTACAACAGATAAGGACTACAAAAGACGCTATAAAAAAAAGAAGCTAGCGAATAGTCCATGCGGAAGCAAAATAGGCTAAGTCCAAAAGCACCTAACCTGAAACATCTCGGTCTGACCCGAGTATAAAATACACGAGTCAGTCTAGATAACAAATCAGTTAGATAAACTGAACAATAATAAACCTGCAAGGTCATACAGTATAATAAATATCTCTAGGGGAGATAACACAATCATCAACAAGAGATGAATCATATAGAACAAGCCTCATATCATCGGCAACATATAGAAACAAAGGATACAATTATCCCAAAACAAGCCAAATGGCAAATAACAAATACCAATAAGGTATACAAGTTCCACAAGGTAATCGCTATACTCCATGCGGCTCAAAAAGACCAACACCGAAGGGCGATACCAAGGGAATATACATATCAATGAAACATCATAAAATTTGCTCGAGCTCAGTACTGTACAAACAAGGATCCATGAGCCCGAAGACTTCAAACCCAAGTATCACCCATGCAGCACATAAGGCCAACATCAGAGCGAAACTATATAGGGCAACAAACCCGAAGGCACACACCCGAAGGCAACATACCCGAAGGCAACAAACCTAGGGAGACAGTCCGAAGACATTATCCCAGAGGCAACAAACCGTAGTGGTGAAGGTCGAAGACCCAGTACTGGACACCACTAACTGTCGGAATGTGTCACAACTCTCGAAAAGGAATCCGAAAAGTGTTAACGTGCGTCCCATAACCACTCGTTCGCACTAAACAGTTTACTATTCGTCAGTCACTTCCACACTCAAAGCAGTACAAAGTTTACCTCATATCATCGGTAAACCAGACCAAAAGGTCAAAACAATCAATCGAATAGGTTGGGGATTAATCGGAAAGATAAACGCATGGATTCATGGTCTGTGTTTTACCTAACCATTTAATCTCCTTTCCACTTCGCTTGAAGTGCGAATTTGTGTATGTATTTTAAATAGAATTTATAAATTGGAGAAGCAAGCTTTTAATACAATTTAAAAGATTATTTTATAATAATAAAAAAAACCCATGGATTAAAATTAAAAGGAATCATCAAAGTCAAAACAATTGATAATCATACATAGGATCATCATGAATCGATTCAAATTGGAAATTAAATCCAAAAAGGCAAAGTGGGCTGAAACAGCAGGTTCAGTCGACTGAACAGAGTTTTCAGTCGATTGACCCTATACCTGGAAATTTTCCAGGTTTAGGAAACTTTCTGTTTCCAGGTTCAGTCGACTGAACAGAGGATTCAGTCGACTGAATCATGCCTGGAAACTTTCGGGTTCCAGGTTCAGTCGACTGAACAGAGTATTCAGTCGACTGAATCACGCCTGGGCTGTTTTTCAGCCTTATTCAAATGAAGAGCAAACTCTTCCAAAATGCAATCGGACGAACATTGGCTCTAAGGGCTTATGCTAATCGACAACCCGGCCCTATATGCTCCTCTATGCATCACCAAAACATGATCAAAACATCAAAGTTAGGATTTCAAAGATTTGAACCCAAAACACTAAAAATTGGAATATTCACCAATTCAACCCAAACCAAATGCAAGTGCATATGAACAAGGTGTTAGAAATTCATACCCAACATCAATGAAATCAAGAGAAGTAATGTGAGTTCAAAACTCACCTTTTTACACAAAACAAAGAAGATGAAGAAGCACAATTGCAAGGAATCAACCAACTACACTCCACTTCAACACTACAAGCTTCAATCTAGAATCAAAGCAAGTATTTCCTAAGTTAGGGTTAGGAAATTACTGAAATTGAAGAGGAGAAAAGATGGAGAAGGTGGAGATGAACTTACCAATGGATTCTCTTTGATTTTGGAGCAAGAATCAAGTTACAAAGGAGAAACTAGGGCTTGCTAATTTCTATTTCTCTTTCCCTTCCACCATTTCAGTTCTAGCTTGAGAAAGAAATGAAATGAAGATGAAATGAAGAGAAGGGTTGAGCTAGGGGGTTAAGTGAGCCAGTGGGCTGAACCCAACCCCAAACCCAATAGAAAAAGTAGCCAAAATTTCACAAACTTCAAACATATCAAAGATTATACTCAAAAAGATCGCAAATGCCATTTTGGAACCAATGAAGGTAGTTACGAGTTCCAAATCGGCCATTTGCAGAAAGTAACATTTCGGACCCTAAAATCCGAATAACGACGCTATATTTAAATCAAACATTTAAATATAAAATCGTTAAATATGCGGGTTGTTACATACGCTGTTATAATAATTCTATCGGTAAAGTAAAGTATTAAAATAGCGTTAAGGTGTTACCCATATCTCCATTAACACATTTTATATATTCCCATAGTCTTTTCAGTTCCGTAAGCTCCACTAAATCGTTGATTTACCCAGAGGGCACTCAATAGGTACAATGCAAAACAAACTCGTAGAAGGCACGATAAGGTATGTGACAAGGCATGCGAGGAAATGTGTAAGGAACGGGATTTTCGACTCTCGAAAATTGACATTTATACGTCCATTGTATCAACTGCCGAGCAATCGAAGGCCGGAAAACCGAACCGTTAGGGTTAAAGAAGAGGTAGAAGATAGAAGAAGAAAGAAAGAAGAAGCAACAGAAAACAATGACAGAATCTCAAAATCGCAGCGGAACAACATATAATAGATAAATGAATATCTTTAAACAAAAGAACTGTACATTTTTTACATTACATCATCAGAGTCAATATACAACACTACACAATAATGGACAATTATATAAACCTGTCCTTACAAGTGAATACACAGCGGAAAAGATAATATCATTTACAAGTGATACGTTTCGCCAACCAGCTTGCTCCTGGTCTCCACAGCATATCCTGAATTCCAGAATGATCTGATAACCTGACTCTAGGCTGCCCGTGTAGAAATTGGTGGGCACCCAGAGTTTAGGAAGGGAACAATAAACTCCAGGTCAGTCATGGGACTGGTGTGATAACTTAAAACAGTTATATCTTTAAAACAAACAAAGAAATATTTTAAAATACATCCGCAATGCTTTTAGAAAATGTAACTACCATAAGGCCTTCCGCCACACACACAATGCAAACGCAGAATTGGAGGAGATTTCTCCTTATGATAGTCAAACATGCTTGATACGCAAATTTCTTTGATATTATTACTATAAGTGCAAAGTGTGGAAAACATCTCGAAAGTACAATATTAATCTTAGCCAGCATAGGTACCATTATAGTATGCCTACTATAGCTACCATATTAGATGGCAGGTTCTACAACTGAAACCGCACAGGGCTCGTATTGTTTCTTTGGATTTCCAACAAATGGTCAGGCTAAGGAATTTTCTATTGCCACATGGGAACGCCTCTGGCGGGATGCCCCGAGAACCTAACCGGATCTCTGCCAACACAAGGCCGCGTTACCTCTGCAAAAGTAGGTAACTACTGACACGGGTATGTCATCCCCCAGTTGTAAACAACCTTTGTCCGAGGATCCTCAACCAACAACAATAACAAAGTCATATATATCTGCGATATCCACATAAGTTAAGTATCTGGGCTCCATACCATGATACCACTTCTATCCAGAAGGAAATTCACATACCCTAAGGGGCGCTACTCCCTATGACCTTGCTGCCTCTTTCCTGTTTTGACCATTACCGGGTTGTGAGGTCTGACGAAGTCTCGTCCACAAAGCTACGCTTTTCACAAAAGCTATGCTTTGATCAACAAATGATCAGCAGCACTTTGTATGCCACATTACCAAATTGGGAATGTATCACTAGTAACCATCAACTACATAACCTCTGAACTCATATGTCTCAGAGAAGGGTGTTAAGCTAAGAGAATAAATTCTCCGCCACCAACAGAAATGTATTTGATAGAAACCAGCTTTACATCTCAAATTGTAACGTCAAACACACATCCATAAAAGTCCGTTCCGGATCGAACAGAACCGAAGGCACTTCCAAAGAAGCCCTTGTAATCCGGATATTCACTAATCACGTCCGGAATTCCCATCATAAAGGATGATAAAATCTCTATATCGGAGATCAGCCGATGCAGAGACATTCGACGGTAATCCTTCCGTTTTCGAAAATATCCGGTCTTCAACACCGGTCTTCAAATGCTATCCATTACGACATATCACTATTCGGAATGGGATTCATGACCCAAAGGTCCTCTCCCGGCTAAACCGAATAACGAGCGCTAATTTTTAAAATAAGTATAGCATTCAAATTCAAGCAAATCACAACAAATACCCTTTTAAAGGTAAATATTGATAGTCGGTTATTTAACTATCAATAGATATGCACAACATCACCAGATTCCAAATAATTTCCCAAATAATTTATTTTTTCAAAAATATCTTTACAAGATATATTTTCCACACTTCAAAAATAAATCAATGTTTATTTTTAAACAAATTTCCCTTTCCTTTATAAATTCCATGGTGAATTTAAATTTTCAAATATCCACTAATATATGATTTTCAAATCGATTTCAAATATTCACTTTCAATTTATCTTTAAAAGATATAATCTCAAAACATTTCACTTCATATTGGAAAACAGTTCCATACTTATTTAATAATAAGTAATTCACAAATCTATTTATTTTCAACATTTGGAAAATATTCAATATACTTAAATCACAATTAAGTATATATTTATTATTTAAGGAAAACATTCTCTTAAACACATTCATTTGAGTCAAAACGAATGTTGCGTAAAACATCGTTACGACAACCCAAAATCACTAGTACAGGGATTCAAAATTAAGATAGATATATAAATCCCAATACTATATAAAACATTTCCTTTCGAAAATCATTTACTATAACAACAGTGCTATTGTCCACCATTTCCTTGTTTCTCGAAGATGTCTATTTCAACCATGAATGTTGAAATCTAGGGTTTCGATACTTAATACATTTTAAAACACCTTTAAATCGTTTTAATTCTATTTAAAATATCACTTCCCCAAAACATTTCTTTAATATATTATTCATTATCCAAAATCGTGAATATACTTCGTTAACCAAATTCTATCCATATCCCATTTACACGCCAAAATCCAAATTATAAGCAAATTACTTATAATTCTCTATTTACAAATTCATTCATTTTATAATTTCACAAATCGTAGATTCTATTCTTTTATAAAATCCATTTATAACATCATTTTAAAACATCTTTAAAACTCCTTTATAATTCCATCACTTTGATTTATAAAAATCCAATTTTTTTAAATCTTATATATAAAACTTTTATAATAAATTCAAAAATCATCATTTAAATTATTTTATAAAATAATCAACTTCATATTTCCAAAAATCACCTTTCAACTATATTTCTCAAAACATCAAATTTTTTATTATAAACTTTCAACCTGAATTTTCAAAAATCAAATTTTTATTTATTTCCGGTATCTAACGATACCAAAATTATATTCGGCTAAATTTTAGCCTTCAACGATTTCAATCACAAAAATAATCACACAGAGATCATAAATAATCAACACACAATATTGAAACAAATTCAATTATTTGAGGAATCCAGTTGGATCCCTCCAACCTGTTTCCCCGCATCCACAGATGTTAGCACAATACCAATCCCGTTTCAAGACGGAAATCGCGGTACATGGGTTTTATATAAAATATTGTCCGCTCTTATGCGGCGCAATAGGGTCTCATCCGCTATATAATGCGGAAAATCAACTCCAAGTACATATATAATACCAATTCCACTTCAAGGTGGAATATCGCGGTATATGTGTTTAATATAATAACCTCCGCTTAATATGCGGCGTATAGGATCTATTTCAATACAACAGATAGCAATTTATCATTCAATCAACACAATCAAGAAATTTTTAAATCTAACTATTTAAAATTTAAATCGAAACAAATTCGACTGAGTGAGAAGTTCTCACCTTGCTTCAAATACAGTTGCAGTGCTTTATTTCGAATAAAATTAAACGCGCGTTTAATTTTACCCAAAATTCACATCTAGCTCCATTGCATAGTGCTCGCGAATATAATTCCAACGCAAGTCTTTTCATCCAAAATGGGCCTCGTATGAAAAAGTTACAGCTTTTTAAAGTTTAAACGAATTTATATAAATCAATTTACAATTTCTATTTTATATTTTTAACCTTGCTTTTATCAAAGCCGCACGTTCTAACTTGATGAAATCAGGGCTGCATGCATTGTCTTCTTCCCCCCATCAGGTCATACGCGCAAAGAACCCCATAGCCGCCGATCATTTTGGAATTATCGTGGCCAACATCGATCACTTCAAATCGATCAACCACCTTCACGACGATGCTCCACCTTGACTCCACCTACGGCCTCAACATTATCGAGCTCGGCCACCCCTAGGCATGGAAACCCGTGCACAACCCTAATACGAACGCGAGCAATTTTCCGTAGATCCACCGCCTCGTTTTTTATTATAGCCGTTGATCTTCTAGAGCTCGATTAGCTCTACAAGTTTGCAGTTGGATGTTTTGCGAAAAGATTGATGGATTTGAAGAAAATGAGGGAGGAAGAAGAACAATTTTGGCATTAACACCGTTGATGGCGGCCTGAAACCCTAGCTAGGTTTTGTTGAAAATGTGAAAATAGGGGGCCTTTTATAGAAAATTGCAAAACACCATTCATCCGAAAATTTTCTGAACTCCAAACGAAGCGTGCCGCCTGGTGTTTATATTGTTTTACCCCTATTCTGAACGCAATGGAATATACATCGAGAGCTAATTCGATCATATTTGAAAGATAGGTTTTCAAATCGACTAATTTAAATTTAAAATTCACTTAAACCGATTTCAGTGCGTTTTAGCTTACCCCGGACAAACCGTAAATCCGATTGACACGAAATTTTAAACCTTACAATAATTTAATATTACGGATCCGATGAAACTAGTTTCGTCGAAATCCGAGACTGTTTGAAAAATAACTATTTTTACTCGTCAATTAAATATTAAAATATTCAATTTCCACAAATTAACTTTTAATTCAATTTTAAAAGTTCCATAACATCATTCTAACTCCAATATGATTTAATACAACTTTACAAATCAATTTTAATCACATTAAACCCAATTTCCAATTATTTCTGTAATTTCAAATATTAAATTATCGATTTAATTATCCAATTAAATTTAGATATTCGAAATAAAATTTATTCGACTTACAAATTTTACTTGTTAATATTTAAAATCAATTAAATATACGAATTTCAAATGATAGAAATTCTGGGTCGTTACACAATGCCCAGGGTTGGATACTACCATTTTGCGGATCCGGGCTGGTAGTAGCGTATAGCAGCTACTACCGCCCATCCCGAGACACACTCCCAAAATAAATCAAAGGTGCACCCAATCAAATCACAAAGTAATAGAATAGTATCGAAGAAATGTGCCCAATCGAAAGTGCGACCTCACTTGTCCCAACATGGCTTCCTGTTTTAGCCACATTAAGTTGACTCACGGGAGTCAAGGCTGCATTATTACCTCATATAAAATCGTTGCCAAACCATCATACTTCATTCTGAAATCTCCACCATGTACATAGTTATTAAAGTGGTTTTCGATATTGGCAAAGAGTATGAAAATATCCGATCCCGGTCTCTTTAACCATCAAACGCTTATTTCGCACCGTGGTCGTTATGTTCCAAACAGTTTATATATATCAAAATATCATCTCTTTCCAAAATCATATCACTTTCGAAATCGCATTCACTTTCAAATCATAACTATAAAATAGTTTAAACCTTATTGTCAATTATTTGCATTTAAATCCACTAAATCTGAATTATAACAGCTCCCACTTAAATATTTTGAATATTTAAAAAGTAGCTTCTGTATATTAAAATAGTTTATATTTAAAAATAGGTTATAGATAAAATAGTTTATATATTAAAAATAGTTTATATATCAAAACAGTTTATAATAAGAACCATTTCTTCCAATTTCACAAATAAAGTCAAATTCTCATTAAACCATTTTTAATTTATATCGATTTCAAATCCAGGTTTGAACATCAGATTCAAACCACTTCCAATTCAGTAGGTTTCAAAGTCTAATTATTTAAACATTTACAATAACTCAATATGATAAATTTCATTTATATTTCAAAATTCAATTTTAATTCTATTTAAATTTGAAATATTCACTTAATCAATTTCAATAAAATCTCAAGTTACCAATTTAATCAATATGCAATATTCAATTCTATTTATATTTAATTTGAACTTATTCACTCAATCACCTTTTATAAATATTAAAATAAAATCTCAAATTACAATTTAAATTGAAATTAAATATCCTATTACTATTTTATTTAGATTTGAAATATTCATTTAAATCACCTGTATAGAAAAAAACCAAGTTATCAAACTATAAAATCTTATCTTTCAAATTTCAAAGTTAATAAGGTTTAAATCCAATTTTTATTTAAATACAATCCTTAAACAAATAAAATTATTCCCACTTTATTTATTAAAGTTAACACAAAATCTATTTAAAATATTTAAATAAATTTAAATAAATATTTAAAACAATATATATATATTAGTTATATTAATTTATTATTAAATTTTATTATATTAATTATTATTAAATTAAATCTTATTATTATTAAATCTATTTTATATCTTTTTCCATACATTTTAAAAATAATAAAGTTATAAGTAAAATTTTAAAAATTTCATTTAAAACTTTACTTATAATTTTAAAATATCCAAACATATAATTTTAAAAACCTAACTTTTACGCATATATTAAAATTTAAAATCTTTATATTATATTTAAAAATAAATATTTAATAAAATCGATATATTTCCTTTCAAACTTTGAAAATCATTCTCAAAATATAGACCAACGGTGCCCGTATCAAATTTTCTATCCTATGGTCAAGTGATACAGATATTTATCATTTCAATCTGCAATTTAAATTTAATATTTACTGGAATATATCATTTCAACCCACAGTCTCAAAATTCAAAGCAATAAAAAATCGCTTGGGTTTATCGTTCAACCAATAACAATTTTTCCCTATTCTAAAAGATTGTTCGAGTATGTATCATTTCAATCCATAGGGAATTTCTAAGCTAATAGGGAACTTGTAGAGTGAGAACAAATATGATAATAATATAACATATCAACAACGTGAATATATCATCAGTATCACATTAGGTATAATATATACAACAGATTATGGTATCACATGTCATAGGCAAACAATTGCAGATAATGGCATATCATATTTAACAATTTAATAACGTAACAATTCAAATTTAACAGCATACTTCAATCGTCATTTCATGTGAATTTAATTTACTAAATATAAGAATGTTAATTGTGAGTGATAGCTTACCTTTCGAGGCTAGAGAAATAACAGGAATGAGAAGTAACAGACATGGATACGCACACGAAGATGGATACGACACACGGAATAGCGACAAACCTAGAACTACTGCTGCGACCAATTCTGGACAGTGTCAAGACATAAGTTAAGCATGATGAACTGGCTTCGATGAAAAATCAATCATATAAGTGAACTTATATATGTATGCTATATATATATATATAAATATATTAAAAGATATTTACCGAAACCCATATATTAGTTTTAATTTTTTACATGAATACTTAAACACAATATATACATTAAAGCTATTACACAAAATCTATTATAAAGATATTAACAAAAATTTAAATATATATTTTAAAACATTATATACATATATGCCCTTCAAACAAATACCCAATATCTACTGTATTATATATATAGGTATATGTATGTAATCAGTCATGTTTTTAGAAAATATCAAGTATAGATTATAATACATATATATGTAACATATAAAACAATATTTTTAAAACAAACAAAATAGAAGGTTGTGTGCTCACCTATACTTCTAGGATTCATACCAACTTATATATATATAACAAAATATATTGAATGTGCATGCTAAATTTAAACTTTGCATGTTATCTGGCAAGCAACATAGAACATGAATGAGCTTTCTTGATGCATGGCCGAACAAAGAACATGTACATTTTTTATAAGAGAGGCAGAGATGGGTATGGCGAGGAGGTGAGGCATGGAGTTTCATGCCAAAGGAGACAAGGGGAAAGATGGCGGAGTCGGGTCAGGCGCTGTGCAAGCGGAGGCGCAGCTATCACATGGGACGTGGGGCAAAAAAGTAATGGATGTGGGCTGCGACAGTAAGACATGGTCGAGCCAGGTGTTTAGGCGGAGGGTGCAAGGCCGTTGGAAGCTTTGACGTGGTTGTTGCTTGGCGGTGCAGTTATCTCCATCCAGAAATGAAAGCAACCAATACGTGGCTTCAGAGAAGAAAATTAAAACTAGTTTATATTATTATATTTTCACAATGAAACAGAAAGGAGAGGAAAGAAATTGTGAACGAACAAATATGTAAATTGAAATGGTGGCATAGCAGACGTCGCATGATTTGAATTCAGGAATTATATATGTTTGTTTTCTTATTGTAGGTAAACGAATGGCTAACTGAAAACCAAAAAGCTCAAGATGGGTACCGATATGGTTAACCTTTTTTCAGATTTCACCGCATACTGGACGTCGAAATACAGAAATGAATATACTATGGAGATTAGTATGACGAGACAAACTAAATGGAACACAGATATCAGTGGTACGACCATCCTATTGAAAATTGATATTTCGCTGCCAAACGTTGCAAATTCATCGAAAATAAGATAATCGGAGCTAGAGAAGTCAAAATTTGATGAAATGAATTGTGACGTCTCATTCAGAAAATAGTTTACATTTTTTATTATATAAAAATATTCAAATTTCAAAAATATTTTATTTCCATCAAATTAACTGATTTTAAATTGAAAATGAAAATTACACAACAGAACTAACTTACATATTTTCTAATAAAAATTTAGCATTTGCTATGTTTAAATAGACGTATTCCAAATATCAAATTTTCATTTCAAAAATTTATTATTTGTTTTTCATGAAAATATTAGTTTATTGCGTTATAAAATTCATTAAAATTTACAGGTTGTTACAATTTTATTTAAAACATATATAGAATTATTCTAAATGAATTAGATTCATAGACCCAATAAAGATCCAGTAGAGTAAAAATTTTGAAATTCACCTATAACTTCTGTTGTGGGCTGGTCCCGCTCCAACAATGGTATCAGAACCTAATAGCCTATGCAGTCTAAATTAGTCATATTAGGGCTAACTAATTAAGCTTGCCCACTTAGTACGGTGTCTAGAAAGGCAACGTGTAGGATTGGAATTAGGTAATCAAGTACCCTGTCCTACCTGGTTACCGGCTTGGCCCGAAAGGTGAAGTGAGCACAAAGGTGCTCCTAATAGAAAAGGCCCAACTTATTTTGGGCCTTGGGCTGATTTTCAAAATCGTTTTGAAAATTAATGTTAAAGATTTTAAATTTAATAGTTAAATTTAAAATAAAACATTACTATAAAAATTATCATACTACGTACGTTTTCAAAATGTTTTAAAGGATAATGATATTTTCAAAATATATGGAAATATTTATGTAATAATTTCGAATTTCAAATTTATTAATAATATTAATAAAATAAATTAATTAAATATGTTAATTAATTAATGGATATATGCATGTATTATACATGCTGATATAAGTTATGTTATTTTAAAATATTTAAGATAACATAAGTATACATGTATGTATACAAGATAAATTTTGAAAATAATAAATTTTAATAAAAATTATTTAATTGAATAAATAAATTAAATAAAACACACCTACATATGATATATGTGTGTTATACTATAAAGGTTATAATATGCACTATAAATGTTATAGTAGATATGTCCAATATAAAAGTTATATTGAAATACTAATTTAAAATTAATTAAAGAGTTAGTAGATTAAAATTAACTAGATAAGATTTAATTAATGATATATTAAACGTAAGACTATCATATGAGTAATATGAAATATAAAAGTTATACAACAATTAAACTTATATGAAATGTGTGTAAACTAAATGTGGAACATCAAAGAAATCGAAATAGACTTGAGAAATAAATACATATGTAAATGTACATATACCATGATTTCTGATGTGTCTGATACTTGAATCGCCGGGATATTTCATCAGAAATACATTATTCTATAAGTTGATGTAATATATATATATATATTGAAGATTATGAATCTTCAATATAATATTGTCCTCTATCACACACACACACACACACATATATATATATATATATATATATATATATATATATATATATTACTTACATACTCCTTAGTTGTCGAGCAAACTCAAGCTAGGGATGTTATGCGTAGGATTATTAATATACTGAACAGATAAGGTATGGTAACTAAATGTATTTGTTGAGCAAACTCAAGGTATATATACTATATTTAGGCCATCACGAAACGATAGGTATGAGTGAATACATATCATGATTAGACTCTTTCAATTTGTTGAGCAAACTCAAGGTTGAAATGATAATAGAACAAGGAAACGGGTTAGGAGTTGTATATGATACAACCGATAAGGAGTTATTCATCGTCTGCGGGGCTATGATTTATTGATCAAACTCAAGGTTAGAATACCAAAATAAACGAGTCCTAACATCCACTAGTGAAGTTGTAAGACTTCTATGTTTCATCTTAGGGTTTGGAGAAACATAAAAGACTACTAGGAGCTTTGTAAGAAAAATGAAATGGTAACATTTAACCTTTCTAATATTGTAAGAACATATGGTACATAATGTTATAATTATCTACAATGATAAATTTGTGAATTTAATATGATTGATAAAACGTTTGTCAATTAACATATATATACAAACTGTGATGATCAGGAATTTTTAGGTGTGACGACCCGGAATTTTCGAGCATTTAAAATCGGAATATTTAATTGATTTTAAATATTCAATAGAGTAATTTTAACTTGAATTACGAATATCACAGTTTATTTGATATTTAATTTATTAAATTAATAATTTGGAATCGGATAAAACATGTGATCTGAAGTTTTAAGCCGGTAAAAATATTTTGAAGGCTTATAAAATTTATATTGATAATACTGAAGAGGATAGAAGTGATAAAATCAAATTTAAAAATGGTTTGTTAAGTTTGAAATTTTATATCGTTTAAATCGAATAAAAAAAATAGCCTTCCGAGGCACAGTCTCGGAATTCGACGAAACCAGTTCCATTGGGTCCGCAATATTGAATTATTGTTGGAGTTTAAATTTCGTATTGATCGAAGTTAGTGTGAGAGCGTACGATATATAAACGCGGCAAATTTAATTGAATTTAAGCTAATGAAATTTAATTTAATTAATTTAGCTTCTTGTGTACGCCTGGTCAAGATCATTATAAGCTTCCTTTGTACGCTTCCTTCCTTTCACAATCACTTCCTGCCTTCTTTTATAACATCACAGCCGAGCCCTACCTTTAAATCTGAAAAAAAAAAAACATCGAGCATCACAGAAGGGGCCGAATCCCTTCCTTCTGTTCGAAACCCCAAATCATTCAGGAAAAAGAAATTTTTTTTATATATAATGGCGATCGCCTCTGAATCGCGTTACATGAATCTCGAATCGCGGCGACCAGGGCTTCGAAGAGTAGCTCGAGCTCGAGTTCGGTTCATGAGGCGTTCGTCGTTGGTGGCTGGGGGTCGAAGCTCGAATTAGGGCATGGTCTTCGTGGGGTTTTGGGAGCGTACTCGGCGACGTCGCGTGAGGGTGTGAGGCGGTGGTTGATGGCTGCTCGATTCGAGCACGATGTCGACGCAAAGGTCGAGGTGAAGAGGAAATCAGCGGCGGTGAGGCCGATGGAATCGTGTTCGTCGTGATTGGATTGGGGACTACGAGCTCGAGGCGAGATTGCATCGCGTACGCTAGGGTTTGAGTCGCGACTATGGATGAGGTGTCGACAAGCAGAAGTGTTCGATTTGGGGTTTCTATTGTGCGCCAGAGTGTATTGCAGAGACTGACGTGGTGGCCGCAAGGGTGTAGAGGTTGGTCAAAGCCCAGGTTGCCTTCTTTCTGTAAGGTAAGGAAGTCCCTTTCGATTTGTTAATCTATATAGTTTTGAGTCAGAAAATTTATATGAGTTTTAAACAGTAAGGTAATGATATACCTACAAGATTCTTAACAGAAAAAAAAAATAATACATGTATATAAAATTTGGGTTCGAAATTTCTATAGGTTTTGGTGTTATACAATTCAAAGAGAAATGAAGTTACATATGTACACGTTTTTAATCTACCAGATTATTTTAAAATAGTGTATTTTTGGAAATTAAATTATTTAATTAACTTGTTAAATATTTGGTAGCTAAAACATTCTATTATAAATTAGATTAGTTTAAAGGTAAATTTATTTGTTTGAAATGAAATCACTGGTTAATTAAATTTTTAAATGGAAATTAATTGTTCAATTAGCTAAAGTATTAATAAATGATATCAATATTTATTCAAGGTCTGAATTTGTGAAGAAACAAGTCGAGATTGGATTGGGATTGCAAAATTAAAGCAAAGGTGAGTTAATCTCACTCAGTTTAAATTTAAATTTAATAATTGATTGTATGGTTGAATTGATTGATGTGACATAGTATGATATTTTGGAATTGGTGTATTATGTTGTGCTAACATCTTTGGATGCAGGGAAAACAGGTTGGAGGGATCCAACTGGACCCCTCACATATATTTAAATTATTCAATATTCTCTGTTGTGATTATTTGATATCCTATGATGAGTTACCTTAGAATATTGAATGTTGTGGTTTGATTGGATATTCGGTTATAATGAATTACCAAAATATATGAATTGGATTGTTGAAAAGAAATTAAACGGAAGTAAATTTGTAAGCGAAATAATTATAGAAAATTTGAATAAATTTAAGAATGAATTGGATAAGAAATAATGTGACTTTAAATTTCTAATAAATAAATTGGGACGTATAGAAAGGAAATTTGAATAAACAGGAAGTTATTGAATTACAATCTTCAACGATATTAATTAAAGAATAAAACTTTTATTTAAAATGTAAGATTTAAATTTTTGAAAAAAATATATTAATAAAGAAGAAGTTGGGAAAAGCTGAAATTTGTATATTTCAGTTAAAAGATTTAAAATCAAATGGAAAAGAATAACAATAATAATTAAGTGCATAATTAAATGAAATTTGAAATGAATTGAGTAATTTAAGGAACTTATTTCAAATGGAATAAATTGAAAATCAATTTGGAAAATTGATTTAAATGTTTAAAGCTGGAATTCTTCCTGGATCACTAAGTATGCTTTCAAGTAAATTTTAAATATAAGTTAATAGTTTTAAAAAGGTATGTTTTGGAAAATTTATTATTCTTAGTATTTAAATTCTAAAGTAAGTATTTTCTCAAATCTATTATAGTAGTAATTATTTTAAAAAGTGACTTAATATTTTGTTTCAAAGGTGAAAATCTAGTTTTATATTTTATAAAGTAACTTTAATTTCAAATATTCATATAAGATGTATTTTTTACAAATTATTAAAGTAGTTTAATTTAAATGTTTTAAAAGTATATATTTTTAAGTAAAGTGTTTTAAATTATTTTTTAAATCTAGTTTTGTACTTGGTGATTTCAGAGGAGATAGAAAATATTTGGGAAAGTTGATTCTGAAAGGAATGAGGGATTTGAAACTGTTTTCAAAGGATTGGAAATAGAAATATATCTTGTGAAGATATTTTTGGAGATTAATAATAATTTGGGAAATTATTTATTGGTTGATGGTTGTTTGTGAATATTAATTGATAGATAAATCACCGACTATCAATATTGGACAAATGCGTTGATCGTTTCGAAGAGACCGGGATCGAGATTAATTTCTCGAAAACCACTTCGATCCGGTTTGTACGTTTCGTGCGAAAAACGTGTTCGGAGTCGAAGATGGAGCAGTGAAGTGCAAGGGCTAGTCGCTACTAATCCTGAGGATATTTCCAAAATGGATGTAGTAGGAATAGTGCCTTCGGTTCCGTTCGAACCCGGGACGGACTTGTATGGACGAATGCTTGCGAAACATCGTCAGGTGGACGATGGGCATTCTAAGTGAAAACGTCCTAAAGGTAACGCTTAGCCTCAAGCCTCATCAAATGGGAATGACTGAAAATCAGGGGATATGCAGCAAGGTTAAGTGGGTCATACCCAAGCAGGACAAGATAATTCCCCTGTCTAGATGTCCCTTATATATATTTCGGCTTAGTGGGTGGTTGGTCGCGCCAACCACGGGGTTTATCTTGTTCGGGACTGTTCAGTAAGGAACGGTTCCGGCCTTGTGTTGCAGGGGATGAAGGGAGTAGTCCTCGGTACGGTGATCTAGGCCCCGTACTGTGACAGGTGGTACCCCAGTGCCTAGTCATTGTTGGAAATCCATTTTCCCTACGAGCCTTGTACGAGTTTTGTTTGTATTACCCACTTTTGTGGCTAGTAGCTTGAATTTAATAGATGTAACAATTTCGGCTATTTTATAAGTATTTGTATATAGACCCTATTATAATATCAGAGGATTTCTATCAAAATTGTTTTAGCTATCGTAAGGTAAAAACCCGACATGTTTATTTGTGGCGTGGTCTTACGAGATGCTTTTGTTTTCAAAGGATTTTTGAAACTTTAATAATCAATTGGGTGTGATTTTCTCACGCTGGTATTCCAGACTGACTCGGGTGTTATTTAACTGTAATGCTCGGGTCAGACCGAGTATTATAGGATACAGGATATGATGCTGTGGAGCTCAGGAGACGAGCTGGATGACGATTACGTATTCTCGTACTTATATATATATTTCCGCTGCGTTTGAGTTGTTGTGTACTTTGAGTTGTTGTGTATCCATTGTATTGTATTGATGTGAGCTGTGACTGATGTACTCTGATGATGTAATATATGTAAACTGATGTAACGACCCGTATTTTACGTGTCGATGGATCGTAGAATTTACAGGTCGTTAGTGTTGTTGTGGTGTTCCTAGCCTGAGTCGTATAAGGAGATAACTCGTGTGGTTAGTGTTGAGTCGTGACCGACTCATAGGCATTGCCGAGTTAAGGGTTGAGTCGTGACCGACTCATAGGATAGGTCGTAGGTAGGGGTGAGCGACCTAAGGAGCTAACGGGTTAGGATGTTAATGTGTTGAGAGTTAGGTCGGTTGAGCGACCTAGGATAGAGGAACGACCTAAGAAAGTGACCGACCTAGTGGAGAGCGACCTAAGAGGGGGTAGCGACCTAAAGGTTAGGCGACTTAGAGATGGACCGACCCAGGAAAGTAGCCGACTTAGGGTTTAGAGAGGCATGCTTGAGTCGTTGGTAGATGAGTCGTTAGGTCGCTAGCGCGACCTAAAGGAAATAGGTTGAGTCGTGAGTCGGCTATGTTGTTAGGTCGTAGCATGATAGGTCGGCAACGACCTAAGTTAGGTCGGAGGCTTTTGTATTGTGTGTTTGTTAGGTCGTTGGGGACATAGGTCGGCAGGGGTTTGAGTCGGCACTGGTATTAAGTCGTAAGTCGGCATGGTGGTTAAGTCGTCATACGACTTAGGACTTGGGATATGCGGCCTGTGTTTTAGGTTATGTCTGGGTTGTGTCGTAGGTCGTTAATGTTATAAGTCGTTAGGTCGGCCTTGGGCTTAAGTCGGCCTTGTTTGTTAGGTCGGCAGGAAGAAGTTTGCGACTTAGTGGTTAGGTCGCATGAGTCTTGGGTTGGCCATGTCTTTAGGTCGGCTGTGTTGTGTTGGTTAGGTCGTAGGTCGGGTTGGTTGAGACGCTAAGTTGCAAACGACCTAAGGCTTAGGTCGTTAAGTCGTGAAACGACTTATGGTTAGGTCGGTGACGACCTAAGGGGCGGACGACCTAAGGGAAATTCAGCCTATAAATAGAGGGGTTTGGCTCACTTTTTGGCACCGGTTTTTGAAGCGACGAAGTGCTGCCATTTTGGAAACTCGACTACAGTATTTTCTTCACTTCTTTCTCTACTTCTATCAAGTGTTAACATCCATTGAAGATTGAAGATCAAGATCAAAGATCAAGAGCCAAAGTTGAAGATTTTCATCCGAAGAGGCTAGATTTCACCGTTTCAAGTGAAATTTCTCCGGATCAAGTCCAAGTCCTTGCTGTCCAGATCTGAAGTTGATTCATTTTAGGTTGTTTTGGTGATTTGGTGAGTGGTAGTTATCTCTCACGCGGATCCAAAGGAGTATATTGGATTGGTGGCATGTTTGGGTGTTAAAGTTAGAGATTTCATGCATTTTTCTTAGATCGAAGTCTAGATCCATGGTTTTTGAAGATGTTTACTTATGCAAGTTAGTTTAAACAAGTATTAGAGACAAAACCCATGTTTTATAATTGATAAATTTATGCTAAAAACCATGATTTCACATATGTTGGACTTTTGCTCGTTTATTTACGAAATTGCCATTATAGTTGATATTGCTTAAATTGCTTAATAGATCTTGTTTGAATGATTGATTATTTGAATGTATGATTGATTTGATTGTTTCCAAGTTAGCTAGTAGTTGATTTGGAACAAGATGATGAAAGAGGATTCAAAAGCTATGGAAGAAGGCTCTTGAATGGTGAAAGCTGCTTAAGGCATATGTAGCGGATGTTGAAGCTCATATGTATAGATTGGATGATGTTGAGATGGGACTTTGCCATGATTTGATGAGGCAAACCATGTTGTTGGGTTGAGACTTTGCTTTGATGCGATGAAGCGAAGTATGATGTGAGTCTTGGCTTAATCCAAGCAGGGATCATTCCAAGCATGTTGATAACTTGAAGAGTAGTTCAAGTTGGTTGATAATGGATTGTTCAAGAGGTAGCTTGAGCTTGTATGAGGATAGTCGTCAAGAAGGATGGCTAGGAGGCCTGGATCTCGTCGTTGTTGAAGGTTCTAGCATGCTCAAAAGCAAGAGTACATGGGGCGCCCATAACGACTACAGGTAGGTAGTCGGGACACCCAAAAGACTACAGGTAGGTAGTTGAGTACTCTGGGCAAAGTAGATAAGTCCTAGGCACAAGGCAGTGTGCGGAGTTATGGTTAGAACCGGGGTTACCATTAGCCCTTGACAGATGGTCATTCAACTAACGGTGAAATCGAGGCAAGGATAACAGTGATAGCCAGAGTCATGGATGTTTGGTTGTATTATCATTCGGCTTCAAGAGCGGTGTTTTCTGGGTGCTTATCTGATCTTGGTTTAGGCCTTGGGGGTTTGTATTTGGAAAACATCGTCCTTGACTCGAGTGGTATTCGCTTTACCTTAATTGTCTATGTTGTTATGCTTGCTTCTCCTTAGTGTATGTCTGGGGCTATCACTGTAGAAAGAGGTGGAGTGGGATGGTTTGGTTCCTATTCCTTTTATCCTTTATGCTCTTTTGGTATGCTTGATAGTTGATTTACTGCTCACTAAGACTTTGTCTGACTCAAGGTTTTATGTCTCCTCTTATTACCTTGGGCTGTTCATCCATGTTTGGGATGGGCAGACTAGGTAGCAGGTGACAGGTGCTGTGCTAGGAGTTCTACGATGAAGATGACGAAGACGAGCAGGAGGCTTTGCATATTAGTTTTCTTACTATATGTACTGGGTATCCGCTGCTGTATTTGGTTGAGTGATTTGTAGTGAGGCTTTCATGTATGGATTTGAGTAGATGATTGTATGAAACTACTGTGATGCTTATATGATGATGTTCTGTTCTATGGAGCTTCACTATATTATATTTCTCTATTGTATTTTATCCATGCGCTGTGAGTTATGCGATAGAGATTCTTCTGTTTTTGTTTTACCCTGACTATCGTCCATGGCTGCCTGGCACACCTTTTAGCGCATTGTTTCCTTGATTTGGTGCGGGAGTCATGGGCGGTCGTCACATTTGGTATCGGAGCGAGGTTAATCGATTTCAGCCAACGCTCGCTGACGTAACTACGTATGAGAGACGTAATTGTATTTTGATGGATGATTACTATATATAATATAGTAGCCTAGAAGGATTTGAACTCCTTATGCAGTTGTTTCTTAAGGTGTTCTAATCATTCTTATTACAGATATTAAGGATGAGTCGAAGAGGGAGACCAGCTGCAAGGGAAAGCCGTGCTGATGAAGGAGCTGTTGATTATGGAACTATGTTCGAAGCGATGATGACTTCGATCATGAGAAGGATACCAGCTTCAGGATCATCAGTGGATGTGGGAGTTCAAGTTCAAGCTCCAAGACCGGTGGATTTTGCTAAGCTTTGCAAGGATTATACTTCTCTTGGAGGAAAAGCTTTCTTGGGGACGGAGTCGACTATTGAGGTGCAGAGATGGATTGATGCATGTCGAAGGATCTTTGGTGACTTAGGGATTGAGGATGCAACTAAGAGGAAGCTTGCATCGAGACAGCTTCAGGGAAGAGCTGCTGATTGGTGGAATTCTATCACCATTGATACCCCAGAAGAAGAGATTACTTGGGAGCAATTCCAAGTTAGATTTGAAGCCAAGTTCATCTCTACGGCTCAGAAGTCTGTTTTGTTCAAGAGGTTTGTAGAGCTCAAGCAAGGAGGGAGACCAGTTCTTGAGTATATTTCTGAGTTTGAAGCCTTATCTAAGTATGCCAGATCGTATATTGATTCTCCCTACCAGAAGAATGAAAAGTTTGTGACTGGTCTGGATGCTTATCTTGGGAGGCAGTTGGTGGATCATCTGGACGATCCGTTTGAGAAGCTTGTGGAAAAAGCTCTTAGGCACGAGAGTTTGTTCCCTAAGGAAGTATCTGTTGTTGCTGTAACCAGGGAAGGATCTAAACCACAGCAGAGTGGCAATAAGAAGAGGAAACAACAGCAACAGAGGGGTAGGGATGGCCAGAAGAAGCCGAAGAGTGAAGTGACTTGCTATAACTGCCAGCAGAAGGGCCATCTTTACAAAGATTGTAAGAATCCCAAAGTGCCGGGAAAGTGTTACAACTGTGATAAGCTGGGACATATCAAGAAGGATTGTCCAGAACCGAGGAAAGATAGGCAGGTTGTGCAAGCCTATGCTTTGGGGGCTGTTCCATCGTCTTCGAAAGCTCCTACTGCTGAAGAGAAGGGGAAGAGTGTGGTTGTTCAAGGTACTCTTTCTATTTGTGGTGTTCCAGTTAGAGTGTTGTTTGATACTGGAGCGTCGCATTCTTTTGTTTGTGATGATTTGGTAAGCCGGTTAGGTATGAAACCGGATATTGTTGATAGGCCATTGGTTGTGACTAATCCAGTCGGGGGTTCGTCTTGTTTGTGTATGCTATGCCGTGGTCTAGTTGTATCGAGTCATGATTGCTCTTTTGTTTGTGATTGCTATGTTCTGAACTTTGCGGGGTTCGGAATTATCTTGGGTATGGACTGGCTTAGGAAGTATGCGGCTAGGATTGATTGTGAGAGGCTTGAGGTGACAGTCGGGAATGTGGAAGGGCGAAAGGTTGTGATACGATGTAAGCATGAAGAAGGCGTCTTCATGAGCTTCATGTATTCGCTAGTTGTTCCACGGGATGGACTGTCATCGGTGCCTATTGTGAATGAGTTTGAGAATGTCTTTGAGGAAGTCAAAGGGTTGCCGCCGCATAGGGAGATCGAGTTTCGTATCGATCTAGTTGAGGGAGCCAGACCTGTTGTGATGCCTCTTAGGCGGATGGCACCGAGGGAGCAGCAAGAGCTGAAGGTGCAAGTTGATGACCTTTTTCAGAAAGGATTCATTCGGAGAAGTGTGTCCGAATGGGGTGCGCCAGTTGTGTTCGCAACCAAAACGGATGGATCGTTGAGGTTGTGTGTTGATTATCGTGAGCTGAATAAGGTGACTAAGAAGAACAAGTATCCATTGCCGAGAATAGATGACTTGTTTGATCAGCTTCACGAGGCTAAGGTGTTTTCTCAGATGGATTTGGCAACGGGATTTCACCAGTTGAGAGTGGCGAAGGATAGTGTGCCGAAGACTGCTTTCAGGACACCATCCGGGTTTTATGAGTGGCTGGTAATGCCGTTTGGGTTGACTAACGCGCCAGCATATTTTGTGGATCTTATGAATAGAGTGTTCAGAGATCAGTTGAATAAGTTCGTGCTTGTGTTCGTGGATGATATTTTGGTTTATTCCAGAACTGAGGAAGAGCACAAGACGCACTTGAGGATTGTTTTGGAAATTTTGAGGAAACATCAGCTGAAGGCTAAGTTTTCGAAGTGTCACTTCTGGAAGAATGAAGTGAGGTTCTTAGGTCATGTTATTTCTGGAAATGGAATAGCGGTTGATCCCGCTAAGGTGGCAGCGATCCAGGATTGGGTTAGGCCTAAGAATGCATCTGATGTGAGAAGTTTTCTTGGATTAGCAGGATATTATCGTCGGTTTATCAAAGACTTTTCCAAGATAGCTGCACCGTTGACAGGATTGACGAAAAAGAACCAAGTGTTCAAGTGGGATGATAAGTGTGAGCAAGCTTTCGTAATCTTGAAAGAGCGACTGACGAGTGCTCCTGTTTTGACTATTCCAAGTGGGAATGATGAGATGGTGGTTTACGCCGATGCATGTGGTACTGGACTTGGAGCGGTGCTAATGCAGAAGGATAAAGTTGTTGCGTATGCTAGTCGACAACTAAAGCCGCATGAAAGGAATTATCCGACTCATGATTTGGAGTTAGCGGCGATTGTGTTTGCTTTGAAGATATGGAGACATTACCTATTGGGAGTTAGATTCGAGTTGTTTACAGATCATAAGTCGTTGAAGTATCTGTTTTCCCAAAAGGATTTGAATCTTCGACAGCAAAGGTGGCTAGAGTTCTTAGCATCGTATGATTTTGGTATAGCCTATACTCCAGGGAAAGGTAACGCAGTGGCTGATGCGTTAAGTCGAAGACATGCAGGATTGGGAGCCATGTTTTCGGAATGGAAGAGTCTTGAGTATTTGGCTGGATTTGATTTCAGGCCTAGATGTGAATTGGAACCTGAGATGTTGGCAAACTTATCGATAAGACCTACTCTTGTGGAAAGGGTTGGCGAGAGCCAAAAGGGAGATGATAAGCTTGTCAAGATTATCTGTGATTTGGAATCTGGATTGGACCCGGAGAAGGATAAGGGATTCGAGGTCGATCGAGAGGGTTGGCTTCGAAAGCAAGGGCGACTAGTTGTTCCCGATGTAGATGGATTGAGAGATGAAGTTCTGAGGGAGAGTCATCACTCGAAGTTGACAATTCATCCAGGTGGAAATAAGATGTATCGGGATATGAAGAGAACCTACTACTGGGAAGGTATGAAGAAGGATGTTGGAAATTTTATTTCCAAGTGTATGAATTGCCAGTTGGTGAAAGCTGAGCAGAAGAAGCCCAGTGGATTGCTTCAGCCATTGGAGGTTCCTACATGGAAGTGGGAGCAAGTGTCGATGGACTTTATCGATGGTCTACCTAGGACAAGAGCAGGGAATGAAGGGATTTGGGTCATAGTAGATCGTTTGACCAAGAGTGCAAGGTTCATTCCTGTTCGATCGACTAGGACTGCATCGAAGTTGGCTGAATTATATGTGAAGTGGATAGTTCGTTTCCATGGTGTTCCGAAGAGTATAGTGAGCGATCGAGATCCATTGTTCACTAGTAGATTTTGGAAGAGCTTCCAGGAAGTTTTGGGAACTGAGTTGTGTTTGAGTACAGCTTATCACCCTCAAACAGATGGTCAGACTGAGAGAGTCAACCGAGTTTTGGAAGATCTTCTTAGAGCATGTGTTTTGGACTTCGGAGGATCATGGGAAGATCACCTTCATTTGGTGGAGTTTGCTTATAATAACAGTTATCAGTCGAGTATCGGTATGGCACCATATGAGGCATTATATGGAAGACCGTGTAACTCTCCGACGTGTTGGTTGGAAACTGGAGAAAAGCTGATACTTGGGCCAGAGATGATTCGACAGACTTCAGATTGTATAGAGATCATTCGGCAACGAATGAAGGCAGCCCAAGATCGTCAGAAAAGTTATGCCGATAATCGTCGTAAGGATTTGGAATTCGACGTAGGTGATATGGTTTTTGTGAAGATTTCTCCTCTGAAGAGTGTCATTAGATTCGGAAAGAAAGGAAAGTTAACTCCGAGATTTGTTGGACCATTCCCGATTATCGAGCGAATTGGAAAGCTCGCTTATAGATTGGAGTTACCGGAAAAGATGGCGGGTGTGCACAATGTTTTTCATGTATCTTATCTACGGAAGTATGTGCACGACCCAACTACTGTGGTTTCTGCTGATAGCTGTGAAGACTTGGAGGTTTATCCAGTTGTTTCGAGACCTCGTAAGCCGCTTCGTATTGTTGAAACCGATACGAAACAGCTTAGGAGGAAGACGATTACGTTGCTCAAGGTACAATGGAGTGATGATGTTAACGACTGTACATGGGAGGAGGAAGAGAGGATGAAGGCAGCTCATCCCGGACTCTTCGAGGTATGGCCCTAAAGTGTCGTGACATCTCATGAATTTGTAGCTTGTTCTGAGTCTTAGAATTCTGCATCCTAGGCTAGAATTGGTTGCATGGTTTGTTGATTGCTTTGGATGGTAGGCATGCAGAATATCTTTGATTTCTGATTGTTTGCTTGGAATTTCGGGGGCGAAATTCCTAAGGGGGAGAGAATGTAACGACCCGTATTTTACGTGTCGATGGATCGTAGAATTTACAGGTCGTTAGTGTTGTTGTGGTGTTCCTAGCCTGAGTCGTATAAGGAGATAACTCGTGTGGTTAGTGTTGAGTCGTGACCGACTCATAGGCATTGCCGAGTTAAGGGTTGAGTCGTGACCGACTCATAGGATAGGTCGTAGGTAGGGGTGAGCGACCTAAGGAGCTAACGGGTTAGGATGTTAATGTGTTGAGAGTTAGGTCGGTTGAGCGACCTAGGATAGAGGAACGACCTAAGAAAGTGACCGACCTAGTGGAGAGCGACCTAAGAGGGGGTAGCGACCTAAAGGTTAGGCGACTTAGAGATGGACCGACCCAGGAAAGTAGCCGACTTAGGGTTTAGAGAGGCATGCTTGAGTCGTTGGTAGATGAGTCGTTAGGTCGCTAGCGCGACCTAAAGGAAATAGGTTGAGTCGTGAGTCGGCTATGTTGTTAGGTCGTAGCATGATAGGTCGGCAACGACCTAAGTTAGGTCGGAGGCTTTTGTATTGTGTGTTTGTTAGGTCGTTGGGGACATAGGTCGGCAGGGGTTTGAGTCGGCACTGGTATTAAGTCGTAAGTCGGCATGGTGGTTAAGTCGTCATACGACTTAGGACTTGGGATATGCGGCCTGTGTTTTAGGTTATGTCTGGGTTGTGTCGTAGGTCGTTAATGTTATAAGTCGTTAGGTCGGCCTTGGGCTTAAGTCGGCCTTGTTTGTTAGGTCGGCAGGAAGAAGTTTGCGACTTAGTGGTTAGGTCGCATGAGTCTTGGGTTGGCCATGTCTTTAGGTCGGCTGTGTTGTGTTGGTTAGGTCGTAGGTCGGGTTGGTTGAGACGCTAAGTTGCAAACGACCTAAGGCTTAGGTCGTTAAGTCGTGAAACGACTTATGGTTAGGTCGGTGACGACCTAAGGGGCGGACGACCTAAGGGAAATTCAGCCTATAAATAGAGGGGTTTGGCTCACTTTTTGGCACCGGTTTTTGAAGCGACGAAGTGCTGCCATTTTGGAAACTCGACTACAGTATTTTCTTCACTTCTTTCTCTACTTCTATCAAGTGTTAACATCCATTGAAGATTGAAGATCAAGATCAAAGATCAAGAGCCAAAGTTGAAGATTTTCATCCGAAGAGGCTAGATTTCACCGTTTCAAGTGAAATTTCTCCGGATCAAGTCCAAGTCCTTGCTGTCCAGATCTGAAGTTGATTCATTTTAGGTTGTTTTGGTGATTTGGTGAGTGGTAGTTATCTCTCACGCGGATCCAAAGGAGTATATTGGATTGGTGGCATGTTTGGGTGTTAAAGTTAGAGATTTCATGCATTTTTCTTAGATCGAAGTCTAGATCCATGGTTTTTGAAGATGTTTACTTATGCAAGTTAGTTTAAACAAGTATTAGAGACAAAACCCATGTTTTATAATTGATAAATTTATGCTAAAAACCATGATTTCACATATGTTGGACTTTTGCTCGTTTATTTACGAAATTGCCATTATAGTTGATATTGCTTAAATTGCTTAATAGATCTTGTTTGAATGATTGATTATTTGAATGTATGATTGATTTGATTGTTTCCAAGTTAGCTAGTAGTTGATTTGGAACAAGATGATGAAAGAGGATTCAAAAGCTATGGAAGAAGGCTCTTGAATGGTGAAAGCTGCTTAAGGCATATGTAGCGGATGTTGAAGCTCATATGTATAGATTGGATGATGTTGAGATGGGACTTTGCCATGATTTGATGAGGCAAACCATGTTGTTGGGTTGAGACTTTGCTTTGATGCGATGAAGCGAAGTATGATGTGAGTCTTGGCTTAATCCAAGCAGGGATCATTCCAAGCATGTTGATAACTTGAAGAGTAGTTCAAGTTGGTTGATAATGGATTGTTCAAGAGGTAGCTTGAGCTTGTATGAGGATAGTCGTCAAGAAGGATGGCTAGGAGGCCTGGATCTCGTCGTTGTTGAAGGTTCTAGCATGCTCAAAAGCAAGAGTACATGGGGCGCCCATAACGACTACAGGTAGGTAGTCGGGACACCCAAAAGACTACAGGTAGGTAGTTGAGTACTCTGGGCAAAGTAGATAAGTCCTAGGCACAAGGCAGTGTGCGGAGTTATGGTTAGAACCGGGGTTACCATTAGCCCTTGACAGATGGTCATTCAACTAACGGTGAAATCGAGGCAAGGATAACAGTGATAGCCAGAGTCATGGATGTTTGGTTGTATTATCATTCGGCTTCAAGAGCGGTGTTTTCTGGGTGCTTATCTGATCTTGGTTTAGGCCTTGGGGGTTTGTATTTGGAAAACATCGTCCTTGACTCGAGTGGTATTCGCTTTACCTTAATTGTCTATGTTGTTATGCTTGCTTCTCCTTAGTGTATGTCTGGGGCTATCACTGTAGAAAGAGGTGGAGTGGGATGGTTTGGTTCCTATTCCTTTTATCCTTTATGCTCTTTTGGTATGCTTGATAGTTGATTTACTGCTCACTAAGACTTTGTCTGACTCAAGGTTTTATGTCTCCTCTTATTACCTTGGGCTGTTCATCCATGTTTGGGATGGGCAGACTAGGTAGCAGGTGACAGGTGCTGTGCTAGGAGTTCTACGATGAAGATGACGAAGACGAGCAGGAGGCTTTGCATATTAGTTTTCTTACTATATGTACTGGGTATCCGCTGCTGTATTTGGTTGAGTGATTTGTAGTGAGGCTTTCATGTATGGATTTGAGTAGATGATTGTATGAAACTACTGTGATGCTTATATGATGATGTTCTGTTCTATGGAGCTTCACTATATTATATTTCTCTATTGTATTTTATCCATGCGCTGTGAGTTATGCGATAGAGATTCTTCTGTTTTTGTTTTACCCTGACTATCGTCCATGGCTGCCTGGCACACCTTTTAGCGCATTGTTTCCTTGATTTGGTGCGGGAGTCATGGGCGGTCGTCACAACTGATATATTTGATTTTGAGTAAAGGTTATTTATTCTCTATTATATTTTATTCCGCTGCGATGGTTAGATTCATTGATTTTGTTTTCTCTTCTTCTACCTCTTCTTCTTAAACCCAAATGGTTCGTATTTCTGTGCAACTTGAGTTGATTGTTGTAGAATAGTGTTGACTCAAGGGGTACGGATTTGTGGGCGGTTACAGTTGGTATCAGAGCTTAGGTTGGTGATAACCTTGGCTCTGGTGGGAATTACTCATTTAAATTAGAGTCTGTAGTACTCTATAATGAGTTGGAGCGTATTAATAGATATGAGTGCGTACTTGTTAGTGAATATGAAATTGTTTTTATATTGTGTTGATTTATCGGTTGAGTGTTTATGGATGCTGGTCGATGTATGGGACGCCATGTCATCGATAGGGATTTCTAAACTCTTGAACAATATAAACCGACACAGTATTGTTTTAACTAGGGTAAATGAAATAATTTTACCCAAATTTATTTTATGTATATAAAAGAAAATGATTTTCTTAATTATTATAGCTATACATGGATGTTTGGATGATAGAAGTGATAAATATTATATTATTATCATTGTATGATGATTGAATTAAGTTTGAAATAATAACTAAAAATTAAGGAGTAAATTAACATAATAGATGGAATTTATGAATATGATTCATAATGGAATAAAGAATTGAATTCATAATTCAAAACTAAGAAACCAATTCATATCAGATGAATTTGTAAATGTAAATTATAATGTAAATTATAGTATGATTAATGATTAAATAAAATAAATTCCAAAGTAATGTTTGAATATTAATCTAAAACGGTTGGAATTTGAAAATTTTGGAATTTAAGTTCCTTTGAATTTGGAAATGATTTACAAAGATTGGGAAAGATATTATATTTATGAGAGATATTTTTGAATCAGATTTGAAATCTAGAGAGATTTGGAATTTAAAAATATTGGATGGATTTTAGAAAGAGAATAAAAGCATTGAACTCTTTTGGTCGCTAGAAAATAACTTCGGTGATGACTGCAGCATCATCGATGTTCATTTTCGAGTTTCCAGAAGTGAAATTGCTACCAAATTGTTTTAAATTGAAATTGTTTGCAATACTGGTTGAGTTTTGAAATTCAAAGGGACAAATTGAAATTATCAAACGAATTTTGGATATAGAAAGTTTTAAAGGGGAATTTTGAAATGTTGAAAGGTTGTTTAAACTTTGGAATTAGTTGAAAAAAATATATTTCAACGGTGGAAGTGAAACTGAGTATTGGAATTTAAAATTGAATTGTGTGAAGTTATGTGGAATGGGAAAATTAGTCAGGATAGACTAAAGATAATTAATGTTTGGAGATAAAATTTGTTGGTTAAATAATGGATTGGTGAATGAATAAATGATCAAATAATGTACTTATAAAGAGAAGTTGATATTAATAAGAAGAGATTGAAATTTTTAATTCAGTAAATAAAATTTAACTTAAGTGAATGAAAATGAAGGAAATATAAGCCTTGAGTAATGGAATTTAAATTTAAAAGACTAAATGAAATTAACCTGAATTGGAAATAAAATCGAATTGAGTTAAGTAAAACTGAGTCAAAATAAAATTGAATTGGAATAAGAATTCAATTGAATTATTTGATGGAACTAGATTCACACCCAAGCAAATGGAAATTGAATAAGGATTAGAATGGAAATCCATAAATCAGAATAACTTATAGGAGAATTAAAAATACATAGAAATAAAATATGCTTTGGCTATGAGTAAATAAAAGGCTTGAGTTAAAATAAAGATGAATATATTCAAGCTTATGATGAATGGAATTGTATAAAATAGTAAGTTGTGACTTATAAAATTGGAAATGGAATACAAAGCCCAAATTTAATATTTTGACGAATTGGAAAAATGAAAAGAAAACCCAAACTTGAATTATAAAGTATGTTGAACTTAAGGAAATAAAATGAAGTGATATTTGGAATAAAAATTCAAGTGTTGGATTATAAATAAGGCAATAACTAATTTGATAATAAATTAGTTAATGAAATGTGTAAATGGAGTTCAATGTAATTAAATAGAAGCTGAAGTGTAACCTAATAATGAAAATTGGAGATAAAACTCAAGCTATGAATTGAATTCGACTTACATTGTCGATGAAGAAAATATAATTTGAAAGTCTAGAATAAAAATGAAATGGATTAAAATAGTAATGATATGAATTGCAAATAAAATCCAAATCAGTGGAAAAAAAGATGGAAATGGCTTTGTGATAAATTAAATAAGTTGAATCTGGGAAGTTAAATTCTATAAAAACCAATCAAATGAAATTGCAAATTTAAAATGAGGTTGGATTGAAATAGAATCAAGTTAAATTGAAAAGAGAACTTATTTGCAAACTGAGAATGAGCTTAAGTATAAAATTTGAATAGATTGAAGTAAAATTCGGTGAGTTGCCGATAATATTTAATGGAATGAAAATGCTTAAATAAATAATTGTAAACCATTTAAACTATTAAGGGATTGCAATAACTTGAGACAATAAGGAAAATAGAATGTGTCAAGTTTATTAGAATAGTTTAAATGAATGTGGATAAACTAATTTTATTGTGAATAAATCTAAAATGGAATTAAATATGAGTTCAGTTTGCTTAAAACTAAACTAAATGTAAGCAATTGAGTTTTAAACCATTCAAATTGATGAAGTGATATACGAATGGATTGAAAACCATTCAAGTTGCATAGCAATGGTTTATAAATAAAATGAAAACAGTTGAATTAAGATGGAAATTGTATAAGTTGCTTATGGAAAAATGTTTGGTGTGAATTTCTTTTAGAATTCATATGTTTTAACTATTGCAAGTAAGTGAAATGGGTTAAACTTCTTATATTTGGCACTTACATGTTTAATTGAGTAAGTACAGGTACCTGGAAGCCGTGTGGCTGGATTTGGTAGGGCTATTTGCTAAAAATAATAAGCTGCTTGCTTAAAATGCTAAATAAGGTACGCCTACGCAATAAAAATAGGAAATATGAACTGTTTTTGGTTTTTCCGACTGTGTGGGTCGATGTATATATATTTATCTCTTTTGTCAAATTGCAAAAGCTCCTCCGTACAAAGGGGACTCTGCCAAAAATTTTCAGAAATTTTGGGAGTTAGAAAATTTTTGAAGATTTTTGAAAAAATTTAGTTAGCAACAAAACGATTTCAAACTAGAAATTGAAATTAATTAGTAAATGATACTAACTAAAGTAATGACATGAATTAGTAATAAATGAAAAATAGAATTTAAATGTTTCAAGTTAGAGATAAATTGAATTCATATGAGAATGAAAGAATTGATTTGAATAGAAATGATATAAACTGAAGTGGTAAGGTGATAATGAATATAAAAGCATATTAAATACTTATACTAAACTTAAGAAAGGAATAGTGAATTCTAAATTGGAAATTGATAATATAAATATATTACAAGTTAATATTTGGATAAGTAGATATTGATATTGGTAAGGAAGTCGATAAAATGTTTTGAAATGTTGTGATTGGATATTACTGCTTAGTCAGATATGCAGGTAATATAAAGTGAAAAGAGAATTGATTTTGATTTCAAGAGATAAATTTGAATTGCCCGACAAAAGGTACGCATTTAAATTTGGTATGGAATTTGATTGGGATTTGGATTTGGATTGAGCCACTTGGCGTTTTGTTTTCTTTTTGGATTTGGGAGGCCGTAGAGCCATTTTGTGGTTGTACCGAGCTAGCCGCGCAAAGGAGACGCTGGCGAAATTTTTCGGGAATTTAGGGAGTTAGAAAAATTTTGAGAAAATTTTGATAATTCAAAATTTAGTTTTGAATTATAACTTGAATTGTTAAACAAATGGTATAGTTTCAAACTAGGGAAAGGTTTGGAAAGTTAATAAAAATGATGATGGTCTTTGTAAAAGGTAGTTGGTTGGTTGTCAAATTGTTTGGTTTTAAAGATAAGTAAGCAAGGATTGGACCATTGGACTGTTCTTCCCAACTGGTAATTTCGGGGACGAAATTCTTTTAAGGGGGGAAGAATGTGACGACCCGGAATTTTCGAGCATTTAAAATCGGAATATTTAATTGATTTTAAATATTCAATAGAGTAATTTTAACTTGAATTACGAATATCACAGTTTATTTGATATTTAATTTATTAAATTAATAATTTGGAATCGGATAAAACATGTAATCTGAAGTTTTAAGCCGGTAAAAATATTTTGAAGGCTTATAAAATTTATATTGATAATACTGAAGAGGATAGAAGTGATAAAATCAAATTTAAAAATGGTTTGTTAAGTTTGAAATTTTATATCGTTTAAATCGAATAAAAAAAATAGCCTTCCGAGGCACAGTCTCGGAATTCGACGAAACCAGTTCCATTGGGTCCGCAATATTGAATTATTGTTGGAGTTTAAATTTCGTATTGATCGAAGTTAGTGTGAGAGCGTACGATAAATAAACGCGGCAAATTTAATTGAATTTAAGCTAATGAAATTTAATTTAATTAATCTAGCTTCTTGTGTACGCCTGGTCAAGATCATTATAAGCTTCCTTTGTACGCTTCCTTCCTTTCACAATCACTTCCTGCCTTCTTTTATAACATCACAGCCGAGCCCTACCTTTAAATCTGAAAAAAAAAAAAACATCGAGCATCACAGAAGGGGCTGAATCCCTTCCTTCTGTTCGAAACCCCAAATCATTCAGGAAAAAGAAATTTTTTTTTATATATAATGGCGATCGCCTCTGAATCGCGTTACATGAATCTCAAATCGCGGCGACCAGGGCTTCGAAGAGTAGCTCGAGCTCGAGTTCGGTTCATGAGGCGTTCGTCGTTGGTGGCTGGGGGTCGAAGCTCGAATTAGGGCATGGTCTTCATGGGGTTTTGGGAGCGTACTCGGCGACGTCGCGTGAGGGTGTGAGGCGGTGGTTGATGGCTGCTCGATTCGAGCACGATGTCGACGCAAAGGTCGAGGTGAAGAGGAAATCAGCGGCGGTGAGGCCGATGGAATCGTGTTCGTCGTGATTGGATTGGGGACTACGAGCTCGAGGCGAGATTGCATCGCGTACGCTAGGGTTTGAGTCGCGACTATGGATGAGGTGTCGACAAGCAGAAGTGTTCGATTTGGGGTTTCTATTGTGCGCCAGAGTGTATTGCAGAGACTGACGTGGTGGCCGCAAGGGTGTAGAGGTTGGTCAAAGCCCAGGTTGCCTTCTTTCTGTAAGGTAAGGAAGTCCCTTTCGATTTGTTAATCTATATAGTTTTGAGTCAGAAAATTTATATGAGTTTTAAACAGTAAGGTAATGATATACCTACAAGATTCTTAACAGAAAAATAATAATAATACATGTATATAAAATTTGGGTTCGAAATTTCTATAGGTTTTGGTGTTATACAATTCAAAGAGAAATGAAGTTACATATGTACACGTTTTTAATCTACCAGATTATTTTAAAATAGTGTATTTTTGGAAATTAAATTATTTAATTAACTTGTTAAATATTTGGTAGCTAAAACATTCTGTTATAAATTAGATTAGTTTAAAGGTAAATTTATTTGTTTGAAATGAAATCACTGGTTAATTAAATTTTTAAATGGAAATTAATTGTTCAATTAGCTAAAATATTAATAAATGATATCAATATTTATTCAAGGTCTGAATTTGTGAAGAAACAAGTCGAGATTGGATTGGGATTGCAAAATTAAAGCAAAGGTGAGTTAATCTCACTCAGTTTAAATTTAAATTTAAATGATTAAATTTAATAATTGATTGTATGGTTGAATTGATTGATGTGACATAGTATGATATTTTGGAATTGGTGTATTATGTTGTGCTAACATCTTTGGATGCAGGGAAAACAGGTTGGAGGGATCCAACTGGACCCCTCACATATATTTAAATTATTCAATAACTCTGTTGTGATTATTTGATATCCTATGATGAGTTACCTTAGAATATTGAATGTTGTGGTTTGATTGGATATTCGGTTATAATGAATTACCAAAATATATGAATTGGATTGTTGAAAAGAAATTAAACGGAAGTAAATTTGTAAGCGAAATAATTATAGAAAATTTGAATAAATTTAAGAATGAATTGGATAAGAAATAATGTGACTTTAAATTTCTAATAAATAAATTGGGACGTATAGAAAGGAAATTTGAATAAACAGGAAGTTATTGAATTACAATCTTCAACGATATTAATTAAAGAATAAAACTTTTATTTAAAATGTAAGATTTAAATTTTTGAAAAAAATATATTAATAAAGAAGAAGTTGGGAAAAGCTGAAATTTGTATATTTCAGTTAAAAGATTTAAAATCAAATGGAAAAGAATAACAATAATAATTAAGTGCATAATTAAATGAAATTTGAAATGAATTGAGTAATTTAAGAAACTTATTTCAAATGGAATAAATTGAAAATCAATTTGGAAAATTGATTTAAATGTTTAAAGCTGGAATTCTTCCTGGATCACTAAGTATGCTTTCAAGTAAATTTTAAATATAAGTTAATAGTTTTAAAATTGTTTAAAAAGGTATGTTTTGGAAAATTTATTATTCTTAGTATTTAAATTCTAAAGTAAGTATTTTCTCAAATCTATTATAGTAGTAATTATTTTAAAAAGTGACTTAATATTTTGTTTCAAAGGTGAAAATCTAGTTTTATATTTTATAAAGTAACTTTAATTTCAAATATTCATATAAGATGTATTTTTTACAAATTATTAGTAGTTTAATTTAAATGTTTTAAAAGTATATATTTTTAAGTAAAGTGTTTTAAATTATTTTTTAAATCTAGTTTTGTACTTGGTGATTTCAGAGGAGATAGAAAATATTTGGGAAAGTTGATTCTGAAAGGAATGAGGGATTTGAAACTGTTTTCAAAGGATTGGAAATAGAAATATATCTTGTGAAGATATTTTTGGAGATTAATAATAATTTGGGAAATTATTTATTGGTTGATGGTTGTTTGTGAATATTAATTGATAGTTAAATCACCGACTATCAATATTGGACAAATGCGTTGATCGTTTCGAAGAGACCGGGATCGAGATTAATTTCTCGAAAACCACTTCGATCCGGTTTGTACGTTTCGTGCGAAAAACGTGTTCGGAGTCGAAGATGGAGCAGTGAAGTGCAAGGGCTAGTCGCTACTAATCCTGAGGATATTTCCAAAATGGATGTAGTAGGAATAGTGCCTTCGGTTCCGTTCGAACCCGGGACGGACTTGTATGGACGAATGCTTGCGAAACATCGTCAGGTGGACGATGGACATTCTAAGTGAAAACGTTCTAAAGGTAACGCTTAGCCTCAAGCCTCATCAAATGGGAATGACTGAAAATCAGGGGATATGCAGCAAGGTTAGGTGGGTCATACCCAAGCAGGACAAGATAATTCCCCTGTCTAGATGTCCCTTATATATATTTCGGCTTAGTGGGTGGTTGGTCGCGCCAACCACGGGGTTTATCTTGTTCGGGACTGTTCAGTAAGGAACGGTTCCGGCCTTGTGTTGCAGGGGATGAAGGGAGTAGTCCTCGGTACGGTGATCTAGGCCTCGTACTGTGACAGGTGGTACCCCAGTGCCTAGTCATTGTTGGAAATCCATTTTCCCTACGAGCCTTGTACGAGTTTTGTTTGTATTACCCACTTTTGTGGCTAGTAGCTGGAATTTAATAGATGTAACAATTTCGGCTATTTTATAAGTATTTGTATATAGACCCTATTATAATATCAGAGGATTTCTATCAAAATTGTTTTAGCTATCGTAAGGTAAAAACCCGACATGTTTATTTGTGGCGTGGTCTTACGAGATGCTTTTGTTTTCAAAGGATTTTTGAAACTTTAATAATCAATTGGGTGTGATTTTCTCACGCTGGTATTCCAGACTGACTCGGATGTTATTTAACTGTAATGCTCGGGTCAGACCGAGTATTATAGGATACAGGATATGATGCTGTGGAGCTCAGGAGACGAGCTGGATGACGATTACGTATTCTCGTACTTATATATATATTTCCGCTGCGTTTGAGTTGTTGTGTACTTTGAGTTGTTATGTATCCATTGTATTGTATTGATGTGAGCTGTGACTGATGTACTCTGATGATGTAATATATGTAAACTGATATATTTGATTTTGAGTAAAGGTTATTTATTCTCTATTATATTTTATTCCGCTGCGATGGTTAGATTCATTGATTTTGTTTTCTCTTCTTCTACCTCTTCTTCTTAAACCCAAATGGTTCGTATTTCTGTGCAACTTGAGTTGATTGTTGTAGAATAGTGTTGACTCAAGGGGTACTGATTTGCGGGCTGTTACATTAGGCATTTGAAATTGCGATATTTAATTGATTTTAGATATTTAAAAGTTAATTTTTAACTTGAATTCAAATATCACTAGTTATTTGATAATTAATTATTGAATTAAATAATTTGAAGTTGGGTGAAATGTTGAATCTGGAGTTTTAAGCATGTTAAAAGTAATTTGAAGGCTTATAAAAAATTTATTGATAATATTGAAGATAATAGAAGTGTTAAAATTAAATTTAACAGTGATTTGTTCGGTTTTGAAAGTTTATCGTTTAATTTGAATTTAAAAATAGCCTTCCGAGACACAATCTCGGAATTCGACGAAACCAGTTCCATTGGGTCCGTAATATTGAACTATTATCGGATTTAAATTTTCGTGGCATTTGAAGTTGTCGTGTGAGCGTACGATAAGTAAACGTGTTGAAATTTATATCGAATTCAATATAATAACTGATTCAAAATGTTATCTTCTCCATACGATCGAATTAGGACTCGAAACCTTTTCCATTGTGTTCGAAATAGGGATATTACATTATAAACGTCTAGCGGCACGCTTTGATAGGAAGTCAAGTTTTTAAGTTGCATTTATCGGAACAAATTAAATTTGAATTTAAGTTGAATATTTATATTAGTCAAACTTTCAGCCGCAATTATTTCACATCGCAACTTCTCGAATCACTGTAATTTACCTTCTGAAATACGGCATTTTATATCATTTCCTCAGCACGCAAAACGTCAAGTCATGTTTCCTTGTTCGTCTTTAAGATGCAAATAGCCTCAGAGAGTAACGAAAATAAATCTCGACCCTATTCTTTTTTCTTTAGTGGCCGCTGTGATTTTCCCAAATCAATTCGTCCACCCTCTCACGCGATTCGAAACCGAATTCCTCTACAGTTCTTTTCTTGGCCGATCGAATCATAAAAAAAAAGAGACGCTCGCGTATGGTCATCATCGGAGGCACGTGATTGATGTGTTATAGTATGATATATTTTGGGAATTTGTATTTTATGTTGTGATAACATTTGTGGATGCAGGAAAACAGGTTGGAGGGATCCAACTGGATTCCTCAACACTTATTTAAATTATTCAGTGTTCTCTCTGTGATTATTTGATATTCTATGATGAATTATATTAGAATATTGAATGTTATAGTCTGCTTGAATATTTCAGTACTTTGATTTATCTAAATATATAGAATTGGACTTTGAAAAGAAACAAAGGAGTGAACTTTTAACAAAATAATTATAAAGAAGGTAAATAAATTAAGATGAATTGGATAAGAATATTAGTGGTTCCAAAATGCTAATTAATAAATTCTGTATATGAAAGGGAATTTTTGATTAAATAGAGAGTTAATGAGATTTGAAACTTCAGTGTTATTATTTAAAAAGAACAAATATTTATTTAAAATTTAAGATTTAAATTATTGAAAAGAATCGAGAAGAAATCTGAAACTTGTATATTTCAGTTAAAAGATTTGAAATCAAATGGAAAATAATAATAAAGTCCATAATTAATAAATTTTGAAATGAAATGAACTGATAAGAAAGAAATTTATTTCAAATGAAATAAATTGGGAATCAATTCGGAAAATTTATCTAAGTGATTAAATTGGAAATTCTCCCTGAATAACCAAGTACGTTTTCAAAGTAAATTTTTAAATATAATTAAAGGTTTTAAAGTTGTTTAAAAGAAAGTTTTTGGAAATTTATTATTTTTGAATATTTAAATTCTAAGGTAAGTATTTTCTCTTACTCTATTATAACAGTAATTATTTAAGAAGTGACTTAGTATTTTGTTTTTAAAAGTAAAAATCTAGTTTTATATTTTATTAAGTAACTTTATTTTCAAATATTCATATAGTATTTATTTCTAATGAATTATTAAAGTAGTTTTAACTTGAATGTTTTAAAGTACATTTCAAAGTAAAGTGTTTTAAATTATTTTAAATATCTAGTTTTGTGCTTGGTGATTTCAGTGGAGATAGAAAATATTTGGGAAAGCTTATTCTGGAAAAGAAAGATAGTTTGGAAACTGTTTTCAAAGGATTGAAAATAGAAATATATCTTGTAAAGATATTTTGAGATCAATAAATAATTTGGAAAATTATTTATTGTGTGATGGATGTTGTGAATATTAATCGATAGTTAAATCACCGACTATCAATATTGGACAAATGCGTTGATCGTTTCGAAGAGACCGGGATCGAGTTTGCTATATTACAGCATGATAGGGGGTTCTCGCTTCGCATTTGGTGGCGAACGGGTGACTCTTACCCCTACATGTCCCGGGGGGGTTGGTTGCGTGTCGAGAGGCTGGCCGTAAAAGCAAACCCGAGGTACCAGTGTAAGCCACGGTGGGGTTGGGATAGTTGAAAAGCCTACCAGTTGTGGCCGCTGTCGATGGTTGAAAAGCCTAGACTGTTACATTTGGTATCAGAGCATAGGTTGGTGATAACCTTGGCTCTGGTGGGGATAACTCATTAAATAGAGTCTGTAGTACTCTAGAATGAGTTTGAGCGTATTAATAGATATGAACGCGTATTTGTTAGTGAATATAAATTGTTTTAATATTGTGTTGATTGATTTATTGAGTGGCATATGAACCTTCGTCGGCACAGTCTGCACAACTGTATTGAAGGGGTTTCTAAACACTTGAATAGAACAATCGACACGGTATTGTTTTAAATGTGGGTAAATGAAATAATTTTGCCCAAAATATATTTTGATATAAAGAATTTTTTTTAAAACTATTTTAGCTTATATATGGTTGCTTGGATATCAGGAAGAATAATATTAACTTATTATCATTTTGAGTAAAAAAAACTTAACTAGAAATTTAAAACATAACCAAAGGTTAAGGAAATAAATCCATTATAAAATGAAATTTATAAATATGAATTATAAGCGTAAATTATAAATTGAAATATAATTAAATGGGAATTTGTATAAGCATAAGCTATACAAATGCATTATAGTTAAAATCTGAATTAAAACAGAATTTGAAACTTTTAAACCCCGGAGATTTTGGGAGTATTTTGAAGATAAATAGTAGCATTGTTGTTTTTGGGTTATTTCTGAAAGGAAATTTGTTTTAAATGGATTTTGAAAGTGATATAGCATTGAATTCACTTCAGTCGCTGGAAAATAACTTCGGTGATGACTGCAGCATCATCGATGTTCATTTTCGAGTTTCTAAGTGACAGATTGTTGCCAAATTGATTTGTTTAGGAAAACCTGTTTGTTTTTGAAATTTCAAAGGCAATTTGACGTAAATAAAAACCAGGATTGGTTTAAATTTTTGAGAGGTGTAATTTGAGATGTTGGAGATTTCAAAATGATTTGAAACCAAAGCCGGTGTTTAAAAAATCCTGTTGGGATGGGTTGCAAGCTTATAAATTAAGAGGATTTTTAAATCAGGAAGGAAATATAAAGTTTGGATGTTGGAAATTTGAATTTAAAGTGAAAAGTTAAAAACTAATTTTACTTGGATTAGTGAATAAAATTTAGCTGGATTGGAATTAATTAAATAGGCTGAAATTAATACCGGTTGTATTCGAATTAAGTGGAAATCGAATTGAGTTCAATAAATTTGAGTTAAAATAAAATTTGAAGGTGAGATGAAAACCCAAAAATAAATATTTTTGAAGAATTGGGAAATAAAATAAAAATCCAAACTTGAATTATAAAATAAATCGAATGTAAGAAAATTAAATGCAGTGATATTTGGAATAGAAAAAATTAAGCATTGAACTATAAATATGGAGAACTAATTAGATAATAAATTAGATAATGAAATGTGTAATTGGAAATAAAACTCAAGTTATAAATCAAATTCAACTTGGAGTGTTAACAAATTTAATATAATTGGAAATGTGTCGAAGAAAAAAAAAAGAATTTGGATTAAAATAGTAATGGTTTGAATTGCAAATAAAATCCAAATAAGTGAAAATGAATTGGAAATGGCCATGTAATCAATTGAATGAGTTGAATTTGGAAAGTTAAATTTTATAATAGCTAATCAAATGAAATTGTAAATCTAGAACGAGATTTAATTGAGACAGAATTAAGTTGAATAGAAAAGCAAATTAACTTGTAAAATGAAAATGAGCTTAAGTATAAAATTTGAATAAATTGAAGTAAATTGACTTAAGCTAAATAGAGGGGGGAGTTGAATTGAGTTCAACTTAAAACTAAGTTTAATGATATTGGGTTGGATTTAAATCAAGTGAAAATAAATTTACATCGAAATAAAATTCGGTGAGTTACGGATAATATTTAATGGAAGGAAATTCTTAATTAAATAATTGTAAACCATTTAATTTGTTAAGGAATTGAAATAACTTAGTGACAATGAGAAAAATAGAATGTTTTCAAGTTAATAGAATGGATATAAATAAATGCGGATAAGAAATGAATCGCAAATGAATAGATCGTGAATAAAATTGAAATGGTTGTTGAATGAATTAACCTGGATTGTCTAAAAGCTAAATGAAATAGTTTGGCATGAACAAATATGGAATAAATTGAGTAAAGTAACTAAAGCTTGGAATGTGTCGAGCTAAATAAATGGTTGTGAATGAATTAAAATAAAAAGGAAATTTAATTGGTAATGAAGATGAACCTAAGTTGTTAATGGTTTTGAATGAACTAGTTTGGTTAATAAAATGAAATGCAAGTGAATGTATTCAAATTTAAATTGCAATGAAAATGAAAATATATGGATTGTGAATAAGTTTAAAAATGGAATAGAATTAAGTATAAATTGAGTTGAAATCAATTTAAATTGGTATAAAACATAAGTACTTATTTATTCACATAGATCTCGTCAAATTGCATAAAATAAATTGTCATTTGATGTAAATGGAAGTAATTAAAATTCTATGAATTGATAGGAGTAAAATAAATAGATTTTGAGAGCAATTGAATTAAATATGATTTCGGTTTGCTTAAAAAAAATTAAATAAATTAAATGTAAGCGATTGAGTTTTAAACCATTTAAATTGAATAAAGTTGTATACGAATGGATTGAAAACCATTCAAATTGAATGAAATGGTTATAAATTAATTGAAACAGATGAATTAGTATGAAAACTATATAAATTTCTTACAGAAAGTGTTTGGTGTGCATTTCTTTTAGAATTCATGTGTTTAACTATTGCAAATAAGTGAAATGTTGTTAAACTTCATTTATATGGCACTTACATGTTCAAATTGAGTAAGTACAGGTACTTGGAGCCGTGTGGCTGGATATGGTTGCGCTAATTGCTAAAATAATAAGTTGTTTGCTTAAAAATGCTAAATAAGGCATGCCTACGCAATAAAAATAGGAAATATGAACTATTTTTTGTTTTTTCCGACCGTGTGGGTCGATGTATATATATTTATATTTTTTGTCAAATTGCAAAAGCTCCTCCGTACAAAGGGGACTCTGCCAAAAAATTTCCGAAAATTTTGGGAGTTATAAAATTTTTGAAAAATTTGTTAACAAAAAACGATTTCAAACTGGAAGTTGAAATAAATTAGTAAATGAAACAAATTTAAAATAATGACATGAATTAGTTATAAATGGAAAATAAAATTTAAATATTCAGAGTTAAAGATAAATTGAATTCATATGGAAATAATAGAATCAATTTGAATAGAAATAGATATAAACTAGAATGGTGAAGTGAAAATAAATAAATAAAGGAGCATATATAATGCTTATACTAACTTAAGAAGGAATGATGAATTCTTAAATGAAAAATTAATACTATAAATATAATCTAAGTTAATATTTGAATGAATAAATACTGACATTTTGTAAGAAAGTTGATATGATGTTTTTGAATATTGTGATTGGACATATTGCTATGTAAGATATGTAGGTAATATAAAGGGAAAAGAGAATTGATTTTGATTTCAGAAGATAAATATGAATTGCCCGACAAAAGGTATGTATTTAAATTTCGGTATGAAATTTGATTGGGTTTTTGATCGAGCCACTTGGCTTTTTGGATTTCTTTTGGAATTTGGAAGCCCGTGGAGGCCTTTTGTAGTTGTACCGAACTAGCCGCGCAAAAGAGACGCTGGCGAACTTTTTCAGAAATTTAGAGAGTTAGAAAATTTTTGAGAAAATTTTGATAATCTAAATTTGAATTTGAACGGTTAAACAAGTAAAGTTATTTGAAAACTATAGAAGGTTTTGGAATAGTTTGGAAAGTTAATAAGAATAATAATGGGTCTTTATAAAAAGATCGTTGGTAAGATGTTGAATTGTTTGGATTTGAGGAAAGTAAACGGGTATTGTATCATTTCTTCCTAACTAGTAATTTCGGGGATGAAATTCTTTTAGGGGGAAGGAATGTGACGACTCGGAATTTTTAGGCATTTGAAATTGGAATATTTAAATGATTTTAGATATTTAAAAGTTAATTTTTAACTTGAATTCAAATATCACTACTTATTTGATAATTAATTATTGAATTAAATAATTTGAAGTTGGGTGAAATGTTGAATCTAGAGTTTTAAGCCTGTTAAAAGTAATTTGAAGGCTTATAAATTTTTTATTGATAACATTGAAGATAATAGAAGTGTTAAAATTAAATTTAACAGTGATTTGTTCAGTTTTGAAATTTTATCGTTTAATTTGAATTTAAAAATAGCCTTTCGAGACACAGTCTCGGAATTCGATGAAACCTGTTCCATTGGGTTCGTAATATTGAACTATTATCGGATTTAAATTTTCATGGCATTTGAAGTTGTCGTGTGAGCGTACGATAAGTAAACGCGTTGAAATTTATATCGAATTCAATATAATAACTGATTCAAAATGCTATCTTCTCCATACGATCGAATTAGGACTCGAAACCTTTTCCATTGCGTTTGAAATAGAGATATTACATTATAAACGTCTAGCGGCACGCCTCGATAGGAAGTCAAGTTTTTAAGTTGCATTTATCGGAACAATGTAAATTTGAATTTAATTTGAATATTTATATTAGTCAAACTTTCAGCCGCAATTATTTCACATTGCAACTTCTCGAAATCACTGTAATTTACCTTCTGAAATACGCCATTTTATATCCTTTCCTCAGCACACAAAACGCCAAGTCCTGTTTCCTTGTTCATCTTTAAGATGCAAATAGCCTCAGAGAGTAACGAAAATAAATCTCGACCCTATTCTTTTTTCTTTAATGGCCGCTGTAATTTTCCCAAATCAATTCATCTACCCTCTAACGCGATTCGAAACTGAATTCCTCTATAGTTCTTTTCTTGGCCGATCGAATCATAAAAAAAAAGAGGCGTTCGCGTATGCTCACCACCGGAGGCGCGTGTAGGGATTTCTGAGGCATCGTGAGGGGACTGCGATTCGAGTCGCGTTCGAATCAGGTGGAGGGGATCACGCGAGGGGCGACGAGGCGAATTAGGGTTGCGAGTAGCGGGGAGGTGGCGGGCTTGGGTTGCGAGGCTGAAGGAAGGGGTCGCGATCGAAGCTTGACGGCGGTGGCAGCATCGTGGTCGGCTTGGGTTGCCGCGAGGTCGTGCTCGACCTGTAGTTGTAGTCGTGTACAAGGTACGATTCTGTTTGTTTTTAAAATTATTTTAAGCTTGAATAACTTATAATTACATGCTAGATTTTGAAAAATATATAAGTCAGAAAAAAAAGAATTACAGTAAAGAGGGAACGGTTTTTCAAATATTAAGCTAATCTTAATTTAAGTTATTAGTAAGTTAAATTTGTTAAATAATAATTAATTCAAAAGTTGATAAATCATGGGTTGATTTTACAAACTCTTCCTACACTTGTTTAATTAAATTTGAAATTGTATTTTAAAATTAATAGAAAATGAATTTATATAAAATAAGGTGGTTGGGTTAAACTTATATAAATTGGAAAAAATATATATATATAGGAGTTTAAACATTGAAGTAGCTATATAAAGTTAGTCTAAAATTTAATTTTTAAATAAACTAAATTTTAGTTTAATTTAGATAAATAAATGGAAATTTATTTCTGATTTATTTGGAATAATAATAAATCGTAAATTGGTTTGTACAAGGTTAGAAATTGCGGAAACAAGACGAGTTTGAGATGAATGACAATCTTAGGCCAAAGGTGAGTTAATCTCACTCAGCTAAATTTAAATTTAAATTTAAATGATTAAATTTAAATAATTGTTTGAATGGTTGAATTGATTGATGTGCTATAGTATGATATTTTTTGGGAATTGGTATTATATGTTGTGATAACATTTGTGGATGCAGAGAAAGAGGTTGGAGGGATCCAACTGGATTCCTCGACACTTATTTAAATTATTCAATGTTCTCTGTATGGTTATTTGATATTCTATGATGAATTATATTAGAATATTGAATGTTATAGTCTGCTTGAATATTTTGGTACTTTGATTTATCTAAATATATAGAATTGGACTTTGAAAAGAAACAATGGAGTGAACTTTTAAGAAAATAATTATAAAGAAGGTAAATAAATTAAGATGAATTGGATAAGAATATTAGTGGTTCCAAAATGCTAATTAATAAATTCTGTATATGAAAGGGAATTTTTGATTAAACAGAGAGTTAATGAGATTTGAAACTTCAGTGTTATTATTTAAAAAGAACAAACATTTATTTAAAATTTAAGATTTAAATTATTGAAAAGAATAAAGAAGAAATCGAGAAGAAATCTGAAACTTGTATATTTCGGTTGAAAGATTTGAAATCAAACGGAAAATAATAATAAAGTCCATAACTAATGAATTTTGAAATGAAATGAACTGATAAGAAAGAAATTTATTTCAAATGGAATAAATTGGGAATCAATTTGGAAAATTGATCTAAGTGATTGAAAATGGAAATTCTCCCTAAATAACCAAGTATGTTTTCAAAGCAAATTTTTAAATATAAATTAAAGTTTTAAAGTTGTTTAAAAGAAAGTTTTGGAAATTTATTATTTCTGAATATTTAAATTCTAAGGTAAGTATTTTCTCTTACCCTATTATAGCAGTAATTATTTAAGAAGTGACTTAGTATTTTGTTTTTAAAAGTAAAAATCTAGTTTTATATTTTATTAAGTAAGTTTATTTTCAAATATTCATATAGTATTTATTTCTAACAAATTATTGAAGTAGTTTTAACTTGAATGTTTTAAAGTACATTTCAAAGTAAAGTGTTTTACATTATTTTAAATATCTAGTTTTGTGCTTGGTGATTTCAGTGGAGATAGAAAATATTTGGGAAAGCTTATTCTGGAAAAGGAAGATAGTTTGGAAATTGTTTTCAAAGGATTGAAAATAGAAATATATCTTATAAAGATATTTTGAGATAAATAAATAATTTGGAAAATTATTTATTGTGTGATGGATGTTGTGAACATTAATTGATAGTTAAATCACCGACTATCAATATTGGACAAATGCGTTGATCGTTCCGAAGAGACCGGGATCGAGATTTATTTCTCGAAAACCACTTCGATCCGATTTGTACGTTTCATGGAAAACAAATTTGGATTCGAAGATGGAGCAGTAAAGTGCAAGGGCCAATCGCTACTAATGCTGAGGATATTTCCAAAATGGATGTAGTAGGAATAGTGCCTTCGGTTCCGTGCGAACCCGGGACGGATTTGTATGGACGAATGCTTTCGGAACATTGTCAGGTGGACGATGGGCATTCTAAGGGATATGTTCTAAAAAGGTAACTCTTAGCCTCAAGCCTCATCAAATGTGAATGACTGAAAATCAGGGGTTATGCAGCAAGGCTAGGTGGGTAGCACACAAGCAGGGTGAGGTCATCCCTGCCTAGATGTCCCTTTTATTTCGGCTTAGTGGGCGGTTGCTGATCCCAATCGTGGGGTGATCTCACTCGGGATTATCCAGTAAGGGGTAGTCCCGGTCTTGTGTTGCAGGGGAGCGGTCGTACTCCTCGGTACTGTGATCTAGGCCACTTACTGTGACAGGTGGTACCCCAGTGATTAGTCATTAGTTGGAAATCCATTCTTCCTACGAGCCTTGTACGAGTTTTATTTATATTACCCACTTGTGGCTAGTAGTTGGAATTTAACGAATGTAACAATTTCGGCTATTTTATAAGTATTTGTATATAGACCCTATTATAATATCAGAGGATATCTATAAAAATTGTTTTAGCTGTCGTAAGGTAAAAACCTGACATGTTTATTTGTGGCGTGGTCTTACGAGATGCTTTTGTTTTCAAAGGATTTTTGAAACATTAATAATCAATTGAGTGTGATTTTCTCACGCTGGTATTCCAGACTGACTCGGGTGTTATTTAACTGTAATGCTCGGGTCAGACCGAGTATTATAGGATACAGGGTAAGACGCTGTGGAGCTCAGGAGACGAGCTGGATGACGAGACGTACTTTCGTATTTGTTTTATATATGTATTCCGCTGTGTTGATTAGCTGTATATCCAGTTGTATGTCATTGATGTTGAACTGTGATTGATGTACTCTGATGATGTAATATATAGACAGATGTATTTTATTTTGAGTAAAGATCATTCATTATCTATTATATTTTACTCCGCTGCGATGGTTAGATTCTGTTGTTGTTTTCTATTTTCTTCTTCTACCTCTTCTTATTTAACCCAAATGGTTCGTATTTCTGTACAACTTGAGTTGATTTTGGTAGAATAGTGTTACCTCAAGGGGTACGGATTTACGGGATGTTACACAAACTGAATTGAAAGTTGACAAATAGAAATATAATATATACTTACTAATAATTCTAATTGCATGTTATATAATGTTTCTATACCCATGCAAGTGTCTAGTTTCAACTACTTAATACATTCGTAAGTTGGTCACTTATATGTTTATTTGGTTTAGACCGTGTGTTGCATTTTATGAGTTTTTGAACTCTAAATGCAATTCAAGACTATGGATATTTAATCCATATACTTTTACATATAAATATTGTATGGTAAACAATCATAGTTTGTGGGGTACAATATTTCTACGAAGTTAGTTCATTCGAAGTAAGCCAATAAACTGTATTTTAAGATCATGTATTCAAAATGAATGATTTTAAAAGAATCATATTGTGTTAATGTAACATAACACCATAAACTATGAGATACATATAAGAACTTGATCGTTGAAATGTCATCTTGATCAATTTACATAAAGTGCAACATATTTGATGTCTTAAATGTTAAGAATAATCGAACGCGCTTTTGTATTGTTATGATACCGTAGTAAGGTTTTCTTTTGAATAGTTTAACCATTTAAAAGAAAAACGAATATATAAGAATAGTTGTAATTTAAGGTAAAGTTGGAATGAAAAGAATGAATTGTCACTTCTGCTTCACAGAGAAACATTGTAAACGAGAATTGTAATAATAATTGATACTTAATATTGGGAGAAATATGATTTTTATTTCAAAATGTATTTTCATATAGAAAATTGTTTTCTATAACATTTGTTTCTTTAAGTTCAAGATATTTGATCAAAGAACTCTCCACTATAAACTAGTTGTAGCATATGAAATAAGTAAACAATATTAACAATATTAAGTGAATGGTGAACCTATAAATTTAGTACGCTATTATAGTAATGGCTTAAATAGTGGGAGCATGCCGTATAGCACCTAATGATTGCATCAAATTACGAAAATTATTTTTGTAAAATATACCGAACAATATTTATGAAATAATGTTTATTTTTGGTATTGACTAAAAAATAGATATAACTATATTTCAGCATGAGTATTATGAATATTCATTATGAAATAGAACTATATTATGGAATTTGTTTTCATAGTAAAAGTGATGCAACAAAAATACATATATATCTAATATTATTTACAGTTGTTTTGGAATTATAGACTAAGCCGTAGTTTTGAGAAATAATTTTACTATATGATTATGAATCATATGATACAAATTAATTATATCTCAAACAATTAATGACTATGCACCGATTCAGTAGGAACATCATAAGAGTTGATGAACTCATTGAATTAATACATATTAATGTATGCAGTCACAAGTTTATTAATGCCAAAAGGGTTCCACATATTTTGTTATATTCATCGATGATTTATTACCAATATGAACATGTGTATTAGATACACATGTAGTAAGTTTATGATAAAACCATAGAATATAAAAGAAAAGTAAATAAAATAACACGCAATAGAATAAAATGATTTGATTTGGTCGAATAAGTGAATATATTGGAAAGAGTTCCGAACGTACCTAAAAATGAATATAGATTCAATCTCAAATGTCACTCCTCCATGTGATGCATAATGATGCATCGATAAGGAGTAATCAAACATTATTGGACAATTTACGATTAATTGTGAGAGAAGTTGCGTTAGTTCCTTTCTATAAGGTTATGTACTTAAGATTAGTACACAAGGTTGATATTATTTCATCTAAACAATGGTTTACAAATCATACAAGATAAGGGTTTGTAAGAAATCCCAATATATCCTAGGCCAAGGAGTTGGCAGGTTGTGTGAGTCGAAAGATTGCACGTAATAATTGTTCATGAGGGCTCTCATATGAATCTCCAAAAGCTTTTGGAAAGGTCTGTTATCAAATGACATATTTATGTTTTGAATATAATTTTTGTAAACTAAAATTGGTTTTATAAATAAAAAGGTACATAAAGCGTTCATGAATCCCTATTCAATTTGCACTAAGAAATAATTATTGTTTCAAGATATATCGACTTCATTGTGAAGGAATTTCTTTGAGAATTTTTTGGTAGTTAAATGGAATTGGATCTGATCCAAAGATAGAACTGACTATATGAGATGAAGTGAAATTAACTAACCTAAATGAAACAAAGCATTAGAATGTCTAATAAGTATTCTCGTACATCAAAGAGAAACTACGAGTTTCTTATTAATGTCGAAAATATACATTACCCTCGGTTGTTCAATTAAACCATTAATATTGTTGACTCTATATGGTATGATGCGCTAATCAATAAGAATTCCTAGTACGTTATAAAAATATGATTATGGTAGTCATAACCAAGGAGGTGTGATCCATCGACCGAGATTGTGTCTTTATTAGAAAGACTAATGTGGTTGGAATTAAATGAACAACTTTGATAAGAATACTATTGCAAATTTCAATTGTTGAAATTAGCATAATAGATTCGGTATTCACCATGCTCAAGTTAATTCAGATTTACTCACAAAATTATCGCTCAATAACACTTAGTGTTTGGTACTTATGTATTGAAACAAAAAATTCTAAATAATGATTTAGAGTAAGCCGTTTACACATATTAACCAAAAATGCCTCGACTTCAATAGAAGCGATATTGGGTTTGTGAGTCTTTGGATATTATCCAAGAAATGATACGAATGTATCATTTTATAAGCATCAAGATTGAATAAGTATTTTGATAGAAATATCAAATAGTTTGATTTTCAATCAAAGTACAGAGGAAGTGTGCGTTCATAAGAAAGAACGTTAAAAGGTACATTGATATTTCTAAACTATAAGTAAACAACAGTTGTTGATTCTAACAAGATGCTTGTATTAAAATCAACTGTAGTTGTCTTAATACTCAATTTTGGATTGTAAATGATGTCCTTTATGGTGAGTATAAAAGATATAGGGATTGTTCCAAAACGACATACAAGAGCACCCTATTAAAAGGGGAACATGTAATTTGGATTCCTTATGCATTAACAATAGGAATTAACAACCGGTTATGTTGTGTATGATATTGTGTTTTGTTTATGTATTTGATACATCAAGAGAATATAAAATCCAAATTGATATCACTAAATGGTTGTTTTAGATGTTCTCGCGTATATATGGAATACTAGAGAATTGTTTATAGAAACAACAACCTAGTTATGATGGAACATTTGGACATAAACTTTTATAAATGATATTGAGTATAACATGTCAATGATAAAATTCAAGTTAAGATCCTTAATTTCAAAATGTTTCAAAATATAAGTGATTGTGGTCGATTCAATGAAATGTTGAGAACATTAACTTGAATAGCGCTACAATAAACCAATGTATATAGATATAAATGCATAAATTTATAATTGAACCAAAGGTGATTCCAAATGTTGAGAATCTCATAATATTGTTATAAGATAACAATGCCATGAAATTGGTCATGGTAGAACTTAAAGCTCACTAGAAATCGAAAGACATACTTCGAATCGTTCCACGTGATAAAGGCAGTTTATCGATGTCAGAGTTAATCGAAAAAGTAGATAATTAAAACATAATAGTATACCCATTCACTAAGGGACCGATCTAATTGGTTTTGAGAAAACTGATTGGAGAAGTTGGAATTAGATTCCATAATTTACCCCAAGTGCAAGTGGAAGATTGATAGAGTTAGGGGTATGCCCTAAGGGCAATTATGTAATTTGTTACATATATCTAACTCGTTGACCAATCTTGTTTGAAATAAAAGGTATTTTCTTCCTATTATATACTTGATATAATGTGATTATATTAATTAATTAACTTAATTAAAAGTATATTCAATAGAAAAATCCACAAATGGTATATTTCGTGATAGTAGTTACAAAGTTTTGTAACCATGAGTAATTTATCACAACGAAACAAATATACCATTTTAAATGTTTCTAGTCAAGATGCATCGAGACTGTATATCGATATATTCGTTGAGACTGGAGTGTGTAACGAACTCCAAATGTTGGACAGTGTATTACTCATGACTGCTGGGGGCACCTAGGAGTTATGTACTAATAGTTCTTGGAAAACTATGGAACGACTCACTCGATAGTTTTCTATTGGTTAATGTAACTAAGGTCAAACAAAAAATATCGATATGACTGATTTACACAGTTCTCTCGACTTGAGAATACTGTGGATCTTCAACATGAAAACTCCGCTTTGATATTAGCCAAATCATGGCATGACGTCCATCGAGTGACTATAGTTGGGTCGAGTGGAAGTATTGGAAGTGGAGCACTATTCAAGATAGGATTCTTCTCCTCAGTTATATGCGGTTAGCATTACAGTCAACTCAAGCCAACTCAAAGTCAAAGTCTTTGGCCAGAGCATTTTGGTTAATAATAATTATTATTATTGAACCAAGGACTTTGTATTTGGACTATAAAGTTCAATGTGGATGAAGTTGGAATTTTGATCATTACCAAATTCCATAAGTCCAAAGTGATATAGTTTGACGAAGAGAATTGGTGCAAACAAATGTCACAACCGGCTAACGCTTATTAAACTAAATTAGATTTTACCAAAAATGAGTAAGTGATAAATTTGGTCATAATGTCACACCACTTGCTATGTGATTGTGAACGTTAACATTCGAATAGTTCGGTGTTAATTGCTGACCAAATTTACATCCAAGAGTTACACAGCTGAAATGATGAATTTCCTTAAGACCGAATGATTTCATTAGTTTATAATTATTATAAATAAATTAAATTAATTAATATTTATGAAATATTAATTATAAAATTTTAATATGATTTGAGAAATAAAAATCGTTATACATTTATAATAGTTGTAAATGTACCAATCGATATACGATATCAATAAGTGATTAAATTAGATTTAATTGCATAGCATTTTGGCTTGGGCTTAAATGGGTTCAAAGCAAATCATTAGGGATGCAAATTTCGGTTTTGACAAGTTATTAGAGGTGGCTAAAGCTTAGGATTAGACCTAGAGATGGATGGCTAAGATTAAGAGAGAATAGGTAATAAGATTGTCCGAATATCTCTCTTGTACAAGGCTCTATATATATATATATATATATATATATATATATATATATATATATATATATATGGATCTCTAGACCTTTAATCAAAAAAAAAAAATTTAGCTGCCATACTTACCAAGTTTTCTAGCCGAAATTATTCCCCATATCAGTTCTAAGAATCTCAAATCAGTTCAAGTTAAATAAAAGCACTAAATGGTAGAAAAGGTCGACGATTCCAAACTTGCAATACAACGGATTGAGCATAACTAGAGAAGGGAATTCATTGATTCAAGTGGACTCAAAGGTATCATCAATTGGTATTTTATTTGTATATTATATTAATCATATCATATTTTTATGATATAATATTGATTAATCCGAAATCTGTATATATATTAATGTTGTATATCTAGTTAAGTAAGATTTTCGTAGGCATGTGTAGTTGTCACAAATTAGCTTGGCTATGTGCATGGTTATATTATTATGTTTTATAATTTATTAAAAATCTAAGTTTCTGTAAAAAATAAATTTTGTCATTATTAATTATTTTATGTATATTTATATATTAATTTAAATATAGACTAATGTATATTTCTAAACATATAATTATATATATGTATATTTATAATGTATAAACAGCTTAAAATTATTCCTTACACCTATTTATACATAATATTAATTATCAAATTCGAAAATAATATATATATATATAATTTTAAATTATCTTTTATTTACCATTTGAATTGTTTATTATATTTAAAATAATTATTAACTAAAAATTCAATTTTATATTTTTTTAAATTACTACTTCTATGCCGTAGTCCAGTGAAAAAAATTTAGAATTTTTTTCAATATTTAATCTTTTCAATAATTGAATTACCTCATTTGAACATTTCTTTTATTTATTAAAAACAATATTTTATTTCAAAAATCATGAACTAAATTTTTGACCTCTATTTTACGATCCTACATTTTCATAAATTTTTAAATTTGATTTTTTGATAATTATTACTAATATTTTAAATTATGATGATCAACACTATTTATTATATACAATAATGATAAAATTACAAAGTTATTATTTTATGTTTGTTATGCTAATTTCAATCTGGGAATAATTTTAAAATATATATATTTATATTTTAAGTATTTGAATGTAATTAATTATTCATATATATACATTTTATTTAACTTTATATATATAATTTAATTATTATATATATGAATGTATGTATTATTTTATATGTTTAATTATGTATATAAATTATGTATATATATTTAAACAAATGTTTTAAATTATATATGTGTATATATTTAATTTTGAGACTTTTAGTTATAAAATATATTTTAAATATATTTATACGTATTTATATAAATATACTTTGCATTATAGATTTATGCATATATTTAGACAACATACAATACATACGGAGTCAGCTAATGTGTCCGTTGCGATATAAACCAAACATCTATATACCGGCATGTTATGTTACACCCTTCACGGACTATTATGTTACACATGCATACACATATGTATATATATAAATTAAATCATTCAAATTAACTTTACATTGCAAAATACTTAAATTTAAATAAAATACATGCTTTTATTTAAAACAAATTTAAAATTGTTCTAAATGAATTAGACTTCATAGGCCTAATAAAGATCCAATAGGATCCAATAGAGTAATTGTTTTTAAATTCACCCATAACTTCCGCTGCGGCCTGGTCCAGTTCTTACTACTTTTATATCTATACTTTGACATGAATGCTAAACCTTCGAACTATGTTTTCTAAATAGAGCACATTTAAACTTTAGACTGATCTACAAAAGGGAGCTATGTAAGAATACATACAAAGTGTCTATTGACATTTAATACTCATGGAAGTTCAAATACAGGGTATTAGGCTTTGGATAAACATTACACCAGAATCCTCATTTCGCAACGGCTTTAAGCCGTTGCAAAATAATTACGCAACGGCTTTGAGCCGTTGCGAAATGGGCAGTGGTAAAAATTTTGCAACGGCTCAAATCCGTTGCGAAATATATTTTTGCAACGGCTAAGGGCCGTTACAAAATATACTTTAGCAACGGCTTGTGGCCGTTCCGGATTTTATTTTGCAACGGCTTAAAGCCGTTGCTAAATGTAGCTATATAACTGATGTTTTAAATATTAGCAACGACTTTAATCCGTTGCTAATTAATATTTTATTTTAAAAAAAATATTCGAAATTTTTCTCTGCACCAGGGACAGTCATTTCATTATCATAATTAATACAAAAATTTGCAAATTTAACAGTATCACAAAAGAAAGATTATTAAACCAAATATTTTTCATAGATTAAATACAAAAACCAAACATAACAAATGTTTGGTTTATAATGTTCAACATCAACAAATACCACTATATAGTTCAACAAGTATACATAACATACATAATACAACAACGACATCATTACATAATACTACATGCATAGTACAATACATACGGTACATAACGTCTTCCTCCAATCGTCTAACGCTTATTGGAGACTGGAATATTGACATAAAATACTGATTTCAAAAGTTAGGTATTGGATAACCCTATATCAAGTATCACTGGTATGTCTAGCAGCAGTATATCCTGCAAACACAAAATCAAATAATGTATTAGAATATCAACTAGCATATAGAAATTTGGATAAGAAAATTTATTAACCAAAAGATAATAATAAGAAATTTAATATGTGGCATACCGCATCACATTTCATGCACAGGAATGGAAAAAGGCACAAACATAAAGCAAGAGAAATGTTGAAAATTATGTGCACAAATGGCTAAGGATATAAAATATGAAACCTTATGACAAGATTCAAGCGAAAGTTTTATTCCTTGTAACAATAAAGTTAACCAAAATACAATAAACTAGCACCTAAATGCCAAAATTAATAACGTTTGATAAACCATGATTCACCTACACTATGATAAATTTTGCTTGAAGGATATGTAGATAAAGATATAAACATCAATGAATAACCATACCCGTTAGAGATTCAATCATTGCTACAACTTCTACATTACAGTTTTCATATGTCACACAATCATCTGTATCAAGTTAATCGCTTTTCATTATTTTGTCCAAATTATAAACATCCTATTCAATAACTATAGTTGGAAAATAACAAGTTACCAAGAACTTTATAAGCAATGAAAGAATGAACAAACCTGTAGCAAATAATGGGGAGTCGCTCCTAGGATAATTTTACCACATATCTAACTACATAGAATATGATATTCAACTTAGCTGGATGGATATTTTCAGCCTTAATAAATTATGGATAACTACAGATTGAAGTTTCCACTCTTTGCAACAGAAAAGGGAAACTAGGAAAATATTGCTAGGTTGATGTAGAAAAAAAATACCAAAGAATAAGAAGCAGCATTAGCAGCAGCTAAAGTACACACGCCAAAACTGGCAGTTGCTTGATGATGCAAATGAAGGATAGGCCAAGTGAAAAAAGACTGCAACTAATTAATTAATGGAATTTATTATTTGGATTATCATAAGTATGAACTCCCCAACTAAACAATTAGACATAATACATAGTTTAAGAGGTCACAATAGCAAGAAATATGTTTTCAGCACATGAATACCTCAACTGCAAGTACACGCCTGATTGAAGCTTCAGAGTCATTCCACTTCATCTGTGCACAAAATCCCTGGCGTCCTCCTACTCTCCAATCAAGGAGGCCAAGAAGTACTTCCACAAGATCAACCCTGCATATTAATATAATGTTAGATGAGTATTCTCAATAATTTAGTTAAAATGAACACCGGTCATGGATTTGATGTAAAGATAATGATGAAGATGAATAATAGCAATTATTAATATTGATACTAGTGACAAATTGAATATGCATGTAGCATTAGAAAATCATTTCATATTTGAACATAGAAATGAAGTGAGACATTATAGTTCTATTTATTGAAAAGTTATGACAGTGTAGACAGAATCCATTGGCCCAGAACTTGAGCAAATTTATTATTAACTTTTACTCCCAAGTAAAACTATCATTATTGTCCTTTTCTGTGTGTATAACATAAAAGTAAATAACTCCTCGAGCCTGTAAAAGACCCGAGGAATTTCTGCGTTATAATAATTATGATCAATTACAAGTGTGCATTCAGTATAATTTTGTAGCAACTTACTTCAAACCTTGTGCAACCAATGCATCTCTTGCTCTATTTCCAGCAACAACAACACGTTTTAGTGTTTCCAAAGCTAGAATACAACCACCTTGCCACCCAATCGCTTTCATAAGCAAAGGTATAACCTGCTGGAAAGAGATTAGAACCTTGGGAAAATGCAATATCATATAAGCTACAAAAAGAATCAATTCTGAAAGCATTAATAAATTTTTCCCATTCAAGTTCTTGGTCACGGCCATTTTAATATATGTCAACGTACTCAACACTAAGAACAAACTCACTTACAAATGACGATTTAACTTCACTGTATCTTTATACACTCTAAAAATATAAACCGCTTTTACCAATATGCTGTTATGGACAATATCTTAAACAATACACTAGTTCCATGCACACATGAACACACAAATAAATTATCTTCAAAACAATAAAGACCACATGCATAGTGGTAACTCTATTGAATATTAAGATAAAAGGTTTTAAAATTGAATTTATCTTTTACAAATAATAATAATAATAATAATAATAATAATAATAATAATAATAATAATAAATAAGTAAATAAATCTTATAACCAGTTTTCAACTGTGAAAAAAGAAGCTTAAAACTAAAACAACCATATAAAATTATTTAATCACTCAAATTTCACTACCTGAGTCCCAGTACTAGTGGCTGCCATAGCTTCAGCACATGTAGTACTTGATGCCAACTGTTGCAAGACACGCAGACAACTAAGACGAACACGCTCTTGTGGTGTCTGGCTATGTGTCTCCTCATTTCTATTTGCATTGAGTTCATCATCAGAAAGTGAATCAGAAAGTGAATCACACTGAGATACTTGACACTCGTTCCAAATCGTGTGGTAGAAGCAACTGAGATCATTTTTGGTTATCCGATGCATTTAGACAAGTCGCTTTTAGCAACCACAAGACCCACAAATTATCACCAAAATTCAATGGTCCATATCAAATTTTTGAAAGAATTAGGTCAGTGGTATGTAGAACAAAGCTTACCAGAAGGGTCAATGATACACTCGTCCTTCATATGTCCCCGTTAGAAAATAAGATAGGTACTGATATTTTCATGCAGGAGGATTTCTTGTATTTTATTGAATAATTAAGTGCAGAGCATTGATTGCATATTTGATAGGAGGATGGTGCCAAAAACAAGAAGGTAGCAATAGGGATGTTGGTTAAAATAAAGGTTACAGTAGAAGGGGAAGCTATATGAGAAGACTACGGGCAACAAGAATTCCTACAAATAGCATGAAGGTAGTAAACATTCAAAAGAAACATAAAGAAAAAAAATCACATAAAAGAAAAAATGGCAACCATGCCAAACAAAATTACAAAAGATGCAATCTCAATAATAGAAAACACCATCAAAACCTGATCAAACCTCACAAATGCTAATCGCCGATGGCTAAGAACAAGGATCATTGAGCAGCGTTGTTGATAATTGGGTCAAACGGGGGAGCAAGTGGGATCCCTTGTTATGGTTGGTTGACGGACTTGCTGTAGTAAAATGGTTCGCTATATTATATCATACTTATCTAAATTAGTCGCCAACATAGTTTATCCAAAATTTGAGGAGGATGGCTAAACACGCTCTCCTCTACGGTATGGTAATGGTATGTTTGTACTTGTCACGTGATTGGTGAAGATTATGGATTATAATTAACTATAACTCAAGCATTCCTAAGTTTGAATATCTTATACATTATCTCATAAAGAAAACAGTAGTAACAGGTACGCGTACAAATACTCTGGGAAACGCCAAACACCAACCTGTAATCAGTGTTCTATGATTTCAGTGTCATGATCCATGTACTAAAATTTCTGTAGTATACTGGAAATCCCATTCAACATATCCTACTCATAATTAAATCCCAGACATATCCTCCTCAACTGTTTGCAATGCCACTTCCTCCTCCTCATCCAAAACTAAATCCTCTTTCTTCTTAACCGGCCTAAACATATAAATCGTGAACAGATAAAACGCCAAGTTCATTGTCTCCTCTGCCACTACAATCACCCATTCGTGCTTATAATGGGTTACTGTCTTCGTAGCATATACCATGATTCTTGTGAAATACAAATATCCAATCACCACCACGTAAAATTGCCTAAAAATAATCTTCCAAGTCACCTTCAATATACAAACCGACCAAACAAGCAGAAAGAGAATCGCACAACAGTAGATAACGACCCAATTATTTTGGTCGCTATTAAGATTAAGCAACTCCGTGCGTGCAACCATAGAAACAGTGGACCTCGACATGCAATTGGCGAAGAAAAGGCTGTACTCGTCAAGAATCGAGATCGAGAAAGTGTTGTTGAAGCTTCCGAAATTGAGGTCTTTGAAAGTGAAGAGCAAGCGAATGTAAGGGGAGGAGAAGAGCAAGCGACTTTGATTCCAGCACTAGGGTTTAGTATTGGGGAGGAGGAATGTAGCGATGAAGAGAAGTGGAAAGAACATGGAGCTAGGGTTCTGTGGGATTTGGGGAAATTGCCCTGTTGCCAGAAGAAATTAGCTTCGGAGCGGGAGCTAAAAAAATTGAAAGGTATACACGGGGAATGCTGTTTTGAGGGTGTGCTATTGTACGTAGAAGACCACGGTTTGCAATGGCCCTATAACCCGTTCTAATATAGCAACGGCTCAAAGCCTTTGCCAAAGTGTTCGCAACGGGTCAAAGCCGTTGTAATATTGCAACGGCCTAAGTCCGTTGCGAATTTGCCGCACTATGGTGTTGCAAAATTGCTTATATGGTGTAGTGAAAGGGTTGAGACTTCTGACATTCTACAGAGAAAGCCTAAGGGGCCTCCCTTTGGATCTCAGCTCATATAGCCAAAAGTAGAATACAACTAAATAAAATTATGGTTAACACATTCTCCACAAAGTTTACTTTGTATGGATGAATACGAAGTGTACTTTGTAGGAAGAGTTAGATCATACTTTTGTATAAAGTTATTATCATCCGTTCTTTCGACCAATACCAAGTTTCCAGAAATTTAAAATTAGTTAATGTCCGAAAGAATGCTGTTTCATTTCTAACCTCAATGAGAGGATTTCGTAGCATATGGGACATATCAATTACTGCTACAGGGCCTTGTTTAATGTGGTTGACTCTAGCTTTTTAAGAATTAGGGGCAACTGATTCGAGCCACGGTCTAAATGTTACTCCTAAACCAACTTGTCGGTACTCTTGAGGATTTTATGTAGATATCCCCTTATGTTCTAGCACTCGGTCTAGTCAAGTGCCACTCTATGTAAGGAGGGGTCTCATTCCTTTCGAGGCTTCGATTGATCCACTCCAACCTGTTAAATGCTAAACTCTTTAGAAATATTATAATAAAAATGATTCACTTAGGGAATTAACTATAAACATAATTTATTTACTATGTAATAGACTCTTCTTACTAATTACGACAATGGAAGTTCATGTCGAAGCTATAGGTTTACTACATGGTCCATAAAGCTAATGTACGATCACTCGGGGAGTAGTCGGTCTTTAGAACCAATATACTCCAAATAAGTTTTTTTGCTTTTTGTAAACAAAGCCAAGATTACTTATGATTAAAGACCTCAGAAAAATATAATGGCTTGGAATTTAAAGATGTTTTTAGTAGATCACGACAGCATTATGACCGTAGTGGTCAAAAGCAACATCATTTTAGGTCCTGGTGCAATTTTCGAAGAACTTGGGATAAATTGAAAATAGTTTAATATGAATATAAACCAACCTTGTGGAAAATTTTATTTTGAAAATTTTTTGACAACATAATTCGGTCTTCTAAACCGATTCTTACAAGTTTGTTTGTTTGAAAACTATTATTGGCGGCCTGGTGCCTTATAATTATTGCAAGTAAACTTAGACACATCTAGTCTTTATAAATCGCATGGCATTACTTGGCCATGGTTAACCAATATTAAAAATTTATATGTGGTAAGGCTTTAAGTGCTCTACACTCTGGGTTCTTAGAAATAAGTTATCGTCCGGTCTCATTAGTATGTATGCACCTGGAGGAATAATCTCATGGATAATAAGGGTTCCTTCCTAAATCAGACTGGGAGGTCCATTAGCCAGATCCTTTGTATTCGGCATAATCTTACATAGTACAACATCTCACTTCTCAAAATTTATAGTTCAAATCGTTGATTAAAATCCAGAGACTACTCTGATATTCTCTTAGTAGCTTAGCTCAAAGATTGGGTATAAAATCCAGAGACTACTCTGGGGGTTCCTTTTTTTACCGAGTAATGTAATACAACCTCTAATGAGAAGCTATCCCAAGCTCGATCGGAAGCATGGCCTCGTAATTAGGTGATCCCATGCTCATTTTATAAGCCTATAAAATGAAAGACAACTCGTCTGAAGCTCATTTGCCTAATTGCTTTGCACAGGGGCTTCTATAAGCAAGTTTTTATAGTTTTCTTTGCAGCCTTCATGGCTCTACAATCTTGAGAATGTATCACTAAAGAAAACCTATTGACTATGCCATGATCTTTGCAATACTCGGTAAACTCTCGGCTTTCAAATTAAGTGTCATAATCTATAATTATCTTGTATAGCCAACTGAATATTGTAACAAAGTTCTTCTTAACAAACTTGATGACTTTCTAAGTCATAATGGTTGCAAAGGGTTAGACTTCGACCTACTTAGTAAGGTAATAGATGGCTATAATGGAAAAGCTTAACCTTTCTTTAGCAATGGGAAGAGGGCTTACAAGATCAATACCCCATGTATCGAAGGGTGATGGACTCATCATCGGAGTAAGCCTGTTGGAGGAGCTCTGGGTATCTTAGCAAATTCTAACAACAGTCACATTTCTTAGCATATGTAAGAGCATCTCAACTAATAATCAGCCAATAAAAGCCATTTCTTAATATTTTCTTAGCTAATTTATATCCTCCACAATGGTCACCACATATACCGTCATGGGATACCTCAATTAAACATAAACCTTCGACGATGGTCACATAACAAGATTAGGGAGTTGTATATCCATGTCTATAAAGAACTTCATCAAAAATAATAAAATTCAAAGAATTGTACTTGATGTATTGGATTTAATCAAATCCAAAGGCAATACATTATCAATCAAATAATGAATATACGAAGTCATCCAGCTGTCTTTGGTCATAGTTAGTCGAAGAATTTTGGTACGAGCAGCATGTGATCGAGTTACAAGAAGGACCTTCTCATGCATTTGTATGCTTGGTTACTCTAAAGCTTCATCTGGAATAAATCTATATTCTTGAACATCTCGAGTGGTTGCATATTTTGCTAATATGTCACCTCTTGCTTTTTAGTCCCTAGGAATACTTTGAATGTTGTAGTTTCAGAATGTAGCAAGTAGTTGCTTACAAGTTCTGAATAAAAGACAATTCTCGGGTCTTTTGTTTAAGGCTGATGTGATGTAACAAGCTGCTGCAATATGTAGCGGCGCTTAAAAAAATGTTTGTTTGTTTAGATTTATGGAATCCCCTGTTAGTTCTCAGTGAGAATTTATGGTTGTTCACCTTTGTCAACTTTTGTTTGCTATTTTTAGGATATGGTTATTAAGTTTGTTCAGTGGATGCTGACTGACAACTTATGGTGAATGTACCCCTTACATATTTTGTTATGCAGTAAGAGTTTAATTATTTATTTACTTGTTTTACCATGTTCACTTCTATTATGAACAGGTGAACATTGTCATTTATTGAATTGTTGTGCCTGATGCTTCTCTCATAATTCATACATGTTTATTTAATTTATAAGTGTAGCTTGTAGACATACATGGAAAATCGCTTAATTGCATAAAGATATTTGTTTAATATGTGAATGCATGCTTATTTAAAATTTTATATACAGGGTCTTACATGGTTTGTTTGAATTGAGTGAGGTGCGGGTTGTTACAGTTGGTATCAGAGCTTAGGACATGTGATGATCATCAACAACGATATGACTGTACAAGAAACCAAACTCACACATGCAACTTCCTCGCTACTCTTCGTATTCTTTAAAACAGAGAGTCACTATAAACTCTTATTTCATGAACACTAATGGAGACGGTCATTATTATTCTTGCAATCAAGGAACCAAATTTTCTTATGTTGTTTGTAGCTAGAAAGACAAACTTTGTTGTATAGTAAATCTAATATTTATCTAGAGTAACTAATACGTAACCTGCTCTTGCTCCTACTCATTGGAGGCTCCATTAACAAAAAAGTTGTCAAGAAAGATATTTGGAGAGGTAAGGTGTTCTTGAAGCTCGAATTGGCTGTGGGGTTCCTCAACTAAGGGTTATGGAGGAAAGTATTACATTGCCTACGTTCAGGAAAAGATACGGTTCTATGAATAATTGAAATGCCTTTCAGACTAACTAATGCACCTATATTCTCTATGGACTTGATGAACAAAATTTTCCGAGACCAATTAGATAAGTACATGTTGGTGCTTATAGACGACAAAATTAGTATACCTGAAAGAAGAGGAGGAACACGCTGCTCCCCTAAGGCTTGTGTTGGAGATACTAAGATAACATAAGTTAAAGGTGAAATTTTTTTAAGTATCATTTTTTAGATAAGGGAGGTGAAGTTTCTAGGCTATGTGCTTTTGGAAAGGAGTTTGGTAGTAGATCCTTTAAAGGCTGACGTAATAAATGGATGGAAGAGACTTAAGACTGTAACTAAGATGAGTAGTTTCATAGGTTTGGCCAACTATTATCATGGATTCCTTAAGGAGTTCTCTCGTATAGTGGCACCATGGAGAAACTTACCCAAGAAAACGAGATGTATGTTTGGACGATGGAGAGTAAGGCTCTATTTCAAGGTTGACAGACGCTCGTACAAGTGATACCCGAGAGGAATGATGATATGACCATATATACAAATGCTTTAGGTTTGGTGTTTGGAGCAGTCTTGATGTTGTAGAACATCAACGACAAAGTAATAACATAAGTTGTCACTCGGATATTTGTTCCCTCGGAAGGAATTGAGCATGAGGTATCAGAAGTGGTTAGAGTTTTCAGCATCTTACGATTTTATAATATAGTACACCCTAGGGAAGGGTAATAAAGTAGCTGATGCCTTAAGCAGAAAGTAGCAGAGTTGTGTTTTTTCTATAATTAAAGAATGGAATATCTTAGAGACATTATCGATATGTAAGCGCAGTTTTGGTCTTGCACCATGTAGTACTATAAGAATGCTATCATGCTCGGAAGTTCGGCCTGCATTGGTAGAAAAGATTTTCGAACTCCAAAACAAAGATCAAATCTATGCTGAAGAGTAAGAAGTCTAAGGTAAGAAACATGCATTTGAGTTAAAGGGTTAGAGTGTTGATGGTTAAGGAAGACTGTGGAAGAATGGAAGGCTGTATGTTCCAAGAATGGGAGGCTTTATGAGGAAGTGTTGGATAAGTGTCATCGTTCAAAATTCACCAATCACCCCCAACTGGTACTAAGGGTTAGCGAGATATGAAGAGAAGTTTCTTCTTGTAAGGAATGAAGAAGGATGTGGGAAAATATGTAAGGAGATGTCTTACATGCCAATAAGTAAAGGCAGAGCATTAGAAGCAGACTGGGCTCTTGCAGCCTTTGGAGCTTCTGGTTTGGAAATGAGATTTAGCGCCTACAGATTTCGTTAATGGATAGCAAGGTCTATAGTTGGGAATGAAAGTATATGGGTCGTAGTTGATAGACTAACTAAATGCGCTCATTTCATTCCATTGAAGGCAACAAGAACGACACTAAAGTTAACCGAGATATATATTAAGGTTGTGGTGAGACTAAATAGAGTGTCGATCACTATTATCAGTGATCGAGACCCATTATTCGCCAGTGAGTTTTTGTGCAGTTTGAAAAATGCTTTGGGTTCGAAATTGTGCATGATTACTGTGGACCATCCACACACCGATGGGCAAACTGAGAGTGTCAATAGAGTCCTTGAAGACTTATTAAGAGCCTGCATTTTAGATTTCAGAAGATATTGGAAGATTTCTTACATTTGATAGAATTTTCAAACAACAACTACTAAATCAATATTGGAATGACACCACTCGAATCATTGTATGGAAGACCGTGTAAGTCACCTGTATGTTGGATGGAGATGGCGGATAGGCTTATGTCAGAGTCGGTTGTAGTGGAGGACACTACCAAGAAAGTAGAGTTGATATAGACTAGAATGAACGCAGTGTAGTATAGGCAAAAGAGTTACGCAAACACAAAGAGCAAAGAATTAGAGTTCGCAGTAGGCAATCACATGTTCATAAAGGTCTCACCAATGTGAGGTATGGTGCATTTTTGGAAGGCTGGGAAGTTAGCATTAGATATAGACTAGAATCAACTTCCTGCTTTTTTTTCCTTCAAATTATTAGCTCCTAAACTGTATTTGGCATTTCCTAATCTGTCTTTGGCCTTCAACTAATACATATTCTTTACGTAATATTATGTATCCTTTCCTTTAAAAAATTTAGGTTTTGGCTTTTAACTTTCTCAAAATAAAAATTTCCAAATTTTTATGCTAAAATCTTCTGCTTCCATTTTCTATTTTCAACCTTTCACGTTTAACTTTTTATCATTTCTCAGTTTTTTAAAATCATACGAACGAAAAAATGCTTTCCTTCTTCAATTTGAACACTAGATAATTTAAATCTATGAACGTGCTTTTTTTAGTCAATTAAAAAAGTCAAATGTTGGCCAGTTAAGAATATATGAGGCCATTTAAATTGTACACATATTTTTATTCTGGTACTTTCATTTCTACAATTATCAAGGCGTAAGGTCAGTTGGCTAAGCTTGACAAAATATATTCCTCTACAGTCTTACCATGAAATTCCTTTACTTAATTACAATTGATTGCATATTTGATAATTTTCCATGTATCCCACTTATATTACGATATGTGTAATTCCATGTGATAGGGATGGATCACCAATAACCATGTAGTTCCAATTGGTTATATCAGTTTGTCTTTATTTAACACATTGCATACATGCTAACCTAATAATCATGCTCACAGGTTTAGTTTTTGTGCCACAGACGCATGCATCCCCGATGCATTCGTTAGTCATTGTTTTGTGTTATGCATATTTAGATTCCATATAAGTATAAAGTGGCCTGATTTGTAGCAAATAATCGATGAAATTAGTAAGTTATTTGTTGCTGCGTTCGACATTAATTTGTTCTTATATTGATGTGGGTGTACATGTTCAATTGTTGTGTTTTACATTGTGTATTTTTTTCCCATTGCTCTTACGAATTTCGTTCGGCCAAAATTTAGTCATATATGTATTTTATCTACCTTTTTTACTTCATTTGCGATGAATTCTTTATCGATCATGTTTCATATACTATTTCTTCATGTCCATTATCCAATTATTTTGATATTGATCATGGTACATATACAACCGATACTGCTTTATCGATTCTGGCCATCTGTACCTGTGGTTCACAGTTAATAAATGAAAGTATGCACGTAGTCGAGTACTAATGCTTTCTCTTATTTCAGGATGGAGAAATACATGCAGTTGTAGGGCCCTGTTTCATGTCTCTATTCCTCGGAAAGCTTAAGGAAGGGTTGATCTACGACATAGGTGAATTCACCGTCACACCTGTTGGTGACAGTTATCTACCGGTGCACAAATCAATTAAGATCGACTTCACTGCTTTGACAAAAGTGACCGAGGTCGACAACCATGATGACACCATACCTACACATAAGTTTTCCTTTACAGACTATCAATCCATAATTAACAGAACCGACACTGTTAAATACTTGACAGGTAAGTATACTACAGCCCATCTACTTTCGATTTCATTTTATTAGCCTGCCAGTTACCTATTTCCAAATCAAATACGAATCAACCCCTCAAATCAGATGTCATTGGGGTCCACCACCATGTTGGTGATGTCGTCAATCAATCTGTCGGGAATGGTTCAGTGACTGCTAAACGCGAGCTTATCCTATATCTTCACTAGTATCTGTTGCTTCTGTATTTTTCATCCCTCGACATACATGCCGTTTAATTTCAAATGTATTCTTAGATGACCATTAACTTATCTCAACTACAGTGGTGACCGCATTGCCGCTACACTGTGGGGCGAGAAAACAAACTTGATAGACGACTCCGCTGTCAGTGACACCACTAAAACAGTTATCCTTACGTCAATGACCGTAAAGAATTACCGGGGTATATTTCCTATATCTACATATCCTCCTATACTTTTCTATATATATTTGTTACTTCTAACGCATTGCTTCTACTTTGGCATACAGGTAAGCCAAGTCTGAGCTCAACTACAACAACATTCATTTACACCGATTTGGATATTGCTGAGGGATCTGATATACTTAAGAGGTCAATCCCACTAACCGCATATCAATATTACTTGCTATGTAAATGGGAAATATGCGAACATAAAACAGAAACAAAAAACCATTTGCTCTCTTTTAACTGTCTCTATTTAACATGTTAAAAAAAACTTCTTTCAGCCTCCTACTAACACTGCCATTTTCCACTATTTTCCCAGCTTCCGCAAAAGGAAACTGCCTGTATTTTCATCTGAAGACGTTCAGTTCAAAAAATCAATTGGGATAATCACTGATAAGTGCATATCCGAAATAATCAGCTCTGATCTCCCATCTGTGTATGAGGTAAGTACAGTACTACTCCATGCCTGGCCTGGCAAAAATTTTTTTTACGATACAATGCACTCCTTCAAAAATCTGTCTAACGAACTGTTTTTTGTACTTTGGTTGTCAAACCATTTGCCTTTTACATGGGGTTATGATTGTATTCCTACATAACTGATCTTATGCTTTTTGCCAAACCTTTGCATGTAGAACTTCATATTCATCAAGCGGGCTGTTCTAAACTGCATGAAATTCTTATTTACCAACAAGTTAACTACCTGGTCATGTCCATTCCTGTCTTTTCTATACTCGGCCTCCCACCTTCCGGTTTAGCCAACTTATTTATATTTGACATGTAGGTCCTCTTAGTTAAGTAAGGTCTCCATTTTTTTTAAACTCCTCTTCCCACCATTTAGCCTCTTTATTTGCCACAATCGAATTTTTTCCTTCTCCCCATATTGCAGTTCTCACCTTTACTTCTCGCTGTGCTTACAACGAGGCTAGAATAAGGGAAATTATATCCTTACCTTGCATTTTTAACAGTCAAAAAATTAATTTTAAGAGTTTAAATTTCAACAATTTATACCTTACTGACTTATCTTTGCTGTTTTATATATTTCTAATTTTTAACCTAGCCTTTAAAGGTTTTATGGTAGAACCACTATATTGTATTAACAAAATATACACAGTTCCCGTTTTATGTGTTCATTTAAAGGTTCAAAATTCACTTTTACAATTTGTTCTATCCCTCCCGTTATTTGTTTGTTGATCCTCTTAATCAACTATGTAAACCGTACATGCAGTTTGATATGTTTATCTTTATACATCTTTTTGAGCTTTGGTTTTAACTTAAACATACTTACTGCATGGCTACCATACTTACAGCTACTTTGTTTTCCGACTACGTTTCACTATCTGTTTTCTCTTACCACGATGCCAAATAAATATTTGATCATCAGATGCATCATTGTTGTATTTACAATATTCAATTACAATTCACATGCAAGATAACGGTTCACATATACATATTCCTCTTTTTCCCCATTCCCAATTGGATCGGCCTACAGTACCTAATTTTTCAAACCCTTTATTCCATACAAGTCATATGTTAGTTCCACTTTATATTTCCTTTTACTGCATATATTAGTTTGATCAATAACACTTTCAGTTTAAACCTATAGTTGTGCCTACACTTAGCCTTTTGTCTATAAATCTTTTAACTCATAATTTATCAATGTTATATTTTCATCCAAAACATTTCCGGGAGTACTTTTCCCTTTCGACTCACAGGTTTGTTGCTCAAAAAATTAATATATCAAATATTTTAATACCAAACATAGACTCCTGTCACCATTGTCCACATTTACACCCTCAATCATCGTACGGACAATATTTTAATGCTGCTATTTCGACATGCATTACAGCATTAATCTATTACTTGATACCCATATTTCCATTACTTATTATCATCGCATACAGTATCCATAACAGACTTCTACTCCTTTTACGATACTATTTCAACCACTCACAACATCAACCTCTCTTTTTTAGGGAAAAATCTTTGCTTTCGAAGCAAAAATAACAGGACTTTCTATCGACCATGGATGGGAATACTTATCCTGCAACATTTGCAAATCCAGCATAACCACATCAGGACATAAGAATTACTGCAGCAAGTGCGAGAGAGATATCGAGTTTCCATTACATAGGTAATGACATCACAATTTTGCTTCCACGTATATCTACCTTTACCACTCATCATCCTTTGTCTTTTCTCCCTTCCTACGTTTCGTTTGGAAGTAACCGTTGATGATAGCACCGCGTCTGTTCCAATCATCCTATTTGACAAGGTGGCAAAGTTTGTTCTGAGACAATCTTTGTACCTAATTCAAAGAAATGAGGTACTTCTGAATTCATCGCAGTCATCATATGTTGTTACAACTCACTAAACAAAAAATATTCTACCTCCTCTGTTGCAACAATATACAAGATATTTGCCGTTAACATAACATTTGTATTGCCTGAAGGTTGAGGGTGCAAAAAAAGTAACAACCATTCTCGAACAGCTAATTGGTAGAACTGAAATTTTTCAAGCCAAGGTTGACACATATGCTATTTCTGCTAGAAGGAAAAAAATTAACTGCAACTAAAATTTCTCCAGCATCTGCCAACAACAACAGTGCGAAGCAATACCAAGGTACCTATTTCACCATCCACGTACGTATGTCTTCCTGCGAACAAATATTATGTCCACGACACTACATTTACACCTGCCTTTTTTCCAGCTGCCTCTAAACCATTTGTTTATAAACTAACTGTTATATTAACTAACATGGTATAACACTATAGGTTCCACCTTCCTCGAATAGCAAGGTCACTCAGCTTAAAGGGAATCCTAGAAAGAAAAATCGTATGGCTGCCGTTTAGCTTCTATGTTGTTTCTTATCGCATCTCAAGTTATCTTAATTGTTGTAGTGCAAGTACTTATGTTCTTTGTTATCTATCTTCTATTACATGTACTCTGTTTGGTTTCAAATAAAGCATTGCAACTATCTGTCCACTATATATCTCTACATATACTGAAAAATTATTCAGGCCGCACCGTTGTAATGCAAATACCTTTAGTGTTCCGTACGTAGCACTTTTACAATTTCAACATCCCGCAACTACATAGATCCATCACAGCTACAAAAACTACCTAACACATCACACCCGTTTGTAATCGACAACCTACTCAATTAACATTCATCAAACTGTGCTACATGCATTTCTAAGTGCAGTTACAACAGGAAGTTAAAACTATATATCCACTAACTATTGCCCTATTACATACTGTGCTCCATCCTGCAACGACAGTTCCAACATACATAATTTTTTACTCTTTGTACATGTCCGTCATCATTATCAACAACTATACAAATATCGGCAAAGAGCGATGAATATATGATTCAAATTTAACCTCTCCTCAATTACCCACAAAAAGTAAAACTTCTTGCTCTGCTGCATTTGCGTACATATCCACATTTCTTCCGTCCATTTTAACGTAGGTAACACTTACATAATACATGCACGGAACTGGGATTATGAACTCTATGTATCGAACAATCTACTCAGACAACCAACTGCCACTACCTAGTATAACAAGGACAACAAATCTTTCCTTCCTATATTTAAGATATTGATTCAATGCCTATACTTACACAAAAAATAAACTTATATTCTCAGCTACTATTTTTTCCCTTGAAAATTACTAATTGTCCCGATGCATTTAATCATCACCCCAGGTTGACATCCATGGACAGGTAAGTCCATAACCTTATCCTGTTATTACCCTTCCTCTCTTCACCGATATTACATTTCCATGGGGCATTTTATTTCAATAACGTCCTCAAAAGGTTGACGAACACATAACGCTACTACAATCCATTTTGCGCTTTAGGGGAATCCAAGTTACCATATCCCCGATAATGGTTATGTCCTCCACTTACATATAACAAAAACGTAGTACCTAAACCTATTTGGTTTCAACATTATACTCATGCTATCATCTATTACACCGCAGGCACCACAAGAACTGACTTCTACCCTAGAGCGAGCGAGGATTGAAAAAAGACGTCTTCACTGTCTGAAGCAACAAATCTGCTCAAAAAAGGTACACGCCATTCACCACCTGACATACATGTTCACCGTCGATGCATTCACTGAATTACATTCTACGCTTCTTCAACGAGACATAGGTCCATAAATACATGTGCTCGGAACAAGTGTTGGACAAAAAAATAAAAAACCTTGAAAACTCCATTCCATTCGACACATGCCCATCAGACATTGGGGTCAATAACGTAGTCCAACTAATAGAGTTGCAACTAGCTGTTGTATCACTCTGAGTAAATAACATTAACTCATTTCTTAACAGGTTACAGTACGAGTAAACAATTCCATAGTTGGTGTGTTCATTACCAGCTCAGACTTGCTGACCGTTCTTAGCACTCACAGCTTCAACACCAAAAATTAGTCCTACAACAAATTTACCCGTACTCGGTTTCAAACATCAGTAAGTTTGCAATTAACATTATATTGACCAAATTTTTTTTCCATCCACGACATTGTTAAGGTCCATACAATTTTTAAACATCATTCTACCATTGCAATTAACTTATGAATGCAAATATTTCAACTACTGTAATTCGAAAATATAAATATGCCCATATATAAATTTTGATTTTTTAAAAATGCTAGAATCTCAAAAAATTGGCCACTTTTAAATTTACAAAATAAAGAATTAAAAAATAAACAAACTCAAATAGGAAGGATATGTAATTTATTTCAGTATAAATTAAACAAGCATATGTGTAGCATTATAAAACCAAAACAACTTTTTCTAAAGTTCACAAATTACATTAAATTCCTTACATTACAAAAGGCAGAAACAAAGACTTAAAGCTAGATCTCAAACATTGATGATTGCTTTTCATTCTCTTTTCATCTAATGCATATTCATAAATGTATAAAAAACCCAATTTTTAAAGAATGATTAATCACTTTAATCAATTTCGGAATAGAATATGATTTACATGATGAATCTGTATCAACATAATAACTCCTTAGCGATTCAAGATTGTAAATGCCCTGTTTTAGCCATTTAATACGGTCATTATGATTACCAATTTATATCATGGGATATTGATTATACATTTAAAACAATAAAATATTTAATTTTTGAATGGTAATCCGACAGCCATGACAACAGTTCACAGTTTTTATAAACATAAGGTTATATATACAAGTATTTTTTCTGAATAATAGTTTGTTATATACAGTGTTTTTCCTACACTTTATATACTTAAATTTTGATAGTATTTCTGCATTTGGACTGTATTTTCATCAATTCTATAGACCTAATTGCATCCATCACTTTATTATGTATATAGGTAACATGTTATACATCTATTTCTTTTTGCCCTGCAAGTTTGGAAATAATTAAATTTCAAATGAAATCGACAAACAATCACTAAAATATTTTATTCTATCTTTAATGCTGGACCCTCTTTAAATTTCGGGTTTAGATAATTAAACTCTAATAAGATAATTGAAATTCAAACCAACGAACCAGTCGGCTTAAATCAGCAATCCTTTATTATATCTTGACCAGTTTGAGTCTTTAAAAATTTAAGAACCTAAGTTACATGTTTTGATTTTTTTTGGATCGGTTGTAGGTTCTTTTCCATATATTGATTACAAAATTGTTATGCATCAGAGAACTTATGGGAGGTGGCTTTAAAATAGTTTTTCCTTATATAGTCTTACTTGATAACGTCACATGCAATGCGAAAGGTAATGAATACAAATTTTCATATCAGTTACTAACTCTACACACACATATATACAAACACATACATATATATACATATACATATACATACAAATACATATATGCGCATCTGTTTGCACGTGTGTATGTATGTATGTGTGTGTATGTATATATATATGGCTGTGTGCATGCGTATATATATGTAGACATTTACTTGCACATGTTTTTAATGGATATCCACTATTGATAATTGATGCCTAATAGTTTGATTATAATAGACATCAACCGGTCTCTCCCATCAATGTTTATTTTACCAAAAAGCAACGACAACATTAATGTCTTTTTAGAGCGTTGACAAAACTTACGTTCTTAATTGTCAATTTTTAGCTATACTAAGCTTTAAGCTATTGCGTAAAAAGGTTCATACTATTCATTGGCAACTTTTCTAATATCACCTATAAATAAACTATTGACATAAGGAATTATGCCCATGGCATTTATAAACAATTATAAATATTACGTTAAAATAAAAGTGTCCTACATTTATTCACATGACATCATTCATACTTTGTAACATGTATGCGATATTTATATAGTACAGTTTTAACTAATAATGAAGGTTCATACGTTTTTAACAGGTTTTTTTTAATTTTTCTAGAAAAGCTGTAACATTGAATGTGATTCAAGATCCCACGTTGTTGGCAATTTTGTAAGTTTCCCAAAACAATTACGAATAGAATGATATTACTTAAGGCTTCTTCAATATAAGGACAATAGCGTAAAATGGTATTAATTATCTACCAATAATAAAACTATATTCTATTTCTTCATATAAACCATTGCTGTAACATGGTACAGATATAATTTGTGCTTTTTCCGTACTCAATGTTAGCTTAAACATCGTCAATAATGACAAGAAGAATGCGTTCGACAAAGGGTTTGCTATCAATTGTTCATTGGTTAGTATTCACAAATTCTTTTTTTTTTTTCCAATATAGCGCTTTAAATTGAAAAACGAATGAGTATTATGCTCTGCAACTAAATTAGTGTGCTCTAATTGCCAAACAATAATAGCCTAACCAAGAGCAAATGGTAGATGACTTATATAGTCCAATGGATCATAATAATTACTGTCAGTCCAATGTTATTTATCAAGGTATAAGGTAACATAAACTAGGTTCTAATATAATTTCCAATTTTATTAGATGATTTGCATGTTGTAAAAACGGAAGTCTGGCTTTTTTGGTAAAAGGGTGGTAAAAATAGGACAGCTTTGAATTTCTATGAGATTGTGAGAAAAACATGTTTGGGATTTTCAACATGTTATCATGTTGCTTTTTTCCTTACGAATCCGTAATTCATTCGTGCATTAGCAGTGCAGTCTGTATCCGTTACTAATATTATTAATGAGTTACTAAAATTGTTCACGAAATGCAGATGGACGTTCTACAACCGGCTGAGTAAGATTGTGATATGAAAGGTCTAGCTACTATTGGGGAAAGTATTTGAAAAAGTAATCAGAACTTCAGCTTTTACATGTTCTCAAATCAGCACAACTTTATTTCTTCTGAATGTAGTTTATAATGGTACTTTAATTTTTCTACTTTTTATTGGTCACATGGCATGAAAGATTTGTCAACTTTCTGTTCATGCGCACAACTCTGGATTTTAAATGTAGATTATATGGTTTTAGTGCTGAGCCAATTACCTTTTTAACTATTGCATGTTTCCAATAACACTATTTTTAATTGTGCTCAATTACATGTTTATTATTCAATTTTTCCATACAATCGCTTACTCTGCATGTGCAAGAATGGCAGGTCAGCTTCTACATATTTATTGATGTGATTCTTAACTGCGCACTATTGAAAATTTTTACCTTCTGCATTGAATTTAACTGAAACATGCGCCTGTTCTTTTCCGTCTTTTTGCTTACTGGGTATGTAAGATGGTCTTAATTGCCAGGTTTATCTATTTATTTGATTTTGTACGTGGTGTATATTTTTTGGGGAATTTTGTGTCCAAATTTTAACACATATCTTTATATTAATAATTGGCTTATGACCACAAACTTTTGGCGCAACCATGGACTTTCCAAACTACCTTATACATAATTTAGTTGTTCACTAATTTTCCACGTAAAAAGTACCTAAAATGAATTAGTAAAACGACAGATGCTATTCTTCAAAATTTTATCCTATTATTTCTATGATATGTTGGAATTATTCAAACTAAGTTAAAACAATTATTTTTGACAAAATTTTGGACGTACCCTCTATGCTTAAGTATGGAATGTAACAAATGAATATCATTTAAACAACTAGACATCACTTACAAATTTGTTGTTGCTTAATTAATGATATAAATAAAATTCAAATTAACGAAATTTTAAATGTTGCAACTTTTTTTTTTAACATTAATTATACATGATTTCAACGAAATATACAAATTTGCTTGCATACCCATTTTAACCGTTTTCCAGCAAAATAATATATAACTATAATACGTTGACCATATCCGCGTGCGAAACACGGGTACGCACTAGTGTGTGTGTGTATATATAATGTAATTTATGTTGTAGTTTACACTATTCTTCCGGTCCGACCGATCAAATTTTTAAAACTTTCGACCTTTGGTCAACATGGTTGGATTCACGATTCAGTTCTCAAAACTAGGATGGATTCACACAAAAAACAGAACAATATTAATGCCCACTCCACTCCAAATTGACATGCTCCACTTCCCTTTAACCGAAACAAGAATTCTATCTTATCCATTTTCTTAAATATAAATTGGTATTATTCTTTGCAAGCTTTAAATAGTATTATTTGTCATGTAAAAAATAAAAACAGAATAATCTTTAAGTTTTGAGGTAAAGATGGCATTTATTTTCCTTTTGTCTTAAAAGCATGATCTATCGAACTTTTTGCTTTTATATGCGTTTGTACATACTATTTTTCAATAAAAGAAGCTAAAACTTTTTTTTTTTTTTTTTTTTTTGCACATGTTCATAGAACATGGCACACGTAGGCATACGTACTGGTTTAGAAAATGACAATCTAATTTTTATATAAATATAAAATACATAGATCAAGTAACAAAATTATGTACTTAAAAATATTAAGTTCAATATGTAGCTCAAATATCTTAACAAATTCGCCGTATGTTGTATTTTCAAATCAAACATATAGTTGCAGTAAGCATGTATTTTCACTTTGTTTATCAATCAATCATGGCAAAAGTTTAGAGCAATCCACAGGAGCAATAGACAGCATCTTGCCTTTCAAATCAAACCCAAAGTGCAAATTCTGCTGCGCCAAATTTCCAAGCACAGACACTCCACCAAACTTGCCACTTCCTATCATCGCCAAGCATACAACTCCTTCAGCCACTTCGTAAAACACGTTGACAGGCGGCAGTTCCAACCGCACCCCACTGAACTCAAGCACCACATTCGGTAACTTCAAGCTTTCAATATCGGTCAATTTCTTCACACTAAAACACACATCAAACAACTTGTTCTTATCATCTACTCTTCTGTACTCAATAACTTTCCATACCATTGCAGCCAAAGTCTTCATTGTTGCATCATCAAGTAGCGTTACAGCTATGGCCGTGTCTATAATAATATTTCCTCTACTGACCGTCGTATCTTTTATAACTTTCGCTGTATCTGCTCCTATGCTTATGCTTTCAAGGGACATATAGTAGTAGTTAGCGTTGTCTCCATCTAGGATTGGAAGTGTTACTGCTTTGGAAACTACAGAATCTTCTCCGAATTTTATCCAACCGTTTGAATTGTTCATGTAAGAACCCAAGCAGTAGGAAAATTTGTTGCCGACTGTCCGTGAGCCAAACTGAGATGGGAGCGATGGTTGTCCTCTACCAAGCCCGACCTGTCCTCCAACTGCCAGATCAACAAATAGAGTATATTTGACATTAATAAGCAAAAGCGACTTTGCTCTTGATTTAGTCAAACGTTTCTTGGTTTAACTGAATATTTTCCTTCCAACGAGTAATACTAAAATTGCTTTATAAAAACTAGGAGAAAAATGCGAGGCTTTACTAATATGTGGAGTTTATAAATAGTTACCAATCTCATTGTATGTTCCGTTTGTTGTATGCGAGCAACCAAAATAAACACCCTCTGCCAAAACGACGTTCTTGCCCTTGTTATCAAACGTGAAGTTTTCCAAAGAGACAAGACCATTCGTCGTTGAATGGTCAGAAAATGAAACATGATACTGGCACAGTGATCCGCTGCTGCACTTGCCATTGGGAAAAACCTTGCAGTTGTGATTACTCTTGCTGCATGAAACATTATGGTATGTAGATGAGTTCGTTGGATCAAAGATGGGGTAGGATTGCTTGTAGCAACTATGGCATGGCTGGCATTGAATCCATGTTAAATCGCTTGTTGTATCGATGTTTGCAAGTATCTTTACGGATGGGGTTCCTATGTATAGTTCCATTAGGTACTCCAATTTGTTGCTTATGACTTTAGAATCCAAGGATGCTGGCTTTTTGGTGGGAAATTGCTTTGAATGCTTGATGTGGGTTAGTGAGCGATGGACTGAGGCCTGAAACCTGGCCCATTTAGGAAGATCTGGGTTGTGGTAAGGGGAGTTTGGGGAGTCTCTGTGAATGAGACCGACACTGAAGCTTTTTGTGCAACGCATATTGTAAATACTGAGTGTAGTTATCAGGAGCAGCGTGGATGGAATTGAGGAAGGCATTATGATGTAGTGTGGATGAGTATGAAAGTCAGTACTTAAAGCCTCCATGGTGGTTGAATCATATGCTTAGATAATATCATTTGTTCAGCCGTAACTTAGATTCTTTTGATCAAACTTATGCTGTTTGATTTGATCTAATGAATTAAAATTATGATATCTTTCTAGAAGATGCTTTGTTTATTCTTATGCGACTACAATTTTTTTTCTTTTTTTTAAACTAACTTCTCTTGATCTCCCATCTCCAAAATGTTATGATAAAGATATTGAACAATTTTTATTTTGCTTTATTGATGTTTGTTCATGGCTAAATGCCTCTGAATCTCCTGATTTTTGTAAGGCGAGGTGCTTTCTGTGGTCGGAATCTTGGAGATTGGTACAGCGGGTTCTCAGATGAAAGTGCTCTATCAGTTATGAAAGGAGAGGTTGTTGTTATTTTGGATGGCTTTCTTTATGCTATAACTTAAACAAAAACGGTACATTTAACAATGCTAGTACAACCGTATAACGGTGGAAAACCGACAATTTAATGTGTTTTCTTCGAAAAAATATATACAATGCTTGTATATATGTTAAACTTAAAGTTATACATATAGTTTTAATTTTTTTTTTGTTTCAGGTCTTGTTATGGTTAGCATTCCTCGAGTCATTTCATCTTCAATGGTATAGCAATGTTTATGACGATTATGTATGCTATGTGAATCTTTAGTTGTTTATGGTGTAAATAAGCATTATAGATATTGAATATATCTGCGGGAAGATGTATCCTGTGTAGATCTGTCAATATCCGAGCTCGGCCCGAGCCCCTAGGGTATTTCAACCCAATATCCAAGCCCGGTCCGTCGGGCTTTTTAAGACCGCTGGGTAATAACCGTATACCTAACTCAGAATATTTATGTTAAAACCATATTTTAAAACTGCAACTTTGATAAAATTTGTATATAAACAATATTAACATATAAATTGGACGGTGATGCAGTCAAGCTCATAACAAAAGTATGCAAAAACATCTGCATGTAAACAAACAAAATGGTAAATAAATAACATACGCACTTATGTTTTGATATGACGAAAAACTAATAGTCGGGTTCGGGCCGGGTTATGATAAAACCGTATCCGAATGGGATCGTGTCTGAGTCAGACTTGGGTAGTAAAAGGAAAAACTCGTACCCGCATAAATAGGGTGTGTTTGGGTTGGGCTCGGGCCAAAACCCGTACCATTGACAGACCTAATCCTGTGGGCTCATACATATCGAAATGTTAAGAATGAGGATTTTGTGGTTATACTCTTTGGTTACAAGCCGTATACTTCATCATTGTTAGTTACTAATGCAAAATTAGTTGAATGGCTAACTTAACATGAATATCGCAAGGAAGTATTTTTTATGGTGATATATTACAACAAGATACAATACAATTTGCGTACACAACTTATTGTATCTTGTTGTAATATATCTTGCGTACACAACTTGTTTGAACTAAAAATGACATAGAGAATATAATTGATCGGAGGAGTATTCATTCAGGAGGAGTAAATATGATTTTATATACGTACAAACTTACATAGTTATCATCATCAAAAAGGGGGAGAATGTTAAAACCTTGAATTTTGATGTTTTGATTGTGACAACTATATAAGTAAATATTATATGAACTAACCATATGTGCAGGAGAAGATAGTATGCAGACCAGATTCCAAACAGAAGTTTCAGTAATACATCTAGTCTACATTGTGAGTCTAGCAGTTAATACATGTTAAATCTCTCCAAAGTGGTATATGCACACACACAAGCTAATTTGTTTCCAAAAAAAAGGTACATATGCTAATGATTTCATAACAAAGTTCACATACAAAGTTTTGTTTTAAAATAAATCTTTGATTTGGCAAAAAGCAAGCCATTCAACCGGTTGAAACATGTGGTTCAGACGGCTAAATGACTGTGCACGTGCACAACAAATATTGAACATTCAGACAGCTAAACTATATATTTCAGCCGACTGAATTGCAAAACTTTGCACTATTTTTTCTCTGATTCGATTTTCAATTGATTCAGCTGGCTAAATTTCACTCAGTCGGCTGAATCTTCATAACGGTTATATTTTGAAAAGACACTTCACTTCAGCGAACAGAAGCAACTCTTGATTCAAGAGTTGCTTCCGTATCTTTTGATCGCTTCTTTTCACGAATAATTGCAACTCTTAAATCATGGTATATAGCCATCGAATCAATTGTTCTAATCATTTAATTATGATTCTATTTTTCTTATTCTTATTGTCTAAACAATCTTGTCATTTGCATTCAAATACTTTCGATTCTAATCACTTGTTCATTCAAGCAAATCTTATTAGTGATTACATAAACTTCATATCTTCACGAATCACGCTATATACCACAAAGGAGAAGATTAAAGGAAGGATGTATGTTATTGACTTATTAGTGCTACTCAAAAGCATACTTAGTCAGAAGCAATTCTATTTTTTGTATTAGAATCATGTTTGGTTGCTCAGGCGGTTGAAGTCCTATTCTGTTGCTTAGATGGTAGAAGTCCTATTCGGTTGCTCAGGCAGTGTAATACATGTTCCTCCGGCTTAAGTGAGGGTTTATAGTTGAATTCCAAAAGGAGTCTGAGACTAGACGTAGAATGGGAAGTTCGAACCAGTATAAAAATCACTGATGTTATTTACTTTATTATTTTAATTTTATATTTATATTCCTCATAAGTAAATAGTTGTTAATATTTCATATTGCACGATCCTTAGTCACTTTCACTTGGTATCAGAGCATTGGTCATCATATAACCATAACACAGTTATCTAATATTCGGTTAATATGGAAAATAACACTACTAGCATAAGTTTTATTGAAGGTCAATCCACTACACGACCACCACTATTTAACGGTCTGAATTACAACTATTGGTCAACTAGCATGAGTATTTATATGCAAGAAAATAGATATGATACTTGGAACACCACTCATAACGAATACACTACACCTACCACACTATATGCACAATGGTCAAAAAAAAATAGATGCTACTTCAAATGCAAAAGCCACGAATATGTTATTTTGTGCTTTAGATAAGAATGAATTAATAGAGTTAGTATGTGCAAAACTACTTATGAATCTGGCCTTTTAAAGTTATACATGAAGGAACAAACAAAATGAAACAAAGCAAGATCTCTATGCTTAAAAATCAGTTCCAAAATTTCAGAATGAAACCATATGAAACTATAAATGATATGTATTCTAGATTCCAAGGCATGTATCATTCTCTATTAGCATTAGAAGAAAAATATACTGATTTTGATATTGTTTTGAAAAGCCTAAGGATGAATGAGAATGAAAAGTCTTAGCTATTAAAGAAGCTAATGATATTTCTACCCTTAAACTTGAAGAGTCAATAGGAAATCTTATGTCATATAAAGTAAATTTGCATGCAAAATGAGATCAAGCCCAAAATAGAAAGAATATAGCATTTCAAGCTGAACAAGAAGACTCAGACTCAAACGAAGATGACATGGCATTTATAACAAATAATTTCAAAAAAAAATTGAAATTTGGACAGAACAAGAAATTTGGTAACAACAGAATAGACAATTCCAATAAACCATCAGCTTCAAATCTCAAGTGTTATGAATGTCATAAGAAGTGTCACATAAAGAAGGACTGTCCTGATCGAAAGAAAGACATGAAAAAAAATAAAAAGGACAAATATAAGAAGAAGCAAGCATTCTGTTACATGGGATGATTTAGAATCATCTTCATCATCAGATAGTGACACTAACAGTGATTCTGAACAAGCAAATGTCTGCTTTGTGGCTTCAACTGACGATGTAAATGATCTAACTTTTGACGATTTAATAGACATAAATTCAAAGCTATTAGATAACTAAAAGAAGTTAAGAGAAAGTATAAAGATGCTTTAGAAAAACTAAACAGAAGTGAAATTGAAGTTGATAATCTCAGAGATGAGAAGAAAATCCTAGAAGAAGAACATGTTAAAAAACAAGAATCTTTGTCTAATGTATCTTCCCAACTCACTACGCTATCAAATGAAATTCAAGTTCAAAAAGAAAAGAATATGACATTAACTTCAGAAAACCATGATTTCAAATCAAATGTCAGAATTCTTGAATTAAAAAATACCAGTCTCAAAATCGAGTTAGAAAATATTACTAAAAATGTATCTAACTTTAATAAAGGCAGAGAAAATCTTTCTAAGATTATTAATAACTCTCAAACTACTTTTAATAAGAAAGGGCTAGGATATAAAATTGCTTGAAATCAAGTACGAAGAGGAATAATTCACAGTATAAAAATTTCAATATACATAAGAATTTTGTAAAAGTAAAACCAAAACCAAAACCAAAGGCTTTCACTCAAAAGAAGATTGTCGGCAACGCAAATACTATAAAAATTTGGGTACCACAAATTAATAATAATTTAATTAGAAATAAGTATATTAAATCTTTTATAAGTTCAATTCATAAAAATGAAAATTTTACTTATATAGGGAATTCTAAACCCTCATGGGTTTGGTTTTCTAAGATCTAACACTTAGAACCCTTATAAAAGGTGGGTACCAACATATCTCTGTATTTTTTGTAGGTACCGACTAAGAAAGGAGGAAAGTGGATACTTGACAGTGGTTGCTCAAAACATATCATGGGAAACAAAGATATGATGACTAACATTATCTACTCAAATGGAGGATCTGTCACATTCGGAGATAATTCCAAAGGATATATCATCGGCAAAGGCAATGCGAGCAATAATGGTACATTTAACTTACATCTTATTACAAATGTTTTACTAGTTAAAAATTTAAAATATAACTTGCTTAATATAAGTCAACTATGTGGTAAAGGTTTTAATATATCTTTTTCTAAAAATAAATGTAATATATTCGATCAAAACAAAAATCTAATTTTTGAAGGAATTAAAGAACGAAATATATACATATTTATGAAAGTAATTCATAACACAAATTGTGTCTAGTAGCCAAAGAAAATGATCATTGGTTATGGCACAAAAGATTTTATCATATAAACTTTAAAGCTATAAGTGAAATATCCAAGAATAATTTAGTGAAATGATTACCGAAAATGAATTTCAAGGTAAATAGTATTTGTGATGCTTGTCCGTTAGGAAAGTTAACCAAATCTTCTTTTAAATCAAAGAAAATAATTTCTACACTACAACCACTTGAGTTATTACGTTTAGATCTTTTTGGACCTATTCAAGTACAATCTATAAATCATAGTAGATATGTTTTCGTAACTGTAGATGATCTTTCAACATACACCTGGACAATATTTATGAAAAACAAAAGTGATACTTTTGAAAATTTTAAAATCTTTGCTAAGAGAATACAAAATATTAAGAATATTAAAAATTAAGAACATTCGAAGCGATCACGGTGGCGAATTCGGTAATCATATTTTTGAAAAATATTGTAATAATAAAAGAATTGTACACAAATTTTCGTTTTCTAAAACTCCACAACAAAACGGAGTTGTAGAAAGGAAAAATAGAACACTTCAAGAATGTGTTAGAACTTTATTAAATGGAAGCATGCTACCTAAAATTTTGTGGGCAGAAGCTGTAGCAACTGCTTGTTATCTTTTAAATAGTGTCTCTATTAGACCATTAACAAAACATACTCCATATGAACTTCTTAATGGAAGGAAACCTAACATATCATATTTTAAATTTTTTGGCTCAAAATGTTTTCTATTAAATACAAATTACCAACTTGGTAAATTCGATCCAAAATGCGATGAAGGAATATTCATTGGATACTCGGAACGAAGCAAGACATGCATAATTTATAACAAAAGAACTAAAATAACTGAAGAAACACTTCATGTTTCATTCGATGAAAATTTAAAATTTAATTATAAAAATGAAGATAAAGAAAAAAAATCCGAAATCAAATATCATAGTAGATGTTATTGAAAATATGGAAAATGAAAACAATAATTTACCAAATGAAAATGAAATTCGAACTCCACCAAGACTTCTAAGAAATCACCTAACTGAAAATGCCATTGGAGAAGTAAATACTAACGTAAGAACTCAAAATCAATTAAATCAAATGTGTCATGTAGCTTTCCTATCGAACAATGAATCCAAAAATACTAAAGAAGCGAGCAAAAGGTACAGAAGCAACTCTTGAATCAAGAGTTGTTTCTATTCGCTGAAGTGAAGTTTCTTTTCAAAGTATAGTCGTTATGAAGATTCAGCTGACCGAGTGAAAAATTCAACTAGCTGAATCGATTGAAAATCGAATCAGATAAAAAAGCAGTGCAAAAGTTTCACAATTCAGCCGGTTGAAATATGTAGTTCAGCCGTCTGAATGTTCAATATCTGTTGTGCACATGCACAGTCATTCAGTCGTCTGAACTACATGTTTCAGCCAGCAGAATGACTTGTTTTTTCCCATATCAAAGATGTTTTGGAAAAAAACGTTTTGTATATGAACTTCATTATGAAATATTTAGCATATGAACTATTTTTTGAAAACAAATTAGATTTTGTGTGTGTGCATATACCACTTTGGAGAGATTTTAACATGTATCAACTACTAGGCTTAGACCGTGGACTAAATGTATTACTAAAGCTTGTGTCTGGAATCTAGTCTACATAATATCTTCTCCTGCTAGTTCATATAATATTTACTTATATAGCTGTCACAATCAAAACATCAAAATTCAAGGTTCTAACACGCCTAAGAGATTGTGTAGAGAATTAAAAGTAAAGAAAAATAAACTAAAACGAGAGAAAAGAGAACACACAAAAACATGACAGCAGAGTTTTATAATGGTTCGATTAATTGTTGCCTACGTCCACTTAACTTTGTTGATGGTTTATAGTGTTGTTTACACTTCTGTTCTTACGGATCGGTATAAATCCATGGATAATTACAAGATATTAGATTTAGAGAGCAAGGGAGCCAAAAAAATATCCTTAAAAATGAACCATTCCCTCCTATTTATATCTGTATGAAGGATAAAATCTCGCCCCCATGAGCTCCACATTGTTTCCCATGCCTAGACTAGTTCTCCAGAGAAAATGGTGGCCACCTCATCAATATACGTGGATCGGTACCGATCCATAGTCTTGCAACGGTACCGATCCATAAAATGGCCATATGGGTTTGTTTGAATGCTTTATCCTGGCTTGATTCAGGGTTAGTTTCATGATTCCAAGCTTTTTTTTATCATATTAGCTTGCTTCTTGATCAAAGTGATGGATCGATGATGTAATGGGGTTGAAGTTTCTGGAGTTTGAAGTGATCGATGATTGGCGCATGCGAACGATCATAGGAGGCTAGAAATGGGTTGTATGCAGCATGACTTTGGAGTGTAAAAAGTTTGGGATGGTTTGGTTGAGGAAAAGTGGATCGGTATCGATCCAGGGAGCTGGATCGGTACTTATCCAGCACTTGTGCATTTTGGCCTTCTGAAACTCTAAGATGGACTCGTACTTGCCTCGTGATGTTAATCTTACTTGGTTTCTAGACTTCTTGGCTATCTCTCCAACCTTCCTACCTCAATAGCTTTCAAATTTGACTCTTCAAGTAAAAGGCTGGATAACGTTTGTCCCCCAAAAGCACACCTTGCTAGTGGAAGGTGTGTTTTGCTCAAGAACAAATATTAAAGTTAATGGAATAATAGTAATTGAATCTTCTGGTCGATAGCCGATCAAGTTGTTGTGAATCATCATATTCCTTTGGGTTCACCAATAAATTAAAGGTCGTTCCAGACCACGATAGCCATGGATACGAGTCCTTGCGTGAGTGTTAGTCATAAACAATGATTCTGTGTTCTCCCGGAATCGGGAAGCCATAGGCCGTATCACTAATCAGGATCGTCCCATGTTCGTCTGGGGGTTAGCAGTCATATGTTGAAATATCGATCTCTCTGGATCGTTTGTGAAATCCGTGGTTTTTCCCGGTCGATCGCTGAACTAGCGATCTCTCCGAATCATTAATTGAATTCGTGGATATTCAGTGGCGATAGTTAAAACTGTGATCCCTCCAGATCATTAATTGAATTCGTAGCCGTCCAGAGCCGATAATTAAATCCATAGTCTCTCTAGGCCATTAATGAAATCCAAGGCCATACAGGGCCGATAACCAAATCCATGGTCTCTCCGGACGGTCAATCAAATCCATGGTTGTACGGGGCCTAAAATCAAATCCATGGTCTCTCCAAACCAATAACCAAATACATGGTCATTCGAGGTTGATAATAAAATTCATGGTCCCTTCAGACCCTTGCCGAGCTCATCTGCTAGCTCTCCGACGAGGGGACTCAACAACAAGCAAGTCCATTTGCTCACGCTCTAACGAGGTGACTTACTTCTTGCACTTCGGTTCCTGATCTCCAGCCGAGACTTAAAGCAATCAATATCGTACAAATCCATCTGCTCACTCTTCGATGAGGGATTTGCACTTTGGTACGTCTCTCTGGACGGGACTTAATGCTATCAATATCAGTCATCATATTCAATATAGTTTTTCCAAAATCCAAATATTTGAATCAAATCGAAATAAAGAGCGAAAATCCTAATTGTTCATCCCAGATATCCGACTCAGAGCGTGCTTAGAAACTAATATAGGTCTCATACACATATAAGCGGTCCAAGGTTATTAACATCCTAAGTAGTCATCTCAGGCATCTGACTTAGAACGTGCCTAGGGACCGTTTGGGATCCCATATACGTGTAAGCGGCTTGAGGTTATTATTACCTTTATTTCTTAATACAAAATGTTGAATTTAAGAAAAGAAACGAAAAAGAAAAGTGCGAGAATTGAATTTGACTCTCGTCTATTCCGATCATGTAACGGCTATCCTCGACCTCGATCCTAGGCGGTTTCCATTCACTACGGATGATGGTTATTCTTGCTCTACCACCATAGCTCGGCTTTTCACATATTATTGTAATTGGTTGTTTCTGGCCTGTTCCTCGATCAGATCGCGCAACTGTCTATAGTCGTTTGTGTTATGCCCATCCAGCTCATGGAATATGCAATATTTTTCAGACGTCCACGGTCTGTGGGCTTTCTCCTTGTTGGTTTCCGCTAGGGCATCTATCCCCTGATATCCACGTAAAATCCACTCCTGGGTTTCATTCAAATCCGTACAAGAAGAGAATTTGGACCACTTCTTTGTTGCTTTGATCCTTCAAGGCCATCATCCATCATTCATTTGCCTCTATCTTTACTGGATCTTGCTCGGGACGATCCTCCCTCATTTGCAGCATTAACTTCTTCCATTTCAGTTTCAGCGTCATCCTAACATAAGAACCTCTTGGCTTCATTGTAAAATTTTGCGATATCCATTGGTGGATCTCATTTCAAAGCAACTTTGAATCCGTTTTACTAGCCACTCCTGAAACTTCCACCTTCAAAATTACCGATGGATCCAACTTATCTACCGTGGCAACTACTGCATTAAATCTCGTCAAAAAACTCATGAGGGACTGTTCAGCCCATTACTTCACACTCAACATTGTCATTACATTCTTAGATCGTGAGATAGTGACCCAAAACTATCTCATAAATCTATCCACTAACTCGATCCACGTGTTTATGGAACCGTTTTCCAGTTGTCTAAACCACAACGCCAGAAATCCGTTAGATACAAAAGGAAATACCATCCCATCGCTTCTTAAGACGCATCTAATACCTCCATCCGTCAGATGTACCTCATCAACTGAATTTTTGGATCCATCTTTCCATCATACGTTTCCAAAGTCGGTAGTTTGAAATCAACCAGATTCCTAGCGCACCGAATGTTTAGATTGAATGGACTCCTGTTCACGTCCTCCAGGCTCCGGTTGGGAAATCCACCTCTCATTGCTCGTCTTACAATCTTAGCAAGTCAGTCATCGTCATTCAAAGGAATTCTCAAATTAGCGTTCTCAGCTTGCCCCCGGTTTCCATGAGGGAATTCTGGCACACTCTTTCGGTCATTCTTTTGCATTCTGATTCACATTAAAATGTTCGGTGTTATTCCCTGGATGCGCACCATTTCCTCCCATATTAGCACTAGTCAAATCCTAAGTTCATGTGGATCGGTACCGATCCGTGCTTGTGGATCGGTATTGATCCGTGCGACTCATTCAAGGGTCGTTCCAATCAACTTCATTCTACTTCCTGATGCATTTGCTCCAGCTTTTGGTTTGATTCTAATTTGTGCAACTCTGGTTGTTCCTGTTTGTCCCATTCTCTAGAAGAAACTCTTCATTATCTCTTTCTAGCATGTTGTGTCCTTTCTTGCATTCCATTTATCACGGTCTCTATTTCATCCTTGGTTATGTAGATGGATGGAAGGTTAGCTCCTAAGAACGCCTCTTGGCTGCCCGCTTATTGATTTCCTTCACCATTGATCTTCCTAGTAGATTATCTCATCATTTAAAAAAAATTCAAATCTCAAATTAGTGAATTCAACTGGTTCTCAGTGAAAGTACCAGAATGTTTGAACCAAAAATGACATAAATACCCAATAAATTGTGTAAAGAATAAAAAGTAAAGAAAAGTAAATTAAAATGCGAGAAAAGAGAACACACAGAAAAAGAAACCAGAGTTTTATAGTAGTTTGGCTAATCCTTTCCTACTGTTGAATCATGAGTTTTGATTCATGACAAGCTTCAACGATCAACAATGAGATTAGACGATCAAAGTGACAAAAAGAAAGCTATATAGCCATGGTGAAGTACAAAGGAAACAAGACTTCAAATCCGAGTACGCTATAAAAATCTTTATTGTTTGAGTCGTAATTATAGCTTATAATTGTTAAAATCACTCCTCAAGTAGTTTACACACACTATACAAAAGTTTTAAATATACACACACACACACACACAAAATAGTGTGCACAAATTCTCACTTTGTAAAAAAGTACAGTTCAGTCGACTGGACTGAATTCACTAGTCGATTGAATCTGTGTTCTTTGCACAGACATGCACACGTGCACTCACTTTGAATATTCAGCCAACTGGATATTTTTTACCAGTCGACTGACCATACGCAACTGCCATATTTTCTGAAGGGTTGCTTCTCTTTGCGAAGAGTAACGATCCATTCGAAGAGTTACGGATGCAACTCTTGATTGAAACTCTTCATGAACAGTAGCAACCTTATATACTATATATATAGATCTAAATCCATGATTCTAATCATTCAATTTACTTAAATCTATTCTATTTTCTGATCTATATTTCTGCATTCTAAAAGCTTTCTAATCAAAGATATATTGCTTGAATCTCAGAGTTAATTATTATATACTTCGATGCAAAGCAATATCTTACTTTCTAATCTTCACACACGCAATGCATACTTGAGGATCTGATTATAGAAAGGGTGTACTATCAAAGACAAATCAGTGTTATCAAGAACACACATTGTCAACAACTTTATCGAAATTGTAGAAATCCCGTTAGTTCGTATCGGGGGGAAAAGTCCTCTTCGACTGCTGAGGCGGAAAAATCCTGTTCGGCTGCTCAAGTTTTATATACCTATTTCTTCGGGTTAAGTGAGTGGTTATTGAATGAAATTCCAGAGGGAAGTCTAGGACTGGATGTAGAATGGGAAGTTTGAACTAGTATAAAACTCATGGTATTCTTATGCTTATTTACTTTACTATTATTATCTGTTTCCGCATTTAGATTATAATATATTCTATATTACACGATCCTAAGTATTAGCTATACGGCATACGCACTTTCATTTGGTATCAGAGAACAGTTACATAGTTATTTGATATATTCTAGTAGTATGGAAAATAACATTAACAACAGTTTTATAGTAGGCCAATCCACTACACGACCACCACTATTCAATGGCATGAATTACACTTATTGGTCTACATGTATGAGAATTTAAATGCAAGCAAATGATTTTGATTCATGGAATATCACACAATCTGAATATCATATACCCACAACTGAATTTTCTACATGGTCAAATACACAAAAATTAGATGCTACTGCAAATGCTAAAGTATGAATATGTTGTTTTGCGCCTTGGATAAGAATGAGTTTAATCGTGTTTGCGTGTGCAATACTGCATATGAAACATGGCGAACACTGAAAATAACTCATGAAGGTACTAACAATGTTAAACAAAGCAGGATATCTATGCTTAAGATTCAATTTCAAAATTTTAGAATGAAAGAAAATGAGTCCATTAATGATATGTATTCCAGATTCCAAGATATTTATCATTCATTATTAGGAATAGGAGAAAAAATTTCTGATTTTGATATAGTATCAAAAATCATAAACTCTTTAACGGATGAACGGGAAAGAAAGGTCTTAGCTATTGAAGAAGCAAACATCTTTCCACTATGAAACCAGAAGAGTTAATAGTAAATCTAATGCCATATGAAGCGAATTTGCAGGCAAAGAAAGTTTAAGCACGGGATAAGAAGATTCTAGCATTTCAAGCAGAGAAAGATGATTCAGATTCAGATGAAAAGGATATGGCACTTATTGCTAAAAATTCCAAAAAGTTTTTGAAATTCAAAAGGAATAACAAGTTCAGGAGTAGCAAAAGTAACTCCAATAACAATACTAATAGCAATAAACCGTCATCTTCAGTCATGAAATGCTATGAATGTCATAAGAAGGGCCATATGAAGAGAGATTGTCCAAAACATAAAAAGGATAAATTCAAGAAGGACAAATTCAGAAAGAAAGATTTTTCAGTCATTTGGGACGAATCAGACTCATTAGATAGTGATAGTGACAGCGATAGCGATAGCGACAATGAACAAGCTAATGTATGCTTCATGGCCACAAAAGACGATGTAAGTGATTTAAGTTCTGATGATTTAGTAGAAATTAATTCAGAATTAATAGATTTAGTAAAACAGATTAAAAAGAAGAATAAGGAATTAATAGAAAAACTGAATAGATCAGAATTAGAAGTAGGTATGCTAAAGATGAGAAGAAAATTCTAGAAGACTCAAGAATCTAATTCTAATTTAACTTCCCAAATATCTATGATTACTCAAGATTTAGAAATTCAGAAAAATAAGAATGATGATCTATCAGTAGATATTAAAGATTTAAAATCTGGCTATAGGATTTTAGAATTAGAAAATTCTAGTCTCAAACCAAATTAAAAAATATTTCTAAAAATATTTATAATTTTAATAAAGGAAGAGAAAATCTTTCTAAAATTATAGAAAATTCACAATCTACCTCAAATAAATCAGGACTAGGATATAAAAAATTATTTAAACAAGAATTTAGAGAAGGTTTGAATAACATTAAAAATAGGTTTAAAAAGGATATTAAATCAACTATTTCTAAGGAAATTAAAACTATAAAAATATGGATTCCTAAAAAAAATTTGATGAGGAATAAATATATTAAATCATTCATGGAAACTGTTCATTATAATGATAATCATATTTTTAAAGGGAACTCTAAACCCTATTGGGTTTGGCTTCCTAATATTTAACCCTTAGGACCCTGACAGAGGAAGTGGGTACCAATATTATTCTTTATTTTTTGCAGGTACCACTTAAAAAGAGAGGAAAATGGATAGTGGATAGTGGTTGCTTTAAACATATGACTGACAATAAAGATATGTTAACCAACATTATCTACTCGAATGGAGGATCAGTCACATTTGGAGATAACTCCAAAGGCCATATCATCGGCAAAGGCGATGTCAGCAAAACGATACCTTTAATTTACCTCTCGTTACTGAAGTTTTATTAGTTAAAAATTTAAAACATAATATACTAAGCATAAGTCAATTATGCGATAAAGGTTTTAATATATCGTTTTCAGAAAATAAATGCAATATTACTAATAAAAATCAAGAGTTAATCTTTGAAGGTATACGAGATAGAAATATTTATATTTTAAATATGAATATAAATAATAACTCTAATATGTGTCTGGTAGCAAAAGAAAATGATTCCTGGCAATTAGAAAAACTATGAATATTAAAACTATGAATAAATTAGCCAAAAATAAACTAGTAAACGGTTTACCCAATATAAAATTCAAAATTGACAACATCTGTGATGCATGCCAATTAGAAAAATTAAGAACATCTTCTTTTAAATCTAAGAAAGTAATATCTACCGAACAACCACTTGAACTATTACATATGGATCTTTTTGGGCCTACTCAAATTCAATCGATCAATCATAATAGATATGCATTTGTTATTGTAGATGATTTTTCTAGATATACATTGACTATATTCATGAAAAATAAAAGTGATGCTTTTGAAAAATTTAAAATATTTGTCAAAATAATTGAAAATATTAAAGATTTAAAAATTAAAAATATTAGAAGTGATCATGAGGAGAATTCGAAAATGAAGCTTTTGAACATTTTTGTAATATGAAAGGAATTAATCTCTATTTTTCTTTCCTAGAACACCACAACAAAATGTAATTGTAGAAAGCAAAAATAGAACATTACAGGAATATGCAAGAACTTTATTAAGTACTAAATTTTATGCAGGAATAGAAAAGTTGCCACACATTCAGGGGGAGGAATATATAATCTAAGTTATATATTTCCATATGTAAAGACTCGTCGAAATTGGTTGTCATCAATCAAAAAAGGGGAGAATGTTGAATCATGAGTTTTGATTCATGACAAGCTTCAACGATCAACGATGAGATTAGACGATCAAAGCGACAAAAAGAGAAAGCTATACACACGTAGTGAACTACAAAGGAAACTAGACATCAAACCCGAGTACGCTATAAAAATCTTTATTGTTTTAGTCGTAGTTATAGTTTATAATTGTTAAAATCACTCCTCAAATAGTTTACACACTCTATAAAAAAGTTTTAAATATATATATACACACATATATATATACACAAATAGTGTGCACAAATGCTCACCGTGTAAAAAAGTACAGTTCAGTCGACTGCACTGAATTCACCAGTCGATTGAATCTGTGTTCTTTGCACAGACATGCACACGCGCACTCACTTTGAATATTCAACCAACTAGATATTTTTTACCAGTCGACTGACCGTACGCAACTGCCATATTTTCCGAAGGGTTGCTTCTCTTTGCGAAGAGTAACGATCCAATTCGAAGAGTTACAGATGCAACTCTTGATTGAAACTCTTCATGAACAGTAGAAACCTTATATACTATATATATAGATCTAAATCCATGATTCTAATCATTTAATTTACTTCAATCTATTCTATTTTTTGATCTATATTTCTGCATTCTAAAAGCTTTCTAATCAAAGATATATTGCTTGAGTCTCAGAGTTAATTATTATATACTTCGATTCAAAGCAATATCTTACTTTCTAATCTTCACACACGCAATATATACTTGAGGATTTGATTATAGAAAAGGTGTACTATCAAAGACAAATCAGTGTTATCAAGAACACAAAGTGTCAACAACTTTATCGAAATTGTAGAAGTCATGTTAGTTCGTATCAGTGGGAAAAGTCCTCTTCGGCTACTGAGGCGGAAAAATCCTGTTTGGCTGGCATAAGCATGGGTACTCAGTTCTCTCGGAAGCTATTTCAAGGCAACCACCAATCCACGATCAAGCTAAGTTCCCTATAGTTCAAAAAAGGAAGAAAGAGCTTTAATCAGTAAGACACTGTAGGACTAATAATAACATGGTGCGTGTAGAAATAAGTACATGCAAACAGAGTTAAGAAAAGCAAACTAAAATAAATGGTATTTAACCTAACAGTCAATCTTATAATATATATCGTGATCTATTGATAGCTTGTTGACATCTAGCTTGGGCAATTGTACAACATATACCGTGTAATTTTTACAATAATCGATCAATCCTGCAAATTGGACAGATAAAACTTACAAAATTCATTTGGAGTAAGTTGGGAAATGCAAACTCATCACCAAATCATTCTTAAGTTGCTAAATCATATACCTTTTTACAGCGACTACGTTCACAGCAAGTCTCTGAGTCTAGTAGTAACCTCTGCTTTTGACATTTCTTGCATAATTATCATGTACTAGATTTCAGATTTACCAAAGAAAAAGGTGAAACCTTTCAATACACAAATGAAATGATACCATGTGAAAAGAAATTTTGAGTTCACTTGTGTATCCCACAGTTCTAGCCCAAAGTTTTCTTTTACAAGGTGCAAAAAGTGCCTTAAATTGGGCATAAATTGAACTTGCAGTTAAATATTGAATAAGCACTCTATCGCTGGCAGCAAATACGAGGCAAAATTCAAAAGAGATCAACAACTTGGTCGATAAGCTTTTTACATGATCATAAAGATTCAATTTCATCAAAAATTATACTAAATTTGCTTCATTAAACAACCAAAGAAACAACTTGTAAAAATAGCATTTAAAGCATCTCTTAAAGAAGGTCTTTTTTGAATCTTCGAAGGGAGCTTCCAATGGTATAATTTGTCAAAAGGTAAAAGCTAATTATTCATTTTTGAAAGGGAAGAACAACACAGCATTTCATTTTCGTGTGCATTCATGTTCATCCACATTCATGTGCAATTAGCATGTCAAACATAAATCTTAGATTGAATATAGGTGGCACCATATGTCAAGTAATGCAAGGTTCTATTTGTAAATATTGCACATGTATTTTAAATTAAGTGTTAAATAGAATTTTGTAGTTGTCTGGTAAAATAAAGGATGGTAAATGTATATTTAATCAGAATCAACTATGATGAGTTCATGGAAACTTAAAATTATAATTTATAGATGTTGCTGTATGAGACAAAATTGTGGTAAACAAAGTAACTCTGCTGTGTAGTCACAGATTGAAAGCCTGTTATTCAACACAAATCACTAATCAAATTCTTAAGCCAATCAAATAAAGTTCTAAACATATTTCTTTTTGAAATTATGGATAGTTCCCAAAAAATACTATTAAAAAAACCAAACAAAAGTTGTTGTAATTACATACTCACATAAGTATTCAAAATCAAGAAAATAATCAAAGCCAAATCAAAAGTTTCCAAGTACATACATCATTAAAATTGAAGTATCAAAATTTCTAAACAAGTGAAATTAACATCAACAGCCAACATTCTTTTTGTATTCACAAAGCAAAATCCTACCATTCAATTCTTGTCCGCGTTAACCTTAATAAAAACCCAAGAGATTTTTAAAAGGAAATTTTTACAGACATATCTATAATCATCAATTTTCACTTCAAAGAAAATCAGATAAAGCAAAATTGCCAGCTTTCTTCTCCAAAACACATATTTCCCTGCCTAATTTATACGTATTTAACTCGTCAACATCTACCACCAATCAAACCCGTGAAATTTAACAAATAAAACAAAAAACAAAGTAATACTGCTTGAAGCTCGTTAAGCACTGCCTTGCCAGCCCCAGAATTCACGAACTTCTCTCTAATCTTACTAATCACGTCGTTGATTACCCTACATAAACACTCGACACGTTCTCCATGGCCATTTCTCCTGATCTAAAGCTCGTGAGTAAAAGAATTGTGAGAATATTTCGATCAAATCAAATTGAATCACTCATTTATTAACATTTGAAATTTGAAAATGAAAGGAATAAAAGATGGGGGATAAGTTGATATTGATAGAATAAATTTGATAAAAAGAGCGAAATTTAGGCTGTGTTTGTTTCAAACAATAAAGAGCTGAATACTTAATTAAATAAGTGATAAGTGGATGCTGTCATGTTTGTTTTCGAACAAGTGCTTTCATTAAGCTCTCATATTCACTTAATTGAATAAGCAAATTTTTAATGCTTATTGCAAATGCTGATCACTTGTTACACAATACTTTCCAACTATACCCGTATACAACATAATAGGTAATTGTTTTATAATTTTTCTAAATTATATCACACAGTTAGAATAGTTCAAATATAACTCGATTTTGTTTTCATTTGGTGATTTTTTCGTTTTGTTTTGATTTTAATTTTATAGTGTAGTTTCCAATCACTGGAAACGAATATACTAAAAAGTAATGACGAATAAAATTTAATGTCAACCTAAAGCAATGAATTAAATTATGTAATGCAGACATGAAAAATTATAAATAACTAATTTCAACAAGTTAAACAATACAGATTTATTTAAAGTAAACGAAAACTTAAACAAGATCTGCAATGCAAATGCAAAATATCAATATATTACAAAATTATGAAAAGCTGGACAAAATCATAAAATATGTTTAAAATAACTGATTTCAACACATTGAATACACATAAACATATTAATAATGATGAAAAATATTAATTGATAATCCAAACATAAGCAAACTTCAATTTTGTTATAGTGAAATATTTTCTTCTCGAACAAACTCATAAATTATATTTACGTCATCAAATTTTCAATTTTCAACGTATTTTATAGATTTTGTAATACATACACACGTGTGCCTTGTTTGTATATAAATGTAAGATATAAAATAAGACGATCAAGTACATTTTATATGATAGTTGCACTGAAGTATAGTTAATTTAACATTGAAGGGTAATATTGTCAAAGTAGTAATTTATGTTCACAAAATAAATTTCTAATCAGAATATAAACAAACAATATTTTAAGCATTCAGCAATCAGCATTCAGAATTCAGCATTCAACATTCAGCATTCAGCATTTTAAACAAATGATGCCTTAGTCATTAGCAAGTTCGATCTGTTTAGTTTGGGATTTTGATGTGTTTATTTAGGTTCAATGCGTTTATTTAGGAATTGGAATTTGAATGAAAGTTGGGAGAGATATTTTCTATGCAAACAAAAAACGAGGAAAAAGTTTATTAATTTGTAAACTCTGGTGGGACAACTATCCATGCTTTTTTGGTTCAGACCATTTGATGTTGGGCAAGTGACAATACGTAAACCTTCTAAATGGTTGGTTTGACTATCGAAAATGCACAATAATATAACGTGGTAGTAAAAGTACATAAACTACACCTTATATACAGTGAATATTATATCGATCAATGGGGAATATTAACAATCTAACCCGATAATTAAATACTAATAAATACCGCAATCTATGCAACCACCAACACTGGTCAAAACAAGCAAAAATTAAAAAAGATACAAGAGATTTAATATCTTATATGTACATACTGGATGTTATACCAATTGGTGGAAAACATCGAAGATCTAGCTAGACAATTAAAAACTAACATATATCATAATCTATACGACCACCAAAACTAGTTAACACAAAAATTAAGAAAAATACAAAAGATTTAACATGGTTCTATCACATTAATCTATACGCACGAAAGCCAACAACTTTTTTATTCAACTAACGATTACATAAGGTTACAAACACAAAACTAAATGTCAAAGATCAAAATAAAGGGAAGAAATTCAATAATTTTAATAAAAAGAAAGGAAATACACTAAGTACTAAACAATATTGAAAAAAAATCATACTTCGATAAAGTGGGAAGAATTTTCAATTTTTACATAATTTATGGAAACTATCATCAGTTTATATGAAGGAGATTAAAATATTTTTAATTTGTCTGACCAGAGCCCTTGGTTAAAGACTAGAAATCAACACCATTGATATAGAGAAGCTCAACGTAACTAATTTCTACTGCTTAACTATATTTTCTTTCAAACTTCAAATTTGGATAACTTTAACTTTGTAGCTCCTTTTTTTACATTATGAAGCTCGTGCACTCTTCTCTAATATTATAGACAATGTAGCAAATATTTGAACCACAAATTCGAAACATCACAAATATACACACCTCTCACATTAATTAACAATAAAATAGGAGTTGTTGGAGTCGGAAAAATTTAACTTGCAAGTCACCCATGTGAATATGGAACGTGTTTTACTATTATAAACAAGCCTTATAAATGTGATCAAATAGAAATAAAATATTAAAGGCATAAAGATGTTACCGTCATGGTAGGAATGCATATAGACCGAAGTGATTTTCAATTTTTAAAGGAACAAATTGAGCATGTCACACTACTATATATGGGTTTATAATCCCCAAATTGCATCATCTATATTTTCCCCTAGCCATCTTCTAAAGACAAATACAGATGTAGACTTGTCTAATTTTAAAGATCATATCCATTTCTTTCTCCTAATCAACTCATAAAATCAGGTATGGCTTCTGCAATATATTTGTTTCTCTTATATCTTTCTTGACGAGATTACTTAACGAGATTAAAATAGGCTACTGTAATGGCCTAACTTTTCGACCCTCGAATGTCGACACTAAATACATCCATCGTATTCGTATGCCAAGCACTCAAGTGCTGGAAACATAGAAAGTTAGGATAAAATAAAATAAAAGAAGAATAGAACGGGAAAGGAAGAACATAACATCAGAATCTCACAATAGAATGGTAACATATAATACTAAAGGAATAGTACAAAGGGTTACTTTGAATACATAAATTTTAGAGTTACTAAAACCTAAGTACTATCATCAGGCTGGACACTTATAACTGCATGTCCTTACAATGCTGTTATATACAATACATAGATGCAGCGGATATAAGAATACTACGGAAGGTAATCATCCAGTTCTTTTCCATAAGCTCCAAAACATCCATAGTTAAATCTGGAAAAATATATGGGGCTGACCTTTGCATTATAAGAGGACGCACTCGGATCAGTCGGTTAAAATACCATGAGAAAACTCAAGATAATGCAATATGTAACAATAATCACTGAGACTGTACGAATTCCCGTAACTGTTTTTTCTCAAAAGAAACCAACCATTTATTAGGTTTAATATAATAATATAATGTATAATGTATAGTATATAGCATATAAATCATATCAAATAGCTACTGTGTGAAAGCCATAGTAGTAATATGTACACAATTAATATCACTAAGGCACGTTCGTATACAGATTGTTTTCCGTGGAGGCACCTTCAGTAAAATGAGGTGGATCTCCATGACAAGGATCGGAAACTTCCTTCCGAGCATCATGTATCTCTATATAGGATATACTCTAAGGTAAACACAACTGGCTCAACGATGAACTGCGTGGTACCAAGTATCAACGACTCCTATGTGCAACATATCAATAACCATACTCTAGATATGGAGTTGATATACCCTCATGGGTAAGCTAAACCTGAGATTATGCATCCTTCTATAGTTTTAGCCATTTCTAAGTCGAGGCTACATTCGACACCTTCCACTCAAGTCTTCATCCGTCGAACATCACACGAATCCATAATTGGATTCCTTTATCTCAAACAGATCACAAATCAGTGCATGTATTCGAGCATCTCAAACTTCTATAAATATTTCCCACACAGACCTCTAAAGAATGCTAATGTCGCCCTCTCATTTGAAATACTCCTCAAGATAGAAGGTCCTACACAATAGCATCATTCAAAATGTTAACGCCGACATTTCCCTTGGACTTAAACTTAGGATAGACAGTTTAACTCCATAACATTCCACTTCATAACCACTTCCAGAACATAGATCGCGTATATATTTTTGAAGTGATTATGGATTTTGATTCATCTCATATAAGAACACTCTTCTCGCTTACTGGACTGTCCAAAACCAATCAATGAATTCCTAGTTAACTCAATTTTGGTTCACTGGGAAATAAGCAAAAGCTAGAGACGTTTCATACCAATACTCCTTACGGCGGTTCTTATTAGTATGAAATCGTGTAGCCTTTCGATAATTTCTTAAGTCAATATTTGGTTAAGTTCGATAATCGACTAATCAATTATCTAGTCAAAATAATTTCTTACAAATCACGATTGGTACTCCTAACTCGTTTTCGACATTCCAACTCAACTATTCCTCGTTCAAGAGTGAAGACAGGTAAGCTTCAGCATTGGTTGCATCAAGCCTTACCTAGACACTTCATTCTTGAATCTCACAAATAGATAAGTCTACCTCGTTATCTTTTAGTGTTAAGTATAGTATTAATGATTTTCATAAACAATAAGAAATCAACATGATTAACATGTTTTCGATAGTCAAGAGGGAAGCCTAGTAGATTAGAGCTCTATTGCCCCATCAATTCTCGACATCAATCTTAACTCTCACAAATAGATAAACTTACTTCGTTGACTTTTAGCATTAAGCATAGTCAATCACTATTTAAACAGGTAATTAAACAACCAATCACTTGGCCATTTAGAATTTCTGACCCCTTTCTAATCCTTTTGTTTATACTTTTAAATATTTGGAAATTAGTATAATAGGTTTCATAATATTTACTTAAAATATTACTTTAAAATAACAAGTTTATAAAATCTCTTAAAAACTGGAGAACGACATAATTTCAACAAAATATTTCTTCCTTAAAAATTCACAACTAACTCACAAAAATTCATAAATATCTCAAACTAATTTTGAAATACTCTAATAATAATTAGTAAACACTTATCAAAATAATGAAGTAAACTTAAATTTAAATATCTTTTCAAACCTTTAAGTCCAAAATCAAGGCTAAATGAGGGAGTTTTGCATAAGTGAAGTTTTAGTCAGTTTTCGAGATGTTACTTAACTTTTTAATACTCAAGCATTTAATAGAAACAAACACACATATATATATATATATATATATATATATATATAAGACATTACAAATATAGCAAGAAACCCCTAAGGATCTCTCTACGAAATTCCATAGAATTCGCTAAAAACAAAGCAATTCACAACTGCATTCATAGCAACTATCGCGTAAGTGCACTTTCTAATCTGAGTCCGGTCTAAACCGAAGTCCATTTGGTAACCTATATGCTTTGTTCAATGTCATGTCACAAGTCATACAAGTCCATTCCATGTTTTTTCAATTCCACATACATGGATCGCATATGTCACTAACTTTCAAAGCAAGAATCCAAACCAATGTTTTACATAAGTTAACAACAATTCAAACAACATAAACAAAATCAAACATAAACATAATCAAACACAAGCATACACACACACACATATTCATTCAAAGTGAGGTGTTAACTCACCTTTACCCTCACAAAAAACCAAGATCTAAAAATCAAAGTCCAAACCCATGCTAGCAACCTTCTTTCCCTTCCTCGTCTTTTTGCTTTTGCCTTGCTTTTTCCCCATCCTTCTCCTATATTGCTCATGGCCTATTCCAATATGGTGAGTGTGGCTTCACTTCATCAAATTTTAGATTGGTGGAAGGTGTTATAATATTATACTAAGCCTTGTAGCAATGTTGGAAGTCATTTGAAGTTGATTTGCAATTATTTTCTTTAGAACATAAGAGATGATGAAGAAGAAGAAGTTATTGATTTTTCAACTCAAAGCTTTGTAATGTTTTGGAATGATACTAAGGGTGTTCCCCTCCTTATATAGGCTTAGGAATGGTGTTACTTAAGCTCTCTCTCACCCCCTAACCATGTCATAGAAGCTTCACCTCCCATTGATTCTCTTTTACATCACTTCTCCTTTATGCATATCACTCTTATACCCTTCTCATAATAATATATTTTATCCATTAGAAGCTTATAGAATATTCCAAGATTTATGAAGAGAAGAGTGTGTTAATTAGTTGCTAATATGTTTATTTGATCATTAGATAAGTACACAAGGGTTCGAACAAATTATATCGATTGAAAAGCTGTTTACCGATAAACCGATTTTCGGTCACATTATCGAAGAATATACTTTTGTAAAAAAAAAATTCAAAAACAAGTTTCATATCATTAATTATTAATTAAATGATGTCTAACAAAGTTACAAAAATCATGTTTATAATACTTAATTATATTTTAAAACATTTCGATATTCGAAGACGGAGTGCTCAAATTTCTAAGTCGCTATAATTATTTATTCAGATCTTGGTTTTCATAATTAGTTAACTATAGAGTCCGTTATAGTTTTTATCAAGTGATGTTAGAGTCGCTTATTATTGATTTCACTGAGAATTTTTTATTTTTTATTTGAGAATTGCACTTTTTTCTGAAAACCAGACCCACCAAAAGCTCATCCACCGATGCTCCAAAATAACAAGATATGTACAAAATACATTTCAAAATAACAGTAAGGAAAAACAAGCTTCCTAGATTCGGATCGGTCCAGATATACTATGCTTCAAGCCTAAAATTCCACTACACGACCCAACCCAGTAGATATCTCTAGAAGCAATTCCAGTAGAAAAATCTTGAACCACATTTCAATCTTTACTTTCCATTTGTAAACTGAACTTGTCTTCAATGGTGGAAATAGAAATCAAATCTTTTCTCCTCCGATTTATGTTTCGACTATCACTAATTAATTTCTCTGCTCCACTACTTCAAAAGCAGCATTTAAAAGCTTAACAACATCTTATTGTACCTGAAGAATTGTAATTTGTTGCATTTCCAATTTTACATTTAGATATTGAAGTAAATCCTATTTCATCATCTGGAAAACCAAGTCAATGTAAAATTTATGTCTGTGATAGATTAACCTTCTCAAATCAGATATATTCGTACTGCAATAGGTGCAAAAGCTTCCCTGGATGGGAAGAAAACCACAAAAAGACGTATAAGGGAGTACGTATGTTCTGCCTTCAGCAAAGCCACTTCAGCGGTGATAGTTAACAGTTCTAATACCTTCATTTATTTCTTATTTTGTGTTAGTGATCTGGGATCTAAATTTTGATATATCTGCTCTGATGATAACTACTTGGGTTATGAGTTTGCAGAAGTCATGTTTATCCATGATTTGGTTTCTGAAAATGTGATTGTTCCTCTCTCTACAAAGATCAAATGCAAGTTGATAGTGTAATTTGGGAAAGATCATCACTAAAAATTTATTATGAAAGATTCCTAATTATCACTAAAAGTTGATAGTTTTTATCGTTCTCTTGATGAATCTGTGTATTTCTATTTTAGACCTTAAAATAAAAAACTCATTTTGTCCCATTTCTGTCTATATTAGTCAATTATTCCATCAACCATCATATGCTCTGTCCTGTCCTTGTTTGAATAGATGTGCCTCTTCCCAATTTATTGATCAATTTACCACCTTGTAGCCAAGGAACATACTAAATAGAAGTTGTTTTACCATCGACCACTTATTTATTCATACACTTGATGTCTATTTTTCAGCAAAAATTTTCAAACTCCCGAGTCATTTGATCGTAGGCTCTAACGCCCACAAACTTCTATTTCTCACATATTTAGCATTCATCAGATTAGCCCAAATACTATTATTATTCACAATTTTCCAAATTAATTTGACGTTATGAGCTATATTTAATTCTTACATATCTTTTAAACCAAAACCCCCCTCCATCTTATGTTTGGAGATCACTTCCCATGGTATACTGCTACCACCATTCCATAAGAAATTTAAACAAAATTGTTTAATTTTATTAATCGTACCGCAAGGAAGTTTAAAAAATACGTCCAAAATTTAACATATGGAATATGAAATTATCTAACTTTTAATTATGTTTGAATCGAGATCTACTTTTAATTTGGGATATGGAATTATATTGATATCCTATTTCTAGGTAATATTTTTTATTTACATTTATAAATTGTGAGATCTAAGACTTATTAAATCTCTATATTGTTTATAGAATATTTGGATAGTTTATATAAATGTAATTCTTTATATTTTGTTCAAGTCATTTAAGATATAACTTTTTGTGATACTACATAAGATCTTTGTAAATTTATTGATTGGAACTATTTTTGTAATTTTGATCATAAATGATTTTAGATCTATTAATAGGGACTTGTTTATTATATAACATTAGACATAAATATGTATATTGTTGTCCTATTATTTTTTATTTCTATAGAGACTTGTTTAAACATAACTTTAGACATAAATATGTATATTGTTGTCCTATTATTGTTTATTTCGATAAAATTTGTTTTGATTCTGAAGAATTTATTATATCTTTGTAGATATAATTAATTAATCAAGGGCGTTTCTTTTTTGTCAAGCCCACTTGATCTAGCCAGCTAGATGCAAATTATGATACAATTAAATTTCGATTAGATTCATTTAATGACTAAGACAAAGAATTTTATGACTGCATTTATGCATATTCTTTTAATAGTCTATTTGAGTTTAGTATTAAAATAATCATAATCATAATCATAATCATAATCATAATTGATTACTAAGAAACCAATTAGATATATGTAAGCTTTTGATTTTAGTTTTCTTTTGGGATATTGATTCTATGTGTTTGGATTATTTTATTTGAAATGTGTAATTAAGTTGCAAATAATAATTGATCAAGTTCATCAAATATTAATTTTGAAAGTTAATGTTTAGACGAGTATGGTACAAATTATGAAATAACTTATAAATTCATACATATGGAAAATATTCAAATCACAATCAGCCATTAATTAAAAAATTATGGTTTTATGCTATTTGTAGAATTTGGTAGTTCCAAATTGAGAAATTCATTATTCAATTTAATAAATTCTATCCACTAAAAACCCTATATCATTTTGGGTAACTCTTTCTTTCTATTATTAGTTAACCTCTATTAAGACAACATCATTTCTTTTATCTTAATTGGATTTTGATCTAAATTCAATATCAATAAGTTATGTAAATTTGACTTTTAAGTATTAATCATGATTGATATTTAAGTGATTTTGGAAAAATAAATAAGTTATAAGATATTACTAATTATATACCAATATTAATTAAAGTGTATATAGGCATTTATTTCATATATTGTGCTTAAATGAGAAAATGAAATATTCTCAATAATTTTAAAAGAACAAAAGAAGGATGACCTTAATGCTTATATTACAACAACCCGCCTTTTTTGACCCTTGAATTTAATGTTCGAACAAATGTTAACATCTTACAAACTAAAAATGATGAGTCGTTATTATATGATAACAAGAACAAATTTTTTAATTATGTGACGCTCCACTTCTATACTCACACTAGCCAAGGACACTACGAGGTAATGCCGTCGACTGGCGCGAAGAATAAGGCTGTTGAGGAGCGACCATCTATGTAATTGCTTTGTGCGGGTACCGATATGTCAGATAGTATAACATACATTTCATTTCAAGAGAAAATCTGACATATCAAATACAAACTCAAAGCTACTACACAGTGGCTATAAGGCCTTTGGAAACAAATATAAAATAAGCATAACACAAATCAATTCAAATCAAAAGCAAATGAACATAAATAGATATTAGGAATTCATACCTAACAACAATGAAAGTTATAGATGTAGGAGTGAGTTCAAAAACTCACCTTTAACCCAAAAACAACAAGTGAGAAGCTTTAAAACAAAACAAGACCAATTCCTCTTCAATAAACCTATAAATCTTCAATCTATTATCAAAGGTGAAGTTTTTTCTAAGTTAGGTTACAGGAATTTCTGAAAATTGAAGAGAGATAGAGATGGAGAAGACGAAGATGATGCTTATCTAAGCTTCTCTTTGATATTATAGCAAGAACTTGAATTTCCTAGAGAACTAGGGCTTAGGAATTTTAGTTTCGCTTTCTTTTCCCCATTTTTACTTTAGCTTGAGAATGTTAGGAAATGAAAAAGAACGAAGAGGAGAGGGGGTAGAGTTAGGGTATTATGTTGGGTTAATGGGTTGAAACCCAAACCCTAACAGAAAAATAGCAAAATTCTAGTCAACTCAAAACATACTGATGTTTATACTCAAAAAGGTCACAAACGCCGTTTTGGACTCAATGGAAGTGGTCTCGAGTCCTAATTCGACAGTTTACAAAAAGTAGAATTTCAGACTTTAATCCGACTAACGATGCTATATTTAAATAAAACATTTAAATATACAATTGTAAAATATGCAGGTTGTTACAGACTCTCCTCCTTAAACAAATTGCGTCCTCGCAATACTTAAGAAGAAAATATAGAATAACAACCATAAAAGCATATCAACACAAAAGAAAATTTGAAATAAGAAGTTCACCTCAAAGAGCCCGAGAGAGTACGTCCGGATGTGTTCGCTCGATGAATTCTCTGTATTTCCAAGAACAATTTTTAGGATTTGAGGACCATTAAACTTTCACAAGCGGAACATCTTTATTACGAAGGCGTTTAACTTTCGTAGCAATGATAAGAATAAGATGTTGCTTATAAGTCAAATTAGGTGAAACTTCAATTTCTTCAAAAACACCGGGCTCAAGAATAGAATCGGAAATCTCTAAGGCATTTCCGTAGATGAGAGACGTGGAAAACGTCATGAATAGCAGAAAATTGAGCCGGTAATAAAAGGCAATAAGCCATGAAATCATTACGTTCGGTGATGGGAAATGGGCCAATATATCGAGGCGCTAATTTTCTCGATCGACTAAAATGCACAACACCCTTCATAGGTGAAACACGAATAAACACCAAGTCTCCCATGGAAAATTCTAAATTCCTTCTTCGGTTATCGGCATAGGATTTTTGTCTACTCTGAGCTTCTTTCATCCTATGACGAATAATTTGCCAATATATCGAGGCGCTAATTTGCCAATATATCGATGCGCTAATTTTCCCGATCGGCTGAAACGCCCAACACCCTTCATAGGTGAAACACGAATAAACACCAAGTCTCCCACAAAAAATTATAAATTCGTTCTTCGGTTATCGGCATAGAATTTTTATCTACTCTGGGCTTCTTTCATCCTATGACAAATAAAGTCAATCTTTTCTGTGGAATCACGAATAATATCTGGACCTAAAACCAGCTTCTCGTCGGCCTCAAGCCAACATGAAGTAGATCGGCATGGCCTTCCGTAGAGTGCCTCGAAAGGTGCCATACCAATACTAGATTGGAAGCTATTATTATAGGAAAACTCAACAAGAGAAATATGATCTTTCCAACTTCCACCAAAATCATGAACACATGCACGAAGAAGATCTCAAGAGTTTGATTCACATGCTCTGTTTGTCCATCGAACTGAGGATGATAAGCGGTGCTAAAATTAAGCTTCGTTCCCAAAGCATTTTGAAGACTCTTCCAAAATCCACTAGTAAATAATGATTCACGATCGCTAACAATAGAAGTAGGAACTCCATGCAATTTAACAATTTCTCTAACATAGACTTTGGCCAGGATAGGTACGGTCTAGTTAGACCGAACGGAAATAAAATGGACGGATTTTGTAAGTCTATCTACTATCACCCACAAACTATCATGACCTGAACGAGAACGGGGAAGACCGTCAATAAAGTCCATGGATACTTGATCCACTTCCAAATGGGAATGTCTAAAGGTTGAAATAACCCACCGGGCCTTTGATGCTCGGCCTTGATGAGTTAGCAAGTCATACAACGCTTAATAAAGTTAAAAATATCTGATTTCATTCCATCCCAATAATAAAGTCGCTTCATATTCGCATACATTTTACTGCTATCGGGATGAAAGGTAAATTTGGAATGATGAAAATCTTCTAGAATATCTTTACAATGATCACTAATATTCGGCACGATAAGTTTATCAAATTTTCGAATGCCGCCACGAGCATCGATTTTAGAGTCTTTCAAACCATCAATATTTCTTTCCCTACAACTTTGGCTAAGATGAGCCAATTCGGGATCATGCTTTTGAGCATCAAGAATACGGTCTAAAGAGATGGATAAGCCTCAAGGCTACATAGAACAAGAGATGAACATGAATCGAATTTACGATCTCGAATCTCATAAGTGGATAAAGTCTCGTGATCATTCCATTCAGATATCATCATTGAAACAACTGCTTGTTGCTTACGACTAAGGGCATCGGCAACACGATTCCCCTTTCTGGGAGTATAAAGAATATCAAGATCATAAGATGTAAGGAATTCGAGCCAACGTTATTGACGCAAATTAAGTTCCTTTTGAGAAAATAAATACTTTAAAGATTTATGATCGTTGTAGAGAACAAATTTCTCTCCTAAAAGATAATGACACCAAATTTTAAGGGCGAAAGCAATAGCCGTGAGCTCTAAATCATGAGTGGAATATCTAGTCTCGACAAACTTTAATTGCCTAGAAGCATAAACGATAACACGTTCCCTTTGCATGAGAACGGCACCCAAACCAACATGACTAGCATCGGTATAAACAATAAAGTCTCGGTTTTCTTCGGGAATCACAAGAATAGGAGCATCGAAAAGGAGCTCTTTTAATTTCTGAAAAGCAACTTCACATTTGTCTGATCAAATGTATTTAACTTCCTTCTTTGTCAAATTAGGAAGAGGCACGGAAATTTTAGAAAAGTTTTTTATGAGCTGACGGTAATAACTTGCCAATCCAAGAAAGCTACGAATTTCCGTCATACTCTACGGTCTCTTTAAATTTTGAATTGCTTCAATCTTTGAAGGATCCATGGAAATTCCGGATTCAGAAATAATATGTCCAAGAAATTTCACATGAGATTGCCAAAAGTGGCACTTAATTTTTTTTGCTTTCAATTGATTGTTCCTAAGAGTTTCCAACACAACCCGAAAATGTTTCATGCTCTTCCTCGGTTTTAGAATAAATAAGAATATCATCCATAAAAATGAGGACAAATCGATCGAGGAAGTCTTTGAAAACTCGATTCATAAGGTCAACGAAATAAGCTGGAGCATTCGTTAAACCAAATGGCATAACAAGCCATTCATAAGACCCATAACGAGTACAGAACGACTCAAAGGAATGCCATCCTCTGCAATACGAAGCTGATGAAAAACGATTGCTAAATCTAATTGTGAAAAGACTCTAGCACCGCTAAGTTGATCGAATAGATCATCAATCCGAGGTAAATGATATTTATTCTTTATGGTGAGATCATTAAGCTTGCGGTAGTCAACGCAAAGCCTAAGTGTGTCATCGGATTTCTTCACAAAATAGCTAAAGCTCTCCAAGGAGAGGAACTAGAACGAATAAATTGCTTCTCTTCCAATTCGGATAAATGTTTACGGATCTCCTCATTTTTCTTATTGGACATACGATAAGGAGGACGAGTGATAGGTAGAGCTCTAGAGATTAAATTAATTCCGAACTCAATTGCTTGCTTAGGAGGTAATCTTAAAAATGACTCAAATATGTCAGAAAATTCACGAACAATGTGAATGAGGGAGATGACATCTTCCTCATCATCATTATCGTCATCATGAGGGTTTAGGGAATATAAGGATGCTGCCAAATTGGAATCTGAATCTTTAAGAACAATAGAAATCTGCTTAACAGATTGAGGATGTTGAAGATGAATAGTCCTCTCAGGACATAGGATGCGGGTTTCATAACGGTTAAGCCAATCCATTCCCAAAATCATTTCGAAGCCTAAGTAACGCATAACATGCAAATCGACTCGAAATAATAATCACATAAAATAATCTCGACATCATTACAAAGTAAACTGAGTGTTGCGGATCCACCAATCGGATTCGCAATTCTCAGTGAAGTCATCAAAGCCATAACACTTAAAGAAAAAGTGTCAACAAGTTCTTTTGATATAAAAGAGTGGGATGCACTCGTGTCAAAAAGAACTCGAATAAGATGATCACGAAACATAATAATGCCATCAGGGATAGAGTGAGAAATGTCTTGACCAAGAGAAGTGTTACTAGGCACTTGCACAACATTTAGCTTTCCCTCTTTCTTGCCCTGATGTTTGGGACATGAAGATATAGGATGACCTGAACTTTTGAAATAGCGGCAAGTAAGGGGCTTCGGACACTTATTTGCATAATGGTCCTTAGAACCACAATTGTAGCATTGACCATGGCTAGAGGTAGGAGTCTTTGCTACCGAAGTTGCTTACTTCGATTTCTTATTGGGATTAGGGTTTAACTTAATAGGCCTCTTCTTGTTGTTGTTGAAGTTCTATTTGGCACCCACAACTTCAACATCACTTTCCTTATCGGCATCTTCAAGTGGAAGAGCGATATCAACAAGCTGATCAAAAGAAACTTCCAATTTCAGGAGTAAAGGCTTTTTGAGGTTCTTATTCAACCCATAAATAAACCTCTAATTTTTCTTCAATGGGGTATTAATGTACTCGACCCCATATTTAGAGAGAGATTCAAAAGATGCAATGTAATCCATCACAGAAGATTCACCTTGAACAAGGTTGATAAAGCGTCGAGCTAAAGTTACCTTTTCAGCCTCCGACACAAACTTTAACTCAAATCTTCCTAGAATCGCTCCCAAGTAAGATCCGCTTCGATAATCTTAGAAACCAAAAGCTCATACCAATATAATGCTCTCTCTTGGAGCATACTATAAGCCACTTGGACACAATGTAGATCAATAACATTTATGCGAGAAAAGATGCGATCGCATGTTCTAAGCCAAGCTTGGACTTCTATAATGCTTTCGGAACCTTTGAATGGATTTCCACCCAAACTGATATAATCACTGCACAAGCGTGCAAACCTAGATTTAGGGTGAGTAGGCTCAGGAATGGGTCAGCGGCTTGAGCATTCTTTACTAGAATTAAAAGCTACTGGGCGGACATGAATACTCCATCCTAAGGAGTAGCACTGGATTGACCGACGCTTGGACGACCTGTTCTAACCATTTCTCTTCTTTAAGAAAGAGAGAGAGAGAGAGAGAAAGAAAGAAGAAAAAGGTTATTCTCAGAATGAATATCAAAAAATCACGATTGATAAAACAATGCATCATAAAAGAAATTAGGATAGAACGGGTCCTAAGACTCGGGTAAATCCTAAGGCACGATTCCTAAGAAAGACTTAGGACAATGATCCTTGCTGTAAAATTCTATATTTGTTTCGAAGTTTGGCTCTAATACCAAGCTGTGACTCCCCTCCTTTATGCTCACACTTGCCAAGGACACTACGAGGTGATGCCGTCGACTAGCGCGAAGAATAAGGCTGTTGAGGAGCGACCATCTGTGTAATTGCTTTGTGCGAGTACCGATATGTCAGATAGTATAACACACATTTTATTTTAAGAGGAAATCCGACATATCAAATACAAACTCAAAGCTACTACACAGTGGCGATCAGGCCTTTGGAACAAATATAAAATAAGCATAATACAAATCAATTCAAATCAAAAGCAAATGAACATGAATAGATGTTAGGATTTCATACTTAGCAACAATGAAAGTTATATACATAGATGTGAGTTCAAAAACTCATCTTTAAACCCAAATATAACAAGTGAGAAGCTTTAAAACAAAGCAAGACCAATTCCCCTTCAATACACCTTTAGAGTCTTCAATCTATTATCAAAGGTGAAGTTTTTCCTAAGTTAGGTTATAGGAATTTCTAAAAATTGAAGAGAGATTGAGATGGAGAAGATGAAGATGATGCTTACCTAAGCTTCTCATTGATTTTAGAGCAAGAACTTGAATTTCCTAAGAGAACTAGGGCTTAGGAATTTTAATTTCCCCTTTTCCCCAATTTTTACTTTAGTTTGAGAGTGTTAGGAAATGAAAATGAATGAAGAGGAGAAGGGATGGAGTTAGGGTATTATGTTGGGTTAATGGGATTAAACCCAAACCCAAAGCCCAATAGAAAAATAGAAAAATTCTTGGCAACTCCAAACATATCGATGTTTATATTCAAAAAGGTCGCAAATGTCGTTTTGGACTCAATGGAAATGGTCTCGAGTCCTAATTCGACAGTATACAAAAATTAGTATTTTGGATTTTAATCCGACTAACGATGCTATATTTAAATAAAATATTTAAATATAAAATTGTAAAATATGCAGGTTATTACAAATTATAAACTTTCTAAACTTGCAGTGGAAGAAAACAACATATAATAAAAAAATTATATTCATCATCGATCCAAATACATAGTTAGATTTGTACAATAAATTCCAATCCACCGACGTCGTATTATAACGTCAGATGGTATATACAGTAAGGAATGTGAATGTCTTCATCGTCTACACCTTCGACATCTCGTACTCTAATTTGACTCCAATTGGTCATCAACTCGTCGGTACACCAAAAAAGGTGGAGAGGATCAGACATACATTTAAGTAAATGAAACATATCTATCTTTTATATACTACAAAATGATTGGTAAGATCTAGTTAGTGTCTCTTAACCCATTTGCACATATCTTAAATTGCTTACTTGCATTCGAAAAGTAATATTAACACTACTCTAGGTTGACTACTTGACTAAGGTCATATTACGTCTCTTCGTACACTATACTCAAAATCATACTCAATCAATAAGGTCGACAAGAAAAACATTAATGAGGGGACACCAATTTTTCCAAAATAACTATTTACACTATATCTAAGCAGTTTCCTCAAAACAATTATTTCAAAGATCTCTAAGGGAATGACAACTTCTACATATCAACTATTTGTTTTAATAACGGAGGGAACAAATATTTCCCTAGGGGTGCTATTCCCTACACTATATGTGCCTAAAAAATAGCTACTCAACAAATCAATAACACAATAAACATGCCCAATATCCACTATCTGATCAGTTCGTGTACAATATCTAACATCAAAAAATCAATAATAAACCTAATTTCATACACATTAGACTCACGCATGTAAACAACATCTATATTCCTTGCTATGTCAATATTATACCGCATTTCCTCCTGCGATGTAGCCCGAAGCATCTTACGAAGTCTAGATTCTACAAATGTCCCCTGGTCGCATCTACCCAATTGGATCTAGGTTCAACTTGGGCCAGCTCATTCAACCGATCCACCGATCCTAATAACCAATCATGCTGTTGTTAACTTGTCTTATGGTTATAAGAACATGTTGACAGTTTAATGCTCATTTTTGAGCATTCTCCATTATGTCTTCGTTCATTTGTTCTTTGATTATTTTAGGTTTTCAGTATTTTATTTATACTTGATTAAATTGAGTATACTATCATTTACTTCACTAGGCGACTTCCTTAACACAATTGAACACGTATCTTCATTTGGGGTATATCTTCATCTACATTCAATTCATTTATAGTAAACTTAATTGTCACTTAGATCATTGGTTCAACCATTATAAATAAGTGTAAATATATAGTAATATCCTAATTAGACCCCTAACAATGGTTAAGTAGTTTAATTGTATTACCTACATATGGAAACGATCCACTAACATCAAATTTGAAAGTCTAAACCAAAAGAAGAAGCAATCTCCACTGTTTGAAAAACGTGCTTGAAAACTTTGATGAGTCATCATAAACTCCATACCAGATCATACCCATCATCTCAGTGATCATTTTGATAACAAAAATTCCAGATTTCGTTAAGATTGGAGTGAGTTAACGTATTTTGAAGAATAAAGAGGATAAGGGAAGTATGTTGGTCTAGAGAAGAAGAGAAATGAAGGAATATTCAATTTTTAAAAGTGAGTTGTGTATATATATTTGGAGGGAACATTATATATTCAAATTTAAATATGAGCCAAGATCATCTAGCCCAAACTAAACCGAAAACCTATTTCGCTCATATCTCCTCCGTACGGCCTTCGAATCGAACAAATTATATTCGACTTGGATAAAAAGAGATGGTCACAATTCGCAACTCTCACCATTAAATTACAAAGTTGGTAAAATGATCATTTTTCCTCTCTAATATTTAAAATAATGAATTTATCATATAAATCCAAATATTATTTATTATTAAAATACTAGGGTATTACTTCTCTCTTGTTAAAAAATATTCATCCTAGAAATTTCCAAAGGACGGAGAACGCAATTCTCGCTCTCTCTCTCTCTCATTGTATCACTTATATGTTATTAGTAACATATCCTAACAACAGGATAAACTATATCATCCATTCAAATAAAATAATCATCTACATAATAAAAAAACTAACCACATAAAATATCTACACACGACATATAAGATCCACAATCAAATCCATTGGCAAGCATGTGTGTTTTATTATCGTATCAAAACATCTATAATAGTGGTGCTTGAGCACTATATGAATGAGACTACATGCATCTCATTATGATATGTATTTCCATAGCATATGACAATATACAATTGCAAATTTCTATCAGTTGGGCCCACCTATATGAATGAGGTGATATGAGATATAAGGCATGTATGAAACATTCTAGGATGATTATATATATTCTATATGTATGCAACTAACAAAAACACTTTGGCATAACATAAGATGAACTTATATCTATCAATGAACTACCAAAATCAAGCATATATAAAACTTATCAAAACAAATAGCACAATCCATAACATGTAACATAAATATCCAAGTTAATTATCCCACCAAACTAAGTAACCTAAGTAAAATATAACAATAATCTATAGCAACCATCCAACTAACCTAAATACTACTATCCTAACAAAATTGCAAATGGAAAATCTCGATTCAATATGAAAAGATTTGATCCACTCCTCCACTTTCAAAATATTTATCACCAAACATTATTCCGAACTCAATCTAACAAAATATACTACTATTATAAAATCATTTTGAAACATCAACCTCAAATGCATGTGTGTTATCCGATATCTTGACCTGGCTATATTCGAGCTGATCAGATTAGTTAGACTTGATTGTCATCAAGGCCAGTAAGCCCGGGGTGAAGATTGTGGGATCTAGAAATCAAGTAGAGATGATAATATGAAGCCATGATCGAACGGAATTGAGAGATATGCTATACAAAACATCCAAAGTAAGGAATATAATCTAATCTAGAGAAGGGGTCGGCTACGATCCCTCTCTGCTATAGGGATCGACCTACTTTAACCAAACAAGTGCAAATCAGTGGAAAACAATCAATATCTCAAGATCCAGAAGTTCAATGCATACGAAACTTTGGAAACAAGATGTGGGGATCTTAGGCAGTGCACCTTAGGGATCGCACCTCAAAAGGAGCAAGCAAGAGGAATCAACCCTCGTCCTTCTAAAGGGATAGGCCAGAATCAGGCTACACAACATGTTCAACAAAGATTAATCAATAGATCAAGTTCTACTAAACCAATTGGCAAGAAACTTAGAGGCTAAGAAAAATACAACATGGAGAAGCTCCTATAGGGATCACACCCCCAAACTCCTCTAAAACAAGGATCGGCCTCGATCCTTATTTCTTAGAGTGGGTCATGTGATCCCTCCTGTGGGCCTCTACAGTTTTGGGGATCCTTTTACCGAATTTCAGGGAGATATTTCGTTGTCTTCCTCTATAAATACAAGCTTGATTGCTCATTTTCGAGATATGTACACTGCTTGTTGCTCTGTACTATATTGTAACTAAGGTTTTAATTTGACCCTTATTGTACTTAGTTTACAAGGTGATTAATAAAGCTATATCTTCAATGTAGACGTAGACAAACAACACCGAACCACTACAAATTGTCGTGTCTCTATTATTTTCTTAATTCTTATTGCTTTATCACCATATTCTCTCTATTTACATTTAATATTCTTCACCAATTCCTCTACAAATTTGTATTGGGTTTTTGTGCCAATTTTTGGTGCAAACATTTTAGTGCTTTCGCTAAGAAGGAGATTCTCAGCTCGATTTATATCCCTTTGCTGCTACTGGATTGCATAAATCCGTAGAAGAGATCGAGTATTATCTTCAAGTAGTTTACCTGTTCTATTCAGATTTGTAAAAGTAAAAGGAAAACTATCAAAAATGGTTAGGAACACCAGATCTACCTCTCAAAACGTAGAAGGAAACGAGAACACTAGCATCCAACAAGAAGGCCAAAGTAATCTATCTGTAAATGTTAATGCTACCAATCCAATTGATGTCCAAAATCCAGCTAATCCCATCACAGGAGCTGATTTCTAAAATTTGATGAGAGAGCTCATGGATTGCCATTGACAGTTGAACAAGCAGATTCAAACCAATATCGATCTAATGAATCAACTCAAGGAGCAACAGCGTAGGAAAACTAAAAGGGAGCCAACCCCTCATTTACTTTATCAAATGATTATCACAGTTGCATCGCAGAACTGGAGGATATCATGTAGAAGCAACTAAACATCAACAGGAAAACCTACCTAGGTTACCACGATCGATTGGGTCTGATCCTTCCTCAAAGGAGGGAATTTGCCTCCTCCCAGTGGAGCACAAGTTGGTGTCATCACGGTTGGTTTGGAAACTGGAGTTCATGAGGACGCAGACCAATTACCTCCTCCGTATGACGATGACGTGAATGCACACGATATGCATCAAGAGGATGTTAAACCAAGAAGGCATGAAACGGCCTGTAGATATCGACTAGACTACTCATGTGAGGTGGAGTACGACTACCGCTTGGCTCCAACTATCCAAATGTAGAACTTAACGGCTATGATTATATAGCTAGTAAGGGACAACCGAATATTGACTAATGATGATTAGGGGATCTCGAGAATTTATACCCTATTCATCGATAATATCCCACATACGAAGTATCTAAGGAGATTCAGCATGTCATTGATGCCTGCCTATGAGGGAAAAACTAACCCCAAGCAGCACATTATAAGATATGAATGGCTGGTAGATTCTACATGAGCTGATGATGCCATAAAATGCAGATTTTTTCCTATTACTCTCTTTGTAGCAATGATGTGGTTTACACGATTACCCCCATGGTCAATTTCTAAAATTTGACGATTTGGCAACAAACTTTGTGGAGCGGTTCCATATGCATGCAACTCGCCCTAAAGATGCAATGTCCCTATCAAGCATGATTCAGACTCTAGGTGAATCGCTGAAAGACTATTTGGAGAGATTTCATATAGCCGTCACAGAAGCAAGTAATTCAAGTGATCACTCAATATTGCTGGCGGTAACAAGAGGGATTGACCTAGAATCTGACTTTGACGATTGGTTATCTAGCATGCCGCTCGCAATGTTGGAGCGTTTCTACGTAAAAGCAGCTCAGTTTTGGAGGAAAGAGGAAGATAAACGTTCTAGTAAGAAGAATGTTGTGGGACCAAGTGAAGAGGGAGTGTAGAGTAACATTGCAGTGAAACGATTCAGGGAGAGTTTTGAAAAAGTTCAAGTAAATGTCTTAAATAAAACGAATCAGCAAAATAAAGGCGATGATAGGAACCGTGAGCGAAAGAGGGATTCTAGAAGAGGAAAGTCAAGATTCCAATGCATGATACCTACAACATCCCTGGAGAATGTCCATTTGTCTACATACAACACCATGCAATATAGGAAGCCACCTCCGAAAGAATGGACGGAAAAGCAACAGCAGACTAGACAATATTAATGGTTCCATGAATCCTATGGTCATAACAGAAATGAACGTAGGCATCTATAAGATGTAATTAAGAAACTGATTAGGAAAAGAAAATTGTAGCTGATTGTTAAAGCCTCGTAGGATGGCAAGAAGGGAACATCTAAGCCCAACCAAGGATAAGCGCTGCATAGGGCTGAGGAGCCTACATGGACTGGCGAAAGATTAGTGATCAATAAAATAGTAGGCAAACCCCATCAACTGATAAGAGCTGGCACGGGATGGAGTGCTATGCTAGCGCAGTCAAGAATAAGAATTTTGAGTGTTGTTCAAGTATAGAAGATGAGGCTCCGACAAAACAGTAGCATATAATGGTAGACAACATTGTATTCAGAAATAGAGATGTAGAGAAGGTGAGGCGCTGACGATCAACCCAATGGTCATTTCAGCCATGATTAGCCCTGCCTTAACGAAGAGGATCTTGGTTGACTATGGGAGTTTCGTAAATATAATTTTCAAAAAGGCTTATGATCATATGAGGATGGAAGCCAAGGACTTGAAACCATCTAAAGCCCGCATTCGTAGCTTTAACGATGCTGCGACAGAAGCTGTCAGTTATGTTGAATTGCCCGTTGAATTGGGAGAAGGTTGTTGTAAGAGAGTGTAGATGTTGCCATTTGTTTTCTTAGATGTTGACTCTCTGTACAATGCTTTTCTAGGCCGATCAGCCCTATTGGGTAGCTCTTGCCCCATGGTGTTTAACTTTGAAGTTCCCAACTGATAATGGTGTTGGAATTGTGCATAGCGATCAAGCGACCGGACTTTTTGCTTGCTACGTGGCTGAGTTGAGGAACGCTCGATGGAAGGAGAAAGGTAATAATGTCGACAAGTCTCTCCATGTCTAAGCCACCAAAGATTGACAACCAGTGCCTGGGCCTTGGCTCGGGCTCCACAGTCGGTTCTATAAAGATATGGATCCAGGAATGGTGAGGAGAAGCCGAAAAGGACCAAAGCTGCAGCGACTGAGCTAAAAACTGACATCACGGTTAGCCACGATGACCCGTCACGGGTCTTAAAGATCAGATAACAACTCAGCCCCCTGATGATGAAAAACTTGATGGTTTTCTCCAAGCGTATCTGTTGAATATGCGAGTATATGATTTTTGTTTGATGATAATAAACATATACATATATATATATATTCATTTAAATGTATTTGTTAATGTACTATTTTATTTTCATAGATTAAATAAATATTTGCTGAATAAAATAAATAACACAGAGTTTAAATTCAAACAGATATTTTATTCAAACAAATATTTACTACAATTTTCAATAGTAAAAATTTGAGCTCTCACTATATATATATATATATATATATATATATATATATATATATATATGTACAAATTCAATGACAATACAATTTCGATTACATCACAATTTCTAATTTACAAATACAACTCACTACATATCGCTCATTCACTCGTATTTAATCATCAACTTGAATCCAACATCTGAGCAATCTGCAAAAATATACACTGGCACAGTAAAATTTAAAATAAAATATTTTGCAGTATAAAATAAAGTGTAATTTTGAAAATATTATTTGCCTCATTTATTTGGGTTGTTATTTAATTTTGAATTCGTCATACACAAACTGCTTGTGACATGCAGAGTATCACTGTACATGCCACAAGGCTGTGCACACCGATATACACTTGATAAATCTACAGGGACAGGTGAGCACAAGGTCAAACTCAAATAAAAAGCTGGGTTCAGCTCAAGTCATGACACGAGCACAAGGTCAAACCCGAGCGTTAAGCTGGATTCAACACAGGTGTAATCCAAATGTATAAATTCAAAAAATTGTCAAAAATCCATAACCAATATAAATCAAGTCTCGGCCAAAATGTTTAGTAATATACACATGAAGCAGAGACTAGAGAGGCTAAACCAGACTCAAGGAAATGAACTGGTCAGAATAAAGACAGTGCAATAATGGTGAACAGAATATAAACGAGGCATGTACAAGCAACTCACCACAATACAATACAAGACTCAAGTTTGCAACATATAACAGCAATGCAGTACACACATATGTACTCGAGGCAACTAGTTCAAATGCCAAAGTGAGGCCATCAGACTTCAAGTCTAACAGGCAGTGGCATTTTAAAATTTGTATATCAAAAATGCCACTGCCTGTGAGAGTGAAATTTTTTGATGAGGAGAGAAATGTATTTTTCCTGTTAGACAGCAAATGTATTTCTCTCCTCATCAAATGGAAATTTTGCCTGTTAGACAGCAAAAGTAGCAAATGTTCCAGCACAAGTGACATTTTTTGATATAAATTTTTTGATGAGGAGAGAAATGTATTTTGCCTGAAATCCTCATCAAGTCTACTTTTGCTGGAACAAATGTTGGACACAAATCAAAAACTAGCAGTGAGAGTGAAAGATTAAAACTAAGCCTATGAGGAGATATAACTGATAGTGACGACGATGAGCCAAGCAAGGTGTCAAAACTCACTCGCTCAGAATTACTTATATATTTCCACGAAGTAAATGGCTGTTTCGAAAGACTTAGGGAGAAATATGCTAAACTTGAATCACAAAGAGATACTTTGATAGATTTAAATAAACATCTTGATCAATTAGTTAAAAACTATCAAGTCTACTTTTGCTGGAACAAATGTTGGACACAAATCAAAAACTAGCAGTGAGAGTGAAAGATTAAAACTAAGCCTATGAGGAGATATAACTGATAGTGACGACGATGAGCCAAGCAAGGTGTCAAAACTCACTCGCTCAGAATTACTTATATATTTCCACGAAGTAAATGGCTGTTTCGAAAGACTTAGGGAGAAATATGCTAAACTTGAATCACAAAGAGATACTTTGATAGATTTAAATAAACATCTTGATCAATTAGTTAAAAACTATCAAAGTAAGATTCCTAAGTGTGAAAAGTGTCCAACATTTGAAGATGAAATTAAAAAATCAGAAATTAAAATTAAATCACTTGAAAATGAAATTCTGATTTTGAAAGAAAGTGAAAATACTAGGAGAGAAAATTCTATTAAAATGTGTACATAATTATTGAATGAAACGTATCACTTAAAACATAAGTCCAACAATTGTCAACGACTTTAAGTTGGGTTTAATATGATTAAAAATGATTTATAAAGTTATATTAAATCATATTGGAGTTAGAACAATGTTTGTGAACTTTTAAAATTGAATTAAAAGTTAATTTGTGAAAATTGAATATTTTAATATATAATTGACGAGTTAAAATAGTCATTTTTCAAACAGTCTAGGATTTCGACGAAACCAGTTTCATCAGATCCGTAATGTTATATTATTGTAAAATTTCAAATTTCGTGTCAATCGGATTTACGGTTTGTCCGGGGCAAGCCAAAACGCATAGAAATTGGTTTAATCGATTTAATTTAAAATTTGATCGTTTATTTCCGTAACTTGCACATATGATCGAATTAGCCTCCGAGACACATTCCATTGTGTCCGGAACGCGGGGTAAACCTTAGAAACGCCGGTCACCGTGCGAGATTTGGAGTTCGGAAAATTTCGAGTGAATAGTGTTTTTGGTAAAATTTCTATAAAAGGACCTTAACACCATTCTCTTTCACAAAACCCTAGTTGTTTTCATCAGCTGCCGCCTCCCACTATTTCAATGGCCGAGAAACACCCTTCTTCTTCCTCAAATTTCTTTCAATCCATTAGCAATCAAGCAAAACTATCAACTACAAAATTATAGAGGGCAGTGAGTTCTATAACTTCAATGGTCAAGATCGAAAATAACGTCGCCGATCGTCGACAATCGAAGCTGGAAGAGCGTACGTTCGTGCACGTTTTTCACGACGATGGGGTGGCCGAGCTCGCCCATGTCACAGGCGATGGTAGAGGCGAACACGAGCTACAAGGTGGCGACCTTTGATCAAAGTCTCGATGAACATGGTGGTTGCGAAATTCAACGTGATAGGGGCGGCATTGGGTTTTAGTTCGAACGCAAAGACCTGAAGATGGAAGAAGACGCATTCACGGCCTGATCTGTTTGTTTGGAATTGCACGGCCGAGATGTCTTAGGTTTAAAATTAAAAAGAAATTTGTTAATTAATTTTAATTTAAATTCGTTCAAACTTTAAATTGTTGTAACTCTTTCATACGAGGTCGAAAACACACGAAACGACTTGCGTTGGCTTCGTTTCGTCGAGCACTACGCAGTGGAGCTGGATTGGAATTGTTTGGAGCTAGTGAAATTTTTGGATAAAATTAAACGCTTGTTTAATTTTATTCGAAATAAAACGCTACAACTGTTATCGGAAACTCAAGGTGAGAACTTCTCACTCAATCGAATTGTTTCGATTTAAATTTTAAATAGATAGATCTAAAATTGCTTGATTGTGTGATTGTGTGATTGGATGATAATTATTATCTGTTGTATTGAAATAGGCCCTATACGCCGTATATTAAGCGGATGTTATTTATTAAAAACATATACCGTGATAATTCCATCTTGATATGGAATTGGTATTATATATGTATTTGGAGTTGATTTCCCGCATTATATAGCGGATGAGACCCTATTGCGCCGTATAATGGCGGATAGTATTTTATAAATCCCTTATACCGCGATATTCCGTCTTGAAGCGGAATTGGTATTGTGCTTACATTTTTGGATGTAGGGAAACAGGTTGGAGGGATCCAACTGGATTCCTCAAATGATTGAATTTATTTCAATGTTGTGTGTTGATCTATTTATAATCTACGTGATTATCTTTGTGATTGAAATCGTTAAAGGCTAAATTTTAGCTGAATATATTTTTGGTATAGTTAGGCGCCGAAAATAAATGAAATTGGATTTCTGAAAATTTAAGTTGAGAATTCATAATATAAATTTAATTTTGGAATTGATTCATTTTAAATAAATAAACAAGCGTTGAAATTTTTATGTTATAAAAATTATGATTTTGTGAAACATAACCGAAATGTGATTTTTAGTTGATTAATTTATAAAATGGTTTAAATTGGGATTTTTGAATTATTATGAATGATTTATATAAAAGATTTGTAAAATTGATATTTATAGATTAAAATATTGGAATTATAAAACGAGTTTTTATAAGTGTTAAATGAAGTATAAATGGATTTCATAAGTGGATGAAATCTATAGGTTTATAAATTATGGAGTTATAAAATGAATAGATTTTTGTAAAATAAAAGATTTATAAGTAATTAACTTATAAATTGGATTTTGGCGTGTAAATGGGATATGGATAGAATTTGTTAATAAAGTGATTTTATAAGTTGAAGTTATAAAGTATAAATGGAATTTATAAACGTTGTTTTATAAATCCGAAATCGACTTATTTTAATAAGTTAATTATTATAGCTTATTAAAGGAGATATATCCACGATTTTTGACAGTGAATAATCCTTTAAATAAAATATGTAGAAATGTTGAATTTGGTTAACGAAGTATATTCACGATTTTGGACAGTGAATAATATATTAAAGAAATGTTTTGGGAAAGTGATATTTTAAATTGAATTTAAAATGATTTAAAGATGTTTTAAAATGTGTTAAGTATCGAAACCATAGATTTCAACATTCATTGTTGAAATAGACGTTTTCGAGAAATAGAAGAAAATGGTGGACTATAACACTGTTGATATAGTAAATGATTTTCGAAAGGAAATGTTTTATATGGTATTGGGATTTATATATCTATCTTAATTTCGAATCCATATACTAGTGATTTTGGGTTGTCGTAACGATGTTTTACACAACATTCGTTTTGACCCAAATAAATGTGTTTAAGTGAATGTTTTCCTTAAAGAATAAAATATATACTTAATTATGATTTAAGTATATTGAATATTTTCCAAATGTTGAAAATAAATGGATTTGCGAATTACTTATTATTAAATAAGTATGGAAATGTTTTCCAATATGAAGTGAAATGTTTTGAGATTATATCTTTTTAAGATAAATTGAAAAACAATAACTATTTGGAAGTGTCTCCGTTTAAGGAAAATGATTTGAAATTTGATTTCAAAAGTTGTAAAGGTGAAATTTGATTTGAAATTTGTTTTCAAATGGTTGAAGTATGGAAATTATATCTTGTAAAGATATTTTGGAAATAAATAATTTAGGAAGATTATTTGGAATCGGGTTATGTTGTGAATATTGATTGATAGTTAAATAACCGACTATCAATATTGACCCCTGAATGGCTATTTGTTGTGAATTGGTTGAAATTGAATGCTACACTTATTTTTAAATTATTGCGCTCGTTATTCGGATTGCCCATTCCGAATAGCGATATGACGTAATGGATAGCATTGAAGACCGGTGTTGAAGATCGGATATTTGTGAAAACGATAGGATGACCTATCGATTGTCTCTGCACCGTTAGCTACGGTATGGAGATTTCCTTTGTGATGGGAAATTCGATCGGGATTGTGAATACCCGGATTGCAAGGGCTTCTTTTGAAGTGCCTTCGGTTCTGTTCGAGCCCAGAACAGACTTGTATGGTTACGTGTCTGACATTACATTTTGAGGTATAAAGCAGATTTCTTTCAAATACATTTCTGTTGGTGACGGAGAATTTGTTCTCTTAGTTAACACCCTTCTCTGAGACGTACGAGCTCAGAGGTTTTGTAGTTGAAGTTTATCAGCGATATATTCCCAATTTGGTAATGTGGCATGGTGAGTGTTGCTGTGTGATGATTATTTATTGATCATTTGTTGATCAAAGCGTGGCTTTGTGAAAAAGCGTAGCTTTGTGGACGAGACTTCGTCAGACCTCACACCCCGGAAATGGTCGAGACAAGAATATGCATCAAGGTTATGAGGGTCGCTCCCTTTAGGGTATGTCATTTCCTTCTGGAAAAGGGTGGTGTCAGGTATGGAGCCCTGATGCTTAACCTACGTGGTTGCTCCAATCTCATTTTTCTGTGTGGTTGTTGCTTGGTGATAGAGGGCCCTCGGATAAAGGTCCCAAAGGACCGAGGAGTGGCATACTCGAGTAGTAGTTACCTAGTTACAGAGGTATCCCGGCCTTGTGTTGGCAGAGATCCAGTTAGGTTCTCGGGACGTCCCGCCAGAGGCGATCCCATGTGGCAGTAGGAAGTTCCTTAGCCTGACCATTTGTTAAAAAATCCAAAGAAACAATGCGAGCCTTGTACGGTTTTAGTTGTATTACCTTCCATTCACTTATGGTGGCGCCCCACTGTTTGGATGGTAGCTATAGTAGGAATAGTTCGGAATGTCTATGTTGGCTAAGATTTATATTCTATTTTCGATATGCTTTCATCACTATGCACTAATAATAATATCAAAAATGATTTGTTTTGCGTAGTAAGCATCTTTGACTATCATAAGGAGAAATCTCCTCCAATTCTGCGTTTGCATTGTGTGTGTGCGGGGAGGCCTTATGGTAGTTTCATTTTCCAAAAGCATTGCGGATATTTTCCACTTCCCTTCTTGTTGTTGTTTTAAAAGATAAATAACTGTTTTGAGTTCTCACACTAGTCCCATGACTGACCTGGAGTTTATTGTTCTCTTCCTAAACTCTGGGTGCCCATAATTTTCCACACGGGCAGTCTAGAGTCAGGTTATTCTGGATTCAGAAGTGCTTTGGAGCTCAAGTGGCGAGCTGGATGGCGAGACGTATTACTTGTATATGATATTATCTTTCCGCTGTAATTTCACTTGTAGGGACATGTTTGTATAACTGTCCATTGTCCAGTTGTGTTATATATTGTTGTTGTACACTCTGATGAAAATGTAATGTAATAATTGATATAGTTCTTTGATTTAAAGATTATTCATTTATCCATTATATGTTGTTCCGCTGCGACTGTGAGATTCTGATATTGTTTCTGTTCTGTTTTCTTACTCCTTCTATATTTTTCTTCTACCTTTTCTTCTTTAACCCTCATGGTTCGGTTCTCCGGCATTCGATTGTTCGGCAGTTGATACAGTGGACGTATTGATGTCGATTTTCGGAAGTCGAAGAAATGGGTCCTGACAGATTATCTATGTTTCGGATTGTTCAAGTTGGACATGCGTGGATTATTGTCGATTTAAACCTTTCAAAATGTGGGTCGTCAAAGTTTATTTCAAAGCTTTGGTTTAGCGACAACCTTAGCTTTGTGGGGTTTGACTCGTTAGGGATAGGGTATCCTAGAATGAGTTTGTTTGAGTGTTTATATATAAGAGCGCATACTTGTTAGTATTATAAAATGTTTTATATTGTGTTTACTTGTCCGTTTTTTTGTTTATGAATTCCGGTCGGTGTGTGGGACGCCATGTTATCGATAGGGTTTTCTAAACACTTAAACGAGGCAAGTCGACATAATATTATTTTAAAATTAGGTAAATGAAATAACTTTACCTAAGTTATATTATATATATATACAGTGATAATTTTCAATGGATGTTAGTTGTTAGGAGATGATAATATCTTGTTGCTCTTAAAATTGTTTCAAAGCCTTTAAAATTTATAATAATATTATTTGAAAGAGTTTTGAATAGAAATATATTTTGAAAGGATAATTTTGAAAGAGATAAAATCATTGAACATGCTTTAGTCGCTGGGAGATAATTCTAGGGATGACTATAACATCGCCATAATTCATTTTCGAGTTTCTATGTAAGAACTGCTACCAAAAGAAGTTCATTTTCGATTAAAACTAGTTTTGATTGTGAAAAATTATTCCAAGTATGGTTGATAAATATTTGAAAATAGTTCGAACTTATAAATTCAAATTAGTATAGATAAGAAATAAATTTATAACTTAAAAATTTGAACAGGAAAATAAAGTTTAATGTAAAATGGTTGAACATTTTGGTTAAGAAAATCTTAATTTGAGATATGAAATGAAAGAATCAACCTAAGAAATGATAAGTAGATCGAGTTAGTGAAATGAAAGAAATAAAATGAAGTTTAATGTAAGAAACCTTAAATAAAAGTGAATTGTATTGAAATGAATTAGATAAAATAATGAAATGAAATTTTAAGTGACTAAATTTCTATAACTTATAGATTTAGGAAATATTAAGCTAATAACAAATTTTAAATTTGTTGAATGTGAATGATAGGAAAGAAAAAAAGAGTTTAACTTAAATAATGTTGAATAAACCGTGTAATGGATTAAAATGAAGTGAATTTTAACTTAATATTACATAAATTGAATTGGATTTGGATGAAACTAAATAAATTAGTAAAGTGAATTAATTCCACTTAGGCTATAATATGACTTAATAAAATGAATACAACTTGAATTATAAAATGAAATGCAATTTGAATTGTGAAAGAAATTGAGTAAAAATAAATGAGTGTAAGTAAGATTAATATGGATAATTGAATTTAATTTAAATTATATGTAAATAAACTGAATGCAAATGGAGTGAGTTTTAACAAATTGAATGGTAACTAATTGAATATGAAATTAATTAATGAAATGAATTTCAAGACGAAAATTAACTTAGGAGAAATTGAAAGAAATTGATGCGATAAAAATTTATTAATATGAATTGGAGTTATAATATAAAATTTACTTAAGTAAAATTATTAAGATGAATTTGAATTAATAAATAAACTAATGAAGTAAATCATTTAATAAAATAAAATTTACAAGTAAAGTTATTAATATGAATTTGAATTAATGAAATGAACTAATGAAGTGAATTAATAGATTAATATAAACTCAAGTTATGAAATAATAAAATGACTTGCATTTTATAAAATGTTTATCATAAATTTAATTGGTTTTATGAAATGGTTTATAAATGAGATTGATATTAAAAATAATATACTAAGTGATAGTGAAATAAAACTTAATTTAAACAAAGTTAAATGAAATAATTTTATAAAATGGCTTAGAAATAAATTTATATGAATTGTGTTGAACATAAAGTGAAACAATTGGAATTTAACAAATTTGATTAAATAAATTAAATGTGAATGAAATAGATGTAAATAAATATGAAGCAAACCGATTAAATGTTAATGAAAATTGGATGTTAATAAGAAATGAAGTGTATAAGTTAAATATTGACATTGGACAATGAAAATTTGCATAGTTATGAATTAATTGGATTAATTGGGTGAATATTGATGATTAAATGGTTTCTTTTGTTGCAAACCATTGTTAATACTGTTTTGATTGCATATGATTGTTGTATGTTGTGTATTTGTGCTTGTGTTTATGGTTTGGATTCAAAATTCATGCTACACGGTTATATTTCACTCATACATGTTTTATATCTTATTATAAGTGACTGATATTCTAATTTGAGTTGAGATAGGTACATAGGAAGACCGTCTGGACGTATACGCGAATTTCATATGCTTTTGCTTGCTTATATGAGCGAAGTCGCTCGTATTAATAATAATAAGGTATGTATCTCGGATTACATACCGTGTTTTTATATTTTTTCCTACGGGATGCATCATCATTGAGATGAGAAGTATATTTGATATATATTTGGGTTATATAATGTATTGTAAAAAATTTCTGATATAGCCACGCAAAGGAGACTCTGCCGAAATTTTCCGTAAATCCGGCTGTTAATTATTTTTTTTGGGTTTTAGATTTTTACTCGTTGTGATTACTAACTTGTAATTTCTGCCAGAGTGGTGTAGTATAATGTAATAAAGGTTTTCTAATAAGATTTTAAAGTTTATAAGTTGATTGCTTTAAATAAAATATATCAAATGTTAAATTCTGAACTTATCCCCTTTTCGAGGACAAAGTGGTTTTGAGTGGGAGAGAATGTAACGATCCGTATTTTTAACTATTTAAAATTTAATATGATTATTGGATATAAATGGTTAAAAATAAAAATTTAATGAATTATTAGTGTGAACTTTAATAAAAAAAGTTGAAAAAACTAATTTCGATGATTCTGGCAATAATAAATATTGAAATGATATTCTATGTATTTAATATGCTTATAATCAATAACAAGCATTGGATGATAAATATTGGATTACTGTAAAATGGAAGTAGTTGTCTATTATTTGAATTTGTTTTTAAAAGTAAATTTTATAAGTTAAATAACTTGTATTTGAAATAATGTAATTTATTGAAAAATTAAATAGTTTAAATTTAGTATTGGAATTATTTAAATAATTGAATCTTGAATTAATGTGAATGAAAATGATATTGAAAACTAATTTAGACTTTATTTAAAAATGAATGAAGATCATTAACATTTGAAATTAGATTTAAAAGTGAATAAATAGAAATTGGAAATTTTATATTATAAATTTTATATTGTTAACCCGTTTTTTGGCAAGGCCGTAGACAGGCGGATTTAACTAAATCAATTGCTCAGTTATCGAGGTTGAAATACAACGGGTTTGATTCAACTAGATAGATAGACGATCAATCACGGATGATGATCATGATATGAAGCCGGGATTCGACATAGACGATGGACAAAAGGCGTGGGATACTGGAAATATGGGTTTTGACAAAAGTCGAGTTGATCCGGGTTCTTTTGGGTTTGCTTTGAGTCGTCATTGGAGTTGCTTCAGGTTTGCAGGTGAATTTTTTGAGTAATGCAAGGGTACGCTTCGGGTCATGGAGTGATTACTCGGACCAGCATTAACATCAAGGGATCTGCATCATATTAGATCGGCATCTCGTTCCGGCTTTGACATGGAAAGGAATGGATCGGGTCGACAAGTATTTGGAGATAGGATCGGCATAGAAGGGAATGGATTGGGTCGGCATCCTCCAAACTTTGGGTCGGCACCTTTGGGTCGGCATGAATGGAGGGGTCGGCGTGAATGGAGGGATCAGCAACATGTTGGATCGGCATGTTTTGGTTTGCTCCGGGTCGGTACCTCTTCCACTTCGGGTCGGTAGCTTAGAAAGGAATCGGCATGTTGGAATCTTGGGATCAGCATATTGAATGGGCGGTTTCTTTAGGTCATAGAACCCTTAACTTCGGGTCAGTGCTTAAGTCTCGAGTTGGGGTCAGCAATAGGTTAAGGTGTAGGAGCTTAGGCATCAGGTCGGCGTGCTTTGGGTCGGCCATGTGGTCAGGTCGATGTCTGGGAAATTGGATCGGTGTGTTGTATCAGGTCATCTATGGTGATTCCAACATGGGGTCGGCATTAGAGGAAGCAAGAATTGCTCCGGTTCGGCAATGGCTAGGCTTCGAGTCTGCCATGAGGTCAGGTCGGTGTTTGGGAAATTGGATCGGTGTGTTGTTTCAGGTCGACTACTTCGATTCTTAGCTCACTTAATTTTGGGTCAGTGCCTAGGGCAACATCAGATTGGCATACTCTGAACTTGGGGTCGGCGGTGATGATGGATTTGGGATCGACTATGGTCTTGATGGGCTCGGATCACTCAGGAAGCCCAGTAACCCAGATTTTTCCTATAAATATAGTAGGCGGGGCTTCAGAAAAAGGAATCTTCATTCTGTTTCCCTTCATCTTTTCCATTAAGGCTACTCTGCCATTATTGTTTTAAAAAACTCTGGATTATAACTGTAATTGATTTTGATATCAATAAAGAGAAAATTTCTAGAGTGGGCGTAGGTCATTGTCAGCTGAACCACTATAAATCTCTGTTATTACTTCTTTCTTTTTAATTTTGACTGTTCTTCGTATTTAAACTCTCTATATAGACTCTATATGTTATCTATGACTGTGAATTGATACTTTCAACGGCGTTTGGGTGTTAGTGACCAATTTTGATGCTAACATTCTAGTGCTTTCACTGAGAAAGCTAGCACTCAAGGATTCTGAAGCTTGGATTTTGAATTTAAAGGCTTAGGAACTCAAAATCTCAGAGGAACAATGATTAGGCCATCGATAAGGAGGCAAGTGATAGAAAGGAGCAATCAAGAGGGAAGTCAAGAGGCCTCCTCTGGAGCTGGATCAGATCAGGCATCCATCTACATCACTAGGGACGAGATGCAGATTATGATGGATTCTATGCAGAAGTAGTTGATGAAAAGGCAAGAGGAAATGATGCAGACCATTTTTAGACAATTTGGATAGGCAAGAATAGCAGAAGTTGCATGAGCTCAGACCCATATAGCTGGATCAGAAGGACTCAACATGCAAACAGATGTAGTGGTTCAGCAGGGGGCAGCTCCCAAGCTGCAAAAAACTATCAATCTGGATGGACCTAGGCTTGAGGGCACACCACTAGGTAATGCTGGACCAATCCATGGAGGGATACCAGATGAAGCTGCGCAGCCTAACGCCAATAGGAATACAGGAGCGCATGACGTGGAGTATGTACCAAAGTTCCCTCGAGGACTTGGAGGGCAGTTAGGAAATATGGATAGGGAGCTACCCTTAGTAGGTAACACTGGATTAGCTGACATTATTAGGCGAACTACTCGCGGAGGTCATACAAACAGGGATTTGTAGGGAGTATACAAAAGCCTGTTTACCCATAACATCAGGATAGCTAGGAATCCACCCGATTTCAAGCTGCCCACTTTGGAAGTATACAACGGTAAGACAGATCCCACTGACCACTTGATAAGGTACACAAGACATATAGAAGTGTTGGGGCGTCAAAGGAGGTTATGGCCCGGTGTTTCCCCTTTACTTGACCGATATAGTTGCTATGTGGTTCAGACAGCTAGAAGATGGATCTATTTTAACATGGACGGAACTGGTGGATAGGTTTTAGAAACAGTTTCGAGTACACATCAAAAGGTCGAAGAATGTGATGACATTGACGTTAGTGAAGCAGAAGAAGGGAGAATCGCTCAGGACTTTTTTTAACTCAGTTTAATGCAACAGTTGCTTCAGTGGATCGGCCGAATCCATCAATGGTTCTAAGGCAGCGGTGTCAGGAGTCAGGGATAATTCAGATTTCAAAGTATCGTTGATACGGGACCCACTAATGGATCTCGGAGAACTCTTTCACGAAACTAAGATATTTCTTTGACAATAGGATGCATGTTTGGATATGAGGTCAAAGGAAGTGAACATGGTTAAGGATGGAGAACCATCCAGTGAAAGCTCAAGTAAAGATAAGGATAAATGAAAGACGAAGTCGGATGACGATACAGGCAAGAAAAGGAAGCGCTAGGGAGAACCAAAATTCTCCACTTGCACAGAACTGAATGAGACATTAGAACAGATATACTTGGAAACTCGAGATTTCCTTCCTTATCAAAGGCTAGCAAGGAGGGAACCCTTGGAACGCGAGAGGTTATCCGGAAGGCACCGTCTCTTTCATGACCTGGACGAACATGATACCAACAGGTATAAGCACTTAAAAGATATAATCGAGGAGCATGTATGGAATGGTCAGTTGTGGCAATATGTCGAAACTCGGAATGTAGTGGTCGAACATGAGCAGCCACCGTCCACAATGAACGACGATGGCGCAAGGCCTAGGAATGGTGGTCGGTTAGTCATCAACTCATCGTGATGGTTTGGAATAAGTAACAAACTTTCGGCTAACGACTAAGTCTCTTACTCAAGTACGAGGATGGAGAAAACCCCTGGGAATGCTATGAGATGATGATAAACCGTGACGCTTTGGTTTGTGAAATATGATTTTTTATTTTTGGCTGGGACACTTGCTTTTTCAGGTTTGGTTTTGGAGTTTGGTTTGAACTCCTAGTTTTGTTTATTTTCTGATTTGGATTTTGGTTTGGACATTTTCCTTTTGGTTTGGATTTTTGATAGGGATTTCTAGTTTTCTGGTTTGAATCTAGATTTCGAATTGGATTTGATTCACTTTTTATCTGGTTTTGGCAAAAGGTCGTCGGGTATGGATTATGCTCGACAAGCGTCCAAAGAGACCAAGATTCGGCCTAGGACTTAGGCCCCATATTATCTATCACTTATTATTTTAGGTCGTCGAGCATGGACTATGCTCCATAAAGGTCCGGAGAGACAAGATTCGGCCTAGGACTTAGGCTCTATATTATCTATCACTTGTTATTTCAGGTCGTCGTGCATGGACTATGTTCGGCAAGGGTCTAGAGCGATCGGGATTCGGCTTAGGACTTAAGCCATGGCATTACTGAGTGTTCAGGGACACTGAATCGGGAACACCAAAGTGTTGCTTGACACAGGTTGTCAGGTGCAAGTTGCACTTGGAAAGAACCCGAAGAGGTTACGGATTCAGATTTCAGCTTTGAATGGATTAGGACTGGCTATGGTCCGGAGCGATCCCGAATTTGGATATCGACCCGGAGAGGTCGTGGATTTGGTTATTGGTTATTGGATATGTATGGGTTATAACTTGGTTGTTGGGTTTGGATGGATGTGGAATTGGACATGGATTTGGGAACTGGATAGGGATCAGATATCGACTCAGAGCAGTCGCGGATTTGGATAAGGATATTTCAACGGCCCTTGGATAAAAATGGATTGGGTTATTGATCGGATGGTATGGCTATGGATAACATATGGACTTTGGATGATGGCTTAAAAACTATTCAAAACACGTTTTCCTACCGCAAGGCATGTTTTGGGGGACAAATGTTAACTCACCTTTTAGTAAGGCCGTAGACAGGCGGATCTAACTAAATCAATTGCTCGGTTATCGTGGCTGGAATACAACGGATTTGATTTGATTGGATGGATAGACGATCAATCACGGACGATGATCATGATTATGTAGCCAGGATTCGGCATAGTCGATGGAAAAAAGGCGCAAGATACTATAATTATGGGTTTCGACAAAAGTCAAGTTGTTTCGGGTTGTTTGGGGTTTGCTTTGATTCATCATTGGAGTTGCTTCGGGTTTTTAGGTGACTTTCTTCGAGTCGGGTAGGGGTACGCTTCGAGTCATGGAGTGATTGGCTCAGATCGGCATTAACATCAAAGGATCGACGTCATATTGGATCGGCATCTCGTTCTGGGTTCGACATGGAAGCGAATGGATCGGTTTGGCATCGAGGAGCACTTGGGTCGGTAAGTATTTGGAGATAGGATCGACAGGGAAAGGAATGGATTGGGTCAGCATCCTCCAAACTTCGGGTTGCATCTCTAGGTCAGCATAAATGGAGGGGTCGTCGTGAATGGATGGATCAGCATCATGTTGGATCGGCATGTTTTGGTTTACTTCAGTTCGGTACCTCTTCCACTTCGGGTTGGTAGCTTGGAAAGGAATCGAAATGTTGGAGTCTTGGGATCGGCAAATTGAATGGGGTCGGCTGCTTTAGATCATAGAGCCCTTAACTTTTGGTCGATGCCTAAGTCTCGAGTTGGGGTCGGCAATAGGTTAAGGAGTCGGCGTAGGAGCTTGGGCATCAGGTTGGCATGCTTAGGTAGGCCATGAGGTCAGGTCAGTGTCTGGCAAATTGGATCGGTGTGTTGTATCAGGTCAGCTATGGTGATTCCAACATGGGGTCCGCATTACAGGAAGAAGAATTACTTCAGTTCGGCGATGGCCATGCTTCGGGTCGGCCATGAGGTCAGGTCGGTGTTTGGGAAATTGGATCGATGTGTTGTATCAGGTCGGCTACTTCGGTTCATAGCTTACCTAACTTTGGGTCGGTGCCTAGGGCAAAATTGGATCGGCATACTCTGAACTTGGGGTCGGCAGTGATGATGGATATAGGATCAACTGTGGTCTTGATGGGGCTGGATCACTCAGGAAGCCTAGTACCCAGATTTTGCCAATAAATATAGTAGGCGGGGCTTCAGAAAAGGGGACCTTCATTCTGTTTCCCTTCATCTTCTCCACTAACGCTACTTTGTCATTATTGTTTTAAAAACACTCCAGATTGTAACTGTAATTGATTCTGATACCATATTTCCGGAGTGGACGTAGGCCAGAGTCAGCCGAACCACTATAAATCCTCTATTATTACTGCTTTCTTTCTGATTTTGATTTTTTTTCATATTTGAGCTCTCTACATACACTCTATCTTTTATCTGTAACTTTGAATTAGTTCTTTCAACGGAATTTGGGTGTTTGTGACCAATTTTGGCGCTAACATATATTATAAGTAACGTGTAAAAATAGCCATTTTAGCCGCTTTCTCGGATATCAACGAAACCTGTTTCATCGGATCCGTAATAGTGAATTTTTGTAGGATTTCAAATTTCATAGCGATCGGACTTGTCGTTTGGCCGTGATGATCTTGAAACGTGTCGAAATTAGTTAAAGGAATTTGATCAAAATTAATTGATTTTGAAAAACTATCTTCTGAATACAATTGAATTAGGCCTCAAAACCAGTTCCATTGTGTTCGAAATAGGGATAAGACATTATGAACGCTAAGTGGCAAGCTTCGTTTGGGGTTCGGAAATTTCACGGGTCATTTGGGTCGGAGCTTATATAAGGCCACGTTCGTTTAGTCAAACCCAAACCCTATAAAATAACAGCCGCTATCTCTCTACCAATTTAATGGCCAAAAATTCATAACCTTCTCTCCTTGATATCTTCCAATCCATTCATCGAATTCAAAAAATTCCAAAAGCAAAGTTGTAGAGTTCGACGAGCTCTACACATCTCAGTCGATTCGTGCCATTACCTCATGAAATCGCGAGAATTTGGCCTTTAAATCGCGGCAGTTTTCATGTGTTTCAAGACAAATGGAGGCGGTGGACGTATCTGCGTCTAGGGCAGTGGAGTGTTTGGGCGCGGCGCACGCAGCGTTAGGCTCTAGTCGGGTCCGATCCCCAAGGGTTGTGCACACATGATGATGATGGTCGAGTACGTGATCGGTTCTTGCGTCTACATGCTGTACTTGAGAGGGAAGAAGATGGGTAGTGTTTTATTATTATAGTTTTATTCAAATTTATTAATTAAAATTTTAAAATTATATCGTATATTGATAAAATGGATAACTTCTCCGTACGAGGTCCGATTCGAGCAAAACAAGTGGCGTTGGGATCGAATCGACGAAGGTTGCGTCCTGGCGTTGGTTTGAAATTTGTTTGATGCTGGAAAAAATTTATAATTTCAAATAAAAGGTGAGTGTTTTATACGCTCATAATTGACTTAAATAATTTTCATGTTAGTTAAATTTATATCGTAAAGTGATTTAAATTTATTGAATGTTGTTTGATAAATTTAACTGACATTTAAATTGATATGAATTAAAATGATAGGAATTTGAATTGATAGTTTAAATTTGAAATTTTTATTATTAATAACTAGTAAATTGTGATGAAATTTTGACTCTTTGGATGTTGATTGTGATGGATGCTGTTAATTCAGATTTTGGATGATTTGGATGTTTATTTATTTTGATATATCCTGTTATCATCCTATATATTATCTATATTATATAAAACTGTAGATTGAATTAGTTTAAATAAATTGAGAAATAGGTTGAAATGATATATACCTATGACATTTATTTTAGATTGAAATGATATATATCCATCCCTGAAATAACTGATCACTTGGACATAGGATAGAAAATTATATACGGACACCGGATTGGTTAAATTAAATGATTTAAAAACTTGGATTTGAAATTATTTAAATGATTTTAAGAAATAAAAATCCAATTTATGGAAATCCAATTATTTTCGAACTGGAGCTCTAAATGTTGAAATGTATATTTGGTAACAGGAATTGTTCAAATAATCGAAGTTGAGATTTTGAAGTTATAACTGAAATATGATTTGAATTTCGAAAATTGATTTGTTTTAAAAGATTGTACTTCTATTCGAACTTTGAATACTGCTAAGCAAAAGTAATTTAAATCGATAATCCAAAAGTTTAGCTCGAAATTGAATCATTTTAAGGATTTGAACATTTACTTGAACGTCAAAGTTGATTTAAATAATTTAAATTAATATTTTGAAAATCGAGCTCGAAATTGGTATAAATTGAAATGGTTTAGAATTGAGAATTGAGTTGAAATTTAACCATTGAATCAAATAGTTGAAGTCAACATTGAAATCGATTTAAATTGAAATGGATATTGAAGTTGATTTGAATTGGAAAGTATGGAATTGGATCAGTTTGACTTTGAAACTATTTTTAAATAAATTATTTTAATATAACTGTTTAAAAATCTATCTTTTAAATATTCAAATTAATTTTGTTTTCCAACTATTTCCTATGCAAACCATTTTAATATATAAAAAAATTTATAAAACTATTTTCTATCAAACTAATTCATCCTTTTAAAACTAATTTAAAAAAAATTCAAACTGTTTTCTAAAAATTCAAACTGGTCAAAGGGTAGAATGTTATATTTAAATCTTGGATTTAAAAGCGAATTAGGTTAAAATGAAGTTATAACCTAAATTGTAAATCGAACCAAATTTTGAAGTGAAATCGATATATCGAACTAGATTGACATTTTGAAGCAAAAATATGATTTTTGAAGCGAATATGGTAATTTTAAAATGAAATTTATTTTGAAGCGAATATGGCAATTTTGAAATGAAATTGATTTTGAAGCGAATATATAATTTGAAATGAAATTGGTTCTGAAGCTAATATGATTTTTTGATATCAAGGATGACCTGTTTTGAAATATAAAAAGTACCAACCGGTGTGTAAAATGACGTTTGATTGTAAAAGAGACCGGGGCCTCTTATTGGCATAATCTTTGTCAATATTGGAACCGCTTTAACAACTGTGTATGCGGTGGATGTTATCCATAATGTAGAGGTTAAACTGGAGGCAATTGATGGAATGAAGTAAGAGAACGATGATGGATAGCCTTGACTCTCGAGTCATAACTAAAATGACTAAAATAGAAGCCATAACCAGGCCAAGTGAGGTCGTTCCTCTAATCGGACATACTTCTTCGATACCATATCTCTTACTTTTGTGATGGATTGGTGGCCACCTTTCATTATGGGAGTGTTGTTTGAGGTGGGCGGACTATGTGTTACCACCAACCTAGTTCCACGATCCAGTAGGATCCTACCGTGGGTATAGCCTCGTGTGCCTTGTCATATTATCCCTAATCGCGCCCATTATGATTTTTCTTATGTTGTACCCATGGAGTGCTCCCTGATAGCCCACCAGTTTACGATGGAGTTAACAGTACTGTATAGACTGCAATGCTTATATAAAATGCGTTAAGTGGGATATGTGTAATGCCTTAATGCTATTTTCAATATTATACTTTGCTGATAGACACTACATATATAGCGTATATTACTACATATAAATATTTTGATGGATCCTTAACATCCCTTGAGTTATTGCATGCACGTTATACACTGAATTGGAAATGTAAAATCCCATAAACATCTCCGACGCTTTATACTCATGTTATATGCGATATTTATTTGACTCACATAAGCATATTTTAGTCCCGACTCGAGTATTTTTTCTTTTCATTACCTTCAGGTCAGCCCTGAGTTTTCGGCCTATTGAAGAATATTTCTAAAGGACGAAGACGAAGATTTGGTATTATTACTATTATTATTCCTGCATCATGTTGTCTACTGCATTATTTTATCCATACCTGTTATATAGATAACTCTGATAAATGTTGTATAAATTATAATCAAATGTATTATATAAACAACTTCATGAATTGTTTATTTGATTATTATATTTTACCATTCCGCTGCAAGATTCTATATTTTTTTTCTTATTCTTTTCTTATTTTCTCAGTTAACCCCATTGATTATCTATGTTTTGGATTGTTTATGTTGGGCATGTGTGGATTATCGTTGACTTAAACCTGTCGAAATGTGGGTCGTCACACGATAATGTTATTTGAGATATGCTAAGTGTATAAACATAGATTGACATTGACATGTGTTACCCCACCTTTTGGTCAAGGCTTGGATATCAACAAATCGGCTAGAAAGAATGGATATTAGGATTCGAGATCGATTGGAAACGTGGCTTTGATCGATATCATCAAAGTTTGACCGAGCTCCAATCAAGATGGGATTGACTGGGAATGATGAACAAGGCTAGGAGAGGCTACGCTTTAAATTTTACGTCAATCGGAGTTCTTATGCTCGAGATATGGATGGGTCAAGATTCATGAAGATTGGTTCGTATCGATACTATTCGTATCGATCACATGGCAGCTCATGGGTTTCGAATCGATGACTTCATATCAATTGGGATGGGAATGGCAGCATACTTCGAATCAACGACTTCATATCAATGCAGCACACATCGGTTGAATGGTTGGGGCAAGGCACACTTCTCATCAATCAAGGCTTGGATTGATACGAAGGTAATTAACTTGGGTTCGATATTAACAAGGGCATAGGATCGATGCGGAAGGCAGGCATTTAGGGAGCAACATGAAGGATGGATACGAAGAAGGTTGGTCGATCGATACGAACAACCTATATTGATGGATACGAAAGTTGTTGGATGGATGGATACGGATAAGTGGATGACTCGGTCGAACGACAAGAAATGTGAATCTTTCCTGGATCTTCGAGACATGTCATCGATGCGAACTATATCGATACGAAGAGAAGAGAATGTGGAGCGGGGGATGGATGCGAACGCGATAGCTAGCTTGTGAATACAAACTTGCATCGATCATAACTCTCACTCTACAAGTCCAAACGCTACGAAATTTTTAGAGGAGCTTCTTGATGCAATCTAGAACCTCCATGATCGATCTCAGCCCGATTGGACTACTTTTGGATCGATACGAATTGACTACGCATCGATCCCAAATCGCTCTGGATCGGTCTGGCAGGACCACTTGCGCAAGAGAAGAGGTATTCCAGGTTTTGAGGCGGATATTTTCAGATCTACACATATAAATAGGAGTCCCTTTGACAACTAAAAGGGGATCTTCTCCTTTTGGAACGCGGAAGCCCTGTCATTTTTGTGATTGATACTAAAGGCTTGTAATTGTAACTACAGTACAAAGGTAATAAAAAGGATGGATTCAAAGTGGACGTAAGCCAGATTGCCGAACCACTATAAACCTTATGTTCTTTCCTTCTTTCTTCCATTTTAATTTTACTATTTCTTCATCTTTATTCTCTACCTAATCTCGATCTGAGATCTGTGTCGGAATATTGTGAATCTATGTACATTCACTATTGCTTTCACTACTTCTGGGGTTTTATGACCATTTTTGGCGCAAACACTTTAGTGCTTTCACTGAGAGTTTTGACCTCAGGGATTCTAAAGCTTGGATTTCAGATTTGAAAGCTTGAAGATTTGGATTTGGAAAGCTATGGCAAGGCAATCGGTAAGAATATAAAGGACTGAAAGGAGTCATCATGAAGGGAGTCAGGAGACTTCCTTGGGAGTGAATCAGGCGTCAATCTTCATCACCAGAGAGGAGATATAAATGATGCTCAAGAGACAAGAGGAGATGATGCAGAACCTACTTCAATAAGTCGGACAAGTTGGGGAGCAAAATCAACCTAACGCAACTACAACAGATGCTGGAGATAGGGATCGGAAGCACGGAGTAACCAGAGTTCTGAATGGAGCATGACCATCCGAAGCAGCACCAGAACTAGGGGGCACTCACCCAAAGCATGATCCAATCTCGGGCAGAGTACCAGGTGGAGCCGGCAGCATGGCACTGATAGAGGAATGAATTCTCATCCAGGAAAGCAGATTCCAGGATTCCCTCATGAACTCGGGAGGCAGATCGGAGGCAACGGACGAGGACTGCAGCTTGGTGACAGCGATAGATTAGCAGAGATGGTTAGGCGAGCCATGAGAAGCGGATTGGAGTCCTTTTGCTCCCATGATCAGGCAAGCTAGGAACTCGCCAGATTTCAAATTGCTGACACTGGAGATGTATGACGGGAGAACAGATCCCACCGTTCACTTGATAAGGTACATGAGGCATATGGATGTGTTGGGGGCACCAGAGGAGGTCATGGCATGATACTTCCCTTTGTATTTGATAGATATTGCAGCATTATGGTTCAGACAGCTGGAAAGTGGCTCTATTGGCACATAGACGGAGCTGATTGAAAGGTTTATGAGGCAGTTTCAGGTCCACTAGTCCGACCTAAGTACGTGATGACTTTGACATTGATGAAACAATGGAAATGAGAGTCACTCATGGATTTCTTAACCAGATTCAATGCGGCAGTGGCTTCGGTGGATCGACCTGATCCATCGATGGTTTTGATGGCGGCAGTTTCGAGAATTACAAACAATTCAGATTTTAAGATATCGTTAGAATGGGACCCACCGAGGGTTCTTGGGGAGTTCAATGAGGAAGAGAGGTTTCTAAGGCAAGAAGATGCGCAGGCTGAGAGAGAAGGGGGAGAGGCTGAAGCTTATGTAGTAAGGGGTGGAGGTCCACCTAAGGAGGACCCAGTCAAAGTTGATAAAGGAAAAAAGAAAATGAATGACAACGTTAGCACTTCGAAAAGGCCACGGAGGGAGCCAAAGTTTTCTTCTTACACGCATATAAATGAAACTCTAGAAAGGATTTACTTGGATACTTGAGGGCATCTCTAGTATCGAAGGCCGGCAAGAAGGAAACCTTCTGAATACGAGCGAGTATCGGGAAATCATTGCTTATTTCACAAGCTGGATGGGCATAAAACGAATGACTGTAGGCATTTGAAGAACATCACTGAAGATCATGTGAGGAATGGTCATTCGCAACAGTACATAAGGAATTGAGCTGTGGCGGTAGGACAAGAGAGACCACCGCCACCTCGAGCGAAGATGGCATTGGATCCAGGCAACGTCATCAGCTTGTTATCAGTTGAATAGATTTATGGCTTTGAATAAGTAATAAAGCTCGGAGTAATGCGGCTACGCTACTTACACATATAATGGATCGACGGCGATCCCTAGGCATGCTCTGAGGCGATGATAAACCGTGTCGCTCGAGCCTATGAAATTCTATTTTCCTTAAAACTTTGATTTTTTCATTGGGTGTATAGATATTTATTTGGTTTCCTTGGCTGTAAAAACTCTTATTTTGAATGATTAGATTTGGATCAATGTAATAAGTAATATAGGTCTCACGATCACGGTCCCGACCAGAGAGATTGGGCGGCGATCACAAGTTACTAGTCCCTTCACTGGAGAGCGATGGAATGGACTCGAACACAACATATAAAAAGTCCTTGGTCGGCGAGTCGAGGTCGAAGAATATAATAAGTCCTTGGCTGGAGAGCCGAGGCCGGAGAATATAAAAAGTCTTTAGCCGGAGAGACAAGGCCGGAGAACATAAAAAGTCCTTTGCCGGAGAGCCGAGGCCGGAGAATATAAAAAGTCCTTGGCCGAAGAGCTGGGTCGAAAAATATAAAAAGTCCTTGGCCGAAGAATATATATATACACACAAAACCTTGGCCGGAGAGCCGAGGCCGGAGAACATAAAAGCTCTTGACCGGAGATTCAAGGTCGGAATAGAATAACGCGACCCGACGAGGTCTATGGATTTGAAATTAAACCTGGAAAGGTCATGGATTCAGATTTCATCTTGGGATAAATGGACCCAGAGCAGTTCTGAATTTGGCAAAGGGCCCGGTGCAGTCTCGGATTTGGATATCAACCTAGAAAGGTTATGGATTTGGTTGTTGGTTATTGGATATGGATAGATTAAAGCACGGGCAATGGATTCAGATAACTACGGAATTGGCTAAGGTTGTGGCTACAGGACTTCGAATTGGACATCGAATCGGAGCAGTCGCGGACTTGGCTATGGCTATGGCACTTGGATAGGATGGCCTGGTAATGGATTGGATTAAGAATCAGATGGTATGGCTATGGATGGAATATGGACTTCAGATATCATATTCAGAGCTATTCAAAACACATCTTCTTACCACAAGGCATGTTTCGAGGGGAAAATGTTACCCCGCCTTTTGGTCAAGGCCATGATATCAACAAATCGGATAGAAAGGATGGATATCAGGATTGGAGATCAATTGGAAATAAGGTTGTGATCAATATCATCAAAGTTTGACCGTGATCCAATCAAGACGGGATCGATTGGGAATGGTGAACAAGGCTAGGAGAGGCTACGTTTTAAATTTCAGGTCAATCGGAGTTCGTATGCTCGAGATATGGATGGGTCAACATTCATGGAGATTGGTTCGTATCGATACTGTTTGTATCGATCACGTGGTAGCTTATGGGTTCGAATCGATGACTTCGTATCAATTGGGATGGGAATGGAAACATACTTCGAATCGATGACTTCGTACCGATGCAGCACACATCGGTTGAATTGTTGCGGCAAGGCACACTTCGTATCAATAAAAGCTTGGATCTATACGAAGGGACTTAGCTTGGGATCGATATGAACAAGGGCATAGGATCGATACGGAAGGCGGGCATTTAGGGAGCAATACGAAGAATGGATATGGAGAACGGTTGGTCGGTGGATACGAACAGCCTATATTGATGGATACAAAAGTAGTTGGATGGATGGATACGAATAAGTGGATGATTCGGTCAAACGACACGAAAGGTAGATCTTTCCTGGATCTTTGAGACACGTCATCGATGCGAACTATATCGATACGAAGAGAGGAGAATGTGGAGCGGGGGATGGATGCGAACGTGACAGCTAACTTGTGAATACAAACTTGCATCGATCATAACTCTCACTCTACAAGTCCAAATGCTAAGAAATTTTTATAGGAGCTTCCTGATGCAATCTAGAACCTCCATGATCGAGCTTAGCTGATTGGACTACTTTTGGATCGATATGAATTGACTACGCATCACTCCCAAATCGCTTTGGATCGGTCTGGTGGGCCACTTGCGCAAGAGAAGAGGTATTCCAGGTTTTAGGGCGGATATTTTCGAATCTACACCTATAAATAGGAGTCCTATGGAAACTAAAAGGGGATCTTCTCCTTTTGGAATGCGGAAGCTTTGTCATTTTTGTGATTGATACTAAAGGCTTGTAATTGTAACTACAATACAAAGGCAATAAAAAGGATGGATTCAAAGTGGACGTAGGCCAGATTGTCGAACCGCTATAAACCTTGTGTTCTTTCCTGCTTTCTTCCATTTTAATTCTACTATTTCTTCATCTTTATTCTCTACTTAATCTGGATCTGAGATCTGTGTTGGAATATTGTGAATCTATGTACATTCAGTGGTGCTTTCACTACTTTTGGGGTTTGTGACCATTTTTGGTGCAAATAACTTGTGACTATCTTTGTCCCCATCAAAATATGAATCATATCCTCTCAATGTTATATAGTCATCGACCTTGTCATACAATAGGCAAACATTTTATGTATCATGTGGATACCTAAATGTCCAATTAATTACTTGTTAATGTTCCTTGCCTAAATTAGACATATAACAACTATCAACGCCTACTACATAGGTCCGAATTGACCTTGTAAACATCATGGCATGTAAAAGGGTACCAATAACACTAGAATAAGATATATTAGACACTCACCTTTTATTTTCTTTTGATGTTGGAGATATCTTTAGTCAGCTTCAAATGAAAGTTTAATGGAGTGTCTACCCGCTTGGTTATCTCCATACCAAATCAAGATAGGACATTCTTAGTATAATTAGCTTAAGTGAGCCTCAACTCCCTTCGATCCGTGTCTCTAACTATCTCCATCCTCAAAATTGACTGTCTTTTCCAAATCCTTCATATCAAACTCTCTATTAAGTTCCAACTTTAATTTTGATATTCTAATCATATTATGAGATGCAATTAAAATTCCATCAATGTATAATATAATATCTATCATATCCTGATCACATCTTCTAAAATAAACACACGGGTACTTAAAGCTTATAAAATATACGGAGTAATCATACTCTTATAGAATATTTAATATGTTTGTCTAGTAGAATATTTGAATTCATATAGATATTTGTTAAGTATGCAAGTATGGCTTGATTTATTACTATCAATGAGCCTCACTCGTTATTGCGATTAAATGTCTTTCTCTAGTTACCATGCAAAAATACCATTTTGACATATACTGATAAGTTCCATATCAAAATGGGCAACCAATTCTAATAAGATGCAAATAGAAGTATGCCTAATACCTAAAGAAAAAAAATTCATGATACACAACAATTTTTTATACATATTGCATTGCTACTAACCTTGTTTTATATGTCAATTCATCATTTCAACCATCTTTCACTTTATAGACCTGCGTGTATCCAATTATACTTTTTTCTTGAAGGAAGTGATACCAAACCCTAAGTATAATTCTGACGAAAATATTCAATCCCCACCTCCATAAAAACTAATCAATTAGAACTGTTAACTAAAGTAACAAGTACTCTATAATATGTGGGTTAATAATGGAAAATACACAAATCATATGTTCTATGTCATCAAAATCAATATCCTTAATACTAGTGATAATAAAATCATTAAGCTACCCAACCCTTTTCCTCCCTCTAACTAGCTTAGCCTGGGACCATGCTCGACCTAGATTATAATCCTCTATATTATCATCAACAACCATGATACAATCTGATATACCATATGTCCCTCTACGGAAAGAATCAAAAGATGATGGCTTATGTTTGGTATTATAAAATTCTCCTCAAGCTTCATGCAATGAAAAAGGTTGCATGGCCAACACAATCTTTCATCAAAAATGATATGCCTACTAATGATGATCTTCTTAGTAGCAAGACACCACATCCTATTCCCTATCGCTCCTTCACTATAACATAGAAAGATACACTTACTGTTGGATCCAGTCCGTTTGCGCAATGGGTGAAATGAGTAAATTTGAAAAATCTCTATGTAGATCTTAGTGGGCCTATGTAACCTAATAACTAGCATTAGATCCAATCTATTTATTGAAATACGTAACGACCCACCTTTTTGGACGGTTTAAACCGATAATAAATCACACATGTCTAATTGAAACCATTCAAAAGGGAGGATTGTTAAAGGGTAAATAAGAAAATAATAGACAAAATATAATAATTAAATAAACAGTTCATGAAGTTGTTTTACAAATGACATTTGATTATACTTTTACAATTCAAATCAGAGTTATACTTACATCAGGAAATACACAAATAATGCAGCGAGACATAGGAAGCAGTGGAATAATAATAATAAATAGTAATAATATACTGAATCTTCATCTTCGTCCTCTAGAAAATAAAATAGTCTATAATACATCGAAAAAGCTCAGACTGACCCGAGCACAATGAAAACAAAACGCTCGAGTCAGAACTAAAAGATCTTATGTAAGTTAAATTTATCTAAAATAAAATGTGAGTGCAATGGCTTCAGAGATGTTACTGGATTTTCCATCTACTATCAAGTGTACAACGTGAATATAACTATTAAAAGATTTCAAATAATTCGAAATATCAATCTTAACCACTTTAATTAGAAAAATTTGACGTTTAACTTAAACCTTTTTAATAATTCAATTCCAAAACATAGTCCAAGTTCAAGAATTTTTTTATATATATATATATATATATATCATTTCAACTAGTACCAAAAATCAACATTTCAAATCAATGGAAACCGTTTGGGTTTATCATTTCAACCCATAATGATTTTCACCTAATCTATAGGATCGTTCGGGTATGTATCATTTCAACCCATAGGGAACTTGCAGTACTATAACGATATAAAATAAAACACCCATTCATCCAATATCAACAATCAATCATCCATCACAATCATCATCCAAATCAATCGATAAGCATCAGTATATAATTAAAAATCAATAACAGTATTTAACTGGCAATTTAAATTCAATAATGAATTAAATAACGATTTAATTCAAATAAATTCAAATTAACTGAGATGATAATTTAAATATACCAAACAACCTTAAATAAATTTTCAATCACATCATAAATTTTAATTAACAAACATAAGAAGTTTTAGAAGAAGTGAGTGGGTTAAAACATTCACCTTTGAATTTAAATCGAATTTAACTCTAATTTAGGGCCCAAATTCAAATGATCTTAGAATTCATCCAAACCAGCGTCAAAGTGTCCGGAATTTTGATACGATCCTGGCAAAACAAACCACGTCCAAATCCGAGTTTTTATGCAAAAATTATCATGGTTAGAAGAATAAACGATTTCAAATAAATTTAAATTAAATAAATAAAAAGACAGCACCATATACGTCAATGTCACCTTCTACCAAGCCCTAACCCATGCATGCGAAATAATTGCCACCACCAACCATTGGCCACCAAGGAAGATCACGCGACCTCGCCCATGCTAGCCGCGGTCGCACCCCGCATCGCCAGAGGAGCCTTGACACCCGACCCTACAGACGCCCATCGACGTTGCCACCTCATAGCCGCCACAAAGAGAAGCCCTAATTCAATTTTTGCCGAAGATCTAGCCGATGATTCGACGAATGGTTAGCATAGATGAACTACGCATGGCTATCTCCACCTGTCTATACCGACGATTCGACGATCGGTCGAAGTTGATCGGAAGGTAATGAACGGCCGAGAATATTTCATCGAATTCTGGGCACACAGAAACCCAGATCGAGAAATAGACTGAAGATTTGACTTGCGCTCGTCGAGAGGTTCAAATCGACATATAATTTGATATAGTCTGAGGAGTTTTCATTTTGGAATTGAATTTGAAATTGAATTGAAATTTGGGAATTGGTTTGTCTGCCATTGAGAAGAAGAAGAACAGAAAGAATTGTACGTACAGCCAATGAGAAATATGAAATAATTAAGGTTTATAACATAGGTAGATCAGAAAATAGAAAGAATGGATAAGATCTGATTTGGATTGGAATGATAAACCAACCGAAAAGCCCGTTCTGCCTCCGGAACGAAAATGGGTCAACCCATATATAAAAATAGATGTTTTTGATGGTTTTAAACTCGATGAAACAGGTTTCATGTCCAAATTTCATCGTATGAAGAACTTATGGTAAAATTAGCTTATTTCAAATTGATTTCAATTAAATTGATTTCTAGGCGTTTCGAGTCCGTACGATCAAACGACAAGTCCGATCGATATGAAACTTGAAATCCTACAATGATTCACTGTTACGGATCTGATGGAACTGGTTTCGTCGAAATCCGAGATAGTTGTCAAAATGGCTATGTTTCATTTAATTAACTAAATTAATATTAAATTAATTAAATCACCCTTTTTTATTTCCAATTTAATAACTAACCAATTTCATCATTTTTGATTACTTAGACATTTATAATAAATTAAACAAATTACATATACTTCAATGTCAAATATTTCACAAATTATAGTGTTCAATTACAACTGTACTTAAATCTAATTAATAAAAATTTAATTCCAAAACTTGATTTTATTTGACTTTCAATCTTTATATTCAACAATTATTATTCTACATTCATAACTAACGTTATTCTATATTTTATTACAATTAATATTCTCTAATTTCACCTTTTATTTGTAACAATTACAATAGTTTTCTTATATTGAATTTTTCAATTATATTAAAATTTAGAATCTCAACAAATTTAGTTTATCCTTGTTTCACTCCTTTATTACATCAATTATTGTCTTGCACTTATAATGACCTTCCCATACATTTATTACAATATCTATTCACCATTTCATCTTACTTTCCATTAAATTAATCTTTAATTTTAATTAATTGTAATAAATTCACCTATTATAATTTAAATTCCAAAATTTTGGTGAAACTTGATTCCAATTCTCTTTTTGTTCCAATCAATAGTCATATTACGGATAAAATTAACATTAGTTACAATGTATTGAATCAACATTTTACCATTATCAATTTTACCTACATTAACTGCACTAACTAAGTGAATTAATTGTAATTGATTTTCAATTAAATTTAATAGATTAAATAATTAAATATGTAACATATATTAATTGTTACCATTAACTTCTCATCACACTTATAAGTTCATTATTAACTAGCAAATGTTGCAATTACTTAACTACCACTGATTTTACTCAATTCCCCTTAATTATGTTATTTCATAAATTCAGTATCACATTTGTTTTCCTCTATTCAATTTATAATCAAATTATAACATTTACATTATTTCATTTATTGGAATTTCATTAAACTTGTTAACAATTAACTTAAATTAACTATTACATTTACTTTTTATTATTATTACAGTTATAAATCTTAAATTTTAATTTCTTCCAACATTTAATTACCAAAATATTATTAAATCTACTTTTAATTTTCGAAAATTACGGGTCGTTACACTCTCCCACTCAAAACTTTTCATCACCGAAAAGAAAAAAAAAAGGGTAAAGAAGAAATTAATAGTCAATATCTTATTCAAAATATTAAATCTATAAACAATCTATTTACATAATAAATAATTTAAATAAAATATATTAATTTATAAACAATTAAATCCTTTTATATTTAAATTAACAAAATTTGGAAAACATTTCACAAAAAAAATTCCCAAGTCTAATATTCACGAAAAATTTCGGCAGAGTCTCCTTTGTACGGAGAGACTCGGGAGAATTCATAATATCAAAATGACATAAATATATCACATGCTTTCAAAATAATATATCCCAACAGCGAAAAAACAATATAATATCGCTAGAAAACCGTAATCCGAGAACGTACCGATTTATCGAGCAAATAACGCTTATTTTATGAAACCTAAAGCAGTAGCAATTGCTTCCATAACCTAACAATCACATAACATAACAATAATCACTTTCAACCAAAAGCATACCGTCATCACATTAAATCACTAAATCAATACAACATAGTATATTAACTTAAGTATACAACATAGTATATTAACTTAACAACAATCTTTTGCAAACAAACATACAATCTTCACAAGGGATCAAAGTAATCAACCGTTTCTGAAGTTACAATCATTAAATTTAATATAGTATTCATTTTATTATTTACTTTAATTATCAATAGCTTCAAACATTAACTTAAGTTCACAATTCTTTTCTTACAATACTTACTTTCTATTTCATTTTATTCAGTAGCACTACAATTATGACTAAAGTTATAACTATTTTCATATCAAATTTCTTATTTATAAAAGTAAATTCATTGAACATTTTCATTATTTAAGTCTTTTTGTATAATATTCCATTACATATCCTTATTTAACATTACAACTTTTAATATTCTAGTAAGTTATGTATATGTTTCTAAGAATGTAATTGAAAGTTACACAAGTTTATCTTATTTCATTTTAGTAAATAAATTTTCAATAGTTATCATTTCTTATTTTAATATATATTTTTTTTGTTTACAAGTTATGGATTTCAAATTCCTTGTATATTTCATTTATAACTTAGCATTTAATTTCTTACTTTCAACTTTAGAAGTTCCACTTATTAAATAGTTCAAATTTTATTCCATTACAATAATTGAAATTCTAATTTAAATTTACTTTAGTTTATTCTATTGGTTTTTCTTCTTCTTCTCATTATTTACTTTTCCATTCATTTATTTATATAAAGATCAATCACTTACATTATTTATTTTCCATTAAGGTTTTAAGTCATTAGTGAATCATTTCATAAAATATTACTTAAGCTTCTACTGCCTTTGTTAAGTTTATTACTCAATTCGGTTATTGAATAAAAATTTAAGTTTTTGGTATTCGCCCATGAAGAGAAAAGAAATATTTCAATATATCTAAGAATTCGATTAAAACATTTAACTTCATTCGCTTAGTAAAAATATAAGATATATTTAAAACATCCTCATAATATGATGCAAAGATTTTTCAAAAGTCTAAAACAATGTCAGAAATTTATATCAAAACATTATAATAAGCTTTAAAATAAAATTCCTTAAATCCGAAAATTTATTAGACTCGTTTTTAAAAAAAAAAATAAGTATAAACTCAAGATTATTAAACTGAAACTAATAGTATACTCAAATCTTACATTAAATTTCAAAATCGAAGTATAAAATTTCATATCTTCATAATTAATTTTACACACTTGTTTTAAAATGAATATTAAAATCATGGAAAAACATTTATTATGGTTAAATACAAAAATTCAAATAGTAAATAAACCAATAAATTTACTAGTAGTACTTTGAAATCAAGTAAATATTCCAAACTATACTTCCAAAATAGAGATTCAAATTTATTTGTCAAGTATATTACTATAAATAGACTTTGCAAATCATTTTTTTTCTTTTACATTTATATAATATCTTTAAATTATATATTCAAAGAAGCTTATATAAATTTTACTTGAAATATTCATTTGAAAGCTTTATTTGCAAATCGATCATCTTTAGTACTTTTCAAAAATTCATTTGTAAAATTTCCTGCTTTATTTATAAATATCATTTAAATATTTTAGATAACATCTTTATAAATATATGTAAACTATTTGAAAATAATTATTTACATCATTACTTATATTTACAAAGATGCTATTGAAAACATTAAATCCATTATTTATAAATTTATAAATTTTATCTCAAGATAACTTTCAAACATTATTAATAAATCAATAATCATTTACTTTAAATATGTTTTGTTGAATTAATAATTTCTCAAAATATTTACAACACTAATAATTTACTATTAAACCATGTTGTATATAAATAAACAATATTTTAAACATTATAAAGTATTTAGAAATGACAAAAATGACCAAAATATCATTTATATAATGCTTTATCAAAACACTATTATAACTCGATGTCTTAACAGGTTTATCCTCATTCTTGTAGACTCTGGCCATGCGTTGATCAGGCGTAAGGCTAGAATTCTCCAAGTACTTAGTAGACCTATTTCAACACCCAATGAAAAATTCTTAAAAACAGGTATGACAAGTACCGCTCAAATTCAATGTCAAATGATGATAATACGATAGGAGTGGCCCACTGCTGATCCGGTATTTACGCAATGGACACAAAACTTTCCAAAAGATCCTTTAACCTTTCGGATTCCAGAAAAATATCATAGCCACTTCATAAACAAAGGACCATCGACCTCTGCTGCAGTGGTACGCTGCTAATTCAATATTTACGCAATGGATGCACTTCTTTCTTGGAAGATCCATAAACAACAAATCCCAGGATCGAAAGCGCCTCCATTGGGTAAACTAAAGAACCATCTAACCTGGAAAAAAATTGAGGAACACATGAGTTTAAGTCTGGACAACCATATCAGTTCGAATCCATTTCTAAATTCACCCAAGTCCATTAGGGTTTATCGATCGATTCCATTCCTGGATTCCCCAAGTCCATCTGGGTCGAAGCATATCATACTATACTTCTTTGTGGAGGGTACTTCCCCATACCTCTTATTTCAAAATATAATATACCATATATATAGTACCCTTTTAAAATCATAGCTTCAAATATCACACTTATATAAATTCCATTATATATAAGATTTCATTTTCAGACAAAGTACTTTCCAAAATCATAATCTCGAATACGTCAAATCATTCTTATATAAATTCCGTTATATATAAGATTTTTCTCTTCAGATCAAATACCTTCCAAAATCAACAGTTTCAAAATCACTTGTACTTATATAAAGTCCGTCTTATACAAGAATCCAAAAAAATTCAAAAATCAATTTTTGTATGAAAAGCCATATAGGATTCAATATCTTTGCTTTATAAAAGGTTTTGGATTTTGAATAGTTTCGTATATAAAAATCGTTTTGTGACATAGTTTTGCAAATAAAATAGTTTGTAAAATAGTTTTGTAAATAAAATAGTTTCGTAAATAAAATAGTCTGGTAAAATAATTTATAAATAAAATAGTTCATAACATAGTTTTGAAAATAAAATAGTTTCTAAAATAGTTTTGTAAATAAAATAGTTTGAATAATAGTTTCGTAAACAAAATAGAACAAATAGTTTGATTAGAAAAATAAAAGAAAATAGTCTATATAAGCAAAATAAAAGAAAATAGTTTTTGAAAAATGGTTTTAAATTAATTGTAGTTTTGCATAAAAGAAAATTCCAATTTAATTTACAAAGGTATCCAACCCAACAACTTTCAATTTCAGCTTCAAAGCATGTCAATAATATAAGAACATAAGATGTACATATTTCATCATTTTGCAAAATCACATTCGATCGCTCGCTCGATCACATAAGTTCGCTTTCGAACTAGTATTGTCCATTCAACTTCCCTAATGCGGACTTCGATATGGTTTCTTGACTAGAAACCATCATTCTCCTTGCACAACCATATACTATGGTAGAGAATTTTAGAATCAACCAAAAATCCATATCAAATATTCGCCATCAAGAATCGAATGAAAAATCCTAACACAAAGTGGTGAAATTCATATAGAACTTGTGTATTCAAATCCGGATCAAATTAATTTTGCAAATAAAATAATATACATACAACTTATGTAATTATTCTAATTTGTTTCATCACAATTGCATTTCAAGTAAATTCATTTTTTATCTCATTGATTAACACAAATATTACTTCATACTTTAATATTTGTTTCACAGAATTTCTCCATTTAAAATAAAACATTAATGTATCCATTTTCATAATATTGCTTATATTTCTCTTTAATTTAAATTACATTCATTTTACATGTAATATTTCTCATTTAATACTACATTTATTTGCAAATCATTTCATAAGGAATTTTCTTAAGTTTATGACCAATTTATAAAAGCTCAAATTCTTTTATAACGTTATTCGAGCTTAAAGTTATCATAACTTTAATAATGACTATTTATTACGACTTCCATTTATTTCATAAACAATTTTACAAGCCATGACTTTACTTATATTCATTTCATTTTTAGTTCACCTTTACCTTTCAATTTATTTATGACACATTTCATAAATGTTAACTAAGTTCACAATTTCAATTTTTAAATATTACTACATTACATGCCAATAATGTATACAATAATTCTACTCAACTATAACAAATTAACCTTGTTTAACTTGCTTTCAAATTAAGGTATCAAATTCAGCTGCATAATTTAACACAATTTTAAAGCTTCAACTCATATATTAATTCAGATGGTTTGATTATCCAAAATATCCAAATATTCCATTTTATTTCCATAGTTGAAACTACTGGTCAACAAACAACAAAATTCAAATCAATATTTCAATTTCATGAACAAATATCCTAATTATTCAATTTATTCTCTTTGATACACCATTATTAACTAGCGTTTAATCCATATATTCAACCAACAATGATTATCCAATGCTTATAAACTAACAAAACTCAACTAATCAACAATAAATGATAATGACAAAATATTACCATTTCATATATCAAATACATTACAAATAACTATATTAGTTATAAAATTTATTCCTTTAAATATATATATCATATAATATTAGGAAAAATAATTCATTTCAAAACTTATATAAAACATTTTTATAACACTAACAAATACACGCTCTCGTATGCACTCAGACAACTCATCCTAGGGTATCACTACCCTATCTCTAATGAGTTAACTCTAACACACTAAGGTATGTCAAAACCAAAGCCCTGATACCAACTGTAATGACCCACCTTTTTGGATGGTTTAAATTGACAATAAACCACACATGTCTAATTCAAACCATTCAAAATGGAGGATTGTTAATGGGGTAAATAAGAAAATAATAGAAAAGAAGGAAAACCAAAACACAGAATATCGCAGCAGAATGACAAAATATGTAACAATCCATAAATTTTGGTAATTAAAAATAGTTGATTTAATAAGATTTTTATAATTAAAATATTGAAAGAAATAGAAACTGGTTATTTAATGTGGATGTAATAACTAATTTGAATGGTAAAGAATGTGATTTAAGCTAAATTATTGATATATTGAAGGAGATTGCAATAAATTGGAATAATGTAAATGTTGAATTTATGAATGAGGTATAATATAGTGAATGGAAATTGAGTAAGACCAAGGTCCTGTAAGTAATTGTAACTTTGGTCTGTAGACAATAAACTTATAAATGTAGTTAAAAGTAAACAGTGACAATTATTATGTGTTACATGTGTATTTAGTCTATTAAATTGAAATGAGAAGTCAATTTTTAATAAATATAAACAAAAATTACATTAACGTGAAACATAATACAATGTTTAGAAGTTGTTAAATTGGAGTATATTAAGGATGAATGGTTAACTAGGTTTGTAGAGTAGTAATGGACTTAATAAAAAGATTTGGAATTGAATCAAATTTATGTATTGAAATTCAATCTCTAATAATTGGATCTATTGTAGTAAATGGAATCAAATATTACATTATTTGAAATTAAGATAAAATAGAAATATTAATGCACTATGGTATAAACCATGATAATTATACCGTATAATGAAATGGATTGAATAACTAATGGAGTTAAGAATATGGATTTATTGGGAATTTAAAACTTATACTTTTTAAACTGGATAAATTACAGTGTTTTACACATAATAAATTTCTATACTAATATTATATACATATTTTATATTTTACCTATGTCCATCTCTATTTTATCTTTCTATTTTTATTTGTCTAGGATTTTATTATTTTTATTGGAGTTTATTTGTGTACATTCTTTTATTTAATGGCTTGGAAACAAATTAATTAGACATACGTTACTTTGTTTAATTAGGCATATGTTACATTTGCTTTATTTCTTGCCTTTTATTTACCTATCTATTTAATTACCTACCATAGTCGTGTACATTTTTTTTCTAGCTGTGAGAAACCATTCCACAAATCACATACAAGAAGATTTATTTCTCATTTCAAACTCCTCATTTTCATTTGCAATTAAGAATAAATATATACGTTCCTTTCTCCTTAATTATGCCTTTTCTGTTTCAACTTTATCAATTCACGCACACAAATTTATTTCCCACTTCCCATATTCATTTGCATTTAAGAATAAAATATATGCAAGTTTATTTCTCCTTAGCTTATGCCTTTTTGTTTTCTATCATTTACTCCTCCTTAGCCATTTCTTTTTTTCTTCTTTCATCTTTAGCCATGTATTTCTTTTGATAACTCACGCACAAACAATTCTCAAAACTCCTCATTATCATTTGCATGAAGAAAAAAATACAGAAAGCTCTAATTTTTCCATGGCTTCCTCTTCTTCTTTTTCTATTTTCTTTTCTCTTTCCTTTTGTTCTTCTTCAAGCATGGCTTGGTCTCCACCTATTGCCGACCACACAACCTCCTCCTCGCCATCAAAGCCTAGCTGTGACCACCATGGAAGCATACATTACCAAAGTTGATAACAAACCTTAACCAAGCCATGTACTGATCACCTTGCTTTGATTTATCAAGGTTAGGTCATTTTTTTCTATCTTTTCATTGTTTTTATTTATATTCTTTTGTATTGAATCATTGCTTATATATGTTATGTATTGTGTTGTTTACAAGTTTGAATCTGACTCTTCATCCACTTAAAAAAATATAGTTATGCTTTGTCGTGTCTTTTTGTGCTTTGCGGAGTTTGGATGTGTGTTTGATTTTGATTCTAGCTTTCAAAAAGGTGAAATTTTTCACTCTAGACAACGTACTTTTATAATTGTGAAATGATGACAAGTGAATTGTAGAAATTATTATGCTATGTTCATACATGTCTGTGATTGATTATATGATGTTAAATGCTATTTATATATTTGTTACATCATCTGTTATGATATTATATGCTATATTGTTATATTTATTTCATGTTTATCACACTGCAAGTTTCCTATTACTATGGGTTGAAATGATACATACCTGAATGGACTTTAGGATAAGCAAAATCACTATGGACTGAAATAATAGGCTCGAGTGATTTTTTATTGATTTTGTTGTATTTATTTTTCTTGGGATTGCTGGTTTGAAATGATAGAACCTGGATTTTTCTTTCTAAATTACGGATTGAAATGATACATATCCGTATCACTTGACCTAGGTTAGAAAATATTATACAGGCCCATGGTTAATATTTTTAAAGTAGTATTTTCCTAAAAATTTATTAAGTATTTTTAAATTTGGGAATATATGGAATTTTAACATAAAATTTGATTTAAAGATTTGAAATATAAAGAGATGTCAGTTTTTAAAAGTTAAAATGTTATAAGCTGATAATTGGTTTAAAGTGTAATTTAAAAATCTTTATTTGGTTTTAATAGCAATTTAAAAATCTTCATTTGGTTATATAATGAATGATGGATTTTGAATTGAGAAAATGAAATACAGTTTTTAATTAATGCAAGAAATATGTAAAGTCCTAATTAATGAAAGAACATGTAAAGTTTTTAATTAATGCAAGAAACATGTAAAGTTTTAATTAATGAAAGAAACAAGTAAAGTCCTAATTAATGAGAGAACATGTAAAGTTTTTAATTAATGCAAGAAACATGTAAAGTTTTAATTAATGAAAGAAACATGTAAGTTTTTAATTAACGCAAGAAACATGTAAAGTCCTAATTAATGAAAGAACATGTAAAGTTTTTAATTAATGCAAGAAACATGTAAAGTTTTAATTAATGAAAGAAACCTATAAAGTCCTAATTAATGAAAGAAACGTGTAAAGTTTTAATTAGTGTGGTATTGATTAAATTAATAAATGCTCTTTATTGTAATAGAAATGTAAATTAAAATGTACACTTGATAATGTAAGTTTAATTAGTGTAACATTGATTAAAGTGATAAATGCTATTTATTGTAATAAATGTGAGTTAAAACGTACATTTGATATGTAAGTTGTAATTAATGTAAATGGCGTATTTTAAATGATTAAATAATAAAGTTTCTTTATTGTAATAATAATGTAAGTTAATAAGGTACTTTTAACTTAACATAAGAATTTCAACTTTAAATTGTATATTACAGTAACAAAGTTTATTTAACTATAAGGCTATGATAAAATGACCATGTTAAAAATTTGTAAGTACATAAATACTTTGGTTATATAAAATGTTAAGTGGAAAGTATTACATTCCAAAAATGCTATGATTTCTTAAGGTTACATTTCCAATGTATTGTGATTTTTAACAGTATGAATTCCAAATGATAGCATTTCTAAATTGTTAGGATTTCAAAATATTATGGTTTCAAGGTGTTTGGTTTCAAAGTTGTTATAACTTGAAAGAAATATGATTTGGAAATGAATTTATTGGAAATTGTATTTAATTAAGAATTGACTTCAAATATATTAATTTGAACTTATTAAAGTTGAAGATTTAAGAATATGACTTTACAAAGTGGTTTGGTTAAGATGATTTAAAGGAATATTTCAAGTTTGATAAATTGAAGGAATATTCAATGATTTGTAAATTTGGGTTTTATTTAAAGGATATATTGATTTGGTTTTAGAATTTAAATGATATATTATTACATTGGTTTTGAAATGGATATGATATTTTGGTTTTAAAGTATAATTAATTCTGAAATAGATATTCATGGGTTATAATAACGGTTGGATATTGAAGAGACCGGGATCGAAAGTTGTCATACTCTCTGCCAACTCCGAAAACCACTTTAACAACTGTATACTCGGTGGAGATTCCAGAATGAAGTAGGATGGTGGGGGGTTTTCTTTGAGGTATATACGTGGACCCGACTCCTGTGAGTTGGCATACGGTGGCTAAAACAGGAGCGATTCTGGGCCAATGAGGTCGCTCATCTGATCGGACACACTCCTTCGATATTATATTCTGACTTTGAGATTGATTTGGTGGCCACTTTTGATTCTTTGATTTTGGGGGTGTGGCTCGAGGTGGGCGGTAGTAGCTGCTACGCATTACCACCAGTTCGGATAGTAATTGGTATATCTACCCTGGCATTGCCTAGTTGTGCTGTGTCACCTACCCTAGCGCGCCTTGTACGAGTTTGATTTGTGTCGTACCTATGGAGTATCCTCTGGCAGCCTCCCGATCAGGAGGTATTATGGTACTGTATAGACTGTTGGCACTATTACGTGTTAAGGGCTATATGGGTAACTCCTTAACGCTATTTAAAAGTAAGTTTATTTTACTATAGACATTATTATAATAGAGAAATATTACTACATAGTAAATAGTTTAACGGACCCTAAGAGAATGGACGGTCCCCAGCATCCTTTAAGTTACTTGTACCTTATATTATATTTCACTTGAGTTGGTATACATTGTATGAGTATGTATGTCCTGACTCGAGTGTTTTGTGTTTTGCTTTACGCTCAGGTCAGACTGAGTGATACAGCATTAGAGACTCACCTCTGGAGTTGAAGCTTCACATGGATACCCAGCTATCTATTTTGCTTTCAGTTATCCAGTTGATTCCGGTTATTCAATTGAGTCCAGTGATGGATTCAGTTTGTACTTGATATCATATTGAGACTTCTGTTGTATCTTGCTTAACTCTGATGTATATTTATATAGTAGCTTCATGAACTACTATTTCTTTACTTCCGATGCATTTTATTTCTCTGTGTTTGTGATCTGTAACTATTTATTTACTGTTTATGCTGTGTTTTTCCAAATTTAAATTACAATTCGGTATTTTGAACAATTCAAGTCCGACATGTGAGGATGCGAATGGTTAAAAATAGCGGATCGTTACAAAATATAATAATCAAATAAACAGTTCATGAAGCTATTTTACAAATGACATTTGATTACACTTTTACAATTCAAATAAGAGTTATACATACATTAGAAAATAAACAAATAATGCAGCGGGACATAGGAAGCAGTGAAATAATAATAATAAATGGTAATAATATATTAAATATTCGTTTTCATCCTCTAGAAAATAAAATGGTCTTCAATACATTGAAAAAGCTAGGACCGACCCGAGTGTGATGAAAACAAAGCACTCGAGTCAGAACTAAAAGATCTTATGTAAGTCAATTTTATCTAATATAAAATACGAGTGCAATGGCTTCAGAGAAGTTACGAGATTTTCCATCTCCTATCAAGTGTACAACGTGAATATAATTATTAAAAGATTTCAAAAAATTCAAAATATCAATCTTAACAACTTTAATTAGCAAGATTCGAAGTTTAACTTAAACCTTTTTAATAATTCAATTCCTACACACAATCCAAATTCAAGGATTTGTATGGATATATATATATATATATATATATATATATAACAGTTCAACCAGTACCAAAAATCAATATTTCAAATCAATGGAAACCGTTCAGGTTTATCATTTCAACCCATAACGATTTTCCCCTAATCTATAAGATCGTTCGGGTATGTATCATTTCAACCCATAGTGAACTTGCAGTATTATAACGATATAAAATATAACACCCATTCATCCAATATCAACAATCAATCATCCATCACAATCATCATCCAAATCAATAAATAAGCATTAAATAATAATTAAAAATCAATAACGGTATTTAACTGGCAATTTAAATTCAATAGTGAATTAAATAACGATTTAATTCAAATAAATTCAAATTAACTGAGATGACGATTTAGATATAACAAGCAGCCTTAAATAAATTTTTAATCACATCAAAAATGTTAATTTAACAAACATAAGAAGTTTTAGAAGATTTGAGTGGGTTAAAACACTCGCCTTTGAATTTAAATCGAATTTAAATTCAATTTAGGACCCAAATTCAAACGATCTCAAAATTTGTCCAAACCAGCGTTAAAATATCCGGAATTTTGATACGATCCCGACAAAACAAATTGCGTCCAAATCAGAATTTGTGTGCAAAGTTATCATGGTTAGAAGATTAAACGAGTTCAAATAAATTTAAATAAAATAAAATAAAAAGACAACACCTTACACGTCAACATCTCCTTCCACCAGGCCCTAACCCACGCACGTGAAATAATTACCGCCGCCAACCATTAGCCATCGCGGCCGATCACGCGACCTCGCCCACGCTAACTGCGCCCCGCATCGCCAGAGGTGCCTCGACACCGGACCCTACAAACACCGATTGACGTTGCCACTTCACAGCCGCCGCAAAGAGAAGCCCAAATTCAATTTTTGCCGAAGATCTAGCCGATGATTCGACGAATGGTTAGCACAGATGAACTACGCACGACCATCTCCACCCATCCATACCGACGATTCAACGATCTGTCAAAGGTGATCGGAAGGTGATGGATGACCAAGAATCTTTCATCGAATTCTAGGCACGCAGAAACCCAGATCGAGAAACAGACCGAAGATTTGACTTGCGCTCGTCGAGAGCTTCAAATCGATATATAATTTGGTATAGTTTGAGGAGTTTTCATTTTGGAATTGAATTTGAAAATGAATTGAAATTTGGGAATTGGTTTGTCTGTCATTGAGAAGAAGAAGACCATAAAGAATTATGCGTACTGTCAATGAGAAATAAGAAATAATTAAGGTTATAACCAGGTATTTATAGGTAGATCATAAAATAGAAAGAACGGATAAGATCTGATTTGGATTAGAATGATACCATCCGAAAAGCCCGTTCTACATCCAGAACGAAAATGGATCAACCCATATATCAAAATAGATGTTTTTGATGATTTTAAACTCGATGAAATGGGTTTCAAGACCAAATTCTATTGTATGAAGAAGTTATGGTAAAATTAGATTATTTCAAATTAATTTCAATTAAATTGATTTCTAGGCTTTCGAGTCCGTATGATCAAACGACATGCCCGATCGTTACGAAACTTGAAATCCTATAATAATTCACTGTTATGGATCCGAGGAAACCGGTTTCGTTGAAATCCGAGACAGTTGCCAAAATGGTCGTATTTCAGTTAATTAAATAAATTAATATTAAATTGATTAAATCACCTTTTTTATTTCCAATTTAATAACTAACCAATTTCATCATTATTGGTTACTTAGAAATTTATAATAAATTAAACAACTGTAATTAAATCCAGTTAATTAATATTTAATTCCAATAAATTGATTTTATTTGACTTTCAATCTTTATATTCAACAATTATTATTCTACATTCATAATTAACATTGTTTTATATTTTATTACAGTTAATGTTCTCTAATTTCACCTTTTATTTTTAATAATTACTATAGATTTCCTATATTTAATTTTTCAATTATATTAAAATTTAGAACTCAACAAACTTAGTTTGCCAAATTAACATTGTTTCACTCCTTCATTACATCAATTGTGGTCTTGCACTTATAATGACCTTACCATACATTTATTACAATATATATTCACTATTTCATCTTACTTTCAATTAAAGTAATCTTTAATTTTAATTAATTAAAATAAATTCACCTATTATAATTTAAATTCCAAATTTTTGGTGAAACATGGTTCCATTTCTCTTTATATTCCAATCAATAGTCATCTTACGAATAAAATTAACATTGGTTACATTGTATTGAATCAACATTTTACCATTATCAATTCAACCTACGTTAACTGCACTAACTAAGTGCATTAATTGCAATTGATTTCCAGTTAAATTTAATATACCAAATAATTAAATAGGTAACATATATTAATTGTTACCATTAACTTTTCATCACATTTATAAGTTCATTACTAACAAGCAAATGTTATAGTTACTTAACTACCATCGATTTTACTCAATTCCCTTTAATTATATTATTTCATAAATTCAATATCACATTTTTTTCCTCTATTCAATTTATAACCAAATTATGACATTTACATTATTTCAATTACTGGAATTTCATTAAATTTGTTAATAATTGACTTAAGTTAACTTTATTACATTTCCTTTTTATTATTATTCCAGTTATAAATCTTAAATTTTAATTTCTTCCAACATTTAATTACAAAAATCTTATTAAAATCTACTATTTTAATTGTCAAAAATTATGGGTCATTACAAAATAAAATCAAAATTTTGAAGTATTATATTTTTTTTTAATTAATCTTATTAATTAAATTTATTCAATGATTATATTGAATGTATAAGATTCAATGATTATTTTAATGTATCTTGTATATTCATATATTAAAATGATGACATATAGGTATTTAAAATTTATTTCGTGAAACAGCCATTGTTTATCAGTACGATGGAATGGGAATTCAAAAACATTTCATGAAATGTCATTACACTTACATAAAACTGAATTAGTACCGAGTTTACAAACTTTTGTTCATAGCATAAATTAGTCAACCATACATTTTAAACTATTTAAGATCAGGTTTCTTATCTATTCACATTTTATATGATTTTATAAATAGTGCTTTGGATGAAATTAAATTTAACACATGTACTTATGTTTAAGTGCATATCCTTATAGAAAGAAGCTAACTCAATATCAATCATACTTTGTCTAACAAAGTCTGATTACTCCTTATCAATACATCATTATGTATGATAGAGAGGAGCGACTTTGGAGTTGAATCTTATTCATTTTATGTACTTTTGGAAACTTTTTCCTACGTACTCATTATTCAATCAAATAAAATTATTTTATTCCCATTTCATGTTATATTTTCTACTTCTATTTTGTATTGTATTAATATATCATAGATATGTTACTTGTGTATCAATACAAATGTTTCTGTCTATGATAATTCATCTATGGATTTAATGAAGCTAGCGAAACTAGTTTAGTATAGACCCTAGATGGAATACATCTATATGTATCAATCTGAAGAGTTCATTAACTATTTTATCATTCCCACTGAATGGGTGCTTTTGTAGCAAACTGGGATTTTCGACCCTCGAAAATTGATACTAATACATCCACTATATTGTTTATCGAGGAATCGAATGTCGGAAAACCCGACTGATAGGGGGAGAGAGGAAGGAAGGAAGAAGAAAACTAAACAACATAGAATTTCACGGCGGGACGAATAATCTATAATATAGACAGATCTTCATAAAGTAAACAACTGTAATAGATATACACACATCAATCAGAGTATATTAACCTATTTTAGCTCGAACAATTATAATAGCCTCTCCTTGCAATTATCGATAAGTACAACAAACAAATAACACAGCGGAACATAAAGAAATACGTAGATACAACTTGGACCTCCAGCTCGTTTCCTGAGCTCCAATGCATCCAAAACAAATCTGTGCTTGGTCTAACCTGAGCATTAAAATAAAATAGCACCCGAGGTAGTCTGGTAAACCAACGTGAGAAAAAAACACCCAGTTGAATTTTAATGTTTCAAAAATCTTTTGAAAATAAAAATATCTCGTAAGACCACACCGCACGTAAACACAGATGGATTTTTACCTTGAGATAACCAAAACCCTTTCTATTGAAATCCATGAGTATTATAATAATGCCTAGGGGTCAAAGTAAAATATGAATATAGCTGAAATGCTTCCATCTCACATTTTAACATAGTTGGGCACAACTAAGTACGTACAATGCTTATTAGATAATGAATTCCATACAATGACTGGAGTACTAGAGTACCTCCCATCACGATGCGTCTCTTGATAAAAACACCAAGGTTGAATATATCGACCCCTGCCAACACAGAGTCAGCCTACCCTTTACTAGATATACAGAATATGATCACCTCTTTGGTTAATGGGCCCCAACGCTTACAAATAAGAGATAATATCGACTCTAGACGGGGATGATCATACCCTACTTAGGAGCGACCCACATAGCCCTACTGCATCTCCCTTATTTTAGTCATTCTCAGTTGATGAGTCTTGAGGCTACGTTTTACCTTTTTAAATAGCAAACCAACTTGGAGTGCTCCTTTATGCATCAATGCAATGCTAGCATTTATCCATACAAGCTCGTCCTAGGACTGAGTGAAACCGAAGGCACTACTTCTACTACATCCATTTTGGAATCACCCTAAGGATCAATAGCAAGCACCCATGCACTTCAAAGAACTCTATCTTCCATACCTTCAAAATGTCTTCATTGCGAAATGCTTCAGTTGGATCAAAGTGGTTTTTTGATAACATATCTGATCTCGATCTCTTCAAAACAACATTCGGTAGTTTCCGTTAAACTCGACCCTGATTCTTTAGGAAATAAACAGTCAAGGAGAAGAGCAGAGATCACCTCCTAACCGCTTCCTAAGAGAACGAAATGAGATTTATATGCACAGTATAGCATCATCGGAGATGACTGTGCCATATAGCTTGCATGTTTCTCTTAGATATTTCCAAAATTATGTTTTGGATCCATATTTGATAGTCGGTTATTTAACCATCAATCAAAACACATTCAAATCAAGGATTTAATTCCATATAAAAACCAACATTAGTTAACCACATAAGCAACCACTAACCTCTTTAATTAATCTTTTCATTAATTAAATTCATCTTGTAAATACTTGTATCAAAATACTTTTTACAGAGATATATTCACAATCCGTATAGTTTCAATACTTGGAAAAATTATCCATATACTTATCTCACGGTATAAGTATATTTACAGAACGGAGGAAGATTTCATTTTTACACAATTCTAAAATCATTTATAAACTCCTTTATAAATCTCTAAAACCCATTTATGAACTATTTTATAAATATATAAACCATTTCTAAAAGCATTTATAACCCCTTTATAAATCCACGAAAACTATTCATAAAACTTTATTTATAAATCTGTATACCCAATTCCAAGATTCTTTTATAAATATTTAAAATCATTTATAAAACTCTTTTTATCTTGTAAATAATCTCCATTTAAGTCTCTAAATCATTCTATAAACTCCTCTTATAAAACCAAAATCTGTTTATAAAACTCTATTCATAAATCTCAAAAACATCTATAAATAAATTCTAATCGTTTACTTAAAAACACTATTATCATATAATAATAATTAATAATAATAGACATTATAAATAAATAATTATTATTAACTTTAAATCATCTTAAACTAATAATTAATAATTTCAAAACATTATTAAATAAACAATAATAATAAAAATCTTTACCACTATTATAAATAGTAATAAATTATTTCTAAAACATTATTGATAAATCATTATTATTAATTTCAAGTTGTATTAATTATTTAAATAAATAATTTTTGAAAATATTAAAATATTGATAAATAACTTTAAGCACCCCATTAAATATAAATAAATAATTTTTAAAACAATGTTAATATAAATAATCTTGAAACAATATTAAATATAAATAAATAACTTAGAAAAGACAGATAAAATGGTTGGAGCAAAATAGAAATTAAATCCTTTAAAACAAAATATTTCAGAAACCCAAATTCGGATTTTAAAATCATTTCCCTTCTAAAAAACGAACGCTAGTACTGATAAATACTAATTTGAAACCAATAGCTACCCAATTCTTAACCAATATCAATACCGATTTTCTATCACTATAAAGTTCAAGTTTTCGAACATATAACAATGTCATAACCAATAGTGTTCACAAATCGAGTTTCATATTTAATAATCAAATAACAGGAATATTATAGAAAATAATTCAACAATGGCAAGGAATCCTATTGGATCCCCCCAACCAGTCCTCCTACATCACAACTCATACACACACATACACGTATCAATACATATACATAAAGAAAAATTCAACAATGGTGAGCAATCCTATTGGATCCCTCCAACCTATTTCCCTACATTACAAACAGTATATAATCATATAATATGGGTCATCTTCTACTAGGCAGGTATATATATAAAAGGTCATCCGCTCCAATGGCGGGAATAAATACAAACCAACTGATAAAATTATAAGTCGCCCAAAACATCCAATCGACATTTTTATCAACTATGTAACATACCGATCAACCAAAAAGGTTAGTTTAACTCACCGAAATTCTAGTTAATGCCAAGGCATTCTGGTTTCATTTGAAAAATTCCACTAGCTCCAATCTTCACCAAACCAATTCATCGCGTAGCTAACGTCATAACGAGTGGAATGCAAAAATCAACGCCTCGATCAGACCTCGTATGGGAGAGTTACACATATTTTAAGTTATCGATATTTTTAAATTATAATTAAGCAACAATCACAGTCTTTAAGCCAGTACATGGTTTAAACAAAACCCGCCTAATCCATTCTCAAATCGTGTTATTCAAATAAGGTCGAGATCGTTGACCAAACTTCACAGCCTCCATATAGGGCCACTCGCCACCACCTTCCACCAAAAGGTCGCCTCTCCTTCCTTGCCTCCATCGTCGGTGGTCACAGACCTTCTAAAGCGGCCAATCGCCTAAACAAACCCAAAACATCAAATGATGTTTATCGAGGATTCTGACCAACTCCAGCCTCTAGGTGCCACCGCATCTTCACCCTAGCTCTTCCTCAACGCCCCCGTCCCATTGACATCGGCAATGGCCCCCAACTCACAACCAAACTTTGTCGTGAACCCTAAAACCGCGCTAAGTTTGAGCAAGGATTGTCGCCTCCTCGCCTTGTTCATTCGATCGCCACCTCCCATAATACTCCCTTTGACGAGACGAGCAACTTACTAGTTAGAGTGACTAAAATGGCCACTGGTGACGCCTCCTTGCCATGACTGTTGGATTTGCTGGATGTTGATTTTAAAAAAAGAACATGTTTTCTGGTTTGAATGCGATTAAATAGAGGAAAAAGGCATGGTGTGTAACAACCCACCTTTTTGTACGGTTTAAGTTGACAATAAACCACACATGTCCAACTCAAACTATTTAAAAGGAAGGATTGTTATGGGGTAAATAAGAAAAGAAGAGAAAGAATGAAAAACAAAACACATAATCTTACAACGGCATGAAAAAAATTAAAATAAGCCGTTTTACAAATAATATTTAATTACACATTATAATATATCAGAGTTATACATACAATAGGAATAATAAGATAATGCAGCGGAACAACATGCTATAGTGAATAAGTAAAATAAATAGTATACAAATCTTCGTCTTCGTCCTCCAAAGTAAATTGGTCTTCAACACTGAAAAGCTTATGCTGACCCGAGCGTAATGAAAAGACAAAATACTCGAGTCAAAACTAAAGGACCTTATGTAAGTTAAAACAACATTAAATAAATATGAGTGTAACGGCTTTAGAGATGCTTACGGGATTTTACATCTCCTATCCAGTGTCTAATATGCATGCAATAACTTAAGAGATGTTGGGGATTACCATCTCTTAAGGATCCGTTAAACTGTTTACATACATCGTACAACACGCTATTATAATATGTCTATGGTAAAGTAAAGTATTAAAATAGCGTTAAGGCGTTACCAATATCCCCCTTAACGTAATTTTATATAAATACCGTAGTCTATACAGACACTGTAAGCTCCACCAAATCGGTGGGATACTTAGTGAGCACTCCATACGTACGATACTAACCAAAATCGTAGTGGACTCGATAAGGCATATGACAAGCCACACGAGACAATGCCAGGGTAGGATTCTACTGTTTGCAGAACCGGGAAGGTGGTAACGCATGGCAGCTACTATTGCCCACCTCATAACACACTCCCATAATCAAATCAAGAGTGTCAACCAAATCAATCACAAAGTAATAAATATGGTATCGAAGAAGCATGTCTGATTGGAGGCACGATCTCACTTTTCCCAGTTATAGCTCCTGTTTTAGTCATACCAAACTGACACGAGGAGGTCAGCGCTACGTTCATACCTCATACAGTAGCATTCGCCGGACCATCCTACTTCATTCTGGATTCTCCACCATGTACACGGTTGTAAAAGTGGTTTTCGGCATTGGCAGAGAGTATGAAAATATCCGATCTTGGTCTCTTTAATAGCCAAACGCTTATTTCACATCAGTTGGTTCTTTTACATTTCCAAAGCTGAATCATATTTAATATCAAAATATAATTTTCACTTAAAAATCATGTCACTTTCGAAATCATATTTACTTTTGAATTCATATCACGTTTGAAATCATATTTACGTTTAAAATCATTATTCACTTTAAATCATTTTCATTTCAAAATCAAAGCACAAAATAGGTTAAACCCTCATATCACAATATTGCCTTTAAATCAATTAAATCTAAATCATAACGGTTCTAACATTAACAGTTTGAATATTGAAAGAAGTTTATATCTTGGAATAGTTATACACTTAAAAATGGTTTATATGTTTAAAAATAGGTTATAGATTAAAATAGTATTGTTTTTGAAATAGTTTATATATTAAAATAGGTTATATATATTAGAAGTCGACGTATTACAAATAGTTTATAATAGTTTAAAATAGTTTAAATGCTTTAAGGATTTTAAAACGGTTAAAATAGTTTAATATAAAATGGTTTGATTATTGGAAATGTTTATATAGTAAATAGTTTGAAAATATAAATAATTTGAATTTTAAATAATAATTTTTTATACGGTTTATATTAAAAAAATTGAAAATAATATCAAATCAAACTGTTTCATTCATTTCAACAAACCAGGATCGTATCCAGATTTCATATCAACAAACTCAATTTTAATCTTTCAATTCAAATTCTCATTAAAAACCATTTCAATTTATATCGATTTCAAATCCATGTTTGAACTATAAATTTAAAATTACCTCATATTCAACACAAAGTTTAAATATTCAAACATTTCCCGATAACTTAATTTTGATAAATTTCATTTATATTTCAAAATTCAACTTTAAGATTTCAATTTTAAATTCTTTAAACAATTCTTATAAACTAATTTCAATTAAAAAAATTGAAAGCTTGGATTTTGCAAATAATTTAGTTCATATAAATCTAAATTTATTTCAAAATATCATTTTACTAGATTCAAAAATTAGGGATTTAAAATCATTTAATTTCACCAATCCGGTGTCCGTATATAATTTTCTATTCTATAGTCAAGTGATATAGATATATATCATTTCAACCTGCAATAATTTAAATTTACAAGTAAATATCATTTCAACCTGCAATCCCGAATAAAATTCAAAATACATAAAATCGCTCGAGTTTGTCATTTCAACTCATAATGATTTTTCCCTAATCTATAAGATCATTCGGGTATGTATCATTTAAACCCATAGTGATTTTCCTAACAATAACTAAGGGAACTTATAGTGTGATAATATCATATAAAATAAATATAATATCCAATCATCCAAATATCAACAATTAAGCATCCATCATAATCATCATTCAATTCAACCAATAAATCATAATCAATAAACTGGTTACCATTATAGGTATTCAATTAACAATTTAAATTCAATATTAAATTAAACGGAAATTAAATTCAATATAAATTCAAATTAATCTCGAACGACAATTTAAATATACCAAACAGTAATCGATCAATTTCTAATTACCTCATAAATTTAATTTAACCAACATAAGATGGTTTAGTAGTTGTGAGTGGGTTAAAACACTCACCTTTGATTTATTGACGATTTAAAATCCAAAATAGCCTAAAAATTTAGCAGTCTTAGAATCCAACCAAACTAGATCAATAATGTTTGAAATTTTAATATGATCGCAATGGAGAAAACCGCGCGTGAATCCGAGCTTATATAAGAAAGTTATCGATATTAGAAGTTTGAAAATTAAATCTAAATATTAAAACAAAGATAGGGGTAGATTTGTAAAATGATCACCTTCTCAATACCCTAGGTCATGCACGAACCAGCCACCGTCCATCAAAGTCTAACACGCCTCCACAGCCGATCGTAGCCACACCAACCACCCTCAACCGGGTCGCCACCACCTGCGCATGCTCCACGACCACCTCCAATCGCCGATCGACGCCAAAAAAGCCCAACCGCCATCGCCTAATTCGAACTCTAATCAAATCATTGCGGTCGATCCAACCATCGACTCGCCGACCCAACTGCTTAGATGAACTCCCATCGTCAGCGCCTTCCCACCCTATCAACGACAAGGTCCAATTTCGAGATTCGTAAAACCCTAAAATGGACGCTCCAGATTTAAATGCCAATTTCTGGCCAGAAAGTATATCGGATCAAAAAATGAATTGAAGTAGTAGATTGCACTCTTCGAGAGCTTTCCAACGACATAAAATATAACATAGTTTGAGAAGTTTAAATTTTTCGATTTGATTTGAAATTGAATTTAGAAATTTGGGTCTGCCATTGGGGCGGATGGAAAGAGCGGATGGAAATTTACATATAGAAATGAACTAAAAGGCTGCTAGAGTTAGAGAAACAAAATCTATTTATATAGATAGATGGATAAGAACGAATGGTACAAATTGAATGGCCAAAACGATTACGTGAACCCGTAAAGCCTGTTCCGTTTCGAAACGAAAGTGGATCATCCAATATATTGAAATAGATGTTTTCAATATTTTTAAACTCAATGGAACTAGTTTCAAGCTCCAATTCCATAGTATATAGAAGTTAGCTTTTAAAATCAGCTTATTTTAATTAAATTCATTAAATTGATTTCTAGGAGTTTCGAGCCGCACGATCAAACGATAAGTCTGATCGCTATGAAACTAATCCTACAATAATTTACCGTTATGGATCCGATGGAACTGGTTACATCGAAATCCAAGACAGTGGCCAAAATGGCACATTTTCACATAATTAAATAAATTATTATTTAATTGGTTTAATCACTTTTAAATTCAAATTTTAATAGTTAACAAATTTATCATTCTTGATTAGATAGGAATTTATAATCATTTAAAATAAAATTTTCCATATCAAATCCAATACTAAAATGTTGCACTAATTACGACGTTCAATTGCAATCGCAATAAATTCATTAATTATAATTTAAATTCGAACAAATTCATTTATTTCAATTCACATTTTATTATTCAATCATTCAATACCAATATGAATTCATTTTACATTAGTTCACTTTTTATTACATTCTTATTCTATAGTTATCATCTTAACTCATATTAACGCAATATTTAATTACATTTAAATTTTATCAATTTCCAAATTAATTTTGACAGATTAAGTAATAAGACAATAAATAGGCAATTGTTATTTTTACATAATTTAATCACATTTATAAGTTTATTGTTTACAACAATATTATAAATTTACGTACAGATAATTGATTTCACATTGTATACTAAAACCAATAAAATAAAATAAAATAAAATAACATATAATTTCATCATTAATACAACATTGATTTTATTTCTTATTTACAATTTCTAACCAAATTAACTTTAAAATTATTTCAATTGATTGAAATTACATTAAAATAATTGTGAATAACATCTAAGCAACATTATTAAATCATATTCTAGTTATTATTCTCATTAATAAATCATAAATACCAATTTCTCACAATATTATATTTTTAAAACCCTACTTAATTTCATATTTTTAATTATCGAAAAACATGGGTCGTTGCACTCTTCCTCTATCAAAACTTTTCGTCCTCGAAAAGAAAAAAGAGGAATTATGAAACTAGTTTATTTTTATTAAAATAATCAATTTATAACACTTTAAACTTACACAATTAAGTTTTCTAAATAAGATATATCAATTTCAAAATAATTAAATCTTCCATGTTATAGTTTAATAAAAGTTTCAAAATATTTTCACTTTCATAAAATTTTCTAAGTCACAAATTAATGAAATTTTTTAGCAGAGTCTCCTTTGTACGGATAGGTTTGAAAAAAAAAATATATCAATAATTTTAATATATATCATATTTCAATAATAAAACATCCCAAACCACGGGAAAACAATAAAATATCACTATAAAACCGTAATACGAAAACGTACCAATTTATCGGGCAAACAAACTTTATTTATGAAACCGAATGTAGTAGTAATTGCTTCCATAAATATGTATTTCATTATATAATCCAAAATAGTGAGAATTATGTACAAGAGAAATATTTAGTTGTTTTGATTAACAACAAAAGCAAATCAACACAAAACATATGCAAATAAAACAATACGACCATCATATTGCAACTAAAGAATCCATCACACCTTCATGGCAACCAAAACTTACGGTTTGTTCAGTTTAGAAACTTCTCATCATTCAACAGTGATAAATAAACTATCAAGTGTACCACACGCATACGCTCAACAACCTTAGATAATTCTTAATAGATTATTCATACATCCTTTAAACAATTAGAAGTATCCTTTCTCAAACATCTCATATGCCAAAACAACCAAGAATGTTAAATATTATATAAGTTTATTCTTATTAATTTCCTTTCACATCATTTACTGTTCATTTATTTTCATTCATACAATGATTATTTTATTAATTTAACTTCATTACTTACAAAATTCATTTCCCATTCAATATTTAAAATCATCAATGAATGAATTTCTAAAATATTATAAGTTTCTTTGCAAATTTAATTCTCATTCATTTACTTATATAACTTGATTTAAGTTTAACATTTGTATTCATTGAAGAATCATTCAACTTATGTCTCTTAACTTCTTAATTTACATTCATCTTTCTTATATAGTATTATTGAATATTTAATCTATTTCTGAATTATTACAACATTTTCTGAAGTTATAATCATTTACTTAATATAGTATTCACTTTTACTATTCAATCTAATTATTAGCATTTCAAAACATTAATTTATGCTTATAACATTTCGTGTACATCAAAATTCTTATTTATATAAATAATTCCATTTGAACACTTTCATTACTTAAGTCTTACTTGCATAATATTCTATTACATATTCCTATTCAACATTAACTTTTTAAACATTTTTGGTAAGTTATATATATGTTTTAAGAATGTAATGGAATGTTACACAAGTTTATCTTATTCATTTTAGTTAACAAAATGTTCAATAATAAATCTTCTAAATTTTCATATCTTTTGATTTACAAGTTACAAATCTCTAATTTATTTATCTCATTAAACAATTACCTTTTTAATTCAACTTTCGATTTGAATGCATCTAACTTATTTAAAATAGATAGGATTTCATTCTATTACAATAACTGGAATCCCTAATTTATGGAAAACTTAATAACCAAATACTGATTTCATTCCAATCATTTTGAAAATAATATACATATCCTTTATAGATCAAATCATTTTTAGGTATTCAAAGTTAAGATTTATTTATCAAAATAAATGTGTAGTAAAGCTACTACAATGGCCTTCCTACTTTGCAACTCAAAAATAGATATCGATGATGCGACCCTCATCACCAAAATTATTTTCCAACGACAAGAGAGGGGAGTACATGACATATTTCCTTTAAAAAGTATTTTAAAACATTTCTTCCAAATCACATTGAAAATATTTATATCTGAAAATACTTCCAACTAATATAAATATTATATTCCAAAATCTTTTGAAAACAATTTCAAAACCCCGAACTTAAATCCTCAAATCTCCAGTTTATATTTACTTTATTTGTAAATTTTGTTTTGCAACCAATATTTATAAAATTTTACTTCCTAACAAACAAACATATCACATACAATTATATCCATTTATAAAAATTATTCTTTTATATACAAAATATAATACTAGGTAAAATTATTTCATTTGTCTATATTTCAAAAATTAATATTGTGTTGGTATACCCTATTAAGTGTTTAGAAATCTCTATCGATACCATAACGTCCTATGTACTGACTAGAATTTATAAATACTATACAAAACAAATTGATGAAATATAAAAAAAAAATTATAACACTAACAAGTACGCTCTTTCATGTATATACACTCAGAAAAACTCATTCTAGGGTATTACTACCCTATCTCTAATGAGTCCAACCCCACAAAACTAAGCTTATTGCTAAACCAAAGCACCGATACCTAATGTAACGACCTACCTTTTTGGACGGTTTAAATTGACAATAAGCCACACATGTCGAACTCAAACCATTCAAAAGGGAGGCTTGTTATGGGGTAAATTAGAAAAAGAAGAGAAAAGAATGCAAAACAAAACACATAATCTCACAGTAGAATGACAAAATATAATAATCAAATAAACAGTTCATGAAGTTGTTTTACAAATAATATTTGATTACACCTTACAATATATTAGAGTTATACATACAACACGAATAATAAGATAATGCAGTAAATTAACATGCTATAGTAGAATAAATAAAATACATAATATACAAATCTCTATCTTTTTCCTCTAAAGTAAAATGGTCTTCAACACTGAAAAGCTCAAGCCGACCCGAGCATAATGAAAAGACAAAATACTTGAGTCGGTACTAAAGGATCTTATGTAAATTAAAACAATAGTAAATAAATACGAGTGTAACGGCTTCAGAGATGTTTATGGGATTTTACATCTCCTATCCTATGTCTAAATTGCATGCAAAAACTTAAGAGATGTTCGGGATTACCATCTCCTAAGAATCCGTTAAACTATTTACCTACATAGTACAGTACGCTATTATAATATGTCTACAGTAAAATAAAGTATTAAAATAGCGTTAAGGCATTAACCACATCCCCCTTAACACATTTTTATATAAATATCGTAGTCTATACAAATACCATAAGCACCACCAAACCAGTGGGATATTCAGTGAGCACTCCATTGGTACGATGAAAACCAAAATCGTAGTGGACTTTATAAGGCATATGACAAGGCACGTGAGGCAATGTCAGGGGAGGATTTTACCATTTGCAAAACCGAGCTGGTGGTAACGCATAACAACTACTACCGTCCACCACGAAACACACTCCCTTAATCAAATCATGGGTGGCCACCAAATCAATCACAAAATAATAAATATGGTATCGAAGAAGCATGTTCGATCGAAGGTGCGACCTCACTTGGCCCAGGTATAGCTCCTGCTTTAGTCGTATCAAGCTGACCCGATAGAGTCAAGGCTGCATTCATACCTCATACAGTAGTGTTCTCCAAACCATCCTACTTCATTCTAGATTCTCCACTATGTACACGATTGTTAAACTAGTTTTCAATATTGGCAGAGAGTATGACAATATCCGATCCCTATCTCTTTAACAACCGAACACTTATTTCACACTGGTTGGTTCTTTTACATTTCCAGAATTGATTCACATTTGATATTAAAATATCATATTCACTTAAAAATCATATCACTTTCGAAATCATATTCACTTTCGTAATCGTATCACTTTCGAAATCATATTTGCTTTCGAAATCATTATTCACTTTAAATCATATTCATTTCAAAATCAAACCACAAAATAGGTTGAACCTTCATATCAAAATACTGCCTTTAAATCAACTAAATCTAAATCAGAACAGTTCCAACTTTAACCGTTTGAATATTAAAAGTAGTTTGTATACTGTAATAGTTATACATTTAAAAATGGTTTATATGTTTAAAAATAGGTTATAGATTAAAATAGTATTTATTTTAGAAATATGTTATATTTATTAAAAGTTAATGTATTAGAAATAGTTTATAACAGTTTAAAATAGTTTTAGGAGTTTAAAATAGTTTAAATAGTTTAAGGATTTTAAAACAGTTCAAATAGTTTGATATCAAATGGTTTGATTATTGGAAATGGTTTACATAGTAAATTGTTTGAAAGTCTAAATAATCTAAATTTTAAAATAATAGATTTTTGAACAGTTTATATTAAAATAAGTAATTTGAAAATAATATCAAATCAAACTATTTCTTAATTTCAATAAACCTGGATCATATCCAGATTTCAAATTAGCAAACTAAATTTTAATCTTTCAATTCATATTCTCATTAAAAACCATTTCAATTTATATCGATTTTGAATCCATGTTTGAACTACAAATTTAAAACCACTTCAAATTTAATATAAAGTTTAAATATTCAAACATTTTCTAATAACTCAATTTTGATAAATTTCATTTATATTTCAAAATTCAACTTTAAGATTTCAATTTATTCATTTAAACCAATTTCAATTTCAGCATTTTTAAAAGCTTGGATTTTGAAAATAATTTAGATCATATAAATATAAATTTATTTCAAAATATCATTTAACTGGATTCAAAAATTAGGGATTTAAAATCATTTAATTTAACCAATCCGGTGTCCGTATATAATTTTCTATCCTATGGTCAAGTGATACGGATAAATATCATTTCAACTTGCAATAATTTAAATTTATGAGTATATATCATTTTAACCTGCAATCCTGACTAAAATTCAAAATCTATAGAATCACTTGAGTTTATCATTTTAACTCATAACGATTTTTCCCTAATCTATAAGATCGTTCGGGTATGTATCATTTCAACTCAATGATTTTCCTAACAATAACTAAGGGAACTTGCAGTGTGATAAAACATATAAAATGAATATAATATCCAATCATCCAAATATCAACAATTAAGCATCGATCACAACCATCATTCAATTCAACCAATAAATCACAACAAATAAACTGGTTATCATTATTAGGTATTCAATTAACAATTTAAATTCAATATTAAATTAAATGGCAGTTAAATTCAATAAAAATCCAATTTAAACTCGAATGACAATTTAAATATACCAAACAGCAATCAACCAATTTCTAATCACCTCATAAATTAATTTAATCAACATAAGATGGTTTAGTAGTTGTGAGTGGGTTAAAATACTCACTTTTGATTTATCGAATATTTAAAATACAAAAATAGCCCAAAAATTTAATAGTCTTGGAATCCAACCAAACTGGTCTCAAAATGTCTGAAATTTTGATACGATTGCAATGAAGAAGACTACGTGTTAATTCGAGCTCTTATGAGAAAGTTACCAATATTAGAAGTTTGAAAATTAAATTTAAATATTAAAACAAAAATAGGGGTAGATTTGTAAAATGATCACCTTCTCAATACCTTAGGTCACGCACGAACCAGCCACCGTCCATCAAAGTCGAACATGCCTCCACAGCCGATCGCAGCCACGCCAACCACCCTCAACCGGGTCGCCACCACCTGCTGATGCTCTATGGCCACCCCCAATCGCTGATCGATGCCAGAAAAGCCCAGCCACCGCTGCCTAATTAGAAACCTAATCGAATTATTGCCACCAATCCAACCATCGATTCACCGACCTAACTGCCTAGATTAATTCCCCTCGCCAGCGCCTAACCACCCTATCAACGATAAGGTCCAATTTCGAGATTTGTGAAACCCTAAAATGGATGCTGTAGAATTAAACGCCAATTTTCGGCCGAACAGTGTATCAGATCAAAAACGAATTGAAGCAGCAGATTTCACTCTTCGAGACTTTCCAATGATATAAAGTTTGACATGGTTTGAGGAGTTTAAACCTTTGGATTTGAAATTGAATGTAGGAATTTGGGTTTCTACCATTAGGAAGGAAGGAAAGAGCAGATGGAAATGTACTTATAGAAATAAACTGAAGCCTCCTAAGATTAGAGAAACAAAATATGTTTATATAGATAGACGGATAAGAACGAACGGTACAGTTGAATTTGTCAAAACGATTACGCGAACTCGAAAAGCCCGTTCCGTTTCCGAAACGAAAATGGGTCATCCAATATATCGAAATAGATGTATTCGATATTTTTAAACTCAATGGAACTAGTTTCAAGCCCCAGTTCAATTATATACAGAAGTTAGCTTTTAAAATCAGCTTATTTTAATTAATTTCATTAAATTGATTTTTACGTGTTTCGAGCCCGCACGATCAAACGATAAGTCTGATCGCTACGAAACATGAAATCCTACAATAATTTGCTGTTACTAATCCGATGAAACTGGTTTCGTCGAAATGCGAGACAGTGGCCAAAATGCCACATTTCACATTAATTAAATAAATTATTATTAAATTAGTTTAATCACTTTTAAATTCAAAGTTTAATAGTTAACAAATTTATCATTCTTGATTACATAGGAATTTATAAAAAAAAATAAAAAAAAAATTCCATGTTAAATCCAATATTAAATATTGCACTAATTACAACGCTCGTTTGCAATTGCAATAAATTCATTAATTCTGATTTAAATTCCAATAAATTATTTTATTTCGATTTACATCTTACTATTCAATCATCCAATACCAACATGAATTCATTTGACTTTAGTTCACTTTTTATTATGTTCTTATTCTGTAGTTATCATCTTAACTCATATTAACGCAATATTAAATCACATTTAAGTTTATTGTTTACAACAAGATTATAAATTTACATATAAATAATTGATTTCATATTATATACTAAAACCAATTAAATAAAATGATATATAATTTCATTATTAATACAACATTGCATATATTTCTTATTTACAATTCCTAACCAAATTAACTTTACAATTATTTCAATTGATTGAAATTACATTAAAATAATTGTCAATAACATCCAAGCAACATTATCAAATCATATGCTAGTTATTTTTCTCATTAATAAATCATAAATTCCAATTTCTCACAATATTATATTTCAAAACCCTATTTAATTTTACGTTTTCAAATATCAAAAAATATGGGTCGTTGCATGGTGTGAACATGGGCTGAGTATTATGAAGTATGGGCTAGGGTATAGGATTGAATATAAGCATATATATATATGTATGTATGTATGTATGTATGTATGTATGTATGTATGTATGTATGTATGTATGGGCTGAGTATTATGAAGTATGGGCTAGGGTATAGGATTGAATATAAGCATATATATATATATATGTATGTATATATATATGTATGTATGTATGTATGTATGTATGTATGTATGTATGTATATAATTCAAAAATATCTGGCTCTACACAATTGAAAAATCTCAAGCTCCCATCGAGGCTTATTGCCTGCCGTTCTGCCAATTTCTCACAATATTATATTTCAAAACCCTATTTAATTTTACGTTTTCAAATATCAAAAAATATGGGTCGTTGCATGGTGTGAACATGGGCTGAGTATTATGAAGTATGGGCTAGGGTATAGGATTGAATATAAGCATATATATATATATATATATATATATATATGTATGTATGTATGTATGTATGTATGTATGTATGTATGTATGTATGTATGTATGTATGTATGTATATAATTCAAAAATATCTGGCTCTACACAATTGAAAAATCTCAAGCTCCCATCGAGGCTTATTGCCTGCCGTTCTGTACTAAATTGCCTTATTTCGAAAACCATAGAACTAGTCTCGAGACCTTGTTTGATCATATGTAGAAGCTAACTTTTTCACACCCTATTATATTATATAAATTTCTATAACTAGTTCTACGCTTTTTAAGCTTATATGACATTACGATATGTTTAATCGTTACGAAATTCGACGGCATACAATAACTCACTATTACAGATCCAATGAAACTTGTTTCATCCAATTCTTAGATGGTGCCCTGAAAGGCTATTTTGCACGTTAATTAAAAAGAATTTTTATTCAAACCAAACAAATCACTTTTGAATCTAAATTTCAAAAGCGTATTATTCCATCTTATTTATTTATAATTTAAATAAGATTTCAAAACCATTTTTATTCATATAAAATTCAATATTCAATTTTTAATTTCCCAATTCACATACTTAAATAAATCCCTATATTTGAATTTAAGCTGTTTTTTGGGTAAAGCCAACGGGATTGAATGGCCCCTACCATTTTTTTATAACAATAAGAAAGGTTCTTACATCATAAATAAGAGGAACGGAAATAACAAAGAAAAGAATGAAGAAAATAAAATAAAAGGGAAAACATAAACTTTACTAAAATACAGAAATAAGGCTAGGCCTATTTCTGTATAATTGCAATTTCATGAGGAAAGGAAAATAGGGTCATTGCATTATATGTCCGTCTACTGATATAGGAGTAGACTTCCATTTTCTTTCTCGTCTTGTTATTAAAAAAGATATCATTCCTCTCTTTCCACAGTTCATCCACCGTCACCTTTAGACATAGAAGCAATTCATACGACTTAGAGTTTTTCCATTTCGTTGTAGAGTAAATGTTATACCATTCTATCTTGCAATCCCATACCGATCTACGTAAACCTCCTTTCGCTTTTATCTTCGACCATATGAAGTAAGTGTAAGGACAGGAGAAGTAAAGATGGTGAACATCCTCGTCACTGAGATGACAGAAAAGACAGTCAGAATTCGTTTGAAAGCCTTTTCTTCTTAGATTTGATTTTGTATGTAATGCATTTTTTAAGGTTTTCCACGGCATAAAATTTAATCTCTCATTAGAATTGCCATTCCAGATTCTTTTATTCTAAGCAAATCTATGTTGCGATATGTTTTCTTCTAGGGCAGTATATATAGTAGCAGTCGAGTGTTCTCTGAGCTTCCAAATCCATTTGTGTTCATCCTTTGGAGCATGTTTATAAGGTTGTTGAGTTTATTTGACCCATTTTCTATTTATGTCCGTGCTGGCTATGATAGGTAAGGCAACTTTGCCATCTCTAATATAACTTGTAGTTTTAGCATGTAAGGGGATACCTGTTAGTTAAGCTTCTGCATATGATATATTATTACATAGGATAAGGCCTTTATCAAGCCAAGGCATAGTCCAGAACCCACATTGACTTTGAAGGCTCGGGGTAATCATGGAGTGAGGCATAAGATTATCTCTTATTAAGCATTGGTTTCCACACCCAGCTGCTAGCTTGCTTCAATTTCACTGTCCATATGTCTCCATTCCGAAGATTTTGTTTGAGTGACCGTGTAACCCATAATGAGTCAGTTCTGTTCAGGAGATTGACAAAATGTTTGGAAAGAGCCGTTATATTGCATCTATTGAGATTTTTTTATACCTAATCCCTTATACTTTTTTGGTCATTCAAGCTTGTTATAAGCTATAGGGGGTGAGCTTCCTACTGTGGATGGTTCCAGTCCAAAGGAATTTCATCATAGCCGATCTTATCATGGTTATCATTTTTGTTGGCAGGAGAAACGTTCTACACTAGTAAACTGTCATAAAGAATATTACAGAATTGATTAAGATTAATCGACCTGCTTGGCTTAGAAATCTATTGTGCCATTTCTCAAAATTACTTGTTCTTTTTTCGTAGAGAGGAACACACTACAATAAGGTGGTTCTTTTTTAGGCTAGAGGGATGCCTAAGTATGACATTTCAGTATCAAAGGGAGACATTCTGGTTATATTCAGGCAGTTAGAAACTTCATGAGCAGGTAAGCCAGCTATCAGGATGTGAGATTTCTCATTGTTAAGCATAAGGCTTGTAAATCTGTAGAATGAATGAATTGTGTGCATAATGGTATTTAAATATTGATATGTTGGCTTGGTGAAAATAATGAGGTCATCGGCGAATGCAAGGGAAGTGATCACAGGGGAGTTACACTTGGGGTGAAGTTTAAATATTTTATGAGCCACTAGATGTCGTAAGGCAATTGTGAGAGTTTATATGATAACTATGAGTAAGTAGGCAGAGATAGGGTTTTCTTACCTTAACCTATCCATTCCCTTGAAATATCCCACTGTGTGTGCATTGAAAACAAGAGAGTATTTGACGGTTGAGATGCTCTGATAGATCCAAGTACATAATTTCGATGAAAAGTTCATCAAGGCTAGTATATGTATAAGCACAGACCAATGGACAGAGTCGAAAGCCTTTTTTATGTCAATTTTCATCATGGAATGTGGGGAAATGCTGGGAGAAGAGTATCCTATGAGTAGCTCATGGGATAGGAGGACATTGTCAAGTATGCTTTGGTTGGGGAGAAAAGTAGCTTGATTCGAGGGAATAATTTGAGGGATAACTTGCTTTAGCCTAGAAGCCAATATTTTTGAGATGCTTTTATATATGATATTACAGCAAGAAATCAGTCTAAATTGAGATACATAAGTGGGGTTTTCAACCTTGGTATCAACGTTATATTTGTTGAGTTATTGAAACTAAGCATCTTAGACTAATCAAAAAAGTTATGAACGGCCTTATAAACATCAGAGGATATTATATTCCAGCAAGTTGTATAGAAAATGGCATTGAATCCATCAGGACCTCCAGTAGCATTTTTCCTCATAGTAAATATGGAGGTTTTTATCTCATCATCAGTTATAAGGGAAAGAAGTATATCTTGTAAGTCGACAGTAAGGATAGGCCGACTAAATGCATTAATGAAGGTGAAATCTGGTGAAGAATTTGAGGTACCTAGCAGTTCAGAAAAGTAGTTCAGAAAGGTAGTATCTACTTCGAAGGCAGAAGAATGAGTAGCTCCATGCATGTCTTTAATTTGATGTATGTAAGATTTGGATTGCTTTATTTTCAAGGAGGCATGGTAGAATTTTGTGTTTCTATCATTACACATAGCCCAGTTTTCTCTATATTTTTGCCTTGCCATTTCTACTTTAGATATATGCAGCATTAAGTTGCTTAATGAGTTCATTTTATTTGAGGTAGAGAGTGGGATCATTGATAGTGCTCATTAATATGGCATGTACCTATTCAAGGTTATTTCTAATGTCAGCAGATAGTTTATTACATGTACCATATATCCTTTTAGACCACGTCTTCGGAGCATTTTTTGTATTTTGCGGTTTTCTTTAAAATTTTAGCATAGGGTTTCCATAAGTGTGCATGCTCCACACAGTAGAGGCCACCCGCATAAAGTTTTCGTTATGTATCAAAAGGCATAAAAAATTTCAAAATTTACATGTTTATTAATTGCTGCTTCTCCAAAGGACAGGATCAAGGGGCAGTGGTCAGAAAGGGTTGCCATAGGTATATGTATATGGATAGAGGCAGGGCCGGCCCAAGGGTAAGTCGAGCAAGACGGCCGTCTAGGGCAACTGATCCGGTAGGGGCAACAATTCCGACGGTAGCTTGGTTATGTGTTATAATTAGTAAAGTATGTTTGTATCATTGTACGCGAACTTCTACAATTCAAGTTGTAGCCTAGTGGCCATGTATCTTCTTCTTGTTTGGGGAAACCCAGGTTCGAGCCTGACAGAATGTCATTTATTTTTGTCTGAGGCAACAGTTGCGTTTGGACCGGCACTGGATAGAGGGAAAGTGGGTTAGGGCTATGTGATCATTAACTAGTTTAAATACCATTATGCACACAATTCATTCATTCTGATCATTCTGACTTTTGTTAATGCATGTGAATGGAGATCCAGTTGTAGAACATTAACTAGTTTAGCGTTTGTGGATGGTTTCATTGAGAGGAAGAAGGTCTCCGGTATGTAGGGGAATGCCTCTAAAATTATGAGCAGATAAGAAGGAGCATTTGAAATCTCCAAGTATAAACCTTGGATGAGAATTTTTTCGAAGGTGTGGGATATAGTCAAGTAACTTTTGTCTATGAGAAGGGACGTTATCTGCATATATGAAGGTTATATACGGAGACGAGGAGGATGGTAGGTGTGTAGCATGAGTATGGATAAATTATATGTCAATAAGTATTGATATAAGGAATAAATATTTGGATCATGTATAACCAGTAGTCTTCCATATGGAGCATGAGCATGGTTTGCAATGTACTGTCAAGTAGGGTTTATAGTTCTGGTTGATTTTATGGAGAGGGGAAGGTCTAGCTTAGTTTCAGATAAGGAGAGTAAGAATAGCTTATCTTCATGTATAATTATTTTAGCTTGCTCAAGTTTAGAAGACATATGAGCTCCTCTTACATTCCAAGCCCCTATTTTGTGCATTATTTGGGATACTTGTGGTTTTTGTTCCTTAGTAATCTCTTACCTCTTAGAGTGGTTGCTAGAGTGGTTTCTTTTATGTGCATATCTGGGTATATATCAGATGAGGCATTAGATTCATCTTCAGAGTCAATTGTAGAAGATTCTAGCAAGTAGTAGTTCATCTTTTTGCCTTAATTTAGGGGGGGCTTACTTCTGGGAGAAGAAAGCTTTTTATTAGCTTTATTTTTCTTTTTGGTTTGCCTTGACTTGGAAGCTTGTAGCACAGAAGGAGGAACAAGTATTATAGGTAGAGGGAATGATTCAGGAGAGATGTTGTGGTGTGGGATGTCAGGAGAATGTGGAATGGGATAGTTATTTTGGTGAGGAGAAGCATGTAGTATATGGAGTGTCAGAGCCAATGTGTAGAAGTTTTGGGCTTTGAGGGGATATGTAACTATCTAGAATTTCTGTCATTTGAAATTCGTATATTTAATTAATTTTAAATATTCACAAGTAAATTTTATAAGTTGAATAACCTATATTTAAAATATAGTGGTTTAATTGGATAGTTTAATTGTTAATTTAATATTTGAAATTGCAGAAATAATTGGAATTTGAATTAAATGTGAATAAAAATGATTTATAAAGTTGAACTAAATCCTATTTGAATTAGAATGATGTTAGAGAACTTTTAAAATTGAATTAAAAGTTGATTTGTAGAAATTGAATATTTTAATATTTAATTAACCTGTAAAAATAGCCATTTTTCATACAGTCTTCAATTTCGATGAAAACAGTTTCATTAGATCCGTGATGTTATATTATTATAGAATTTCAAATTTCGTGTCAATCGGATTTATGGTTTAGTCGTGGCAAGCTAAAACGCGTAGAAATCTGTTTAAGTGAATTTTAAATTTAAATAAGTCAATTTGAAAACCTCTCTTCCAAATACGATCGGCTTAGCTTCCGATATATATTCCATTGTGTTCGAAATAGGGATAAAACATTATAAACGACAAGCGGCACTCTTCGTTTGAAGTTCGGAAAAATTCCGGATGAATAATGCATGTAAATTTTCTATAAAAGACCATATTTTCTTTCATTTTTCACAAAACCCTAACCTAATTAGGGCTAGCCGCCACTTTACTTTCAATGGCCATAAATGACGTGTCTTCCTCCTCAAATATCTCACGATCCATCAACCCGTTCGAAAATTTTCCAAATAACAAATTGTAGAACGCGTCGAGTACTACAAATCAATCGGTGGCGATTCGAAACGGAGCAACGTGGATGGGGCAAATGGGCCACGTTCTTCCTTAGTTTGGGCATGGTTTCCTATGCGAATACAAGGCCAAGATTCATGATATTTGGGGCATTGGTGCAGTAGTGCACGAGCCTACGAATGGCATTGTTCAATCGTCGAATGGTCAAATATAGGTGGAGCATAACTCAATTAAAATACGGCGGCTATGGGTTTTCATGCGAACGAGATGAACAAAGGGAGAAGAGAAAGAATGATGCGGCCGTGATCTTCTATCTAGGAACAAACGGCCAGATTGAAATGTAGGGTTTTAAATATAAAAAGAAAATTGAAATTATATTATTTAAATTCGTATAAACTTTTAAAATGTCATAACTTTTTCATGCGAGGTCCGTTTTTGACGAAACAAGTTCTGTTGGGTTCGTATTGACGAGCACTACATTTTAGAGCTAGTGTAAATTTTAGGTAAAATTAAACGGTTGTTTAATTTTATTCGGAATAAAACACTGCAACTACTATTGGATCCAAAGTGAGTATAACTCACTCTTTCTGACTCACTGATATTTTTATATAAGTGAGAATAAATTTTATTAATGATGATTGATGATTGTTTGGATGACATATGATATATTATCTATATATTGATTGGTATTTGGGATATATTCCTGCATATTGGAGCAGATGAGACCCTATATGTTCTTTTGTATGAGCGAATGTCCCTTTGTACGTGCATCTGCCTCGAAGCGGACATTGTATACATATTCTAATATGTATATTTGTTGCAGGCAACAGGTTGGAGAGATCTAACAGGATTCCTCACCAGTATTGGTTTATTTACAGATATTGTGATATATGCTGTTACCATATGATATGTGATGATTTAGTTGCCGTGATTGATGTATTTAGTGTTGTTGTAGCATTGCGCCTATTTTTGGTAATTTAAATGTTAAAGTAATGGTTTTCAATTTAAAAAGGATTTCAAAGTGATTCTAGAGATGTTTTATTAATTTTTGAATTGTTAAGTAAATGAATTTATTTGAATAAATAAAAGTAATAAATTTTATGTTATAAAAATTAAGATTTTTGTGAAATATAATCAGAATGTGATTTTTGAAATATGAAGTTAACTATTGGTAAAATAGTTTAAATTGGGACTTTTGAATTTACTATAAAGGTTTATATATAAGATTTATAAAATTGATATTTTAGAAATCAAAAATAATGGAATCATAAAGGAGTTTTATAAGCGTTAAAATGAAGTATAAATGAATCTTATAAGTAAATAAGATTAAAAGATTTATTAATTGACGAAGTTATAAAAGAATGAATTTGTAAATAAAAGATTTACAAGTAATTAACTTGTAATTGGATTTTGGCATATAAACGAGATAAATGAGTTGGTTAATAAAGGGGTTTTATAAATGGAAGTTTTTATAAAATATATAAATGGAATTTATAAACATTGTTTTATAATTCCGAAATTAACTTATTTTGATAAGTTAAATATGAAGCTTATTAAAGGAATTTTATCTATGACAATGGATTATCCTTTAATAAAATGTGTAGAAGTATTGGATTTGGTACATGAACTATATTCATGATTTTGGGCAGTGAATAATCTTTCAAAATTAAATGGATATTTTTGGAAAGTGATATTTTAAATGGAGTTAATTGGTTTGAAGATGTTTTAAAATGTGTTAAGTATCGAATACATATATTTCAACATTCATTGTTGAAATAGACGTTTTTGAAAAATAGGAAATGGTGGACTATAACATTGTTGTTATAGTAAACGATTTTCGAAAGGAGATGTTTTGTATAGCATATAGGATTTATATATCTATCTAATTTCCAAATCCCCATACTAGTGAATTTTGGGTTGTCGTAACGATGTTTTATGCAACATTCATTTTGACCCAAATAAATATGTTTAAGAGAACGTTTTCCTTGAAGAATAAAATATGTACTTAATCCTGATTTAAGTATATGTAATATTTCCTAAGTGTTGAAAATAAATTGATTTTTGAATTACTTATTATCAAATAAGTATATGGAAATGTTTCCATTATTGAAATATTGAAATGGTTTTGAGAATATATCTTTTTAAAGATAATTTGAAGTGAATATTTAGCAAGTAATTTAAGTAATTAAAGATTGATTAAAAGGGCCTAGTGATTGCTTATGGTGCTAAATATTTGTTTGTTTTCTTTGATAGTTAACTAACTGACTATCAAAATTTGGCCATTTTAGTTCATCAACTTGACGTGGGAACTATTTAGTCATACACTTAGTACGTAGCCTTCTGTGTAGGCTTGATTATCGTTTGTGTTGAGGATGTTGATTCGTGTAGTGTGGAATATTACTCCAATCTATCGAGCTTCCTTCTTGGCCGAAGGATAGCGAGTTGAAAGTTGGAGACGTGATAAGTCTATGAGACTTAGTTTCTGTGTGAAGTTGACAAATGTTTTTGCATTGTTGGTGTGAAGAGACCGGGATCAGATTTATCTAAAAATCCACTTCAGACCAACGTATATGCGTTCGATTGTGCAGGTTAGTTATTGATGATATTGATATTCGGGATTTTCATAGTAGGGGACTGCTTGTTGATCGTTTGGGTTAAACTCCCAATATACATCCAGTAGCAGTAGTCTCTTCGTTATGAAATATCCAATGCAAGGACTATTCGCTACTAATCCTAGGGATGTACCTTCGGTTTGTCCTATTCTTGGACAACGTGTAAGGATGTTTGTCTTACATTGCATTTCTAAAGATTACGTACATTGGATTTTACAAACTTTCATCAGTGGTGGCGGAAAATGCAACTTCTCTTAGCTTAACACCCTTCTTGAGACGTATGAGCTCAAGGGTTGTATTTTTGTGGTAGGCAATTAGTATTCAACAGAAATGGTTGTGTGGCATTCAAAGCGATGTGATATGTGATATGTGAAAGGTAATTATTACCTCAGGTTTCATCAACCAAAAATGACCAAAACAGGGTTAGATGCGGCAAGGCTAAGTGGGTCGCTCCCATTAGGTTATGATCATCCTCTTCTAGATATATCTTTACACGATATGACGTCGTGTATCTAATTATTGTGGTTTGTATGCTTAGAGGGCCTTCGGAAAAGGTCGGTAATGATCGGAGGATGACATATTCGGTACCATCTAGTTATAGAGGTGGGCCAGTCTTATGTTGGTCGAGGACAGATGTTCTGTGCCTCGGGACACCCATCTGAGGTGTACCCATCGGAAGGTAGTCCATTCCCCTGGTCTCTTGTATGAGAATCCAAACTCTGCTACCTGCCTGCCATTTTATTTGTAGAACCTAGTATGTTGGAATTTAACAATGGTAACAATTTCGGCTATTTTGAAGATTATTTGTGCAATAAACACTAGTATAATATAAGAGGATTGGACATCAAATATTTTAGTTATCGTAAGGTAAAAACATGTCTGTGTTTATGTGTGGGCATGCCTTACGAGATACTTTTGTTTTGACAAAGAAAAAGTTAGGTAATTTAATAAATTCAGTTGAGCATGTTTCTCATGCTGGTTTACCAGACTAATCCGGGCGTTCTTCCCTTTCAATGATCGGGTTAGACCGAATATATTTATAGTTTGAGATTTGGTGCTATTGGATTCAGGGAGAGAGCTGGAGACCTTCAATTTCGTATACACGCATCAGTTTTGATTATCTGCTTTGCTTAGTTGTCGTATATTATCAGAAATCGTGAGGACAGGTTATTATAACTGTTCAGGCTAATAACTATTGATAGATTGTTGAACTCTGATTGGTATATGTATATACAGTTTCTGTTTTGTAAAGATCATTGATATGATATTATATGTTTTCCGCTGCGATGTGGGATCCTATATTATTCTGTTTGGTTCTATCTTCTCCCTTTCTTTTCTTCTCTTCTTCTCTCTTCTTTTCTTTCCCCGACTTTCCATCGGTCTGTGCTTTTTGGGCCGGACATGTGTGGTTTATCGTCAATTCAAAGGGTACGAATTTGTGGGTCGTCACAGGATATTGGTTCGGTAAGGATGATTTTTGTTTGAGGAGAAGATTAAACACCATTATTATTTAAGTTTGCATTAGAGATAGGTATGAAGTGGTTTATAGTATTCTGCATGCATGGTAGGTTTGAGTGTGCTAGAGTTTCATTGTCATGTGGTAATCGATGGTTTGGTAAAGTCTGAATGTTTTCATTTGCCAAGGAGGATTGTGCTTGTTGAAGTGTTGGTTTAGATAAGAGAAGAGAACTTTTCATTGAGGCTGCTGAAGCATGAAAACCTGTGCATGCTTTTATATCATAAGATACTGATACATATGGAGCTTGTCTATTTGCATTAATATAGTGATGTGCATTAATGCATGCATGAGCATCATTTATTGTAGAAACTTTATCATTTTTATCAGAGTGCAACAAAACTTCATCCATATATTTCTCCCTCATGTATTATGATATCATCATTTGTTAATTCATCATTTCCCAGATTATTACTGGTTTCATACTCACCAAATTCATCAATGAAATTCAGCATATCAAATTTATTTTTCATTTTCAATTTCTCTACCACTATTTTTCCCTTGTTTGATGTTTCATGCTGCCTGCACACTAGCTCATCATTCTGTCTGCTATTAGAATTTATAGGCAAATTATCTTTTGCATATTCAATGTTACCTTTCCTTTTATTTTCCACCTTCTTCCACATTTTCCTATTATCAATTCCAATATTGCTATTTTCTTTGAAATTGCTCCTCAAAACATCAGCAGGTTTTGGGGGTATCATTTCCAATTGTTCTATCTTTCTTTTTGGCTCATCCTTACTGCTAACTACATCATAGTTTTCCATTGTATGACCAAATATCCAACAATTCACACATATTATGGTTTCCACTAATAATCTACATACACAGAATGTGTTGTTCCATCAGGAATTTGTACAGGCAAGGATTCTACTAAGTCCTTATTCGGGGAGATTTCTATCAAAAACTTTGCAAATTTCAAGTGATCTTTTTTTCCAGTCATTTCATCCATACAAATCTATTTTCCCAATCTAGATGTCAACCAAGTTATGCCCAGCGAGGACTATGCAAAGATTGGGATATTAGGAAGGTGTATCCATATTGGTACCGCCTTTATAGATCCACATACTTTACTTATTTCAGGATCCCACTATTTGATAATAAATAGTTTATTCTCATAACAATTGGGTCACTTCTAATAATATTGCATTTGTCTTGTTCATCAGAGAGGAGGAAAAAAAGGCTACCATCTGATTTAATCTTATTATTACCTCGTAGCTTCCAAATTTTCTTTATGTGTAACATCTCGTCTTTTTGCATGCTTTAAATCGATGATAAACCACACACGTCAGACTCAAACCATACAGAAGGGCGAATTGTTATTGGAGTAATAAGAAAAAGGAAGAAAGAAAGGAACCCAAAACAGAATCTTACAGCGGAATGACAAAATATAATAATCAAATAACAGTTCATGAAGTTGTTTACAAAACGTTTGACTATTACTAATACAATATAGAATCAAAGTTACATATACCAGAGAATAATAAATAACAATGCAGCGGAGCAATATGAATGCACCGGAACACTATAGTAAATAATAATAATACAATCTTCGTCTTCGTCCTCCAGCAATAAGGTCTTCAAATCCTGAAATGCTCAGACTGACCCAAGCGAATTGAAAAGACAAAACACTCGAGTCGGAACTAAAAGATCTTATGTAAGTTGAATCAACGGAAATAAATATGAGTGGAATGGCGTCGGAGATGTTTACGGGATTTGACATCTCCTATCCAGTGTCTAACGTGAGTGCGGTAACTTAAGAGATGCTCGGGATTCACATCTCCTAAGGATCCGTTAAACAATTTACTATGTAGCAATATACGCTATTATAATAATGTCTAATAGTAAAATAAACTTACTTTAAAATAGTGTTAACGAGTGACCCAATATTCCCCTTAACACATAAATAGTTCCAATAGTCTATACAGTACCGTAATACCTCCTGAACGGGAGGCTACCAGAGGATACTCCATAGGTACGACACAAATCCAACTAGTACAAGGCATGCTAGGGTGGGTGACACGGCAAAAAAGGCAATGCCAAGGTAGATATACCAATTACGCACACGGGCTGGTGGTAACGCGTAGCAGCTACTACCGCCCACTTCGAGCCACACCCCCATTTCAAAAATCAAAAGTGTCCACCAAATAAACCTCAAAGTCAGAATATATTATCGAAGGAGTATGTCCGATAAGAGGGCTACCTCCTTGGCTCGAGATCGCTCTTGTTTTAGCCACCTTATGCCAACACACGGGAGTCGGGTCCACGTATATATCTCAAAGGAACGCCGCTACCATCCTACTTCATTCTGGAATCTTCACCGCGTACACGGTTGTTAAAGTGGTTTTCGGAGTTGGCAGAGAGTATGACAACTTCTGATCCCGGTCTCTTTAACAACCAAACGTTATTATAACACTACAGTCATTTCAAAATAATTTATACTTCAAAACCAGAATATAATATCCATTTCAAAACCATATAAATACGATATCATTTCCATTTCAAAAACCAAATCAATATGATATCATTTTTATTTCAAACATATCCTTTTCCCAAAATCATAGCACTTTCAAAGTTATACACTTCGAAACCAAACACTTGAAATTATAACACTTTCAAATCATAATACTTTGAAATTCGTAACTTTGAAACATAACTTCCATCACTTAAATGGTTTAAATATTAAAGTACTATATATAATAAATAGCTTCTTCAATTTCACAAATCAATTCCAAAACAACTCGAATTTCTAAATTTTAAATTTAACCAAATCCCAAATCATAAATTTCAATACGATTCAGTTTTCAAATAAACTATTCCAGATTTTATCGATTTCAAAATAGATTTGATCTACAGAATAAACCATTTCAAATTCAATATTTTTCAAACCTTAAGTATTCAACAATTTCAAAACTAAGTTTGGTAATTACAATTCAACAATTCAATTTTCTATTATTTAGTTTTGAAATAATTTACAAAATAATTCCATTATCATTGAATCAAACTCAAATTACAAAGAGCTAAATATTTCCTTCAATTTATTTATACTTGAAATATTCATTTAATTCACCTTAAACCAAAATCAAGTTTTAAAAATCATACCCTATAAAATTTCAAATTCAATAAACTTCATATCAAGCTTATTTGACTTCAATTTCAAATAAATCTCAAATTTATCTTCCATCCTTAATTTTATTTAAATCATTGTAACTCTATATTAAAATATAATTTAAATACTTAACCGTATTATCTTCAATAAGAAACAAACTTATTATTAAGCTTATTTATATTAAAACAAATTATACATAGCTTAAAACCATGGATAAAATAACATTTATATACTATCTAAATCAATATTTATCTGAAACCATATATATCTTTACAAAACCATAGAAATCATTTCAAAATATTTTTATATATGGACCACGGTGTCTGTATATAATTTTCTATCCTATGGTCAACTGATACGGATATTTATCATTTCAAACCGCAATCCCGAATGAAATAAAATCCATAACAACTTGCAGTTTATAACAATATAAAATACAATATCCATTCATCCAATATCAATCATCAAACATTCGTCACCATCGTCATCTAATTCAATCAATAGCATCAATATAGAACCGATAATAAATAACAGGTATTTACTGGCAGTTTATATTCAATAATAAATTTAATAACTATTTTATCCAAATAATTTCAAATAAACTGAGGTGATAATTCAAAATATGCCAAACAGCCATAAATAGATTTCCAATCACATCATAAATCAACTTAACAAACATAAGAAATTTTAGAAGTTGTGAGTGGGTTAAAGCACTCACCTTTTAATTTAAATTGAATTTAAATCCAATTTAAACCCAAAATTTAAACAGTCTCAGAACTCGCCTAAACCAGCGCCAAAATGTTCGGGATTTCCATATGATCCCAATGAAACCAACCGCGCGTAAATCGGACCTTGCATGTGGAAATTATGATCATTAGAACAGTTGAATTTGAATTTAAATAAATAAAATGGGAAAAGAGAAATCAAGGCCACATCACCATCTCAACTTCGAAACCCTAACAGCAATTATCGCGATTTCCAGCTGCTACCAGAGAGTCGCCACGCATGCAGATGAACGCCGCTGCCGCTAGGACCACGCGCCCCCTCCCCTGATGTCGTGCCACCATCCTACGACTTCCCAACCTCTACGTCATCCAGCGCGTCGCCGATCGACGCCCCTGGAGCTGCAGCCGCCACTCGAAATTATGCCCTAGATTGAATTTTTTTTGCCCATCAAGCCATCAAATCAACGAACTACGAGCACCGATGAACTCCGCAAGACCCTCTCTACGCCGTGGCATCGTCGATTCGACGATCCATTGAAGATCATCAAACACCAATTAACGGCCGTGACTAAATCGACCAATTCTAGCCAGCCAGAAATCCATATCCAAAAAAAAAATAACAGAATTGAGTTGCGCTCATTGAGAGCTTCAGATCGATATATAATTTGATATAGTTTGAGGAGATTTAATTTTTTATTTGATTTTGAATTGCAATCGAATTTGAAATTGAGAATTTGTCTGCCATTGAGAAAGAGGAGCAACAGAAGTTTCTATACTTACGGAAATGAGAAATGGAATGGCTGCTAAGGTTTATAATCAGACATATATATGCAAAGCTGAAATTAGAATGGACCGGATTGATTTGGATTGAAAGTTGAACGATAACGACCCGAAAAGCTCATTTCGACTCCGAAACGAAAATGTGTCAATCCATATATCAAAATAGATGTTTTAAGTATTTTAAATCAATGGAATAGGTTTCAAGTCCAAATTCCATCGTATGAAGAAGTTATGCTAAAAATCAAGTTATTTCAAATTGATTTCAATTAGATTGATTTCTAGGCGTTTCGAGTCCGTACGATCAAACGACATGTCCGATCGCTAGGAAACTTGAAATCTTGCAACAATTCACCATTATGGATTCGATGAAACTGGTTTCATCGAAATCTGAGTCAGTGGCTAAAATGGCTATATTTCAGTTAAATTAAATAATTTAATATTAAATTATTTAATCACTTCTTCAATTCAAATTTAATTATCTACCATTTCTATCATTTCTGATTACAATTAAACTTATAATTCATTAACCAAAATTTCCATATCAATCTAATAAGGATTTATTGCAAAAATTATAAGTAAATTCTAATAAATTATAATTTTTATTTCAAATAAATTAATTCAATTGTTTTCATTCTCTTTATTCAATCAATCATCATCTTATGGATAAATTTAACATTAGTATATATCAAATTACCCTAATATTTTTACAATCATCGGCTAAATTCATATTAACGTAGTTTTTAATTACGTTTAATTGCAATGGATTTAGATCTAATTTAATAAATTAAATAAATGGGTAAACAAGTAATGATTATCACCATTTACCTAATTTAATCCCATTCATACTTTATTATCAAGCAACAAATATTATAATTACTTATCTGACATTGACTTTATCAAAATACAGTTTATTGCGTATTATTTCATCAATTAATATAACTTTGAATTTATTTCCAAATTTACTATTTACAATCAATTATAATCCTACAATTGTTTCAATTAATTGGGATTGCACTAAATTAGTTATTTATTAACTTGCATTAACATTCTTACATTTCATTCCCGTTATTAATTCATTAACAATTTCCAAATATTTTATTTATTCCAGATTGAATTACCAAAATCTTTATTAAATTAACAAATTTAAACATTGAAAAATTACGGGTCGTTACACTCTCCTCCACTCAAAACTTTTCTTCCTCGAAAAGGGAAAAGGAGGGAAAAGATGAAATTAAATCCTTAAATATTCAAGTAACAAAATTTTGGAAAATATTTCATAAAATTTTCTAAGTCCAAAAATTCAAGAAAAATTTCGGCAGTCTCCTTTGTGCGGAGAGGCTTGGGAGAAAATATAATACCAAATATAACAATATATAACATATTTTCCCAAAATAGTATATCCCAACACGGGAAAAATAACATAATAGCGCTATAAAACCGTAATCCGAGAACGTACCTATTTGTCGGGCAATTAACGCTTAATTATGAAACCAAAAGCAGTAGCAATTGCTTCCATAACCTGCATTTCGCTTATACAATCTAAAAGAAGTTAATATTTATATAAAATGAAATGTTCAAAGTTGTTTCAACCACTAACAAACAAATCAATATAAACAACAATCACTTGCAACTAGAAGCACCCAATCATCACACGAAATCAAAACAGATCAATTATTCATCCATATCAGCCAAAACAAATAGTTAGTTCAGGGTTAGGCACTTTTAAAATTACGTAGAATGAAAAAATAAACTATTAAGTATACCATTTACTCAACAGTCTTAGATAAAACTGAATAGATTATTCATACATCCAAACTATTTTAAAGTATCCTTGTCCAAAAACGAAAAAAAAATTCAAACAATAGACCAAGTTCATCCTTATTAATTTCATTTCATAACATTTGTTGTTTGATTTCCTTTTCATTCATATAATGATTTATCTTTTTAATTTGCATTTATTTCTTGCAAATTTTCATTTATCTATAATACTTACCTTTCTATTATGTTTAATTATAGTAACATTTCAATTATAACTTAAATTATCACAATATATCATCAATTCTTATTTATTAAGGACTTCATCGAATACTTTCATTACTTTAAGTTTTACTTGTACAATTTCCATTACATTTTCTTATTAAACATGGAAACTTTTAATATTTTGGTAAGTTATATAGATGTTAAGGAATGCAAATTAAAAAATTATACAAGTTTGTCTTATTTCTTTTAAATTAATTTAATGTTCAATAATTATATCTTTTGTTTTATAGGTTACAAATTTTAACTTGCTTGTAATTCCATTCATAACCTAGCATTTAATCTCTTATTTCATTTAAAGGTTCCAATTATTATTTACTTACATTCCATTTCACTACACTAATTGAAACTATTAATTAGAGGAAACTTAAGAATTAAATACTAGGTTAAATTTCAAATCATTTAAAAATAATAGATAATTGTATACACTTACAATTTACATATTCAATTATATTTAAAAGAATTTGAAATTTATATTTGTTTATCAAAATAAATCTGCAGTAAAACTACTACAGTGGCCTTTCCACTTCGAAACTCGAAAATGAACGTCGATGATGCATGTACTAATCACCGAAATGATTTTCCAGCGACATAGAGGGGAGTACAGAACTTACTCTTTCCAAAGTTTCTTTAAAACAATTCTTTCAATTTATATTGAAATATTTATATCAGAAAATACTTATAAACAATATTATTATATTACAAATCCTTTGAAAGAAATTTTCAAAATCCCAGAACTTAAGTTCTAAAATTTCCAATTTTCCTTTATTTTATTTTCTTCAAATCTTGTTTCCAATCAATATTTATAAATTTCACTACCTAACGACCAATATATTACAACCAAATATAACCTTTATAAAAATTTATTTTATATATAGAAAATATAATAGGCAAAATTATTTCATTCACCTATATTCAAAACAAATATTATGTCGGTCTATCATATTAAGTGTTTAGAAATCCCTATTGATGTCGTAGCGTCCTATGCACCAACCAGAAATTATAAATACAAAACGGAACAAATTAACATAATATCAAAACCCTTTTATAACACTAACAAATACGCTCTCATATACACACACACACACACACACTCAGCGACTCATCATAGGGTATTACTACCCTATTAATAAAGAGTGAGACCCCACAAAGCTAAGGTTTATCGCTAAACCAAAGCTCTGATACCAAATGTAACATCCTGCCTTTTTGTATGCTTTAAATCGACGATAAACCACACACGTCAGACTCAAACCATACAGATGGAAAAATTGTTATTGGGGTGAATAAGAAAAAGGAAGAAAGAAAGGAACCCAAAACAGAATCTTGCAGTGGAATGACAAAATATAATAATCAAATAACAGTCCATGAAGCTGTTTACAAAACGTTTGATTATTACTAATACAATATAGAATCAGAGTTACACATACCAAAGAATAATAAATAACAATGCAGCGGAACAATATGAATGCAGTGGAACACTATAGTAAATAATAGTAATACAATCTTCGTCTTCGTCCTCCAACAATAAGGTCTTCAAATCCTGAAATGCTCAGACTGACACGAGCGAATTGAAAAGACAAAACGCTCGAGTCAGAACTAAAAGATCTTATGTAAGTTAAATCAACGGAAATAAATATGAGTGGAACAACGTCAGAGATGTTTACGGGGTTTGACATCTCCTATCCAGTGTCTAATGTGAGTTTATTAACTTAAGAGATGCTCGGGATTCACATCTCCTAAGGATCCGTTAAACTATTTACTATGTATTAATATACACTATTATAATAATGTCTAATAGTATAATAAAATTACTTTAAAATAGGGTTAAGGTGTGACCCAATATTCCCCTTAACACATAAATAGTGCCAATAGTCTATACAGTTCCGTAATACCTCCTGATCGGGAGGCTACCAGAGGATACTCCATAGGTACGACACAAATCAAACTCGTACAAGACGCACTAAGGTAGGTGACACGGCACAACAAGGCAATGCCAGGGTAGATATACCCATTATGCACACGGGCTGGTGGTAACGTGTAGCAGCTACTACCGCTCACCTCGAGCCACGCCCCCAAATCAAAAATCAAAAGTGGCCACCAAATAAACCTCAAAGTCAGAATATAATATCGAATAAGTGTGTCCGATAAGAGGGTCTACCTCCTTGGCCCAAGATCGCTTATGTTTTAGCCACCTTATGCCAACTCATGGGAGTCGGGTCCACGTATATACCTCAAAGGAACGCCGCCACCTTCCTACTTCATTCTGGAATCTCCACCGCATACACGGTTGTTTAAGTGGTTTCAGAGTTGGCAGAGAGTATGACAACTTCCGATCTCGGTCTCTTTAACAACCAAACGCTATTACAATACCGCGGTCATTTCAAAATAATTTATACTTCAAAACGAGAATATAATATCCATTTCAAAACAATATAAATACGATATCATTTCCATTTCAAAAACCAAATCAATATGATATCATTTTTATTTCAAACATATCCTTTTCCCAAAATCATAGCACTTTCAAAGTTATACACTTCGAAACCAAACACTTGAAATTATAACACCTTCAAATCATAATACTTTGAAATTCATAACTTTGAAACATAACTTCCATCACTTTAATGGTTTAAATGTTAAGATACATTATATAATAAATAACTTCTTCAATTTCACAAATCAATTCCAAAACAACTCGAATTTCTAGTTTTAAATTTAACTAAATCCCAAATCATAAATTTCAATATGATTCAGTTTCCAAATAAAGTATTCCAAATTTTATCGATTTCAAAATAGATTTGATCCACAGAATAAACCATTTCAAATTCAATATTTTTCAAATCTTAAGTATTCAACAATTTCAAAACAAAGTTTGGTAATTACAATTCCACAATTCAATTTTCTATTATTTAGTTTTGAAATAATTTACATAATAAATCCATTATCATTGAATTAAACTCAAATTACAAATAGCTAAACATTTCCTTCAGTTTATTTATACTTGAAATATTTATTTAATTCACCTTAAACCAAAATCAAGTTATAAAAATCATACCCTCTAAAATTTCAAATTCAATAAACTTCACATCAAGCTTATTTGAGTTCAGTTTAAAATAAATCTTAAATTTATCTTTCATCCTTAATTTTATTTAAATCATTGTTACTCTATATTAAAATATAATTTAAATACTTAACCGTATTATCTTCAATAAAAATCAAACTTATTATTAAGCTTATTCTATATTAAAACAAATTATACATAGCTTAAAACCACGGATAAAATAACATTTATATAATATCTAAAACAATATTTATCTAAAACCATATATTTCTTTACAAAACCATAGAAATCATTTCAAAATATTTTTATATATAGACCACGGTGTCTGTATATAATTTTTTATCCTATGGTCAAGTGCTACAGATATTTATCATTTCAATCCGTAGTTTAAAATATAAATACGGTTATATATCATTTCAAACCGCAATCCCGAATAAAATAAAATCCATAACAGCATGCAGCTTATAACAATATAAAATACAACATCCATTCATCCAATATCAATCATCAAACATTCATCACCATCATCATGCAATTCAATCAATAACATCAATATAGAACCAATAATAAATAACTGGAATTTACTGGCAGTTTATATTCAATAATAAATTTAATAACTATTTTATCCAAATAAATTCAAATAAACTGAGATGATGATTCAAAATATACCAAACAGTCATAAATAGATTTCTAATCACATCATAAATCAATTTAACAAACATGATAAATTTTAGAAGTTGTAAATGGGTTAAAACACTCACCTTTGAATTTAAATTGAATTTAAATCCAATTTAAATCCAAAATTTGAACAGTCTCAGAATTCGCCTAAACCAGCGCCAAAATGTCAGGGATTTACATACGTTCCCAATGAAACCAACCGCGCATAAATCGGACCTCGTATGTGGAAATTATGATAATTAGAATAGTTGAATTTGAATTTAAATAAAATAAAATACGAAAAGAGAAATCAAGGCCTCGTCACCATCTCAACTTCAAAACCCTAACAATTATCGCGATTTCTAACTGCTACCAAACAGCCGCCATGCACGCGGATGAAAGCCGCCGCCGCTAGGACCATGCGCCTCCTCTCCTGATGTCGCGCCACCATCCTACGGCTCCCCAACCTCTACGTCATCCGACGCGTCGCCGATCAACGTCCCTGGAGTTGCAGTCGTCGCTCGAAATTATGCCGTAGATTGAATTTTTGCCGCCCATCAAGCCGTCAAATCAACGAACGATGAGCATCGATGAACTGCGCAAGACCCTCTCCACGCCTGGTATCGTTGATTCGACGATCCATCGAAGATCATCAAACGCCAATGAGCGACTGTGATTAAATCGACCAATTCCGGCCAGCCAGAAATCCAGATCCAAAAACGAACAGCAGAATTGAGTTACGCTCGTTGAGAGCTTCAGATCGATATATAATTTGATATAGTTTGAGGAGATTTAATTTTTGATTTGATTTTGAATTGTAATCAAATTCGGAATTGAGAATTTGTCTGCCATTGAGAAAGAGAAGCAACAAAAGTTTCTGTACGTACAGAAATGAGAAATGGAAAGGCTGCTAGGGTTTATAACCATATATATAAAGGCAAAGCTGAAATTAGAATGGACTGGATTGATTTGGATCGAAAGTTGAACGATAACGACCAAGAAAAGCCCATTTCGACTCTGGAACGAAAATGGATCAATCCATATATCAAAATAGATGTTTTAAAATATTTTAAAATCAACGGAACAGGTTTCAAGTCCAAATTCCGTTGTATGAAGAAGTTATGCTAAAAATCAAGTTATTTCAAATTGACTTCAATTAAATTGATTTCTAGACGTTTCGAATCCATACAATCAAATGAAAAGTCCGATCGCTACGAAACTTGAAATCCTAAAATAATTCACCGTTATGGATCCGATAAAACTGGTTTCGTCGAAATTCGAGTCAGTGGCCAAAATGGCTATGTTTTAGTTAAATTAAGTAATTTAATATTAAATTAATTAATCACTTCTTCAATTCAAATTTAATTATCTACCTTTTCTATCATTTCTGATTACAATTAACTTATAATCATTAACCAAAATTTCCATGTCAATCAAATAAGGATTTATTGCAAATTTATAGTGCTTACCTTCAATTTAAGTAAATTCAAATAAATTATATTTTTGATTTCAAATAAATTAATTCAACTTGTTTTCAATCTCTTTATTCAATTAATCATCATCTTATGGGTAAATTTAACATTGGTATATATCCAGTTACACTAATATTTTTACATTCATTAACTAAATTCATATTAACGTAGTTTTTAATTACGTTTAATTGCAATGGATTTAGAGCTAATTCAGTAAATTAAATAAATGGATAAACAAGTAATGATTAATACCATTTTCCTAATTTAACCTCATTCATACTTTATTATCAAGCAACAAATATTATAATTACTCATCTAACATTGATTTTATCAAAATATAGTTTATTGCATATTATTTCATCAATTAATATAACTTTGAATTTATTTCCAAATTTACTATTTAACAATCAATTATAATCCTACAATTGTTTCAATTAATTGAGATTGCACTAAATTAGTTATTTATTAACTTGCATTAACATTCTTACATTTCATTCCCGTTATTAATTCATTAACAATTTCCAAAATTTTTATTTATTCCTGATTTAATTACCAAAATCTTTATTAAATTAACAAATTTAAACATCAAAAAATTACGAGTCGTTACATTAAGTGTTCAACCATTGCTGTAAAGGAGAGGGGTTTATCAAGAAAGAAACCAAATAACTAGATATGCATACTAGAAATCTTTTCCTGTTGATATGACAATGGGAGGAGGTAATAGGACATCAACATCAAATTCTAGGTCCATATGAACAGGCATGTACTTCCCTACATTGCGAAAAGGCAAGTCCAAGTCTTTCATGAGGGAGATGCTTCGGTAAGGATGGAGTAGGTAAATTTAAAGCTGGTATAGAGGAGGAGAGAGGAAGAAGGTTGACAACTGGTGGAACAGTCGAGGTTAAGGAAGTGGGGATCAGTAGAGGTATGGGGATTGGAGGGGGATGGGTGGTGGCAGAGAAGGTACATGAGCAGGAGGTATCGGTAGAGGTACGGGGATTGGAGAAGGGGATGTGCGGTGGAAGAGAAGGTACAGGAGCGGAGGGATGGGCTCGGAGGAGAGAGGTAAGAATGGGACAAGGGCGGGAAGGAGGGAGGCAGCCATTAAATTAAAAAAAAGGAAAAAAAAAGAATGATTCAAAAAATAAGGAGGGAGGTATTTGAATTTAAGCTATTTGACTTGTAAAACCAATATTTCAATAGTTATATTAATTAAATGATTTTGAAATCAAATGACTAAAATTCTAGGTCATTATAAATTTACTCTTAATCCTTTGTGATACTATTCATGAGGTGTATATGATTTATAATCATAGGATCAACGAATTATTTTAAAAAAATATGGCTTAACCTAAATTCCAAAATAATTGCAGAAAATTTTAGATACTTTTGTGTTTTTTATAGCCAATGCATCACTATTATAATAAAGAAAAACACTATAAATCCCTATTTATTTTATAATGAATATTCATAAAACTATACTTATTTCCAATCATACTAAAAATGGTTATTATTCCATAAATAATACCTGGTATATGTGTATATATGAATGCAATCTTCCATAACTCAATTCATCAACTAATAAGTGTCATATAATATCCACCCACTATTTCGATGATTACTATAAAAGTGCATTGAATACAAAGTGTGATGACCCAACTTTTCGACCCTTGAAAATCGACATTAATCAGTTCACTGTATAACATGCCGAACAATCAAGTGCCGATAAGATAGATTGTTAGGGAAAAAGAAAGAAGAAAGAAGAAACTAAACAAATACAGAATCTCGCAATGGAATGAATAATATATATTATTAACGGCGCTTTACACAAATCAAAATTGTAATATACATAACTAAAATCAGAGTGCACAAATCAACACTTACCAGCCTGGACAGTTAAAACAACCTAGTCCCACAATTTCAGATAATTTCAAACAAACGCTGCAGAAACAAGTACGAGAATACATCTCAGTCTCCAACTCGTCTACTGAGCTCCAAAGCAATCCAATCTAAATCTATAATATGCTCAGTCTAACCCCAGCATTATTATAAAATAATAATACATGGATCAGTCTGGTAAACTAGCGTGAGAAAACACACTCAATTTGAATTATTACTGTTATCAAAATCCTTTGAAAAATGAAGGTATCTCATAAGACCTCGCCACAATGAATACGTAGGTTTTTTACCTTATGATACCAAAATATTTTTATAGAAAATCCAGTGATATTATAATAATGTCTAAAGGTAAAATAATAATAACCAAGTAGTTGTGATGCTCATGCTGTGTACATCACAACAATACTAGTATAAATCAAAACTCAATAAGGCATGTTCGTTAATTGTGTAGGATTCCATGGAGGCGCCTCTAGTACTTCGAGAATGGCCCTCCGGCACAAGGATCAAAGTTATGCTTTCGAAGCATTATACCCGTCTAGCTGGGGTATTATAGGAAAAACATAATTGGCCTTGCTAAGACCGAATGCATCACTTCGGCATGCCAAAACCAACTAAAGGTATCGGTATTGCTAGAAAAGGGGCCGATTACACCCTATGGGTTTGCCAACCCTACTGGCCATGCCTCCTATCTCTGGTTTTAGTTATTTCCGCTGATGAGGCTATGTTCGACGTTCCAGCTTACATATCGCTCCAAAAATAGATCACGGAATCTCATTTGGATTCCCACACCACAAATAGCCTTGGAATCGCATATAGATTACCGCATCTCCAATAGATCTTGGAATCACACACGGATTCCTATACCCAATGGTCTTGGAACCACGCATGGTTTTCAACATCTCAATATAACATGAAACTCCTCCATAGAACCATATGTGGTTTTGGAGTGGTAACGGTGCCGAGTCATCTCTTACGAGTACACTCTCCCAATTCCCGGGCGCTCCATAAACCAATCGTCGATTTTCCAAAATGCCCAATACCGATTCTTTAGGAAGTAATCAGACAATACATAAGAGCGGGATCACCCCTAACCATTTAAGTGGATGGATCTCCTTATCATTTATCCTAGAAGAATAATGAGTTTGTACTTACGGTATAGCACCACCGATGGTAACTGTTCTATATAATTCCCGTGTTTCCCATAGATATTTCCAGAGTTAAAATCCCTCGGTGTTAAGTAGGAAATTGTTTCCTACCACCAAAATTAAGAAGGATTACATATTTGGTCCAAGATTTGATAGTCGATTATTTAACTATCAAATAAAAAAACATTCAACCATAGATCACATTTCTCACTAAAATAACTATGCCTCATTTCATTTGGATTTAATAAATTTGAATTCCTCATTTAAAACAGGCATATATTTATTTCATCTAAATAAGTATATTCACAAATCCTTTCTTTCAAAAATACTTGAAAACTCATTAAAATAGATATGGAAGTACTATTCGGTATCGACCATGGATCACTGCTCAATTTCCGCCATATAAGTACCATTCCGCCTCCCGATTTCCGCCATGCAATAATCATAGATCGCAGTTTGCACAATGGTTACGTTGCTATCACACCTAAAACATCCCAAAATATAGGCAATCTCTGCCCCTTGAATTACGCTATGAAAATATACCATTACTTTCCAAAATCTTTTGTTTTAATATATATCTCGAAATAATACTTATAAAATCTCTACATAAATTCCCAAGTTTAATTTAGGCAAATACTCCTTAAAAATAGATTATTATTATTTAAGGTCTTTGAAAATGACTAAGGAAGAATTTAAAACAATTTAGATATCAATAATGATATCATTTAGGACCTTTTACAGAATTATTTAATAATATATTATAATAACTTCCAAAAATAACTTTTAACATACATTTAAGTGATTACTTTTAAACAATATATTTCAAATAAGTAATTGTATTTAAATAATCATTTATTAAATAATTATATCACCATCAATATATAATCTGACTTTCAAATCTCGAAATAATTTTGGGAAAAAAAACCATTTAAGTGAAATAACTAACATTACTATAGGAATCATTTACAAAACATTTGTAAATGATAAATTAACAAAACCTTATTATAAATTATAATTCATTTGCAAAATAATCAAATAGAAGACCAAAAATTGATTCTGCTAACCAGTTATCATTCACAATCAAACTCTTTCATTTATTATCCAATGGTGTTTATTTGGCCAAATAGACCACATCAATGTATTTCAATTTAGTTTACGTTATAATTTAACAACGTAACTTTAAAACAACCCATTTATCAATTCCACACATACATGATTCAATAATAGAAATAAGCTTAAAATTAAACATAAACAATTTAATAGCAATTCAAGATGCTATATCGTGATCCTAGATCCGGTTCAACCAATCTAATAGCATTTTAAGATTCTATACCGTCATCCTAAATTAATTTCAACTACCACAAATTTCAACAACCCAAACAGCATAAGTAAATTTTATTTGCTATAAAACATTATTGATTAATCAAATGAGTGAGTTTAACTCACCTTGAGTTTTCAATTTGCCAAACTTTCCAAATTTTAAATCAAATCGAACGACCTTCGATTTAGCTTAAAATTTTAGCTATTTCCAATCATCTCAAAATTAATTCCATAAAGCAGTGCTTGTCGGCACAATTCCATCGCCGCTTCTTTCGTCACAATCGGACCTTGTATGTAAAAAATATACATTTTATAAGTTTACGATTCATAATATAATTAATTTACAATTTTCTTTTCATTAATATACCCTTGAATTTCCTGGGCCATTGATCCATCCATTTCCCTGATCTGGCCACACATCTCTTTCTTCCCATACGTTTGTTCCTTCTAGGCAAAATCAAGAGCCATACCACAACTTTGACCACGAATCGCTCCACCATCGACCATGGTGGCGCCGATCGACATCCTCTACGAGATAGCTCCACCTTCACCGCACCTATGCCCGCTGACTGCACCCCCTCCTTTTGCTAGTGCCATGAATTTCCCCTCCAAATGCGCATGAACTCGATGCCATAGAACCCTTCTCGTTGCAAATCAGGTGACCTCCACCGTATATCGCGTAGCGCTCGAGAAGCTCTACGTTTTTCATTTAGGAAAGTTTTCAAATTAGTTAATGGATCAAGAGAAAATCGAGGAGAAAGTCTAGCCAGTTTCGGCCATTGAAATGAAGGAGGCGGCGGCTGTAGATATTAGGGTTTGGTTGTGTGCATGCGTATATATATACATGAATATATATTATATTATTATTTTTACTATTCATGTACATTTCCGAACGAATTCCAAACGAAGCATGCCTCTTAGCGTTTATAATGTTTTATCCCTATTTCGAACACAATGGAATATGTATCGAAAGCCAATTCCATCGTATTTGGAAGATAGGTTTCCAAATTGAATTATTTTTATTAAATTTACCTAAATAATTTCTATGCGTTTCAGCTTCGCACGACCAAATCGTAACTTCAAACGCTACGAAATTCAAAATATGATAATAATATACTATTATGGATCCAATGGAACATGTTTCATCAAATTCCGAGACTGTGCCTCGGATTGCTATTTTTTCACTATTAAGTTAATATATATAATTTCAAATTTTAATATATCGACTTTTAATTCCATTCAAAAGTCCACTATCATCACTCTAATTCAAATAGAGTTTAAATCAACTTTAAAAATCATTCTCATTCACATTTAACTCCAGATTCACATATTTATCCAATTTCAAATATTAATTTTACTATTCACCAAATCCATTAATTCGCTATATTCGAAATTTTTAACCATTTCACTAATTCAACCAAAATCTCCATATCCAAAATCAATTAATATTTCAAATTCAACATTTAAAAATAAATTAAATGTTCAAAATCAAACGACCAAAATTTTGGATCGTTACATTCCTCCCCCTTAAAAGAATTTCGTCCTCGAAATTGCTAAGGTAGGAAAATACTCCAAACCCATTTCCTTTACAAAACCCATTTAGTTAAACTTCTGTTATTACCATTTCCTAAGTCTTTTAGTCCCACCCTAATCCATTAATTCCTATCTATTCATCAAATTCCATTATTTTAAGCTATAATTTCAAATCAAATTTAGTCAATAATTTTTTTTCCAAAATTTTCCAAAAAGTTTCTAACACGCTAAATTTCCAAAAAAATTGACAGAGTCTCCCCGATACAGAGAGCCTTTTACAATATCACGAATACGATAAATATAATATACATCGACTCACACGGTTGGAAACACAACATATATCAATATTTATCTCATTCTCACCTTTAATGAGTAAGCGTACCTTATATTAGCATTATTAAGCGAGTTTACTTAATTTATGTGCAATTACGCAACCAAAATCAACCAACAGCTTATGGTACCTATACTTACTCAAATGAAGCACATAAGTTTCATAACCATGAAATTTTTCTAACATTACACTCATCTAACTAATTTAAATACACATTTCGTAAAGCAAACATGTCATAACATGTATTTGAGAATGCATATGCAATTTACAGGGTTCAAACATTTAATTATGCACTTCAAATTGATTTTCATACCATTTATTCAATTTTAAATTGATTTACAATCAATTAATTTGTATTCCATTCATATCCACATTTATTATATTCAAATCCATTTTATTAATCTTGGAATCATTCCATGTAAATCTATTCTCGAACAATGTAGCTTGGGTTCTTGCGCTTGCATTCATATTAATTTCACTTCCAACTTATATTACATCTTTTCCATTCACTTTAATTTAATTCACAGAGTGTTATCCACTTCCTTTTATAGTGAACGACATTTCATTCTATGCTAATATATTTATAAACCATTTCATAAAATTATTTCTAAGGTTTATTATAAACATTCCATACCGCTACTTAAGTTCATATTCAGCTTTATAACTTAAGTTCATACCTAATCTTATCCAATCCATACTCCAAAACCATATTCAATTCATTTACTCTTAAATTGAATTCATTTCTTATTATCAAATAATTAACCATTTTAACTTGGTCATACTTTTCCACTTTCTCAGTTTAATAAGTTATACAAACTTATTTATTCACAATTCCCTGAATTTCCACTTAAGTTTACTCACATTCTATATTTATAACATGTAGTTATATAATCACTTCACAATTCATGTTTATATTCAATTTACTCAATTCCCATTCACCCTCCATTTAAAATTCAAAATTTTTGAACGTCCATTCCTTTACCATAATTCCAAACCATTTTCATTTTGGTTTTACCATTGCATTTCTCAATTAATAAATTCAAGAACATATTTACTTAAAATCTCATATTGTTTATTTGAGTCCATTCACATCTTATAACCATAACTCTGGATTATATATATCACCCTATAGCTTAAGTGTATCCATTCCATGCAATAATCATAACTTATAGTTATATAATCATTTTACCTTTGAAACTTTGTATCCAATTCAATTCAAGTCCAATTCAATTTTGTTTAACTAAGTTAAATTTAAACCCATATTATTCATTTTAACTTACTTAAGTTAAACTTTAATTCCAGGATTAAAATTCACACTTCCCTTACTTATCTATATCAACTCCAATTTATAAGTTCAATAACCGATTTTCTCCTGACTTCACAAATCATTTAAATGGAAATCCCAGAATTCAATCACCTAGTTTTATTTCAAATCATTTTTAAATCATAAATATACATAAATCCATTTTTGTATATCAAATCATATTTTCAAAATTTTAAAACAGTTTGGTTTTGCCCAAAACAATTCCCTTTTGGAATTTCTAAAACAAAATTTGTTTACCAAACAAGTCCAAAGCATATAATTATAGCCAATCACTACGGTAGCAAATTGTCATTTAGAAACTCAAAAATGAACACTGACGATGCAACCATCATAACCAGAATTATTGTCCAATGATTGAAGTGAGTTTAGCGCTTCCTTACTTCCCAAACCCATTTTAAAACAATTTCTCTTCAGAAATTTCTCCAAATAATACTCCATTATTCTTTACAAACCACTTTGGAAAACATGTCCAAAATCACTAAGATTTAAGATTTCCAGAAACTTAGTTCAAATCCATTTAAAGCATTTTTCAAAATTTCTGAGACTTAAAATTTCAAATTCTTGTTCGAATTCAATTCTAATTATAACTCATTTGTATAAATCATACTTATATACTTTTAAATTGGTTATATAACCCATTCCAAATTTTATAATCTTATTTAGATTATAATGATACCAACCAAACACCCCAAATATATACACCATAATAATTCAGGGAAATGTTACTTTTATATCAATAAAAAGTTTAGGTAAAATTATTTCATTTACCCTCTACTAAACAATACTATGTTGGGTTATCTTGTTTAAGAGTTTGGAAACCCCTATCGATACTATTTTACTTCCCGTACCGGCCAGAATTCATAAATACTCAACCGATAAGTCAACACAATACAAAACATTTTATATTCACTAACAAAGACGCGCTCATATCTATTAATACACTCAAACTTATTCTAGAGTTCTACTGACTCTATCTCTAATGAGTAATCTCCACCAAAGCCTAGGTATATCGCCAACTTAAGCTCTGATACCTTGTGCGAGGACCCGACTTTTTGACTCTCAAAAATTGACATCAATACGTTCACTGTATAGCATGCCGAATAATCGAGGGCTGGATAGACAGATTGTTAGGGGGAAAGAAAGTAGAAGAAAGAAGAAACTAAAAAAATACCGAATCTCACAGCAGATTGAATAATATATAATATTAAAAGCTCTTTACACAGATCAAAATTGTAATATACATAACTCAAATCAGAGTACACAAATCAATAATTACCAGCATGGACAGTTATAATAGCCTGTCCTAGAATTTATGATAATTTCAAACTAACATTGCAGCGAAATAAACAAGTACGAGAATACGTCTCAGTCTCTAGCTCATCTCCTGAGCTCCAAAGTAACCCAATCTAAATCTGCAATATGGTCGGTCTGACCCGAGCATTATTATAAAATAATAATACACGGATCAGTCTGGTAAACCAGCATGAGAAAACACTCTCAATTTGAATTATTACTGTTAATAAAATCCTTTGGAAAATAAAGGTATCTCATAAGACCGCACCAAACATAAATACGATGGGTTTTTTTACCTTACGATACCAAAACATTTGTATAGAAAATCTAGTGATATTATAATAATGTCAAAGGGTCAAAATAATAATAATCAAGTAGTTGTGATGCTCGTGTTGTGTACATCACAACAATACTAGTATAAATCAAAATTGGATAAGGATAGTTCACTAATTGTATAGGATTCCAGGGAGGCGCCCTCAGTACTTCGAGAATGGCCCTCCTACACAAGGATCATAGTTATCCTTCCAAAGCATCATACTAGCCGGGATATTATAGGAAAACCATAACTGGTCTTGCTAAGACCGAATGCATCGCACCAGCATGCCAAAAACAACTAAAGGTACCGGTATTGCTAGAAAAGGAGCCAATTACACCCTATGGGTTTGCCAATCCTACTGGCCATGCCTCTTAGCTCTGGTTTTAGTCATTTTCATTGGTGAGGCTACGTTTGGCATTCCAGCTCATACACCGCTCCATGGAATCCCATATGGATTCCCACACCACATTGGCCTTGGAATCACATATAGATTCCCACATCTCCAATAGATCTTGGAATCACACATGGTTAACGATCTTGCAATCACACATGGATTTCAACATCTCAATATAACACGAAACTCCTCCATAGAACTGTATGTGGTTTTGGAGTGGTAACGGCTTCGAGTCATCTCTTACGAGTATAGTCTTCCACTTCCCAGGCTCTCCATAAACCAATCATCCATTTTTCGGAATTCTCACTACGGTTCTTTAAGAAATAATCAGACAATGCATAAGAGCGGGGATCATCACCTACCCGTTTAAGTGGACAGGTCTCCTTATCATTTATTCTTGAAGAATTACAATTTTATACATATAATAGCACCACCGATGAAACTGTACCATGTAATTCCCGTGTTTCCCCTAGATATTTATAGAGTTAAAATCTCTCGGTATTAAGTATGAAATCGTTTCCTACCATCAAAATTAAGAAGGATCGCATATTTCGGCCAAGGTTTTACAGTTGAGTATTTAACTACAAATAAACAAACATTCAACCATAGAACACATTTCCCACTAAAATTACTAAGCCTCATTTCATTTGGATTAGATAAATTTGAATTCCTTATTTAAATAGGCATATACTTATTTCATCTGAATAAGATATTCATAAATCATTTCTTTCAAAAATACTTGAAAACTCATTAAAATTGATATGGAAGTACCATTCGATATCGACCATGGGTCGCAACTCGATAGTTGCGTCACTATCCTAGAAAACCAAACTTGACTTAGGCAACCTGTACCTCTCGATTTCCGCCATGCAATCAATCATAGATCGCAGTTTGCACAATGGTTACGTCGTTATCACAGCTAAAACATCACAATAGGCAATCACTATCCCTCGAATTATGCTATGAAAATATACCATTACTTCCCAAAATCTTTTGTTTGAATAAATATCTCGAAATAATACTTATAAAGTCTATATAAATTCCCAAGTTTAATTTAGGAAAGTACTCTTCTAAAATAGATCATTATTTAAGGACTTTGAGAATGACTAAGGAAGAATTTAAAACTACTTAAATATCAATAACAATATCATTTGGAACCTTTCACAGAATTATTTAATAATATATTATAATAACTTCCAAAAACAATTTTTAACGTACACTTAAGTAATTACTTTTAAACAATATATTTCGAACAAGGTAATTAATATTTAAATAATCAATTATTAAATAATCATATCACCATAAATAGATAATCCGACTTTCAAATCTCGAAACAATTTTGAATAAACAAGCATTTAAGTTAAATAGCTAACATTACTATAGGAATCATTTACAAAACATTTGTAAATGATAAATTTTAACAAAACCTTTGTATAAATTTACTAATAAAACATTTCATTTCAAAATATACAATCCGAAGTTAAACCAAAAACCTGTAACTTTCCAATATTATATTGAGGTTTGGAAATCCCAATGGTACTTATCAACTATCATTCAATTCAATTTAACTATCAAAGCTAATTTACAAGCATTTACGTAACAGTCATATATGTAAACCAAATCCACACTTAACAACAATTTGTTAACACGTCAATTTTTCAATATAAATTCATTTACATTGAACAGTGTCCAAATTAATCAAATAGCAGAATAAAATTTGATTTTGGTAACCAGTTATCATTCACAACCAAACTCTTTCATTTATTATCCAATGGTATTTATTTGGCCAAATAGATCACACTAATATATTATAATTCCATTTACATTATAATTTAATAATGTAACTTTAAAACAATCCATTTATCAATTCCATATGTACATGATTCAATACTGGAAGTAAGCTTAAAAATAAACATAAACAGTTTAATAGCAATTCGAGATGCTATATCGTGACCCTACATCTGGTTCAACCAATCTAATAGCATTTCAAGATACTATATCATCATCCTAAATTAATTTCACCTACCACCAATTTCAACAACCCAAGTAGCATAAATAAATTTCATCTGCTATAAAACATTACCGGTTAACCAAATGAGTGAGTTTAACTCACCTTGACTTTTCAATTTGCCAAACTTACCAAATTTTAAATCAAATCGAACGATGTTCGATTTTACCTAAAATTTTAACTATTTCTAGTCATCTCTAAATCAATTCCATAATGTAGTGTTCGTCGCCACAATTCCATCGTCGCTTGTTTCGTCTCAATTCGACCTCTTATGTGAAAGATATACATTTGGTAAGTTTACGATTCATAATATAATTAATTTACAACTCTCTTTTTATTTAATATACCCTTGAATTTCCTGGGCCATTGATCCATCCGCTAATCAAATCTGACCGCACATCTCTTTCTTCCTTTACATTCATTTCTTCCAGGCAAAATCATGAGCCATACCACATCTTTGACCACGAATCGCTCCACCATCGACCATTGTGACGCCGATCGATAATCCCTAAGAGATAGCTCCACCTCCACCGCACCTATAACTGCCGATAGCACCCCTTTCTTTTGCCAGTGCCATGAATTTCCCTTCCAAACGTGCACAAACTCGACGCCAACAACATTCTCGCTGCAAATCAGGCGATCTCCATCATACATTGCATAGTGCTCGAGAAGCTCTACGTTTTTCATTTAGGAAAATTTTCAAATTAGTTGATGGATCAAGAGAAAATCAAGGAGAAAGTCTGGCCATTTCAGCCATTGAAATAAAGGAGGCGGCGGCTGTAGATATTAGGGTTTGGCTATGTGCATGTGTATATATACATGAATATATATCATAATATTATTTTTACTGTTCACGTACATTTTTGGACGAATTTCAAACGAAGCATGCCACCGGCGTTTATAATGTTTTACTCCTATTCCAAACACAGTAGAATAAGTATTGAAAGCCAATTCCATCATATTTGGAAATAGGTTTCCGAATCGAATTATTTTAATTAAATTTACTTAAATAAATTTCTATGTGTTTTAGCTTCACACGACCAAACCGTAATACGAAATCTGAAATTCAACAATAATACACTATTGCAGATCCAATGGAACTGATTTCATCCAATTCCAAGACTGTGTCCCGGATTGCTATTTTTTCACTATTAAATTAATATATATAATTTCAAATTTTAATATATCGACTTTAATTCCATTCAAAAGTCCTCTATCATCACTTTAATTCAAATAGGGTTTGAATCAACTTTAGAAATCATTCCCATTCACATATTTACCCAATTTCATATCTTAAATTTACTATTCGCCGAATTTATTTAATCGCTATATTCGAAATTTTTAACCATTTCACTAATTCAACCGAAATATCCATATTTAAAATCAATTAATATTTAAAATTCAACATTTAAAAACAAATTAAACGTTCAATATCAAACGACCAAAATTCTAGGTCGTTACACAAAGCTCCATTCAATCATTTATTACAGGCTATTTATTTCAATCATTGTAACTACTTTACAGCCAAGAGTTTTAGATCAAATATCTTGAACTCAAATTCTTATAGAAAATAATTTTATGTTATAATACACTTGGAATATAAATTAGAATTATCATTCCATGTTAAATATCTACTAGTATTTTATAAATTTTTATATTTCTTCATGAAGCAGAGGTGACTTATTCGCCCTCTATATCCAAACTATTCCTATTTTACATTTTCTCTCGGAGTTTTGATTTCATTTCCAAATGGTCAAACCATTCAAAAGTAAATCCTCAATACAAACTTACAACGAAATAATTGCGAAAGTTCATTTAGAAAACCTTAACATTTCAAGGATATTGAATAAATTGCACTTAAGTAAGATCTAATTTGAAATTTCAATGGTTGAATTCCTAAGTCAATCATTAGTCCTTAGCCTATTGTTTCTTTTAGTACAACCATATTCCCATTGAATTTAATCGCATTGTGTACACAGTCTTATACTATGATTTACTTGCTCATTTTTAATCAACCAATTTCATTGAGAGTCGTTTATTATGAACACGATTATTCACCTAACAAATTTCGTATGTGATCGAATACAGGTCAAATATCCATATCATTGTTTTACTTTGGAGTTCAAAACCTATAAAATTCGATAAAATTCTTGGGCAAATAAATATTTAAGTGACAAAGGTACAAATGTATTTTATAATTGTGTAATTTGGCTATTGCATAGGCCTTGAAGTGATAACATGTCAAAAAAATATTAGTAAGTATATTTTGCATTTCTTTGTTAATCTTAAATAGGTTCATTAATACACTTCAATTGATAAACAATCTTATCAATTAGATTAGTTGCATAAATTTCTTGAAACATATAATTTTAATTTTGTATACATGCGTTCTCATAATATTAGAAAGGTTAAATGTAATCATTTCATTTTTCTAATAAGGCTCCCATTATATTTTTATATTCCTTAAAATGTTAGGAGAAATATAGAAACCTTTCTATTTCTCTAGTGAGTGTTACGACTTACTTGCCTTAGGATTCTAACCTTGAGTTTGTTCAAAAAATCATAAGCATGTATGTGATGGATAACTCTTTATCGGTTATATCATTTACAACTCCTAACCATGGTATTTGCCTTAATCTTGACCTCGACCTTGAGTCTGCTCAACAATCAAGATAGGATATTCACTCTTACCCATCATTTCACAACAACCTAAGTGTAATGCATATACCCATACATGTATGTATTTTATCTCATATAGGCAATACATTAATAGTACTACACAAAATAGCTCTAGCTTGAGTTTACTCGGTAATTAGTACATATGCATGTACTATCACTATATTAATAAAAGAGGGAAACTTACATTAAAGATACATAGTCTTTTATTATACAAGCGATATCGATTTAAGGAATAATGGATTTTATACTAAATACTCTCATGATTCAAGCATGATATACATCTGAAATCATGGTATATGTACCATACATATGTATTTTTTCAAAAAAATCTATTTTAGGTTTATTTTGGTTCCGCTTATATTTAATATACATGTAATTATATATGTTTTGTTTATCTATAACTATTATAAATTAATTAACTTATACAATATTTATATTTATTTTATAAGTTAAAACCATTTAGCTAATTTTAACTCTTAATTTTAATTTTAAATTTTAGAAATTTTACGTTATTTAGCTCAAACTAATTAAAAAGAATATTTAATTATAACCTTATAGGTATATATGCGTGCACACACACACATACATATTAACTAGTTAATCAAATAATTATTCAATTAAACATTTTAAGTGCATATTTAACAAATTTCAAAAATATAGTTAGTTTAATTTCTCAAAACAATTTTGAGAAGTCCATAACATTTCATAATTATTAAACTATAACCTTTCTAGTTATATACATATTGATAAATGAACGTTTAGTAAATTATTTATTAAATAAATTATGTATTTAATTAAACGTTCTAATTCAAATTAATAAGTTTTGAAACTTTTATGTAGTTTACCCTAATAATTTTATGATAGATTTTCAACTGTAACAATTATAGATAGATAAAATATATATGCATATATTTTATTTACTTAACATTTAATTAATTAATTAATTAATTAGATTAATTAATATTTATAGATTTTTGAAAAATATTAAACTAATTTATCAAAATATAGTTTTTTAAATTAATTGCATAACATTTCTTAAATCTGCTTTTATACTTAAAATCTTTAAATTTTAATTTGAAAATTATCCCAAGGCTCGAAATAAATTTAGGTCTTATATCGGCCAACCTTTTGGACTTACTCTATTACTTAGGCCTAACCAGTAGCCAAGGAGGGGAGAATGCCTTTTATACAACCTAAGCATAGACACTACTATTCTAGATATCCACCAGGTAGAAAAGTTTATTAGCTCGCCCTAAATGCTGGTTAATTTTACTTTTAGGCTATATGGGCTCTAATACCATTGTGGAATTCGATTCGTATGTGAAGCAATGAAATGGGTAAATTTCAAAAAGAAATCCCTATTTATGTATTAATGGTTCAATGTAATCTAATACTAAATTTAGATCCAATCTATCAATTAAAAAAAATCATAGTTTATTACAAAGTATTATATGCCTGTTTAATGAACCTTATTAATTAAATTTATTCACTGATTATTTTGAATATATCTCATATATTCTTATATTAACATGATGATGTACAGGGGTGTGTGTAATTAATTAAGACTTTTGTTTTCTATTTATTAGGTAAGTGAAAAGTCATATTCTTAGTTATGGGGTATAAATTAAGAGGTCTTAAATGTGACATAACTGTAATTAGTTAGGAGTTTTGTTTTATCTCTTCGAGAATGTGAAAGGGCACATGGACATATAGGGTGTATATTGCAAAGTGAATATATGAGTGATAAGATAGTATGATTAAAAATAAGTATGTGTGTGATATATATTACCCTAGGGTCATAGAGCTAAGTTTATACACGCACAGATACACACACATATGTATATGTGTGTGTAATATTTTAAAATAATAAAAATAAATTTTAAATTCATCTCCTTGCTAAGCAAACATCAAAATATATTAATTTGAAAGATTAACTTGATCAAATATTTAAATTAGATAACATCAACCTATATCAAATACATAAAGATATTTATAAAATTAAAATTGAATAATTCAATATTATTTATAAAAAATGTATTGAATTTATAAAATTATTATATCAGCTCACTCTAGCCTAAAATAATTTAGTAAACTAAACATGTAAATTTTAATCTTATTTTACCTTATGAAATAAAGCATATAATAGTTTTAGGTACATAAAAATGCATAGTTTAAATCACAATCGATTTAAATAAATTATTTTTATTATTATATGTGTGTGTGTGTGTGTGATTAGATGATAATAATAAAATATAGCTGCAAAACTTGATCAACATCACTAACATAGATGTATAAACCAAATTCTATTACACTCTATGTTTCACCTTGAATTTTGTTTATAAAACAACACTTATAACAACTTTAAATTATGTCAAACTCAAAAGCAAATAAGGTATATTACATATGACAACATGGTTCATAGATGAGCATACATGAATATTTAATATAAATAAGAATTGCACCTCATCAATTTAAGCCTTATATGACATGTTAATTTGAGAATAGACTCCTAGATTCCTTGGATCAACACTCGATGTTGCAATGATCAAATGAATATCTTTTTCTTTGATTCGATTTGATATTGTTTAGATAAAATTGGGTTAGGCTATGGATGAGAAGAGGAAATGGGTGGCAGGCCATGAATGATAAAGACATAAGCAATAGAATAAAAGAGTAAAAAATTAATTAATGTGAAAGCATTTGTATTTAAGGAGAGACCAAAGACCTTTCACCTTCCTCTCTTTTTAAAGCCTCCTTTCTTAATTCCTTTTTATGTCTAGATCAACATCTAAACCACTCCATTTCTTATCGAGGCTGGCGTACTTAGGTTTCTTCATGAACCAAAAAGTCCCAAGCCCGTTATGTAATTAAATACATAATAGCTCATTTATACACACACACACAGACACACACTACATATTGGTATTTGTATATATCACTTTTACATACACATCCAAATAATTACTTATAGCTCCAAGAATATTTCTAAAAGCTACACCACTTACTAATAACATCCTCAAACATTAAATACGTCAATAACTAATATTTTTTAATATTAATTGATTTAATTAATTTATTACACTTTACAAATAAATTAAATCGTGTGGTTTTTCGAAGAATTCACAAATACATTTGTGAGGTTCGAAGGTGTAAACTCAGTCGATGATTAATATTGAACATTCAAATATTAACGTTCATACGTCACCTTAACTTATGGTGTGATAGTTTGTTTGAACTGATCACTTATAGACCTTTTTGATAAAATTATACTTGATATTATCATAACCAGTATCAGTAGTGAAAATAATTTACACACGTTCTCTTCGTTAACACCAAATCACTTTAAGATGTATGAAATTTGTTATTGGTCAAAACTCTAACATTATCAACATTCAACAAGATCGGTCCATAAACAAAGTCATTGGTCGAATAATAACATTTATTACTAGATGTTCAACTCTGGCCAGCAATTTGCTTTGAGTTGACTTTAATTAAACGTGATACTAGTCTCATATGACCAAAGAGATAAATTTTATATTGAATAATGTTTCACTTCTAATGCTTCAATTCAGACTAAACTATAGGCCTCGATAGTCAAACTACCATAATATAACTATAATCAAAGTGGAGTGTTCACAATGAAGTCCCATGGTATTCTTAAGTTGAAGGAACTCTGTAATAACATCACACTGAGATTTCCTGTTTAACCTGATTGTCATTAACCAATAGGGAACTCTCAAACAAATTGTTCCATGGTTATCTAATATCTACGAGTACTTCCACATTGAAGATCAATAGTATTCTCAAGTCGAGAGAACGAACAGTGTAAATTAGTCACATTGATATTTTCTATTTGACCTTAACTATATTAAGTAACAGAAAACTATCGAGTGATTCATTCCATAGTTAACTAAGAATTATAAGTACGTAACCCCTTGGCACCCCAACAACCACGAGTAATACACTACTCAAAATTTAGAGAGTGTTATGTAATCTAGTCTCAACGAATATATCGAATCTAGTCTCGATACATCTTGACTAGGAATATTTAAAATGATCAATTTATTTTCATTATGGAAAATTACTCACGGTTACAACACTTTGTAACTATTATCATAAAACATATCATTTATGGATTTTCTATTATATATACTTTTAATTAAATTAACTAATAAACAACACATTATATCAATGATATAATATATATTTTTAAATGGCAAACGAGGTTTTATACTGGTCCTCGCCAATTCTTAATTAAAGAGAGGTACATATATACAACATAAAAGCTAAAAAAGAGGTACGTATATACAATATAGAAGCCAAAACCGTTCAATTAAATTAGGGTTCGAGCCCAAGATAGCCCAAATACCAATTTAATTAAAACGCCATGTGAAGCCTGATCCAATAATTTTCTCATTCTTTTATTAACAGTTCCTTTTACTTCTGCAATAATCTTCTGCTTGTTTGTACGCTTATCATCAAAAACTCTATTATTTCTCTCACGCCGCAAAAAAAAATGAAGCATTTCAAAACCACAAGCATACGACTACCCAGTTCGTCTCGCCACCTCAATCTCTTGAAAATTTCAAACAATTATTGGTTGCGGTTAGTATTGCCGTAGTATATTCCAGCAGCCATAATTATATGCTTCTAAATTTGATAACTCACCGTGCATTAGAAAAATAAGTGGTCTTTACTCTCAGGGTGGTTAGTGCAGAATACACAGATACTATTATCGATGAAACTCCTTTCGATTAACTTGTCTCTAATGAGTAAGGAATTATGTATAGTTTTCCAAAGTATGAAATTATCCTTTTCTGATCCCAGACAATTCCATATTCTACGGTACCAAGGTGAATTAGGCCTAATACGATCCAGAAATAATTCTTTGTATGTAGAAGCAATGGAATGTGCACAATGTTCAGCCGTCCATTGAATTTTGTGTGGAGTGTTTATGTATTGTTCTCTCATGATCATATTCCATAATCTTCTTACCACCACCGAGCTTGTAGTAGGCATAATAACTTTGTCTTGGAAGATGAAATGTTGAATATTAACATTGTCAGGGATGCTAGTGGAATTCTTCTGCATATTGTCTAATACGTCATTTAGTAGCACGCCTATGGAATCCCAAGGAGAATGCCAAAATGAAGTCTGGATAATCGAGAAAATATTGTATTTGATGAGAGGTGGAATAATATGTCTCATGTTAAGTATTCTCTTCCAGAACCAACTAGCAGTGGTAGGTGGTGACATTGTCTAGAATTTTTTTCTATATAAGTAATTCTTTCTAATCCAGTTAACCTATAGATGAGGTTTATTACCCATAATGTCATTTATATGTTTCGATGCAGCCGCTATATTCCAGTATTTTAAGTTAATAATGCCTAATCCTCCCTTTTTTCTCGGTCTGCAAATTTTGCTAAAAGCTATAGGGAAAGGTTTACATGAATGGCAGTCTCCATGCCTTATGAAATGGTTCGTTGCTGCATTGATCATAAAATGTAATTTCTTAGGTAATATAAATAGACGAGGCCAATATGATGTCATTCCAAAAATGATGGACTTCACAGTAGTAATTCTCCCAGCCTGTGATAGAAGATGTATATGCCAATTCCGAAGCTTTGATATAATCTTTTCATACATAGGGACGCATTAAGTAGTCAAAATTCTCGAAGTGGTAATAGGGATATCCAAGTAAATAGAGTTCTCTGGCATTGCATGAAGATCAGCCATATTGGCAATGTTTAATTTTGCACTGATATGAAGACCAGCAAAGATGATGTGTGATTTGTTCTTGTTGATGTGCAATCCAGTTATGTCATGAAATTGTTGGAGTGTTGCATTGATAGTAGATATGGTACTAGCATCTGGTTTAGTGAAAATGATAATATCATCGGTAAACATAAGTGATGTGACAAGAGGTTTCTTGCATTTAGGTTGGGTCTTTAGATTGTTAGTAATTGCATAGAAAGTGAGGATAGAGTTTAGCAGCTCTATAACAATAATGAACAAATATGAGGAGATAGGATCTCCATGCCTAATCCCCTATGATGATTTGAAGTAGCCAGCCGAGTGGCCATTAACTTTAACATTATATATAACAGTGGATATCTAAGTGTTTATCCATGTGACATAAGTCTCAGGGAAGCCCATTCAAGTCATTATCGCAACAATAGATATCCACTCAATCGAATTGAAGGCCTTCTATATATCTAATTTCATCATGCATCTAGATGAAACGTTCCTTTGATTGTAGCCACTCAGTAATTCATGCATCAACAGAATATTATCAGTGATATTTCTATTCTTTAGAAATGCAGTTTGATTGGGAGAGATAATATTGGTAAGGATAGGTTTGATCTTCTTAGCCAGGACCTTAGTGGTGCATCTGTATATTACATTGCAGCATGAAATAGGGTGGTAATGTGTCATTGATGTTGAAGCATCAATTTTGGGTATCAAGGCAATATTTTAGCGTTAATACCCCCAAGAATTGTATTAGTATTGAATAAATATTGGATAGCCTTAAGCCTTAACAATTGTGACAACAATGACAGCCTATGTTGTTTTAAAAAAGTGAGTATTAAATCAATCAGGACCACCTACACTATTTGGATTCAGTTCGAATATAGCCTACTTGATCTCAATATTACTGACCATACTGATAAGGCTCATGGCATCAAAATCAGTGATCTTGGTTAATTTGATATGTGAAATCTCAGTGAGGTTTGGTTCATGGTTGGATGTAGAAAAATATGTATAGAAATAATCTATAAATGCCTTGTCAATTTGCAGCTCATTAGTTTGTAGGGAGTCTTCCCGATCCTCAATAGCAATAATATTGCATTTGGATCTCTTGATAGTGAGGGCTTTGTGAAACAAAGATGTGTTTCTGTCACCATGGAAGAAGTATTCTTTCCTAAGCTTTTCTTTGGTCATTTCTATTTCATGTTGTAGTGTTTCTAGAAGTTGTTGGTTTAATCCATGTTTCGTAACTATAGTTCTTCATTGCCTGGAGTAGTAAGCATATCATTTTGAGCTTTGTTAAGATATTCACGAAGTTGTTTAGATTTGGATGAACCATGGCCAATAGTAGATTTAGCCCATAATTTAAACAGTGTTTGACATTCTTCAGTTTCTTCTGCAATATATACATAGGATTTCCGTATGTATTAATGTTCCATCCCTGTAAGAAAATAGCATGAAATTGTATGTGTTTAGTCCAGAAATTAAAAAATTAAAAGAGGCTTAGTACTTAATAGGTTTCATACTCCAGGATAGGATAAGGGGGCTATGGTCAGAAATTCCTGGTTGAAGGACAGTGGTTGTAAGATTTGGCCAGGAGGAAAGGGCTTGAAAGTTGAAGAGAGAGTGGTCTAATGTAAAAAAAGTATGTATGCCATTTCTACAGTTATTCCATGTATATAATGAGCCAATCGAAGGGATTTTGTGAATAGCAGCAATTTGAATAGATTGAGAAAGAGGATTAATGTCATGTAAGGTAAGAGGATTGCCTCCAAATTTTTGTGATGTGCATACATGCAGTTGAAATCACCTACTAAGATCCATGGAATAGTGATAGTATTTTGTTAGTGTATAGAGGAATGCTGCATGTTTCTGGTGTCTTTGTTACGTGAAGCATAAATAAAGGTGATATTGAATATAGTGGAGGATGATATGTGAGTAACCAGAAGATGGATGAATTGACCAGATGATGAAATGGTGATGGCATTGTAAATATGAGGGTTCCATAACACAAGAATTCTACCATATTCAGCATCTACCAAGTTATGAGCATATTCCCAAAGGGGTTGATAAAAGAGCCATATTTATGGTACATATTTCATTAAGTTCTGTCTTAAAAATACCGATCATTTGCAATTTGTGTTGAAAAATCAGTCTTTTGACTTCCTGTTGTTTTAAGGGGAAGTGTGCACCCCTTAAATTCCATGCTCCAATGTTGTCAAGCATTAGAGATGATGTGTTTTTTCTTCTTACCCGATTTGCTCAGCCCAATAAAGCTGGCTTCCTGTGTATTTTCTTCATCCTTTTCAGTATTCAAATTGTGTAGTTATATTTCTGCTATTGGGTAGTCATGACCATTATCATAGTCCGCAAGCTCCTTGCCTCTTTTATTTTTATAATTCTTTTTGATCTTCTTTTTCTTTGTCTATTGTTTAGGTGGAGAGGCAAGTTTGGGATGGTTGGGAGGTGGTAGGATGGTTGTTATGGTTGTAGTCAAGGCTGGTATGCATAGGAGAAACATGTTGAAACAGGAGTTGTAAGCCAGTGTTTTAATCAGCAAATGAATCATTTTGGATGATGTTATGTTCATCAAGTTGTTTTGTGATGTCAGGGGATAGATGGATATGATTGGATGATAGAGCATGTGTATCCAAGGATGGAACATCAGCACTGGGTTCAGTAGCATGAGCTGTAGTGGTGTCTGAACAATCAGGAAGTATGGCATTTGTTGTGGAAGTTTCCAAAATAGGAGAACCAGAAGTATGAATGGAATTTGGTATATGAGGCTAAGTATAAGCAGAAGTGCATGGTAAGGTGTTATGCTTGGTGAGAATTTCAAAGCTATTGGATAAATGAATAGTGGGGTAGGTGGTTGAGAGGCTGTAGGGAGGTTATAAGTGTCTATAATACTATGGTCAATGGTATGAAGGTCTGAATGAAGTGGCAAGTGGGTTAAATTGGAAGTTGTATTGAAAGCAGCATTATATGTTTCTTGTTCATGTAACTGTGCATGTACATGAACATTATCCTTCAAAGCATTGGCATTTGTTGAGTCTATCTTGGGCTCTTCGGTTGCAACTGTTTTTTTCTTAACCATTGTTTGTGTGTTTTGATTCTCTATATTCCAGCATCATCATTCTTTGTGGCTTCATTACATTTCCTAGCATTATCAGCATCAGTCAAGACCTAATGTATAGAAGAACACTATGTATCATGCACCTTTTCTTCTTTACATAATGTTTCAGTGTGCATGCATTGTACCATATCCATACATGTTGAAATATCATGGCCAAAGATTTTATAATGCACACAAATTTTTGGTCTCCATTCATAATAGACTTCACCAAAAACAACATCGTCTCCTTCACCACATTTAATAAGATCAGGCAGCTCCTTATTGGGCATAATTTCAGTCAGACATTTTGCATATTCAAACCGCTGCATTTTTTTCAGTTGCTTCATTGTCACAAAGCAGTGTAACCAAACGACATGCTAACCAGTTAATGCCTAGTAATGTCCATGCAAGAATTGGTATTTTGTGAAAGTGTACCCATCTAGGAACTAATTTAATTTGAGATTGTGCAATTTTGAAGGTGGGTTTCCATGAAGTGATAATAAACATTTTTCCTCTAATAAAAATCGGATCACTTTCAAGAATCTTCTGTTTATCTGCGTTATAAAAAAATTCAAAATAAAAGTTTGAGTTGTCGGATTAACCTTATATGTTCCTTTGAGTTGCCAAATCTTCTGCAAATGGTAGATAACTACATTGTACGACAGCTTGTCATCCAGAAAGAAACTGACCAAATGTTGGTTCCAGAAATTTATACCTTCTTACTGAACTTCGATTGGCATGGGTAGAGCAGAACCCTTATATAATAAGTCGAAATATCGTGGTGAGTATATGCCCGCATTTCGAGGCTTTGACTTGAACAGCGAAACCCATGGCAATATGGAGGGTGAAGTCAACGAAGTGGTGAGTGGTATCTTAGAAGTGGTAGGAAGGTTTGTTGTGGTCGGTGGAGCAGGCACATGGTTGGAAGTACTGTGTATGGGTAGGATATCAGGTGGTTTCGGTATGGGTGGAGTCAGTGGCAGTGACAGAGGTGATGGAGCAGCAACGGTAATGGATGAGTCTAATGGTCGTGGAAGGGCACAGTGATGACCAGGTACATAAGGACGTGGTAAGTCAGAAAGTACGGGTACGGTGATGTGGCCAAAAGGAGGGACAATGGAGTGGGTATGGTAGGTATGGTGCGGCGAAGTGATGGGTGAAGAGAAAGGAACTGGAGGAGTGGAAACCATGAAAGCAAGGTTATATATGTATCAACGATATAATAGAAAGAAAATACCTTTTATTTCGAACAAGATTAGTTATTAAGTTATAGATCTAGCAAATTATATAATTGCCCTTACGACATACCACTAACTCTATCACATACATGTATACTTATGTTGTTTAAACATTTTAAAACAACAAAACATATATCATAATATAGAATACATTTATATATTTATTAATTAATTAACTTATATAATTAATTTATTTTATTAATATTACTAATAAATTTATGGAATTTTGAAATTAATATGCATTCATTTTCAAACATTTTGGAATATTTTATTATATTATAACTTTTCTATTATATATATGTGTGTGTCTTATTTTAAATTTAACTTCAAAATTCAAAATCGTGTGTATATATTGATTTTCAAACAATTTTGAAAATTAACCCAATGCCCAATTCAATTTGGTCCTCTTCTACTATGGACAACCTTTGGGCTTACATATCTATTTAGGTCAGGTTAGTAGCCAGATAGGGCATGGTACTTATTTACCAAAACCCAATTCTAGACAATATCTCTTAAGACACCCTACTGTTTACTTGTGAACTTAATAGTTAATTCTAACATGACTAATTTAGACCGCATAGGCTATTAGGCTTTGATATCATAATTGGAACTGGGCTAGCCGACGGTGGAATTTACGATTGAATTTCAAAAAGATTCCCCTGTTGGATCTTTATTGGGCCTTTAAAGTCTAATTTATTTAGAATATTTCTAAATTTTATTAAATAAAATATTTTGTTTTATTTAAATTTATAAAATGATACTGTATTATCTAATTTTATGTTATGTTAAATATATATGTGTGCATCACATAGACATATATAAGTGTGTGCGCATGTGTAACGTACCAATTCGTGCAAGGTATAAATGCTCGTATGTAAATTAGCTCATCCAATATGTAAATGTATTATCCAAAATGTATGTGTATGTATACTTTTGCTTTCATTATAAAATATTTGAATATATGTATGTATGTATATAAGTTAAAATTTTGCTTATATATAATTTTGTATCAACATATAAATATTTATATATGAATATAAGTATATAATATTAACATAACATGTATATATATTAATTAGTATATAAATATGTTTAAATTGTTTAAAATATAATAAATAATATTTTTTGCTATAATGTCTAAAATGATACTTATACAAGTATATAAATTTTATTTCATGTGTGTATATATAAATGAATATGTTAAATACTCATATATATGTATGTATGTATGTATAATAAAATGTATATATATTAATATAAATAAAAACGTGGGTTAATGGCAGAAGAGGGAAAGAGTGAAGAAATAGCTACTGATAACCCAAATTCGGATCTCAATAGTAATTCCGATTATCTCAACGACCAAAGCTATGCTATTGAAGAATGACATACTATTTCATCTACTAAAACATATCCAGATGCAGTTAGAAACAAGAATTCGGAAGTTATGAAATTGACGTATGTTAAACCAAGTATAGAAGACAACCAAGAATAAGCTTTTCTACTAGATGAAATAGTCCATCTTCCACAACTAAATGGAAAAATACAATTGTCTGTTATGTATATAGAATCCTACTTACATACTACAATTCAAAAATTACATCCACGAAGCATGGCGAGTCGAAAAAATTAAAATTTAAAGTTCAGAACTTAAGTTTATTTTAATTGCATCTTCCTACATCAAATGCAGTTATGAATATTTTAAACAAGGGCCCGTATACATACAAATCTCGTTATATTGTTCTTAAGAAGTGGACCTTGGGCATGAACTTAAACAAAGACAAGCTGCAACAAATGCTTGTGTTGGTTAAGTTCGGCAACCAACGCCTTGAACATTAGGATACTGAGGCACTCAATAGAATAAGTAACTTTGTAGGACATCCAAATCCACCAGATCGATTCACTACAAGTATGGAAAGAATCAATTATGCTCGTATATTAGTAAATGTAACTACCATATATACATTTCCTTCACAGGTAGATGCAGGGCCGGCTTAAGTGGTTGGGTTGCCCTAGGCAACCTAAAATTTGGCCCAAAAAAAACCCAGCTGAAATAATGTTGCCCCACGCAAGATTAAAGAAAAAAACTGATAAAAACAATTAAAGCACGGAATTGAACCTCAGGCTTCAACACTGAAAAGCTTGCCCACTACCAATGCACCAACAGCAGTCATATGCTGAAGCATACAATAGCATACTTAAAATATGACATTACTTTAACTCTTTCCCGTTGCCTCCTATCCGGGGGTTGCCCTAGGCAGCCGCCTGGCTCGCCTAACCCTAAAACCGGGCCTGGGTAGATGTTAAAGACAACAAGGGTGACATGCATTATGCTCAAGTAAAGTATGATTTTAAACCTTCTATATGCACAAAATGTAACGTGTTTGGCTATCAAACAGATAAATGTCGCATAAATACTTCACAAGCTACTGTTAATGAGACAACATATAATAACAAGGACTAAGCATGGAAGCCAAAAGGAGACACACACACAACTTAAAATAATGAGAAGGATGCTTCATCATCAACACCATAGGCAATTGATATAAATACAAATAAAGACAAAAATCAAACTGATGACAATAGTAAGCAAAATCAAAATGAGTTCTCTACTATGGCATATAAAAGGAAAACAAAAGGCAAGGAGAAAATGAATCCACAAACTACAACTGCTAATAAATTCCAGGTTTAACAACTGAATCAGATGAGGAGATGGAGTCATTCCTGCAGAGGAGAATTTTAAATAAGAGACAGAATTTGTTAGAGCTGTTGTAGAGAACATTTTAGAATTTTTTACAGAATCTATTTAACTAACACATTCAGAATATGTATCAATCAATCTAATGTACAGATAGGAAGTGAAAACATCATCGTCCAATGCAACGACTACAACCAGGCCCCCTAAAAGGGCAAAGCGAGCTGGCAAATCCGGTAAATGATGTTTATTTCGTGTAATGTGAGAGAAATTAATAATGATTTTAAATTAAATCAAATGTTATTTCTCCTAAATTCCTTTAAACCGTCTATAATTGGTTTATTGGAAAATAAATTGACAACTAAAAAATTAAGCACAGTCTTATTAAAATTAAATCAAAATTGGGAACTCATACATAATAATGATTATGGTTCAAAGGGTCGAATTATTCTTTTATAGGATAAGTCGGTTTGGAATTTAACTATTACACACAAATCCACTTAATAAATTACTTGAAAGTAGATAATTTGGGTGGATATATGATGTATCTAACTATTATGTATGCAAGCAATATGGTTTCATACAGGGAAAATTTATAACAACAATTAGTAAACGTTGCAAATGCTGACAAGGCTTGACTAATAGGGGACTTTAATAATGTTCTAAACCCTAAGGAAAAAAGGGATACTTCCTTGTCCCCTTTTCTCATCTCATAGGGTTCACCAACTGCTTACTCACATGTGGCGTTGTTGAGGTTAATATGCAAGGATTTCAATTTAGTGAAGGAAAGGGGTTGCCATACATATTGATAAGGTTTCGACAAATGGTCTATTTCTACAAAACTTCGAACATTGTACTGTCATTGCCACTGCCTCGCTATTAAGTAATCACTTACCTATCATCATCAACCTGCTTACACAAAGGACTCGAAAAAGGGGTGCCTTTCAGATATGTCAATAGTTTGCACATGTTAGATGGCTACCATAATTAGGTAGTATTTATTCTACCCAGTTTTGCTTGGGGTACTAGTATTCAAAAATCCATGATCAAGCTCCAAAGGATAAAGCAAAATTTAAAAGAATGGAACAAAACAAGGCTCAAGGATAATACGGACATGTCTACCTTAGAGAAATAATACAATGATAAATTATTAGCTTTAGATATCCCACCGAAAGATGTATATGTTTATAATGAACTTTTACATGCTGGAAATTTATTAAAACAAAGAATGCATGGGAAATATATTTTTAATCTCCAGTAATCAAAAGTCCATTAGGCAACTGAGGGGATACCAACTCAAGATCTTATTGTACCAAAATGTCAAAGAGAAAATGTAGGAACAATATATCTGCTCTCTGCAACCAAACTAACAAATTATTTATAATGAGACCCTCATTACGCAACAGGCTGTCCAATACTATCAAGATTTATGTAACATGGATTTAACATATGCACAAAAGCCTATTGATGTTAACTGTTGAGCTGTAGCTAATGATTTGGGAAGGGAGTTTTTAATGCAGACAGTAAATATGGAGGAAGTAAAATCATCCATCTATTCAACTAAAGTTGAAAAGTCCCCAGAGCCAGATGGATTCACTTCAAAGTTTTACAAATTGCACTGGGAGAAAATGAAAGGTGAGTTGACTTCTACCATGAATTACTTATATACCACTGCTGATATACTTGAGGAGTAAAACCGTACATTTCTAACACTAGTGCCAAATGTTGAATTTGATGATTCAAATATTCGTTAAAGAGGAATGAAATTGATTAGTTGATTCAATCAAATCAATTAATTTAGCTGATATATGGAAGAATATTTTGAAGGAAGCTAATTAATTAGTCAATCAATTAATTAGTCAATGTATATATGCTACGTGAAGAAATAAATAATTAGGCATGGAGAATAAAGGAAAGATATGGAAACGAAGATTACGCCATCTATTTATACTAAAATCAAATCACGCAAATTGAAAATATATCTGGGTAATCGGAAAATTGATTTGCTTAATCTCCAAGCAACCCTTCATTATCAAGTCTATATAAATGAAGGAACTTTATCTTCATATGAACAAGCAAGTGTAGTATCCACCATTATTATTTCCTCTCTCTCTTGTACTCTCTTCTTTGGTGAAATAAAAAGTTGTTGGGACTCCGTGGACGTAGGGTATTCATACCCGAACCACGTTAAATCTTCTTGTCTCTTATTTCTGTTATTTTTCTGTGAGACTGCATTTTTTGTGTCATTGGTATCTAAATAGGCAATACTAGATCCTCAACAAATAACCGCTTCCGCTCAAATTTAAAAAAAAATCACTACAGTTTGGTATCAGAGCTAGTGTTATTGTTCCTGTTGGATATTAATGGCTACTTCTAGTAAGTCTGGTGGCAGATCTGCTGTCAATTATGGAGTAACATGTTTTGATGGAAAAAGAGATTTTGGTACTTGGAAGATGAAGATGGAGGCAGTATTGAAGAAGGAGAAGACTTACAAGGTTGTTTCTGCGCCTGAGAAATTGAAAGGTATTGATGCAGCTGATTTGGAAGAGATGGAAGATGAAGCTCTTACAACAATTCAGTTGAGCCTTTCAGATGAAGTTCTTAGAGAATTCTCTCAGAAGAAGACGGCGAAAGAACTATAGGATGCATTATCGGATGCATATCAAGACAAGTTTCTCACTAATCGGATTATTCTTCAGCAACAACTTTATTCGTTCAAGATGAAGCCTGGAGCTGATCTCATGGAGCATGTAGATGCTTTGACGACTTTGATTATGAACCTGAAGGCAGCGAAAGTTGATATTACTGATGAGGCTCAAGCTGTGATCCTCTTATGTTCCTTACCAAAGGAGTATACTGTTTTTGTTAATTCCATGATTTATGGCCGCAGTAAAATTAGTATGTCTGATGTAAATGCTGGTCTTCATAATGAAGTATTAAGAGGTAGATTGGCAAGCACTAGCTTGGATAGTGATACTGAAGGCTTATCTGTTCAGAGAGGTAGATGCCAAAGCAGGTTGAAGAAAGGTGGAGGACGGAATTATTCACGGCCTCAGTCTAGGGGGCCTAAGAATTTGACTTGTCATTATTGTAAGAAACCAGGGCACTTCATAGCACAATGTCCCAAGCTTGAAAGTAGAAGAAAAGATCCAAAGCTAGCCTCAGCTTCTACAGCAGAGAAATCAGATACAGAAAGTGACACCGATGTATTTACAGCTTCTGCCTCTTCTGGGAAGAGCAACTTATGGTTGATTGATTCTGGCGCATCCTATCATATGACACCTGATAGGAACTGCTTTTCCACTTATCGTGAAATTGATGGAGGGGAAGTTTTGATGGGTAATGATGCTTCTTGTCATATGGTGGGTGTTGGTAGCGTGATGATTAGGATGTTTTATGGTGTTATTCGTACGATCACCGATGTTAGACATGTACCTGATTTGAGAAGGAGCTTGATTTCTGTTGGGGCGTTAAGTAGACTTGGCTTGAAGATTGTAGTGGAAGGAGAGAAAATGAAGATATCGAAGGGTTTCATGATTGTTATGAGAGGTGTGAGGGCAGGAAATCTTTATGTATTAAAGGGCACTACTGTAATTGGTGAATCAGCTTCTGTTACATCTGTTGATTCAGATTCTTCCAGATTATGGCACTTACGGATGGGTTACATCGGTGAGCACAGCATGGATGAGTTGAGAAAACGAGGATTGACTGATGGAGTTCATCATTCAAAACTTGGTTTTTGTGAAGGGTGTGTTCTTGGAAAGCAGACGAAGATTTCTTTTGATACAGGAGAGCATAAAGCAAAAGCTGTCTTGGAGTATGTTCATACAGATGTCTGGGGTCCCTCCCCTTGTCCGTCTTTAGGTGGAGCCAGATATTTTGTTTCATTTATAGATGATTTCTCTCGTAAAGTATGGGTATACTTTCTTCAGTCAAAGAGTGAAACCTTTGCTAAGTTTCGAAAGTGGAAATCTATGGTTGAGAAGCAGTCAGGGAAGAAATTGAAAGTTCTCCGTTTAGATAATGGAGGTGAATTTGTATCACAGGAATTCATCGATTATTGTGAGTCTGAAGGCATTAAGAGACATTACATCACACCAGGAGACCCTCGGTCTAATGGAGTTGCAGAAAGGATGAATCAGACATTATTGGAGAGGACAAGATGCCTTAGACTGACTGCTAAATTGAAGAAGGGATTTTGGGCTGAAGCTTTATCTATGGCGGCTTTCCTCATCAACCGCACACCTTCCACTGCCATAGATATGAAGATCCCTGAAGAAGTATGGAAAGGAGAGTCTGTTAGCTATTCATTTCTCAGAGTGTTTGGTTGCCCAGCATATGTGCATGAGAGCAAAGGGAAGCTGGAGCCTAGAGCTCGCAAGTGTATTTTTCTAGGTTATAGGAGAGGAGTGAAGGGATATAGGTTGTGGTGTCCTATTAGCAAGAAAATCGTTATGAGAAGGCATGTGACTTTTGATGAGAATGCTATGTTGAAGGTGGAGCCTTCCTCATCGGATGACAATGAGAGGACATGTGAAGAATACCAGACATAAAGTAAGTCATCTGTTGATTCTTTCCATAGACGTTCGAATGGTGTTTCCGATGACACCGTGATTGATGAGGATAATATCGATGTTGGTACAGAGGATCAAACTCAAGATGGAGCTCATTTGAAACCTAGGCCTGTCAGACAAAGAAGAAAACCTAAGTGGCTTGATGAGTTTGTTGGATTGAGCATCGAAGATATTAATTTCGATGATATGGCAACATATGCTTTGAATGTTGTCCATGATTAACCCTGTGATTATAAAGAAGCTATCGCATCAGTTAACAGTTCCAGTTGGTTAGTTGCTATGGAGGAGGAGATTGAATCATTGCAGAGAAATTATACTTGGGATTTGGTGCCTCTTACACCGACAAGAGAGATATTGGATGCAAGTGGATCTATAGAGTGAAAGACGGCGAAAATGGTAATCTCAGATACAAGGCAAGGTTAGTCGCAAAGGGGTATGTTCAGAAGAAAGGGATAGAGTATCATGATATCTTTGCTCCAGTGGTTAGGCATACTTCTATTCGTATTATTTTGGCATTGGTTGCTCATTATGATATGGAATTAGAGCAACTAGATGTCAAAACTGCATTCTTGCTGGTGATCTGGATGAGGAGATTTATTTAAAGCAGCCGGAAGGGTTCATTGATAGTAGCAGGCCAGACTATGTTTGCAAACTCAACAAATCTCTATATGGATTGAAGCAGTCTCCTAGACTATGGTATAAGAGATTTGATAAGTTTATGCTTTCACAGGGATACTCCAGAAGTTTCAAAGATCAGTTTGTTTATTTCAGAAGATGTGATGGTGATATGATTTATTTGTTGTTATATGTTGATGATATGCTGATTGCATCTCGGAGTATGGTCAGAATTAAGGAGTTGAAAGCGGAGATCAGTAGAGAGTTTGATATGAAGGATTTGGGAAAGGCACAAAGAATATTGGGTATGGAGATAAGCAGGGATAGAAAGCAGAGAGAGTTAAGGCTCACTCAAGCGCAGTACATCGAGAAAGTCCTCGCTTGATTTGGAATGGAGAAAGCTAAACCGGTTGGCACTCCATTAGGCTCTCATTTTAAGTTGTCAAAAGACTTATCTCCCTCATCGGAAGAAGACAAGAGGTATATGGCTGATATACCTTATTCTAGTGCTGTTGGTAGTCTTATGTATGCGATGGTGTGCACAAGACCAGATTTGGTCCATGCAGTGGGTGTTGTAAGTCGATATATGTCTAACCCAGGCAAAGAGCATTGGCAAGCTGTGAAGTGGATTCTTAGATATTTTAGAGGCACTTCTTCAGTGGGCTTGTTATATGGTGGAGTGGATGGTGACATCTTTCTTAGAGGATACTGTGATTCTGATTATGCTGGGGATAGAGATGCTAGGAAGTCAGTGTCGGGCTATGTTTTTACACTTGGCATAGGCTCGATTTCATGGAGATCAAAGCTGCAATCTATCGTAGCTTTATCGACTACCGAAGCAGAGTTGATATCGATTGTGGAAGCAACGAAGGAAGGATTATGCTTACTTCAGTTGTTGGATGATCTTTCAATGATGCAGCGGACAGTAGAGCTATTTTCAGACAGTCAGAGTGCGATTCATCTTGTAGAAAATCAAGCTTATAGTTCACGGACGAAGCACATTGATGTTAGAGGTTTCTTTCTTATGCTTGAGGAAGAACGAAGAAAGATCAAATTGTTGAAGGTGAGTACTTTGGATAATCTTTCAGATATGATGACAAAGTCACTTCCTAAGGACAAGTTTGAGCATTGCTCAAACTTGATCAGTTTGATACCTGTTACTTGAGCGCCATGGGACGCTAGACCCAACAACTTATATGTTGATTACTTGATGATAAGGTGATGAAGAGAGATTGTTATATTTGAACCAAGGTGGAGTGTTGAATTTGATGATTCAAATATTCGTTAAAGAGGAAAGAAATTGATTAGTTGATTCAATCAAATTAATTAATTTAGCTGATATATGGAAGAATATTTTGAAGGAAGCTAATTAATTAGTCAATCAATTAATTAGTCAATGTATATCTACTACATGAAGAAATAAATAATTAGGCATGGAGAATAAAGGAAAGATATGGAAACGAAGATTACGCCATCTATTTATACTAAAATCAAATCATGCAAATTGGAAATATATCTGGGTAATCGAAAAATTGATTTGCTTAATATCCAAGCAACCCTTCATTATCAAGTCTATATAAATAAAGGAACTTTATCTTCATATGAACAAGCAAGTGTAGTATCCACCATTATTCTTTCCTCTCTCTCTTGTACTCTCTTCTTTGGTGAAATAAAAAGTTGTTGGGTCTCCGTGGACGTAGGATATTCATATCCGAACCACGTTAAATCTTCTTGTCTCTTATTTCTGTTATTTTTCTGTGAGACTGCATTTTCTGTGTCATTGGTATCTAAATAGGCAATATTAGATCCTCAACAAATAACCGCTTCCGCTCAAATTAAAAAAAATTCACTACACCAAAGACTGACAAACCCTCAAATATACCAGATTATAGACCTATTGCATGTTGATACTCTCTAAAATTATTCGCAATAGGCTAAGTTTTTAGTGCCTTTACTTATTTCTAAAGCTCAATGTGCCTTTTGAATGGCGTAAATATTACAGAGAATATTTCATTAGCATATGAGCTTATAAGAAACTTTAATAAGAAAGGCATTAAAAAATTATGTATCAAAGTTGATCTACAGAATGCCTAAGATAAATTAAATAAGGGATTTATTTATTTTATGTTTTCAAAAATGTTGCTCCCCCATAGTTTATATATCTGATAGGGAATGCATAGCAAGCCCTACTTCTTCTGTCTTGATCAATGGTGAACCTTATGGATATCTAACATCAAATAGAGGCATAAGACAAGGGGACTCCCTTTCACCGTACCTATATTTCATAGCCATGGAGTATCTACCATTAAAACTAGAAGCAGTGGCTAGAATTAAAGATATCACTACGAGAAAGGCTTCGTGTAGCGACGGAGCCTAGCGACGGCTAGTGACGGCTAAAAAAAGCGGCCGTCGCTAGCCGTCGCTATACGCAATATACAGATCCAAGCCGAGAGCAGCAGATTCACTTCACTTGCTCCCCCCAAAACCTTCCTCCTTCCCCCAATCTGTCGCCTCCCGTCACCGTAGCCACCGCCCCAGCCTTCAACGCATCCAAATCACCCAAATTTGTGTCGGTGTGCTCCTAATCTCTTGTTTGAATGTAAATTTGATGTTTTTAGGTTTAGTTTAAACCCTAATTCAATTATAATTTGTTGTAAAATTGAGATTTGTTGTTAAATTGGGTATTAGTAGTGTTGTTAAATTAGGTATTAGTAGTGTTGTATGTTGATTTGATAGATTAATTAGTTTATTATCATGAACTTGAACTAAGTATTACATTAATTAGTTTATCATGATCAAGTTGAATAAATGGTTGATGTAGATAATTAGTGTTGACGATTAACATTGTTAGTTGTTTTAGGTGAAAAAATAGTGTATATTAATGATTAACTTGGTTATTGATAAATTTACATGGAAGTATTTCATAGTTTATGAAATTGATAAATTACAAATTTAAGTTGTTAAGTGAATTCAAATTGACCAATTTTTATTTAATAATTAGTTTTTTATTGTTTTCTAATTATCTATTTGATAATTAGAATTTGTTGTTTTCTAATTATATTCATTGATAATTCTTATATTTACCCTGTTGATTGAGCGACGGCTAGCAACGGCCATTTTAATAATTTTAGCGATGACTAGCGACGGCTAGCGATGGCCAAAATGCAAAAGGTTGTATATATCGTAAAAAATAAAGTTTGTACAAAAAATTAAAAAATGAATATGAGAACATTAAAAATTCTGCAAATAACTAATTTATTTTAAAAAAAATTAGGAAATGACTTTAAAAACAACTGATATTGTACTAAAATCGATTGTGTAAAGATATTAAGAAATGAATATAACAACAAATAGTCACATAAAATCTATGCCGTAAAAAATAAAGAAATGAATATTGAACTAAAATTGTTAATTGAATGTTGAACTAAAATTTAAATACACAAATTTTTGAAATAAAATATAAATAGTTGAAACATTGTCAAAATTTGAAAAGAACAACAATATTTGATAAAATTTAAAGAAATTTTTTTATCCCTTAGATTGGCTTTGGCCCCGTCTGGCAAGTGTTGTATATGATCGTTATATGGATGTTCGTTTTGTAACAGAACAGGCATTTATATTCATCTGATACAATATTTGTCGGATTTGTCCTTGTATTGGACAAGTTACAAACACAATAAAGTAATTACATATTATAAATCATTTTATTTTAAGCGGTTACAAAATTTCGACAGCGCTTCCTTTACGTTCCCTGTGTACACGCATTTGTGTACGATACAGGAAACATAAGGGAAGTGCTGCCGAAATTTCGTTGAATCTGAAATGATTTATAAAATGTAATTACATTATTGTGTTTGTAATGGAAAGTAGGATGACTGACCACCGAAGTGAAAACCAAAATACCAAAAAGTAAAAAAATAAAGTGAAGTTTATATTTTGAATTTTCTGGAACGATGAATTGTTTACAATGGAGAATGGTTGAAAATTAATGATTTAGGAAAAATGTTCAATTATTTTCTCGACCGTACTTGGATGTATGAAGTCAGAACTGGAAAGAAGGAATCAATAAAGCAACATTTCTACAATGGTGTACACGAATTTATTAGATTTGCTAAATCTAATAACCGAAACAATACAGAAATTCGTTGCCCGGGTAGTAAGTGCCAACATTTGAAGCATTGAAAACCGGATATAGTTGAAGTACATTTGTATCAATATGGTTTCGTGCCTGATTATTATTTCTGGGATCGTCATGGAGAACTTGTTGAACCTACACCTAATACTGAAGTTTTAGAGGACGGTAATATGATGACGAATCCGATAGAAAATATGATGGATGATGCAGCACGATCAATGTTTCCTACAACTGAAGCTGTCGATGAAGACGAAAATGTCGAAGAAGAACCGACTGCGAGAGCTAAAAAAATATACGATTTGTTGGATTCTGCTAAGAGGCCGTTGTGGGACGGATGTAAAAGCGGAACCGAACTTTCAGTAACCGCCGAATACATAACTATGAAATCAAAATTCAACCTTACGAAAGCTGCATTTACAGCAGTTGTACAAGCTGCAAAACGACACATGCCACCCAATAATCTGATGTGCGATGGTCATTATAAAGTAAAAAAATTGATGTCCGCTTTCGGTCTACCGTACGAGAAGATAGATGCATGTGTGAAAGGTTGCATGTTGTATTGGAAAGACGACGTTGACCTCAGAAAATGCAAAATATGTAACGAAGAAAGATACAAACCAAGAAAGAAGAAAGGGAAAGAAGTCCCGTACAAGAGAATGCATTATTTATCCATCACTCCCAGACTTCAAAGATTATATGCATCTTCTGCTACGGCCTGTCATATGCGATGGCATAGTGTGACAATAGCGGAAGAAGGAATTTTGATACATCCATCTGACGGTGAAGCAAGGAAACATTTCGATAAGACTTATCCCGCATTTGCTGCGGAAAGCCGTAATGTCAGACTTGGTTTATGTACGGATGGATTTTCACCATTTTCACAGTTTGGTGGTAAATATTCATCCTGGCCAATTATCGTTACTCCGTATAATTTACCTCCATGGATGTGTATGAAGACACCATATATGTTTCTCACTACTGTCATTCTCGGCCCTCATGATCCAACCCAAGGAATTGATGTTTATTTACAACCATTGATCGAAGAGTTGAAGAAACTATGGAATGAAGGAGTCGAAACTTACGATGTATCAACGAAAAAAAAAATTCGGTTATTCGCTTCTTTGTTATGGACGATTAATGATTTTCCTGCATACGGGATGCTTTCTGGTTGGAGTACGGTCGGTCGTCTAGCATGCCCTTATTATATGAAAGAAATACGAGCATTTTCGTTACGATATGGGAAGAAAGTTTCGTGGTTTGATTGTCATCGGTGTTTTCTTCATCCCAATCATACTTTTAGAAGAGATAAGAAAATTTTCATAGCTAACAGAGAAGAGAATCTGAAACTACCCAAGGTTTGGTCAAGCGAGGAAATATACGAAATTGTAAGAGACTATCCAAAGATACATGAAACTGGAGTACAGACTGAAATCCCAGGAAAGTCAGACATTCATAATTGGTGCAAACAAAGTATATTTTGGGAGTTACCATATTGAAAAGATCTCTTACTCCGACATAATATTGACATGATGCACAACGAAAAGAACGTGTTTGATAATCTGTTTAATACAATTTTGAATGTAAAGGGCAAAACCAAGGACGATTTGAATTCGAGGCTTGATATAGCAAACTATTGTAAGCGCCTGGAACTTCATATGAAGCCTAATGACAATAAAAACCGAAAGCATGCTATGAGCTAGACAATAAGCAAGTAAAACTCGTGCTAAAGTGGGTGGAAGAATTAAGATTTCCCGATGGGATTTCTTCCAATCTTCGTAGATGTGTTGACTTCAAAAATAGTAAACTAAGTGGTATGAAAAGTCACGATTGTCATATCATGATGGAATATTTACTCCCCGTGGCTTTCAAAGAACTGTTCCCCGTATAAGTATGGAACGTCATAACAGAGTTATGTTTGTTTTATAAACAGCTTTGTTCGACAACATTAAAGGTGGATCGTATACGTAAACTTGAAGTAGAAATACCTATATTGCTATGCAAACTGGAGAAAATACTTCCGCCAGTTTTCTTTAACGTAATGGAGCATTTACCTATTCATCTTCCATCCGAAGCACTTCTTCGAGGTCCTGTGCAATATGGATGGATGTATCCATTTGAGAGGTAAATTAACATGTGCAATGTTCATGTCAATTTCAAATTCAAATTTGTATATCTAAATATGTAATAAATATCTTAATAGGTACTTGAATCATCTGAAGAAGAAGATTCGACAAAAAGCCCGAGTTGAGGGTTCGATATGCAAATCGTATCTTGAAGAAGAAGCCTCATTTTTTTTCTCTCACTACTTTAAGGACGATGTGAACTTATCGTTTGTAACTATTTCTCGAAATGAGGAAGTCGTTGAACAAAATTCTTCTCAAACAATGTTATCTGTTTTTAGACAACATGGTAGACCTAGTGGAAAATGTGTGGAAATATGGTTGGACGATAGAGACCACCATGTAGCGCACACGTATGTTCTTTTAAATTGTGTCGAAGTCGCACCATTTGTCAGGTAATGATTAATTCACTTGTAATTTACTTGTACGTACATAATAATAATAACACATATTACATATATGCAGTATCTACGAATCACAGTATCCATCTGGCGATCTCAGTAAAGAATTGGCCAAATGGTTTTTGAACTATGTTTATGAGCCGAGAAACTGTGTCGTTGATGAAGGCTTAAGACATCTTGCGATTGGACCGAAAAGAAATGTGAAGACTTATCCAATATTCTTCGTCAACAGGTTTAAGTTCAACACAAAAGATTACGGTGCTATATGGATTTGCCAAATGGATTTACTTGTAAGTAGTAGTTTGAATTTCAGTTGTAAATTAATATAATCTATATAACTTAAAATAATTTTAATTTACAGTCTCCAGTCCGCGTTGACCCTGATGACTTGGATATTTTTTTAATCACTGGAACAAACGAATGAGGAAAAATTACAGAGATACATTGTCCAAGGCTAAGAATGCAGGGAAAAAGCCGAACTGGATGGGTGAGGGTGTATGGAATGAATTTCTTCATCTTTAGAACAGTCCGGCGGTAAAAGTAAGTAAAATATGTTTTCTTTGTTATTTAAGTCTAATATAAATATCACAAGATATATACGTGATAATTTATCTTAGTTTGTATGAGTTATCTGCGCGGAACCGGGCAAACATGAATAAAAATCCTGCATTGCACCATGGTGGCTCCAAATCCTTTCAGGAGCACAAGAGAGAGCTGGTAATTAAATTTATAAACTGTGTTTACATTTTATTATAATATTTTATAATCAGATTAGCAATAATATTTATATATTTTCAGGCCGCGAGATACAACGGCGAGCCCACTATGGCCGAGCTGTTCAACGCCACGTATGCCGTGGAGAGGACTGACGAAGAGGGCAATGTTTCGTACGAGTGGACGGATGACAAATCACAATCCGTAATGGTAAATTAATTTACTGTTAATAACAATATTTTGTCTTATTTTATTTTCAAAATTTTGAAATTCGGTTTTTATCGTGTAAAACAATTGTTTGTAATCGCAGGAGAGGTACGAAGCAGAGCGGGATCGTGTAGCACAGTCCACTGGTTGGGAAGAGCTTACGTTAGAGGAGGAGAACCATATTTGGGATGCTATTATTGACCCGCCTTCTCGGACCAGTCGACTGTATAGCTATGAAAATGTGGAGGTAAATTTTGACATGTACTAATATATGAATTCACTTATGCATATGAATAGTTAAATAATTTTAATAATATTATATATATACTAATATATAAATAATTATGAATTATTTTACAGGCGATGAGAATGTAGAGTGCATACAGGAGGTCGCAGCAAGAGGCTGAGATTGCTCAGTTGAGGGCGACAGTGGAAGAAATAAATGATTGGAGGAAGAGTTTCTTTGAGCAACAGCTGGATGAGCGGATTGCGGCTTATTTGCAACAGCATGACAGGATGCCTGGAGAGGACGGCAGCGATGGCGAGGAGTAGGTATGTTTGTTTGCTTATAGTTTGGTATATACACATTTTGGTTGGTTTGGTGTATATATATTTCAGGATATTATGTATATATTTTGATGAATTCTAGTTGATAGATTTGGTTGGATATTCTGTATATATATATATGTCGGGATATTATGTAGAAATTTCGGTTTACTATGTACATATTCTGGTTAATGGATTTGGTTGGATTTGAAAATGAGATTTGGTTGGATTTTATATTGTTTGAATGTATAGTGATGTTATATGATGGACATATGATGGTTATAGTTGATGAATATAGTGTATAGCGGTTGTTTGGTTCAGATTGGTTGAAGTGTATATGGGCTGTGCAGGTGCACGGAAATTTACCCAAGTTAGCGACGGCTAGCGATGGCTATCTGGTTCAGTTTAACGACGGCTGGCGATGTCATTTAGACGTTGAAAAAATTTCCACATGGCACATTTGCAGTCGCGAGCCGTCGCTATTTATGTGACGGAGCCGTCGCTATACTATTGGCCGACGACCAATATAGCGACGGCTTTTAGCGTCGGCTACCGACGGCTAGCGACGGTCGGCGACGGCTAAAAGCCATCGCTATCTGGTGCCGTTCTTGTAGTGTATCACTCCAATCAGTAATATTCGACCTATAATATCCTATTTGTTATATGCAGATGATATCATGATATTTTCTACAGCTAATGAAAAAAGTGCATTAACTATCTGAGATATTACACTATATATGGGTTTGGTAGTAGGCCTACATACCAATCGATTAAAGACCAAAGTCTATTTCAGTTCAAGTTGCCAGAATAAGAATTCAATACTGCAAATACTTCAACTGCAAGAGTCATGACTACCTATCAAATATCTAGGGGTACCACTTTCCACATGTTTTTGCACCATACAGAATCCAGAGAATTATGAGCAAGTTTAAAACATGGGATAACAAGCTATTGTCTGTGGTAGGGAGAGATGAACTTATACAAACCGTTACCACACTAATGGCTCTATACAGCTCTAAATAAGATATTGAAAATAGATAGTCTATGTGCAGATATCTTCTGGGCAGGTAAATATCATAAAATTTCTAGACAAACTCTACAGCTCTAAATAAAAGGAGGGCATTAGACTTAATTTTTTGTATATTTGAGGAATACAGCATGTCTAAAACTCATTTGGCAGTTGCATTTCAAGAATAACTATGGTCCAAGTGGATGTTAAATAAATATTGTTTTTAATCAAACTTTTATCAGCTAAGGAATAACAACAATATATCATGTACCATGAAAAATAGATCAAGCATGGAGCTAACAATCTACAATGTATTCAAAGAGTGATTGTTAATGGCATTAATATTTTTGTAACCACCCGCCTTTCATTCCATAGAAAGACACATCATTAAGAAGAAAGAAAGCGATAGAAAATAGAAAATATAGAAAAGAAAGAACAAAACAACATCAGAATCTCATGGCGGAACGAATAAATTATATTACATCACATAAGATATTACATAGTATCATATACATCAGAGTTATTCAGCTTATATTACAAACTAGACAGTTATAAACACATGACTAGTTATTACAATTCAAGTATGTCACAAAGATACAGATACAACTCTAACGTTAACACAGTAGAACACTATACATATATCTACACGCTGAAGCCTCCTGCTCCATATCTCCTCCAGAACTCGTCAAAGCTAACCTGAATCCCTTGGTTACTTGTAAAAATTTGAGTACCCAAGAGTTTAATAAAACAGAAAATAAACTCCGGGTCAGACCACTACAAGAATGGCACCAGATAGCGACGACTTTTAGTCGTCGCTGGCCATCGCTGGCCGTCGGTAGCCGACGCTAAAAGCCGTCGCTATATTGGTCGTCGCCCAATAGTATAGCGACGGCTCCGTCACATAAATAGCGACGGCTCGCGACTACAGATGTGCCATGTGGAAATTTTTTCAACGTCTAAATGACGTCGCTCGCCGTCGCTAAACTGAACCAGATAGCAGTCGCTAGCCGTCACTAACCTGGGCAAATTTCTGTGCACCTGCACAGCCCATATACACTTCAACCAATCTGAACCAAACAACCGCTATACACTATATTCATCAGCTATAACCATCATATATCCATCATATAACATCACTATACATTCAAACAATACAAAATCCAACCAAATCTCATTTTCAAATCCAACCAAATCTCATTTTCAAATCCAACCAAATCCATTAACCAAAATATGTGCATAGTAAACCGAAATTTCTACATAATATCCCGACATGTATATACATAATATCCAACCAAATCCATCAACTAGAACTCATCAAAATATATACGTAATATCCTGAAATATATATACACCAAACCAACCAAAATGTGTATATACCAAACTACAAGCAAACAAACATACCTACTCCTCGCCATCGCTGCCGTCCTCTCCAGGCATCCTCCCATGTTGTTGCAAATAAGTCGCAATCCGCTCATCCAGCTGTTGCTCAAAGAAACTCTTCCTCCAATCATTTATTTCTTCCACCGTCGCCCTCAACTGAGCAATCTCCGCCTCCTGTTGCGACCTCCTGTATGCACTCTGCATTCTCATCGCCTGTAAAATAATTCATAATTATTTATACATTAGTATATATATAATATTATTAAAATTATTTAACTATTCATATGCATAAGTAAATTTATATATTAGTACATGTCAAAATTTACCTCCACATTTTCATAGCTATACCGTCGACTGGTCCGAGAAGGCGGGTCAATAATAGCATCCCAAATATGGTTATCCTCCTCTAAGTAAGCTCTTCCCGACCAGTGGAATGTGCTACACGAGCCCGCTCTGCTTCGTACCTCTCCTGCGATTACAAACAATTGTTTTACACGATAAAAATAAAATTTCAAAATTTTGAAAATAAAATAAGACAAAATATTGTTATTAACAGTAAATTAATTTACCATTACGGATTGTGATTTGTCATCCGTCCACTCGTACGAAATATTGCCCTCTTCGACAGTCCTCTCCACGGCATGCGTGGCCTTGAACAGCTCGGCCATAGTGGGCTCGCAGTTGTATCTCGTGGCCTGAAAATATATAAATATTATTGCTAATCTGATTATAAAATATTGTAATAAAATGTAAACACGGTTTATAAATTTAATTACCAGCTCTCTCTTGTGCTCCTGAAAGGATTTGGAGCCACCACGGTGCAATGCAGGTTTTTATTCCTGTTTGCCCGGTTCCGCGCAGATAACTCCTACAAATTAAGATAAATTATCACGTATATATCTTGCGAGATTTATATTAGACTTAAATAACAAAGAAAACATATTTTACTTACTTTTACCGTCGGACTGTTCCAAAGCTGAAGAAATTCATTCCATACACCCTCACCCATCCAGTTCGGCTTTTTCCCTGCATTCTTAGCCTTGGACAATGTATCCCTGTAATTTTTCCTCATTCGTTTGTTCCAGTGATTAAAAAAATATCCAAGTCATCAGGGTCAACGCGGACTGGAGACTGTAAATTAAAATTATTTTAAGTTATATAGATTATATTAATTTACAACTGAAATTCAAACTACTACTTACAAGTAAATCCATTTGGCAAATCCATATGGCACCGTAATCTTTTGTGTTGAACTTAAACCCGTTGACGAAGAATATTGGATAAGTCTTCACATTTCTTTTCGGTCCAATCGCAAGAGGTCTTAAGCCTTCATCAACGACACAGTTTCTCGGCTCATAAACATAGTTCAAAAACCATTTGGAAAATTATTTACTGAGATCGCCAGATGGATACTGTGATTCGTAGATACTGCATATATGTAATATGTGTTATTATTATTGTGTACATACAAGTAAATTACAAGTGAATTAATTATTACCTAACAAATGGTGCGACTTCGACACGATTTAAAAGAACATACGTGTACGCTACATGGTGGTCTCTATCGTCCAACCATATTTCGACACATTTTCCACCAGGTCTACCATGTTGTCTAAAAACAGATAACATTGTTTGAGAAGAATTTTGTTCAACGACTTCCTCATTTCAAGGAACAGTTACAAACGATAAGTTCACATCGTCCTTAAAGTAGTGAGAGAAAAAAAATGAGGCTTCTTCTTCAAGATACTATTTGCATATTGAACCCTCAACTCGGGCTTTTTGTCGAATCTTCTTCTTCAGATGATTCAAGTACCTATTAAGATATTTATTACATATTTAGATATAAAAATTTGAATTTGAAATTGACATGAACATTGCACATGTTAATTTACCTCTCAAATGGATACATCCATCCATATTGCTCAGGACCTCGAAGAAGTGCTTCGGATGGAAGATGAATAGGTAAATGCTCCATTACGTTAAAGAAAACAGGCGGAAGTATTTTCTCTAGTTTGCATAGCAATATGGGTATTTCTACTTCAAGTTTACGTATACGATCCACCTTTAATGTTGTCGAACAAAGCTGTTTATAAAACAAACATAACTCTGTTATGACGTTCCATACTTTTACGGGCAACAGTTCTTTAAAAGCCACGGGGAGTAAATATTCCATCATGATATGGCAATCGTGACTTTTCATCCCACTCAATTTACTATTTTTGAAGTCAACACATCTACGAAGATTGGAAGAAATCCCATCGAGAAATCTTAATTCTTCCACCCACTTTAGCACGAGTTTTAATTACTTATTGTCTAGCTCATAGCATGCTTTCGGTTTTTTATTGTCATTAGGATTCATATGAAGTTCCGGACGCTTACAATAGTTTGCTATATCAAGCCTCGAATTCAAATCGTCCTTGGTTTTGCCCTTTACATTCAAAATTCTATTAAACAGATTATCAAACACGTTCTTTTCGTTGTGCGTCACGTCAATATTATGACGTAGTAAGAGATCTTTCCAATATGGTAACTCCCAAAATATACTTTGTTTGCACCAATTATGAATGTCTGACTTTCCTGGGATTTCAGTCTAGACTCCAGTTTCATGTATCTTTGGATAGTCTCTTACAATTTCGTATATTTCCTCGCCTGACCAAACCTTGGGTGGTTTCAGATTCTCTTCTCTGTTAGCTATGAAAATTTTCTTATCTCTTCTAAAAGTATGATTGGGATGAAGAAAACACCGATGACAATCAAACCACGAAACTTTCTTCCCATATCGTAACGAAAATGCTCGTATTTCTTCCATACAATAAGGGCATGCTAGACGACCGGCCGTACTCCAACCAGAAAGCATCCCGTATGCAGGAAAATCATCGATCGTCCATAAAAAAGAAGCGAATAACCGAAATTTTTTTTCGTTGATACATCGTAAGTTTCGACTCCTTCATTCCGCAGTTTCTTCAACTCTTCGATCAATGGTTGTAAATAAACATCAATTCCTTAGGTTGGATCATGAGGGCCGGGAACGACAGTGGTGAGAAACATATATGGTGTCTTCATACACATTCATGGAGGTAAATTATACGGAGTAACGATAATTGGCCAGGATGAATATTTACTACCAAACTGTGAAAATGGTGAAAATCCATCCGTACATAAACCAAGTCTGACATTACGGCTTTCCGCAGCAAATGCGGGATAAGTCTTATCGAAATGTTTCTGTGCTTCACTGTCGGATGGATGTATCAAAGTTCCTTCTTCCGTTGTTCTCACACTATGCCATCACATATGACAGGCCGTAGCAGAAGATGCATATAATCTTTGAAGTCTGGGAGTGATGGGTAAATAATGCATTCTCTTGTACGGGATTTCTTTCCCTTTCTTCTTTCTTGGTTTGTATCTTTCTTCGTTACATATTTTGCATTTTCTGAGGTCAACGTCGTCTTTCCAATACAACATGCAAACTTTCACACATGCATCTATCTTCTCGTACGGTAGACCGAAAGCGGACATCAATTTTTTTACTTTATAATGACTATCGCACATCAGATTATTGGGTGGCATGTGTCGTTTTGCAGCTTGTACAACTGCTGTAAATGCAGCTTCCGTAAGGTTGAATTTTGATTTCATAGTTATGTATTCGGCGGTTACTGAAAGTTCGGTTCCGCTTTTACATCCGTCTCACAACGGCCTCTTAGCAGAATCCAACAAATCGTATATTTTTTTAGCTCCCGCAGTCGGTTCTTCTTCGACATTTTCGTCTTCATCGACAACTTCAGTTGTAAGAAACATTGATCGTGCTGCATCATCTACCATATTTTCTATCGGATTCGTCATCATATTACCGTCCTCTAAAACTTCAGTATTAGGTGTAGGTTCAACAAGTTCTTCATGACGATCCCAGAAATAATAATCGGGCACGAAACCATATTGGTACAAATGTACTTCAACTATATCCGGTTTCCAATGCTTCAAATGTTGGCACTTACTACACGGGCAACGAATTTCTGTATTGTTTCGGTTATTAGATTTAGCAAATCTAATAAATTCGTGTACACCGTTGTAGAAATGTTGCTTTATTGATCCCTTCTTTCCAGTTCTGACATCATACATCCAAGTACGGTCGAGAAAATAATTGAACATTTTTCCTGATTTGAAGATGTATGTTACACAATTTAAATCATTAATTTTCAACCATTCTCCATTGTAAACAATTCATCGTTCCAGAAAATTCAAAATATAAACTTCACTTTATTTTTTTATTTTTTGGTATTTTGGTTTTCACTTCGGTGGTCAGTCATCCTACTTCCCATTACAAACACAATTATGTAATTACATTTTATAAATCATTTCAGATTAAACGGTTCAACAAAATTTCGGCAGCACTTCCCTTATGTTCCCTGTATCGTACACAAATGCGTATGCACAGTGAACGTAATGGAAGTGCTATCGAAATTTTGTAACCGTTTAAAATGAAATGATTTATAATATGTAATTACTTTATTGTGTTTGTAACTTGTCCAATGCAGGGACAAATCCGACAAATATTGTATCAGATGAATATAAATGTCCGTTCCGTTACAAAACGAACATCCATATAACGATCATATACAACACTTGCCAGACGGGGCCAAAGCCAATCTAAGGGATAAAAAAATTTCTTTAAATTTTATCAAATATTGTTGTTCTTTTCAAATTTTGACAATGTTTCAACTATTTATATTTTCAAAAATTTGTGTATTTAAATTTTAGTTCAACATTCAATTAACAATTTTAGTTCAATATTCATTTCTTTATTTTTTACGACATAGATTTTATGAGACTATTTGTTGTTGTTATATTTATTTCTTAATTTCGTTACAAAATCTATTTTAGTACAATATCAGTTGTTTTTAAAGTCATTTCCCAATTTTTTTAAATAAATTAGATATTTGCAGAATTTTTAATGTTCTCATATTCATTTTTTAATTTTTTTTACAAACTTTATTTTTTACAATATATACAACCTTTTGCATTTTGGCCGTCGCTAGCCGTCGCTAAAATTATTAAAATGGCCGTCGCTAGCCGTCGCTCAATCAACAGGGTAAATATAAGAATTATCAATGGATATAATTAGAAAACAACAAATTCTAATTATCAAACAGATAATTAGAAAACAATAAAAAAACTAATTATTAAATAAAAATTTGTCAATTTAAATTCACTTAAGAACTTAAATTTGTAATTTATCAATTTCATAAACTATGAAATACTTTCATGTAAATTTATCAATAACCAAGTTAATCATTAATATACACTATTTTTTCACCTAAAACAACTAACCATGTTAATCGCCAACACTAATTATCTACATCAACCATTTATTCAACTTGATCATGATAAACTAATTAATGTAATACTTAATTCAAGTTCATGATAATAAACTAATTAATCTACCAAATCAACTTACAACACTACTAATACCTAATTTAACAACACTACTAATACCCAATTTAACAACAAATCTCAATTTTACAACAAATCATAATTGAATTAGGGTTTAAACTAAACCTAAAAACATCAAATTTACATTCAAACAAGAGATTAGGAGCATACCGACACAAATTTGGGTGATTTGGAGGCGTTGAAGGCTGGGGCGGCGGCTACGGTGACGGGGGCGACGGATTGGGGGAAGGAGGAAGGTTTTGGGGGAGCAAGTGAAGTGAATCTTCTGCTCTCGGCTTGGATCTGTATATTGCGTATAGCGACGGCTAGCAACGGCCGCTTTTTTTAGCCGTCGCTAGGCTCCGTCGCTATACGAAGCCTTTCTTGTAGTGGACATGGGTCTGGTGTGAGTAAACGCGTTAAAATTGCTTAACTTTGAAAATCTTTTGAAAACAGAGGGCATCACGTAAGACTCCCCATAAATAAACATGGGTAAGTTTTTACCTTACGCTAACCAAAACGTTTGATAGAAAATCCAGTGATATTATAATTGAGTCTAGGGTTTTCAAGTAAATAGGAAATAGTTGAAATTGTTACATTCATTAAATTCCAGCATACTAGCACAAAGTGGGTTATACAATCAAAACCATAAAGGGCACGTAGGAAGAATGAGTTTTCATCAATGACAGGGCTACTGGGTATCGTCCGTCACAGTACGTGGCCTAGATCATCGTACCGAGGATCCACCCTAAATCCCCTGCAACACAAGGCCGGAACCATCCCTTATTGGACAGTCTCGAACAAGACAACCCTGTAGTTGTTCATGACCAACTGCCCACACATCCAAAATAAAAGGGACCTCTAGACAGGGGTAAATCTCGTCCTATTTGAGTGCTACTCACTTAGCCTTGCTGCACCTCCCCTGTTTTATTCATTCCCGGTTGATGAGGCTTGAGGCTACGATTACCTTTATAGAACACATCTATCTTAGAATGCTCATTGTCCACCTGACGATGTTCTGAATGCATTCAATCCATACAAGTTCGTTCCGTGTTCGAACGAAACCGTAGGCACTATCACGCTACACTCGTTTTGAAATCAGCCTCAGAGTTAACGACAATAGCCCTTGCACTTTAAATCTTCATCTCGAATCCGAAAGTACTACCCCGTTAAACTCGTATTGGAATCACCCTCAGAGTTTTAACGACGAATAGTCCTTACACCTCGCGTCTTCACATTCACTTGAGATTCACGACCTAACGTTTAATTTGGATCGATGTGGTTTTCGGATATCCAATTCGAAAATCCGATCCCGGTCTCACCGAAGTCCAAAACGCCATCTTAATGTCCAAGTGATTTAAGTTTGAACAATTTAATTCAATTTAAAACATTGAATTCACACAAAATCATTCACATATAAATATCACACATTTATCACTGATATATCCAATATCATATCACAGAATATCACAGCAAATCATCTAATAGATATCAACCAATCCAGACATTCTACAACAATCATCCACAAACAGGAACCATTAATCCCTTTTATAATTAATTTAATCAACTTAAATTAAATAAATTGCTTGAGAATTAATCACCTACAATCACTAATTAATTACAACCATTTAATTAATTAATCATTCTTTAATTACCTCATAATCCAATTAATTAATCTTTAATTACAGATTAAATATCCTTTAATTATACTCTAAATTACCACCCTTGATTAATTATTCTTTAATTACACTAAGTAATTAGCCTTTAAATTAATTACACAAATTAATTAATCTTAAATCATTAATTAATCTTAATTAATTTTCAATTAATTAATTAACTATAATTAGTTACATTAATCCTTAATTAATTACATTAATTTATTATACTTTAATTACTTCATTGATTAATTATCATATAATTAACCACATTTATTAATCAATTTAAATCTTAATTATCCTCATTAATTAATGATCCTCTAATTACTTTCATTAATTAATTATTCTTCTAATTATATTTAATAATTAATTACATTCATTAATCAACCTTGATTAATCATAATTAGTAATTAACTTTCCTTAATTAATTCATCAATTAAACCAATTCCTTCATTAATTACATTAATTAATCCTTTAATTACACTGAGTAATTATCACTTAATTACTTCCACTAAGTAATTATCCTTTAATTACTATCCATAAGTAATTCCTTAATTAATTATATCCAGTAATTATCCATTATTTCATAAGAAATTACACCTCATTAATTACATCAAGTAATTATACTTAACCCGTCATAAAGTAATTCTTTTTAATTAATTAAACTTAATTAATTAATTAAAATTAACCACATTAAATTAATTAATTACACTAAGTAATTAAGTTCCTTTAATTACTTCATTAAGTAATTACCTTTAATAATTCTCTTACATTAAGTAATTAACCTCTTAATTACTTATTGCTTAATTATTTTTTAATTAATTAACCTAGAATTAATCAATCTTTAATTAAGTAATAAACTACACTTAATTAATTACACAAATCAATTTATCTTAATTTAATTACCCAAATTAATCATTTTAGTTACCTAAGTAATTATACTTTAATTACTTCAGTTAATAAAACATGGTTAAATTAAGATAAATCATATATTACATCAAACTCTTAACTCCTATTTTAAAATAAATTAAATTTAAAAGCTTAAGTTTGGTTCATACAAAATCATCATCTTTTAATTTATTCAAGTTAAATACCTTTACTTTAATCATATTTCAATTACTTCAATAATATTTGTTCAAAAACTTTTAGAGAGTTATTACATAATTTAACTAAGCAATATTTATAACCAAAACTATTTTTAATAAAAGTTTAAAATTTGAAAATCCATACCTTTAAAACTAAAATTCTTTTTAAACATAATGCTCTAAAACATTTCATACATTTTTAAAAACTAGTTAAAAACTTTGTTTAAAATTTTAATCTTGCTTTTCAAATTTTGAAATTCATTTTTAGTAAAAAAAAAAACAGTACAGGATTTTAAATGCTGGAAACAAAAATCGTCCTGAGCGATCACTGCCAAAAACCCGAGATAATCCACAAATTACTCGAGCATCACTCGCATGACCAATTCCTCGAGTCGTTCTCGCAATAATCACGAGCAAAGCTTTGAGAAACCCTGGCCAAACTCCTTCTTCCCAAAACAACATCTTCCAGATGCATGAAATATCACCGTGCACATGCACAATGTTTCTAGTCGACGTTGACCATCGCTTCGGTCATCATCAACTCGCAATCGACCACGACAACCATCATGACAAAGCAAAATTAGGAAATCAATGTCCAAATAGAAATTGAGCAACTCGATCAAAACAGGAACCAATGGCCGATCGGAAAATCGCCCTTCCATGTCGTCCCGACCTCGATGAGCCTCGTCGTCCTTACCCCAGCTCCATCTAGAACACCCGCATCCATCACCCCTACAGCGATCGATCCCGAAGCATCATCGTTCCCGTGCCACGCACAGCAAACACCATGACAAATACATACCACCGAACCCTAGAACACCACCTACCGGCCACCACGATCATCAGTAAAACCTTTCACCATTTTTCCAGTGCCCCCGACACTACGGCCACCTCCATACCGAACCCCGACCTTCCCCTCGACCTCGATCAACGTCAATTGATCAGAAACCCAAAAATTCTCAATTTCTCTTTAAATACTAAATTAAAAATTTCCAAATTCATGTTAAAATTCATGATTTGGTATCTCAATTCAGATTATATGATCAGAAACTTAAATTATCATAATTGATTTTCATCGAATATTGAGATCATTACTGTTATTTTGTTTTTCCAGGCTAATTTCTAAATATAAAATTTTGAAACAAATTTTAAAATGTTAATTACATTGTTAGAGTTATACTGTTTACAAATCTAAACCTATTGTTTAATGTATAGGAAGCTATGAAATTTTTTTCAAAAAGAATTGAGTTTGGTATAAGTACAGAGAACATGTCTGTATAAACTTCAAATATTACTCCAGGCATCACAATTCATACATAAACATTCACATCTATACATTTATAAACATAATTACTTCAACAAGCATCAATCATAAGATCAGGTTTAATCTGTTTTTAAAAGAAATTTACTCACCTTTCTGAAAACAGAGAGATCAAAGAATACTCCATATTTTGTTTCCTGGAACTTTGAATTTGACAGGCATTTTTAAATCTGTTGTTTGAATTTTGAAATCTGCTAGCTTGATCTCAGTTGAACTTTGAAAACTTGATGATGTTCATAGCTTTAAATTTCTTTGATTACAGTTTGAAAGCTTGTTGTTGATTCTTCATATTGTATTACATGTTCTCATGTTGAAAACTTTGGATCTGATTGTTGTGAATGGCTTCTGATTTTTTATTACAATTTTGAATTTTGTTTTGGTTTTCTGTTTTCTACTTTTTTTAAGAAGAAGAAAACTAAAGAAGATTTTGATCTAAAGAAAATAACAGACCTTTTCTTTTAAACAATAGTTATAAACAAAATTTTCTTTTAAACCAAGTTTGCCACTTGTTATCATGAATTGTTCATAAGCTTACAAATGTATTTTAATCAATTTAGGTGAATGACAAATGTAAAACATCCTTTTTAATTCATTTCTTATGTTACAAGTATTAAGAATTTATTATTAAATTAATTACTTATTATTACAAATGATTTAAATCTTAATTAAATATTATTTGAAATACTTATGTAATGTATTTATTTTTATGCTTTATTTATTTATATTTTAAAATACAATTTTCAAAGTTAAGTTTAAAGAAAGAAAAATTAAAAAGAAATGAACATTAATTTAAATCTTATTTTAAAGTTTAAACTAAAATATTGTGCTTAAATATATATAAATATAAACTAAATTATTTTCAAGAACCAATTTTTAAATGAATACAAATTAAACTTTTATAATAATATACTATTTTTAAGCTATTATATTTCAAACAAAATAAATTTTTCTTTAAGTGTTTTTTGAAAATATAAGATTAATTTTTAAATAGCTTTTGAAAAGTTTTATTAAATTAAATCAAAAATCTTCCAAATCACAATATATATACATATATATACATTCATATATATATATATATATATATTATAAATTTGAAAACACATCTTCTAATTAAGTTTAAACCAAAACTTTTCTGTTTACAATATATACAAATATATATACATTATAAATAGAAATATTTTTTAATATTAGCTTTAGAAATTATTATATTGAATTTTAAAACAGAACTTCAAATCACAATATATAAACATATATATTATAATTTGAAAACATTTTTATTAAATTTAAATTGAAACCAAACTTCCTTTTCACAATGTATATACATTATAAATAGAATATTTTTATTAGCTTAGAAAGAATATTTTTTATCAATGAAATAATATCTTAACTTTTGAAAAGAATAAATTTCCTAAATTAAATTATTATTATTAGTTTTGAAAAGATAAATTTATCAAATTAAATCATTATTAGTTTTGAAAATATAAATCCAGTTAAATTAGATTATTGAATCAATATTACACATTTTAAAATAATTATAAATAGAAATTATCAAATAAGTATTGCTCAAAATTCCGAGACATCACATTACTCCCCCTTAAAAGAATTTCGTCCCTGAAATTTAAAAGCAAAGCTAATTTAATAATCCCATACATATTTTAATTTTAAAATAGCAAGCATATGCTATCAATAATATATTAGCAACCATAGCAACCAATTCAAACAAACAACTCTAACTATCCAAACAAAATTCTGGATAGAACTTCCTAATATTATCTGGAGTTTTCCAAGTACACACCGGGGTACTTGCTCTATAGAATCTAAACTAGCTACACCACTCAGATCCAGAACTCCTATATCTAGATCTACAATCTAGACAGGATACCGGGCCACAGACAAGTCATGTTCAACTTCTAAATCTCCCTGATCTGCTGGTTCGAAAATCGGTGATAGATCAGACACATATTCCCTTAGAGATACGTGAAATACATAATGAATCCCAGCCATTAGAACCGGCAATTCAATCCTGTAGATCAAACACTTAATCTTAAGAGAATACAGGAAGATCCAATATGCTTCTGAGCTAGCTTCCAGTCTTACTCAATCTTATTTCTCTTACGATTGGAGAAAACTTATCCAAAATTAAATCTCCGACTTCGAATTCCAAATTCCTTTGTCTCTTATCCACAAAACTTTCCGGTCGATCCTGGGCTGCCTTCAACCTTCTTGATCAACCAAATCTTCACAAATACCTCAAGAATCAAATCTGGATCAAGAATAAGATGATCTCCGGATTCTACTCAACAAGATAGTTCTCCCAAGATCCATCGAAATCCAAAACACCAACTCTACCATACAAGCATCAAAAGACTTTACGCTTACTTCTCCTATCCGGAAAAACAGAACAGATACTCTAAACAACTAAGCCTTCTGATCCCGAATGAACTTCCTATAGAAATTCTTTAATCCAAGACAAACATAAACTTCCAAGGAATCCAAGGTTGCTTCTATTCTGGAATAGCTGCCACCTTGCTTCCACTGCTCAACTCTGATCTAAGGAAGATAAAAATGTTGTTGATGAACACAAACACAAACTTGATCAATTTATCCCGAAAACATTGTCCATCAATTCCATAAAATCTTAGTGACCTATCTGATTCGGTCACAAACACTACAGCAAAAATTCAGCCAGCAAACTAGATTTGATCAATCCCAAGCTACTTTACCAATCCTCTCTCTAGGAGCCTCCTCTCTACTAAGCTGAACTCTACTAAGCTGAACCACCGGAAAAGCCCCAGGAGCAAAGTTGATGCAGAACTCAATCTCCCAATGCGGATGCAGACCTTGACTTCTTCGAAGATATCCAAAAAATCTCAAACCACTTCGATAGCTCCTACATCCTCTAAAGATGTCTCAAACCCAAGAAAAGATTATTAAGAGAACTTCTGAACCATCGCAAGTCACTTTTGCGATCCTACCCAGTTCAGATTCCAAAGAAACTATTCTCCCTTCACAAATCAGAACAGCTTAAGCCTTCCTAACCAAAAGAAGTAACTGATGGTCCACCTCAACCATAAACATCATACCCTGCTGAGCTTCCAAAAGAAGTGGGCAAGCCTTCACCATTTTCCCGGCCTACTAACAGAAGAATCACAAAGACTCCTGAACCACCAAAGAAACGAACCACTCTACTACTCCCGAACTCCACCTCTAGGATATTGCTAAGCCAAGAATCTTCCTGACAGCACACTCAACACCTCCGAGCTACCACTGCTGCCAAAGACTTCCTAATCCAAAAGCTCCTAGAATCACAAAGCTATATCAACCAACAAAAGAGCTTTCAAGATGGCAGATATCTCTTAAGAAACTCGGCTTCAAACCAAGCACAAATACCTTGCAGAACTGAGTTCCAAACTCCAATGCAGACAAGATTTCTTCCTATGGTTACCAAAATACCACCACTCACTTCAGCACTTCCGACTGATACAAACTCTAGAAAAATCCGCTCGCACGAGCGCAACTAAACGTACACTCCAAAGATGGTCTCCGAACCTTGAAAAGGTTTCCTTCAGAGATTGGTGAAATCCTTATACTAAGCTGCAAAGCCTACTCGAGACGGTACCGGGTCTACAGTCTCGACTGATACACCACCAACCTCAACATATGGACCTCTTCCAACCTCAATTACTCAGACTTATCCTATTGATAGTCGTGCTATACACACCACTACCTCTCCTACCTTTAGAACTTATGTTGGAAAATCCGGACAGGTAACCCAACAGATAGGTAGGTGTGTGTGTGTATGCGTGTATATGTATATACACACATATATAAATACAAGTACGCTCTCTCAAGAAAGAATTCACTCCAAATCCTAGGTATTCACTTAACCTAGCGCTCTGATACGATAATGTAACGATCCACCTTTCATTCCGCAGAAAGACGCATTATTAAGAAGAAAGAAAGGGATAGAAAAGAGAAAAGATACTAAAGAAAGAACAAAACAACATCAAAATCTCACAGCGGAACGAATAAATTATGTTATATCACATAAGATATTACATAGTATCATATACATCATAGTTATTCAGCTTATATCACAAACTAGACAGTTATAAACACCTGTCTAGTTATTACAATTCAAGTACATCACAAAGATATAGATACAACTCTAACACAGCAGAACACTATACATATAAAGCCTCCTGCTCCATATCTCCTCCAGAACTCGTCAAAGCTAACCTGAACCCCTTGGCTACTCGTAAAAATTTGAGTACCCAAGAGCTTAATAAAATAGAAAATAAACTCCGGGTCAGACATGGGACTGGTGTGAGTGAACGGGTTAAAGTTGCTTAACTTTGAAAATCCTTTGAAAACAAAGGGTATCACGTAAGACTCCCCACAAATAAACATGGGTAAGTTTTTACCTTACGCTAACCAAAACATTTGATAGGAAATCCAGTGATATTATAATAGGGTTTAGGGTTTTCAAGTAAATAGAAAATAGACGAAATTATTACATTCATTAAATTCCAGCATACTAGCCACAAAGTGGGTTATACAATCAAAACCGTAAAGGGCACGTAGGAAGAATGGGTTTCCATCAATGGCAGGGCTACTGGGGTACCGTCCGTCACAGTACGTGGCCTAGATCACTGTATCGAGGATCCACCCTAAATCCTCTGCAACACAAGGCCAGAACCATCCTTTACTAGACAGTCCCGAACAAGACAACCCCGCAGTTGTTCATGACCAACTGCCTACACAGCCGAAATAAAAGGGACCTCTAGACAGGGGTAAATCTCATCCTACTTGAGTGCTACCCACTTAGCCTTGCTACACCTCCCCTGTTTTAGCCATTCCTGGTTGATGAGGCTTGAGGCTACGATTATCTTTATAAAACACAACTATCTTAGAATGCTCATTGTCCACCTGATGATGTTCTGAAAGCATTCAATTCATACAAGTTTGTTCCGGGTTCGAACGAAACCGAAGGCAAGTTCTCGCTACACTCATTTTGGAATCACCCTCAGAGTTAACAACAATAGCCATTGCACTTTGAATCTTCGTCTCGAATCTGAAAGCACTACCCCACTAAACTCGTATTGGAATCACCCTTAGATTTTTAATGACGAATAGTCCTTACACCTCGAGTCTTCACTTTCACTTGAGATTCAGGACTTAACGTTTAATTTGGATCGATGTGGTTTTCGGATATCCAATTCGAAAATCCGATCCCGGTCTTGCCGAAATCCAAAATGCCATCTTAACGTCCAAGTGATTTAAGTTTGAACAATTTAATTCAATTTAAAACATTGAATTCACACAGCATCATTCACAGATAAATATCACACATTTATCACTAATATATCCAATATCATATCACAGAATATCACAGCATATCATCCAATAGATATCAACCAATCCAGACATTCTACAACAATCATCCACAAAAAGGAATCATTAATCCCTTTTATAATTAATTTAATCAACGTAAATCAAATTAATTACTTGAGAATTAATCACCTATCCCTGCTTAAACAATCATTAATTAATTACAACCATTTAATTAATTAATCATTCTTTAATTACCTCATACACAAATTAATTAATCTTTAATCATTAATTAATCTTTAATCATTAATTAATCTTAATTAATTTTTAATTAATTAATTAACTATAATTAGTTACATTAATCCTTAATTAATTACATTTAATTATACTTTAATCACTTCATTGATTAATTATCATATAATTAATCACATTTATTAATCAATTTAAACCTTAACTATCCTCATCAATTACATTAATTAATGATCCACTAATTACTTTCATTAATTAATTATTCTTCTAATTATATTTAATAATTAATTACATTCATTAATCAACCTTGGTTAATCACAATTAGTAATTAACTTTCCTTAATTACTTCATCAATTAAACCAATTTCTTGATTAATTACATTAATTAATCCTTTAATTACACTGAGTAATTATCACTTAATTACTTCCACTAAGTAATTATCCTTTAATTACTATCCATAAGCAATTCCTTAATTAATTACATCCAGTAATTATCCATTACTGCACTAAGAAATTACACCTCATTAATTACATCAAGTATTTATACTTAACTCATCATCAATTAATTCTTTTTAATTAATTAAACTTAATTAATTAAAATTAACCACATTAACTTAATTAATTACACTGAATAATTAATTTCCTTTAATTACTTCATTAAGTAATTACCTTTAATAATTCTCTTACATTAAGTAATTAACCTCTTAATTACTTTTTGCTTAATTATTTCTTAATTAATTAACCTATAATTAATCAATCTTTAATTAAGTAATAAACTACACTTAATTAATTACACAAATCAATTTATCTTAATTTAATTACCTAAATTAATCATTTTACTTACCTAAGTTATTATACTTTAATTACTTTAGTTAATAAAACATGATTAAATTAAGATAAATCATATATTACATTAAACTCTTAACTTCCATTTTAAAATAAATTAAATTTAAAAGCTTAAGTTTGGTTCATACAAAATCATCATCTTTTAATTTATTCAAGTTAAATACCTTTACTTTAATCATATTTCAATTACTTCAATAACATTTGTTTGAAAACATTTAGAGAGTTATTACATAATTTAACTAAGCAATATTTATAACCAAAACTATTTTTAAACAAAAGTTTAAAATTTGAAAACATACCTTTAAAACTAAAATTCTTTTTAAACATAATGCTCTAAAACATTTCATACATTTTTAAAAACTAGTTAAAAACTTTGTTTAAAATTTCAATCTTGCGTTTTGAATTTTGAAATTCATTTTTAGTAAAAAATAGTACAGGATTTTAAATGCTGGAAACAAAAATCGTCCCGAGTCATCACTGCCAAAAACCCGAGATAATCCACAAATTACCCGAGCATCACTTGCGTGACCAATGCCTCGAGTCGTTCTCGCAACAATAACGAGCAAAGCTTTGAGAAACCCTGGCCAAACTCCTTCTTTCCAAAACAACATCTTCCAGATGCACGAAATATCACCGTGCACATGCACAACGTTTTTGGTCGACGTTGACCATCCCTCCGGTCATCATCAACTTGCAATCGACCACGACAACCATCACGACAAAGCAGAATTAGGAAATCAATGTCCAAACAGAAATCGAGCAACTCGATCAAAAGAGGAACCAACGACCGATCGAAAAATTGCCCTTCCACTTCGATCCTGACCTCAATGAGCCTCGCCGTCCTTACCCCAGCTCCTTGAACACTCGCATCGATCACCCCTACCGCGATCGATCCCGAAGCATCATCGTCGCCGTGCCATGCACTGCAAACACCATGACAAATACGTACCACCAACCCTAGAACGATCCCTACCAGCCACCATGATCATCAATAAAACCTTTCACCATTTTTCCAGTGCCCTCTAACACTACGGCCACCTCCATGTCGAACCACGAACTTCCCCTCGACTCTTATCAACGTCAATTGATCAGAAACCTAAATTTGAACAATCCTCAATTTCTCTTTAAATACTAAATTAAAATTTTCCAAATTCATGTTAAAATTCATGATTTGGTATCTCAATTCAGATTATATAATCAAAAACTTAAATTATCATGATTGATTTTCATCGAATATTGAGATCATCACTGTTATTTTGCTTTTCCATGCTTATTTCTATATAGAAATTTTTTATACAAATTTTAAAATGTTAATTACACTGTTAAGTTATACTATCTTTACAAATCCAAACCTATAGTTCAATGTATAGGAAGCTATGAAATTTTTTTCAAAAAGAATTGAGTCTGGTATAAGTACAGAGAACATGTCTGTATAAACTTCAAATACTACTTCAGGCATCACACTTCATACATAAACATTCACATCTATACATTTATAAACATAATTACTTCAACAAACATCAATCATAAGATCAGGTTTAATATGTTTTTAAAAGAAATATACTCACCTTTCTGAAAATAGAGAGATCGGAGAATACTGCATATTTTGTTTCTTGCAACTTTGAATTTGACAGTCACTTTTAAATCTGTTGTTTGAGTTTTGAAATCTGCTAGCTTGATCTCAGTTGAACTTTGTAAACTTGATGATGTTCACAGCTTTAAATTTCTTTGATTACTATTTGAAAGCTTGCTGTTGATTCTTCATATTGTGTTGCATGTTCTCAGGATGAAAACTTTGGATCTGATGTTGTAAATGGCTTCTTATTTTTTATTACAGTTTTGAATTTTGTTTTGGTTTTCTGTTTTCTATTTTTCTAAGAAGAAGAAAACTAAAGAAAATTTTGATCTGAAGAAAATAACAGACTTTTTCTTTTAAACAATAGTTATAAACAAAAATTTCTTTTAAACCATGTTTTCCACTTGTTATCATGAATTGTTCGTAAGCTTACAAATGTATTTTAATCAATTTAGGTGAATGACAAATGTAAAACATCCTTTTTAATTCATTTCTTATGTTACAAGTGTTAAGAATTTATTATTAAATTAATTACTTATTATTACAAATGATTTAAATCTTAATTAAATATTTTCCTTAATACTTATGAAATGTATTTATCTTTATGTTTTATTTATTTATATTTTAAAATACAATTTTCAAAGTTAAGTTTAAAGAAAGAAAAATTAAAAAGAAATGAACATTAATTTAAACCTTATTTTAAAGTTTAAACTAAAATATTGTACTTAAATATACATAAATATAAACTAAATTTATTTTCAAGAACCAACTTTTAAAAGAAAACAAATTAAACTTTTATAATAATATACTATTTTTAAGCTATTATATTTTAAACAAAATAAATTTTTCTTTAAGTGTTATTTGAAAATATAAGATTAATTTTTAACTAGCTTTTGAAAAGTTTTATTAAATTAAATCAAAAATCTTCCAAATCACAATGTATGTATATATATTCATATATATATATATATATATATTATAAATTTGAAAACACATCTTCTAATTAAGTTTAAACCAAAACTTTTCTATTTACAATATATACAAATATATATATATATACATTATAAATAGAAATATTTTTTTAATATTAGCTTTAGAAATTATTATATTGAATTTTAAAACAAAACTTCAAATCACAATATATGAACATATATATTATAATTTGAAAACATTTTTATTAAATTTAAATTGAAACCAAACTTCCTTTTCACAATGTAAATACATATATACATTATAAATAGATTATTTTTATTAGCTTAGAAAGATTAATATTTATCAATGAAATAATATCTTAACTTTTGGAAAGAATAAAATGCCCAAATTAAATTACTATTATTATTAGTTTTGAAAAGATAAATTTATCAAATTAAATAAATATTAGTTTTGAAAATATAAATTCAGTTAAATTAGATTGTTAAATCAATATTACACATTTTAAAATAATTATAAATGGAAATTATCAAATAAGTATTGCTCAAAATTCTGAGACGTCACAATTTTGCTATGGACAGACCCATGGATCAATTGCATTAGCCTTGTTGATATTCTTAGATGGGACAGGTATCACTTAAGTGAGCATAAAATTACCTATATATCTTACATCTTACAAGAAGGACAGTGGCATACAAGCAACACAACAGATACCAGGGAGTGTGGTGCTACTATACATCAATTTCTAATTAAGCACGAAGGATCTTATGATTATTGGGGGTGGTGTGGCCAGCAAAAAATCTCTATTTAAAAAACATGGCAAAAATGCAAGCATATTTCAGATCAATACGCATGGGGCTCGGTTATCTGGAATAATATTAACAGTAGGAATATGTCAACATGTGCTTACAAGGCCATCCTGGATCGACTAGTCACTAAAGACAAGCTATAACAATGGGAACCTTAGTCTAAAGACCCACCTTTTTGGATGGTTTAAATTGATAGTAAACCACACATGTCAACTCAAACCATTCAAAATGGAGGATTGTTAATGTGGTAAATAAGAAAATAAGAGGAAAGAAAGAAAAAAAACACAGAATCTCACAGCAGAACAATAAAACATAATAATCAAATAAACAGTTCATGAAGCTGTTTTACAAATAACATTTTATTTCACTTTTATAATACAATCAGAGTTATACATACAACAAGTATAATAGGATAATGCAACAGAACAACATAATGCAGTGGGATAAATATAATAAATAGTAATAATATTCTAAATCCTTGTCTTCATCCTCTAGAAAGATAGTCTTCAATACTAAAAAGCTCAGGCTGACTCGAGCATAATGGAAAGACAAAACACTCGAGTCAGAACTAAAAGATCGTATGTAAGTTAAATCAACAACAAATAAATATGAGTGTAACGGCTTTAGAAATGTTTACGGGATTTCACATCTCTTATCCAATGTATAACGTGCATGCAATAACTTAAGAGATGTTCAGGATATCTATCTCCTAAGAATCTGTTAAGATATTTATATGTAGTAATATATGCTATATATAATGTCTATCAGTAAAGTAAAGTATTAAAGTAGCATTAAGGCGTTACATATATCCTCCTTAACACATTTTTATAAATGTCGTAGTCTATACAGTATTGTAACTCCACCAAACCGGTGGGCTATTAGGGAGAACTCCATAGGTACGGTATAAATCAAAATCGTAGTGGGCTCAATAAGGCATATGACAAGGCACGCGAGGCAATGTCCATGGTAGGATTCTATCATTTTTTACACCCGGACTGGTGGTAACGCGTAGCAGTTACTACCGCCCACCTCGAAACACACTCCTACAATCAAATCGAGGGTGGCCACCAAATCAATCACAAAGTAACAAACATGGTATCGAAGAAATGTGCTCGATCAGATGAGCGACCTCACTTAGCCTGGTATAGCTCCTATTTTAGTCATATCAAGCTGACCCACAGAGGCAAGGGCTACGTTCTTACCTCATACCAGTAGCGTTCGCCAAACCATCCTACTTTGTTCTAGGTTCTCCACTACAAGCACAGTTGTTAAAGTGGTTTCACATTGGCAGAGAGTATGACAATATCCAACCCCTGTCTTTTTAACAACCAAACGCATATCTCACACCATGGTCATTTTATAAAACAATTTTAATAATAAATTCAGAAAATAGTTTATACCTTCATATCAAGATATCCATATACTTATTCCAAAAGTACAAATATATCATAAATATCAAGGAAGATTTTTTTTCAATCAATTTCGAAAATAATTTATAAATATCTCTTAAACCAACTGTAAAGTATTTATATGCTTTAGAACTATTTATAAAGCTACTTATAAATTCCAAATCAGTATACAACTCTTCCCCTTTAAATAAGTTCCTTTTATAATACCCTATATAAAATCCTTTAAAACCTTTATAAACTCCTTTATAAAGCTATTATAAAATCCTTTATAAAAATCTTTTATAAAATCCTTTTTTACAAAAATCCATTATAAAATCGCTTACAAAACTTTTACAAATTCTTTACAAAACCTCTTACACTTTTATTTATTAAAGTTATTATAAAAATCTATATTTATTATATGAAATTGAATTTAAATAAATCTCTTAAAACTATATTAAATATTTGATTAAATTAAGTTTTATATAAATCTCTTAAAACTATATTAAATATTCTATTAAATTAAAATTTAAACCGTTTAAAAATATATTTTAAAACTAAGTAAAATTATAAGTAAAAAATCATAAATTTACCTTTTAAACCACATATTAAATTCTAATTTGAAACTTTAAAACTTATAAATAAATTATTTCCCATATATAATTTTTTTTGAAATAAAATCATTAAATTTTAAAATCAACTTTGTAAATCAAACATACTTTACTATTTATAAAAATAATTTAAAACCGACCAACGGTGCCGTATAATTTTCTACCCTATGGTCAAGTGATAGGGTATGAATCATTTCAACCTTAAAATAGTTAAATTTTCTAGTAAAATATCATTTCGACCCGTATCCTAAATCAAAATTTTCTAAATCGATAAAATCGCTTGGGTTTATCATTTCAATCCATAATGATTTTTTCTAATCTATAAGATCGTCTGGGTATATATCATTTCAACCCATAGTGATAACAGAGATATAGAAATAAATAAACATCCAATCATCCAAGATGTCAACAAATAAATATCCATCACAATCAGCATCCAAGTCAGCCAATAAATCATAATAATTAACTGGTCATCAATATCAGGTATTTAACTAGCAATTTAAATTCAATATTAATTTAAATGGTAATTCAATTCAATAAAAATTAATTTCAATTAAAATATTAAATTAAATTACTAAACAGCAACTAATAATATTCTTATCATATCTTAAATTTAATTTAACTAACATGAGATGGTTTAGTATTTGTGAGTGGGTTAAATCACTCACCTTAGATTCCTAGTCGATATATAATCCAAATAAAGCCTAAAATTTGATCAGTCTCAGAATGCAGAAAAATTAGTTCCACAACGTCCGGAATTCCAATGCGAAACCAACGCAAGAAACTACATCTAAATATGAGCTTGTATGAAAATGTTATTAGTATTAGCAGTTTAAAATTTAAATTTAAATAAATAAAACAAATAAGGGGCAAGGTTGTAAAAATTCTTACCTACCCCAACCTTAAACAGTCGCGACTACGTTTCTGAACCCACATTTGACAACCAATCACCATCGTTCGTCATCAAAATGTTACTGATCCATGCACCTGGCCTTAGATCCGACCACGCCACTTGGACCATCGCCTTCGGCCGCCTACTCCATAGTCGTATGGCTAACCGCAACTGCCCAAAACACCACATCCGCCATCCATGCATTTTTCTATTTTCTGGCGAATGTCGATGTCATCTCTCCACACAAGCCACATCAACGGACCAAGCATGCTCTCCTCTACCTAGTGGTCACCTCTGATCGTCATATAATCGACGATCCACCGTTGATAGCAAAACCCTAACAACGGACGATTAACAAAGATCATAAATTTCTGGCCAAACCGTGATTCGATTTCAAAAATGGGTTGCAAATGTACGTTGCGTTCAATTAGAGCTTCATAACAATATATAATTTGATATGGTTTGAGAAGTTTAAATTTTTGGAGTTTGCTTTTGAAATTGGGGATAAGGGTTTTGAGATGCCATTGAGAAGGAATAGAAAATTGAACAAAAATGTAGAAATATATGTGCAGGAATATGAAATAAGAAACCTGTTAGGGTTTATAACAGCTTATATATAGGCAGAGATAGATAAGAACGAATGAACAAATCCAATTTGTTCGAAACGATAACAACGACCCGAAAAGCCCGTTCCATTTCCTAAACGAAAGTAAGTCATCCAATATATCAAAATATAAATTTTGATATTTTTAAACTCAGTGGAACTAGTTTCAAATCCTAATTCCATTGTATGTAGAAGTAAGCTTTCAAAATCAAATAATATTCGTTTAAATTCCATTAAACGACTTTTACGCGTTTTGAGCTCGTACGATCAAATGATAAGTCTGATCGCTACGAAACTTGAAGTCCTACAATAATTCACTATTAAGAATCCAATGAAACTAGTTTCATCGGAATCCAAGATAGTGCCCAAAAACCCAATTCTTACGTTAATTAAATAAATTATTATTAAATTGATTCAATCATTTTAAAAATTAACAATTTTATCATTCTTGATTATAAAGAAATTTATAATCTTTTAAAATAATTTTTTCATATTAAATCCACTATTTAAATATTGCATAAATTTCAGCATTCAATTACAACTGTAATAAAATCCAAGTTTATTAAAATTTAATTTCAATCAAATTCTTTTATTTCGATTTACACTTTTATTATTGAATCAACTATTACTTTATGAATATAATTAACATTAGTTTACATTTTATTACATTGATATTCAATGGTTATCATCTTAACTCATATTAACTGCAATATTTAATTGCATTAAATTTCATTGATTTCCAAATTATTTCAGCGGATTAAATAATAAAGTAATAGTTAAAACAATTATTACACAATAGTAATTCAAACACATTTCTAAATTTATTGTTTACAAACAAGAGCGAATAAATTTACATACAAATTTATTTATTTCATATTCTCTAATAAACCTATTTCAATTAATAACATATAATTTCAACATTAAATCCAACATTTAATTTATTCCTTATTTACAATTTTAATCAAATTAACTTTGCAATTATTTCAAATTTTTGAAATTACATTAAAATAGTTGTCAATAACATTCATAACATTATTAAATTACATTCTCATAATCTTTTCCATTTATAAATCATAAATTTTAATTTCTCCTAATATTAAATTCCAAAAATCTTACTTAATTGAATATTTTTAATAATAAAAAATGCGGGTCGTTACACTCTCTCCTACTCAAAACTTTCATCCTTGAAAAGGAACAAGATGGAGTTAAGAGACTTGATAAAATTTTATTCCAAAATAAACAATTAATTTAAAATTTAGTTTAGTAAGAATTTGAAAATAACACAACTTTCACAAAAAAAAATTATGTCTTAAATTCGCCAAAAGTTTCGACCGAGTCTCAATTGTATGGATAGGTCCGAAAAAGTAATAATATCAATAATTTCAATTTACATATCATATCTCAATAATAAAACATCCCAAATCATAGGGAAACAATAAAATATCGTTCCAAAAACCGTAATCCGAAAACGTACCTATTTGTCGGGCAAACAACTATATTTATGAAACCAAAAGTAGTAACTATTGCTTCCATAAACCTGCATTTCACTTATATAATCCAAAAGAGTTAAAATTATGTAAAAGAGAAATATGTAGTTGTTTCAATTAGTGACAAAAGCAAATCAACACAAAACATATGCAAGCAAAACGGCACGACCATCATATGCAACAGAAGAATTCATCACCCATCCAAAGCAACCAAAACTAATGGTTTTTTTAGTTCAGAAACTTTTCATCGTACAAGGACGATAAATAAACTACTAGGCATACCTTTTGCTCCACCGCCTTAGATAATTGCTTAATATATTATTCATACATCCTTAAACAATTTGAAGTATCCTTTCCCAAACTTCCCATAAGCTAAACACTAGGATTTTAAATATTATTTAAGTTTATTCGATTGGTTTTCCTTTTCATCATTTACTTTTCATTTATTTATTTTCATTCATTCATACAATGTCATTTTTCCATTAATTTACATTCATTTACTTACATATGTTATTTTCCATTCAATTATTTAGAACATCAATAAATCAATTCTTAAAATATTATATAAGTTTTTCTGCAAATTTAATTCACGGTTATTATTTACTTATATAATTTGATTTCCATTTAATATCAATATTTATTTGTGAATCAACTCATACTTAAGTTTTTAACTTCTTAATTTACGTTCATCTCTTCTTATATAGTATCATTGAATATTAAATCCATTTCCGAGTCATTTTAGTATTTTCTGAAGTTATAATCATTTATGTTAAATAGTATTCAATTTTACTATTCACTTTAATTATAGGTAACTTCAAAACGTTAACGCAAGTTTATAATATTCTCATGCATCTGAATTTTTTATAAACATAGATTCATTTTTGAAGCATTCTTGTTAGTAAGCTTTTACTTGCATAATATTCTATCTACATGTTGTTATTTAACATTTCAACTTTTAAATATTTCTGGTAAGTTTAAATATGTTTTTAGAATGCAATTGAATGCTATACAAATTTATCTTATTTAGTTTAGTTAACAAAACGTTCAACAATTTACATCTTCTTAATTTTCATATTATTTTTTAATTTACAAGTTACAAATTTTCAATTTCTTATATTTTAATTAAACAATTATCATTAATTCAGGTTTCAATTTTGGAAGTTTCCAACTTATTAAAATAGTCAAGGTTCCATTCTACTACAATAACTGAAAATCATAGATTAACAGAAAACTTAAGAACTAAATACCGACTTTCATTGCAAATCATCTCAAAATAATATATATTTATATCTTTTGTATAGCAAAACATACTTGGAAATTAAAATTAAAATTTGTTTATCAAAAGAAATGTGTAACAAAGCTACTACGGTGGTCTTTCCACTTTGAAACTCAAAAATGAACGTCAATGATGTCGCGATTATCACTAAAATTATTTTCCAACGATAGAAGAGGGGAGTACAAAATTTGTTACTTTTTAAAATTCTTTTAAAATATTTCTTTCAAATCTCATTTGAAATTATTTCTATTTGAAAATACTTCTAAATAATACTAATATTATCTTCCAAAATCTATGAAAACCCAATTTCAAAACTTCGGAACTTAAGTTCTCAAATTTCCAATTCATATTCGCTTTATTTGTAAATCTCATTTTGCAACCAAAATTTATAAAATTTCACTTCTTAAGAAACAAACCTATCACATGCAATTATATCCATTTATAAAAATTATTCTTTTATATACAAAATATAATACTAGGTAAAATTATTTCATTTACCTATATTTCAAAATAGTATTGTGTCGGTCTGCCCTATTAAGTATTTAGAAATCTCTTTCGATGCCATAGCGTCCTATGTACTGACCATAATTTATAAATACTAAACAGAACAAATTAACACAATATAAAAACATTTTTATAACACTAATAAATATGCTCTCTCATATATATACGCTCAAACAACTCATTCTATGGTATTACTACCCTATCTCTAATGAGTCAAACCCTATAAAGCTAAGGTTATCACTAAACCAAATCTCTGATACCAACTATAATGACCCACCATTTTAGGTGATTTAAATAGACATTAAATCACACATGTCAAATTAAACCATTTAAAAGGGAGGATTGTTAATGAGGTAAATAAGAAAATAAGAGGAAAGAAAGAAAAACAAAAAATAGAATCTCATAGCGAAATGACAAAATATAATAATCAAATAAACAGTTTATGATGTTATTTTACAAATAAAATTTGATTTCAGTTTTATAATACAATTAGAGTTATACATACAGAAAGTACAATAGGATAATGCAGCGGAACAACATGATGCAGTGGGATAAATGTAATAAATAATAATAATATACTAAACCTTCGTCTTTGTCCTCCAGAAAGGTAGTCTTCAATACTGAAAAGCTCAGGCTGATCCAAGCATAATGAAAAGACAAAACACTCGAGTCTGAACTAAAAGATCTAATATAAGTCAAAATCAACAACAAATAAATGTGAATGTAACAGCTTCAGAGACGTTTACAGGATTTCACATCTCTTATCCAGTGTATAACGTGCGTGCAATAACTTAAGAGATGTTCGAGATTCCCATCTCCTAAGGATCCATTAAACTATTTGTAAGTGGTAATATACGCTATATATGTATATGTCTATCAGTAAAGTAAAGTATTAAAATAGCATTAAGGCGTTACCCATATCCCCATTAACACATTTTTATAAACGTCGTAGTCTATACAGTACTGTAAACTCCACCATACCGGTAGGCTATCAGGGTGCACTCCATAGGTATGGCACAAACCAAAATTGTAGTGGGATCGATAAGGCATATAACAAGGCACGCGAGACAATTCCCAGGGTAGGATACTACCGCTTTCCACGATCGGACTGGAGATAACACATAACATCTACTACCGCCCACTTCGAAACACACTCCCATAATCAAATCGACGGTGGCCACCAAAGAAATCACAAAGTTATAGCTATGTATCGAAGAAATGTGCCCGATCGGAGGCGACCTCACTTGGCCCGGTATAGCTCATGTTTTATTTATATCAAGCTGACTCACGGGGGTCGGGGCTATGTTCTTACCTGTAATGACCTTCCTTTTTGGACATTTTAAGCAGACACACATGCCGAACTCAAACCATTCAAAAGGGCAGATCATTGTGGGGTAAATTAGAGAAAGCAGAGAAAGAAAAAACAAAACAGAATCTCGCAGCGGAATGATAAAATATAATAATCAAATAAACAATTCATGAAGTTTTTTACAAATAACATTTGATTATACTTATACAATACAAAATCAGAGTTACATGCAACAGAGAATAAATATACAAATGCAGCGAAACAGTATGAATGCATTGGAATAATATAATAATAGTAGTATAAAATCTTCGTCTTCGCCCTCCAGAAATAAGGTCTTAAAATCCTGAAATGCTCAGGCTGACCCGAGCGAATTGAAAAACAAAACACTCGAGTCAGAACTAAAAGATCTTCTGTAAGTTAAATCAATCGTAAATAAATATGAGTGTAACGGCTTCAGAGATGTTTACGGGGTTTGACGTCTCTTATCCGGTGTCAACATGAGTACAATAACTCAAGAGATGTTTGGGATTACCATCTCCTAAGGATCCGTTAAACTATCTATTGTGTAGTACAATACGCTATTAAAATAGTGTCTACCGTAAAGTAAAGTATTAAAATAGCGTTAAAGCGTTACCCATATCCCCCTTAACAAATTTTTATATATTTCCATAGTCTATACAGTACCGTAATTCCTCCATAAACTAGAGGGCTATCAGAGGACACTCCATAGATATGGTACAAAACAAACTCGTAGAATGCGCTCCAAGGCATGTGAACACGACACTCGAGGCAATGCCAATGTAGATATACTAATTGCTTATCCGGACTAGTGGTAACACATAGCAGCTACTAACGCCTACCTCGGACACACTCCTAAATCAAAATCAAAGGGTAGCCACTAATACAATCACAAAGTAATAGAATGGTATCGAAGAAATGTGCCCGATAGAAGGAATGACCTCACTTGGCCCGGCTGGCTCCTGTTTTAGTCACATCTAAGCTGACTCACGGGAGTCAGAGTCACGTCATACCTTATACAGAAATCATTCGCTAAACCATCCTACTTCATTTCTGGAACTTCCACCACGTACACAGTTGTTAAAGTGGTTTTCGGTATTGGTAGAGAGTATGACAAAATCCAATCCCGGTCTCTTTAACAACAAAAGGCTTATTTCATACCCGATGATTCTTTTACATTTCAAAAGGTCAATTCACGATTTTTTTATCAAAATATCATATTCAATTTTCAAATCATATCTCTTTCGAAGTTATATTCTCTTTCAAAAATCCTATTTTTAAGATAGTTAAAAACCCTCATTTCAAACTTCATATTCAAATCAAATATGTAATTTAAATCCCAACTTAGGTTATAATATCATGTAACCGTATTCACTTTAAAATTGAGGGTTTAAAATATAAACACCTCTAGTTTATTTAATTGAAATTTTGAAAGATAGTTTAGATTGTTATAAATAGTTTAAAATAGTTATAAATAGTTAGAATATTCTAAAATAATTTAAAATAGAATAAAATAGTTTTAACTTGCTTTAAGATGGTTGAATAGACTTAAAATAGATTAAATATAATTAAAATAGATTAAGTAGCTTTAAAATAGATTTATTAGATTTAAATTAAATTATATGGTTAAATTAGTTTAAAATAAACTAAATTAGTTTAAATAGGTTAAATAATTTATATAGTTAATATAGGCTAAAAAGTTTTGAAACCTTAATAATTCGGAATTCTAAAATAATATATTTTTAAAACAGTTAATATTAAATATGAAATTTGGAATTTATATAAATTTAACTATTTATTTTATTTCAACATATCTGGACAATTTCACATTTCCAAAGCACAAAACCCAATTTCAATCTTTCAATGCAACGCTTAATAAAGCTATTAAATTTTATATTGCTTCCAAACCATGTTTGAAATATAAATTTAAATCACCCACATTCCAATATTTTTCAAAGTTATATTTCAAACAATTTCAATAAATCAATTCCATTTAATTCCATTTATACTTCAAAATTCAACTTAAAATTTTAAATCTAATTTCTTCAAACAATTCCTTTAACCAATTAAAATTTCAACATAACTTGATTTTCCATAATAATTGAATTTAAAAAAATGAAATTTCTAATTTCAAAATATCATTTAACTAAATTCAAAATTTAAAGATTTTAAAATCATTTAATTTAACCAATCCAGTGTCCGTATATAATTCTTTACCCTAAGGTCAAGTGATACAGATATTTATCATTTCAATCCACAATTTAAAATTTTATGGTTATATATCATTCATACCGCAATCCCGAATTAATAATCAAAATTCATAAAATCGCTCGAGTCTATCATTTCAACCCATAACGATTTTTCTCTAATATATAGATCATTCGGGTATGTATCATTTCAACCCATAGTGAACTTGCAATTTATAACGATATAAAATACAATATCCATTCATCCAATATCAACAATCATCATCCAAATCAATCAATAAACATCAATAGATAGTTGATAATCAATAACATGTATTTAATTGGTAATTTAAATTCAATAATAAATTAATAACGGTTTGCTTCAAATAAATTCGTATTAACTGAGATGACGATTTGAAATATACCAAACAGCCATAAATAAATTTCCAATCATATCATAAATTTAATTTAACAAACATAAGAAATTTTTGAAGTTATGGGTGAGTTGAAACACTCGCCTTTGAATTTAAATCCAATTTAAGGCCCAAATCAAACACTCAGAATTTGTCCAAACTAGCATCAAAATGTCCGGAATTTTAATACAATCCCACCAGAATAAACCGCATGTGAATTGGACCTCGTATGCACAAGTTATGATAATTAAAACGATCGACTTTGGAATTTAAATAGAATAAAATAAAAACAAAGCTGCCATGCAAAATCTGCCAAGTCATCGACGCAATCATAGTCCAAAACCCTAGAGCCACGATCTGCTCAACTCGACTGAATGCCGCCGCCTCGTGCTGTGCCCTTCCCCTACACTGCTGGCCATCGCGGCCACCCAGAACCTCCGCCTCCTTGCTTGCTGGTCCATGTGTGGCTAAGCGTCCTCTCGCGGCGACCAAAAAACGCAGTCGCCGCATGAAAAAATAAACCCTAGTTTGAATATTGTGCATGACCCAACCGTCAAATCGTCGCAAAACTTGCATGGATGGATTACGTTCGAGAAACTCTACAAATCCATGTTGTCGATTCGACGATCGGTCGAAGTCGATTGCAGCCCAACGAACAATCGATAATAAACCTAGAATTTTTGAATAACCGGTAACTTGACAACAACAAAAATTTGCAGATTTGAGATGCGTTCGTCGAGAGCTTCGAATTGATATATAATTTGTTAAGGTTTGGAGGAGTTTGAATTTGATTTTTGATTTGGATTTGCAGTTTGGGAATTAGGGTTTGCAGTCATTGGGAAGAGAAAAGCAAATGGAATTTTACGTGCTGAAATCAAAAATAAGAAATGACCTAGGGTTTATAACGATCTATTTATAGGCAGAGCTGAAAATAGAAAGAATGGGCTGGATTGGTTTAGAAAGTTGAATGATGAACGACCCACAAAGCCTGTATCGCCTTCGGAACAAAAATGGTAATTCTATATATTAAAATAGATGTTTTGGATAGTTTTAAACTCAATGGAATATGTTTCAAATCCTAATTCAATCGTAAGAAGAAGTTATGATAAAATCAGCTTATTTCAAATTGATTTCAATTAAATTGATTTCTAGGCATTTCGAGTCCGTACGATCAAACGACAAGTCCAATCGCTACGAAACTTGAAATCCTATAATATGTACCGTTATGGATCCGATGAAACTGGTTTCGTCAAAATCCGAGACAGTTGCAAAAATGGCTATTTTCGTGTTAATTAAATAAACTAATATTAAATTAATTAATCACATTTTAATCAATATTTATAAAGTAGCATATTTTCATCATTTTGATTGCAAAGCATTTATAATAAATTAAAATAAGTTCACATATCAATTCAGTGTTTTACAGTGTTCAATTTCAACTACCATTAATCCTATTAATTATAATTTAATTCCAATAAATTGTTTTTATTTGGCTTCAATCTTTATACCCAATTCAATTATTATTATATAACCATGGTTTACATTGTTCTATATTTTATTAATATCCTCCAATTTCCATCTTTTATTTGTATTAATTACTATATTTCAATTATATTGAATTTTGTCGGTTTTAGACATTAATTAAAATTAAAATCCCAATTAATTATTTTATCTTGGCTTCATTCTTTTTATTACATCAATTATTGTCTTATCAATAAAATTAACATTTCCATTCACTTTATTACATTCACGGATTTTAGTTATTGTCTTAATTCTTATTAATGTAACATTTAATTGTGCTTATTTGCAATTAATTAATTAAATTGGTAACATATAACAATTTGTCACACTTTTTATTACATTTATAAGTTTATTACTTTCAAACAAATGTTACAATTTATTACATAACATAGATTTTTATTCAATTTCCATTTATTATGTACTACTTCATTAATGAATTAAATATTTACATTTGTTTTCCTATATTCACTTTATAACCAAGTATAACCTTTACAGTAGTTTCAATTGATTGGAATTTCATTCAAATTGTTAACGATTAACTTTAATTGACATTGTTACGTTTTATTTAGTTATTATTTCATTATTGAATAACAAATTTTATTTCTTTCAATATTAAATTACCAAAGTCTTATTAAACTAACAATTTTTAATTATCGAAAATTTATGGATCGTTACACCACCTCATACCAGTAGCGTTCGCCAAACCATCCTACTTCATTTTGGGTTCTCCACCACGTGCACAGTTGTTAAAATGGTTTCAGCATTGGCAAAGAGTATGACAATATCCAACCCCGGTCTCTTCACCAACCAAACGCTTATTTCACACTCTGGTCATTTTATAAAACAATTTTAATAATAAATCCAGTGAACAGTTTATACCTTCATATCAAGATATCCATATACTTATTCCAAAAGTATAAATATATTCATAAATATCAAGGAAGATTTCTTTCAATCAATTTCAAAAATAATATATAAATCTCCCTTAAACCAATTATAAACTATTTATATGCTATAGAACCAATTATAAAGCCACTTATAAATTCCAAAACAGTGTACAACTATTCCCCTTTAGATAAGTTCCTTTTATAAAACCCTTTATAAAATCCTTTAAAACCTTTATAAACTCCTTTATAAAGCTATTATAAAATCCATTATAAAAATCTTCATAAAATCCTTTATAAAATCTTTTATAAAAATCGTTTTTTACAAAATCCATTATAAAATCTTTTACAAAACTTTTATAAATTCTTTACAAAACCTCTTACATTTTTATTTATTAAAGTTACAATAAAAATATGTATTTATTATATTAAACTGAATATAAATAAACCTCATTAAACTATATTAAGTATTTTATTAAATCAAGTATTATATAAATCTCTTAAAACTATATTAAATTTTCTATTAAATTAAATCTAAACCATTTAAAAAAATATTTTAAAACTAAGTAAAATATAAGTAAAAATCTTAAATTTACCTTTCAAACCGTATATTAAATTCTAATTTGAAACTTTAAAACATATAAATAAATTATTTTCTAAATATAATTTTTATCTGAAATAAAATCATTAAATTAAATTTAAAATCAACTTTGTAAATTAAACATGCTTTACCATTTAGAAAAATAATTTAAAACCGACCAACGGTATCCTGATATAATTTTCTACCCTATGGTCAACTGATTGGATATGATCATTTCAACCCCAAAATAGTTAAATTTTCTGGGTATATATCATTTCAACCCATATCCCGAATAAAAAAAATTCCAAATCATCCGAAATTTGGATATGAACCCAACGCAAGAAATTGTGTCCAAATCCGAGCTTGTATGAAAAGGTTATTAGCGCTAGGAGTTTAAAATTTAAATAAAAAAACAAATAAGGGGCAAAGTTGTAAAATTTATTACCTACCCTAACCCTAAACAGTCACGATCACTTTTCTAAACCTACTTTTGACAAGCTCTCGCCATCATTCATCGTTAAAACACCACCGATCCATGCACTTGACCTCAGATCTGACCACACCACCAGGACCACCGCCTCCAGCCGCCCAATCCATGGTCGTGCGGTTAGCCGTGACTCCCCCAAACACCTCTTCCATCGTCCACGCATTTCACCATTTTATGGCGAATGTCAATGTCATTTGTCCATACAAGCCACATCGATCGACCAAGCAAACTCTCCTCTACCTAGTGGTCACCTCCGATCGTTGTATAATTGATGATCCACCGTTGATCGTGAAACCCTAACAACGAAGGGTTGAGAAAGATCACCAATTTTTGGCCAAACCATGATTCGATTGCAAAAATGAATTACAGATGTTGGTTGCGTTCGATGAGAGCTTCGCAACGATATATAAATTGATATGGTTTGAGGAGTTTAAATTTTTGGAGTTTGATTTTGAAATTTGGGATTAGGGTTTTGAGCTGCCATTGAGAAGGAATAGAAAATTGAACAGATGGGTAGAATTGTACGTACAGGAATATGGAATAAAAATCTGTTAGTGTTTATAACAGCCTATATATATGTAGAGATAGATAAGAACAGATGGACAGATCTAATTGGTTCGAAACAATAACAACGACCCGGAAAATACGTTTCGTTTCCTAAACGAAAACAGGTCATCAAAAATATCGAAATATAGATTTTCAAAATTGTTAAACTTAATAGAACTAGTTTCAAACCCAAATTCCATTGTATACAGAAGTTAGCTTCCAAAATCAAATAATATTCTTTTAAATTCCATTAATCGATTTTTATGCATTTCGAGATCGTACGATCAAACGATAAGTCTGATCGCTATGAAACTTGAAATCCGACAATAATTCACTGTTATGGATCCGATGAAACTAGTTTCGTTGAAATTCAAGATAGTCCCAAAAAACCAATTTTCACGATAATTAAATAAATTATTATTAAATTGATTTAATCATTCTTAAATTCAAATTTAAAAGTTAACAATTTTATCATTCTTGGCTACGTAGAAATTTATAATCTTTTAAAATAATTTTTTCACGTTATCCAATATTTAAATATTGCATAAATTTTAGCGTTCAATTACAATTGTAATAAAATCTCGGTTAATTAAAATTTAATTTCAATCAAATTCTTTTATTTCAATTTACATTCTTATCATCGAATCAACTATTACCTTATGAATGTAATTAACATTAGTTTGCACTTTATGACATTCATATTCTACGATTATCTTCTTAACTCATATTAACTGCAATATTTAATTATATTAAATTTTGTTGATTTCCAAATTGTTTCAACGGATTAAATAATAAAATAATAACTAAAACAATTATAGCACATTAGTAATTCAAACGCTTTTCTAAATTATTTATTTACAACCAGAAGTTATTAAATATACGTACAAACTAAATTAATTCATATTCTATAATAAACCTCTTTCAATTAATAACATACAATTTCAACATTGAATCCAACATTTAATTTATTCCTTATTTACAATTTTATTCAAATTCACTTTGTATTTTTTCCAATTGGTTGAAATTACATTAAAATTGTTGTCAATAACGTTCAATAACATTATTAAATTATATTCTAATAATCTTTTCCGTTTATAAATCATAAATTGTAATTTCTCCCAATATTAAATTCCAAAAATCTTATTTAATTAAATATTTTTAATTATCAAAAATGCATGTCGTTACACTTAGATTGATACTAACCGTGTCTTGTGTGGTGAGCATATTAAATTCATCCAACATGCTCATATAATAGATACACTTGGTTATTAGTGAAAATGAAAATAAGTCAACTAGACAATAGAGATATTCCCCTCGACATTGAAGGAGAAGTAGCAACCATCAATCGAAGCTTTTTCATAAGGACCGCATCTCCTAACTTGCTTCCTGTTGTTTTGTCACATCTATTTATCATCTATAGGACAAGAGAAATAAACTAATTTTTCAAAATTAGATATTAATAAAATTGAGCATGCTAAGTTAATTCAAGTAAATATTACTTACCTTATGGCCCGATCTACAGTAAAAATGCAATGATCACTCCAAAATGTTGAAATTTTGCATCGATGGTCTGTTGAGTTGAACGATATAGGTTAATCGCTATTGATTTCACATGAAACCAGCTCAAGCTCTAAAGATGGCATATGTTTCACATACCCTTACTCTAGAGTGATAAGGATGGTTTTACCGAGTTAGGCTTCATACATTAGTCTATTGTATTTTTTATTTATTTTCTTATGCACATGTATATGTATTGTAGTATGCACTTCATTACTATGTGATGTTGTACTCTTTTTTCCTACTACTCTAGTTGGATTTTTTGAGAAGACAAGCCAGCTAAGGCTCTTTATATTCTAAAATGAACCAATTTTAAAAAACTATTTATAAAATCATTTTTATTTAAATATATTTATTGACCTAATCTTGCGCATAGATTAGGATTTTTTATTTTTTATTTCTGTATACATACATACATATATATATATATATATATAATCGAAAATAATTATTTAGAAATTAGAAAAATATTTTATTTAAATCTAAATTTAAATTTTAAACTTCCAGCAAATTTTGAAAGAAAAATTTATTGTTTGAAATTTATTGTATAATTTTATAATTTAAAACAATGAAAAATCTAATTTTTTTTTATTACTGATGTTATTTAAAATATGTATAAAAATGGTTTTTCTAGTGATTTCAATGTATATTTATATGATTTTATAAAATTTAAAATGTATTTTATAATACATATATGAATTTATGTAATTATTTAAATGATAAATTGATTTAAATATGATTTAAAAATAATATATATAGATATAAATTTTATTTTTTATTTCTTTTGAAAATAATATGATTTCTAAACATCGTTATAAAATCTTATATTCATATTTTACATATTATAATATAGTATGTAACACCCCGATATTTTACGGGAAATATAATTAAAAAGAAATTAAAAGCGCATTTAGTACAGTGGTAAAAGTACATGTTGACTTCCTTAGTGACCAAGGACCAAGTCCCATTGTCACCCAAAATCTGGAGCGATTTTTTTTTAGCTGGTTCGTTTTTAGCGATTTTCCTAAGTATTTCAGCATTGTTTCCGACATATGGCGGCTTCCCATTCGCTCCAGTGATGTAATAAGATGAGATGGTCAAATTTCATTATTGAGTGATGTGTATGAGCTAGAATGGATAATCATTATGTGTATGAAAGAACTACATTTAATCTAAAATAATCTAACGGATTGTATTCACTCAAACAATATAGAAATAAACCATCTAACCTAAACTTAATCTTCTATTTAGTCGCCACCATAATTCTACAATAAAATTGGTGTGTATTATTCTTTATCATTTTCTCTACTAAATAAACAAATCTCTACTAAATTAAATTATCTATATTCAAGCAATTTTGGGATTTAGAAGAATCAAAGGGAGAAAGATTAAAGCAAAGCTTTTTTCAAATTTATGCAAGCTCAAGTGCCAAGTGAGTGGGAATCATATGAAATAGAAAAACAAAGTAGTTCAATTTCATTTCTTTTCTGGAATGTTAATATGAATTAATTTCTGTGATTAATTGAGAATGGATGTAAATTATTATAGCTTCTTCTTCTTCAGCCACTTCTCAAATTTAAGTCATGTTTGGTTTAAAATATCGAACATATAAATTGTATATTCACGTCTTATGGCATAAATAAGATTGAAATTTATGTAAATATTGTATCTTCTTCTTCTTCCACTTCTCAATTCTAATCCATGTTTAGGTTGAAATCTGGAACAAACAAATTTATTTTCATGTTTCATATCGTAAATAAGATTGGTTTAATTAAATTAAATTAGAATTTGTTATTCGATTTCTAATGGTAGAACAGGTTAGTTGAATAGATACAGAATATGTTACTTGAATAAAATTGTAGTTTTGATTGATATAATTACATAATCTTGAATAGGGTTTTGGAACAAAATTAGAAGTCCAATTGGCATAATTGTTTGTTTCATATGTGGCCTAAAAATGTAAAAGTGGAATTTTGTGTAATTAAATGGTTTATGGCTATTGGGTAAAAAAATTAGACAAATTAAATCTCTAAAAGGAGAACGTAAATTAGGGTTAAAAAGGTAAATCAAATGGACCCTGAAGGTTAGTGTAAATCTGTAACAAAATGGTATAGAAATTATAGACAAACCATACAGACTAAATGGACGTGAAATTGAAGTACCATTTTTGTAATAAAAAGGGAAATTATGAAATAACCAAATCGGATGTAAAAATGACCTAAAACAGATTAATGGGAATAAACAGTATATAAGCTGTAACAGTAAAATTAATTAATCTGGATAGGTGTTTTATGCAGTTAAGACCAAAATATAGTTTTGGCTGTATGTACTAGGAACGGGAAAGTAGGTTCGCAAGGATGTTTATTACCTTTCATAGGTTGCTAGTACGTAGGGTAAATAGCATTTGCAATCATAGGCTTCTTCAGGCAGATCAATGCGGATGGAACAGGACAAGCGTGCTCCAACGTAGGCTTCTTTAGGCAGACCGTTAGAGGATTTTGGACAGCTGACCCAGCTGCGGGTGTCTTGAAGGACTGACACTTTGGATAGGGTCAAGTTCATGTTGGTGACCGAGGAGACAGGAGGATAGGAGTATAGTTTGGTGGAGGCTAAGCGCAACTTGGGGGTCATGCGAGGTTGGTTGAGTCGGCGTCGATCAGACGTAAGAGGCATTTAGTCACAGTGCACGGGTGAAGAGCATGACTTTCACGATGTAGCATGCAGATAGGTAAGCATGACTTTCATGCTGTAGCATATGGATAGGTAAGGACAACAGGTCTGACAGGATGATTGACGTTTAGTATTACTGCATGGTTGACTTCCCTAGAGTGACCATGGACTTCGGCTTTTTAGGAACTGTATCTAAGAAGGGTTCACTGCATTATTTTATTCACCCTCTACGATATCCGGGGAAGGCCTGGAATTAAATTGTTTTATTCTTTCTGCTTCATTTTATTTCTCATTTACCAGATTATATGTCTGATCCATTCTTATTTTTCCTATTCTCCATAAATCATAGGAGGGCGGGTCTAGGTTGTAGTTTTTTGCAGCTTGGAGGGTCATTGGAGCAGTTGTTATCTTCAGCTTTTATTTCTTCTGTTTCATGCACTTCATTTTTCTTTTCCGTACTTTACTCTATATATAGGGACCTATATTGTGAACTTTGTTATGTTTTACGTTTTGGTGGAGACTACTTGGTACTTTTTGTTTTAGAAATAAATTTGGGATAGTTGCTTTTAATGAAGCTGTTTTGCTATTAATTTATAATCATCGAAAGTTTTCTTCCGCTAGAATATTTTACTCATTTTTATGTTGTTGCCTTAGTCACTATGCTATGTTATGGATTTTTATTTCACCCAACCATCCATGCTTCTAGTCATGTCTAATTTTCAGGGTGCCTAGAAGTGCGGGGTGTCACAGTTGGTATCAGAGCTAAGGTTTTGGCAATCCTAAAAATATTTTAAAAATATAAAGTTTTTCGAAATTTTTTTAAAGGATATTCCAAATAATACTTTTAAAAGTATATGCATATATTTTGGAAAAAAAAGAAATTTTAGAAATGGTCCCTCTACCTCTTCCTTCCTATCTTGAACTATTTTTGGAGTACCTAACCCCTTCTTTTTAATATACACAAGTAAAAATGTTTGAACCGTAAAATATCCTTGAAGTTCTAGGCCTTAATATGCCTGCTTGGTTCAGACCTTATTTGCAGGCTACTGCGCGAGCAGAGCCCCGGCTAGGGATGCTGCTCCGGCGGAAGGGGCTTCAGTTCATCTAACAGGCATTCTCGATTTTTTCAAGTTATGTGAGGACTACACCAGCTTAGGAGGCAAGTAGTTTCTTGGCATCGAGTCATATACTAAGGCAAGAGCTTGGATCCGTAGTTGTAAGCGGATATTTGGACTTATGGGATTAGAGGACTTGTCTTAGAGGTAGTTGGCTTCATGGCAGTTGCAGGGAGAGGCTCTTTGTTGGTGGGAGATTGTGGAGGCTGAGGTTGGTAATTTGATTTGGGCAGGTTTTCGTACTAGGTTCAAGACGAAATTCTTATCGCAGGCTGATGAGGAAGTGCAGCTAGAGAAATTTATGCAGCTCAAGTAAGGGGATATGACAGTTAAGGAATATGTTAATCAATTCAATGAGCTTGCTAGATTTGGACTAGACCTTATCAATACTCCTCACAAGAAGGTGCTGAAGTTTGCTATGGGTTTGATTCAGCCACTACGGAGTTTGGCGATAAGCCACATTCTAATGGGACCACTTTTGAGGGATTGGTAGAGATGGCTTTACTTGTCGATACTGAGAAGAAAGGAGATGTGGCGCAGAATAGTGATGGGAAGAAGCAGTGGAAAGGAAAGAGGAGAGGAGGAGGAGGGTCAGGTGGAAAAAGGAAAGTTCCAAGGAAGGACTGGAAGTGCAATACTTGTGGGAAACCATGTCATTTTGCTGAGGATTGTGGAGGGGCAGAAGAGCAACCGAGACTGAGGTGCTATCTTTGCGACCAAGTGGGGCATATGAAAAAGGACTGTCCATCGAAGCCCAAGGATAGTTCACAGACACCTTCACAGCTTTATCAGGCTTATGCTTTAGAGGCAGCTCCTTCCCTATTACTCGTCCGGTTATGGACAAGGAAAAAAGGTGATCATCGAAGGTGTGTTATCTATCTTTGATTTTCCTATTCGTACCTTATTTGATTCTGGAGCTTCACACTCCTTTATATCTAGTACTCTGGTAGAGGGTCTTGATCTTGATGCTTGCTTAGTGACTGACTCAGTAGTAGTATCAAATCTCGTAGGAGGATCGGCCTATTTGTCCATGTTATGTCCGGATTTGAAATTATTGTGTTGAGTTTGACTATAGTGCCTTTGTATTGGGCTTTTTGGGTTTGGGTTGATTCTTAGTATGGATTGGCTATCAATATATGGTGTTATTCTTGATTGCAATAAGAGGGTAGTGAGGATAGGGACCTATAGTAGACGTACCTTGGAGGTAACTTGTGATCCTAGAGGATCAGTCATGTTGAGCTACCTTTGTTCTCTTGACTTATCGCCCGATAGTTTGAGTTTGATACTCATTGTTAGAGACTTTCCAGATGTGTTCGAGGAGGTTGTTGGCCTTCCACCTAGAAGAGAGAATGAGTTCAAGATTTATCTTGTCGATAATGCTAAATCAGTTGCTTTACAGGTAAGGCATATGGCTCATAAGGAACGTCGTAAGTTGAGTAAGCAGATTGGAGAGCTTCTGGAGAAGGGCTTTAATCATAGGAGCATTTCTGAGTGGGACACACCTGTCGTCTTTGCTACTAAGGCGGATGGCTCTCTCAGGCTTCGGCTGGATTATTGGGAGCTTAATAAGCTGATGGGGAAGAATCATTATCCTCTTTTCCGTATAGACGATCTCTTCAATCAGCTTGTAGGAGCAAGGTATTTTCGCAACTCGATTTGGCCATGTGATTTCATTAGTTACGTGTGGCCGAGGATAGCATCGAGAAGATTGTATTTAGGACTCCGAATGGGTTATTTGAGGGGTTATTCATGCCATTTGGGCTAACCAATGCTCCAACATATTTTTTGGACCTGATGAGTCGAGTATTTCGTGAATCATTGAACAAGTTTATAGTGATGTTCATCGACAACATTTTGGTTGGTTCGTGCAACAAGGAGGAGCATACTGTTCACTTGGAAGAAGTTCTTAGGACCCTGCAAGCACATAAGTTGAAGGCAAAGTTCTCCAAGTGCCACTTTTAGAGGGATGAGGTTCGCTTTTTGGGACATATCATTTCGGAGGATGGACTTGCAGTAGATCCAACGAAAATGGTAGCAGTACAGGATTGGCATACCACTAAGAATGCCATAGACATAAGGAATTTCCTTAGTCTTATGGGCTATTATAGGAAGTTCATTAAGGACTTCGCTTGGGTATCAGCTCCAGTTACCCGTCTTACCAAGAAGAACTTAGCTTTTTCTTGGGATGCTAAGTGTGAGGATGCTTTTGGTCGATTGAAGGATGCTTTGACTACGCGTCTGTATTGGTATTACCAAATGGAACCAAGCCTTTCTTAGTTAATACGGATGCTTATGGTATGGGGCTAGGGGCGGTACTGATGCAAGAGGGTAGGGTAGTGTGCTATGGGAGCAGACAATTGAAAATGCATGAGAAGAACTACCCGACGCATGATTTTGAGTTGGCAACTATAGTTTTTGCTCTCAATTCTGGGAGGCGCTATCTCTTAAGAGAAAGATTTGAGCTTTTCACGGATCGTAAGTCTTTGAAGTATCTATTCTTTTAGAAAGACTTGAATTTGAGACAGCAAAGATGGATGGAGCTTTTAGCCTCTTATGACTTTGAGATTTCCTATACCTTGGCAAGGGTATTGTAGTGGCAGATGCGTTGAGTAGACGCAAAGTGGTTTTAAGTCCTCTTTTTTTGGAATGTAAGCATTTGAAGTACATTGCTACCTTTGATTCTAAACCTCCATTGGATTTAGCTTCAGGATTGTTTGCAGCCCTAGACGTCAAGCCTACTTTGATGGAGTAGATTAGAGCAAGGTAAGGTGAGGACGAAGAGTTCAAGGACATTTTAGATAAGCTTGGTAGAGGAGAGTCATCATCACATCTTAAGAGCTATACCATCGACACTAGGGGATGTCTTAAAAGGGATGGTAGACTTTGTGTTCCCCGTAGTGACGATTTAGTAGATGCGGTGTTGGCCGAGTCACATCATTCTAGGATGACAGTGCACCCTAGTGGTGATAAGATGTACCGGGATATGAAGAGAGTATTCTGTTGGCCTAGTATGAAGAAGAGGGTGGAGGAGTATGTATTAAAGTGCATCACTTTCTAAAGGGTAAAGGCAGAACAGAAGAAGCCCGAAGGACTGTTGCAACCATTGGATATTCCATTATGGAAATAGGAAAGCATCTCTATGGACTTCGTGGATGGATTATCAAGGTCACAGAGAGGGATCATGAGAATTTGGTCATTGTGGATAGATTGACAAAGAGCGCTCAATTTATACCCGTTAAGAGTAATAGGACAGAAGCTTCTTTAGCGACTCTTTACATAAGGGAGATAGTTAGGCTTCATGGAGTTCCCCCCAGCATTGTGAGCGATAGAGATCCATTATTGACCAACGAGTTTTGGAGGAGTCTTTAAAAAGCCTTGGGAACATAATTGAATCTGAGCATGGCATATTACCCCCAAACAGATGGACAGATTGAGAGGGTAAATAAGGTTTTGGAAGATTTGCTCAGATTGTGCATCATAGACTTCGGAGGCTCTTGGAAAGACCAACTACCTTTAGTGGAGTTCGCGTATAATAATAGTTATCAAGCAAACATTGGGATGGCACCGTTCGAGGCCCTCTATGGCAGACCATGTAGACCACCAGCCTGTTAGTGGGATACCACTGATAGGATCTTGCTTGGACCAGACTTGGTGAGGGAAACTTCCAAGAAGGTGGATTTGATTCGCAAGAGGTTGAAGACTGCACAAGATAGACAAAAGTCATATTCGGACAGAAAACATTCAGATTTGGAGTTTAAGGTTGGAGATATGGTTTTTGTCAAGGTTTCTCCTTTGAGAAACATTATGAGATTTGGCTCAGTGGGTAAGTTGGCACTAAGATTTGTAGGATCCTTTCCTATTACCGCATGGATTGGAAAAGTGGCATACAGAGTTGATCTTCCAAATAAGTCGGAAGGAGTTCACGATGTTTTTCATGTTTCAAATCCGAGGGAGTGTCTACATGATTCTGTAGTAGTAAGAGAACCTGATCAGCTAAGGGAAGTGGAGGTTAAGTGTGAATCACTTGTGCATCATACACCCACCCGTATATTGGAACATGGCGGCAAGAGATTACGCAACAAGGAAGTTTGTGTAGTGAAGGTTCGGTGGGGAGATGAACCCAAGGAGTGCCCATGGGAATTTGAAGACAGAATTCGAACTTCTTATCCTTTTCTATATGAAGGTACACTTCAAATATCCTATCTTTGATCTTTGATCTTTCCTTAGTTACGGTCTTTTCGATAATCTTTAGGTAAAACCTATGGATGGTAGCTTGGTTGTAAACATGTCATTAGGCATATTATGTTTGATGGATGAAAATGATTTCAAGTGGATGACAATGTTTGCAAATGGATGCATTGCATGCATTAGATAGATATTTATTAGGATAATCGGCCAACTAGGTACACATACCTGCATATGCGTGCATGTTATCTATTGCATTTGCACATGGTTGTATATATATGTATGTGTGTGCATAAATGGATGTTGCATATGAATGGTGCATTTGGGTGAATGATTGAAACATACATATAGAAATATCAATTATACTAGGGTAATTGCATACATTTGGTTGCATTAGGTAAGTTCATATGCATTTCACTTTGCATAAATCATAAATTTCATTAGTTAAAAATAAGGACAACGGTAGAAATGGATGATGGCTGAGTAGATGGATGTAGTTCTTGGATGTTGGTTGTTAATTACGTTCTTCCGTCTTTGGAGATTTCGAGGATGAAATCCTTTAACAGGGGAGAATCTAACACCCTGATATTTTAAGGGAAATATAATTAAAAAGAAATTAAAAGTGCATTTGGTACAGTGGTAAAGGCGCATGTCCTTAGTGACCAGGGATCAAATCTCGTTGTCGCCCAAAATCTAGAGCGATGTTTTTTAGCTGGTTCGTTTCCATCAATTTTCCTATGTATTTCGGCGTTGTTACAAACATGTGGCAGCTTCCCATTCGCTCCAGCGATGTAATAGGATTAGACGACTAAATTTTATTGGTTGAGTGATGTGTATGGGCTAGAATGGATAACCGTTAAGTGTATGAATGAACCAGATTTAATCTAAAATAATCTAATGGATTATATTCACTCAAACAATCTATAAATAAACCATCTAACCTAAACCTTATCTTTTATTCAGCCGTTGCTATAATTCTACAATAAATTAGTGTGTATTATTCTTCCTCCTTTTCTCTACTAAATAAACAAATCTCTACCAAATTAAATTATCTATGTTCAAGCAATTTGGGAAATTTAGAAGAATCAAAGGGAGAATGATTAAAGCAAAGCCTTTTTTAAATTTATGCAATCTCAAGTGCCAAGTGAGTGAGGATTAATATGAAATAGAAAACCAAAGTAGTTCAATATCAGTTCTTTTGTAGCATGTTATTATGAATTAATTTTTGTTATTAATTGAGAATATACGTAAATTATTGCCACTTCTTCTTCCACTTCTCAAATCTAATTCATGTTTGGTTTAAAATATGGGACATATAAATTGTTTATTCACGTTTTATGGCACAAATAAGATTACATTTATATAAATTATTGTATCTTCTTCTCCTTCCACTTCTCAATTCTAATTCATATTTGGGTTGAAATTTGGAACAAACAAATTGTTATTCATGTTTCATGGCGTAAACAAGATTAGTTTAATTAAATTGAATTAGAATTATTATTCAATTTCAAATGGTAGAATAGGTTAGTTGAATAAATTCAGAATATGTTACTTGAATAAAAAAAAAATTATTGTTATAATTATATAATTTTGAATGTGATTTTGGAACAAAATTGGGAAGTCTAATTGTCATAATTGTTTGCTTCATACGTGGCCTAAAAATGTAAAAGTGGAATTTTATGTAATTAAATGGTTTGTGTCTATTGAATAAAAATTTTGTGTAGATTAAATCTCTAAAAGGAGAACATAAATTAGGGTAAAAAAAATGTAAATTAAATGGACCCTAAAGGCTAGTGTAAATCTGCAACAAAATGGTATAAAAATTATGGACAAACCATGCAGATTGAACGGACGTGAAATTGAAATACCATTTAAATAAGAAAATGGGAAATTGAGGAATAAACAAAACGGATGTAAAAATGGCCCAAAGCAGATTAATGGAAATAAATGGTATGTAAACTGTAACGGTAAAATTAATCAATCTGGAAGTGATTTGGTAGGCAGACCTTGTAAAAGTCTGGATAGGTGTTTCATGCAGTTAAGACCAAGATATAGTTTTGGTTGTACGTACTAGGGGCAGGCAAGTCCGTTCGCAAGGATATTTGTTACCTTTCATAGGTTGCTAACACGTAGGATAGATAGCATCCGCAATCGTAGGCTTCTTCAAAAAGATCGACGTGGACGGAACAGGACAAGTATGCTCCGATGTAGGCTTCTTTAGGCAGATCGTTGTAGGATTTTGTGCAGTCGATCTAGCTGTGGGCACTCTTTCGAAGGACCGACACTTTGGATAGAGGCAAGTCCACATTGGTGATCGAGGAGACAGGAGGATAGGAGTCCAGTTTGGCGAAGCCAAAGGGCGACTTCACGATCCTGCCAGGTTGTTTGAGTTGTCGCTGGTCAGACGTAAGAGGCATTTAGTCACGGTGCATGGGTGAAGAGCATGAGTTTCACGCTATAGCACATGGATAGGTAAGGATAGCAGGTCCAATAGGTCGATTGATGTTTAGTATTACTACATGGTTGACTTCCCTAGAGTGACCACGGAGTTTGGCTTTTTAGGAACTGCATTTAAGAAGGATTCACTGTATTATATTATTCACCCTCTGCGATATCCAGGGAAGACCTGGAATTAAACTATTTTATTTTTTTTGCTTCATTGTATTTCTCATTTAACAGATTATATGTCTGACCCATTCTTATTTTTTCTATTTTCCCTAAATCACAGGTGGGCAGGTCTAGGTTACAGTTCTTTGTAGCTTGGAGGGTTATTGGAGCAATTGTTATCTTCAACTTTTGTTTCTTTTGTTTCATGTACTTCATTTCTCTTTTCCGTATTTTACTATATGTATGGGGACCTATATTGTGAACTTTGTTACGTTTTATATTTTGGTGGAGACTACTTGGTACTTTTGGTTTCAGAAATAAATTTAGGATAATATTGTTTTTAATGAAGTTGTTTTGCTATTAATTTATAATTAGTGAAAGTTCTCTTCTGCTATAATATTTAATCATTTTATGATGTTTCCTTGGTATCTGTGCTATGTTATGGGCTTTAATTTCACCCGACCACCGGTGCTTCTAGTTATGTCTAATTTTTGGGGTGCCTAGAGGTGCGGGGTGTCGCATAGTATTTAAAGTATAAACTATATAAATATATGTGCATATCATATACTTTTTTGAATTATGAGTCATATTGTATAGTGATGAATTATCATAACTTTTTTAGAAACATATATATGTGTGTGCGTGTGTGTATGTCTGTATGTACGTGTTTGTATGTGTACATATAACCAAACTAACATAGAGCAATAAATCAACATATTGGATTCATCACCTAACTAACGATAACACACACACACACACACACACACACACATATATATATATATATAATGAGCACTATAAATATAAGTGAATATTTATAGTTAATTAGAAACATATCTTATAGCCAAATCCCTTAAGCATGCCTTGAAACAATGATGTAAGCTTCTAGAAATGATTTCTAATCCAATAGAGTGCTAGTCCTGGAACCGTTCACCTCTAGCTAACGGATAGGAGCTAAATTGGTTTGATTTAAGCTTGGGAGACTAGAGAGATGGAGGGGGAAGTCAGTAACAAAAAGGAATAGGATGGAGGCTCCAAAAAAATCCCTATTAGACGGAGGAAGATGTTATCCGGCATTTTGACCCAACTAATTGGACAAGTTAGATTCGATTATCGTCAAGGTTAGTAAGTCCATAGCGATGATTGTGGGGTCCAAAAGTTGAGTACAGATGGCAATATGAAGCAATAATCAAATGGAATTGGGAGATATGCAATACAGAATGTTCAAAGTATGGAATATAGTTCAACATAAAGGAGCGATCGGCTATAGCCATTCTCCCATATAAGGATCGACATGTTTCAGGAAGCAAGTGCAATTCAATAGAAAACAATCAATATCTCAAGATCCATTAGCCCAATGCATATGAAATTTTGTGAGAAAGATGTGGAGAACCTACCCTAGAGATTGCACCTCAAAAGGATGGTATAAGAGTGATCAGCCCTCTTTCCTCAATAGGGATTGGCTAAAATCCGAGAACATTCACACTGAAGCAAAGATCGAGCAATAACTCAAGTTCTACTAACCCAATTAGCATGAAACTTGGAGGCTAAGCTCATCACAGTATAGGAAAGTTACCGTAGGGATCACACACCAAAATTCCCTCAAAATAGAGAATGGCACTGATCCCTATTCTTTAGGAACAAGGCTATGCAATCCCTCTGGTGGGTCCATATGGTTTTGGAGATCCTTCTGCCGAATTTTCAGGGAGATATTTCACCATTTTCCTCTATAAATACAGGCTTGGTTGTTCATTTTTAGGACTTTTTTGCTACTAGATGCTTTGTACTCTATTGTAACTTAGGATTTTTATCTGATCCCTATTTTACTTAGCTTACAAAGTGATTAATAAAGCAACTTATTCAAAGCGGACTTAGACAAACAACGCTGAACAACTATAAATCGCTGTGCTCGTGTTATTGCTTTGATTTACTTCTATTTCACTGCTATTTTCCTTTGTTTTCATTCTAGATTCTTCATTTATTTCTCTTCAAAACTTCTATTGGGTGTTTATGCCAACTTTTGTTCCAAACAGTTTGAAGCTTTTACTGAGAGGCTAGATTCTCAGCCTTATTTGGATCCCTTTATTGCTACTAAATTGCATTAATCCCCTAAAGAGATTAGAAATTATCTTTATGAAGCTTGTTGTTCTATTTAGATTTGCAAAAGTCTAAGGAAAACTATCGATAATGAGTAGGAATACCAGATCTTGATCTCAAAACACCGAAGGAAACGAGAACGCTAGCATTAGTATGGAGGCCCGAGTAATCACCAGTAGATATGAATGCTACCAACCCAATTGATGTCCTGAATCCGGTTGATTCAATCATAAGAGCTAAATTTCAGAATCTAATGAGAGAGCTAGTGGATAGTCACCAATAGTTGAATCCGCAAATTTATGCTAATATAAATCTAATGGACCAACTCAGTCAGCAACAACACAGGAAAGCTAGGAGGGACCCTACCCCACATTCTACATCAAAGAGCTTTAGTTCAGTAGATGATTACCATAGGAGCAAGTGCCTCAGGATTGATGGATATGACACAGGAGCTTCAAGACATCAATAGGCAAACCCACCTGGTCTACCGAGACTGATCGGTGTCGATCCCTCCTTCAAAGGAGGGAGCCTACCTTTCCATGTCGAAGCCAAAGCTAGAGCTATTGAGATTGATCTAGATGCTAAAGTTTAGATGGATGCAGACCAATAGCCTCTCTAGAATGACGATAAACAACCCATATACTCAACTGAACCATTCACATGAGGTGGAGCACAACCACCGCTTAGCTCCAACTATCCAAACACTAGACCTGTCAGCTATGGTTGGACAGCTAGTGAGGGAGAGCCAAAGATTGACCAATGTTGGTTGGGGGATCTCAAGAAGCCATACCTCATTCACTGACAATTACATGCAGAGTATCCAAGGAGGTTCAGTATGCCATCGATGCCTGCTTATAAGGGAAAAACTAACCCCAAGCATCATATCATGAGATATGAATGGCTAATGGATTCTGCATGAGCTTATGGACCACAAAATGTGGATCTTTTCCTATTACTCTCTTTGGCATAGCAATAATGTGGTTTACGAGATTACCCCCATAGTCAATCTCTAGATTGATGATTTAGCAACAAAGTTTGTGGAGCAGTTTCGTATGCACGCAACTCACCCTAAGGATGTAATGTCTCTATCCAGCGTAATCAAGGCTCCGAGAGAATAACTGAAAGATTATTTGGAGAGATTTCATATAACTGTCACAGAAGTCAACAATCTAAATGACCATCTAATATTGATAGTGGTAACGAGAGGGATTAATCTAGAATCTGACTTTGGCAATTGGTTATTTGGCAAACCACCTACAACGTTAGAGAATTTCTATGCAAAAGCAGCTCGGTATTTAAGGATAGATAAAGTCAGATGCTCTAGGAAGAAGTATGCTACAGGACCAAGTGGAGAAAGAGTATAGAGTAACATTACGGTGAAGCAATTTGGTGATAGCTTTTGGAAAGTTCAAGTGAATGTCCAAAATAAACTCAATCAATAAAAAAAAGGCGGTGATAGGAACCGTGAAAGAAAAGGAGATTCTGGAAAAGGAAAACCTAGGATTCCAATGTATGATAGCTACACACCACTAAATACATCTCTAGAGAATGTCCATTTGTCTACCTGCAATACCTTGCAGCATAGGAAGCCACCTCCGAAAGAATCGACGAAGAAGAAAATGCAAATTGGAAAAAATTACCGGTTCCACGAATGTTATGACATAACATGAATGAATGTAGGCATCTCTAGGATGTTATCGAGAAGCTGATTTGGAAAAGTAAGTTGCAGCAGTTTGTTAAAGCCTCACTATATGACAGGCAGGGGACATCCGACCCCAACTGAGAACAAGCTCCACACAGGGCTGAGGAGCCTGCACGGACTGGTGGAAGATTAGTAATCAATATGATAGTTGGAGGACCGCATCCAGCTGATAAGAGTTGGCATGAGATGGAGTGCTATGCTAGCGCAATCAAGCATATGAATTTTGAACATTGTTCGAATATTGAAGATGGAGCCATGGAAAAATAGCAGCATACAATGGCAGATTTCATTGCATTCAGAAACAGAGATGCAGATATAGTAAATGCACTAATGATCGACCCAACGATCATTTTGGCCATGATAGGCCCCGACTTAGTAAGAAGGATTTTAGTTGATTGTCAACGTTCCATTAATACAATTTTAAGAAAGACTTATGACTAATTGAGGATGGAAGCCATGGACTTGAAATTGTCTAAATCCCGCATTCATGTCTATAACGATGTCGTGACCGAAGCTATCGGGTATATTGGCTCTCCAATGGATTTTACCATTTCTTGTCTTGAATGTTGCCTCTCCATACAATGCTTTTCTAGGCCGACCAGCCCTAGCTGAATTCCACGCAGCTCTTTCCCTATGGTGTTTGACTTTGAATTTCCCAACTGATAGCGCCGTTTGAGTTGTGCATGTTGATCAGGCAACCGGACGTGCCTATTATGTGGCTGAGTTGAGAGACGCTCAATGAAAAGAGAAAGGTAAGGGTGTGGACAAATCTCTCCACATACAAACCGTCGAAGATTGACAACCAGCGCCCGAGCCTTAGCTCAGGCACCACAGTCGCTTCAATTGAGACAAGATCTGAGGTATGATGAGGAGGAGCCCAAAAAGACCAAGGCTGGACTAGGTGAGCTAACGATTGACATCACGGTCATCCATGACGACCCGTCACAGATCCTAAAGATCGCATCACAGCTAGCCCTCAATGATGAAAGAACTTATTGGTTTTCTCTGAGCGAATACTAAAGTGTTCGCTTGGACTTACTCTAACATGTGTGGGATCTCGCCTGCTATTGCGAGCCATGCATTAAATATCGACCCGAGTCATGTCCCGGTGAAATAAAAAAGGCATGGCATAGATCCGAAAAGATCTGCTCCCCTTAAAGAGAAGGTGGATAGGATCAAAAGAAACGGGTTCATTTGTGACGCCCTCTACCCTAGATGGGTATCTAATCATGTACTTGTAAGAAAGGAAAATTTAAAGCGGCGGACATGTGTTGATTACTCGGACTTGAAATGGTGTGCCCAACCCTTTCCAATGGTTGACCGGTTGGTAGACTCAACTACAGGACACGAATTTCCATCTTTCACCGATGCTTACTCTAGAGATAACCAAATTCCGATGCATATTACCGATCAGAAGCACACCAACTTCATTACCGATGTTGAATTGTATTGCTATATGGTAATGCGATTTGGATTGAAGAATGTTGGAGTGATCTTTCAACGCCTAGTCGACAAAATGTTTAAAGATCAAATTGGAAAGACGATGGAAGTTTACACGGATGACATGCTCATGAAGTCATGACGATGAAGCGACCGCATTAAAGACTTGGCAGAAATGTTAGATATCCTTCGATGTTACAAAATGAAGATCAATCCTCTAAAGTATTCTTTTGGTGTTGCATCAGGATATTTCTTGGGTTTCATCTTCAATGCTTAGGGAATCGAAATTAATCCCGAGAAGATTTAAGCAATTTGTAATATCCAAGTGTCGATGACCATCAAACAAGTAGTAGCCTAAATAAGAAGGTTGCCACCTTAAGTCGATATATTTCCAAAGTCAATAATAAATGCATTTCATTCCTTGACTTGATTAGAAGAGGGAAAAGGAACTTTGAATGGACGTAGGATTGTGAAGACACATTCCAAGCTTTGATGATCATTTAGAGAGGCCTCCCATCTTGTTAAAGCCAGTGGATCATGAAGACTTGTATGCCTACTTGATCATGTCGGTACTTGCCGCATTGCTTCGCGAAGAGAATCGGATCCAGAATCCGATCTATTATGTTAGCAAACGATTAACAGGAGCTGAAAGGAACTATCCGAAGATAGATAAATTATCATACTTCTTATTGATCACTTCATGAAGGCTCCGCTTTTGTTTTTAGATTCATCCTATCAACATTTACATTGATCAGCCGTTACGACAGGTCCTATAGCAACCTGAGATGTTTGGAAGGTTACTCAAGTGGAGCATCGAGCTGAGTCAATTCGACATTACTTATCTCCCTTGGAGAGCTATCCAGGTACAGGCACCGGCGGACTTTACAGTAGAATTCGCTACACAAGATGATCTACCAGAGAGCGGTGGAGCCCCTACCATTTGGTGGAAAATGTATACTAATGGAGCATCAAATGATCGTTGTTTTGGAGCCAGAATCGTGTTAGTAACTCTGAAAAATCAATCAATTTTCTACGCTATGAAACTTGACTTCCCTGCAAGGAACAATGAAAGGAGTATAAAGCTCTGATTGCTGGACTCATACTTGCTAGAGAACAGAGGATAAAATCTATTGAAATCTTTTGCAACTCACAGTTGGTAGTATATCAAGTTAGGGAAGATTGCCAAGCTAAAGAAGAGCGATTTGCCACCGTACCTTATCTAAGTCTAAAAGTTATTGATTGGCTTTTAATATTATGACATGATGCATATTCCCTAGGATTAAAACAACGAGGCCGTCTCATTGGCAAAAGCACTAGGGATCCACAACAAAAAGGCTTGGTTCCAATCGAAGTACTAGTCGCTGCGAGCATAAACCCGATGGAAATCGACTGGGTACTATAGACGGAGCCAGAAAAAGAGTCGTGGATGACTCTGATTAAATACTACTTGCTGTAGGGAGTCCTTCTCGAGTGAAGGAATGAAAGGCATCAAGTCCATCGCAAAGCTTCGTGATATATCATTCAGGAAGGAGTCATGTATAGAAAGGATTTCTCTGTTCCCTGCTCCAATATATCGCTCATGGTGAAATAAAGCGAGTCCTAAAAGAAGTTCATGAAGGGGAATGTGGTAATCACACCAGGTGCAGACCCTAGCAAAGAAAATACTCTATTATAGGTAATATTAGTCGATTATCAATTGAGAAGCTGCTTATTAAGCTAGGCGATGTGACAAGTGCTTGATCTATGCTAAAGTCCCGAGAGCTCCGCTGACGGAAATCACACAAAAGGTAAGTCCATGGCCATTTTCCATATGATGTATAAATTTTGTTGGTTCCTTACCTATCTCAAAAGGTGGTGTGAAGTATGCCATCGTCGCAGTTGATTACTTTACCAAATGGGCCGAAGCGAAACCTTTGGCCACAATCATGATAAAGAAAGTAATCAACTCCACTGTCTTGTATATCATCTATCATTTTGGCCTTCCACGAACCATTGTAACTAATAATGGAACTCAATTCGACGGCGTTGAATTCAAATATTTCTACCATCGGCGTCATAGTAAGAAGAGATTTGCGATAGTTTCTGATCCTTAAGCAAATAGACAAGTGAAAGCTGTGAACAAAATCTTAAAGTCCATTCTAAAGAAGCATTTGGAAAAGGCTAAAGGCAAGTGGGTGGATGAACTTCTAACAGCATTATGGGCTTATAGAACCACCCATAAATCCACGACTGGTCATACTCCATTCGCTCTTGCTTACAGCTCCGAAGCCATCATTCCTGTTGAACTCAAAGTTCCTTCTCAATGAGAGAGCCTACTACAATCCCAAAACGAATAGATATTTCCTTTTTGAGTCTCTAGACTTTGTAGATGAGAAGCGCAAGAAGCTAATTTGAGGGTAGCTGCACATCGACACCGAATCGGTCGACGCTACAACACTAAAGTCCGACCTAGAATCTTTGAAACTGATGACCTTGTCTTCAAACAGGTCTTTTCTACCTAGTCACACCTAAATCCTACTGGGAAGGACCATATGTCATTGAACAAAGACTCGGAGAGGGAACTTTCAAACTAGCGACTGTTGATGGCGTCACACTCCCAATAGCGTGGAATAGCAAGAATTTGCGACGCTATTTCACTTTGTTTATTATCTTTTATTCAGTTGTATTCAATTTATGAATTTTCTTTAGCGTTTGATTTTCCAAATTTGTAATAAGATAGATTATGTCATTTCTTTCTATTTGGTAAATAAAGTTCAAAATTTCCTCCATATCTGTAATTGCTGTAACATTACATATTAGTTATAATATCTGACTAACTAATATTGACATGTCTAAGCAGGTTCCCAAAGTTTGGAGCTAACCGATTACATTAGTTCACGGTAGAACTAAATAAAATAAATATGGCCCGACCATTCAATTGGCAATTCTTGCTCACAACCCAATGGATGGAATATCTAATGAGGAGTGGATATGACTAGAGCATCCGATAACCAAGTTAATCCTATTGAGTGATAGGACAAACATAAACCAAAAGCGATCGTAATACGACTGATCGCTCACTAAGTTAAACCTCAAATTTGAGGGGAAATCAATCAATTAAGGAAAATGCGATCCGACTATTTATCGAAATAACTCTAGGTCCCCATAGTGCAAACTGGAGTATGAACAAATAGTTGGGTGCTATTCGACCACCTGTCGATTAACTTTTATCCCCAGAGTGCGGATATGAGTATAAACGAATATTTGAGTATGGTTCGACCACTCACTATTCCATAAACACGGACCTAAAACCGACAGAAGGAGCATAAACTCGCTAAGGATGGAGTTTAACCATCCATTGTCTAACTCCGCTAACCCAAGAATTGGGCCAGGAGTATAATCACTCAAATCGCTAAATCCGACAGCTAATAGTAGGGCTTGAGCCTTATGTTTGGTACGACTAAAGGCCACGACCACATGAGGCCTTGGGATAGAATTAACTGATTATCATCCGAATCAACGAGCAATGAATTACTAGTACATTTAATGGAAAAGTAATAGCTTGACTACTTAGATCAAATTCACATAAGAGTATGACAGAAAACAAAGAACTTTTATTTGCATAATAAACTTCAAAATTGTAGTACAAAGTTTATTCAAAAGCGGGGGCTGTACCCGCACAATCACTTGCCAACAAAAAGAGAAAAAACAGTTATACTAGTTATATAAAAAATAAGTTGAAGCAATGACTATTTCTTCTTCCCTTTCTCCCTTCTAGATTTCTTGGGAGTGGCACCACTCAAACTTTCTCCTATCCTTTTCCTTGATCCTCTGCCGCCCTTGGTAGGAGAGCTCTCAGATGTTGAAGGGAGTTCTTTGGGAACCGACCCTTTGGATGGAATGGCTTGAAGTTGAATGATATTTGGATCACTGATTTCAATGTCAACGTGTTCAGCCTTTGCTTTTTTCTTCAGTAACCCCTCTCTCTCTTTTAAGCTAAGCTCATCAGTATGTTCGATGACACCAGTGATCACCAGCCATCTGATTCATTTGACAATGGCGGGTCATCTGCTTTTTCATCACCAAGCCTTTGATAATTTAAGCTCAGGGTGTTGGAATGTCAGCGACCGTTGGAATTTCAGTAGATTTCGATTGTTGCTCTACGGTAGCACTACTTCCTACAGTCTAGCTAGAACCCGGAAGACTCGCAGATTAGCAAAAAAAAAGATAAGCCCATGACTATTGGACATGAGGAATGTAGTCTCTTAAATAATGGAGAACAAAGTGGGAAACCTGTATCCAGTTGATTTTCAGTTGTCATCGGAGTGCTCCCCTATAGAATAGGAGTTAGCATCTTTGATTAATATCTAGGTAGGTCTAGATTATAGCTTAGATCTTATCTCGTGCTAAGAGAAACTAATGCTCCAACCATTTGAAGTGCAGAGGGATCTTTTTTATCAGACTCCAAAGACTCAGCAATATTTCTCCCTTTGCCAGAGGGTGCTAAATTTCAAAGTATCGGAGTCTCGCAGTAGCAAGGTCTAAAGTTCATCCCCGTGAAGAATCTCCTGCACCACCTTCTCTTCATTTAAAGTAGCTTCACTGAGGGTTTTCTTCTTCATTTCAATAAGGTATTCCCAAGCCTCGAAGAGATATTCAAGATAGCCGTCTTATGGAAACTCAGATCATAATGAATTAAGATTTTAGCATTATATTCCACGACTAGAGGATTGAACATGTCCTTAATTTCATTTCAACTAACTTCTTTGGCATCTTCTAACCGGGCCTCGATCTGGTATCTAATTTCATTGCAACCTGCTTCTCTTGCTTCTTCTTTGAGGATATTAATTTGAGCATGTTGCTCGTTAAGCTTCGAACTTTGACGGCCTCTTTGCAATATCTCTGCGACTCTTTCGGAGCTTCGAGCTTCTCTTTCTTCTCTTTTTTAAGGAGTTCTCCAAGTTCCTCAACATGGAAGGCCTAAATATTTTTCTCCTTTTGCAGTATGTCTTTTCCAAAGCAAGCACACCACTGTGGTTGAGGGTAGCATCCAGTTCCTTTTTATGAACTGCTTCTAGATGACTAATCGCCTCAGATGTTTCTTTGGCACTCTTTTCTGCCGTGATCTTCACTATCAACTTCGAGATTTCATTGTCTTGATGTTTAATTATATCTTTGTCATGGATCATCTCTAGCTTGAGATGATCAATTTCGTGTTGTCTCTCGAAATACACCTTATTTTTTTTCGGCTAAGCGCTAAAATGCTTCATACTGCATAAAAACGTCATTGACGCATGCAAGGGAACTCACTTTCGCACTCGTTAGAATTGTATAAATAGACGAAAGGAACCTAAGCCCAGCAAATTTTAGGAAAATTGACGTTAAGTTCGACCAATTTCTCTGTTATGGAAGCCTCAAGAGCTGTAGTAGGCAAAAAAAGATCAGAATTAACAAGTGGGCATTTGGTTGACCTATGATTGCGAGAATGCCTAGAATTAGAGAACTGCTCAGGCAGCACAACAATTTGAGGAGCTTGGAAAGAAGTCTGATTGTCGCTATGTATAGGAAGATTAAACTGAGCTTCCTAGTGAGAAATTGAGATCGGGACTTATGTTTGGAAGATGAAGACTCCCTCGAATGACAACTTCTTTCCCGTCCGTTATCTTTCCCTTTATGCCTACTCGATTCTGAACTACGTCCAGATCCATACTGTGTTGACAAGCTCCTCAAGCGATCGAAAGCATAAGATTGAGATATCGCACCTGCAAACCAAACAACTGTGTATAATGGCCATCGAACTAAAGATAGACGAAAATCGTGCAATGAAATGTGTGTGATTGTGAGTGTCCTAATGTCCCTCCGACGGACCAGTTGTTGCAATCTTGCTCGTACGAGTTTTCTCCCATTTGCTTATAGGAAGAATGTCATCACCTCTCCAGTTAGGAGTATTAAGCCCTCAATATTGATGTTGGAAAAGTCATAAGTAATGATATCATCAGGGATTAGAAGATTCGGGAACCCTTCCATTGAGCTTTCTAAATGGTGAGAGGAGGATCCTTCGACAATAGAAGTGATTATAAACTCAGGCTCTTTAGCAGTTCTTCTCCTACGGAATTTATATGCGGGCTTCTTTCTTCTCCTTATTGGCATGAGAGATCGTATGCCTTGTAATGGTTCGACCACCGGCGCTTTGCCCGGACCTACATCAGTGCCACTTTGGCGTCATCCTGAGACCTCTCAACTGGGGACACGATAGGGCTATTGCTGCTACCTTCTCATTTCGCTACATTTCTTGGTGGTGTAGTGCTTCGTGGAAGCCCAATGTTGTGACCTTCTTCTAGAAGCCCATACAAAGATAACCATTCATAGGTCACAAGGGATCTGATGTCACTACCTTCAACTGGAGTGGCACGAATTGCAGAAATCGCCCTTGAAAAGCTATCACCTTCTAGACGTGGATGGACACTTGTGAATTTTCAGAATATAAGTTAGTTCGTGATACGAATTGGACTAAAGAATATGAGTTTTAAGTAAAGATATCACTTATGTCCTTTCAACCATCGCCTCGCAAAGCTACGCGGCCAATGAACGAAAAAACATTCGTTTTCAAAGATGCTGAGCTTGTCCTAAGCGCTAGTTAGAATTTGATAGTTGAGCCAATGCTCAAGAAAAGTGTAAGAGAGGCTGCATGTATATCGTTTGAAGTTGTAAATAAAACTGATGTCCTCAGGAGTAGGCGGGCAGAATAAAACATCCATAAATAGTAAGAACGTGACATGGAGAAAAGCATAGCTATTTGAGTTCAGTTGGGAAGGAGCTATTCCTAAATAATTTAGTGTTTCATGGATGAAATAATTGAAAGATGGCACGCATTCATCCTAGCACATGAATTTATTACATGTCATATATCCCTTTAGGGGAAAATGAGCTCTATCATTCACTAAAGAGACCAGAATATCTCCAAATGGAATCCCATGTTTAGAGCATAGTCTATAAAGAGCGGCCTTGCCAGTTCTGGAGGTTTGAGAATTCATTGGGTTATCTAGAAATATAGCGCCTTCTACAACATTGGGGGCATGACTTATATCTTCCGTCGAAAGGACAGGAATATTGGAAAAAAGGTCCATCGAAAACCTTCGGTTGCTCAAATTGACGATCAGGAGAAAGTCTTCTATAAACAGTTGTGGTACTCGACTCAGTTCCAAGATTGTCAAGTTAAAGAGGTTGTCCAGAAGGCATTGCAGACAAATGCTTTAAACGTCTGGAGCCCATATCAACTAAACTCAGTATATAATCGATATTAGAAAATTTTACCTATCACCATATGTTAAGTGTGAACTGGTGTGGTGCAGTTTTGTGCAATGTAGCGATAAAAGACTCAAAATTAAAAGAAAACGTAAGAAGTGACGAGACTTTGGATTTTGACCAGAATGACCATCATCGTTGATCGTCTTAACTGGCGTTTAGATTGATCGGTTGTGTAAGCTTGTGGATCGTCCATCGGTATGTCAAAGTGTGAAGTCCATTATTAGACTCTATGTGTCAAATTTTAGTTCATGTCCTAAGTCCCAGGAGTTTGGTTGTTTAACTTTGAGTTCGATATTGGATATGCAAGCTATGTTGTTCATTATCAACATATGTTCAAGTTCATTGGGATAACATTGGTTCTAATTTTTTCAAACAAGTGAATATGAGTTGGTTTTCAAGTTCAATTCAAAGCTTAGAATCGACCAAGTAGAAATAGCCAATCCCTATGTATGCGATGCCTATTTATGTTGGTCCATATCCCTTATAACAACTGATCCCTCTTAACTTCACAAAGCAACCGACCCCACCATACTCTAAAACAACCGATCCCTCCTTATATGCTCAATAGCAGATCCCTCATCCAAGTGGTACTTCAGCCGAACCCTGGTTTGCATTAGTAACCAACCGACCCCTATGCCTAACCCAGCATAACCGATCCCTCTTCAAACTTCAACTACTGAGCCCTCAACTTCAACTTCTTCACACTCCCATCAAGCATCCACTTCGATCCCTTTCCTTTACAAATGTGCACGATGGATCCTACCACTCTTTACCTCATTGAACATTGCATCGTCATCATCCATCTTGTCCCTTCCTTAACCCATGGTTACTGCAATCGAACCCAATTCTCGTCATAAGTTAAAGGTTAAAAATTAGAAAACCTACCACCATATATGTGTGTTTGTGTGTTTGTGTGCTAGTGGTAATGATGAATGGCTTGGAGATGATCCAAATTGAAGGAAGGAGGAATTGGATTCGTAGAGGTATGTTGGATTGCAATAAATTTTGTTTCAAAGCTAAAGAAGAAGAGAAGGGGAAGGGTTCGATTTTAATGGCAAAATAAGGAGTGTTCGCTATAGGAAAGGATAAGAGAAAATGGAAGTGAAATGAAGTGAAGTGTGGGAAGGACAATGTTGGCTTATATATGGAGCTTGAGGGCTCAGCCTACCTTGTTTTCTTCATGAAGGCAGAAGAAAGGAAGAAAAGATCAACTAGAAGAATGCCAATCCTTATGAACATATAAAAAGGAAGGGGGTTAACTAAAAGATTGTCGATTACTATATACACTAAAAAAAGAGATTGGCCATCAGCCTATGTGCATGCAAACATGGACATGGAAGTTATGTATGGTACATATATGCAAAAATGCAATGAAACTGCATCTAATCCAATGAAAATTAATGACGACCCATGAGCATGCAAACGCGTCTGGGAGCCAGCAACAAGAACGTGTACCCGAATTCGCATGTGTATATTCTAAAAGTTCAATTTTTATTATCGATAGAAATTGAATTCAAACCTGAAGCTTTCAAGATCAAAACCAGATCAGGTAGCCAAAGTTTTCTAATGTCGTAGAACTAGACAAAGAAATCAGCTGATGGAATATAATCCTGAATTTATACTATTGGAGATCGACCAAGTATTATGATAATAAAGAAGAGGTACAACACTTAGGGAAACAATTCAATCACTGGATGGATTTCTTTCTGATGGCTCTAACTTGCTTTGATTCAAAGCACATCAAGTTTTGCACAAGACGTAGTTTGGGGGGGCAAGTGTTATCCGACACTTTGACTCGGCTATATTCAAATTGATTAGACAAGTTAGATTCGATTATCGTCGAGCCCAGTAAGTCTAGAGTGATGATTGTAGGGTCTAGAAGTCGAATACATATGGTAATATGAAGCCATGATCGAATGAAATTGAGAGATATGCAATGCAGAATGTTCGAAGTATGGAATATACTTCAATATAGAGAAGGGATCGGCTAAACCGTTCTCCAATATCTCAAGATCCATAAGCCTAGTGCATATGAAATTTTATGAGCAAGACGTAGGGATCCTAGGGAGCCTACCTAGGGATCGCACCTTAAAAGGATGGAATAAAAGAGATTGGCCCTCCTCTTTAAAGAGGGATCGGCTAAAATCAAAGAATAATTCACATTGAAGTAAAGATCGAGTAATAACTCAAGTTCTACTAATCCACTTGGCATGAAACTTGGAGGCTAAGCACATTACAACATGGGAAGGCTAATGTAGAGATCACACCCCCAAATTCCTTCAAAATATGGATCGGTATCAATCCCTGTTCCACAGGATCTGGGTCATGCAATCCCCCTAATGTGTCGATATGGTTTTAGAGATCCTTCTACCGAATTTTCTGGGAGATATTTCACCATTTTTGTCTATAAGTACATGCCTGGTTGTTCATTTCCATGACTTTTGCACTGATATATGCTTTTTACTATATTGTAACAAAGGACTTTTATTTGATCCTTATTGTACTCAATTTACAAAGTGATTAATAAAGCAATCTATTCAAGTGGACTTAGACAAACAACGACGAACCATAATAAATTGTTGTGCTCGTGATATTGCTTTGATTTACTTTTATTTCATTGCTATTTTCCTCTGTTTTCATTCTAGATTCTTCATTTATTTCTCTTTAAAACTTCTTTTAGGTGTTTATGCCAACTTTTGGTGTAAACAATTTGGTGCTTTCACTGAGAGGCTAGATTCTCAACCTTATTTGGATCCCTTTGTTGCTACTGAATTGTATAAATTCCCTTAAGAGATCCGCAATTGTCTTTAAGAAGCCTGTTATTCTATTCAGAATTGCAAAAGTCTAAGGAAAACTACCAACATTGGGTAGAAATACAAGTTCTAAATCACAAAACATTGAAGGAAACGAGAATGCTTGTATCCAGTAGGGAGGCCCGAGTGATCAACCAGCCGAATTTTTAGGGAAATATTTCGCCATCTTCGTCTATAAATACAGGCTTGGTTGTTTATTTTCAGGAATTTTATGCTGCTGGTAGCTTTGTGCTCTATTGTAACTATGGATTTTTATTTGATTCTTATTATGCTCAGTTTACATAGTGATCTATAAAGTAATCTATTTAAAGTGGACGTAGGGAAACAATGTCGAACCATTATAAATCGATATGCTTGTGGTATTGCTTTGATTTTAGCTATCTCACTGCTATTTTCCTTTGTTTTTATTTTAGATTCTTCATTTATTTCTCTTTAAAACTTCAATTAGGTGTTTGTGCCAACTTTTGGTGTAAACAGAAGAGATGTTTAAATAAAGGAAGAAAATAAGAGATTTTAGGATCATATCCATGTCCTTCCATCTCAGCCATCCATCTCTATTTCTCTTTAGCCCATCTAGTAGCCACCCCCTGCCTCATATTTCAGCCGATCATAGTAGCCTCATGATGGGCCATAAACCCATTTAGAGTCCAAATGGATACTTTGCATTTTAAATTTATTTTAAAACGCTTATCGATATCGTATATGGATTAATGTATTTATATCTTTCATAAATACATTTAATATTCATTTATCAAATAAAATAAAATTTATAAATATTATTTCATAAATATTATTTAGTTCAATCAATTTATAACTATTATAAATTAATTAAATCATTTGGTCAAAGGAGATTCATTATTTTTGGTTCTGTGGCTCGTTAGATGTAAATTTTGATAAGCGATTAATATCGAACTATCGAATATTAATGTTGATACATCACTTGGAAAATGGTGTGACATTTTTGTCAAATTTATCGTTTACCTGGTTTGGTAAAATATAATTTTACTTTATTAAGCATTATCCGGTTATGACTATTATTTACACCAATTCTCTTCGCCAAAACTATGACACTTTGGACTTATAGAATTTGGTAATGGTCAATATTCCAACATGGCCCATATTCAACTCTATAGTCCAAATATAAAGTCTTTGGTTTAATAGTAATAAATATTAATCGAACTACTCTGGCTAGAGATTTTAACTTTGAGTTGACTTGTTAACCGTGATACTAATCCCATATAAGCGAGGATAATTCTCTCTTGAATAGTGTTTTACTTTCAATACTTGCACTCGACCTAACTATAGTCACTCGATGAATGTCATGTCATGGTTTGACAATAATCAAGGTAAAGCTTTCATATTTAAGACCGCCGGCATTATCAAGCTGAGAGAATAGTGTTAATCATTCACATCGATATTTTTTGTTTGACCTTAGTTATATTAACCAACAGAAAACTATCAAGTGAGTCATTTCATGGTTATCTAATAACTATCAGTACGTAGCACTTAGATTCCTACAGCAATCATGATGATACACTACCCAACATTTAGATAGCGTTACATAGTCTAATCTCAACGGATACATTAATATCCAATCTCGATGCATCCTGGCTGGAAACATTTAAAATGATGTGTTTTATAATACCGTGATGCAATACTCATGATTACAACTATTAGTAACTTCTATCACAAACTCACAATTTATGGATTTTCTGTTACATATAATTAAATATGCATTTAATTATTTATAACACATTATAAAAAATATATAATAGAAAGAAAACATATTTATTATAAATAATAATTAATAGAGTTAATTAATTCACAGTAAGTTATAGAATTGGCCCTACGACATACCCCTAACTATATCAGGTTACGTGTTTGTTGGTTTTTTTGGGGTTTTATCAAATGATCTACAGTTCTATTATTATTATTAATTTCATGGATGTAAGTTACATTAACCCATATATACATATATACATATAATTTAAAAAAAGCACTAAACATTTTAAGTAAAATTAAATTATCTACTTAAATGGTTTTCAAAAAATTCCTTTTATATAAATGATAATCTAAAAACCGTTGTTTATGATTCTATCCATGGATCACCACTAAAAAAAAGATGGAAATCCCTACTTCTTCCCATTCCCTACGCTTAAGTCGGCACGCCTATAGCGTGGAAAATAGAAAATATGCATGGATTTTCTCCATTTTTTTCCTTTTCAGTCAAGTTGGAAATGCCCTTACCCAAATGTAACAACCCATAAATGGAATAGGAAATGAATAAAATAAAATAAGATAAGATAAATTAACTAAATAAGATAAGGCTGAAAATTAAAATTTTGCAAAAGTAATAATTTAACAACGAAAGTTATGTCATTTCGTTCATGGCGATTTTCTAATCAATTTTCATATATAATATGTTAAAAACAGAGCTTAAACAGAAACGTTATGAACGTTTGAAATTTTCAAATTTAAAATAATTTAAGTACAATTCAAATTAAAATAAATAAATAATTCTTAAATTTGAAATTTTGAAAGTTAACAACAATTAGATTCGGGGGGCTAAATGATTGTTAAAAATTAAAGTTAATGTTACTTGATAATTAAGGAATATAACAAGTGACAGTTAGGCTTTGTTTACAACATTAACTTCCGGATCTTATTATTTTAAATTGACTTAAATTTGACGGTGCTAGCGCATTCCAACCACTATAAATAAAAGTCTAACCCCTTCATTTTTATTCAAACATTATTTTGGGAACCTAGCAAAGCTCTGTTTGTCTCTCTCTCCAGATTCAAAAAAGGGTTCCTTAGGCTTTCAAGTAACAAATTCTAGATGTTTATTGCTTTATTTCTAATTCTATTCTCCTCTAGTCTTTTAATTTCTAAATCTAATCTACATATACAAATCCCTTATTGTATATATCTAGAAGGGGAGATTTAAAAGAGATTATTGAAGGTGTGACAAATCTAAAAAGAGAAAAGGCTACGGGCCTGTTGAAGTAGAAATCATAGGTAGTGTCTGGTTTAAAAACGAATTTTATATTTTCGGTTTTCAATATGTATCTCAAATATGAGAAGAATGGAGGGACGATGGAGGGGATGAAAGAAAGACGAATAAGAGGATGAAGGGGATAGAGAGACGATGGAAGCATGGATTGTTTCACCTACTTGTGTCATTTCCCAAAGCGTGGGAAATAAAAAAAATTGTTTCCTATTTTGTATGTTAACTTCGTCTTCTAAATTGGTCGTTTTCGATAAGTAGATGTGTCATAATGCAATTTTGTATGGAGAAAGTCCAAAACTAAAAATAAAAAACCAAACACTGCCTTAATCTTTCTATTTTAGCAATTGAATAGTATAGTTTAAATTTGATATATGCCTTGGGAAAATTTTGGTTTAAGAAAATATCACATGAAAACCCTTAAATTCCCCTATAGCGAAATGTAAAATTCCTAGGTTAAAATATTAGTTGTCTTATATTACAATAATAGAATTAGTGTATACTTTGCAATTTTAATGTTTTACATTCTATTCCACTTCTTATTATTTTATTCAGATCTGATTAAGGGTTTTGTTAGGAAATGGTATGTAAGATATGAATTTTTAATCGCAGTTTGCACTGCCTAGTTCCATAATTGGAATATAAATTTCCTTTGTTTAATTTTATGTAAAAAGAAATTGAATAGAGCATAAAAGTATGTGTATCATAAGTTTCTATTATTCATTTATTCCATTGTTCTAATGTAAATAAGCAGGGTTAATTCTATTTTTATACAAACCTTTTGATTTGATTTAAGATATCTTATTAATGATATCTATATATAATAGGAATACATCGAAATGTAGCTTTTGACGCAATTTCCAATTCAACTAAAATCAAATACTAAAGGACAAATTAGTCATTTTCCAACTTGATCACGACAACCTGTAACATCCTGCCTTTTTGTACATTTTAAATCAACGATAAACCACACACGTTAGACTCGAACCATGCAAAAGAGCAGATTGTTATTTTGGTAAATAAGAAAAGCAGATAAAGAAATAAAACAAAACAGAATCTCACAGCGGAATACCAAAATATAATAATAAAATAACAGTTCATGAAGCTGTTTTACAAAACATTTGATTATACTTATACAACATAGAATCAGAGTTACACACACTAAGGAAATATAAATAACAATGCAGCAGAACAATGTGATGCAGTGGAACAATAGTAAATAATAGTAATAAAATCTTCTTCTTCATCCTCCAGAAGTAAGACCTTCAAACCCTGAAATGCTCAGGCTAACCCGAGCGAATTGAAAAGACCAACCACTCGACTCACAACTAAAAGATCTTATGTAAGTTAAATCAACGATAAAATATGAGTGGAACGGCATCGGAGATGTTTACGGGGTTTGACATCTCCTATCCAGTGTCTAACGTGAGTGCAGTAACTTAAGAGATGCTCGGGATTCACATCTCCTATAGATCCGTTAAACTATTTACTATGTAGTAATATTTCGCTATTATAATAATGTCTATAGTAAAATAAACTTACTTTTAAATAGCGTTAAGGAGTGACCCAATATTCCCCTTAACACGTAATAGTCCCAGTAGTCCATCCAGTATCATAGTCCCTCCTGATCGAGAAGCCACCAGAGGATACTCCACGGGCTACGGGAGAAAACCAAACTCGTACGAGGCTCGCTAGGGTAGGTGACATGGCACAACAAGGCAATGCCAGGGTAGATATACTGGTGGTAATGCATAGCCGCAGCTACCGCCCACCTCGAGCCACACCCCCAAATCAAATATCAAAAGTGGCCACCGAATCAACCTCAAAGTCAGAATATAATATCGAAGGAGTGTGTCCGATCAGAGGGGATACCTCATTGGCCCGAGAATCGCTCCTGTTTTAGCCACCTTATGTCAACTCACAGAAGTCGAGTCCACGTATATACCTCAATAGAATTCACCACAATCCTACTTCATTCTGGAATCTCCACCGCGTACACGGTTGTTAAAGTGATTTTCGGAGTTGGCAGAGAGTATGACAACTTCCGATCCCGGTCTCTTTAACGACCAAACGTAATTATAACACCGCGGTCATTTCAAAATAATTTATACTTCAAAACCACAATATAATATCCATTTCAAAACCATATAAATACAATATCATTTCCATTTCAAAAACAAAATCAATATGATATCATTTTTATTTCATACATATCCTTTTCTATGATCATAACACTTCCAAAGTTATAACATTTCGAAATCAAAACTTTTGAAATATAACACTTCAACTCATAATACCTTGAAGCTCATAACTTTGAAACATAACTTCCACCACTTAAATGGTTTAAATATTTAAAATACTTTATATAATAAAATAGCTTCTTCAATTTCGCAAATCAAATCCAACACAACTTGAATTTCTACATTTTATATTTAACCAAATCCCAAATCATAATATCAATTCAATTCAGTTTCCAAATAAACTATTCCAAATTTATCGATTTCAAAACAGATTTGATCCACAGAATAAACCATTTCAAATTCAATATATTTCAAACTTTAAGTATTCAATAATTTCAAAAGTAAGTTTAGTAATTCTGATTCAACAATTCAATTTTCGATTATTTAGTTTTGAAATACTTTACATAATAAATCCATTATCATTTAAATATAACTTACAAATAACTAAATATTTCCTTCAATTCATTCATACTTGAAGTATTCATTTAATTCACCTTAAACCAAAATCAAGTTATAAAAATCATACCTTCTAAAATTTCAAATTTAATAAATTTCACATCAAGCTTATTTGAGTTTAATTCTTAAATAAATTCAATTTCAAGTAAATCTCAAATTTATCTTCCAACCATAATTTGATTTAAATCATTTTAAACACTATATTAAAATATAATTTAAATACTTAACCATATTATCTTCAATAAGAATCAAACTTATTATTAAGCTTATTCTATATTAAAACAAATTATACATAGCTTAAAATCAAGGATAGAATAACATTTATATAATATCTAAAATCAATATTTATCTAAAACCATATATTTCTTTACAAAACCATAGAAATCGTTTCAAAATATTTTTATATATAGACCACGGTGTCCTAATTTTCTATCCTATGGTCTATTGATACAGATATTTATCATTTCAATCCGTAATTTAAAATATAAATATGGTTATATATCATTTCAAACCGCAATCCCGAATGAAATAAAAATCCATAACAACTTGCAGTTCATAACAGTATAAAATACAACATCCATTCATCCAATATCAATCATCAAACATTTATCACAATCATTATCCAATTCAATCAATAACATCAATATAGAGCAGATAATAAATAACATGTATTTATTGGCAGTTTATAATCAATAATTAATTAAATAACTATTTTATTCAAATAAATTCAAATAAACTGAGATGATGATTCAAAATATGCCAAACAGCCCCAAATAAATTTCTAATCACATCATAAATCAATTTAACAAACATAAGAAATTTTAGAAGTTGTGAGTGGGTTAGAACACTCACCTTTGAATTTAAATTGAATTTAAATCCAATTTAAACCCAAAATTTGAACAGTCTCTGAATTCATCCAAATCAGCATCAAAATCTTCGGAATTAGAAAATGATCCTAACAAAAGAACTGTGCGCAAATCAGACATCGTATGCTAAAGTTATTTTAATCAGAACATTGAAATCAAAAAACATGCCCAACCAATTTCGGCCACGTCATGCTTGTAGGATCTAGATTAACCCTAGAGGGGGGGTGAATAGGGTTATAGAAAATTTTCTCGATTTAAACACAGAAACAAACTGCAGAAATAAATATGCTGAAAAGTAAATCACACACAAAATTTACCCAGCTTCGGCAACCCCTGCCTACTGCTGCATTCCCAGATTTCTATTAGAATTAAACAGTCTCCCGCTTACAAACACTCTAACAGACTCGCAAACCCTGCTCCCGCTTACAAACACTCTAATAGACTCGCACCCCCTGCTCCGCCTATAGAGTTTTGCAAACTCGCAAACCCTTGCTCCCGCCTATAGTGTTTTGCAAACTTGCACACCCTGCTCACTGAACTAATTCTAACTAGACAATCTGACACTACCTACAACCTAGGTGGTGATTTACCAAGATTTGAACCTTAAAAGAAAAACTAAAACAAACTTAAAAACAGTTTAAAACCAAAAACCCTATTTGAAATAAAACTAAACTAAAACCCCCTTTATAAAACAAAGCCTTTTAAACACAACAAGGCCGGCCCATTCTTTTTCCCATTCCTCTTCTTTTGCCTTGTGAAGAAAATAATGGTCGATTCTCTTTCTACTGAAATTAGGGTTTTTCTTCAAATTTGATTCTTTGCTTTGTGTTGCTCTCGCTCCTGCTCGCGGCTTCTTTGATGATTGATTCTCTTGTGACTTTGCTCGTTCGCAGCTGCTCCTTTGATTGAGTTCACTGTTGCTTCGGTATGTAATTTCCTATTTGTGCTTTTATGATTTCTTGTATTCGAACTCGATGCCGTGATTATCTTCCGATGATGATTGTGGGTTTATATTTTGATTTGATTCGATTTTTCCACACTCTGATGATGATTTGCGGTATGGTATTTATATGAATTCCGAGACCTTGATACTTTCCTAAATTATGATTTCCTGATGCGCACGGCTTTCCTGATATATTCTTAACTTGTTACTCACGGCCTTGATTTTCAAACATTCGATTTTTACTTGATTGATACGGCAAAAACTTTCCTCTTTTACTTTGTGACTTTTCAAATATACGAATTTGATTTTTGACAGTACACTGTCATGAATTCGAATTCTTTGGCATTAACTTCATTTCACTTGGACTTTGGCACTTGACTTTAAGTTTGTTTTCGTGAATTTCTCTGACTTGACTTTAGCATCCTTCCATGATTTCGACTTCACTGTGAATTGTTGTTGCATTCCATTTGTTCTGGCTTCACTGTTGCACTCGAGTTTTGTTCATCCAATTCGTTGATCCTTGTAGCTTGCTGTATGAATTTCGTATTTGGTATCTTCATTGTGTTGAGACTGGTGTATGTATTGTTTGGGTCTGCTCATATTACTTGTATCACTGGTCCACTGCACATATGATTCTCTGGTGCATTTGCCTTTGTTAGACTTTGGCCTTTGCTGGTTCATATGTTTTTAACATATTGCTGTGTTTGTAGTTTGCATTATGTTGTTCATGCTGCCTGGTTGATGTGATGTCATATCTTGTAACTGTAGTCTTGAACTTAATATTGTGGTATTGCTTCATGATATCCTTGATAAATGCACTTCCCTTTGTGTACATGTTGTTGTCCTCTATTGCACTTGCTCATTTGAGTTTGCACTTGCACACACCATACTTTATGTGGGTTCACTACTGACATTGCTTCATCATGTTGCATACTGTTGACTTTGATCATCATGTAGCCTGGTCTGGGGTTGTTGTACTTGTGGTCTTGTTGCAGTTGCTATGCAGTTGCTAGTTGCTTTTGGAATTGAACTTGAGTTTTGTATTGACCATGGCTTCTTCTGTCTTGTATATGTTGTATGAACTGCTGTGCCATTTTGGTTTTTCACTTGTGCATATTGCCTCGAGTACATGTATTCTTGGCTCTGTACTGTCTGGTCTTTGTTTGCTTGGTGGCATTTCTTTGTGGTCTGCGTTGCTTGTTGTAGTTGGACTTGTGGCTGTACATGTTGCCTTGTATCATTCTGGTTGGTCTGACCTGTGATATCTTGTAGCCTGGCCATTGCTTGCCATCATTGGTCTTTGCATCCATTCATGTTGATTTTTGAAATTTTACTTCTGTTGAATCCAGTTTCAAAACTCGGGTTTGACCTTGTGCTCGTGTTGTGATATATTGCATGTGAGTTGAACCCGGCTTTTCATTTGGGTTTGACCTGTGCTCACCTATCCCTGTAGCATTATCAAGTGTATATTGATGTGCACGGCCTTGTGGCATGTACAGTGATACACTGTGCATGTCACACTGTTCGTGTGTGATGAATTCAAATGTGAATAATGACGAACAACCCAAATAACTGAGGCAAACAATATTTTCAAAAATCCATACTTCATTTTATATTGCAAAAATATTTCTTTTTCAATTTTACTGCGTTAGTGAATATTTTTGCAGATTTCTCATATGCTGGATTCTAACTGGAATGAAGTTGAAGATAAACTACGAGTGTGAGTGATATGTAGTGAGGAATTTATGTAAATTGAATTGTGATGTAATTAGAATCAAAATTGTATATGTATAGCGAGAGCTTGAATTTGTACTATTCAAAACTGTAATAAATATTTGTTTGAATTCAAATTCTGTGTAATTTATTTTATTCAACAAATATTTATTTAATCTATGAAAAACAAAATAGTACATTAACAAATACATTTAAATGAATGTATATATGTTTATTATCATCAAAAATCATATAAGCGCATATTCAACAGTCTTCCCCTTTTGATGATAACAAACATATATTTAAGATTTTGACCGTGTTAAATGTATTTGATCAATGATATACTCTAATTGCTCCCCCTATTTAAATGCTTCCTCTCTACATGATGCTCCCCCTACATATATGCATATAAATAGAAATATATAAATAAGCCTAGATGCAAATGGAAAATTATTTGACCTTTGCTTGATTCTGTTTGACAAAATCTTAACTTTTCTCTCCCCCTTTTGTTATCAGCAAAAGAATAATAGTGTTAGAGAAAATAGAGGTACAGTGATCAATATTAATCCAACATTAAACTCAAATTGAATATAAATATTAAACTTCAATAAAAATCAAACAAAAATCATAACTACCCTTGTTAGGCGCATATTCCACCTTTAGAAAGAATGAAAATGATGTTCTAATATAAAATCATACAATTGTATCAACTTGTGGTACATTTATATCAGGAATTTGAATATCTACTAATCATGCATAACCGTTAGGACTTTTAAATGAGATTAGCAGTATTCCAATTTATTTATTTTTAAAAATGAAATCAAGTATCTTCTAACCATGCATGACCGTGAGGACTTTTAAATGGGATTAGAATCAACTTGTCTATTTAATCAATTAATTTTGATATGTGTTCCATACATGCATAACCGTAAGGACTTTTAAATGAGCATGGAAGCACATAATCAAAAATCCAAGTAATTCACCCATGCATAACCGTGAGGACTTTTAAATGAGAGTGAATACTTTGGATATTTATTTATTTTTACAAAAAATATGAAATGAAAAAACAAATGATCCCTGATTATAGTACCACATATCGACAAACTATATTTAAGATTTGATAAACAATAGTCGATAGAAATATGATAGATATAGAAATGGTCATGGAATCTTTACCCAACCAAAAATTTTATAACTCTTGTTTGAATTTCTAAAGAAATTTTTCTAAAATATACTCTCTTGAGTAATGTATGAAAAATATCACTCATCACTTTTTCCAATCACTGTTTATCTTTTCGATAATTATTAGGGAGTTAGACCAGTTAAAATTGTCATTTAAATCAAATTCAAAAATAATTATGAAATCAATTTTTCACAATGACTAATCTGAAAATATGATTAAAATGGTTTTCTCGAGGGGGTTATATGAGAGAATTTTTTGCTATTTGAAAATTATTTGAAATGAAAAATATGCATATATTTTCTTTGAAAAACGATGCAGTTACTAAATGTCTCAAAAATCACGTTCAAGTAATTTTCTATCAACTAGATTACCAGTATAATCTGCATCTGAATTTCTTTTTCACTCCAAAATATCACTAACTAAATTTGATTGACCATATCATGAAGTGTGCATAAAAATTCAAACTCAATTTTTCACAGCATTTTAAATGACATTCTCTTGAATTTGGATTGAAGCCGTGTAAATAATCAGAAAACCTTCAATATAGAGTTAGCCGTATTATAACCAAAAATATTATCATCCAACAAAACACTATATCCAAACTAATATATATGAAGTAAATCAAAGAATAGTGTTTTTGGCATAAATATAATTGGCCAATTATGTCGAACAAGTCAGAATAAAAAAAACATCATTTACAACATCTCAATATTGGCTGATTTCATTCAGAATATGGTGCAGATTATCACATTTAATTTATCGATCAAATAAATATACCTTCACCTGTTTTACCTTTACGATAATTTTTCATGGTTGCCCATTGTGATTCTGTCACCTTTGTATTAGGCTAAGGAACTTTGCTTTGTTGCCCGTTGTATTTCTGGAATAGCCAAAATCCAGATAACACTGTTGTTGTTCCTTAGCCTGCCACCATACCTACACGATGAAAGATTTTTGTGACCTATTTGTTTTTATAGGTCCATGATTGTTAATGGCTGAAACATTGTGAATAAACAAACCCTTTGGAACCCAAACTTGTTTAGACCTTTTATTCTTGTTCCAATAGACGTGCAATTTGTTTGTAGAATTCTTAGGAACCCAAACTTGTATAAATTTTGTGTTCTTGTTCCTATGACTACAATTTTCAATACGATGTCCAATTATTTCACATCTATCAAAGACACTCTTACCTTTTGCATTACCATCAACTTGTGCTTTCCCAAATCCTAATCCTTTTCTATTGTTAGCAAAAATTTGATTTTCCAATAGCATGTTGAAAGATTTTTCGCCTCTTGAAAAGTTATTCAGAGATTTCTCAAGATTTTGGACTTTGGTTTTTAGTGTTGTGTTTTCAGTTACAAGTGAGGTGCGTCTATTTATAAAATCCTTTTTCCTAGTGTCAATGAGTTCCTTAAGACTCAAGTTTTCTTTTTCAAGATTCTCAGAGCTATTCTTAAGTCTTGATAATTCTGAATCTAAAATTTTACATTTTTTACATTCTAGGTTTTGAATATTTTCAAGTTCAGTTTCTAACCTAAAATTTTCACGAGCAAGTTCTCTCCTATCAGATTTCAGTTTTTCAATTTTAGATTCAAGAGTATCAACTACTTTAGTAAGATCAAGACACATAAAAACAAGTTCTTTATAAGAAAAGTCACCTCCCTCACAAGATTCCTCTGAGCTTGCTTCTGTATCTGATTTTGCCATAAAACACGAGTTAGCATCCTCTGAGCTACTGTTCGAAAATTCCTCTCCTTCTTCATCATCCCAAGTTGTTGCAAAGACCTTCTTCATCTTTTTCTTTCCTTTGTTGTTTTTGAGAAGTGGGCATTGTTGTTTGAAGTGGCCAGGCTTCTTGCAGTTAAGGCACGTCAATTCATTATCGGAATTGTTTGAATCTTTTGACCTATTACCACTCATTTTCTTCTTGCGTGGCTTGAATCTTGACCATTTTCTAAGATTATTGACAGCCATTGCAAGCTCTTCAATTGGATCTTCTTCTTCTTCATCGCTCTCTTCTTTTCTCTTTAAGGCAATCGTCTTCTTCTTTGGTTCGGAGTTATTGCGTTCCTCCTTTGCTTTTACTCAAGCTCATATGTCATCAAGTTGCCAATCAACTCCTCCATGCTTAGTTTACTCAGATCTTTCGATTCTTGTATTGCCGTGACTTTTGCCTCAAAGTTCATCGGTAAGACTCGTAGCACTTTCCTTACAAGCTCTACCTCAGTGAATACCTTCCCAAGCGCTCTAGCGTTGTACACCAAAGTTGAAAAGCGTCCAAACATGTCCTTTATGATCTCGCCTTTGTCCATCACAAAGTTCTCATATTCATTGCTGAATAAGGCTAGACGAGACTCCTTGACTTGAGAAGTTCCTTCATGTGTCACCTCCAAGGTATGCCAAATTTCCTGTGCAGTTTTACAATGAGAAATTCTATTAAATTCATTCTTATCAAGAGCACAGATCAAAGCATTCATGGCTTTAGCATTTGTAGTTTTTAATCTCTTATCGTTAGCATCCCACCTATCCTTAGGTTTAGGAATCTCAGTATCACCAACGGTTATAGTGGGAGATTTATAGCCAGTTTCAACAATATCCCAAACATCATAATCAACAGAACTAAGATAAATACCCATCCTAACTTTCCAGTAAGCATAATCATTCCCGTTAAACATGGGTGGCCTAACAATAGATTGCCCCTCAGAAAAAGCATTATTTGGTGGATTCATGACTCTAGAGTTAAAGAAAAATACCTTGCTATTATACCACTTGTAGGATCTAGATTAACCCTAGAGGGGGGGTGAATAGGGTTATAGAAAATTTTCTCGATTTAAACACAGAAACAAACTGCAGAAATAAATATGCTGAAAAGTAAATCACACACAAAATTTACCCAGCTTCGGCAACCCCTGCCTACTGCTGCATTCCCAGATTTCTATTAGAATTAAACAGTCTCCCGCTTACAAACACTCTAACAGACTCGCAAACCCTGCTCCCGCTTACAAACACTCTAATAGACTCGCACCCCCTGCTCCGCCTATAGAGTTTTGCAAACTCGCAAACCCTTGCTCCCGCCTATAGAGTTTTGCAAACTCGCACACCCTGCTCACTGAACTAATTCTAACTAGACAATCCGACACTACCTACAACCTAGGTGGTGATTTACCAAGATTTGAACCTTAAAAGAAAAACTAAAACAAACTTAAAAACAGTTTAAAACCAAAAACCCTATTTGAAATAAAACTAAAATAAAACCCCCTTTATAAAACAAAGCCTTTTAAACACAACAAGGCCGGCCCATTCTTTTTCCCATTCCTCTTCTTTTGCCTTGTGAAGAAAATAATGGCTGATTCTCTTTCTACTGAAATTAGGGTTTTTCTTCAAATTCGATTCTTTGCTTTGTGTTGCTCTCGCTCCTGCTCGCGGCTTCTCTGATGATTGATTCTCTTGTGAATTTGCTCGTTCGCAGCTGCTCCTTTGATCGAGTTCACTGTTGCTTCGGTATGTAATTTCCTATTTGTGCTTTTATGATTTCTCGTATTCGAACTCGATGCCATGATTATCTTGCCGATGATAATTGTGGGTTTATATTTTGATTTGATTCGATTTTTCCACACTCTGATGATGATTTGCGGTTTGGTATTTATATGAATTCCGAGACCTTGATACTTTCCTAAATTATGATTTCCTGATGCGCACGGCTTTCTTGATATATTTTTAACTTGTTACTCACGGCCTTGATTTTCAAACATTCGATTTTTACTTGATTGATACGGCAAAAACTTTCCTCTTTTACTTTGTGACTTTTTCAAATATACGAATTTGATTTTTGACAGTACACTGTCATGAATTCGAATTCTCTGGCATTAACTTCATTTCACTTGGACTTTGGCACTTGACTTTAAGTTTGTTTTCGTGAATTTCTCTGACTTGACTTTAGCATCCTTCCATGATTTCGACTTCACTGTGAATTGTTGTTGCATTCCATTTGTTTTGGCTTCACTGTTGCACTCGAGTTTTGTTCATCCAATTCGTTGATCCTTGTAGCTTGCTGTATGAATTTTGTATTTGGTATCTTCACTGTGTTGAGACTGTTGTATGTATTGTTTGGGTCTGCTCATATTACTTGTATCACTGGTCCTCTGTACATATGATTCTCTGGTGCATTTGCCTTTGTTAGACTTTGGCCTTTGCTGGTTCATATGTTTTTAACATATTGCTGTGTTTGTAGTTTGCATTATGTTGTTCATGCTACCTGGTTGTTGTGATGTCATATCTTATAACTATAGTCTTGAACTTAATATTGTGGTATTGCTCCATGATATCCTTGATAAATGCACTTCCCATGTGTACATGTTGTTGTCCTCTGTTGCACTTGCTCATTTGAGTTTGCACTTGCACACACCATACTTTGTTTGGGTTCACTACTGACATTGCTTCATCATGTTGCATACTGTTGACTTTGATCATCATGTAGCCTGGTCTGGAGTTGTTGTACTTGTGGTCTTGTTGCAGTTGCTATGCAGTTGCTAGTTGCTTTTGGAATTGAACTTGAGTTTTGTATTGACCATGTCTTCTTCTGTCTTGTATATGTTGTATGAACTGCTATGTCATTTTGGTTTTTCACTTGTGCATATTGCCTCGAGTACATGTATTCTTGGCTCTGTACTGTCTGGTCTTTGTTTGCTTGGTGGCATTTCTTTGTGGTCTGCACTGCTTGTTGTAGCTGGACTTGTTGTTGTACATGTTGCCTTGTATCATTCTGGTTGGTCTGACCTATGATATCTTGTAGCCTGGCCATTGCTTGCCATCACTGGTCTTTGCATCCATTCATGTTGATTTTTGAAATTTTACTTGTGTTGAATCCAGTTTCAAAACTCGAGTTTGACCTTGTGCTCGTGTTGTGATATATTGCACGTGAGTTGAACCCGGCTTTTCATTTGGGTTTGACCTGTGCTCACCTGTCCCTGTAGCATTATCAAGTGTATATTGATGTGCACGACCTTGTGGCATGTACAGTGATACACTGTGCATGTCACACTGTTCGTGTGTGATGAATTCAAATGTGAATAATGACGAACAACCCAAATAACTGAGGCAAACAATATTTTCAAAAATCCATACTTCATTTTATATTGCAAAAATATTTCTTTTTCAATTTTACTGCGTTAGTGAATATTTTTGCAGATTTCTCATATGCTGGATTCTAACTGGAATGAAGTTGAAGATAAACTACGAGTGTGAGTGATATGTAGTGAGGAATTTATGTAAATTGAATTGTGATGTAATTAGAATCAAAATTGTATATGTATAGTGAGAGCTTGAATTTGTACTATTCAAAACTGTAATAAATATTTGTTTGAATTCAAATTCTGTGTAATTTATTTTATTCAACAAATATTTATTTAATCTATGAAAAACAAAATAGTACATTAACAAATACATTTAAACGAATGTATATATGTTTATTATCATCAAAAATCATTTAAGCGCATATTCAACAATGCTTCACTGTGCTCGAGCTTCTCCCAGGCAACATCAACACATGCAAATATAGAACGAAACCCTTGCAATCAAATCGCTCGAACTCTAGTTGATCGCCGCCTCGCCCATGCTTGCGATCGCCTTCCACGACTCCTTCTCTCCGCCTCTGGCCAGTTATGGCCACGTCGACGATGCCGACCTCCCTGGTGATGATCAAAGACCGACCGTCGCCAAAAAACCCTGCCCTAATTCGAATTAATCGCCTCAATCTGACCTTCATCAGACCCAACGAACTGTAGTGATGGGATGCACTCGTCAATCTCAATGCAACAGTAACTTCCAATTGACGATCAGGCAAAGTTGATCGCGACTCGATGGGCGATCGTGAATTGTTCTCAAATTTCTAGACAGACAGAGATTCAGATTGAAAAATGAATTAAAGATATGAGATGCGCTTGTCGGGAGCTTCAAATCGATATATAATTCGATATAATTTGACGAGATTTAATTTTTGATTTGATTTTGAATTGCAATTGGATTCGGAATTGAGAATTTGTTTGTTTGCCATCTAGGAGGAGAGATGGCAGATTTGTACATACAGACAAACGAGAACAAGGAGTGGCTAGGGTTTATAACGAGGTATATATAGGTAGATCAGAAATAGAGATGAATGGACATGATTTGATTGAACAATAAGCGACCTGAAAAGCCCGTTCTGCCTCTGGAACGAAAATGGCCAACCCATATATCAAAATAGATGCTTTTAAATATTTTAAATTCAATAGAATAGTTTTCAAGTCCAAATTCCATCGTCTGAAGAAGTTATGCCAAAATCAAGCTATTCCAAATTGATTTCAATTAAATTGATTTTCGAGGCCTTTCGAGTCCATACGATCAAACGACAAGTCCAATTGCTACGGAACTTGAAATTCTATAATAATTCACCGTTACTGATCCGAGAAACTGCTTTCGTAAAAATCCGAGTCAGTGGACGAATTGGCTAATTTTCTATTAATTAAATAAATAAATATTAAATCAATTAAATCAAAATTTTCAAATTTCGATTCTGTTATCAAATCAAGTATCATCTTGTGGATATACTTCCCATTGGTATATTTCTTAGTGTAATAAAAATTTCCAACTTCATATTAATTTCAGTTACGTAGTATTTAATTTCATTTACTATGATAACTCCATTTATTATAAATTGAATTTCAATAAATTTATTTGTTTCAATTCCAATCTTTTTATGAAGTCCATTACTACTCTATAGACCTAGTTAACCTTTGTTTTACCTTTCATTACCTTAATATATTCAATTTAACAACTTCCAAATATTGTATTACATTTCACATTAATGTAACATTAAATTATATTTATAAAAATTGATTTATAATTTCAATTCAATCAACTAATTAAACAGGTAACTTATAATAATTGTTTACAAGCCAATGTTACATTTAAGTTATTATACTTCAACCAATCATTATAATTATATACATAATACCGAATTCATTCAACTACCATTAATTATATACAAATTTCTTTATTTATACAACACTTACATTTATTTACTTATTCAATTTTATTACCAAGTGCAACAATTCACACTATTTCATTACTGGGATTTCACTTCAATTGTCAATAATTAGTTTTAATTACCATTGATACACTTCATTTTTAGCATTCAGTTTATTATAAATTATAAAGTTTTATTTCTTTCTAAATTTAATTACAATTTTTTTTTATTAAATTAACCAATTTAATTATTGAAATTTACGAGTCGTTACACAGCCTTTCATGTCCTGATTTTATGCGCATATCATTTCCCTTATTGTTGAAATAACCAAAACACCCTAACCTCAAATAAAATTGCTTAGCACATATCAACATGTTTTACTCATTTTCATTTCCTCCATTTTTGTGTGTACATTCTCAATAACTTCTCACGTTTTAACTATCTGCACTCCGGTTATTCACATTTTGTTACCCTCTCATATCTAACTACTTTCTCATTATAAATCAAAAGAAATTAAGAAATTAAAAGAACATAAAAATAAAATTGGCCAAAAAGTGCTTTTAATTGTGCGCAACCTCTTTGCTCTCTAGATGATTTACCATGGCCAGCACTGACATGCGCCGTAGGAAAACTACTTTGGTCAGTGGGGTGGATTGTACTATTTATGCAGCGAAGCAGGATGTAACTTCTTAAGTGATGAAGATGGATGTTTACCGATTCGATTTTGATAGCACGACCTACTTTGGTTTTGGTAATGATTGTTTGCTTTATCAGGTTGTTAGTGCTTTACGTTTATTCGAGAAGCTGATCCTCATGATCTACTACTAGCGGTTATGCTTTGTCTTGGCATGTTATTATGCATATTGCTAATTTCAAATTTTATATTTGAAATAATTTCTTGAAGAAAATAGGGGATAAGAAATATGAATTGAGATTATAATGCTCCACGTATACTATTTGATACAATTCCTCACATAGTATGATAATTAGTTATTTAAGGCTTTGTTTAGTTTTATAATAATATACTAGTTATTTTTACATCGTTTTATTCACACTTATAATTTACATCTAGATTTTGGTGAGGAACTAAACTTTTATAAGTAAACATCTAATTTACATCTAGTTTTTAATGAGGAATTAAATTTGTATGAGTAAGCAAACTTTATATTGGCTAGAATTTGAATTTGAAAATGGTGGCCAGGGGATAATATCGTCAATGATAGTTTTAGTAGAGTTGGAAAGGTACAATAATCCAAAGAATAGTGGCAAAAGTTTTATAGAACAGCATATTACATGAGTTGTAAACTATCAAAGCATGAAATATAAGAGAATAATTATCATAGTTTGCTAAAGTTTGTTTTCCAAATTTGTGCATCTAACGCTTTTTAGAGTCCCCAGGTTCTTAATACATACTATAGTAGAACCTTGATACACATGTATCTATGAATAATGACATTGTACTATCAAGTAACAATTAATGAATAAATGATGTTCTAAACTTTTTACTGAGTAAACTATATGGAACTCAGATAAGCCAATGGGTATATCAAACATTCTTTGATATGCTATGAAACTTTAGTAATGTTGTAATCCAATTTTAGATTTTCATGTACCTATATATTATTATTATGAGCAGATATTCACTTAAAAAGAAAATTTTATGAAAAATATTTCACATTTTTCACTGCAATGAGTGGGAGGAGATTTTGATGATCTGATTTATTCATTATGAATTACATGGTGGTGGCAACCTGAATTCATTTTTATTAAAAATATGGTATGTGGTAAAAACAATGTACATTCAATAGACGTGCCTACGGCCCTACGCTCACATTTTTCTTTGTACGCGCCCAACGGATGTGCCTACGTGAACACATGATTTATTTGCATAATTAGAAAAAATATTTGAAAATTTAGTAAGCAAACTTTGAGTTTTGAAAATAAGATAAAGTGACACAAATTTATATTTGGTAAAGAGACAAAAATAAACGATTAGAATCTAACTTCTTATTTAATATAAGCTAACTGATGGAAAGCTAACCTTTTATTTAACGTAAGCTAACATCTTATTTATGTAAGTCAACTTTCTATTTAATGCAAGCTAACATTTTATTTTCATGGATTTAACTTTTTATTTACTTTAAGTAACATTTTATTTATTATAGCTAACGTTCTATTTATTATAGGCTAACTTTTATTTGTTATAAGTTACCCTTTTTTGCAATGTAGTGCAGGATTGAATGGTCCCTATATTTCATATTGCTTTCATTTTCATTGCCGACTACTAAACTTTTAAGGTGAAAAGAGAAAAGATATTATGTGCATATGTGAGGATTTAGAACTGAAGTTATAAGATATTAGTACTTCATTCATTTTCTTTTATATCACTTTAGCTTGAATATTGGAAATATGTATAATTAAGGGAATACCTAACAACATATGCACATATTCACTAAGCATATACCCATTAAAATAGAATATCAACATAAATTGCTATAGGAAACAATTTAGGATTTTCCCCATTAAGATCGCGATAAGTAATCATCTGAAGTTTAAGATATTACTTAAATATGCACTTTCATTTATTTTTCCTTCAAATTAGGTAGTTTATTCTTCCTTCTCTATTAGATTCTGGAATCTAATTTTGCTACAGTTTTATTTTGATTGTTCATGCTTCCTTCTTTTCATAATTAGTTAATATGTTTTATTACATTGCGTTATAGGATGTCAAATTCATTTAAGATATGACTCATAGAGAAGAAGTCGCATTACAAAATTTATCTGCAAGATAAAACCTTTTAAAGTTAAAAAAATTAAAAAATCTAAGAGAAATGCTTAGACATGAAAACTTAAGTTTCTGATCCTTTGAGTTCCAAGCTAACTCCCATATTTCTTGAACCCTACATCGTCTATCTATCAACTTTGTTCAATCTTGGCTTCATATAACCGTTTGAGCTCTGCTTCTGGTATCTACAAGGCTAATAAGCTTTGGCAATCTAGACAGGGGCAGCACCACAGTAGAATAAAATTGTTGAATCAGATGGCTCAACATTAGGGCCTGAGCCTATTATTTGATACACCTCAAGGCCACGACCATATGGAGGCCTTGGAATGGAGATAGTGAATTGTTAATAGAATTTGCAATCAACACATTACAAGTACATTAAATAGAAAGTAATCATTCAAATATTTAAATAACAATTCGCATGATACTTAATCTAAAATTGAAAAAATTATTTATAGGTTTCAAAATTTCAGTCGATCCATGCACGTCTACCCCTATAGATATAGCAGGCATGACGTAAGAAAAGGGATCCTGCTTTCTCTACCGAGTCTCTGCCATTTTTATTCTTCACTTTGTACTAATGGATCCTAGCTGATCCAAACATTCATGTAATAATAATCAAGATTTTTCCCTACTTTTTGTTGTTTGCTTTTGTATCAAACTAATAATGAACCAATAAAGAGAATCTTCAAAGTGGACATAGGCATACGATGTCGAACCACTATAAATCCTTGTATTCTTGATTATAGCATTGATTTGCTTGTTAGTTTACTCTATTCCTCTATTTAAAAAAAAAATTACTTCTCTACATAAATACATTCTCGGGTGTTTATGACCAATTTGGTTGCAAACATTTTGGTGCTTTCACTGAGAAACTGATTCTCAACCTGTGAGGATCCACTTTGTTGCTACTGGATTGGGAAACTTCCCCAAAGGAGATCCTTAACTATCTTAGAAAAACTTGCTTACACTACTTAGATTTGCGAAAATCTAAACAGGGAGATTAACAATGGTGAGACATACCAGATCCACTTCTCAAAATGTTGATGGAAATGAGATCGCTAGTATTCAACAAGGAGGCCTAAGCAACTAGCCTGTAAATTTGAATGTTGATCCGGTTGAAGTTCATATGCCTACAGGTTCTATAACCCGAGGTGAATTTCATAATCTGATGAGAGAGTTGATGGAAAGCCATCAACAGCTAAATGAGCAGATTAAAACCAATATTAGCCTAATGAACCAGATTACTCAACAATGACGTGGGAAGGCTAGAAGGCATCCTACTCCTTGCTCGGCATCAGAAAGTTCAAGCTCATCGGATGAATATCATAGGCATAGGCATCTCAGGGTCAAAGGAGATCACGTAGAAATACCGGAGCGCCGCTTGGCAGACCAACATGGTCTGCCAGGACCGATCATTGTCGATCCCTCCTCAGGGATCAGTACCATTCCCTCCTCTAGAGGAGGGATTTCCCCACTACACTTAGGGAATCACAAAGGAGCTATTCCCAGAAGCTTGGATGCTGGAGTTCGATTGAACGTTGACCAGGTATCCCCACCGGAATGACGATGAGATGAATGTCCAGGTTGTACACTAATAGGACGTTGGACCAAGAAGGCATGAAATAGCCCGTAGACATTGAGTGGACCGTGCATGTGAGGTGGAGTATGATTACCGCTTGGCACCACCCAACCAAAGACCGGATTTATCGGCAATAGTCATATAGTTGGTGAGAGAGAACCAAGGTTTGACTAATGATGACTAGGGAACCTCGAGAAGCCATACCCCATTTACTGACAAGATTTTGCATGCAGAATATGTGAAAAGGTTCACCATGCTATTAATGCCTGCCTATGAGGGAAAAATCGACCCTAGGCAGTATATAATGAGATACGAATGATTGATGGATTCTGTAAGAGAAATTGATGCGAGCTAATGCAGATGCTTTCCCATAACCCTCTTTGGAATACCGACGCAAAAGTTTATGAGACTACCCCCACGATCAATTTAATGGTTCGATGAACGGGCAACCAAGTTTTTGGAGCAGTTCTAAATGCATGTGATTCATCCTAAAGATATGATGTCACTTTCCAGCGTAATCCAAGCTCGGAGGAATCATTTAAGGACTATTTAGATAGATTTCATATCGTCGCCATGGAGGTCGGTAACCCAAATGATCATGCTACACTTATGGCCGTAATGAGATGGATTGATCCAGAATCTAAGTCTGGTGATTAGCTAGCTAAAAAAATCGATTGCCACATTGGAGCGCTTCTTTTCAAAGGCAGCTCAGTTTCTGAGGAAGGATGAAGCCAGGTCCTCTAGAAAAAATAATGTCACGGGATTGAGTGAAGAAGCAGTACAAAGCAATATTGCTATATAGCAATCTGATGACTGTTTCGAGAAAATCTAGGTTAATGTTCAGAATAAGCCGAATCAATCAAAGGGAAATAGAGATAGGAATCGAGACTGGAAGAGAGATTCTAGGAGTCTAAAGCCTAGGATTCCAATGTATGACAACTAGACACCGTTAAATGCATCCTTAAAGAATATTTATCTATCCTCTTGCAATACCATGCAATATAGGATGCCGCTTTCAAAAGAGTCATCAGAGAGACAGAAACAGACAGGAAAATATTTTTAGTTTCACGAGTGTTATGCGCATAATACAAATAAGTGTAAGCATCTCCGAGATGCTATAGAAAATTTGATTTCGGAAAAGAAGTTGCAACAGTTTGTGAAAACTCCGTAAGATGGTGGACAGGGGACATCTAACCCCAATCGAGGACAAGCTCCACGTAGGGCCGAGGAGCCTGCACGGACCGACGGAAGACTAGGATTAATATGATAGTTAGGAGACTGCATCCTGTAAATAGGGGCTGGCAAGAGATGGAGCGTTATACTAGTGCGATAAGGCATGTAGATTTGTAATATTGTTCGAATATGGAAGATGGAGCTCTGGCAAAACAGCAGCGCACCATGGCGGATGATATTGTGTTCAGAAGCAGGGATGCAGACAAAGTAGGGGCTATCCAATGGTTATTTCAGCTATGATTATTCCTATGTCGGTAAAGAGGATTTTGATTGATTTTGAAAGTTCGATGAATATAATCTTAAAAAGGGCATACGATCAGATGGGAATGGAGGCTAAAGACTTGGAACCATTTAAAGCTCGAATTCTTGGTTTTAATGGAGTGGCAACTAAGGCTATCGGATACGTGGAATTACCTGTTGAATCAGGTGAAGATGAACGAAGGAGAGTGTGGATCTTACCGTTTATTATTTTGGACGTTGACTCTCTGTACAATGTTTTTGTAGGTCGACCGACCTTGGCTGAATTCTGGGCAGCTTTTTCACCATGGTGTTTACCTCTGAAGTTTCCAACAGAAAATGGTGTAGGAGTTGTTTATGATGATCAGGCGATTGGACATGCCTGTTATGTAGCTGAGTTGAGGGAAGCTCAGCGTAAGGAGAAGGGAAAGGGTGTAGACAAAGTTGTCTGCATCCTAACCACTGAAGGTTAACAACCAGTGCCTGGCCTTGGCTCCGGCACCATAGTTGGTCCTACGGAGATATAGATCTTAGAGATAATGAAGAAGAGCCCAACGAGACCAAGGTTGCATCAGCTGAGCTGACAATTGATATCACGGTCAGGCACGACGACCCATCGCAAGTCCTAAAGATTGGGTCACAGTACAGCCCTCCAATGATGAAGGAACTTGCCGGTTTTCTCCGAGTAAATCTAGATGTATTCGTTTGAAATCACTCTGACATGTGTGGAATCTCACCTGCTATTGCGAGCCATGCATTGAATATTGATCCAATGTATGTTCCGATGAAGAAAAAATGACGAGGCATGGATCTGGAGAGGTCCGTCGCTCTTGAATAGGAGGTGGATAAACAAAAACACTATGGGTTTATCCACGATGCCCTCTATCCTGAGTAGGTATCTAATCACGTGCTTATGAAAAAGGCGAATGGAAAATGGTGAACATGCATTGATTATTTAGATCTGATCAAAGCATGTCCAAAAGTCAGTTTTCCCTTTCTCAGGATTGATTAGCTAGTTGATTCAACTACAGGACATGAATTGTTATCGTTTATGGACGTGTATTTGGGATATAACCAAATCCCAATGCATATCCCTAATCAGGAGCACACTAGTTTTGTTACAGATGTTGGGTTGTATTATTACGTAGTAGTGCTTTTTGGATTGAAGAATGCCGGAGCAACCTATCAACACTTGGCTAATAGGATGTATAGGGATAATATTGGAAAGACAGTGGAAGTGTACGTGGATGATATGCTCATGAAGTCCCACCAATCGAGCAACCACATTAAAGACTTAGTAAAAATGTTCGACATCCTCCAAAATTAAAAAATGAAAGTTAATCCTTTGAAATGTTCATTCAATATGGCATCACGAAAGTTTTTGGGCTTTATTGTCAATGCCCATGGAATAGAAGCTAATCCAGAGAAGATTCAGGCTATCTACGACATTTAGGCGCCAAGAACTATTAAACAAATACAGAGTTTGAATGGGAAGGTTCACTTTAAGTCGATTTATCTCCAGAGCTACTGATAAATGCATTCCTTTCTTCGATCTAATTAAAAAGGACAAAAAGAAACTTCGAATGGACGCAGGATTATAAAGGCGCATTTCAAGCTCTGGTGAACCATTTAGAGAGACCCTCTATTTTGTCAAAGCCGGTAGATCATGAGGAGTTGTTCATCTATTTGGTTGTACCAGCACACGCTATAAGTGCCACCTTGGTTCGTGAGGAAAATTGGATGTAGAGGTCGGTGTATTACGTCAATAAATGATTGGAACGAAAATGAATTATACAAAGATAGAGAAACTGGCATACTGCTTGCTAATAGCACCACGAAAAATTTGCCCTTACTTTCAAGCAGATCCGATCAATATTTACATCGACCAACTGTTATGATGGGTCCTACAGTGACCTGAGATGTCTGGGAGGTTATGCAAGTGGAACATTGAGCTCAGTCAATTCGACATTACTTATCTCCCTCGAAGAGCCATCCAGGAACAGCCATTGGCAGATTCCATAGCAGATTTTGCTACGCAGGATGATCTTCTAGAAGGAAGTGAAATCCCCAATGTACGATAGATGTTATATACTGATGGAGCGTCTAATAATCATTTCTATAGAGCTGGGATTGTGCTTGTGACTCTTGAGAATTGGTCGATTTGTTACGCTTTGAAATTTGATTTCCTAGCGACAAACAATGAAGCTGAATATGAAGCTCTGATTATTGGACGTAAACTCGTCAAAGAACTTGGATTTAAATCTCTTGGAATCTTTTGTGATTCGCAATTGGTGGTGTATCATGTTAGAGGAGGCTACCGGTCTAAGGGACAACGGCTTGCCCCTTATCTTACCCGAGTCAGGAGTTGTTAACTGAATTTGAATGCTATGACATTTCACATATTCCATGCGATCAAAACAGAGAGGCTAATTCATTGGAAAAGCTCGCTAGTACGGCGATGCACAGCAGAGGAGTTTGGTACTGGTCTAATTATTAGATACCCCAAGTATAAACATGATGGAAATCCATCAAGCACTGGAGGCAGAATTTGATAAGGAATTGTGGATGACTCCAATAAATGACTACTTACTACATGGGGTCCTGCCTGATAAAAGAAATGAAAAGCGATAGGTCTTTCACAAAGCTTCATGATATATTATGCAAGAAGGAGTCATGTATAAGAGTGGTTTCTTGGTCCCTCCACTCTGGTGTATCACTCATGATGAGATAAAAAGTGTTTTGAAAGAAGTTTATGAAGGAGAATGTGGCGATCACACTAGAGGGCAAACTCTAGCAAAGAAGATAATCTGTTATGGCTAACTGTAAACCGAGACGCGGCCGATTATGTAAGACAATGTGATAAATGCCAAATATATGCAAAAGTTCTGAGAGCTTCGCCAACAGAAATCACATAAACGGTCAACCCATAGCCGTTTTCCATGTGCGGAACATATATTATCGGTTCATTACCAATCTCTAAAGGTGGTGCGAAGTACGCTATTGTGGCAGTTGATTACTTTACCAAATAGATCGACATGGAACCTTTAGCTATAAACACGACCAAGAAATTAATCAACTTTGTTATCTTCAACATCATATGTCGCTTTGGACTTCCATGGACCATTATAACAGAGAATGGGCTCAATTTGATAGTAATATGTTTAAAGACTTCTGCCGAAGATACTGCATTGAAAAGAGATTTGCAGAGGTTGCTCACTCTTAGGAAAATGGATAGGTTGAAGCTATAAATAAAATCATCAAGTCAGTTCTGAAGAAGCATTTGGAGAAGGCTAAAGGCAAGTGGGGGGATGAACTCCCTACAGCACTTTGGGCTTATGGGATTCACAAATCCGCGACTGGCCATACTCCATTTGCAATCGCTTATGATTTAGAAGCCATTATTTTGGTCGAGCTTGAAGTCCCTTCTCATCAAGTGACTTACTATGATCCTAAAAAAATAAAGGTCTTCTCTTGGAATCTTTGGACTTTATAGATGGGATGCACGAAGAAGCCAATTTGAGAGTAGTTGCACACCAACATCGAGTCTCCCGATATTACAACACTAAAGTGCGATCAAGAACCTTCGAAATTTGCGATCTCATCCTGAAACGGGTTTTTCCTAACCATCACACATGAATCCGATTTGGGGAGGACCATACGTCATTGAAAAGAGGCTTGGAGAAGGAACTTCAAGCTAGTGACCGTCGATGGCATTACACTTCCAAGAGAATGGAATAAGGAGCATTTACGATGCTATTTCACTTAGATTATTTCATTTACATTTCAGTTCTATTTACTTTCAAAATTTTGCTTTAGCACTTTATTTTCCGAATATGTAACAAGATAGATTGTTTTATTCCTTTCCATTTAATGAATAAAATTTCAAGCTTCCTTTCTAGTTTTGATTATTTTCATTATATGCTAACTACATAACGAAACCGATTGATATCGATATGTGTGAACAGGCTCCTAGAGTTTGAAATCGATTGATCATGCTAACCCCCGATAGGATCAAACAAGATGAGCTAAGTTAATTTGCTCGTTTAACAATTCCTACAAATGATCTAGAGAATGGAACACACAATAAGAAACAAATACGGTCGATGATCTGGAGATTAAAAATTCTTGCCTGAATTGTGGGACTGAAACAAAACCAATCAACCAAAAGGAGTACAACCTAATTGCTCACAAAACAACTATTAGTTCCCAGAGCGTGCAGAATAGAGCATAAACATAAATTGGGTGGATACCGAGTGCATGCAAAATAACTCTTCCCTAGAGCATGGAATGGAGTCTAAACATAAATTAGACAGATATCGACTGCCCACAAAATAACTCTAAGTCTTCAGAGAACGGACTGGAGTATAAACATGAATGAATAGATGAGTGGATTTGGACCGTTCTGTATTCCATAAACTCCATGAATAAATGAGTGGATTTTGATCGTTCTCTATTCCATAAATTCCATAACCAGAGGAGTGGATTTTGACTGTTCTCTATTGCATAAACTCCAACTTGAAATTGACATGAGGAATTCAAAGTCGCTAAGGATGGAATTCGACCATCTGATTTATAGCCTCACCAAATCGATGCCGGGGTGGAACCATGGTAGAAAAAAATCGTTGAATCCGACAACGTAACAGTAGGGCTCGAGTCTAGTGTTTGATAAGACTCAAGGCCATGGCCATATGGAGGCCTTGGGATCGAGATAGTGAATTGTTAAAAGAATTTGCAATCAACGAATTACAAGTACATTGAATGGAAAGTAATCTTCAACAATTTAAATAACAATTTACATGATGCTTAATCAAAAACAAAAACTTTTATTTACACGTGCCAAAATTTTAGTACAAGTTATTTCAAAAGATAGGGATTCATACCATACAACTACGACTAGTGAAAGAAATCATTATGCAAACTATGTACATTGAGCTCGAGCAGTAACTACTTCTTTGACTTTCTTTTGGATTTCTTAGGGGTAAAGCCACTTATGCCTCTATTTTGGGACCCTTTACAACCTTTGGCCGAAGAGCTTGAGGAAGTAGGAGAAGTTCATCAGGGATCGACCCACCCGGTGGAATAATTTGCAATGGCATGGGATCAGGATCATCGACATTCACCTCGGCTGGCTCAATTTTAAACTTTCTTTTCAATAATTCCTCATTTTTGATCTTCTTCCTCATGCCGGTCTTATCAGTGTGTTTCAGGGCACCGAGAAGTATCACGCCATCGGATTCATCAGCCGAGAGTGGATCCTCGATCTTATCTTCATCAAGCGCACTAATGACTTGAGGGGTCTCGGAACATTAGCAGCAGTCGAATCTTCAGTCATCTCATCGTATTGCTCTACAACAATGCCACTTAGGGGAGTTTGATTGGGACCTGGGAGACCTACAAAATTTGATAAAATGGGGTGGTTAGCTCAAAGCCATTATGCGTGAAAGAACGAAAACTTTTCGTACACTAAGGAGTAAAGGAAAATACCAGCATTTGGCTGACTCTTTGTTGTCACCGAGATGCCTCCTTCTAAAATGGGGGATAGCATCTTGGGGTCAAAGCCAGCTCTGTCTAGATCATAACTGAGATCCTGCTTCGTATCAAGATAAGTTGATGTTCCAACTACTAGGGATGAAGAAGGGACTTTAGGATCAGTCCCTGAAGACCCGATAATATTCTCTCCTCCTTCAGTAGGTATAGAGGCCTTGAAAAATCAAAGTTTTGTAGTAGCTAGATCTGAAGGCTCGTCCCCGTGAAGAATTTGCCTCACTAATTCTTCCTGATTAAGATCGGATTCACCATCTCATTCTTCTTTATTTTGATGGTGTGCTCCTAAGCTTCAACAAGCGATTCGATGTAACCCTCGCCAAGAAAATTTAAGTCATGGTGGAGCAAGACTTTAGCATTTTATTCAATGATCAACTGATTGAATAAGTCCTTGATCTTGTTCCAACAGGACTACATGGCAGCTTCCACCTGGGAGTTGACTTACTCGACGTCTCTTTCGGCCTTCTTCTCGGGTCGCTTCTTTGAGAGCTTCAATATTAGAAAATTGTTCATCAAGTTTTTCCTTCAAGCTCCTAGCCTCATGAATTCTTCGCAATACTTCTACGATTCCTCTTGGGCTTCAATTTTTTTCTCCCTTTCCTTCTTTAACAATTCATCAAGTTCCTCAACGCGGCAAGCTAAAGCACCTTTCTCCTTTTGCACAGAGTTCGTTGCTAAAGCGAGTGTCCCACTGCGATGAAGTGCCATGTTGAGTTCTTTTTTATGAGTAGTTTCCAAATGGCTTACTGCCACTGTCATTTCCTTAGCACTCTTTTCCACCTCAGCAAGTTGGGTTTTAAATTCTAGCAACTCGGTGTCCTGGTGCTTGATTATATCCTTGTCATGTATTGCTTCTAACTTAAGACGGTCTATTTCGTGTCGTCGCTTGATAGAAACTTTAGAGGGTTTTTCTACCAAGTGTATGAATGATTCATGTTGCATAAATATGTCATTCACACGTGCTAGAGAGGTTTCCTTAGCATGCCTTGGGATTATGTGAATAGAAGGGAGGAATTTAAGACCATCGAAGCAAATTTTCTGGAAAGTGGCCTTAAACTTGGCCAACTTCTCTACGGTGGAAGTGTTAGGAGCAGTGGCCAGTAGGGACAGATCAGAGGTAGTGGGTGGGTGTTTGCTTGATCGGTGCTCGTGAGATTGTCTAAAGCTTGAAGATCCGGAGTGTTGCTCGTGAGACGCACAGACGTAAGGGCTACGATAAGATGGTTGTTCTCCACTCTGAACTGGAAAGTGAGATTGTTTGCCTTGACGAGACATAAGAGATTAGGATTTTCGTTTAGAAGAAGAAGAAAACTCCCTCAAGTGATAATTCTTATCCCATCCTTCGTCTTTTCCTCTATGTCGCATGAACTCGGAACCTAGATTGGCCGATAGTCATGCTGAGGAGCTTCGAAGGCTCTCGATTGAGACATTGCAGTTGTAAAGACCAAATGAGAGTATGTTAGAAATTGTCATATGAAAGATCAATCAAAAGTGTATAGTAGAGTGCACACGATTGTGAGTGTCCTAGTGTTCCCCCAATATACCGATGATGGTACCTTGCTTATCGGTGTGTTCTCCCCTTTATTAGAAGATTCGATGCCTTTGCCACTTCTTATGGGAGAGTTAAGTCCTTTGATGTTGATGTTTGAAAAGATGTAAGACATGGTGTCGTCTGAAATTTGAAGATTAGAGAATCCTTGTAACGAACTTTCCAAATATTGAGATAATGATTCCTCTTTGAGAAGAGTATTAACAAACTCAGGGTCCAACGCGGTTTTTCTTCTACGTAGCCTGTCTGCTAACCTCTTTTTTATCCTTGTAGGTGTTTGGGATTGTCCAACTTGCGACGGTTCAACCATTGGTGCTTTTCCAAATCCTGCATCGACATCTCCTGGTTTTTCAACTTGAGAATCCTTAATTTCTCCCTCCTCTGTATCATCTCATGTCCCCTCAGCAAGAGGAACGATGGGGTTAACTATGTCCCTTCTTCGTTCTGGAATATTCTTGGGCAATGTCGCGCTTACAGGAAGTCTAATGCTACGGTCGTCTTCCAACAGCCCAAACAAAGATAGCAATTCATCGGTTACGAGGAGTTTGATGTCCCGGTCCTCAAGGGGTAGCGTAGATGGCAGAAACGGCTCTAGAAAGTCAGCATCTTCGGGACATGGGCGAATACCCGAAAGAACGCTAAAAGTTAGTAAATTCAAAGGAAAATTCATGACTTGGATAAATGAACTTGGGAGAAAAGTGGAATTAATACTTACATCCTTCTAACCATCGTCTTACGAATCTAGGAGGACATCTCACATAGAACCATTCATGTTTAAACAGTGAAAGTTTGTTCTAAGCGCCCATCAAGACTTGGCAATGTGGTGAAGGTTCGAGGAAGATATAAGAGGGCTTCCCGATTGTCTCTTGAAATTATAAATGAATCTAATGTCTTTAGGAGTAGGGGACAAAATAGAACATTTATGAACCGCAAGAAAGTCTTATAAATAAAAACATAACTGTTGGGATGAAGCTATGTAGGAGTGATCCCAAGATATCTCAACATCTCTTGGACAAACGAATTGAAAGGCGAAATGCATTCAGCCCGGCACACAAACTTATTGCAGGATGTATACCCGGTTGGGGGAAAGTAAGGTCTATCTTGTCTTGTAGGAACCAAGACATCCTCAAATGGAATTCCGTGGATGGAGCATAACTGGCAAAGAGTGGCTTCGCCAATTCAAGAAACCTATGAATCCACTGGATTATCAAGGAGAATGGCTCCCTCGACAGGGTCAGAAGTGGGGCTAACGTTTTCCGTCGGAAGGAATGGAATGTTGGAGAAAAGACCGGCTTGTGGGTTAGAAGCTTATGATTGTTATACAAGATGGCGTGGAAAAGGCCTTCCAGATATAGTTGCAGAACTTGACTATGCTTCAAAACCGATGTGTTATACTCAATTGAGTGCTTCAACATCTACAATCTATAGCAGTTATACTCGGTAGATAAACGAGATTAGAAATAATAATCAGTTCCCCCCGTGTTATGTGTGAATTAGTGCAGTGCAGTGTAGTATGCAACGGACGTAAATAGTTTGAAATTAGAAAGGCGAAATAAAACGATGAGATTAAGAGTTTTGTCCAAAGAGACCGTCATCGCTGACTGTCTCAATTGGTAAGAAAATGGATCGGCAACGAAGGAATGGGATCGACTATCGGTAGGTCAAACTATGAAGTAGGTTACTCAAGTTCAATAGCAAGTTTATCTCTTAGTCCATATTTAAAATTCTAGAAATTTGGTTTTTCTAAGTTCAATAGTTCAAGTATGCATGTTATATCGTTCATTGTCATCTTATGTTCAAGTTTAGCAAGGCAAACTAGTGTTGAGTGTTCGAATGAGTTGAGTTGGATTAGTCTATAATGCATACGTCGATCTCTAGACTTCACTACCAATCGCTTCCCAAAGAACTGCCTACCAATCCCTCTTCTAGACCACCTTATACCGATCCCTCCATCAAGGACCTTCCTACCGATCCCTATCCTATAACGCCACTTCATACCGGTCCCTCTCCAAACCTTCCCTTCCTAATCTAGTCTTTAATCTTCCTAAGTTCCATCATCTCCTCAACTAAAAATAGCTAAGCAACCTCTCCCTGCTGCAGCCATAGTTTAACATACCGACCCCTACGTTCCTACACCGATGGCCTCTCATCCACGAAGATCTTTAACCGAACCCTTTTCCTTCTTATTCTCTCCCACATATCCTAATACATCCCATCAAGCTATCTACCTAAAGATGCTTGAAAATTTCTCCAACTCGCTACCTCAAACACTCACTAACGATTACACGCTAAGGATTCTATCATGTAACTAGAAAGAGAATTATAAACTCATACCTAATGAAGACATGGAGATGGGAGTTTAAATAGGGAAGAGTGTTTGAGGATTATCAAACCCCAAGCAGAAGGAAGGCAAGCTTATGGGACGGATTGAGTTGAAGTTGGATTTGAGGTCAAGAGTTTGGGAAGCTTGGGTTCGGAAGGAATATGCTAAGGCATATAGAATGAAAAGTGAAGAAAGGAAAAAAGTGAGGCTCATATTTATATGGATGGGGGAGGGTTCGATCATGAAAATGTTGAACGAGTCAAAGGTGAGTAGGGACCGGCATTGGGACCTACCAATCCCTAGCCTCGACAATGGATCGGCATGATGAATGTCATTCCCTAGAAATAAAAACTGAACTGATGGATAAGCGAAAAGATGATTGTGCTCATGAAGGTTTGACTGTAAACGCAAGCATACAAAATACTATAAAAATTGGTAATGACCTATGAACGTTCAAACACGTCCGAGAGCCGACAACGGGAATGTGCATATGAATATATATGTAAGTGATTTTCAACCTTTTTGAAATCAATAGAAATTGAAATCATACCTGAAACCTTTAAATTCGAGGCTGGACCAGATAATAAAAAGTTTATGTCCTGCATGATTTGATTTGTATATGCTGACGGAATAGGGCATTGGACTAATATTATTGGAAGTCGACCAAGCATCTTAGCAATAAATGGAGAATTCAATAATTTGGAAAATGATTCGACAAAGAAATAGAAATCGGTCGGGAAGCTAGATGGACTTCTTTCCGGCAATTCAGACTCGTTTCGATTCAAAGCACGTCAAGTTACTCACAAGACAAACTTTGAAGGGCAAGTGTTACCTCGTATCCTGGCCCAGCTATATTGGACTGATTGTGCAAGATATATTTGACTATTATCATGAAGGAAGACCACGGAGTATGTAGAACTCGAAAGCAGAGCTTAGACGGTATATGAAGCCAGGATTGAACGAAGTTGGTAGATAGACGATGCAGGGTTCGGAGTTAGGTTGGAACTCAAGGGATCGACGTAGCATTGCGAAATAGGAGGGATTGACATAGCATTACAGAATATGAGGCATTAGCAAAGCATTGCAGAATAGAAGGGATTGACATAGCATCGCGAAATAAGAGGGATTGATGTAGCATTGCAAAACAGGAGGGATCGGCATAACATTGCGGAATAGGAGGGATTGGAATAGCTTTGTGGAATAATATGGATCGGCATAGCTTAGTGGAACCAGAGGGATCAACGCTACATGATGAATTCAAGGGATAAGCATGAATAAGTATGTATGGATCATCATGATCGGATAAGCAGATGGATCGTTGTAGCATACAATAGGGATTGACATATGAAGTATGGAGCCAACCATAAGGGTTCAATATGATTCATTGAGAAGGGTTCTGCGGAGATAACTCCAAGTGGATCTGAACCAAAGGTCAAGCAAAAGCACAAGTTCCATTTGTCCAATCAACAAGATATTTGAAGAGTCAACCTTTCTAAACATGAAGAAGCCACCATATGGATCGTTGCCCAAGAATCGACCAATGGAGGGATTGGTACTAATGGCTCTTAAATGGGATTTGGGCCTACGACCCCTATAGTGGGCTCAAGTAGATAAGAAGGTCCTATAGTCGAAGTTTCAGAAGGATTAATGGCCGCCTTCACCTATAATACTAGCCTAGGGAGTCATTCAGAGGATTTGTTTTTTCCGTTGCTGGTTACATAGTTCTTTATTGTAATCAAGATTTTTCCTTACTCTTTGTTATTTGCTGCTATAGACAAATTAATAGTGAATCAATAAAGGGAATCTTTAAAGTGGACGTAGGCATACGACGCCGAACCACTATAAATCCTTGTGTTCTTGATTATAGCTTTGATTTACTTGTTAGTTTAATTTATTCCTTTGTTTAAATAATATTTCCTTCATTTAGTTCTCTACATGAATCTATTATTGGGTGCTTCTGACCAATTTGGTTGCAAACAACTAGATTGTTCTAATATATTTTTTATTATGGCTAATTTGCAACGTATGGTTATTTGCATCATTTACATACCTATTAATAATATGTTTTTAGAATTTGGTAATTCGCAATATTTGTACCAATTTAATTGGGTATTTTTTAACATTTTAACCATAATAATTTGGCAATATTTGATAATGTCAAATATTGCAGCATTTAATATATTTTTTCAAACTATTTTGTTATTTCTTATATTCCAAAGAAGAAGTGTGTATTAGTGGTTGCAAAATGAGAAAACTATACAAAAATGTTAGCGTTATGAATAGAGTCAATGTTTATAGTTCTGTTCATGTTGCATGCTCAGCAAATATATAGAAAAATTATATTACTTAATCGACTTTTTCCTCTACCAGCTAATAATATTTAAATTTTTATATTTTTTGTATGAAGCGGTGGATGTATAGTTATTTTTACAAAAAAAGCATAAACAATCTTGATAATGTAGTGCTGTAGTTGTAGGAAGCGAAATTAGAAATAATGGAAACAAAATTGATATTGATTATTTTTGACTAAAGATGTAGCATTCTTAAGATTTAATAATAAACTTATTTTTAATATAATTTGTAATTTTATATTTTATTATTCATTAACTTAACATATATGGTATATTGTGTAATAATCATTTTCCATGTTCAATCTTCTTTCAAGAACACTCACTCCAGAATGTATACCTTGAATAATAAGTGTAATTCTTATGTGAATTTGTTCAAAACAATATGTCAAGAGTTATAATTTTGTACACACATGTATGTATGTATAGCTTGATTGTGATACTTCATCATGCACTAAAAAGATGGTAACGCATTTTTTACTTTACACGCGTCCAACGGACGTGCCATAGGTATTGATATGTGTTAATATGGAAATGAGACTTGTATGATTTTAAAGATTTGACATGTAAACATTAGTTTAGGTGTAAACTCCTCACATTTAGAATTTATTAAGTATGTGTATGTATGTATGTGCGCGCGTCCATGTGTGTTAATGTAAATAACATAAGATTGTAACATATAAATGGCATAGTTAATAGGTTATAAATTATTATTGAATTCCCCCTTAGAAAAATAATTAATTGTAGAGACAAAATAAGAAGTTTTCTGATGCAGCTTTAATAATAAATACGGTGAGATGTCTAATAATATACATAGAGAGTGTTATAAATTATGATTAAGTTAGAGGAATGCGAGGTCAGTTAAAAGCACATGTAAGTCTGTCCATCAAATCTGGCTAGCAAAAATGTGATTTGAGGCTGATGTAAGACATCGCCTCTAATAAGTAACTACGGATGACGCGAGGTTAGTCCTAAATTTTGTAGGGCAAGTTTTACCAGCTAATTTGGTTGCTGCTACCTACAAATAGTGGACTAATGTGAGACATCGCTATGGGTACGAGTCATAATACAAAGGACCTGGTTCAAGGACTAAAGGTATTAAGTGATTATGTGATGGTCCATCTCTTTTCAATGTAGGAAGTAGTAAATGGCCGGGGTTGTTGGTTAGGCATGGTAGAGGATATCTCGAAAAAGGGCACGCTTTGATATAGATTATTAAGTGGTTGAAGAGATTCCATGCAATCAAAGCTAGATAAGTACCAATAAGGAGTCCACCATGGAATAGGTATCAAATGATAGGGACCGGCCTTAAATAAAAGTATTAAATGGTCAAAATCTGCCTAGTTTCCATTGAAAGGTATTAAATGACTTGAGTACTATCTCTTCATCGATAGGACATTATTGACGATAGATATGAGTTATTGGGATGAAAGTGTAATGGCCATAGAATTGGATTGGAAAAGCCTTAGGCATAAAGTCATAAAGACTTAGAATAATGTTGATATATAAAAGACATATTCTTATTTAAATTAAACTTCCCAAGTACTATAATAGGAAGGCTTGAGATTTTTATTCACCGGACATATGTTGTTCTAACTCCATCCTCATTACAACACAGTTTAGGAAAGACGATGCTAAAGGCGGAGGCGAGAAGGAAATGCATGGTAGTTATTTATTTATTTATTTAATCTTGTTATTTTCTAATGTAAGCATTGAAAAATGCATATTATATATTGAAATAATGTACTACGGATGCGTGAGGGTTGTTATTAGTATTGTATTTTGAATTATAATTGAAATGGTTACTGCATTTGTAATTATATTTTATCCTTCTACTATGAAAATATTGCTTATGGCTAGTTATGAGGTACCCAACTATGAAAACTAAGTGCTACAGTTTGTCATAAGGTTGTTGTAACATCCCCCTACTTGGAGGCCCAAAACTAATGGCTATGGATGCTGCAGTCATCCACAGTTATTAATCCTCGACGATCAAATACAGTGGTGTTAGATACATTAATACACGGATCAAAAGAATATGGAAAAAAATTAACACATCAAAACACATTTCCACATTCCAGTAAAAATATTTCATATTCATTACATAATCCCACAAGCGTTAACCACGTTCAAAAAATATGATTATTGTGCATACGCCAAGAGCAACACATAAAGATGCCCCGTTAGTTGATTAAAGTGTATAATAAGGCTATAACGTCTGTCTTTACATCCAAATACATAGCAGAAAAAGATAACTCTAAACAACTAATATCCTCCTACACGCCTCCGGAAGCTTTATTCGTTTAAGAAGAGAACCTGGAAACCTTAAATCTCAAACTAGTCAAAATTAATTGAGTATCCGAGAGTTTAAGTGGAAAAAACTTCAAGTCAAACATAAAGCCTGGTATGAATAATAATTTAACATCTCAACCGTTTAGATGTCTAGCGAGACCACGCCGCTTAGTGGAATGGGTTTTCCGCTCACTAGTATCCTAAAACCTTTTATAAAACCATATACCGTGCTCCTGCATCCACTATGGTTAAAACATAGCATTTCAAGATATTATGATGATATGCATACATATAAACATTTTGGATTTCCCATTCACGGTTTAATTGACTCCCTGTCGTACTTATAGTTTCTGGGGTCACTAACTTACTAGTTTTCATGGGCTTACTTATAACCTTTTCATATTTCATGGACTCCCCGTCCTATATCATAGTTTTCATGGGATCACTAAGAACCTATAAGCCCCTGCCAATTAACTTAATTAATTCATAGGTTCCCCTGAACCTATTGGTCATTCCAATAACTCCCCTCTTATCCTAGTTTTCATGGGTTGACTAGAAACCTATTGATGCCTTCAATAACGTCTTTCTTATCATAGTTTTCATGGGTTGACCAGGAACTTATTAACCGATGTCAATACTTAATCTAGATATAGTCTTCATGGGTTCACTATAAACAAATTGGCCCCTACCAACCATCCTTAATACATAGTTTTCATGGGATCATTATGAACCTATTAGATTCTCCAATAACTTCCAAATCATATTTTTCGTTGGTTTACTATGAACCTGTCTTTCGGACAACTTCAATGTTTAGGCATCCTATGTTCTAGCCTCCTTGACTCCCTAAATGCAATTCTACTCATTCAGGAGCTTAATCAATTTATATTCAAAACTGGGTTAACCTAGCTGGTTCTTCTGCCCCTTTATCCCCAAAATGCAACTATGGGTCATATATCATGTGAATATATTTATATACTTGAAGAAGCAAACATAATAACAAAACAATACCATTCATGTGGGTTTAATGTCCTTGAAATACTTTTCATATAAAACATGGCTAATCCCATTAATCGATACTTTTACTAAGGAAACACTTCTTCAAATTTACATACTTAAATTCTTTTTAAAACTCCTTTATTTAGCCATGGGTTTTTCCTTTAAAAATGAGTTTGGGTAAGAAAACCTTTCGATACCTTCAAAACCTTGCTTTTGACCTCGTAGGATGACCTCCTTCAAAAGAATTAAAATCTATCTTCAAAACATTAGGCTCCTTCCTTTCAAATATTTAAAGCCTTTCTTTCGAAACCTTTCGACCGTGTTAAAGTATTATCATATAGGTATAGAAGCATAGCTTCGAAACCATTTGAAAGTACCCCTTTCGAAACCATTTAAAGGTCCCCATTTTGAAATCATTAGGTTTATATTCAAAACATCACTTTGGTCAAAGTGAACATAAGCGAAAGCATCTCTTTCCAAACCATTCTTTATCTCATAAAATTATTGGGGAAACTTGATGGTGTTGAAACCATCCTTTCGAAACCCATAAACCATCTAGAAAAAATAAATAAGGTTAGCTTCGAAACCCCTTCCGAACCCATTACCTTCGAAACCCCTAACCCCTTTCGAAAGCAGTGGGAAGTGGCTTATATTTATAAAACAATAAGTACCTTTCGACAGCATTGATATCTTCAATATCATCAAAAGGCATCAAGTTATAAAAGGGTTTTGACTTAATCGAAACAATCTCTTCCAAAATCATCACTTTGAAAGCATAGCAACTCCTTCAGAAGCTACTTACTTTAAAACAAAGGCAGTATCTTTCCTTCAAAAGCTTCTTTTGAAATACCCTTTCGCAAGCATTGGTTTCGACTACATCGAAACCCCTTTTGTAAACAGGCAAGCACTTTTCTTTTAAAAATAAGACAAAGGCATTGACACCTTCAGAAGCTATGTTTCAACATCCTACCTTCCGCCTTTCTCCAATCCACTACGTACCAACTAAGTGATATCATTTGTATTGGTTTCGTGGTAGAAGGTTTCGACTAGGTCGAAGGCGAAAGCCTTGGGTCAAAAGCTCCTTCCAAAGGAGGCGGAACCCACTTTTCTGAGCAAAAGGTTGTTTTTACTAAATAAACAAACTTTTATAATTAACTTACCCACTTGTAAACATTTGATTGGCTATCTTAAACTTTCAAATTATTTTTCTATTATTTGCCGCATTTTTTCAGATCTAAAAACTGAATAACTTTTACAAGTAAGCCCTTCTAAGTAATAAAGCTATTAGATCATTTAGGTCCTCCTTTCAAAATAATTTAATTTCCATAATAAATCACCTGGTACAAATCCCTAAAAACTCCAGAAATTCACTTTAATCATGTTGTCTAAATATCAAAATTTCATCCCCAAATTCTCAATATAATTTTCAAAATAAATTTATAAACCCAAATAACCATATTTTCTTTTAAATTCATAAATAATTCTTCACGGCTTGGAAAATTATAAAAATTGAAACCTAAATCTAAAATCATGTTTTTCATAAAATAAATTTTTTCCATGGCATTTAAAAATCCTTTAATCTTGGTTTTTCCCTAAAACTCTGTATAATCCCTTTTAAATAATCTTGTTTAAACTAAGCAAATTACAAATCAAGCATATCATCATTCAATATATCATAAAACGAATTTACCCTTAAATTCGAAAATCAGTAATCATAAATTAGAGATGATGTGATTATTATTCACCTTAGATTAGATAAGGAAATTGAAAATTTATTGAGATTGATTTCTTCTACCTTGAACCCTATGCTTTACTTGAATTTTTTTTCCTCTTCTTCCTCTTAATGGCTGGCCTGAGTTTAGCTTCCTTACATTTATTTTTGCATATGATAAAATGAACGTGAATTGGTCTTGGGGAAAACAGTAAAAAGGTGGGAAGATGGAGGTGGCAATGACCTTAATTCCCTTAAGATTAATTAGTTAACATTTATTCCATTTATAAGCCATTCATTTTAATAAACTTGGCCACTAAGTATTTTTACCAATCTCAATCCCCTTATCACCCTACATTATTCTATTTAATTTATTCTAGTTAAATCTCCTTAATAATGTTAATAAAAATTAAGGGTGTTACCTATGTGGATAATTGTGAAAGAAATTGAAAGACCATTAAAGTAATATTATGATAGCAAATAGTAGTATTCTTTTCCAATTAACGGTGAGTGCAAAATAACTTGTATTCCATTGGGCATATTGCGGCAAACTCCATGATGGGATCCGCTTATGGAAGGATTGTCACTTAATGTCTTTCATGAAATTGTTGCTAAACGGATGTATCTTTTATGTAAGGATATTTCGGTTCATGGGAAGTTTACGTGTGGCTTAGTCATATGGCATTGTTCTATAGTTTTGTTGTGGATGTACTCAATATTTTATTTTTTCGATCAGGATAAAGCGGTAGAGTTTTCTTTTTGCACAATAATTAGTTCATCTATTTAACTTTTGATCTCACTTAAGTACAGTAGGACCAGTTAGTTAGAAATAGACATGTATATATTGCATATCATGTTATTTTCATGCTACACATCCACGGTTGATCTATGTTCTTTGATTGTATTGGTATGTGTGACCATTTATAGGTTTAGTTACATTAAAGATAATGAAAGCTACTTTTATCAATAGCCAACATAGTTAACAAATGAGATTGCTTCAGAAGTACATTATGTTACGAAATTACACACATTTACAAAATTACATATGTAGACCGAGGGAGATCGCTGGAAAAATTCAATATATAGTCACATGGTAAATATGTAATGTGTTTTACTGTTATAAACAAGCCTTACAAAAGTGATTCAACAATAGAATAAAATATCTAAGGAATAAAGATATAATTATCATGGAATGAATGCATAGAGACCAAAGTGATTTCAATTTGTGAAACAGCTAAACAAAAAATATCACATTATTATATATACGGATTTATAGTCATCAAATTATACAAGCTCAATTTTTCTCCTAATCCTTTTTTAAAGAGAAATACAAACGAGACTTATGCTAATTTGGGTGATTAGATCCACATCTTTTCTCCAATATCCATCTCTTTATCCTAATCAATTTGTGAAATCAAATATGACTTCCACTATTGTATTTATTTCATTGGTATCTCTCTCAATCAAATTAAAATGAGTTATTTATACAGATCTTGATTTTCACAGTTTATTGATTCTAAAGTCTCTTATGGTTTCTATCAGTTGGGCCTGTACCACATAACACTAAATGGATGAAATTAAGCTAATCAATGCCTAAATTTGCTTTAGTCGTCATCACAAAAGGGTTGTCGTTGGTATGCACCTTTATTAAATAAAGTTTAATGCACTCTTTCTACAACATATAAAAGAACCCAATACACCTTATACGAGAGCCACAAACTCGATCATCGATAAACTGGATAACTTTTTAAATATTTAAAAATAACTCTACTATCTTCAACATCATTGAAAGGTTGTTCAATAAATATGACAATTGCAATCCATTCTTAGTTGTTTCCACATTCCATATCAACTCAGCTTCGATAGTTGACAATGCTATTTGAGATAAGCTAAGTGTATAAACATAGGTTGACATTGACTTGTGACTATTTTTGTCCCCATCAAAATATGAATCACATCCTCATAATGTAACATAGTCATCAACCTTGTCATACAATAGGCTAACATCTTATCTATCATGTAGATACCTAAATGTCCACTTAATTGTTTGTTAATGTTCCTTCCCTAAATTAGACATATATCGACCGTTAGTGCCTACTACATAGGTCAGAAGTGATCTTGTAAGCATCATGGCATGCATAATGCTACCAAAAACACTAGAATAAGATATTCTACACACCTACCTTTTATCTTCTTGTGATGTGGGAGATATCATTGGTCAGCTCGAAATGAAATTTTAATAGAGTGCCTACCAGACTAATTATCTCTATACCAAATCAAGACAGGACATTCTCGGTATAATCGGCTTAAGTGAACCTCAACTCCCTTTGATTCGTGTCTCTAACTATCTCCATCCTAAAAATTAACTGTCTTTTCCAAATCCTTCGTATCAAACTTTCTGTTAAGTTCCAACGTTAATTTTGTTATTCTAATCATATTCTGAGATGCAATTAAAATACTGTCAACATATAAATATCATATCCTGATCACATCTCCTAAAATAAACACATGGGTACTTGCAGCTTAAAAAATATACCGAGTAATCATAAACTTATAAAATATTTTATATGATTGTCTAGAAGAATATTTTAAGTCATATAGAGATTTGTTAAGTTTTTAAAGATGGCTTGATTACTACTATCAATGAGCCTCACTAGCTGTTGCGACTAAACGTCTTCCTCTAGTTACCAAGCAATAATATCATTTTGACATATACTCCATATCAAAGAGAGTAACCAATGCCAATAAGATGCAAATGGAAGTATGCCTAACACCTGAAGAAAAAAGTATCATGATACGCAACGTTTTTTTTTGTATATACCGCTTTGCCACCAACCTAGTTTTATATCTCAATTCATCATGTCAACCATCTTTCACTCTATAGACCCACATGCATCTAATTATACTTTTTCTTTAAGTAAGTGATACCAAACCCCAAGTATAATTTTTATATAAATATTCAATCCCCACCTCCATAAAAACTAACCAATTAGATTTATCAACTAAAGTAATAAGTACTCTATAATTTGTGGGTTAATAATGGAAAATACTCAAATCACATGTTTTTATGTCATCAAAATCAATATCCTAAATACTAGTGATAATAAAATCATCAAGCTACCTTACCCTTTTCCTCCCTCTAACTAGCTTAGCCTAAGACTGTGCTTGAACAAGATTATAATCCTTTATATTATCATCAACAACCATGATGCAATCTGATATACCATATGTCCCTCTATGGAAAGAATCAAAAGATGGTGGATTGTGTTTGGTATTCTAAATTCCCCTCAAGCTTCATGATATGAAGAAGGTTGTATGGCCAACATAGTCTTTCTTCAAAAGTGATATGCCAACCAATAATGATCTTCTTAGTAGTAAGACACCATATCCTATTCCCCTTCGCTCCTCCACTATAACATAGAAAGATGCACTTACTGTTGGATTTAGTCCATTTGCATAATGGATGAAATGAGTAAATTTCAAAAAAAAAATCTCTATTTGGATCTTAATGGTCCTATGAAATCTAATAACTAGCATCAGATCTGATCTATTTCTTAAAATACAATCAAAATTTTAAAAAATTATATATTTGGTTAATTAACCTTATTAATTAAATTTATTAAATGATTATTTTCGATATATCTCATATATTCATATATTAATATAATGACATATAAGTATTTAAAAGGGGCATTTCACACAAAGGACAAACTTTGCAGTCCAATTAGTTTCTAGGACACACATTCAAAGAAATTACTTTCAAGGCCAAAATCAGTAGCATAATTACTTTCAAGAACAAAGTCAGCAGTCTAATTATTTTCAAGGACATAATTTCCTAGGTTTTAGGCCCTAGAAACTAAAATTTTGTGTTTTGTCCTTGAAAGTAATTATTTCAGTTGTGTGTCCTAAAAACTAATTCCACTTGCTATAGAGGCCCTTGTGGCTAATTTCCACTATTTAAAATTTATTTCATGAAATAGCCATTGTTTCTAATTGCCTTCTTATTACAACATAGTTCAGGAAAAAATACTGAAGGTGGAGGCAAGGAGGAAACGCATGGCAATTATCTATTTATTTATTTATGTGATTTTGTAATGTATTGAAAAATATATATTATATTTTGAAATGTTGTACTACGTATGTGTGATGGTTGCTATAAGTATCATATTTTGAATTCTAAATGAAATGGGTATTGATTCTGTTATTATATTTTATCCTTCTGTTGTGAGTTTTGAATGTAGATAAATTTCTCTTTCTATATATAATCCAATAACCAGTTTTGGAATGACTCTAAGTTCCGATGGGCCTTTTTGGGTCAAAATTTTGGTTTGTGTTAACATCTCCTATCTTAAGGCCAAAAGCTAAGTGCTACAGATGTTGTAGTCATCTATAGTATTTAACTTTAAATGACAAATACGGCAGTGTTAAGAGTATCCATAATATCAAAAGCACATGAATATGAAATATAATCACAGATTTCAAAACAGCTTTTCTAATTACATTTCAAGTCAATATTTCATATTCAATTACATAATCATAAAATGATTCCTAGGGTTTGATCAAATATAATTATTATAATTTATGCCAAATGCGATATATGAAGATTCCCCTTGGATGATCAAAGCACTAGATAGATAGAAATATCGGTCATAAATACATCATAGCAGAAATAATACTAAATAACTCCTACATAGCTAGCTTTTCCTCTTGCACATCTTCAAAAGCTTATTCATCCAACCTACTAAACCTTAAAAGTCCTTAACTCTCAATCTACTCAAACTAAATTTTGAGCACCCAAGAGTTTAAAGGAGAAAACATAAACTTCAAGTCAGATATTAAGCCCGGTGTGAATAATAATACTATTACATCTTGGTTTACTGATACTAAGTGAGACCATGCTACTTAGCGGAATGGGTTCCCCCTCACTAGTATACTTTCAAAATCATATCTTTTGCAAATCAAAACCCTACATCAAATTGATTATAACAACAATAGCAATAACATACGTGCATGTAAATCAGGTAATCAATGGACTATCTGTCTAAACAATATAGTTTTATCAGGCTAACTATTAACCATTGGCTGACTCCGGCTTCCTAAATATAACAAATATTCTAACTTCTGTTAGATATAATACTGGATGATGTGTCCTTAACTTACTTTTCTAGGGTCAAAGGATCCCAATGGTTTTGCGGGCTCACCGTTAACATAACTCTGCTCTATATATTATTTTATAGCAACATTATTTTAGTCTTGCCTGTGAAAAAACGCTACACATTAGAATTTTGGACTTATATTAGCCAGAGGCTACTAACTAAAGTATATGGCTCGACCCCATACCAGTCTCATATGGTCATCTAATGTCTGGGTTATAAATTTAGCAAAAACCTAGGCTGACCACCCTATTTAAATTTTATTTCCTTGAAAATCATCTTTACAAATGATTTGCCCTTGAAATCATATCTTTATAAAACAAGGAAATCATACTCTCTGCTTTACTCAAAACACTTATGCCATAATATATGCTTTACAAAACAATGTTGATGAAAACCTAAAATCAATAGGGTTATCTATCCCTTTGGAATAAGTTGAAGCCCTTTCTAACTTAGAAAACATTAGGCTATAAAGCCAGAACAGTACCTTCGAAACCATTGTTTAAAACCTTAAACAGTCCCTTTCGGAATCATAGAAATCATTCCTTTTGAAATCATTGCTTAAAACCTTAGACATCTTCTTTCGAAACCATTCAACATATCTTTCGAAAGCATTGGAAACATACCTTTCAAAAGCATTAGGTTCAAGTAAGAATTTATGGAAACTTAGTTTCGAACCATTTAAAGTATTTCTTTCTAAATGATGGGTTCAACATTTAATATAACTATAGGGTCAAAGAGAATAGAAGAAAAAGCATCACTTTCGAAATCATTGACCTCAAGTAAAATAATTGGGGAAGAAAGCAACTTTGAAACTACCCTTTCGAGACCACTGCCTTTGAAATTGTTTGTAAAAGCAGCTAAGCTACCCCTTTTGAATTGGGAAGGCGGCTTCAATATTAAGAAGTCGAAAGCCTTCCTTTCAAATACCTTATTTTAAGGTTATAAAAAAAGCGGCCTCTAACTTATGCAAAAGGTATAAATGTAGCGGCTAGGGTATCGAAGGGGTTCGAAAACGGCAAACCTTTCGAAAGTTTCTATTTAAAACAATGGCAAGTTAATGGATTCGAAGACTAATAAAAATGGATTCAACCCTTTCGAAAGCATACATTCGACACTGTCCTTTCCTTCTGCCTTTCTTCAATACATACATACCGATTGCTTGATACCTGCCTTGGTTTTGAACGAGTGCGAAAGGTTTACTGGGTATGGTGACGGAAGCATGCAATGAAAGTAGCAAAGTTGTGATTCAAAATAAAACTAATTTTATGCTTTCTAAAGTATTCTTTTTTCACTTAACTTGCATAATTTGCTAAAATATGATTGGTTTCCAATTCTTTACCAAAATTCTTTTTAAAAAAGGATGTTGAATTTAGTATTTAACAATTGAAACATTTTAAGCAAATAAGCCCTTCTTCTTAATAAAGCATTTAAGTCCTCTAACTTAAATAATTTAATAACCATAGTGAAACACTTAGGAAAAATTCGTAATAATTTGCTTTAAATAAGTTTCCTAACATATATAAATTTCAGATCCAAAAACATTGTTTAATTGCCTTAAATAATTTAAATCCAAAATTAACAATTTCCTCTCATACAAAATTCATAATAAATCCACAGTCACTTAGAAAATTATGAAACCTGAAATCCACTTCTAAAATAATGTCTTTAACACCAAAAACACAACTCATTTGGATGTCATTTGATAGGTTTATAATCCAAACATATCATAAGATCAATATTAAACCATATAAATCATCAACAAGCACGCGCGCGCACACACATATCCATTTTAACAAATATAACATGGCATATTATTTGCAAACATAGTTTGAATCTAAATTGAAACCAAAATCATTATCAAAAATGAGATGTAAACTAATTATTCACCCTGGTTTAGTTAAGAATGTTAAGATTTGATCAAGGTTGATTTCCTAAGCTCCTGATCTTGAATCTCCTAGTTTTAATCTTTGGTTTCCATTTTGTTTAATAGCTGGCTACACCCCTTGGCTTTTAATTTAGTTTGTAGATGCAAATGAATGAATGAAGTGGAGAATGAGAGGGTTTTAGGATATAAAATAAGGCTCTTCCTATTTCACAGTTCTAATTCTCCTCCTCCTTATCTTAAGTTTTAGTTACTTATTTTAGTCCATTCATAAGGCATGACTCAAGTTTGTTATCAAATCCCAACCTCTTAACCCTCTACATTATTTAACTTAATTTATCCAATTAAATGTCTAAATAATGTTAACTAAAATTAGGGTAATTACAGTCAGTTTCAGAGTGGGTTGTTGCATTTGGTATCAGAGCTTAGGTTACTCGATCAACGGGGATAGGTATACGTATGAGTGGCATACATGTATTTTTGAAAAAAAATTCAAAAATCCTACTATATATAAATATATACACTTATTTTAAACGTACACAATAACACTAGGAAAATCCTTACTCCAACATATATTACTATCTTAAAAATGAAGAAGCAAAAAACTGTAACTTCAAAGTTAATAAGACAATAAATGTGCAGTAAATAGGGGGTTACAAGAACATAATAAGTATATAAAGGGACCAATTAAAGAGACTATTATGGTAATTATGGAGAGATAAGGAAAACATAATAGGAAAAAATCAGAATGAATAAATATGTCTTTAAAAGTTGTCTGCTAGAATAATAATAATTTATTATGGACAATTAGCATTTATAGAAATAGCAAATAAACATGTTAGCTAGTAATTAAATATTATAAGGTAGTATAATCATCGTTATAGTAAACTATATAGCCTTATTTATACATATAAAGATTAGTGGGTCCATCTCAATACATAAAAATAGATGGGAGATAAGAATATTGTATTGTAAACAACCAGAAGTAAGGAATAAAGCAAGATGTGAAGGAGTGGAGTAAATTCCCACAAGAAGGTGTACATTTGTCACGACAAGGAGATAATCAGATTTTTATAAAGATTGAATAGGAAAGAAAGAAAGCTCAAAAGGAAAAACAGTTAAAGTCAAATTTCGAAATCCTACCCCATAAAAAAGAATTTGATAAAAGGTCTTTGGAAAATTTCTTAAAATATTTTAAATATTTTTTTAAAGCATTTATTGGGAATTTGTTGTTTTGAAAAAGCAAGGAAATTTGGAAACTCATAAATTTAAAAAAATTGGATTTCTAACTAAAAGGTTTTTGGTAAAAAAGATTATTTTTTCATTTTTGTAGTTTTAGTTTAAAATTGGTTGAGTCAAAAAAAATTTGTGAGAAAGGGATTCTTCATTTAAAAAAATGTAAAATAGAGCGTAGGTTGGACCTGATGATTTTTCTTCTATTTCGCTAAATTTGAAAGTTCATTTTTTTAAAAATTCTTTCTAAAAAGGGGAATAAATGGAAATGAAACTTAATTAGATTAAGGAATATAGAATAGAAGGATAAGAATAATTAGGATAGAAGGAACACTTCCGTATAAAGAAAATACGTAGAATAGCAGCTAAAATAGGAGCTAATTTTTTTATTTAAAAAAAGTACTTTCTTAGGTATGTAGGAAGGCCCTCCCCAACCTCAACCCTTTTAACCGAATCCTTATGGTGGTGCTTTTTGATCCCATGGATTTTATACCTTTCATCTAGGATCATTGCATGCCTTTACGAAGGATAAGCTGTTAAAGTGTAGTTATCAGGGCTCGAACTTTCTTCTTCTACTAGGAAGCTGGGAACCCCTGCCAACTCCACTAGAGCTGCAAACTAAAGTAGGAGCCAATTAGTTAGGAGAAATATAAATAAAGTAATATTGAGAGATTTGGATAGAAATAGCTTTAGGAATTATATAAAACAGGATCAGTAATCTAGTTAAAAATTAATAAGATAGAAGTTATCCTTATTTACTCCACTTTTCATTGTTTAAGACTATAATAGATGTTTTTGAATTATTGTTTTAAATTAGATGGAACTAAATGATGATAATTAATAAAAGAGTTGGGATAATTTTGTGAATGTTATAAGGTAAAACATCTATATGAGCACAAAAATTTTATACATACATTTTCCTATTTAGAACTTGTTTGAATAAGAATATAATACCATTGAATTTAAAATGGTAATGAAAGAGAAATAAATTATGAGTAATGAGAAAAGGATTGCGCAAGATTATAGAAGTTTAAATAAGACTTAAACGAAGTTATAAAAGTATTTAGTTAAGTGACAGTACATTTTGAGTAATAAAGCAATATATGTCAATGTATATTTTTAGGATAATATAGCAACTTGAAATTAGAAATTTGGCATGCATGTGGTCTACTAAATAATTTCCTTGTACCAAGAAATATTTTCGAAAAAATGAATGTCTGGTAAATGAAAACCAATTATTTTTAAATGCTATTGAAGTTATAAACTTTGTAATAGACTTAAAAGGAGCTAAATTTGAAAGTTAATAATAACATATACTTAAAATGATAGTCAATGAACTTTTCATAAGTATAGGCTCGAGGTGGGCATAAACCACATTGCTATACGGAAACCGCCTGCACTGGACCGCTAAACGGTGTAGAAACCCGCACCGAATCTTCTAACCAAAGCATATACCCCAGACCGACTTGCATCGATACAGTTCGGTTGCGGTTTGGACGATTGAACCAACCATATTAAACCGGACCGAACCGAAATTTTATACTAGCAATCTAATGATAAAAATATAAGCACCTCTCATCTTATATTATATTCTAACGATGTACATTCTATTTTTAGTGTATGTTGTTGTTATATTAATAATAATATCTGACATAAAGAAAAAAGTTATAGTTTAGGTATAATATTTTTCATCTAATTTTTTTTGTGAATAAACACTGATTATAATATTATTCTTGTCATTTTCCTTAATAATTATGCATTGATTAATGTTGATATTTGGTTAATCTACCAAAAAAAATCTCACTTGTAGGTAAATGTCAAACTGAAATATTCAAACAATTAAGAACTAATCTTCATTTCAGTATAACATTGTGTGTTTTAATCTTTAAGTGTAAAAGTTTCACACAGTTGCCTTCGTAAATTGATTGTTGATGGAAGTTTATTTATATGAAAACAATTTACTAAAATTATTTTATATGTTGTAAAATGTTTTTGCGAAGAGATTGTTTTTCTCCTTTATGGAATTAAGCAATTTTTGAATTTTTTATTTAATAATAGTTTGGTTTAATAATTGAGTTATAAATATTTTGAATTAAGAGTCCAACTTTAAAAGAAATAAATCCCTATTATAGAAAGTCCGTAAAAAAGAAAAGTTTGTTAGAAATAGGAAAAAAAATCCTAGCTCTTTTGGGAACAAAGAAATTTCTGAAATTGACAAAAAAAAGTTTCCAAGTTTATATTTATAAAGATAAAGGTTTCAGATAAGGTACTTTATAATTGTGAAATTCTAGTTTAAAAACAGTGAAGAGAAAACCAAGAAAATTTATGGAGTGGATAGGGATCACTACCCGGGCAAGGCAGTGTAATGTTTTTAAGATATGAATAAAAGATGAATAATATTTGTAACCTGATCAGAAATTTTAAATCAGCCCTAAATATTTAATCGTATAATATTAGTAAAGTTGTGAAGATATTCCAAATTTATAATTTCGCTATAAATTAGGTTGCCTTAGTTGACTTAGAATGTAAATTTCTGTGTTTTGATTCATCTGGAGCAGGTTCCGTATAACTCCCATAAATTTTCCAATACTAAAATGTATATAAAAGTGTGGTGTTTGAATTAATAAGGAATATGCCAAAAATAAAAAGGGATGTGTATGGTATGGATATTATTTCTCATGATTTACACTGTCTATTTCGTTAAAAGGAAAGAAATAATTTGTTATAATTTCAAACGAAGCAAAGATATCACTTTAGTCAATTTATCAAAATTATAATGGTAATCCATTTTGAAAGGATGACTTTGATAAATTAAAACGTACAAAGAAACGTTCTAATTAGAAACTAATACATAGGCGCGCATATAACCGCGACTATCGTACAAAATAAATATATAAATAGCATAATTTAGGACTGTAAACATATTATAAGTAATGAAAGGAATTAAGACTGAATAAGAAATTTAATATGGCATTTATGAAGAAATTGAATCGGTATAGCAGTGAGATTTTGAAAATCGTAAAAATAAAAGTGATCGAATGAGGATTTATAAGGGATGGTCCAATTTTGATAATAATGATCAATTACTAAGGGTATATTAACTAAAGTAATGAATGAACCACATTTGTTAGAAACCAAGATGGAAAATTAAAGAAGAGGGAGAATTAAGCGGAATAGCATACTAAGAATGTCCATCTTAATTTAGTAAGGAGTATTAGGGCCTCAACATCGTTAACACCAGTTAATGATAGTGACAATTTCCAGCAAAATTTTCTTTTAAATTTTTTGAGATTCTTATCGCTGGTTGTCTTCCTTATATTATGGGAAAGGCGCATGATATGGTATAAGATATGTTTTCTTTATCATTTGATTGATTTTATGGGTAAGATTGAACAACAAGAGATATATATATATATATATATATATATAGGAACGGCGTAAATAAGAAAAATTCATAAGGACACTTAACTAGCAATAAAGTGCAGGTTCGATGGAAGTTAATGAGGAAATTAGGTTATTAGCTAGGAATAAATGATGCATTAATCTAAAAAACGGTAGTCTTGATTAAGCAAAAAATGAAGCTTGCACAAGGTCGCTAGAAATCCTATGTGAACAAGCAAACAAAAGAGTTAGAATATGAAGTAAGGGACATGAGATTTGAAAGTTGAGAAAGTTGGCATCAAAATTTATTAGATCATTCCTAATTTTATAAAGAATAGAAAGACTTGCTTGCCATGTCGAGTTTCTGGATAAGTTAGCAGGAGTCCACGACGTTTTCCACGTTCCGCACTTGATGAAATAACTTTATTGCACAATCACTATGGTAGAGCCTGATCAATTGGGGTATTGAGACGGAGCTAATAGCATCTTATTCCATTGCACGTAGTGTAGAGAACAGAACTAGGAAACTCCGTAACAAAGAAATTAGGTTGGTTAAAGTAAAATGGAGCGAAAACTCAACAGAAAGCATGATGAATTCTCATCCTATGCTTTTCACTGGTAAACTTTTCTATTTAAAATTAGGTATTGGTGGCATCGTGGTTACTAGATTGGATGGTAGGAAATGGCTGCCACACTTTTACTATCAATTTTACACTCATGTAGAATACTTTTGCATGTTTAAGATGCTTGCATACATGTCTATATGTCACGAAACTTGCATACATGCAAGGATTGAGCTCACTTATTGTATATCTGCACATATAATCACATTACACTCTTGGTTAAGTAGATGGTTGTGTAGATAACTTGGTCATATAACATGGATGTTTATTTTGTGTTAAGCTTTTCGCCCCTTAGAAAGATTTTGAGGACGAAATCCTTTTAAGGTAGGAGAATGTAACACTTATAAAATTAATATGAAATAAATAAAAGAAATTAAGATGAGATAAATTAATTAAACAAGATAAGGCTAAAAATGAAAATTTTGCAAAGTCAGAATTTGACCACGGAAGTTATATCATTACATTCATGGTGATTTTCTAATCAGTTTCATATATAATATGTTAAAAATGAAACTCAACGGAAAAGTTATGGATGTTTGATGTTTTTTGATTCAAAATAATTTAAATAGGATTCAAATTCAAATAAATAAATAAATCTTAAATTTGAAAGTTAACAGCAATTAGACTTCGGGATTGATTAATTGTTAAAAATAAACTTTAACGTTAAGTTATGATTAAGGAATATAATAAGTAAAAACAACAGAAAATAAATGATTCAAAAAATAAATGAACCGGTCTGCCGCTAGCGGCCGACAGGTAGAGTAGGGGTGGTTGACTGGTGAACAAGTAACAACAAGGGTTGTTTGCAACATTAACATTTCAAATCTTATTATTTTAAATAGTTTTAAATCTGATGGTTCTGGTGCATTACAACCACTGTAAATAAGATCATAGTCCCCTCATTTTTATTCACATATTATTGTGGAGAACCTAGTGAAGCTCTATCGATCTCTCTCTCTTTAGATCCAAAAAAAGGTTGTTTAGGGTTTCATGTAACAAATTCTATATGTTTTTTTTTTTACTTTATTTCTAATTCTATTCTCCTCCAATCCCTTAATTTTGAATCTAATTTATATATAGAAATCCCTTATTATATTTTTTAAAGGGGGGATCTGATAGAGATTGTTGAAGGTGTGACAAATCCAAAGGGAGGAAGAGCTAAGGACCTGTTATGTGTGGAAATCTTAGTCTTTATATTCTAGTAGTTGAATAGTGTAGTTTGGATTTGATATATGCCTTGGGAAATTTTGGTTTATGAAAACACCACATTAAAACCGCCAAAATTCCCCCAAAGAAAAATGTCAATTATTGGATTGGAATTGCAATTGTTTTATATTAGAATAATGGAATTTGTGTATATTTTTCAATTTGAATGTTTTTCTTGTATTCCACTTCTTATCTTTTTTTTGGATATGATTAAGGGTTTTGATTAGGAAATGATCTGTAAGGTCGAATTCTTATTCGTAGTTTGCACCATCTATTTCCACAATTTGGATTGGAATTTCCTTTATCTAATTTCATGTAAAAACAAGTTGAATAGAGTGTAAAAGTATGTGAATTGTAAGTTTCTATTATTTATTGATATATTCTGTTGTTTTAATGTAACATAAGTAGGTGTAGATTCTATTTGTGTACAAGTGATTTTGGATATCTGATTTATGATATATGTGTTAATTGGAAATGAGACTTGTATAATTTTGAGTATTTGACATTAAAAGTCTTTAATTTAGGGTGTAAACTTCGCACATTTAGAATTACTAAGTGCGTACACACACATGTCAGCATAAATAACATAATATTATAATGTATAAACTGTGTAGTTAATATGTTATTGATTATTATTATTATTGAATTCCTGTTTAGGAAAGTAATTAATTACAGAGGCGAAATAAGAAGTTTTCTTATAAGGCCTTAATAATGAATACGGTGAGATGTATGATATTGTATGTAGAAAGTGTAATAAATTATGACTAAAAGTTATAGGGATACGAGGTCAGTCTAAAGCACATAGAAGTCTGCTTGGCTAATCTGGCTACCATCAGTGTGACTTTGGAACTGATGTGAGACGTCGCCTATAATAAGTAATTATGGATGGCACGAGGTTAGTCCTAAATTATGTAAGGTAAATTTGGCCAACTAATCCGACTACCAATACCTACTAATAGCCAGACTACTGTGAGACATCATCATAGGTACGGGTCATAATACAAAGGAGATGCTTTAAGGATTGATGGTATTAAGTGGTTATGCGAAGGCCCGCCTCTTCCCTATATGGGGAATAGTAAATGGCCAGGATTATTGGTTAGGCATGATGGATGATAACTTGGGAAATCACCTTCTTAGATATGAAGTATTAAGTGGTCAAAGAGATTCCATGGAGTGTCAGCTACACAAGTACCAATAAGGAGTCCGCCTTGGAATAGGTATTAAATGATGGGGACTAACCTTAAATAAAGGTATTAAATTGTCAAAACCTGCCTAGCTTTCATTAAAAGGTAATAAGTGACTTGAGTACTATCTCTTACATTGACAGGACATTACTGACGATAGATATGGGTTATTGGGCTGAAAGCTTAACGGCTGTAGAATTGGATTGGGAAAGCCATAGGGCTTAAATAAGAAAGACCTAGAATAATGTTAATATACGAAAGATATATTCCTATTTAAATTATACTGCCTAAGTACTATAATAGCAAGGCTTGAGATTTTTATTCACTAAAAATACGTTGTTCTTACTCCTTCCTTGTTGCAATACATGTTAGAAAAGACAATGCTAAAGGCAGAGATAAGGAGGAAACTTGCAGCAGTTATCTATTTTTTCGATTCGTGTTATTTTTTGATGTACCCATTTGAAAAAATGTCATATTTTGAAATATTGTATTATGGATACGTGAAGGTTGTTATTGGTATTGTATATTAAATGAAGTGGATATCGTTTTTGCTATTATATTTTATCCTTCCGCTATGAGTTCTGAATGTGTAGATAAACAGCTCTATATTGTTTTTTATACCAACTAACAACCAACTTTGAAATGGATCTAATTTTGATGGGTCTTTTCTGGGTTAGAATTTAGGTCCATTTCAAAGTAGGTTATTACACCAAATCTTCTTTGCACAACAATTCGTTAACCTTCTTAATTAGATACCCCTAAACCTAGACATGTTTTGTTCACAAACAATAAATCCTCCTCCAGAAACAACCCAAGACACCCTTTAAGAGGTTCCTACATGCAAAAAAGGGAAAATCAAGAATAAATGAACTTACAATAAAAGAAAATCCAAGGATACTCAAACCAATGATTCAATTTATGCAAGCGTTGAAAGCAGTAAGACATGGAGAGGACACGACCATAAGGTATTGGCGAATGCATGGATTAACGCAATCAAAGTTCATACATGATGTTCTGGGGGGGTTTCTTATATTTGAGAGTGAATGAGAAATACAACCAGGACACGAAATGCCAAAAAGGGATTGTTTGAGAGCATAAAGATAACATGGTATAATTTGAATATTGTATGTACCAAATACAAATGTATAATAGCACAAAGAGGAGAAGTTAGGGAGTGGACAATCATTTAGAGACCTAGAGACTTGATAGACGATTATGATAAAATATATCGTGATACTTACAACGGTGATTTCAAGGCTTGTGAAGCATTTGAAATTCTCCACGTGAGGTTGCATTGGGTAGCTCTTAACACCCCATAAAAATTAACTAGAAATTTAATAAAAGTAATTGAATTAAATATAATAAGGGTAAAGATGGAATTTTCTTAAATGTCCGAGTTGGATACAAAACTTGCACTATTGTGTTTGTAGCGATTTTTTGGACATTTGTCATATATAATACTTTACAATTAGAGCTTATATGAAGAAGTTATCAATGTGTTGGAAATAACTAAATATATAAATTAGGAAAGAAACATTTAAAAAAGGAAAGCTCCACCGGTTGGCACCCCGGTTTGGATCGATCGACTCCTAGTGGTCGACCGCCCAAGACCATACGGTCGACTAATCAAGTGTTCCAAACTAGGGTTCGCTTAGGCCAAACGGCTCAAATTTTAAAAAATTTGATCTAACGGCTGATGTTAATTCGTACCCCTATAAATAGAATTCTAAGCTAACACGAAGAACCCCAACTTAATATCGATCATACCAAAACTTTATTTCTCCCAAACTCAACCCTTTATTCTTTCCAAATTAATTTTCTTCAAAGAAATTTTTTTTCAAATTAAGTTCAAAGATTAAGTATAAAGGAGATAATAAATCAAATCAAGAGAGATCGGCTAGCCAAGCGTGGATAATTCTAAACGAATAAAAGAGGGAATAACTTACTACAGGTGAGTGGATTTGTTGTTAAATATGATGATTACGATATAATTGAGTTTGTTTATACCTTATTTGATCTACAATGGGTTGATTTCAATTAGAGATATTGTTCATCTAGAATTCGCAATTAATTGGGAATTTGTTAGGAACCAAATTATATGCATATGAACCCTATTGGTTCACTGTGAATATTGTATCTAGAACTTGAGATACTTATATAACTTTACCCTGTTGATGTAAATTGTACATTTAATAAACTTAAATACAGTTATACTAAAATCATTATAGAAATTGTAGTTTGATTAAGAATAGTATTTACTGTTAAAATTGTACAGGGAGAAAGAAGAATAGTAATATAGTAAGTGATATAGTAATTAATTAACAAAGAAAATGAAGAAAAATAAAAAGTAATAATAAATAACATCGACTTATTAATAGGTTTATCGAAGCGAGTCGACAGCGAGCGGTCGACCGCTCTAGTAACGGTAGTCAACCGATTAAAGGTTTTCAAGCACAGATTGAACCACGGCTTAAGATCTAGGTTATAAAATTATATATATTTTTATAATATATAATACTATATGAGTGGGAAATTAGTTCCCTAATTTTCAATCCTTGGATGTTATAGAAATAAGCTAATGTGTATATGGGCAATTAGGCCTAGATACTATCTATTCGGTAAATTTGACGTGCGATATAAGGGAGTTCAATCGCGGAGGTGCATTAAGATAAGACATTTACCAGAGGTTCCTCGGTATATACATGACATTGTTGGTGGATGCTTGGAACGGTGCAGTCCAATACTAGCCGGAGGTTCCTCGGTGGATACATGACACTTCAAGTGGATTCCCGGTGCGGTGCTATAAGTGGCAGCATTACTATTAAGCTTGAAAACAGATGCAGTAGACTCTAAGACATTTTTGATGTGAGTTGCTATTGCATGCTCCTCTCAATGCATAAGTAAGATACGTGTAGGCATAAATTTAGGAATGTAGTCCCAAGGATGATATTGTGTGCGGTCTTATACTAGGAATAGTTCCAGAGGTTATTAATCAATCCGTTGTTGTTTTGAGGTTCGGTTAGTTGCTCGACCTAAAGTGTAAACCCTCACAAGATTTTCGGTATATGTGTATATAGAACTATATTACTTAGGTTAATGAAACCAATCTTAGTAAGCAGTTCACAGACATAAGTAGCATACCCTAGGTTACATAGATTGTAAATGAAGTCAGTTGCATATGATCACTATATATTAATTATGTAACTTATTCACCAGAATTTTGTTTGATTCGCTCCTTTCCATTTCCCCCCAGCACGGGAGGACAGAGTAACAAGTGATTGGCCTTAGTATAGTATATGGAGAGTTGAGCTTGGCATTGATATTTATTATCATTTTTCATCATTCTCCATGTAATTATTTATCACACTTAGTACCTATTAGACTGCAAGTTGTATTTCTATTAACTATGAATCATGACTACGTATATTTTAAGATTACGATTTCTAGGTATTTTCTAAGATGATTATTTTATGTATTTATATTATATTTCCTTTCGCTATGAGATCTGAAAGTGTAGAATGTCTTAGATTTTATCTTTATTTTCTTAGTCCATGTAATGTTTAAAAAAAACAAATAGCTCATACGTCTTGGCATGAAGCTAGTATAAAGTTACCCTAGATTTTGGATCAGTGTGTCGAGAGTATGGGCTGTCACACTTTGCTATCAGAGCATAGATTTAAAATTCTTTAGGAGCTTGGTAGGTATTGAGAGAACGTACTTGAAAATTTTGAAAAAGAAAAGGATTTTTCAAAAAAAATTCAAAAAGGTTTCCAAAATGGGTTTCAAAAAGTGTATATATATAAACATAATATAGAAAAAACATAATCATCTATTCTTGCCAATATTATATATGGAAAAGTTGGTAATAAATTCCTAAATCATACATAGTGGGAATAAGAAATCCTATTAGTTGCAGCTCAGGTGATGCAGTTGAGATTCCAGATGTGAAATGTTCGATATGGTTCTGCCATTATCTACAAGAGAGTGAATAAGTTGAGCTTAACCCTAATAGGGGACCCATAGACCAAATGCCAGTTGTAGTTCCTCACCACTCATCTATATTCGATTTCACCAAGCTATGTAAAGAATTTACGAGCCTTAGAGGAAAGCCATGTGTGGGGACTGAATCTTATGTGGACTCAAAAGCATGGATTCATACTTGTGAGTGGATTTTCGAATTAATGAGTCTTGGAGATGATGTCAGGAGATAGATTACTATTGGCATTATAGGAAGATGCCTTGAATTGGTTAGATGTGATAATGGTGGAGGCTAATGAGGAAGAGAATACTTGGGGAGAGTTTAGAAGGCATTTCAAGATGAAGTATATTTTCATGGTAAAGGAGGGAGTACAGTTGGAGAAGTTCATACATTTCCAGCAAGAAGAAATGTTGGTGAAAGAATATGTAAATCAGTTAAATGAATTGGCTAGGTTTGGTATGAAGCTGATAAATGCACCTTATAAGAAAGCTTTGAAGTTTGCAAATGGGTTGAATCAACCTCTTCAAGATTTGTCTCTTAATCACATTCCCATGGGTGAAACTTTTGAATGTTTGGTGGAGATGGATTTGCTAAATACCATTTCTAAAGAAGAGGTAAGGAGTGAGCCCAAGAAGTCATAAGGAATGACATTCCAGCAAAATCAGCACAAGGGCGTAATGAAGGCCCGAGGGAAGATTAAGAAGCAGGAACACAAATGCAGGAAATGCGATAGGAAGGGGCATTTTGTAAAGGAGTGCAGGACAGACATTTTAAAGATTAAACATTTCAATTGCAATCACCTCGGGCACATGAGAGGGAGTGTCCAACACCACATAAAACCTCTCTTCAAGGGGTTTTAGCTTAAACACTATATTCGATTACCAGATCGAGTGTTCCTCTAGTAGAGGACAAGAGGAAGAAAGTCGTAATTGATGGTGTGTTAACTCTATCTGATTTATTCGTTTGTACCTTATTTGACACTGGGGCATTACACTCTTTTATTTTGAGTAGACTTGTAGACGAGCTATAGTTAGATACTAGCATAGTCACGGACCCAGTAGTTGTATCAAACCCTGTTGAAGGATCTGCTTATTTATTTATGATTTGAAGGGGCTGCAAATTGTTTATTTTAAGGGTCGAGTTCGATTGCGATGCTTTTGTCTTAGGATTTTTTGGGTTTGGTTTAATTTAGAGTATGATTGGTTTAATTTAGAGTATGATTGGATAACCATGAATAGAGCGGTCTTAGGTTGTGATAGGAAAGTTGTTCGTTTTGGTTACTTGTAGTGAACACGGTCTAGAGGTTTTTTGTGATCATAGAAGTTCGGTTATGTGAGTAACCTATATTCTTTAGACCTATAACACGATGGATTAGATTCAGTGCTAGTAGTTCGAGACTATCCATATGTTTTCTTTATAGTTATCAGTGTCCCACCCAGAGAGAGATCGAGTTTTAGATTTATCTTGTGGAGAATACTAGACACATTGTCTTACCTTTGAGGCATATGGCTCAAAAGAAAGACACAAACTAAAAAAGCAAGTGAACGAGCTATTGGAGAAAGACTTCATTAGGTGGAATGTTTCAGAGTGGAAAGCACCAGCTTTCTTTGCTAATAAGGAAAATGGTTCTCTAAGGCTTTACGCCGATTATTGTGAACTGAATAAGCTAACAAAGAAGATTCGTTACCCATTTCTCCATATAGTCGATCTCTTTGATCGGTTTGTTGGAGTGAAGGTGTTCTCTTAGCTTGACTTGGCTACTGGGTTCCATCAGCTGCGAGTAACTAAGGACGGTATTAATAAGACGGCTTTTTGTACACTCGACGGACTTCATAAGTAATTAGTCATGCCCCCGGGGCTAACCAATGCACCTGCCTATTATGTTAATCCGATGAGCCAAGTTTTTAGAGGGTTGCTTAATAAGTTCATGGTGGTATTTTTCAATGATATATTAGTCTACTCGAGGAGCAAGGAGAAGCATAGAATGCATCTAGAAGAAGTGCTCAATACTCTCTGTAGGCATAAGTTGAAAGCGAAGTTTTCCAAATGTCTTTTGACGCCATGTGGTATGCTTTTTAGAACACATTGTCTTTTAGTGTAGACTGGAGGTCGATCTTAATAAAGTTGCTGCAGTACAGGATTGGCATGCGCCGAAGAATGCCAGGGAAGTGGGGAGTTTCCTTGGTTTAGTGAGCTGCTATCGAATGTTCACTAAAAAATTCGCTAAAATTTCAACCTATCTGACCCGCCATACCAAGAAGAATTTGGTTTTCTTATGGGACACGGAGTGTAAGGATTCTTTTATCAAGCTGAAAATGTCATTGACTAGTGCACCTATTCTTGTATTACCTGATGGTACGAAGGCATTCACATTGTATACCGAAGCTTGAAGCATGAGATTGGGTGAGGTTTGATGTAATAAGAGAAAATGGTGAGCTATTGTAACATCCCCTATCTTGAGGCCCAAAGATAAGCGCTACAGATATTGCAGTCATCTATAATATTAACTTCCGGCAATAGAATATGGTAATGTTAATGGCATCCATAATATTAGAAGCACATGAATATGATACAAAATCACAGATTTTAAAAAATAACTTTTCTGATCACATTTCATAAAACATGTTTCATATTCCATTACGTAATCCTAAACGTTTCCTAGGTTTTGATCAAATATACAAAATACGCCAAGAGTGACATAAGAAGATACCTCCTTGGATGATCGGAGTACTGAATAGACATATAAGTCTTAATACATCACAACGGAAATAAAACTAACAACTCTTAAGTAGCTAATTTTGACCCCTGCATGTCTTCGTAAGCTTTATTCATCCACCTACTAAACCTGTAAAACCCTGACTCTCAATCTACTCAAATTAATTTTGAGCACTCGAGAGTTTAAAGGGAAAAACATAAATTTCGAGTCAGACATAAAGCCTTGTGCGAATAATACTATTACATCTCGATTTATAGACATTAAGTGAGACCACGCCACTTATGGAACGGACTTTCCTTCACCAATATCCTTTTAAAAGATATCTTTTTGCAAATCAGAATCTTGCAATAAAACTTATTAATCAAACAGATTGTAACAATAATAGCAATATCATATATGCTTATAACCAGGTAACAAATGGACCATCTTTCCGAAAAATATAGTTATGTGTGGCTAACTTCTAACCATTGGCTTACTCGGGCCTACCAGACAAAATAAATGAATAATAAAACACTTGTTAGACAAACTTTTGGACGATCTGTCCTTAACTTACTTCTCCATGGGTCATCTGATCTTAATGGTTTTCGGGCTCACCAATAACTTATCTTTCTTCTCTGTACATATATATTCCTTTTTGTGTGTAACTATCATTTAAGTCTTACCCGTGATTAAGCCCTACACACTAGAATTTTGGAATAAAATTAGCTAGGGGCTATAGCTAATGTATAGGGCGCGATCCTATACCAGTCACATCTGGTATATAAATATCTGAGTCATTTTACTTAGGGTTAACCACCCTTTAAATTTTCCTTGAAAACCTTCTCAAAATGATTTAATCCTTTAAATCATACTTAAACAAGGAAAACATACTATAGCTTTATTCGAACCTCTTTGCCTTGAAATATATTTTACTTAAGGCATTATTGATGAAAACATCTTAAACCTTTATTTAATTCTTTATTTAAACCTTCAAACAATTCTCTTCCCAAACCATTGAAAGTACCCTTTCGATACGGGTAAACTACTTTACTTTTTAGCCTTAGGCCGAAATGCCAAAACATACCTTTCGAAACCATTTACCATGGTCCTTTCGAAAATATTAGAAACAGCTCTTTCGAAATCTATATAAAATGTAGACATCCTCTTTTAAAACATATAAACGCGCCTTTCGAAAAAATCGAAAACCTTCCATTTAAACATTAAGGTAAACCTTCCGAAAACATTGGGGAATCACCCCTTCGAAACCTTTATCATAGACCTTACGAAAATACTAGATACCTCCTCTTTAAAACCATTATTATTTACCTTTCGAAAGCATAAAATTACACTACTTAAAACAAGCCTTTCGAAAGCATTATGTTCAAGTTAAGATATGTGGAACACCTTTCGAAACCATCTGAAACCAATCCTTTAGAAACCTTTGGATTTAACTTTCAAAACATCAAAATGGTCTTAAAACAACTAAGTCGAAAGCAACTCTTTTGGAAGCAATTTCCTAAATAAAAGTAATGGATGGTGTAGAAACCAATCCCTTCGAAAGCACTGGAGAAGCGGTTCTAATTTTTAAACAAAGGAACCCTTTCGAAGGTAGTGCTTCGAAAGGTAAAAGGTGGTAGGTTGGGGTTTCGACCCCGTCGAAAGCAATTTCTTAAAACAAAGGCGCAAGCTCTTTCCTTTAAAACCATTCGACCAAAATGAAAGCTATCTTATTCGAAAGCATTCTTTTCGAAAGCAAAGTAGGCACTCTTCCTTTTAAAAGCGAAATAAGGTTTTGGCCCTATTTGGGACCCCTGTTTCCACTCTATACCTTTTGCCTATCTCCAATCCACTACGTACCAAGGCTTTTGATATCATGTGTATTGGTTTCGACTAGGATGGAGATGGAAGTAAGAAGTCGAAAGGTAGCTGCCGAATGTACGAAACAGCAAAACCTTTGTAAAACTAATTTTTAACTTTAAAAACGAATTTTCTTTTCAAATAACCTACTTTATTTGTCAACATATGATTGGTTGCTAATTTTCCAAAATCTTTTCTATAAGTGATGTTGAATTTAAAAAATAACAACTTAAAACATTTGCAAATTGCGCCTTCTCCTTTTATAAACATATGAAATATTTAAGTCCTATACCTTAAATAATTTTATATACTTATTAAAATACTTAGAAAATCTCTCCAAAAATTCCCACAAATCACTTTTAGTATATTTTCCAACATATATAAGTTTATGACCTAAAGCTAATATAAAATATTCGTAATTAATTTTAAACCCAATTAACCATTTTCTTCACTAGAAAATTAATTATAAATCCACATTAATTCATAAAATTATGAAACTTGAAACCCATATCTAAAATATCATTTCTGACCATATATTAAAATCATTAGGCATTTGGATGTCATTCGATAGGTTTTTCAAATCAAAATTTGTCATAAAAACATATGAATAAGCATAATTCATCAGCAAACATATATATATATATATATATATATATATATATATATCTAACGTTCAAAACATGGCAATATACTTGCAAAAACATACGGATCTGATTCTAGAAATCAAAAACATCAAAAACATGAGATGTAATCTATTATTCACTTTTAACTTTGTTGTTAAGGATTTTAGATTTGACCTTGAATGAATTTGATTAAGCTTTTCCTCTTGGTTCTTGCTTATCTTCCCCTTACTCCTTCTTAATGGTGGTCGGCCTCTTCTTAGGTTTGTTTTAATTTGTAAACGTATAAAATGAATATGGCTTAATGGTTTAGGGTATCAGAATGTAGCTCGTTCCTATTTATGGTTTAATTTGTGAACATATAAAACGAATATGGCTTAATGGTTTAGGTTTGTCTTATTAAGTGTTTAGAAATTCCTATTGATGTCATAGTGTCTCATGCACCAACCAGAATTTATAAATACAAAACGGAACAAATTAACACAATATCAAAACCTTTTTATAACACTAACAAATACACTCTTTCATATATATACACTCTGCGACTCATCATAGGGTACTACTGCCCTATTAATAAAGAGTCAGACCCCACAAAGCTAAGGTTTATCGCTAAACCAAAGCTCTGATACCACATGTAACGTCCCGCCTTTTTGTATGCTTTAAATCGACGATAAACCACACACGTCAGACTTAAACCATATAGAAGGGTGGATTGTTATGGGGTAAATAAGAAAAAGCAGAGAAAGAAAAAGAACAAAACAGAATCTTGCAACGGAACGATAAAATAGAATAATAAAATAAACAGTTCATGAAGCTGTTTTACAAAAACATTTGATTATACTTATATAATACAATATCAGAGTTACACATACCAGAGAACAATACATAATGTAGTGGAATAGTATGAATGTAGTGGAATACTATAATAAATAATAATAAATCCTCGTCTTCATCCTCCAGAATACGGTCTTCAAATCCTGAAATGCTCAGGCTGACCCGAGCGAATTGAAAAGACTAAACACTCAAGTCAGAACTAAAAGATCATATGTGAGTTAAATCAACAGAAATAAATATGAGTGGAACGGCGTCAGAGATGTTTACGGGATTTGACATCTCCTATCCAGTGGCTAACGTGAGTGCAGTAACTTAAGAGATGCTCGGGATTCACATCTCCTAAGGATCCGTTAAACTATTTACTATGTAGTAATATTTCTCTATTATAATAATGTTTATAGTAAAATAGACTTACTTTTAAATAGCATTAAGGAGTGACCCAATATTCCCCTTAACACGTAATAGTCCCAGTAGTCCATCCAATATCATAGTCCCTACTGATCGGGAAGCCACCAGAGGATACCTTACGGACTATGGGAGAAAACTAAACTCGTACAAGGCACGCTAGGGTAGGTGACACGGCACAACAAGGAAATGGCAGGATAGATATACCAATTACGCTTCCGGGCCGGTGGTAACGCGTAGCGCGCAGCTACCGCCCACCTCGAACCACACCCCCAAATAAAAAATCAAAAGTGGCCACCGAATCAATCCAAAAGTCAGAGTATAATATCGAAGGGATGTGTCTGATAAAAGGTGCTACCTTCTTAGCCCGTCAATCGCTCCTATTTTAGCCACCTTATGCCAACTCACGGGAGTCGGGTCCATGTATTTACCTTAAAGGAAACACCGCCACCATCCTACTTCATTCTGTAATCTCCACCGTGTACACGGTTGTTAAAGTGGTTTTCGGAGTTGGCAGAGAGTAGACAACATCCAATCCCGGTCTCTTTAACAACCAAACATTATTATAACACCGCGGTCATTTTAAAATAATCATACTTCAAAACCAGAATATAATATCCATTTCAAAACCATAGAAATACGATATCATTTCTATTTTAAAAACCCAAATCAATATGATATCATTTTTATAAAACCCAAATCAACAAAATATCATTTTATTTCAAATATATTCTTTTTCCAAAATCATAGCACTTTCAAATTTATATACTTCGAAACCAAAACCACTTGAAATATAACACTTCCAAATTATAATACTTTAAAACTCAAACTTTGAAACATAACTACACCACTTAAATGGCTTAAATATTAGATTTCTTTATGTAATAAAATAACCTCTTCAATTTCACAATCAAATTCCAAATACAGATTTGAACCCAAAAATAACCATTTTAATTTCCATATATTTCAAAGCTTTAAATATTCCACCATTTCAAAACTAATTCTTTGATAATTCCATTTCTATCAATTTCAGTTACTATTATTTAGATTTGAAATGTTTACTTAATAAATCAAATATCATTTAAGTAAAACCTTTAAACTTCAAATAACTATATATTTTTTCAATTTGATTAACTTGATATATTTATTTAAATCAACTCGATATTTATTTAAATCACTCCAAACCAAAATCAAGTTATAAAAAATCATACCAATTAAAATCTCAATTTTTATTTAAATTTCACATCAATTTTATTCGAGTATAATTCTTAAATACTTTAATTCAAATCAAATTCATATTTATCCTCCAACCTTAAAAAAATTAAGTCATTATAGACTCTGTATACAATAAAATTTGAACAGATACTTAACCATATTATATAAAAGCAATCAAACTTTATTATTAAACTTGTTTTTCTTAAACAAATTAATACATAGCTTAAATTCAAGAATTTAACTATATATAAAATAATTTTATGTAATAACGAAAATCAATGCTTATTAAACCGTATATTTTTATCCAAAACCATAGAAATCATTTTAAAATATTTATATATAGACGATGGCGACTGTATATAATTTTCTATCCTATGTCAAGTGATACGGATATTTATCATTTCAATCTCTAATTTAAAATAAAATTATGGTTATATATCATTTCAAACCGCAATCCCGAATGAAATAAAATGCATAACAACTTGCAGTTTATACCAATATAAAATACAACATCCATTTATCCACTATCAATCATCAACCATTTATCACAATCATCATCCAATTCAAACAATAACATCAATATAGAACAGATAATAAATAACAGGTATTTACTGGCAGTTAATATTCAATAATCAATTAAAATATTTAACTGGCAGTTTATATGCAATAATAAATTAAATAACAATTAAATTCAATTAATTCGATTATAACTGAAATGATGATTAAAATATGCCAAACAGTCCTAAATAAATTTCTTATCACATCAGAAATTAATTTAACACACATAAGAAATTTTAGAAGTTGTGAGTGAGTTAAAACACTCACCTTTTGAATTTAAATTGAATTTAAATCCAAATTAAATCCAAAATTTTAACAGTCTTAGAATTCATCCAAACGAGCGCTAAAATGTCCGGAATTCCAATACGAACCTAGCGGGGAAAACCGCGCGTAAAACGGAACTCATATGTAAAAGTTATATAAATTAGAACGTTTGAAAATTGAAATAAAAAAACAAACAATTACCTAACTAAATGGCCATGTCACCCAATACTTCTTCCGGAAACCCTACGCACGTGCGAAAATAGCATCGAAGCTGCCATCAGATCGAACTTGCTACCCACGTCGCTACCGCAATCGACCCCGCTTCCTGATGCTTCGCACGAGCTCCGACCTCCCCAAACTGGCGCGCCATCGCACGCGACCCCAATGGTCACGGAGGAAACGCCCGCCGCTACCCCAATTTCACCACCCAGGTCGAATTTTTCCCAAAAATCTGGTCGTCGATTCGATGCAAAAATTATACCAATGAACTCCCCATCGTCCACTCTACAAAATCCAGAAATGATTCGACGATCCGACAACGTTCATCGACGCACGATGAATGGCCGTGAATGTTTTCTCGATTTCTGGCCACATCGAACCTCAAATTGAAAAATGGACAGCAAAATTGACATGTGCTCTTCGAGAGCTTCGAATCCATATAAAATTTGATATTGTTTGGAGTGTTTGAATTTTTGGCTTTGAATTTGATTTGGAATTGTATTTGGGAATTAGGGTTTGCAGCCATTGGAAAGAGAAGCTAATAGAACGTACAGAATAATGATATAAGAAAAAGGCTAGGGTTTATAGCATGGTATATATAGGCAAGCTGAAAATAGAATGGATGGACACGATTTATAAACGCGTTGAACGATAAATGGCCCGAAAAGCCCGTTTCGACTCCGGAACGAAATTGGGTCAAACCATATACCAAAATAGATGTTTTAAAATATTTTAAATGTGATGGAACAGGTTCCAGGTCCAAATTCAATCGTATGAAGAAGTTATGCAAAAATCAAGTTATCTCAAATTGATTTCAATTAAATTGATTTCAAGGCGTTTCGAGTCCGTACGGTCAAACGACAAATCCGATCGCTATGAAACTTGAAACCCTACAATAATTCACCATTACGGATCCGATGAAACCGGTTTCGTCGAAATCCGAGTCAGTGGCCAAAATGGCTATTTTTACATTAATTAAATAAATTAATAATTAATTAATTAAATCCATTTTTTAAATTTCAATTCTATAATTGACAATTTCTTATCATTTTTATATTTTCAAATCATTCACACTAATTTAACAAATTTAGATGTCAATTTAAAGTTAATTAATTTATCAATTTCAGTGTTAACCTCAATTATTGAATTCAGAATTTATAAATTTAATTTACAATAATTCTATTTAATTTACTTTTCATTCTATTATTCAATTCATTATTGTCAAATAGATGGATTTAACATTTGATTCAAAACTATTACATTAATATTCTCACATTCCATCTTAATTTCAAATAACGTAATATTTAGACACTTAAATTTCATTTAATTGCAACTAATCCAATTAATATAGTTCAAATCCAGTAAATTAATCAAACATGAATTTCAATTGTTTTCATTCAATCAACTGCCATATTATGGATAGAGTTTACATTGGTTTCCTCTTGTTGAATTAACAATCTTAAATGATAAATAAAACCTACCCTAACTGCACAAATTAAGTCAATTAACTGCAATTGATTTCACATTAAATTTTAGATTCCATTTATTTGCAATTAATTCAATTATTAAATTTAAATTCCAATAAATTGATAAATATTTATTTCCATTCTTTTAAATTCCACAAATTGTCATATTATAAATAGAATTGACATTACTTCCAACTATTCCCTTAATTTACACCAACATAACCTTTAATTTAGATTTATTACAATTGATTATCAGTTTTAATTTAATATACTAAATAAATGGTTAACTTATACTAATTGTTAGCATTAAAGTTTAATTTCACTTATAAGCTTATTATTAACAATAAATGTTGCAATTGATTTAGATCTAATCCAATAAATGATTGAATGGGTAAACAATTAATAATTATCACTGTTTGCCTAATTTAATCACATTCATACTTAACTATCAACCATAATTATTATAATGACTTATCTAGCATTGATTCTATCAAACTGTAATTTATTATGTATTATTTCATCAATTAATATAACTTTTGAATTTATTCCACAATTCCCTAATTTCAATCAATTATAACCTAACAATTTGTTTCAATTAATAGGTATTGCACTAAATTAGTTACTTATCAACTTGCATCAACCTTATTACATTAATTTACATTCAGTTACTGTTAATCAATATAATATTCCATTGGTTGATTCAATACTCTTACTCTTATTCATACTTTTATAAGTTTTCATTTCCAAACAATATTATAATTACTTACAGGACATTGATTATATTCAATTACTATTTATTATTATTAATTCATTAATTAATTCACAATTTACCTTTGTTTTCTTATATTCAATTCATAGCCTAGTATAACAATTTACATTACTTCATTTAATCGTAATTTCATTTCAATTTTTAATACTTAGCTTTAATTTCCGTGGTTGCATTTCATTTTTAACCTTTGCTTCATTATAAGTTATAAAAAATTTATTTCTTTCTAAATTTAATTACAGAAATCTTATTAATTTAGTCAATTTATTTATCGAAATTTATGGGTCGTTACACTCTCCCCCACTCAAAATTTTTCGGCCCCGAAAAGGAAAAAGAAGGGAAAAGAAGAATTAAGAATCAATATATCTCACTTAAAAATTAAATTTATAAACAAATAAATTTACAAAATAAATTAATTTAAATAAAATATACCAATTTATAACCATTAAATTTTTTATTACTCAAACTAATAAAGTTTGGAAAACGTCTTTCAAAATATTTTCTAAATTCAAAATTTACGGAAAATTTCGGCAGAGTCTCCTTTGTACGAAGAGGCTCGGGAGAAAATAAAATATCAAATATACCAATATACAACATATATTTTCCAAAATAATACATCCCAACACGGGAAAATAATATAATAACGCTATAAACCGTAATCCGAGAACGTGCCTATTTGTCGGGCAAGCAACGCTTAATTATGAAACCAAAAGCAGTAGCAATTGCTTCCATAACTTGTATTTCACTTATATAATCCAAAAAGGTTAATAATTATATAAAATGAAATGTTAATTTAGTTTCATCCACTAGCAAACAAATTAATGTCAAACAACAACAATCACTTGCAACCACGGCATACAACCATCATATAGAATCAACACAATTCAACTACCCATCCATATCAAACAAAACAAATAGTTGTTCGGGTTAAAAACTTTAAATTGTACGGAATGAAAAATAAACTATTAAGTGCACCATTTACTCAACAGTCTTTGATGAAACTAAATAGATTATTCATACATCCAAACAAATTCAAAGTATCCTTGCCCAAACAACCATAAACCAAAACAAAAAACAGTTCCAAACAATAGATCAAGTTCATTCTTATTAATTTCATTTCATAATATTTGTTGTTTGGTTTCCTTTCTTTCATATAATGGTTTACCCTTTTAATTTGCATTTATTTCTTACAATTCTCCATTTTCTATTCATTCATTTTCTTTTATCCATATAATGCAAATTTCTTTTATTTACATTACATTCATTTATTCATTACTTAATCTCATTTATTTACAGTATTCATCTTTCTATTTATTTTTATTATAAATAACTTCAACATTTACTCCAGGTTATTATCATTTTTTATAACCTTTTTATTATATTTAATTAGTGGCCCTTCAGTCAAGATTAAGTTTATAACAATTATAACTTTAGATTCTTATTTATAAAAGCAAATTCATTGAATACTTTCATTACTTCAAGTTTTACTTGTAAAATTTCCCATTACATTAGAACTTTTAATATCTGGTAAGTTATATATATGCTTGTTAAGAATGCAATTGAGATTTATACAAGTTTATCTCATTTCTTTCAATTAATTTAATGTTCAATAATCATATCTTTTGTTTTAGGTTACATATTTCAACTTTCTTTTAATTTTTATTTATAACTTGGCATTAAATATCTTATTTTAATTAAAGGTTCTAATTACAACCCATTTCACTACAACAATTGAAACTGTTGATTATCAGAAACTTAAGAACTAAATACCGGGTTAATTTCAAATCATTTTAAAATAATAAATTAAATGTATATACTTACAACTTATATATATCTAACTATATTCAAAACGATTTAAAATTTATATTTGCTTATCAAAATAAATCTGCAGTAAAACTACTGCAGTGGCCTTCCCACTTTGAAACTCGAAATGTTGATGATGCATGCACTCATCACCGAAATTATTTGCAGCGACGGAGAGGGGAGTACAACTTATTTCTTTCCAGCGCTTCTTTAAAACAATTCTTTCAAATTATATTGAAATATTTATATCAGAAAATACTTCTAATAATATTATTATTATATTTCAAAATCATTCAAAAGAAATTTTCGAAACCCCGCAACTTAAGTTCTAAATTTCCAGTATATTCTCATTTTATTTTACTTTCAATTTATTTTCCAATCAATATTTATAAATTTCACTACCTAACAATCAATATATTGCAACCAAATATAACCTTTATAAAATTTATTACTTTATATATAGAAAATATAATTTCATTCACCTATATTTAAAACAAATATTGTGTCGGTTTGTCCTGTTAAGTGTTTAGAAATATAACCTTTATCGCTAAACCAAAGCTTTGATACCAGATGTAACGTCCCGCCTTTTTGTATGCTTTAAATCGCGATAAACCACACACGTCAGACTTAAACCATACAGAAGGGGAGATTGTTATGGTGTAAATAAGAAAAAGCAGAGAAAGAAAAAGAACAAAACAGAATCTTGCAACGGAATGATAAAATATAATAATCAAATAAACAGTTCGTGAAGCTGTTTTACAAAAGCATTTGATTATACTTATACAATACAATATCAAAGTAACACATACCAGAGAACAATAAATAATGCAGCTGAACAATATGAATCTAGTGGAATACTACAATAAATAATAATAAATCCTCGTCTTCGTCCTCCAGAATACGGTCTTCAAATCCTGAAATGCTCAGGCTGACCCGAGCGAATTGAAAAGACAAAACACTCAAGCCAGAACTAAAAGATCTTGTGTGAGTTAAATCAACAGAAATAAATATGAGTGAAACGGTATCAGAGTTGTTTACGGGATTTGACATCTTCTATCCAGTGGCTAACGTGAGTGCGGTAACTTAAGAGATGCTCGGGATTCACATCTCCTAAGGATCCGTTAAACTATTTACTGTGTAGTAACATTTCGCTATTATAATAATGTCTATAGTAAAATAAAATTACTTTTAAATAGCGTTAAGGAGTGACCCAATATTCCCCTTAACATGTAATAGTCCTAGTAGTCCATCCAATATCATAGTCCCTCCTGATCCAGAAGCCACCAGAGGATACCATACGGGATATGTGAGAAAACCAAACTCGTACAAGACGCGCTAGGGTAGGTGATACGACACAACTAGGCAATGTCAGGGTAGATATACCAATTACGCTTCCGGGCCGGTGGTAACGCGTAGCTTGCCCACCTCGAGCCACACCCCCAAATCAAAAATCAAAAGTGGCCACCGAATCAATCTAAAAGTCAGAGTATAATATCGAAGGGATGTGTCCGCTAAAAGGTGCTACCTTCTTAGCCCGTCAATCGCTCCTATTTTAGCCACCTTATGCCAACTCACGGGAGTCGGGTCCACGTATTTACCTCAAAAGAAACGCCGCCACCATCCTACTTCATTGTGGAATCTCCACGGCGTACACGGTTGTTAAAGTGGTTTTCGGAGTTGGCAGAGAGTATGACAACTTCCGATCCCCGTCTCTTTAACAACCAAACGTTATTAGAACACCACGGTCATTTTAAAATAATCATACTTCAAAACCAGAATATAATATTCATTTCAAAACCATATAAATATGATATCATTTCTGTTTTAAAAACCCAAATCAATACGATATCATTTTTACAAAACCCAAATCAACATAGTATCATTTTACTTCAAATATATTCTTTTTCCAAAATCATAGCACTTTCAAATTTATATACTTCGAAACCAAAACCACTTGAAATATAACACTTCCAAATTATAATACTTTGAAACTCAAACTTTGAAACATAACTACACCACTTAAATGGCTTAAATATTAGATTTCTTTATATAATAAAATAACCTCTTCAATTTCACAATCAAATTCCAAATACAGATTCGAACCCCCAAATAACCATTTTAATTTCCATATATTTCAAAGCTTTAAATATTCCACTATTTCAAACTAATTCTTTGGTAATTCCATTTCTATCAATTTCAATTACTATTATTTAGATTTGAAATGTTTACTTAATAAATCAAATATCATTTAAGTAAAACCTTTAAACTTCAAATAACTGGATATTCTTTCAATTTGATTAACTTGATATATTCATTTAAATCAACTCGATATTTATTTAAATCACTCGAAACCAAAATCAAGTTATAAAAATCATACCGTTTAAAATCTCAATTTGTATTTAAATTTCAGATCAATTTTATTCGAGTATAATTCGTAAATACTTTAACTCAAATCAAATTCATATTTATCCTCCAACCTTAAAAAAAATTAAGTCATTATAAACTCTGTATACAGTAAAATTTCAACAGATACTTAACCATATTATATAAAAGCATTCAAACTTTATTATTTAAACTTGTTTTTATTAAACAAATTAATACATAGCTTAAATTCAAGAATTTAACTATATATAAAATAATATTTATGTAATAACAAAAATCAATACTTATTAAACCGTATATTTCTATCCAAAACCATAGAAATCATTTTAAAATATTTATATATAGACCGACGGTGTCTGTATATAATTTTTTATCGTATGATCGAGTGATACAGATATTTATCATTTCAATTCGTAATTTAAAATAAAATTACGGTTATATATCATTTCAAACCACAATCCCGAATGAAATAAAATGCATAACAACTTGCAGTTTGTACCAATATAAAATACAACATCCATTTATCCAGTATTAATCATCAACCATTTATCACAATCATCATCCAATTCAAACAATAACATCAATATAGAACAGATAATAAATAACAGGTATTTACTGGCAGTTTATATTCAATAATAAATTAAAAAACTATTTAACTGGCAGTTTATATGCAATAATAAATTGAATAACAATTAAATTTAATAAATTCAATTTTACTGAAATGATGATTAAAATATGCCAAACAGTCCTAAATAAATTTCTAATCACATCAGAAATTAATTTAACACACATAAGAAATTTTAGAAGTTGTGAGTGAGTTAAAACACTTACCTTTTGAATTTAAATTGAATTTAAATCCAATTTAAACCCAAAATTTGAACAGTCTTAGAATTTATCCAAACCAGCGCCCAAATGTCCGGAATTCCAATACGTACCTAGCGGAGAAAACCGCGTGTGAAACGGACCTCGTATGTAAAAGTTATATAAATTAGAACGTTTGAAAATTGAAATTAAAAAAACAAACAATTACCCAACTAAATGGCCACGTCACCCAATACTTCTTCCAGAAACCCTATGCACGTGTGAAAATAGCAGATCAAACCTTGCCACCCATTTCGCTGCCGCAATCAGCCCCGCTTCCTGATGCTTCGCACGAGCTCCGACCTCCCCAAACTGGCGCGCCATCGCACGCGACCCCAATGGTCACGGAGGAGCCGCCGCCGCCCCAATTTCACCACCCAGTTCGAATTTTTCCCAAAAGTCTGGCAATTGATTCGACGCAAAAACTATACCGATGAACTCCCCATCGTCCCTCTACAAAATCCAGAAATGATTCGACGATCCGACAACGTTCATCGACGCGCGATGAACGGCCGTGAATGTTTGCTCGATTTCTGCCCACATCGAACCTCAAATTGAAAAACGGACAGCAGAATTGACATGCGCTCTTCGAGTGCTTCGAATCCATATAAAATTTGATATTGTTTGGAGAGTTTGAATTTTTGGCTTTGGATATGATTTGGAATTGTATTTGGGAATTAGGGTTTGCAGCCATTGGAAAGAGGAGCAAATAGAACGTACATAATAATGATATAAGAAAAAGGCTAGGGTTTATAGCAGGGTATATATAGGCCAGGTGAAAATAGAATGGATGGACACGATTTACAAACTCGCTGAACGATAAATGGCCCGAAAAGCCCGTTTCGACTCCGGAACGAAATTGGGTCAACCATATATCAAAATAGATGTTTTAAAATATTTTAAACGCGATGGAACAGGTTCCAGGTCCAAATTCAATCGTATGAATAAGTTATGAAAAAATCAAGTTATCTCAAATTGATTTCAATTAATTCGATTTCAAGGCGTTTCGAGTCCGTACGATCAAACGACAAGTCCGATCGCTACGAAACTTGAAACCCTACAATAATTCACCGTTACGGATCTAATGAAATCGGTTTCGTCGAAATCCGAGTCAGTGGCCAAAATGGCTATTTTTACATTAATTAAATAAGCGGCCAAAAACTCTTACACCTCTGTTGTCTCATGTTCAACTCCTTATGAGAGAATAAATACTTCAACCACTTATGATTTGTATACAATTCAAATCTCTCTCCCAAAAGGTAATGTCTCCACACCTTCAAGTCAAATTTACCCCAGCTGATTCCAAATCATGAGTCGGGTAATTAACCTCACGTGGTCTAATCTGTAGAGATGCATAGGCAATCATTTTACCTATTTGCATTAACACAACTCCTATTCCTGTTCCACTTGCATCTGTGCACACCACCAAGTCCTGATTCCCCTCTGGAATAGTTAACACAGGTGCAATGGTCAATAAGTGTTTCGGCTTCTAGAATACCTCCTCACACTTATCGGTCAAGACAAACTTCACATCCTTTCGCGTTAGCTTGGTCATCAGTGACACTATCCATGAAAAATCCTTAATGAATCTCCGATAATACCCAACTAATCCTAGAAAAATCTTTACCTTGGTCACTGTCTTAGGTCTCTACCAATTATTTACTACGTCAATCTTAGTCGGATCAACAGACAGACCTTTCTCTAAAATCACATGACCAAGAAAATTCACTTACTTCTTTTAGAAATGACACTTCGAAAATTTTGCTTTCAGTTGATGCTGTCTCAGAGTCTCAAGCACCATTCTAAGATAAACTTCATGCTCTCTCTCATCCTTAGAATATACCAAAATATCATCGACGAATACTAACACGAATCAATCCAGGTGCTCTCGAAAAACTCGGTTCATCAAATCTACAGAAATGCTGGCACATTGGTTAGTTCGAACAACATTACTAACCATACGTACGATCTATATCTGGTCCTAAAGGCCGTCAAAGAATACTATCCTATGACGCTCTAAGTTGATGGAAACCTGTTGCCAAATCCTACTGGGAAAATACTCCGGCGTCACTCAACTGGCCGAACAGATCGTAAACTCTATGCAACGGATATCGATTCCTTATCGTCCTCTCATTTAACTTATGATAATTGACACATAACCTTAATGTTCCGTCCGGCTTCTTAGCAAACACTTCAGCTGCTCTCCAAGGCGAACTGCTTGGCCTGATAAAATTCTTACCTTCCAAATCCACCAATTGCATCTTTAGCTCTCTCATCTCAATAGGCGTCATCCGCTTGGCGGCCTACTCACCAATTCTGCTTCTAATACCAAATCTATCTGAAATTCAATAGCACGTTTCGGTAGTAGTCCTATTACAGGTTCGAAGACATTGGCGAATTCTCTAACAACAAAAACTCAATTTAACTCGTCTTCTGCTCTATAACATCCAACAAAGCGTTAACTTCAAAACTAGGCTTTTCTACGAAGCATATAATCCGGTCACTACAATCAGGGTGTCTAAGCGATATTTTCCTATCATGGAAAAATATCCTAGCATCATACATACTTAACCAATCCATATGCAAAATAATTCTAAACCCTATGAAATCAAACACATGCAAACTGCAAACAAAGGTATGACCTAATAGCTCAAACTCTAGGTGGTCACACTTCATCCCAAGTGTTGCATACCCTCCTATCGGACTTGCAACCCTTAAGGAAGTAATTAGATATGAGGGATATCTGCCAAATAATGAGATATAAAAGAATGTGATGTTAACTCTAACTGATACACCATAAATCAAAACATACCTTCCAACACATCTTTTTATTTCACCTGTGCTATCGGTCTCGAGGTAGTTGGTTCCAATGCAAACACTTTGCCTTTCCTATTCTTAGTTGGTTCCTTGCACTGGTTCTTATAGTGCCCAATCTGATAATAGTTGAAACGCTTTATTCCTTTCTTCTTGGCATAGTGTCCTTTCTTACCACACTTGTAACAGACCACTTCTTCCTTTCCCTTCTTAGCAGCTCAACCCTTATGAGCTCCTTTCCTACGGAAAGACCTCCTCTTCTGACTCTGCCCTCCTTTTCATGCCTGCGAATTTCGAGGACGAAATTCTTTTAAGGGGGGGGAGTTTGTAACGACCCTAGATTTTAATTTAATTTAAATTGATAATTAAATGAATTTTTGAATAAAATTGTAAGATAAATTGATTTAAAATGGTGAAATTTATTTTTAAAATTGATTTGAAAATTATCAAAATGAAGTCTTTAAAGATAAAATAAACAAAGTAAACATATTAAAATAAATTTTAACAACATATTAACGATAGGAATTTATTCAAGAAATAAATAGAAAACAAAAGAAGTAATAAAACTTTTACCAAATATAAATCCAAATGGAATATTAATAAACTGTGTGAAGTATTAAATAAATACATTAGAAAATTTTTATCAACATGAAATGAAAAGGCTGCCAGGTAAGTAAGGAAGTATACAAGGCAAAGTAAATAACAATAAATTTAAATACATATAAACAAAAAAAATTAAAAATGTATTCAAATATAAGTAGGCAGCCTGTAGGGTAAGTAGATAAACAAATGAAGTAAGTATGCGTAAGCAAACAAAACTAGACAAAGCATTTAATGCAAAATCATTTCAGCCTAAATAAAAAAATACAAAATTTAGTACAAAATAAAGTAAAGAAATGGTAAGCATGTAGATATGCAAGGCTGAAGGACATAAGAATGTATAGTGTGAAAGTGAAACAAACAAACAAAGTACAAAACAAATAAATGCAAGATCCTAAGTACACTTAAACTAAACAAAATAATATATGCATATAAACATGTCAGCCACAAACCCGAGTAAAAGAAAGATTTCAGCCGAGCTAAAAGATGTAGGCTGAAGTAAACAAATACATTTATATGTATAAACAAGTACAAGCAAGCATATTCACCCATACCCTATTGTATAAATAAAATAAAGATAGCATGTAAACTTCACATTTTATACACCAGCCTTCCTCTTCACTTCAGCTAGTTCCATCAAATTAAGCAAAGAAACTGAAATGAATATCAACTAAAACTTAAACAAAAGCTTCAACTCAAACAAGAATTCAAGACTGGAAACTAATGTCTGAAGGCAAGCAACAGATCTGAAAGTAATTTAAAGTCTTCAAACTTGGAAAACATTTCAAAACCTAGAGATGAAGATCTAAAATCAAATGCAAAGCATCTCTGTCTTTCTTCTTCAAACAGGTGAGTAACACTTGTTTTAAATTTTAAAATATGGATCTGTTGCAAGTATATCTGTGATAAGAAGGGTTAAATCTATAAATTAAGTCTTTGTGAATATTTGAATAATGGTTGAACTGTTGCAGGCTGTGTTTATATAAACACCCTCTGTTTGAGATTCCAAGTGAGATTTTTTTGATTTAAAAAATCAATTTCTCTTGATCTACTTATTATTTGGATTTAGAGTTGAAACAAAAATTGTTTAGTGTAGCCTATATTAAGGTTTAAAAATTTATTCAAATAAAAACAACTTCATAATATCTCTGGAAATCTAGAGTACTGAATATAACTCCAAATAAGTAAAAAAAAATTCAAACGTTTTAATTTATTAATTCAAAGTCACAAGTTGAATCTTTAGCCTATAACATGATTTTTAAACCAAATATCATAATTTTTAGTTTGAAATTTGACGAGCAGTTTTGGGGTGAACATAATATGAAAATTTGGGTCTTTCTGGTGATCAAGTGGATCGGGGAGCTCGTGGTCTTTCCTGGAGGTGGAGAAGTGATCGAGGATGGTACGAAAAATGGCCGAAGGTGCTCACGTTCACCGTGGAGGCAGCGGCGAGCAGTTTCAGTTCGTAACCCTAGTTTTATAGGGTCGGGAAAATTTGATTCGATCGTCATCCTCGTACGATCGAGTTGCTCGTGCCTTTGGTTGATGGTAGAGGGGTTGACGTCGAATAGTTGGCCAAAGTTTCATGTGTTCTGGTGGTTGGGATTTCAAGTGCGACGCGTTGACAGGTATGGGAGGCGATAGGGTCGAGCGTTTCCAGGTTTCGAATTTTAAACTCGAATTCAATTTCGAGCTGTTGTTGGATTTTTGGTGGTCGCGATTGGATCTGGAGATGGTCGCTGATGTGATGAAGCCTTCGTGGATAGCCGGAGTTCGCCAGCGCGATGGTGCACGTGCACCGTGCACTAGTATCAGGGATTTGGAAAAGTTATGTAGTTTGGGGATGAAACTGGGATTGTTTGAAAATTTACTCGAATGAAATGTTATGCTTCGAATTTTAGGCCGAGCACGTGAGAACTCTGAAGCCATAAAATTTTAATTAACAAAGTAAAAAAAAAGAGGGAAGAAGGAGAATTGCGTGAAGAATGGAAGAGAGACTCAGGGATGATTGTGAGTTTCTGGTTTATCAAGCATGTGTTAACTAGTTAACACATTTTAACTCTTAAAACTGATAAAATTTTAAAAGAAAGGTTGCCTCTGGGTGTTTCGAGTATGTTAGCTAATAAGTTTTGAAGTTTTTTTTTAAAAAAAAACAAGTTGAAGATTTAAATGTTTAAACCTGAACCTGTTTTGGAATTTCAGAATTTAAATTTTAAAAAGTTTAAAGCAAGGTTGGAACTGAGATTTTAGAAACAAAGTGAAATACAACTTCAAGTTCAGTTTGAAATTTATTTTGGGAAATAAAGTTTTTAAAGTTCAAATTGTTTTAAAAACTTAAAGGTGTTTAAGCAATTAAGTGAAAATCAAGATTTGAGTTTGAAATTGAAATTGGAAATAAAGAATTTAAACAAAGTTTTGAAACCTGAATTTAACTTACTTTTGAATTCTCAATTTTGAAATAAAGTAAGTTTTATAAAATTTAAATGTTTTGAATTTAAAATGAAATATGAAAAATAAAATTTGAAACAAATTGTTTAAACTTGCTTTGTGATGATAATTAAAACATTAGATAGAAAATGTTTTATATTTGAATTAGTGAAGATAAAATGATATGCACTCATTAAATTAGTTCAAGTGAATAATTGGTTTAATTATTTAATCAAGAAATAAAGATTTGAGTTAAATTAATTAAGGTCAAATTAAATTGTAATTAAGAATAATAAATTGAGGATTAATTATTAATTAAGTTAAATTAACTTGCAAATAAGATTCATTAATTTAATAAGAGTTGTCTTTTAAGACAAATGATTAAAGTTAATTAATCAAGTGATCAAGATATAATTACAGTTAATGTAATAAAAAGTTGATTTATTTATAAAGGTAATAAATTACTTAAAGAGAGTTATTTAATGAAATTAATTAAGGTTAAATGATTATGTAATTAACTTAAGGTTAATCTATTTAATTTATAGATTAAGAGTAATTTAATTAATTAAAGTGTTTGGTAAATTAATTTATATCAAATGATTTGGAATTAATAAATCTGAATTGAATAATAAATTCATAAGTAATCAATTTACTAGGAAATAAATTGAATTGATTAGGATTAAACAATTAATTAATCCTGCTTACAAATGTTTATTGAATGCTTATGAATGATTGTATTGTATGAAATGCCTTGAATTAATTTCCCTAACTGATCTGTGACATTTTGTTCTGTGGATTGAACTGGGTATTTTATTCATTTATTGATGATACATCTGCATATTATCTGTGAATTGTGAATGGAAGATAAGCGTTATACTTTATATCGCTTATCAACTATATTTCTGTGTTTTGATCTATGATGATTGAATGATGTTGCACTATTGTGTTAAACCCCTGGACCACACTTATACACACACCAATATGGATTTCACGAGGAAATCGATTAAGTCACAGATTTTTGAAATAGTTTTAAATTTGAATATTTGAATTCAAATGTTTTGGAAATGGATTGGGTTTAAAGTGAAAAGCTTTTGAAATGGAATTTCATAGATGAAATTTATTTTGATTAACCCGATAAAATATGAAGTTGAATAATTTGATTTGAACTTAAATTCAAGATTTGAAATTGAATTCTATGATTTAAAACTAGGGATTAAAAATGTTATACCAGTTATATATGGGTTAAACTATTTTAAAGGTATTGATTTGGGATGTGAATAGAATTCAAGGGCTTTAACTCGTGTAAATATAATTGGATTTTTCTGAAACGAAAACTGTTTGTTTTCAAACAATAAAAGCTTTCACATGAGAAATGAACGTTCAATTTGTGTTAAAAAGAATTTCAAGTTTGAAAATGAAGAAAATTTCCAAGTTATGAAAATGATTTAAAAGCTATAAGTTGAATCTTTGATTTAAAGATTCAACAGGTTAATCGAATTTTGAAAACTATGAGTTAAATCTTTGATTTAAAAGATTTAATGAGTTAATCCAATTGGAATGGAAATTGTTTTAAAGTCTATAAATTGATCTTTGTGAGATAAATCTTTTTTGTAATAAGATTTGAAATGGTGATTGGTTTAAGCCATTTGAAGAAAAGTTTTTGGGTTTTAAGTTGTGACTTAATTGAAATCCCAATATCCATATGTTTTTAAAATACTGCGCTCACTGTTCGGTTTAGCCGGGAGAGGACCTTTGTGTCATATATCACATTCCGAATATGTGATATGTCGTTATGGATAGCATTTGAAGACCGGTGTTGAAGACCGGATATTTTTGAAAGCGAAAGGACAACTCGTCGAATGTCTTTGCATCGACTGGTCCCCGGTATAGAGACTCCATATGTGATGGGAAGTCCGGTCGTGATAAGTGAATATCCGGATTGCAAGGACTTCTTTGTAAGTGCCTTCGGTTCTGTTCGATCCCGGAACAGACTTGTATGGATTGTCTGTCTGACATTACAAATTGAGATATAAAGCAGATTTCTTTCAAATATATTTATGTTGGTGGCGGAGAATTTATTCTCTTAGCTTAACACCCTTCTCTGAGACGTACGAGCTCAGAGGTTATGTAGTTGATGGTTATCAGCGATATATTCCCAATTTGGTAATGTGACATGCTGAGTGTTGCTGTGAAATGATCATTGTGTTGATCATTTGTGATAGGATCATTTGTTTGATCGTTTATCTTTGTGATCATTTATATGATCATTTGTTGACCCAAAGCACAGCTTTTGTAACGACCCGTATTTTACGTGTCGATATATAGTAGAATTATTAGGTCGTCGGTGTTGTTTATGTTCTCCTTAGCCTAAGTCGTATGGGAAGTTAACTCGGTTGCACGGGTTAAGTGATAGGCCGATAGCGAGTTACGGCTTAGTTTAGGTCGTTGGAGCGACCTAAGGAGATAGGTCGGTTTAAGTAGATTAGCGACCTAGGAGAGATAGGTCGTTCAAGCGACCTAAGGGTTGTATGAAACCTAGTAGTAACGACCTAAGGAAGAGCGGGAGCGACCTATAGGATGAGCGACCTATAGGGTGTGGCGACCTAAGGAAGTTGGTGAGTTAAGATATGGCTGACCTAAGAGGGTAAGCGAGTTAGTGGGTTAGCGGCTTAGAGGGTGACCGACCTATAGGAGTGAGCGACCTATAGGTATTGACCGGTTTAAGGAGTTACCGACCTAAAGAGAGTAGGTCGTTGAGCGACCTAAGGGAAGTGTTAGGTCGCTGGGTAGTTGTGTGGTGCAGTTAGGTCGTTAGACGACCTAAGGAAGGTTAGGTCGGACCTAATTAAGTCGCTAGGTCGTGTAAGTCTTTAGGTCGGTAGGTTGTTAGGTCGCATAGGAGTTAGGTCGGCCGAGTGTTGACTCGTATGGCTCTGGGTTGGTTAGGCCGTTAGGTCGTTGGGGTATATAGGTCGGCAACGACCAAAGTTAGGTCGGGGCAGATAGGTCGGCAACGACCTAAAACCGAGCGCGAGCTAAAACTGGGCGACCTAAGGGGCGATTTTTGCCTATAAATACGCGACCACTTGTGCACTTTTTGGCACCGGTTTTTGAAGCGACGAAGTGCTGCCATTTTGAGAGCTCGACTACAACATTTCTTTATCTTCTTTTCTCCACTCCAATCTAGTTCTAACATCTATACAAGATCGAAGATCGAGATTGAAGATCCAAGAGCTAAAGTTGAAGATCTTCATCCAACCAAGCTGATTTCATCGTTTCAAGCGGGATTTCGACGAATCAAGCTTGAAGCTTCGCTGTCCGGATCTGAAGTTGATAGTTTTTGAAGTGTTTGGGTGATTTGGTGAGTGGTGGTTATCTCTCACGCGGACCCAAAGGAGTATATTGGATTGGTGGTTTGTTGGAGTGTTGTGGATAGTGATTTCATACATTTTCCTTAGATCCAAGTGTAGATCCATTACTTATGAAGATGTTTACTTATGCAAGTTCATTCATCAAGTTGTAGAGACAAAACCCATGATTTATATTTGTTAGATCTATGCTAAAAACCCATGATTCATGTATGTTATATTTATGCTCATTTATTTACGAAATTGCCATTGTAGTTCTAAATGCCTACTTAGACCATATTTGATTACTTGATTGCTTAAGCTAATGATTGATTTGATTGATTGCTATGTATGTTAGTTGATTGATAGTTAGATCTAGACAAGATGGTCGAAGACGATTCAAAAGCTAAGTGGAAAGGCTCTTGAATGGTGAAAGCTGCTTGTGGCATATGAAGCGGATGTTGAAGCTCATATGTATGGATTAGATGATGTTGAGATGGGACTTTGCCATGATGCGATGAGGCAAGCCATGATGTTGAGATGAGACTTTTCTATGATGCGATAAAGCGAAGCATGATGTGAGATAGCCTTGGTTTAATCCAGACGGGATCATCCCAAGCATGTTGATAACTCGATGATGCGATGCGAGTTGGTTGATAATGGTTAGCTTGAGAGGCGCTTGAGCTAGTATGGAAATAGTCGTCGAGGAGGATGACTAGGAGGCTGAGATCTCATCGTTGTTGAAGGTTCTAGCATGCTCAAAGCAAGAGTACGTTGGAACGGGCTGCGACGACGTTCCAAGCACGGGCTGCAACGACGTGCTAGTACTCTGGGTAGTTGCGAAAAATTCCTAGGCACGGGCTGCGACGACGTGCGGAGTTATGTCTAGAACCGGGGTTACCATTAGCCCTTGACAGATGGTCGTTCAACTAACGGTGAAATCAAGGCAATGATAACAGTGATAGCCAGTGTCATGGATGTTTAGACGTTTGGTTGTATCATCATTCGGTCTCAAAAGCGGTGTTTTCTGGGTGCTTATCTGATCTTGGTTTAGGCCTTGGGGGTTTGTATTTGGAAAACATCGACCTTGACTCGAGTGATTATTGCTTTACCTTAATTATCTGTTATGTTATGCTTGCTTCTCCTTAGTGTGTGTCTGGGGCTATCACTGTAGAAAGAGGTGGAGTGGGATGGTTTGGTTCCTATTCCTTTTATCCCTTATGCTCTTTTGGTATGTTTGATAGTTGATTTACTGCTCACTAAGACTTTGTCTGACTCAAGGTTTTATGTCTCCTCTTATTACCTTGGGCTGTTCATCCATGTTGGGATGGGCAGACTAGGTAGCAGGTGACAGGTGCTGTTCATGGAGGTCTACGCTGATGACGACGAAGACGAGCAGGAGGCTTTTGCATATTATTTCTTATTATATGTACTGGGTATTCCGCTGCTGTATTTGTTTGAGTGTTATGTAGTGAGGCTTTGATGTATGGATGATTCATATGTTTGTATAAAACTATTATGATGCTTATATGATGATGTCCTGTATGAGAGACGTAATTGTATTTTGATGGATGAGAGACGTATGAGAGACGTAATTGTATTTTGATGGATGATTACTATATATAATATAGTAGTTTAGAAGGATTTGAACTCCTCATGCAGTCGTTTTTCAAGGTGTTCTAAATCATTCCTTTTTGTAGATATTAAGGATGAGCCGAAGTGAGAGACAAGCTGCGAGGGAAAGCCGTGCTGCTAGGGAAGCTGTTGATTATGCTCCTATGTTTGAGGCCATGATGACTTCGATCATGAGGAGGATACCAGCTTCAGGACCGTCAGTAGATGTGGGAGTTCAAGTTCAAGCTCCAAGACCGGTGGATTTTGCTAAGCTTTGCAAGGACTATACTTCTCTTGGAGGAAAGGTTTTCTTGGGAACGGAATCGACCATTGAAGTGCAGAGATGGATAGATGCTTGTAGAAGGATTTTTGGTGACTTGGGAATTGAGGATGCAACTAAGAGGAAGCTCGCATCAAGGCAACTTCAAGGGAGAGCTTCGGATTGTTGGAATTCTATCACCATTGATACTCCGGAGGAGGAGATTACTTGGGAGCAATTCCAAGTTAGATTTGAAGCTAAGTTCATCTCTACGGTTCAGAAATCTATTATGTTTAAGAAGTTTGTGGAGCTCAAGCAAGGTGGGAGACCAGTTCTTGAGTATGTTTCTGAGTTTGAAGCTTTGTCCAAGTATGCTCGATCGTATATTGATTCTCCCTATCAGAAGAATGAGAAGTTTGTAACCGGTTTGGACACTTATCTTGGAAGGTAGTTGGTGGATCATTTGGACGATCCGTTTGAGAAGATTGTGGAAAAAGCCCTCAGGCATGAGTGTTTGTTTCCTAGGGAAAGTTCTGTTGTCGCTGTAACCAAGGAAGGATCTAAGCCACAGCAGAGTGGAAACAAGAAGAGGAAGCAGCAGCAACAGAAGGGTAAGGATAGCCAGAAGAAGCCAAGGGGCGAAGTGACTTGCTACAATTGCCAGCAGAAGGGTCATCTCTCCAAGGATTGTAGGAATCCAAGGGCGCCGGCGAAATGCCACAATTGTGATAAGACAGGACATTTCAGGAGGGATTGTCCGGAACCAAGGAGGGATAGGCAGATTGTGCAAGCTTATGCTATGGGAGCTGTGCCGTCGTCTTCAAAAGCTCCTACTGCTAAAGAGAAGGGGAAGAGTGTGGTGGTTCAAGGTACTCTTTCCATTTGTGGTGTTCCAATTAGAGTGTTGTTTGATACTGGAGCGTCTCATTCTTTTGTTTGTGATGATTTGGTAGGCCGGTTAGGTTTGAAACCGGATATTGTTGATAGGCCATTGGTTGTGACAAATCCAGTTGGGGGTTCGTCATGTTTGTGTATGATATGCCATGGTCTAGTTGTGTCGAGTCATGATCGCTCGTTTGTTTGTGATTGCTTTGTTCTGAACTTTGCGGGGTTCGGAATTATTTTGGGTATGGACTGGCTTAGGAGGTATGCGGCAAGGATTGATTGTGAGAGGCTGGAGGTGACAGTCGGGAATGTGGAAGGGCGAAAGGTTGTGATACGATGTAAGCATGAAAAAGGCGTCTTCATGAGCTTCATGTATTCACTGGTTGTTCCACGGGATGGATTGTCATCGGTGCCTATTGTGAATGGATTTGAGGATGTCTTTGACGAAGTCAAAGGGTTACCGCCGCATAGGGAGATCGAGTTTCGTATCGATCTAGTTGAGGGAGCCAGACCTGTTGTGATGCCTCTTAGGCGAATGGCGCCTAGGGAGCAGCTAGAGTTGAAGGTGCAAGTTGATGACCTTTTACGGAAAGGATTCATTCGGCGTAGCGTGTCCGAATGGGGTGCACCAGTTGTGTTCGCAACCAAAGCGGATGGATCGTTGAGGTTGTGTGTGGATTATCGTGAGCTGAATAAGGTGACTAAGAAGAACAAGTATCCATTGCCGAGAATAGATGACTTGTTTGATCAGCTTCACGAGGCTAAGGTGTTCTCTCAGATGGATTTGGCAACGGGATTTCACCAGTTGAGAGTGGCTAAGGATAGTGTGCCGAAGACTGCTTTTAGGACACCATCCGGTTTTTATGAGTGGCTGGTAATGCCGTTTGGGTTGACTAACGCACCAGCATATTTTGTGGATCTTATGAATAGAGTGTTCAGAGATTAGTTGAATAAGTTCGTGCTTGTGTTCGTGGATGATATTCTGATTTATTCCAGAACTGAGGAGGAACACAAGACACACTTGAGGATTGTTTTGGAAATCTTGCGGAAACATCAGCTGAAGGCTAAGTTTTCGAAGTGTCACTTCTGGAAGGGTGAAGTGAGGTTCTTAGGCCATGTTAGCTCTGGAAATGGGATAGCGGTTGATCCCGCTAAGGTGGCAGCGATCCAGGATTGGGTTAGACCTAAGAATGCATTCGATGTGAGAAGTTTTCTTGGATTAGCAGGATATTATCGTCGGTTTATCAAAGACTTTTCCAAGATAGCTGCACCGTTAACAGGATTGACGAAGAAGAACCAAGTGTTCAGATAGGATGATAAGTGTGAGCAAGCTTTCGTAATCCTAAAAGAGCGACTAACAAGTGCTCCTGTTTTGACTATTCCAAGTGGGAATGATGAGATGGTGGTTTACACCGATGCATGTGGTACTGGACTTGGAGCAGTGCTAATGGAAAAGGATAGAGTTGTTGCGTATGCAAGTCGACAACTAAAGCCGCATGAAAGGAATTACCCGACTCATGATTTGGAGTTGGCGGCGATTGTGTTTGCTCTGAAGATGTGGAGACATTATCTATTGGGAGTTCGATTCGAGTTGTTTACGGATCATAAGTCGTTGAAGTATCTTTTCTCCCAAAAGGATTTGAATCTTCGGCAGCAACGGTGGCTAGAGTTTTTGGCATCATATGATTTTGGTATAGCTTATACTCCGAAAAGGTAACGCAGTAGTTGATGCGTTAAGTCGAAGACATGCAGGATTGGGAGCCATGTTTTCGGAATGGAAGAGTCTCGAGTTTTTAGCTAGATTTGACTTCAGGCCCAGATGTGAATTGGAACCTGAAATGTTGGCAAACTTATCGATAAGGCCTACTCTTGTGGAAAGAATTGGCGAGAGCCAAAAGCGAGACGATAAGCTTGTCAAGATTATCCGAGATTTGGAATCTGGATTGGACCCAGAAAAGGATAAAAGATTCGAAGTCGATCGAGAGGATTGGCTTCGTAAGCAAGGACGACTGGTTGTTCCCGATATCGATGAGTTGAGAGATGAAGTTTTGAAGGAAAGTCATCACTCGAAGTTGACAATTCATCCAGGAGGAAATAAGATGTATCGGGACATGAAGAGAACCTATTACTGGGAAGGTATGAAGAAGGATGTTGGAAATTTTATTTCCAAGTGCATGAATTGCCAGTTGGTTAAAGCAGAGCAGGAGAAGCCCAGTGGATTGCTTCAGCCGTTAGAAGTTCCTACATGGAAGTGGGAGCAAATATCGATGGATTTTATCGATGGTCTACCTAGAACCAGAACGGGAAATGAAGGGATTTGGGTCATTGTAGATCGTTTGACTAAGAGTGCAAGATTTATTCCTGTTCGATCAACTAGGACTGCATCGAAGTTGGCTGAATTGTATGTTAAGTGGATAGTTCGATTCCATGGTATTCCGAAGAGTATAGTGAGTGATCGAGACCCATTGTTCACTAGTGGATTTTGGAAGAGCTTCCAGGAGGTTTTGGGAACCGAGTTGTGTTTGAGTAAAGCTTATCATCCTCAAACAGATGGTCAGACTGAGAGAGTCAACCGAGTTTTGGAAGATCTTCTGAGGGCATGTGTTTTGGATTTCGGAGGATCATGGGAAGATCATCTTCATTTGGTGGAATTTGCATATAATAACAGTTACCAGTCAAGTATTGGTATGGCACCATATGAGGCACTGTATGGAAGACCGTGTAACTCTCCAACATGTTGGTTGGAAACTGGAGAAAAGCTGATACTTGGGCCTGAGATGATTCGTCAGACTTCGGATTGTATAGAGATCATTCGGCAACGAATGAAGGCAGCCCAAGATCGTCAGAAAAGTTATGCCGACAAGCGTCGTAAGGTTTTGGAATTCGACGTAGGTGATATGGTTTTTGTGAAGATTTCTCCACTGAAGAATGTTATTCGATTCGGGAAGAAAGGAAAATTGACTCCAAGATTTGTTGGACCATTCCCGATCATCGAGCGAATTGGAAAGCTCGCTTATAGATTGGAGTTACCGGAAAAGATGGCGGGTGTGCACAATGTTTTTCATGTATCCTATCTACGGAAGTATGTGCACGACTCGAATACGGTGGTTTCTGCTGATAGCTGTGAAGACTTGGAGGTTGATCCAGTGGTTACGAGACCTCGTAAGCTGCTTCGTGTTGTTGAAACCGACACGAAACAGCTTAGGAGGAAGACGATTACGTTGCTCAAGATGCAATGGAGTGATGATGTTAACGACTATACATGGGAGGAGGAAGAGAGGATGAAGGCAGCTCATCCTGAACTCTTCGAGGTATGGCCCTAAGGTGTCGTGGCATCTCATGAATTTGTAACTTGTTCTAATCTTAGAATTCTGCATGCTAGGCTAGAAATTGGATGCATGGTTTGTTGATTGCTATGGATGGTAGGCATGCAGAATAGCTTTGATTGCTGTTGTTCGTTTGGAATTTCGGAGGCGAAATTCCTAAGGGGGAGAGAATGTAACGACCCGTATTTTACGTGTCGATATATAGTAGAATTATTAGGTCGTCGGTGTTGTTTATGTTCTCCTTAGCCTAAGTCGTATGGGAAGTTAACTCGGTTGCACGGGTTAAGTGATAGGCCGATAGCGAGTTAAGGCTTAGTTTAGGTCGTTGGAGCGACCTAAGGAGATAGGTCGGTTTAAGTAGACTAGCGACCTAGAAGAGATAGGTCGTTCAAGCGACCTAAGGGTTGTATGAAACCTAGTAGTAACGACCTAAGGAAGAGCGGGAGCGACCTATAGGATGAGCGACCTATAAGGTGTGGCGACCTAAGGAAGTTGGTGAGTTAAGATATGGCTGACCTAAGAGGGTAAGCGAGTTAGTGGGTTAGCGGCTTAGAGGGTGACCGACCTATAGGAGTGAGCGACCTATAGGTATTGACCGGTTTAAGGAGTTACCGACCTAAAGAGAGTAGGTCGTTGAGCGACCTAAGGGAAGTGTTAGGTCGCTGGGTAGTTGTGTGGTGCAGTTAGGTCGTTAGACGACCTAAGGAAGGTTAGGTCGGACCTAGTTAAGTCGCTAGGTCGTGTAAGTCTTTAGGTCGGTAGGTTGTTAGGTCGCATAGGAGTTAGGTCGGCCGAGTGTTGACTCGTATGGCTCTGGGTTGGTTAGGCCGTTAGGTCGTTGGGGTATATAGGTCGGCAACGACCAAAGTTAGGTCGGGGCAGATAGGTCGGCAACGACCTAAAACCGAGCGCGAGCTAAAACTGGGCGACCTAAGGGGCGATTTTTGCCTATAAATACGCGACCACTTGTGCACTTTTTGGCACCGGTTTTTGAAGCGACGAAGTGCTGCCATTTTGAGAGCTCGACTACAACATTTCTTTATCTTATTTTCTCCACTCCAATCTAGTTCTAACATCTATACAAGATCGAAGATCGAGATTGAAGATCCAAGAGCTAAAGTTGAAGATCTTCATCCAACCAAGCTAGATTTCATCGTTTCAAGCGGGATTTCGACGAATCAAGCTTGAAGCTTCGCTGTCCGGATCTAAAGTTGATAGTTTTTGAAGTGTTTGGGTGATTTGGTGAGTGGTGGTTATCTCTCACGCGGACCCAAAGGAGTATATTGGATTGGTGGTTTGTTGGAGTGTTGTGGATAGTGATTTCATACATTTTCCTTAGATCCAAGTGTAGATCCATTACTTATGAAGATGTTTACTTATGCAAGTTCGTTCATCAAGTTGTAGAGACAAAACCCATGATTTATATTTGTTAGATCTATGCTAAAAACCCATGATTCATGTATGTTATATTTATGCTCATTTATTTACGAAATTGCCATTGTAGTTCTAAATGCCTACTTAGACCATATTTGATTACTTGATTGCTTAAGCTAATGATTGATTTGATCGATTGCTATGTATGTTAGTTGATTGATAGTTAGATCTAAACAAGATGGTCGAAGACGATTCAAAAGCTAAGTGGAAAGGCTCTTGAATGGTGAAAGCTGCTTGTGGCATATGAAGCGGATGTTGAAGCTCATATGTATGGATTAGATGATGTTGAGATGGGACTTTGCCATGATGCGATGAGGCAAGCCATGATGTTGAGATGAGACTTTGCTATGATGCGATAAAGCGAAGCATGATGTGAGATAGCCTTGGTTTAATCCAGACGGGATCATCCCAAGCATGTTGATAACTCGATGATGCGATGCGAGTTGGTTGATAATGGTTAGCTTGAGAGGCGCTTGAGCTAGTATGGAAATAGTCGTCGAGGAGGATGACTAGGAGGCTGAGATCTCATCGTTGTTGAAGGTTCTAGCATGCTCAAAGAAAGAGTACGTTGGAACGGGCTGCGACGACGTTCCAAGCACGGGCTGCAACGACGTGCTAGTACTCTGGGTAGTTGCGAAAAATTCCTAGACACGGGCTGCGACGACGTGCGGAGTTATGTCTAGAACCGGGGTTACCATTAGCCCTTGACAGATGGTCGTTCAACTAACGGTGAAATCAAGGCAATGATAACAGTGATAGCCAGTGTCATGGATGTTTAGACGTTTGGTTGTATCATCATTCGGTCTCAAGAGCGGTGTTTTCTGGGTGCTTATCTGATCTTGGTTTAGGCCTTGGGGGTTTGTATTTGGAAAACATCGACCTTGACTCGAGTGATTATTGCTTTACCTTAATTATCTGTTATGTTATGCTTGCTTCTCCTTAGTGTGTGTCTGGGGCTATCACTGTAGAAAGAGGTGGAGTGGGATGGTTTGGTTCCTATTCCTTTTATCCCTTATGCTCTTTTGGTATGTTTGATAGTTGATTTACTGCTCACTAAGACTTTGTCTGACTCAAGGTTTTATGTCTCCTCTTATTACCTTGGGCTGTTCATCCATGTTGGGATGGGCAGACTAGGTAGCAGGTGACAGGTGCTGTTCATGGAGGTCTACGCTGATGACGACGAAGACGAGCAGGAGGCTTTTGCATATTATTTCTTATTATATGTACTGGGTATTCCGCTGCTGTATTTGTTTGAGTGTTATGTAGTGAGGCTTTGATGTATGGATGATTCATATGTTTGTATAAAACTATTATGATGCTTATATGATGATGTCCTGTTCTATAGAGCTTCACTATATTATATTTCTCTATTGTATTTATCCATGCGCTATGAGTTTTACGATAGAGTCTGCGATGTTTATTCTACCTTGACGGTCACCCATGGCTGCCTGGCACACCTTCAGCGCACCATTCCCTTGTTTCCGTGCGGGAGTCATGGGCGGTCATCACAGCTTTTGTATAAAGCGTGGCTTTGTGGACGTGACTTCGTCGAGCCTCACACCCCGGAATGGTCAAAACAGGAAAGATGCAGCAAGGTTATGAGGGGTAGCTCCTTTTAGGGTCTGTGCATTTCCTTCTGGAAAAGGGTGGTATCATGGTATGGAGCCCAGATACTTACTCATGTTGAAACACTTATTATTATGGTGTGATGTTGATTACGAGCGCTCGGTTAAAGGTCCCAAAGGACCGGGGGATGGCATACTCGTGTCAGTTGTTACCTAGTTTGAAAGGTAACCCGGCCTTGTGTTGGCAGAGATCCGGTTATGTTCTCGGGGACGTCCTTCCAGAGGCGTTCTCATGTGGCAATGGGAAGTTCCTTGGCCTGACCATTTGTTGGAAATCCAAAGAAACAATACGATCTTGTACGGTTTTAGTTGTAGAACCTGCTTCCTCAAGAGGTAGCTATAGTAGGCATAATATAATGGTACCTATGCTGGCTAAGATTTATATTCTACTTTCGAAATGTTTTCCTACACTATGCACTAGTAATAATATCAAATGTTCTTTTTTTTTAATGCGTATCAAGCATCTTTGACTAACATAAGAAGAAATCTCCTCCAAGTCTGCGTTTGCATTGTGTGTGTGGTGGGAGGTCTTATGGTAGTCTCATTTTTAAAAGCATTGCGAATTGATTTTTAAAATATTTCGTTGTTGTTAAAAAGATAAACTGTTTTGTTGCTCACACCAGTCCCATGACTGATCCGGAGTTTATTGTTTCTTTCCTAAACTCTGGGTGCTCATTATTTTCTACACGAGCAGTCTAGAGTTGGGTTTTTCAAATAGTCAGGTTTAGTAGATTATCTAGAGTTAGTTCAGTCTTTAGATCACAACAGTCTTGCTCAGCCTTGTGCATCGTTATTGGGAGTTCGAGCTATAGCTGGATTGGTTCTTGGAGATGGAGTTGCAGTTCTCGGAGTTCTCTTTTGAAGACTATCTTAGAGTTATATGGTTCCGCTGCTAGATGTCATCTATTTTCTTTTCCGCTGCTATTTGTTGTATCATATCTCTGATGTATATTGATATCTATTGGATCATCTGTTGTATCAGATATTGTATCAAAGCTGTATATCAATGTATTATTCTTTTATTCCGCTGTGTTGTTTACTTAATGTTGTTATAAGCTCCGGCGAATCAGATTTGAACGGTCGAATCTATGGCATTCGAATACGATATGAAGTATGGATGTCGATTTTCGAGCGGCAAAATCTGCGTCGTTACATTTGGTATCAGAGCTAAGGTTGAACTTTAGCTCAGGAGTGTAACACATTAAGTAGCTCACTAGAGATGGGGTGAAGTAAACCCTAAAATGAATATCCTTAAGATATCCGTTCGAAAGCCTCAGTAAGTTCTCTTACTATCCACTGATAGTGAGTATGAGTGCAAGAAGAGGACGAGATAGGGGACAGAAAAATACGACTATAATTGGTCAATGCTCTGTAACAACAGTGGAAACAATCTTTCTCTATCAAATTTTCTTTGATTCGTTTTTAAATTCTTTTGATTGCTTCGTGACAGCTCCAGAAGTAGTTCGGTGCGTTGATGCTCTACGAATCGTTGTAGAAAATCCTTACTTCGTATTTTCATCGGTTTCTTATCGGCTTTTTGATTTAAACTTTAATGAATTTTAAATTTGAAATTTGGAATTAAAATTTTAAATAAAGTGGAAATTTTAAATTGAGTTAAATTTGTTAATAGAATATGAAGGATAAATTGAATTGTATCGATAAAACGATTTTGTTTAAAACTAAATTTAAATTTCTATTGAAATTTCCCGGGTGGATCGAAGTCCGAAGAGGGACAAATTGGTATATATTTTGAGATATTCCGACTTGAGTTTGGAATTATATCTTAAGTTTGAGGAATTATAGGAGATCGAATCTGTCTATCTCTGTGTTGTTTTCATGCCTGCGAATTTCGAGGACGAAATTCTTTTAAGGGGGGAAGTTTGTAACGACCCTAGATTTTAATTTAATTTAAATTGATAATTAAATGAATTTTTGAATAAAATTGTAAGATAAATTGATTTAAAATGGTGAAATTTATTTTTAAAATTGATTTGAAAATTATCAAAATGAAGTCTTTAAAGATAAAATAAACAAAGTAAACATATTAAAATAAATTTTAACAACATATTAACGATAGGAATTTATTCAAGAAATAAATAGAAAACAAAAGAAGTAATAAAACTTTTACCAAATATAAATCCAAATGGAATATTAATAAACTGTGTGAAGTATTAAATAAATACATTAGAAAATTTTTATCAACATGAAATGAAAAGGCTGCCAGGTAAGTAAGGAAGTATACAAGGCAAAGTAAATAACAATAAATTTAAATACATATAAACAAAAAAAATTAAAAATGTATTCAAATATAAGTAGGCAGCCTGTAGGGTAAGTAGATAAACAAATGAAGTAAGTATGCGTAAACAAACAAAACTAGACAAAGCATTTAATGCAAAATCATTTCAGCCTAAATAAAAAAATACAAAATTTAGTACAAAATAAAGTAAAGAAATGGTAAGCATGTAGATATGCAAGGCTGAAGGACATAAGAATGTATAGTGTGAAAGTGAAACAAACAAACAAAGTACAAAACAAATAAATGCAAGATCCTAAGTACACTTAAACTAAACAAAATAATATATGCATATAAACATGTCAGCCACAAACCCGAGTAAAAGAAAGATTTCAGCCGAGCTAAAAGATGTAGGCTGAAGTAAACAAATACATTTATATGTATAAACAAGTACAAGCAAGCATATTCACCCATACCCTATTGTATAAATAAAATAAAGATAGCATGTAAACTTCACATTTTATACACCAGCCTTCCTCTTCACTTCAGCTAGTTCCATCAAACTAAGCAAAGAAACTGAAATGAATATCAACTAAAACTTAAACAAAAGCTTCAACTCAAACAAGAATTCAAGACTGGAAACTAATGTCTGAAGGAGAGCAACAGATCTGAAAGTAATTTAAAGTCTTCAAACCTGGAAAACATTTCAAAACCTAGAGATGAAGATCTAAAATCAAATGCAAAGCATCTCTGTCTTTCTTCTTCAAACAGGTGAGTAACACTTGTTTTAAATTTTAAAATATGGATCTGTTGCAAGTATAGCTGTGATAAGAAGGGTTAAATCTATAAATTAAGTCTTTGTGAATATTTGAATAATGGTTGAACTGTTGCAGGCTGTGTTTATATAAACACCCTCTGTTTGAGATTCCAAGTGAGATTTTTTTGATTTAAAAAATCAATTTCTCTTGATCTACTTATTATTTGGATTTAGAGTTGAAACAAAAATTGTTTAGTGTAGCCTATATTAAGGTTTAAAAATTTATTCAAATAAAAACAACTTCATAATATCTCTGGAAATCTAGAGTACTGAATATAACTCTAAATAAGTATATAAAAAAAATCAAACGTTTTAATTTATTAATTCAAAATCACAAGTTGAATCTTTAGCCTATAACATGATTTTTAAACCAAATATCATAATTTTTAGTTTGAAATTTGACGAGCAGTTTTGGGGTGAACATAATATGAAAATTTGGGTCTTTCTGGTGATCAAGTGGATCGGGGAGCTCGAGGTCTTTCCTGGAGGTGGAGAAGTGATCGGGGATGGTAGGAAAAATGGCCAAAGGTGCTCACGTTCACCGTGGAGGCAGCGGCGAGCAGTTTCAGTTCGTAACCCTAGTTTTATAGGGTCGGGAAAATTTGATTCGATCGTCATCCTCGTACGATCTAGTTGCTCGTGCCTTTGGTTGATGGTAGAGGGGTTGACGTCGAATAGTTGGCCGAAGTTTCTCATGTTCTGGTGGTTGGGATTTCAAGTGCGACGCGTTGACAGGTATGGGAGGCGATAGGGTCGAGCGTTTCCAGGTTTCGAATTTTAAACTCGAATTCAATTTCGAGTTGCTGTTGGATTTTTGGTGGTCGCGATTGGATCTGGAGATGGTCGCCGATGTGATGAAGCCTTCGTGGATAGCCAGAGTTCGCCAGCGCCATGGTGCACGTGCACTAGTATCAGGGAATTGGAAAAGTTATGTAGTTTGGGGATGAAACTGGGATTGTTTGAAATTTACTCGAATGAAATGTTATGCTTCGAATTTTAGGCCGAGCGCGTGAGAACTCTGAAGCCATAAAATTTTACTTAACAAAGAAAAAAAAGAGGGAAGAAGGAGAATTGCGTGAAGAATGGAAGAGAGACTCAGGGATGATTGTGAGTTTCTGGTTTATCAAGCATGTGTTAACTAGTTAACACATTTTAACTCTTAAAACTGATAAAATTTTAAAAGAAAGGTTGCCTCTGGGTGTTTCGAGTATATTAGCTAATAAGTTTTGAAGTTTTTTTTTTTAAAAAAAAAACAAGTTGAAGATTTAAATGTTTAAACCTGAACCTGTTTTGGAATTTCAGAATTTAAATTTTAAAAAGTTCAAAGCAAGGTTGGAACTGAGGTTTTAGAAACAAAGTGAAATACAACTTCAAGTTCAGTTTGAAATTTATTTTGGGAAATAAAGTTTTTAAAGTTCAAATTGTTTTAAAAACTTAAAGGTGTTTAAGCAATTAAGTGAAAATCAAGATTTGAGTTTGAAATTGAAATTGGAAAGAAAGAATTTAAACAAAGTTTTGAAACCTGAATTTAACTTACTTTTGAATTCTCAATTTTGAAATAAAGTAAGTTTTATAAAATTTAAATGTTTTGAATTTAAAATGAAATATGAAAAATAAAATTTGAAACAAATTGTTTAAACTTGCTTTGTGATGATAATTAAAACATTAGATAGAAAATGTTTTATATTTGAATTAGTGAAGATAAAATGATATGCACTCATTAAATTAGTTCAAGTGAATAATTGGTTTAATTATTTAATCAAAAAATAAAGATTTGAGTTAAATTAATTAAGGTCAAATTAAATTGTAATTAAGAATAATAAATTGAGGATTAATTATTAATTAAGTTAAATTAACTTGCAAATAAGATTCATTAATTTAATAAGAGTTGTCTTTTAAAACAAATGATTAAAGTTAATTAATCAAGTGATCAAGATATAATTACAATTAATGTAATAAAAAGTTGATTTATTTATATTGGTAATAAATTACTTAAAGAGAGTTATTTAATGAAATTAATTAAGGTTAATTATGTAATTAACTTAAGGTTAATCTATTTAATTTATAGATTAAGAGTAATTTAATTAATTAAAGTGTTTGGTAAATTAATTTATATCAAATGATTTGAAATTAATAAATCTGAATTGAATAATAAATTCATAAGTAATCAATTTACTAGGAAATAAATTGAATTGATTAGGATTAAACAATTAATTAATCCTGCTTACAAATGTTTATTGAATGCTTATGAATGATTGTATTGTATGAAATGCCTTGAATTAATTTCCCTAACTGATCTGTGACATTTTGTTCTGTGGATTGAACTGAGTATTTTATTCATTTATTGATGATACATCTGCATATTATCTGTGAATTGTGAATGGAAGATAAGCGTTATACTTTATATCACTTATCAACTATATTTCTGTGTTTTGATCTATGATGATTGAATGATGTTGCACTATTGTGTTAAACCCCTGGACCACACTTATACACACACCAATATGGATTTCACGAGGAAATCGATTAAGTCACAGATTTTTGAAATAGTTTTAAATTTGAATATTTGAATTCAAATGTTTTGGAAATGGATTGGGTTTAAAGTGAAAAGCTTTTGAAATGGAATTTCATAGATGAAATTTATTTTGATTAACCCGATAAAATATGAAGTTGAATAATTTGATTTGAACTTAAATTCAAGATTTGAAATTGAATTCTATGATTTAAAACTAGGGATTAAAAATGTTATACCAGTTATATATGGGTTAAACTATTTTAAAGGTATTGATTTGGGATGTGAATAGAATTCAAGGGCTTTAACTCGTGTAAATATAATTGGATTTTTCTGAAATGAAAACTGTTTGTTTTCAAACAATAAAAGCTTTCACATGAGAAATGAACGTTCAATTTGTGTTAAAAAGAATTTCAAGTTTGAAAATGAAGAAAATTTCCAAGTTATGAAAATGATTTAAAAGCTATAAGTTGAATCTTTGATTTAAAGATTCAACAAGTTAATCGAATTTTGAAAACTATGAGTTAAATCTTTGATTTAAAAGATTTAACGAGTTAATCCAATTGGAATGGAAATTGTTTTAAAGTCTATAAATTGATCTTTGTGAGATAAATCTTTTTTGTAATAAGATTTAAAATGGTGATTGGTTTAAGCCATTTGAAGAAAAGTTTTTGGGTTTTAAGTTGTGACTTAATTGAAATCCCAATGTCCATATGTTTTTAAAATACTGCGCTCACTGTTCGGTTTAGCCGGGAGAGGACCTTTGTGTCATATATCCCATTCCGAATATGTGATATGTCGTTATGGATAGCATTTGAAGACTGGTGTTGAAGACCGGATATTTTTGAAAGCGAAAGGACAACTCGTCGAATGTCTTTGCATCGACTGGTCCCCGGTATAGAGACTCCATATGTGATGGGAAGTCCGGTCGTGATAAGTGAATATCCGGATTGCAAGGATTTCTTTGTAAGTGCCTTCGGTTCTGTTCGATCCCGGAACAGACTTGTATGGATTGTGTGTCTGACATTACAAATTGAGATATAAAGCAGATTTCTTTCAAATATATTTCTGTTGGTGGCGGGGAATTTATTCTCTTAGCTTAACACCCTTCTCTGAGACGTACGAGCTCAGAGGTTATGTAGTTGATGGTTATCAGCGATATATTCCCAATTTGGTAATGTGACATGCTGAGTGTTGCTGTGAAATGATCATTGTGTTGATCATTTGTGATAGGATCATTTGTTTGATCGTTTATCTTTGTGATCATTTCTATGATCATTTGTTGACCCAAAGCACAGCTTTTGTATAAAGCGTGGCTTTGTGGACGTGACTTCGTCGAGCCTCACACCCCGGAATGGTCAAAACAGGAAAGATGGAGCAAGGTTATAAGGGGTAGCTCCCTTTAGGGTATGTGCATTTCCTTCTGGAAAAGGGTGGTATCATGGTATGGAGCCCAGATACTTACTCATGTTGAAACACTTATTATTATGGTGTGATGTTGATTACAAGCGCTCGGTTAAAGGTCCCAAAGGACCGGGGGATGGCATACTCGTGTCAGTTGTTACCTAGTTTGAAAGGTAACCCGGCCTTGTGTTGGCAGAGATCCGGTTAGGTTCTCGGGGACGTCCTTCCAGAGGCATTCTCATGTGGCAATGGGAAGTTCCTTGGCCTGACCATTTGTTGGAAATCCAAAGAAACAATACGATCTTGTACGGTTTTAGTTGTAGAACCTGCTTCCTCAGGAGGTAGCTATAGTAGGCATAATATAATGGTACCTATGCTGGCTAAGATTTATATTCTACTTTCGAAATGTTTTCCTACACTATGCACTAGTAATAATATCAAATGTTCTTTTTTTTTAATGTGTATCAAGCATCTTTGACTAACATAAGAAGAAATCTCCTCCAAGTCTGCGTTTGCATTGTGTTTGTGGTGGGAGGTCTTATGGTAGTCTCATTTTTAAAAGCATTGCGAATTGATTTATAAAATATTTCGTTGTTGTTAAAAAGATAAACTGTTTTGTTGCTCACACCAGTCCGATGACTGATCCGGAGTTTATTGTTTCTTTCCTAAACTCTGGGTGCTCATTATTTTCTACACGAGCAGTCTAGAGTTGGGTTTTTCAGATAGTCAGGTTTAGTAGATTATCTAGAGTTAGTTCAGTCTTTGGATCACACCTGTCTTGCTCAGCTTGGTGCATCGTTATTGGGAGTTCGAGCTATAGCTGGATTGGTTTTTGGAGATGGAGTTGCAGTTCTCGGAGTTCTCTTTTGAAGACTATCTTTGAGTTATATGGTTCCGCTGCTAGATGTCATCTATTTTCTTTTCCGCTGCTATTTGTTGTATCATATCTCTGATGTATATTGATATCTATTGGATCATCTGTTGTATCAGATATTGTATCAAAGCTGTATATCAATGTATTATTCTTTTATTCCGCTGTGTTGTTTACTTAATGTTGTTATAAGCTCCGACGAATCGGATTTGAACGGTCGAATCTATGGCATTCGAATACGATATGAAGTATGGATGTCGATTTTCGAGCGGGCAAAATCCGCGTCGTTACAACAGTATCAATAGTAGCATAGCCGTATCACACTAGCTCCTCAAACCTTGTTACATACTCAAGCACGGTCATATCCCTCTGCTCCAACTCAGCAAACTTCCTTAGCAGAGTAGATTTCGCAATCTTCAACGTAAACCTCTCCTCAAACCTCCTCCCGACTCAACCAATGTCATATTCTCCTCGTTGACTCAAACAGTAACATTGTTCCACCAATACAGCGCAACTCCTTGTAGCTGTCTAGAAGCAAGCCTTCTCTTCTGCTCATCATTGAGACCTACATCAGCGAAAATCCTCTTGTAATAAATGTAGAATATGCTAGTGTATGATTTTTATTTGATGATAATAAACATATACACATATATTCGTTTAAATGTATTTGTTATTGTACTATCTTATTTTGACACATAATTAAATAAATATTTGTTGAATAAAATAAATAACTCAAAATTCATATTCAAACAAATATTTTATTATAAATTCAAATAGTACATATTTGAGCTCTCACTGCATTTACACATCTTCAATTACAAAACAATTTAAATTACGACACAATTTTCAGTTTACAAATTTTTACCTCACTGCATATTCACTCTCACTCGTATTTGATCTTCAACTCTGTTCCAGCCTGTATCTAGCATCTTAATTATCTACAAAATAAACAATAACGCAATAAAATTGAAAAAAAATATTTTGCAGTGCGTAATAAAGCGCGTGTTTGGAAAATATCATTTGCTTCAGTTATTTGGGTTGTTCATCGTCATTTTCTTTTAATTCATTTTACACGAACAACTTATGACATACACAGTGTATCACTGTACACGCCATAAGGACGTGCACACCAATATACACTTGTTAAAACTGCAGGGACAAATGAGCACAAGGTCAAATCCAAGCAAAAACTGGATTCAACTCAATGTACAAAACATCATGTTCAAACCAGGTCAATGAAATGACTCGAAGCAATGTAGTTTTTATCTCACTTCAATTCAAAACAACACAGACCAGACTAGGGCAGTGCACCAGAAATGTACTCAACCAAATGTATTTACCAGCATGACAACAGACTCATTTACAAAGTGCAGACCAACCATGTGCAACCATACAACTAAACACAGCAGTTTAGGGTTGCACATATGTACAAAGTGGTGCGTGCAGCAAATCACAAAGTAAAATTACAATGCAGTAAAATTCAAGCAAGGAACAAGACAGCAACACACTACATGTACTAAGGTTCAAAGGCAACCCAAACCAGATTTCAAATCAAAACCAAATCAACCCAACAGAATGTCCAAGCAAAAAAGAATGACAAGTTCAGTTTCAAGCGCACTATGTATGTACATAAATAACCATAATTGATACCAGAGTAGAAAGCAAAATATTTAAGCAGTTCAACATGGATGAATACGAGGAATTGGCACACGGATATGCAAAGTGAGTTCAGACCAGTGTAGATAACAACAAGCTCAGATGGGTTAACATGAACATTGGAGCATGCAGCTCAACAAATCAATGCAACAAGGCTTCAGAACAATACAAATGGAACCTTATCAAAATACACTTCAAGTGAAACCAAACCACCATGCATCGGATTGATAAAATGGAAAGCTTCAGACATATCAGGCATGAATACACACATATAACAGTTCAAACATGCTCACAAGTCAAGTAAGAGCATCAAGCAATGTAGAAAACAATTCAATGTAACCAAAAATGATCAGGACATACACATATATACATACATGTATGTATATATGTATGTATGTATGTATGTATGTATGTATACACATGATGAACATCACATGAAACTAGACAAGTTCAAGGACAGAGGATACAAGTACACTCAACACAATACAACTAGACTTCAAGTGATTATGGACAGAGAGAACAAGTGCACTGAAAATCAAGTGACAGTAATTTACAAAGAAATGCAACAAGAAAGTCAGAATCACACACATATGGAAAGATATGCAACAAGAAAGTCAGAATCACACACACATAGAGAAAACAGATCAAACTCGAGCAACTAACATCTAAGGCTCCAAGTCAAAATCAAGGCATGTTTCAGTAGCAGCTTCGAACAAAGTCAAGGAATTTATATATTTCAAAATACAGAAAAAAACTATGAAGCCGTGAGTCAAGTTTTGAAGAAAATTGAAAGTCATATTTATCTCAAGTCGTTGGCTATACGTTTTCAATCAGAGGTCATATGTGTTAGGAACTGAGTTGATGATGTTTTGATGACAACAACCTTATATAGTTATTATACTTTACTTTATAAAATATATACTAACATTTCTATATAGATAGATATATATATAGGAAGTATATGCAGGTATTATCGAAGACTGATCAGTATAAAGACTCAAGCATCAAGATGAAGATTAGAGATTCAAGATTCAAGACTCTAGAGAATCAAGATTTCAAGATCTCAAGATAAGTGTCTAGTATTTTGTTAAAACTTCATAATAGCACTCTCATCTTTCTTCCAATTTTCTTTTGGGATAGAACCCAATTTCTATCGAAACCAGTGGCTTACAAACCCACGACAAGTAGCTTACAAACCTGCGACAAGTGGCTTACAAACCCACGAAAATCAAAATCATTTAAACTACTTTGTACAAGTTCTCGAGTCCTATGGAGGAGCTCTGTAGGAAGGTTCTTGCAATTTCAGTTTGAATAGATTTTTCAAAATGTTTTTAAATCTGTTTTTCAAAATGTTTTAGCTTTCAAAATCATGTTTTCAAACTTTGTTTTAGCCTTGAAATATTCCTCCATTCTGATTTTAAAAACTTCTATTTTTAAAACATCAAAACTTATTTTGATTTTAAATATTACTTATATAATTGACGGTCTATATCAATTATATATATATATATATATATGTGTGTGTGTATGTATATTTAAAATAATGTTTTATATTCATTCTCTATCTCAAAATATTGTTTAAACGCTTTATTTTGCTTTAGAGAAGTTTCAACTTGTTTTAAATTTAAATGCTTTTACAAAACAACATCTCTACAATTTTGAACTGAGGGATGTCGACATATGGGGATACCCCATGTCGACATGGTGACAGTTGGATTCAAAATTCAAATTTCAAAAGAAGTGTCCATTCGTTCAAAAACCTTTTGCCAATGGTTATGACTGTTGTGCATCTATATAAAGAATTCCAAAACGAATTTTTTAACAACTACTTTCTTATTTTCTTCACTCTTTCTTCTCCACCATTCCATATCCATAAAACTTCATATTTTCAAGATCGTGCCATCATTCTGCCAAACTCTCAATAGGAAATCATTTAGATACTCTCTCTATTTGATTCTCCATCATTCTACTAAAGATCAAAGTGCTATTCAGAGTTATAGGATCAATTTGTATTCAAAAAGTTCATAGAGTCTATCCATTCAAAAGGATTGGTATTAGAAAGTATTAGGGTGATCTTGTGTCCCGCAAATCAAGAGAGTTTACCCCAGACTCGGAGATAGGAGGGTTCCTCAAGGCCTTAGAAATTGAGGGTTGTAATTTGGATATTGGCTTATAAAAATCTGTACAAGGATATTGCCTTGGTGCAGGACTGGATGTAGGAGGATTCCGAACCAGTATAAAATCCGGTGTGTTCTTTCCTTTTACTTGCTTTGCTTTACTATTTGCATTTGTTATATGTTCTGTGATCATTCTGTGTTAGAATTCTGTTTAGATTTGTGTTGAAAGTTTTAATTTAGTCATATAGTTCATATATTCTTTAAAACACTATTCACCCCCCCCCCTCTAGTGTGATTTCTGCCTTAAGGTCCTTAATCCGCATCCCCAACAATTGGTATCAGAGCATTGGTTTTCATTCTTTTCATAATCTGAAATTTTGAAAAGTTTTAATGGCACAACACACTAGTAATGTCGCTGCTGTCACTACTACGTCTGTCAACACAAGTACTAACACTAGTTCATTTGTAGAAGGTCAGTCTACTGTCAGACCACCACTTTTTAATGGCAGTAATTATGCATATTGGGCATGTAGGATGAAAATTTATTTACAATCCATAAGTTTAGATACTTGGAATATGACACAAATTGAATATGTTGAACCAACTACAAATTTTGCCCAGTGGACTACTGAGCAAAAGACAGTTGCACAAAACAATTCTAAGGCTATGGATATACTATTTTGTTCACTAGATAGGAATGAGTTTAATAGAGTCTCTGTTTGTAAGTCTGCATTTGAAATCTGGAAAACTTTGCAAGTAACTCATGAAGGAACAAGCAAAGTTAAACAGACTAAAATTTCCATATTAACTAACCAGTTTCAATTGTTTAAAATGCATGAAAATGAGTCTATTTCCGACATGTATTTTCGATTTCAAGACATTGTACACTCATTGATTGCTTTAGGAAAGCATTTCTCAGAAGAAGATCAAGTCAGAAAAATACTCAATTCACTCACTCCAGAATGGGATCAAAAGACACTTACTATTGAAGAGGCAAATGATGTTAGTCAAATGAAGATCGAAGAGTTAATCGGTAATCTAACGTCTTATGAAGTTCAACTACAAGGGTGAAAAGAATCTAAGGCAACGGAAAAGAAATCGATCGCATTCAAAGCAACAACTGGAGATTCGGAACAAGAGAGTGATGAAGAAATTGCTTTCATGACCAGAAATTTCAGGAAATTTCTGAAGTATAGAAAGATGAATAACTTTAAAAGAAATGATCAAAGAAATTCCAAAAATACTTCGGAGAACTACAACAACAACAATAATGGTGATAGATGCTATAACTACAACAAAACAGGGCACTACAAGATGGATTGTCCATATCCAGACAAACAGACATTTCAACCAAACAACGAGCAACCAAAGAAAAGAAAGAAGGCATATGCAGCAACTCTTGATGATTCAGATTCATCCAGTGATGACGAGAAGAAAACTGATAATTCAAATCTGTGCTTCACGGCTATTCTCGAATCAGAAGACGATCGGAGTTTGGATCTAAAAATAGGTACACATTTATTTTAATTTTATTGGATGCTTGCTTGCTTTGATTTTGTTTGCAATTTCTGGAATTTTTAAATTCAAAATCACCCTCTGAAATTTGAATTTTTAAATTCAAAATAATATTATTTTAATAATATTTTAAATATTAAAATATTTTAATATAATTATATTTAATATTATTACTGAATTAAATATAGATTAGTTTTCTTAGGATTTTAGGAATTTATTAGATTTTAGAAAAAGACACCTCTTTTGAAATTCAACAGGCACATGTCGACATGCCATGATACCCCATGTCGACATGCCTCTCAGAAATTTGATTTCAAAATTTGAATTCAAACTTTTGAATTTCCCTCCACCTTTTCACTTACTTCAAAATTCTAAAAAGATACCTCTTGATTAGAGAAAATGACTTTAGAGAATCTATTTAATATACTTCTCTTATCATCTCTTTTCACTTTATTCTCATAATTCAAACCTTCTTCATTATCTTCTACTCCTCTCAAACACACATCAATGGCTTCCTCAAGTAACCCATCAACTATGAGGCTGCCCAAATCCATCAAAAATGATCTTTTCAATGACCCGGAGGCTATCAAAGCTTACATAAGCTATGAAAACTATGGTAAAGTCAATACGGGAAAATTTGCCATTTTTGATCATTTTTCTTCTTATGAAATCGATCAACTTTTTGAAGAAAACTCCATTCTTAGCTTGATTGATAACAAGCAAAATGATTTCGTTTGTTATCCAAACCTTTTCAAAATGTTTTATGAAAACCTAAATCGTGGATTTTATAATGGAAATGAAGATCAAATTTGGAGTAGTGTTAAAGGAACACTTATTGTTTTGGATTCCGATATTTTGGGTACTATTTTGGGTTGCAAATCTACCGGTATGAATCTCTCGGAATTTCAAATCAATGAAACCGATCGAGAGACTTTTCATCACATTTTTGAAAGTGATAACCACATGGATTTTAAGAATCGCTTTTTCCGCCCAAAAGCAAGAATTGTCAACCTTCTTATTCAACACACAATTATTCCTAGGTCGGGAAACTACAATAATCGCACCTCAAAAGTGTGTAAAGCTCTTTTTTCTATTTTTGGAAAATATGATATTAATTGGACACGAACTATTTTGGATGAGTTAAGACCCAAAAATTTTAATATGGGAGAAAACACTCTTCATCATGGAATTTACCTTACTCGGATTTTCAATTATTTTGGTGTGGATGTTAAAAAGGAAGAGTTTGTAAGTAGAAAAGTGTTCAATCATGGGAACATTTCTCTTATGAAAATCCCACTTATGTTTCAACCATATGAAACACTTGCCGAAAACGAAGAGAGACTTGCTCATGAAGAGATGGAAGAAGAGGAAGAAGAAGAGGAAGAAGAAGGGGAAGGAATGGAAATTGAAGAAGAAGAAGAGGAAGATGAAGATACCTCTTTGGAAAGTATAGAATATCCACATACACCCGCCAATCCATCCAACAAAACCTTACTCAAGAATCAAAAGATACTTGCTCAAAACCAAAAGGTTCTTAAGAGATCTATTAGCAAGAAAATGGATAAAATCTCCACCAAGATCGACAAGTTCTTTGGGAAGATAGGCAGGAAACTTGGCTTGTCTTCATCATCATCTTCATCAAACTAATCCTAGCCATTATCTCTCTAGCTATCGTTTATCTATCTTTGTATTTTCTACTTTTTCAGTTAAGATTATGTAATGTTAACTAATATAAGTAATGCTATCTTATTCTCTGTTTTCCAGCTTTATATATCTCTGATAGTTATTTATTTTAAGTTTATATAGGTCCACTAGTATAAAAATAAACTTAAAAATCAAAAATAACTCAACTCGGTCATTCTGTCTAGACCATGTCGACATGCCCCATCCCCCCATGTCGACATATAACAGTCAGAAAGTAGTTACAATTTCTAACTTCAAATTCTTGTAACTACCAAGTGACAATTCATTTTGAACGGCCAATAACTCCTATAAATAATTATTTTTTCCAGAAAAAGTTCTCAACCTCCATTTCTATTCATCTCCACTCATACTTCAACTTATTTCTTAAATTATGGCTTCTCCAATTAAGAACTTAAGTGAAAATCTTGAAGAAACTCTTACTTCTTTCAAGAATATTCTTTCTTTTATACTTAGAAATCAAAGGCACTTAGAATTAAGCCAAATGCAGATGATCAAAGAGCAAGAGAAACACTTCGAAGCACTTCGTTGGATGATCTCAAGCCTTAGCAAAGACGAACCCGAAGCAAATCCACCAGTCACTCTCGACAAAGATAATTGGGATGTTATCAAAACTGATCCTATCTTTGGAGAAGATGGATGGGTGGAAGTCCTAAGGAATGTCTGATCATTATGTATGTTTGATTGTTTGTTTGATTTGATTTGATTTAGATTTGATTAGGATTTGATTGGATTGTTTACTTAAGTTTGATTTGGATCTGGTTTGTATATAACTTCATATACTATACATGATTGGTTTGCTATGTATGATATTGGTTTGATTGTCAAGTTACACTTATATATATGCACACACACTTGATCACTTACACGTTCACTTTACACTTTTATTCTATATATACTTTAGAACAGGTAAATCTTTTATTCCTTTTTGTTGATGACAAAGGGGGAGAAAGTTATAAAAATATATGTGCTTGGTGTAAGGGAGAGTCATGGAATAAAGGGGAGTTGTAGTTTTAAGAAGAAGTCACGGAGTAAAGGGAAGTTATGGGGAGTTATGGTATGGTAAGAATATTTTATAAATAAAGGTTGTCATCATCAAAAAGGGGGAGATTGTTAGGAATTGAGTTGATGATGTTTTGATGACAACAACCTTATATAGTTATTATACTTTACTTTATTAAATATATACTAACATTTCTATATAGATAGATATATATATATATATGTAGGAAGTATATGTAGGTATTATCGAAGACTGATCAGTATAAAGACTCAAGCATCAAGATGAAGATTAGAGATTCAAGATTCAAGACTCTAGAGAATCAAGATTTCAAGTTCTCAAGATAAGTGTCTAGTATTTTGTTAAAACTTCATAATAGCACTCTCATCTCTCTTCCAATTTTCTTTTGGGATGGAACCCAATTTCTATCGAAACCAGTGGCTTACAAACCCACGACAAGTAGCTTACAAACCTATGACAAGTGGCTTACAAACCCACGAAAATCAAAATCATTTAAACTACTTTGTACAAATTCTCGAGTCCTATGGAGGAGCTCTGTAGGAAGGTTCTTGCAATTTCAGTTTGAATAGATTTTTCAAAATGTTTTTAAATCTGTTTTTCAAAATGTTTTAGCTTTCAAAATCATGTTTTCAAAAATGTTTTCAAAATTTGTTTTAGCCTTGAAATATTCCTCCATTCTGATTTTAAAAACTTCTATTTTTAAAACATCAAAACTTATTCTGATTTTAAATATTACTTATATAATTGACTGTCTATATCAATTATATATATATATATATATATTTAAAATAATGTTTTATATTCATTCTCTATCTCAAAATATTGTTTAAACACTTTATTTTGCTTCAGAGAAGTTTCAACTTGTTTTAAATTCAAATGCTTTTACAAAACAACATCTCTACAATTTTGAACTGAGGGATGTCGACATATGGGGATACCCCATGTCGACATGGTGACAGTTGGATTCAAAATTCAAATTTCAAAAGAAGTGTCCATTCGTTCAAAAACCTTTCGCCAATGGTTATGACTGTTGTGCATCTATATAAAGGCTTCCAAAATGAATTTTTTAACAACTACTTTGTTATTTTCTTCACTCTTTCTTCTCCACCATTCCATATCCATAAAACTTCATATTTTCAAGATCGTGCCATCATTCTGCCAAACTCTCAATAGGAAATCATTTAGATACTCTCTTTATTTGATTCTCCATCATTCTACTAAAGATCAAAGTGTTATTCAGAGTTATAGGATCAATTTGTATTCAAAAAGTCCATAGAGTCTATCCATTCAAAAGGATTGGTATTAGAAAGTATTAGGGTGATCTTATGTCCCGTAAATCAAGAGAGTTTACCCCAGACTCGGAGATAGGAGGGTTCCTCAAGGCCTTAGAAATTGAGGGTTGCAATTTGGATATTGGCTTATAAAAATCTGTACAAGGATATTGCCTTGGTGCAGGACTGGATGTAAGAGGATTCCGAACCAGTATAAAATCCGGTGTGTTCTTTCCTTTTACTTGCTTTACTTTACTATTTGCATTTGTTATATGTTCTGTGATCATTCTGTGTTAGAATTCTGTTTAAATTTGTGTTGAAAGTTTTAATTTAGTCATATAGTTCATATATTCTTTAAAACACTATTCACCCCCCCCCTCTAGTGTGATTTCTGCCTTAAGGTCCTTAATCCGCATCCCCAACAATATGGATAAGAAACGAATTGAAAAAGTCATTGGCAATGATGGATGGAATCGACTCATATCATTGAAGCAAAATTCAAATATACCAGAGATGAACAATTCGGAATAGCCACAAGCGCTCAAGCAAAAATCGAATGCACAAGTGCATATCACGAAAGATTCAAAACAAAAAATACGAATGTGATTTTAGGGTTTCATTCCCGATTAACCCAAATTCTCATTCGAGTTCAGGAAAAATCAAAGAGCAAGCACCAATCCAAAACTCGAATCGAGCTCGAGCATAATCAAAAATTCAAAAAGGGGAAAACACGTACAATTCAAAGCACCGATATTCAAGCTCAGCATTTGGAGCAGGCGCAAGTTGATAAGCAAAGAGATCAATTGACAAAGTAATTCAATTCAACTTCAATCGATAAATTCACGTTGCGACTTCATTTAATCAAAACCCTAATTTCAGAAGAAAGGGAAAAAGAACAGCCGAACAATTTACAAACAAAAGGGGAAGACATTCTCTTCTTTATTTAATTAGGCCAGTCTTTTTTACTTTATATTGGGCTTAATTTATAATAGGGTTGTGTGTTTGTAATTTCTAGTTTTATTTTGTAATTTTCTTTCTTTTAAAATTTGAGTCAAACTCTAGTTGTGTAACTAGGTACGAATTACGGTTTTGTTGCTCGAGAATTCGCAACTCAGTGGTTGAGTTGTGGCTAGGTTTTGAGCTTAGAGTCAAGTTAGAGAGTGTCGCAAGTTTAGGTGTGTTTGTAAGTGTCTGACTACTTAATTTCATAGAAACCATAGGGGTAGCACGTAGGCAGGTTATTGCCGAAGCTGGGTAAAACTGTGTGATCTCATTTGCATTACTTTCTATTATTTTTTTATTTTCGCATTGAGTTTAAGTACACCCTATTCACCCCACTTCTAGGATGAAATCGATCCTAAAAGGGGTATCGGAGCTAGGAACAAAAACCATTTTTTTATTTTAAAATTTTGATTTTTTTAAATGGCTTCTCTTAATAATGATTTTGTTGAGTGTCGGTCCATAGTTAGACCATCCATGTTCAATGGTGAATATGCTTATTGGAAAAATAGAATGAATTTTTTTTGAAAACCATAGATGCATGGAATATTGTTGAATCAGGATATAGCGCACCGACTGCAGTGGTAGATAATCAAGAAGTTGAAAAACCTATGGATCAATGGACAGATCTTGAAAATAAGCTGCAAAATGCTAATGCTAAAGCTATGAATTCTACTACTTTTTCATTAGATCAAATTAAATTTAATCGTGTCTCATATTGTCTAACTGTGTAGGAAAGTTGACACACGCTTGAAGTGACTCTACAGGAACCTCCTAAGTTAAAGAATCTCGCATTGCCATGCTTAATAGCGAGTACAAGAACTTTACAATGGCCAAGGATAAAAGTGTCAAAGAAATGTATGGACGACTTTCTAATCTCGTATACAAATCAAAATCTCTAGGAAGACCATATACAGAACTGGAAATAGTCCGAAAAATCCTCAGAATTCTTCCATGAAATTTTGAAGCAAAAGTGACTGTCATTTAAGAATCAAAGGATCTGAAACAAATTAAAGTTGAAGAACTCATCGGAAATCTTACCACTTATGAGCTTGAAATAAATATCAAGGAAGAACATGAAGGAGGAGATGCACGAAAGAAATCAATGGCTCTCAAAGGAACAACGAAAAGCGAAGATGATAATGATGAAGGAGCGGCTAAATTGGCATTGATAATAAAGAGATTTAAAAGGTGGAACCGCAAATATGGAAATCTAGCCCTAAATCAACAATAAAAAAGCAGAATAGTCAAAGTTCTAAACAACTCAGAAATATATCAGATTATTTGTCACAAGTGCAATAAATCTGGTTATATCAAGTCAAATTGTCCTCAAAATCAATTCAGCAAAGCAAAGAAACGAAAAAGAAAAAGTTTTGCAGCTACTTAGGATAAAAGTAAAGAAGATGATAATAGCACTGACAGTGAGAGTGAAAAAGAAATCTGTGCCTTTGAGGAGAAATAAGTGATAGCAATGATGACGAGCCAAGCGAGGTATCAAAACTTACTCACTCTCAATTACTTATATATTTTCATGAAATAAATGATTTTTTGAAAGACTTAAGGAGAAGTATATTAAAATTGAATCATAAAAGAATAGTTTGATAGAACTAAATATGCAGCTTAATCAAACGGTTCAAAACTACAGAAATAAGTGCCCTAAGTGTGATAAGCGTCCATCATTTGAAGAGGAAATAAAAAAAATCATAAATTAAAATTAAATCGCTTGAAAATGAAATTTTGATTTTGAAAGAAAGTGAAAATACTAGGAAAGAAAATTCTATTAAAAATTGCACGTTGTTATTGAATGAAAATGAATCTCTCAAGTCACATGTCCAACAATTGTCTACAACTTTAACGAATTTCTCCAAATGAGAAAGATCATTAAATATGCTATCAGGGAAACAAACTGTTAACACTGTTAGACAAGGACTTGGGTACACTCAATTTGAAAGAGTTAGAAGTGAAACTAATCATGAAAACTCCAAGTGCACGATTTGTAGAAAAACTGGACACAATCAAAACAATTGCTGGTTTAGACCCAAACACACGAAAACCATACCAATTTGGGTTCCTAAAGGCACGAATGCAAAATCCTTTAGAATTAAACAAATCTAGGTGCCCAAAGCAACTAAAATAGACTGTCTTGGTTCTACACAAACTTGTTTTTCAAAATTCTTTATCACTAATAATCATGGACTTATAAAAACAAATAGGTCACAAAAATATTCTCTTATGTAGGTGTGTTGGCAGGCTAAGGAACAACAATAGAGGTACCTGGATTCTGGCAATTCCAGGCACACAACGGGTAACAAATCAAAGTTCCTTAGCCTAGAGAAGTACAAAGGTGGCAGAGTCACAATGGACAACAATGATAAATGTAAAATTATCAGTAAAGATAAAGTAAGTAATGGTAAACAATGCATTGAAAATCTGCACTATAATCTTATTTCAATCAGCCAGTTTGTGATAAGGGAATGAATGTTGTTTTTTATTCTGATTTGTTCAAAATTGTTGACCAATCATCAAAAGAAACTGACAAGAGGAAAGGTAATATACACTCTCTATTTTTTGATGATCTCACTCTTTCAAAATGTTTGATAGCTAAGGATGCAGATGTAAACTTATGGCTTAAACGATTACTGTTGCACACACCACGTTTTGGTCTATGGTACCAAACCAATGACAACTTTGAGTTAAAGGGGTATTTAGATGCAGATTATGCCAGTACTCTAGTTGATAGGAAAAGTACTGGTGGAACGTATTTTATGTCGGGACATTTGTTAGTTGCATCACATTTCCAAAGAAAATATCTGCATAAATTTCATTTTGGCTGATTTTCAATTGGCAGACATTTTTACAAAATCCCTTTTAGAAAAAAATTGTCGACTGCATCTCAGTTTAGGCATTTTAGAAATTTGATTTTATATTTTTTGATTTGATCTTAAATGCCTACATTAACTAATCTGATTTCCTATTGATTATCGAAAGGTTAAATAGTGACTAAAAAATGACGAGTGTTGATATTAATCATACATTATGACTTAAGATGGTATATTTAGTAAATTTCTTTAAAAATTTAAACAAAAATTGAAATAGCTTTGGTTGGTAAAAATTCCATGACCATCTCTATTCATATCATATTTCTACGACAATCACTCATTAATCTAGCATAGTATGTCAAAATGTGGAATTTAATAGAAAATTATTCATTTTTTAATTAATTAGCAACAAAATCATCCAAAAGTACTCACTTTCATTTAAAAGTCCTCATTGTTACGCATGGGTGAACTACTTGGAATCTTTGATTATGTGCTTCCATGCCCATTTAAAAGTCCTCACGGTTATGTGTGTATGGAACACATATCAAAATTGATTATTAAATGGGCATGTTGATTCTAACCCCATTTAAAAGTCCTCACGGTTATGTGTGGTTAAACGATTCTTGAAATTCGTTTCTTTTAAATTAAGGAATACTACTAATTTCACTTAAAAGTCCTAAAGGTTATGCATGGTTAGTAAGTATTCAAATTCTTGTCATAAATATGCTACAAATGGATACGACTATATGGTTTTCTATGCCGATATCATCCCTATCACTCTAAAATGGAATATACGCCTAACAAAGTATTTATGATTTTTGTTTGATTTTTTATTAAAATTTAATATTTATCCTCGATTAGATATTAATGTTGTATTAATGTCTATCACTTTATCACTATTTTCAAATGCTATTACTCTTTTGCTGATAACAAAAGGGTAGGAGAAGTTAAGATTTTGGCAAATAAGTTCAAATTTTATATTTGTATATTCTCATCTAGGTTCATTGTATATGTTTATTTATTTTCACGCATATGTGAAGGGGGAGCTTTGTTGTAGAGGGATCATTCAAATAGGAGGGCTAATAGAATTCATCAAGACCAAATACATTTAATAAATTCAAAGTCTTAATATATGTTTATTATCATCAAAAGTGGGAGATTGTAGAATATGCTAGTGTATGATTTTTTTTATGTTCATATACATATATATATATATATATATTCATTTAAATGTATTTATTATTGTGCTATCTTATTTTTCCACATAATTAAATAAATATTTGTTGATAAAATGAACGACTCAAAGTTCATATTCAAACAAATATTTTATTACAAATTCAAATAGTACGAATTTGAGCTCTCACTACATTTACACATCTGCAATTATAATACAATTTCAATTACGACACAATTTTCAGTTTGTAAACTTTTACCTCGCTGCATATTCATTTGATCTTCAACTCTATTCTAGCCTGTATCCAGCATTTGAACTATCTGCAAAATAAACACTAACACGGTAAAATTGAAAAAATAAATATTGCAGTGCACAATAAAACATGTGTTTGGAAAATATCATTTGCCTCGGTTATTTGGGTTGTTCGTCATCATTTTCTTTTAATTCATCTTACACAAACAATTTGTGACATGCACAGTGTATCATTGACATGCCATAAGGTCGTGCACACCGATATACACTTGTTAAAATTGTAAGGACAGGTGAGCTAAGGTCAAACTCAAGCAAAAAACTGGATTCAACTCAATATGCAAAACATCATTTTCAAACCAGGTCAATGAAATGACTCGAAGCAATGTAGTTTTTAACCCACTTCAAATCAAAACAACATAGACCAGACCAGGGCAGTGCACCAGAAATATACTCAACAAAATGTACAAACTAGCATGACAACAGACTCATTTACAAAGTGTAGACTAACCATGTGCAACCATATGACCAGACATAGCAGTTCAGGGCTGCACATATGTAAAAGTGGTGCATGTAGAAAATCACAAAAGCAAAATCATGATGCAGTAAAACTCAAGCAAGGAACAAGACATCAACACACCACATGTACAAAGGTTCAAAGGCAACCCAAACCAGACTTCAAATCAAAACCAAATCAACCCTGCAGATGTCCAAGCAAAAAGAATGGCAAGTTCAGTTTCAAGTGCACCATGTATACACATAAATAACCAGAATTGATACCAGAGTACAAAGCAAAATATTCAAGCAGTTCAACATGGATGAATACGAGGAATTGGTACATGGATATGCAAAGCGAGTTCAGACCAGTGTAGATAACAACAAGCTCAGATGGGTTCACATGAACATTGGAGCATGCAGCTCAACAAATCAATGCAACAAGACTTCAGAACAATATAAATGGAACCGGATCAAAATACACTTCAAGTGAAACCAGACCACCATGCATCAGATTAATAAAATGGAAAGCTTACATATGCTTAGGCATGAATACACATATATTATGGTTCAGACATGCTCGCAAGTCAAGTAAGAGCATCAAGCAATGTAGACAACAGTTCAATGTAACCAGACATGCTCAGGACATACACAAATATACATACATATATATATATATATATGTATGTATGTATTTATGTATACACATGATGAACATTACATGAAACCAGACAAATTCAAGGACAGAGGATACAAGTACACTCAACACAATACAACTAGACTTCAAGTGATTATGGATAGAGAGAACAAGTGCACTGAAAATCAAGTGACAGTAATTTTACAAAGATATGCAACAAACAAGTCAGAATCACACACACATGGAGAAAATAGATTAAAGTCAAGCAACTAACAACCAAGACTCCAAGTCAAGATTAAGGCATGTTTCAGTAGCAGTTTCGAATAAAGTCAAGGAATTTACATATTTCAAAATACAGCAAAAACTATGAAGCCATGAGTCAAGCTTTGAACAAAATCGAAAGTCATATTTATCTCAAGCCGTGGGTCATACATTTTCAATCAGAGGTCATACAAATAAGCAACGAATTGAATAAGTCATTGGTAGTAATGAACGAAACCAACTCAAATTATTCAAGAAAAATTCAAATTTATCATAGATGAACAGGTCAGAATAATCACAAGTGCCCAAGAAAAAATCAAATGGAAAAGTGCAAATCACGAAAGATTCAAAGTAAAATATAAGAACGTGATTTTAGGGTTTCGTTCCCTATTTAACCCAAATTCATCATCGGCAAATTCTCATTCGAGTTCAAGCAAAATCATAGAGCAAGCACCAACCTAGAACTCGAATCGAGTTCGAGCATAATCAAAAATTCGAAAAGGGGAAAACACGTACCAATTCAAAGCACCGATATTCGAGCTCGACAGTTGGAGCAGCCACAAGTTGATAAGTAAATAGATCAATTAATAAAGCAATTCAACTTAGAATCATTGCTTCAATCGATAAATTCAAGTAGCGGCTTCGATTAATCAAAACCTAACTTCAGAAGAAAGGGAAAAAGAATGGCCAAACAATATACAGACAAAAGGGAAGACATTCTCTTCTTTATTTAATTGGGCCGGTCCTTTGTTACTTTATACTGGGCTTAATTTATAATAGGGTTTTGTGTTTGTAATTTCTAGTTTAATTTTGTTATTTTCTTTCTTTAAAAATTTGAGTTAAACTTTAGTTGTGTAACTAGGTACGAACTACGGTTTTGTAGTTCGAGAATTTGCAACTCAATGGCTTAGTTGTGGCAGGGTATTGAGCTTAAAGTTAGGTTAATCAAGTTAGCAGGTGTCGCAAGTTTGTGTGTGTTTGTAGGCATTTGACTACTTAATTTCTAGTAGAAACTCTGGGGGAAGCATGTAGGTAGGTTATTGCCCAAGCTGGGTAAAATCGTGAGTGATCTCATTTGCATTACTTTTTGTTATTATTATTTTTATTTCTGAATTAATTTTAAGTACACCATATTCACCCCCCTCTATGGTGAAATCGATCCTATAAGAAAGTAACCAATTCTCCACTTCGATTGCGTCTTCAATACCAATAAATGGCTATCCTCCCAACCAAGCATAATCTTTACTAAAAATAGCATAGTTATTTACCACTGGAGCTTCTTAATTCCCTCCTTTACCATTTCCTCCAACTACTCCAGCATCAATTCATGCCTGCATCGTGTTAATAAAGAACTGATACATTGCTCCCATGTCTACTTGCGGGAATCCAACACCCACATTTGCAGCTTGTGCCTAACCTTGGTTCCTCCTCGTATTTGGTCTGGCATTTCCATTTGTTGTGGTATTCCCCCACCAAGGTTAACTCTTCCACTTCTATCATCCATATATGCATTCGAGCCTTCATAAGATACAGAAGAATATCCTAGGAGAGATAGGATAATAGAGCTAAAGTATATACATTTATATAGTAAATACAAGTACGTTACTATAGCGTTATCCTATACACCGATCTTTTCTCTAGTTCATTGGGATTATGTTTTCAAAATCATTTTAAGTTTAAAGTTTTTCATAAACCTATGCTCTGATACTAAGTTATAACATCCTCTATCTTGATGCCAAAAAACTAAGCGCTACAGGTGCGACAGTTATCTATAGTATTAACTTCCAACGACAAAATACTGTAATGTTAATGGTATCCATAATATCAGAAGCATATGAAGATGGAACAAAATCACAGATTTCAAAAACAACTTTTCTGATTACATTTCACAAAACATGTTTCATATTCCATTACATAACACCGAACGTTCTCCCACGTTTTGATCAAATATAATTATTGTAAAATACGCCAAGAGCGACATATGAAGATGCCCTCTCGGATGATCAGAGTACTATATAGATATACAAGTCTCAATACATCACAGGGGAAATAAAACTAATAACCCTTAAGTAGCTAACTTTGCCTCCTACACATCTTCAAAAGTTTTATTCGTCCACCTACTAAACCTGACTCTTAATGTACTCAAATTAATTTTGTGCACCTGAGAGTTTAAGTGGAAAAGCATAAATTTCGAGTCGAACATACAGCCTGGTGTGAATAATACTATTACATCTTGGTTTACAGATATTAAGTGAGACCACGCCATAAAGTGGAATGAGTTTCCCCTCACTAATGTCATTTTAAAACATATCTTTTTGCAAATCAGAATCCTACAATCAAATTGATCGTAACAGTAATAGTAATACCATATATGCTTATAACCAGGTAATAAATGGACCATCTATTCGAAAAATATAGTTTTGTTTCGCTAACTACAAACCATGGGCATACTCGGACCTACCAGACAAAATAAACAAATAATCTAACACCTGTTAAACAAACTTCTGGATGGTCTGTCGCTAACTTACTTCTCCATGGGTCATCTGATCTTAATAGTTTTTCGGGCTCACCAATAACTTATCCTTCTTCTCTGTACATACATATTCAGTTTTGTGTGTAACAATCATTTAAGTCTTACCTATGATTAAGCCCTACACACTGAAATTTTGGAATAAAATTAGATAGGGGCTATAACTAATGTATAAGGTGTGATCCTATACCAGTCCCATCTGGTATACAAATATCTTAGTCATTTTACTTAGGGTTAACCAACTTATAAATTTTCCTTAAAAACCTTCCCAATATGATTTTAATCCTTTAAATCATACTTAAACAAGGAAAACATACTGTTGCTTTGTTCGAACCTCTTTGCCATGATATATACTTTACTCAAAGCATTGTTGATGATAACAATCAAAACCTTTGTTTAAACCTTTAAACAATTCTCTTTCGAAATCATTGAAAGTACCCCTTTCAATATAAATAAGCTACTTTACTTTATAGCCTTAGGCCGAAAGGAAAAAAGCATACCTTTAGAAACCATTTACCGTAATCCTTTCGAAAACATTGAAAATGTAACGACCCGGAAATTCCGATCCCGAAAATTCCAGATAGTTAGTGAAAAGAAGAAAAGAGAAAGAAGCAGAAACAGAAGTCAGTCACAGAAAACCTCACATTCACAGCGGATCAAAATATAATATCACATAATAACAGTTTACAAAAAGAACTGTATCAGTACGTTTGCATTATTATATATCAGAGTTACAACATTTACAAAACACAGGACAGTTCTAAATCAACATGTCTTAAATATACAACTATATATCACAGCGGGTACGCTCCATACGTTCCAGCCATCCATCTCACCTCCTGAGCTCCAGAACGTCCTTACCTGAAAATCTGTAATACTCAGTCTGACCCGAGCATTACATCAAAGTAACACCCGGGTCAGGCTGGAAACCAGCGTGAGTAAACCCATAAAATATGAAACATCAAGCTATAAAACTTAAGTGAATTACCAGGGTAACTCGTACCTTTACGAGTTCTTATTTAAATTAGTCAATCATTTAACACACAACAGTTATGTGTTAATGTCCATGTTACTTAATTACATTCCATTCCAGCATGATGAATTTCTCCCATCCAACTATAGAACTTAGATTACTAATCGAAGTGGGTTCGGGTATTTTGCTAATAACCGACCCCTGTCTCTTCGATTCTAATTTCATCATATCCCAAAATTATACAAATGAAAAACAATTTAATTTAAAATACAAGATGTCTTTTCGCTTTATATCACAAAACTGTCTTTCCAAAAATCATATCACAAAATCATTCATATCAGAGATATCTTCTAATTCAAGGCATTTAACATCATTCAATCATTCTTAATCAAGATTGATTACTTCCAAAATCAATTTAATTTATCTCTATTTAGATTAATTACGACTCTTTAATCACTTAGAATATCCTTACTTAACATTAATAAATTACAATCCAATTAATTAATCATCTTTTAATTATCCATCTCAATTAATCATTTTGATTAATTACCCTTTAATTACAACAAGCAATTAACAATTTAGTTATCTTTCATCCTTCCATATTAATTATATTGATCCTTAATTAATTATTCTAATTAATTGTCTTATAATCACTTTATTGATCGATTAACCCTGAATTAATCGTATTCATTATTTAACTAATCCTTGATTAGTTTCCTTAATCAAACAATCCTAAGTAATTAACCTTAATTACTTTCATTAATAAATTAATTAGTCACTAATTACAACTTAATTATTTATTTAATTAATAACTATTATTAATTAACTACTAAATTAATTAACCACTAATTATTAATCTAATTTTCTCAAATTATCTAATTGATAATTCTCAATTACAAACTAATTAACCTCTTAATTGATTAATTATTAATCCTTAACTATTAATTAATTAGTCACTTAATCAATCATATTTTAATTACTTCATTTGATATCGAATCTTAATTACTTTTAAGATGATTCATCATCTTTATTGTCCTCTTTAATTATATTAAGTCATTAGTCTTTAACTAATACACAAATTAATTAGCCTTCGCCAATTCAAATTAATTAAAACATTGAAATACATTTAAAATCACTTAGATTCAAGTTAAATAATTAAATCTAATAATTATTCAAAACCCAAAACATATTTTTTTCCTCAAAAACATTAGGCTTTATAATTTAAAATTTTAAACTTGTTTCCAAACTTGAATCATACCTTAAATTTGAAACTTGTTTGAAAAAAATACTTTTACTTTGAACTTTATTATTTCATTATCTTTAATTCAAAACAAGCAGGCCCAAAAGAATTCAGACCTGATTCCTCTCTTCCAATATAACTTACTTCCTACCCTGGATATGCCCGACCCACTATCTCCTACTTCTTACCTCGTCCCACTCTCATATACTTCCCTTCTCTTACTCTTCTCCCAGTATCATAACCCGAGCCAAATGTTAGCCTACTTCGAGTTCGTCACGAAGAATCCCCATCTACCCAAACTCTAACCCATCACTGACACGCTAGTGCACTCGTGCACATGCACTGCCCCTACGATCGCCGCTAATCACCACCAAGATCACCAACAAGTCGTCAACACCCACGACAACCCACTCGATCACCCTGAAATGTGAATTTGCCAAAAACTCAAATTCAAGACATTCGACCCACTGGAATACCCAAACCCGAAAACAAATTATCACCGTACCACCGTCCACGATCATCTGAGACTTCGCCCTCACAAATTCAACTTCGTAATACGTCCATACTCCTAGTTCCCCACTCGCGATTAAGCCTGAAGCACCCTAGACAGAGCCATTGAATTCGAGAACGAAGACGAAAATCCAACTGTCTTAAACCTAATTCAACCCATTCTAACCACCGTGACCATTAGAAAAATAGGAGGCTATTTTTCTCATCTTCGTTGATACTCCAGCAAGCTTGAACCGAAATTTAGACCTCCACCTCCGTGCCAATCAACGGTAATTACCCAAAATCAAACTTCCAGAAAAACCCCAAATCCATATTCATTCCCTTTTTAAAAATCTGGATTTTTGATTTAAAAATCATAATTTTAAATGTTGATTCAATACATGAACATGAATCAATAAAATTCTAAACTTCATTTATTACATTATATGAGTTTTCACAGTAATATTTTAGCTTACAGGTAACTCTAAACTTAAATTTTTCTTAAACACATTTTCAAAAGCTAGATAAGTTAGTAACCTAACTAATTTTGTTTTAAATTCAAAACTTCAAAGTATTTATATGAAAGGTTTGAATTTTATAAAACTCTGTAACATGAGTGAACAGAGAAAAGCCAATTTCAGGCATGCAAAAATTAAACACAACCATACTTACAGGATTATATACAACTATCAACCCATGTAGATATTCTAGTCTCAACAATCACTTAAGCAACAATTTTTAACTTACTTAAGTTCTTAAAAATAAGATGTTTACTGTTAAATGTGAACAGAAATTTTCCATTTCATGTTCCAGCCCAGATAAAACTTGCTAACACACACACATATATATATGCTTAAAATCATTTTAAAACAACATGCACAAATAATTTCAGATCATACTTATAAGATCACTGCATACTTGTTCATGAATCATAAATTTATCAAGCTTACTCACCGTTTTGATGAGCAGAGCACAGGGCAGGTCCTTAATCTTCTTCCAGGCTTTGAAAAATTGATTTGACAAGGGCTTTGCTGTTGAAAATCTTTGTGTGCTTACAGATTTCTTTGCTGTTGAAATTAATCCTTTTGCATGCTCCAAAATCTTTGATTTAAGTGTTGTTGTTTTTTTTTTAAAAGTGAAGAAACTGATCTTGATCATCCCTTAGCATTACAGATTGAAGATGCAGGTTTGAAATGTTGTGAAGAACTATGGTTTGCAGATTTAATTCTACTTTCCAGTTTTCAGGTTTGAAAGTGATTTTTTTTTAATATTTCCTTTTATCTTTTGTTTTGTATTAGATTTTGATTGATATGAAGAAAGAGTTTAGATGAAGATTAAACTCATGTCTTTATTTTACAATTAAATTTTAACTTAAATTTTTCAAGAGAATGACACTTGTTTTGCTTGGAAGTTAATTTTCTTACAAATGTCTTTCTCATGGTATAATAACCTTACATATGTTATATTAAAATATTAAAATAATTACTCACTTGTTTATAATGTATTTAAATTGATTTCTTATTTATATTACCATGTTTAAATGGTTATATCAATTTAGCTTTTAATGTTTATATATATAAATCACCTTTATACAATTACACATTTTAATGTTTGTTTGTATATTACAAAAATATATGTTCAAAGCTAAATTTTCAAGAAAGAAAATTTAAAAAGAAAATAATATTGAATTAAATCTTATTTCAAAGTTTCATACTAAAACATTGTTCTTTAATATATATGAACTAAATTTATTTCAAAAGCTAATTTTTAAAGCAAACAAATTAAACTTTTGTTATATATATTATTTTAAATAAAATAAATAATTACTTTAATTACTTTTGAAAACGTAAGATAGATTTTAAAATAAGCAATTGAAAAGTTTCTATATTAAATTCAATCATATTCTCCCATTATATATTTAAGCAACACTTATTAAATTGAAATATTAATAAAAAATTAAATTTATAAAATAACACAAATTAAATAATTATTCCATAAAAAATCAATTTATCTCTAAACTTAAAAACATCCCATAAATTTTATTTTGGTTATTTATATTTGAAGATAACAATGTTATCCATTTTAAATAAGTTAATTAAGGGATTATCACATTTTAGTAGTTAAACTCAGATAATTATTCAATTATCTGATACCCAAAAATCCGGGTTATTACATTCCTTCCCCCTTTGAATCTTTTCGTCCTCGAAAAGGAACGAAGCCATAATTTTTAAAATGCTCATAATCAGATAAATTTTCATTGATCATTTTTAAAATACTTTAGAAATCTATATAATATTACTAAAATAGTTTTTGTAAAAATAATTTTATATCTCGATGCTTCAACCAGTCCATCCTTGTTCTCACAGAAATTCGGTCATACGTTGATCAGGCGTACGACTGAAAATCTATAAGTACTTAGCAGACCCGTTTTCAACACCCAGTGAAACTACTTGGAAACTAATTTTATTAAAAATATAAAAAACAGTTTTTGAAAATAGAGGATATATCTTTAGTGAGAATGCTCTGGAAATCATCACCCCCATCCATGGTCACGTTACATTCCAGGGTTGCGTTGTCGTCGCAGCAAAAGTCCATGTAACTGCAGGCTATCCGCGGCCTCTCGATTACGCCATGGATCCCACACAACATATCACGGTTACATCCAGGGTTACGTTGTCGTCGCAGCAAAAATCCATGTAACTGCAGGCTCTCAGCGGCCCCTGATTTTCGCGGTCAAAATGAAACTTCTCCACTCCTACATAGGTCGCAGTCTGCCGATATAAAATCAAACGCAGACTATTGGCTCTCAACGGCACAAACGACTTTCGCTATGTTATACCATAGGTCGCAGTTACATCCTGGGTTACGTTGCCATCGCAGCAAAAGTCCATGTAACTGTTGGCTCTCAGCGGCACACACGACTTACACCATGGTATACTCAACTCATAATCCTCAGGAACTAGTTTTGTCCGGACTCCTCACAGGATCCACTTTAGAACCCCCCCCCCCCCTTGGGGCTCAAGGCAGCACCACCCGGTGGCACTCCAGAGAAGTTCATTCCAAGGGAGCGCCTTTTTCCCCAGAGCCATCATCAAAATATTTTATACTATACACATATAGTATCTTCAAATCATACACCTAGTATGATCTCATACAAAGCTTCTTTACACAAAATCGATTATTCCAAAATCGATAATTCTCAAACTAGGCTTTCCAAATTCAATATTGATTTTACCCAAAAATCAAAAGTCTTTCTAAAACCAAAGGTTCCCAAACCTTTTCCAAAATCCTCATATGATCCTTTATATATAGAGATATATATAAAATCCTTGATAAAAATCTTTGGATCATTATAAACTTGTATAAAAATCCTTTTATACTTCAAATACTTTCAAAACAAATCCTTTTTCTTTTGGCAAAAGATTCATCAAGGGAAGTTTCATTTTATAAAACAAAGACACTTAACTTTATTTACTCAAAATCAAATATTCAAATTTGATTACTCTTTTCAATATCAATTTCATTCAAATCTGTACGATGTACACATATCATTCGTGCGCTATACCAATCTGATCGCTCACTCGATCACACAATTCCATTTCCGAACTAGCATCGTCCACCCGACTTCCTAGTGCGGACTCAGATCTGGTTTCTTGATCAGAAACCGTCATTCTCCTTGCATAGTTATAACTATGATAGAGAATATCCAAAACCAATCAACAATTCATATCCAGGTTCGCTGTCGAAAATCGAGTGAAAAATCCCACTCGGATCGATATAACTATCTCGAAATTCTATGCTCGAATCTGGATCAAATCACTATGCGAATAGAATAACATACGTACACCCTACGTATTTTTCTTCATTGGTTATCAGCCAAATCAATTCCATTTCTATTCATATTCACTTTAATTTTCATTCACTTATTCACAACTGCTTCAATCCCATTTGGATTATCACCTCTATTCTTATCTCAATTGGTATTTAACCAATAACAGTTTGAACTCCGACTAGTTTATTTAGAAAATAGCTTGAAAAAAAATTAAAATAGATAAGTAGTAGGAAAATAATTACTAGTTTGTACAATTGGTGTAAAATAGGTAGAAAATAATTAAAATAATTATAGAAATTTTAGATAATTGCAAAATAATAGTAAGATAGTAATTAGTTTTGTAAAATAGTTGAAATATAATAATTAGTTTATAAAACAGTTGGAAAATTGTTAAACAGTTTCAAAAATAATTGTAAAACCAGCATAAGATAATTTGGCTTTTAAAAGAAAGGTTGTATATATATATAATGAATATCTTAGAAAAATAGGTTTATATTAAAATAAAATAGTCCAGAGTCAAAACTGTTCACTTCCTAATCTCCATCCTCATCAATTCAATTTAAATTCCCTTTACCATTTAAATTGACCCAATTCCAGTTTAAATAACTTCAATTCCCATTGAAATTGATTCAACCCCGATTCAAGTTGAATTAACCTCAGTTCTTTCCAAATTTAACTTTATTCAACCTTGATCTCAAATTCTACTAATTCAAATAAATTTCAATTGAATTAGTTCCAGTTTTAATTCATTTCAACTCCAGTTTGAACTAATCTCAATTTCAAACTCCATTTCCAAGTTAAGTTGAATTATTCTTGATTTCTTCCCAAATTCAATTCAAATTCCATTTGAATTTAAAACTTCTCAACTTTAATTACAATTCCAAATTATTCAAATCAATTCGGACTAATTTCAAATTGAACCCACTCAAATTTCAAATTGTTTCAAATCAATCCAATTCAAATTTTCCATTTGAACTTTATACTTATACATCTTCAATCACAATTTCAATTAATTCAAATCAAATTCAATTTGAACAAATTTCAATCCAAATTCCAAATTTAAACCATCTCGAATTATATAAATTCGAGTTAAATTCACTAAGGTTGGTTTAGCCCTTTAAACCAAGTTAACCTTTATTAAAAACTTTTAAACAATTTAATTTCAAATTAAAGCTAGATTTTCTTTTATCTCAATAATGGATATATCACCACACTTTATTTCTTATTCATTTAAACAAATCCAATTCCACAATTTAAATATTTCTAGTTTCCAGATCTCAAACCCATTTTGAGATCACACAAACTCCCAATTCATGTTGATCATTCGAACTTATTTAACTTTTTCCCAAGTTAAACTCAATTTACTTAATCCAGCCAACCTTACCCAATTTGAACTTCCTTTTCAAATTTTAAACTTAACATAAATAATCTTCCCACTTATTAAGTTCAAAAACTTATCACCTTGGGTATCACATCTTATTCCAAACTCAAAACTCACCATTTAGAGTTTATTTCCAACCACCTTTGATATTATGTATAACAACATGTATACATATTAATTTCTTTTACATACCAAGTTATACTTTAAAATTTTAAACCACCTTTGGTTTAATTCAAAACAAATTTCTTTTTAAATTTTCAAACAACTCTTGTTTGAAATAGGATCATTTCATTCAAATGCATTAAATAATATTATTTGTTATTTCTTTAAATTAATTATATCATTAATTAATCACATTCGGTAATTAACTTATTTCTTAATTACCTTCATTAAGTAATTGACCCTTAAATTACTTACCTCTAGTTACTTCATTAAGTAACTCCCTCTTATTTATCAATTTCAATTATTATCCATTGATTAATCTCATTAAATAAAGTTTAATTAATTACATAAATTGATTGATTATCCTTATCCTAAAACCTTTCCCAATTTCAAGATTAAATTTCAGTTTGAATCCATTTCAAACTTGTCTTTAATTTAATTTCAATTTGGTTGTAATTCTATTACCACTTAATTCTTACTATTACTTTTAATTAATACTACAACCAATTTCCTTAATATAATAGATAATCTATTTCATATATAAAATTCATTTACTTTTGAAATCATTTAAAAACCTTTATATAAGAAAATAACAAGTACGTTCTCTCATATTTATATACTCAACTCATTATAGGGTACCACTTACCCTATCCTTAATGAGTAATCCCAACAGAGCCAAGGTTCTCGCTAAACCTTCAGCTCTGATACCAAATGTAACGACCCGGAAATTCCGATCCCGAAAATTCCAGATAGTTAGTGAAAAGAAGAAAAGAGAAAGAAGCAGAAACATAAGTCAGTCACAGAAAACCTCACATTCGCAGCGGATCAAAATATAATATCACATAATAACAGTTTACAAAAAGAACTGTATCAGTACGTTTGCATTATTATATATTAGAGTTACAACATTTACAAAACACAGGACAGTTCTAAATCAACATGTCTTAAATATACAACTATATATCACAGCGGGTACGCTCCATACGTTCTAGCCATCCAGCTCGCCTCCTGAGCTCCAGAACGTCCTTACCTGAAAATCTGTAATACTCGGTCTGACCCGAGCATTACATCAAAGTAACGCCCGGGTCAGGCTGGAAACCAGCGTGAGTAAACCCATAAAATATGAAACATCAAGCTATAAAACTTAAGTGAATTACCAGGGTAAATCGTACCTTTACGAGTTCTTATTTAAATTAGTCAATCATTTAACACACAACAATTATGTGTTAATGTCCATGTTACTTAATTACATTCCATTCCAGCATGATGAATTTCTCCCATCCAACTATAGAACTTAGATTACTAATCGAAGTGGGTTCGGGTATTTTGCTAATAACCGACCCCTGTCTCTTCGATTCTAATTTCATCATATCCCAAAATTATACAAATGAAAAACAATTTAATTTAAAATACAAGATGTCTTTTCGCTTTATATCACAAAACTGTCTTTCCAAAAATCATATCACAAAATCATTCATATCAGAGATATCTTCTAATTCAAGGCATTTAACATCATTCAATCATTCTTAATCAAGATTGATTACTTCCAAAATCAATTTAATTTATCTCTATTTAGATTAATTATGACTCTTTAATCACTTAGAATATCCTTACTTAACATTAATAAGTTACAATCCAATTAATTAATCATCTTTTAATTATCCATCTCAATTAATCATTTTGATTAATTAATCTTTAATTACAACAAGCAATTAACAATTTAATTATCTTTCATCCTTCCATATTAATTATATTGATCCTCAATTAATTATTCTAATTAATTGTCTTATAATCACTTTATTGATCGATTAACCCTGAATTAATCATACTCATTATTTAACTAATCCTTGATTAGTTTCCTTAATCAAACAATCCTAAGTAATTAACCTTAATTACTTTCATTAAGAAATTAATTAGTCACTAATTACAACTTAATTATTTATTTAATTAATAACTATTATTAATTAACTACTAAATTAATTAACCACTAATAATTAATCTAATTTTCTCAAATTATCTAATTAATAATTCTCAATTACAAACTAATTAACCTCTTAATTGATTAATTATTAATCCTTAACTATTAATTAATTAGTCACTTAATCAATCATATTTTAATTACTTCATTTGATACCGAATCTTAATTACTTTTAAGATGAGTCATCATCTTTATTGTCCTCTTTAATTATATTAAGTCATTAGTCTTTAACTAATACACAAATTAATTAGCCTTTGCCAATTCAAATTAATTACAACATTGAAATACATTTAAAATCACTTAGATTCAAGTTAAATAATTAAATCTAATAATTATTCAAAACCCAAAACATATTTTTTTCCTCAAAAGCATTAGGCTTTATAATTTAAAATTTTAAACTTGTTTCCAAACTTAAATCATACCTTAAATTTGAAACTTGTTTGAAAAAAATACTTTTACTTTGAACTTTATTATTTCATTATCTTTAATTTAAAACAAGCAGGCCCAAAAGAATTCAGACCCGATTCCTCTCTTCCAATATAACTTACTTCCTACCCTAGATATGCCCGGCCCACTATCTCCTGCTTCTTACCTCGGCCTACTCTCCTATACTTCCCTTCTCTTACTCTTCTCCCAGCATCATAACCCGAGCCAAATGTTAGGCTACTTCGAGTTCGTCACGAAGAATCCCCATCTACCCAAACTCGAACCCATCACTGACACGCTAGTGCACTCGTGCACACGCACTGCCCCTACGATCGCCGCTAATCACCGCCAAGATCACCAACAAGTCGTCAACACCCACGACAACCCACTCGATCACCCTGAAATGTGAATTTGCCAAAAACTCAAATTCAAGACATTCGACCCACTGGAATACCCAAACCCGAAAACAAATTATCACCGTACCACCATCCACGATCATCTGAGACTTCGCCCTCACAAATTCAACTTCCTAATATGTCCATACTCCTAATTCCCCACTCGCGATTAAACCTGAAGCACCCTAGACAGAGCCATTGAATTTGAGAACGAAGACGAAAATCCAACTGTCTTAAACCCTAATTCAACCCATTCTAACCACCGTGACCATTAGAAAAATAGGAGGCTATTTTTCTCATCTTCGTTGATACTCCAGCAAGCTTGAACCGTAATTTAGACCTCCACCTCCGTGCCAATCAACGGCAATTACCCAAAATCAAACTTCCAGAAAAACCCCAAATACATATTCATTCCCTTTTTAAAAATCTGGATTTTTGATTTAAAAATCATAACTTTAAATGTTGATTCAATACTTGAACATGAATCAATAAAATTCTAAACTTTAATTATTACATTATATGAGTTTTCACAGTAATATTTTAGCTTACAGGTAACTCTAAACTTAAATTTTTCTTAAACACATTTTCATAAGCTAGATAAGTTAGTAACCTAACTAATTTTGTTTTAAATTCAAAACTTCAAAGTATTTATATGAAAGGTTTGAATTTTATAAAACTCTGTAACATGAATGAACAGAGAAAAGCCAATTTCAGGCATGCAGAAATTAAACACAACCATACTTACAGGATTATATACAACTATCAACCCATGTAGATATTCTAGTCTCAACAATCACTTAAGCAACAATTTTTAACTTACTTAAGTTCTTAAAAATAAGATGTTTACTCGTTGTTAAATTTGAACAGAAATTTTCCATTTCATGTTCCAGCCCAGATAAAACTTGCTAACACACACACACATATATATATATATGCTTAAAATCATTTTAAAACAACATGCACAAATAATTTCAGATCATACTTATAAGATCACTGCATACTTGTTCATGAATCATAAATTTATCAAGCTTACTCACCGTTTTGATGAGCAGAGCACAAGGCAGGTCCTTAATCTTCTTCCAGGCTTTGAAAATTTGATTTGACAAGGGCTTTGCTGTTGAAAATCTTTGTGTGCTTACAGATTTCTTTGCTGTTGAAATTAATCCTTTTGCATGCTCCAAAATCTTTGATTTAAGTGTTGTTTTTTTAAAAAAAAAAAGTGAAGAAACTGATCTTGATCATCCCTTAGCATTACAGATTGAAGATGCAGGTTTGAAATGTTGTGAAGAACTATGGTTTGCAGATTTAATTCTACTTTCCAGTTTTCAGGTTTGAAAGTTATTTTTTTTTTATTTCCTTTTATCTTTTGTTTTGTATTAGATTTTGATTGAGATGAAGAAGGAGTTTAGATGAAGATTAAACTCATGTCTTTATTTTACAATTAAATTTTAACTTAAATTTTTCAAGAGAATGACACTTGTTTTGCTTGGAAGTTAATTTTCTTACAAATGTCTTTCTCATGGTATAATAACCTTACACGTGTTATATTACAATATTAAAATAATTACTCACTTGTTTATAATGTATTTAAATTGATTTCTTATTTATATTATCATGTTTAAATGGTTATATCAATTTAGCTTTTAATGTTTATATATATAAATCACCTTTATACAATTACACATTTTAATGTTTATTTGTATATTACAAAAATATATGTTCAAAGCTAAATTTTCAAGAAAGAAAATTTAAAAAGAAAAGAATATTGAATTAAATTTTATTTCAAAGTTTCATACTAAAACATTGTTCTTTAATATATATGAACTAAATTTATTTCAAAAGCTAATTTTTAAAGCAAATAAATTAAACTTTTATTATATATATTATTTTAAACTATTATATTTTAAATAAAATAAATAATTACTTTAATTACTTTTGAAAATGTAAGATAGATTTTAAAATAAGCAATTGAAAAGTTTCTATATTAAACTCAATCATATTCTCCCATTATATATTTAAGCAACACTTATTAAATTGAAATATTAATAAAAAATTAAATTTATAAAATAACACAAATTAACTAATTATTCCATAAAAAATCAATTTATCTCTAAACTTAAAAACATCCCATAAATTTTATTTTGGTTATTTATAGTTGAAGATAACAATGTTATCCATTTTAAATAATTTAATTAAGGGATTATCACATTTTAATAGTTAAACTCAGATAATTATTCAATTATCTGATACCCAAAAATCTGGGTTATTACAGAAAACATCTCTTTTGAAAGCTTTATAAAATTTATACATCCTTTTTTAAAACACTATAAACATGCCTTTCAAAAACATTGAAAACCTTCCATTTAAACACTAAGGCAATCTTCTGAAAACATTGGGGAATCACCCCTTCGAAATATTTATCATATACCTTTCGAAAATACTAGGGAACCTCCCCTTCAAAACCTTTATTAGTTACCTTTCGAAAGCATTAAAGTACATTACTCAAAACAAGACTTACGAAAGCATTGGGGTCAAGTTAAAATATGTGGAACAACCTTTTGAAATCATTTGAAACCATTCCTTTCGAAACCTTTGGGTTTAACATTCAAAACATCATAAGGGTCCTAAAACAACTAAGTCGAAGCAACTCTTTCGAAAGCAATTTCCTAAATAAAAGAAGTGGACAATGTCAAAACCAATCCATTTGAAAGCATTGGAGAAGTGGCTCTAATTTTAAAATAAAGGAACCCTTTCGAAGGCACTTCTTCGAAAGGTAAAAGGTGGTAGGTTGGGGTTTCGACCCCTTCGAAAGCAATTTCTTAATACAAAGGCGGAACCACTTTTCGAAAGCTCTTTCCTTTAGAACCATTTGACCAAGTCGATCGTTATCTTATGCGAAAGCATTCTTTGTGAAAGCAAAGCAGGCGCATTTCCTTTTAAAAGCGAAATAAGGTTTTGACCCCCTTCAGAACCCCTGTTTCGACTCTATACCTTTCGTCTATCTCCAATCCACTATGTGCCAAGGCTTTGATACCAGGTGTATTGGTTTCAACTAGGATGGAGGCGGAGGTAAGAAGTCGAAAGGTAGCTACCGAAAGTAGCGAAACAGCAAAACCTTTGTAAAACTGATTTTTAACTTTAAAAAATAATTTCCTTTCAACTAACCTGCACTGTTTGTCAACATATGATTAGTTGCTAATTTCTTTTCGAAATTCTTTTCTAAAAGTGCTGCTGAATTTCAGAAACAACAGTTTAAAATATTTACAAATCGCCCCTTTTCCTTTTATAAACATATAAAGCATTTAGTCTCGTACCTTAAATAATTTTATATACTTATTTAAAAACTTAGGAAAATTCTTTAAAAATTCCCATAAATCAATTCTAATATATTTTCTAACATATATAAATTTCTGATCCAACGCTAATATAAGATAGCCGTAATTAATTTCACACCCAATTAACCATTTTCTTCACTAAAAAATTAATTATAAATCCACATTAATTCAAAAAATTATAAGACTTGAAAACCATCTCTAAAATATCATTTCTGACCATATATTAAAATTTCTAGGCATTTGGATGCATCTGATAGGTTTTTCAGATCAAAACTTGTCATAAAAATCAATATAAATAAGCATAATTCATCAACAAACATATACGTCCATCTAACATTCAAAACATGGCAATATACTTGCAAAAACATTCGAATCTAATTATAGAAACCGAAGCATCAAAAACATGAGATGTAACATATTATTCACCTTTAGCTTTGTTGTTAAGGATTTGAGATTTGATCTTGAATGAATTTGATTAAGCTTTTCCTCTTGGTCCTTGCTTATCTTTCCCTTACTACTTCTTAATAGTGATCAGCCTCTTCTTAGGTTTGATTTAGTTTGTGAACGTATAAAATGGATATGGCTTAATGGTTTAGGATATAAGAATGTAACTCCTTCCTATTTTGCCCTTATTTATATCCTTTGCTTATTTCATTTTTATCCCCTTAGTTCATTAGTTTAAATTGGCATGACTACCCTCTATTAACACAAATCTCGATCCCTTAACCATCCACATTATTCCATTTAATTTAACTAATTAAATGACTTAAATAATGTTAATTAAAATTAAGGTCGTTACAGCTATGATAATCGATAGTAGAAAGTCCACAAGAGAAACTATCCTACCCATGATCTTAAGTTGGTAGCCATTGTCTTTACACTCAAGTCACAAAGACACTGTCTATTAGGTGAGCAGTTTGAGTTGTACATGGATCATAAGTCTCTGAAGTATTTATTCTCTTAAAAGGATCAAAATCTAAGATGGTAGAGGTGGATGGAGTTCTTAACATTGTATGATTTCTATATCTCCTATACTCTAGGCAAAGGCAATGTTAAAGTCGATGTCTTGAGTAAAAAGCATGCGATGTCGAGTCCTATGTTCTTAAAGTGGAAGCACTTGGAGTTTATCTCTAAGTTCGATTTTCGACCATTGTTAAACATCATTCTGGGGTTAATAATAGCTTTGGATGTGCATCCTATACTTATGGACCATATAAGGTCAAGTCAGAAGCATGATAAAGAGTTACTGGATGTTTTTGAGAAGCTTGGTTGAGAGCAGTCAAGTCATTTTAGATGCTATATCGTTGACACGAAGGGGTGGTTATGGAGAGACGGTAGATTATGTGTTCCTCTCATTATACATTTGATAGACATCGTACTAGTCAAGTCTCAACATTCTAGAATGAACATTTATCCTGCTGGAGACTAAATGTACCATGATATGAAGAGTCTTTTATTGGTCTGGTATGAAGAGGTATGTGGGCAGAGTTTGTGGCCCAATGTATGACTTGTCGAAGGGTAATGGCGGAGCACCAGAAGTGAAGCCGGAAGGATTGTTGCAGCCATTAGATATACAATAGTGGAAGTGAGAGAGTATTTGTATGTATTTCATTGATGAACTACCTATGAGTAGAAGGGAGAATGAGAGTATTTGGGTCATAGTTGAACGACTGACCAAATGTCCTCGTTTTATTCCGGTTAGGAGTAAGAGAACTATTGCATCTTTAGCGACACTATATATGAGTGAGATATTAGGTTACATGGATTCCTTTTAGCATCGTTAGTGACCGATATCCCTTTTTCACCAATGAGTTTTAGTGGAGTCTTTAGGAGGCGTTAGGTATTGAGTTGAATTTGCGCACCGCTTATCACCTATAGATAGATGAACAGACGAAGAGGGTGAGTTGAGTATTGGATGATATACATCAGATGTGTATCTTAGATTTTAGAGGCTCTTGGGAGGATACTTTCCATTGGTGGAGTTTACTTGTAATACAACCATCATATAAGTACTGGGATGATATCATTTAAGACGTTCTACAAGACTTATAGATCACCCTCTTGTTGGTGGGACATTACGGATAGGATCATTCTTGGACCAAACACGGTAGGGGTGACATCACATGAGGTAGACTTGATCCGTAGAAGGTGAAAATGGCACAATATAAGTAGAAATCTTAGATTGACAGAAGGAGCACAGAGTTAGACTTATAAACGACATGGTTTATGTGAATGTTTCACCGCTTAGGCACATCATGATATTTGGTAGTTCGAGAAAGTTAGCACCAAGGTTTGTAGGGCCTTTTCCGATCACATGTAGAGTAAGGAAGTTAGTGGGAGTACACGACATTTTTCATGTGTCACACTTGCGAAAGTGTCTACATGATACAAAATCTATGGTCAAGCCTAGTCAACTAGAGCGGGTGGAAGTAGAAAGGAAGTCACTTGTTCACCATACATGTGACGACCCAAAATTTTGGATAATTTAGATTGGGATATTTAATTGATTTTAATATTTAAAAGTTAGTTTGTAACTTAAATTTCAAATATCACCATTATTCAGAAATCTAATTATTGGATATAATTACTGGACATTAGGTAAAATGTTGAATCTGGAATTTTAAGCCTGTTAAAAATAATTTAAGGGTTTGTAAAATTTATATCGATAGTACTGGAGATAGTAAAAGTGTTAAAATTGAATTTGGAAATGTTTTGTTAAGTTTTGAAAATATACCGTTTAAATTGACGTTTGACAAATAGCTTTCCGAGGCACAGTCTCGGAATTTGGCAGAACCAGTTCCATTGGATCCGTAATAGTGTATTATTATCGGATTTCAATTTTCGTAGTGTTTGGAGTGATTGTTTGGCCATACGGTAGATAAACGCGCTGAATTATATCGAAAATTTAATATAATAACTGGGTCAAAAAGCTATCTTCTCCATACGATCGAATTGAGGCTCGAAACTTATTCCATTGCGTTCAGAATAGGGGTATAACATTAGGAACGCCTAGCGGCACGTCTCAATCAAGGTTCTGGATTAAATATCTAGATATTTTGAATTTTAATATAATATATTTCCATCGATTTAAACTTTACACCGAACCCTTTCTTTTCAGTCGCACCTATATCCACTTCAGCCACCCTATAATCGTGTTTACTCTTTCTTTTTTTAAATGCCTCTCTTCTCTTCAGTTTTAAAACACAGCAGGAGAAACAAAAATGGCAACTTCAAAATTTTATTTCTCGATTCCTACTAAATAAAAATATATGAAACCACTTCTAAAAATTTTGTTTTTGCGTGGGCTTTGAGCTGATATATTCTTTATGGGGTGCGATCGAGATTGGGGTTACTCGACAGTAAAAGTCAAATAGGCAGAGAGAAGGGTTCCACTTTTCTCGACCTACGATCGACAATTGAAGACGTGAGTGGTGTCGTTGGGTTTCTCAGGTCGTTTAGCAGCTGCGTGTGGATTTTCGGAGGAAGCGATGTCGATTCGGGGGGTCGCGATTTGGGTGCTGCCGTGATCGTTGGTGATGTCGCGATTGATTTGGATGGCTTGGATGGATGGGCGGTGGTGCCAGGTTGATGAGGACGACAAGGCAGTTGTGTGGGTGATGTTGAGTTGGTCGCTGGTGGTCTTGGAAGGTCGTGCACGTGTACGACGAGGCTCGTGTCTTCGATACGCACAGGGAAGACGAGCTATTTGGGGAAGAAAGTTAGATAGGGTGGGCTGTGATTTTCGGCCGGCCTTCTTTGTTTGAAGGGTAGTTAATATAGTTAAGTAATCTATTTTAGTTTAAAATCCAATAATTTATAAATTGAATTACTCTTTCGTTTTAGGTCCAAATCCAACGCGGTTAGTCGCGTTGGGTTCGTATTAACGAGATCTTAGTCATGGAATCAAATTTGTTGAATTTAGAGCTTGTAGAATTTTCAATTTAATTGGAACGTCGTTCGAATTTAATCGAAACCACAACGCGAAAGCGACAACAGAAAATAAAGGTGAGTTAATCTCACTCTTCTGGATTGCTATTTAAATTTAAATGGTTAAATTTAAATAATTGGTTGAATGATTGAATTGATTTGATGTGCTATATTATATATAGTATATATTGGAGTGATTGATTTCCCGCATAATATAGCGGATGAGACCCTATGCGCCGCATAATAGCGGATGATATTATATAAACCCATATACCGCGATATTCCACCTCGAAGTGGAATTGGTATTTTGTATTGTGCTAATATCTGTGGATGCAGGGAAACAGGTTGGAGGGATCCAACTGGATTCCTCAAAATATTTAGATTTGTCTAAATATTCTATGATATGATTATTTGATATACTGTGATGAATTTTATTGATAATTGGAGAATTGGATGTAATGGTTTAATTCGATATATTTGGGTATAATGAGTTACCAAAAATATATAGATTGAATTTTTGAAAAGAAAATTAAAAGAGAGAATTTGTAAATAAAATGGTTATTGAAAATTGGGGTAAAGTGAAGAATGAATTAGAAAAGAATGAAAGTGATTTTAAAATTTTAATAAATAAGTTCCGAGTATAGAAAAGGGGATTTTGAATAAACAGAGTAATAATGAATTTTAAAACTTAAGTGATGTTATTTAAAGGAATTAAAGAACTTACTTTAAAAATTAAAGGGTTGAATTTATTTAAAAGGATAAAGAAGGAATTTGGGAAATCAAAAATTGGTGTTTTCAGTTAAAAAGGTTTTAAATCATAATTAAGGAATAAAATCTTAAGTCTATGGATTTTGAAATAAAATCGAGTAAGTAAAGAAATTTATTTCAAAATGGAGTAATTGGTGATCAATTTGGAAATTGATTTAAGTGTTTGAAATTGGAAATTTAAAGGAGAATGTGACTATGAAATTTATAAACTGGGTTTATAAAAGTAAAGCAATATATCAGTGGATATTTGAAAGAATAATTTCACGGTGGGAATTTATTAAAAGAATGGGAAAATTTGTTTAAAAATAAATAGTGATTTATTTTTAATGATAGAAAGAGAAGAGTATTTCCCTGGATAGCCAAGTACGTTTCAACGTAAATTTTTAAATATAAGTTATGTTGTTTTAAAAATCATGTTTTAGAAAATTTATTATTTCTAAATGTTTAAATTCTAAAGTAAGTATTTTTTTTAATCTATTATAGTAGCAATTATTTAAAAGTGACTTGGTATTTGTTTTAAAAGAGAAAATCTAGTTTTATATTTTATAAAAGTAACCTCATTTTAAATATTCCTAATATATATATTTAATAAAGTATTGAAGTAGTTTTCAATCTAAATGTTAAGATATACTTTATAATAAAGTGTTTTAAAGTTATTTTAAAAATCTAAAGCTTTGTACTTGGTATTTTCGGTGGAAATAAATATTTGGGAATTTATTTCACGAGAAGAGTGCGGTTTGGAAACTGTTTTCAAAAGGGTTGAAAATGGAAATATATCTTGCGAAGATATTTTAAGGTTAATAAATAATTCAGGAGAAATTATTTATTGTTGATGGTTGTTGTGAATGTTATTTGATAGTTAAATAACCGACTATAAATATTGGACAATGCGCTGATCATTTCAAAGAGACCAGGATCGGGATGAATTTCTCGAAAACCACTTCGATCCGGTTTGTACGTTTTCATGGAAAAACGAGTTCGGAGTCGAAGATGGAGCAGTGAAGTGCAAGGGCTAGTCGCTACTAATCCTAGGATGATTCCAAAATGGATGTAGTAGGAGTAGTGCCTTCGGTTCCGTTCGAACCCAGGACGGACTTGTATGGATGAATGCTTTCGGAACATCGTCAGGTGGACGATGAGCATTCTAAGTGAAACGTTCTAAAAAGGTAACGCTTAGCCTCAAGCCTCATCAACCGGGAATGACTGAAAATCAGGGGTTATGCAGCAAGGCTAGGTGGGTAGCGCCCATTAGGGTGAGGTCATCCCAGTCTAGTTGTCCCTTTTTATTCGGCTTAGTGGTGCGGTTGTTGATCCCAACCGTAGGGTGATCTTACTCGGGATTATCCAGTAAGGGGTAGTCCCGGTCTTGTGTTGCAGGGGTCGGGAGTGATTCTCGGTATGCTGATCTAGACCAGGTACCGTGATAGGTGGTACCCCAGTACCTAGTCATTAGTAGAAAATCCAATATCCCTACGCGCCCGTACGGTTGTGATTGTGCCCAACTATTGCTGAAATGTGAGATGCAAGCATTTCAGCTAGATTCTATTTTACTTTCTATAGACACTATTATAATATCAGAGAATGTTGATAAAAAGTGTTTTAGTTATCGTAAGGTAAACACCCGACATGTTTATTTGTGGCGCGGTCTTACGAGATGCTTTTGATTTTCAAAAGAATTTTGAAACTTTAATAATCAATTTGAGTGTGGTTTTCTCACATTGTTATTCCAGACTGACTCGGGTGTTATTTAACTATAATGCTCGGGTCAAACCGAGTATTATAGAATACATGAAAGGATGTTGTGGAGCTTAGGAGATGAGCTGGGTGGAGATATGTACTTCTGTATTTGTGTTAAATATTCCGTCGTGTATTCAGATTGTGAGGAATGGTTATGATTACTGTGTATTATGTGTTATGTATACTCTAATGATGTAATGTATAAACAGATTTGTTTTTGTCTAAAGATCATTTATTATCTATTATATTTATTCCGCTGCAATGGTTAGATTCTAATGTTGTTTCTATTTTCTTATTCTACCTCTTTCTTCTTCAACCCAAATGGTTCGTATTTCCGCATCTTGAGTTGAGTGATGGAGAATAGTGTCGATTCAAGGTGTATGGAACTGCGGGTTGTTATAGTGCACCTACTCGTATTCTTGAGCATGGTACAAAGTGACTCCGCGATAAAGTTATTAACTTGTTAAGGTCCATCGGGGAGAAGACCCAGTGGAGAGTACATAGAAGCTTGAGGAGAAGATCCGAGATACTTGTCTAGTATTATTTTCTGATACGTTTCCATTTTAGTTAAATAAATAAAACTACTTATGTATTTAGGTTCTAGCTTAGTATACCCCATAGGCAGTGAAAATTGGATGCAAGGAATGGTTGCAAACGTGTGATATGACATTTTTTGGATGATGGTTGCTAATAGATATATTTATAAATTGATCCTTGAACGTTAGAAAGATATATTCTCGAGTTAGCATACACTAATATCATCAGTTGTTTTATTTTACTAATTTATATGCATATGGTTATTGCATATGGATTGAATGGATGTGCATACATATATAATTTCTAGGACATTTACATAAGATGTTGTGTACATTAGGATACATGACATAAACACTTGCATTTTAAGAGGTCAAATATATAAGGAGGCCGCTTAATTTTTTGTATTATTATAGGTTAATATGAATTTCATGCCTACTAGTAAATATTGCATTAGAAATTTGAAACAAGGACAATGATTTCCAGTAGTTGATGGATGAGTAGATGATTGTAAGTATTAACTACCGTATGTACGAGTTGCCATTTTTCGTCCTTAGAGATTTCGGGGATGAAATCCATTTAAGGTGTGAAGAATGTGACACCTTGCAAAAATTAATAAAAATTCAATAAAAGATATTAAATTAAATATAATAAAGGTAAAAATGGAATTTTCACAAATGTCTCAATTTGTCACAAAACTTGCACCTTTGCTTTCATAGCGATTTTTCAAATAATTTTCATATACAATGTTTTGTAATTGGAGCCCGTATGAAAAAGTTATCAATGCTTAAAAGGTTTAGAATTAAAAATAACTAAATATATAATTTAGAAAAGAAATATTAAAAAAAACAAAAGCTCCACTAATCGACACCCCGGTTTGGACCAGTTGACCCTAAGCAATATATTGCCTAAGACCAAGCGGTTTACCGATCGAGCATTCCAAGCTAGGGTTCGGTTAGGCCGAGCGACCTATATTTTATAATTTTTGATCCAACGGTTAACGTTAAATTCATACCCCTATAAATAGACCCGTTAGCTAGCATAGAGAACTCTAATTTAACACCGATCGTACCAAAACTCCATCTTTTCCAAAATCCAATTCTCTGTTCTCTCCAAATCAATTTTCTTCAACATTAAAATGTTTGCAAAATAAATTCAAAGATTAGAGAAGGATGAGATATCAAATCAAATCAAGGAGAGATGGACGAGCTAAATGGGATGATTCCAAATGAATAAAAAAGGGAATAACTTGCTAGAGGTGAGTGGGTTCATTGTTAAATATGATTATTAATTTGTAATTGAGTTTGTTTACATCGTATTTGATCTAGAATTAGGTTAATTTAAATTAGAGATACTGTTCATCTAGAATTTTCGATTAATTAAGAATTTTTAGAAATTTGAATTAGATGCATATGATCCATTTTTGTTCACATTGAATATTGAATCTAGAATTTGAGACATACATACATATATATATATATAACTTCACCTTGTTGACGTTAATTTTACCCTGATTAAACTTGAAATACAATTATACCAACATCATTATATAAATTATTAAAATTGTAATTCGATTAATAATAGGGTTTGCTAATAAAATTATACAGGAAGGAAGAAGAACAATAATACAATAAGTAATATGTAATTAATTAATAAAGCGAATGAAGAAAAATAAAAATTAACAATAACTAACGTCGACAGGTTTACTGAAGTCGGTCGATAAAAAGCGGTCAACCGTTCCAATAATAATTAGTTGACTGGTAAATGGTTTTCAAGCACAAATTGAACCATGGTCTAAAGTCTAGGTTATAAAATTATATATACGCTATTATATATATATAATAATAGACTAGTAGGAAAATTAGTTCCTAATTTTCAACCCTTGGATGCTACAGAAATATGTGGATGTGTACGCAGACAATTAGACCATGTAGTTATCCATTCAGCGAATTTGACATGCGATATAAGGCGGTTCAATCGCGTTGGTGCATTAAGCATAAGGCAATAACGGGAGGTTCCTCGGTGTATACACAATATTGCTGATGGATGCTTGGCGCGGTATAGTCCGGTACTAACGGGAGGTTCCTCGATGGATACGTGGCACTGTTGGTGGATGCTCGATGTGGTGCGACAAGTGGCAACGTTACCATTGAGCTTGAAAACGAATGCAATAGACCCTAAGACCTATTTGATTGCCACTACAGGCTCCTCTCAATCCGTAAGTATGATACGTGTAATCATAAATTTGGGAACGTAGTCCCAATGATGATAATGTATGCGATCCTATACTAGGAATAGTTCCATAGGTTATTAGTCGATACGTAGTTGTTTGGAGGTTCGATTAGTTGTTCGATCCTAAGTGTAAACCCTCACAAGATGTTTGGTGTAGGTGTACGTAGAACTACATTCCTTAAATTAATGAAACTGATCTTAATAAGTAGTAGATAGACACAAGTAGGATATCATAAGTTACATAGATTATAAATAAAGTCAGTTGCATGTGATCACTATATATTAATGATGTAAATCATTCATAATATTTTTATCTGACTCACTTCTTTCCTTTTCCCTCCATTACGGAAGGACATAGCAGTAGGTTATTGGTCTAGATATAGTACGTGGAGATATGAGCTTGGCGTTGACATTTCTTATCACTTATCATCACTCTCATGTAACTATTTATCATACTCGGTATAATTAGACTATACGTAGTCTTTCTATAAATTCTAGATTATGACTATGTATGTTTTAAGATTGTGATTTTTGAGATGATTATTTTCTGTATTTGTATTTTACCATCTTCTGTTGAAAGATTTGAAAGTGTAGAATGTCTTGAATTTATTCTTATATTCTTTGTCGATGTAATGTATAAAAAAACTGATAGATCATACATCTTGACATGGCGCGAGTCCGAAAGTCATCCTAGACTTTGGATCGGTGTGTCAGAAAGTGCAGATTGTCACATTATCAGTGAGGGAGATACCGAAGGATTTAATTTAAAAAATGTATCTTTAAGACTCTCATTAGATTCATCTCATGGTCATTCAATGAATCTCCGATGTTAGCAGACATGAAGAGACACAATAGCAATCCATTGACTCATACATTGTATAGTGAGCTGTAAATCCCCATGTGGGAATAAAATCAAGGGAGAAATATTTATTGAAAAATAAGGAAGCAAGCGAGTTGGCAATGTTTAATGATAAGCTAACTGCACTTCTAAATGATATTTCAACTGCATCTGCCTCAATAAAAGAGGAGTGTTTGAGATTGAAAGAATAGAGGTTAATAAAGGTTAAAGATCTAGGAAGCCCGGGTTCAACAGCTACGGACTGTAACATCTTCCACTTGGAGGCTCAAAACTAACGGCTATGGATGCTGCAGTCATCCATAATTATTAATCCTCGACGACCAAATATGGTGATGTTAGATACATTGATATAACAAAAACACATGGATATGTAAAAAATTTAAAATTAAAAAATAACTTTCACATTCCATTTTAATTCATTTCAACATTCATTACATAATCCCCACACGAGAACCACGTTTAGAGAAAATATAATTATTACAACATACGCCAAGAACGACATATGAAAATGCCCCCTTGGATGATAGAGTATATAACTAGGCAATTAAACATCTTTGCCTTTGCAACAAAACATAGTAGAATCAAAAATAGAAAAGAGCTCTAAATAGCTATCATGCCTCTTACATGTCTCCGGAAGCTTATTCGTCTAAAGAGGTACCTGAAAACCTCGACTCTCAAACTACTCAAAATTAATTGAGCACCCAAGAGTTTAAGGAGGAAAACATAAACTTCGAGTCTGACATAAAGCTCGGTATGAATAATAATCTATCATCTTAAACCATTTAGATACCTAGTGAGATCACTCCACTTGACGGTATCCTAAGATTTTATAAAAGCATATATTGTGCTCCTGCATCCACAATGGTTAAAATATTGTAATATAAAATAATACGATCATATGCAAACAAGTAACCAATTTCTGGATTTCCAGTCCCCATTCATCTTTGACCAATTGTCTCATTATATAGTTTCTAGTATCATTATTAACCTAACAGTTTTCATAGGCCGACTAATAACCTATTTAATATTTATGGACTCCTTATCTGATTTATTAGCTTTCATAGGATCATTAAGAACCTATTGGCCTCTGCCAGTAACTTCATTGTTTCATAGGTTCTACCTAAACCTATTGTTATCTTCGACAACTTCGTTCCCTCTTATCCTAGCTTTCATGGGTTGACTAGGAACCTATTAACTATTGTCAATAACTTAATCCGACTATAGTTTTCAAGTGTTCACTACAAACCTATTGGACCTTGCTAATAACTCAATCTAATCATAATTTTCATAGGTTTACTATGAATCTATTGACCATTGTCAATAACTTTTCCTAAACATGGTTTTCATGGGTTTACTATGAACCTGTCTAACGGACAATCTCTTTAGAAAATATTCTGGCATCCTATATTCTGGTCTATCTGACCTTCTGGATGCAATTCTACTCGTTCAGGAATTAATTTAATTTATATTCACTACCGGGTTATCCTAGCTGGTTATTTTGCCCTTCCCTAAAATACAGTCGTGGGTCCTTACAATGTGTGAGTCTACACACACACACACACACACACACACACACACATATATATATATAAGGAAGTGAATATAATAACATGATAATACCAACACTCGTGGTTTAATATCCTTGAAATCATTTTATATAAAACTCGGTTAATCCCTTTAACCTATTAATCAAGGAAAACTTCTTCAAAAACTCCATACTTAAAATCATTTCAAAACTCTTTTATTATGCCATGAATTTCCTTGAAATGAGATTGAGTTATTTGTTTTGAAAACTAAGGCTTTCGAAACCTTAAAACTTTATTTCCGAAACCCTTAGATAACCTCTTTCGAAAGCATTTAAATCTTCTTTTCAAAAAACTAACATATACCTTTCGAAACACTTTAAACATATCTTTTGAAACCCTCAGCTCAAACCTTTCGAAAGTACTAAAGCATTACTCATTGACTCTTAGAAGCATAGCTTCGAAACCAATGAAAGTATCATTTCGAAACCATTGGGTTCACTTTAGAACGTATTGTATCGGGGTCTATATGAATACAAACGAAAGTACTCCTTTCGAAACCTTTAATCTTTACACAAAATTATTTGGAGAAAAACCGATAGCTTCAGAACCATTCTTTCGAAAGCTCAAAGCATTTAAGTAAAACACTTGAAGGTTAGCTTTGAAACCCTTTTTCGAAGCCATTGCCTTCGAAACCCTTGACTCTTTCGAAAGCTTTTGGAAGTGGCTTAGCACAGGTTTAAATAAAGGCTACCCTCGAAAGTATTGATGACTTTAATACCTTCGAAAGGCATACACTACAAGAAAACTGATTTTTTGTAGCGCCCAAAAACCGCCACTACGTATTTTTAGTGGCGTTCCGATAATCGTTACGAAAAAACAAGCCACTAAAAATCCTCGAGTATTAGTTGCACTTTTTTAAACGCCACCAAATTTGTTTTTTTGATAGCGTTTTTATAACGCCATAGAATTCCTTTTTTGTAGCGCCTATTTACCGCCACCGAAAATGTTTTCTCCTCCATGATACTTTTTTATGGCGTTATCTAAATTTTTTGTAGCGCCTGTTTAACGCCACCGAAAGGGTTTTCTCCTCCACGTTACCTTTCATGGCGTTATATACATTTTTTGTAGCGCTTAATAAACGCCAGCATAAGTGTACTTGAGTTTTTAATCACTCTTTTGTAGCGACATTTTAACGCTACCAAAATAAATAATATCCAGTAGCGTTTGTTTCCCTCCACCTGCTACTCCAGATTTACCCCTGATCTAGCATCCAATTATATAATAACAGAATACGCAAGCACATACACTTTTGAACACAATATATTAAACAACTACAAAATACGTATACGCATTGAAGATCCACAAGATACATAGACATTCATACATCCACATACATAGGTGTCGACAAAAAGCTACCCGTACACATACACAACCAAACTACCATAAGTGTCATAACCGTACATATACATCTGAAATAAACGTCTGAAATAACCAAAGTACCGAGCAAAACCTGTACCACCATAAAAACCTGAACTACTTGTCATTGCTGATGTCTTCAAAACCTGAACTACCTGTCAACAAAGAACAGAACAAAAGAGTGAGAAAACAAAACCTGAACTTAAAACTGCATCACTAACATTCCACCACAATCCATACATAACTCCTCACCATCAATTATTTTCCCTCCCCTGAACCTGAACCACCAATCACAATCATTCAATCACAATTCGAATATAACACCCCTACTTATGTAATTTTATCATTTTACCAAAAATCTATCTGCACTTTAGCTGCTAGCATTCCTAATGTATATATATAAAAAAATTATATACCTTTCATTTTGACTTAATAATGATTTTTTCCATTGGCCAAGCTATGGGAACGCCAAAGCAATCATCCATGCACGTCAGACCCGATGTTGGTCTCCATATCTCTGCATCTGGAACTATCACCAGTTCAATCCAAACTTTTACAGCATTATGTCCCAATGGACGACAATGGACCGTCGTTATCGGATCAGTTGATGCAATACTTCCTTCAGCCACTACGTCTGCTCCACCCAAATCGATCAACTGGCATTTGGCATCCTTTTGCATGGTCGCAATCGGCTGAAAGAAAAGAGATTATTATGCACAATGTATACATGCACATTAAATAAACTTTCATACACGGTTAACTTCTTCAAATTTGAAAATTAATACTTACATTTTGCGATTTATTCATGACCATATGTGCGGATTTCATGGGAGAATTCACAACATTTTCAGTATCATCACGACTCTCATCTAGTTTTTCTTGATTAGCTTCTACTTTTGATCTTGGCCATGCTACTTTCCTACCAACTGCATCTCCAATGCACGACATATTAGATGTGGGTCGCCACAAATAAGCATCTTTATTTACTACTTTGTCCACCCAAATCACAACAGCAGACGGACCGAGTGGAATACCATTAACAGTATATTTTGGATCAGTGGCGTGGATTCTTCCTTCGGCAACTACACCTTCACCCTCAGTCCAACCGTAAATCTTGCAAGTGTCTTCGATGATGCTGGTACTCTAAAAATGAGAAGTGAAATTCAAGACTTTAGTATGCTATACAAAAACAACGAATATGTGTTAAATTTTTATTCAGATGGGGGGTGTGCTCGCTGCATTTTAGACATCAATAAGCTCGCAGCATATTACACTAATATACTTAACGTGAAAAAAATTACCGTACTGGCTGCACTACAGTTCAACCGTGTTCGCAGCGGGACCTTGATGCAAACTGATGGCCAAGCAACTACCTTATTCTTAGCGTCTGCTAAGACTGCCATTTCAGGTGTAGGCCTCCATAAATAAGTATCTGCTTTATCCACTGAATCTATAACAACGCTCCCAGCATTTGGTCCAAGACGAATGCCATTGACAACATCATCTAAGGTCCATGGACAACAGCCTCCCATGGGCAACAACTCCAGAGGTTCCATCCCAATTCAACAGCAAACATACTTCGTCGTCGCTCTACAATTAATCAACCGAAAATTAAATCAATTACTGGATTAAAAAATTAAAATATAAATTTCATTTATTGAGTAATATAAATATTATTTTTACCGAATCAGGTGAGTTCCTTCTCGAACTTTCTTTACCCTGCAGCGAAGCACGAATATAAATTAATATTTTACGAATATAAATTAATTTCCAAAAATTTACCTTCTGGTCCATCAGAGTCTGTATCATTCCCTTCAATTCTGCTATTTCCTCTCGACACCGAGACACTTGTTTATCTTTGGACTGGGCCAAAGCTAGCTTGGTTAAAGTGCAACCCCTACCCAATGCCCTTAACCGTCCCGGTTTATCTTGTCCCAGTGCATGTACAAGAGCATCTTTTCCAATATCAGTCTGTGTCGAGCCGGATTGGGATAGGCTACCATATTTTTTGATCTCCTCCTATATAAATAAATACACATAGATAATGTACAATGGTAAAAATATCATAGTTTCAAAAAAAAATATACCAATAAAATTAAAAACAATTTTACAATAGTATTCCTAGCTTCCATGTTCACTGGTTCACCATTTTCTTAATGTAAGATCTAATCCACACATCAGCTCTACTTATGGACGATGGATCTACACTTTCTTTTTTCTAAAAATAGAATAACATTAAATTAATAAACTGATAGGTATAAATAATGTTAAATAATGCTATAGTTAATTAACTTACCATGTCTTCGGTCTTTCTAGTGATTCCCCTACGACCGGTTGTATGCGGAATTTGTGTGTACCTAAGAGCTGAATATTTCTCACTTTTTTGCTGAAAATATTGAAAGATGCTAGAATTTAACAACCAAAATCATAAAAAGAAAAACTATCTAATATTTATAATGCAGGGGTAAATATGTATGGTGAGGATTGCAATTTATTTGAAAATCAATTCATCATGGTCATATACTTATTTGGTATTATTAATGTTGGATAACTCAGTGACATATACAACATTCCATATCTACTAATAATATTTATAGATTGAACTAACTTGCAAAGTGTTTTTTTACTTCATTTAAAATGTTCCTGTGCTTGTCATAATGCATTTGTATTTTGTACTGTCATAGGTTCCTGCAGCTAATACCTAAACAGGAACCCTCAGCATCCACCAACACTTGGACTTCACTTCTAAAGAAATTTATCGGTTGCTAACTATGTAGATGGATTTCCAGAAACATGCCAGACGAGTTCAGTAGGAATGATTTACCTTAAACTCCGGACTTGTTTTCTCCTTCACAAACTTCCTCCAATCGGTTATGCTTTTTATGTTCGTAGGTTTCAGTTTAAGTCTTTCCTCATCGTTCTCTGCTTTTTGCAAATTTCGAACCAATTTGCTTTTTGACGATCTCCAAAGTACTCCTATTTGTTGAAATATAGCTTTTCTTTGCCATTCCTCTTCCAATTTAAATCTAATCTGCAACAATACATCAAAACATGATATTAGTAAAATTTATTTAATTTAAATACGACAGATTTAATTAAATCTGAAAGGTTTTTTGAAGTTATTAAAGGGCAATTTCAATTTATAATTGGCAAGAGCTATTTTTCAATTTATCCAGAAGTTATTAGATGGCTATTTCAATTTATAATTGGCAAGACCATGCAATATTAGAAGTCGTTTTCAAAACATATTAGAGTTAGAATGTTAAATAATAGATGCCTGCTTCATACCAGAACCGACTGCCACAAAACTTCTTTTAAGTCATCACTAATATTCCTCCAATCATCAATGGTGTATGGAACCTGCTCCCGCACAAGCGGTCCAAGAAAAGAGTAAATATATCGACCCTTGCCCTACTGGTATACCTAGATCATTGAACTCAACTTCAATTCGATCCTGACTGCATGACGGGAGTCTTTTTGCTTTTACTGGACCTCTACCGCCTCTTTTCTGAGATGTACTTCCGATTTCAGCTTCACTTTGTTTCCCAATTTCCAGCTCGGCATCAGCAGTTTGCTCAGGACGGGTTTCATTTTCTGAGCGGAGTCCTTCATTTGGGTCAGAGGGGATATCATCTAGTGGTTGTTCGTCTTCTTCATTGTGAACAGTGGCTTGCTTCTTAGCATTGTCTGGTTGTTCTTCTATTTCATTTATACTAGCTGGAACTTTACGTTTTCGCTTTGACTGTTTGTTCTTAGCTTTGACTGTTTGTTCTTCAGCCTTTCTCTGCAAGCGGGTACGTACAGATGTTGTAGACATATTTTTCTGCAAGTGACAGAAAACACAATATAAACCAATAAGCACATGTAAACAATAAGCAGCGATAAATATTAACAAACAACACTTAAATATCATCAACATGTAGCTGAAAAGAGATGTGGCAGTTTGCAAACCAAACAAGCAGGCCTAAAAGCCTTGAGATGATGAACAGATTTGTAATTTTATGAGAAAATGTACATGTAATGCAAACAGAATTGATAAGAACACTACTCATTATCAAGCAATATATGCAAACAGAATTGATAAGAACATATAATGCTTTGTCTATGGAAGTATACAAAGATCAAAACACAAAGAACAAAAATTGAATGGTACATGCATTTGCAATGGATTAGAAAATTAAATGGTGCAAACTAACAGCCATTCGCAACATAAAAAAAAAAGCATTAGTGCAACAAATGAACAACAATCACTAAAGAAAATCAATACAGGTTCAATGAAATTTCCAAATAGCCCGGATTTAATATATAAGTTCAACCATCACTAAAGCAAATGAACAACTATGCTCAAGTAGAACATATAATCTACTCAATTATGCCCTCGCAATCCTCTCTAACATAGCAAACATCTTCATCATCCGCTTCAGTTATTTCATCTTCCACCACTTGAATATCTTCCTCGATGCAATCGTGCTCCTCTATATCATTAAAACTTCTTGATGGTGCTTTCATTACAACTTACCAATTAGAAACATCGTTCTCTCTTGAATAAAATACTTGTTTTGCTTGAGATGCAAGTATGTATGGGTCTCGTGAAAATGATGCTTGATGTAAATTAACAAGAGTGAACCCATCATCATCAACTTTTACTCCATTTCCTTTATACGTCCAACGACACTTGAAAACTGGAATATAAAACAAATGATAATCTAATAAAATTATATCTGTCAATATTCCATAATAAGTGACCACATCAACCACTTGGGACATATCTTTAGCACTTGCTCTACACATAGTAGTTGCATCAAAAGTCACCCCACAATTCTGAGTTTCTCTCCCTAAATCTTTTACATGAAAACGTTGCTCGTTGATGATATATCCTTTGAAAGACATGGCATCATCCTTCGGACCATAAGCAATCCATTTTAACATGTCATTATGATCCTTGGAGGTAATAGGTATCTACAACAAATTTCATTTAGCATGTAGATTTATATAGTAATATTGATAGTTGAACGAGAATATATTTGAAATCTAACTAACCTTCCTTTTTATCCAATCGACAAAACTTTTTGTATGTGTTTCCCAAAGTAAGGTCGCATTTTTTGTCATGCATTGGTCTGAATTTTCTAATTCCTCCAAATGCAAACTAGTATTGAACAATTGATTATAAGTTATATATATCATTGCGAACACATCAAAATATTTAAAACAATATAACATAAACTTACTCTATAAACGGTTCCACCACGGACATATTCATTAACACAGCTAAATGAGCACTTTCTTTCTCATTAACTGGCAATTTAATTCTCTTCGATACTGAAACTGGACGTCCCTCTAATATTCTACTACTTTCATAATCTTCATTTCGAGCTCCTTTCTCCTCTATATGTCCTGATTTCTTCAAAAATTCATTGAAAAACAACATGCATTCTGTTGCAAGATACGATTCTGCAATACATCCCTCTGGTCGTGCATAGTTTCTGACATAATCTTTGAGTGTCTTCATATATCTTTCGAATGGGTATATCCATCGAAAATGAATAGGTCCACACATTTGTGCTTCTTTTCCAAGATGAATGGATAAATGTATCATTATATCAAAGAAAGATGGTGGAAAAAAATTTCAAGCTCACATCAAACGTCAATAATTTCAACATTGATTTGTTCTACCTTCTCTCTATCAAGAACATGTTGACATAATTTGTTGAAAAAAGAACATAAGCGAATTATCGCTTTTCGTGCCTTCTTTGCCATGAACCCTCTCGATGCTACTGGCAATAAATGTTGCATTAATACATGGTAATCATGTAACTTCAATCCACTAATTTTGCAATCCAACAACGAAATCCGATTTTTTAAATTTGAACAGTAGTCATCCGGTCCTTTGAAATCATACAGTCTTTTGCAAAATATTTTTCTCTCGGATTTTGACAACATATATGGAGCCGGTGGAAGATATGTTTTATTCCCATGAGGTTGTGTATGAAGCTCACTTCGAATTCCCCAATCCTTTAAATCCTTTCTACAGTTGGTTCCATCTTTGGATTTATTTCCATGCAACATTGTGCCCAATAGGCTTTCACCAATGTTCTTCTCCACATGCATCACATCTAAATTGTGACGTAATGGAAGTTTCTATAAAAACCAAAACAATAATGCATTATTGGGTTTTCTTGTATTAAAACAATGAAAAATAAATAAATTAACCACTAACCTCCCAATAAGGCAAATCAAAGAAAATTGATCGTTTTTTCCACCTTGATAGCTCTACTTCTGTAGAATTGTTAGTATCATCATATTCATCTTCTTTATCATAGACATGCTTTCTCTTCTTACTTTTCTCCTCTATTCCTTTTCCAAAATCATTTGGATAATCCTTCAATAATGCATAGATGTTTCTCCCAGAAAGCATTCTAGGAGCACCATCTGTCTCTATGGTATTATCAAACAATGCCTTTTGTTTCCTCCGTGAATCTGAAGGAGGTAGAAATCTTCTATGACCCATGTAGGCGAACTTTCGACTATGTTTCAACCAACGAGAATGGGTATTGACACCACATAATGGGCAAGCTTTTTGCCCTTTCACACGACATCCAGCAAGATTTCCATAAGCCGGAAAATCATTAATCGTCCATAACAAAATTGCATTCAGTTTAAATAAAGTTTTACTAAATACATCATAAGCTGTAACTCCATTAGACCACAAGTGATGCAAGTCTTCCACCAAAGGCGCTAAATATACATCAATATCATTCCCGGGTTGCTTCGGGCCTGGAATAAGTAAAGTTAACATAATTTTTCTTTCTTCATACACAACATAGGCGAGAGATTGTATGTCACAAGCATTACCGGCCAACAACTATATTTCGAACTCAACATGGAAAATGGATTGAATCCATCTGTAGCAAGACCAAGCCTAAGATTGCGTGGATCAGATGAAAAAGATTTATACTTTTCATCCACCATTTTCCATGTCATAGAATCCACGGGATGACACATTTTTCCATCGTTACTTTTATTATTAAAATGCCATCTTAATTCTTCAGCCATCTTTTGAGATTTATACATTCGTCTAATGTAACAACCCGCATATTTGTCGATTTTTATATTTAAATATCTTATTTAAATATTTTACCGATACTCGAAATTTAGTCCGAAAAGCTACTTTTTGCATACGGTCGAATTAGGACTCGGGACCACTCCCATTGAGTTTAAAATGCCGTTTGCGACCTTTTTGAGTATAAGCTTCGATATGTTTGGAGAAAGTTGATTTTTGCTACTTTTTCACTTTGGGTTTGGGTTTGGGCTCAGCCCTATGTTTAACTTATACTCAAATCTGAGCCACTCCTCCCCATTCACCCTCACTTTCTCCTCTTTTCAGTTTTAAAACATCAATGGTGGGAGAGATGGGAAATTAAAACTCCAAAACCCTAGTTTCATTTTGCAAATCAAGCTCTAGCTCCAAACTAATAGAAGAACCCATTGGTAAGCTTCTCTTCTTCTTCTTCTTCTTCTCCAACTCATTCTCTTATCAATTTCAGAAATTCCTAAACCTAATTTAGGAAATGTTTCTCTTGTTAGCTTAGAATCAAGCTTCTTGAGTTGGATTTGAAGAGTGGTCGATTCTCTTTTGCTTTCAAGCTTCTTTTTCAATTGCTTGGGTTCAAAGGTGAGATTTTTATCTCACATCTTAGTCTATAACTATCTTCGATTGTTAGGTATGAATTCCTAACACCTATTCGTGTGCATTTGCTTTTGGTTTGGATTGATTTGGTGAAAATCCCAATTTTTAGTGTTTTGGGTTCAAATCTTTAAAAATCTTAACTTTGATGTTTGAATGTGTTTTGGTTATGCATCGAAGAGCTTATAGGGCCGGGTAGTCGATGGGCATAATCCCTTAGCGCCGTTGCTCGAGAGAATGCAATTTGGTTGAGGTTGGACCTCATTTGGATGGGCTGGGAAGGGACTGGCAACAGGTCCGGTCGACCGAGCCCTGCTGCCGGCCGACCGAGCCCTGTTGCCGGCCGACCGACCTGCTGCCAAGTGGATAAGCACTTCTCTGTTTAAGGTTTGGTCGACCAATTACAGGGTTCGGCCGACCGACTTGCTTCCCGAGGAATTTTGAGAACAGGGTCCGGTCGACCGAGCTCTGTAGCCGGCCGACCGACCTGGTGCATTTTTGCCTATTTCGCCTAGTTATTTGAATTTCCAACTTTAATCGATTCGTATTGTTTCCTATGTGTTGTTATCATTTGTTATGACTTTGATGACTCCTTTTTAGGGATTTTTGAATATCCATTTTGATGGATTCTTTATCGGTTTCGTTGGATTTTTATTCACATCTTCGTATGTGAATTTTAGTGATTGATTGTTCCTACAATCTTCTTCGTGATTTGTCACTTTAAAAATATAAAGGTTTCTATACTAGTAGTAAATATCAAAACTCTTTCTTCAAATGATTTCAACTCTATTTTAGTACAAAGCTCGTTTCTTGAACCGTTTTCCAATCTATTAGTATATACAAACCTTTACCTCATTCGCACGAGAAATCTAATTAAACGACTTAGTAAAAGGAGTGGTATGAAACGCTTGCGTTTACTTCGTCGGTTAATTCTTGGACTTGTTCGATTGAATCTCTTGTGACAATTTTATAGTGGAGATCTACAGTTTGTTCGTAAATATTTGAGTTAAGCAAGTGGTTATGGGACATGAAGCTGAACTCATATATTTACTAGCTTAGTGTAATTGACACTTCTCGTTTATCATGACGATCATTTTTGTGATTTAGACTAGCAATGTGCGATGTCTCTTTGTTTGCGAGGGAGACTAAACCCTGTTTTGTGGAGTTTCAACTCAAATTGGTGGGGTAGCAACCCAAGGTCTTCGGGCCGTTTGTGGAGCTTCAGCTCAATTTGTGATGGTTAGCAACCATGGAATTAGCGTTCCGTTTGTGATACACATGTTGGTGAGCTTTATGCTCCCGTTTGTGATAGGTCTTCCCCCTTTTTGTGATTTCTGGATATCTTGAGATGATTTCTAGGATTTGTGTTTCACCAATTTTCGTGATTTCTATTGATAAGATTTATCAATATTTGTGCATTGGTGAATTTGTGTGTCTTTGACTTTTGTGATTGACATTGATACAATTGTCAATATTTGTGGTTTGATGAACGAAATAAGGAGTATGACATTTCTTTGATTCTTGTGTAGATTTTGTGATATTGATTAATCTCTTGTTGATTTTCAATTACTTATATATATCACAGCTTGGCATTATGATTATTATGTGTTTAGTCATATCTCTTACTCTATATTGTTTCATCTGATATTTATAGCTAGACCGATCCGTTTATTATTTTCTTATTAAATAATACTCGGGTCAGACCGAGATGTTACAGGTGCTTCTGCTTGACTTCTCATCCGGGATCATTACTCTGACTTTTGGCTAACTACTTAGATTAGTAGTTTATTTTTTTGTATACACTTGAGATATAGACTCATAGTTGTATTCTTTTGTATAGCACGTGTTGCTATCCTTTTGTATTATTGTGGATCTTTTTGACCACTACTCTGATATACACTTTCATGTGTTAGTTATATATTCATATCTTCTTCCGCATTTGTGATATGAATTATCTGTGATTGATTTGTGTTATGCTTATTCTATATTTGTTTCCGAAGATTATTATAGCCACTGTGTAGTAGCTTTGTGTTTGTATCGGTATGTCGGATTTTCCTCTTGAAATAAAATGCATGTTATACTATCTGACATATCGGTGCTCGCGCAAAGCAATTACACGGATGGTCGCTCCTCAACAGCCTTATTCTCCGTGCTAGTTGACAGCATTACACCGTAGTGTTCTTGGCTAGCGTGGGTATAGAGGTGGGGCGTCACAGCTTGGTATCAGAGCCAAACTTCGGAACAATATGGAATAATATAACAAGGATCATCGTCCTAAGTCCATCTTAGGAGTCGTGCTTTAGGATTTAATTCGAGTCTTCGTACCGATTCATCCTATTTTTCTTATGATTCCTTGTTTATCTATCAAGATTGCTTGATATTCAATTTGGTGAATAACCTTTTTCTTCTTCTTTCTTTCTAAAGAGAGAGAAATGTCTAGACCAGGCCGCCCCAGAGCCGTACCTTCTAGCACTCCACCCCAAGATGGAGTTTTTATGACTGCTCAACAGCTTCTTGATTTAGTGACAAATGCTCAAGCAGCTGGAGCTAACCCGGAACCTACTTACCCAAAGTCGGGATTTGCACGCTTGTGCAGCGATTATACTAATTTGGGTGGGGAGCCATTCAAAGGTTCCGAAACTATTATTGAAGTACAGGCTTGGCTAAGGTCATACGATCGAATCTTTTCTCGCATGAATCTTATTGACCTTCACCGAGTTCAGGTGGCCTCTAGTATGCTCCGAGAAAGAGCATTGGACTGGTACGAACTTCTTATTTCTGAGATTAATGAAGCGGATCTCACCTGGGAGCAATTCCGAGAACGCTTCAAGTTGAAATTCGTACCAGAAGCTGAGAAGGTGACTTTGGCTCGCCGTTTTATAGACCTTGTTCAAGGTGAATCTTCCGTGGCAGATTATATCGCGTCTTTTGAATCTCTCTCCAAATATGGGGTTGAATACATCAACGCCCCATTGAAGAAAAATCAGAGGTTCGTCTATGGCTTAAACAAAAATCTCAAGAAGCCATTACTTCTAAAATTAGAAGTTTCTTTCGACCAACTCATTGATATCGCTCTTCGTCTTGAAGAGGCGGATAGGGAGAATGATGTTGAAGTAGTGGGTTCCAAACCAAACTTCAACAACAACAAGAAAAGGCCCAGTAAATTCAAAGGCCCTTATCCCAATAAGAAAGGGAAGCAAGCGACCTCCGTGGCAAAGACTTCTTCCTTTGGTCGTGGGGAGTGCTATAATTGTGGTTCGAAGGACCATTATGCGAACAAGTGTCCCAAGTCTATCTCTTGTCGCTACTGCAAAGTCCCGGTCATGTTATATCTTCATGCCCCAAGCTTCAGGGCAAGAAGGAGGGAAAGCTTAATGTTGCTCAAGCCCCTGGCAACACATCTCGTGGCCAAGGTATTTCTCATTCTATTCTGGATGGAATTATTTTATTTCATGATCATCCTATTCGAGTTCTTTTTTATACGGGTGCGTCCTATTCTTTTATATCAAAAGAACTTGTTGATACTTTTTCTTTGGATGTTTTGTGTTTAATGACTTCTTTGAGAATTGCGAATCCGGTTGGTGGATCCGCAACAATCAGTTTATTGTGTAAAGATGTCGAGATTATTTTGTGTGATTTTTCTTTCCTAGCCGATTTGCATGTCATGCGTTATTTAGGCTTTGGAATGATTTTGGGAATGGATTGGCTTAACCGTTATGAAGCTCATATCTTATGTCCTGAGCGGGCTATTCATCTTCGACATCCCCAATCTGTTAATCAGGTTTCTATTAATCTTAAAGATTCAGATTCCAGCTTGGTTGCATCTTTATATTCTTTAAATCCTCGTGATGACGATGATGATGATGAGGGTGGTATTATTTCTCTTATTCACGTCGTTCGTGAATTTTCTGACATATTCGAGCCCGTTTTAGGATTACCACCTAAGCGAGCAATTGAGTTCAGAATTAATCTCATTCCTGGAGCTCAACCTATCACTCGCCCTCCTTATTGTATGTCCAATAAAGAAAATGAGGAGATGCGTAAACAATTATCCGAATTGAAGACGAAGCAATTTATTCGCTCCACTTCCTCGCCTACGGGAGCTTCGGCTATTTTTGTGAAGAAATCCGATGGTACACTTAGGATTTGCGTTGACTACCGCAAGCTTAATGATCTTACTATCAAAAAGAAATATCCTTTACCTCGGATTGATGACCTATTTGATCAACTTAGTGGTGCTAGAGTCTTTTCGCAATTAGACTTAGCTACTGGATTTCATCAGCTTCGTATTGCAGAGGATAGCATTCCTTTGACATCGTTCCATACTCGTTATGGATCTTATGAATGGCTTGTTATGCCATTTGGTCTAACGAATGCTCCGGCTTATTTCGTTGACCTTATGAATAGAGTTTCCACAGGCTTCCTCGACCGGTTTGTTCTCATCTTTATTGATGATATTCTTGTGTATTCAAAAACCAAGGAGGAGCATGAAAAACATCTTCGGATTGTGTTGGAAACTCTTAGGAGTAATCGATTAAAAGCAAAATATTCTAAATGCCATTTTTGGCAATCTCGTGTGAAGTTTCTCGGTCATATTATTTCCGAATCCGGAATTTCCATGGATCCTTCAAAGATTGAAGCGATTCAAGATTGGAAGAGACCGGAGAGTGTGACAGAGATTCGTAGTTTTCTCGGATTGGCGGGCTATTACCGCCGTTTTATTAAAGACTTTTCTAAGATTGTCGTGCCTCTCACTAGCTTAACGAAGAAAGGTGTTAAATACATTTGGTCGAACAAATGTGAAAATTCTTTCCAGAAATTAAAAGAACTCCTTTCTGATGCTCCTATTCTTGTTATTCCCGAGGGGAATCAAGATTTCGTTGTTTATACCGATGCTAGTCGCGTTGGTTTGGGTGTCGTTCTTATGCAAAAAGAACGTGTTATTGCTTATGCTTCTAGGCAATTAAAGCCTGCCGAGACTAGATATGCCACATATGATTTAGAGCTCGCGGCTATTGTTTTTGCTCTTCGGATTTGGCGTCATTATCTTTTAGGAGAGAAATTTGTTCTTTATACCGATCATAAGTCTTTGAAGTATTTATTCTCTCAAAAGGAACTTAATTTGCGTCAACAGCGTTGGCTCGAATTTCTTTCACCATATGATCTTGATATTCTTTACACTCTCGGTAAGGGTAATCGTGTCGCCGATGCTCTTAGCCGAAAACAACAAGCTGTTGTTTCTATGATGATATCCGAATGGAACGATCTCGAGATCTTATCCACTTGTGAGATTCGAGAGCGCGTATCCGATTTATGCTCATCATTTGTTTTATGTAGCCTTGAGGCTCATCCTTCTCTTTTAGACCGCATTCTTGAAGCTCAAAGGCTAGATCCTTAATTGGCTCTTCTTGGCCAACATATTAAGGATAAAATTGATATTGAAGGTTTGAAAGACTTTGATATCGATTCTCGTGGCGGCATTCGAAAATTTGGTAGACTTGTCGTGCCAAGTATTGGTGATCTTCGTAAAGATATTTTAGAAGATTCTCATCATTCTAAATTTACCATTCATCCCGGTAGTAGTAAAATGTACGCGGATATGAAGTGACTTTATTATAGGGAGGGAATGAAACTTGACATCGCTAACTTCGTTAAGCGTTGCATGACTTGCCAACTCGTTAAGGCCGAGCATCAAAGGCCCGGTGGGTTATTGCAACCTTTAGAAATTCCAATTTGGAAGAGGGACCAAATTTCCATGGATTTTATAGATGGCCTTCCCCGTTCTCGTTCGGGTCATGATAGCTTATGGGTGATTGTTGATAGACTTACTAAATCTGCCCATTTTATTCCCGTTCGGTCTAACCGAACCATACCTCTTTTGGCCAAACTTTTTATTAAAGAAATTGTTAAATTGCATGGAGTTCCTACTTCTATAGTTAGTGATCGTGATCCATTGTTTACTAGTGGATTTTGGAAGAGTCTTCAAAAAGCTTTGGGAACGAAGCTTAATTTTAGCACCGCTTATCACCCCCAGTCCGATGGACAAACCGAGCGTGTGAATCAAACTCTTGAAGATCTTCTTCGTGCATATGTTCTTGATTTTGGTGGAAGTTGGGAAGATCATATTTCACTAGTTGGATTTTCCTATAATAATAGATTCCAATCTAGTATTGGTATGGCACCTTTCGAGGCACTCTATGGAAGGCCATGCCGATCTCCTTCTTGTTGGCTTGAGGCCGGTGAGAAGCTGGTTTTAGGTCCAGATTTTATTCGTGATTCCACAGAAAAGATTGATCTTATTCGTCATAGGATGAAAGAAGCCCAGAGTAGACAAAAATCCTATGCCGATAACCGAAGAAGGAGGTTAGAAATTTCTGTGGGAGATATTGTGTTCATTCGTGTGTCACCTATGAAAGGTGTTGTACGTTTCAGTCGATTGGGAAAATTAGCGCCTCGATATATTGGGCCATTTCCTATCACGAACGTATTGGTTTCATGGCTTATCGCCTTTTATTGCCGGCTTAATTTTCTGCTATCCATGACGTGTTTCACGTTTCTCAACTTCGGAAATGTCTTCGAGATTTCGATTCTGTTCTTGAGCCCGGTGTTGTGGAAGAAATTGAAGTTTCGCCTAATTTAACTTATGAGCAGCATCCTATTCGAATTATTGCTTCGGAGGTCAATCGTCTTCGAAATAAAGATGTTCCGCTTGTGAAAGTTCAATGGTCTTCAAATCCTAAGGATTGTTCTTGGGAGTCTAGAGAGTTCATCGAGCGATCACATCCGAACTTACTTTCCCATGCTCTTTGAGGTGAACTTCTTATTTCAAACTTCTTTTGTGTTGAATATGCTTTTATGGTTGTTACTATATATCTTCTTCTTAAATATTGCGAGGACGCAATTTCTTTAAGGAGGGGAGTCTGTAACAACCCGCATATTTGTCGATTTTTATATTTAAATATTTTATTTAAATATTTTATCGATACTCGGAATTTAGTCCGAAAAGCTACTTTTTGCATACGGTCGAATTAGGACTCGGGACCACTCCCATTGAGTTTAAAATGCCGTTTGCGACCTTTTTGAGTATAAGCTTCGATATGTTTGAAGAAAGTTGATTTTTGCTACTTTTTCACTTTGGGTTTGGGTTTGGGCTCAGCCCTATGTTTAACTTATACTCAAATCTGAGCCACTCCTTCCCATTCACCCTCACTTTCTCCTCTTTTCAGTTTTAAAACATCAATGGTGGGAGAGATGGGAAATTAAAACTCCAAAACCCTAGTTTCATTTTTCAAATCAAGCTCTAGCTCCAAACTAATAGAAGAACCCATTGGTAAGCTTCTCTTCTTCTTCTTCTTCTTCTCCAACTCATTCTCTTATCAATTTCAGAAATTCCTAAACCTAATTTAGGAAATGTTTCTCTTGTTAGCTTAGAATCAAGCTTCTTGAGTTGGATTTGAAGAGTGGTCGATTCTCTTTTGCTTTCAAGCTTCTTTTTCAATTGCTTGGGTTCAAAGGTGAGATTTTTATCTCACATCTTAGTCTATAACTATCTTCGATTGTTAGGTATGAATTCCTAACACCTATTCGTGTGCATTTGCTTTTGGTTTGGATTGATTTGGTGAAATTCCTAATTTTTAGGGTTTTGGGTTCAAATCTTTAAAAATCTTAACTTTGATGTTTGAATGTGTTTTGGTTATGCATCGAAGAGCTTATAGGGCCGGGTAGTCGATGGGCATAATCCCTTAGCGTCGTTGCTCGAGAGAATGCAATTTGGTCGAGGTTGGACCTCATTTGGATGGGTTGGGAAGGGACTGGCAACAGGTCCGGTCGACCGAGCCCTGCTCCCGGCCGACCGACCTGCTGCCAAGTGCATAAGCACTTCTCTGTTTAAGGTTCGGTCGACCAATTACAGGGTTCCGCCGACCGACCTGCTTCCCGAGGAATTTTGGGAACAGGGTCCGGTCGACCGAGCTCTGTAGCCGGCCGACCGACCTGGTGCACTTTTGCCTATTTCGCCTAGTTGTTTGAATTTCCAACTTTAATCGATTCCTGTTGTTTCCTATGTGCTGTTATCATTTGTTATGACTTTGATGACTCCTTTCTAGGGATTTTTGAATATCCATTTTGATGGATTCTTTATCGATTTCGTTGGATTTTTATTCACATCTTCGTATGTGAATTTTAGTGATTGATTGTTCCTACAATCTTCTTCGTGATTTGTCACTTTAAAAATATAAAGGTTTCTATACTAGTAGTAAATATCAAAACTCTTTCTTCAAATGATTTCAACTCTATTTTAGTACAAAGCTCATTTCTTGAACCATTTTCCAATCTATTAGTATATACAAACCTTTACCTCATTCGCACGAGAAATCTAATTAAACGACTTAGTAAAACGAGTGGTATGAAACGCTTGCGTTTACTTCATCGGTTAATTCTTGGACTTGTTCGATTGAATCTCTTATGACAATTTTATAGTGGAGATCTACAGTTTGTTCGTAAATATTTGAGTTAAGCAAGTGGTTATGGGACATGAAGCTAAACTCATATATTTACTAGCTTAGTGTAATTGACACTTCTCGTTGATCATGACGATCATCTTTGTGATTTAGACTAGCAATGTGCGATGTCTCTTTGTCTGCGAGGGAGACTAAACCTCGTTCTGTGGAGTTTCGACTCAAATTGGTGGGGTAGCAACCCATGGTCTTCGGGCCGTTTGTGGAGCTTCGGCTCAATTTGTGATGGTTAGCAACCATGGAATTAGCGTTCCGTTTGTGATACACGTGTTGGTGAGCTTTATGCTCCCATTTGTGATAGGCCTTCCCCCCTTTTGTGATTTCTGGATTTCTTGAGATGATTTCTAGAATTTGTGTTTCACCAATTTTCGTGATTTCTATTGATAAGTTTTATCAATATTTGTGCATTGGTGAATTTGTGTGTCATTGACTTTTGTGATTGACATTGATACAATTGTCAATATTTGTGGTTTGATGAACGAAATAAGGAGTATGACATTTCTTTGATTCTTGTGTAGATTTTGTGATATTGATTAATCTCTTGTTGATTTTCAATTACTTATATATATATCACAGCTTGGCATTGTGATTATTATGTGTTTAGTCATATCTCTTACTCTATATCGTTTCATCTGATATTTATAGCTAGACTGATCCGTTTATTATTTTCTTATTAAATAATACTCGGGTCAGACCGAGATGTTACAGGTGCTTCTGCTTGACTTCTCATCCAGGATCATTACTCTGACTTTTGGCTAACTACTTAGATTAGTAGTTTATTTTTTTGTATACACTTGAGATATAGACTCATAGTTGTATTCTTTTGTATAGCACGTGTTGCTATCCTTTTGTATTATTGTGGATCTTTTTGACCACTACTCTGATATACACTTTCATGTGTTAGTTATATATTCATATCTTCTTCCGCCTTTGTGATATGAATTATCTGTGATTGATTTGTGTTATGCTTATTCTATATTTGTTTCCGAAGATTATTATAGCCACTGTGTAGTAGCTTTGTGTTTGTATCGGTATGTCGGATTTTCCTCTTGAAATAAAATGCATGTTATACTATCTGACATATCGGTGCTCGCGCAAAGCAATTACACGGATGGTCGCTCCTCAACAGCCTTATTCTCCGTGCTAGTTGACAGCATTACACCGTAGTGTTCTTGGCTAGCGTGGGTATAGAGGTGGGGCGTCACAGCTTGGTATCAGAGCCAAACTTCGGAACAATATGGAATAATATAACAAGGATCATCGTCCTAAGTCCATCTTAGGAGTCGTGCTTTAGGATTTAATTCGAGTCTTCGTACCGATTCATCCTATTTTTCTTATGATTCCTTGTTTATCTATCAAGATTGCTTGATATTCAATTTGGTGAATAACCTTTTTCTTCTTCTTTCTTTCTAAAGAGAGAGAAATGTCTAGACCAGGCCGCCCCAGAGCCGTACCTTCTAGCACTCCACCCCAAGATGGAGTTTTTATGACTGCTCAACAGCTTCTTGATTTAGTGACAAATGCTCAAGCAGCTGGAGCTAACCCGGAACCTACTTACCCAAAGTCGGGATTTGCACGCTTGTGCAGCGATTATACTAATTTGGGTGGGGAGCCATTCAAAGGTTCCGAAACTATTATTGAAGTACAGGCTTGGCTAAGGTCATACGATCGAATCTTTTCTCGCATGAATCTTATTGACCTTCACCGAGTTCAGGTGGCCTCTAGTATGCTCCGAGAAAGAGCATTGGACTGGTACGAACTTCTTATTTCTGAGATTAATGAAGCGGATCTCACCTGGGAGCAATTCCGGGAACGTTCGAATTGAAATTCGTACCAGAAGCTGAGAAGGTGACTTTGGCTCGCCGTTTTATAGACCTTGTTAAAGGTGAATCTTCCATGGCAGATTATGTCGCGTCTTTTGAATCTCTCTCCAAATATGGGGTTGAATACATCAACACCCCATTGAAGAAAAATCAGAGGTTCGTCTATGGCTTAAACAAAAATCTCAAGAAGCCATTACTTCTAAAATTAGAAGTTTCTTTCGACCAACTCATTGATATCGCTCTTCGTCTTGAAGAGGCGGATATGGAGAATGATGTTGAAGTGGTGGGTTCCAAACCAAACTTCAACAACAACAAGAAAAGGCCCAGTAAATTCAAAGGCCCTTATCCCAATAAGAAAGGGAAACAAGCGACCTCCGTGGCAAAGACTTCTTCCTTTGGTCGTGGGGAGTGCTATAATTGTGGTTCGAAGGACCATTATGCGAACAAGTGTCCCAAGTCTATCTCTTTTCGCTACTGCAAAGGTCCCGGTCATGTTATATCTTCATGCCCCAAGCTTCAGGGCAAGAAGGAGGGAAAGCTTAATGTTGCTCAAGCCCCTGGCAACACATCTCGTGGCCAAGGTATTTCTCATTCTATTCTGGATGGAATTATTTTATTTCGTGATCATCCTATTCGAGTTCTTTTTGATACGGGTGCGTCCCATTCATTTATTTCAAAAGAACTTGTTGATACTTTTTCTTTGGATGTTTTGTGTTTAATGACTTCTTTGAGAATTGCGAATCCGGTTGGTGGATCCGCAACAATCAGTTTATTGTGTAAAGATGTCGAGATTATTTTGTGTGATTTTTCTTTCCTAGCCGATTTGCATGTCATGCGTTATTTAGGCTTTGGAATGATTTTGGGAATGGATTGGCTTAACCGTTATGAAGCTCATATCTTATGTCCTGAGCGGACTATTCATCTTCGACATCCTCAATCTGTTAATCAGGTTTCTATTAATCTTAAAGATTCAGATTCCAACTTGGTTGCATCTTTATATTCTTTAAATCATTGTGATGACGACGATGATGATGAGGGTGATATTATTTCTCTTATTCACGTCGTTCGTGAATTTTCTGACATATTCGAGCCCGTTTTAGGATTACCACCTAAGCGAGCAATAGAGTTCAGAATTAATCTCATTCCTGGAGCTCAACCTATCACTCGCCCTCCTTATCGTATGTTCAATAAAGAAAACGAGGAGATGCGTAAACAATTATCCGAATTGGAGACGAAGCAATTTATTCGCTCTAGTTCCTCGCCTTGGGGAGCTTCGGCTATTTTTGTGAAGAAATCCGATGGTACACTTAGGCTTTGCGTTGACTACCGCAAGCTTAATGATCTTACTATCAAAAATAAATATCCTTTACCTCGGATTGATGACCTATTTGATCAACTTAGTGGTGCTAGAGTCTTTTCGCAATTAGACTTGGCTACTGGATTTCATCAGCTTCGTATTGCAGAGGATAGCATTCCTTTGACATCGTTCCGTACTCGTTATGGATCTTATGAATGGCTTGTTATGCCATTTGGTCTAACGAATGCTCCGGCTTATTTCGTTGACCTTATGAATAGAGTTTTCAAAGGCTTCCTCGACCGGTTTGTTCTCATCTTTATTGATGATATTCTTGTGTATTCAAAAACCGAGGAGGAGCATGAAAAACATCTTCGGATTGTGTTGGAAACTCTTAGGAGTAATCAATTAAAAGCAAAATATTCTAAATGCCATTTTTGGCAATCTCGTGTGAAGTTTCGAGGTCATATTATTTCCGAATCCGGAATTTCCGTGGATCCTTCAAAGATTGATGCGATTCAAGATTGGAAGAGACCAGAGAGTGTGACAGAGATTCGTAGTTTTCTCGGATTGGCGGGCTATTACCGCCGTTTTATCAAAGATTTTTCTAAGATTGCCGTGCCTCTCACTAGCTTAACGAAGAAAGGTGTTAATACATTTGGTCGAACAAATGTGAAACTTCTTTCCAGATATTAAAAGAACTCCTTTCTGATGCTCCTATTCTTGTTATTCCCGAGGGGAATCAAGATTTCGTTGTTTATACCGATGCTAGTCGCGTTGGTTTGGGTGCCGTTCTTATGCAAAAAGAACGTTTAATTGCTTATGCTTCTAGGCAATTAAAGCCTGCCGAGACTAGATATGCCACACATGATTTAGAGCTCGCGGCTATTATTTTTGCTCTTCGGATTTGGCGTCATTATCTTTTAGGAGAGAAATTTGTTCTTTATACCGACCATAAGTCTTTGAAGTATTTATTCTCTCAAAAGGAACTTAATTTGCGTCAACAGCGTTGGCTCGAATTTCTTTCACCATATGATCTTGATATTCTTTACACTCCCGGTAAGGGTAATCGTGTCGCCGATGCTCTTAGTCGAAAACAACAAGCTGTTGTTTCTATGATGATATCCGAATGGAACGATCTCGATATCTTATCCACTTGTGAGATTCGAGAGCGCGTATCCGATTTATGCTCATCATTTGTTTTATGTAGCCTTGAGGCTCATCCTTCTCTTTTAGACCGCATTCTTGAAGCTCAAAGGCTAGATCCTGAATTGGCTCTTCTTGGCCAAAATATTAAGGATAAAATTGATATTGAAGGTTTGAAAGACTTTGATATCGATTCTCGTGGCGGCATTCGAAAATTTGGTAGACTTGTCGTGCCAAATATTGGTGATCTTCGTAAAGATATTTTAGAAGATTCTCATCATTCTAAATTTACCATTCATCCCGGTAGTAGTAAAATGTACGCGGATATGAAGCGACTTTATTTTTGGGAGGGAATGAAACTTGACATCGCTAACTTCGTTAAGCGTTGAATGACTTGCCAACTCCTTAAGGCCGGGCATCAAAGGCCCGGTGGGTTATTGCAACCTTTAGAAATTCTAATTTGGAAGTGGGACCAAATTTCCATGGATTTTATAGATGGCCTTCCCCGTTCTCGTTCGGGTCATGATAGCTTATGGGTGATTGTTGATAGACTTACTAAATCTGCCCATTTTATTCCCGTTCGGTCTAACCGAACCGTACCTCTTTTGGCCAAAGTTTTTATTAAACAAATTGTTAAATTGCATGAAGTTCCTACTTCTATAGTTAGTGATCGTGATCCATTGTTTACTAGTGGATTTTGGAAGAGTCTTCAAAAAGCTTTGGGAACGAAGCTTAATTTTAGCACCGCTTATCACCCCCAGTCCGATGGACAAACCGAGCGTGTGAATCAAACTCTTGAAGATCTTCTTCGTGCATGTGTTCTTGATTTTGGTGGAAGTTGGGAAGATCATATTTCACTTGTTGAATTTTCCTATAATAATAGCTTCTAATCTAGTATTGGTATGGCACCTTTCGAGGCACTCTGTGGAAGGCCATGTCGATCTCCTTCTTGTTGGCTTGAGGCCAGTGAGAAGCTGGTTTTAGGTCCAGATTTTATTCGTGATTCCACAAAAAAGATTGATCTTATTCGTCATAGGATGAAAGAAGCCCGGAGTAGACAAAAATCCTATGCTGATAACCGAAGAAGGAGGTTAGAATTTTCTGTGGGAGATCTTGTGTTCATTCGTGTGTCACCTATGAAAGGTGTTGTACGTTTCAGTCGATCGGGAAAATTAGCGTCTCGATATATTGGGTCATTTCCTATCACTGAACGTATTGGTTCCATGGCTTATCGCCTTTTATTACCGGCTCAATTTTCTGCTATCCATGACGTGTTTCACGTTTCTCAACTTCGGAAATGTCTTCGAGATTCCGATTATGTTCTTGAGCCCGGTGTTGTGGAAGAAATTGAAGTTTCGCCTAATTTAACTTATGAGCAGCATCCTATTCGAATTATTGCTTCGGAGGTCAAACGTCTTCGAAATAAAGATGTTCCGCTTGTGAAAGTTCAATGGTCTTCAAATCCTAAGGATTGTTCTTGGGAGTCTAGAGAGTTCATCGAGCGATCACATCCGGACTTACTTTCCCGTGCTCTTTGAGGTGAACTTCTTATTTCAAACTTCTTTTGTGTTGAATATGCTTTTATGGTTGTTACTATATATCTTCTTCTTAAATATTGCGAGGACGCAATTTCTTTAAGGAGGGGAGTCTGTAACAACCCGCATATTTGTCGATTTTTATATTTAAATATTTTATCGATACTCGGAATTTAGTCCGAAAAGCTACTTTTTGCATACGGTCGAATTAGGATTCGGGACCACTCCCATTGAGTTTAAAATACCGTTTGCGACCTTTTTGAGTATAAGCTTCGATATGTTTGGAGAAAGTTGATTTTTGCTACTTTTTCACTTTGGGTTTGGGTTTGGGCTCAGCCCTATGTTTAACTTATACTCAAATCTGAGCCACTCCTCCCCATTCACCCTCACTTTCTCCTCTTTTCAGTTTTAAAACATCAATGGTGGGAGAGATGGGAAATTAAAACTCCAAAACCCTAGTTTCCTTTTGCAAATCAAGCTCTAGCTCCAAACTAATAGAAGAACCCATTGGTAAACTTCTCTTCTTCTTCTCCAACTCATTCTCTTATCAATTTCAGAAATTCCTAAACCTAATTTAGGAAATGTTTCTCTTGTTATCTTAGAATCAAACTTCTTGAGTTGGATTTGAAGAGTGGTTGATTCTCTTTTGCTTTCAAGCTTCTTTTTCAATTGCTTGGGTTCAAAGGTGAGATTTTTATCTCACATCTTAGTCTATAACTATCTTCGATTGTTAGGTATGAATTCCTAACACCTATTCGTGTGCATTTGCTTTTGGTTTGGATTGATTTGGTGAAAATCCCAATTTTTAGTGTTTTGGGTTCAAATCTTTAAAAATCTTAACTTTGATGTTTGAATGTGTTTTGGTTATGCATCGAAGAGCTTATAGGGCCGGGTAGTCGATGGGCATAATCCCTTAGCGCCGTTGCTCGAGAGAATGCAATTTGGTCGAGGTTGGACCTCATTTGGATGGGCTGGGAAGGGACTGGCAACAGGTCCGGTCGACCGAGCCCTACTCCCGGCCGACCGACCTACTGCCAAGTGCATAAGCACTTCTCTGTTTAAGGTTCGGTCGACCAATTACAGGGTTCGGCCGACCGACCGACCTGCTTCCCGAGGAATTTTGGGAACAGGGTCCGGTCGACCGAGCTCTGTAGCCGGCCGACCGACCTGGTGCATTTTTGCCTATTTCGCCTAGTTGTTTGAATTTCCAACTTTAATCGATTCGTGTTGTTTCTTATGTGTTGTTATCATTTGTTATGACTTTGATGACTCCTTTTTAGGGATTTTTGAATATCCATTTTGATGGATTCTTTATCGGTTTCGTTGGATTTTTATTCACATCTTCGTATGTGAATTTTAGTGATTGATTGTTCCTACAATCTTCTTCGTGATTTGTCACTTTAAAAATATAAAGGTTTCTATACTAATAGTAAATATCAAAACTCTTTCTTCAAATGATTTCAACTCTATTTTAGTACAAAGCTCGTTTCTTGAACCGTTTTCCAATCTATTAGTATATACAAACCTTTACCTCATTCGCACGAGAAATCTAATTAAACGACTTAGTAAAACGAGTGGTATGAAACGCTTGCGTTTACTTCGTCGGTTAATTCTTGGACTTGTTCGATTGAATCTCTTGTGACAATTTTATAGTGGAGATCTACAGTTTGTTCGTAAATATTTGAGTTAAGCAAGTGGTTATGGGATATGAAGCTAAACTCATATATTTACTAGCTTAGTGTAATTGACACTTCTCGTTGATCATGACGATCATCTTTGTGATTTAGACTAGCAATGTGCGATCTCTCTTTGTCTGCGAGGGAGATTAAACCCCGTTTTGTGGAGTTTCGACTCAAATTGGTGGGGTAGCAACCCATGGTCTTCGGGCCGTTTGTGGAGCTTCGGCTCAATTTGTGATGGTTAGCAACCATGGAATTAGCGTTCCGTTTGTGATACACGTGTTGGTGAGCTTTATGCTCCCGTTTGTGATAGGCCTTCCCCCTTTTTGTGATTTCTGGATTTCTTGAGATGATTTCTAGAATTTGTGTTTCACCAATTTTCGTGATTTCTATTGATAAGTTTTATCAATATTTGTGCATTGGTGAATTTGTGTGTCATTGACTTTTGTGATTGACATTGATACAATTGTCAATATTTGTGGTTTGATGAACGAAATAAGGAGTATGACATTTCTTTGATTCTTGTGTAGATTTTGTGATATTGATTAATCTCTTGTTGATTTTCAATTACTTATATATATCACAGCTTGGCATTGTGATTATTATGTGTTTAGTCATATCTCTTACTCTATATCGTTTCATCTGATATTTATAGCTAGACTGATCCGTTTATTATTTTCTTATTAAATAATACTCGGGTCAGACCGAGATGTTACAGGTGCTTCTGCTTGACTTCTCATCCAGGATCATTACTCTGACTTTTGGCTAACTACTTAGATTAGTAGTTTATTTTTTTGTATACACTTGAGATATAGACTCATAGTTGTATTCTTTTGTATAGCACGTGTTGCTATCCTTTTGTATTATTGTGGATCTTTTTGACCACTACTCTGATATACACTTTCATGTGTTAGTTATATATTCATATCTTCTTCCGCCTTTGTGATATGAATTATCTGTGATTGATTTGTGTTATGCTTATTCTATATTTGTTTTCGAATTTTATTATAGCCACTATGTAGTAGCTTTGTGTTTGTATCGGTATGTCGGATTTTCCTCTTGAAATAAAATGCATGTTATACTATCTGACATATCGGTGCTCGCGCAAAGCAATTACACGGATGGTCGCTCCTCAACAGCCTTATTCTCCGTGCTAGTTGACAGCATTACACCGTAGTGTTCTTGGCTAGCGTGGGTATAGAGGTGGGGCGTCACATCTAAACCTCGGAATGATTGGGAAATATCTCAATACTTTAACTAGAACACCTTGTATAACCTCTTCAATATCTTGATTTTTATTCCATCTCGAGGAACCACATTTTGGACAACTTTCTAAATTTTTGTATTCTTTTCTGAAAAGGCAACAATCATTCTCACAAGCATGTATCTTTTCAAAACCCACGTCGAATGCTTTAAGAAATTTCTTAACTTCATATAAGGTTTTGGAAAGCACGTTATCCTTCGGCAGAAATAGATGTTGCACAGCTAAAAGCTTATCAAAACCACTATCGGACAAGCCAGTCTCGCATTTAAGATTATACAAGACGGTGATGGCAGATAATTTTGTGTGATCTGTGCAACCAGGATATAATGGAGTTTCTGCATCTTCCAAGTTCTTGACTAACTCATCCTCTTTTCTTCGAGAATCAACATCGTCTTTATCATCATCAAAAAAATCTTGATTCAAAAAATCTTCATCTTCATAGTGAATCATCTTGAATAGTTCATATACGTCAAACGTATTTGTTTTATTCTCTACATTTATCTCTTCACCATGGTTAAACCATACACCGTCAATGTATTTAGGATCCATTCCTTTTATAATTAAATGTTCAACGATGATTTGGTCATCATGACGACTAAGATTCCGACAATCCTTGCAAGGGCATAAATTTTTTTCTACACTTCTTACATTCCTCTTTGCAGCATGCACGAAATTCATTGCTCCTTGTCGGTATTCTATACTAGTTCTATGAAAGAAGTAAAAAAAAAAAGTGAGCTTTAGTATTAGATTATATGTTCTAATTCTCAAAATACATATTAAGTTAATCATGGTTTTATCACCTGTTTAAAAAAACCCAGCCTTTTTCCATTATCGACATTTGAAGGCAAATAAGTTTCCAATCTTTGACGTATAAATTGGTTATCTGTTGTAATCAAAAAAATAACTAGACATTGAAGTACAAATACTTGTAGCACTACTGCATATAACCATGGTGGTTTAGTAGACAAAGGCAAAGAATACTTTTCCAAAAATATAATTTTTACACTTATATTTTGCATTTAACCTCAGATTTACATGTATTTATAATTAATCCATGCATGAATTCAAAGCCTAAGTCTAGCAAATTATAAAATTACTGCATATAAATTCAAAGCCTCAGAATGTACAAACCAACAGTTTCCTCTTACCAAACCAACAGTCAACTTCACCGCCTCCTCTTCACTACCTCACATCCACACAACTGACATATTTTCAGTGCCTGCCACTCCACAAAAGACTATTTATGCTTCAACATTTACCACTCTCAACCATCGAGCCAGCCAATACCCAATCGCAAACAAACCCGCGACCTCCATCAAAGCTACTTGAACCCACCAAATTCCCGAAACACGCAACCTCAACCTCCTCTCAGCAAGCAACCATTGATTCACTGAACCACTTCAACAGAACATTCATACACTCAAAGAAATCAAAGCAGATATCCCAACAGATCATTGCAATTAGGATTAAATCAACCATTTCAGTAATAGTTTAGGAAAAAATACGAAAATAAGATGCATTCAAATTCATATAAAATCCAAATAGAATCACAAAGTCGATTTAAAAGATTCATATCTAAATATACCTAATCGATTTAAAAGATTCATACCTAAATATAGCTAGATCTGCTGGCTGCCGCGACTCGATGTTGAGCAAGGGGGAAACGACGGAGTTGACGATGATACTTGAGTGCGATGAAAATTTAACACGATTAAAAGGGGAAATTTTTTTTCTGAAGAAGAAAGCAAATTAGGGACGAGAATTTTGTTAAGTACAAGAGTAAAATGATAGGTTACGTTTATTTAGTTCGCGCGGACTCTTTTTTTTCGAAGCGGGAAACGTGAATTATTTTTTGCCACGTTTATATTATTTGGTAATCTATCTTTTGTTGCATTTACAATAAAACGCCACCGATTTTTGCAACTATAAATGGTTTTTCTTGTAGTGATAAGATAGGCAGCAAAGTCTCGACTAGGTTGAAACCACCCTTTTCGAAAACATTTGATCTATAAACAAGGAACTCATTCGAAAGCTCCGCTTAGACAAAAAGGCGACAACATATCCGATAGCAAAGGTTTCGACTTGGTCGAAAGTATTCTTTTGAAAACAAGGCAGACGCTTATCTTCGAAAAGCGAAACAAAGGTTTTGACCCCATCGAAAGCAATGGTTTCGATACGATGTCTTCCGCCTATCTCCAATCCACTACGTACCATCATTGTGATACCTTATGTATTGGTTTCGGCTTTGGTAGGTTTCGACTTGGTCGAAGCGGAAGTAATGGGTCGAAAGGTGCTTCTGAAAGAGGAGGAACTCACTTTTTTTGGTAAAAACCGATTTAATGCCAATTAAAGCAAACATTTTATTAATAACCTGCCTACTTGTAAACATTTGGTTAGTTGTCGTAACTTTTCAAATTCTTTACACAAAACTATCTGTTGCATAATTTCAGATCTAAACATGAATTAATTTAACAAACCAGCCCTTCATTAAGCAAAACCAATAAAACACTTAAGTCCTTCATGTAAAATAATTTTATTTCCATAGTAAATTACTTAGGAAAAATCTCAAAAAATAATAAAATTCATTTTCAATAGTTGTCTAACATACAAAATTTCCAGACCCAATTTCTTTATAAAATAAATGAAATAAATTTTTAAATCCAGTTCATTCAAATTTTCCTTTGGAAATTCATAGTAAATTTTCCATAGCTTGGAAAATTAGAAAAATCGAAACCCATCTCCAAAATCATATTTTACATGATATAAAATTTTTCTCATGGCATTTGAAATCAATTATAATCGGTTTTACCCTTAAAACCGTGTAAAATGATTATCTAATATTTTGCTTAAATCAAACATAGAAAAATTCAAGCATATCATTAATAAAAAATTATCTTAATGTTGAATTTAATCTTAAATTCGAAAACAAATGATCAAAAAACAAAATAGAGATGATTTAGATTATTATTCATCTTGATTAGGATAATGGACTTGAGATTTGATTGAGATTAATTTCTCCTAGCTTAAATCCTTAATTTTAAATTGATTTTTCTCCTAATGACCGACTTTGCTCTTCTTTCGTTTATGGCTTTGTGAAATGAAAATAAATGTGAATGGATGTTAAAGCTGTGAATACATAAGGGTGCGACTATTTCCTATTAAGCCCTTATGTAAATTAATTAGACTATAAACCATTCTTAAGGCCATTTAAATAATTAAGCACGACCCTTAATTTATTTTCAAATCTCAATCCCCTTATCACTTTAATTATTTACATTATTTTATTTAATTTATCTAATTAAATCACCTGAATAATGTTATAAAAAATTAGGGGTGTTACACAAACAGAACTAGGACTATAAGAGAGAATCAAACCGAACCGAAGAAGGCTCGTGAAAGAAGTTTACATGATAAAGAAGATGAAAGGTACTTAGCAAAAGAAGTTTCTCATGTATCTGGAGAGTTTTTAAGGGTGGAACAACAATAGTAACTAAACGAAGGGAGAAGCTTTGAAATGTAGAACTTCAACTTTATTATTTGTCGCAGTAATTTACTATTTTCTTATTTCTATTTTTATGATTGACTTGTGTTTATAGGTTTGTTTTGGTTTTTACTGAATGATATATTATCATTAATTCCTTGAATTTAAGTTACATTAACTATGTGCCGCGCACGTGCAGTGAACATTTAAAAAGTAAAACTCAATTATTTACTTTGCCGTTTCTTTCCGTTCGCTGCTCCATGTCGGATACAGTTGCGTCAGAAACGGAAAATATCCGTGCATTTGCCCCCAATTTTTTTCGCTTCTTATATTCTAGGTTGCCTTGGCAAAACGCGAGAACAAAATAAGTATACCCTCGACTCTCGTCGGCTATCAACACATTCGCCTGATATAACCCATCTTCTTCTCTACCTCTCTTTCACTTTATATAAACCCTAAATCTCCAAATGTCTAGAGAATCAAGCCCGGAAATCGACGATGAGCTCTTTAATGAAGTATACGGCAAAGAATACACTGGCCCATCACGTGCAACAGGTGGAAGTTCCCGAAACACAAGCAGCAAGAGGCCTCACATCGAAGAAGAGAAGAATGGAAAAAGCGATGACGACGAAGATATGGCGCTAGATCCAAATGCGGTTCCTATTGATTTTACTAGCAGGGAAGCTAGAGTTAGGGAGGCAAAGGCGAAAGCGATGGAGAAAAATTGGAAAAAAAGGAAGGAGGAAGAGTTTATTTGTAAGCTTTGCGGTGAATCTGGGCATTTTACTCAGGTAATTTTTGTGGCAGTAGACTTTTTTTGTATTTGTTTAGGTCAAATTAACTATTTATGGCCATCAGGAAAGGATAATGTATAATGTTTTGGAAACATTTCCGATTATGTATTTGAGTTCGCTTAGTTTTCAATTCACTAAGTGATAACCACCTAGGCTGTGCAATTACAAGTTATTAGAGGAAGCGGTAATACCTTAGACTCTGCATAAGGAGTTTCGGAAGTACATTATGATTTTCATTATTGATTTTGGTAGATTTTTATGAGGTGTTTAATAATTGATCAGTTTTAGAAGCGTAAACTAAGAAACAAAGTCACTTATATACTCACTGAATTAGTATAAAACTAAGATGCATTGAATAAAAACATTATTAAATGAAAAGAACTAAAAAATAATTCAATGAAAACTTTAGTGTTGTAATTTTGGAATTATTTAGGAGAGATTTTTCTTTGAATGGACTTGAGTCGTGAGAAGTGAAACATATATATAAATAGATCAATGTCGTTGAGATATAACATGGATTTAATTATAAGTAATAAATTACAATGTTAAATATATTGAGTAACAAAATACATGTTCATATAACATTGAAATCATCATTAAATTAAATTCTTTTAGAGCGGTAATGGAATATAATACAACCAAGATAACTTATATCTATGCGGTTAAGGACCATCAGATTAAGTGACAAGTGATATGACGCATGCCCTAGATGTGTTCGAATGACTGAGAATCAAAATGAATGCTATGCTTGAATAAAGTACCACTCTTATTATAAAAAGAAAAACAATGATCTATGTGGGTTTAAGTGAAATATAATTTGAAAAACTACCAAAACCCACCGATTTGAATGGTTAAGAAATTAACAAAATTATAGTACATTGGTTATGATAAATTTTATCATAAGTTAGAACCGATGGTCAGAAAAACTTAGAAGAAGAGGTTTCCTCAACAACTCAAAAACCAGGTTGTTCAAATACAATCAGAATCTGTGAATAAAGCTAAGAAGCAGAGCCTAATTATTACCCTAGACGATAAACTTATCTAATGTACATTTATGTATTTGCTTAAGCATGAATATAATCCACTACTAAGTGCAAATTTTCATTACACAATTTTATTAAGTTTCAAAAAAGCTAAACATCCATATTAAGCACAAAATAAAAGCTAGGCATTTATTTTTTGATTTTAGAATAATAAACCATGTTCCAACGTCAATTAATATACATGAAACAACAAAAATCTTTCTATAGAATAGTTGAATTGAAAGTTTGGTTTTTGTCATAAAATCTTATATTCTATGTTTTTCTCAGCAGGATCCATGCATCATAGGTGAAAAGTGTCGCAGTCTACGTCTAATATCGTTAACCCAAACATTTGCAATTGCATCATTGAAAAAAACAATGCATATCGATGCCAAATATTTGCACATAAACATTCGAATAAACAATGTAAGTTGTAGCTTTTTAGTGCAAATAATCATGATTAAATCAAGTAGAAGAATAAAGGTTTTGATTTTAAATTGATTAAATATCAAATTAAGCTTGTGTATAATTGACGAGGAACTTAAGTTTTGAATGCCTAAGAAAAAAGGTATTGGGAAATTAAAGAGAATTTGTTTGTAATATTAGAAATATTGGATAGTTGATGGCTATAAACCATATGTTGTTGCCTAAAAATTTATACTACTTCAATGTTGAAGTGCATATACTATACATCGTTACATTAAAGTCCAAATTTGCACTTAAATATAACATATATTATAATAATTGAAAATGTGCAAACACTTTTACCATAAAAATAAGACTCTGCATGATTTGTTTCAAAGACAGTTAAATGTTAATATTTGTGTTTTTGTTCTGAACTGCGAGTAAATAAAAAAATTTGCACAGTTTGTTTTAAATTACACATAATTCTAAAAAGTTTTGTTATCAATTTCAAAGAGTAGGCAAGTGTAATGCAAATATTTGCACTTAATAGCTAAAGTTTTGTACAATAAGTTTCATTACATAAGTGCAAATATATGCACTGTCTGTGTGTAAATGCAGTTATTTATATTGTCTTTTTCATATTGCAAATGCTACAATAATTAAGTTTTATCAAAACACATGACATAGATTTTGTTGGAAATATTATAAAATCCATAATTTAGTAATGTAAATGTATTTCCACTCCGATGTTCCGAATAAAAGATATAATTTTATATATTTGAATCAATATGGGTGCAAACTGAAATAAAAATTGACTATATCAAAATAGAGACCATGATTCTATTTAGTGGTTAAAGGATATTTGTGCATTTAAGTTTGGTTTTGGGGAATTGTCCCTAATATCCACTTGCTAAATATGTATTACATGGTTGGATATCTTATATGGGTAAAATGTAGCATATCTAACTTATTTCTTACCTTTTGTGAGAAGTAAATAAGAGACAATAATGGTCAAGCTGAAAATTCTACAAAATGCGAGTGTTACTGGTTGGTCTTGATTTTGCTGTAATAATTCGAGTTGATGCTGTTAGAGTTTTCTTATAAAAATTTGATTGTCTTTCTTCATGATGGTTTGACTAAGCGGAGTTAAAAAGATTACATGCAGTCAATGAGGATGTAGAATTTGTTTGTAATATTAGAAATATGGGTTAATTTATGGCTATAAACCATATCTTGTTGCCTAAATATTTATAGTTACTTTTATGTTGAAGTGCATACACCATACATCGTTACATTAAAGTCCAAATTTGCACTTAAATATGCAAACATTTGCACCAAATGAATAAATTGTACAATTAATACAAACTGCAAATATTTTTACCATATAAATTCTGCACAATTTATTTCAAAGACTGTTAAATGTAAATATTTGTGTTTTTGTTTTGAACTGCGAGTAAATACAAAAATTTGCACCGTTTATTTTAAATTACACAATTCTAAAAAAGTTTTGTGATCAATTTCAAAGTGCAGGTAAGTGGAATGCAAACATTTGCACTTAATAGCTAAAGTTTTGCATAATATGTTTCATAAGTACAAATATTTTGCACTGCATGCGTGTAAATGCAATTATTTATATTGTCCTTTTCATATTGCAAATGTTACAATATTAAAGTTTTATCGTAACATATGACATAGATTTTGTTGGAAATATTATAAAATCTGTGATTTAATAATGTAAATGTATTTTCACTCTGATGTTCCAAATAAGAGAGATAATTTTACATATTTGAATCGGTATGGGTTTGAAATAAAAGTTGACCATATCAAATATAGACCATGATTCTATTTAGTGGTTATGGGATATTTGTGCATATAAGTTCAGTATCCACTTGCTAAATATATATTACATGGTTGGATATCTTATATGGGTAAAAGGTAGTATATCTAACTTACTTCTTACCTTATGTGAGAAGTAAATAAGTGACAGTAATGGTCCAGCTGAAAATTCTAATTTTTTTTAAAGCAAAATGCAAGCATTACTGGATGCAAGGATTTAAATCTCAGATTTCAGTCGCATTTCGTCCTGGGAATTCTACATACAATATCTCGTATCGGATGAGGTCTCGGGTGAGATGAGTGTATCTGGGGCGTACATCTCAGGTTGACATGTCGGATTTTAAAGTCCATATCGGACTATCTCGGAGTAAGATAAAAGTCCAAAATTGACATTTCAACAATTTTTATGATAATTGATATTTAAATATGTACTTATTAACATGAATAATTCATAAAAAACGACAATATTATTTTTTAGAAGAGAGTGATTATATAATTGATTTGGTATTTGATTAAATGGATTCTACTGATTTGAATATTAAAAAATAAAAAATAAACAAATGGTCTTCTATTTTTTTGCACTCGTTAACTTTTTTTAGAGAACAAGTGAAAAAATTATTAGAGTGCAATTTCTTTTGGATCCACATAAGAAGTTAAAATAATATATAAATGAAAAACATCTTCGAATGAGTTTTATTGAGATTTATCTCAAATTATGCTTAAGATCTTAATATATTGGATGAGATGAGTATTAAAAAAGATATAAACAAAATTTAACGTCTTCGAATGAGATCATCTATTGAGATTTATCTCAAATTCTGCTTGAGATCTTAATATTTTGGATGATATGAGTGTCAAATGTTACTTGAACAAAATTTAATGTCTTGTTTCGCTAAATCTCGTCACGCACAAGTTCGAAAATGAGACCTCGAGCGAGACCTTGATTGAGATAAACTAGATTTGAAACAGTGACTGGATGGTCTTGATTTTGCTGTAATAATTTGAGTTGATGCCGTTAGAGTTTTCTTATTAAAATTTGATTGTCTTTCTTCATAGTGGTTTGACTAAGCAACGTTAAAAAAGATAACGTGCAGGGAATGAGAATGTGGGATTTTCAGTGACCTTTGGATTTAAGCGCCTTTTGTATTACTATTTTGGTACATGTGGGAATACTGATTAGAGGTAGGTTAACTGGTTATATTTCTCTCTCTCTCTCTCTCTCTCTCTTTCTCTCTCTCTCTCTCTTTTTCAATGTATTGATCACTGTCGACCATATTTTGTATTTGTTGCTGTTCTCTTCTAGCAAAAGTACTTTCTAGTGAACAATAAGGGTTACCAAACATTAACAGCATTATCATCAACAATAACTGTCTCTCTAATAGAAGTATTGTTTTCTAGCCAGCAAGTTGATTAATAAAAAAGTATTTTAAGAATTTTTAGCTACAACGTTAGAAAGGTAGACATTGTAAGATGGGTAATGTGCTATTATAGGTAAAAATAGCTTTATTAGGAATATAGAATGTAAAGAGCCATCACATTGTAAAAGGAATGATAGTAACAGTTATCAAAGAAAAAAGTTAGATTTTACCTATGAGCCTGTGGGTATGTGGCAGATATAGCCAATGATATAATCGTTTGCAAGGGGTTGGATCTCTGTAATATTTAAAGTATATGCTAATTCAATCCGCACACTTGCTTCATGTTCGTAAGCCAAGGTTCGAGATCTTAGTTTCGGTATCGGATTCCGTCTTTTGTAATTTTAGGAATTTCGATCTAGTTCGTAACTTTCGGTTTCAGTTTTGGTTTTGGATTTCATTGTTTATTTTTCATATAGTTACACATTTTGTAATTTATTGAAATGTATAATATATCTTTAATTGGAAAATAAGATATAAACGAACAATACCAATTAACTATAAATAACATTATTTCGTTTCAACCTTTTTTGGTTACTCTATTCATATATTTTGTGATTTCGTATGTTTTCGAAGTTAAAATTTCAGATTTTGAATATTAGTTTATTAAAAACTTAAATTAATCCTTTTTTATATTAAATTTCTTATTTAAAATTTGAAGTTTAGCAGTTCTTTATATTGAAATGCGATTTTGGTCTGGTTTTGTTTCGCTCCATACTGAAATCGAAATAAAATGACTAGAATCTCCAAGTCTTGATATTTCAGCTGAAACGTCAAACCTTGACCTCAGAACATTTTTATACGATGTGTTGCATGAGCAAATACATGATAAATGATTTATAGACGTAAATTGTGCACTCAACTAGTCAACTATTGTACAAGTAATAATTTTCATATGCAAATGATTCAAAACTCAATTTTGTTAGTAAGAAAGTTGAAATGATTGGGGATCAGGTAGTTCCAGATATCCATATTCTAGCAAGTCTATGGCAAATGTTGATGCAGGTATTATGATATCTCTCTGAATCTGCTATGTTTATTTGTTATGACCACCTTGGCTGGTATTAGAACCTCCAGTTTGTTCGGACCCCAGGGTTGCAGAGAAATAACAACCATTAACTATTGTATATGTTTGAACTGTACCAAGTATTCTATAATAGAATATGTCACCACTTGCCACAAATAGCAATACCTTCAGACTGCATGACATCTTACCATGAACCATTGTTTACCTAATCTTTGAAGTGAATATGCTATTTCTGTATTATATTCTCTCCTTTTGTCACAATATTACAGGGTTGTCCATCAACTCTTGGGGCAAGCCAGAAAATGGCAGATTGTTTCCAGAGAGTTCCAGCAAGAGATAAGCAAGTAAGGTCTCTTTTTACTGACAAAGTAATCTGTCAGATTGAGAAAGATGTGGGTTGCAAACTCAAAATGAATGAGAAATTTCTGATTGTTAGCGGGAAAGATGGTTTAATTTTATCCAAAGGCATTGATGCTGTTTACAAACTTATACAAGATGATAAAAACAAAAGCTCTACAAGTTCACATCGATCAAGGTCCAGGTCTCCTTCTGACATACCAAGATCACAATCTCCTGGTCGTGCACCAAAATGCAGATCTCCTGCTCGCGCCCCAAGACCCAGATCTCCTACTCGTCCCCCAAGACCTAGATCTCCTGCTCATGCCCCAAGACCTAGATCTCCTGCTCGCAGTTCAAGATCCAAATCTCCTATTCATGTGAAAAAACCTGTAGGCAGCCATGTTAATAGACATTCTGAATCACAGAAGTCACACTCTAGTATTAGAGATTCTTCCCACCTTCGAGGAAGGTCTTTAAATCAAGACATTGTTGCTAGAGATCAAGTTCGCGGGGATCTTCAAACACTTTCAGGAGATTCACCATATGGTAGGTATCAAATATTACTTACCGACTTAAAATGGAAACCATTTTGTTTCTACATTGACAACCTTCGGTTGTTTTAACATTAATTTCACATAATCTGAACTTGCATTTCAGATGTTACAACTATGATTAAGAGGCATAAGTCCTTTTTAGTGTAACTTACTGGAGATAAGTAAATTTGCATGTTAGCTATGACGAAAATTTCCCATTCCATGCTTGATTTTTGTTAATGCCCGCATATTCTTTAGTCATTGAATTTCTCAAAATTCAACTCTTTTTCAGGAAGAGGTAAGTGCAAGCATAGTGTGTTCAAAATTGAAGTAGATCTCTGCGATTCTGTTCAGAGAGAATTTTCTCAGTGTAGAAAATATTCTTGAAAGTATGCTTATTTATTTAAAGTCCTCTGGTTAGTTGTACTAAATTACATCTGCTTGTATAAATTATTCAAAGCCTATTTACGTGCTCAATATTTGATGCATTATCTTATTCATTTTACTACTTAATTTCACAAAGCATATGCCAATGGTGGATCAAAAGGGCAACTGAGTCGTTCAAGATCACCTTCACACTCTAGTTTTAGACACGATCATAATTCATTCGACGAACACAATCGTAGCCAGGGGATGGCTGAAACCGATAATTGGAATTTGGACAGTCAAGGGAACAAGCTGCAACCTGAAAAGGGATTTCACTATCCTAACCCACAAAATTGGGAAGAAGCAGAACTGGAATATAAAAGGGAATATATGGAAATTAGCAGAATCCGTGACCAAGAAGAAGTCGAAGAGAACTTCAAACATCGCAAGGTATGAGCAAGTCAGTTTCCAATTATCCACCTATTTCTGTGTATGTCCGTCTATTGGTTGATGTTTTTGTTACATTTTGTACCATTGTCTGTGACATTCTGCTTGGGTCACTTTTGTAAATGAATAAATGAACATTTCAACAAAAGTTTTATGGTTCTAATGGGGATCTGAATTCAATAATATAATTTAAACCCGAGTGCGGTATCCATTTTGAATTGTGACATGACAGTGAAAAAATTTACATCAACTGTTCGTATTATATATATTTCCATTTATTTCCCTGCAATTTAATTTGACCAAGAAACTTACATTCCATTTTTTAATGCAATCTAATTTAGGCTTGAAAAACTTGTTATCGTGTTACTTGAATGGGTGTGCTATGTGTTTGCGTCAAAATTGACCACAAACACCCAATAGTCGTGAAAGCACCCGCTCGCAGTCACAAATCACAAATAACAAATTTGTAGATAACAAAAATGATGAACATTCAACAGAAACAGCAGAAAACAAGTAAACGACACAGGATTTATAGTGGTTCGGCGATCTTGCCTACATCCACTTTGAAGTTTTCTATCTTTATTGATTATTCTCTTGGTGATTACAGTGGTTACAGCAAGTTACAATGGATTATAGCTCTGAAACTCGAATGCAACAACGATGATAAGGTGTAGAATTGAATCTGGTAGAGTCTTGGCGCTTCAGAATTCCGATACCCTTTTCTGAATGACCTGAGGCTCTATTTATAGCTGCAGAAGGCTGATATTTCGCCTAAAATCCGGGAAGACCGCTTCTAGCACGTGAGGGGGGCCCACACGCCCGTCCTTAGGAAATTGGGCCCACATTGGGATTGATTCGAAGTAGGGTTCGAATCGATCAAGAAAGCATCCAATCAAGGTGAAATTTAGTGTGGGCATTCTTCAACATGTATATAAGCTCCTTGAAAATTTCATAGCATTTGGACTTGTAGATCTCGAGTTATGATCGATTCAAGATTGCGCTTTCGGTCAACAAGCTTTGTTCGAATCGATTCCCTAGGGTCGAATCGATATGGTCGAATCGACAGGGTCGAATCCATAGGGTCGAATCCATAGGGTCGAATCGACATGGTTGAATCGATAGGGTCGAATCGATAGGGTCGAATCCATAGGGTCGAATCGATAGGGTCGAATCGATAGGGTCGAATGCATATGGTCGAATCCATAGGGTTGAATCCATAGGGTCGAATCCATCATAACTTGAGCATACGAACTCGGATTGACTTGAAATTTGAAACGTTGGCTTTCGTGGCTTTGCTAGTCATGTCCCATCAATTGTAGCTCAATCTGGACTCGGACAAAATTCAGTGATATTCACAGTGAAGCTAAGTATGATCAATCTCTGAGACGAACTGTCCTTTGTTTTCGATCGATCTTTTGGTATCACGGCTTTGTCAAAAAGCGGGATAACATTTGCCCCCCGAAACATGCCTTGCGGTAGGAAGACATGTTTTGTAATGCCATGAGCTGGACGTTCATATCCTGTTGATGTCCTGCAAAGGAAGTTATAGTTTTATGTGACCTCAAATAACGACCGTTCGGGATCAAGATATTTGAGATGAAGTGCGACCGTTCATGGTCAAGCGTCTGACTTCAAATGACGATCGTTCGGGATCGAGCCATTTGAGGTGAAGTGCGACCGTGCGCGGTCAAGTGGCGGACCTCAAATGACGACCGTTCGCGATCGAGCCATTTGAGGTGAGATGAGTTGTGCCGTTCGGGGCGAGTCATGCCTGTTCGAGGCGATTCGTGCCTGTTCGAGGCGAGTTGTGACCGTACGCGATCGTGTGCCGTTCGAGGTCGGGTGCCGTTCGTGGCGAGTTATGACTGTTCGAAGTCGGGTGCCGTTCGGGGCGAGAAAGTGTGCCCAGGAGGGTTTGGTATTATCGATACCAGGCTCACGTTCGCGTGGGTCCCTGGATCGTTTGTCAGGGCGGTTTATCGCCATCTCAGAGCATGCCTAAGAACCGTTCGCGACCCCGTACATGTGTAAGTATCTTAGCCATTTCAGAATTATCTGGATCAAATATCTATTCAACGGATGAATTTTAAAACAGAAATGTCCAAACAAACCAAGTCTAAATGTCCAAATCAAAATGAAACAAAAACAAAGTAAGGATGTCAAAGTGTAAGTTCGCACTACGAAACGGTCAATGATCATTCAGAGCATGCCTGGGGATCGTTCGCGATCTCGTACATGTGTAAATGGTTTAATTGCGTTAGTGGGAAGCCTACGACTTGTCCATCGTTATTTCAATCAATTGATGATCAAACGGTGTCCCGGTTCAGGGCCACCCCTGGCTGATGTAGACGGTGGTCGCTCCGGCTCCACCGCTGAAGCTCGCCTCCTCACATATTGAAGGAGCATACCGTTCCTGATATGTCATTCCACCTCGTCCTTCAGACACCTACAATCATTAGTGTTATGACCATTTAATTCATGAAATACACAAAACTTATCTGATCTTCTTTCGTCAGAAGTTGGATCCCTTCGCATCGGTCTACGATACGGAACCTGCTCTTTGGTATCCTGATAAATTCGCTCCAGACTCTCATTCAGCTCGGTGTAAGTGGTGAATCGCGGCTCCCTCCATTGCCGCTTTGACTTGTCGTTATAATCCTCAGCCTTTCGTTTTTCTTTATCCTTGTTTGAGTCCTTTTCGAAAGGCTTTTTATCTTTAAGCACATAAACTTCTATTCCCTCTCCTTCTCTTTCTGCATTCGCATCCTCTAATCGTAAAAACTTTTCTGCCTCGTTGTAGAATTCCTCTAGATCCACGGGTGGATCTTTAGTCAATGAATTTTTGAACTCTGTGCCGTCAGCTACTCCGGACACAGCTGCCATCACCACCATAGATGGATCTGCTCGATCCACCGAAGCTGCTGCTGCATTGAATCGCGCTAGATAACTCCTCAAGGTCTCTCCGGCTTTCTGCTCTAGGGTTGTCAAAGTCATCACATTTTTGGGTCTTGTAATGTGAACCCTGAATTGTCTCATAAATCTCTCAATTAAACCATTCCACGTTCCGATGGATCCATTCTCCAATTGTCTAAACCACAATGCTGCAATATCCGTCAAGTACAATGGAAAGCACCGGGCCATAAGCTCCTCTGATGCCCCCAGCACTTCCATATGTCTCATATACTTCGTTAGATGAACCGTGGGGTCTGTTCTTCCGTCATACATGTCTAATGATGGTAACTTGAAATCCGGTGGGTTCCTAGCTCGTCTGATTGCTGGAGTAAAAGGACTCCTATTAACATCCTCCAAATCTTTATTTACCAAACCGCCTCTCATATCTCTTCTAACCATCTCCGCCAATCTGTCGTTGTCACCGAGATGCAATCTTCGTTCATTACTTTCAACCTGCCTCCCGAGTCCATGAGGGAATTCTGGGATTTTCCCCCTTGACTGAGCGTTCACTCCTCTGCTACTCCTAGCTTGGGTAGATGCATCTCTCTCTCAGGGATTGGATCAACATTCTCCATGTGCGCGTCCCCTAGTTCAGGTGCTACGCCGGATGGTCCTGCTCCGTTTTGAACTCCATTCGCTTCTCTATTCTGTGCTCCAAGTTGTCCTATCTGTTGGAACAAACTTTGGATCAGCTCCTCCTGTTTCTTCATCATTGTCTCCATCTCGTCCCTAGTGATGAAGATCGATGTTTGATTCGCTCCTGAAGAAGCCTCTTGACTTCCTTGATGTTCACTTCTCTCTGGTCTTGGCCTTCTGCTCGATTGTCTCGTCATGGTTCTTAGATCTAAATCTTTAAGCCTTAAAATTCAAATTATCCTGAATCAGTAGTTCTCAGTGAAAGCACCAAAATGTTTGCGTCAAAATTGACCACAATCACCCAATAGACGTGAAAGCACCCGCTCGCAGTCACAAATCACAAATAACAAATTTGTAGATAACAAAAATGATGAACAATCAACAGAAACAGCAGAAAACAAGTAAACGACACAGGATTTATAGTGGTTCAGCGATCTTGCCTACATCCACTTTGAAGTTTTCTATCTTTATTGATTATTCTCTTGGTGATTACAGTGGTTACAGCAAGTTACAATGGATTATAGCTCTGAAACTCGAATGCAACAACGATGATAAGGTGTAGAATTGAATCTGGTAGAGTCTTGGCGCTTTAGAATTCCGATCCCCTTTTCTGAATGACCTGAGGCTCTATTTATAGCTGCAGAAGGCTGATATTTCGCCTAAAATCCGGGAAGACCGTTTCTGGCACGTGAGGGGGGCCCACACGTCTGTCCTTAGGAAATTGGGCCCACATTGGGATCGATTCGAAGTAGGGTTCGAATCGATCAAGAAAGCATCCAATCGAGGTGAAATTTGGTGTGGGCATTCTTCAACATGTATATAAGCTCCTGTGAAAATTTCATAACATTTGGACTTGTAGATCTCGAGTTATGATCGATTCAAGATTGCGCTTCCGGTCAACAGGCTTTGTTCGAATCGACAGGGTCGAATCCATCATAACTTGAGCATACGAACTCGGATTGACTTGAAATTTGAAACGTTGGCTCTCGTGGCTTTGCTAGTCATGTCCCATCAATTGTAGCTCAATCTGAACTCGGACAAAATTCAGTGATATTCACAGTGAAGCTAAATATGATCAATTTCTGAGACGAACTGTCCTTTATTTTCGATCGATCTTTTGGTATCACGGTTTTGTCAAAAAGCGAGATAACGCTATGTACAATGATGCTGAATCTTCAGAAAATAGACTGGGTGATATTGATTTTGGTTAACAAGCCTGGCACATCGCGTAATTTGCATATCAATTGATTGCACATCCACACGGATAGCATTTTGGACACCTTAATCATTTTAAGTTTTATGTCTACAAGGCAATCATGATTGCTAGAATTTGTACATACCCTTACAGTTCATCTTTAGAACAATAAAAGAACTGCTTGATGCATATATTAATGAAGTGTACTTTTAGGTAGACAAATTCTTCAGAATGCATGGTCCTTTGTGAAATAATAAAACAACACCTGATCAAAATAATTTAGCATAGTATTGTTTTTAGATTTGAGTGAAACAAACCACACTTCGTATATCTTAGTTTTAAAAATCTTTGTAGGTTGTATACATAAACAATTATAAAACAAATGGACTAAAAATGCTTCCAATGTTGAGTTCTCTTAATCCGCATCTAAAATAAGTAAGGTTTCGTTAACATTACATTAGTGCATTTAAGTGCTAATTTACATTTTGTTAACATTACATAAGTGCATTTAAGTGCTAATTTACATTTCTAGTTTGAAACTGAAAAAACGAAGCATTGAAGAGTACTTGTAATAATTTAGACAAGGGTGCCAATATTTAATTTCAGTTTTCATGGATTGCCCACTTGTTGCTTTGCATTGATTCCCAGTTTTGATTTACAATTATATATGTAATATAATGTTAGAAGACCATAGTGTTTTATATTGTTCGGAAAATTTGGGTATGCTCATATATTGGTTTATTGCTTCAGATTGTGCATTCTATCCTTTTTCTTATGATATCATTTTGCACTTGGTTTAAAAAACATACGTTGTCTCAATTCTAAATATCAAGTATTTTAAACAAATACACGTGGATCATTCTGCAGTGCATTCAAGGATTAAGAGAGGATCACATAAAGAAACTCACAACAATGAAAAACATGCAGATGAAGCAGTGGGAAGAGTTTCTTCAGCTTGATATCCAAAAGCAACACCAGCTTGCTCACCATTACGCTCTTAATCAGCAAGGTTATATGGAATATAACCAATCAAGAGGTCCTCAGTATATTATGCGAGGGACTAACCCACCAAATAATTCAAAACTTCAACCACCATATCCTAGTGAAGAATATTCAGTCTCAAGGCAATATGATTTCTATTGTGGCAATATTCAATCCCAAAGAAACGATGAACCTGGGAGGATGCATGGACGGTAGTACTAAACTTATGGTTATCAAGAAAGGTAAATTCTTGCAATAATTTTGACCCTAAAGCGTAAATGGTACCTTTGCCAAAATCCTCAAAATTTATGATTAACTATAAGGTCGGTTGAGTTGACCTCAGTTAACATTTGACTTTCAGCACTAATTTTGGAAAGCATAAACCTTATCCATTCACAACCTTTTAAACACGAAAAGGTTGGTCCCTCAGTTGGATCTTGCTTAACGTATAATCATATTTAAAGTTGAACTCCACTCTACACCACAATCAAACAGGAGAGAACCGTGGGGTTACAATGTGATACTCTAATACTGTGCACAATGGATGTTAAGGTTAATGTAAACTAGAAGTGGGTGGATAATGTTTTTATATTTAATACCAACTTGTATTGTGATTATCAAACTAAAAAACCAAATCAAATTCGCAAGCAGTAACGTACTAAATGCAGAAAGTAAAAGCAATACAAGTAAAGAGAAGACATCAAGAATTTTTATGCCGGTTCATATTTTCAATTCTACATCCAGTTATGTATTTTGTATCAAATTTCCACTATAACAAACTTGCAATTCCATGGATGACAAGTGCATCTATACAATTTGACTTTGAATCAAGTGGCAAACAACAATTATCTTGACTTTTTATGGGTGGCAGGACATGCCTAATCTCTTACAATTCTATGATTGACAAGAACGCTAACCTTTACACGCGTGGTTAAGATCACATATACAAATTTGTATGTGGACTCTCTAGTTTATAGTGGTTTACAAATTCGTGAAGAAATAGAGAGAAAGAGAGTGAATTTGCGAAGTATAAGTGTATGTAAGCAATATGACTTATTTGTGAAATATAAGAATGTGAAGAGTAAGAGAAATAAGAGAGATTTGACTGAGAAATTAGTTTTCCAGAGTCTAAATAGAATTGACTGAGAGATTAGGCAGGACATGCCTAATCTCTTACAATTCTATGATTGACAAGAACGCTAACCTTCTTGACTTTACACGCGTGGTTAAGATCACATATACAAATTTGTATGTGGACTCTCTAGTTTATAGTGGTTTACAAATTCGTGAAGAAATAGAGAGAAAGAGAGTGAATTTGCAAAGTATAAGTGTATGTAAGCAATATGACATATTTGTGAAATATAAGAATGTGAAGAGTAAGAGAAATAAGAGAGAATTGACTGAGAAATTAGTTTTCCAGAGTCTTTAAATAGAAGATGAAGAGAAATGACTCTTCGCGAAGAGGTACGGGAAGTGTCTGTTCGTTTATTTCAAAAGTTGCCATAACAGTTAGTATGTCAACTCACATTTTTGGATATGTCAACATATTCTAGTTTAATTTGACAATGTTTTTATACAAATTGTTTTAACCCTTTTAACTTATAAAACCAATATTTAACTTTTATAAAAAAAATTATGGAGAATAAAATAAAGCGCTAGGAGAGAATTTTCAATGAATTGCTACATGAGCTTTAAGAGTTAAAATTAACACTCGATATATTTAAAATTAACTGATTGTCGTCTTGTACTCTTCCGGTCTTTGTTCCTTGAGTCTTCCGTGTTCTCCTAGCATTGCCTTTGAATCTCTTTTGTTTTTTTAGTCTTGTTCTTATATCCTCGATCTTAATTCCTCTTGATATATCTGATTCTGTACTTAAATTCTTGTATTGTTCTACTTTGATATGTGTACTGCATCTTTACTTGATTATTCTGCAATATGGGTTAAGAGTATTCTCGTGTGTCCTGCACGACGTCATACATATATTTGAAAAATTATTAGTACCATTATTTACCTGGTTGTTATTATCAAAATCAATTCATGTGTTTCTAACAATCTTCCTCCTTTGATGATTCAACCATCTAAGCATTCTTGGATAAAATATAACATCAATTTAAATCTATCTCTCCTCTATTGCTTCTCCTGTGTTAATGCTCTCCTTATCTTTTTAACTACTATATTTTATACCTTTTACTCCTTCCTCCTTTGTCATCAACAAAAATGGAATAAAATAAGGGCATTGTTAAAGGAACTCTACAAGCGGATAAGGGGGCCAAAACAGTTCGACAAACGCCCATCGATGCTTTTTTAGACTAGTTTGATGCGGGCCCATCGAAAAACATGCACTTTTTTCGACGTCAAAACGCTCATTTATTTGTTTTTGGAGTCCCTTTAACAATGTCTTAAAATAATTTGTATAAAATTTAGTAAGTATCAATAGGGTGATTGGATGTTAATAGTTCTTTTAAATATAAAAAGTATATGAATTATATTTATTGTAATTTTTTGACATATACAAAGATATATATACATAAACTAATTTATACATAAATGTATAAACTTGTACATATACAATTATATACGTCAAAACAAATATACACAAAAAAAGAAAACATACACATATTATCTAAATGGATAATGATTTCATAAGATTTCTTTAAACAATCTTTAACCCATTCATTGTTAGGGCTGAAAATGTGATCAATTGATATCACTTCTCATTCTTCAAGAAATTCATTATAAGTATCATGACTTCATTTGCCATCCACCCAATCCAACATTTTCAAGAACATATTCGTTCCTTCCTTTGAGGACATTAGCAATAAAACTATGCAGAGATGCGAATTGCCTTTCTTGTTCGTATACCATCTGTTCTCGATTCACGTCTACATGTTTTTGATTTCTTACAATGGTGTCGAGTGCATTCTTAAAATTTTGTAAAGTTGCTTCAAGATTTTCACTCATTTTTTTCTTTGATAACTCATTTTTATTCATTTTTAAAAAATGAAGGTGAATTTTTAGTGGAGAAGATGAATTGATTATTTGGTTAAAAATCAGGGTTTTTATAGCGTAAAAATTCGTTTTAACCGTTCCCTCTAAAAGTTTGATAACTAAATTTAATCTGAATTTTAAAAAACTGATTTGACCGTTGTATGTTGATATAGGCTAACGTGTGTGTCGGCATACGGTCCTTTGTTACCGATATGCCAATATATGGTTTTATGTGTGGCGACATATATGTCATTTTCTTGCTTCTAATTTTCTCTTTATTTTCTGTTTTTGTTTATATTAAAAATTTATTTTATTTTTATATATATGTTTCCATAGAATGGAACATTTTATATATTTGAGAAGTCAAATGATTGCATTGATTAGAAACCAAGTACATAAGTAAAGAAAGAAAAATACAAATTACTACTAAAAAGAAAATAGAAATATGAAAGAAAGAAGAAGAGTTACCTCCAATCTTCCTCACATTTTCTCAAAGAAGTTATCCATTTTCTTCTGATAGGTTTAAGAAATTCTTGCTCATGGACCTTTTAATATTGTTTTAATTATCAAGTAGCTTCTTGTAGATCCAAGTTGCTTGGTCTATTCTTTCTCTCAATTCTAAGTATCCTCCTTCTCCTCTTCTTTCTCATCCTCATCTTCTTCCTCATCTTCAATTTTCATGAAATTTTCTTCCATGACCAATCTTTGTTCTTTTTTCGCAAGAGTTTCATAAAGTACAAACTCATCCGACATGAAAGAAAGATTCTTGTTATCAAACATAGCATGAAACCTAGCTAACAATGGAGGTGTTCAAATGTTTGGGAAGATGAAACTCTAGCCGTGAATTTATAGAGCATTCACCTTTCCATTTATGACACGGAAGCGATGGCGCCATGGACGGAGGTGGGAGCAAGCACAGCTGCTGATCTCGGGTTTTCCACCTTTTTTAGAGAACGCTTCATTGTTTTCAGCTTAAAATATAGCTTAAAGCAACAAAAATAGGAGCGAACGAATGGAGGAGGAAGAACACAGTTTTAATAAATAAGGGTGCACAGTAATTCATTTAATGCAGCATTAAATACTGAGAAGATTTTGCCTACGCACGACATACATCAGCCGCTCCAAAGATTGAAAAGAATGATGGTATTTAATGCCCCATGTGGCACGGTTAGGTACCGCTATTTTGCCCATTTAGCGTTTCACAACGAACGCTAAAATACAAGAACGAATACTGTGGAGATCAACGCGATGAGAGTAATCCAAAGATGTACTCAAAACTGTGTTATGACATTCGTAGCAATATTTCATCTGTCTCCGCTGTTACCGTTTCGAAATTAGACGACGACAGCAATTCTTGATAAACAGAGGTAGAAAGATCAGAATTGGACGGAACAAACTTCGCCATTCAAATTATAGAATTTTTTACCCTTAAATAAATAAATCTATGTAAAAATATCCACATGTCGAAAAATGATATTTTACCCTTAAATTTATTAACTGAGTTCTACTTAAATTTGAACGACATAAATTCCATAAAATTTGAAATCTGAATTCATATGTTAAACTTATTAAAAACACGTTTTAATTATACAACTTCAATTTATTGAAATTTTGAGTTTATGTGTTAAAATAAATTTTATATCGATTACGACTGTTTTTCAACGACCGTAAAATATTGTCGTCAAACCCAACATTTCTTTTTTCATAAAATTCTACTTACCTTTAGGATGAAAAAGTATATTTTATTTTTCTTAAAATATTCTTTTATTTTCATTAAAACATTTATTTCATTTCAACAAAAACGCGCGATAAATTTAGTATTACATGTAAACGTTTATTATCTTTTTTTTATTATTATCATCCCTTATCCTATTATACGTTCGCTCGCTTTCATTTGTTTATGCAACATCTTAATTTTTTTTGCTTCCAACCATTTTTATTCAAAAATTACGTTAAATCAAATATTTTTAAATGGTTGAAAAATATGGATCGTTACACCTTAACTCTTTTTTTTTATGCAAATTAAGTACATTGTCTTTTTTTACTTTTTAGATAACTATTGTGAATAAAATTATCAAGATGCCAATTTTAGATACAAAAATTATTTCTTGATGATTGCAAGATGTACCTAAGGCCCAAGACATCAATTCAAGATGTACACTCAAAATATACTTGCCTTGTTTGAAATCTCAGTATATACGAGATAGCTTGTGTGAAAATTCCAAAACAAAACGTGACCTAAGTACTTTGGAACCTTGAATCTAGATTTTTTTTTGTTTTTGTTTTTATGCATCGAGATTTCCACATCCAACTTTTTTTTTACCAAGTATGACATCTCGAGGGATTATTCAAACCCAAAGCTTCTAACTCTTTGCAATTTAAATGGAGATGCTTTAGCAACTTCAGGAAACATGAACTCTCACCCATCTCTATTGGATATCCATAAGAATCCTCTCAAAGTAGTTTCATTTGCCTTTACCTTAAACTCAAAAGAATCCAACATTTTTGCTTGTTCGTTTGAATCGATATTCATTTGTTCTCTTCTACAAGTAGAGGGGCGTGGAAGGTGGATTTTTGATTATGAATATAATTGGCCAGTAAATGAAGGTAAGTATTAATAAACAATATCGGTGTTGTCAAGGTGCACGCCTAGGCACATCTAAATGTAGAAAAGCGCCGTTGCATCTTTGAGGAGTCAAAACACTGATGGTGCACAAGTTGCAATTAAAACACATAAAGCAGAAAGCAAATATCCTAAAAAAGGTGGGCCTAAATGAGTTGTACATTATGATATAAAATTTGGGTTTTTTACTCGAAACCCAATTCGCATCTACCTATTCTCTTCAGCATGCCTCGACCTTAACTCATTTCTTTCTCAATCTAGGGTTCAAGCAAAAGAAATTGAACGTCCTTGCGACTTAATTTGATTAGTGTTGAAATCACGGTTTCATTCTCAAAATTGTACATATATGCAGTTTTGTTAAGCCCAAAATTTAGTTTTAACGACAGTTTTTAGTTGCTGATTATTGTTCAGAAAATACAAAAAATGATGCTTAAGGAGCACTGACAAGCGCCAGGTGCATTTTCATAACATTGACGATGAAAAAGGAATTTTGAAAATTGGCATCTGAGCTATCATTATTTCATCCTTTTTTATTTTTGCATTCTAAGTTCTGTAAGGTAGAAACAAATTTAATTGATTATTTTTGCATTCTCAGTTGTATAAGGAATTATCTTTATTGCTTAGGGTCAGTTCTTTAAGAAGCGAGCGAGACATTTGAACATGCTATTTGAATGTGGAAGTTGGTTGAAAGAGAAATGTGTTTGATGGTGCAAAAGAGATATTTGAGCGGAGTATTTGATCCTTCCTATGGACCATTTCCCCCAATGCACCATTTTCCTCCGTTCCCACAATGGGCCATTTGCCCAATTCCGCATCGGACACGTACGATGCTTGGGGAATGGGGACAGGGAATTTTAAGTGCCGAAGGATACCTTAAACCGTAGCTATAGATTTTGATTAAAATACACAAGAACTTGATTTGACAAAGTTAAGATCTTTTCACGAACAATATATTGGATAAACTTTGTAGTATTAACGGAGAACATCTTTGTTTGGCATATAGATTATGTTATGATAGCTTAAATCAAGCTATGCATGATTGGTAATGGCGAGATATAATCATGTTTGGAGGTATGCAACTAGATTATTTCTCGTATATTGTAATGACCCGTGGGATTTTCAGCCCTCGAAAAACTGACATCAATACATTCACTGTATAGCATGTCGAGCAATCAAGTATCGAGAATACCGGATCATTATGGGTAAAGAAGAAAGAGATGAAGAAAACAGAAACAACACATAGAACCTCACAAATCGCAGCGGAATAATATATAATAGATGATAGCAGATTTTTATACAAAAGAATATGTAGTTAGTATAAACACAATCATCAGAGTACAACAATCAACAATCAATCCGAACCGTTATAATAACCCTCCCTCACAAATACTGAATATACAACATGACTCACACAACGACAATAACCAAGTACGTATAATACGCCTGAGAATTCTCCAGCTCGTCTCTCGAACTCCATAGCATTGTAACCTGAGTCTGTAATACTCGGTCTGACCCGAGTATTATAATAAAATAACACCCGAGTCAGTTTGGAAAACCAGCATGAGAAAACACTCAATTTGAATTATTATCGTTATCAAAATCTTTTGAAAACAAAGACATCTTGTAAGGCCACGCCACACAAAAATACGACGGGTTTTTACCTTACGATAACCAAAACATTTTATATTAAAATCATATAATATTATAACAGTGTTTATAGAAAATAAACTATTAAATAGTTGAAATGCTTGCATCTCACATTTCAACATAGTTGGGCACAATCAAAATCGTACAAGCACATGTTGGAGAATGAATTTAATACAATTACCAGGCTACTACGGTACCGTCCATCACAGTACACCTCTAGAAAGATGTACCGAGATCGTACCTAATGGTTCCTGCCAACACATGACTGACCTACCCTTTACTGGATAATACCGAATATGTTATCACCCCGGGTGTTCCCACCCTATCGAGCGCTCTCTTTTCCATGTACAACCATATATAATTATAATATATCCGAGGGTATTTAAAAAAGTGATAACATATCCTACTTAGGTGCGACCCACTTAGTTCTGTTACATTTTCCATGTTTTAGTCATTCCCGGTTGATAAGCTTGAGGTTACGTTATCACTTTTTGACCCACTTAGTTCTGTTGCATCTCCCCTGTTTTAGTCATTCCCGGTTAATCAGCTTGATGTTACGTTTTACCTTTAGAATAGCATTCATACTTAGAATGCTAACAGTGCCTTCCAGACAATGATACGATGATAGCATTCATCCATACAAATTGTTCTGGGTTTGAACAAACCGAATCTCCAAGATCACTGTTTTCATTGCGGATCGAAGTGATTTTCGGATAATTTAATCTGATACCCGTTTCCTTGAAACGATTAATGAATTTGGTCAGATTTGATAGTCAATTATTTAACTATCAAATTACACACATAAACAGTCACTAAGCCTATATTATAAATCTTTCAAAACATTCATTCAAAATATCTTTACGAAGATATATATATATATATATATATATGTGTGTGTGTGTGTGTGTATAAACACACACACAAAACTCTTTCAATAATTCAATATTTGGAAACAATTTCAAATACTTATATCCATAACAGGAATTTCAAATCATATCTTACTTCAACACTTACTGAAATATTTTCAAATTCGATTTATAGTCTATTAATTAGAAAAATATCTCTATATAAATTCTTTCGTCCCTAAAATATTTCCAAAACCTTTCATTTCAACACCCAGTAAAATATTATACTCTATTTTCCGAAATCATTTCTAATATCAATACATAGAAAATATTTCATAACTTATCTACTAAATTTCCTGAATTATTAATAAATTCCTTTTACAATTTCCAAAAAAAGGGATTATATTTATTTAAATCTCCATTAACAATTTATAACTTCTTTTATGAGTTCAGATTCATTTTCGAAGTTTTCGTATCTTAACATTTTGGAATTTTCCCAAGTTTTCAAAATTATGTTATAAGATTTCTCTTATAAAATCTCATTCATTAAATAAAATCTGATTTACAAATCTTGAGAATATTTATAAATAAATTAAACCAATTTCCAAAACTTTATATTTATAAAATAAGTATTTAAAAGAATAATAATAAATTTTCAAACACATTTAAGTAATTATTTAAAATATCAAACCCCTTTTAAATAAACAACGATAACTAATTTTCAATTCATTCATAAATAATACTAATCGATTTACAAAGCTTGTTTATAAAACTTAGGATTAATTTCAACAAATTTAAAATATTTGAATGACTAACTTTCCTAAATATTTTATTCTAAATAATAGTTTTTAAACTACATAGTTTAACAAATAAAAATCCTTTTTTGAAAACAAACTTACTTCTTGGAAAACTATTTTTAAAATTCAACATAGCCGATTTTTGTACTTATAAATCTCTCTCGATTTATAACAAATCAATTTATATTTTCAATTTCACAACTATTTCCAAATTCCAAAATAGATTCCACTCTAAATCGATTTCCGTTTTTCATTTTAAATTCATACTGTGAATTTATGTTCCCAATTTATCAAATTATAATCATTTCCCTTTATTTATAAACATTGTTTATAACTTTATAAACTCATTTCCAGTTTATATCAATTTATATTACTAAAATTCATTTACAAATCGATTTTATTCAAAATTTCATTTGAAAATCTATTTCTCAATAAATCCAATTATAATTCCAAATTTATTCAAAACTCGATTTCAACTCCATTTATAATGTACGACATATTATTCATTGCGGATCGAAGTGATTTTCGGATAATTTAACCTGATACCCGTCTCATTGAAACGATTAATGAATTTGGTCAGATTTGATAGTCAATTATATAAATAAATTTCAAAAATATTTATTTGAACCATTTTGCAAAATAGTTAAGTGAATTCCAAATCAAATCTTTTATTTAATCCAAGCCTATTTCTTATTCAATATTCCAATTTGCATATTAATATTTTTATTTCAAAAAAAGTCACCTTTGAAATTTCTTTCTAAAATTCAAAAATATTATTTATGGTATTTAATCAAAATTTGGGTCAGTTCTACTATAGCATCCAATAAATCCAAGTAGTTAAAATCAAAGATATATTGTTTGTTTTTTTCATATATTATAGCATCCAATAAATCAAATCGCACAACCATCCATAACAGATTATTCAATCACATCATATATCGCTATATATGAAAAAAAACAATCAATATATCTTTGAGGAATTCAGTTGGATCCCTCCAACCTGTTTCTTTACATCCACCGGTGTTATATAACATAAAATACCAATCCCGCTTCGAGGCGGGATATCGCGGTAATATAGAGTTATCCGCTATTATACGAGGCACATAGTGTCTCATCCGCTTCAATCGGTGCGAAATATATCAACTACTAATATATTTACTAATATATATAATAATATAACATTCAACCAGTAATAATATATCAATTCAATCAATCATCCAACAATTAATTTTAATTATTATAAATTAAATTCAGTAATCCAAAATGAGTGAGATTTACTCATCTTGATTTTTAATTTGCCGATCGTGCAAATTTTGGATATTCGATTTAATCTAAAAATTCCAGCTAACATCGATCGATTTCAAATCGCTTCCAGATTGTATATTTCGCAGCTGCGAATCCAACGTGTCTGATTCTATGATTTTTGGAACTCGTATGAAAGTGTTATAGCTTTTATAAGATTTCAATTTGTACAATATATAATAAAATTATCTTTTAATTGCCAAAAGTTAATTAATCAATCACCGTTAATCATAAATCGTGGCCGTTCACCCTGCATCTCCAGATCCTGGCCGTTCAATCTCCCCTTTCTCAAACACGACATTACCCAGCCTGCCAACGAAAACGCTCGACTTCCTCACCGTTGTCGTTGCTTCGACCCATCACAGTCCACTGCGCACAGTCCACTGAAACATCACCAAACCTTGCCCCGATCGAGAGCTCGCCATGGCCATCGGAACCATCGCCTGAAACCTCGCCGTCACTTCCACACGAGATCCTTGCCACCACAAATCCCCGATTGAAGAACGTTGCTCCACCATCATTCGCCCGAGCATCGTGCTCACGCGGCTTGCAAACGCCATCATCCAACTCACGTGCACCCAGCAACCCCATCGCCTCACGTGACCACCCACGACAAGCATCCTATCAACCCTTTCGCTCTGACCAGATGTCTTCCCAAGCTCGTTGATCCTAACCTCGCGCTCGCCATTTCTATTTATCTTGATTTCTCTCTGTTTTTTTTGAAGCTTTGAATTTGATTTCGTTTTGAAAGCGGAGCAGGGATAGGTACGGGACTTGAATTGGTGAGACCGGCGCTAGGCGGCACTAGGGTGGCTGGTGATTGACTTTTGATTTTACTTCACTTTATTTGTTTCTCAAAATATCTCGAATTACATACCGAGAAATTTTAAACTCCTATTGAGTCGTGTCGTCTGACGTTTCTAATGTTATACCCTGTTCCGAACGCAACGGAACAAGTTTCGAGACCTAATACGATCGTATGCAGAAGATAGCTTTTTGAATCCAATTATTATATTAAATTTTCGATATTAATTTCAACGCATTTCTATTCCGTACGACCAAACGGTAACTCCAAACGCTACGAAAACTGAAATCCGGTAATAATACACCATTCATTACAGATCCAATGAAACTGGTTTATTTGAATTTCAAGATTGTGCCCCAATCGCTATTTTAAAGCGTCGATTAAATTGACAATTTCAAAAATTAACGAAATCATTTGAAATTTCAGTTTTAAAAACTTACTAACTCAATTCTAATTCAAATAGAGTTTATATCAACATTAGAAATCGTTTCGATTCATATTCAACTCAATTTCAATTATTTACTATTTCCGTATTACGATAAATCGATATATTTGAAATTTATGTTCATTCTAAAATTTCAACCAAAATCTTCATATTCAAAATCAGTTCATGTTCCAAATCCAACATTTAAAACCATTAAAATATTCAAAATCAAACGACGGAAAATCCGGATCGTTACATATGATATAATTTGTCATCATAAACGTCAAAGTACACTAGCTCAATTGGTTAGGCATGACGCTTTATGTATAGGTTCTAGATGTCATGAGTTAAAATCACTAAGATATCATAATGAGCGCTCCACTTGAATAAAATATTACTTTTATTATATAAAAAACGTCATCATAAATCTTTCTTTGATTTCTTTGTTTTGATGTTCAAAAATTGACTGATCAATCAAAATTTGAAATTCTACACAGGTGCTGGTAGCGGTAGCTTTCATGAATGAGCCAGAAGTCTACATCATTAGTTAAAATTTACCTTCTCTCAAGAAATCACAGCAATTGTAGTTTGATCATGACGACCTTTTTCTCTCTGTACTTGGAAGCACTGGCGCTTTTAGTATATTTGTCAAAAGCACCAGTACAGTAGGAAATTCCATCCTGGTTAAAATTGTCTTTATTGCTTGTAATAGATGCGACAACCTAGATTTTAAGCTGTTGACGTTGTTCCTACCAGCAGAAAATTGAATTTTTTTGTTTTTTGGCAGCAGAACATGATATATTTTGTGCGTTTTCATTTTAGTACAAAACACGCGTTGTTGTTATAAATGTATCTAGAGTACCTCTTAATATTAAAGTAATAGAAAAGTGTAAAGTTGAATTAATATACATAATTGAATCTACCATTCACGAATTAGTAGAAAATGAACACTAGTTAGAGAAGAAGACCAACAACCAGCCAATCTATGTCGATAGTGATGAAAGTTGCTACAAATTCACAGATTTATAGTTTTACCTGTTGGGTTGGTTGTATGCATCAACCTTGTCTTTAAAAGGGCAGTGATTTATATTAGGATTTTTTTTCCATTTAGCCTCGTTTTGAAACTAATTATCACAAATAGCTCCGTTTGTAAACTATTATTAATTTTAGCCCTGTTTTGGCCAGCTCAGCTTCGAGCTGGCCAAAACATATTGGCGACTTTTCAAAAGTCGTCAGTATTTTTTTTTGTCACGAAATAATACGGGCGACTTTTGAGAAGTCGTCAACTGGCGACTTCTAGAAGTCGTCCCATTTTGTTATTAAATAAACGGGCGACTTTTGGGCGACTTCCCAAAAGTCGTCCATTCGGGGCTGTGCAACAAAACCAGAGCCCCCTTTCTTCCTCTTCACTTTAAACCCTTTCTTTCCTTTTCTAAAAATCATTCCTCTCCGAAATTTTTGCCTACTCAGAAATTTTTCGTTTAATATTGTTAAAAGTAGTAGATTTCGAAGAGCTACCTCAAGCCTAGCAAAACGTTGTACGGTCGAATCCAATCAAGGTATGCAGTAGAAACCCTAAGTTTTGAATTTAGTTTGCAAACTAAATTTTTTTTTGCTTGATGTAGAATGACTTCTAGTTATATTCCAACTATATGCTATTTTGATGGTGAATTGGTTATTGACGATTTAATGTGTAGGAAATATCTCGGTGGATCTTACAAACCGGCTAAAGTTCGAAAAGGATCTACTTTTGAGCAGTTGAAAGAGTCGGTTTATAAAGCAACAAAGATAAAACAGGAAGAGTACGATATTGAAATAGTTTGCAATTGGCCAACAGATTCTGGTTCCAAAGCAATCAAAATTGTTGACGACGATGATGTTGAATTAATGTTTGCTACATCGATCAAATCTATTGAGTTGTTTGTTGGAAAAAAAGAAGATCGGTTGCAGAAGAACCAACACCGGCACCCGTAACAAATTTTGGCGTTGAAGAATATTCTGGAATGGTGGGGAACATGAGTACTGGTCAAGGAATTCCGTCACCTAGTTTTAGCAATCCGACTCAGCACATATCGCAATACGGGCAACAACAAATGTATTATGGTTTTCAGCCATTCATGAGTTTGCAGCCAAATGTCCAATTTACCTATCCACATGTAACGCATGACAGCTTTCCACGAATGAGTCAAAGGTATCGTTTAGCCGTGATTACATAGAGTTATGTTTTATTGAATTTATATAATTCTTAAACCTAATTTGTATTCCCGTGCTGTTTTATTCCAAATCAGAATTCCACTCAAAGAAGTGGTAGAGCATGGAGTAGTCGTACAAATGAATGAATGCCGCCAACTCGGCCCGAATTTTACCATTTAAGCCAAAAGTAAGTAAAATATTGCAACATGTTGCAAAATCGTTGGTATAAAGAAATAAACTAAAAATGGTGTATTAATTTACTGCAGCTGGGCAGCAATAACACTACCACACAGTCATACGTTCAACCACCAAATGAACCAGCATGTCAAACTATGTGCAATGATGATATGGATGTAGAAGATGAAGAAGATGTACAAACTGTAGATGTTCCTGCAGTTGATAGTATGTCTGTTGTGTCATTACCAGAGGTTGATACAACCTGGGTGGAAAATATACAAGTAAACAATGATCCACTAGAGTATGATTTTGGCGGTGCAGAAGCAGATTGTGTGGACAATGATAAACCGGAAATGGAGATACCGCCGGATGATGATTTGTGCAGTGCACAAATTATGGCTAGATCGATTGTAGCAAATGTAAACTTCAACAGCGAATTATTTCTATCCTGCAGCGTACAGACTGGTTTCAAAGTTGGCATGGTGTTTGAGAGTAAAGCTAAATTTCTGCAACAGCTATCAGAATGGTCAATCTTACATGCGGTGTCCTTTAAGCCAATAAGGTCGAACAAAGAAAAATATACCACCATTTGCAACGTCGATGACAGTTGTCCCTGGACAATACATGCTATTGACTCAAAAAAGACACAGGCTGGATGGTGGGTTATAAAAAATATCCTAGTGATCATACATGTGTTAACCATACAGTGAACTCAAATCATAGGCAAGCCACATCATCCTTTATGGTATCGAAGATCATGCCTTTCGTGAAATCTGATTTGAACATTACAGCCGGAACGGTGCAAGTTCTAATGGAGGAACAATTATTTATTAAAATTAGCTATTTGAAAGCATGGAGAGCATTGAGCAAGGCTGTTGAAAGAATTTACGGCGATTGGGCAGAGTCATATTCCAATCTACGGCAATACGTTGGTGAAATATGCAAAACAAATCCCGAAAGTGTAGGACATGTGACTACTGATGAGTATGGAGTTTTTGATCGTGCGTTTTGGTCATTTGGGCCATGTATTGAGGGATTTGTCCATTGTCGACCTTTGCTTTGCATAGATGGTACACATCTATATGGAAAATACAAAGGCACCTTACTTGTTGCAACAGCCGTTGATGCAAATGATCAGCTATTTCCCTTGGCATTTGCCATCGTTGAGTCCGAATCCATTGACAGTTGGGGTTGGTTTTTCGTCTGCATGCAAAGGTTCATTCACAGCGTGAACAATCGTCGTATTACTTTCATTTCTGATAGAATGAAAGGAATACTTACAGCGTTGCAGAGAAAATGGCTAGCCGCACATAAACATAGATACCGTGTCAGACATTTGAAAGCAAATTTTCAAGCAGCGGGTTTTAGAGACAAACGATTGACCGGTTTATTCTACGCTGCTGCATGTGCCTCTGAGGAAATTGAGTATTTAAAGGTTCGTGTGCATGTAGCGGTCGGTGCATGTCTCAATCGCCATAGCATACTCCCCAGCTTCAATATCAATCCTGTAATGCGGTGGTTGTTCCGGTAAATGCTGGGCCATACCAACCTGCCTCATCACTCGGTCAGGTAGATGATAGGCAACATCATTAAAGCAAATCAGAGGAACCCGAGCAGTCCACAGCTGAATGGAAGTGGTGCATAAGTTTGGTAGATGTCCAAGCACATCGTCATACGGGGTCCAACTCACAGACTGATAGTCTAGCACATCGAACTCATTACGGTAGAAGGCAACATGACGCCTCGGCGATGAAACGGTGCTTTTAGGTCCTACCCACCTATACAAATATTCAATTGTGACTTCTCAAATCTGAACACGTATACTTAGTATACTACATAATTAATTATACCTAGCACCGTATGGCAATGATAAGTCAATCGCCGTCCTCCTCATCGTTATTCTACCCACGGGTAGATAAGTCCAACACCAAAGCTGCAAATAAAATTGGACACATGATTTCAGTTAGATAAAAGAGTATGAAATAACGGTCGGCGAAAGTAAATTATGGACATACCTGTACTAGACTCACACAACCACCTATGCTTGTGCTCTCTTGCAAAGCAAGCATCGTTAACTCGCAGTACGTATACGCTAGAACTGCACTGCCCCACGAATACTGGCGACAAACTTCAAAGTTTTCTAAAATTGGAAGTCATCTAAGCCATATCCGTGTCTTCGAATGATCGCATATCAACCTCGAGCATATAATATGCAATATAATGGCCCTGCCCCATTGCTGAATCTGAATCTCCGTCGCATCTGCAGGTATGTCGTCCGCAAATTGTTCCCTAAACCATAGTGTCCATATCATTTCGTTTCCCCACCACTCCTCTGCTGGAGGAGTTAAACCTAGGAGCTCTTGGCATAAAGTAAGATAATCAACTGGATCAGGGTTGGTCAACGGAGCACCGTCTATGGGTATGCCAAGAAAGCACGCAACATCACCCAACGTGATAGTCATCTCTCCGGCTCGTAGGTGAAATGTCGATGTCTCTAGCCTCCATCTACCCACCAAAGCAGTGATAAGATGATGATCTAACTGGATGTGCCCCATCCTAAAAACCAGTCCAAATCCAGCTTGGTCTATCAACTGTATAACGCCTGGATGACCAGATGTTACTCTATTCATTTTGGACGAATGATCTATGGTTTTGTCTGCAGTATTACTCTGTCAAAATATCACAAACATATTATTAACATGTAACATACATTACCTTTCGATATCTGTACATTTCGAATACTAAAAAATTTACTGCGACAAATTCCAGATTATTCGTTCGACGCCGTTGTTGCAAATAAAGGACAGATCCATCAGCTGGTCCAGGTAGTATCTCCGCGTAATCTACACATATACAAGTTCACAATATTTTCAAATTTATTTTCCAACATCAACAGTACGAATTTACGCATTGTTTTTCCACATTTTACCAATGATTTCAACCATACATAGATACCTCAACCATCAATTATTGCTTACAATTACTAAAAATTATTATTTTGCAAATTTCTTCAAAACCCTAAATTGAAATATTTTTTATTTTCCCATACCTACAGGCGCATCCGGCATTGAAGAGCTAGCCATCTTCTAATTTGTTCAACAAAATGCGAAAAATTTCGGATTTTGGGCAAAAATTTCGGAGACGAAGGGTTTTTAGAAAAGGAAAGGAAGAGTTTAGAGTGAAGAGGAAGAAAGGGGGGCTCTGCTTTTGTTGCAGAGCCCCGAATGGGCGACTTTTGGGAAGTCGTCCACTGACGACTTTCCAAAAATCGCCCGTTTATTTAATAACAAAATGGGGCGACTTCTCAAAAGTCGCCCGTATTATTTCGTGACAAAAAAAATACTGACGACTTTTGAAAAGTCGTCAGTATGTTTTGGCCAGCTCGGAGCTGAGCTGGCCAAAACAGAGCTAAAATTGATAAGAGTTTACAAACGGGACTATTTGTGATAATTAGTTTCAAAACGAGGCTAAATGGAAAAAAAATCCTTTATATTAAGGGTCTGTTCCCTGAGGATTTTTGCCTCGTTGCCATTACCGTTCGTCGGGAATGTACTCTTACTTATCCGTAAATCCTCTAATTTTCTCATCCACTACGAATATTGAACTTTCTTTCTAGATCCATGTGTTTGCATAAAAAAACACGATTCTTCCTTCTTTTTGTAATGTCACAAGCATGGTGTAACGACCTAGGCCTTCGGCCCTCCGGCATTGGGTACAACCACCCTGACTTACACCAGTACCTCTCCATTTGATTTTACGGTCAGCGTTTCAACTGCACCAACTAAAGGGCACGTAGGAGTAAGTCTCCTGCTCGCCACCAAACACAAAGCGAAAACCCCCTATCATGCTGTACTACGTGCTAAAGTAATTTCGATTTCAGGACTTAGTCACTTTAATTTTGGATATTAAAAATATTTTTAATAATTAATTCATGGTTTTTTAATTCAAATAAACTTCTTTTAAATAATAACTAATGATGGTGAAATAGTTTTCAAATTTTGTTTACAAAAATAATTAGTTCAAAGAAAAAATAGAAATTGTGTTCGGAAATCGTTTTTCGAGTTTTCGACTTTTGGTTATCGAAATGTTGTCGGAAAACATTGTGCACATTTGTGTAACACATACACACTCTTATAAATGGGTAGGATTTTTATTATGTGCGCGCACGTGTGTGTATTTACGATTTGGCTAATGTAAGTTTTTATAAAACAAAATTTAAATGTAAACATAAGTGACATTATATGTCAACTCTTTACAAATACAAGTACACGAGCTATCAAATGAATATTGGCTTGGAAAATGGATAGGAGGGGGCAAGAATCACGTGTAAATGAAGTGAGGGGACAAGAAAAATGATGTGGCAAAAATCTAGGGTAGGTCATGTACTTAGAGGGAGGGTGATTAGGTAATTTTCAAATTCTATTTTGTATATAAAATATTTTCCTAACATTTCCATCATTTTCATTCATTACTATTTCATGACAAATTCGTCTAAAGCTTTCATGTTTATTTCCATGGCCTTCAAAAATAATTCCCAAGTTAAAAAAATCTTGTTCCATTCTCTTTTAAGTTCTAAATCCTTGTTAAAACCGTTCTCTTTTACTTTACACTTCCTCCTCATAAAAACAAGTTCATACACCCCTCCACCATGTTGGCCGAGCACTAAGACCCCATAGTTCGAACACTTTTCACCTAAAAGCCATCGAAGACTCTACTTTTCCAAGGTAGAAGCAAAAACCTAGGTTGTGTTCGAGTTATAGAAGAAGTTAGCTCGATTTAGTCCACTTTCGGTGAGTATAGCTCACTTCTTTATTCAAAGTTATTAACTTTATAAATGATGTACATTTGTTAGTTAAAAATGGTTCTTGTTTGAGTAGTTATGATGCTGAATTGATTATGCATGAGTATGATTGGAAATGACGTTGATTTGATTACATATACGGATGCTTGGAAATGATGTTGATTTGGTTATATGTAAGTACGCTTGTATCTGGTGTTGTATGAACTTGAAATCGAAATTTAAGTGAAGTTAATTAGTAAGATACGACCTTACTTATGTATGTGATTATGTTATATATGTGTTGGTGTTGCTACTTGTGATGTGCTAAGCTAAGAAATTTAGTGCTAGGCTTGTGGTTGAATACCACATTGAAATCCCTTTCTTTTCAGACTTGTGTGCTTATCATTTTTCAAGAACGTTTATAAAGTTTTAAATTTTAAGTTTTGTTCTCTAAAAGGGCTTTATTAAAAGTTATAAAGTAAGGTTAAGTATAAAAGAATTTTTTTTTTTCAAAAGCCGATGGAATGTAAAACTAAGTTTAAAAGTACGGATCGTATAACGATGGTCACTATAAGCGCAGTTCGTGAAAACGAATCCTTTTAGGAATCTAAAAGCATTTTTCACTTAGAAATCTTTTTGGAAAATGTTTTTAGAATTTATATTAAGCAATAAAAAGGTAATTATTATTTAATTATTTATTTATTTAATAAATGATTAGTTAATTAATTAAGTAATTAATACTTCATTGTTAGTTAATAAAAGTAGTTAAGACTTAAGTGTTAGCCAATTAAGTTAATCATAATTAGTTATTTACTTAAAGCTAATTATTATTTAAATAATAATTAAGGGTTAATTATTTTTAATTATTTATTAAAAGGGGATTAATTATCATTTAATTATTGAGTAATTAAATTTAATTAAGATGTTAATTAAGACTTAATTATGTTTAATTATTATTTAATAAAGGTTTAATTTATTATTTAATTAATAAATAATGATTTCTAATTCAAAAATCGTTTTGTTTTTCAAAAATATCGGTTTTATTTTAAGGTTGTCTTTCTTTTTCAAAAATGTTTTAAATCAAGAGATTTCTTTGTCGATTACCTTAAGTAGCCTCAAACGTATATGAAATCAAGGGATTGTCCGCTATTTATAATTTGATCCATTTTAGCTCAGGAAGTATGTTGTGTATATTAGAGTTTCCAGTGAGGACTCGAATACTGGTACATACTTCCAAAAGAAACGGAATTGAGCTGGAAATTATCGCTTAGTTCGAAGACACTGTTTTTCAGATGAGTATAATTTGTTCGAACCACTTCAAACTAATACCGTTCGCGACGGATTGTTATAAAGTATGCTATAGAGATGTACCTTTCTCTGTGGGCGATTCCAAAAATTGAAGATAGTAAATGTTGAATGTTTGTTCGATCCCAAAGCAACTTGTATGGATGAATGCTATCATTGCATTGGTTGCGTAAAAGGCAGTGTTAGCATTCCAAGATGGTCTGCCAGGAGAAAAGGTAAAAACTTAACCGGAAGTCTCACAGCCCGGAGGTGGCTAAAATATGGTAGATGCAGCAGGGCTACGTGAGTCACGCCCATTAGGGTATGGTCATCGCTAATCGAGATTCGATATTCTTGTGTGCTTTGGGATCCCTTTATGGTTGTTGATCCGAAACGAGGGCTGAACATATTCGGTACTATCTAGTAAGGGATAGACCGGTCCTATGTTGGTAGAGGGGAAGACGCGTATGTAGCCCTCGGGTACATTCAATCTAGAGGTGTACTTTTCAAAAGGCAGTCCTTTACCTTGCCATCAATTGGAATCCATTTTTCCACCACGAGCCTTACGGACTTAGTTGTGTCCAATTATGTTGAAATGTGAGATGTAAGCATTCCAGCTATATTCAATATTTATTTTAAACCCTATAACATCAATGGATTTCTTATAAAAATGTTTTGATTATTGTAAGGTAAAAGCCCGTCCGTGTTTATGTGCGGCATGGTCTTATGAGATACCTTGGTTTAAATGATTTTTATAAAGTTTAAACATATGCTTTACTCACACCAGATCCATGTCTGATTCAGAGTTTTTTTTTATACTCTTGGGTACTCAAATTTTTACGAGTGGTCAAGTAATCAGGTTTATATAGAGCATTTTAGAGAAGCGGTATGGAGCAGAGGCTTTTGCTATTTCTAGTAGTTATGTTTGTTTTCGTTGTGGTGTATATTATGTATTAGTAATATGGGTTGGCTAGTATGGCATTCTTGGTTTGGAACAGTACCTATTGTAACTTTGATGTAGCATTTTGAAGTAACTATATGTATTATTCTGTGATGATGTATATGTAACTCTAACCTTGTGAGCGAAAAGTATATACGTGGTTGTTTCCTTATCTCTTATTTTCTTTACCCCATAACTTGTCTTTCAGACACTTAGATCATCGACATATGAATATCAAGGATGCATTAAATGTCGTCTTTGGATGTAAGAAAGGCAGGTCGTTACATTTGGTGTCGAAGCTTAGATTGACCGAAACCTAGGCCTTGGTCGGGGGTAACTCATAAGAGATTGGGTTAGTAGTACCCTAGAATGAGTTCAGCCTTTGAGAGTGCGTTTCCATGCTGTTATGATCAGCATTTATTTGTTTGGTTTTATGCACTTCTTCCTAAGATAATCTCATCCAAGTATTCTAGGGATATCTTACTTTATTCAGATAGTAAGAACGAGTATGAGAAGTGGACGAGGAAGGGGAAACAGTAGCGCAACAACCATAAATGGAAGAACTCCAAATGTTAGAAGGGGTGGAATAGCCGTCGAGGCAATAACTCCAGTGCAGCCTTGAGTAAACTTCACAACTCTATGCAAGGACTACACAAACCTAGGAGGAAAACTTTTCAAGGGTACCGAATCCATCATTGAAGTACAAGCTATGCTATGGTCCTCTGAGAAGATTTTCAAAGGTTTGGACATTTTTGATGATTAGAAATGGTTTTTGGTATCATGGAAATTGCAAGAGGATGCAGCTGCATGGTGGGATTCTGCTACTGCAAATGTTCCAAAAGATGAGTTTTCATGGGCTAGATTCAAAGAAGTATTCGAAGAACAACTCATGCCAGCTTCAGGCAAAACTTGATTATATAGAAGTTTCATGGATCTCAAGCAGGGAGACCTGTCTATGGCGGAATATGAGACAAAGATTAATGAGTTATCTCATTTCTATCCAGGACTTATTGACACCCCGCTAAAGAAGAACGATATGTTCATATTGGATATGAAAGAAGAGTTCCATGAAAAGATGGCCGCTCATATAAAGGAATTGTTTGTGGACCCAGTAGACATGACCCTTAGGCACGAAGAGCTTTTGAAGAAGAAGCCATCATCAATAGCAACACGTAATGGCAGTACAGTAATCCAAATAAAGGAAGTTTAACCCAAATTGGAAAAAGAAATAGGATAAGGAAAAACAGCAAGAGGAGATCATGGTAACAAGTATAAAGATGTTTATTTCAATTGTAATAAAAAGGGGCATGTTTCACCACATTGTCAACAAGCGAAGACTATCTCTCCAATGGTCTAGAAGATGCTTTGCTAGAATTGCCATCAGCCTGGACACATGGTTAAGGACTATCCATTATTAAAAGAAGGGTCGACAAATTAAGGTCTACGCTATTAAGGACGAGCCCTCAACTTCTGAAGACGTAAAAGGGAAGGGAGTCTTAAAATTTACTTTACTTATTAATGGTATTTTAGTTCATGTTTTGTTTGATACTGGAGCTTCTCATAGTTTCATCTCTAAAGAATTGGTAGATGATTAGGGCTTAAACCAAAATTTGTCGAAACTTCTGTCTGTGTATCGAACCCCGTTGGTGGTACAACTTGCCTATGTTTGATTTGTGAAGATGTACAAACTTCTTACCTTAACTACCACTTTGCTTAGGATATGTTTGTCCTTGACTTTAATGGATTTTACATTTTACTCGGTATAGATTGGTTAGTAGAGAATAAAGCTGTTTTATATTGCGCTGAGAGAAAAATATTCTTAAGAACCAAGTTGGAAAATTTATTGACGTATGCTATAGGGAGCCTAAGGAGTTAATCAGAAGTTTCCTTTGTACCCTTGATTCGTCCCCCAAGGTGTTAGAATCGATAAAAGTTGTTAAAGATTTTCCAAATATTTTTGAGCTAGTTAGCAGTCTGCCTCCCCATTAGGAAATTGAATTTCATATCGACTTAGTCCCTGGCGCGAGACACCAAACTCCCATAGAAATGAAGCTTTTTAGGGATGGTGGGTTATTATAGGAAGTTCATAAAGGATTACACCAAGATCGTCGCTTATTTAATCAAACTGACGTAAAAGGATGTTAAATTTGAGTGGACTTCGAAGTATGAGGATGCATTCCTTGAGTTGAAAGAAAGGTTGACCAGTGCCCCTATTTTGGCTATTATTGATAGAGGAGAAGGATTAACTGTTTATACCGATGCATGTAGAGTTAGCTTTGGCGCAGTGTTGATGCAACATAGGAAGGTTATAACTTATGCAAGTAGACAGTTAAAGCCTCGCGAGATTTTTTTTGCAACGCATGACTTGGAGCTTTTAGCCGTTGTATTTGCGTTAAAGACATGGAGGTATTACTTGCTGGGTAAGAAATCTTCTTTCCCTCTTTTGTTTATTTCTAATCTTTAAGGATCCTAGTTTGTAATTTCCTACTTTAAATAGGTGAAAAGTTCGAACTCTTCACGCATCATAAGTCCCTGAAGTATCTTTTCACTTAGAAGGATCCGAATCTTAGGCAATAACGATTGTTGGAGTTCCTGCAGCTTACAACCTGGATACCCTCTATATGCCAGGAAAAGCAATCGTGGTGACAGACGCTCTTAGCAAGAATTCAATTTTGGTGCTCTTGGAAGTAAAACCAAACCTTTGGGGAAGGATTTTTAATAAATAATGGGAACATAGTCTTTTATTAGAATTTATTTTAGAAATTGATGAGGGTCGAAGTTCTAGTTTCGAGATTGATAACCGTGTTGCTATAAGGATGAATGGAAGATTATGCGTTCTGGATGTGGATGGTAAGAAGTTTTGATGGAATTCCATAAATCTAAGTTAATCATCCACTCTGGGATTAATAAAATGATATAAAACGAGTATTTTGGTGGCCCGAAATGAAGAAGGATGTCTCAGTCTTCGTCAACAGATGTTCGAACTGTCAACAGATAAAATGCGATCACCAGAAAATAGCTAGTTTACTTCAACCTCTAGAAATTCCAAATTAGAAATGGGAGATGATATCAATGGATTTTGTTGACGGAATATCCATAACCAGAAAAAGGAATGAAGGGGTGTGGGTTATTGCAGATCAGCTAACGAATAGTGCTCATTTTATTTCTCTGTAGCCATCAAGGACTGCAGCTTCTTTGGCTGAAATTTATATAAGGAAGATTGTTAGATTGCATGGGGTCCCAGTGAGTATAGTAAGTGATCGAGATCGTATCTTTACTAGTCAGTTTTGAGAGGAGTTGCAAGTAGCTTTAGGAACAAAGTTAAACCCGAGCGCATCATATCACCCCTAAGCAGACAAACAAATGGAGCAGGTAAATTGGATTTTAGAAGACCGTTTGAGGGTTTGTATTTCGTATTTTGGAGGATCATGGGAAGATCATCTTCATTTGGTGGAATTCTCCTACAATAATAGTTATCAAGCGAGCATCGGCATGGCATCCTACGAAGCTCTCTATGGACGTCCTGCAAGTCACTTGCATGTTGGGTTGAGATTGGATATAGGCTAGTACTTGGATCAGATATGATTCGCGAAGCTATGGAAAAAGACGCAGTGATCAAAAGAAGGATGAAAGAAGCTCAAGATCGACAAAAAGTTATGCAAATAGAAGGAGAAGAGATTTGAAGTTTGAAGTCGGAGAACTCCATCTTTGTAAAGATTGCTCCAATCAGAGGAGTTGTTTGATTTAGAAAGTCTGGAAAGTTGACACCTAGGTATATTGGATCTTTTAAAATTATTGAAAGAATTAGATCGCTCGCCTACTATAACGATCCGGTATTTTGAACCATTCGTATCCACACATGTCGGACTTGAATTGCTCAAGATATCAGATTGTTAATTTATATTTGGCAAGACTCAGCATAAACAGTAAATAAATCAATCACAGAATCACAGACATAGAGTAATATAACAATAAGCAGCAGAATAGATAAATAGTAGTTCATGAAGCTACTATATAAACAATAGAGTTTGAAATAAAATACAACAGAATATCTCAAATACAGTAAAGCCTCGAATACAAACAGATGACATCTCTGAACAAAATCAACTGGAAAAGCTGAATAGATATAGACGGATCTTCAAGCAAAGCTCTAAAGGAAAGTCTCATATGCTGTGACACTCAGTCTGACCTGAGCGTAAAGCAAAACACAAAACACTCGAATCAGGATTATCATTCTTATACCAATAAATCCAACTTAAGTGAAATATCAACTGAAATACAAGTAACTTAAGGGATGTTTGGGATTTCCATCCTCTAAGGACCCGTGGAACTATCTACTATGTTGTAATATACGCTATTATAATATGTCTATAGTAAAGTAAAACTATTAAAATAGCGTTAAGGCGTTACCCATATCTCCCTTAACACATTTTATATATTCCCATAGTCTATACAGTACCCTAACTCCCCTCGTAAACTGGAGGGCTATAAGAGGGCACTCTATAGGTATGGTACAAAACAAACTTGTAGAAGACGCGATGTGGCATGTGACACGGCACGCGAGGCAATGCCAGGGTAGATATACCGTTTGCGGATTCGAACTGGTGGTAACGCATAACAGCTACTACCGCCCACCTCGTGATAGACTTCCAAATCAAAGGTGCACCCAATCAAATCACAAAAGCAATAGAATGGTATCGAAGAAATGTGTCCGATCGGAGCAATGACCTCACTTGGCCCGGCATGGCTCCTGTTTTAGTCACATCAAGCTGACTCACGGGAGTCAGGGCTACGTAAATACCATATAGGATCATCACCAAACCATCCTACTTCATTTTGGAATCTCCACCACGTACCCAGTTGTTAAAGTCGTTTTTGGTATTGGCAGAGTGTATGACAATAACCGATCTCGATCTCTTTAACAACCAAACGTTATTATAACACTGCGGTCATTTCAAAATAGTTTATACTTCTAAACCAAAATATCATTTCAATTTCAAAACCATATCAATACGATATCATTTTTCACTTCAAATATATCCATTTCCAAAATCATAGCACTTTCAAAGTTATAACACTTTCGAAATTATAAAGCTTAGAAATTATAACACTTTGGAAATTATAACACTTGATAACATAATACTTCGAAATTCATAACTTTGAAATCATAACTTCCCACCTGAACTGTTTAGATATTATTAATAGTATATATAATAAAATAGTTTATATAAAAATAGTTATAAGTTAAAATAGTTTATATTAAAATAATTAGTATGTTAACATATTTTATATTAAAAGATAGTTTATATTAAAATGATTTGTATTAAAATGATTTATATTAAAATAATTTATATTAAAATAATTCGTAAAGTAAAATATATAAATACTTTTAAGTATAATTTAAAAATACTTTATATAATAAAATAGGTTCCTCAAATTTCACAAATCGATTCAAATCAACTCGAATTCAAAAATTCAAATTTAATTCAATCTCAATTCATCAATTCAACTCAATTCAGTTCCTCAACAAACCATTTCAAATTATATCGATTTCAAATACAGATTTGAACCACAAAATAAACCATTTCAATTTCAATATATTTCAAAGCTTTAACTATTCCACATTTTCAAAACTAAATTTGAAAATTTCATATATATCTTAATTTAACTTCATCATTATTTAGTTTTGAAATATTCACTTAATAAATCCAATATCATTTAAATAAAACCTCAAATTACAAATAAACTAAATATTTCCATCAATTTATTCAAACTTGAAATATTCATTTAATCATCTTAAACCAAAATAAAGTTATAAAATCACATCCTTTAAAAATCTCAAATTCAATAAGTTTCAAATCAATTCAACTAAATAAAATTCTTAATTAAATACAATTTCAAATAAATTCAAATTTTTTCTTCCCAACCTTAATCTATAAAAATCATTATAAAATCTATTTAAAAATATAATTTTAAATAAATACTTAAACATATTATATATTAATTAAATCAAGCTTTATTAGATTTAAATTTTATTATTAAACTTACTTTATACTAAAACTAATTTATACATATTTAAAATAGTAAAATTATAAGTAAATTCTTATAATTTATAATTTTAAAACTAAGTTATAAACTTAAAATTTTCAAAACATATAATTTTAAAAATCAAGAATTAAATCATATAAAATGACATTAATATGTATATAATACTTAAAAATAAATATTTATATAAACCTCATATATTTCCCCTTTTAAAACTCCTGGAAATCATTTTCAAAATATATATAAACCAACGGTGTTTGTATATAATTTTATATCCTATGGTCGAGTGATACAGATATTTATCGTTTCAATCTGTAATTTAAAATATACGGGTATATATCTTTTCAATCCGCAATCTCAAATTCAATTCAATGAAAATCGCTTGGGTTTATCATTTAAACCCATAACGATTTTCTCCTGTTCTAAAGATCGTTCGGGTATGTATCATTTCAACCCATAGGGAATTCTATACTAACATGAAATTTGCAGAGTGAGAACAGATATGATAATAATATAACATGCATATATCATCAATATAAATAACGGATAATGGTGTCAGATGTCACAGGTGAACGGATATAGATAATTGCATCTATATAACAATGTAGATAACTAATAGCAGTATATTTCAATTGTCGTTTCAATTGAAATCAAATTTAATAAATATAAGAACGTTAATCGTGAGTGATAGCTCACTGTTCGAGGCTAGAGAGGATATACAATGAAATTGAGTTACGAAATGCAAGTACAACTTCCAAAGTAAAGCTAGATTGGCACGAATTCGACGATCAAAGCTGATAACAAGAATCGATGACAACAAATCAGATCAGTATGATATAAACTGAAAATATATGTATTATTATATTTTAGTTTAAAATAAATTATATACTTTTTCTCAAGATTACCTTTCTTTAAAATTTATGACCTATATATTTCCTTGAAAGATTTCCAAATGGATAATCAACCATAAATAATTTAAAGCTATTTCAAAACTATTTCCAAATATTAAAAATAGATATATATATATATATATATATTTTAACACGTTATGCCTGAAATCTCACTTTACTATATATATATATATATTGTCAGCATCAAATGTCAGTAGGCTACTGTACTTTATATACAGGCTTATACCTTTTATAAAACAAATCAAAATAACATAATATATGTAATACTCCTTTATATAATTCTTTTCTTTCCTATATATATGCAATACAATATACACTGTAAACCTAAATTTCCAGGTACCGTAATACTTATATATTATGTATATATATTTATAAAAACCAGTTGGACAAATACACATACCAAAATGTAATATATATATATATATATACATATATATATATATATATATATATATATATATAGACACACACATATATAGTCAAATATCAACTAGTTATATATATATATATATATATATATATATATATATATAAGAGAAAATTAGTAGATATGGAAACAAAGTACCCAGGTAAACAATATATATATATATATATATATATATATATATATATATATATAATGAAGTGTAATACACTTGCTGCTTCTAACACTGAAAACATAAAACCGAGAATCCATATTTATACAAGCTTCGATACATATAACTACATAAAATATATTATAGTACATAAATCCTTTCTTAAAATATATATTATATTTATACAAATACAACCTTCATAAACTATATATCTATACTGTAAATTTATGCGAAATATATATACTAGCAAAAATAATACTTATAAACAACACACACACACACACACATATATATAACAGCATTATATACGAAACTTATACAGTAAACAAGAAAGTAAAAGTCTATAAACTATTATATATATATATATATATATATATATATATATATATATATATTGTAACGACCCGGAATTTTGGACAATATAAATTTAATAATCTGGGTTTAAATTTATATTGAATTCATAATTGTTGTTAATAAATTTGATTTGATTTAAATTTTTAATCTGTGAAATTATTTTAATGAGCTAATAAATTGTTTTCTATTTAATAATGTATATGTATTTATGTATATATTTTAAATAGACAATTTGTTTTTATTTAAATTAGTATAGCATAATTTTATGTTTTGAAAATAGAAATGGTGATTTATTTGTAATTTGAGCTTTTCAAAAATATTTAATTAAATAACTATATGATTTTAAAAATGAGATAAATGTTTTAATTAGTTTCAAATTCATTTTAATTCAAGTTGTATATTAAAATATTTTACAAACTCTTTTATAAATTTGTTTTAAAAGTTTCTTTTCAAAATGAATAACTTGTATATCATTCTATTTATAATAATAATGCTTTGCTTTTTCTTTAGAGAATTATTTAATACATAATTTTGCATAAGAATTCATTAACTAGGCTTAATGCTTATTTACTTTAATTAACTATGTTTAATACTTACTTAACTCTAATTAAACATTAACTTAATTCATAAAGACATGTGTTTGTATGTTAAAACCTTAAGCTAACAAGTGTCTACTTTTAAATGACAAGTGTCTATTTTATTTTCTTTTTCTTTTAATTCATTTTCCAAAAATACATTCATATTCATATTTTTGTTCTTAATCAAGAAGATCAACTTCATTCTCTTCCATATACGAGTCTGCATATACTTTGCATTCAAAACTCCTCTGTTTCAAAACAAATCTACATGCATTTTCAAATTACAATCTGCATTCCCCAAAGTTCAGACCTGCATGCAATTTCTAGCATCCCTGCATCAAATATGAATCAGAGAACCTGCATGCACCATTGAGAAGCAAATATGCAAATATTCAAACCTGCAAGCATGCATTCCTTTTCAAACACCTGCATTTACAAACAAATATGCAACTCCTCAAAACCCAAAATACTACCTACCTGCATCAACATGAAAAGCCCTGCATTTCTTTGCAAATTGAATCAAAGCTCTGCATATCATCTACAAACAAAGAAGGCCTGCACATCCATTAGAAGCCTACATGTTTTTGCATATGAAATCAAGAAGCTCTGCATTTCAAAACTTGGGAGCAAGACAGTGCCTGCATTTCACATTTTCAAAACTAGAAGCCTGCATGTTGTAAAACTGAAGCATTATGAAGCAAGCATCATTTTTTAAAGGCAGGGGTCTGCATTTTTAAGAGCATTCAAGCTTCTGCATGTTCAATCTGGACAGTGTGCTCTGCATCTTGCAATAAGGTGAGTAACACTAAATTTAAGTAAAGTAAGGTAGGAATGCATGTTGCTTATTTGCTGAGTTAAATTGTGTTCATGTTTTCTACTGCCTGTGCATATATGAATGCAATACATGTTTTAATTCCAAGGTTCTGATTCTTTTTAGTTTGAGTTCAAAACTGATAAACAGATTTCCTTCTTGATCTGGATGTTATCATGGATTAGAATTTGAGTGGAATTTGTTTATTTCATGATAACATAAAATTTAAATGTCTCTTATTTGTTTTAGTGACTGTGTTGTTTGAATACATAAAACATAAACTAAATTCTGTAAAAATTTAGAAAATGTAGGTATCATAAATTAATGTTTCAGGTTTACTAATTTAATCATAAGCAAATTCAAGAATTTTAGATCAAAAAATTAAAGTTTAAAGTGTCAAGGATAAAGGGCAGTTTTAATATTACAGTATTATACATATTTGGTAAACACTGGAGATATTGGCATTTGTTTGGAATGAATTTGCTACTGAAGATAATGTAGCTACCAATAAACATAGGAAAATTATTGAATTGGTATGCAAATCAAGTTTGGGATTGGAATTTGGGATTTGAGGTGATGAACCCTAGTTACTGGGCATAGGGAAAATTAGGGCTGTTGCTTCTTGAGTGAATCGAGTTCAAGGATTCTTTGGTGAATGATAGATGGTGTATTAATGAAGCTAATGCCGGAGTTCGGTCGATGATGGTGGTCGGAGTTGAGAGATAATGATGTTGACAGGTTAGGCAGTGGATGCATAGCTGTTTCAGGTTGTGTTATTTTGTTTTAGGTGCAGGGAATTGTGACTCGGGTGCATCTCGGGGAAAATGGGAAAAAACTCGAAGCATGTAAGTAACTGACTCGAAGCAGAATGGATTGCCTCGAGTTGCATTGTTCAGGTTTAGCTAAACAGAACTGTTCTGTTTATTTAAGAATTTTTTTTAAAGTAAAGTTTGAATTTAAACTGGAAATTTGAACTTAGGGTTAAACCTGAATCTAAAAATGAATTCAAAAAGTTTGATTTTTAAATTTATCATAATTTAAATGCAAAATTCAAATTTGGTTTGAAAAAAAAAAAAAAAAAAAACAGGGAATCTGTTTCCAGATTTATGAAGTTTGAATCAAAATGCAAACTATATTGAGACTCTGGATTTTAAAAACTGAATTTAATAATGAATTCAAATAAGTTTAAATTTTGGTCTTTTGAAATAGTTTAAATTCAGAAAATCTCAAAGTTGATTTTTTTTTTTAAAAACAGAAAACTGTTTCTGTTTTAAAATGAGAAGGGGAGTTTAAATTTCAAGTGGAGTTTGAAATTTAGATTTTTAAACCTGGAATTTGAATATGAATTCAAATTTAATTTGTCAGATATTTGAAAACATTTATGTTTTTAAATTTAAATTTGATTTTAAACCTTCAAATATAAAATGCATTATTGTTTTGCATTTGAAGTAAGAGGTTAAGTATTTAAATTAGGAATTCAAATGAATTCAAAACTGAGTTTAAAATCTGGATTTAAATTTTTAAGCTTCAGTTTTAAAATAAAGATTTAAGTTTAAATTGCTTCCAAAAGATTTGCATTTGAATTGTAGGTGTAAATTATTGAAAGAGTTTAAAGAATTAAAACTAAAATGAGTTTAGAAGTTATATTTCAATTTTGAGATTTTAAAGAAATTTTTAAATTGATTTGAATTGATTTGAATTGAAATTTAAATCCTTTTCAACTTATTAATTAAGTGTATGTTTCTTGTAACATATAAGATTAAGATTTGTATTGTTTTAGAATCTTATTTTAAACAAATTTGAGTCTTAAGTTAAAAGAAATGTTAAATAGAATTTAATGTAAAATTTGAAAACATTTTGTTTTTAAATGCATGATTTAATAAGAAATGATTATCTAAAGATAAATAAAAATTAATGATTGGATTCATTAATTATTAAGGAAATTAGGATGAATATTAATTATTTAATTAATTAAATAATGTGAATGTTTAATTAAATAATTAATGATTTTTAATTTGATTTGAGATTAATTAATTTAGTTTAATTAATCTATAATTAAGGATGTTAATTAAATTTTAATTTATGATTAAGATTCATTAATCAAGTGATTAATGATAATTAAGTTTTTAATTAACACTTAGTTAATTAATAATTAGAGATTAATTAAATAGTAATTAAATATTAATTACTTAATAACTAATGATGATTAATTTAAGTAATCCTTAATTAAGTAATTAAGAAATGATTAATGAAGTCATTAACTCAAGATAATTAATTAATGTGATTAATTTTTGATAATTAATTAGATTAATTAATTAATAATAATCAATTGTTTAAGTTTTAATTACTTAATGAAAGTAATTAGTGAATTAATTACTTAATGTAATTAATTAAGGTTAATGTGATTTGTTTAGATTAATTAATTAAGTTTAATTAATTTAAACATTTGTTGAATTGTTGATAATTACTTATGTAATTTATGAATTTGTAATTACTTAAGGAAGTAATTAATTAATAATTACTGGATGTAATTAAAGATATTTGATATAGAAGTAATTTGAATTTAAATTACTTTGAAATTAATCAAGGAAATTAATTTAGATAATTAATTAAGAATAATTAATTATTGGGGTGGAGTAATTAATGTAGTTAATTACTGAATTGTTATTAATCAAGGGTGATTAATATATATGTAGGGTTTAATATAATTAACTTGTGTGATTAATATTGAATGCTAATTACTTATTGTAATTAGAGATAGTTAATCAATATTAATTGAAATGAATATAGAGATGATAATTTATACATTGATTTGAAATCAATGGATGGTTAAGTTAAGCAGGATTTTGATGATTAATTTAATTCATTTTAAATTAATTATAGAAGGTGTGATCATTTGATCAATTGCTTATGTTTGATGATTGGTATTGGTTGATTGGTATGGTTTGTAAATCTCAGTGGTGAGATGAAAAGTGTATGTGATATGGATGCATTGGTTGCTTTTGGATGATAATATGTATTATTTGATTACGGTATGAATTATCTGTTGATAATGATAATGTTGATTATCTGTGGTGTTGTGAATTATCTATCTGTATATATTTAGATAATGAATTGAATTGTTTTAAACTTAAAACAACTTGGACCTAAAAGACACGCTTTGGATTTCGATGAGACCGGGATCGGGTTTCCATATTTGGAATTCCGAAAACCACATCGATTCCAATTAACGTTAGGTCGTGAATCTAAGTGGAGCAAGTGAAGACTCGAGGTGTAAGGGCTATACGTCAGTATAACTCTGTGGGTGATTCCGTAATGAGTTTGACGGAATAGGTCTTATAGATTCGAGATGGTGAATCAGAGTGCAAGGGTTATTGTCGTTAACTCTGAGGGTGATTCCAAAACGAGTGTAACGAGATAATGCCTTCGGTTTCGTTCGAACCCGGAACAAACTTGTATGGATTGAATGCTTTCAGAACATCGTCAGGTGGACGATGAGCATTCTAAGTGTTATGTCCTATAAAGGTAATCGTAACCTCAAGCCTCATCAACCGGGAATGGCTAAAACAGGGGAGGTGCAGCAAAGCTTCGTGGGTAGCCCCCACTTGAGAGTAAGATTTACCCCTGTCTAGAGGTTCCTTTATATTTCGGCTGTGTGGGACGGTTGATCATGACAATCGTCGGGGTTGTCTTATTTGGAACTGTTCAGTAAGGAACGGGTCCGGCTTTGTGTTGCAGGGGAGTTAGGGTGGCTCCTCGGTACGGTGATCTAGGCCACGTACTGTGACGGGCGGTACCCCAGTAGCCCTGCCATTGTATGGAAACCAAAATCCAATAAGTGCCAACGGTTTTGATTGTATTACCCACTTTTGTGGCTAGTAGCTGGAATTTAATAGATGTAACAATTTCGGCTATTTCATATTTACTTGAAAACCCTAGACACTATTATAATATCATCTGATTTCCTATCAAATGTTTTGGTTAGCGTAAGGTAAAAACTTTTCCATGTTTATGTGTGGGAAGTCTTACGTGATACCTTTTCTTTCAAAGGTTTTTTTAAAGTTAAGCAACTTTAACCTGTTACTCACACCAGACCCATGTCTGACCCGGAGTTATTTCTGTTTTTCTTTAACTCTTGGGTACTCAAATTTTTACGAGTAGCCGAGGGAATTCAGGTTAGGAATCAGGATTGGCTTTGACGATTTGTGGAGGAGCATATGGAGCAGGAGGCTTCTGCGTATAGTTATTTAGTTCCGCTGTGTTTGGTATCTCTGAGTCTTGTGTTTGTATTGAGTTGTAATAACTAGACAGGTATTTATAACTGTCTAGTATGTGTTGTATATGTCTGTGTACTCTGATATTTGATGTATACTATGTAATACTTTGTTATTAATATAATTTATTCGTTTCCGCTGTTGAGATTCTTGTGTTGTTTCTTTCTTCTCTTCTTTCTTTTCTTCTTCTATCCCTTTCTTTCTTAATTCATGACGCGATTTTCTGGGAGTGGAAATCGGGTCGTGACATTTTGGTATCAGAGCTGTAGGTTGAGTGAATACCTAGGCTCTGAAGTGTGTCTTTCTTTAGGGAGCGTTAGGTTGAGTGAATACCTAGGCTCTGTAGGGTGTCTATCTTGAGAGAGCGTATTTGTATTTTTAATATATATATATTTCTACCTATTTGTTGGATTACCTGTTCAAGTTTTCCAATATAAGTCATAAAGGTAGATGAGGTAGAAGTGTGTGTAACACGACTACCATTGGTTGGAGTTTAATGGATGATGTTGGAAGTGTATTTATCGAGACTGTAGATCTAATACCGTCTCGAGTGGGTTCTGTTTTGATGAGTACTTCATCGATCTCTGAAGGTAACCTGTTAAGGTTCGGAGTTCATATTTGAAGTGCAGAATTGAGTTTTGATCTGTCGGTTGGACAGAAGCAAGCAAGTGATGATATCTTGATATCTTAGGAAATAGTAGCTGCGTGATGAGATGCAGTGACTATGGATATTTCCGAAGATGTTTCTTTGGAACAAGAGTAAGAAGTGAGTCAGCTCGGTGGTGTGGCTGAGTTTGGCAGAGTATTCTGAGTTGGTAGGGAGTCTTCTGGCTGGGTAGTTTTTCTGAAGTGGAGTTCAGAAGCAGCAGAGTGGATCTTTTCTCTGGTAAGTTGGCTAAGTCAGCATAAGCTGTTCTGTTTGGTTGAGAGAGAGCAGTTTTCTTTGGATTTAGGCTGAGTTGATCGCAAAAGTGACTTGCGATAGTATGTTCTCTTGTGTTTGTTGGAGATTGTCTGGATGTCTTCTGGAAGTCAGAGGTTGTCTGCATCTAGAGATCGAGTTTTCTTACCAGGATTGGAACTGGTGGTTCAGTTAGTAGATAGATGGTTCCTTGAGATAGAATTTGGTGAAGTAACTCAGGTTTGGGAGGAACATCTGAGTTTTCTCTATGGATATGTGGAACCTTATTTCTGTGCTGGGTTGTTTTAGTCTGTGCTTGTGCTTTTCGTCAGCATTTTCTTCTGTTTCGAATCAGAGTTGCGCAGCGGAAGCAGTTTGGGAATGTTTCTGTTTTCTTTTCCAGATAAGGAGAAGTTGGTTTTGTCTTCTGTTGTTGAGAAGCAGAGTGTGTGTTCTTGGTTTTTGAGTGATCTTGAGGAGATCATTGGATTGTTTTGGATTCAGTCTATTTCTGTTGGAATCAGCAAGAGTTGAGCTGATTAGGATGGGTGTTGGTAGCCCAGGATTGTCTGAAGAATTTTTATGGATAAGAGACAAAGAATTTGGATTCTGGAATTGGAGATTTGATTTTGGTTAAGTTTTCTCTGATTCAAGGAGCTATAAGTTTGGGAAGCTAGCTCCGAAGTGTTTTGGTTTCTTCTGTGTTGGGTAAGATCAGTGTTTGGTTTCTAGAGCTGAATTGTCAGTTTGGATAACTGGGATTCAGTATGTTTCACGTATCTCTGAGGGAGTTTGTGTTTGATATTTCTGGTTGTAGAACCAGCAGTTTAGGTTGGTTTGTTTGTTGAGTCAGACTCGTCTGTAGTCTGATATTCTGTATAGAATGGTTGTTAGGAGCTCTATAGCTTAGTAGTATTGATTGATTGTATTCTATAGAGCGAGTATTCCGATATATATATACCGGGGAAACTCGTGAAGATTTTATCCAAATTTTTTTTGGATAATTAGATTTATTCTGATTGTGTGAATTAGTTGCTTTGGTTGTTGGCATAGGTTTAACATATGCTGTGTTTTAAAATAAAATCTGTAAATAGATTATTAAATTGCCTTTGTTTTAAATTTCGGGGACGAAATTCTTTTAAGGGGGAAGGATTGTAACGACCCGGAATTTTGGACAATATAAATTTAATAATCTGGGTTTAAATTTATATTGAATTCATAATTGTTGTTAATAAATTTGATTTGATTTAAATTTTTAATCTGTGAAATTATTTTAATGAGCTAATAAATTGTTTTCTATTTAATAATGTATATGTATTTATGTATATATTTTAAATAGACAATTTGTTTTTATTTAAATTAGTATAGCATAATTTTATGTTTTGAAAATAGAAATGGTGATTTATTTGTAATTTGAGCTTTTCAAAAATATTTAATTAAATAACTATATGATTTTAAAAATGAGATAAATGTTTTAATTAGTTTCAAATTCATTTTAATTCAAGTTGTATATTAAAATATTTTACAAACTCTTTTATAAATTTGTTTTAAAAGTTTCTTTTCAAAATGAATAACTTGTATATCATTCTATTTATAATAATAATGCTTTGCTTTTTCTTTAGAGAATTATTTAATACATAATTTTGCATAAGAATTCATTAACTAGGCTTAATGCTTATTTACTTTAATTAACTATGTTTAATACTTACTTAACTCTAATTAAACATTAACTTAATTCATAAAGACATGTGTTTGTATGTTAAAACCTTAAGCTAACAAGTGTCTACTTTTAAATGACAAGTGTCTATTTTATTTTCTTTTTCTTTTAATTCATTTTCCAAAAATACATTCATATTCATATTTTTGTTCTTAATCAAGAAGATCAACTTCATTCTCTTCCATATACGAGTCTGCATATACTTTGCATTCAAAACTCCTCTGTTTCAAAACAAATCTACATGCATTTTCAAATTACAATCTGCATTCCCCAAAGTTCAGACCTGCATGCAATTTCTAGCATCCCTGCATCAAATATGAATCAGAGAACCTGCATGCACCATTGAGAAGCAAATATGCAAATATTCAAACCTGCAAGCATGCATTCCTTTTCAAACACCTGCATTTACAAACAAATATGCAACTCCTCAAAACCCAAAATACTACCTACCTGCATCAACATGAAAAGCCCTGCATTTCTTTGCAAATTGAATCAAAGCTCTGCATATCATCTACAAACAAAGAAGGCCTGCACATCCATTAGAAGCCTACATGTTTTTGCATATGAAATCAAGAAGCTCTGCATTTCAAAACTTGGGAGCAAGACAGTGCCTGCATTTCACATTTTCAAAACTAGAAGCCTGCATGTTGTAAAACTGAAGCATTATGAAGCAAGCATCATTTTTTAAAGGCAGGGGTCTGCATTTTTAAGAGCATTCAAGCTTCTGCATGTTCAATCTGGACAGTGTGCTCTGCATCTTGCAATAAGGTGAGTAACACTAAATTTAAGTAAAGTAAGGTAGGAATGCATGTTGCTTATTTGCTGAGTTAAATTGTGTTCATGTTTTCTACTGCCTGTGCATATATGAATGCAATACATGTTTTAATTCCAAGGTTCTGATTCTTTTTAGTTTGAGTTCAAAACTGATAAACAGATTTCCTTCTTGATCTGGATGTTATCATGGATTAGAATTTGAGTGGAATTTGTTTATTTCATGATAACATAAAATTTAAATGTCTCTTATTTGTTTTAGTGACTGTGTTGTTTGAATACATAAAACATAAACTAAATTCTGTAAAAATTTAGAAAATGTAGGTATCATAAATTAATGTTTCAGGTTTACTAATTTAATCATAAGCAAATTCAAGAATTTTAGATCAAAAAATTAAAGTTTAAAGTGTCAAGGATAAAGGGCAGTTTTAATATTACAGTATTATACATATTTGGTAAACACTGGAGATATTGGCATTTGTTTGGAATGAATTTGCTACTGAAGATAATGTAGCTACCAATAAACATAGGAAAATTATTGAATTGGTATGCAAATCAAGTTTGGGATTGGAATTTGGGATTTGAGGTGATGAACCCTAGTTACTGGGCATAGGGAAAATTAGGGCTGTTGCTTCTTGAGTGAATCGAGTTCAAGGATTCTTTGGTGAATGATAGATGGTGTATTAATGAAGCTAATGCCGGAGTTCGGTCGATGATGGTGGTCGGAGTTGAGAGATAATGATGTTGACAGGTTAGGCAGTGGATGCATAGCTGTTTCAGGTTGTGTTATTTTGTTTTAGGTGCAGGGAATTGTGACTCGGGTGCATCTCGGGGAAAATGGGAAAAAACTCGAAGCATGTAAGTAACTGACTCGAAGCAGAATGGATTGCCTCGAGTTGCATTGTTCAGGTTTAGCTAAACAGAACTGTTCTGTTTATTTAAGAATTTTTTTTAAAGTAAAGTTTGAATTTAAACTGGAAATTTGAACTTAGGGTTAAACCTGAATCTAAAAATGAATTCAAAAAGTTTGAATTTTAAATTTATCATAATTTAAATGCAAAATTCAAATTTGGTTTGAAAAAAAAAAAAAAAACAGGGAATCTGTTTCCAGATTTATGAAGTTTGAATCAAAATGCAAACTATATTGAGACTCTGGATTTTAAAAACTGAATTTAATAATGAATTCAAATAAGTTTAAATTTTGGTCTTTTGAAATAGTTTAAATTCAGAAAATCTCAAAGTTGATTTTTTTTTTAAAAAACAGAAAACTGTTTCTGTTTTAAAATGAGAAGGGGAGTTTAAATTTCAAGTGGAGTTTGAAATTTAGATTTTTAAACCTGGAATTTGAATATGAATTCAAATTTAATTTGTCAGATATTTGAAAACATTTATGTTTTTAAATTTAAATTTGATTTTAAACCTTCAAATATAAAATGCATTATTGTTTTGCATTTGAAGTAAGAGGTTAAGTATTTAAATTAGGAATTCAAATGAATTCAAAACTGAGTTTAAAATCTGGATTTAAATTTTTAAGCTTCAGTTTTAAAATAAAGATTTAAGTTTAAATTGCTTCCAAAAGATTTGCATTTGAATTGTAGGTGTAAATTATTGAAAGAGTTTAAAGAATTAAAACTAAAATGAGTTTAGAAGTTATATTTCAATTTTGAGATTTTAAAGAAATTTTTAAATTGATTTGAATTGATTTGAATTGAAATTTAAATCCTTTTCAACTTATTAATTAAGTGTATGTTTCTTGTAACATATAAGATTAAGATTTGTATTGTTTTAGAATCTTATTTTAAACAAATTTGAGTCTTAAGTTAAAAGAAATGTTAAATAGAATTTAATGTAAAATTTGAAAACATTTTGTTTTTAAATGCATGATTTAATAAGAAATGATTATCTAAAGATAAATAAAAATTAATGATTGGATTCATTAATTATTAAGGAAATTAGGATGAATATTAATTATTTAATTAATTAAATAATGTGAATGTTTAATTAAATAATTAATGATTTTTAATTTGATTTGAGATTAATTAATTTAGTTTAATTAATCTATAATTAAGGATGTTAATTAAATTTTAATTTATGATTAAGATTCATTAATCAAGTGATTAATGATAATTAAGTTTTTAATTAACACTTAGTTAATTAATAATTAGAGATTAATTAAATAGTAATTAAATATTAATTACTTAATAACTAATGATGATTAATTTAAGTAATCCTTAATTAAGTAATTAAGAAATGATTAATGAAGTCATTAACTCAAGATAATTAATTAATGTGATTAATTTTTGATAATTAATTAGATTAATTAATTAATAATAATCAATTGTTTAAGTTTTAATTACTTAATGAAAGTAATTAGTGAATTAATTACTTAATGTAATTAATTAAGGTTAATGTGATTTGTTTAGATTAATTAATTAAGTTTAATTAATTTAAACATTTGTTGAATTGTTGATAATTACTTATGTAATTTATGAATTTGTAATTACTTAAGGAAGTAATTAATTAATAATTACTGGATGTAATTAAAGATATTTGATATAGAAGTAATTTGAATTTAAATTACTTTGAAATTAATCAAGGAAATTAATTTAGATAATTAATTAAGAATAATTAATTATTGGGGTGGAGTAATTAATGTAGTTAATTACTGAATTGTTATTAATCAAGGGTGATTAATATATATGTAGGGTTTAATATAATTAACTTGTGTGATTAATATTGAATGCTAATTACTTATTGTAATTAGAGATAGTTAATCAATATTAATTGAAATGAATATAGAGATGATAATTTATACATTGATTTGAAATCAATGGATGGTTAAGTTAAGCAGGATTTTGATGATTAATTTAATTCATTTTAAATTAATTATAGAAGGTGTGATCATTTGATCAATTGCTTATGTTTGATGATTGGTATTGGTTGATTGGTATGGTTTGTAAATCTCAGTGGTGAGATGAAAAGTGTATGTGATATGGATGCATTGGTTGCTTTTGGATGATAATATGTATTATTTGATTACGGTATGAATAATCTGTTGATAATGATAATGTTGATTATCTGTGGTGTTGTGAATTATCTATCTGTATATATTTAGATAATGAATTGAATTGTTTTAAACTTAAAACAACTTGGACCTAAAAGACACGCTTTGGATTTCGATGAGACCGGGATCGGGTTTCCATATTTGGAATTCCGAAAACCACATCGATTCCAATTAACGTTAGGTCGTGAATCTAAGTGGAGCAAGTGAAGACTCGAGGTGTAAGGGCTATACGTCAGTATAACTCTGTGGGTGATTCCGTAATGAGTTTGACGGAATAGGTCTTATAGATTCGAGATGGTGAATCAGAGTGCAAGGGTTATTGTCGTTAACTCTGAGGGTGATTCCAAAACGAGTGTAACGAGATAATGCCTTCGGTTTCGTTCGAACCCGGAACGAACTTGTATGGATTGAATGCTTTCAGAACATCGTCAGGTGGACGATGAGCATTCTAAGTGTTATGTCCTATAAAGGTAATCGTAACCTCAAGCCTCATCAACCGGGAATGGCTAAAACAGGGGAGGTGCAGCAAAGCTTCGTGGGTAGCCCCCACTTGAGAGTAAGATTTACCCCTGTCTAGAGGTTCCTTTATATTTCGGCTGTGTGGGACGGTTGATCATGACAATCGTCGGGGTTGTCTTATTTGGAACTGTTCAGTAAGGAACGGGTCCGGCTTTGTGTTGCAGGGGAGTTAGGGTGGCTCCTCGGTACGGTGATCTAGGCCACGTACTGTGACGGGCGGTACCCCAGTAGCCCTGCCATTGTATGGAAACCAAAATCCAATAAGTGCCAACGGTTTTGATTGTATTACCCACTTTTGTGGCTAGTAGCTGGAATTTAATAGATGTAACAATTTCGGCTATTTCATATTTACTTGAAAACCCTAGACACTATTATAATATCATCTGATTTCCTATCAAATGTTTTGGTTAGCGTAAGGTAAAAACTTTTCCATGTTTATGTGTGGGAAGTCTTACGTGATACCTTTTCTTTCAAAGGTTTTTTTAAAGTTAAGCAACTTTAACATGTTACTCACACCAGACCCATGTCTGACCCGGAGTTATTTCTGTTTTTCTTTAACTCTTGGGTACTCAAATTTTTACGAGTAGCCGAGGGAATTCAGGTTAGGAATCAGGATTGGCTTTGACGATTTGTGGAGGAGCATATGGAGCAGGAGGCTTCTGCGTATAGTTATTTAGTTCCGCTGTGTTTGGTATCTCTGAGTCTTGTGTTTGTATTGAGTTGTAATAACTAGACAGGTATTTATAACTGTCTAGTATGTGTTGTATATGTCTGTGTACTCTGATATTTGATGTATACTATGTAATACTTTGTTATTAATATAATTTATTCGTTTCCGCTGTTGAGATTCTTGTGTTGTTTCTTTCTTCTCTTCTTTCTTTTCTTCTTCTATCCCTTTCTTTCTTAATTCATGACGCGATTTTCTGGGAGTGGAAATCGGGTCGTGACATATATATATATATATACACACACACACGACTTATCTTGCTCAAACATTAGTAGAGAAAGGTGAGGAATGCTCGACCGATGGGAGGTGATCCTCGGTGTAGGGTGGCTGAAGATAGGGGTGGTTATCGGGTTGCGTGGGTAGATGGGGTCTGGAGATGGAAGTGGTGGTCGTCATGGGAAGAGGAGCAAGGAGGTAGTGATGCAGGTTGTGGCATTTGGTGATGGGTGATGGCGTCATGGTGGCTCGGGCCGACGTGGAGGGTGGACTTTGGGATAGTGGGATGATCGGCGGTTGATGATGAGGTCAGGCTTAGGTTGGGGCGATGTGATGTTGCGGTGGTGGAGAGTGGGAAGGCAGTGCGACCATAGGAGAGGATAAGGCCAAAAATAGGATTGGTGGTAGAGGAAAACGAGAGAGAGAAGGGAAGAGAGGAATGGAGGGTTTCGTGAAAAAGAAGATGTGTAGAGCCTACCATAGTTGCAGAGAATTTTTTTTGAACGAAGTAAAGGAATGGAAGGGACAACAGGCGGAACACGAACCAATAAATAATAAATTGAACATTGGGAATAGTAATTGTCAACCCTTAAATTCTGAAAAAAATAGAAGCAACGACTATTTGATTTATACGGTAGATAATGAATGGACACAAGGAATTCAAAAGGCTCAAAACGTACCGATAAGGTGAACCGTTTCACAGATTTTCACCGCATACCGGAACTTCAAAACATAGAAATGAATATACTGCAGAGACCAGCACGACGAGGCGATCAAAAAGATATACAGATATCAGTGATATGACCATCCTATCAAAAGCCGATATTCCGTACCGAAAATGCTACTAAAACACCGGTAATAAGATAAACGGAGCAATAATAGTCCAAATTTGACGAAATGAGATATTACGTCTTACTCAGAAAAAGATAAACATTTTTATTATATAAAAATATTCAGATTTCAAAAACATTTTATTTTCATATAATTAACTGATTTAGATTGAAATAAAATTACACAATAAAATAAACTTCCATATTATTTGATGAAAATTTTCCATTTACTATGTTAATATAGACGTATTCCAAATATCAATTTTTTTATTTTCAAATTTAATTATTTAAAATTTCACAACATTTCAGTTAATTATGTTATTAAAATCCATTAAAATTTACGGGTCCTTACACCTACAGAATTGAGTTACCGGAAAGGTTGTCGGGGGTCCATATTATTTTCCATGTGTCCCATTTGAGAAAATTTGTTCATGACCCTTTATTGATTGTAGAATCGTCGGTTCAAGAAGATTTGGATATAGAATCGAAACTGACAATGATTAGACATCCATTTCATATTGTAGATCCAGATAAGAAGAGATTTTGCAATAAGGTGGTGAATTTAGTAAAGATTCAGTGGAGCGAGGATCCTCGAGATTGTACTTACGAGAAGATGGATCATATGAGGGAAGCCTATCCAGAATTGATGTTGGGATAGTCATTGTTTGTATGTATATTGTATGCACTTTTGTGCTATGGATGCTTAGTTCATGTCCTTTGTATGGATTTCATGATATATAATATACGACCTTTTGAGTTGTCATGAGTTACCTCTTTGTGTGCTAATTTCAGGATGAAATTCTTTTAAGGTGGGAACAATGTATCGACCTAGGATTTAATTACTTTAAATTTGGATATTTAAATATATTTTTAATAATTAATTAATGGATTTTATAACTCAAATAAACTCCTTTTAAATAATAACTTATGATGGTGAAATAGTTTTCAATTTTTTTTTTTTACAAAAATAATCAGTTCAAAGAAAAGCATAAAATGCGTTCGAAATCGATTTTAAAATTTTCGACTTTTGGATGTCGAAAAGTTATCAAAAAATATTGTGCATATTTGTTTAACCCATACACACACTCTTATAAACGAGTTAGGATTTTATTATGCGTGTATGTGTATTTTAACTTAAGAAATATAAATGGGTAGATTTGACTAATTATGTAAGTTTTTATAAAACAAAATTTAAATGTAAACATAAGTGACATTATATGTCAACTCTTTACAAACATAATTACATAAGCTATTAAATGAATGTTGGCTTCAAAAATGGATGGGAGTGGGAAAGAATCATGTGTAAATGGAGGGAGAGGACAAGAAAAATGATATGTCAAAAATCTAAGGGAGGTTATGTACTTTGAGGGTGATTATTAATTTTCAAATTCTACTTAGCATATAGAATATCTTCCTAACATTTCCGCCATTTTCAATCATTTCTATTTCGTGAAAAATTCCTCTAAAGCTCTCATGTTTATTTCCATGGCCTCCAAAGATAATTCCTAAGTTAAATAAAATTTAGTTCCATTCTCTTTTAAGCTTCTACACTACAACCTCACGAAAAAAGTCCGTACATCCCTCCATCATGTTGTCCAAGCACTAAGACTTCCCTAGGCTAAATACATTTCATCTAAAAGCCACAAAGACTATACTTTTCCATGATAGAAGCAAAAACCTAAGTTGTGTTCGAGTTATAGAAGAAGTTAGCTTGATTTAGTCCACTTTCGGTGAGTAAAGCTCACTTCTTTTTCAAAGTTATTAAGTTTATAAATGATGTATATTTGTTAGTTAAAAATGGTTATTGTTTGAGTATTTATGATGTTGAATTGTTTATGCATAAGTATTCTTGGAAATGATGTTGATTTGGTTAGATATACATATGCTTGGAAATGATGTTAATTTGGTTATATATAAATATGCTTGTATGTGTTGTTGTATGAACTTGAAATCGAAATTTAAGTGAAGTTAATTACTAAGATATGACCTTGCTTATGTATGCGATTATGTTATATGTGTGTTATGTTGCTACTTGTGATGTGCGAAATTTAGCACTAGGCTTGTGCTTGAATACGACATTGAAATCCCTTTCTTTTCAAACTTGTGTGCTTATCGTTTTGTTGAAAAGATTTATAAAGTTTTAAATTTTAACCTTTGTTCTCTAAAAAGGGCTTTATTAAAAGTTAGATTAAGTATAAAAGAAAAGTTTTTCTTAAAGCTTTTGGATTGTTAAACTAAGTTTAAAAGTATGGGTTGTATAGCGAGTAGTTCGTAAAAACGAACTCCTTTCAAAATCTACAAATATTTTTCACTTAGAAATCTTTTTGGAAAATGTTTCTAAAACTTATATTAATCAATAAAAAAGTAATTATTGTTCAGTATTTATTTATTTAATAAATTATTAATTAATTAAGTAATTAGTACTTAATCGTTAGTTAATAAAATTAGTTAATACTTATGTGTTAATCAATTAAATTAATTATAATCAATTAAATTAATTATAATTAATTATTTTATTAAAGTTAACTATTATTTAATTAATAATTAAGGGTTAATTCATTTTAGGTATTTATTAAGTATTAATTATTTATTAAAAGGGATTTAATTATTAATTAATTATTGATTAATTAAATTTAAATAAGATGTTAGTCAAGACTTAATTACGATTTGATTGTTATTTAATAAAGGTTTAATTTATTATCTAATTAAAAATAAGGGTTTTTAATTTAAAGATCGTTTTCTTTTAAAAATATCATTTTTATTTTAAGATTATCTTTCTTTTTCAAAAATGTTTTAAATCAAGGGATTTCTTTGTCGATTATCCTTAAGTGACCTCAAAAAATATGAAACCTAGTTTAAGTCACATTTATGGGAAGTAAGTCAACCCAATGAGTAGGCTGACCTCTATCTGTGATATCTAGAATTTATTTATAGCAAGGGATTGAGTAAGGCTAAAATATTGGAAATGTGATAGATATGGGAGGGTTAATTCCTATCAACGAGTCATGTTAAAATTAAGTATATGGTTATCCATATGCGAATTCTATATAATTACCTAAGTAGCTGATTATCCGCTATGTAAAACTTGATCCGTTTTAACTCAAGAAGTTTGTTGTGTATATTAGAGTTACCCGGTGAGGACTCTAATATAGGTCACATATTTCCAAAAAAAACGGAATCAAGTTAGTCGAAAATTGTCGCTTAGTTTGAAGACACTGATTTCAGATAAGTATAATTTTTTCAAACCACTCCAAACTAGTAACGTTCGCGATGGATTATTATGAAGTATGCTATAGAGATGTACTATTCTTCCTGAGGGTGATTCCAAAAATGGAAGATAGTAAATGTTGAATGTTTGTTCGATTTCGAAACAACTTTTATGGATGAATGCTAGCATTGTGTTGGTTGTATGGAAGGCAGCGTTAGCATTCCAAGATGGTCTGCCAGGAGTAAAGGATTTTTATGAAGTTAAAACATACGCTTTACTCACTCCATACCCATGTCTGACTCGAGGTTTTCTTTCTTTCCCTTGTACTCTTGGGTACTCAAATTTTTATGGGTAGTCAAGCAGTTAGATTTATATGGAGAATTTTAGAGAAGCAGTATAAAGCAAAGGCTTCTGCTATATATAATATTTATGTTTGTTCTCGTTGTGATGTACACTGTGCATTAGTAATGCGGGCTTGCTAGTATATATCCTTGGTTTGGAAGAGTACCCATTATTACTTTGATGTAACATTTTGAAGTAACTATATGTACTATTTTATGATGATGTATCTGTAACTCTAACATTGTGAGAGAGAAAACATCTGTGGTTGTTTCCTTGTCTTTTATTGTAATGACCGGGGTTTTCAACCCTCAAAAATCGACACTAATACATCATCATGCCGCAAATTCAAGTGTTGGAAAGCCCAATTGTTAGGGAAAAAAGAAAATAAAGATAGTACAAAATCTCTCACGAATGGAATAACATATATTATTTCAACAATAATCTTAACAGCGAAAATTTGAATATAATATCAGTGTCTAACCAAGATTCAGTCTGGACAGTTATAGACCCCTATCGTTACAAATGAAAATAAAAACAACAATAAATGCAACGATCCATACAAGTTGACATTCTCCAGCTCTCCTATGGAAACTCCAAGCGTCTTCAACTAAACCTGAAACTACTTGGATCTGACCCAAGTATTAAAAATACTCGGATTAGGCTTGATAAACTAGCATGCGATACTTGAAATTTTAAATGCTGATGTAAATCAGACCTTTGAAAAGAAGTGTATCTCATAAGACCACGCCACACACAAATATAGACGAGTTTTTATCCTATGATAACCAAAATACTTTATACTGAAAAACATTTGATATTATTATTAATGATATTTTTTAAAAACATTTTTCAAGTAATATTCAAAATAAAGTATCAATATCCGGACTAAGCATATGGTAATATATACATACTAGGTCAACGGAATACACTAGACGGAATATATGATAACGAAGGGGTAGTTGAAATGTTTGCAAAGAGTTACAACTATTTTTGGAATACAACTGAAGCCGTAAAGCTTGTATTGGATTAGGAATTTCCAACATGATAGGGAACTAGTTGCCTTTTCCTTCGATCCATGCATTGCAACCATAGTTCCCACAGTGCCTTTATTGCTTTTCACTAGCAAGTCACTTGGAACCGCACTTGCTATGCTGCCAATATCTAGTAGCCTTATCGCTTTTTGCAAGCAAGCCACTATATCAAAATAAATGCCTTGAAGATCCAGATTCCACCAGACTCCTCCATACTCATAAAACCTATAGCTTAAAATATATACCCTGCAACCACATAACTACTCGTATCATCTCCAAGATGTGAGTTTCGTGAGGCTACGCTTAATTTTAACAAAGCCACTCTTTATTCTTCCACAATGCACATTCCACTTAGAATTCCACATTGCCATTCCTTCGATCACTATTGACTTCCACAAACATACAACCTCTAAGCTTGTACGTCTCAGAGAAGGGAGTTAAGCTAAGAGAAGTTGCCTTCTCCGCCACCAAGCAGATATATGTTTGTAAAAATCAACGTTGTGATCATAGAAATGCAATGTCATACATTCGTACATACAAGTTCGTTCTGGGACTAAATAAAACCGAAAGCGCTCCTACTACTACCATAAGTAGCGAGCAGTCCTTACAATCCGAAAATTTTAAAACACGATAGGACCACTGCTATAATAAATGTCTTATATTGTGAGCGACCCAGAGAATCTCAACAAGCAATCCTTTAGCTATGAAGATCTCTGGTCTTCATTAATCATCATTTTCAACATGTCTTCACTTTTGAACGCATACATTGGTTCGAAGTGGTTTTCGAATAGGAGTTACCTAAATCCATCCCCGGTTCCTCCAAACCAATCATCGATTAAAAAGATATTAAGTTTGTATATGATTATCAATTTAATTCATATTTTTATTCATTCATAGATATCTCCTAGAGATATATACATTTAGTTATTCCTTTATTTTATTAACAGTATATGGAATCATTAAGCCTCATTTATCAAATCATTTGGTAAATTTAAACCTTTATAACTTGGAATAACTCCAAATCAATTCACCTTTTACTTAGGAAAATATTTCCAAATCATTTATTAAATCTTAATCAATGATTTCTTATTTCCAAAACATAACTTTTAAATGGGTCATAAACGATGTTATTCTGGACATAATTTATTGCAAACCCAAACCAATTAATTCAAGTACGAAAATTGAAATAATTTGAAATCATTTATTTAAATCTTTACAAAGATTTCTTAATTCAAAACAAAACTTTGATTGAGTTAAAACCATGTAATCCAGGATGTTAATCCAAAATCAGTAAATATTAAGTGAGCGGAATCTATACAAATCATCTAATTCTACTCAATAGTAATTCCCATATTCAACCAGTTCTATGGGCGGAATACGGTGAAATCACCTTTTAAATTCCATGAATGGTATAGGTTATCTCTTTGGGCTTTAACACCGAGTACAAGAAGATTAACTTCATAAAATCTAAGTTATGTATATTTGGAAAATTATATCCTTTATACTTTGGAGAATTTGATCCAAGCAAACCAAATTTACTATCCCATCCGTCGGGCTAGTCTAGATAGCCAGGGAGAGCAGGAAACTGGTTTTCCAATCTCAATGCTAGACATTATCTCTTTGACATCCATAAGGCGGTCAAGTTATTGGATCGACTCTAAACCATTAATCATTTAGACATTACATAAATTTATCAGATTACCTTTAAAATAATTTATTAATCATTTGAAATATTTACAAAAGATTTGGAAAAGAAGGGTTGCGTTTAAAACTATATTTCAAAAGTTATAGAAAAGCGCCGCGGAAAAGTGCTGCGGAAAGTGCTTTTTAAGCTATATTGATCAAAACGACTTTCTATCACTTGGAATTTTTCTTTATTACTCAAATAACTTTCAAAACATTTTAAATGATTTATAATATTTATTCCGTATTTTTAAACAATTCAAAAATAGGTATCTAAAACTTTTGTGACTTTGGCCACCGAACTGCCAAAGCGCGATTTTCTTGAAAACTTTATTTGCTCATATTTCAAAATCTATTAAATGAAATCTTAATCATTTTCTTTTGTTTGAACACTATAGTTATAAGAGTTCAGAAAATTCCTATTGCAAAGAACTCCGACTACGATTCCATCATATAGAAGGATTTAGCTTTTATGGTGCGAAATTGCGAACTACCGTTGCGCGATGCGCTTATTTTTGACTCCAAACTCAATATTTGTCCAAACTTCACCAAATTTAATTTTAATGTTTATAAAACATTTATAAACCATTTTCAAACATTTAAACCAATATTTTCCACATTAAATCTCTTTTTCACTTTTGAATATTTTTTTCCAATATTATAACTTATATAGTATTATACTGTTCTAATATTATATTTAACTTCATAGATGATTATAAAATCTTATCAAATTCCATTTCATTTTTCAAAATATTTTCTAATATAGAAGATTATTTACTATCTATCTTTTAACTATTTAATTTATGTGTCCATATGAATTAAAAATCATTTCTTTAACATTATAAAAATGTTATCTTTCCTTTTCTAAATGAAACCTTTTCATTTTTTAAATCATTTCAAACCATTCCACTTTTATGATTTTAAAACATTTCGAGGCTTAACTTTCCACATATACCACCATTTATTCCTTCATGAATTAATTATAGTTAACACATTAACTATCATCATAAACTTCATATTATTAATTCATTCTTCTTTTCATTCATCCAAGTGAATATCTAATGTTAACAATCAAGTGTGCATCCATATAAACATTCAAACAAACATGCCAATTCATGTATAATCATGTCAATTACTTTTACATACTTGTAAATAATAATTTTAACTTGCTTCTAACTTGCAAAACATTTTAATCATAAACTAGAAAGGAAAGTGTTTCTCGAGATCTCACCATCTTAGCTCCCTCCTTCCCCTAGCTTCTCTGGATGATTTTGCCATAGCTTTCGCTCATCGACAAGCTTCCAGATTCTTCCCCTGGCCAACATCGATAGGCATCACCATGTACCTGGCACTAACTTGATCTTTTGCTCTTCTATTTGCTTCCAAAGACCTCTGGTGCTTCACGCCTTCACTCCGGCTTAACTTATTTCTCTTTTTCCTTCGTTTGAGCAATCAAACTCTCCTCCTCTTCTCTTAAACTTTCGACCATGGCATAAAAGGGAGAAAGACAAACTCTGTTTGAATTGAAACATAGGTAGATGGCTTTAGAATGCTTCAAGAAAGTTAGATCTATGGTCAGATCTGAGTTTTACATGGTTTTTGAACTATTTCTTTTTTGTTTTGGATTGGGAAGCCATTCATGAAGCTTGAGAGAGAAGAAATGAAAAAGGAGAAGAAATGAAATAAATGAGAAAAATTGAGAAAGTGGAGAGGTATTTATAGAAGAAACTTAGGAATTAAATAATATAACTTTTCTTAATTATATCTAGTCACATCAGAAATCCTTTATAATATATTTATATATAATTATTATGTTTGGCCACATCATTTTCTTTTATATATATTTAATTATTATATTTAGTCACATCACCTTCTTTATATATATAATTATTTTGTTTAGTCACATCACTTTCTTTTATACACACACACACACAGATATATATATATATATAATTATTATATTTAGTCACATGACCTTCTTTTTTATATATAATTATTATGTTTAGTCATATCACATTCCTATATATATAATTATTATGTTTAGTCTCATCACTTTCTTTTATATATATATGTATATAATTATTATGTTTAGTCACATCACTTTCTTTTTCAAATTATTATAAGATAATTTATTTCTAGGTGTGTTGTTATCTAGTTAATCAACTCTTATATATATGAGTGTGTATGCACGCCCAGATGGGCCTGCTCTAATCACAATGTCATGCATTAATTCAACAACACATTTGCATGAGGTGTAGAGTAAATATAAATGGTTGTTGTCACGTAAAAGGTAAACAATTAGGAGAACTATAAATGCGTAAATATAAATGGCCGTTGCAGGAGATTTTTTTTTGATTTTTAATTTCCATTCTTCAAATTATTTTTCATTTGATTTTATTGTGTGTGTGCTAATTTTTATTTAAAAAAAAATTGTTTGTGTGTTTTTGTGATTTTTGTTTGCATTTTGGTTGTGTGTTTGATTTTGTTATATTTCCATTTTCATTTCTATTTAAAAAAATTATATACACAATTTCATTTGAAAAAGAATTTTTTTTTATTCCATTCCATTTTCATTTACATTTGCATTTACATTTGTACATTTACAATTTTCTAAAAAAAACATTCATTGTTGCATTGTCTTAACACTTCATACAACACAGTTCACCATAGTCATATCCCTGTCACAACTCCCACTCTCCTCTGCCAGCACTTTAGCTACCCACTTACATCAGTTAACGTCCATCAGTTAACATATCATCGCGAACTTCCTTTTTTCCTCTACACTGCCTTGTACTCCAACAACCATCAATAACATATATTAAGACTTCCTTTGCCACTTCTACCAATCCTCCTCGACCACCTGCATACTTGTAACACTTCAAAATTCCAATCCATTTCAACCCGAACCACCGACAAACACACTTCACTGACCACTTTACTACTGCTTCAACTAACTCCATACATACATTCATACATCATCAATACAACCAATTCCATACAACAATCCAGCTCCACTTCTCTAACAAACAACCTCAAAACAACACTGCCATTCACCAACATCTCTGTTCATTTCCACATAGCCTGTCATCACATACTAACATCTGTTCACTGCTTCATTCACACCAACAGACCACAACTTCCTCGTACCATACAAATTTCCCCTGAAACAACAAACAAAATCTTCTGCCTTCAATATTCTTACAACCAAAACTGCATAACACATCCAGCAACCACCTTGCTACATTTCATCCATCATACATACAACATTTCACCCTTTACCTGTAGCCTGCACAATCACGCTTCAATCATCATCTTTCCATCCAAACCTTCCATACTTACTTCACCCTGTAGCTGATTCAGACACTTCAATTGTCATTCATATTCCCCTCGGACCCCAAACAAAACTGCTACATCCCCCACTTCCTCTACATCATCATCCACCAACAGACAACCATCTCTTCACAACAAAACATGCCTCTTCCAACATTATACAACTTTGCAGTAGCCTCTCCAAACTTTCCCCTAGCTTCCTTTGACGACTGATGCAACTCCAGCAGCCAATACCCAATCACTATCAACAGTCACCATATCAAGTTCTGCACTATACACATACACATCCATCCTTGCCTTTAACACATTCAGTATACTTCCTAACCAACCACCACCTATCCTTCCCTGCAGTGACAGTCATGTTACGTACATATTATTAGCACAGTATTTATTATATTTTGCTTCAACAAAGGCAGAGAAGAAAAAGTAAAAGAAAATAAAAGTAAATAAAAGTATTGATTATTATATAATGTATATGTAATTGAAATAAAAGCATGCTTAATTATATAGTGTGCAATCAGTTGATTATGATATCCAAGCACCGACTAAAATGGTGTAATTATTTAATTAAAAGAAAAGCATTAATTATTATATAGCTTATATGTAGTTGAAATAAAAGCACTTATTATGTGATATCTTACACATACACTACATAAGTAGAACCAATTGATATAAAATCATTTAACACAACAGCTAATCGAAGTGGACCAACAAATAAAATAGTAAAACGCAAAAAATGTAACAACTGATGAAATATTAGTACAGGCGAACGAAATATTAATGTAGGTAATTGGTTCAGTGAAGCAGTTGTAAAATTATAGTTAATAATGATTATTGCATGGCCACCGTAATTTGTCATGGCACAATATGGAACTGCAGCATACAAAAACTACCAAACAGTGACTAAAGAAATGTAGCAAAACTCAAAAAGAAGAAAGAAAGAAAAATGGAAATGACTCAAAATTGTAACTGATTTTTTACACTAAAATCTGTGTACCGTAATAACATGAGTTGTCAAAACGATAATACTATAGTAACATGTGACTCCTGTTCACATGACAATATTATTAGTGTAAGATGAAATGCTTCATGTTAGTACCAGATAGATTATAAAATAATATTGTAAAGGTAAACTAATGCGTAATGTAAGTCGAATTTTTTACACTACAATCTGTGTACCATAACAACATGCGCTGTCAAAACAGTCGTTTCATGAATAAATTGCTGAAGCATATATGAAACCAAAGAAGTAATATATGAAGTATATTATGGTGATATTTATCCAAAAATATCAAAAATTGTGTCAATATTATCATGGATATTATATATATATATCTATGATAAAAAAGTGAAGATTCAGAGAGAGGTATGTAGTACAAATGCTCCTGAAATCAAATTCCAAATGTTATTGAAATAAAATTTCAAAATCTAAATGCTTACCAATGTAGTATAATGAGTTAATATAAGTAATGGAGGCTCAAAAGTCCAAACTACGTCTTAGTTAAAGAAAGATTGAGTAACAAATGAAAACAAACAATATATGTTCAGTCAATAATTAATTATAAATCTTGAATGGTGTTTCATTGAACCAAACTTAATCGCACAAAAGCTGGATAAGATGGTGGATCTGGAAGCGTAATGAACTAATTGCAGTTTGTGGGATCGCACTGCTACTTGATAAGATGATGGATCTAGAATCGCCCTGGACTAAGCATCGATCGGTCATGGGAGAAGGCGGTAGGGAGGATAATGGATCTTGAATTGGGATGGATGTGGATTAGATGTACATCCCTCTACAGCGAGGGAGATGGATCTGGAAACGTAATGAAGTAATTGTAGTTTGTGGGATCGCATTGCTACTGAAGAAGACGATGGATCTAGAATCGCCCTGGACTAAACATCGATCGGTCTTGGGAGAAGGCGGTAGGGAGGATGATGGATCTTGAATAAGGTTGGATATGGATCAGATGTACATCCCTCTACAGCGAGGGAGATATGAGAGTTGTGGATGTTTACGTTGTTTTTTTATTCTAGGGAAAAGAAGAGAAACCGAAGGGCAGTTCGGGTATTTCAAAAAGACACGGATGAAATTAGTTAAATGAATTTTCTTTATTAGTAGTAAAGATGTATATATAGTGCACAAAGACGAACAACGTTCCCGACAACATTCTAGCATCGAAAGGTCGAAATTTCAAAAAGTGTTCTTCGATCACATTTTCTGTTTTTCTGTGAACTATTTAATTTGGTAAACAAATTGTAACGACCCGTAATTTTCAATAATTTAAATTAGTTAATTTAATAAGACTTGGTAATTTAAGATTGAAAGAAATAAAAATTTGGGATTTATTAATGAACTAATAACTAAGATGAAACGTAACAAGGTTAATTAAAGTTAATCATTAACAATTTGAATGGAGTTCCAGTCAATTGAATGATTTAAAATGTTATACTTGGTTATAAATTGAATATAAGGAAATAGATGTAGCTGTTGAAATTAACTGATGAAATAGCATAATAAATGGTGATTGAACAAAACCATTATTATGTAAGTAATTGTAATATTTGTTTGAAAGCAACAAACTTATCATGTGATTTAAAGTTAATGGTAACAATTATTATAAGTTATTTATTTAATAAGCCTATAAAATTTAATTGGAAATCAATTGAATTTAAATGTAAATAAATATTACATTAATGAGAGTTAAGGAAATAATTGTAAATTGTGAATGTAATAAAATGAATAGAAATGTTAATTATATTCATAATGTAATAACTAATTTAATAAAATAATGAAATCCAGATAAACAAATCGATTTGGAATTTAAATTTTATTTCATGTGTGAAATTGACAAAAAATTCAATAAAGTGATACAAACTAAAGATGGAAATTGGAGTATCTTAATGTAATGAAATGTGAAACAAATGTTAACTGTGTTTATAAAGTAATAATGGATTTAATAAAAAGACTGAAATTGAATCGAATCAATTTATTGAAATTAATTATAAATAATTGGATTTAATTACAATTGAAATTAAACATTGTAAATGGGTAAATAATTAACTTTGAATTGATATCTAGATTTGTTTTAAATTATGGTAAATGTATATGCAATCAAAAATGATGAAAATTATTAGTTATTAACTTTAAAATAAAAAGGGTGATTTAATTAATTTAATTAATTATTTATTTATTTAATTAATGTGAAAATAGCTATTTTGGACACTGATTCGGATTTCGATGAAACCCATTTCATCAGATCCGTAACGGTGAGTTGTTGTAATATTTCAAGTTTCGTAGCAATCAGACTTGTCGTTTGATCGTACAGACTCGAAACGCGTAGAAATTAATTTAATTGAAAAGCAATTTGAGATAAGTTGATTTTAACAGAACTTCTTCATACGATGGAATTTGGATTTGAAGCATGTTCCATTGAGTTTAAACATACCGAAAAACATCTATTTTGATATATGGGATGACCCATTTTCGTCCCGGGGACAGAACATGCTTTTTGGTCGTTTATCGTTCAACGTTCAATTTGATCTGATCCATTCTTTTCCATCTCAGCTATATCTGTAAATAGCCTGCTATAAACCCAAGTTATTTCTTATTTTCCATTTGTCAGTACGTACATTGCATTCTTAACTCCTTATTCCAATGGCAAACAAACCCTAACTCCCAAATCTTAAAATTCAATTTCAAATTCAGTTCCAAAACCAAACTCCTCAAACCCTATCAAATTATATATCGATTTCAAGCTCTCGATGAGCACATGTCAAATCTAAATCTTTTTCTTCGATCTGGGTTTCGGTGTAGCTGGAGTTGGGTGAATCAATCTCGACCATTCATCGTGTTGTGATGAACGTTGACCGATTATCGAATCGAAGGTGCTGCGACGTAGAGATAAGCGAGTGGAGTGCATCAGTGCCTATCGCTCGTCAATTCAATGGTCAGATCGGCGGCTAATTTTTGGTTAGTGTTTCAAAACCATATGGCAGCACAGCGTTTTGGGAAGGCTGAGGAGCTCGGGGTAGGGCCGGTAGGTGCGGCTCGCCTGGACAAGCACGATGGTGGTCGTGGTATGGCCTACGGCGGTCGGAGGCGTGGGGAAATCATGGTCAACGATCGGTTGTGTTTGGGTTCGGTTCGAGCACGAATGTAAAGAGGAAGATGGCTTCATGTGGTTGACGTGGCGGGTGCGTATTGGTTGTTGTTTTATTTTTGATGTTGTCTATTTGTTTTAATATAAAATCGTCTAACTTCAAAACTTAATAGCTTTTGCATACGAGCTCGGATTTATGCATGGTTTGATCCATTGGGATCGTATCGAAATTCCCGACATTTTGATGCTGGTATGGACGAATTCTGAGATCGTTTGAATTTAATCCCTAAATTGGATTTAAATTCAATTTAAATTCAAGGTGAGTGTTTTGACCCACTCATAACTTCTAAAATTTCTTATGTTAGCTAAATTAAATTTGTGATGTGATTAGGAATTTATTTATGGCTGTTTGGTATTTTTAAATTGTTATTCCTATTAATTTGAATTATTTTTCATTTAATTTGTTATTGAATTAAAATTGCTAGTTAATTATCTGTGAATAATTATCAATTATTTGTTGTAATTTATTTGGTTGAATTGGATGATAATTGTGATGAATGTATGATTTTTGATATTGGATGATTGGATGTTATGGTTGATTTATATAACGCTTTCACTCTGCAAAGTTTCCTAAAATTTTATTTGGAAATCACTATGGGTTGAAATGATATATACCCGAATGATCGATAGATTATGAAAAAATCATTATGGGTTGAAATGATAGACTTTAGCGATTTTATGGATTTTATTATTTAATTCGGGATTGCAGTTTAAAATGATATATAACCGTAAAATATTAAATTGCAATTGAAAATATAAATATCCGTATCACTTAACCCTGGGTAGAGAATTATATATGAACACCGGATTGGTTAAATTAAATGATTTTAAATTCCTTAAATTTTGAATTTGGTTAAATAATATTGTGAAATAAAAGTTGATTTATATAAATTGAGTTATTATCAAAAATCCAAGTTTTATGTTAAAATTGGAATTGGTTTAAAATTGAAATTGGTTTTAAGGAATTGTGTAAAGGGATTTGATTGGAACTTTAAAGTGTTTTCTGAAGCATAATTGAGATTTTTTGAAATTGAGTTATTAAAATTGTTTGAGAGATAACTTTGAAAATATTGAATTTGGAGTAGCTTAAATTGGTATTTCAAACATAGAATGAAAGCAATATAGAACGTAATAGTTTAATTTGAATCCGAATTGAAAGGTTTGAAATTGAACTTTGTTGATTAGGAAATTGGAAATGGTCCAAATATATTGAAATTAAATGGATAGTAAAATTGATATAAATTCCAAACTTATATTTTAATAGAAACCATTTTAAAATATATTATTAAGATTTTCAAATTATTAAACTATTTTAAACTATATCAACTATATAAATTATTTTAACCAAGTTTAAATAATTTAATTACTTTAACTAATTTAAACCATTTAAATATATTTTAAATCTAATTAATCCATATTTAAAGCTATTAAATATATTTTAATTATATTTAATCTATTTTAAATCTATTTAAATATCTTAAATCAATTTCAAAATATCTGTAATTTATATTAAATTAGTTTAGAGTATTTTAACTATTAAAATTTAATTTAAGCTAATTTAATAGTTAAAATACTCTAAACTAATTTAATGGATCCATCTACTTTATTTAATCAACAAAATAAAGTAGATGGGTCTATGTCTTAAATCTCCGATTTTAAAGTGAATACGGTCAAATGATGTTATAACCTATGTTGGGATTTAAAATGTAATAATTAATTGAATATGATGATTTTTAAGTGAGAATTTAAACTATTTGGAAATATGATTTTTGAAAGAAATTATGATTTCGGAAACGATATGATTTCAAATGTTATAAGAATTTGAAAGTGAATATAATTTCGAAAGTGATATGGTTTTGTGAATATGATATTTTTTTGACATAAATTGTGAATTGACTTTTGAAATGTAAAAGAACCATTCGGTGTGAAATTAGCGTTTGCTTGTTAAAGAGACTGGGATCGGATATTGTCATACTCTCTGCCAATATCAAAAACCACTTTAACAACTGTGTACGTGATGGAGATTCTAGAAATGAAGTAGGATGATTTGGCGAAAGATTTCTACATAAGGTATGACGTGACCCTGACTCCCATGAGTCAGCTTAGATGTGACTAAAATAAGAGCTACACCTGGGCCAAGTGAGGTCATTCCTCCTATCGGGCACATTTCTTCGATACCATTCTATTACTTTGTGACTGATTTGTTGGCCACCCTTGATTTTTGATTTGGGAGTGTGTCCGAGGTGGGCGGTAGTTGCTGCTATGCGTTACCACCAGCCTGGTTCTACAATTGGTATATCTACCCTGGCAGTGCCTCGAGTGCCGTGTTCACATGCTCTAGAGTGCCTTTTACGAGTTTGTTTTGTGTCGTACGTATGGAGTGCTCTCTAATAGCCCACTTGCGAGTGGAGTTTACAATATCTGTATAGACTACGACATTATAAAAATGTGTTAAGGGAGATATGGGTAACATCTTAATGCTATTTTAATACTTTACTTTACTGTAGACACTATTATAATAGCGCATTGTACTACATAGTAGATAGTTTAATGGATCCTTAGGAGATGTGAATCCCGAACATCTCTTAAGTTACTGCATCCACGTTAAACACTGAATAGGAGATGTCAAACCCCGTAAACATCTCTAACGCCGTTTCACTCATATTTATTTTCCGTTGATTTAACTTACTTAAGATCTTTTAGTTCTAACTCGAGTATTTTGTCTCTTCAATTCGCTCGGGTTAGCCTGAGCATTTCAGGATGCGAAGACCTTATTTCAGGAGGACGAAGACGAAGATTTATACTATTATTATTTACTATAATTAATTCACCGCATCATGTATTCCGCTGCATTATTTATTATTCTCTGGCGTGTGTAACTCTGATCTGTGTTGTATAAGTATAATCAAATGTTTTTTTTGTAAAACGGCTTCATAAACTGTTTATTTGATTATTATATTTTGTCATTCCACTGCGAGTTCTGTTTTGTTTTTTTCTTTATCTTCTTTTGTTATTTACCCCATAACTATCTGCCCTTTTGAATGGTTTGAGCTCGACATGTGTGTCTGCTTAAAACATCCAAAAAAGCAGGTCGTTACATAAATTTTGAAGAAAATTTCACCATAATTATTAATTAATTAAAATGAGTTAATATCCATTATATTTCGTTCGCGAAATTACACCAAAACAGAACCCAATATTATTTACTCAAAATATTTATTTTTAAACTTACATTTGTATGATGTATATAGATCATCTGTACGCAATATCTGATTCGATCTACTATTCAAATTCACAACTTTACTTCCGAACTAATATTGATCTCCCAATCCTCTGGTGCGGACTATGATCAGGCTTTACAACTAGAACATTTAGTTTTTCCTACATAGCTCTCAGCCGTGATAGAAAACACAAGTATCCCAATCACAACCCTCATCAATGTTCGTCGTTTCAAATCGAGTGATAAATCTTTTTCGGACCGATGTAAACACTTCAAAGTTCCATACTTGAATCTTAAATCAAAATCATGTGACGAAATGATCTGCTTACAACTCTTTTTTTTCACTTTTTCAAATCTTTATGAAAACATTTCATAAAACTTTTGTCTTTAAAAAATGCTTCTTTATACATACTCATAATAAATCTTTATTTCTAAATACTTTTCTTAAATGAAAACATTTCATCCTAAAGTAATCGTTTCAATTTAAAAGGTAATTTACCTTTTTATTTTCCAAAATTTCAATCAACTTTTCTCCTTATAATATATTACTTTTTAACCAACCTTGATATTAACCTATCAAATAATAGTTCAAAATTACCTTTTTAACTTAAGGAAAATTAAATAGATTGAGTAACCCTAAAATAATAACAAGAAATTGGATACTACCAATAATATCTTATATCACCTTAACAAGAAGGGTAACACTTAAAAGAAGTGTTTACCATCCAAACATATCTCTTGCTCATTTTTATTTATTTTTGAGCCACTCAAATTATTTATCATTTGAGACTTTCTTACTTTTTAATTTTCTTATTTGAAATTTCTTTTCAAAAATCCATTAGAGATTATTTTGTTTACAAAATCCATTTTATAAATCCCTTCATAAAATCATCTTATATTAACTTACTGTTTTTAGAATTTTTATAATTCTTCTCCAAAATACCCAAAATTTAGTTTCTCAAAATTTTATAATATATCTTTTATATCCATATTTATACAAAAAATAATTTTATAAAATACAATTTTTATGCTACATGTTTATTAATTATTCATTAACGTTAACCCAATATTATTATCAAACATCTTTAGTTAAACCGTGAAACTTAATTCACAAGATGTTCATTCAATCAATAAATGGTAATAACTAAACATCATCCTTTCCTTAACTATATACTGACCCATATAAATATCTATATCTTTCAAAAGATATTCCTTTACACTCATAATATAATCCTTTTAAAATAGTGTACTGGTTTGCCGTGTTTAAGTGTTTAGAAATCCCTATCGATGATGGTGTTCAGGCCCATCGACCAGAATCTATAAACCACACAACAAATAAATCAACACAAAGCATTATTATATCAAATAAAAAATACGCGCTCATATATATAATACTCTCAAAACTCATTCTAGGGTGTTACTAACCCTATCTCTAATGAGTTATTCATTCGGGGGTATTACTAACCCTATCTATAATGATTTTTACCCCAACAAAGCCTAGTTGTTTGGTCAACCTAAGCTCTGATGCCAAATGTAACGACCGGGGTTTTCAACCCTCGAAAATCGACACTAATACATCCTCTTGCCGCAAATCCAAGTGTCGAAAAGCCCAATTGTTAGGGGAAAAAGAAAATAAAGATAAAACAAAATCTCACATAAATAGAATAACATATATTATTTCAACAATAATCTTTACAGCAAAAAATTTGAAAACAATATCAGATTTTAATCTAGATTCAGCCTAGACAGTTATAAAAACCTCTCCTTACAAATGTTGAAAAATAATAACAAATGCAATAGATGCAGCGATTAATAAAATACGTCCGTACGAAGATGAAGATCTCCGGCTCTCCTCTGAAAACTCCAAGCTTCTTCAACTAAACCTGAAACTAATTGGATCTGACCCGAGTATTAAAAATACTCGGATCAGGATCGATAAAGCAGCGTGAGATACTTGAAATTTGAAATGTTGATGTAAATCAAACCTTTGAAAAGAATGGTATCTCATAAGACCACGCCCACACACAAATACAGACAGGTGTTTACATTATGATAACCAAAATACTTTATTACTGAAAATAACATTGATATTATTATTAATGACATTCTTTTGAGAACACTTTTCAAGTAATATATCAAAATTAAATATCGATATCTAGACTAAGTCCATGGTAATATATCCAAACTAGGTCAACGGAATACACGGGACGAAATATATTATACCAAGGGGTAGCTGAAATGTTTGCAAAGCATTACTAGTTATTTTGGGAATACAATGAAAACCATGAAGCTCGTATTGGATTAGGAAGTTCCAACATAAAAGGGAACCAGTTGCCTTTTCCTTCGATCCATGCATAGCAAACATAGTTCCCACGGTGCCTTTATCGCTTTTCATACAAATCACTTGGAACTGCGCTTGCTACACTACTAATATCCCGTAGCCTTATCGTTTTTCACAAGAAAGCCACTATATCAAAATAAATTCCTTGAGGATTCCATCGGACTCCTCCATACTCATGAAACCAATAGCCCGAAATATATACCATGCATACCACATAATTACCCGTATCATCTCCGGGATGTAAGGCTCGTGAGGCTACACTCAATTGTAAAAAAGCCACGCCTTCTCTTTTCACAAAGCCACACTTTGTTCTTCCACAAAGTACATTCCACTTAAAATGCCACATTGTCATTCCTTCGATCACTATTGACTTCCATGAACATACAACCTCTGAGATCGTACATCTCAAAGTAGGAAGTTAAGCTAAGAGAAGTTGTCTTCTCCGCCACCAAGGTGAGGTATGTTTGTAAAAGTCAACGCTATGATCATAGAAATTAAATGTCAGACATTTGTCCATACAAGTTCGTTCTGGGACCGAATGAAACCGAAGGCATTTCTCCTACCACCATTAGTAGCGAGCACTCCTTATAATCCAAAGATTTCAAAACACGATAGGACCACTACTATAATAAATATCTCTATATTGGGAGGACCCAGAGAATATCAACGAGCACTCCTTCCGCTATGAAGATCTCCGATTTTCAATAATCATCATCTTTAACATATCATCTCTTTCGAATGTTTACATTGGCTCGAAGTAGTTTTCCTATAGGAGTTACCTAAATCCGACACTGGTTTCTCCAAACCAATTATCGATTAATAAGATGTTAAATTCATATATGATTATCGATCATTAATCAATTTAATTCATTTTTTATTCATTCATAAACATCTCTTAGAGATATATAAATTTAACTACTTATTTATCTTCTTAACAATATGTGGAATCATTAAGCCTCATTTATCAAATCATTTGGTAAATTTAAACCTTTTTAATCTTGGAATAATTCCAAATCAATTCCCCTTGTACTTAGGAAAATATTTCCAAATCATTTATTAAATCTTAATTAAAGATTTCTTATTTCCAAAAAATATAATTGGGTCAAAAACGATGTTATTTAAGACATAGTTTACTGTAAACCCAAAATAATTAATTCAAGTACAAAAATTAAAATAATTCAAAATCATTAATTTAAATCTTTACAAAGATTTCTTAATTCAAAAGTCAAAACTTTGATTGAGTTAAAACCGATGTTAATCCAAAACCAGTATTAAGTGAGCAGAATTTATAGAAATTGTCTAATTCTACTCAATATCATTCCCGTATTCAACCAGTATTATGGGAGGAATAATAGTCAAATTAGATTTTAAATTCCATGAATAGTACGAGGTCCTTCTTCGGGCTTTAACACCGAGTACAAGAAGATTGTCTTCATAAACTCCACGTTATGTATATTTGAAAAATTATATCCTTTATACTTTGGAAATTTTGATCCGCGTAAAATAAATTTACTATCCCAGTACGGATAGCTAGGGAGAGCGGGAAACCGGTTTTCCAAACTCAAGCCTAGACACCATCTCTTTGACAACCATAAGGCGGTCAAGTTATTTGATCGAATCTAAATCATTAATTATTTAACTGTTCTATAAATTTCTCAAATTACCTTTAAAATATTGTATTAATCATTTGAAATGTTTACAGAAGATTTGAAAAATAACGGTTACTTTTAAAACTATATTTCAAAAGTTATAGAAAAATGCTGCGGAAAATGCTTTTTAAGCTATATTGATCAAAACGACTTTCTATCACTAGAAAATTTGTTTTTATTACTCAAATCACTTTTAAAACATTTTAATGATTTATAAGATTTATTCCACATTTTTAAGCATTTTAAAAATAGGTATCTAAAACATTTTCTTGGCCATCGAACTGTCAAAGTGTGATTTTCTTGAAAACTATATTTGCTCATATTTCATAATCTATTAAATGAAATCTCGATAATTTTATTTTTTTTGAAAACTATAGGCATAAATGTTCAAAAAATTCTTATTGCAAAGAAAGCCGACTCTGATCCATCCTATAGAAGGATTTAACTTTTATGGTGCGAAATCCCAAACTACCATTATGCAACGCGCCTATTTTTAACGCCAAACTCAATATTTGTCAAAAATTCTCCAAATTTAATTTTAATGTTTATAAAATATTTATAAACCATTTTCAAACATTTAAGCTGATATTTTCCATATTAATCTCTTTTTCATTTTTAAATATTATTTTCCAATATTTTAACTTATATAATATTATACTATTATAATATTACGTTTGACTTTATAGATGATTATAAAATCATATTAAATTCCATTTTCACTGTTCAAAACATTCTCTAACATAAAAGTTATTTACTATCTGTAACATCCCGCTACAGTTTAACTTATAATACTAATATTTTGTTAAAGAAATCGTTATGGATATAAAATAAAATTTGGAGTAAAACACCACGAGAAGAATTGTAATCGGAGGCCAAGCGGTAGAGCAATATCATGGTTAAGGATTTGAAAATTTATTTGAGCAATATAAAATTATTTATTGAAAAATAAAAAAACGGCTTTATTTTAATTGGACCGTAGTATGCATGCTTATCTCTTTCATCATTATATTTCAAACTATTTGATTACTTAGGCCTACAATATCAGTGTATAACCTATATAAACACCTCCATCTGCTTCCTTTGAGACACTAAAATCTCATGCCAACTTCCTTATCAATTCTAAAGTTTTACGGAGCAAAGCAAAGTGAGTATAATTTAATTTCCCTTCTTTTCTTTATTTTTGTGTAACTTGGTATTTAAATTACTGCTTTACTTTTATGTTTCATATATTATAATTGTTTCATTTTAATTTACAAGTAACTTAGTATCTCCTTATTCTATTCTTGTCTACTCAACATGTAAATATATATATATATGTGTGTGTGTGTGTGTGTGTGTGTGTGTGTGTGTGTGTTAAGTATAATACGCATGTTGCATGGAATATATTTTGAATGAAATACGTATAAAATACACACACACACATACACACACAAAACTAAAGTGGGCTATGCAAATATGAACTTGACTTGTGTAAGTTTATAAATATTAAGTGTACATTTTCGTGTATATATGATGTCCCGATGTACCTAAGTTGCAAACATCTAGATTAGTTAAGCACGATGCAAAATCCACTTAAATATATATTTGATCTTTTCATTTGTTGCGTGTGTTGCATTTAGTTTTTGTAAATTATATACACACTTCTATTCGATTTTTATTTTATTTATTTGCCTACGTGCTTCCATGTTTGTGCTTATGGCCTGTGCACGCATGTTCATGTGCTTGCAACTCTAATGTTTCAAGGCCTCCGTGACTTTGAATCAAAGTTTGCATCTTTATATACTTACTTTTAATACTAAACTTTAATTTATGTCAAAAAACTACTTTACATGAGACATGCGTGCTTGATAATATAATGAACATGCTTGCTTTAGTCTATAGTAAAATGAATGTACATGCTTGCTTTAGTCTATAATGAACACTATAGCAACAGCCATGTAAACTTTAAAATATAAAACAAGTTTTGTTTCAAAACTTTAATTATTAATAACTCAAAATATATGATGATTTTGTTCATGAAACCAAAAGGTATTATGCAGAGGAAAGCGAGACGAACAAATCGACTATCTTTCGCCTAGACGACGGACCACATGGTGATCAGAAATGGCACCGTTATGTCCACTACCATATGATGAACGGGAGAGTTACAACCAAAACGGAAGGTACAAACAGGACCGTATTGTGTAGCTGAACACGATGATGGTCTCGGTTCGATCGTTGGAGGCATGTGGAGGTGTGACCATTACCAATATAAGTTAGAGTAAGGTAGAATTAACATATATATATATATATATATATATATATATAATGCATGCATGCTCTTTTGTTAAATTGGAACACCTTAAAATGGAATGGCTGTCACCTATTGTAGTTTATAAGACAAATATATAAATTCAATGCAAATAGAAGAATAATGTATTCTTGCAAAATGAACATAAAAACTCTAGTACAATTAAAAAAAAGTTTAGAGGCATGACACTACGCAATATTCCATTCGCGTATGGATCGCAAATGATCGAAATAAAAATATGATCACGCACAACAACGTTATGCAATCATAAAATAACAATAAAATAGACTAGTTAACTTATATTGTAAAATTTCTAAAGAACCTATGTTTGGCGCAAAACGCGTCAACCGAAAATATTTTTTTTCAAATTAAAAATTATGGAAAAATTCTATAAATTAAATTAAAATGACGTCATCAAAAGTCAAGTCTAAATTTGAAACGTACATTTTATTATAATTTAAATTCAAATCTGATGAAATTCTCCTAGGTCGTGTTCATATGTTATGTTTATGAATGTTTATTATGTATGATTCTATACACTGTAGGATAATGCTATGTTGCTCAAACATGACATCTATATATGATACAAAATAGAACACGATACCATTTCAGGAGTAAATGGTATATTGGGAAGTTAAGTACAAAAGAATTTGAATGAATTTAACCGATAGAGAAAACGAGACGAATTGAGGCTACTAAATGCTAGAATCCATCCCAACGGACAGATTCGGGGTCATACCCTGAATCGTGTTGACCTGGTCCCTCGTCACTTATTGTTCAAATGATTTATTGCAGGTACACAAACGCGGTGATAGGCATAGTGCAAACGAGAAATAAGGAAGAGTTAAGAGTAATCTCATTGATCGATATATGGAAAAACAAAGATGAAGATTACAACACAACGTGGTGAGCGCCAACGGTGAATAAGAGAAGATAGTGCAGCTAATAGATCGTGTGGGAGCACCCTTAATTTTTGATCAGAAGTTATACAGACGAAAAAGGCTTTGGTATCGGTTCGATACAGAGTCTAGTAAGAGTGAATAATGAGTAGGATTCACTAGTAATTTCAAACCTCGTATATGAATAACTTGACAGTGGAATGCCAATTGAATAACGATTGCAACTTATAACTAAAAGAATGTGATATCCCGGTTGATTAGAGTTGCAGCTGTGATTCACTTTAAATAGTGCGATGACACGTGAATTTAAACTAAAATAATTCAATAGCATGTGGGCGGGTTTAGATTGTGGAGTGTGTGACATATCTATTTATTTTAATATCACATATATAACTCGACTCCACACATTTATATGATTCATTATTATATTATTATAATCACAGCTAGATTTATAGCCTGACTCGAGGTTTTGTTTTGAGATAACTCCTCGGATCAGAGCAAGGTTTTACAGTTGATCTCCTTCTCGCGTTTTGAAGTGACCTCCTATGACATTGTAACGGAGGGAGACTTGCATACTGTGTACAAATTCAAAATAGTGGTAGAGTTAGAGCTCGACGGATGCGTATTCGCAACAGATATCAGTGATACAGTTAGAGTTATATGGCGCGACAATGTTAGAGAGATCCATCTTAAGTCCGTTGAGTTATACTAGTTATGTTAATTGTTTAGGCATAGTCGATGATATGCAATTTGTATGTATTTGACTGAGTATGGTTAAGACATCATTTTTGTGATGGTTGTAAATATATGATGGTACTCTAACGTCTGGTTGTACAAATATTGCAATATATATATATATATATATATATATGTATATATATATATATATATATACATTTATTTTTCTGGTCCGCTGTTTTGTGAAACCATTGTAACTTGTGTTTTTGATATATGATTTAGATACAAATTCTTTGAACTCGTCTATACTACATTGAGTTGATATGAGATATGTATCATTTCAGATATTGGTATTTTAAACGTATCTATGTTGATCCAAAGTAGTGCATATGAGAGATCGCTCCTTTCGTGCCCATTGGTCTGAGTTATCAGATGGTAAACTCCCTCTGATATTTCAGTCACAGGAGCTGGGGCGTCACAGCATGGTATCTGAGCGAGGATTCCAAAGAATTTTATAAATTAGTATTCAAAACACATTTGACTATAAGGGAGTCGGACTTAGTATGTTAGCCAATCAGTATAACACCACGTGAATTTGGATTAACTCGTATGCGTGATAGACGAGTTCTAATGAGTGTTTTAAAGATAAAAATTAGGATAATACTTTATACGTATTTTTGTTACATACGAAATTGTTAGTGAAATTTTATTATATAATAAAATGATAAATGTTCTTTATTAGAAAATGGTAGGACCACGTAGGCCCGGAACAGGCTCGACAGTTGAGTCACCAAATGGTCAACCAAGCAATCAAAATGTACTTTTAACTATGGATCAATGGGTCGAAGTCATGTGGCGTGTTTAAGATATAGGCATGCTCAGAGACAGTAATGAAAATCCTGGATTAGAGTTTACCAAGATCTACAAAAACTACTCAAGTCTAAGTGGTAAACCATTCTTGGGAAATGAAGGCATAATGGGAGCTCACGCATGGCTGAGAACATGTGAAAGAATCTTCGGAGATATGAATCTCTCCGATCAGGATAAGAGAAGGTTAGCATCTCGATAGTTACAAGTAGGTGCCTCAGATTGGTATGAAGCCATACCTGCTGCAACTCCAAAGGAAGACACATCTTGGCAAGAATTCAAAGATATTTTCAAAGCCTATTTTTTACCCAAAGTAGAGGGAAGCATTGCTTCGAAAATTTATTGACTTTATTCAGAAAAATTTATTGGTAACTGGGTATGTTAATAGTTTAATGCACTATCAAAGTATGAACCGACAGTCATTAGTATCCCATTGGAAAAGAATGAGAAATTTGTGCTTGGTCTAAATAATGAACTGAGAGATAAATTAATTACTCAACTCAGATTTCCGTTAGAATAAATTGTGGATATGGCTTTAAGAATTGAAAAGGTACGAGAGCGAGATTTGGTTTCTAAAAGTCAACCTACTCAGAAATGCCAGCGACAAAGGAAGAGACCATTCTTCTCGAAGAAGAATGTAAAATTTCGAAAGAACAAGCGAGCATTCCAACCCAAGCAAGAGGATCAGAAGAAGCAACAAGCTAAAACACAAGTGGAATGTTACTCATGTGGAAGGAAGGGTCATTATGCCAATGAATGTAGAAATATAGGTCAAGGTCCTATGAAAATATTCTATAATTGCAATGAAATGGGACATATTAGAATTTTTTTCGATACAGGTGCATCACATTCATTTATATCGAAAGGAATAGTAGAAAAGTTAAAATTGGATGTATCTTCTCTTAACAATTCTTCTGGGTGGCTAATCCTCTTAGAGAATGCGTTAACCTAGAGATGAAATGTAATGGAGTCGTGATTTGCTTGTCTGGGTATTCTTTCTCATGTGATTTGTTTATTATGAATTCTTTGAGTTATGGAGTTATTTTGAGAATGGACTGGTTTGAGTGCTATCAAGCTCAATTATATTGTTCAGAACGAGTAATCACTCTCTAACATCCTGATTACCCTAAATGAATCCTTATAGCTCTAGAAAGAGCCAATGCTAGTTTAAGTTATTCTTTATTTGCTTTCGAATCTAAAGAATATAAAATAAGACAGATTCTGATAGTTAGAGATTTTTTTGCTATCTTTGAACCATTTACTGGTTTACCACCGCATCGAACAGTTGAGTTCAGGATAGATTTGAAACCTAGAATTCAACCTTTTAGTAGACCACCTAATCGAATGTGCCTTAGTGAGATGGAATAATTAAGATCTCAAATAGAAGATCTAGAGCAAAAGAATTTCATCAAGACGAGTAGTTCTCCTTGGGGAGCATCGGCTTTATTTGTTAAAAAGGTAGATGGACCTCTTCGACCCTGTATAGATTACAGAAAATTGAATGACCTTACTATCAAGAATAAATATCCGCTGCCGAGGGTTGATGGTCTATTCAATCAACTGCGTGGTGAAAAGGTCTTTTCAAAACTAGATCTAGCCACTAGTTTTCATCAACTAGGAGTTGTAGAGGACAATATTCCACTAATAGCAATTTGAACAAGATATGGTTCCTACGAATGGTTAGTAATGCCGTTCGGATTAACGAATGCTCCAGCTTATTTTGTTCATTTGATGAATAAAGCTTTCATAAGTTATCTAGACAAATTTGTCCTAGTTTTTATGATGATATCATTGTCTATTCAAAGATAAAAGAAGAGCATGTGATTCATTTGAAAGTGGTGTTAGAAACATCAAGAGAACACCAATTAAAGGCAAAAAATTTGACTCAACTAAGGCCGAAGCTATTCAAAAGTGGAAGCGGCCTGAATGAATAATTGAAATCAGAAATTTCTTAAGTTTAGCGGGATATTATAGAATATTTATAAAACTTTTTTCCAAGATTTCTGCTCCATTCACTAATTTAATGAAGAAAGGAGTTAAATTTATCAGGTCAAATAGGGGCTTACAAGAAGTTGAAAGAATTACTTTCTAACACTCCGATATTAATAGTTCCAGAAGGAAATCATGATCTGTTAGTATATACAAATGCCGATGGAATAGGGCTTGGTGCGGTGTTAATGCAACGAGATAGAGTTGTGGCCTATGCGTCTAGGCAACTCTGGCATAATGAAGTAAAATATGCGACTCGCGATCTTGAGTTAGCAGCCGTGATATTTTCCTTGAAACTTTGGCCACATTATCTATTGAGAGAAAGATTTGGTTTAGATACAGATCACAAAATCGTTAAAATATTTGTTCTCTCAAAAGACTTGAATATGCGACAGCAGCGATGGCTAGAATTTCTAGCTGCATATGACCTAGAAATTCAGTATACGCCAGGTAAATGTAATAAGGTGGTAGATGCTCTCAGCCGAAAACATCAGGCCATAATATCAATGATTTTTATAGAATGGAAATAATTAGAAGTGTTATCTTCTTGTAACCTCCACTTCATAAGAGCGGAAGAAACAACAGCCATGTTGGAAAGTCTGGATATTCGGTTGAGTTTACTCGATTGAATTCATGCTAATCAAAGAAATGACCCAATCCTAGCAGATTAAATTAATAAATTAAAGAATGAAAATGCATCAGAAGATCTCAACAAGTTCGAGTTAGACTTGAAGGGGAACTTGAAATTTAAAGGAAGACTATGTGTTCCTAACACAACCAATTTGAGAAAAGAAGTTCTAGATGAATGTCTTCGATCTTTATTTTCTATACATCATAAGGGTACAAAGATGTATAATGATATGAAATCGATGTACTATTGGGAAGGCATGAAGAAGGACATTGGTGAATATGTGAAACGATGCATTGAGTGTAAGTTAGTTAAGGGCGAGCATCCAAAACCCAATGAACTTTTATTACCTCTCGAAGTTCCTCAATGGACACGGGAACAAATTTCTATGGATTTCATTAATGGACTTCCCAGATCAAGGTCAGGAAATGAAAGTATATGGGAGAAGTTGATTGACTCATTGAAAGTGCCTATTTCATTCTTGTTAAAATGAATAGAATGCAGAAAGTTTAGCCAAACTATTCCAAAAACATATCAAACGATTGCATAGAATTCAAAAGAATATAGTAGCGAGCGTGATCTGATATTTACTAGTCAATTTTGGCAAAGCTTACTTTCAGTTTTAGGTGTACAACTCAATTTTAGCACAACATACCAACCTCGGATGGATGGACAAACTGAAAGAATAAATCGAGTTATAGATGATCTACTATGGATATGAATCTTTGAGTTTGGGAGTTCATGGGTAGAATATCTTCATTTGATTGAATTCTCCTACAATAATAGTTTTCAATCTAGTATTAGTATGACACCATTTGAAGCTTTATATGGAAGACTGTGTTGTTCTCCAGCTTGTTGGTTAGAAACTGGAGACAGATTTATACTAGGACCAGATATGGTTTGAGAAACTACTGAGAAGATTGAGATTATTAGAGATCGTATGAAGATTGCTCAATCACGATAGAAGAGCTATGCTGACCAAAGCAGAAAGGATTTGGAACTCACGATCGAATATTACATTTTTATAAAGGTATCCCCAATGAAAGGAGTTGTAATATTTGGAAAAGCAGGAAAATTAGCTCCAATGTATATTGGACCTTATCCAGTTATGGAGCATATCGGAAGCCTTGTTTACTGAGCTGAATTACCAGCATATCTATCGGAGTTCATAACGTGTTTCGCGTATCCCAAGTATAAACTAAAGTGGGTTATGCAAATATAAACTAGAGTTGTGTAAATTTATAAGTAACAAGTATACATTTTCATGTATATATGATGTACTGCTGTTCCTAAGTTGCAAAAATCCAAAGTAGTTAAACACGATCCAAAAATCCACTTGAATATATATATTTGATCTTTTTATTTGTTGCGTGTGCTGCATTTAGTTTTTGTAAATTATATATATACTTCTATTTGATTTCTATTTTATTCATTTGTGTGCTTTTGTTTGTGATTACGGCATGTGCATGCATGTTTCATGTGCTTGCAACTCTAATATTTCAAGGCCTCCGTGACTTTGAGTCCAAGTTTGCATCTTTATATACTTACTTTTAATACTATACTTTAATTTATGTCAAAAAAATAATTTACATAAGACATGCGTACTTTATAATATAATGTAAATGCTAACTTTAGTCTAGAGTAAAATGAACGTGCATGCTTGCTTTAGTCTATCATGAACACTATAGTAACAGCCATGCAAACTTTACAATATAAGACAAGTTTTATTTCATATCTTTAATTATTAATTACTCAAAATCTATGATGATTTTGTCCATGAAACCAAAAGGTAATATATGAAGGAAAATGAGACAAATAAATCGATTAGCTTTTGCCTGGCCGATGGACCCCATGGTGATCAGTAATGACATTATTTTGTCCACGTCCGTATGATGAACGGATGCGTTACAGCCAAAATGGAAGGTACCGGAGGGATCGTATTAAAAAAAAGTTCAGAGGCACGACACTACGCAATATTCCATTCGCACATGGACCACGAATGACCAAATAAAAATATGATTGCGCACAACAACATTACGCAATCACAAAATAACACTAAAATAGACCAGTTAACTTAAACTGTAAAATTTTAAAAGAGCCAACATTTGGTGCAAAAGGCGTCAACCGATAATATTTCATTTTTCAGTTAAAAAATTATGGGAAAATTCTATAAACTAAATTAAAATAACATCATCAAAAAAATTATGTCAAAATTTGGAACAACCATTTTATTATAATTTAAATTCAAATCGATGAGATTCTCCTAGGTCATGTTCATATGTTATGTTTATGAATGTTCATTATGTATGATTCTATACACTGCAGGTTAATGCTATATTACAGGAGCACGACATCTATATGTGATATAAAGTAGAACACGATACCATTTCGAGAATAAATGGTATATTGGGAAGTTAAATGCAAAAGAATTTGAACGAATTTAACCGACGAAGAAAATAAGACGAGGTGAGACTACTAGACGCTAGAATCCATCCTAATAGACATATTCGAGGTCACACCCTGAATTATAACGACCTGGTCCCTCGTCACTTATTGTCCAAACGATCTATTGCATGGACACAACCATGGTGACAGGCGTAGTGCAAACGGAAAACGAGGAAGAGCTGAAAGTAATCTAATTGATGGATATGTTATGAAACAAAGATGAATATTGCAACACAACAGGGTGAGTGCCAACGGTGAACAGGAGAAGATAGTCCAACTAGTAGATCATGTGGGGGCACCCACAATTTCTGATCGGAAGGTACATGGACAAAAAGACCGTGATATCGGTTTGATACAGAGTCTAGTTAGAGTGAATAATGAGTTGGATTCACTAGTAATTCCAAACCTCGTATATGAATAACATGACAATTGTATGTCTATTGAATAATGATTGCAACTTATGAATGAAAGAATGTGATATACTAGTTGATTAGAGTTGCAGCTGTGATTCACTTTAAATAGTGCCATAACACGTGAATTTAAGGTAAAATAATTTAATGGCATGTGGGCGGGTTTAGATTATGGAGTGTGTGACATATCTATTTCTTTTAATATCACATATATAACTCGACTTCATACATTTATATGAATCGTTATTATACTATTATACTCACAACTAGAGTTATAGCCTGAATCGAGGTTTTGTTTTGTGACAACTCCTCGGGTCAAATCGAGGTGTTGCAGGATGATCTCCTTCTCGCATTTCGAAGTGACCTCCTATGACATTGTAATGGAGGGAGACTGGCATACCGTGCACAAATTTAAGATAGTGGTAGAGTTAGAGCTCGACGGACGCACGTTCGCAACAGGTGTCAGGGGTACAGTTAGAGTTATATGGTGAGACAACATTAGAGAGACCCATCTTTAGTCCGTTGAGTTATATTAGTTATGTCAATTGTTTGTGCATGGTCGATGATATGGAGTTTGTATATATTTGACTGAATATGGTTAGGACGTCATTTTTGTGATGGTTTTAAATATATGATGGTACTCTGACGTCTGGTTGTACAAATATTATGCTATGTATATATATATATCTATTTTTTTGAACCGCTGTTTTGTGAAACTATTTTATCTTCTGTTCTTGATATGTGATATAGGTACAAATTCTTTGAAATCGTGTATACTACATTCAGTCGAGATGTGATACGTATCATTTCACATATATACAGGTATTTTAAACATATCTGTGCTGTCCCAAAGTAGTGTATACGAGAGATCGTTTCTTCCATGCCCATTGATCCAAGTTATAGGACGGTAAACTCCCTCTGATATTTCGGTCACTGGAGGCCGGGCATTACATTATCTATCTTTCAATTTTTAATTTATGTATCCACATAAATTAAATATCAATCCTTTAACATTATAAAATATGTTATCTTTCCTTTTCTAAATGAAACCTTTTCATTTTAAAATCATTTCAACCATTCCTATTTTATGATTTCAAAACATTTCGAGGCTTAACTTTCCACATATACCACCATTTATTCCTTCATGAATTAATTATAGTTAACACATTAACTATCACCATAAACTTCACATTAGTAATTCATTCTTCTTTTTTGTTCATCAAGTGAACATCCAATGTTAACAATCTAATATGCATCCCTATAAACATCTAAAAATATATGCTAATTCATGTATAATCATGTCAATAACTTTCATATACTTGTAAATAATAATCTTAACTTGCTTCTAACTTTCAAATCACTTTAATCATAAACTAGAAATGAAAATGTTTCTCTAGATCTCACCATCTTAACTTCCTCCTTCCCCTAGCTTCTTAGGATTATTTTGCCATAGCTTCTGTTCCTTGATAAGCTTCCAATCTCTTCCCTTAGCCAACATGATTCAACATCACCATGTACAAGGCACTAACTTGATCTTTATCTCTTCTACTTGCCAAAGTCCTACGGAGCTTCACACCTTCACTCTGGCATAACTTACTTTCCTTTTTTCCTTCGCTAGAGCACTCAAACTCTCCTCCTCTTCTCTTAAACTTTCGGCCATGGCATGAAAGGGAGGGAGACAAACTCCATTTGAATTGAAACATAGGTAGATGGCTACGGAATGCTTCAAGAAGCTTTGTTCTATGGTCGGATCTGAGTATTACATGGTTTTCGAACTATTTCTTTTTGATTTTGGATTAGGAAGCCATCGATGAAGCTTGAGAGAGAAGAAACGAAGAAGAAAGAAATGAAATAAATGAGAAAAACTAAGAAACTGGGGAGGTATTTATAGAGGTAGCTTAGGAATTAAATAATATAACTTGTCATAATTATATCTAGTTACATCACAAATCCTTTATAATATATTTATATATAATTATTATGTTTAGTCACATCACTCTCTTATATATAATTATTATGTTTAGTCGCATCACTTTCTTTTATATATATATATATAATTATTTTGTCATATATATATAATTATTATGTTTAGCCACATCACTTTCTTATATATATAATTATTTTGTTTAGTCACATCACCTTCTTTTATATATATAATCATTATGTTTAGTCACATCACTTTCTTTTATATATATATATAATTATTATGTTTAGTCACATCACTATATATATATATATAATAATTATGTTTAGTCACATCACTTTCTTTTATATACATATAATTATTATGTTTAGTCACATCAGTTTCTTTTTCAAATTGTTATAAGATATTTTATTTCTAAGTATATTGTTATCTAGTTAATCAACTCTTATATGTATGTATATATTGTGCTTAAAGACGAACAACATTCCCAATAACTTTTTGGTGTCGAAAGGTCCAACTTTCGGAAAATGCTCTCCGGTCACATTTTCTGTTTTTCTATGAACTATTTAATTTGATAAATAAATTTTGAAATTAATTTCACCATCATAATTAATTAATTAAAATGAATTTATTTTCATTATAAAACTTATATATTGAATATTTAAAATTAATTAAATATTCACTAAACAAAGCATTGAAATTTCGTATTATTACATTTATTTTCATTACCCCATAACCTATCTTTTGGACTCTTAGACGATCAGCACATGAATACTGAGGATGCATTAAGTGTTCCTTTGGGTGTAAGAAAGGCAGATCGTTATACTTGGTATCAGAGCTTAAGTTGAGTGAACACCTAAGCTTTGGTTGGGATCAACTCATAAGAGATAGGGTTAGTAGTACCCTAGAATGAGTTTAGTCTTTGAGAGTGCGTTTTCGTGTTATTTTTATCAATATTTATATGTTTGGTTTTGTGCACTTTTTACTAAGATAATCTCATCCATGTGTTCTAAAGATATCTTACTTTATTCAGTAGTAAGACTGAGTACAAGAAGGGGACAAGGAAGGGAAAATAGTAGCACAACTACTATAATTGAAATAATTTAATATTTAAATTAGAAAAATAGGAAATATCAATCAACGCAATTCTCATGGTCTAACTGGTTGAATCAATAGAACCTTTGACCTTGAGCCAATACAGTTTAATTCATAGTTCGTCTTCGAAATTATACTCGAAACAGTTATAAGCTTTGCAATTTTTGATCACAACTCATGAAGGAGGAGAGGAAGAATGAGAAAATGAAAAGGAGTTTTAGAGGAAGAAGGTGAGCCTTGGGTGAGATAACTTACATAATTCCATCATTTCACCTCTTGAGCGTACATGCCAGATTTAAAGACTTGAACAGGAACATGTTATGATGTTTAAATTTCTTTTCATATATTGGTTTTTGGGAGTAAAACTGAGTGTGTTACAAGTACTAGTTCGACGAAGTCAAGAGGAATTTCCATGAGATGCCCAACCACCATTGCAACCCTTGATCTTAAAATGCTTGAGTGCTCAATGAACCAGGGACATCCATAACCTATTGTATATCTCAATAGGCATAAATAAAAATAAAAATATAAAACAAATGTGACAATGGTGTGATCAGAACACGGTATTCATAAATAAACACCATTATATTTAAGTATATGTTATGTAAAATAATCATACATTGATAAATAAACAAGTCAATATCTTCCAAGTACATAACAATTTATTACATAAATAAATTATTCCTTATAATGCAACGCTCAAAAATGGCATCTCAGTCCTGCCTTCAAAACCTTATTACTCAACACCATCACTGTATCTATTTTACCCACCTTCAAACCAAACATTTCACAACCCTTTATCCATTGATGACTTAGCCATCTGCTTATTCAACAATATATCATGCCGGTAGTTAAAGTTTTGCTAAAGCGCCATAAAATCCCCACTATAACGCATAATGCTCTAAGAACGTCGTGCTATTTCAGTTTACCCTATTGAATGGTAGATCAGCTTTAAACCCTTTTTTCTGTTACACCCGCTAAGTCAAGGATTTTTAGCATCTATTTTAACAACATTGTAACGACCCAGAATTTTTATTATTTAAAATTTGAATATTTAATTAATTTTAAATATTAAGAAGTGAATTTATAAGTCAAATAAATTTTAATTTGAATTATATGATTTAATTGGATAATTAAATCGATAATTTAATATGTTAAATTATGGGAATAATTGAAAATTGAGTTAAATATGATTGAAAATGATTTGTAAAATTTTATTTTATCATGTTGGAGTTAGAATGATATTTTAGAACTTTTAAAATCGAATTAAAAGTTAATTTGTGAAAATTGAATATTTTAATATTTAAATCGACTAGTGAAATTAGTCAATTTTTGAACAGTCTCAGAATTGAACGAAACCAGTTCCATTGGATCCGTAATAGTTATTTATTACCGGATTTTAATTTTCGTGTCAATCGGAGCTATCGTTTGATCGTGGAAGCTCGAAACGCATCGAATTATTTTTAATTTTAATTTGGCGAGTTAAAATAGCCATTTTTCAAAAAGTCTCGGATTTCGACGAAACCAGTTTCATCGGATCCGTAATGTGATATTATTGTAAGGTTTAAAATTTCGTGTCAATTGGATTTACCGTTTGTCCGGTACAAATTAAAACGCCTAGGAATCGATTTAAACCGGTTTAATTTAAATTGAACGTTTATTGCCATAACTCGCACAGATGTCCGAATTAGCTTTCGAAACCTGTTCCATTGTGTCCGGAACGCGGGGTAAACCCTAGAAACGCAAGTTACGGCGCGTAAATCGGAGTTCGGAATTTCCGGATGAATAGTGTTCGATTTTTTCCTATAAATAGCCCACCATTCTAAAAAAAATAAAAAAAAAGAAACCTAACCCTAATTATAAACGCAGCCGCCACCTCCCTGATAAACGGCCAGAATTTTTCGAAATTCATTCCTCAATTACTTCCAATCCGTGAAGTTTTAGCCAAAGTGATCAACTACAACATTGTAGAGGGTAACGAGAGCTTTCAATCCATACGGTTGAGATCGTGTTTGGAGCATCAGAGGAGGTGCAGGAGGGGGCCGACGCCTGGGGCTTGCGCACGCATCCCAAGGCACATCAGGTGGCCGAGCTTCATGCTGGGGGTGGTGGAGGTAGCTCTTGCAATGGGCTTCGACATGGCGGTGGTGGATGAAGTTTAGTCGAGAAATGAGGTTGCAAATCAAAACCCTAGTTCAACGTGATGGGTTCTTTTGTTCGGCCTGTACATGATGCATGCGCGTGAAGAAGAGAGGCAGGGGGGTTGCGTCCTACGGTTCTGATGCAAGGGGTTTGAGATCAAGGGCCCTGATGCATTCTAGGTTATAAAAGAAAATAAAAATTGTAATTTATATGCTTTATAAATTCGTGTAAGTTCAAATATTCATAACTTTTTCATACGAGGTCGAAAACGCGCGAAACCAGTTGCATTTGAATCGTATGGACGAGCACTAAGCGATGGAGTTGGATTGGAGTCGTTTGGAGTTAGTGAGAATTTTGGGTAAAATTAAACGTCCGTTTAATTTTATTCGAAATAAATCGCTAAAACGAAATTGAAATCAAGGTGAGAACTTCTCACTCAATCGAATCAGTTTCGATTTTATTTTAAATAGTTAGATTTAAAATATGTGAATGCATGTTTGAATGATGATTGTTATCTATTGATTGTTAAAATAGACATTATGCGCCGTTAGTAAGCGGATGTTATTTATTAAAAACATATACCGCGAATATTTCATAAACAGTGAAATTGGTATTATATATAATAGCAATATATATATATTGGCATATGTATATATTTGAGTTATTGATTTCCCGCATTTTTTTGTTTAGCGGATGAGATCCTATTGCGCCGTCTATTAAGCGGATAATATTTAAAATCCCATATACCGCGATAATTTCGTACTGGAGCGAAATTGGTATTGTGCTAATGTTTGTGGATGCAGGAAAACAGGTTGGAGGGATCCAACTGGATTCCTCAACAGTATTTATTTGATTATGGATATTTTGATATTCATTGATTTTCATATCGATATATGATATTGTTGTTGTCGTGATTGACTATTTGGTGTGTAGCATCATTGGACCAAGTTTTGGAATTTTAAAAATGTTTTCAAAATGATTTTTGAGAGTATACGTTTATAAAATATTTTTTTTTTTGGAACTGATTCATTTTAAATAAATAAACGTTAAAATTTTAATGTTATAAAAATTATGATTTTTGAGAAATATAGTTAAAGGTTGATTTTTGAGAAAATATGGATTAATGATTTTTATAAAATAGTTTAATCGGGATTTTTGAAATTATTATAAAGAGTTGAAAATATAGGATTTATGAAATTTAATTATTTTATAAATCAAAATGGTGAAATTATAAAAGACTTTAAAGCCGTTTTGAAATAATAATATAAATTGATATATATTAGAGACTTATAAATGAATATTTATAAATTGAAATATTGAGATTATAAAACGAGTTTTTATAAGTGTTTGAATGTAGTGAATGAATTTCATAAATAAATGAAGTTTCTAGAATTATAAACGGTGAAGTCATAAATGAAATTTATAAATAGTAAGATTTATAAATTTTATAAAGTTATTAAAAGAATAGTTTTGAATAAATCATTGAATCTTATAAGTTATAAGATTTATAATTTAGAAAGTCTTAAAAAGAACGATTTTGTAAAATAATCGTTTTATAAGTATTTAACTTATAATATGAACCTTTGGTATATAATTGAGTTATGAATTGAATGAAGGATAATGAGGGAATTTATAAACATTGTTTTATAAATTCGCAAACGACTTATTTTGATAAGTAAATTTTTATAACTTATTTATGAAGTTATATTCACGTTTTTGACTGTGAATAATCCTTTGAAATAAAATGAATAAAAGGATGAAATTTGTTAACGTAGTATATTCACGTTTTTGAATAGTGAATAATATGTTAAAGGAAATGTTTTGAATGAGATGTTTAAATTGAATTAAAACAATCTAACGATGTTTTAAAATGTATTGAGATTCGAAACCATAGATTTCAACATTCATTATTGAAATAGACGTTTTCGAGAAATAAAAGGGAATAGTGGACTATAACACTGTTGTTATAGTAAATGATTTCCGAAAGGAAATGTTTTGTATAGTATTGGGATTTATATATCTATTTTAATTTCGAATCCCTATGCTAGTGATTTTGGGTTGTCGTAACGATGTTTTACGTAACATTCGTTTTGGCCCAAATAAATATGTTTAAGAGCATAATTTCCTTAAAGAATGAAATATATACTTAATTTCGATTTATGTATATTGAATATTTTCTAAGTGTTGAAAATAAATAAAATCGGTGAATTACTTATGAATAAATAAGTACGGAAATGTTTTTCCAATGTGAAATGAAACGTTTAGAGAATTTATCTTTTTGAAGATAAATTGAAATGAATAATTGAAATCGTATATGCATGGACATTTTAGAATGAAAATTTCACTATGGAATTTATAAAAGAAAGGGGAACTGGTTTAAAAATAAATATTGATTTATTTTTGAAGTGTGAAAATTATATATCTTGTAAAGATATTTTGAAAAATAAATAATTGGAAAATTATTTGGAATCTGGTGATGTTGTGCATATCATTGATAGTTCAATAACCGACTATCAATATTTCCCTTTGAATGGGTATTTGATGTGATTTGTTTGAATTTGAATGCCACACTTATTTTTGAATAAGCGCTCACTATTCGGGTTAACCGGGAAAGGACCATGGGGTCGTATAACCCATTCCGAATATGTGTACGTCGTTATGAATTGCATTTGATGACCGGTGTTGAAGACCGGGTATTTGCGAAAGCGATAGGATGACCTATCGATTGTCTCTGCACTGGGTCGCTCCTGGTATAGAGATTTCCTAAGTGACGGGAAATTCGATCGGGATTGTGAATACCCGGATTGCAAGGGCTTCGTGAGAAGTACCTTCGGTTTTGTTCGAGCCCGGAACAAACTTGTATGGATTGTATGTCTGACATTACAAATTGAGATATAAAGCCGATTTCATTCAAATATATTTCTGTTGGTGGCGAAGAATTTATTCTTTTAGCTTAACACCCTTCTCTGAGACGTACGAGCTCAGAGGTTATGTAGTTGAATGTTATCAGCGATATATTCCCAATTTGGTAATGTGACATGCTGAGTGTTGCTGTAAATGATCATTGTGTTGATTATTTGTGATAGGATCGTTTATTTGATCGTCTATCTTGGTGATCATCTCTATGATCATTTGTTGACCCAAAGCATGGCTTTTGTATAAAGTATGTTTTTGTGGACGTGACTTCGTCGAGCCTCACACCCCGTGAATGGTCAAAACAGGAAAGATGCGGCAAGGTTATGAGGGGTAGCGCCCTTTAGGATGTGTGCATTTCCTTCTGGAAAAGGGTGGTATCATGGTATGGAGCCCAGATACTTACTTATGTTGAAAACACTTTGTTATGATTGTGTGAATTGATTACGAGCGCTCGGTTGAAAGGTCCCAAAGGACCGGGGGATGGCATATTCGGTCAGTTGTTACTCAGTTAGGGGTAACCCGGCCTTGTGTTGGTAGAGATCCGGTTTGGTTCTCGGGGATGTCCATCCAGAGGCATTCTCATGTGGCAATGGGAAGTTCCTTGACCTGATCATTCGTTGGAAATCCAAAGAAACAATACGAGACTTGTACGGTTTTAGTTGTAGAACCTGCCATTTAATATGGTAGCTATAGTAAGCATACTATAATGGTACCTATGCTGGCTAAGATTTATATTCTACTTTCGGAATGAATTTTTCCTACACTATGCACTAGTAATAATATCAAATGTTCTTTTAAATGCGTATCAAGCATCTTTGACTATCATAAGGAGAAATCTCCTCCAAGTCTGCGTTTGCATTGTGTGTGTGGCGGGAGGTCTTATGGTAGTCTCATTTTTAAAAGCATTTCGAATTGACTTTAAAAATATTCCTCTATTTTTGATTTTAAAGAAAAATAAACTGTTTTGAGTTCTCACACCAGTCACATGACTGACTTGGAGTTTATTGTTTTCCTTCCTAAACTCTGGGTGCCCACCAATTTCCACACGGGCAGTCAAGAGTAAGGTTTATCAGGATATTCTGGAGTTGCTGGAGGCAAGCTGGATGGCATGGCGTATTACTAGTATATAGTATTTCTTTTCCGCTGCACTGTTTGTTGTTGTTGTACACTCTGATGATATGATGTAATGAAATGTAATGTATAAAATGTAATAACTGATATAGTTCTTTATTTAAAGATTATTCATTTATTATTATATGTTGTTCCGCTGCGAATTGTGAGATTCTGTTGTTGTTCAGTTGTTTTCTGTTCCGTTCTATTGTCTATTTTCTTTTCCCTCTATTTTCTCTTCTTTTCTACTTTCTTTTCTTCTTCTTAAACCATAACATTTCGGGTTTTTGGCCTTCGATTTCTCGGCAGTCGATAAAGTGAGTATCGATGTTGAATTTTTGAAAGTCGAAAATTTTCGGGGCGTTACATTTGGTATCAGAGCATATGGTTAAGCGACAACCATGGTTCTGTTGGGTATTACTCATTAGAGATAGAGTCAGTAGTGCTCTAGATTGAGTTTGAGTGTAATAATAGCTATGAGAGCGTATTTGTTAGTGGATATGAAATTGTTTTATATTGTGATGATTGGTTTGTTGAGTGGTATATAGATTCTGGTTAATACGAGTAATTAACGTTGTTGATAGGGATCTCTAAACACTTGTATAGAACAATTCGACACAATATTGTTTTTAAATTGGGTAAATGAAATAATTTTACCTTGATTATATTTTATATATAAAGAAATAATTTTTCAGAGTTATTAAAGTATATATAAGTTGATTGTTAAGTTGTTTGAATAATCTAAATTGAAGAATAATTGTATAAGCAAAAGAATTATAAAAATTAAATTATAATTAAAGTGATTTACAATTGTGAAATAAACTTATATATATGAGAAGTGAAACTATATGAATATATTTACGAATATGAGTTGTAAATAAAAATGAAATTAAAGTTAAATGGAAATATAACTTAAGAGAAGTTGAATGAAGTTGATATTAGTATCAAAGTAAATTAATAAAGTGAAGTGATAAATGTGAACTTGAGTTATATAAATGAAATTCAACTTAAGATGGTTAAATGGATTACCAATTGAATTGAATGAATGGATTGAATATTAATCAATTAAATGTGAATAATTGATATGAAATAATGAATGTAAGTGTAATTCATTAAAATGTGATGTTATTGGAAGTTGAATAGTTGAATAAAAATCAATTAATTAAACCAATTGTAAGCAAAGTAATTTGGTTGCAATTGATATACATTGGTTCTAATATGGTTGTTAGTTGATTGATTGTATATAATTCATTAAATATTAATGAAATTGGAAGCTAAAGTAATTGGAAATTCAATTGGAAATTAAGTGAATCTTAAATAGAATTGAATTTGATTTGGAAGTGAACCAACTTGAATATGAATTAGTAAATATAAACTAATTGAAAATGAATGTTAGTAAAAACATCCACTGTTAATGAATCAAATATGATTTAAACTGAAAACCATTTCATTGAATATTAATGAGGATATGAATGAATATTTATTGGTTATGGATTATAGTTGGTTGATGGTTGAATATATATTGCATTTGTTGTTTAGTTGCATTTGCTATGTGGCATATATAGTTATTATGTTGCTATATGTTGTATATCGATACTATGTTCATATATGCATGATTCTCATGTTGTTTGTTGAGTGATTAGTAGGTGCGGATTGCGTTTGCTTCGCATTTGGAGCTTGCTTTCGCGCTATATTAGCCGTATATGCTTGCTAATAAAATATAAGGTACATATCTCGGATTACATACCGTACTTTTACACTTTTTTCCCTTCGGGATGCCTCATTACTTGATGAGATGTATATTTGTGATATATATACTGTCATTTTTTTTTCGGATCGAGCCGCGCAAAGGAGACTATGGCGAATTTTTCCGAAAATTTAAGGCGTTAGAAAAATTTGAGAAAACTGGAAAATTTTGAAAACTTTAACTTTGATTTGGAGTTGAAAGTTAAACAGTAGTAGTTGTTTTTGAAAAGATAACTAAGTATGATTTGAAAACTTAGTAAAGTTATTGTAAGAAGTTGATTATGAATTTTGGAAAATTAATAGATTCTGTAACTTTTCTTACTTGTTAATTTCGAGGACGAAATTTTTTTTAAGGGGGGAAGATTGTAACGACCCAGAATTTTTATTATTTAAAATTTGAATATTTAATTAATTTTAAATATTAAGAAGTGAATTTATAAGTCAAATAAATTTTAATTTGAATTATATGATTTAATTGGATAATTAAATCGATAATTTAATATGTTAAATTATGGGAATAATTGAAAATTGAGTTAAATATGATTGAAAATGATTTGTAAAATTTTATTTTATCATGTTGGAGTTAGAATGATATTTTAGAACTTTTAAAATCGAATTAAAAGTTAATTTGTGAAAATTGAATATTTTAATATTTAAATCGACTAGTGAAAATAGTCAATTTTTGAACAGTCTCAGAATTGAACGAAACCAGTTCCATTGGATCCGTAATAGTTATTTATTACCGGATTTTAATTTTCGTGTCAATCGGAGCTATCGTTTGATCGTGGAAGCTCGAAACGCATCGAATTATTTTTAATTTTAATTTGGCGAGTTAAAATAGCCATTTTTCAAAAAGTCTCGGATTTCGACGAAACCAGTTTCATCGGATCCGTAATGTGATATTATTGTAAGGTTTAAAATTTCGTGTCAATTGGATTTACCGTTTGTCCGGTACAAATTAAAACGCCTAGGAATCGATTTAAACCGGTTTAATTTAAATTGAACGTTTATTGCCATAACTCGCACAGATGTCCGAATTAGCTTTCGAAACCTGTTCCATTGTGTCCGGAACGCGGGGTAAACCCTAGAAATGCTGGTTACGGCGCGTAAATCGGAGTTCGGAATTTCCGGATGAATAGTGTTCGATTTTTTCCTATAAATAGCCCACCATTCTAAAAAAAATAAAAAAAAAAGAAACCTAACCCTAATTATAAACGCAACCGCCACCTCCCTGATAAACGGCCAGAATTTTTCGAAATTCATTCCTCAATTATTTCCAATCCGTGAAGTTTTAGCCAAAGTGATCAACTACAACATTGTAGAGGGTAACGAGAGCTTTCAATCCATACGGTTGAGATCGTGTTTGGAGCATCAGAGGAGGAGCAGGAGGGGGCCGACGCCTGGGGCTTGTGCACACATCCCAAGGCACATCAGGTGGCCAAGCTTCATGCTGGGGGTGGTGGAGGTAGCTCTTGCAATGGGCTTCGACATGGCGGTGGTGTGATGAAGTTTAGTCGAGAAATGAGGTTGCAAATCAAAACCCTAGTTCAACGTGATGGGTTCTTTTGTTCGGCCTGTACATGATGCGTGCGCGTGAAGAAGAGAGGGAGGGGGGTTGCGTCCTACGGTTCTGATGCAAGGGGTTTGAGATCAAGGGCCCTGATGCATTCTAGGTTGTAAAAGAAAATAAAAATTGTAATTTATATGCTTTATAAATTCGTGTAAGTTCAAATATTCATAACTTTTTCATACGAGGTCGAAAACGCGCGAAACCAGTTGCGTTGGAATCGTATGGACGAGCACTACGCGATGGAGTTGGATTGGAGTCGTTTGGAGTTAGTGAGAATTTTGGGTAAAATTAAACGTCCGTTTAATTTTATTCGAAATAAATCGCTAAAACGAAATTGAAATCAAGGTGAGAACTTCTCACTCAATCGAATCAGTTTCGATTTTATTTTAAATAGTTAGATTTAAAATATGTGAATGCATGTTTGAATGATGATTGTTATCTATTGATTGTTAAAATAGACATTATGCGCCGTTAGTAAGCGGATGTTATTTATTAAAAACATATACCGCGAATATTTCATAAACAGTGAAATTGGTATTATATATAATAGCAATATATATATATTGGCATATGTATATATTGGAGTTATTGATTTCCCGCATTTTTTCGTTTAGTGGATGAGACCCTATTGCGCCATCTATTAAGCGGATAATATTTAAAATCCCATATACCGCGATAATTTCGTACTGGAGCGAAATTGGTATTGTGCTAATGTTTGTGGATGCAGGAAAACAGGTTGGAGGGATCCAACTGGATTCCTCAACAGTATTTATTTGATTATGGATATTTTGATATTCATTGATTTTCATATCGATATATGATATCGTTGTTGTCGTGATTGACTATTTGGTGTGTAGCATCATTGGACCAAGTTTTGGAATTTTAAAAATGTTTTCAAAATGATTTTTGAAAGTATACGTTTATAAAATATTTTTTTTTTGGAACTGATTCATTTTAAATAAATAAACGTTAAAATTTTAATGTTATAAAAATTATGATTTTTGAGAAATATAGTTAAAGGTTGATTTTTGAGAAAATATGGATTAATGATTTTTATAAAATAGTTTAATCGGGATTTTTGAAATTATTATAAAGAGTTGAAAATATAGGATTTATGAAATTTAATTATTTTATAAATCAAAATGGTGAAATTATAAAAGACTTTAAAGCCGTTTTGAAATAATAATATAAATTGATATATATTAGAGACTTATAAATGAATATTTATAAATTGAAATATTGAGATTATAAAACGAGTTTTTATAAGTGTTTGAATATAGTGAATGAATTTCATAAATAAATGAAGTTTCTAGAATTATAAACGGTGAAGTCATAAATGAAATTTATAAATAGTAAGATTTATAAATTTTATAAAGTTATTAAAAGAATAGTTTTGAATAAATCATTGAATCTTATAAGTTATAAGATTTATAATTTAGAAAGTCTTAAAAAGAACGATTTTGTAAAATAATCGTTTTATAAGTATTTAACTTATAATATGAACCTTTGGTATATAATTGAGTTATGAATTGAATGAAGGATAATGAGGGAATTTATAAACATTGTTTTATAAATTCGCAAACGACTTATTTTGATAAGTAAATTTTTATAACTTATTTATGAAGTTATATTCACGTTTTTGACTGTGAATAATCCTTTGAAATAAAATGAATAAAAGGATGAAATTTGTTAACGTAGTATATTCACGTTTTTGAATAGTGAATAATATGTTAAAGGAAATGTTTTGAATGAGATGTTTAAATTGAATTAAAACAATCTAACGATGTTTTAAAATGTATTGAGATTCGAAACCATAGATTTCAACATTCATTGTTGAAATAGACGTTTTCGAGAAATAAAAGGGAATAGTGGACTATAACACTGTTGTTATAGTAAATGATTTCCGAAAGGAAATGTTTTGTATAGTATTGGGATTTATATATCTATTTTAATTTCGAATCCCTATGCTAGTGATTTTGGGTTGTCGTAACGATGTTTTACGTAACATTCATTTTGGCCCAAATAAATATGTTTAAGAGCATAATTTCCTTAAAGAATGAAATATATACTTAATTTCGATTTAAGTATATTGAATATTTTCTAAGTGTTGAAAATAAATAAAATCGGTGAATTACTTATGAATAAATAAGTACGGAAATGTTTTTCCAATGTGAAATGAAACGTTTAGAGAATTTATCTTTTTGAAGATAAATTGAAATGAATAATTGAAATCGTATATGCATGGACATTTTAGAATGAAAATTTCACTATGGAATTTATAAAAGAAAGGGGAACTGATTTAAAAATAAATATTGATTTATTTTTGAAGTGTGAAAATTATATATCTTGTAAAGATATTTTGGAAAATAAATAATTGGAAAATTATTTGGAATCTGGTGATGTTGTGCATATCCATTGATAGTTCAATAACCGACTATCAATATTTCCCTTTGAATGGGTATTTGATGTGATTTGTTTGAATTTGAATGCCACACTTATTTTTGAATAAGCGCTCACTATTCGGGTTAACCGGGAAAGGACCATGGGGTCGTATAACCCATTCCGAATATGTGATACGTCGTTATGAATTGCATTTGATGACCGGTGTTGAAGACCGGGTATTTGCGAAAGCGATAGGATGACCTATCGATTGTCTCTGCACTGGGTCGCTCCTGGTATAGAGATTTCCTAAGTGATGGGAAATTCGATCGGGATTGTGAATACCCGGATTGCAAGGGCTTCGTGAGAAGTACCTTCGGTTTTGTTCGAGCCCGGAACAGACTTGTATGGATTGTATGTCTGACATTACAAATTGAGATATAAAGCCGATTTCATTCAAATATATTTCTGTTGGTGGCGAAGAATTTATTCTTTTAGCTTAACACCCTTCTCTGAGACGTACGAGCTCAGAGGTTATGTAGTTGAATGTTATCAGCGATATATTCCCAATTTGGTAATGTGACATGCTGAGTGTTGCTGTAAATGATCATTGTGTTGATTATTTGTGATAGGATCGTTTATTTGATCGTCTATCTTGGTGATCATCTCTATGATCATTTGTTGACCCAAAGCATGACTTTTGTATAAAGTATGTTTTTGTGGACGTGACTTCGTCGAGCCTCACACCCCGTGAATGGTCAAAACAGGAAAGATGCGGCAAGGTTATGAGGGGTAGCGCCCTTTAGGATGTGTGCATTTCCTTCTAGAAAAGGGTGGTATCATGGTATGGAGCCCAGATACTTACTTATGTTGAAAACACTTTGTTATGATTGTGTGAATTGATTACGAGCGCTCGGTTGAAAGGTCCCAAAGGACCGGGGGATGGCATATTCGGTCAGTTGTTACTCAGTTAGGGGTAACCCGGCCTTGTGTTGGTAGAGATCCGGTTTGGTTCTCGGGGATGTCCATCCAGAGGCATTCTCATGTGGCAATGGGAAGTTCCTTGGCCTGATCATTCGTTGGAAATCCAAAGAAACAATACGAGACTTGTACGGTTTTAGTTGTAGAACCTGCCATTTAATATGGTAGCTATAGTAAGCATACTATAATGGTACCTATGCTGGCTAAGATTTATATTCTACTTTCGGAATGAATTTTTCCTACACTATGCACTAGTAATAATATCAAATGTTCTTTTAAATGCGTATCAAGCATCTTTGACTATCATAAGGAGAAATCTCCTCCAAGTCTGCGTTTGCATTGTGTGTGTGGCGGGAGGTCTTATGGTAGTCTCATTTTTAAAAGCATTTCGAATTGACTTTAAAAATATTCCTCTATTTTTGATTTTAAAGAAAAATAAACTGTTTTGAGTTCTCACACCAGTCACATGACTGACTTGGAGTTTATTGTTTTCCTTCCTAAACTCTGGGTGCCCACCAATTTCCACACGGGCAGTCAAGAGTAAGGTTTATCAGGATATTCTGGATATTCTGGAGTTGCTGGAGGCAAGCTGGATGGCATGGCGTATTACTAGTATATAGTATTTCTTTTCCGCTGCACTGTTTGTTGTTGTTGTACACTCTGATGATATGATGTAATGAAATGTAATGTATAAAATATAATAACTGATATAGTTCTTTGTTTAAAGATTATTCATTTATTATTGTATGTTGTTCCGCTGCGAATTGTGAGATTCTGTTGTTGTTCAGTTGTTTTCTGTTCCGTTCTATTGTCTATTTCCTTTTCCCTCTATTTTCTCTTCTTTTCTACTTTCTTTTCTTCTTCTTAAACCATAACATTTCGGGTTTTTGGCCTTCGATTTCTCGGCAGTCGATAAAGTGAGCATCGATGTTGAATTTTCGAAAGTCGAAAATTTTCGGGGCGTTACAAACATAATATACAATAATTGATTTAACTAGTCCTATTTTGAACCAAATCAACAAAATTATGGTAAAGATCTAATTTTAAGGCGTACGTTCCTAATATAAGTTAGAAATCTATTGTGGTAACCAAATCTAATCTACATAAATTATTATATTCTTTGGTTTTGTGCTATATGATTAAACAATATTTCTTTAACTACATAAATAAGATGAGAACTTAACAAATACAGTCTTCATAAATCATTATATTTTTCCATTTTGTTGTATAAAGTTATGTAATTTTTCCTTTCCTGCCCTTATGATGCGAGAATAAGAACGAATTAACTTTTATCTAATAAAGTGTGACAAAACGCATCTTTACGGCTTGATATTTAAATAATTAATTGAAATATTGAATCTTTAACTAATTAAAGGTCCAAAACTTGATTTTTTTTGCATATGGTCAAATTAGAATTCGAGACTACTTCTGTTGAGTCTAGCTTGACTTTGTGAATCAAAATGAGTTTAAATATCATTATGTTTGGGCCATGGTATTTTCACGATTTACCTATTATTATACATATTTTATAAAAATACAAGTGCCAGGTCCAGTGAGATCTCAACCAATGATTTATATTTTAGGAATGAGGACTTCATTATGAGACGTGCAGTTAAACAATTTTTTGAATCGGATGATCTGATGGCTAAAACGACATTGAAATGTTTGAAATTATCAACCCGGAGCATCATCCAAGATAGCAATCAAATTTATACCATCGGGATTGGAAAGATGTAGTGATATATGTTGACGAGTTTTGTAATGATCCGATGTACCATGTGATCGTACAAGCTCGAAACGTGTGACATTTTATTTAAAGAATTAAATTATATATATATATCTCCTCCCCCTTATATAATATCTTATCTCTCCCAATAATATCCACTCTTCCTCCACCTAGTAAAGGAAATAGTTGTTCCTCCTCACTTATTTAAATCAAAAGGTAGAGGTAGAGTTAGGCAAAAAGGAGAACATAAATGGACTTAGGAGACGAAGATGAAGAGATTGGTGTGCTCGAGTGGCGGGGGGTAATCGATGAGAGATCATGACCTACGCTTGGACGCGAAAGGGAGAAGCCATGATTTGATTTAAGGTGCTGAAGAATTAAAGAAAATTTATAGTTGGACTTAGCACATGAAGAGGATTCGATTGGCATTGATAGGAGGCACTCTAGTTGAGCGTCGTGAGTAGGAGATGGAGTTGAGGTAATGGTATGGTTGGACTTGGCGCACAAAGAGGGGTCGATTGGCATTGGTTAGGGGCACTCTTGGTTGGCACCATGAGTCGCGACATGTTGAGGCCAATTCGGCAAGTAACATCATATTTTGATAAGGGTGACTGGACAAGATGTGGTTGGGTGCATTGCAGAGAGCCCATGGAGAGGAGCGTGTTGGCGAACGACACACCAATATATGAAGCTTGGAGGGAGAAATCAAAGGATGCACATATGTCAATGTGGGTATGCATGTTCAAGCATAATAAAGGGGGTTGGGGAAGTAAGTTCACTACACCAGAATAGAGGATTCTCAATGAATATAACCATTGCAAGCAATTTTAGCAATATTTATACGAGTTGCTATAAGGACATGGACATTTATTTGTAACACTTATAAGCGTTGGAAGGTATTTTTTCCTAATTATTACAAACATTGGAAAATATTTTTTCCAACGGGTATAAGAATTGGAAGATATTTTTTCCCAATGGTTATAAGCATTGATAATATGATGTTTACAACAAATATATCTGTTATTAAACTCGATCTTCCAATAGAAATAAGTGGTAGCAGCATTTTGTAACACATATCAGTTGCAAATTTCATGATACCAACAGATATAAGTGTGAGTAATAACAAACTGCTAACATAAATAAATGCTGGTAATTTCTATATTCTAACATTAATAACTAATGAAATAACTAATATGTATGCATGTTTATAACGTAGACTATATTTCATATGAATTCAAAAATAATATTATCTCAATTTAGCAAATTATAACTCCATCAATATCAATGAATAGCTTCCATAATCATGGTAACAAAATAGAGTAGTAATTAACAAAAGATAAGTTCAGTACATAATTTAGTCACTAAATTCAATATATAGTTAACCAAATCCATAGTTATATCAAATTGAAATAACAAAAGACAAGATATCATTCATATTTAAATTCTTCAAATACTGAATATGAAACTCTGGATATATAATGAAGTCTCCATCGAAAAATTAAAATAGCTTGTACATTCCATTTTGAGGACCATCGTAAATTGGTTCATTTGGTTCAAGAACATCAACCATCCAAATAACTTTCTTTACACTGGGTATCACTTTCTTAAGATGACAAGTTGTTTGTGTTTCAACACAACCTTTAGGTACATGCATCTCTAAATCTTATGAGAATAGGATTACATATTTCTTTCTCCTTTGTAGATGAATAAATATCATTATGTGAGACAGTTGGAGTGGCAACTAAATTATTGTTCATATGAGAATCCCCTAAATAGAAGCACCTTCATATGTGGAGTCACAGGATTTGCAACATGATTTTCCTGCAAACTACATATAAATTTCATAAAAGTTGAAGTAATTGATTTGATGGTATCATTAACTTGATTAGCTACTTGCCTTTCTATCTCAAATTTCCAGACAGACAAATCCATGGCTTACTTTTTTCAGTTATAACTTTTACATCTTGATTCATCTTTACTTGTCTATAGAAGAAGTAGAACTAATTGCTTGACTATAATTATTCTTTTTATCGAAACCGTAAATTACCACAATTGGATCATTTTCAAGATATTCTACTCCGCCTTTACCACTGGAACTACCATCCAATTTTCTTTTTTCCTCTGCTTCCTTTATAAGTGCCTACATGCATTTAATGTTACATTAAATTGAAATTTATATTAAAAAGAATGACTATTAATTATTAAGGCGACAACATATGATTTAACAATAGTGACAGCTTAGAAAAATTTAAAACTTGGTGTACTCGGTTTTAAAAACCGAGAATCTGTTAAAATCAAGTCATAGTTTTTAAAGCAAGACTCAATTAAATCGAGTCTCAGTTCACACCAACCCCTTTAAATATAAAATCCAATACAGCAATCAAATAAGCTCCGCATAAGTGAAACAATAATGCTTTTAAATTAAAGTGGGACATATAGCTCGACCTATAGTGAAATCCAGTACAACAAACAAATAAGCTCCCCATAAGTGAAACATTCATGGTTTTAAATTAAAGTGTGAGCACATAGCTCAACTTGCCATAAATTTCATCATTTTTCAACAACTAATATTATATCCCCAAACAGTTGGATTACAATCATGCATGCATGCCATTAAATCTACCTTAGATAATACTTTTGTGATATGGTTTGACTTTAACTTAACCAGTTACCTTTTACATATTTAGTGCTTACTATTAATGGAGATGAAGAAAATAATCTAATACTTTAATATTAATTATTATACTGATATTGGAACATCTGTATATTAGAACAAATTATCTATATATTATTGTCATGTCTTTTAAGATGAACATTGCATAAAATCATCTAATATTTTATTAGGCTATATTGGAAAGAACGAATAGGAAACTGCGAGCGAGCTGATTGATCAGAGCTAGTAATTATGAGCAGTAGGGAAGTATTTTGTTTTTTGCCATTATAAACAAAAGTTGGATTACTGCCAATAAAACATGCCTCTAAAGGTCTGAACCAAGTGAATCGAGTGCTTCACAATCATATAGCTTTAAAAAACCATGCCTCTAAAAGTATATCTCTAAAAAGGATAAAATCATTTGGTTTACACACACATACACATAGGATTAGGTAAATGCATCTGGTTTACACACACATACACATAGGATTAGGTAAATGCATCAGATCTAACAATATCAAACAATATACTTAAATGCATATGATCCAAAAATACATGGATTGCCTATTATTATATCAAACAAGTTTGCGCCATACTATCCCTTACGGAAATCCAGTCTGACCATGGCACACGTGAACATGAACATGTAAAAGCACTCATATCACTTCTAACTCATGACACATTAAATCTAAACTTGCAGCCACACCAACCGAACCACACCACACTCGACAATCAATACACCAACCATTTCGACCATGTCCCAACCCTACCACTACCTGTACCAGTTTCACACCCTATAACACTTGGTAATAACTCCCTTGCTATCCTTCCAGCACCCTTATAGAAAACTAAACTAGTAGCACCACCGCTACCAACTTTTGTACACTTCTCATGTAACGACCCAAAATTTAATCACTTTAAATATGGGTATTTAATATATTATTAAATAATCAATACATGAATTTTAAAACTCAAAATACCCATTTAAAAGATTTTTAAATTTTGTTTACAAAAATATATAGTTCAAAGAAAATTAGAAAATGTGATCGGAAAACTTTTTCAAAATCCATATTTTTGATCATTCAAAAGTTGTTTAAAAGGTTGTAAAAACACCTTATTATATTAAGACACACATTTATGAATATTTTACCTAATTAAGTATGTTAAAAGTATAAATATATGTTTACTTTAAGTTAATAGGGAGATGTGACCTATTATGAATTATTAAAATTGAAAATAAGTGGAAAGATTTTAAGTCATATTCCTATTTCACATCATGGTACAAAGGAAGGCTATTGCACATTGGGTAAAAAAGGGTGACCAAGGGTTAGGCATGTGGATCAAGGAAGGAGGATAAGGTGACAATGCATTCAAATTTGAATGTAAATAGTGGTACTTAGGGTTATTTTAGTGATTTTATTTCATGCATTTTATGTACACAAATTTTTGAATTTCTTTTTCATTTTTATTCATCCTTCCACTTTATTTAAAAAAAAAAATCAAATTCTTGTTTAAAACTTTAATGACTACCTTTTGAAATTTTTAAGTTTTAAAAATCAAATTATTCTACTTCAAAACCTTTTAAAATCTTGTTTAAACTCTTGTTTTCCTTCCTTCTTCTCTTCCTTTTCAAAGTTTTAGCCCTACCTCCATCTCGTCACTAAGGCTGAGCCTAAAATCGTCCAAGGCCGAGCCACTTGATGCCTAGGCCGAGCCCATTTCAAGGCTTTTAGTCCAAAGTTCATGTTTTTTTCTAAACTTTTTACAAATTTGAAAAGATTTATTGAGTAAACTACTTGCTTTTGGGAAATTTTTAAATTTTTTGTGTTAGAAAATATTATGTATGATATATTGCTTGAAAATGTTAGATTTGAACTTGTTGGTTAAGTATGATGCTATTTGTTAGTGATTAAAAGTTAGACTTGATAAATGTAGTTTAAAAGCATAGATTTGGTTATGAAGTTGTTATCTTTGCTCATGCAAGTGATGATGGTATAAATTTATATGTGTTATGTGTCATGAAAGTTAGCAACTTGCATGCAATTGTGACTTTAGATCGCTTGGAAAGAAATCAACTTGTTTACTAGTTTTCAAGTTGCTAAAAAGTTTCAAAGATTTAAACTTTTGGTTCGGTTTCCAAAATAAAAACTTTCCATATGTTTTCGAAAGAAGTAAGTTAGAAGTTGATTTTGAAGAAAGATCTAACTTAGAGCTAACTCTAATGAGTTGCATTCATAGCGATAGTCGTTGTGAATGCAATTCGGAAAATGCTAGTGTTTTAGATCTTAAGGTAATTTCTTTTGAAATGGTTTTTGAAAACATTTTTTTGAATTAATAATTAAGTATAAAAGTTAATCATTTTGATAATTCAAAATGAGTGTAATGATTAATTAATAAATTAATTGTTTAATTAAGAATATTGTTAATTAATTGTAATTATGTAAGTAATTATTGTTTGTTTATGGATTAAATTAATTAACTTTGATAATTTTAATTAAAATTAGTTAAGTTAAAGTTAATTAAAAAATAGTTTTAATAATTAATTTTAATAATTTATTTAATTAGAGTTAATAAGTAATTAATTACCAATTAGTATGGTTTATTAAATTAATCTATTCAGGTTAAATCAAGATCTAATTAGGGATTTTTTAAATTAAAGTTAATTAAGACTTAATTAGTAATGAACTAATTGAATCTAATTTAATAAAGGTTTAATCTTTAACTTTATCATTTATTTTAAGTCAGCCTTTTTATAAGTAAACTGATTTTAAACCAAGGGATCTCATGTCTGTGCCATTTGTAGAGAATGACTACGAATAAGTTATACTTAAATGAGATATCTCTTAGTAGAATAAAACACCTTTTTGCTATAGCCTTAATTGAATTGATTGTTTGGATACCTATTAGCAGAAAAAATCCTCGTTCTGCTATAACCATTAGGTGACTTGGAAGACAAAATTAAAATAAATGGTAATTTGATTTAGTATCATTGTGGTCACTAAGCCTCCTTTCAAGTTTGTAACATTATGGTTTTTAAATTGACTTTAGTTCTATATCAATATAAGGTGAAGTGTTTAAAATAATTTTGGATATTTATAAAAGTGTTTTATAAATGATTTTGGAGATTATAAAGGAGCTTTATAAATGGACTTAGAATTTAAGCAAGGGAGATTTCATAAATGGAAATGATTCATTAAAAATATTTATTGAAGAAATTTATAAAGGAATTTGATATGCGGTTTCCCTTAACCGACCTTCTTAATTATGGTGGTGTAGACATTGGTCCCATGCATAACAAAGAAGGAATAATGTTAAGGGTTATCCTTACCTCAAATATGCTTATGCCAACAGATAAGTATATGAATATTCTGAATTAATATTCTTAAAAGAGATTTAAAAGAAAGACTTGTTTTTTTGGGCTTAGTGGTTGTATGGGTGAGTAAATCTACGAATTGTTGACTGTTTATGCATTTGATAATTAAATGACCGACTATCAAATCTTGACTTGTTTTAACTCAGAAAGTATATTGTGTATATTCGAGTTCCCTGATGATGACTCAATTATTTGCTGCACACTTCAAAAAGAACCAAAATTGAGTTAACTGGAAATTACCGCTTAGTTTTGGAGATGCCGATTTCAGACAAGTACGATTTATCCGAGCCACTCCAAATTAATAATGTTCTTGATGGATAGTTATGAAGTATGCTATTGGGACATACTCTTCTTCCCGAGGGTGATTCCAAAATGAAAGATAGTAATTGTAGAATGTTTGTTCGATCTCAGAACAATTTGCATGGATGAATGCTAGCATTGAATTTCTACTTGGAGGACAGTGTTAGCATTCCAAGATGGTCTGCTATGAGGAAAGGTAATCGTGACCTCTCAAGCCTTACACCCGGGAATGAAAATAATAGGGAAGATGCAAGATTGCTATGTGGGTTGCTCCCATTAGGGTATGATCATCCCAAGATCAAGTGTCGACATCTCTATGTATGCTTTAAGGCCCATTTTTGGTTGTTGATCACAGATAAGGGGTGATCATATTTGGTACTATCCAGTAAGGGATGGGCTGATCCTATGTTTGCAGAGGTTGAAAGGTTTTCGATCTCATTGTATATTTATCTAGAGGTGTACAGATTTTGAAAAGGTAGCTCATTTCCTTACTATTGTTGGAAATGCATTCTCTAATAAGCACCTTTGGTTTTCAATTGTATACCTATTATTTTTGTCATGTACACACATCATAGCTACTTGATATATACACTTTAAACCCTTAGACATTATTATAATATCACTGGATCTTATAATAAAATTGTTTTGGTTATTGTAAGGTTTTACCCTCCGTGTTTATGTGCGGTGAAGTCCTACAAGATAACACCGATTTCAAAGGATTTTATAAGTGATAATAAAATTTCTTGTGATTTAATTTCTCACGCTGGTTTTACCAGACTGATCCGAACATTGTTTTCTTATAATGCTCAGGTCAGACCGAGCATATTTTCCAGATTAGTTTTGGATGCGTTGGAGCTCAAGAGACAAGTTGGAGGCAAAGATGTATCTATATATTTCTTTATGTTTTGCTGCATGGTTTTGCTGTATTTATCAGAAATTGCAAAGATAGGTATTATTGCTGTCTAGGTAGATGATAGGCTAGTACACTAATGGATGCATATATATAAAAGTATTCTTTTGTAAAGATCATTGTTTTATTATAGATTATTCATTGCGATGTGTGATTTTATGTTATTTAGTTTCTTCTTCTCTTTCTTCTTCTTCTTTTATTTTTCCCCAACGACCTTTTCGGCACTTAGATGTTCAGTACGTGAATATGGAAGATGTATTAGTATCGACTTCTGACAGTCGAAAAGGCAGATCGTTAGATTTGGTATCAGAGCTTAGATTGAGCGAACATATAAGCTATGGTGGGGTAAACTCATTATAGATAGGGTCAGTAGTGCCCTAGGTTGAGTTAAGTGCAATTTATATATGAATGTGTATTTGTTAGTGCTATAAAATCTTTTATATTATATAGGTTTTTCTGTTGAGTGGCATATGAATTCTGTTCGCGCGCCTGATCAGCGTTGTTGACAGGGGCTCCTAAACACTTAAACAAGAAAAAAATACAGTATAATTTTAGATGGGTAAATGAAATAATTTTACCTAGGGTTATATTTCTTTTATAAAGGAAAGTTCCAAAAAATTTATAGTTATTTGGGTGTGGGGGTAGGTTGGAGGAATGATGATGTTTATTTCATAACAATTTTAGATGATACCTTTCCCTCTATAAGTTTTAACTAGAAGCGTATTCCGAGGATATTTTATTATGATCGGGTGGTAAGATATGAGTACTCAAAGAATATGGGGAAGTGGGAGTGGCTATACTTCGATTGCCGAGGGTCGAACCCTAACTACTAAAAGGATCAGATCATTAGAAGAAGTAGCACCTGTATGGTCCTGTGTCGACTTTGCATTCGTATGCAAAGATTTTTCCAATCTAAGCGGAAATTTGTTTAAGAGAACGGAATTCTTTATAGAAGTCTAGAAATGACTTCGTTCTTATGAGAATATTTTCAATGGGTTGGATAATTCAGATGAGCAGAAGCACTTCATAGCATCTTAGCAGTTACAAGGAGCGACAACATTGTAGGACTCCGTTACAGCTATTGTTTCAAAAAATGGGTTTTCTTCGGCTAGATTTAAGAAAGTATTTGAAGACCGTTCATACCTTCAGTGGGTATATAGGAATTTCTTAGATCTTAAGCAAGGAGATGGGTCTATATCGGAATATGGGACTAAGTTCAACGAGCTATCGCAATTTGGACTAGAATTCACTAGTGCACCTTTTCAGAAGAATGAGAAGTTTATGATGGGAATGAGGAGGAGTTTCAAAAGAAAATGATCGCTCACCTAAAATGATCTTTTGTGGATTTAATAGATATGGCTTTGTAGTAAGTTCTTATGGGAAGGAAGTCAACAACAACACCTAACAATGACAACCCAAACAAAATGAAGTTCAATCATTATGGGAAGAAATCACTCTTCTTTAGCTACTGCTAGCCAGGGCATATGGTAAAGGATTGCCCATTTATGAAGAAGGGTCAATAGGTCAAAGTTTATGCTATCGAGGATGGACCCTCAACTTCCGAAGATGTTAAAGGGTAGGAAGGTCTAGAAGGTACTTGTGAATGGTATCTTGGTTTGAGTTTTGTTTAATACTGGAGCCTCCCATAGCTTTATTTCTAAAGAATTGGTTAATAGATTAGGACTTAAAGTTTATGGAAATCCTATTTCTATGATCAACCCCATAGATGGTATGACTAATCTATGCTTGATGTGTGAAGATGTACGAGTTACATACCTTACCTGCTGAAACAACCTAGGATTTTGGTCATTATTCTGAATATTTATTTAATAATATTTATTAAAATATTGGTTTTAAAGCTCTAAAGTTGAATTAAAATATGAGATTGTTTAAAATCTTTGGATTATGAATTATTATTTAAATGATGATTTTAAATATTAGGATTTAAACTGAATATTAATCTATTGGATAAAATTGACTTGTTAATTTCTTTTAAATCATAAATAATATCAGTAAATTCAATTTGTAAGTTACTTACAGTAATAAATGGTTCAAATAAATAATCAAAAATATTATTTTTATTTTTACAATCCGATTCTTGTTGACGCATTTTTAATTTAATTTATTTGATTTTTCCATAATTTTTAATTGGGAAGATATTTAAATTTTCGTCTGATGATTTTTTGGCTAACGAGAGTATTTTTGTGACTTTATAGAAATCGATAATGGTGTATATTTTTATTTTTTTAGGGTCACATTGCGGTTCTGAGTGCAATCGTATTTCTGTTTTGTTGTTTGGAGTTCGCATGCAAATGGAGATTTGTGCGGCGATATGCCAAAAAATTTAAATTAAATATAGCCAGACTCAAAAAAATTTGTACCCATTAACATACTTCCGTGTCTCCCCTCGTACTCAATCATCTGTCCATATTCTTGGAGAAAGATAAGCAAGCACTTTGAATTCAAAAATTTATATCTTACAAAATACTTAGTGAAAAATTCCAAAGTTTGTTTCTTTATGAGGGTATCGATGTGAACTTCATTTTGATATGAGATTTGTTGGGTTCGGTCAAAGTTTAAGGGGCTCGACAGTTTGGGTTGTGCTCGGACAGGCTAGGGTTTGCTGTGGGTGAAGTTTTAAGCAGCGATGGGAGAAATCGATGTGGGATAATGGTTCGTGGTGGAGTTTTGGCATTGTCGACCAGGATTTGCAAGGGTGCGTTCATGTTTTAGGGGAGCAAAATTTTCTTGCAGCTCGGTGAGGGGGAGAAGTCGATATGTAGAGGATGAGATCGGACCGTAAATATGTGAGTGGAGCGGGAAGCTTTCGCAAAGGGGAAGTGAATGATGGTAGTCGTTGGTCGAACGGTAGATTGTGGAGGGAGAACGTAGTGAAGGTAGGACCAGCAATGGGGGAGCAGTAGATTTCGTAGGCGGTAGTTTGAACTTTGAAGAAGGGTTATGTTAATGATGGTAATTAGTTTGAAAGCAAAGTTATTAAGAAATTTAATTATTTAATTTATCTCGAAAACTTATAAAAATTTGTAACTTCTTCATACGAGGTCCAATCAAGATGAACTTTTTTCGTTGCATTTATTATAACGGTAGCTTCGCAATAAAACTGGTTTGGTCCGATTTGAAGCAAGTTGAAAATTTGGGTTAAATTGGACATCTTTCAATTTTAGTCCAAAGCAAAACTCTAGTGAGTTAAAACCCACATTTTTGTTTAACTAGTATGTTTATATTAAAAAAAAATTATTTATGCCTGTTTGTAATTGATTGACTTTGGTCTTGGATCATGATATAGTATCTTGAAATGCTATTTGATTGGTTGAATTTGATCTAGGATCGCGATATAGTATCTTGAATTGCTATTAGATTGTTAGAGTTTTAAATTTGTATTCAAACTTGTTTTAAGTAATGGATCATATATGTGTGGTGACAAATTAATATTGATTTTATCAATATAATTATGTTGTTTAAAAATTAAAATGTAGTTAATCAAAGTATACTTCCTGGTGTTATCTATTTGGCCAAATAGACATTGTTTAGAAAATGTAAGGTTTACCTTTAAATTACATTGGTTAGCAGAATAAATCCCTATTCTGTTATCTTATAGCTTTGGACATTTGATTATATACCATTATTTGATATGCTACTTTGAATAAGTGATATGGTAATCAATAACGGCTAAATGTTAAATTATTTATATAATTGCTAATTATGTGAATATCAGTTATAAACTTGGACAGTTAACCTTGAATAATATGATAGCTTGTTTAAGTACTATTGTGATCGTTAAGCCTCCTTCAAATTTGAAAAGCTAATTATTGATTCGGGACCTGTTTTAAGAATAATTGTTTTTATTACAAGATTTAAAGATAATTATTATTTAGTAATAAGACTTAAAAGGTAATAACTTATTAATAATAATAATATTTTAAAAATAATTAATAATTAATTTAATAATGATTTAAGTTAATTACTTTATTAATATAATTATTGAAAGTTATTTCTTAAAGGTTGTTTAAGAATATTTAATTCTTAGTTTAAAATTAGTTAATTATTGTTATCATAATGTTTTAAAGTCGATAAATTATTATCCTAATATTTTTTTGAAGTTAACTTAGTATTATAATAATAGTGCGTGAAACTAATTTAATAAATTATTAGTGAGATTTTAAATTATTATTTTAAATAAGATTTAATTTAAATGAAAAGATGGATTTTAAATAATAACTTATTATTTTAAGTTATTTTTGTTAGCAATGGAACTTGAGGGACTTACAGAGTCCATTACATAAGTTGTTAAAAATGGGAGTTGTTTATAAACGGTTATGGATATTCATATAGGAATTCATAAATGAGTTAAAGATTTAAAAGGGGAAAAGTTTTATAACTGAGTTAGGATATATATATAAAGAATGTTTATATTACCTAATGACACTTTCAAAAATCTTTTTAAGTGTTTGGTGAATGTACTTATATCATTGTATAAGTATATGGAAAAATTTCTAAGTTTTGAAAAGTGAAATGTTTTATGATTATACTTATACCATTGAGATAAGTATATGGTTATATTTTCTAAGTACCGAAAATATAGTGGTTTGTGAATATACGTATCCTGTTGAGATAAGTATATGGAAATGATTTCCAAGTATTTGAAATGTGATTTTAAAATAATGGAAATTTAATTAAAATGAGGCTTAGTGAATTCTATGGGAATGTAGTCTTGATTGAAATGATTGTTTATTTGATTGTTAAATAACCGACTATCGAATTTGGACCTGAAAGTAACTTTGGAAATATCTAGGAGAAACACATGAGCTAAATGGCATAGTCATCTACGATGATGTTGTACTGTGCGTATAAATCTTGTTTCGTTTGTCTAGGACAAATGATAAGGAAATCCATCCACAAATGGTTAGAAGGTGATCTATGATCTTATCTTTGTCTGTTTATTTCCTAAAGAATTGGGATTGAGTTTACAGGAACTGTCGAATGTTGTTTCGAAGAGATTTGGATTGGATATATTATTTGAAAACCACTTCGATCCAACTTAAACGTTGCAAAGTGAAGACGTCTTGAGGAAGATGGAATTCAGAGACGGAGCATTCAAGTGTTTCATTCAGTCCCAGAACGAACTTGTATAGATGAATGTTGGCATTGCATTGTTGCTTGTAGGGCAATGTTAGCATTCCAAGTGGGAAGTGCTGTATAAAAGGTAATTGTAGCCTCAAGCCTCATCAATAGGGAATGACTAAAACAACGGAGACTCTTCAAGGCTATGTGGTTTTCTACCATTAGGGTACGGTCATCGCTCAATCTTGATTGATATTATAGATCACTAATGTGTAGCCCGTGCTACACCATAGGAATGTTATGAATTCTAATGAGTGGCTTATGTAATGATACATTTTGGTATATTTTTATACCTTGTTTCGATTGTTATTTTGTGTATTAAGTATAATTATAGTTATCATTAGTAATCTTAGTTCTGATGAAAGAAGATATTATTATTATATAATTTTTAACCCTTCTTTATGTAATAACCGATCGCATTATTCTTAATGGATTTTGCTACAAAGCCCGAAAAGGCTAGGTGTGAAAGGGTGTAGATTACAATCGAATGACGAGGACAAAATTTTTGTTGTAGCTCAGATGAATCTCGCAGGCCTATTTCCTTTTGTTTTTTTAGCAAATCCGATTATTACTATCTATTTTTACTAAGCCTTACTTTATATTTTTAAGTCTATAAGTGTACTTGGCATTGGTAGAATGCTTTTTTGATGGACTATGTAGTTTAGGTTTTCTCATGCTGAAATTGATAGTTATGTAAAAAATACCCAAAATGTCTAACCATTTTTTTTCCAGATAAACCATGACAGTATCAAAAAACATTCCTTTTAACCTATAAGACAAAATGATAGGATAGTTATTTATTTTTCTTATGTAACTTCTGTACCATTGTTCACTATCATTGGTGACAAAGCGAGAAAAAAAAAACAACAATCTCAAAAGGTTTCTGAAAAAAGAAATAATGTATGTCAGTTTGGATATACATGGAGCCGAGCATCAATTATGTTATGTGGATTGTCATAGTTATAATTGATGTTACGGCTAATTATCCATAAAAGAAGAAACTATAGTTTGAACAAAGTAATAAAAAGCATCAATCATGAGTTACACTCTAATACTGTTGCCATACCTGCTGCATTTACTTGTATTGTAAGCCTTAATGATAAGTACTTTTATTGGAAAAAATGCTTTGAAACAAAGCATCCACTCTTCAGAAGAAGACCAGCAATAACAGCAATATTCTTATCGTTATGAGAGATAGCTATGTAAGGTGCAACAACATTTAATAAACTAAAGTAGTAATTGTTTTGATCAGTCCCACATCGTCAAAAAAGTATTAATTGTTAGTGTATATAATCCAAGAGATGAGGAACTTGGTTGTCCATTTGAGAACATCTCAAAATATTGGGTTGGTGAGAAAAAAATTTGTCTTTGCTCAAATGCACTTTCAGAACATATTTTACACGGCTTGCCTCCACTTTAATCACTTAATGCCACTACTCCTATCGCACTTTAATCACTTAATGCCACTTCTCCTACCGTGTATACAGACATGAGATAACATGAAATGATATGGATATAGAAAGGGTAGTTTAGGAATTTCAAAAATACATGGTTGACTCTTATTCATGGAATTCTCATTATTAATAGTAAAGATGTATGATCAAGGCTCATTGAGGTTATTGATACCAACCAAGTTAATGAATTATTCGGTGCTATCTAGTAAGGGGTAGGGTCGGTTTTGACTCGCAGGGAGTCCATGTGAGGCATTGGGTTACTTTATCTAGAGATGGACCATGATTGGGGGTACCCCAATAGCCCAATCATTCTATGGAAACCAATCTCCATACAAGCCATTACGATGTTGATTGTGCCCAACTATGCTGGAATGTGAGATGCAAGCATTTCAGTTATTTTATATATTTAATTTGAACCCTTAGACATTATTATAGTGTCACTAGATTTCATATGAAATGTTTTAGTAATCATAAGGTAAAGAACCGTCCGTGTTTATGTGCGGCGTGGTCTTACGAGATACCTTTGTTTTCAAAGTTTTTATAACATTAAAATCTAGTTGGTGTGTTTTTCTCACGCGGGATTTCCAGACTGACTCGGGTGTTAGTTATAATGTTCAGTCAGACCGAGCATATTTACAGATTTCTTTAGAAGCATTGGAGCTCAGGAGACGAGTTGGAGGTCTTCAAGTCATATTATCGAATATGTTTATTTTCCATTGCTTTGTTATTGAAATTATCAACAATTGTGAGGACAGATTGTTATAACTATCCAAGCTGATAATCGTGATTGCTGTTGTACTCTGGTGGATGTATGTATATAACAGTTCTCTTTTGTAAAAATCATTGATATTATATTATATGATGTTTCGTTGTGATTTTGAGATTCTGTGTTTCCTTTTCTCTTCTTCTTTCTTCTTTCTTCCTCATAACTATCCGTCTTTCTGCTCGATTTGGGTTGGACATGTGTGGTTTATCGTAAACTTGAATGGTATGGAAAAGTGGGTTGTTACATGTAGTATCAGAGCTTAGGTAGAGCGAACACCGGGCTTTGGTGGGGCTAACTCATTTGAGATAGGGTAAGTGAGACCATAGGATGAGTTTGAGTGTGTGTATGTGTATATACCCGAGCGCTTATTTGTTAGTGATATAAAAATGTTTTATATTGTGTTGATTTATTGGTTGAGTGGGTATGAATTCTAATCGATGCAGAAGGAACAACTGTATTGATAGGGGTTTCTAAATACTTGAACAAGGCAATTCGACAGAGTATTATTTTTAATTAGGTAAATGAAATAATTTTACCTAAATTATATTTTATATATAAGAGAGAAATTTTTTAGAAAATTATTATAATTATTTATGGCATGTTGATTGTTAGAGAAAGACAATATTAAATTATTATCATTTATTATTGTTTAGTTGGACTCAGATAGTTATGAACCTTTATCGTTGGTTATATTAGGTGCGAACAGTTTGAGAATTCAGTTTCACAGTTTAACTATAAGGTGTTCGATGATAATTTTGAGTTGAATTTTCAATTTTAATAAAAGTTATTCATTTTAATCTATATTAAGACAACAATGGTGAAAATGATCTTATATAAGAAGTGGAATCATTTAAGTTGGATTTCTAAATATAGATTATAAATGAGAATTTAAAACTGAGAATTCGAGTACTTAAGTCCTGGAGATTTAAAAATGGTTTTGTAAATTGTTATAAGGAATAATAGTAGTATTATTGAAAGTGTTTTGGAATAAAAAATTTCTTCAAATATTGTTTATAAATAAAAATGGACTTAAACAAGGAAATTTAGAATTCAAAACCGATATTTGGAAATTGTTTTCAAATTTTCGGGAAAAATAAAAATGGTATTATTTTGAAAGTATTGGTTAATAGAAATATTGAAAAAAGATTTGAAAGAGTTAAAAAGCACTGAACTCACCTCGGTCGTCGGAAAAAACTCCAGTGATGATTGTAAAATCATCGATGTTCATTTCTTGAGTTTCTAAAGTGAGAAATTGCTACTATAATTGAAGTTGGTTACCGAATTGTTTTGGGTAAAGAAAATTAGTTTAAAAATCCCTAAAAATATGATTTGATATATAAAGGAATATATGGATATTAATTTTTTTTCAAAATGATTGAAATAAAAACCCGTTTTTAAATTCTAAAATTTTCATCTAAGTGATATAATGTATTCATGTATCATAACCATTAGGATAGTATGGTTTTTGCATCTCGTTTGAGATGTTATTAGGTAATTTTCATTCATTTAAATGAAATGGAATTTTTGATGGTTTTGGATGGTCGAAAATACTATAGAATACAATAGCCTATGATTTTTGTTTGATGATAATATATATATATATATATATATATTTGTTTAAATGTATTTTTTATTGTACTATTTTATTTTTCAACATAATTAAATAAATATTTGTTGAATAAAATAAATAACTCAGAATTCATATTTAAACAAATATTTATTCAAACAAATATTTTATCACAAATTCAGATAGTACAAATTTGAGCTCTCACTACATTAACACATTTTCATTTACAATACTGTTTCAACTACAACACAATTTTCACGTTACAAGTTTCACCTCGCCACATATGCACTCATCACTCGTATTTGATCTTCAACTTTATTCCAAATATATCCAGCATCTGAACTATCTGCAAAATAAACACTGACGTAGTAAAATTGAAAAAGAAATATTTTGTAGTGCAAATGAAGTGAGTATTTTGAAAATATTATTTTCCTCGGTTATTTGGGTTGTTCGTCATCATTTTTTTACCTTACACGAACAACTGTGACATGCACAGTGTATCGCTGTACATGCCATAAGGTCATGCACACCGATATACACTTGCTTGTTAAAATTGCTAGAACATATGAGTACAAGGTCAAATCCAAGTCAAAGACTAGATTCAACTCAGGTGCAAAGAAAAAACAAGAGTTCAACATGAAACCAAACTACATGAAGAAGTGCGCAAACAAACAAAGGTGAACATGACAAAACAAAAAGCTAGTAAAACCAGACCAAACAAGTGAACATGTTCAAATTTATACGGATATTAGTTCAGAGGCAAGCAAGTTCAAATACAAATGGAACGAAAACTAGACTAGTCTACTGTTCAGAGGCATGAACACATGCCAGACCTCATGGTGCACCAAACTTACAACATACAACATGATAACGTGAAGTGCAAACAGACTTGGATCCGGTGAACATGGCAACTCAACACTCAAGTACACAAGGACAGCGGCAAGCTCAAAAACACATGAAAACATGTATCAAGACAACGAGATTGCAAATGTACATGCATAAAAACCAACATGTAACATGGAACCAGAACCGGTCAAAGCTCTCAACCTTAGCCATAACATGCAACGGAGAATACAAAATCAGAAAGCAATCAGAATGAAGGCATGAAGGCAACTCAGGCATGAACCGACTCGAAGAAACTGCAAAGTTAACTCGAAGCAAACAAAGACTAGACTTCAAAATCAAGTTCAGTTGTAACTTGAACATGAATACATGTGAACACAATCAATCGACAGACTTCAACATAACAAAAAGCTTCAGACTGCATGAACAAGACTCCAAATGTATACAGACTCGGTTCAACATGCTCACATAACAAAGTGGTGAACCGGACAAATTCAACCAAACTGCGAATGAAAACAGAGAATACAGGTGCACAAATCAAAGGCAAGTATGACTCGAAACAATGCAAGAGCAGCTCACTAGACACATGCAACATTTCAACCCAGACATGAACACAAGTCTTCAGACCACCACACAATGTAGACCAGAGGAAAACAAAGGCATAAACACAATTGAACTAGACTTTAATTGGTGAACACAAACCAGACTACAAGTTCATATGAAAGTTTTAACATTCACTAACAACACATGCAAGTGAGACAAGACTACAATAACATTTGCAATCACACACAAAACTAGTAACTCAATGGACGTAGCAGCATAAGCAACATAATGGTCGATATATAGTGACATCAAGCAACACTAAGGTTCAAAATAAAATGACTCGAAGCAGTATACAGCTTTATAGAGACTATCAGTGAAGCAGTTTACACGTTTCAAAAAGAAATAATCAAACAGTTGTAAGTCGCGGTTCGAAAAGTCAAGGAGCAATTTCAAAAAGTAATGGGCAATCGATAAACACCTTTGTCCAAAATTCGAAAATTGAATGCTAGCAAAGAATTGAACGATGCATAAGTCATTGGGAAAAAGAACGGAAAGCTTATTCAAATACAATCGAAGGATGATCAAGTCAACAAATAAACAAGTCAGAATTCATCTCAATCATTAAATCGAAAATCAATGCCGAGTATAGAAATGTGAAGAATTCAAATAAAAATATACGAATGAAAATTTTGGGATTTAATCCCTATAAATTGAACCAAATTTCATCATCAGCAATCATCGAGTCGAGCCAAGCAAATAAACAGAGCATAAATTGAGCATAATCAAAAATCAAAAAGGGGGCAAAAATCACATATCAAATTCATAGCATTCGAACTCGATCCTGAAGCGACCGCAAAGCAGAATTGAAGAATGCAGTTTGGTGCAGTAGGCTAATTGAGGAACTAAAGCATCAAGTGAACAATTTGAAGGCGATGGCTTTAATTTAAAAGCCCTAATCTAGATTGATAAAGAAACAAGGCAGCCACGATAATAAGAGAAGGAAAACGCGAATATCTATTTAGGCCGAACAATAAAAGGGAGAACATCTTATTTTCTTTAATTACATTGGGCTATGTTTTATTAGTTGTATTCGGCTTAAGTTTTAAATACATTTCTTTATTTTTAATTTTATTTTATTTGTAATTTCCTTTTAAAATTTAGTGAATTTCTGGTTATGCAACTAGGTACGAACTACGATTTTGTAGTTCGAGAACTCGCAACTCAGTGGTTGAGTTGTGGCAGAGTTTTGAGCTTAGAGTTAGGTTAGTCAAGTTAGCAGGTGTCTCAAATTTCGTGTGTTTGTAAGCGTTTGACTACCTAATTTCTAGTACAAACCTTTGGGCAGCACGTAGGCAGGTTTTTTCCGAAGCTGGGTAAATCTGTGTGATTATTACTGCATTACTTTTTGTTGTTATTTTTATTTCCGCATTAATTTTAGTATCACCCCATTCGCCCCCCCCCCTCTCCAGGGTAAAAACTATCCTACAAATAATTCTAGGTTGAATTGGAAATTTAAGCTAAGTGTTATAAGAGAACATAAGGAAATAAGTTTTTGTAACATGTACCTTTGAAAAGATAGATATTTTAAAACAAGATTTCAAATTATTGAGCATCCATGTTATGTAATAGCAAATCTATTATTGTATATATATACCCTTGGAGAATAAAAGAGTGTTTTGCAAATATAAACTTGAGTAATATTTCTTAAGTAAAATATTTATTCTTTGGAAATAATAAAAAGATCTTGGATGTATTTTATTAATGAAGATAAGCCTTGATAAAGTGTTTGGTGGCTTGGAGTACCTGTTATAAATGACTCAAAAAATGAGTTCTAAGTATTAATTAAAAATATATACTTAAATTTAAAATGGATAATAAACATAATTGTGCTTTATAAGATGTTGTAATAAACTTAAGTATGGAGGAGCTGTAAAATGGAGTTGTGACTTTTGAAATTCATATAAACTTGGGTTTTAAGTGTTGATAAACTAACTAGTGTTTTATAAGATGTTTATAAACTTAGGTTGTGAAATATTTGAGTTCTTAAGTAATGTGTTCTGGAATGGGTTAACATAAAAATAGTGTTTGATGAAAATGGATTTATGAAATAATTCATAAATAATTTTAGCATTAAAAGGAATATACCAAGAAATATTAAATGTGAATTAAAATAATTGGTATAGTCAAGAAAATTAAATTTGAGATTAAGCTATGAGATGAAGTTTAACTTAAGTAAAGCTAAATAAAATGATTTATAAAATGGTTTATAAAAGGAAGTATATTGTAAAAGGGAAACACTATTGATATAATTAATTGTGATTTTAAGTGAAGGAAAATTAAAAGAATTTGGTATAATTTAGGTACCAATGAAATAAATATGTGAGTGTATGTAGATCATTCTATTCATAATTAATTTGATCTAGATTCGAGTGCATGATTTCGAGGTGATGTACAGAGGTCCAAGTTAGATTTTTTCACTCGATTCTCGACGGCGAACACTCGATATGGATTTTTGATTTGAATTCAAAGTTTTCTATCATAGTATATGGCTATGCAAGGAGAACGACGGTTTCTAATCAAGGAACCGAATCGAAGTCCACATTAGGAAAATCGAGTGGACGATACTGTTTGGAAGAGAAATTGTGTGATGGAGTGAGCGATCAGATTTGATATTGTGTATGGATGGTATATGTGCATCTAATGGACTTTATAACAATTATAAAAATTTAATATTTGAAAATGCAAATTATTTGGTTAGATATATTTGAAATTGAGATGCAGGTTTATTGATGCAAAGGTTAGTTCGACGCCTTTGGTTTTGTGATTTAGGTTATTGTCTCGACAAATAGGTACGTGTTTATATTGTTGTTTGAATTGATGATTTTATGCCCCAGATATGGGAGGCAACTTGGCTTTTGTTTTCTTTTGTTGGATTGGGTCGTAACGGCAATTGTAGTTTTTTCAATCGAGCTGCATAAAGGAGACACTGTCGAAATTTTTCATAATCTTAAGACTTCACTACTACAAAACAGGCCATTTGCATCGGTTGTTCACCCCCTATTGCATCAGTTCTACAACCGATGCATATGCAGCCGATGCAACAGGCTTAACATTTTTGCATCAGTTCTAAAACCGATGCAAAACAGTCCTTTTTGCATCGGTTGTTACTAACAACTGATGCAAAATACGGTTGCAACAAAGGAACATGTTGCATCGGTTGTAATGAAAACCGATGCAACAAAGGAATTTGTTGCATAGGTTGTTGTTGGAAACCGATGCAAACTAATCCCTTTATTATTGATTATAACAAACAATTATTGCATGCAATATTACAATCATTCAAAATTAAATTTGATGGCAAATACAAATACATCAGCGATTGATTATAGAAAGAAGCAGCCAATGAAAGGGTTATTCAAACTCATAAGTATGAAATTATTCTCACTATGCCTGTACCTATGCTATCTCTCAATGTAAATGCTATCACAACCAATCTCAACACAAAATTACATATGTATCAGAAAACTGTATAATATTTCAGTCCACTCACTGCAACCACAAGTAAATCAAGTTTACATTGCATATCCAGTTTATATTGATTTGTGCTATGCAACTTTTAGTTCTGTTTTCGGTTCATAAAAAAATACATTTCATTTTACATTTCTATTTAACATCCTTTACCATCACAAATACATTGAACATCCTTCACCATCACAAATCCCCACCTCATCAGACCTCTGGTTCCTTTCATCACCTAAACCCACCACCTCAATTGCCAAAACCGGCAACCCAATCCACCAACCACACCATCCCTCCTCAACGAACAAACAGCCTCAACATAAAGCCGTAACTTGATACCATCACTCAAACCAAGCCATTCATCATCCCATCTTCAGTATCTGATCGACATTCCAACTTTTGTCAACCGAGCATCAACTGAACAGAAACCAAATAACTCTCATCCACGACCAACCATCATCCTCATATTGTCAACATCAACACCAGCATACAAGCATCTGAACTGAAATAAACTGAAAGTGCAACGGCTGCCATCAACTCCATATATATCCTAACTTTAGACGAACAAATCACCTTCATCAAATCATGGCAGCGACTTCAGGCTATCAATGAAATACGCATCAACATGAATAGTTTTTGAACTAGAAAGAGAATGTATCCATCCAATTACCAGCTTTCTACCCATATCAACAAGAACATAAATCAAATGCAAAAAATCTCACCTGCATCAATTACTGCATCCTAATCCATTTCCTCATTTTTCTCAAACTTGATTAGATCCCAGTTCCCTTTCATCTATTTTAGATCTTTAAATGCTTCAATAGAATCAATTGCTTCACTTTTCAAAGCAAACCCGTTATCCCCAGTCGCTGCTGCTTCTTCTTTAGAATCCATGGCTTCTTCTTCGATTTTCTTTTCTTCGATAGTGGAAGCAAGCGTAGGGCTCACGATATCGCCAACTCCATTTTCAGTAGTGGATTTGATGTACTTCCATTTCATAATTGATATTCGCTTCAATCGTATAATAACCCCATATGCTTTACTTTCACTCATTCATTATTCTCGTATGAGTAGCGACTTCATTTGCGACAAAGCCATCAGCAATTGTAACAACAACATATCCAACAAGAATTATTGCTAGATGTAAAATAACCGCAGTACTGTCTTTTGCATATCGATAGCAATTACATCTCCCTTTGTAAATGTCATATACAATGCATTTGCTACCAATCCTGCATATCATTATGAAATGACATTACATCAAACAATTTTCTTTTATTTTTAATCGTTGCCTACACGTTCACTTAATGCCTTAAGAAAACAAACATATACAGTCTTATAATATGTTACCTCACTTGACTACGAAACTCTTTGTATGACATGCACTTAACGTGAAAATCATCGTAGCCCTCATTTCTCCACACCATAGCTATGCCATTATCTTTTTTCTTTGCTATATTTATGGGTAACATACAACATTCAGCAATGTTCAGAACTGCTCCAGCAAACCAATTTCTACCATTTTTAGATTTTTCATATGCATGAAGAATTCTTCTGGAAGTCTCTTGAAATTTCAAAGAAAGCTCCTTCATCTTACTTGAATAATAAATCTGTAAAACGAAAACATTCAAGGTGCTAAATTTAACTGCATAAAACTGACTGCACTGAAGGTGAAATGATCATATCTTATAACATAAAAATACATGAATAACAGTTAATTTGTAAGCCATCTCTGGATGTTTAACTGAAAACTTCTAAAACAACCAGAAACATTCAATTAGATCTTGATAAAACAATACCAACAATTTAGAACAATATGCTTCCATTGTGCGCCCAAGATTTGTATTTTTATAATTTAACTTATTTAGCAAGGACTTGTAAGAGGAGGAGATGAGGCAGCCATTTGTCAGATTGAATTTATTGATTTAGTTCCAGTTTTCTAACCTCAGCCACAACGTTTGACTTCGATTCTGATTTGAGAGGAGGAAGAGTTTGGGAGGAGGCCCGCATGGGGGATTAGATTTTAGGAATATAACACCACCATACTTCTGCCGATACCATTACTTCACAAACACTTCATCATCAGAACCTCACTTGCTTTCCTCCCTTAAACCCATACTTGCATCTTCAACTTCTGCCTCACTCATATCTGTCCCCTTGCACCCAACTTCTCTTCATATGACTAGTACATCACCGCAACACAACCTCTGACAACTGCCTTTCAACACAGTAAACTTCAGATCACCCCAAACTTCCACTATCAACCCACCTTCATACTGTCTTCTCAACAAACTGCCTCCAAACTGCCACTTCCAGAAGAAAAAAACATCATGCATCACGCAATCGACAATAACGAATTACTCCAAACAACTAAGAAAAAAAACTTACCGCCACCATTCCTCAACCAGCAACCAACATCCCAATCGCGACCTTCATAGAATTAGCACCACGTGTTTTGCAGACCGCCCGCTATCGACTTCCCAATTCGAACCACCCTTAACAGCCATGAAATCATCCATTCAAACTCGAACTAACGTCGAACCCATAATGAACCGAACCGCTTTCACCAATTAGTGCGGCAGAATCAAGAAAATTGGTTAAATTGTGAAAGTTTGATTGAACTGTGGAATTGGGGATAATCGTGAAAGTTTGATTTTGATTTTTTTTTGTATAAGCTTTTTGATAATATAAACAAGCACGCGTGTGGTTGTTTCTGAGGAGGGGAGAAGAAAAAATTTGGGAGTGGGTTATTGAAGAGGAAGGAGTGCATTTGTCCAAAGTAGTAACTTTGGAGCCAATTTTTCATCATTTCCCGCCTAAATTTCATATTGCCATCAACATGTAGTTGCATCGGTTGACTTTAAAACCGATGCGACTAAAACTATTTGCATCGGTTGTTGGTGAGAACTGATGCAAATTTGATACCTGTTGCTTTCCACGTACCAATTGCATCAGCTATTAAGATAGAACTGATGCAAATAGTTCTATTTGCATCAGTTTTTACTTCAACCGATGCGAATGAGGCGAAGCAATATGCACTTTTTGTACTAGTGTTAAAAAATTTAATGACATATTCCAAATAATTTATTTTGAAAGGTTAACGGTTTGGAGGCATTTCCCTTACCTTGCCAATTTCGGGGACAAAATACTTTTAAGGGGGAGAGTGTAACAACCTGGGATTTTGGTCGCTAAATTTTGAATAATTAATTAATTATATTTAGTATAATATCGGTTTAAAAGCTTTAACGGTTGAATTAAAATATAGGATTGTTTAAAATCTTTGGATTGTGAATTGTTATTTGAATGATGATTTTAAATATTAGGATTTAAATTGAATATTAATTCTATGAATAAAGCGGACTTGTTAATTTCTTTTAAATGATAAATAATATCAATAAATTCAATTTGTAAGTTATTTACAACAATAAATGGTTCAAATGAATAATCATAAATTTTATTTTTATTTTTACGATCTGATTCTGGTTGACTTATTTTTAATTTAAATTATTTGGTTTTTCCACAATTTATAATTGGGAAGATATTTAAACTGTCGTCTGACGATTTTTCGGCTAACGATGGTGTTTTTATGATTTTGCAGAATTCAATAAATATTTTTATTGTTTTGGGGTCATGTTACTGTTCTAAGCGCAACCGTATTTTTGTTTTGTCATTTGGAGTCCATACGCAAATGGAGATTTGTGCGACGAGATTACGAAAAAATTAAATTAAATATAACTGAACTCAAAACATTTCGTACCCATTAGCACACCTCTATGTTTCCCTCCATACTCATTCATCTGTCCATGTTCTGGGAGAAATAAAAGCAAGCCCTTTGAATTCAAAAATTATATCTTACAAAATACTAAGTGAAAAATTCCAAAATTTGTTTCTTTGTGACGGTATCGATGTGAACTTCATTTTGATATGAGATTTATTGGGTTCGGTTAAAGTTTAAGGGGCTCGACAGTTTGGGTTGTGCTCGGTCAGGCTAGGGTTTGCAGTGGGTGAAGTTTTAAGCAGCAATGGGAGAAATCGATATGGGATAATGGTTCGTAGTGGAGTTTGGCATTGTTGACCAGGATTTGGGAGGGTGCATTCATGTTTTGGGGGAGGCGATATTCGCCTGAAGCTCGGTGAAGGGGTGAAATCATGATGTAGGGGACGAGATCGAATCACGAATATGTGGATGGAGCAAGAAGCTTTTGCGAAGGGGAAGCGAACGATGGTGGCCGGTGGTCGAACGACAGAGTGTAAAGGGAGAATGTGGTGGAGGAAGGATCGGTAACGGGGGAGGGGTAGATTTCAGAAGCAGCCATTTGAATTTTGAAGAAGAAGGGTTAAGTCTTAATGATGGTAATTATTTTAAAAGCAAAGTAATTAAGAAATTAAATTATTTAATTTATCTCAAGATCTTATAAAATCTATAACTTCTTTATACAAGGTCCAATCGAGACGAAACTTTTTGTGTTGCACTCGTTATGACATTAGCTTCGTAATAAAACAGGTTTGGTCCAATTTGGAGCAAGTTGAAATTTTGGACTAAAATCAGACTCCGTTCGATTTAGTCCAAAGCACAACTCCAGTGACTTAAAATGTACTCTTTTGGTAATTTAGTACATTTATATTAAATAAAATTTGTTTATGACTGTTTGGAATTGATTGAATTTGGTCTAGGATCACGATATAGCGTCTTGAAATGCTATTAGATTGGTTGAATTTGATCTAAGACCACGATATAGCATCTTGAAATGTTATTAGATTGTTTGAGCTTTAAATTCATATTCAAACTTGTTTTAAGTTATGGATCATGTATATGTGGTGATAAATTTATAATTGATAACTGATTTTTATCGATATAATTATGTTGTTTATAAATTACAATGTAGTTAATGAAAGTACACTTCCTGGTGTTATCTATTTGGCCAAATAGACATTGTTTGATAACTGTAAGGGTTACCTTTAAATGACATTTGTTAGCAGAATAAATCCTCGTTCTGCTATCTTATAGCTCTGGACATTTGATTATATATCGTTATTTAATATGTCACTTTGAATAAGTGATATGGTAACCGGTAACAGTTAAATGTTAAATTATTTATATAATTGCTGATTATGTGAATATCATATTAACTTAGGAAGTTAACCTTGAATAATATGGTCGCTTGTTTAAGCATCATAGTGATCGTTAAACCTCCTTCAAATTGACAAGCTAATTATTAATTTGCAAGTTGTTCTAAGAATAATTATTTTTATTGTAAGATTTAAAGATAATTATTATTTAGTAATAAGGCTTAAAAAGGTAATAACTTATTATTAATAATAATAATATTTTGAAAGTAATTCATAATTGATTTAAGTTAATAACTTTATCAACATGATTATTAAAGGTTATTTCTTAAGGTTTGTTTAAGAATGTTTAATTATTAGTTTAAAATTAGTTAATTATTGTTATAATAGTGTTTTAAAGTTAATAAATTATTATCCTAATATTGTTTTGAAGTTAACTTATTATTATAATTATGTATGAAATTAATTTAATACATTATTAGTGTGATTTTAAGTTATTATTTTAAATGAGATTTAATTTAAATGAAAAGAAGGATGTTTAAATAATAACTTATTATTTTAAGTTATTTTTGTTAGCAATGAATCTTGAGGGACTTAAAGAGTCTATTACATAAGTTGTTAAATATGGGAGATGTTTACAAATGGTTATGGATATTTATAAAGGAATTTATAAATGTGTTAAATATTTAAAAAGGGAAATTTTTTATAACTGGTGTTCGGATATATATATATACATATATATATATATATATATATATATGTATATGTATATGTAAAGAATGTTTATATTACCTAATGACACTTTCAAAAAAATTTCTAAGTGTTTGGTGAATGTACAAATATCATTGTATATGTATATGGAAAATTTTCAAAGTTTAGAAAAGTGAAATGGTTTGTAAATATACTTACACCATTGAGATAAATATATGGTTATATTTTCTAAGTATTGAAAATATAGAAGTTTATGAATATACTTATCCTATTGAGATAAGTATATGGAAGTGGTTTCCAAGTATTTGAAATGTGATTTTGAAATAATGGAAATTTAATTAAAATGGAGCTTAGTATGTTCCATGGGAATGTAATCTTGATGGATATGATGTTTATTTGATACTTAAATAACCGACTATCGAATTTGGACCCAAAAGTAACTTTGGAAATATCTAGGAGAAATACGTGAGTTATATGGCACAGTCATCTACGATGAAGCTGTACCGTGCGTATAAATCTCATTTCATTCTTCTAGGGAAAATGATAAGGAAATCTGTCCACAAATGGTTAGGAGGTGATCTATGATCTTATCTTCGTTTGTTTATTTCCTAGAGAACCAGGGTTGAGTTTGTTGGAATTGTCGAATGTTGTTTCGAAGAGAAGATATCTTGAGGACGATGGAATTCAGAGACGGAGCACTCAAGTTTTTCGTTCAGTCCCAGAACAAACTTGTATGGATGAATGCTGGCATTGCATTGTCGGCTGGAGGGCGATGTTAGCAAACATTCCAAGTGAGAAATGCTTTATAAAAGGTAATCGTAGCTTAAGCCTCACCAACCGAAATGACTAAAATAGGGGAGACGCTTCAAGGCTATGTAGTTCGCTACATTAGGATATGGTCATCACCCAATCTAAATCGATATTATAGATCATGTATGCTCGGGGCCTATTTAGATTGTTGATACCAACCAAGGTGATGACATATTCGATGCTATCCAGTAAGCGGTAGGGCCGTTCTTGACTCGCATGGAGTCCATGTGAGGCTCTTGGTGTATTTTATCTAGAAATGCACTGTGACGGGCGATACCTCAGTAGCCCAGTCATTGTATGGAAACCAATCTCCAATACGAGCCATTATGATTTTGATTGTACCCAACTCTGTTGGAATGTGAGATGCAAGCATTTCAGCTATTTTGTATATTTACTTTGAACCCTTAGACATTATTATAGTATCACTAGATTTCATTTGAAATATTTTGGTTATTGTAAGGTAAAAACCCTCCGTGTTTATGTACGGCGTGATCTTACGAGATACCTTTGTTTTCAAAGTTTTTATAACTTTAAAATCCAACTGGTGTGTTTTTGTCGAGCTGGTTTTCCGTACTGAATCGGATGTTATTTTATTATAATGGTCGGATCGAATCGAGCATATTTACAGATTTCTTTGGAAATATTGGAGCTCAGGAGACAAGTTGGAGGTCTTCAAGCTATATTCTCGTACATGTTTATTTTCGGTTGCTTTATTATTGAAATTATCAATAATTTTGAGGATAGGTTGTTATAACTATCCAAGCTGATAATTGTGATTGTTGTTGTACTCTGATGGATGTATGTATAGAATAATTCTCTTTTGTAAAAATCATTGATATTATATTATATTATGTTCCGTTGCGATTGTGAGATTCTATGTTGCTTTTTTGTTTCTTTTCTCTTCTTCTTCTCTTCTTTCTTCTTTCTTCCTTATAACTATTCGTCTTTTTGTTCGATTTGGGTTAGACATGTGCGGTTTATGGTGAACTTGAATGCTATGGAAAAGTGAATCATTACGCCGACTGCTTTCCATGTAAATAATTTATCCTAGATTTTAAGAGGTTTGATGTTTTACACGAAATGGATTGGATAGTGGAGCACATGCAAGTCCTTGAAGGTGTTAGGAAGTCAATCAGGTTGATAAATAAAAAGGGCGTATACTGAAGTATCTTGTGAAGTGCCAATGGGGTAGTTTCTTATATGTCTTCAAATCATCTAAGAAAATGTAAAGTCGACTTTGGTTGTTAGAAATTTCTCGGACGTCTTTAAAGAAGTAAATGGTCTACCACCACTTTGTGAGATTGAGCTCAATAGAAACTTTCCCCTAGATGGAAACCTTTTATGCAGCCTCAGCATGAGATATGTCCAAGGTTAAGAAGAGAGTTAGTAAATTAGATCGAGGAATTTAAAGTAAGGGCCTGAGTAAACCAAGCCATTCGAATTAGGGAGCAGCCATGTGTTTCATTGCTAAGTATGATGGATTGCCAATGCTTTGTGTGGACTACAGTGAATTGAATAAGCGGATGTATAAAAATGTGTATCCCTTACCCAGCATAGACGACATGTTCAAACAACTGCAAAGAGCTAAGGTATTCTCGCATATGGATTTGGATATGGGATTTCACCAACTAAAATATTTGACTATGATTTGCCCATGATATCTTTTAGAGGATCAAATGGTTTCTTTGAGTGGTTAGTTTTGCCTTATGGGCTAACCAATGCACTCGCTTATTTTGTAGTCGTCATGGATGAAGTATTTAGAGATATACTCAATAAATTTGTGTTGGTCTCAGTATATGGCATCGTTATTTATTCTAAGACCGAGGAGGAACAAAAGCACCACTTAGAGTCCATATTGGAAACATTAAGAAGGCATGATTCGAAGGTTATATTTCCTACGTGTCGTTTTTGGCAGTCTGAGGTAAGACTCCTCAGACATGTAGTATAAGAAGGGATTGCCCCAAGTCATTGATAGCCGAGTAGAATGTGTGTATTGTATGGTGTATGTATTATTTCTATGCATGCTTAGTGTATGCTTTTGTATGAGGTTATGATATGAATATATGCCCTTGTGTTACTTTGAGTTAGCTTCCGGTGTGCTAATTTCGATGACGAAATTCTTTTAAGAGGGGAGAATGTAACGACTTGAAATTTAATCACTTTAAATATGGGTATTTAATATATTATTAAATAATCAATATATGAATTTCAAAACTCAAAATACCCTTTTTAATTTATAACCAGTGATGGTGAAAAGAATTTTAAATTCTGTTTACAAAAATAAATAGTTCAAAGAAAATTAAAAAATGTGACCGGAATTTTTTTAAATAATCCTGATTTTTGATCATCTAAAAGTTGTTTAAAAGGTTGTTAAACACCTTATTATATTTTGGCACACACTTATATGAACAATGAACTTAATTAAGTATGTTAAAAGTATAAATATATGTTTACTTAAGTTAATAAGGTGATGTGGCCTTTTATGAATTAACAAATATAAAAATAAGTGAAAAGATGTTAAGTCACATTCCTATTTCACATCATGGTACAAAGGAAAGCTATTGCACATTTGGTAAAAGGGGTTGACCAAGGGTTAGGCGTGTGGACCATGGAAGGAAGATAAGGTTGATGTGTGTTCAAATTTGAATGGAAGGCATAGGTTATTTAAGTAATTTTATTTCATGCATCTTATATAAACAAATTTTCAAATTTTTTTTTCATTTTTATTCATCCATTGCACTTTATTTTTTAAATATCAAGTTCTTGTTTAAAACTTTAATGGCTTCCTTTTGAATTTTTTAAGTTTTAAAAATCAAAATTTTCTACTTCAAAACCTTTTAAAATCTTGTTTAACCTCTTGTCTTACTTCCTTCTTCTCTTCCTTTTTAAATTTTCAGCCCTACCTCCATCTCATCACTAAGGCTGAGCCTGAAATTATCCATGGCCGAGCCACTTTGTGCCTAGGCTGATCCCATTTCAAAGGGTTTAGTCCAAAATTCATGTCTTTTCCAAAGAAAATTGCAAAGTCTTAACCTTTTTGCAAATTTGAAAAGATTTTGGTTAATAAACTATTTTTTGGGAAATTTTTAAACTTTTTGTGTTAGCAAAATATGTGTATGATATATTGCTTGAAAATGTTGGATTTTAATGTGTTGGTTAAATATGTATGCAATTTGTTGGTGATTGAAAGTTAGACTTGGTAAATGTAGTTTAAGAGCATTGATTTGGTTGTAAAGTTGTTATCTTTGCTCATGCATGTGATGATGGTATAAATTTGTATGTGTGAACTTGTATGTTTGGTTATGTACTACGAAAGTTAGCAACTAGCATGCTATTATGACTTCAAAATGCTTGGAAATAAATTTACTTGTTTATTAGTTTTCAAGTTACTGAAAAATTTCAAAGAATTAAATTTTTGGTTTAGTTTCCAAACTAAAAACTTTCCATATTTTTTCAAAAGAAGTAAAGTTGGAGGTTGAGTTTGGAGAAAGATATAACTTAGAGCTAACTCTATCGAACTGTATTCATAGCGATAGTCGTTATAAATGCGGTTTGAAAAAAGTTGATGTTTTAGATCTTAAAGTGATTTCTTTTGAAATGGTTTTTGAAAACTTTTTTTAAATATTAACTAAATATAAAAGTTAATCATTTTGGTAATTATAATAATTAATTAATAAACTAATTGTTTAATTAAGAATATTATTAATTAATTATAATTAAGTAAGTAATTATTGTTTAATATGGATTAAATTAATTAATTATAATTAACTAATTAATAAAGTTTTAACTAATGATTAATTAAATTTAATTAAGAAATAGTTTTTAATAATTAAGTTGAATTATTTAATTAGAGTAAATTAATAATTAATTACTAATTAGGTAGGATTTATTTAATTAATTTAATCGGGTTTAATTTAGATCTAATTAGGAATTAATTAAGATTAATTAAGTTTTAAATTAGAGTTAATTAATATTTAATTAGTAGTGAAAAAATGGTTTAATTAGTAATTAATAAATAATTAAATGTTATTAAATAAATGTTTAATCTTTAATTTTTTCAATTATTTTTAAGTCGGTTCTTTTTACAAGTAAACTAATTTTAAACCAAAGGATCTCTTGTTTGTTCCTTTAGTAGACAACGACTATGAATAATTACTAAACTGGCATTTGTTAGCGGAATAAACCACTGTTCTACTATAGCCTTAATTAAGTTGACTGTTTTGACATCTTTTAGCAGAATAAATCCTTGTTCTGCTATAACTAAGCTTGACAGATTATTTGGACATCTAGCAGGATAAATAACTATCCTGCTATTATGTTATTTGGACATGCATTTTCCAGTTGGTTTATATTGTCATGTCATTCCTTTATTTGTCTTATGGATTGTATTTACATAAATGATGACATATGTAAATAATTGTTACGCGACTTGGAAGACAAAATTTAAATAAATGGTAATTTGATTTAGTACCATTGTTGTCAATGAGCCTCCTTTCAAATTTGTAACATTATGGTTTCTAAATTGACTTTAATTCTATATCAATTTAAGGTGAAGTGTTTAAAATGATTTTGGATATTTGTAAAAGAGTTTTATAAATGATTTTGAAGGTTATAAAGGAGTTTTACAAATGGATTTAGAATTTAAACAACGGAGATTTCATAAATGGAAATGATTCATTAAAAAGACTTATTAAAGAAATTTTTAAAATAATCTGAGATGGGGTCTCCCTTAACCGACCTTCTTAATTATGATGGTATGGACATTGGTTCCATGCTTAACACCAAAGGAGTAATGTTTGCGGTTATCCTTAACTCAAATTTAAACAACGTTTGTATTGATCCTTTAAATATCATTATAAAATGAGAAATATTTCAGAATTTTTTGTGAATATGCTTATGGAAGTGGATATGTATATGAAAATTTTAAATGAGTATTCTAAAAAAGAGATTTAAATAAAAGAAAGATTTATTTTTTTGTACTTAGTGGTTGCCATGGGTTAGTAAACCTCTGAATTGTTGACTGTTTGTGCATTTGATAATTAAATGACCGATTATCAAATCTTGACCTATTTTTACCTTAGGAGGTATGTTGTGTATATTCGAGTTCGCCGGTGAGGACTCGTTACTTGTTGCATACTTTCAAAAGAACCGGAATTGAGTTAGCAAAAAATTACCGCTTAGGTTTGGAGACACTGGTTTCGAATGAGTATGATTTATCTGAACCACCAAAACTAATAACGTTCTTGATGGATAGTTATGTGGTATGCTATGCAGCTATACTCTTCTTCCTGAGGGTGATTCCAAAATGGAAGATAGTGATTATAGAATGTCTATTCAATCCTGAAACAACTTGTATGGATGAATGTTGACATTGCATTTCTACTTGAAGGACAGTGTTAGCATTCCAAGATGGTCTGCTATAAGAAAAGGTGATTGTGGCCTCTCAAGTCTCACACCCGGGAAATGACAGAAACAAGGAAGATGCAACAAGACTATATGGGTCGCTCTCATTAGTGTATGATTATCCCAAGATCTAGTGTCGATATCTCTGTGTATGCTTCGGAACCCATTTTCTGTTGTTGATCATAGCCAAGGGGTGATCATATTTGTTACTATCCAATAAGGGGTAGGTATGTCCTATGTTGGTAGAGGTCGAAAGTTTTTCGATCTCACTATACATTTTAACTAGAGGTGTATAGATTTTCGGAAGGTAGCTCCCTACCTTGCCATTGTTGGAAATTCATTCTCCAATAAACGCCTTCGGTTTTTTATTGTATACCTATTACTAATGTCATGTATACACATCACAGCTACTTCATATATTTACTTTAAACCCTTAGACATTATTATAATATCACTGGATTTTATAATAAATATGCTTTGGTTATCATAAGGTAAAAACAAATCCATGTTTATGTGCGGCGAAGTCCTACAAGATATCTTTGATTTCAAGGGATTTTATAGCTTAAAATAAAATTTCTTGTGCTTTGAGTTTTTCATGCTGGTTTTACCAGACTGACCCAAACGTTGTTTTCATATAATGTTGGGGGCAGACCGAGTATATTTTCCAAATTAGCTTTGGATGCATTGGAGCTCGGAAGATGAGCTGGAGGCCAAGACGTAGCTACGTATTTCTTTATGTTCCACTGCATGGTTTTGTTGTATTTATCAAAAATTGTAACGATATGTGTTATAACTATCCGGGTAGACGGGCTAGTACTCTGACGGATGCATGTATATAAAAGTTTTCTTTTCTAAAGATCATTGTTATGTTATAGATTATTCATTGTGATGTGAGATTCTATGTTGTTTAGTTTTTTCTTGTCTTTCTTCTTCTTTTTCCCCAATGATCTGTCTTTTCGGCACTTGTATGTTTGGCACATGAATATCGACGATGCATTAGCATCGACTTCTAAGGATTGAAAAGGCGGATCATTACATGTCACCATCACATAAACCAATTCCTATTACACTTACATGCCACACTACCAACATCGGCCTACCTGCGACTATCTCTCCTAAAAAATCAGTGCTTATGCACGCATATACCCTCCATCTTATTTAATCTTGTTAACCCTTCATCACATAAACCAATTCCTATTGCATGCACACATAGAGGAAACAATAAATGAAGACCTAGGCTCATATACTACTTACATCCCATCAACCACGGCATTGAAGACAACTACCACTTGCGACACGAATGAAAGTTGCAATACTACCACCGCATAAAGGATAACGAGGGGCATAAATGATTAAGTTAGAGGTTTTTGTTCAAACTTAGAACTATAACACGAAGATGTCAAAAATTCAAAAATGAGGAAGATAAACTTTCAAAAGTTTATGCTCGAAGGCTGTCCAGATATAGTAAAAGCTTAAGGCACCTTGAAGTACAAAAAAAGAAAAAATAACAAGATTTATTTACAAACTCGATTATAAAACAATGTTTATTTATTGGTGAATAAACAATGTTCGTTTATAAGTAAATGATGATATAATTTATATATAATAAATGAATACAAAGCACGATGACCATCGGCAAAATCCAAGGTTGGAAAAAGCATTTAATCAATGAGCATGCGAATGGAAACATAACACAAAGAACCTATAAAAATTTAAAGAGAAAAATTATAACATGATGCCTTAAAGAGGAACGGTAAGGGGTTGCTAGCAATTAGTAGATAAACAAAGGTTGGTATAAAAGCACTTCAAGTTCGAATTGCATGATCAATGAATGATTCAACTTGATGAAATTAACATACAATGAATGATTCAAGAGCAATGCAAATCTAAAAATGAAATATATTAATTAATTAGCTATAAATGTTCTTACTCTGTAATTCTTACTTTGCATTTGCAATTGTCATGATACAAAAACTTATGTATGTTTCCATGGCACATGCTAGTACTTCTTCAGATTTTCTTTTATGCCTTACCTCCAAAGCAACATTAGTGAAATATATTTGTCTAGGCTTGCTAAGACCTACAAGAAAGATTAAAATTAACAATACATAATTAACATAATATTTTATAATCAACGACTATTTATGAAAGATATTTTAAATACCATTTCATCATGCACTATATGGTAAGGTTTTCTTCCAAGAGTATGAGTGATCGGACTTTTTGCTTTGTTTTTGGAATTTTTTTATACATTGTCCCATCTTTTCATCGGTAAACTCAATATCAAGAGACTTTTCCCACCATACTTTATCTATATCCTTTGGACATCTATCAATAGCAACACTCCTAGAAATCATAGTTTCAACAACTCTATGAAGATCTTTTCATAATGATGACTTTATTGTTCTATAAAATGGTGGAAATGTTTCTCCAACATTAGTCGAGCTATGGTAGGATCAGATCCATGTCAAACTCTTCCTATTACAAGAAAAGAACAACTAAAAGAAATCATGTAACGGTTATATACACTATAATTTAAACTTAATGGTGACATTGGTGATAATGAAAATATAATATTTAATTGACGAATATGTAGCATGACCATTTTCTAAAAATGAAAAAAAATCAATTAAATATGTAAATAAGAGTGAAATACCAAAAGTCCTTCCTATAGTTTATTCTTATAGAAGACATCTACCATCCTTTATCCTTTGTAGCCAAGAAGTATATGACAACGAATCAAATCACCACAACGTGAACCTCATTTATCTGCATCTTCTCCCTTTGCAACCCCAACACCAATCATTATAAAGTATTTTTTACCATTGGGTGGGGATGTTCAATAGTCTCCGTTGTACTTAAATTTGCATTGGCCCTAAAATTGTGTCATTTTAGTGAAAAACAGCATAAAAAGAGGAAAACATAATATATTGTTAGTATAACACTTGAATATCATGGTAAATATATATATATATATATATATATATATATATATATGCTTGACTAAATATGCCACAAGTATTTGAAAAAGGTGAAAAAGTATAACCTATAGTATTCTTCTCGTTCTGTTATATCAATTCTAAATAGTATTCATCATCGAGTCTGAAATCGTTGCACCTTAGATAACCTTAGTTGTTTACCTTCAACAAAGGAACACTCATATATATATATATATATATATATATATCATTACCTTTCACATCTAAAAAGGATGCTTGTTTAGAGCTACGACTTCCATCACATAGGTTTGGTATATATTTCATTCCATATCAAAATGATTCTAAAATAAGGTATGCTTCAAATATTGATCCTTATATGTATCTTTTATTACTATGTATGTTGTCGCAATCCTTTAAAATCCTAGTACACAAAAACTATATGTATATTTATAGTCAGTTACTTCAAAGCCCTTTGGTAAAATAATTTAAACGCAAAAACAATATATTACCTTTCAAATGGATACATCCATATGTAATTCGACGGTCTACAAAGTAGAGCTTGGTCAGCTGAATGTACCATCAAATGAATGCTTTTATCAAAAAAGTGCATTGGAAGATAATGTGCCAACACAAATGCTTCAACAATCATATCTTTGGTAGCTTGCACATGTTCTCGAACTCGACTTTTGAACATATTATGTTGAAGTACAAGCTTACTTGTGAAGGGCTCGTCTTCACTCACAACACTTTGGATATGCATGTTGAACCATGATAAGGAACAAATATTAGATAATTATATGATAACTATATGTCTTTTTAATATGCAAACCTGGTGGTTAAAGACATATAAGGCCATGTAACTTAGTTGCAAGACATGATGGAAATTTTGGACCTTTAAGAACTTGACAACACTGTAACTTGCGAGTCTTATCACATCCATATTTAGAAGATTGTTTTCTTATCAAACATAAAGTTAATGAGGTGTTCGGCAACATTTCTGGCAGTGTTCATCACATCAATAGTATGATGAACTTAATGACTTCTTCAATAATTTAAGTCAAACAAAATTGACTTCTTATACCATGTTGATCTTTCATCCTATTCGACAAAATAATCTAAATTATCATAAGCTTCAAAAATCATCCTCTTCTTAATTTGTGGTAGTTTTCCAGGATTATATTTGATATGCTGAAGCTTTTCTAAGAGAGATGGCCTCTTAACCGAGTTGGAGGTTCTTTGCATTCAACATCCTTATACCATCCATGTTTTAATGCATAATACAGATGACCAACCTTTAAAAACCTTTTATACTTTAGATAGAGGATCTTGTTGTTGATGTACTCTAATTGGTCTCGGTAGCACATATAGGACATGCTTTAAAACTGTGCATCACACAACCAAATAAGTTACCAAATGTAGGCAAATCATGGATTCCCTACAGTAATATTGCGTTCATATTGAAAATTTCTTGCTTACCATGTAAAAGTAGACACTCCTTCAACCCAAAGATGCTTCAATTTATATATATGAGGTTCGAAGTATACATCAATGTCTTGACTTGGTGCTTTTGGTCTGGGAATTAATAGACTCGATATTTGAAATTGTGATTTCATACACAATAAAGGGGGTAGGTTATAAGGTATTATATGAACAGGCCAACAACTATAATCATCGGAGAGAACTCCATTTGGATTAGACCCATTAGTAGCAATAGCAAGCTAAACATTGCCTTTTTCACTAGTAAATTCTAGCCATAGACTTTTGGATGATCTCCATTCGGCTAAATCTATAAGACGTTGAATGGAATTCTAGGAGGGTGTAACTTTCTTGCGCCGTTACATTTTGCAAGTTGTCCATGGTACAATGTACAATCTAGTTAATCTAAGAATTATAAGAAAGTGTCTTAAAACTTTTCTTGGTTCCTTAGTTAATTTGAATTCTCCTAACACTGTTTTTTCCTTTATACCTTGTTGTATGACTTTGAGAAAATTCTTTTGCATCAACGTTGTCTTTCCAAACTATATGCAATCATTTTCACATGCATGTATGTACTTCACCTCCATTCCTAAATCATTTAACAATTTTCTCATCGTGGGATATTAGTCAAGTAAATTGTTTTCTTTTGGAAGCCAACATTTTAATCGCTTCAACAACTCGGTCATACTATTTCCTAACCTATTAAACTCTTTTTTAAGGTTCTGAAGCTCAACAATTACACCAAACGTTGTAAGCCTGTCTTCATAAGAAGGATAGAGTTTCTCATTTTCTTTGTTTGTGTATTCTTGGTGCTTTTCTCCATGGAAAGAACGAGAATTATCTATATTTTTCTACTGAACATCCTCTTCACCGCTTTAGCTTGTGGCACATTATGCACTCCAAAAGCATCATCTATGAGATTTCTAAGAGCTCCCTCTACACAATGATCGGTTTGAATTTGATCTTGGATATGAGGCTCTGAAATAATGTTTTGTGTATGATTCACCACCACGTTATTATTGTTCATCTGTTCATGGAAAAACCACCTATAATACGTTTTAACCATACCATGAATAGTTAAGTGTTTCTCAACGTTTACCAATGAGAGCTTTTTACAGTTTCTGCATTTAGTATAAGGGCATGTGCATATTTTAGTATCTGGGCATAAGTGATTCTTCATAAAACTTATTAAGTCTCGAATGCCTTGCTTATATTCTTCAATGTTTCTTTATGGAGTTTTAGTCCACTCTCTTAAACTTAAATTAGACATAAAGTGAAAGTTTTACTATTTGGCTGTTAAATAAAAATATTTTTCATAATTAAAATGATTTAAGCATAAACAAGAATAGATATGACGGTGTCCCCATACATACATTAAATAAAATTAACCTATCTGTTTTGGAAATATAATCACTGTGTGTAGGGATAAAGTAGGGAATACAAGAATCACAAGTCACTTTTACTATATTTTCTTAATATATGTCATTAGCCATAAGACAACAGAACCAATGGATGAATAGTGGATTTTTGGTCCCTGTCCTTATTGTAAGATAACTATTTTCATAGTTCTGCCATTTGGCTTCTATATTCAGGTCCATGTTTTGGTACAACAAATTTTTGCACCAACAAATTTTTGCATCACTGTTATTCTCTATGAAAATATATAAGCAGTTTCTCATCCTTCAACATTCACCGTAGCTACTACCTAATGTTTTCCAAAATATATTTTTATCTTTCTGTTCTAATATTTGTGATTTTGAACTATATTCAAGGTAATATTCATAGTGCAAATAGTTGCAGTGCTAGCATACTACACGACAAATATTTGCAAAGCAGTCGTAACATGTTCATTTTTTATTGGAGTACCATACTTTAGTGTATTCATAAAATCAAAGTTCGATATTGATTTAATTTTTTGTCTACAACTATTTTGGAAACATTATCAATCACAAGTTTATAGATTAAAGGTGCGACTAATATATGCATTTCTGCCATTCTATGATGTTATTTACATTTGAGTTGTTATGTTTTGTTCTGATAGATCCGTTAGATATTATATTTTTGTATTAAATATTTATTGTATACGTCGATCCACTTGAGAAGAAAAAAAATAGATAGCACTTATCCACGTATTCAGTATATAGTTATGACAAGGCTATAGATGGTCGCTCCTATCCAGCTCTATTCTTTGTATTAGCAGATGGTATTACCTCGTAATACTCTTTGTTAATATAGGTCTCAGAGAGAAAGGACCTATACGGCCATGGACTAACACGCGTGTCACCGCCCGTCCGACCGAACCAGGATTGGGTTTTCTTCATTACAGCATGATAGGGGGTTCTCGTTTTGTGTTTGGTGGCGAGCAAGAGACTCTTACCCATACATGTCCCTGTGAGGGTTGGTTGCGAGTCGAGAGGCTGGCCGTAAAAGCAAATTCGAGGTATCACTGTATGCCACAGTGGGGCTGGGATGGTTGAAAAGCCTACCAGTCGCCACTAGCGCAGCCCTTTACTGTGGCACCTTTAAAGGAGGGATGCAAGTCCATTTTTTAATTCGGAATGTGAGTTTAAACATCCTATAATATTAACTTTCTAATTATCGGTACCTAACTAAGAGCAAGTATATTTTGTATACTTGGATTTAGATAAAGACATGCAACTGAAAGAAAAAAGTGTTTAGATTGACATGGAAATGACACCTCTTAGTGACTATATGAATAATATATCTAATAATGTATGAAAAACACTAATAATGTACAAACGTCACTAATAATGTGTGAATAATATATGAACAAATAGCCAATATAGGAATACACAACACTAATTGAAATTTCGTAACGGTTATAACCATTGCAAATCAAATTCCCAATGATTATAAACATTGGTAATAGGTATGTGGTAAATTTTGCAATATATTTTGCAACAGTTATAACCGTTGGGAACTTCCATATTTCCAACGGTTATAACCATTGTAAAACTCCTTATTTCCAATGGCTATAACCGTTGGAAATAAGAAATTTTCCAACAGTTATAATTATTGAAAAATATGTCATTAAGAAAGTAAATCACACTACAACAAACTGGACATTTAACAGCATTTATAAAAGGCTATAGAAGCCTTTAACAGCGTTTATAACTACGCTGTGTAACGACATGCAGTTATAAGTCAGGAACATACCATAGCAATAGAGTAAACGCGGTAAAATGCCATTTTTAATTAGCGTTTTTTGGTTGTTATTAATGCATTTTACAGCGTTTATGCTGAAGTGCTAAAACCTTCTCATAGCGTTTAAATTCCGCTGCCAACTATATTTAACGACGTTTATCTCTTGTTGTCAAATTTATTCATAGCGTTTAATTTATCGCTTTGAGTGATCTTTTTACTACATTTACCATTGTTAAGAACCTTTTTATGAAAGTTTAAAAACGCTGTTGAAGTGTACAACAGCATTTTTAAAATGCTGTTGAAGTGTACACAGCATTCTACAAATGCTATCATTTACTGTTTTTGGGTTTTTCCTTTCAACGGTTCTATTTCCTATGCATATCAATCATAATTTATGTACCAACGCAGTTAAAATCAACACGTACATTTCATAATCAACATAATATATCAACCATATTTCATAATCAAAACACACGATATTCTTACATCAAAACATATATAATACGTCCATAATATTCATAAACAATGTAAAACAATTAGTAGCTAGTGACCAAAAGTAGTCATACAAAAAGCATACAAACCAAAATGTAGTTCTGGCATCAAAAATAAATTTGAATCTATAACATGCTATATCAAAGATACATATTTAACTGTAAAGTAAAAGTTTAAAAATTAGCAAAAATAAATAATTAATACAATAAACACAATCTGAAACATAGCTAATGCAAGCAACAAATACATGAAATGCAGTCTAGAACAAGTGAAAAGTGATGGTACTATTTATATGATATTATTTAATATATTTATAATTTATTTTTTGATAATTCATGTATAATTTTGTATTGTTTGCGTGTATATAACTCTATGATACGTTTATATTCTCCGGTTTAATGAGTTTATCCATTATTATTATTATTACTACCACCGTCGCCACTATTACTTGTATGTTGAGTGTGTATGCAATTTACGAATGTAATTTATATGATTTGCGTGTATATGTATATATGTATTGTTTATATAATATTTATTTATTATATATATAATTCGTATTAATTCATATACTTATTATATACATTTATTATATTATTTTTTAATTAATTCATATATAATTTATACTAATTAGTACGTAAAATTCTATAATAACTTTTCAAGCTTTGGTTAAGTTTATCAAGATATTATTATTACTTGTACTACTATTACTATTTACTATTGCTATTTATAGTATGTGTGTCGTTTATAATTAATATTTTAAAATGGAGAGCAAGGGGTCACATGAGTGTTCGTGAAGTTGAAAAAAAAACGTGGATGGGGCCAGGTTTCCAATATTATAAAATCGAGAGCAAGGGACTGTTCTACATCAGCATTTCAATTTCATGTTATTAAGTTTAAGTAATAGATAGTACCTGTGTTAGATACATCATACAACGAAGAAAATAGAGTGGATAAGTAAAAGGAAGAGTGATATGTTTGTCTAATACAAATGATGGTGCCAAGAATAGTGCATAGTGTGTTCAGACAACATGACAAGTAATATATGTCATAAGTCTGCCAGTAACCTGAATATATGGATAAATATTACAAAAGACTGTTACCTGATAGAATGTAACTGAAATGTCAAGTTCTTCAACTCTAGTTGTTTGCCAACCTGAATCATTACACATGTCTAAATAGGTATGTAAAAAGTAAAATGAGCCCGAAGATCATCGTAGAAATCACAAATTTGAAATTGAAGGACAAAAAGGTGTGGTGCAGATAACCAAATAAGGGAAGGGAGTAGTAGTATGTAGTTTGATGATCAACCTATGGTAAAAGTAGCAAATAACGAACATGAAGAAAACAATAGGACCACAACATAAGATGTCGCCAATCAAAATTTTAATGTATTAGGAAAACATTGTTGTGTTAGGAGTGTTAAATTTGCAATGAAAATATTGCATGCAGCCATTGGCCTTGTTACTGGAAATAAAGAATACGGTAATGGGAGAAAAGGCAAGTGAAGGGAAGATAATCTTATACCCATGGGGGAAGAAGTTAAAATTATCACATATTTCAAGTTGAACATTTGGAAAAAGAGAATGTAAAGGTAAAAGTGTGGAGAATCACCTGAATTGAAATTGGCAACCAAGAAGACGAATCTATGCACTTTTGTGCCTTTAATAAACTGCTACTACATCTCCAATTTCAACTTACATCACCCCTGCCACTGTCTTTTACCTCTACCTGCACATCACCCCACTGTTAGAGAAAATTACCCAGACCACTTCCAAACACCCTGACCGCGCTTCACTCCTACATACATACAGTCCAGTACAGTCAACCATCTAATTCTTCCCCCATACATACAGTGCCAAACTTCCACCTACTGCTACATACAACATCCTTGTACCATCCAAAGAAATAGCAGCCACAACATTTCATCCACATCTCCACTTCCAAAGTTGCATACCATATCTCGACCATATTGCCAACTACATACAAACAAACACCACCTACTTTCCTCCTCCATCCCATTTCAGTTCACCCCATATTGCATTCACTTCTCTGTGTCCAAATTACATCCCCTTCTCAACAGTACACTGACCATCTCACAAACAACAATTCATCAGTCACTACACTGCTGCTGCCTGCTATACCAACCAACAACAAACAGTTCGTAACCTACACTGCAACCTCACTTCCTCACCTTGCCTTACCTTACTTCCTTGCCACAAATTTCTTGCAACTGCCTACTTGCCTCAGTTCTGTGCATATCACCTCTATGAACATCAGTTGTGCACATACAGAAACTGTGCATATATAAACAATGCCTCAATCAACCAAAACTGTCCCATACTTCCAAACTTCAACAATTTTGTCATACTTCCAAAAATGTTCTGCCTAACACTATACCAATTGGAAACACTTCGACTTCCACTATGCATTAACTTCTAATAAGTGCACATCAGCGCTTACATAAAACTGCAACATATCACACCATTCACTTCTGTTTTTTTCACCCCTTCCTCTTTACAACCACCACTCAACAATCATCAACCACATCATCCTGACCATTCCTGCTTGCATATCCACAACCAACTGTGCACGTCGTCACCACCACTAAAATCTTTTGCCTTCCCATCCCACTGCACTGCAACCACCATACACATTTCTTGTGTTAACCCGCCTTTTGGCAAGGCCATGGATATGCGGATTTAACTTAATTGGCTACGCGTGCATCAAGGCTGATGTACGATGGATTCAGTCGACTGGATGGATGGATGACGCAGCGTGCTTGGAAGATGGAAATATGATCGGATAAAAATGAACCGACTATAATTTGGGTCTAGGAAACATGGTTCGACATTAAACATGGTTCAACATGGTGGATGTTCGGCATAAATCTCGTTCGACATTGGATGGGTCATTCGGCATACCTCCATATCTCGGTAGATCCATACCTCGGTAGATCAATACCTCAGTAGATCCATACCTCGGTAGATCCATACCTCAGTAGATCCATACCTCCATACCTCGGTAGATCCATAACCCCATACCTCGGTAGATCCATACCTCCATACCTCGGTATATCCGTACCTCCATACCTCGGTAGATCCATACCTCCATACCTCGGTATATCCTTACCTTGGTAGATCCATACCTCCATACCTCGGTAGCTCCATACCTCGACACCTTGATACCTCGGTACCCTTGGTGGGCCCAAACTGCTCAGGAGGCCCAACAACCTAGTTTTGCCTATAAATACAGCATGTGGGTATCCAGATGGAGGGACGACTGCTTCTTCTTCTTTCCGCTCTCTTACTTTTTACTTTTTAAGACTAAGACAAGTCTACCATATTGTAACTATAATGGATTATTACATCAATAAAAAGAAAACTTCTGGAGTGGACGTAGGCCGGAGTTAGCCGAACCACTATAAAATCTGTTGTTCTTTACTGCTTTCATTTTAATTTTAACTGTTCTTTATATTATTACTCTCTACATACATCCTATCTGTGAGCTGCGATTGGGATTTGGTGCTTTCATCTGGATTTGGGTGTTAGTGACTAATTTTGGTGCCAACATTTTGGTGCTTTCACTGAGAACTGAAGTGCTCAGGAATTTTGGAGTTCGAAACTTGGATTTGAAGGAGCAATGGCTAGACCATCAGCAAGGAAGCAAGTGATAGAGAGGAGCAATCAGGAGGGAAGTCAAGAGGCTTCCTCTGGAAATGGAGCAGGTGGAGCATCCATTTACATCACCAGAAAGGAAATGGAAGCTATGGTGAAAAGACAAGAGGAGATGATGCAGGCTCTTCTCAGACAATTTGCGCGAGCAGAAAAGGCAGGGGCTCAGATCCATGGAGCTGGATCCAAAACGCTCAACCAGCAAGCAGAGGGAATGGCTCAGCAGGGGGCAACCCCCAATCAGCAGACGGCTATCAATCCGGATGGATCTAGACTCGGGGGCATACCACTAGGAAATGCTGGACCAATCCATAGAAAGACTACCACCTACCTTGAACGGAGATGGCACTGGATCTGGGCAACGACAGCTCATTATCAACTAAACAGGTTTATGGTTTTGAATAAGTAATAGAACTCAAAGTAATGCGGCTAGGTCACTTACACTCGTACGGGATCGAGGATTGTCCCTAGGTGTGCTCTGAGATGACAAAAAACCGTGCTACTTGAGTCTATGAAATCCTACTTTCTTTCTATTTTTCTACAAACTTTGGTTCCCTCTTTCGTATTTTTGACGTGTACTTTTCTTTGGTATGGTTTTGGAGTTTGGATTGAACATCCGGTTTGGTTGGTTTTCTGGTTTGCCATTTTGGCTTAGACATTTGCTTTTTCTGATTCTGTTTTGCAGTTTGGATTGAACTCTTGGTTTTGTTTGTTTTCTGATTTGGATTCCCGTTTTTCTAGTTTGGTTTTGGAGTTTGGTTCGAACTCCTGATTCTTTTTGTTTCCTGGTTTGAATTTTGGTTTGGATATTGGTTTGGATTTTCGATATGGATTTTTTGTTTTCTAATTTGATCTGGATTTTGGATTGGCTTTTGATTGGATTTTTATCTGGTTTTTGGTAAACGGTCGTCGGGTATGGATTATGCCCGGCAAGGGGTAAGTCTTTTCGTCCAAACGTGGTGAATTGACTTATTCAGGTCGTCGAGTATGGACTATGCTCGGCAAGTGTCCGGAGAGACCAGGATTCGGCCTAGGACTTAGGCCCCATATCATCGGTTACTACTTCAGGTCGTCGAGTATGGACTATGCTCGGCAAGGGTCTGGAGAGACTAGGATTCGGCCTAGGACTTAGGCCCCATATTATCGGTTACTATTTCAGGTCGTCGAGTATGGACAATGCTTGGCAAGGGTCCGGAGAGACCACGATTCGGCCTAGGACTTAGGCCCCATATTATCGGTTACTATTTTAGGTCGTCGAGTATGGACAATGCTCGGCAAGGGTCCGAAGAGACCAGGATTCGGCCTAGGACTTAGGCCTCATATTATCGGTTACTATTTCAGGTCGTCGAATATGGACAATGCTCGGCAAGTGTCCAGAGCGATCAGGATTTGGCTTAGGACTTAAGCCACGACAATACTCAACATCCAGGGACACATGATCAAGGTCGTCAGGTGTGGATTGCGCTTGACAAGAACCCGGAGAGGTTACGGATATGGATATCGGCTATGAACAACAGAGGATTTGGATATTGACCCGGAGAGGTCCTAAAGTCGGTTATTGGTTATTGGATATGGATGAAACATGGACTTCGGATATTGGATTTAAGGCTATTCAAAACACACCTTCCAACAGCAAGGTATGTTTTGGGGGGCAAGTGTTAACCCGCCTTTTGGCAAGGCCATGGATATGCGGATTTAACTTAATTGACTACGCGTGCGTCAAGGCTGATGTACGATGGATTCAGTCGACTGGATGGATGGATGACGCAGCGTGCTTGGAAGATGGAAATATGATCGGATAAAAATGAACCGACTATAATTTGGGTCTAGGAAACATGGTTCGGCATTAAACATGGTTCAGCATGGTGGAGGTTCGGCATAAATCTCGTTCGGCATTGGATGGGTCATTCGGCATACCTCCATATCTCGGTAGATCCATACCTCGGTAGATCCATACCTCCATACCTCGGTAGATCCATACCTCGGTAGATCCATACCTCCATACCTCGGTAGATCTATACCTACATACCTCGGTAGATTCATACCTCGGTAGATCCATACCTCCGTACCTCGGTAGATCCATACCTCCGTACCTCGGTAGATCTATACCTCCGTACCTTGGTAGATCCATACCTCCGTACCTCGGTAGATCCATACCTCGGTAGCTCCATACCTCGACACCTCGATACCTCGGTACCCTTGGTGGGCCCATACTGCTCAGGAGGCCCAACAACCTGGTTTTGCCTATAAATACAACATGTGGATCTCCAGATGGGGGGACGACTGCTTCTTCTTCTTTCCGCTCTCTTACTTTTTACTATCTAAGACTAAGACAAGTCTACCACATTGTAACTGTAATGGATTATTACATCAATAAAAAGAAAACTTCTGGAGTGGACGTAGGCCGGAGTTAGCCGAACCACTATAAAATCTGTTGTTCTTTACTGCTTTCATTTTAATTTTAACTGTTCTTCATATTATTACTCTCTACATACATCCTATCCGTGAGCTGTGATTGGGATTTGGTGCTTTCGTCTGGATTTGGGTGTTAGTGACTAATTTTGACGCTAACATCTTGCAACTGCATATTTCACAACTACTTGCCACTGCTTTCTCTTTCTTTCTATAGCATCTCCCTTCACACTTGCTACTTCACATATCCAAAAAAATTCATATACATCCTGCATACTTTCACACTTGCATACATCAATCTCCCAAACTTCCAAACTAATACAATACAAAACATTCCTCTGACCATCTCCCTGTCACACCACTAAACCACCATATATCTCCCATGCCTTCATACAACAAACTTCCCCCCTCACACCTCTATCCACTTGCCTCTCAATCAACCATCACATCACCTTGCAAACTACCACTGTCTCGTTCACTTCTTCCTCACATACCAAACAGTTACGCATCCAACCCCATACACTTGCCACACACATTATTGTGCAACCGTGCAACTTCATTTCATTACTGCTTTTGTACATTACTGCCTTCAATAGCACCAAACAAGTTTACTTCACTGTGCAACTGTGCATAGCGCCAAACAAGTCTGCACCAACTTCTTCTACCCATACAAACATACCATTACTTCATTACCTCCACAACTTCCTTTCATCATCAAAGCACTTCCATAAACCATCTGCCCATCATCTTGCCATACTGCTTACAACTGCTCAATATCGCCACTGCCACATATCCAAACTGACCTTATCCTTAACAGACTCTGCCTCCTTTGAGGAAGTACCCTATAATAAAATAGTTCATTGACATTTCAACACTAAATAGATCAATATTATATGAAGAAGAGAAGTAGAAATGAGGAGTCTTACACCAGGTAGCAGAAGAGAATCCAATATCAGCAACTTGGCTTCAAAAAATTTCGTAAGAGCTTTTGCTAGAGCTTACCGATAGATTTCAGATCCTGCGTAACCATAGTATTATGTCTATAGACCAAGTTGGAGAAAACAAATTGTTTAGTAAAAATTGAGCTACAACTCAAGGAATATACCTGCACGACCAGATAGAAGTACATGCTGACTTAGAGAAGAAATTTCTTGGGATATTTCCAGTTTTGCACTCTAGATGTACATATGCACATGATAAAAGAGCCTTCTTTGTAATCTCACTGAGTAAAATTTCATAATTAAAATTTCAAGTTTAGATCCATAAATATTCGCAGTCGCACAAAAACAATGCTTGTGGTCAAATGTTGATTTAAATCACCATTCATTCATAGCAAAAATAGAGATGTGTTAGAACTAACAAAGAGTCATGACACACCAAATATCCTCCAAAAAATAGCAAGTGAATAACAATATTAAAAAGCAACCGTACATAGTAAGATTAAGTCAACACTGGTCATATCGTATGACGAGTCTACTCCTTTGAAATTGATGTAGGTTGACCATTTATGTGAAAAATAAAGCATGCTTAGTATGTTGCTAAGGAGAACCTGAGCAAAAATTTAATCTTTGTTGTTACAGGTCGAATGAAGCACTTTTAGGTCAATGTTCCAAAAAGTACAGCACATGAATAAAGTGATAAACAAATAAACAACATTATAGAAAACAAAGGCAAAATGATGTAACACCTTTCTTGTAGTGTTAGCACCTATTCGGTCAAAATAATCATTACTAATGTAAAATTAAGGGTACCATTCCAGGTTTGGTTCTGCGTATATTTTGTATTGAGATCTAAGGAGGGAAATGTTATAAAATGAACATCTAGATGAAAAATTACTATCAATATGACATCTAATATTCAATCATCGCTTACTGAAGGAAATATACATCACCAATCTTTTTTCCCACCAAACATATAATTAGCAAAGGAAGATGGGAGTAGGAAAAAATGTACATTGCTATTCCTTTGCTTTCTTTACTTCCATAAACCAAACCATAAATTCTACCTATCATGAACAGCTCCTAAACTAAAAGAATATGTAAGAATTATGACAAATAAACTGACCACCGATATTTGGTTGATGAAATGTACCAAAAAAAAATTGTATTGACAATGTGTACAAATATTCACATTTCTATGCTTTATACTATAACGCGTAATAGAATCAATTGATAAAGTCACACAAATCATGGTTCCTACGATTTTTGATTCTATTGCTAAGAACCTCTGTTATATTCTAGGTTGTATTATTTCACATTCAGCTTATCGATTACACACGTCTGCAAAGTGTGGGTAGGACAATAATCACCATATTATGTGCATTGTAGTATAACTTACAACATATAAATGTTTAATAATTCATAAAAATTCATATTCGATTAACTTAATAATGAAAATTCAAAATCAAAAATGTAAAACAACACTAGAATTTGGAAAATACCTTAAAAACATAAAAGTGCCTCCTCCAAGTTCTCCTAAAGTGATGAACAAGAAGAGCCTGAAAGTTAATCCTTCACAAATAAAATAAGAAATTCACTTTATGTGCTTATGAAAAAGAAAATGAAAAGTAATTGAACGATGTCAAAAGATTGTATTTATGGTTTAGAATACCTGAGCAACATGTATTTGGCTACTTCATATCATGCATCCCCATCTAACATCGCTAGTTAACTTCGAATTAACTATAGTTTGAAAACCTGGAATGAAAATGCAATGTACATATAAATTGCATGGTACAACAAACTAGTGAACTTTTTTATTTCCTTTTTTAGCAGGATAACAAATAACCTCATGAGGTATCTCCAAAAATACCCTATGAATAAAATTAATTCTTCATGGCCTTATGTTACATGTGATATGAAGTATCTAGTATGCTTATTCAATCTCCTTAGTCTTCAAGATGCAAAAAGCCATTGAATACTTAAGCAATTAGATGAGCATGCTACGGATCTCAGATTCTCCAAAGAAATAACCTTTTCTATATGATGTCAAATTCTTGGAACTTCATTCTTAATAATCATTTATGAGTATTCCAAAAGTGTTTAGACATTTAACAAGGAAGAGGGTGTTAATAATGGAGTGTGTGTTTGGAGAAAGTCGAAGAGACTTATTACTATGGTCAACAATAAGCAATGATAATAAAATAAAATACAAAATAATGACCATCTTGAGGCAAGAACTCGTCTTCTTGATTTGGTAATGATGCACTTCAACCATTACAAATTATCTTCGAAAATCACGCCCACTACACCCTGTGGTGCCTATCTATTCTATTACTTAAATAGGAAAGCAGAAACCAGGGCAGTCATATGTTTCCACCTGTCTTTTTTAAACGACTCCCTTTATTCTTTAACTTTTAATTCGTAGCAGTTGTTGTCTTCCTCCCCCAACTTCTTCCCCTCCCCTTCAATTCTCAACCCACCGAACTGCCTGTTTTTAATCTTTGCTTCCTTCCTCTTCTACCTTCACCGTCAGCGTCCCCCTCCCCCTCACAATCCCTAAATCGACACTGACCGTTCTGTTCAATGTCACCATTCAGCCGCCCCTATTTACAACTACCCCCCAATCGGTTCTCCTACTCATCTCGCCTAACTCCCCATCTCCCTCCTTACCTCCTATCCGCGTCGAGCCGGCAAAGATTGCCTGCTACGTCGGCTTAGGTGGCGGCCTTAACCTTCGCTCCGAATTAGGTCAGTACTTTGTTTACTTTCATTTCTGCATTTTTGGGCTTGATGTAAATACATCAACGAATTACCCCATATCCAATGTTTGGATGGCCAAATGTTTTTCCTATCGCACTGCTTGTGTTTCTGCTGTTCTCACTTACTTCACGGTGCCCTATTCGTCCGTTAACCACTTTCCCTCTATTGCCGACAGTCCACTGTATACAACTGCTTATGTTAATTTCAGTGGATGGTGAGTTGACATGGATTGTTGAGGCGAATCTGTGACTCCTTACAGTTTGATCAACCATAATGATAGCCATTTTTTCCCCTCCAACAATCCGTACTAGTCCAATACAGACACTTAATTTCAACCTGCGTATAACAATTTCATTGGGAAACTGCTTTTCTGCATCATCCTGTCATTTTAACACCACTTTAACTGCACCACACTCTACTCCACATACTTGGACTTGACGTTAATGTTTAACTGCACTATGATCTGCGAACACCTCCGCTTCTATATGTCATCCATTTCAATGTCATACCTCTGTACGTTATATGAAGATGCCAGAGAACGTGTGTAAAATGTAACAGCTTCTTACTTCCACCTAATAGGAGGTGCGTACTGTTATACGTCTAGTATACCAAAACAGAGAATAATCAATTATAAACTCGTCGCACAAGTTTATAACCCAGCTTTCCACTACACTGGAATTCTGTATTAATTTTTATAACAATATGAACATTGTAAATAAGTTACAACAACAGCGTTATACTATTTTGAATAAATAGTATAACCAGAATAACGGATAGAATATAGAATAATGTATATAAATATACAAACAGACTAGAATTCTAACCGGATTATGTCTGAGGCTAGTCGTAACGATTTCCTTAAGAATTTTATTTCAAAATTCTCCCAAGATACAACAGACGAATTCTTATTGAAAGGGTAATGAGTATATCACTCTGTGATTTGAATATAAGAACAATAGTTATTAGAAGAGAAGAGATATTCAGATTGGAAATTCAGTGAGGAAAGTGATCAGTTTTCCTCCTTATTTATAGTTGGTTCGTATCCCTTCGAACGGTCGCGTCTGCACCCGTTTGTCCAAACGGTCGTGCCCATTTCTGCCTTTTGTTACTGCTGTTTATCGGTTGCGCCTCCTCAGTCGGGTCGCACTCGCCTCTTCAGTCCGGTCGCACCCGCTCGCTTCAGAAGTCGTACCTCCTCAGTAACCCGCGTCCGCTTATGAACAGTCGCGTCTGTTCATTAGCCTGCAACTGTTAAAAAACCCGAACCAGTTTTGCAGTAAAGTTAGGATCATATTAGGCCCGAACCCAAGCCCGGTTCGGTCGGACGGATGGACGGTGGCGGCGGGATGCGCGTGTGTGATGGAGATGCATGATCTCCCTCTTCACAATGAGGCATACATTTGGGTGCCCCTAGGCCCCAACGCCTTCATTGCAAAGCCATATACATATTGGAATGGCTTTGCAAATTTGGCGATGTGGGACAAATGTATTTCATTTACACTAGGAATTCCAACAATCCTCCACATAAATGATAATATACTTTTCCCCCACACAAAGCGAAATATCATAGAATATATATGGAATTAATGCTTTATCGTGGATAAGTAGATATTTCACTTTGAACTTTCCCTACTTAAAACTAATTGGGTTTACTTGGCTGATCGGTGAAATGTTTCATCTTGAACCATCAGCCTTTATTGTATATCCAGACAATAAGCTTTGCGAAGCATTGATTCCTTCTCATCCAATTTCTAGGTTGTGTTCATTTTGGTCCTGAACACTACTTGGTTCTGCGAGTGTTATAGAGAATTTAAAGCCTTGTAAAATTCTCATAGAGCCGACCTAGCTCACACTTACATAGGTGATCGCAACCATTAAGAGTATCCTACAAATACCCCACTTGTTATTTCCAAGATATGATCATCATTAAAAAACATAGTTTTAACCTATTAATACTTCTGTAGGTATGCATTTATATTTTGCACCATAGGAATGGAATAGGACTATGTCCAAACAAATGCATTACATATTGAGTTATTCAGAACTGGTTTTCCTATTGATCCTAGTGTGTGGGATCTCCGGTCGCTAGGATAGGTTTCCGTATAAGATAACTCTTTGTGTTTTAGGCTTTTAAACCCATTCCCCTCGATGCGCAGTCAATTTTCTCTCTTGATAAACCTTTAGTAAATGGATCCACTAGGTTATCATTTGTTCTCACATAATCTATGGAAATAGTTCCATTTGAGAGTAACTGCCTAACTGTGTTATGGGGTCGACGAATATGTTGTGACTTTCCATTATATACAAAGTTGTGCGCTCTACTTAGCGCAGCTTGGTTATCACAGTGTATGCATATGTCCGGTATAGGTTTAGGCCAGAACGGAATATCTTCTAAAAAGTGACGAAGCCTTTCTGCTTCTTCGCCTGCTTTGTCTAATGCAATGAACTCTGATTCTATAGTGGATTGAGATATGCATGTTTGTTTAGTAGATTTCCATGACACTGCTGCCCCTGCTAAGGTAAAGACATAACCACTCGTTGATTTTGATTCCTATGAATCAGCAATCCAATTTGCATCACTATATCCTTCTAAGACGGCAGGATATTTTCCATAACGTAAGGAATAGGTAGCGGTATTTTTTAAATACCCAAGCACTCTTATTAGTGCTTTCTAGTGTTCCTTCCCTGGATTGCTTGTATACCTGCTGAATCGACTTACTGCATAAGCTATATCTGGTCTTGTGCAATTCATGAGATACATGAGCCATCCTATTACACGAGAATATTCCAGTTGCATAACATTCTCATTAGTGTTTTTATGCAGTACTTTTGATGGATTAAAAGGTGTATTTACTCCTTTAATTCCAAAATTTTGAAATCTTTCAATCACGTTTTCTACATAATGTGATTGAGATAACTCAATTCCATTAGGTGTTCTTATTATTTTTATTCTCAAAATAACATCTGCAACACCCAAGTCTTTTATGTCGAAATTGTTGATCAACATTTCTTTATGGTCTCAATTACCTGAGTATTTGGACCGAGTATTAGCATATCGTCCACATATAGACAGACCATCACATATGATTGTCCAAGTTGTTTATAATAAACACATTTGTCACATTCATTTATACGAAAACCATTTCTCATCATGACACTATCAAATTTTGTGTGCCATTGCTTTGGAGCTTGTTTTAGTCCGTATAATGATTTGACTAATCTACAGACTTTGTTTTCATTTCCTTTGGAAATAAATCCCTCAGGTTGCTCCATGTAAATTTCCTCATCGAGATTTCCATTTAGGAAACCTGTTTTACATCTATTTGATGAATCTCTAGATTATAGATGGATGAAATTGCTATTAACATTCTTATATAGGTTATTCGTGTTACCGACGAATATGTATCAAAAAAGTTTACTCCTTCTTTTTGACGATATCATTTGGCTACTAATCTGGCTTTATACTTATCGATAGAGCCATTTGCTTTCATTTTCTTTTTGAAAATCCATTTGCAGCCAATTGGTTTTATTCCTAGTGGAATATCAACAATTTCCCAAGTTTTATTACTTAGAATTGAATCAATCTCACTTTGGATTGCTTCTTTCCAATATGAGGATTCAGAAGATGACATTGCTTCCTTATACGTTTGAGGTTCGTGCTCTAATACATATGTAAAAAAGTCCGAACCAAATGTTTTGAAAGTTCTAGCCCTTACGCTTCTTCTTAGTTCAGCATCCTCAATTTCATGATGAGTTTCATCTTCATGTGAATCGTTTGATTCTTCCCTTGTCCTTTTTGGGACACTATTTTCCTTCATTCCTTTTGTGCGGAAACACATCTTCAAAGAATGAGACATCTCTTGATTCTATGATTGTATTTACATGAATATCAGTTATATCAGACTTGAATACCAAAAATCTGTAGGCACTACTATTTTGGGCTGGCCCAAGATAATAACATTCTACTGTTTTTGGTCCAAGTTTGACTCTCTTGGGAGGCGAAACTGGAACTTTTGCCAAGCACCCCCACACTTTGAGGTATTTAAAGCTTGGTTCGTGTCCTTTCCATATCTTATATGTATTTGTTCCTGTTTTATTGTGAGGAACCTTATTTAATATATGATTAGACATATTTAGGGCTTCCCCCCACAAGTTCGTCGGTAGACCAGAAGTTAAAAACATTGCATTAATCATATCTTTTAACGTTCTATTCTTCCTCTCGGCAACACCATTTTGTTGTGGTGAATATGGAGCTGTTGTTTGATGAATTATACCATTTTTGGCACAGAACCGTTCGAATGGTGATTCATATTCTCCACCTCGATCAGATCTTAGTATCTTGATTTTTTTATTTAACTGATTTTCTACCTCAGACTTGTATTTTATAAACGCTGTTATTGCTTCATCTTTACTATTTAAAAGATATACATAGCAATATCGCGTATAATTGTCAATAAAAGTAATGAAATACTTTTTCCCACCTCTTGTAGGTAGAGATTTAAAATCACATAAATCTGTATGTACCAAACCTAATGGTTCGGTGCTTCTGTCAACAGATTTAAATGGTTGTTTGACCATTTTTGCTTCTACACATGTTTCACATTTGTAGTTCTTATCTACTTGGAATTTTGAAATTAATCCCAAGTTTGATAATTTTTTCATTTTGCAGAAATTTATGTGTCCCAATCTATCTCGCCATAGTAAAATTTCATGCTCAAGCAAATAAGAAACTTCAATTTTATTAATAGCACAATCAGAATACATATTTTTGTTGCCGACAACAGCTACATTTGCCTTAAATAGGCCATCACATAAATATCCCCTTCCTATATACATTCTAGCTTTGGACAGAACCATCTTGTCTGACTCGAACACCATCTTGAATCCCTTCTTTGATAGGACTGCACCAGAGATGAGATTCTTGCGTATGTCTGGAACGTGGAGCATGTCATTCAACTTAACAGTTTTTCCAAAAGTAAACTTGAGGATTAGTGTGCCACTGCCTTCGATCATGGAAACTGCAGAATTACCCATGTATAGTTTTTCTTCGTGATCGAATTTTTGATATGTATAAAACATGGATTTTTCAGAACAAATATGACAAGTAGCGCCTATATCTACCCACCATTGGTTAGGATTCTGAACCAGATTGCATTCAGATACCACCGTCGAGAAGTTGGACTCGTCTACTTCCATGTTATCCACTATATTTGCTTCTTTATTGCATTCCTTCTTGTGTCTGCAATCTTTAGCGGTATGTCCAACTTTTCCACAAACCCAACATTCGACATTAAACCTCTTGGTTCGTTTGTTGTCTTTTGGTTTGTTGTCTTGAGCTTTCCTTTTCTTCTGGAAATTCTTCTTTTTGTTTTTGGTCTTTGACCCTTCAGCCACGAATGCCTCCTCGCTTGGTTTTGTAACTGCACGGTTGTCTGCCTCAATTTTTAATCGGACTATGAGATCCTGTAAAGAGATTTCCTTCTTCTTATGCTTTAGATAGTTGCGGTAATCTCTCCACGACGGCGGCAGTTTTCCCGTGATGGCTTCAACCAAAAACGATTCTCCAACCTTATGACCTTCCGCTTCAAGTTCATGAATGATGATTTGCAGTTCATGCAGTTGAGCAATTACCGGTTTGGAGTCAACCATTTTGTAGTCCATGAATTTGTCTACAATGAATTTCTTAAGACTGATATTCTGCGCCTTATACTTCGTGGTAAGTGCATTCCAGAGTGCTTTTGATGTCTTTAAAGACTGATATACTTTGTATAGCACCTTGTCGAGACAATTCAGAATATAGTTTCTGCATAAAAAATCAGAATGCTTCCACATATTCACCTCTGCTTCCTTGCCTGGTGCAGGAATCGGTTCCTCCTCCTCGAGGTACTTTTGCAGACCGTGTGGTGAGATAAAACAACATCTGATTCTGCCATGTCAAGAAATCATCACCATCTCTCTTGAACGGTTCAGGTCTGTTGTGAGCAGTATTCTTTGAAAATTTTACTGTTTCCATCTCTGTTTTAGTAAGAAAACAGTAAAATTCTTAAGATGTTATACGTCTAGTATACCAAAATAGAGAATAATCAATTATAAACTCGTCGCACAAGTTTATAACTTAGATTTCCACTACACTGGAATTCTGTATTAATTTTTATAACAATATGAACGTTGTAAATAAGTTACAACAACAGCGTTATACTATTTTGAATAAATAGTATAACCAGAATAACGGATAGAATATAGAATAATATATATAAATATATAAACAGACTAGAATTCTAACCGGATTATGTCTGAGGCTCGTCGTAATGATTTCCTTAAGAATTTTATTTCAAAATTCTCCCAAGATACAACAGACGAATTCTGCCCGAAAGTGTAATGAGTATATCACTCTATGATTTGAATATAAGAACAACAGTTATTAGAAGAGAAGAGATATTCGAATTGGAAATTCAGTGAGGAAAGTGATCAGTTTTCATCCTTATTTATAGTTGGTTCATATCCCTTCGAACGGTCGTACCTCCTCAGTAACCCGCATCCGCTTATGAACAGTCCCGCGTCCGCTTATGAACAGTCGCGTCTGTTCATTAGCCTGCAGTAAAATTAGGATCATATTAGACTCGAGCCCGAGCTCGGGCCCGGCCCGGTTCGGTCGGTCGTACGGACGGCGGCGGCGGCGCACGCGCGTGTCTGGTGGAGATGCATGATCTCCCTCCTCACAACGAAGCATACATTTGGGTGCCCCTAGGCCCCAACACCTTCATTGCAAAGCCATATATATATTGGAATGGCTTTGCAAATTTAGCGATGTGGGACAAGTGTATTTCATTTACACTAGGAATTCCAACACGTACATGATACGGTAAGTGGTAATGCAGCATTGTGGAGGTCAATTAGCGGGCCATCCTTATTTTTCCCCGATGTGTTCCCAGTTGAAATTGTTGAGCATAACATTGGTTTACATTTTTCTTCCAACACAACGTTTTAGCGTTTCAAAATTAGCTACATTGCGAGTATATGAAGCATATATGAAATAATTTATTAACATGAGCTCAGTTAGATGTAGCAAATAAAAGTTTTGTACGACACCTGCGGTTGGGAATTATCATTACAACTTTGTGTCGACCTACAGTCCGTAACTTGTGTATTATGGCCACTGGATAATATTATTTTAACATTCACAAGGGTCGACATGTTCTTCGTACCTTTCTGACAACCTGTACATTTATGGTGTAGATAGTACTGTTAAAATATGTCTGGCAACCACTGTAAATACCAACAAGAACACGATGCTTTCCACTCCTGCTCACATATCACCTTTCAATGTCTGTATTACCTCTTATTATGTGTGTCATTACAGTTCTGCAAAATATGATTTATACTATGGTATCTTTTCCAACTTACCATATACAGCCAGCTAACTTGCTTTCCGCTTTATTTTTCAGGTCTTCAAATGGGATGACTCTGTCTGCTAGTAACGAACACTTAATACTCCTGGAAAGGTATTTATCTGCTCACCAATTCCCTCTGATTGTATTCTTACTCATTTCTGTCCTCCAATACTTAGTGCTCAACATAATTTTACCTCACAAATTCATATGAATGGGTTATATTGATTTCTTCCTACTGTTAATGATTTCTATACTCCAAACATAATTTATTTCTTATTTTCCAATGCCTCTTCGTAATATGAGCTCCTTTCAACGGCGCAATGTTAGTTATACACTCACACAGACACCACCACACATATATGGACACATACAGACAAGTGTAACTTACTTTTCTCACTATTTTCGCACTGCAATCAGTATCACACATGGTAAATAAGAGTTCAGATTGATCGCGTCATACTGCTATTAAATTAAGTGTGTACTACACGTGTTTACTTCGCCTCTGTCCTGTCTGATAGGAATGGTTTATTTAACTTTTTAAGTGCTGCTTCAACTCAACTGAATTATTCACTATTTTAATTTCATGCACATAACCAATCACATTTTGTTTCAAATTTCCCAGCATTTTTTTACACGTCACTGTGTGTTCAAGTTATAATACTCCAAACTAATTTGATTATACTATTTGTTATGTACGTAATTATAAGTTTTAATCACTTATTATATGTAACATACATAAATTTAACACTTTGACAAGTCATTGAAATACACAAGTACTTACACTGCGTACGTTGTAACAAACGGTTGTTATTTTACTTTGATTTCTAACACTTATTGTCTGCTATATTAGTTGCATACGGAAAAGGCACTCCTGGTCCAAAGTGCAGTATTTAACTGGACAGACGGTCGTTCAGATATGTTTAATGTTGTAAGACGCAGCGGTCGTTCTTCTGTAAGCGTACCGTATAAATTTCAAGTCATTGTTTAGTCCACAGTGACGGTTTTACATTGCAATATACACTCCTTCATCATAACTGTCCCTCTTCTCCATTTGCAGACAGTAAAAAGGTGGTTCCTTCAAATTTGCACTGTTTTGCTACCAATACAGGCTTGCTGATTCCTTTCTCCAGATTTGGTACGATATAAGTTCATCTCAATTTCTATCCTGCATGCTACTGCTATGTGTTTATTTATCATCGTATTCGAACTCATTAATTGATGGATAGTCATATATTACGGTGCTTACAGTATAATCAAACAAACTAAGGGATATTATTTTTCCCTTCCGACCATCTGTATCAGCCCAGTACAGATACTCAGTTCCAATCTGAGTAAAAAAATCTTTTTCGGAAAGTGCTTTTCCCCATCATCCTGTTGTTTCAACGCCACTTTAAATGCACTGTACTTTACTCCACATACGTGAACTTGACGTTATTGTTTAACTTGATGGTAACGATATTTTACCATTTGAAAAATATCTATGTGCGAGTTTACGAAGCATATATGAAATAATTTACTCACATGATCTCAGTTAACTACACCCAAAAAAAAGTTTGTCTGACACCTGCGGTTGGGAATTATCGTTACCACTGTGCTGACCTACATTCTGTAATTTGTGTATTCTGACAACTCAATAATATGTTTTTAACATCCACAATAGTGAACATGTTCTTCGCTAATTTCTGACAACCTGTAGGTTTATAGTATAGATAGTAATGTTAGCAGATGTGTGGCAACCACAGTATAAATATCACACACGGTTAATAAGAGTTCACATTGATCGCATGATGTTGCTCATATCATACTGCTACTAACTTAGGTGTGTAGTACACGCGTTTACTCTGCTTCTGTCCTTTCTGCTGGGAATGTGTTATTTAATTTTTGAACTGCTGGTTTAACTCAACTGAATTAATCACTGTTTTAATTTTATGCACATGACCAAATACATTTTGTTCCAAATTTCTCAGCATTTTTTCACACGTCACTGTGTACTGTAGCTAAAAGACTTGGAACTAAATTGATTATACTGTTTGTTATATACGTAAATATTAGTTTCAATCACTTTTTATTTGTAACATACATAAATTTAACACTTTGTTAAGTAATTGAAATACACAATTACTTACGGGGACTACATTGTTAAAAACTGTTGTTGTATTACTTTGATTTCTAACGCTTAATGTGTGTTATATTAGTTGCTTGTGGAAGAAGCACTCCTGGTCCAAAGTGCAGTATTTAGCCGGACAAACGGATGTTCAGGTATAAATAACATTGTGAGACACAGCTTTTTTCTTATGTAATCGTACCGTGCAAATTAGAAATCATTGTGTACTCCACTTTGACGGTTTTACATTGCAACATACACTACTCCATCATAACTGTCCCTCCTCTCCACTGGCTGACAGTAAAAACGTGGTTCCTTCATAATTGCATCGCTTTGCTACCAACACAGACTTGCTGATTCCTTTCTCCAAATTTGGTAACATATAAGTTGATATCATTTTCTGTCATAACTTCTACTGCTACGTGCTTATTTATCATCATATTCTAACTCATTATTTGGCGGTTAGTCAAACGGTAATGTTGTTGAACTTTTTCTTTTTTCCAAACGGCTTTACTGTTTGCCTTATATTTTTGTACAGCCTACTGTTCACGGTACGGTCATGGATCTACATACTCATCCGTTCTTTCATTAGGTAAACCAGATGCACAACAAAGCTAAGTGATGTTATGTCGTTACATCTACGGAACATATTAAATTTTCTAATTTCATTTAACACTGCTGATAGACATCAAAGCAATGCAACAAAATGTTGTGCGGTTCAGGTGTTCGTAACGATTTTAAATCTGACAGAGAGGTTCTAGGAGGGGAAAAACATGGAACAAAAGTGTATATTTAAGAATGTACCCTGTCAATTTAAAAAGTGACCACACATTAAATCTACGCTTACTGAATGTCACCACTTGAGTAGATTAAGACTGTTTTTTTTGTGTGCTAAATTTTAGGTTTTTCTGTTCTCTCCGTTCTCAATACTGAATCTTTGATTATATGAACAACTGTTTGCACTTTTCTTTACCTCACAACTTATGGTTAGTGGATAGAGCAGGTTAGATTTTACCAAACCATTGTTAAATACTAATTCTATTTTGTACCGACACAAATTCTTTGTTATCTGTGGATCTAATAAAAAATATCCGTACGATGATGCTGTACGGAGAGTAGTTAAACGGTGTAAATCTTGATTAGTAAACTATATTCAGAGGTTAAAATAAGATAGTTTGCTAATTTGATCACGGAGCTGGGAAGTAATCATGTTGAACAACAATAAGTTTAGGAATATGAATATACAGACCTAGAATGTAATTAGCTCTGTTCTGCACAGCCTGCACAGTTTGCATCAAAATTGACTACTGAAGTAACGTCAACACCACTACCGTTGGATTTCAGTCAGGTTTTGACGTTGCCTGCTTAGTTAAATGTTTAAATTCCTTTTCACGGATGATTCCTGTATCATCTGCACCTATTTTATTACCGGAAGTTAGATTGAAATCTGAATGTTCAGTAAATCAAAGGGTAGCTGTACTTTTCAATTTTTATTTCAGCAGTTTGCAAGTTCCCTGTTTTGTTCAAACCATATAAACTGGTTGTTTTCCGTCTAACATACCATGTAGAAAATACAGACTGTATTCTAAAATCGTCTTCTTTCCAAATTTTATACGTCATTACTGCATAATATTCCTCCCACTAAATACTGTTTTCTGCATTGCATGTCCTCCTGATCATATTTACGTACACATGCCTGTCGGCTAGACTCGATTATTTTGTACTGTATGATTGACCGATGGACCACACTGTCTGTACGTAAATAACCATGTTGCATTCTGTCCCTCACTGCTGTCACAAGTTAAACATTTTGATGTGCAATACTACCATATTTATTTGTAATATGTACGTAATGCTATTTTTTGCCACTGATGCATGCTGTACAAACTACATACTCTGTGCCTGACGATTGTAACACCTTGCCGGTCTTTTGCTTAAGCAGAAATGATGGAAACCACAGCTGTGGCTAGGAAAGCTAGAGCTGAAAGAAGAGGTGCAATCAACGTGAGAAAAAAAAACGGGCTACAGTTTTACAGCAGGAGGGGTCAATGATGGAAGGTACAAGCGACTCTCGTGGAGATGTGTCTTATAGGCCAAAGATAACTTCAGGATGGAGTGGATCTAATGGTAGGTTCCATCGCTGTACATATTGTTATTTCATTCACGTATTAACACAGTACAACTACTGCTTTCCACTGTGACAAAAACAGGGGAAAAAAATGGACAAACTGCCTCGCCGAGTTCGCGCATCAGTGTGTTTGCAAAAATAGGCACAGGTAATGGTGTACTCTTATTCTTACCGTCTCTTACGAACTATAATAACCTGGAATGACCCATTTACATATTGCATTTTAAACGTATTTACATTTTCTAATATCCACTGCAGATATTGTACGCTGTACGCGGTAAATTTCACTTTCCTGTTAATTAAACTTAAAACTGTTCCTCCACCTCTTTGTTTACTTTTGGTTCGTTTACAGTACACATTCGTGTTAGGAACACTGACTCATAAACTGTTGAAACAGGAGCTGCGGTGCAGCCATGGAATTTTGGTGGTTCTACCTATGTTTGTTCAAGTTGTAATGCAACAGTTTGGTACGAAGAAAGGAATAGGAAGTCTAGAAGACCTGTGAATCCGAAGTTTTCTATTTGTTGTAAGGGCGGTAAAATTAAGTTGCCACGGTACAAAAAATGCCCTGACTATTTACATAACCTGCTTGATTACAATGGTGTCCGTGATAGTTCTAATTTCAGAGAGAACATACGGGTATATAACGGGATGTTTGCATTTACATCAATGGGTGGGCGTATTGATAATTCAGTGAACATAGGTCAGGGTACTTATGTAATTAGAATCAGCGGGCAGAATTATCATAATATAGGCTATATGCTTCCCACCGAGGGGCACGCTAAATTTGCATAACTATATATCTATGACACAGCCAATGAGGTTACAAACAGATTTAATGCGCCTGGGTTGTCCGCTAGCCAGTCTACAAACCCCCATATTATTAAAAATTTAATATCTATGTTCAATGACTGTAACGACCTGGCTAAGGTGTTCCGCATGGCTAGAGACAAGTATGAGAGTAGTAGTTTGACCAATGTTTCACTTCATTTGTTGGAAAGGAGGGATAGAGATGGTAGGCAGTACAATATACCAACAACTTATGAGATTGCAGCGTTAGTTACAGGGAATGGTAGCCGAAGTGAAGGTTATAGGGACATCAAAATCGAGGAGAAAAGTGGACTGATTAAGAGAATTAACGAGAAACACCCCAGTTTTATGGCCATGCAGTATCCCCTCTTATTTCCTTATGCAGAGGATGGTTATAGACTTAACATACCTTATCAGTCCATCGAACCATCAGATATCGATAAGGACAACATGGTAACCATGTGTGAATATTATGCTTACATACTGCAATACAAAGAGCGAGATGGTAATACCTTGCTTTACGGTGGGAGATTGTTCAAGCACCTAAAAGTTGATGCATACTGTTGCGTTGAGGAGGACAAATTGAATTGGATTAGAAATAATCAACATAACATTAGGTCTGAACTATACAAAGGGCTGAAGGATGCGGTTGCAGCGGGTGACACATCGGCTTTCTCTATTGGCAGGAGAATGGTTTTGCCTTCTTCTTTCACTGGTGGGCCTAGGTATATAATTCAAAACTACCAAGATGCAATGGCAATTTGTCGATGGGCTGGTTCTCCGGATTACTTCATCACATTTACATGAAACTCTCAATGGCCAGAGATTAAGGAGCGCTTAAAAACAATTCCAAGTCAAAGAGTAGAAGATAGACCGGATATAGTTTCACGTGTTTTTCAAATCAAGTTACAGCAATTAATGAATGACATAAAGGAAAAAGAACGTTTTGGAAAACTAAATGCAGGCCAGTCACATCATGCACTAAAAATTTTGTAACAGACGCGATTTTTCGTCCACGAAATTCGACATTAATACGTCCACTGTATCAACTGCCGAGCAATTGAAGGCCGGAAAACCGAACCATTAGGGTTAAAGAAGAGGTAGAAGATAGAAGAAGAAAGAAAAAGCAACAAAAGCAATATCAGAATCTCACAATCGCAGCGGAACAACATATAATAGATAAATGAATATTCTTTAAAACAAAGAACTATATCAGTTATTACATTACATCACATCACATTACATTATCAGAGTGTACAACAACAAACAGCGGAAAAGAAATACTATATACCAGTTGATACGTCATGCCATCCAGCTTGCTCCTGATCTCCACAACAACTCCTGAATTCCAGAATGACCTGATAACCTGACTCTAGATTGCCCATGTTAAAATTGGTGGGCACCCGGAGTTTAGAAAGAGAACAATAAACTCCAGGTCAGTCATGGGACTGGTGTGAGAACTTAAAACAGTTTATCTTTAAAAAGACATCTTTAAAAATCAACAAAGAAATATTTTAAAATTAGATTCGCAATGCATTTTAGAAAATGAGACTACCATAAGGCCTCCTGCACACACACAAACAATGCAAACGAAGAATCGGAGGAGATTTTTCCATATGATAGTCAAATATGCTTGATACGTAGAAAGATTTATTTGATATTATTACTATAAATGCAAAGTGTAGGAAAACATTTCGGAAGTAATGATATAAATCATAGACAACATACGACCATTATCGTATGCCTACTATAGCTACCATGTTCAATAGCAGGCTACCGCCACATTCCATGGCAAGTTATACAACTAAAACCGTACAAGGTGCGTATTGAAGTTTGGATTTCCAACAAATGGTCAGGCCAAGGAACTTCCCATTTCCACATGGAAATGCCTCTGGAAAGACGCCCCAAGAACTAACCTAACATTACGGTTAGATCTCTGCCAACACAAAGCCGGGTTACCCCTAGCTGGGTAACTACCGACACGAATATGCCATCCCCCGATCGCAATCGACCTAAATCCCGGGATTCACCAACAACCACAAAGTAATAAGTTTGTAGCAACAACATAGGTTAAGTATCAGGGCTCCATACCATAACACCACCTCTATCCAGAAGGAAATGACATACACTAAGGGGGCGCTATCCCCTAATAACCTTGCTGCATATTTTCCTGTTTTGACCATTTTCGGGGTGTGAGGTCCGACGAAGTCTCGTCCATAAAGCCACGGCTTAGACAAAAGCCACGCTTTGATCAACAAATGCTCAACAGCACTTCGTATGCCACATTACAAATTTGGGAATATATCACTAGTAACCATCAACTACATAACCCTTGAGCTCGTACGTCTCAGAGAAGGGTGTTAAGCCAAGAGAATAAATTCTCCGCCACCAAAAGAAATATATTTGATAGAAACCAGCTTTACATCTCAAATTGTAATGTCAGACACACATCCATACAAGTCCATTCTGGGTTCGAACAGAACCGAAGGCACTTCCAAAGAAGTCCTTGCAATCCGGATATTCACTAATCACGACCGGACTTCCCATCACAAAGGGTGATAGAATTTCTATATCGGAGATCAGCTGATGCAGAAACATTCGACGGTAATCCTTCCGTTTTCATAAATATCAGGTCTTCAACACCAGTCTTCAAATGCTGTCCATTTCGACATATCACTTATTCGGAATGGGATTTATGACACAAAGGTCCTCTCTCGGCTAAACCGAATAACGAGCGCTTATTTTAAAAATAAGTGCAGCATTCAAATTCAAGCAAATCACATCAAATACCCATTTAAAGGTAATTATTGATAGTTGGTTATTTAACTATCGATAGGTATGCACAACATCACCAGATTCCGAATAATTTTCCAAATTATTTATTTTCCAAAAATATCTTTACAAGATATATAATTATTTCTATACTTCAAAAATAAAACAACGTTTATTTTTTTTAAACAAATTTCCCCTTTCTTTTATAAATTCCATCGTGAATTTACATTTCCAAAATATCTATGAATATACGATTTTCAAATCGATTTCTAATGTTCATTTTCAATTTATCTTTAAAAAGATATAATTTCAAACTTTTCACTTCATATTGGAAAACATTTCCATACTTATTAATAATAAGTAATTCACAAATCTATTCATTTTCAACATTTGGAAAATATTCGATATACTTAAATCACAATTTAAGTATATATTTTATTCTTTAAGGAAATATATTCTCTTAAACACATTTATTTGAGTCAAAACGAATGTTGCGTAAAACATCGTTACGACAACCCAAAATCACTAGTATATGGATTCGAAATTAAGATAGGTATATAAATCCCAATACTACATAGAAAAACATTCCCTTTCGAAAATCATTTACTATAACAATAGTGTTATAGTCCATCTTTTCCTTGTTTCTCGAAAACGTATATTTCAACAATGAATGTTGAAATCAAGGATTTTGATCCTTAACACGTTTTAAAAACAACTTCAAATCGTTTTAATTCCATTTAAAAGATCACTCCCTAAACATTCCACTAATATATTATTCACTATTCAAAATCGTGAATATAAATCATTAACCATATTCAACACTTTTACATATTCAATTTAAAAATTATCCACTATCTCAAAATCGTGAATATACTCCTTTAATAAGCTATAAAAATTAACTTATCAAATTCAATCAATCTTGAATTTATAAATCAATGTTTATAAACTCACACTTATATATTATAAAAACTTCAAGTTATAAAAATCTCTTTATTAACCAATTCTATTTAAATCTCATTTAAATGCCAAAAATCCAATTTTAAAGTTAATTATTTAAAATTTTCCATTTTACAAAATCTATTCATTTTATAACTTCACAATTTATAAATCTATAAATTTTATTCACTTATGAAATCCAGTTATACTTTTTTTAAAAGCATATAAAAACTCGTTTTAAAATTTCAATATTTTGATTTATAGGTATCAATCTTTTTTAAACCTTTTATATAAACCGTTTATAATAATTCAAAAATCCAAATTTAAACTATTTTATAAAATTCATTTAACTCCATATTTCAAAAATCACATTTTAGCTATATTTCTCAAAAATCATAAATCTTATAACATTAAAATTATAACGTTTATTCATTTAAAATGAATTAATTCAAAAATTTAATAAAATGTATACTTTCAAAAAAATCACTTAAAAATCCTTTTAAAATTTTGAAAATCATTCCTTTAACATTTTTAAAACTCCAAAATAGGCCCAATGATGCAACAGCACCAAATAATCAATCACGGCATCCAAACATCATATATCATCATATGGTAATTAACAAATATCACAATATCTGTAAATAAATCAATTACTATTGAGGAATCCAGTTGGATCCCTCCAACCTGTTTTCCTACATCCACAGACATTAGCACAATACCAATTCCGTTCCAATACGGAATATCGCGGTATATGGGATTTATAAAATATTATCCGCTGTTATGCAGCGCAATAGGGTCTCATCCGCTATATAACGCGGGAAATCAACTCCAAGTACATATATAATACCAATTCCAATCAAGATGGAATTATCGCGGTATATGTTTTTAATAAATAACCTCCGCTTAATATATGGCGTATAGGGTCTATTACTATACAAAATATAATAATTTATCGTTCAATCATACAATTAAGCAATTTTAAATCTAACTATTTAAAATTTAAATCGAAACAATTTCGATTGAGTGAGAAGTTCTCACCTTGAGTTTCCGATAACAGTTGTAGCATTTTATTTCGAATAAAATTAAACGTGCGTTTAGTTTTACCCAAAATTATCACTAGCTCCAAATGACTCCAAACCAGCTCCATCGCGTAGTGCTCGACGATACGATTCCAACGCAATTCGTTTCGTGCGATTCCGACCTCGTATGAAAGAGTTATGATGTTTTAAACATTCACGAATTTATTATATATATTATTTACAAATCTATTTACTATTTTTATAACCTAAGTTCATCACAGCCGTCCATTCTCCTTCCTAGATCTAGGCCGTTCGGCCCCTTCTTCTTCCCTAGCGCAAAGAACGTGAATGAACCCAACGTTGCCGCCCTCAAACCCTAAATCTCGCGCCATCTTCGAGCACCTAGAAGTCGATCAAAGCATACCACGTCGAAGCCCCACTCGAGAGCCACCTTTGGCCGCAATAGCTTGAAGCTCGGTCAAGCCATGCTCTTGGAAAACGCACACGAACGCGACGACTTAGAATGCCAATTTCCCTCGATTCGCTCAATTAAAATTGATCACAGCCGTTGGATTTGTAGAGCTTGTTGAGCTCTACGAGTTTGCTGTTCGAAGTTTATGAAAATAGTGTGTGGATTAGAAGATAATTGAGGAGGAAGAAGGCACGTTTTCGTCCATTGAAGATAGGGGTGGCGGCTGGGTAAAGAAACCCTAGTTTCTTTGCAATTTAGAAAATGTGATGTCCTTTTATAGAAAATTACGTGACACTATTCACCCGAAATTTTTCCAAACTCCAAACGAAGCGTGCCGCCTGGTGTTTATAATGTTTTACCCCCATTCCGAACGCAATAGAATATATATCGGGAGCCAATTCGATCAAATTTGAAAGATAAATTTTTGAATCGACTATTTAAATTTAAAAATTCACTCGAATCAATTTCTACGCGTTTTGGCTTGCCCCGGACAAACCGTAAATCTGATTGACACGAAATTTGAAACCATACAATAATATAACATTACGGATCCGATGAAACTTGTTTGGTCGAAATTCGAGACTGTTTGAAAAATGGCTATTTTTACTCGTCAATTAAATATTAAAATATTCAATTTTCACAAATTAACTTTAAATTCAATTTTAAAAGTTCTATAACATCACTCTAACTCCAATATGATTTAATACAACTTTATAACCCATTTTTAATCACATTAAACCCAATTTCTAATTATTTCTGTAATTTCCAATATTAAATTATCGATTTAATTATCCAATGAAATCCAGATATTCGAAAAATAAATTATTCGACTTATAAATTTTACTTATTAATATTTAAAATCAACTAAATATATGAATTTTAATTGACAGAAATTCTGGGTCGTTACAATTTTGTTCAAAATAGTTACATACAGTGACAGTATTGATTAATTTTTGTTAACATTTTTACAGCTTTGTACGCTATTGAATTTCAAAAGCGTGGCTTGCCTCATGCACATATCTTACTGTTTGTACGGGGGGAGGACAGACTAAAAACGACAGCCGAGGTGGATAAGGTGGTCAGTGCTGAATTACCAGACCGTGAGGCAGATCTTATTGCATACCAATCAGTCAGTCAGTTTATGGTACATGGACCATGCGGCGTTCACAATCCTAACTGCCCATGTATGATAAACGGTAAATGTTCAAAACATTACCCAAAAAGGATCAATTACGAAACGACGCACGACAAACATGGGTTTCCAAATTACAGAAGACGCGGCACTGATAACTTTGTCACCACATTATCTGGGGTTAATCTAAATAATTGTTGGGTAATACCGCATAATGTGAGTTTAGTTGTGAAGTATCAAGCACACATTAATGTTGAAATATGTAATCGTGCAAAGTCTGTTAAATATTTGTTCAAATACATTCACAAAGGCCACGATAGGGCTGATGTTGTAATTGAGGAAAACGATGGTACAAACTAAAATTTTGTTCGAGAGGTGGATGAAATAAAGACTTATTTAGACTGTCGTAACATATCAGCTTCAGAAGCAAGTTGGATAATTTTCAAATTTGATATTCACTATTGAAAACCTGCAGTCGAACGATTACACTTTCATTTACCTGAAGAGCAAAACGTTGTTTTTCACGATGACGATAATTTGGCTGAGGTAGTATGTCAACCTGCTGTTAACAATACTATTTTCACTGAATGGATGGAAACTAATAAAATTAGTGCGGAGGCACGAAAGTTAACATATGTAGATTTTCCTACAAAATGGGCGTGGAACAAAAAAATTGGCAAGTGGACAACATGGGAAAAAGGGACACAATAGGTAGAGTTTATTTTGCCCATCCAACATGTGGCGAATGATTTTATTTATGTCTGCTTTTAAACATTGTCAAAGGACCAACCAGCTATGAAGAGATAAGAACCGTTAATTCCGTTGTTTACGACTCTTTTAAAAGTGTGTGTGTTGCACGCGGATTACATGAAGACGATAATGAAGGGAACATAGCTTTAACCGAGGCATCACGTTGGGTAGCTGCAGCGTCTCTACGTGACCTTTTTGTTATGTTGCTGCTTTTCTACGAAGTATCCAACCCACTACAACTTTGGAATAGACATTGGAAAATGTTGGCGGAGGATATTGAATGGCGTCACGTTCATACGTACGAAGAACAAACTAATTGTTTTGATGACTGTCAACTTAATTTGGAAACTGTACGTGAGTTGGAAAAGATAATGAGTAAAAGTGGTAGATCTATAGCAGAATTTAACTTGATCCCTCCATTGGACTTTATTTCTATTTTCACAGGTCATTGTAGCTTACTAACAGCTGAAAATGATTATGATATTGAAATGTTGAAAGCCGAGTCACAACTGCTTCTGTCGTCTTTAAATTTTGAACAACAAAAGATATTTAGCACTGTACGTGATTCTGTTGACCGCGACAAAGGTGGTTTCTACTTTTTTTACGGAAGTGGGGGAACAGGTAAAACTTTTCTATGGAAAACCATTATCACTTACTTCAGAGCAGAATGGAAGATTGTTTTAGCTGTCGCTTCTTCTGGTATAGCGTCCTCACTTTTACCTGGCGGCAGAACTGCCCATTCGAAATTCAAAATTCCACTCATTGTCGATGATAATTCAACATGCAACATATCAAAACAATCTCCTTTAGGACAGTTGCTCAAATCCACTGATTTAATTATTTGGGACGAAGCACCTATGATGCATCGTAATGCCCTCGAGGCATTTGAATAAAGTTTACAGGATATAATGCAGGTTGGTACTGATGACGGACCTCCAAGCTTTTCGGAGGAAAGACGGTTTTACTGGGAGGTGATTTTCGACAAACTTTGCCAGTAGTTCAAAAAGGTACTAGAGAGATGGTGGTCTCCGCTTCCATCAGCAATTCGTATCTATGGGAAAAGTGTAAGGTTTTCATCCTCACAAGAAACATGAGACTGCAACGTTCAACATGCAACTCCTATGAACTGGAGAAAGTTGAGAAGTTTGCACAGTGGGTGCTTGACATTGGAGATGGAAACTTGGATGCAGTTTCACTGGACGATGACGATGATCCTTCTTGGATTATTATACCTTCTGAATATCTTATCGACGTTGGAGATTGTGGTCTTAAAAATATGGTTGACATGATATATCCTGATTTGCATAATAGGTTACCGGACAAAGAGTATTTACGCACACGGTGCGTGCTCGCTACGACTAAAGAATTTGTTGAGGAAATTAACTCCTACATCCTTTCTCAAATTAACGATGAATTAAGGTCCTATTTCAGTGCTGATTCCACTAGTCCCTCATCTGAACAAGTGGACGATCAACATACTGTTTATCCTACCGAATTTCTTAACACTCTAAAAATATCAGGGTTACCTAACCACATTCTGCAGTTGAAGATAGAAGTTCCAATTATGTTATTACGAAATTTAAACCAGCGGTTAGGCCTTTGCAATGGAACACGGTTAATTATGACTCAACTTGCTGAAAGGGTTATTGAAGCAGAAATAATTACTAGTACTAATATTGGTACGAAGGTACTTATTCCTCGCATCATCCTCACGTCTGCGGATACAAAATGGCCATTTGTGTTATGTAGGCGACAATTCCTCGTAAAGGTTTGCTTCTCAATGATGATAAACAAAAGCCAAGGGCAAACATTAGAGAATATAGGCATATATTTGCCCCTCCCTATTTTCAGCCATGGTCAGTTGTATGTTGCTGTATCAAAAACATCTTTCTACCAGGGTATTAAGTTTTTAATTGGTCAGTTGGAGGGTGGACGTCGTGGGCTAACTAAAAATATTGTATACAAAGAAGTTTTCAACGGTTTATCAGGTAATCACACCTTACATTGTTTACTACATGCATTTAACTACTTACTTTCACAATCAATTCTGATAACTTTCTTCCTCCTGCTTTCAGGATGAGGTTACTGTAGGATCGATTTCACCCTAGAGGGGGGTGAATAGGGTGATGCTATTAATTATAAAATTTAATTGCGGAAGATTATAAAATTATTTCAATAAATATATCAAAATAATAGCAGCACAAATAATAGCAGAATAATAAATACAGAAATAGAACGACACATAATTTACCCAGCTTCGGCAAAACCCTGCCTACGTGCTACCCCCAAGGTTACTACTAGAAATTAAGTAGTCACACGCTTACATACGTAAACTCACAACACCCGCTACTGACTAACCTAACTCTACGCTCAAAACCCTGCCACAACTCAGCCACTGAGTTGTGAATTCTCAAAGTACGCCACGTAGTTTGTCCCCTAGTCACACGACTAGAAATTTCAATGGTTTAAAAAACAAAATACAAATTACAAAACAATTAGAAAACAAAAACCCTAATTTTATAAACTAAATTCTTTATTAATATAACCCGGCCCAATATTATGAATTAAGAAATTACGGCCTTGTTATCTCCTTCTTTATTATGCCGGCCCACTTTTTATTTTCTCTTTATTTTCCTTCGACCCAATCCTTTGTGATAATGGTGGCTCTCTGTTATTCGTTCCTCTTCAACAATTAGGGTTCTGGTGAAATCCAAAGTAGCCGACTTTGAATAATCGATTGAATGGATGATTCAGCGTTCCTTCTCTTTCAATCGATGGTCTCTATTATTTTCTTCGACTGCTTCGAATTTGATCGAATTCGAGAAGGCTTCGGTATGTAATTTCTACTCTTTTGCTTTACTGTTTGTATGCTTGAATTCGATGCTCTGCCGATGATGGTTTTTGGGGTTTTTATATGAGTTCGATCTCCTTACTTTTCGTTCGTCTGATAGTTTCAAAGTTATGTTTCGGCCATTTGATTATAGCTGGACGTTGATGATTTTACTGACTTATTCAATTTCGTATATTATTGGCTTGGTTAACACGGCTTCGATCTTGACTTTGCTCGTTTCTTTACCACCACGTCTCTGACTTGTTCAACATTGACTTGTTATCCATGGCTTGATGATTTTTTTTGAACTGTTTGATCTCGTTCGACTATACTTGCTATTTCCGGCCATTATGTCTTTATTGCCATGCTTACGTGATAGTGTTTGATGATGTCTTTTAAAAAAAAACTGTTACAGTTGAATCTTTACAGTTGAATCTCTGTCAATTGTTGATTTCGGCCACTTTACTTGGTTGCTTCATCATGTATACACTTTGATAATCATGTTGTATTATTTTGTTGATGACCCACGGCTTTGACTTGATTTTGACGATGCTGATTTACTTTGGCCATACTGTTGATATTGAAGTGGTGGTTTCATATGGCTTTGAGTTGACTTTGCTTGATCACATTCACTTGTTTACTTTGTTATATGTCTTATTTCCTTGAGTTCGTAATTCATACTGTCATACTCCCATGGTATTTTTGCAGACTACTTTTGAACCTTCCTGACCTGATTTTGTAGTTGTTTGTGTTCTATCTGCATACAATATCGGCCTACATTGTTCATGTCTTTCTGCTTGATGTTGTTGTTGGTCTGTAGCTCCATGTTATGTATCATTAGTTTGTCTTTGTATTGTTGTTTTCATAATGTCACTGTAATGTGTTTTCAACCTGATAGCACTGTGCCTCGAGTGTATGCTAAGTTGTACCATGCTTCTGTTTTATTGGTCTTGCCTTGTATGTTTCATTTAGAGTCTGCATTGTATTTGAGTGCATGTATCATATGCTTGACCCTTGTATTTCATTCATACTTTCGTTCCATTGTTTTGTCTGGTATTTGAATTTAAAGTTTTCTGATTAAACTTGGTTCATGCCATGGTTCTTCTGATGCATTTCCTTCTGGCTAGAACTTGAGTCTGTCGTGTACATGAGCAGTTTGTAGTTGCTGTTAGCTATGGTTTTCGCTGACCACACATGTACATGCTTGCACCTTTGAATTTTGGTTAGATGGTACTGTCCAGACCAGACCTTTGCTTTGTTGACATTTCCTTTGATATTTCTTTGAGTTGAGTCATGATAGCAGTGACTTGACCTTTGCATTTTGTTTGTGGTTTGGTGCCTTCTTGAATTTTGCAGTCTTTTGCAAGCATGTTGACTTTTAGTTGGACTGTGCATTACATTTGAGTGAAATCCAGCTTGTAGTTCGGATTTGACCTTGTGCTGAAATTTGTGACATTATTTTTATTGTTACTTGAGTTGAATCCGATAATTTGGGTTTGATCTATGCTCACCTGTCCCTGTAAATTTATCAAGTGTATATATATCGGTGTGCACAGCCTTGTGGCATATACAGTGATGCACTGTGTATGTCACAAGCTGTTCGTGTATGATGGATTCAAAGTTAAATGATGACGAACAACCCAAATAACCGAGGAAAATATTATTTACAAAATTCACATTTTATTTTATACTGCAAAAATATTTCTTTTTCAATTTTACTGCGTCAATATTTAGTTTTGCAGATTGCTGCCGGATTCAATCTGGAATGAAGTCGAAGATAAATTATGAGTGAATGAACGATATATAGCGATGACATTTGTAAATGAAAGATTGTGATGTAATTGAATTTATATTGTAATTAAAATTGTGTATGTATAGTGAGAGCTCGAATTTGTACTATTCAAAATTGTAATATATATTTGTTTGAATAAAAAATTCTGTTTGAATTCAAATTCTGTGTTATTTATTTTTAGTCAGCAAATATTTATTCGGTCTATGAAAAATAAAATAGTACATTAACAAATACATTTACACGAATATATATATGTTTATTATCATCAAACAAAAATCATATAATCGCATATTCAACCATCTCCCCCTTTTGATGATAACAAACATATATTTAAGATTTTGAATATGTTAAATGTATTTGATCATTGATATGCTCTAATTGCTCCCCTATTTAAATGCTTCCTCTTTACACAAAGCTCCCCCTACAAATATGCATACAATTAAAAATATGCAAATGAGCCTAGACGCAAAAGGAAAATATTTGACCTTTTGCTTGATTTTATTTGACAAAATCTTAACTTTTCACTCTCCCTTTTGTTATCAGCAAAAGAGTAATGGTGTTAGAGAAAATAGAGATAAAATGATCGATTAATTCAACATTAAAAACTTAATTGAATATAAATATTAAATTTTAATAAAAAATCAAACAAAAATCATAAATACTTTGTTAGATGCATATTCCACTTTTAGAGTGATGCGAATGATGTCATCATATAAAACCATACAGTTGTGTCTATTGTGGTATATTTATATCAGGAATTTGAATATCTACTAACCATGTATAACCGTTAGGACTTTCAAATCAGATTAGTAGTATTCCAATTTTATTTTTAAAAACTGAATTCAAGTATCTTCTAACAACGCATAACCGTAAGGACTTTTAAATGGGATTAGAATCAACTTGTTTATTTTAAAAATCAATTTTTGATATGTGTTCTATACATGCATAACCGTGAGGACTTTTAAATGAGCATGGAAGAACATAACAAATTCCAAGTAATTCACCCATGCATAACCATAAGGACTTTTAAATGAGAGTGAATACTTTGGTATTTACTTTATTTATTTTTTTAAAAAAGAAATATAAAATGAAAAACGAATGATTCCTATTTAAAGTACCACATATGGACAAATTATATAGAATTTTGATGAGTGATGGTCGTTAGAAATATGATAGAAATAGAGATGATCATGGAATTTTTACCAACATTTTTTTTATAAATCTTGTTTAAATTTCCAAAGAAATTTACTAATTATACCATCTTGAGTCATAATATATGATAAATATCAAGACTCGTCACTTTTTCAATCACTATTTATCTTTTCGATAATTATTAGGGAGTCAGATTAGTCAAAATAGTCATTTAAAATCAAATTCAAAAATAATTATGAAATCGTTTTTCAAAATGTCTGATCCGAAAACATGGTCAAAAATGATTTTCACGAAGGGGTTATATGAGAAAAATTTCTGCTATTTGAAAATCATTTGAATTGAAAAATATGCAGATATTTTCTTTGAAAAAACGATGCAGTCACTAAATGTCTCAACAAAAATCACGTTCAACTAGTAATTTTTCTATCAACTTGATTACCAGTGTAATCTGCATCTGAATTTCTCTTTCACTCAAAATTATCATTAATTGAATTTGACAGAACAAAACACGAAATGTGCAACAAAATATCTCAAAATCAATTTTAACAGCCTTTTTAAATCACATTCTCTTGAATTTGAATTGAAGCCGTGTAAATAATCAAAAACCGTGAATATAGAGTTAGCCATATTATAACCAAATGTATTATCATCCAACAAAACACTATTTTTAATCCAAACTAATATATATGAAGTAGTTCAAAGAGTCTAGAGATTTTTATACTGTTTTTGGCATAAGAATATAATTGGCCAACAATTTTGTACAAGTCAGAATGAAAATCATCATTTTTTCATCATCTCATTAGTGGATGATTTAACTTAGATTACGATGCACATTATCACATTAACTATATCGTTCAAATAAATATACCGTTACCTGTTTTACCTTTACGATATTCGTTGTTGTCCATTGTGATTCTATCACCTTTATACTAGGCTAAGGAACTTTTTTTTCGCCCATTGTGTTTCTGGAACAGCCAAAATCCAGAGAACACTGCTGTTGTTCCTTAGCCTGCCACCACATCTACACGATGAAAGATTTTTGTGACCTATTTGTTTTTATAGGTCCATGGTTGTTAGTGGCAGAATATTTAGAAAAATAATTTTGTGAAGACCCAAAACTATTTATAATTGTTCCCTTCGGCACCCAAATTTGTTTAAATTTGAGAGATTTTATATTTGTGCCTTTTGGAACCCAAATCGGTATAGTTTTCACATGTTTGGGTCTATGCCAACAATTATTGTGACTGTGTCCATATTTTCTACAAATTGTGCACATAGAATTAATTTGATTGATATTGCTTTCAACATTTTTAGATTGATTATATCCAAGCCTTGTCTAACTATATTAACAGTTTGCTTCCCTAATAGCATATTCAACGATTTTTCACTTTTTGAAAATTTATCTAAAGTCTTTGACAATTGTTGGACTTGTGTTTTGAGAGATTCATTCTCGTTTAACAATTGTGTGCACTTTTCAATAGAATTTTACCTATTTTCACTCTCTTTCAAAATCAGAATTTCATTTTCAAGTGATTTTATATTAATTTCTGATTTTTTAATTTCTTCTTCGAATGTTGGACACTTATCACACTTAGGGATCCTACTTTGATAGTTTTAAACTAATTGGTCAAGTTGTTCATTTAATTCTATCAAAGTATCTTTTTGTGATTCAAGTTTGGCATACTTCTCCCTAAGTTGTTCAAAACAGCCATTTACTTCGTGGAAATAAATAAGTAATTCAGAGTGAGTAAGTTTTGATACCTCGCTTGGCTCGTCATCGTCACTATCAGTTATATTTCCATGAAGGCACATATTTGCTTTCTCACTCTCACTGCTATCGCTTGCATTCCACGTGGCTGCAAAACTTTTCCTTTTTGACTTCTTTTCTTGGCCGTGTTGAAGTCGAGGACAATTGGGCTTGATGTGTCCGGGTTTGTTGCAAATGATCCCGTGTTCTTCCAAGTTGTCTAATGCTTTGATTATTCTGCTTTTTAATTTTTGATTTAGAGCTGGATTTCCGTATTTGCGGTTCCACCTTTTGAATTTCTTCATTATTAACGCCAGCTCAGCTGCTCCATCATCACCATCCTCATCACGACTGCTTTTTACAAATCCTGTTAAACACATTTCTTTAACTGAGTTGGTTGTGGAGGATTTCTCATTGCTGTTGACTTTTGCACCATATATTGCATTTAAAGTATTCCAGGCATTTTCGCAATGAGAGATGAAATTAAAATTATCTTGATTAATATGACAATATAATAAATGCATAGCCAGAGCATTAATCGAGATAATTTTCTTATCTATTACATCACACCCATTTTCAACAATATCCCAATATTTAATATCAACAGATTATAAATAAAATTCCATTTTCAATTTCCAATTCAAAAAATATGTTCCATCGAAAATAGAAGGAATAATATTGGAACGACCCTCAACAAAAGTATTATTAAAAGAAGCCATTTTAAAAATTCAAATTTTTTAAAACAAAAAACGATTTTTGAAACACGAATTTTTAAAACAAAAATTGACTTCTATTCCTAGCTCTGATACCACTTGTAGGATCGATTTCAACCTAGAGGGGGGTGAATAGGATGATGCTATTAATTATAAAATTTAATCGTGGAAGCTTATAAAATTATTTCAACAAATATATCAACATAATAGCAACACAGATAATAGCAGAATAATAAATGTAGAAATAGAACGACACAGAATTTACCCAGCTTCGGCAAAACCCTACCTACGTGCTGCCCCCAAGGTTTCTACTAGAAATTATGTAGTCACACGCTTACACAAGTAAACTCGCGACACCTGCTACTGACTAACCTAACTCTATGCTCAAAACTCTACCACAACTCAGCCACTGAGTTACGAATTCTCAAACTACGCCACGTAGTTTGTCCCCTAGTCACACGACTAGAAATTTCAATGGTTTAAAAAACAAAATACAAATTAAAAAACAATTAGAAAACAAAAACCCTAATTTTATAAACTAAATTCTTTATTAATATAACCCGGCCCAATATTATGAATTAAGAAATTACGGCCTTGTTATCTCCTTCTTTATTATGCCGGCCCACTTTTTATTTTCTCTTTATTTTCCTTCGACCCAATCCTTTGTGATAATGGTGGCTCTCTGTTATTCGTTCCTCTTCAACAATTAGGGTTCTGGTGAAATCCAAAGTAGCCGACTTTGAATAATCGATTGAATGGATGATTCAGCGTTCCTTCTCTGTCAATCGATGGTCTCTATTATTTTCTTCGACTGCTTCGAATTTGATCGAATTCGAGAAGTCTTTGGTATGTAATTTCTACTCTTTTGCTTTTCTGTTTGTATGCTTGAATTCGATGCTCTGCCGATGATGGTTTTTGGGGATTTTATATGAGTTCGATCTCCTTACTTTTCGTTCGTCTGATAGTTTCAAAGTTATGTTTCGGCCATTTGATTATAGCTGGACGTTGATGATTTTACTGACTTATTCAATTTCGTATATTATTGGCTTGATTAACACGGCTTCGATCTTGACTTTGCTCGTTTCTTTACCACCACGTCTCTGACTTGTTCAACATTGACTTGTTATCCATGGCTTGATGATTTTTTTTGAACTGTTTGATCTCGTTCGACTATACTTGCTGTTTCCGGCCATTATGTCTTTACTGCCATGCTTACGTGATAGTGTTTGATGATGTCTTTTAAAAAAAACTGTTGCAGTTGAATCTTTACAGTTGAATCTCTGTCAATTGTTGATTTCGGCCACTTTACTTGGTTGCTTCATCATGTATACACTTTGATAATCATGTTGTATTATTTTGTTGATGACCCACGGCTTTGACTTGATTTTGACGATGTTGATTTACTTTGGCCATACTATTGATATTGAACTGGTCATTTCATATGGCTTTGAGTTGAATTTGCTTGATCATAGTCACTTTTTTACTTTGTTGTATGTCATATTTCCTTGAGTTCGCACTTCATACTGTCATACTCCCATGTTATTGTTGCATACCACTTTTGAACCTTCTTGACCTGATTTTGTAGTTGTTTGTGTTCTATCTGCATACAATATCGGCCTACATTGTTCATGTCTTTCTGCTTGATGTTGTTTTTGGTCTGTAGCTCCATGTTATGTATCATTAGCTTGTCTTTGTATTGCTGTATTCATATTGTCACTGTAACATGTTTTCAACCTGATAGCACCGTGCCTCGAGTGTATACTAAGTTATGCCATGCTTCTGTTTTATTGGTCTTGCCTTGTATGTTTCATTTAGAGTCTGCATTGTATTTGAGTGCATGTATCATTTGCTTGACCCTTATATTTCATTCATACCGTCGTTCCATTGTTTTGTCTGGTATTTGAATTTAAAGTTTTCTGATTAAACTTGGTTCATGCCATAGTTCTTCTGACGAATTTCCTTCTGGCAAGCACTTGAGTCTTTTGTGTACATGAGCAGTTTGTAGTTGCTGTTAGCTTTGGTTTTCGCTGACCACACATGTACATGCTTGCACCTTTGAATTTTGGTTAGATGGTACTGTCCAGACCCGACCTTTGCTTTGTTGACATTTCCTTTGATATTGCTTTGAGTTGAGCCATGATAGCAGTGACTTGACCTTTGAATTTTGTTTGTGGTTTGGTGCCTTCTTGAATTTTGCAGTCATTTGTGAGCATGTTGACTTTTAGTTGGACTGTGCATTACATTTGAGTGAAATCCAGCTTGTAGTTCGGATTTGACCTTGTGCTGAAATTTGTGACATTATTTTTATTGTTACTTGAGTTGAATCCGATAATTTGGGTTTGACCTATGCTCACCTGTCCCTGTAAATTTATCAATTGTATATATATCGGTGTGCACAGCCTTGTGGCATATACAGTGATACACTGTGTATGTCACAAGCTGTTCGTGTATGATGGATTCAAAGTTAAATGATGACGAACAACCCAAATAACTGAGGCAAATATTATTTTCAAAATTCACATTTTATTTTATACTGCAAAAACATTTCCTTTTCAATTTTACTGCGTCAATATTTATTTTTGCAGATTGCTAAAATGCTGGATTCAATCTAGAATGAAGTTGAAGATAAATTATGAGTGAATGAGCGATATGTAGTGAGGACATTTGTAAATGAAAGATTGTGATGTAATTGAATTTAGATTGTAATCGAAATTGTGTATGTATAGTGAGAGCTCGAATTTGTACTATTCAAAATTGTAATAAATATTTGTTTGAATAAAAAATTCTGTTTGAACTCAACTATGTTATTTATTTTTATTCAGCAAATATTTATTCAGAATATGAGAAATAAAATAGTACATTAACAAATACATTTACACGAATATATATATATATATATATGTTTATTATCATCAAACAAAAATCATATAATCGCATATTCAACAGTTACAGAGGGAAAAATTATGGTTACAGGACCTGTTTTTGTTGTATCTATTTTTATAACTACCATCGGTTTATCTACACAGTTCAAATTCATTTGTCTGTACTTCATGCACTCTCTACCCTCACTACTACTATCTGAATTTCTGTTGTATATTTTCTCCACCTGATCTTCGATAGCTGTAACTTACTGATATGATATAATCATTATTGACACAGCTCATTAACTGTTTTGGCTGTTTACTTTTTCACACCTACATTTTCAAATGGTCTCTATTTATGCTCATCTGTAACAATTATTACTAACCGTATGGATGACGGTATGTGTGCACAGTGTGTCATTCTTCAAAACCTTATTAATGTCCACTGCATTGGAAAATGTAGTGGGTCAGTTACGTCCAATATTCACACATTTATTTCTCACTAACTATGAGTTAATTTAAATTTCTACGTTATCAGTCTGGGTCCACTGTACTGTTTATGGCATACTCTATTTCAAGCTAACAACAGTAACCTCCCATTCTACAGTTCAGACCTGAACGTGTCATCCGTACGTGCTATTCTCTATGTGGAAGTATCAGCTTATTCAGCCATTTTGGTATCTTTAGCTACGTTTTGTTTATGACTTTTTTGGTTCAAATGCGCTTGGTTTTACTTATATATTTCGACAAATGGATACTCATATCTGTTTCACCTTTTGGACTTCAATCTCAGCTGCACTTTACTGTAATTGTTTTGTCTTCTTATTATTATTTTTATAATTAGTACCACTACGGACATTACTATGTTAAAAGTATCTTCATTGCTTTTTTAACCATTTACGTCAAACTGTTTCATAGTGGTACAGTAATGTTTTCATCATTGCCAATTCATAGTGTTATTTTTTAATAAACTGTGCATTTATGTGGAGATGATTTACATCCCGTATCTTTATGTTCTGTCGTTCATTCAACAAAATATATGTTATTCATTTCCAGTTGAAACCAGCAAGAGCTGCAAATTTACTGTACTGCACGTTATCTTATATTTGGTCCCCACTAGCACATTATTAGTAATATAAAGAGAGTGAGAACCATTCAGCCATAACTGCCATTATATGATCATTTTAACTAAAGACATGTAATATTACTACTTAACTGATATCACTACATTTAAGTATATGGATTTTTTGATTCTTCAACTACCATGGTTGCACCGGGAGCTATTGTTTACTCATCTTGCTCCCTTTCTTTTATAACCAGTCACCCATAGTATCTAACTTCTTCATTTAATTTACTACATCAAATATGAGTACCATGACTAAATATCATGCCTTTATACTCAGCTTACTTCATTTATAAGCTCAAAATCGAAAAACATAACTTACGTAATTTAATATTATCTTATTAAACCAACATAACTATTTCAAGAAGGTATAACAATATGAAAAAGTATTATTACAGTTGCATAATTTATGCTATGACTGTATAGTGCACTTATATCTTTTATGCATATCTGAAATTGGTGTTAAGTACATAAGTTATGTAGGGAAACGGGAAGACAGTGTTGAGAATACTGTTACATGTTTTACTTCTACTGGTATACAGTCAATATTAATTTATCTTCGTTAGTTCAAAATACGCAACGATTCTCAACTACTGCTCTTCCCATCTTATGTTCACTTCATTTGGATATTCGTTAACATTCACATGGTACATACCGACATTCAAGGAATCCATTTTCGGGTTTATGATATTCTCCTCATCTATAAACAAATATACACCACTACTATTTAGGCACTAAAATATAAATATTTAATCTATGGAATAAATTAATTATATAACATTAATTTAGTTACAACTCCGTGACTTTAAAGAAAAAACAATTTATTACTCTCAAATTTCTTAGTACTTAACGACGTCTCAGTTATTTTTTTTCTTCACCCTGTTTCGTTGCTACGTTATTCGTTTCTTATTTCCCCAAAATTTGATACAGCTCATCAGTAATAAATGCTCAAAATCGAGCAAAAAACAATTTAATACTGTCAACGTTCATTTACGTTTCGTCTATTTCATGATGAGTGAAAAATACTTCCTTAAAATAACTTTTATTCGCACTTGAGATTACATATTAAATTATAGGAGTTGGCAGTAGATCGAACTGTAACAATGCAGGTAGATAGAATCGTTGTTTATTTAAATTTATGATGTTTCCAAAATTTTATACAACAATTTTCTCTGTTAAAATTTTATTTGTCATTACATTTGTTGTTTGAACAACATTTTTTACATCCTTCATCCTCACTTAATATCCATTTATATAAACAATATTTATTACATATTCATAAACTATGGCTAAATTTGAAAATTATATAAAATATGTGTACATCCATGCAACTAACATACACAATTTGTGATCAAATCTGCATGTGGATTCTTTGGGCATTAATGAGAAGTATATTATCCACGTGGGGTGGGAAATGAAATATTCATTTTTCCCTCAATGGATAGGAGTAAATTACAGTAACCATGGAGCAAATGTGTAACATGAATATAAAGCATCGAACATTCTTTTTGAAGGGATGGTGATAATCGGTAATCTTTTATGCAAGACAATTTCCTGCTCTTATATAAATAGATACTGAAATTTGTTTTTACGGAATTTTTTCTTATCATTCGCCAATTCATTTTAGTAACAGATTTTTGTTCATTGCTGTTGAAATGAGTCTCAGAGGCTTCCCTACAAATTGTTCAACTTTATTATATCTTCTTGGTCAGTTCAGCTTCATCATCCATCCATTGACAATAACATTCTGATCACTGTTCAACAGCAGGTACGGTTTCATAATATAGGACAATTTGTGTCCAACTTCAACTTCAACTGACGAATTTGTTGTGCACTTTATAGATTTACTGAATTGCTACGAAGAAAGAGTGATAAGGAAAGGGATTTGGCAATGACTTCTCGGGAGAAGATCCCACGCCTTCTGCACTTACTGCTCATCAGGTATTATAATATGTACGTCTGTATTTTCATACGAACTATGTGGCTGGTTGTTTACTCACCTGTTGTAGTATCAGACTGACTGTGGACTGATATGAAGTAGTTTTTTGGCTGTATAACAATACAGTTATGAATGATGCTGCATGCAACCTAATACGTACTCCATTATACAAAAAATATCAACATTTAATCGATTTCATCCAAATTGTCACAAAAACATTACCTAACCAGTCAACAATACATTGATGATCAGACTAAAAAGCAACTCTGTTCGTATTAAATTGGGTATCTAACACCTTGGATTAACAATACAATGTTGACTGACCAATTTTTAAAGAAATAAACTAAATAATAGTTATTTTTCATAATGGGCTTATTTGCAGTTCCTTTTTATGTAAGTTTTAATATTTTTAATGTAAGTTTTGTTTCACCTGTTAAGCATGTTTGACATCACCTGTTTATGTCATATTTATGACAACCGGACAAATTCCTTTTTCATGGATTGGTTCCGATGCACTGATCATTTCATATTACTTACTAAATATATCATTCTTTCCCCTGTTTTCTTACTCTCTGTTTAATATGCACGGTGGTTAGACGGAGACGGTCCATATTCTGCGTAAATGGGTATTATGAAACGGAGACAGTGTTCCTGGCACTTACTGGATGCAATTGCTCCACCCTACATTTTATTGCACTTTAGCTGTAAACTCAACTACAGGAAAGTGGAATCAGGTTTTTTTTCTTCTACGTAATCACTGTATGGTTTAAAGTATCAGTCCTCCTGAGTTCCAAATAAAGACTTCATCGGAGATTTTTCCATCTAAATTGTTAGTGATTGCTGTAATTACAGTACACGTTGTTCAACCAATCTTTTATTGGAAGTAACTCAGTTCCATATGTACTACGGAATTGATATTGAGGGTTTTATCTTTCAAGCAAACCTTAGGTTAACAATACACGTCTGTATACTGGTAACTCTGTGAATCACCAAAAGTACATATGTGACTGAGTAATATTTATTTAGTAGAACCAATAATGCAGTGCATACCTTGCGTTAAAGAACTAAATCAGTGCATTTTTTAATACAAATTTGTGTACGTTATAATTTACTACCACTGTAAATTATATGTTCTTTTATGCAGAACTGGAGGTGCCAATTTGTACCTGTTTTACTGAAATGGTAGGTAGGCTATATGATGCAAACATTAGATACAGACAGTTCCATTGATCATCCTAGATGAAAAAACAGATTCACGGTTCCACCAATCTTCTTCTTTTCAGAACCTAAAACCGTATTCCATCTCAGGTACGTACCATAACTTTGGACTGTATAATTTTTTATATTGGAAGAGCCTTTCATGCTTCAGAATTGAAGTACTGTAGTTTTTTTTATGTGACTTCCATGTAATAATAGTAATATACAAATTTGACAAGAGTTACCAATTTATTAGTCGAAATGTTGCTTCTAACCATTAAGGTGAATATGTCACAACTGAAACTAAAACAAATATTCACAGTTACCTTATTTTTCATAAATACATTAACTGAACCTAACAGTTATTGAATTATGTTTTGAAAACTTTAATGTCCAGCTTTCCATATTTTTTTAACTTCAAATGACCACTATAATCCTTTATTAGTTGGTAATTGTAAAAGATTAATATTTGTAAACACAAATCTATCCACGTAGATTACTTAAAAACCTAGTAATTATACGACTTATTTATTTCCGTATAAGATGTAAGCATTATTTACTTAGAAAACTATAAAATTTCCAGTTGAAAAGGTACTCAATACAAATAGGTAAATACAAATTTACGGTTCATCAACTGTAGTTACATATAACTACATATGCATATTTCTGTATGCTCACTAATTATTTACATTTATTTTACATCATCATGCACATACTACCTTATTTTTATCTTCACCTACCATCAACTGCATTACCCGTTTTTCCTGTGTGAACGTACTAACCCCCTGCCGTTTCACATGTTCCTCTCTCATCATTACATACAGAATTAAAAAATATAACCGACTTCAAATATGGTGTGTAGGCAGTACAGCTGTAATCCACACACGAACTCCATATATTTCACATACAGACAACGGTTATGACCAACTACTAAAGTGTTCAACTGCACGTAATTTGTTCACCGTTGTAACTGTCTATTAGATACAGTTATTTTCCCAAAGTCAACCGGTCAAACCCATTCCCTTACGTAACTACATCAACCACGCCCGGAAATAAACCAACTTCTGTACACATTCTGAGAATATGGATTTTCAAAACTGTGCAGCAGTTATACTCTACTGTTTCCAAGTACAAATAACTCAGCATTTTCATTTGTTATCCACCCAAGGCCTCAACAAATTTTACTCTACCACTGTACGGTATACTCCTCGGGAACTTCCCTCTCCATTAACAAAATAAAATTCCTTGCCTCACTAAACCTTCTATGCCACATACCCCACTGCAAATATCATATTTCTACCAGTTCTACTACTATTCTGTTTGCCACTGTTGTTAACCATTTTTACATTTCTGTCAACAGCTATCAGAATGGCGAACCAATATCAACTACTGTCTGAGTTGCAAGTAGGTCCTAACTGGGATCGCATACACATATGACTGTCTAGGATGTGGAATTCAATCTCCAAAGCCGCAGAAGAGATTTACTCGACAAATCTTCATCTTCTTGACGTAAAGGTGAGTCGTAAACCCACTTACTATGTGGACATTTTATTTACCACTTACTTTCATGCTGCAAGTGGATCACACATGACTATACCGTAGGGCAACCAAAAGCATGCTGTCGTGCCAAAGAGTTTGGTCGACAAATACTCACAGACGTTTGAAGAACAATGTTTATACGAGATTGAAGCGTTCAACGTCTACCCTTCGCAGAATACGTACCTTCCAATAAAAGAGGAGTTGATGATCCTCTTTCGTAATGACACCAAAGTCAAACGGCTGCCACCAACACTGCACAATATTCCTTGATACAAATTTGGTTTTGTCGACAATGAAACTCTTGCTCAACGCATAGATAAGGTGGCTCAACTTACAGGTGCACTCATTTTTCCTATTACTACATGCCGTATACTATCATTTTACCGTTTCCACTACCACTTCTACTCATATTTGTTTGACATTCCTCCTTTTCCCTTCTTCCTACCAGATGTTGTTGGGGTACTGCGAAGTATTTCAGATGTCGTCCAACTGACAACAAGGACCAGATGTCAAACATCTAAAACAGAGATCATTGTTTACAGTGGAAGGTTTACCATTTATCACTGCGTCACATTTATGTCTACATTTATGCTCACTAACACTCTCCATTTTAAATTTTACACAGTTTAAAAAATACATCTATTACTTTATGGGCTGACTAAACTGATCTCATAGACATGACTGCTATTGAATCAGAAAAAAAACCACCATCAGTGATATTCACTTCTATGGTAGTCAAACTATTCAAAGGTATACTGTCGTTACTCCTTTATATTTCATTATCAAACATCAACCTTATCTCCAAACTAACAACTGTAGGGGAGTTTACATTTTATCCACCAATGCTACAAAAATATACTTTAGCACTGACTGTCCAGAGGTAGCAAAATTACTTTCCGGGTATACGTCCACCTAATTTCTACCGACTATTTGTAACGACCCGCCTTTTTGGACAGTTTAAACCGACGATCAAATACACATGCCGGTTCCAAACCATTCAAAAGGGCAGATGGTTATTGGGGTAAATAAGAAAAGAAAAGAAAGAGAAATAAAGGAAAAGAAACAACACAGAATCTCGCAGCGGAACGATAAAATATAATAGTCAAATAAACAGTTCATGAAGCTGTTTGCTATACTTTGACAATTATTTATACAACATTTATCAGAGTTATACATATACAACAGAACAATTAAATAATGCAGCAGATAGCATGATGCAAGGGTAATAATAGCAATAGCATACCAAATCTTCGTCTTCGTCCTCCAGAATCGATCTTCAAAATCTGAAAAACTCAGGTCTGACCCGAGCGTAATGAAAAGACAAAACACCCGAGTCAGGACTAAAATATCCTCATGTAGGTTAAATCAATCGTATATAAATATGAGTGTAACGGCGTCAGAGATGTTTACGTGGTTTGACATCTCCTATCCAGTGTCAACGTGCGTGCAATAACTCAAGAGATGTTACGGGATTTTCCATCTCTTAAGGATCCGTTAAACTATCTACTATGTAGTAATGTACGCTAAGTAGATAATGTCTATCAGTAATATAAAGTATCAAATAGCATTAAGGCGTTACCATAATCCCCCTTAACACGTTTTTATAATGCCATAGTCTATACAGCACCGTAAGCCCCACCGTAAACTGGTGGTTATCAGAGGGTACCCCATAGGTATAACACAAAACATAACGTAGTGGTCGCGAATAGAATAATCAGTATGACAAGGTACATGAGGCAATACCAACTAGGATACTAGTAGTTGCGTGATCCGGACTGATGTTGGGCATAGCCAGCAGCTACCCCAACACCGCGAAACAACACTCCTAAATCAAGGGGTGCACCCAAATCGCATCACAAATGTAATAGAAATGGTATCGAAGAAGCGTGTCCGCTAGAGGTGGCGAACCTCAATGGCCCAGCGCGGCTCCTGTTTAAGTCATGTCAGGGGTCATCCAATATCGTTCTCTTTCTTCACTCAACGCGTTCACCAAACCATCCACTTTATTCTGGATCAACACTCCACGTATAATAGTTATTAAAGTGGTTTTCGGTATCGACAGAGAGTATGTCCATATCTGATCCCGGTCTCTTTAATAACTACGTATTATTACACCGTTGGCTCTTTTATATTTCAAATCGATTCATAATTGATATCAAAACATCATATTCGCTTCAAAAAAAAACAAATCCATTTCAAATATCATTGTATCTTTTCAAATGTAAGATTCCGTTTCAAAAATTAATTTTCGCATCAATATCTCATTTCGATTTAAAAATCATTTCGAATTTCTATTTAGGCTGCAACTTCCTTTAAACCAATTCGTCTTTATCTTCAAGATTTAAGTATAAACATTTCACCTTATTGACCAACTTAGAATTTTTAGAAAATAATTTTTAGTAGTTTAAAAGTAGTTTAAATAATTAAAACTAGTTAAAAATACTTAAAGTCTTAAAACGGATTTGAAATAGATAAATTAGTTTAAAATAATTTAAATTGGGTTAAGTAGATTTAAATAGATTAAAATAGTTTAAGTATTCAAAATGGTTTATATAACAGAGTAATTTGGAAAATAAATTAAAACAGCTTCAAACCCAATCCATTTCAATTATAACTTCCCAATTCAAATCAATTTCAATTTCCATTCTACCGATTTCAATTTCGATTTCAATTCAATTCAACGTCAACTTTGACTTCAAATTTATTCAATTTTATATTCACTTTCAATTAATTCGATTCCAATTTATATCGATTCGGAGCTTGATTTTTTTTTTCAAGATATCAATTTATAACACTTAACAACATTATCTTTCAATATTCAAATTTAAAACCAATTACAAATATGATTCAATTTCAAGCTCAATTTCAAAATATCTTTTTATATCACTTTTACTTAGTAATACTTAAAGCTCGAAATAATGTTCAATCTTTAAAACAATAAATTTTCGAAATTCAATCATATCCAAATTTTAAATTTCAAAGTCTCAACTTAAATTATTTAACAATTTCTTTTAACCAAAATTTATTTCAACATTCCAAACTCAATTTTTTAATAAATTCGATTTCTATAAATTGATTTCTATTTATAACTTTTAAATCAAAACATTCAATTAAATTTCAAATCGACGATTTCAAAATTTTTAATTTAGCCAATTCGGTGTCCGTATATAATTTTCTATCCTATGGCCAAGTAATTATTTATTTCAATTAAATGTCAGGGATGAATATATATCACTTAAATTAAATCACAGTATCATATGTATGCATAACAGGTTATATATAAGCAGATAAACATCCAAACATTTAACTATCAACCAATAACATCCATCGACATACATCATCCAATAGGCAATACAATTCATGGCAATTTTATAGTTATCAATGTCAGGTAATTAAATCGCAATTCAATTTCAATTTCAATTTAACTGTCAATTTAATTTTCAACGGTTAATTCAGATGACAACCTATATGACAATTAAATTCTATCAAACAACGACAAATAAAATTCATATCACTTCATAATATCAATTTAACTAGCATAAAGATATTTAGTACGTTGTGAGCGTTATAAAACACTCACCTTGATTTTTACGATTTTAAATCAAATCGAACGACGTTCGATTTAATCCAAAATTTTCTCCAACTCCAAACGATTCCAATCCAGTTGCATCGCGTAGTGCTCGACAATACGTTTCCAACGCAAGTCGTTTCGCGCGTTTTCGACCTCGTATGAACAAGATACATTATTTTAAAGATCATATGAATTTAAATAAAATTTATTTACAATCTTCTTCATATTTTTATAACCTTCTCATCTCTGGCCGTTCGTTCCCCCAAGGGCAAATCATAGCCGTGACCCCCTTATTCCTCCTTCCCCAGTTTCATACGCGTGAACAACACCCAAGCCGCCCCTAATTGCTTGAATTAAACTCCTCCAACATCGAGCTATAAGACGATCAGCGAGTGCCAAATCGAAGGCCTCACTCTCCTCTACCTTCGGCCAGGAGCAGGTGGAGCTCGGCCCCCCCTCTATCACGAAAACGCGCGCGACACGGCCACAAACGCGGCTCCATATTCCCTCCAAACGACGACGATAGCCGAGATCCACCGTTGGATAGGTAGACGTTGAGGTGATCTTCGACTTTCCAGTTAGGAGCATCTTCTAAAACTCAATGGATTGATCGATAATTGAAGAGGAAAAGGAATGATTTTCAGCCATTGGAATAATAAGCGGCGGCGGCTGTAGAGAATTAGGTTTTCTTTTTTTTTGTGAATAAAGGGCTATTTATAGGAAACGACGAATATTATTTATCCGGCTTTTCCAAACTCCGAATTTCGCACGGTAACTGACGTTCCTAGGGTTTATCCCGCGTTTCGGACACAATGGAATAGGTTTCGGAAGCTAATTCGATCGTATGCGCGAGTTACGGAAGTAAACGGTCAAGTTTAAATTAAACCGATTTAAACGATTTTCTAGGCGTTTTGGCTTGCCTCGGACAAACGGTAAATCTGATTGACACGAAATTTAAAATCTTACAATAATATCACATTACGGATCCGATGAAACTGGTTTCATCGAAATCCGAGACCGTTTGGAAAATGACTATTTTAACTCGCCAAATTAATATTAAAATAATTTCAACGCGTTTCGAGCTGCCACGGTCAAACGACAACCCCGATTGCTACGAAAATTGAAATCCGATAATAACTAACTATTACGGATCCAATGGAACAAGTTTTGTCCAATTCTGAGACTGTTCAAAATTTGGCTATTTTCCAGTTGATAAATAAATATTAAAATATTCGATTTTCACAAATTTACTTTTAATTCAGTTTTAAAAGTTCTACAACATCATTCTAACTTTAATATGATAAAATAAAATTTTTACGAATCATTTCTTAATCATATTAAACCCGTTATTCAATTATTCAATAATTCCAATTTTAAAATCTTATTAACTCTATTATAATCCCAATATAACTTACATTCACTTTGAAAACCAATTTGAATCATATTAAATCGAATTTCAATTATTCACTCTATTTTCATATATTAAATTTCCATATCAAATTAATCGTATCAAATTCGGAATTTAATTATTCAAACATTTGTAATATTAAATTTAAACAAATTTGGTTATTCTTAAATCACTGTCTTTTGAAATATTCAAATGAACTTATAAAATTTAACAAATTCAAATTATAGAACAACCATTTCATTAAAACAGTTATTCAATTTCTGTTATTCAATCAATTCAATAAATTCCAAATATTAAATTTAAACAATTTAATTTTTCAATATTTGACGGATTTCAATATTGGATTTTTAAATAAGATTTCATTATCAGTCGATTTACTATATTACATCCAATGAATTCCACATTATTATTTAACTACAGTTAGAGATAATGCACTCAACTAATATATAAACTTTCATTTCAATTGCAATTGGTTTACAAATTCAATTCGACTAACAAAATGAATAGGTAACTTAAATACTTATCGCCGTTAACTTTTAATTACTTATAAGTTTATTATTTACAAACCCGTGTCACAATTACCTATACAATACAAATTCATTCAATTACCTTTGACTACACCTTATTTCAATTGATTTGGGATTTCATTCAACTCATAAATAATTAACTTAGATAAATTTTGTTGCATTTCATTCTAGTTATTATTATTCCAAACGACTTATAATTTTTTTTCTAACACTAAAATCACGAAAACTTATTAAATTAGCTATTTTAATTATCGAAAATTTACGGGTCGTTGCACTCTCCCCCACTCAAAACTTTTCGTCCCCGAAAAGGAAAAAGGAACTAAGTAAAGAATTCAACATTTGATATATTTTATTCAAAATTATCCACTTATAAACAATGAAATTCCATTTATAAAGTCATAACTACGCTTCCACTAAGTTACTCCAAACGGCTTCCTAACTTTAAAAGTTAGTAATCCAAAACAAGTTATAAAAATTTTAAAACTTGAAAAATTTTCTAACACCCGGATTTTACGGAAAATTTCGGCAGAGTCTCCTTTGCGCGGCTCGATCGGAAAACAAATGACAGTATATATATCACACATATACATCTCATCAAGTGATGAGGCATCCCGAAGGGAAAAAGTGTAAAAGTACGGTATGTAATCCGAGATATGTACCTTATATATTGTTAGCGAACATATACGGCTAATATAGCGCGAAAGCGAGCTCCAAATGCGAAGCAAGCGCAATCCGCACCTACTAAACACTTAATAACTAAGTTAGAACCATGCATATAAAGATAGATCGATATACTTAGCCTACACAACATATATATAACATATTTAGCTTCAAAACTGAGATTCCAATTTCAGGACAGCAAACAAATCTTAGTTTTAGGACACCTAAACGATAAAATTCGGCAACAGAATCTAAATAAAAGTTGTTGCATTCCTTTCAGGATTTCCGGAATGTCCAAAATCATCGAATTCGGACCATACGTTCAAAAATTATGGTCGTTTTACTTAAAGGATACGCCTCAGCCTGGGCAATGAATTGCGCAGGTCAGCGACGTTAACCCGCGTTTTCGACCTTCTAAACGACATCAAAACACAAATCACTTAAAACAAAAGTTTTAGATTAAGTTCTTAGCTTTCCAGAAAGTGTAAGATCATCAAAATCTGATAAACCAGTCAAAAGATATGGCGAAAATACTAAGGGTGTATACTACTGATTTTACTTATTTTTACACAGGACAGCGAGTAACATTCAAGTTTTTAACCTAGTAGACGAAGGAATTTTCTCAAGTTATCTAAACAAAAGTTGTGCTATAGTTTCAAAGCTTTTCGAAAAGTCTAAGATCGTCGAATTCCGTTCAGCCATTTAAAAGTTATGGTTGTTTTAGTTTCAGCATATATTGGACAATTTTGGATTTTTCCCAAAAATTTGCTTTTATTATTTCAAAGTGCAAACCATCAAAACTTCAAATTTTCTAAAGAACAATCATAAACACAAAGTCATTTATTTTCTTTTTCATCCATGCAATAGGTTAACATTCAATTTGTTTCCGATTTATTCAATTATATTTAATTTCACTTTGCTTCAAATTTGAATTTAATTATTTTAAAATTTTATTCCGTTTATTCAATTCCATTAACACTAATGAATTCTACTTAATCAATTATCATCCATCTAACAACCAATGCATATCAAACATTAACATCCATCCAAAATTTACACTAAATCAATTATACATTTCCAAGCAAATTTTAATTTCATGCACTTCCAAGTTTATTGACATTTAGTTATATTCAAATTTAATTAGTTTCCATTTACCAATTTTATATTTCATTAATTTTAAATTTTATTCATTCACTTATATATATTATTCATTTTACAGCTTAAATTTCTTTTATATTTACAACTATCAAAAGATCTTCACATTTTATTATTCACTCTCACACTGGTATATTATTTCTCTACTTATCCTTATTAGCATTTTAAACCCTTTAAGTATTTGGTAAGTTATAGTTATGCAAATAGAATGTAGTTAAACAACATACAACTTCTTTTTATTTAAAGTCGAATTTTCAATTAATTAATTCTTAAGTCATTACTTAAATTTCACTATAATTTAATTTCACATTTACATTCACATATAGTATTTCCATTTTATATTAACATAATTGTTAATCACCTTTAAATGTTAATTTAAATTCCAATTATTTACTAACAATTTTATTTATATTTGCAAACCATTAATTAAATGCATATTTCATTATTCAAACCTATACTTGTATATTATCCAATTAACAATTCATATAACATTTTTAAACTTCTTAAATATTTTGGTAAGTTATATCTATGCTATAGAATGAAATTTAATACTATGCGAGTTTTACAGTTTCAATTTTATTTTAAGTTCATAATTTCCTAATTCTAAGGATTTCTACTTCAATTGATATTTTCACTTAGCTCTTAGGTTCATTTCTCATTTCACAATTCAGAAGTTCCTTGATGATTCAAGTCTAAATTCATTTCAATCATTTAAAAAAAAATCATTAACTATTAAAGGACTTAAGAATTCCAATCCTGGTTTCATTTCAAATCAAGTTTTGAAAAAATAATATATACTTATATAATTTATATATCAAATCATACTATAGAGAATACAAAATAAAATAAAATTTGAATCAAAAAAAGGTTTAGACAAGCTATTAAGTGGTCTTCCCCACTCGGACTCTCGAAAATAAACGCCGATGATGTGTGCACTCATCACCGAAATCATTTTCTAGCGTCAAGAGAAGGGAATATAACACTTAACATTAAAAAAAACCCTTCGAAAACAATTTCAACTCAATTATACTATCATATAATACTCATATTATATTTTTCAAATTCTTGTATGTCAATTTCAAACACCGGAATTTAAATTCCCAAATCCAAGTTAAAATTCATTTATATTCATTATCAATTGTGTTTACAAGATTTCATTTTCCTAAATCCATTATTATTTAATCAATTTTTGTAAATATTGACTGATCAAACAATAACGATAATAATAAAATATTATCATCTCCTAACAATCAATTCAATCAAAATGAATAAATATTCAAATAATTCTTTTATATAAATATATTCCAAAACGATATTGTGTTGGTTTGTCCTATTCGAGTGTTTAGAAATTCCTATCGACGCCTTGGCATCCCAAGTATCGACCAGAATTCATAAATACTCAACGGAACAAAGTTAACACAATATAAAACCATTTTATATCAAATAACAAGTACGCTCTCTCATATACACCCAACTCATTCATATAGTTTACCTCTATTTCAATGAGTTATTCCCCACTAGAGCCAAGGTTTATTGCTAAACCAAAGCTCTGATACCAACTGTAACGACCCGCCTTTTTGGACAGTTTAAACCGACGATCAAATACACATGCCGATTCCAAACCATTCAAAAGGGCAGATGGTTATTGGGGTAAATAAGAAAAGAAAAGAAAGAGAAATAAAGGAAAAGAAACAACAAAGAATCTCGCAGCGGAACGATAAAATATAATAGTCAAATAAACAGTTCATGAAGCTGTTTACTATACTTTGACAATTATTTATACAACATTTATCAGAGTTATACATATACAACAGAACAATTAAATAATGCAGCAGATAGCATGATGCAAGGGTAATAATAGCAATAGTATACCAAATCTTCGTCTTCGTCCTCCAGAATCGATCTTCAAAATATGAAAAACTCAGGTCTGACCCGAGTGTAATGAAAAGACAAAACACCCGAGTCAGGACTAAAATATCCTCATGTAGGTTAAATCAATCGTATATAAATATGAGTGTAACGGCGTCAGAGATGTTTACGGGGTTTGACATCTCCTATCCAGTGTCAACGTGCGTGCAATAACTCAAGAGATGTTACGGGATTTTCCATCTCTTAAGGATCCGTTAAACTATCTACTATGTAGGAATGTACGCTAAGTAGATAATGTCTATCAGTAATATAAAGTATCAAAATAGCGTTAAGGCGTTACCATAATCCCCCTTAACACGTTTTTATAATGCCATAGTCTATACAGCACCGTAAGCCTCACCGTAAACTGGTGGTTATCAGAGGGTACCCCATAGGTATAACACAAAACATAACGTAGTGGTCGCGAATAGGATAATCAGTATGACAAGGTACATGAGGCAATACCAACTAGGATACTAGTAGTTGCGTGATCCGAACTGATGTTGGGCATAGCCAGCAGCTACCCCAACACCGCGAAACAACACTCCCAAATCAAGGGGTGCTCCCAAATCGCATCACAAATGTAATAGAAATGGTATCGAAGAAGCGTGTCCGCTAGAGGTGGCGAACCTCAATGGCTCGGCACGGCTACTGTTTAAGTCATGTCAGGGGTCATCCAATATCATTCTCTTTCTTCAGTCAACGCGTTCACCAAACCATCCACTTCATTCTGGATCAACACTCCGCGTATAATAGTTATTAAAGTGGTTTTCGGTATCGACAGAGAGTATGTCCATATCCGATCCCGGTCTCTTTAATAACTACGTATTATTACACCGTTGGCTCTTTTATATTTCAAATCGATTCATAATTGATATCAAAATATCATATTCGCTTCAAAAAAAACAAATCCATTTCAAATATCATCGTATCTTTTCAAATGTAAGATTCCGTTTCAAAAATTAATTTTCGCATCAATATCTCATTTCGATTTAAAAATCATTTCGAATTTCTATTTAGGCTGCAACTTCCTTTAAACCAATTCGTCTTTATCTTCAAGATTTAAGTATAAACATTTCACCTTATTGACCAGCTTAGAATTTTTAGAAAATAATTTTTAGTAGTTTAAAAGTAGTTTAAATAATTGAAACTAGTTAAAAATACTTAAAGTCTTAAAACGGATTTGAAATAGATAAATTAGTTTAAAATAATTTAAATTGGGTTAAGTAGATTTAAATAGATTAAAATAGTTTAAGAATTCAAAATGGTTTATATAACAGTAATTTGGAAAACAAATTAAAACAGCTTCAAAACCAATCCATTTCAATTATAACTTCCCAATTCAAATCAATTTCAATTTCCATTCTACTGATTTCAATTTCGATTTCAATTCAATTCAACGTCAACTTTGACTTCAAATTTATTCAATTTTATATTCACTTTCAATTAATTCAATTACAATTTATATCGATTCGGAGCTTGATTTTTTTTTCAAGATATCAATTTATAACACTTAACAACATTATTTTCAATATTCAAATTTAAAACCAATTACAAATATGATTCAATTTCTAGCTCAATTTCAAAATATCTTTTTATATCGCTTTTACTTAGTAATACTTAAAGCTCGAAATAATGTTCAATCTTTAAAACAATAAATTTTCGAAATTCAATCATATCCAAATTTTAAATTTCAAAGTCTCAACTTAAATTATTTATTTATAACTTTTAAATCAAAACATTCAATTAAATTTCAAATCGACGATTTCAAAATTTTTAATTTAGCCAATTCGGTGTCCGTATATAATTTTCTATCCTATGGCCAAGTAATTATTTATTTCAATTAAATGTCAGGGATGAATATATATATCACTTAAATTAAATCACAGTATCATATGTATGCATAACAGATTATATATAAGCAGATAAACATCCAAACATTTAACTATCAACCAATAACATCCATCGACATACATCATCCAATAGGCAATACAATTCATGGCAATTTCATAGTTATCAATGTCAGGTAATTAAATCGCAATTCAATTTCAATTTCAATTTAACTGTCAATTTAATTTTCAACGGTTAATTCAAATGACAACCTATATGACAATTAAATTCTATCAAACAACGGCAAATAAAAGTCATATCACTTCATAATATCAATTTAACTAGCATAAAGAATTTAGTACGTTGTGAGCGTTATAAAACACTCACCTTGATTTTTACGATTTTAAATCAAATCGAACGACGTTCGATTTAATCCAAAATTTTCTCCAGCTCCAAATGATTCCAATCCATTTGCATTGCGTAGTGCTCGACAATACGTTTCCAACGCAAGTCGTTTCGCGCGTTTTCGACCTCGTATGAACAAGATACATTATTTAAAGATCGTATGAATTTAAATAAAATTTATTTACAATCTTCTTCATATTTTTATAACCTTCTCATCTCTGGCCGTTCGTTCCCCCAAGGGCAAATCATAGCCGTGACCCCCTTCTTCCTCCTTCCCCAGTTTCATACGCGTAAACAACACCCAAGCCGCCCCTAATTGCTTGAATTAAACTCTTCCAACATCGAGCTATAAGACGATCAGCGAGCGCCAAATCGAAGGCCTCACTCTCCTCTACCTTCGGCCAGGAGCAGGTGGAGCTCGCCTCCCCCCCCTCTATCACGAAAACGCGCGCGACACGGCCACAAACGCGGCTCCATATTCCCTCCAAACGACGACGATAGCCGAGATTCACCGTTGGATAGGTAGACGTTGAGGTGATCTTCGACTTTCCAGTTGGGAGCATCTTCTAACACTCAATGGATTGATCGATAATTGAAGAGGAAAAGGAATGATTTTCGGCCATTGGAATAATAAGCGGCGGCGGCTGTAGAGAATTAGGTTTTCTCTTTTTTTTTGTGAATAAAGGGCTATTTATAGGAAACGACGAATATTATTTATCCGGCTTTTCCAAACTCCGAATTTCGCGTGGTAACTGACGTTCCTAGGGTTTATCCCGCATTTCGGACACAATGGAATAGGTTTCGGAAGCTAATTCGATCGTATGCGCGAGTTACGGAAGTAAACGGTCAGGTTTAAATTAAATTGATTTAAACAATTTTCTAGGCGTTTTGGCTTGCCTCGGACAAACGGTAAATCCGATTGACACGAAATTCAAAATCTTACAATAATATCACATTACGGATCCGATGAAACTGGTTTCATCGAAATCCAAGACCGTTTGAAAAATGACTATTTTAACTCGCCAAATTAATATTAAAATAATTTCAACGCGTTTCGAGCTGCCACGGTCAAACGACAGCTCCGATTGCTACGAAAATTGGAATCCGATAATAACTAGCTATTACGGATCCAATGGAACTAGTTTCGTCCAATTCTGAGACTGTTCAAAATTTGGCTATTTTCCAGTTGATAAATAAATATTAAAATATTCAATTTTCACAAATTTACTTTTAATTCGGTTTTAAAAGTTCTACAACATCATTCTAACTTTAATATGATAAAATAAAAATTTTACGAATCATTTCTCAATCATATTAAACCCGTTATTCAATTATCCAATAATTCCAATTTTAAAATCTTATTAACTCTATTATAATCCCAATATAACTTACATTCACTTTGAAAACCAATTTGAATCATATTAAATCGAATTTCAATTATTCACTCTATTTTCATATATTAAATTTCCATATCAAATTAATCGTATCAAATTCGGAATTTAATTATTCGAACATTTGTAATATTAAATTTAAACAAATTTGGTTATTCTTAAATCACTATCTTTTGAAATATTCAAACGAACTTATAAAATTTAACAAATTCAAATTATAGAACAACCATTTCATTAAAACAGTTATTCAATTCCCGTTATTCAATCAATTCAATAAATTCCACATATTAAATTTAAACAATTTAATTTTTCAATATTTGACGGATTTCAATATTGGATTTTTAAATAAGATTTCATTATCAGTCGATTTACTATATTACATCCAATGAATTCCACATTATTATTTAACTACAGTTAGAGATAATGCACTCAACTAATATATAAACTTTCATTTCAATTGCAATTGGTTTACAAATTCAATTCGACTAACAAAATGAATAGGTAACTTAAATACTTATCGCCGTTAACTTTTAATTATTTATAAATTTATTATTTACAAACACGTGTCACAATTACCTATACAATACAAATTCATTCAATTACCTTTGACTACACCTTATTTCAATTAATTTGGGATTTCATTCAATTCATAAATAATTAACTTAGATAAATTTTGTTGCATTTCATTCTAGTTATTATTATTCCAAACGACTTATAATTTTTTTCTAACACTAAAATCACGAAAACTTATTAAATTAGCTATTTTAATTATCGAAAATTTACGGGTCGTTGCATTATTGGTGATGTGTACATTTCATCCACAACCTTATTGCTACTATATTACATTTCGGTGTCATCGACAGTGAAGGCAGTGCCGTTACAACAATTGAGCATCACAGCCTACATCTTCAACTACTTATGACCCAGAAATTAAAAGTACCATAGCTAGTTAGACGACATACGATCTAATAACTGCCACGTATGTCAATATCTTTTAACTCAATCACTATGTTACCTTTACCTTCTGATTATCATTTTTCAATTTCTCATTCCTTTGCAGTCAAAGAAGTATGTCGTAAACGCAACCTTGATGAGGATTAACACATCATCAACATGGAATTATCTTTCCTGTCCCATTTGTAGGAAGACGGTGACAAAGGAAGCAACCGGTTTTAGCTGCTCAAAATACAATAACAATATTACCCATCCAGTTAACAGGTCTGCATAAGTAAGTTTACCATTCCCTTCCAACTCCCCTACATTACGTTATACCCTCATAGGTATAGGATTTCTATGGAAGTTTTTGACCATACCGGTACTGCGACTGCTTTTGACAAAGATGCTGCCTACCTCCTCAAAAGGAGCGTCGATGAGATGATGAATATATCCAAAACGGTACACATCTTATACCCACACTATTTTCTCATTTTACATTACTAACTTCAAACTGTCTAACCTTAGCACGCAACTGTTGTCCCACTCCTTCCTCCACTACCTCACCCGGCCTAACAGTACTGTTTCTTTTTCTTCAGACCAACGGTGATGAACTGATTGATAAACTGTTCACCAGCTTGATGGGTACGGAAGCTCGGTTTGAATTCAAACCGTCAAAGTACGACATAATGAATTATGGAAAATCGCTCACTGTTAGCAGAGTTTCACATATTCACCACCCTAACAACCCTCTTCCTGATCGACCTGACCCGCTGGAACTAAGGGATCGAAAAGAAGGTGATGGTACACAGCTAACTGCTGAATCCAGCACAGTCACAAAAATTGGTATGACTCTCTCTCTCAAAGCTCTGTCCATTATTCTAACGATATCTGACATACATTTTACATACGAACACCCTGCTTTTCTTCGTCAGGTGTGACAAACGCAGAAAATATTAAAGTAAAACAGGTCTGTATTTCAGCCCACACTCCACCCTTATTTCCACATAACACAAAACCTGACTAGTATATATACTACCCATAACTGTGGGAGACTAACGACTGTTTACACGACGACAGCATAACCGAACACACCGTTGGACGAGAGAATGAACCTACCTGTCACAAGCTGCCTAATGGTAAGCAGAAAAAACGTGGACGACAGAGTGGAAGTAAGAGGAAGAAGTAGGCAGCCATGAGGGCAATTGCATGACGAACCATAGTACGTCCGCAACACCATCCTACCCTTGTCCTCCCCAGTTCTAAATTCTGTGTTACGTCTGCAACTGTCCAACTTTATTTACTCCTCTACCAACTTATGCCTTCGACTACACACGAGAAAGCTGGCTCTATTTACTTACTGTATATGTTTATGTTAGGTTAAAGATGTGTACTACCGTTTGTACCCCTGTATTTTCAAACAGTGTAATGAATGACAGTTATTAATACAGTCCAATTATGCTTCCTGTACATCCACTTCACTTTACTATAACCACTGCTAATATGAACATTCTGCAATAGTACAAACACTGTTAGTATAAACGTTTCTTTCAGCTTTTCTTTCTTTCGCCGGTTCATATATATTTCGTACATACTTCACTGCAATATGGTTTGGTCAGTACAAACTTTTTCACAAATCTATTTTTCACTCTTTTGCGTCTAATTTATGTACTAAGATTCGATGAATCCTGTAAGTACCCATAACATACATAATATATTCACTCACTATGATGTACATAAAGTAGATGGTGACAAGGTCCAGAATATATGGGTGCTTGCTACAACTCCGTACTATAAATTCTCAAAGAAGGGATATCACTGTGCTAAACAAATTATACTGTAAATGAATTGTCAACTCAATGTCATGCAAGAATCTAACTGCAGTATGAGCTACAAATTTGGTACACCATTGTTACATGCATCACTTGCTACAAACAACTATCGTATTGCTACAGCGAACTATGCTTCCCTTTTTAAATAAATATGCTTCTAACTTACTGCATTGCAAAACAATGTTAAACAATTAAAAAAGGCGTACTACAGTTATTCCCCTTTCTTTCTGTATTCATGCAAATTTCTTTTTGTTGTTACCATATGATTTTTTTCCTATTACAGTATGGATATATTATGACTGAACCAGGGACATATGAGTAAGGATCCACACTCCAACCATGTATAAATGTAGAAAAATCGATTAAAACAATTTACTTTTAAATTTTTATTTAATTTTAAAAGTGAACAAATTGACATATATTACTCTATTTAAGAATTTAACACATAAAACTAACTTCCTCACATGGGCCAACATAGAAACTGTTAAATAGTGCAGAACACAGTCTGCTTTACCTATTTAATTTTTTTATTCAACATTGTGTTTGCTGTGGAAGTTAACCTAATATGGATATGGTTAGTGACCAATGGCTAGATAGATGGTCAATTCCACTTTCTGAAATAACTACACCCACTTCACATAATTAAAACCATACCTACAACACGTCTTTTCGATTACAGCCTACAAGTGCAGTAATTATGTACTTTACCACTATACATAGCCGGGTGCTCAATTTACACTCACATTTTATGTCCCTTTTAGCTTAATATACAAATACAACCAAATGTCCTGTTAGTTTTCAGAAAATCAACTGCAATTGACTAACATGCACTGTGTGCTCTCTTAGAACAATGAAGATGACCTGGTTGGTAAACTCTTCAACAGCTTAATAGGTTTACAGGCTCATTTATAATTTAGACCTACTAACTATGACATGATCAATCGTGGAAAAACATTGACTATGAGTAGAATTTCAAATATGCATCAACCCTATGTGACATTAACTCAATGACCTAAGACAACGGAAGGGGACGAAGTTGAAGCTACAGTACTAACTGTAGAGTCAAGCACAGGTAGGATAATGAGTAGAAATCTCAATCACGGTAAATGCATTACTATGTCACGTGGATTATAATTTATTATAACTGACGATGATGTTCATACTTTACTCAGATTTGGAGCTTAAAGGGAAGTATAAAGTTGAGCAGGTTTCTACATCAAAATACACTCAAAACTGTATACTAATTATCAACGTAACTAATAGACGTATAAAACTACAATTGTGTAGGAAACCGACGAATTTTTGCGTAAAAAATCTAAAAATGATGACACCATTGGACCAGAAGTACAGCTCACTGTGGCATAGTGATTGGGGTAATGATCTAATTAAGACCCCGTCTGATAACCTATATACAAATGGACTAATATCTTAATCTAATTTTCAGGCTGATGCAAAAAATGTTGCTGGTAAGCAAAAGATCTGTGGAAGAACTTCAGAGAAGAAAATAAAGAAGTAGGCCATGAAATGGTTCACCGCATTGTCAAACAACTTCTGGCAGCAACATCTTCAGACTGCCCTGTGTTGTTCCTGTTTTTTTGTACATTCTATGATTTACTTAGTTTTTGCTTTGTTCTCTGAAAAGAAAAGGCTACTTGCTTTCTGTACTTTGATTTTTGTTCAAAAAATCCTGTATGTTGGTTTTTGTACCATCCTTTGTCCACGTAGCTTTCACTTTGTAAACATATTACCATGTTACCATTTCAAACTCAATCCATTTGATTCAACTTCCATTTAGTTACAGTTCTATCTGTACATTATTATAGTGAAGCATTTTTCACCTCACCATGTACATCAACTTTATAGACTTTAGCTTCGAATTTAGTTGTCAACCGTCAGTAACTCTTAATTATTAACATATGTTCGTGACATGAATATTACTATTCTATTTTTAAATTATTAACTAAACAAATAAACACTGTGCGAATAGTTCATATACACTGTCCAACTTAAATTTCTGCATTGATTAAAGCTGAGATCCATTTTATGCAATCCTAATAGGTTTAACATAAGTTGACATTACTATCAATTTGTAGTGTGCTAAATTTTTACTTTTTCTTCCCTCTATTTCAAATACCCCTGTGCTATTTAACAGTGAGGTGTGACTATTTAAAGATAACAGCACAAGAGCAGTGAAACGGTCGAAACCCACGGTTGTTTTCAATCTGTAATCTACATTTGTAAACAAGAAGTACTCATACACTGACATAGTACAAAGATATATTACAATGCAACAACCATAGTAGAATAGTTTAATATTTCAAGTTTTCTGTACGACTTTAAATTGTACCATAAGTACTACACTACATTTCTATATTATTTAACTATCTCTATCCACGAGCATTAAATGGCAACGGCTGTCAACATCTACTTTTCATTAACGCAGGAAGTAACCTTCATTGCTTCAACATACTTTCACATACCTAACACATAATAACATAAAACATTGTCCCTGGCATAACAACCAGTATTGAATACGCAATAGAGTACAATGGTAAATATAAGTGATGTAATTGTTGCATACTTGGACAATGAATGATAGATAATGATGCTTATTCTAAACATACCATAATGTTTCCGACACACATATGGAAGTCCAAAAATTTTGTTCAGCCAACGCATTTGATACGAACAACTCTTCAAATACAATCCTTGTAACGACCTAGAATTTATGTCATTTGAAATTCTTATATTTAATTGATTTTAAATATCAACAAGAAAAATTTGTAAGTCGAATAATTTATTTTTCGAATATTTAGATTTAGTTGGATAATTAAATCGATAATTTAATATTTGAAATTACAGAAATAATTGAGAATTGGGTTTAATGTGATTAAAAATGATTTATAAAGATATATTAAATCATATTGGGGTTAGAAAAATGTTTGTGAACTTTTAAAATTGAATTAAAAGTTAATTTGCGAAAATTGAATATTTTAATATTTAATCGACTAGTGAATATAGTCATTTTTCAAACAGTCTCGGATTTCGACGAAACTAGTTTCATCGGATCCGTAATGTTATATTATTGAAATATTTCAAATTTTGTGTCAATCGGATTTACCGTTTGTCCGGGACAAGCCAAAACGCATAGAAATTGGTTTAACCGATTTAATTTAAATTTGATCGTTTATTTCCGTAACTCACACATATGATCGAATTAACCTCTGAAACACGTTCCATTGTGTCCGAAACGCGGGGTAAACCCTAGAAACATCGGTCACCGTGCGAGATTTGGAGTTTGGAAAATTTCGAGTTAATAGTAATTTGAGAATTTTCTATAAAAGCACCCTTAATTTTCACTTTTGCAAACAAAAGAAAACCCTAGGGTTTTAAGCTTCAGCCGCCGCTTCTTCTTATCAATGGCTGAAAAACATTTATCTTCTCCCTCTGATTTCTTCAAGTCCATAGACTTTTACGCGAAGTGTTCAACTACAAAGTCGTAGAGGGTGGTGAGATCTTGCTATCCAATGGTGGAGATTGGAAATGGAGCTACGGATCGACGTGAATATGGGTTGGAACGGCTGAACTTCGTTCACGTTTTCACGGTGATTCGGTCGACTGAGTGCTATGGTGTTGCAGCCGTGGGTAGCTCTAGGCGAGGGCTTCGAAGTGGACACATCTGATCGAGTTAAAACAAGGGGATGGTGTTTGCGGCATTTAGGGTTTTGATGGCGGCATGGGTTCGTTCGAACCTGGTAATGTTGAAACGCGTGATGAAGAGGAAGCAAAAAAAAGTGGCTGAGATTTCTCAAAACAAAATCAAACGGCCAAGATTCAAAGGTGGAAAAATAATAAAAGAAATTGTAAAAGTTAATTTTATTTAATTCGTATAACTTTGTAATGCCATAACTTGTTCATACAATGTCGGATTTTGACGAAACGACTTGCGTTGGCTTCGTTTTGACGAGCACTACGCTATGAAATTGGATTGGAGTTGATTGGAGCTAGTGAAAATTTTGGGTAAAATTAAACGCACGTTTAATTTTATTCGAAATAAAACACTACAACTGTTATCGAAAACTCAAGGTTAGAACTTCTCACTCAATCGAATTGCGTTTCGATTTAAATTTTAAATAGTTAAATTTAAAATTGCTTGATTGTGTGATTGTATGATAGTTATTATCTGTTGTATTGAAATAGACCCTATACGCCGTATATTAAGCGGATGTTATTTATTAAAAACATATACCGCGATAATTCCAATTTGATATGGAATTGGTATTATATATGTACTTGGAGTTGATTTCCCGCATTATATAGCAGATGAGACCATATTGCGCTGTATAATAGCGGATAATATTTTATAAATCTCATATACCGCGATATTCCGTCTTGAAGAGGAATTGGTATTGTGCTAACATCATTGGATGCAGGGAAACGGGTTGGAGGGATCCAACTGGATTCCTCAAACATTTGAATTTGTTTTAATGTTGTGTGTTGATCTATTTATAATCTGCATAATTATCTTTGTGATTGAAATCGTTAAAGACTAAATTTTAGCCGAATATATTTTTGGTATCGTTAAATGCCGAAAATAAATAAAATTTGATTTTTTAAAATTAAGTTGAAAATTCATAATAAAATTTAATTTTTGAATTGATTCATTTTAAATAAATAAACGTTGTAATTTTTATGTTATAAAAATTATGATTTTTTGTGAAATATAACCGAAATGTGATTTTGAAACAAGTAGTTGATTAATTTATAAAATGGGTTAAATTGGGATTTTTGAATTATTATAAATGATTTATATAAAAGATTTATAAAATTGATATTTATAAATTAAAATATTGGAATTATAAAATGAGTTTTTATAAGTATTGAAAATGAAGTATAAATGGATTTCATAAGTGGATGAGATCTATAGATTTATAAATTGTGAAGTTATAAAATGAATAGATTTCGTAAACAAATAAAAGATTTATAAGTAGTTAACTTATAAATTGGATTTTGGCGTGTAAATGAGATATGGATAGAATTTGTTAATAAAGTGATTTTATAAGTTGAAGTTGTTATAAAGTATAAATGGAATTTATAAACGTTGTTTTATAAATCCGAAATCGACTTATTTGATAAGTTAATTATTATAGCTTATTAAGGAAAATATATCCACGATTTTGGGACAGTGGATAATCCTTTAATAAAATATGTAGAAATTGAATTTGGTTAACGAAGTATATTCAAGATTTTAGGCGGTGAATAATATATTAAAGAAATATTTTGGGAAAGTGATATTTTAAATAGAATTAAAACGATTTAAGGATGTTTTAAAATGTATTAAGTATCGAAACCATAGATTTCAACATTCATTGTTGAAATAGACGTTTTCGAGAAATAGAAGGAAATGGTGGACTATAACACTGTTGTTATAGTAAATGATTTCTGAAAGGAAAAGTTTTGTATAGTATTGGGGTTTATATATCTATCTTAATTTTGAATCCCTATACTAGTGGTTTTGGGTTGTCGTAACGATGTTTTACGCAACGTTCGTTTTGACTTAAATAAATGTGTTTAAGAGAAGTTTTCCTTAAAGAATAAAATATATACTTAATTTGGATTTAAGTATATTGAATATTTTCCAAATGTTGAAAATAAATGGATTTGTGAATTACTTATTATTGAATAAGTATGGAAATGTTTTCCAATATGAAGTGAATGTTTTGAGATTATATCTTTTAAAGATAAATTGAAAGTGAATAATTGAAATCGATTTGAAAAATCATATAAAAAGTGAATATTTGGAAATGTAAATTCACAATGGAAATTTATAAGGGAAATTTGTTTTAAAAATAAACATTGATTTATTTTTAAAAGTATGGAATAAATTTACGGATTTGGAACGTAAATTTAATAAATCGGTAAGGATTTATTTGATTGGTTTAAATGAACCATTTTGAAATGAAAGTTGTAAAGGTAAAAATTGATTTGAAATCTTTTTTCAAATGGTTGAAGTATGGAAATTGTATCTTGTAAAGATATTTTTGAAAACAAATAATTTGGGAAATTATTTGAAATCGGGTTATGTTGTGGATATTGATTGATAGTTAAATAACCGACTATCAATATTGACCCTTAAATGGCTATTTGTTGTGAATTGGTTGAAATCGAATGCTACACTTATTTTTAAATTATTGCGCTCGTTATTCGGACTACCCATTCCGAATAGGGATACGACGTAATGGATAACATTGAAGACCGGTGTTGAAGACCGGGTATTTGTGAAAACGATAGGATGACCTATCAATTGTCTCTGCACCGTTAGCTACGGTATAGAGATTTCCTTTGTGATGGGAAATTCGATCGGGATTGTGGATACCCGGATTGCAAGGGCTTCTTTTGAAGTGCCTTCGGTTCTGTTCGAGCCCGGAACAGACTTGTATGGTTACGTGTCTAACATTACATTTTGAGATATAAAGTAGATTTCTTTCAAATACATCTCCGTTGGTGGCGGAGAATTTATTCTCTTAGCTTAACACCCTTCTCTGAGACGTACGAGCTCAGAGGTTATGTAGTTGAAGGTTATCAGCGATATACTTCCAATTTGATAATGTGGCATGCTGGGTGTTGCTGTGTGATGATTATTTATTGATCATTTGTTGATCAAAGCGTGGCTTTGTGAAAAAGCGTAGCTTTGTGGACGAGACTTCGTCAGACCTCACACGCCGGAAATGGTCAAAACAAGAATATGCGGCAAGGTTATGAGGGTCGCGCCCTTTAGGGTATGTCATTTCCTTCTAGAAAAGGGTGGTGTCAGGTATGGAGCCCTGATGCTTAACCTTTGTGGTTGCTCCAATCTCATTTTTCTGTGTGGTTGTTGCTTGGTGATAGAGGGCCCTCGGATAAAGGTCCCAAAGGATCGGGGAGTGGCATACTCGAGAAGTAGTTACCCAGTTACAAAGGTAACCCGGCCTTATGTTGGCAGAGATCCGGTTACGTTCTCGGGACATCCCGCCAGAGGCGATCCCATGAGGCAGTAGGAAGTTCCTTAGCCTGACCATTTGTTGGAAAATCCAAAGAAACAATACGAGCCTTGTACGGTTTTAGTTGTAAAACCTGCCATTTAATATGGTAGCCGTAGTAGGCATACTATAATGGTACCTATGCTAACTAAGATTTATATTCTATTTTCGAAATGCTTTCATCACTATGCACTAATAATAATATCAAAAATGATTTGTTTGCATAGTAAGCACCTTTGACTATCATAAGGAGAAATCTCCTCCAATTCTGCGTTTACATTGTGTGTGTGCGGGGAGGCCTTATGGTAGTTTCGTTTTCCAAAAGCATTGCGGGTATTTTTTTTCACTTCCCTTGTTGTTGTTGTTTTAAAAGATAAATAACTGTTTTGAGTTCTCACACCAGTCCCATGACTGACCTGGAGTTTATTGTTCTCTTCCTAAACTCTGGGTTCCCATAATTTTCCACATGGGTAGTCTAGAGTCAGGTTATCAGGTTATTTGGATTCAGAAGTGCTTTGGAGCTCGGGAGGCAAGCTGGATGGCGAGACGTACCACTTGTATATGATATTATCTTTCCGCTATAAATTCACTTGTAGGGGCATGTTTGTATAACTTTCCATTGTTTTGTTGTGTTGTATATTGTTGTTGTACACTCTGATGATGTGATGTAATGTAATAACTGATATAGTTCTTTGTTTTAAAGATTATTCGTTTATCTATTATATGTTGTTCCACTGCGACTGTGAAATTCTGCTATTGTTTCTGTTCTATTTCCTTACTTCTTCTATCTTTTTCTTCTAACTCTTCTTTTTAACCCTAACAATTCAGTTTTTCGGCATTCGATTATGCGGCATTTGATATAGTGGACGTAAGAATGCCGACCTTTGGAACTGACAAAACCGCGTATGTTACAATCCTTTAGTTATTTCGTACGTAAGTGTAAAAAATTAAATAACTTACTATCATATGACCTCAACTGACAACCTCCACACCAAAGTGTAACAAAAAGTTTTCCAGTTTAATGAAGACCATTTTTTTCCGGTTTTTTCCCTCTTTTTCCCCGCAACATTTCTGCTGCATTCCATGCCTCAAACAATACTACTTTTTGTTGCATCTCCTTTTCATTTTTGTTTCCACATTCAGTTTTCATTTCCTGTACGTACTTTGGCCTACAGACAAAAGGCTACTATCTTCCTTCTCATTTTGGTTAGATTATATTCACTTTACTGTAATAAGCTAAGTTATAATCATTTGTTGTATACGCAAAGTACGACTGCAAAAAGGTCCCAATACTAATGTTCCTTACTTTTTAGGTACGAATAGTAATTAGGGATAGGGAGGCAATAAGGAGAAAGTTTGCACGAACCATTACTGTACGACTATCACCCATTATAGCATTTTGGGTGGATCTTCAAGCTGTTTCCTATTTTGTCATATACTAAACTAATTTATACACTTACCTTGCTTCTGCGATAACATAGCTAATCTGCAGGCTATACTCTTTACTTTATTTGTTTCCTCCAATACGCAGTGTTACATGGCTTTGTACTGACCAAATTTAAAAATTATTTATTAATTTCTCCATGCCTATTTCCATATATATTTCTCTTTCAGACCAAACGTTATTTCTTTTTTGGATGATACGTACTACTTTACGACCCATTAACTTCTGACAATTACTTCTTTCCCTAATAAATTGTTGGTAAACGTAAAATTTACTAACCAATAACCAATAATCTGATTTACCCGATTACAAGTAGATCAGAGCTTGCCGGTTATAGTTAACAGTATTTTTTCAACTAACAGGTTGCATTAATTTGAATAATATGTATAGTGACTGCATCTTGAATTAGTTTTTAATTTGTTCGGATTTATTACTATTACCATGTCTGAAATTTAACAGTGTATTAAGTACATAAATAACAACTACTAATAAAGTTGTTAGTGATCCTTTAAAAAATCCAAAGACATTCACCGTCCGTATTTGAAAAAAAGGGTAAATGGCTGATATTTGGAAAATACGAATATGGATGATGATAAACACACCCTCATTTCAAAATTCCATTTTGGTTTTTTTCATGATTATATTTTGCACTATATGTATGTAGATGCGATAAAAGATATGAACTTATTATCTTATCAAATTAGTACTTAATATTACGACCGGATATTTGAGCACAAAATTAGACACGATTGATCATACAAAATAACTTGATCGTTAGAATTTGTTTTATGCTTTAATGGTGCAAACCAGGGAGCAGTACAACAACATAAATCCACTATGTCACACATTACGCCTATATTTTATGTCTCAACAGATTGTCCCTTTTATATTACTTCCAATTACTGCATATTAAACAGTTTACCTTTTCTTCATTACCATTATGTTCAATACTTTAATCTTATGATCAAAGAGATTGAAAAACAAATACGCTAAAACAAATTTTTTAACACCATGCTTTACCGGTCACTGACTTATATAGTACCCATATAATTTTTTTGTTTGCATTTACAAATAACGATGTCCGATAACCAAAATTTATTTCAGTTGCAGATGCAACTGTCCACATCAAACTACATCCAAATGTATGTGTTGTCAGGCATATCTACTGACGCAATCAAATGCCACTGTATAATCAACGTCTCTCCCTTTTTGTACGAACTACTTCATGATGAAATTCATTTTAAAAATAAAAAAATAATGCTACTTCTCCGCCTTCCCTTACAAAATCTGTCTACCATGGTCAAACAACTAATTTTGACTTTAAAACATTAGCTCAATAATCACGAACCACGACTTATGCATTAGCACATATTTCTACTTCATTTCTTTTACATTTAAACCTTCCTACTACAGAATATTTTAGAATCTATTTACTTCAATTATGGTTTGTTAAGTTTTTCCTTCTCGCTATGTATTACAAAAGATGTAGGGGTTAATAACCAGAACTTCACCTACCCTCCACATACTTCTTTAAAATACAATTGGACTACATACAAATAGAGCTACAGCTACAGTTCAATACCATCACTGCCCGTGTGCGTAGCACGGGCCACGCACTAGTTTTAGTAAATAAAAGCATGTACATGGATATATTGAAGAAGGTAGTAACTAAAATTACCAGTAGCATTATAACATGCTGAAACAAGGACGAATACAATAATTTCTGCTAGATATAACAAAATGCACACGTTCTTAGTTATAATATTTTAGAAGATAGGAAAATCAGATATCAAATCTATTCAAAACCTTGTTATTTTGTAACATATAAAAAACATAAATTGTTGAAACGCTGTTTTTTAAGAAAAATGTCAGTTCTCATTGGTGAATCATTCCAAATCCTCATCTGTCAATGAATAGTAGGCTTTGCTTTCACCTCATTATAACAAGCAAGGATCAAGGTTTATATTTCAAGATTAGGACAATTAAATCATCAAATAAATAAATCCCTTGGTAGATACAAAAATCTAATCTTGTTAAATAATCCCAGAGACTATTCAACAAAATGACATCTTGTGAACTAGATTTTCTAACAAAGAATGTGCTAAAGCAAATTTCATGATGCTAGGTATACTAATATTGCACTTAAACTAAACTCTAATTTCAAGTATTCCTTCAAATCATTGCACTCATTCGTAGCATCTCAAGAATAAGTAATATAACTATGCGCTAATTAGTGTTTCTTCTTAAGTTATAAACATGAAAAAACCTTTAAATTTCTACAAGCTATGAAATGTATTATATATCTTTTTCCCAAGAACCAACAAGTTTAGTCTTATTTTGAGCAAAATATAACATCGGTGTAATAATTATTCCATCTACTGATTAACTACTTTTAGATAGTTCAATTAGAATTATCATTCACTTTTATTGGAACTGTATTATTCATTTGTTTTTACTCATGGCACAATGACCAATGCTGCAGTTTTCCTTTGATACTAACATAGATATCATATGTATAAATGCAAAGTTTTGTTTCTATTCTTTCTAACTCAAAACTAAAGTATCATAAAAGGATCATACAACCATTGTAATATAATTTATCCTCAAATAAAACTAGTAATTATTTTGATAGTATTTGATGAACAATACTAGGAGGGTATATTGGAATAGGATTACTTAGAGGTATGTGATCCTGTCTGCATTTTGCAATTTTTTCCAGTAAAGCTGTTTGATTCATAATTAAAAATACAAATAAAACAAAAGAGAAAGGTCAACTATTTTTCATAGGTCTACAATCAGATACCATATAAATCCAATCTCAACACAAATAATTATTTCGATCTTGTCTGCTAGATGCTGTCAAAAATAACCTATTTTTTATTTCCTTGCACATAATTTTGGTAATCTCCAACATGCAATAAAATAAGAGAAAATCAAACTTTTCAACATTTCTTCTTTGGAATTTTTTATTTCATGAAATCAAAAGATTATTACCTTGCTAAAACGAAGGGAAAGAACCTGTCATTACTCTTCCACTAACGAGCTGTAGGCGATTCTCTGCCACTGACGATTGCAAGGACAACGAGGATGAAGATGCCGATTCTCTTCCACTGACGATTGCAAATGATGAGGATGAAAACGCTGATTCTCTTCCACTAACGGGCTATAAGCAACGAGAATTAGGTCGGAGGAAGATTCTACGATTGAAATTTTAAGTTTTATTTGGATTAAAATTTTAGGAAAGTTTTTTATTCCTATGGATCGAATAGTTGGAAATGAACCGAGGGAAAGAAAAATGTTCGTGTTAAATCTCACAGTGTTAAGGTTAGGAAATTTAGAAAGTTAGCGCTGAAATAATTCATTCTTAGCCCGACAATTAGAAACACAGTTTGCACCTACTAAGAAAGTAAACTTTTCTTGTAGTGTTACCTATAGTTAACCGTTGGTGATTCCTTATACACATAGGTAAATAACAAAATTACCAACGCTTATAAGTGTTGTAAATGTGGTATAGCTGAACCATATCCCATTCAGGATCTTATAGTATAATCATCATATTATTTCATTCAATAATACAAACCCAAATTGATAGCAATAACAAACATGAAACTAAATTTCAAAAATAACATATCATCAAATTTTAAAAAACATCAAATGTACTAATTAGTTCATATCAAATTCTATAAAGTTCATTATGACAACTTAAAATTTCACTACTGTACAATATTTAAAAGCTTACAAACAAAGAATGTGACACTCTGATCAAACAACAAAACCACTATCAATCAACTTGGACAATATATAATGACCAATTTGAGGCGCATCAAAAAGTGGCTCGTATGGATTAAGAACATCCTCCACCCAAAAAACTTTTTCCCCATCTCCAACCTTCCTACTATGATAAATATTTTGTATTCCGAGATGTCCTTTAGCTGCCACTTTCAATTTTCATGACAATAATTGCACCACTTGTCTTTCATCCATAGACGATCCAATAACATCAGTAGATGGAGCAGAACTAGGGTTGTGATGGAACTTGGTATGCAAATCAATATATATTCTTGGTGTCATCGAATTTGTTCCAATCCAACTAACAAGTTTCCTGATACAATGTTGCAAATCAGCTAGAGTCGAATTCATTGTTCTACTTTCTTCATGCATTTGATCAATCTTGTGTTGCATCTCCATTTTCCATCGCTTATCTTCATTTCCTTTGTAATTGATATTGAAGCCTGAGTGAGTTTTACATGCTTTACATTAGATGTAGAACTAATTGCACGACAATAGCTTCCTTTTTTATCATTTCCAAAAACTTCAATAGCAACATCTCTTTGGAAATCTTTTAAACTAATTACTGCTTCATTACCATTAGCACTAGCATATGATTTTTTGTTTTTCTTCTACAGCTTCTATTAAAGCTTGAATATTCAAAATAAATGCTTAATTTAAAAACCAAATGGAAAAAAACACTAGTCCTGCTTAGTTTTGGAACTGAACCCAGCTGCTTAGTTCGGATGAACTGAGCCAGGCTCAGTTTGAACAAAATATTAGCCACATGCAGAATAATGAAGTCCCGGATGTATTCTATGTTATGATATGATACTACAAACGCGATATATTCTAGAAGTACTCAATAATTTAATGTGATAGTAGTCAATAATTTAACGTGATATATTCCAGAAGTACATAATAACGAATATTGGCCGCATGTAGATTTAATGTGATAGTAATAATTTGTCATCAATAATTTAGCCCAAAAATACTCTACCTATGATATATTCCATATGCAGAATAATGAAGCAATAAGTAAAATATAGAAGAATGATATGTTATGATATGATACTATAAACGCAAGGATGTGATGCATAACTATATGTTAATGTATATGTTTATATAGCAAGGAAAAAGAACGCATCCACAATAAAAAAAGGACCCAAACCAACCTTGTAAAAGTAACTTGCATTACGGAAGATGGTAAATGCAAATATATAACACATGCATGGTAAAAATTGAAAGTAAAAACATGTTCATAATCCTAAAACAGAGCCTAACTCGGTTTGGGGGAACGGAGCCAGGCTCTGTTTCTGGCGAGCGGAGCCAGGCTCAGTTTTTGAAACTGAGCCAGGCTCACTTTATGCAAACTAAGCCAAGCTCAGTTTCTGACTGTAACGACCCGCAAATCCATACCCTTTGAGTCAACACTATTCTACCCAAATCAACTCAAGTTGTACAGAAATACGAACCATTTGGGTTAAACAAGAAGAGGTAGAAGAAGAAAATAGAAAACAACTACAGAATCTAACCATCACAGCGGAATAAAATATAATAGATATTAACATATCTTTACACCAAAACAAATATATCTGTTCATATATTACATCATCAGAATACATCAATCATAATTCAACATCAATAACATACAACTGGATACACAACTAAACAACACAGCGGAATATATATATAAACAAGTACGGGAGTACGTATCGTCATCCAGCTCGTCTCCTGAGCTCCACAGCATCATATCATATATCCTATAATACTCGGTCTGTCCCGAGCATTACAGTTAAATAACACCCGAGTCAGTCTGGAATACCAACGTGAGAAAATCACGCTCAATTGATTATTAAAATTTCAAAAATCCTTTTGAAAACAAAAGCATCTCGTAAGACCATTCCACAAATAAACATGTCGGGATTTTACCTTATGATAGCTAAAACAATTTTTATAGAAATCCTCTGATAATATAATAGGGCCTATATACAAATACTTATAAAATAGCCAAAATTGTTACATTTATTAAATTCCAGCTACTAGCCACATAGTGGGTAATACAAACAAAACTCATACAAGGCTCGTAGGGAGAATGGATTTCCAACTAATGACTAGGCACTGGGTACCACCTGTCACAGTACGTGGCCTAGATCACAATACCGAGGAGTATGCCCGCTCCCCTGCAACACAAGACCGGGTCTACCCCTTACTGGATAATCCTGAGTGAGATCACCCCGCGGTTGGGATCAGCAACCGTCCACTAAGACGGAAAAAAAGGTACATCTAGATAGGGATGACCTCACCCTGCTTGGGTGCTACCCACCTAGCCTTGCTGCATAACCCCTGATTTTCAGTCATTCCCATTTGATGAGGCTTGAGGCTAAGCGTTACCTTTTTAGAACATATCCCTTAGAATGCCCATCGCCCACCTGACGATGTTCCGAAGGCATTCATCAATATAAGTCCGTCCCGGGTTCGAACGGAACCAAAGGCACTATTCCTACTACATCCATTTTAGAAATATCCTCAGGATTAGTAGCGACTAGCCCTTGCACTTCACTGCTCCATCTTCGAATCTAAAAATTGTTTTCCACAAAACGTACAAACCGGATCGAAGTGGTTTTCGAGAAATAAATCTAGATCCCGGTCTCTTCGAAACGATCAACGCATTTGGCCAATATTGATAGTCGGTTATTTAACTATCAATTTACATTCACAAACAACCATCCAACAATAAATAATTTCCCAAATTATTTATTAACCTCAAAAATATCTTCACAAGATATATTTCTATTTTTAACCCTTTGAAAACAGTTTTCAAACTATCTTCCTTTCTCCGAATAAATTCCAAGTATTTCTATTTCCAATGGAATCACCAAGCACAAAACTTTAGATTTTTAAAATAATTTAAAGCGCTTTACTTTGAAATGTACTTTAAAACATTTAAGTTAAAAACTACTTCAATAATTTATTAAAAATACATACTATATATAAATATTTGAAAATAAGGTTACTTAATAAAATATAAAACTAGATTTTCACTTTTAAAACAAAATACTAGGTCACTCTTTAAATAATTACTTGTATAATAGATTAAAGGAAATAAATTATCCAAAATTTGCTTTTAAAAACAACTTAAAACTTTTAATTTATATTTAAAAATTTACTTTGAAAACGTACTTGGTTATCCAGGGAAATATACTTTTCTTCACATTTTTCTTTAAATCTCTAATTCAAACACTTGAATCAATTTCCATATTGATTTCCAATTTACTTCCTTTAATCCCAAAGTCCATTAATTTTAGATTTTATTCCTTAATTTTGATTCAAAATACTTTTAATTAAAATTCCAATTTTTTTATATTTCTCAATTTACTTCTTTATCCCTTCAAATAAATTTAAGCTTTAAATTTTAAAATAATTCTTTATTCCTTTAAAATAATATCACTTGAATTTACAATTCCTTAATTTCTGTTTATTCAAAACTTTTCATACTCGAAGTTATTTATTAGTATATTAATATCACTTCCATTTCTTTTCAATTCATTCTTAATTTATTCAAATTTTCTATAATTATTTCACTTACAAATTTACTTCCTTTTATTTTCTTCCCAACGATCCAATTTTTTTTTGTAATTCATTATACCCAAATATATCCAGTCAAACCATAACATTCAATATTCCAATATAACTCATTATAGAATATCAATATTCACGACAGAGAATATTAAATAATTTAAATAAATGTTGAGGGGTCCAGTTGGATCCCTCCAACCTGTTTTTCCTGCATCCACAGACGTTAGCACAATATAAAATACCAATTCCAAAATATACCAAACTATAGTACATCAATCAATTCAGCCATTCAAACAATTATTTAAATTTAAACTTAAATTCAACTGAGTGAGATTAACTCACCTTTGATTATTTTGCTGTTTGCAATCTACTTCCATCTTGACTATTTCCTTCATGATATTTGAACCTTGAATAACAATTTATGATTTATTAATATTTGAAATAATTGAACAATTTAAATCCCAAATAAATTTAATTAACCAATTATTTAATTTAAACAAATTTTCTGGACAAATACAATTTAAGTTACAAAAATAATTAAGTAGATTATCTTACAAATAAACCACCTTAATAATTTATTTTAAAATAACTTGTGAATTAAAATATCTGTGTATATATTATCTATTTCATTTTCCTTTTAAAACTACCTACGCATATACTTATAAAATAATCTATCTTGCCATTTGAATTTCTACCTTCACCTTCTAAATCATATCCATATATAGACTATTTTCTTTTTTCTTCCTTTTTTTTTACAGTTTACATACATTTATATAAATCTTTAAATAAAGATAAATAAATTGTTTTATATCCTGCTGCAACATATTTATCTTTTGATCCGTAAGTATACATTTTCTTTTTCCTTTATTTTTTTTGTTTAAAAACAAAAACATTCTAATATATTCAAATTAAAACAGAATTTACCTACAGCTCAAACTAAGATCTAGATCGAGCATAGCTACCGTTGCCCCAAAACTCAAACTTCACTGACCTCAAAACGATCAACGTCCACTACTAATTCACATCCCCAAATCGCACCTCAACCCTGCCATGACTTGGTCCCACACCCCCAGCACTCGACGACGACCGTACGCCAGCTGCCACGGCTCTCCTCTCCACCGCGACCTGTCTCATGCTATCGAGCACGAAATTCCCTTCATTTTACGTGAGCGCGAGCGCACGCGATCCCAAACCGTACCCTTTCTCAAAATCGCGTCGCTGCTGTCGAAACGAATCTCGAGCTCGAGTTTCCCACAGTCATGCTTCGATTCCTCCTTTGAATTTGAATGAGGTGGCCTATCTTCGAACGAGACATTGATTTGGGAAATCGATTCGGTCATTATATTATTTTTTTCGACCTTCCCCATTTAATAACGGCTACGGCCATGATTTGAGACTCTGAAGAGAAGAGGGGGTTGCGGCCTATTATTTATTTATTTTTGTTTTTAGATGTAGAGGCTTCGGCCATTATTTGTTTTAAACGCATGTTTTTCGGAAGAAAGCTCGGCCTTTAAAAAAAAACGAGGAAGGAGGCATATTGAAGAAGGGATAGAGTAGCGTGTTGCAGAAAAAGTCTACAGCGTTTTTTTGGAAAAGAAAGAAAAGTTGTGATGTGAAATAATTACGGCTGCTGATGGGTTTATTACGAAATATTTTATTTAAATTCCAAACGTCTCGAAAACGCAACTTAAAATTTCCACATCCTACGAAGACGTGCCGCTGGGCGTTTAAAATGTTAAACCCCTATGTCGAACACAATGGAGAAGGTTTCGAGTCCTAATTCGATCATATGGAGAAGATAGCATTTTGGATCCAGTTATTATATTAAATTTTTCGATATGAAATCCAGCGCGTTTATATATCGTATGCTCACACAACAATTTCGATCAATACGGAATTTGAAATCCGATAATAACTCAATATTACGGACCTAATGGGACAGGTTTCGTTGAATTCCGATACTGTGTCTCGGAAGGCTATTTTTAAATTCAAATTAAACGATAAAATTTCAAAACCGAATAAATCAATGTTAAATCAATTTTACAACTCCTATTATCCTCAGTATTATCAATATAAATTTTATAAGTCTCCATATTATTTTTAACAGGCTTAGAATCCCAGATTCAACATTTTACCTAATTTCAACTTCAAGTTAATATTTAACCATTAAATATTTAAAATCAGTTAAATATCACGATTTCATTTCTTTAAAAATTCCGGGTCGTCACATTCCCTCCCCCTTAAAAGAATTTCGTCCTCGAAATTACTAATTAGGAAGAATGGTCCAATACCCATTTACTTTTCTCAAAACCAACAATTTAACATTCTACCCACTATCTTTTTGTAGAAGAGCCATTATCATTCTTACGAACCTCTCAACTCTCCTATAGTTCCAAACAATACTATTTGTTTAACCATTCAAGTTTCAATTTAAAATCAAATTTTGAATTATCAAAATTTTCTCAAAAATTTTCTAACTCTCTAAATTTTCGAAAAATTTCGCCAGCGTCTCCTTTGCGCGGCTAGCTCGGTACAACTACAAAAGGCCTCTATGGGCTCCCCAATTCCAAAAGAAAACCAAAAAGCCAAGTGGCTCGATCAAAAACCCAATCAAATTTCATACAGAAATTTAAACACATACCTTTTTGTCGAGCAATTCAAATTTATCTTCTGAAATAAAAACCCATTTTTCTTTTCCTTCATAATACCTGTATATCCTGCTTAGCACCAATATCCAATCACAACATTCAAAACATTTAGTGACTTCCTTACAAAATGTCAATATTTATTCATTCAAATACTGACTTGGAATATTTTTGTAATATCAAATTCCAAGTCAAGAATTCACCATTCCTTTCTTAAGTTTAGTATAAGCATTTAATACGCCTCTTTATTTATTTTCATTTCACCCCTTTTAGTTTATATCTATTTCTATTCAAATCGATTCTTTCATTTCCATATGAATTCAATTTATTTTCAACTCTGAACACTTAATTTTATCTTCCATTTATACCGATTCATAGTATTATTTTAAAGTAGTTTCATTCACTAATTTATCTCAATTTCCAGTTTAAAATCGTTTTGTCGTTAACTAAAATTTTTTCCAAAAATTTTCAAACTTTTTTCTAACTCCCAAAATTTCTGAAAATTTTTGGCAGAGTCTCCTTTGTACGGAGGAGCTTTTGCAATTTGAAAAAAGATACAAATATATATACATCGACCCACATGGTCGGAAAAACGAAAAACAGTTCATATTTCCTATTTATATTGCGTAGGCGTACCTTATTTAGCATTTATAAGCAAGCGGCTTATTTATTTTAGCATTTAGCGCAATCCAATCCAAGCCAAACGGCTTCCTGGTACCTGTACTTACTCAATTTAAATATGTAAGTACTAAATATATGCAATTTAATGACATTTCACTTAAATTTAAATAGCTAACACAAAGATTTCATAAGTAGTGCATGCGATATACATTCATAAGTACATATGCAAGGTTTCGACACCAGTTTTAAATTGTTTGCATGCAAATTACATACCATTCCATTCAATTCATTTTAAAACGAAACGAACTCATATTCATTTCAATTGATGCCAAAATCAATTTATTAACTGCTATTGATTCATATAATTTTGTTTACTTCCGTTTACGTCGAACGACCAATTTACTAATGCAATTCAACAATATTAATGTGAATAAATAATTACTTAAGCTTTATAACCAATTTAAATTGATTCCAACTCAATTTACACTTAATCCCATCCCATTTTAATTTATTCACAAACTTTGATTGCATTTCTTTCATATCCAAAAAGTTTGATTCCATACCATTTTATTATACTCGACAACCAATATATTAAATAACCATATCACAATTTACTTAAGTTATTTATTTTCTTCAAATTATTCCACCCAATAACTTAAGTTTATTTTATTCAAAGCCGTTTTGTTATACTCGACAACATCCCATGCTTCTATTAATTCAAACTTAAGTTAATTTACCTTAGTTCACTACCATGTCATAACTTAAGTTCATTTCGTTTTAAATTTATTCATACTCGAATCGGATTTATTTTCATCTCCAATCATATTTATTTTAATCCAGTTCCATACAACTCAAGCTTTATTTCCAAACTCTATTACCTATTCACAATCTTTGATTTGATTTTCCTTTGACCAAATGATTTTCCTTTGACCAAATCCCAACCATTTCACTAATTTATTCAATTAGTTTATTCTTTTATCCATTTTAAATTTTAATTTACATTAACAATTCATTGTTGAATTTATTAATAATAAGGCCATTCAATTTATGCTTGAATTGGATTTGTTTATATTTCACACCATATCCATTTTAATCCAATTCAAACTTTCATTCAACAACACTTCCAATTATAATCCCATACTTGATTTTCTTTTTCATTTATCTTGAAAATTATTTTATAAAATTATTTTATTTGATTCTCTTGAGTTCAATCTTATCTTATATCCCAAGTTTGGATTTTTATCTCAGAATACAACATTTTTATTACGGCTTATTTATTCCCTTTTTAAATTTTTATAAACTACTCACTTATTAATATTCACTCTTCCCCATCTATTTACAATCAATTATATTCACATTTTACTTTTAACTAGGGGTTATATATATATACATATATATATATGTGTGTGTGTGTGTGTGTGTGTGTGTGTGTGTGTGTGTATTTTAAATGCCTTTCAATTCCTTTATAAGCTTCCAAAGCTCATTTATTCTAATTCAATACTTGCTTAATTTACATTTATTTGTTTGAGTAGAATTTTATTCAAGTCAGTATTATCTATAATTCGACTTAATTCATTTAAATTCAGTTTTATTCCATCTCAACTTCAGTTAAATCTAGTTACATATCATTCTTTGAATTTTTGTTAAGCAAGGACTTAATTCCATTAATATCATTCATGACACAACTGACTTTTGATTCAATTCAGTCCAAATCTAACTAAATTTTATTTCTCAATATATGTGAGTTTAAAACTTATTTATTTACTTAAAAGCTTATATTGCTCAGTTGAGTCATTTTATCTTATAACCAAATTTTAAATTATATATATAACACTTACTAGCTTAAGGTATAAATTTTCATTTCACAATTATAATCATTTTACCTTTCAGGTTCATATCCAATTTAATTCAATTTCAATTTCAATTTTATTTAACTTATCTCAAGTTAAATTCAAATATATTTCCTTCACTTTCATTCACTTAACTTAAATTTTAATTCCCGGATTAAAAATTTCCAATTTCGTCTTATTAACATCAACTTTACTTTATAAGTTCAATAGTTGATCCATTTATTCATTCACAAATTTATTCTCAACCAATAAATTTTATTTCCAAACATTTATTATTTTTAGTCCATTTGAACTTATTATGCACCTGAATTTCAATTCATTTTCATACCATATAAATGTAACGCCCCACTCCGAGACCCACTCTAGTAAAGAGTATTACGGAGTAATACCGTCTACTAGAATGGAGAATAGAGTATAATGGAAGCGACCATATGTAATCAAGCTATAACTATCTACTGAATACGTTGAATATGTGGTTTTCTTTTCTCAAGTGGTTCGACATATCCAATAGATATTTATAACGAAACTACAATGGCTAAGGAAAATAGGTTCAGAACAAACATAATACTAAATGATAACATCATCATCACAGAACAGTCACATAACAGTCACAGAACATAGGTACAATATATCGTCAATACAGATCCAAGTATCAAAAGGTGGGTACAAAGCCACCGCTCACACATGTGAGTCAAAAATATGTACATAAGAGTCTGAAATAACAGAGTAGCTGAATAGTGGACAAATAAAAGAGCTATCTATCAGCATAGCAGATAATGTCCAAGCGGAAGCACAGAAAGCTAAGTCCAAAGACCTAACCTGAAACAACTCGGTCTGACCCGAACGGAAACACTCGGGTCAGGCTAGCTAAATAATCAGTAATAACTGAGATATATAATAATGCAGTACATAAATAAAACAGTACTTCTTCAAAGAGAAGAGTAATATGGACTACATGAATATAATGACGATCCCTAATCATCAATCAACGGTAAAAATCTCCAAAGAGAAAATCAACACCAAAGTGTAGAATAAATAAAATCGCCTCATATCATCGGCGTAGCCAAAACTATAAAAAGTTGCCCATAGGCAATAATCCCAAAAGTGACCAGAGTCTGTAATCAATGCCCAAGCAAAGATCGATGCTCCAAAGAGCAATAGGGATATACTGAAAAGTCAATGAAATCGAATACAGAAATGCAGTGTCCAGAGACACTGTGAATCCATAGGGTAATCGCACTTACATCGTATGGTTCCATAGAACCAACACCGAATGGCGATACTTGAATGGATATAAAAATCATCAGATAATACAAATATTGCACGTGCATCGACCAGAGTCGTTGTTGCCAAGTACTGTTGAGTTGTGATCGATCACTCGCACAGATGCGGAACGCGCGAAATGACAAGATCCTTCCCAGAAGGATAAAGGCCCAGAGGCACATGTCGTAAAAACTGCTCCATAGAGCAGGTGTCCAGAGACGGTTGCCCAGAGGCGTGGTGACCCAGAGGTCCAGTACTGGCCGCCCAGAGGCTAATGTGTCACTAACTTCTTGGAGAGGAACCCGTAAAGTGTTAACAATGAGTCTCATACCCCACGTTCGCACTAAACGGTTTACTAACCAATAGCAAGCTCACACTCCAAACAATAAAAAGTCCACCTCGTATCATCGGTAAACTAGACCCAAAGGTCAAAACGATCAACCGAATAGGTCGGGGATTAACCGGAAAGAAAATACACACGGTTCCATAGGCCGGAGATTTCCTAACCGTTTAAGCACCATTCCACTTCGCTCGATGTGCTAAAAAGTGAGTGTGTGATTTTTATTATAGAAAACAATGGTGCGAAACAGATTTATAATTGATTTTGAAATCACTTTAAAACGGTCTTTTGAAAAGTCTCCTATTATGGAGTAATTAATTTAATAATTAAAAATAATATTATATAATAATTTTCAAAAGCCATTTTGGAGTGAAAAATCCTTTTAAATCCTTTTTATAAAGCCGTGTACGAAATCCAGAGACAAATCTCAAAGAAATCGACGAAAACCAGAAAATCATCAAAAATATTCTAAGTGTTTGAAACCATTCAAAACTGCTGCGAACCCAAGTTCGGCAATTTATTTGGACCAGCAAACTGTGTCCAAATGGCATGAAAAATGGTAGGCATATAGTCCAACATCCTTACTTTAAGATGCAAAAAGAATTTCTGCATTCCGAGTTGAGACGAAGTGGCAGCGACGTTTCAAAGTTGAACCCAGAGAAAGATTCATACTGTTTTCCAACAGCGACCAGAGTCTAACTTTGGCACGAAAATCGAAGTACCAAACGAACTCCAATGTTGCCCAAATTTGCAAAGATGGAGTTCGGAACTCCACATTTCCAACGAGCCCAAAAACATTGAATTCCGGCTTCCGATGCGAGCGTTGCGGCATCGCGAAGTGGAGATCAAAATCTGGAAACTAAGCTTTATTGTATTTTTTTTTTTTTGGACGCGGGCTCCGGCCCGCGTCAGCCTGCCCCAGCCCAGGCTGGCTGGGGAGGCAGTTCAGACCCCCCCAGCCCAGGTGGGCTGGGGAGCTGGTGCAGACCCCAGCCGACCTGGGCTGGGGCTGGGACGCGGGCTGCGGCCCGCGTCCACTACTCCCCAACCCAGGTGGGCTGGGGAGCTGGTGCAGACCCCAGCCCACCTGGGCTGGGGAGCTGGTGCAGACCCCCAGCCCTCCCCAGCCCAGGTGGGCTGGGGAGCTGGTGCAAACCCCAGCCAACCTGGGCTGGAGCTGGGACGCGGGCTGCGGCCCGCGTCCACTACTCCCCAGCCCAGGTGGGCTGGGGAGCTGGTGCAGACCCCCCAGCCCACCTGGGCTGTGGGGTATGAGGTGCGGCCAGCCCACCAAGGGCTGGCCTGCTTCTGGCTAGCCCCTCTGGGCTAGCCCACTACAGCTGGGCAGCAGCCTGGGTGCAGCCCAGGGCCCTGTTTCAGGCTGTTTTCAGCCTGAATCATTCCAGCAAGCTGTTTTTTGTGTTTTTGATGGTTTAGGGATGTTTTTTTCAATTTTTTTGGCATCAAAAAATAACTAATAACAATCACTAATCACCATCTAAAGATTATTACACTAAATTAAAGGAAACCAAGGCCAAATCTTAGCATTACAACTAGCAATAATTACTAATACATAGTAATTACCTCAATTAAGCAAAGGATCAAATGGTTTTAGTGCACAATATCAAGAAAGCCAAACTCCTCAACCCCAAAGCAAAGATCAAGAGGCTTCAAGGACCCAAAATCAACAAAGAAAACAAAATAATGATTACTACAAGATGATAGAGATAAATGGGGATTAAGAAGGAGGATTAGAGAATAGGAGAGATTGCATTACCTTTCTTCTTCTCTTTTCTTTTTCTTCTAGGGTTAAACTAATTTATGAAGAGAAGGAGATGGAGCTTCTAAATGGAGGCCATTAATTTTGTTTAGATCTAGCTTTTAGGAATTTATGAAGAGGAGGAGGGTTAGGGTTTATGGGAGGGGTTTGAGATATTAAATAGGAGTGGGTTGGTTAATGGGTCATGGTAAGAGGTTTTAAAACCCATTAGGACTTAGTTTATTTTCCTAAGGTTATCATGTGAACAAAATTCTAAGAAGCATCCTAGTTTTAAATAAAACCATATAATTGCTCATTTGGCCCATTAACCTATAATCACATAAAAAAAATCCCCATTTCAACCCAAAAATATTTTAATTTGCGAACCAATTGCAAATTTAAATTCCCAAAAATTTGTTTAGCTCCCTTTTTAACTTAAAATCACAATTTTAATTCATTATTCGGTAATTGCAATCTCAGGGTTGTTACAGACTCCCTCCCTTAAGAAAATTGCGTCCCCGCAATTCCTTAATTATAGAAGTCGTCTATAACATCTAATCCACAAAAGGAATACAGAAGATAAAATATAGATGCTCACCCATGCCGGAAGATGAAAGAAAACCAGGATAAGTACGCTCGATAAATTCTCTGGTCTCCCAAGTGCAGTCCTTAGGATTAGACGACCATTGAATCTTCACAAGCGGAACCTCTTTGTTTCGAAGACGTCTGACCTCCGAATCAAGCACACGAAGAGGTTGCTGTTCTAGAGATAGATCGGGTGAGATCTTCAAATCAGGTACGATATGAGGCTCGATAATAGAATCAGGTTTGCGAATACACTTGCGAAGCTGGGAAACATGGAACACGTCGTGTATTCCAGAGAAGTGAGCAGGTAGAGCCACACGATAAGCAACGGGGCCGATGCGTTCCGTAATAGGAAATGGTCCAATATAGCGAGGAGCCAATTTCCCTGTGGAGCTGAAACGCACAACCCCCTTCATGGGAGAAACCCAAATAAAGACAGAATCGCCAATGGAGAACTCAAGTGGCTTCCTACGGTTGTCCGCGTAGGATTTCTGGCGGTTGTGTGCCTCTTTCATTCTCTGACGGATAAGAACAATCTTTTCAGAAGATTCCCGAACTGAATCTGGACCAATAATAAGCTTCTCGCCAGATTCTAACCAACAAGCAGGAGAGCGACATGGCCTTCCGTATAGAGCCTCGAAAGGTGCCATGCCAATACTAGACCGATAGCTGTTGTTGTAGGAGAACTCTACAAGCGGTAAGTGATCCTCCCAACTACCTCCGAAATCCAGAATACAACTGCGCAAAAGATCCTCCAAAACACGATTCACCCTCTCCGTCTGACCGTCGGTCTGAGGATGATAAGTAGTCGAGAGATTCAGCTTTGTGCCCAAAACTGACTGTAGGCACTTTCAGAAGTGACTAGTAAAGATAGTGTCTCGATCACAGACGATAGAGTTTGGAATGCCATGAAGTCGAACGACTTCCTTCACATATAGCTTGGGAAGCTGAGGAGCAGTCCGAGTGGACCTAATCGGAATGAAATGAGCCGATTTGGTCAAGCGATCAACAATAACCCAGATAGAAGTATGGCCTGACCTCGATCGAGGCAGACCGTCAATAAAATCCATGGATATCTGATCCCATTTCCATAATGAAATCTCTAGCGGCTGAAGAAGACCAGATGGACGCTGATGCTTGGCTTTGATCTGTTGACAAGTCATGCAACGGCTTACATAACTTGCAACATCTCTCTTCAAACCCTCCCAATAATATAGTCGGCACATATCGGCATACATCTTACTCGAACCGGGATGAATAGTGTACTTAGAGCGATGACACTCGTCTAGAATGTCACGCCTAAGTGATAAATCAGATGGTACAACAACACGGTTCTTCCTACGAAGACACCGATGATAATCAAGAGAATAATCCAGCAATGTCTCATCACTGGATCCCGACTCGAGAAGGTGAATAAGATGCAATAAGTCTGGATTCTGCCGCTGAGCATGGGCAATGCGATCCAATAAGACAGGACGAGCTTCCAAGCTGAATAATAAGACCGGAGAATCAGAAGGTGGAGCTCGATCTCTAATATCACATAAAGATAGAGTCTCAAGAACATCCCACTCGGCAATCATCATAGAAACTACCGCCGAGTGCTTGCGACTGAGCGCATCTGCAACACGATTACCCTTGCCAGGGGTATACTGAATATCTAAATCATATGAGGCGAGAAACTCAAGCCATCGCTGCTGCCTCATATTGAGATCCCTCTGACTGAATAGATACTTCAGCGACTTATGATCGGTGTAAAGAGTGAAGCGTTCGCCTAATAGAAAGTGACGCCACGTCTTCAAGGAAAAGACGATAGCTGCTAACTCAAGATCATGAGTAGGATAGCGAACCTCATTCGGACGCAGTTGCCTGGAAGCATAAGCAACTACCCGATCCTTCTGCATAAGCACAGCACCGAGCCCGCTACCATAAGCATCAGTGTAAACAACCAGATCCTGGTTACTCTCAGGAACCACAAGAATAGGAGCATGAGTGAGAAGTTCCTTCAATCGCTGAAAAGAAGCTTCACACTTATCAGACCAAATAAAGCGAACACCCTTACGAGTCAGCGTCGTAAGGGGAAGTGCAACTCGAGAGAAATCCTTGACAAACCGACGGTAATAACCCGCCAGACCAAGGAAGCTGCGAATATCATGAACGTTCTCGGGCTGCTTCCAATTCTGAATAGCTTCGATCTTGGCAGGATCGACAGAAACACCCTCAGATGATACAATATGGCCCAAGAACTTGACCTTGCTCTCCCAAAAATGGCACTTGGAGAGCTTGGCCTTAAGCTGATGCTGACGAAGAGTATCCAAGACGATCCGCAAATGAAGAGCATGCTCTGCCTCGGATCTAGAATAAATATGAATATCGTCGATGAAAACCAGAACGAATCTATCGATGTATTCCCGTAATACTCGATTCATAAGATCGACGAAGAAAGCCGGTGCGTTCGTCAAGCCGAATGGCATGACCAACCACTCAAAAGAACCATAACGAGTGCGGAAGGCGGTAAGAGGGATGCTATCTTCCGCAACTCGGAGCTGATGAAATCCGGTGGCAAGGTCGAGCTGTGAAAAGACCTTCGCACCGCTCAACTGATCAAACATATCGTCTATCCGTGGCAATGGATAACGATTTCTGATGGTCAACTCATTAAGCTTGCGATAGTCAACGCAAAGCCTAAGAGAGCCATCAGGCTTCTTAACGAAGACCATAGCAGCACCCCATGGCGAAGAACTGGACCGAATTAACTGCTTCGCCTCAAGCTCCACTAACTGCTTCCTGAGTTCCTCATTCTCTTTAGTAGACATCCTCGTGGGAGGACGCCCAACTGGGTGGGAGCCTGCAATGAGATCGATGCGGAACTCAATGGCCCGCTTTGGCGGCAGGCCAGATACTGGCTCGAATACGTCGGGGAAATCCGGAACAACAGGAATACGAGATAAGTCCAAATCCTCATCTCGTGAATCAAGAGAAAATAGTGTAACATCAGAAATCCCAACATCCTGAAGAACAATAGCTAACGGAGAGGACGAATCAGGATGATGAATGAATAATATCCGCTCCGAACAAATAATTTTGGAGTCGTGCTGAGCGAGCCAATACATGCCAAGAATCATATCAAATCCCAAATACTCCATAACGTGCAGATTCGCACGGAAAGAAAATCCACAAAGATCGATATCTATATTCTCACAAAGCAAGCTGAGGGTCGTAGATCCGCCGATGGGATTCACAATCCTTAGTGAAGAAACCAGACAAGTAACATCCAAGGATAAAGCATCTACTAGCTCCTTTGATACGAATGAGTGAGAGGCACCCGTATCAAAGAGAACTCTACAAGATCTACCATGAAATAAAATAGAACCTTCGAGAACGGAAGGATGCGTACCTCGAGGCCGAGCTGAAGATGCAGGAGCCTTGGCAGCATTAAGCTTGTCAAGCTTGGCACTAGCTGGAGCAATAGGACAAGTGGAGATCCTGTGTCCCTCCTTCTTGCAAAAGGTACAATAGAGAGGTTTGGGGCACTCTCGAATAAAGTGATCTGGAGAACTGCAGTTGAAGCATTTTTTCGGAGGACGGGTTCCACTAGGCTGTGACTGAATCTGAGGCTGAGTCTGAGGCTGAGCCTGGACAGCAGAATTGCCAGTCTTCTTCTTCTTGTTCCAAGGCTTGTTCTTCTGAAATGGACCCCGCTTCTGGTTAGGGTTTTTGGAACCCCCACCATCATCATCACTATGCTCCATCTCGACTGACTCAAAATGTAGGGCTGCATCGACTAGCTTCTCGAATGAGAGCTCAAGCTGTAGCATAAGATGTCTCTTCAGATATTTCTTCAAGCCCTCAACAAATTTGAGGTTCCTCTTATAAGGAGTAGCAATAAACTCAAGGCCGTACTTGGACAGGGCCTCGAAGGAAGAGACATAGTCGGATACGGAGGACTTCCCCTGCTTGAGATCAAGAAAGCGGCGAGCAAGGGAGTTCTTCTCTGACTCTGGGATGAATTTGAGCTCAAATCTCTGACGAAACTGAGCCCAAGTAAGTGTGGTCTCATCGACCTCGGCAATAAGGAGTTCGTACCAATCCAGGGCACGACTTCGAAGCTGACTAGAAGCAATAAGAACAAGATCATGATCCGAGATATCCATACGAGTAAAAATGCGCTCGCATATCCGAATCCAAGCCTGGACCTCTAAGACATTCTCGGAGCCACTGAACGGCTTCCCTCCGAGATGGGTAAAATCACTGCAGAGACGCGCAAAAACAGACATGCGCGGAGCATCAGCAACTGGGGCTGGAGACTGAGAATGAGACTGAGAATTCCGAACCAGCTCCATGATCTGGTCGGTAGTCATGAACACGCCCTCTGGATGAGTGTTGCTGAACTGCCCAGCAGCACTAGTCTGACGTGTGGTTCTCCCTCTTCCCCTTCCAGACATACTGAAAGTCAAACGGGAATTAGAGTTAGACAAGATTCAATGATAGATACTTAATTAAGGAATACTACGGAGTATAATAAATTCCTACACATATTCCTAACTTATCTATCAATAAGCATAAGGAAGGGATTTGATTTAATTCGGATCCAATTAAAATGTATTGTACTAAGTGTAACCGTTCTGTGTTTGTTATGCTTAATTCTGAACCTTAGCTCTGATACCAAGATGTAATGCCCCACTCCGACACCCACTCTAGTAAAGAGTATTATGGAGTAATACCGTCTACTAGAATGGAGAATAGAGTATAATGGAAGCGACCATATGTAATCAAGCTATAACTATCTACTGAATACGTCGAATAGGTGGTTTTCTTTTCTCAAGTGGTTCGACATATCCAATAGATATTTATAACGAAACTACAATGGCTAAGGAAAATAGGTTCAGAACAAACATAATACTAAATGATAACATCATCATCACAGAACAGTCACATAACAGTCACAGAACATAGGTACAATATATCGTCAATACAGATCCAAGTATCAAAAGGTGGGTACAAAGCCACCGCTCACACATGTGAGTCAAAAATATGTACATAAGAGTCTGAAATAACAGAGTAGCTGAATAGTGGACAAATAAAAGAGCTATCTATCAGCATAGCAGATAATGTCCAAGCGGAAGCACAGAAAGCTAAGTCCAGACACCTAACCTGAAACAACTCGGTCTGACCCGAGCGGAAACACTCGGGTCAGGCTAGCTAAATAATCAGTAATAACTGAGATATATAATAATGCAGTACATAAATAAAACAATACTTCTCCAAAGAGAAGAGTAATATGGACTACATGAATATAATGACGATCCCTAATCATCAATCAACAGTAAAAATCTCCAAAGAGAAAATCAACACCAAAGTGTAGAATAAATAAAATCGCCTCATATCATCGGCGTAGCCAAAACTATAAAAAGTTGCCCATAGGCAATAATCCCAAAAGTGACCAGAGTCTGTAATCAATGCCCAAGCAAAGATCGATGCTCCAAAGAGCAATAGGGATATACTGAAAAGTCAATGAAATCGAATACAGAAATGCAGTGTCCAGAGACACTGTGAATCCATAGGGTAATTGCACTAACATCGTATGGTTCCATAGAACCAACATCGAATGGCGATACTTGAATGGATATAAAAATCATCAGATAATACAAATATTGCACGTGCACCGACCAGAGTCGTTGTTGCCAAGTACTGTTGAGTTGTGATCGATCACTCGCACAGATGCGGAACGCGCGAAACGACAAGATCCTTCCCAGAAGGATAAAGGCCCAGAGGCACATGCCGTAAAAACTGCTCCATAGAGCAGGTGTCCAGAGATGGTTGCCCAGAGGCGTGGTGACCCAGAGGTCCAGTACTGGCCGCCCAGAGGCTAATGTGTCACTAACTTCTTGGAGAGGAACCCGTAAAGTGTTAACAATGAGTCTCATACCCCACGTTCGCACTAAACGGTTTACTAACCAATAGCAAGCTCACACTCCACTTCGCTCGATGTGCTAAAAAGTGAGTGTGTGATTTTTATTATAGAAAACAATGGTGCGAAACAGATTTATAATTGATTTTGAAATCACTTTAAAACGGTCTTTTGAAAAGTCTCCTATTATGGAGTAATTAATTTAATAATTAAAAATAATATTATATAATAATTTTCAAAAGCCATTTTGGAGTGAAAAATCCTTTTAAATCCTTTTTATAAAGCCGTGTACGAAATCCAGAGACAAATCTCAAAGAAATCGACGAAAACCAGAAAATCATCAAAAATATTCTAAGTGTTTGAAACCATTCAAAACTGCTGCGAACCCAAGTTCGGCAATTTATTTGGACCAGCAAACTGTGTCCAAATGGCATGAAAAATGGTAGGCATATAGTCCAACATCCTTACTTTAAGATGCAAAAAGAATTTCTGCATTCCAAGTTGAGACGAAGTGGCAGCGACGTTTCAAAGTTGAACCCAGAGAAAGATTCATACTGTTTTCCAACAGCGACCAGAGTCTAACTTTGGCACGAAAATCGAAGTACCAAACGAACTCCAATGTTGCCCAAATTTGCAAAGATGGAGTTCGGAACTCCACATTTCCAACGAGCCCAAAAACGTTGAATTCCAGCTCCCGATGCGAGCGTTGCGGCATCGCGAAGTGGAGATCAAAATCTGAAAACTGAGCTTTATTGTATTTTTTTTTTTTTTGGACGCGGGCTCCGGCCCGCGTCAGCCTGCCCCAGCCCAGGCTGGCTGGGGAGGCAGTTCAGACCCCCCCAGCCCAGGTGGGCTGGGGAGCTGGTGCAGACCCCAGCCCACCTGGGCTGGGGCTGGGACGCGGGCTGCGGCCCGCGTCCACTACTCCCCAACCCAGGTGGGCTGGGGAGCTGGTGCAGACCCCAGCCCACCTGGGCTGGGGAGCTGGTGCAGACCCCCAGCCCACCTGGGCTGTGGGGTATGAGGTGCGGCCAGCCCACCAAGGGCTGGCCTGCTTCTGGCTAGCCCCTCTGGGCTAGCGCACTGCACCTGGGCAGCAGCCTGGGTGCAGCCCAGGGCCCTTTTTCAGGCTGTTTTCAGCCTGAATCATTCCAGCAAGCTGTTTTTTGTGTTTTTGATGGTTTAGGGGTGTTTTTTTCAATTTTTTTGGCATCAAAAAATAACTAATAACAATCACTAATCACCATATAAAGATTATTACACTAAATTAAAGGAAACCAAGGCCAAATCTTAGCATTACAACTTGCAATAATTACTAATACATAGTAATTACCTCAATTAAGCAAAGGATCAAATGGTTTTAGTGCACAATATCAAGCAAGCCAAACTCCTCAACCCCAAAGCAAAGATCAAGAGGCTTCAAGGACCCAAAATCAACAAAGAAAACAAAATAATGATTACTACAAGATGATAGAGATAAATGGGGATTAAGAAGGAGGATTATAGAATAGGAGAGATTGCATTACCTTTCTTCTTCTCTTTTCTTTTTCTTCTAGGATTAAACTAATTTATGAAGAGAAGGAGATGGGGCTTCTAAATGGAGGCCATTAATTTTGTTTAGATCTAGGTTTTAGGAATTTATGAAGAGGAGGAGGGTTAGGGTTTATGGGAGGGGTTTGAGATATTAAATAGGAGTGGGTTGGTTAATGGGTCATGGTAAGAGGTTTTAAAACCCATTAGTACTTAGTTTATTTTCCTAAGGTTATCATGTGAACAAAATTCTAAGAAGCATCCTAGTTTTAAATAAAACCATATAATTGCTCATTTGGCCCATTAACCTATAATCACATAAAAAAAATTCCCCATTTCAACCCAAAAATATTTTAATTTGCGAACCAATTGCAAATTTAAATTCCCAAAAATTTGTTTAGCTCCCTTTTTAACTTAAAATCACAATTTTAATTCATTATTCGGTAATTGCAATCTCAGGGTTGTTACAATAAATCCTTCAGTTATTTACAAATTTTAAATCTCAAAACTTTGTTTTATTTAGTCCAGCCTGACTAATAATTTTTTTTTTCAAACTTAAGTTCAACATTAAATTTTGAAAACATATATATCTCACAAAACTATTCCTTTACATTTTCAAAATCAATCAAATATCTCCAACAAACATTAACCCAAAACATCCTGGTAGAAATCCCTCTTTTGGAAACTCGAAAATGAACACCAATGATGTGGCGATCATCATCGGAATTATTTTTCAGCGACCGTAAAGAGTTCAATGCTTTTCTCTCCTTTTAAAACCTTTCCAATATTTTTAAATTCCAAATCTCTCTAGATTTTACAGCCGAATCAAAAATATTTCTCAATATATATTATCTTCCCAACCTTTGGGAATCATTATCAAATTCAAAGGAACTTAAATTCCCAAATTTCCAAATTCCATACTCTTTAAGGTTATATTCAAACATTACTTTGGAATTTCATCTTATTTTAATTATTAATCACGCTACAATTCACATTTAGTTTATCTTTAAAAATTTCATTTGTATACAATTTGGTTTCTTAGTTTTTAATTATGGTTTCAATATCTTATTCAACTATGAATCACATTTACAAATCTCATTTATTTATCAATTTATTCCTTAATCTCTGGTTATTATTTCAATTCTTATTCAATTATCATACAATGATAATAATTTAATGTTTTTATTCCTAACAACCAAGCATCCATATATAACTATAACAATTTACGAACAATCATTTCTTCTATATACAAAAATAATTATGGGAAAAATTATTTCATTTACCCTACTTAAAACAATACTGTGTTGGTTTATCTTGTTTAAGAGTTTAGAAATCCCTATCGATGACATGGCGTCCCATATATCGACCAGAATCCATAAACACTCGACCGATAAATCAACACAATATAAAAACAATTTTATATTCACTAACAAACACGCACTCATATCTATTAATACGCTCAAACTCATTCTAGAGTACTATAGACTCTATTTAATGAGTAATCCCCACCAGAGCCAAGGTTATCACCAACCTAAGCTATGATATCAAGTGTAACGACCTGCAAATCCGTACCCTTTGAGTCAACACTATTCTACCCAAATCAACTCAAGTTGTACAGAAATACGAACCATTTGGGTTAAAGAAGAAGAGGTAGAAGAAGAAAACAGAAAACAACTACAGAATCTAACCATCGCAGCGGAATAAAATATAATAGATATTAACATATCTTTACACCAAAACAAATATATCTGTTCATATATTACATCATAAGAGTACATCAATCATAACTCAACATCAATAACATACAACTGGATACACAACTAAACAACACGGCGGAATATATATATATAAACAAGTACGGGAGTACGTATCGTCATCCAGCTCGTCTCTTGAGCTCCACAGCATCATATCCTGTATCCTATAATACTCGGTCTGACCCGAGCATTACAGTTAAATAACACCCAAGTCAGTCTGGAATACCAGCGTGAGAAATCATACTTAATTATTATTAAAGTTTCAAAAATCCTTTTGAAAACAAAAGCATCTCGTAAGACCACGCCACAAATAAACATGTCGGGTTTTTACCTTACGATAGCTAAAACTATTTTTATAGAAATCCTCTGATAATATAACAGGGTCTATATACAAATACTTACAAAATAGCCGAACTTGTTACATTTATTAAATTCCAGCTACTAGCCACAGAGTGGGTAATACAAACAAAGCTCGTACAAGGCTCGTAGGGAGAATGGATTTCCAACTAATGACTAGGCACTGGGGTACCACCTGTCACAGTATGTGGCCGAGATCACAGTACCGAGGAGTACGCCCGCTCCCCTACAACACAAGACCGGGACTACCCCTTACCGGATAATCCCGAGTGAGATCACCCCGCGGTTGGGATCAGCAACCGCCCACTAAGTCAAAATAAAAAGGGACATCTAGACAGGGATGACCTCACCCTGCTTGGCTGCTACCCACCTAGCCTTGCTGCATAACCCCTGATTTTCAGTCATTCCCATTCGATGAGGCTTGAGGCTAAGCGTTACCTTTTTAAAACATATCCCTTAGAATGCCCATCGCCCACCTGACAATGTTCCGAAAGCATTCATCCATACAAGTCCGTCCCGGGTTCGAACAGAATCGAAGGCACTATTCCTACTACATCCATTTTGGAAATATCCCCAGGATTAGTAGCGACTAGCCCTTGCACTTCACTGCTCCATCTTCGAATCCAAAAATCGTTTTCCACGAAACGTACAAACCGGATCGAAGTGGTTTTCGAGAAATAAATCTGGATCCCGGTCTCTTAGAAACAATCAACGCATTTGGCCAATATTGATAGTCGGTTATTTAACTATCAATTTATATTCACAAACAACCATCCAACAATAAATAATTTCCCTAATTATTTATTAACCCCAAAAATATCTTCACAAGATATATTTCTATTTTCAACCCTTTGAAAACAGTTTTCAAACTATCTTCCTTTCTCGGAATAAATTCCAAGTATTTCTATTTCCACTGGAATCACCAAGCACAAAACTTTAGATTTTTAAAATAATTTAAAGCACTTTACTTTGAAATGTACTTTAAAACATTTAAGTTAAAAACTACTTCAATAATTTATTAAAAATACATACTATATATAAATATTTGAAAATAAGGTTACTTAATAAAATATAAAACTAGATTTTCACTTTTAAAACAAAATACTAGGTCACTCTTTAAATAATTACTGCTATAATAGATTAAAGAAAATAAATTACCCAAAATTTGCTTTTTAAAACAACTTAAAACTTTTAATTTATATTTAAAAATTTACTTTGAAAACGTACTTGGTTATCCAGGGAATATACTTCTCTTCACATTTTTTTTTAAATCTCTAATTCAAACACCTGAATCAATTTCCAAATTGATTTCCAATTTACTTCCTTTAATTCCAAAGTCCATTAATTTCAGATTTTATTCCTTAATTTTGATTTAAAATACTTTTAATTGAAATTCCAATTTTTTTAGATTTCTCAATATACTTCTTTATCCCTTTAAATAAATTTAAACTTCAAATTTTAAAATAATTCTTTATTCCTTTAAAATAATATCACTTGAATTTACAATTCCTTAATTTCTGTTTATTCAAAACTTTTTCATACTCGAAGTTATTTATTAGTATTTTAATATCACTTCCATTTCTTTTCAATTCATTCTTAATTTATTCAAATTTTCTTTAATTATTTCACTTACAAATTTACTTCCTTTTATTTTCTTCCCAACAATCCAATTTATATTATTTTTTTGATTCATTATACCTAAATATATCCGGTCAAACCATAACATTCAATATTCTAATAAAACTCATCATAGAATATCAATATTCACAACAGAGAATATTAAATAATTTAAATAAATGTTGAGGGGTCCAGTTGGATCCCTCCAACCTGTTTTTCCTGTGTGATATCCCGAAAATTTGGCAATATAAATTTAATAATCTGTGTTAAAAATTTAATTGATTTGATAAATTTTTAACAATAAATTTTGAATTCATTTTATAATCTTCTTTTAATAAATATTTAAATTTGTATATTTTATCTTTTTAAAACTAATAAATTGTTTTCTATTTATAATATATATAATTATATATATTGTAAATTGATAAACTTTGATTTGGAACCTAATAAATGAATCAATTTTGTATTTTCTACTTTTAATTTATATTTGGAAAATTGGAAATTTGATTTAAATTTAACATTTAACTTTTCAACACAATTCAATAAATAATTTTATGGTTTATACTTATGGAAAATCTTATTTGTTTAAACTTATATTTTAATTAGCTTAAAAATGAATTGAAATTAGATTAACATCAAAGTTTTGTTTTATTTTTCTTTTTAAATATTACTTGAAATTTATATATGAATTTAAAATACAAATTACTAATGATATTAATATATTGAGTTAATTTGGTTAGCATAAAAACTTTGTTTTATTTTCTTTTTAAATATTGCTTGAATTTTTTATAAGAAGTTAAAATACAAATTACAAATAGTCCTAATTTGTTTATAATCTCTTTTATAAATTATTTAATATTGTTTAATTTGTTATTTTTAGATAATAATTATAACGCTTAGTTTTTCATAAACATAACTAAATTTTTGTAAGAAATAGGATTAGCTATTTTTAATTTTAATAAGAGTTATATATGCATCTATATATAACTTGATTTTTAAAATTGGATTTGATAAATTAATTTAAAATTTGAATTCAATGTTTTGAAATTAAAGGATAAGTATTTTAAAAATATTAGAACAAGCTTATATTTATAATTTGATTGTTTTCATTTCTTTTTGATTTAAAATCAAATAAATTCTTTTATATATACATAAGAATACTAAATTTAGATTTAAAGGCTTTTGTAAACTATTTAAATTAAAATAAAAATACTAAATACATGTGTAAGTTTCTTAATACACCTAAGTAGACATGTGTTAGGCCTAAACTAAAATAAGTGACAAATGTTAAACTAAGGAAACAAGTGTCCAATTTTATTTTTCGTTTTCTTTTAATTTAATGAAATCAAAAAAAAATTCTTATATAAACACAATACTCTTCATCTTATTTTTTTTCTATTTTTCTTCTTCAAAAACTTTAAGAGAATTTTCGGATCTGAAAACCAATGTTTACTCAAAACCCAAAATCATCTGAAATGCATGTAAACTTAAAAATGCAAATCATAAAAACTGAAGCTCTTTAATGTATCAACCTGGAAAAGGTCAAATTTGCAACATCCAAAGGCCTGCATGCATTTTCTTTTCTAGAATTCTACAATTCAAGAACCTGCATGCAAATAAGCCTGCAGATCCCTCTTTTCTGTTTTAAAACTTCATCCAAAACCTGCATGCAACTTCATCCATGCCTGCATCATTTTCTGGAATCATACATATAGCTAAAATCAGGGAGCTTAAGCAATAAATCAATATTCAAGTCTTTAAAAAGAAAAGGCAAACAAAAATTTTTAAAGAAACAAAACTGGAAGCAACTCAAAGTTTTGGAAATGGAGACACAATTCAGTTTCAAGTCTTCTTCAAACAAGGGCTCTGCTCATATATAAATCTGTGAGTAACTTTTTATTTAATAAGCTTAAGTATGAATTTAGTTGTTTATTTACTCTGGAAACAAGAGTGTGTGTATGCTTTTTATAAATTCATTACTGAATGAAGGTAATGGTGCATGTTATTGTGAATGTATGTTTCTGTACTTAAGTTTCCAAATCCTAGAATTTCTTCAAATTCTATACTTTGGATCTAATCTATGTTAGGTCTAAGATTTAAGCAAAATGTAGTTGTGTAACATAACTAAAGTTTTAAGTTTTATTAAATATGAATAAAAACCTGAAATGTCTCTGAAAAAATAAAATACAACAGAACTAATTATATGAAAGTGTTAATTTAATTTGCCAGATTCATCGATTAAAGTTATAAATCAATTACATGATCAAAGACATGAATTTTAAAACTAAAATTAGAATTATAGTTTGTAATTGATTGAGAAATTCTGGTTTAACCAGAAATCATATTTTTGGGTGGTTCTGTAAATCTTGATGGTTGAAGTGGACAGCATTGATTCTGGTGATGGATTGGTGAACAAAGTTTCAGGGAAAATTATTGTTAAATTGATTAATGCATTTAGGCAGTTGTGATTTTGAATCAAAATTTTAAACCCTAGTTTTGTTGTTCATCTAGAAATTTGATCACCGTAACTCCCATGATTGATCGAGCCTTCCCAGATTGAAGTTGGGGATAGGTGGAGTACGGAAGTGGATGTGGCGGAGGTGGTACTTCTCTGATGATTGGAATTTGGAGTTTTGAGGCGAATTACAGTTCGACATTGTTTTTTGGTTTTTGAGCTTGAATGCTCGATTTTGAATTTGGGGTCCTGCATTGGATTTGGGGGTCGGAATCGTATTAAGAGATGGCCGTCGACTTGCTCGTGAGGTCACGAGAGGCCGGAGGTGGCGGCGGGGCTAGTGCAGGTGCACGATGAACTTGGAATGTCAGCTGTTTGGGAAATAGGGGAACTCGGGTATGTATCGGGTTGCATCGTGTTTTTGCTCGAAGCTTGGGAATGTTTGTCTCGAAGTAAATTATTGTGGGTTCAAAGGAGAATGGATGATACAGGTTTAAGTATTAACCTGTCAGTATTTATGTAAATAAATTGCAAAATGGAAATGGTACCGGAGTTACTCGAATTTGTTAGCATTTTACTCGAGTTATTTTAGTGTTTAGCTCGAGTTAGTTTATTCAAGTTTAAAAACTTGTCTTGTTTTCAAAATTTAAACTAAATTTTAAAAGTGTAAGCAAAGATTTAAAATGAGTTTTAAATCTAAGTTAAATTATGAATTCAAATTTCATTTTGAATCGTAACCGAAAATGACTAAGTTTTTAAATTCAAATTTGTTTTAAAGAAATACTTTAAAGAGTTTATTGTTTAAAAAATGTTTTAAAGAAATTTGAATTTAAATTGGAATTGAATGTAAAGAAATGTTTAAACAAAGTTTAAATTTAATTCAAATCTGATTTTGAATCTTTGTTTCAAAATAGATTTACGTTTTCATAAATTTAAGTATTTTAACAAATTTGAATGATAAAGAAACATTTAAATGTTTTGAATTTAAAAAGGGAATTTGATTTAAACTTTGTAAAATCTCTTTTATAAGAAAGTATTATTTATCATTTAAAAAGTTTAAATTGATTTTAAACTTGTTGAAGTTAAATTATAATTTAATGATTTGTAATTCATTTAATTATTAGGATAATTAAATGGATAATAAATAAATTAATGAAATGGTTAATTACTTAAAGTAATTAAGGGTTTAATCTTAAAAGTTTGAGATTTAATTATTCTAGAATAATTAACTTATAATTTATGAATCATTAATAAATAAGATTTGATATTTAATTAATGATTAGTAATTAATTAATCAAGAAATTAAGGATTAATTAAGTTATAATTAACACTTAATTAATAAATTAATTAATTAAAGGATTAATTAAATGGGTTATCAATGGTTAATTAATTTGTAATTAATAATGATTAAAATAAGTTAATTATTTTAGAAAAGTAATTAATGAATAATTAATAGTTAATGAAGGTTATTAACTAAGGATTATTTAATAATTAATTAATGTGATTAATTTTTAATAATTAATTAGATTGATTACTTTAAAGATAATCATTTGTGTAAACTGTTAAGTATAATTACTTATGGAAGTAATTAAGGAATTAATTACTAATTGTAATTAATTGAGTTAATTTGATTAGATAAGTTGATTAATTCAGTTTAATTAATTTAGAATAATCATTTGATGATTTGTGAAGTATAATTACTTAATGTTATTAAATAAAAAGAAATTACTTAAAGAAGTAATTCATGGGTAATTACTGGATGTAATTAATTAAAGGTAATTTGATGATGAAACTAATTTGAGTATAATTACTTTGTGAATTAATCAAGGGATTAATTGGAGATAATTAATTAATGAGTAATTAATTTATTTGGTAAAGTAATTAAGGGTAGTTAATTACTAAATGGAGTTAATCAAGGGTGATTAACAATTACGGATTAATTAAAGATTAATTACTTAATGTAATTAATTTAAACAGAAAATGTAATTAGAAATCATTAATCATTAATTAATGATATAATTAAGAATAGATTTATGTAGAAATAATTAATAAATGAAGGGATTAATTAATATAATTAATTAAGGATAAATGTAATTAATTATAGTTAATTAATGGAGGAAGTAATTAAAGATTAATTACTGTATTTGGTTAAGTATAATTAATTTGAGAAATTAATTAGTGGTTAATTACTTGAATGTAATTAAAGGTTAATTAATCAGGGATGATTAATTAAAATAAATAATTGGTTGATGATTAATTAATTGATTGATAATTAATTAATAGTGATGTAAGCAAGATTTATATTGGTGAAGTAATTAATTTAATTTACTTTAAATTAATTAGAATGATGTAATTAATTTAATTCAATTTAAATTAATTATACTTGGTGTGATTATTAATCATTGCTTATATAGATGGATGATGTTGTTTACTTTGAATGGTTTGAATCTCAGATATGAGAAAAAAATGTTGAGTGATATGGATGCATTGGTTGCATTGTGATGTTGATATAGATTATCTTTGATAATGATAATGTGGAATTATCTATTGTGATAATAATGTTGATTACCTATGGTGAATTCTGTGATTTATCTATCTGTGTATATAGATAATTGAATTGTTTTAAAACTTTAAAACAACTTGGCCTTAAAAGACACGTTTTGGATTTCGATGAGACCGGGATCGGGTTTCCATATTTGGATATCCGAAAACCACATCGATCCAAATTAACGATAGGTCATGAATCTGTTGTGAAGAGTAAAGACTCGAGGTGTAAGGACTATATTCGTCAGTATAACTCTGGGGGTGATTCCGTGATAAGTTTGACGGAACTAGTTCTTATAGGTTCGAGATGGTGATTTAGAATGCAAGGGTTATCGTCGTTAACTCTGAGTGTGATTCCAAAATGAGTGTAACGAGATAATGCCCTTGGTTTCGTTCGAACCCGAAATGAACTTGTATGGATTGAGTGCTTTCAGAACATCGTCAGGTGGACGATGAGCATTCTAAGAGATGTGTTCTCTAAAGGTAATCGCAGCCTCAAGCCTCATCAACCGGGAATGGCTAAAACAGGGGAGGTGCGGCAAGGCTAAGTGGGTCATGCCCAAGTAGGACAAGGTTTTCCCCGTCTAGAGGTCCCTTTTTATTCGGCTTAGTGGGCGGTTGGAACGTAAGCCAACTACGGGGTTGTCTTGTTCGGGACCGTCTAGTAAGGGATGGTTCCGGTCTTGTGTTGCAGGGGAGCGGGCGTACTCCTCGGTACGTTGATCTAGGCCACGTACTGTGACGGGTGGTATCCCAGTAGCCCAGCCATTGATGGAACCCAAAATCTAATAAGTGCCAACGGTTTTGATTGTATTACCCACTTTTGTGGCTAGTAGCTGGAATTTAATCATGTAACAATTTCGGCTATTTCTTATTTACTTGAAAAGCCTAGACCTATTATAATATCACTGGATTTCCTATCAAATGTTTTGGTTAGCGTAAGGTAAAAACTTTTCCATGTTTATGTGTGGGAAGTCTTACGTGATACCTTTCTTTTCAAAGGTATTTCAAAGTTATGCAACTTTAACCTGTTACTCACACCAGACCCATGTCTGACCAAAGTTTATCTTCTGTTTTCTTAAACTCTTGGGTACTCAAATTTTTACGAGTAGCCAAGGGAATTCAGGTTAGCTTTTGACGAATTATGGAGGAGCAATGGAGCAGGAGGCTTCGGCGTTAGATATATAGTTCCGCTGTGTGTTTCCTGTAATGGTATCTCTTTGTTGAGTTGTATTGAGTTGTATAACTAGACAGGTGTTTATAACTGTCTAGTATGTGACGTGTTGTTCTGTGTAACTCTGATTAGTGTGATATACTATGTAATATTTATGTTATTAATATAATTTATTCGTTCCGCTATTGAGATTCTGATGTTGTTTTATTCTTTCTTCTCTTTCTTTTCTCTTTTCTATCCCTTTCTTTCTTCAAGATGATGCGATTTTCTGTGGCTATAATTCGGGTCATCACAGGTGGTATCAGAGCGCTATGTTGAGTGAATACCTAAGCTTTGAGGTGATTTCTTTCTTGAGAGAGCGTATTTGTAATTTTGAATATATATATTTACTTCTACCTATTTGTTGGGTTACATGTTCGGGTTTTACCAATATAAGTTATAAAGGTAAATAAGGTAGTGGGGTGTGTAACACGACTACTACCATTGGTTGGAGTTTGAGTGTTGAGGTTGGAAGTGTATCTGTCGAGACTGTAGACCTAATACCGTCTCGAGTGAGTTTTGCTTGGAGTAAGGATTTCGTAAATCTTTGAAGGTAACCTGTAAAGGTTCGGAGTCTATCTTTGAAGTTGGATGAGTAGAGTTTGGATCTGTCGGTTAGGCAGAAGAGAATAATGGTATCTTGATACCTCAGGAATTAGTAGCTGTGTGATGAGACGCAGTGACTATGGATTGTGTCTGAAGAAGTTTCTTTGGAACAAGTTTAAGAAGTATATCTGCTTCGATGTTGTAACTGGATTCAGCAGGATGTTTCTGTCTGGTTTGAGGCCTCAGTTTCTCGAAGAGTTTTGGATTAGGAAGTCTTTGGCGTCGGTGTCAGCAGTGCAGCTTGGAGTGTTCTGTGTGCCAGCAAGAAGGTCTTCTGGTTAGTAGTTTTTCTGAAGGAGTTCAGAAGCAGCCGAGTAGACTCGTTTCTTCGACGGATTGGCTAGATAAGCGTAAGCTGTTCTGATTGGTAAAGAGAGAATAGTTTTCTTTGGATATTGGACTGGTTGATCGCAAAAGTGACTTGCGATAGTTTGAGTGTTCTCTTGAGCTATGAGAAGTTTGTCCGTATTTGGAGGTTGAGTTTTCTTATTGATTGGATTCCAGGAGTGCTACCGGTGGTTCAGTTTAGTAGAAGGATCAAGTGGGGCATTTGAGTTTTCTTTATGGATCTGTTGGACCATATTTCTGAGATGTGTTGTCCAGTTTGTGCTCGAGTTTTTCTTCTACTTCAGATCAGAGTTGTGCGTCGGAAGCAGTTTGGGAGTGCTTTTGTTTTATCTTTTCCAGATAGGAGAACTAAGTTAGTTTTCTGATGTTTGTGGGGTAGAATTGGTATTCTTAGTTTTGGGATTGATCTTGAGGAGATCATTCTATTGGGTTGTTTTGGTTCAGTTTGTTTCTAGAGACATCAGCGAAGGTTGAGCTGATTGGGAGAGATGAAGGCAGCCCAGGATTGTCAGAAGTGTTTTGTGGATAAGAGACGAAGGAATTTGGATTCCGGAGTCGGAGATTTGATTTTGGGTAAGTTTTCTCCGATCTAAGGAGCTTAAGTAAGACCGGGTAAGTCAGCTCTGAAGTGTTTTGGAATTTTTTTCTGTATCCTTGTGAGGATTGGTGTTTGATTTTCAAGGTTGAATTGTCAGTTTGGATAACTGGGATTCGATGTGTATCACGTATCTCTGAGGGAGTACGTGTATGATTTATCTCTGGTGGTGGAACCAGCAGTTCAGGAGGATGTGATTGTTGAGTCAGACTTGTCTGTAGCCTGATATCCTGTGTAGTTTTGTAGATCTAGTTGGATAGGAGCCTGTAGCTCAATAGTATTGATTGTTTGGATTCTATAGAGCGAGTATCCCGATATTTATACCAGGGAAACTCGAGGAAACTCTATCCAGAATTTTGTCTGGATAATTAGATTTGTTTTAACTGTGTGAATTGGTTGTTATGATTGTTAGCATATAATTAATATATGCTTGTGTTTTAAAATATAATCTTAAGATAGATTATTAAATTACCTTTGCTTTTGAATTTCGGGGACGAAATTCTTTTAAGGGGGGAGGAATGTGATATCCCGGAAATTTGGCAATATAAATTTAATAATCTGTGTTAAAAATTTAATTGATTTGATAAATTTTTGATAATAAATTTTGAATTGATTTAATAATCTTCTTTTAATAAATATTTAAATTTGTATATTTTATCTTTTTAAAACTAATAAATTGTTTTCTATTTATAATATATATAATTGTATATATTGTAAATTGATAAACTTTGATTTGGGACTTAATAAATGAATCAATTTTCTATTTTCTAGTTTTAATTTATATTTGGAAAATTGGAAATTTGATTTAAATTTAACATTTAACTTTTCAACACAATTCAATAAATAATTTTATGGTTTATACTTATGGAAAATCTTATTTGTTTAAACTTATATTTTAATTAGCTTAAAAATGAATTGAAATTAGATTAACATCAAAGTTTTGTTTTATTTTTCTTTTTAAATATTACTTGAAATTTATATATGAATTTAAAATACAAATTAGTAATCATATTAATATATTGAGTTAATTTGATTAGCATAAAAACTTTGTTTTATTTTCTTTTTAAATATTGCTTGAATTTTTTATAAGAAGTTAAAATACAAATTTCAAATGATCTTAATTTGTTTATAATCTCTTTTATAAATTATTTAAGATTGTTCAATTTGTTATTTTTAGATAATAATTATAATGCTTAGTTTTACATAAACATAATTAAATTTTTGTAAGAAATAGGATTTGTTATTTTTAATTTTAATAAGAGTTATATATGCATCTATATATAACTTGATTTTTAAAATTGGATTTGATAAATTAATTTAAAATTTGAATTCAATGTTTTGAAATTTAAAGGATAAGTATTTTAAAAATATGAGAATAAGCTTATTTTTATAATTTGATTGTTTTCATTTCTTTTTGATTTAAAAAGAAATAAATTCATTTATTTATACATAAGAATAATAATTTAGATTTAAAGGCTTTTGTAAACTATAATTTAAATACTAAATACATGTGTAAGTTTCTTACTACACCTAAGTAGACATGTGTTAGGCCTAAACTAAAATAAGTGACAAATGTTAAACTAAGGAAACAAGTGTCCAATTTTATTTTTCTTTTTCTTTTAATTTAATGAAATCAAAAAAAAAATTCTTATATAAACACAATACTCTTCATCTTATTCTTTTTCTATTTTTCTTCTTCAAAAACTTTAAGAGAATTTTCAGATATGAAAACCAATGTTTACTCAAAACCCAAAATCATCTGAAATGCATGTAAACTTGAAAATGCAAATCATAAAAACTGAAGCTCTTTAATGTATCAACCTGGAAAAGATCAAATTTGCAACATCCAAAGGCATGCATTTTCTTTTCTGGAATTCTGTAATTCAAGAACCTGCATGGAAATAAGCCTGCAGATCCCTCTTTTCTGTTTTAAAACTTCATCCAAAACCTGCATGCAACTTCATCCATGCCTGCATCATTTTCTGGAATCATACATGTGGCTGAAAATCAGGGAGCTTAAGCAATAAATCAAGATTCAAGTCTTTAAAAAGAAAAACAAACTAAAGTTTTTAAAGAAACAAAACTGGAAGCAACTCAAAGTTTTGGAAATGGAGACACCATTCGGTTTCAAGTCTTCTTCAAACAAGGGCTCTGCTCATATATAAATCTGTGAGTAACTTTTTATTTAATAAGCTTAAGTATGAATTTAGGTGTTTATTTACTCTGGAAATAAGAGTGTGTGTGTATGCTTTTTATAAATTCATTACTGAATGAGGGTAATGGTGCATGTTATTGTGAATGTATGTTTCTGTACTTAAGTTTCCAGATCCTAGAATTTCTTGAAATTCTATACTTTGGATCTAATCTATGTTAGGTCTAAGATTTAAGCAAAAATGTAGCTGTGTAACATAACTAAAGTTTTAAGTTTTATTAAATATGAATAAAAACCTGAAATGTCTCTGGAAAAAAAATACAACAGAACTAATTATATGAAAGTGCTAATTTAATTTGCCAGATTCATTGATTAAAGTTTATAAATCAATGACATGATCAAAGACATGAATTTTAAAACTAAAATTAGAATTTATAGTTTGTAATTGATCGAGAAATTCTGGTTTAACCAGAAATCATATTTTTGGGTGGTTCTGTAAATCTTGATGGTTGAAGTGGACAGTATTGATTCTGGTGATGGGTTGGTGAACAAAGTTTCAGGGAAAATTATTGTTAAATTGATTAATGCATTTAGGCAGTTGCGATTTTGAATCAAAATTTTAAACCCTAGTTTTGTTGTTCATCTGGAAATTTGAGCACCGTAACTCCCATGATTGATCGAGCCTTCCCAGATTGAAGTTGGGGATAGGTGGAGTGGGGAAGTGGATGTGGCCGAAGGTGGTGCTTCTCTGATGATCGGAATTTGGAGTTTTGAGGCGAATTACAGTTCGACATTGTTTCTGGTTTTTGAGCTTGAATGCTCGATTTTGAATTTGGGGTCCTGCATTAGATTTGAGGGTCGGAATCGTATTAGGAGATGGCCGTCGACTAGCTCGTGAGGTCGCGAGTGGACGGAGGTGGCGGCGGGGCTGGTGCACGTGCACGGTGAACTTGGAATGTCAACTATTTGGGAAAGAGGGGAACTCGGGTATGTATCGGGTTGCATCGTGTTTTTGCTCGAAGCTTGGGAATGTTTGTCTCAAAGTAAATTGTTGTGGGTTCAGGGGAGAATGGATGATGCAGGTTTAAGTATTAACCTGTCAGTATTTTTGTAAATAAATTGCAAAATGGAAATGGTACTGGAGTTACTCAAATTTGTTAGCATTTTACTCGAGTTATTTTAGTGTTTAGCTCGAGTTAGTTTGTTCAAGTTTGAAAACTTGTCTTGTTTTCAAAATTTAAACTAAATTTTAAAAGTGTAAGCAAAGATTTAAAATGAGTTTTAAATCTAAGTTAAATTATGAATTCAAATTTCATTTTGAATCATAACCGGAAATGACTTAGTTTTTAAATTCAAATTTGTTTTAAAAAATACTTTGAAGAGTTTATTGTTTAAAAAATGTTTTAAAGAAATTTGAATTTAAATTGGAATTGAATGTAAAGAAATGTTTAAACAAAGTTTAAATTTAATTCAAATCTGAATTTGAATCTTTGTTTCAAAATAGATTTAAGTTTTCATAAATTTAAGTATTTTAACAAATTTGAATGATAAAGAAACATTTAAATGTTTTGAATTTAAAAAGGGAATTTGATTTAAACTTTGTAAAATCTCTTTTATAAGAAAGTATTATTTATCATTTAAAGAGTTTAAATTGATTTTAAACTTGTTGAAGTTAAATTATAATTTAATGATTTGTAATTCATTTAATTATTAGGATAGTTATATGGATAATAAATAAATTAATGAAATGGTTAATTACTTAAAGTAATTAAGGGTTTAATCTTAAAAGTTTGAGATTTAATTATTCTAGAATAATTAACTTATAATTTATGAATCATTAATAAATATGATTTGATTTTTAATTAATTATTAGTAATTAATTAATCTATAAATAAAGGATTAATTAAGTTATAATTAACACTTAATTTATTAATTAATTAAAGGATTAATTAAATGGGTTATTAATGGTTAATTAATTTGTAATTAATAATGATTAAAATAAGTTAATTATTTTAGAAAAGTAATTAATGAATAACTAATAGTTAATGAATAACTAATAGTTAATGAATAACTAATAGTTAATCAGATATGAGATAGGAATGTTGAGTGATATGGATGCATTGGTTGCATTGTGATGTTGATATAGATTATCTTTGATAATGATAATGTGGAATTATCTGTTGTGATAATAATGTTGATTACCTATGGTGAATTCTGTGATATATCTATCTGTGTATATAGATAATTGAATTGTTTTAAAACTTTACAACAACTTGGCCTTAAAAGACACGTTTTGGATTTCGATGAGACCGGGATCGGGTTTCCATATTTGGATATCCGAAAACCACATCGATCCAAATTAACGATAGGTCATGAATCTCTTGTGAAGAGTGAAGACTCGAGGTGTAAGGACTATATTCGCCAGTATAACTCTGAGGGGGATTCCGTGATGAGTTTGACGGAACTAGTTTTTATAGGTTCAAGATGGTGATTTAGAATGCAAGGGTTATTGTCGTTAACTCTGAGGGTGATTCCAAAATGAGTGTAATGAGATAATGCCTTCGGTTTCGTTCGAACCCGGAACGAACTTGTATGGATTGAGTGCTTTCAGAACATCGTCAGGTGTCGATGAGCATTCTAAGAGATGTGTTCTCTAAAGGTAATCGTAGCCTCAAGCCTCATCAACCGGGAATGGCTAAAACAGGGGAGGTGCAGCAAGGATAAGTGGGTCATGCCCAAGTAGGACAAGATTTTCCCATGTTTAGAGGTCCCTTTTTATTCGGCTTGGTGGGCGGTTGGAACGTTAGCCAACTGCGGGGTTGTCTTGTTCGAGACTGTCCAGTAAGGGATGGTTCTGGTCTTGTGTTGCAGGGGAGCGGACGTACTCCTCGGTACGTTGATCTAGGCCACGTACTGTGACGGGCGGTACCCCAGTAGCCCAGCCATTGATAGAATCCAAAATCCAATAAGTGCCAACGATTTTGATTGTATTACCCACTTTTGTGGCTAGTAGATGGAATTTAATCATGTAACAATTTCGGCTATTTCTTATTTACTTGAAAACCCTAGACCTATTATAATATCACTGGATTTCCTATCAAATGTTTTGGTTAGCGTAAGGTAAAAACTTTTCCATGTTTATGTGTGGGAAGTCTTACGTGATACCTTTCTTTTCAAAGGTTTTTCAAAGTTAAGCAACTTTAACCTGTTACTCACACCATACCCATGTCTGACCCAGAGTTTATCTTCTGTTTTCTTAAACTCTTGGGTACTCAAATTTTTACGAGTAGCCAAGAGAATTCAGGTTAGCTTTTGATGAATTGTGGAGGAACAATGGAGCAGGAGGCTTCGACGTTAGATATATAGTTCCGCTGTGTGTTTTCTGTAATGGTATCTCTTTTTAGAGTTATATTGAGTTGTATAACTAGACGGGTGTTTATAACTGTCTAGTATGTGATGCGTTATTCTGTGTAACTCTGATTAGTGTGATATACTATGTAATATTTATGTTATTAATATAATTTATTCGTTCTGCTATTGAGATTCTGATGTTGTTTTCTTCTTTCTTCTCTTTCTCTTCTCTTTTCTATCCCTTTCTTTCTTCAAGATGATGCGATTTTCTGTGGCTAGAAAGTCGGGTCGTCACGTGCTGCATCAACAGACGTTAGCATAATATAAAATACCAATTCCAAAATATACCAAACTATAGTACATCAATCAATTCAGCCATTCAAACAATTATTTAAATTTAATCATTTAAATTTAAATTCAACTGAGTGAGATTTACTTACCTTCGATTATTTTGCTGTTTGCAATCTACTTCCATCTTGACTATTTCCTTCATGATATTTGAACCTTGAATAACAATTTATGATTTATTAATATTTGAAATAATTGAACAATTTAAATCCCATAAATAAATTTAATTAACCAATTATTTAATTTAAACAAATTTTCTGGACAAATATAATTTAAGTTACAAAAATAATTAAATAGATTATCTTACAAATAAACCACCTTAATAATTTATTTTAAAATAACTTGTGAATTAAAATATATGTGTATATATTTATCTATTTCATTTTCCTTTTAAAACTACCTACGCATATACTTATAAAATAATCTATCTTGCCATTTGAATTTCTACCTTCACCTTCTAAATCATATACTTATATAGACTATTTTCTTTTTTCTTCTTTTTTTACAGTTTACATATATTTATATAAATTTTTAAATAAAGATAAATAAATTGTTTTATATCCTGCTGCAACATATTTATCTTCTCATCCGTAAGTATACATTTTCTTTTTCCTTTGTTTTTTGTTTAAAAACAAAAACATTCTAATATATTCAAATTAAAACAGAATTTACCCGCAGCTCAAACTAAGATCTAGATCGAGCATAGCTACCGTTGCCCCAAAACTCAAACTTCACTGACCTCACAAGATCAACGTCCACTACTAAATCACGTCCCCAAATCGCACCTCAACCCTTCCACAACCTGGTCCCACACCCCCAGCACTCGACGACGACCGTACGCCAGCTGCCACGGCTCTCCTCTCCACCGCGACCTGTCTCACGCTATCGAGCACGAAATTCCCTTCATTTTACGTGAGCGCGAGCGCGCGCGATCCCAAACCGTAACCCTTCTCAAAATCACGTCACTGCTGCCGAAACGAATCTTGAGCTCGAGTTTCCCACAGTCATGCTTCGATTCATCCTTTGAATTTGAATGAGTCGGCCTATCTTCGAATGAGACGTTGATTTGGGAAATCGATTCGGTCATTGTTATTATTTTCGACCTTCCCTATTTAATAACGGCTTCGGCCATGATTTGAGACTCTGAAGAGAAGAAGGGGGTTGCGGCCTATTATTTATTTATTTTTGTTTTTATATGTAGAGGCTTCGGCCATTATTTATTTTAAACGCATGTTTTTCAGAAGAAAGCTTGGCTTTTTAAAAAAAACGAGGAAGGAGGCGTATTGAAGAAGGATAGCGTAGCGTGTTGCAGAAAAGGGCTACAACGTTTTTTTTCGAAAAGAAAGAAAAGTTGTGATGTGAAATAATTACGGCTGCTGAGTGGGTTTATTACGAAATATTTTATTTAAATTCCAAACGTCTCGAAAACGCAACTTAAAATTTCGACATCCTACGAAGACGTGCCGCTAGGCGTTTAAAATGTTAAAACCCTATGTCGAACACAATGGAGAAGGTTCCGAGCCCTAATTCGATCGTATGGAGAAGATAGTATTTTGGATCCAGTTATTATATTAAATTTTTCGATATGAAATTCAACGCGTTTATATATCGTATGCTCACACAACAACTTCGATCAATACGGAATTTGAAATCCGATAATAATTCAATATTACGGACCCAATAGGACGGGTTTCGTCTAATTCCGATATTGTCTCTCGGAAGGCTATTTTTAAATTCAAATTAAACGATAAAATTTCAAAACCAAACAAATCATTGTTAAATTCAATTTTACAACTCCTATTATCCTCAGTATTATCAATATAAATTTTATATGTCTCTAGATTATTCTATAGCAGGCTTAGAATCCCAGATTCAACATTTTACCCAATTTCAACTTACCTAATTCAATAATTTAATTATCAAATAAATTGTGATATTTGAATTTAAGTTAATATTTAACAATTAAATATTTAAAAACAATTAAATATCACAATTTCATCTGTTTAAAAATTCCGGGTCGTCACACTGACAACTTATCCAGGCTTAGTACTTGAAACCGAGCAGGGCTAAGTTTCTACAAACTAAGCCGGGCTCGGTTCTTGAAATAGAGTCGGGCTCGGTTCTTGAAACAGAGTCGAGCTCAGTTCTTGAAACCGAGCCGAGCTCAGTTCCTGACAACTGAGGCGGGCTCATTTCTTGACAACCGAACCAGGCTAAGTTTCAAGGCTCGGTCCTTGAAACTGGGTCGGCTCAGTTCTTGAAACTGAGCCTGGGAGTACCATATTTAAATTATGCATTACATTTTGTTTGTAGTGGCGGACTTACATATTTTTCTGCTACGCATGAAAGCACCTCTTCGATTTTCCTACTTGTGTGTGTTACTTATCATGCCTTTACTCGTGTAAGCTTGCATTCCAACTTCTTCGCTTCCAAAATGAATAGATATGAATTAATTTGTAAATTACGCATTACAATTAATTTTATATGTACAATGATTACTACATACCAATTCTTCATAAAGTCAAGATATGATTTTCTTCCTAAAGTATGAGGTATTATCGTTTTCCTTTATTTTCAGCGTTCGTTTTGCATTGTTTTCTTATTAATCACTGTACTCAATATCAATACATTTCTCCCACTAGAATTTATCAATATCATTTGGGCAGTTATAAATCGCAATACATCTAGGTAATAACTCCATGTCTTTCTTTAAAAATTTGTCTCGTATCTTTGATTTAACTGTTCTAAAATATTGTGAACAACCTCTCTCGAAAATAGGTCGACCAATAGTTGGATCTAGATTCATATCGTACTCCTTATACAAAAAAAGAAAAAAAAATCAATACGATTGTTGATAAGAACACTCAAGTTATGAATATTTACCTAACTTTGATCAATGAGTGACCTGATTTAGTATCCTACATGAATTTTAAATTTAGTCTCCCAAATCGATAAGTGATCTGATTCTCTATATATATACACCTAACTTTGATGAAATTTGCATCTGGCAAGCATAGAAAAAGAGAGACTAATGGTGTTTCGATTATTCCTTCGACTCCAATAAACATTTTATAATTAATATCAGCATGTATCTTGCAGAAGAGAAAAAGTAACACAAATTTTCAATGGAACCAATTTACCACTTTTAGTAACAAAACTTATTGCGGTTAAAAGACCGATCTTTGTTAAAACAAATAAAACATCAAAAAATGTGTAAGGTGGATATTTGAATGAATCTGACAGAAATCCAAGAGGATTTAGCAATATTTCCATTAATATAATACGGTTTTTATAAATGTAAGGTAAAGTACAATACCATGAGTGCTTTCCATAAGTTATCACTATAAAGTTGTCAATTTTCCTCCAATCATCATAACTAACTAAGATAAGCCCACGAATCAAAACCCCAAAATGATAACTCCATTTTTTGCATCTCTACCTTTAGCACCCTCGATGTCAACAATTATTGAATATTTTTTATTTTTCGATGGAGGAGGAACATCTTCTTCAGTGCTTTCTTGACGTTGTGATGCACTATTACAACTAGTTGGCATTTTGCAATATACAAATTTAATCAATTCGATTAGAACAACGTCAACTAGAATAAATGTTGATCTTTCAATTACTCTTACTTTAAAATCAACCAATCATAACATATAGAATGTGTAGTGTGTACTATATAACTATAAACAAGCAGATTACCTATAGTGCAAAGATGAAAATTAATATGAGAATAACTAAGAACTAAGCACTAAATAGAGGGTAAACTTGCCAAACAAATTTAAACCACATAAAAGTCTTAAAAAACATGTTTTACTACCCCTGTAGAAATCACACGTCAACATAGATTCAATACATCAAACATAAAATAAACAAAACATCACTAGTTACAATCATATTTGTCTACTTATATTCCACTAATTTCAACAATGTTAAGTCATGTTGCTCATTTAAATTAGAGTGGAAGTTTATTGGTATCTTATAATCATCCTAGTCATCAGTCGAGTGCTTAGAGGAACGTCTTACGATGGAGCAATCTGGATTTTGTATGTCTTTTATGTAAAAGTTTTGGTTTGCTTTGGAAGCAAGAATGATGGGCTCATCATATTCTCTATTGCTAATTTTAAACTTCTTTAGAAGCACCATTAGTAAATTAGAGCCTACACAAATCTTACACCTATGTGTTTTGTCGGTGATATTTACCCAGTCGCAATAGAATAGCACATGTTGAAAATCATAATAATTGACCTCAATGATCTCTTTGATAATACCATACCAAGTAGTTCATCATCCATAGGATTTAAATCTTTTGCAATTGCAATAAATGTTGTAATTTGCATCCACGCAAACACCGCTATCTTGTATTGAATGAGTGTTGTTGTAGTGTTGGGGAGAAAATACATAGCCGTCAGTCCTACATTTGAGATGAGTTTTGGCTTCCCACATTTGCCCACTATCATAATACCATAACAATGAATTCATGCATTTTTTTCCATTAACTGTTAAAACCACTAAAATAATTAAATAAAGTCATATTTTATAATCAAATTGTTCTTTTGCAGAAGCCTAACAAACCTTGTTGTGTAATTAATCAATGAATTCAGATTGTACTACAACTCATGCCTTTATTTTAAGTCTTTTTATCACCATGAGCATCTTCTAATGACAATCGATACTCGCTACAAAGTAAACATGTTATATATTAAGTAAATAGAAAGTTATTTTATAATTTGCAAAAAAAAACAAACCTATAATAATCATCTCGATCTAGTATATCCATTCTAAAAAGTATTCACCTTCGAATTTATATGTGTTGTATGCCATTTAACTTCATAGTTTTTTACCCTCAATAATGGAACGTTTGTACGTATCATTACCATTCTTATGCAAGAATGGTCCTTGTTTAGAGCTATGATGTAATGACTCATATATTTTAATGGTTTTAATAAATTATTTAATTGAATTTTTATGAAATTTTAAATAATTGAATTTTGAAATAAAAAATTAATATTTGGAATACATCTAATTAAACATAGCAAATGGTAAATTTTCATCTGATAATATTAAAATTTATTTTCTGGTGTAATTTTATTTAAATTCAAATCAGTTAATAATTGAAGATAATAAATTATTTTTCTAATAAATTTGTAAATCATCTTCTGAGTGAGGCGTCATATTTCGGTTCTTCAAATTTGATGACTATTGCTCCGTTTATCTTATTTCAAGAAAATTAGCAGCATTTTTGGTACCGATTATCGACCTTTGAAAGGATGATCGTACCACTAATATCTGCATACCGTTTTGATCGTCTTGTCGTGCGGATCTTTGTCGTATATTCAATTCTGTATTTTGAGGTCCAATACGCAACGGAAATTGCGAAACGGTCACCCGTATCAGTACCTTTTTTGAAACTTTTTAGCTTCTTATGTCTATTCGTTGCCTCCAGTGCATATCAATAGTCATCAAAAATTAATGATTACATAAATCAGTACGTGACCATCACTCTTCTCACTGTTCAATTTATTATCTTCTGGATTATTGCTACTTCTTTGCTATTGTATTACACAAAATATAATATATGGCCATAATGGCTACATATTTCCAATTACCATCTATGTTAATTTTCCTTTCTTTGTTTTATTTCAAGTGAAATGTATAAAATGTCCCCATCCACCCACTTCCATGTCGGCCTCTTGATCATCCCTCCGCCCAGCCTTTCCCGCTACCAAGCCCTACCCACAAACACCTAGCAACCAGAGCCCAGATCTGCTCCCTCCTCCAACCAGAAGCCATGGCCAGCCTTGAACCCACCGATCTCACTCTCTCATGCCAAGTCCCCTCCAAAGCATGTGCGTGTGAACCACTTCCTCTCAATCGATGACAGGCAGCTCTCCCTTTTATTTGCAGTTTCATCGGGTAATTATACGTGCATATATACTGTTTATGTATATGTAAGGATTTATGTACGGTATATATAAAGTTATATAAAAGTCTGTTGTTATATATAAAGTTTGAACAAGTTATATAAAAGTTTTGTTTATACAGCTGTATATAATGTTTGTTAAGTATATATATATTAGATTTTGAAACGATGCCTTACAGCTAGTTCATGTACAGAGTATATATATATATCGTATTAAATCATTTGCATGTTTCTATATATGGATCTATTTATATATATTATATATTAAATTGTTATATATTTACATTAATATATTGTAATATGTTGTTCTGCATATATCATGAGTTCTGTTTTTATATATAAAGTATATAAGGTGTACTTAAGCTATATATATATCTACTTTGATTTTTTTAACACCTATGTATAAATATGTATATACATATGTTATATTATAATTTATATAGGTGAGTTCGGTTTATGTATAAATATATAAGTTTTATGTTTTATATATCTTAGTTTATTATGTATATAAGTTTGTACAATCTGTTAACTATGTATTATATATAGGTTTTGTTTGTGTATATGATATTACATATGCCGAAGCCTGTTTTGACATTTTATTAGTTATATCTATAGTATTTATAAATTTACCTATGTATATAGTCTGCTTTATAGGTGCAGTGTATTTTTGGTGTCTATCCATTTTCAGTTTGTATTGATAAGATTTTTACAAGTTTATTTATCTTCTGTTTGAGGCTATAAAGAGTTTTATATATATAAGTTCATATAGAAATTATGACCTGTTTTGCAGCATATATATGTGTCTATACAAGAAATCTGTTGAAAAGAAAAAAATAGTATATTATATTATTTGATAGTATTTATTATACATTATATATATAGGTTTTATATTGTTTACGTGAGTTGATTTTTCCAATTATATATTGTATATATATATATATATATATATATATATATATGAGTAAAATTTGTTTCTGTTTTGATAGATGTTAGTATATATATAAAGTATATATGAGTTTTATATGGGTTTGTATGTGTATATAGGTCTATAAAAGATACAGTATATATATTTATAAAATAAGTTTGTGGCATATATTTTTATTATAGGTAAAGTATTACCTTGGTTATACAGCCATATATGTTTTGTTATGAGTCATTTAAGTGTTATTTTATAATAAGCATTAAGTTTTGCATATTGGTTATACTGATATATATGAGTAAGTTTAAGCATAGTGTTTTAAATATATTTTTTGATTGCCGTGAAAGAATATAGTTGTATATATATAAACCCGGTAAACTTATATTGATTGTTAAACTTGCATGTATTTTAGTTTAAACCATGATTTTAATAATAATATAATATACTCTTCATTTCTATTATATCAAGATGGTTCTGATTCATTTTCATCAATTCTTATCTATCAGCTCATCAAATTCGTGCCAACCTTATTTGAGTTGGAATTCGTGCTTGGATCTGTAACTCAATTCATTGTCTATCCTCTCTAGCCTTTAAAGGTGCTCACGATTAACGTTCTTATATTTATTAAATATGATTTCAATTGAAATGACAATTGAAATATGCTGCTATTAGTTATTTACATTGCCATATATATATGCTATCTGTTCACCTGTGACATCTGACACCATTATCTGTTATTTATATTGATGATATATGCCTGTTATATTATTATCATATATGTTATCACTCTATAATTTCCCTGTTAGTATAGAATTCCCTATGGATTGAAATGATACATACACGAACGATCTTGCAGAATAGGAGAAAATCATTATCGGTTGAAATGATAAACCCAAGCGATTTTCATTGAATTGAATTTTGGATTGCGGGTTGAAATGATATATACCAATATATATTTAAATTTCGGATTGAAATGATAAATATCCGTATTGCTTGACTATAGGATAGAAAATTATATAAAAACACCGTTGGTCTATCTATGGTTTTGGAAAAGAAATTTATGGTTAATAAATATTAGTTTTAAGATATTATATATATACTTTAATGTTTTAAAATTTAGATTTTTAAATTTATAAGTTTTGAAAATTGTACAGTTATAAGTTAATTTTGAAATTATAAATTTTGAGAATTTATTTATAATTTTACTATTTTTAAAATATATAAATAAATTTAATATATAAACAAACTTAATAATATGTTTAAGTATTTATTTAAAATATAGAGTTTATAATAGAAATTGGTCGAAATTGTATTTATATAAGAATTATACTCCAATAAGTTTGATTTGAAATTTATTAAATTTTAGGTTTTGAAGATATGATTTTATAACTTGATTTTGGTTTAAGGTGATTAAATGAATATATCAAGTTTAAATAAATTGAAGGAATATTCAATTAGTTGAAATTTGAAGTTTTATTTAAATGATATTGGATTTATTAAGTAAATATTTCAAACTGAATAATAGTAAATTGAATTTGACATATATACGAAATTATCAAATTTAGTTTTGAAAATGTTGAATACTTAAAGCTTTGGAATATATTGAAATTGAAATGGTTTATATTATGGTTCAAATCTGTTTTTGAAATCGATATAAATTGAGATGGTTTATTGAGAAACTGGATTGAATTGAAATTAATGATTTGAGATTGGATCAAATTTGAATTTTGGAATTTGAGTTGATTTGGAATCAATTTGCGAAATTTGAGGAAGCTATTTTATTATATAAAGTATTTTTAAATTATATTTAAAACTATTTATATATTTTACTTTATAAATTATTTTCATATAAACTATTTTAATGTAAATCATTTTTAATATAAACTATTTATAATATACTAATTATTTTAATATAAACTATTTTAACTTATAACTATTTTATATAAACTATTTATTTTATAAACTATTTTATTGTATATACAATTATTAATATCTAAACTATTTAAAGGAAAGTGTTATGGTTTTCCAAAGTATTATGATTTCAAAGTGTTATGATTTCAAAGTGTTATGATTTCCAAAGGGTTATAATTTCAAGTGATTTGATTTAGAAAATGTTAAACTTTGAAGTGCTATGATTTTGAAAATGATATTGTATTGATATGGTTTTGAAATGAAAATGATATCGTATTGAAATGGTTTTGAAATGGCAATGATATTTTTTTTTGAAGTATAAACTATATTGAAATGACCGCGGTGCTATAATAACGATTGGTTGTTAAAAAGACCGGGATCGGGTATTGTCATACTCTCTGCCAATACCGAAAACCACTTTAACAACTGTGTACGCAGTGGAGATTCCAGAATGAAGTAGGATGGTGGCGAAGATCCTATATGAAATATATATATGTGGACCCGACTCCTGTGAGTTGGCATAAGATGGCTAAAACAAGAGCAATCGACGAGCCAAGTGAGGTAGCTCCTCCGATCGGACACATTTCTTCGATACTATATTCTGACTTTGTGATTGATTTGGTGGCCACACTTGATTTTTGATTTAGGAGTGTGTTTCGAGGTGGACGGTAGTGGCTGCTATGCGTTACCACAAGCCTGGAAGTGTAATTGGTATATCTACCCTGACATTGCCTAGTTGTGTCGTGCCACCTACCCTAGCGAGACCACTATAAGTTAGTTTTGTACCATACCTATGGAGTGCCCTTTGATAAGCCCAGTTTACGGGAAATTATGGTACTGTATAGACTATACGAATATATAAAAATGTGTTAAGGGGGATATGGGTAACACCTAAATGGTATTTTAATAGTTTGCTTTACTTTAGACATTATTATAATAGCGTATATTACTACATAGTAGATAGTTTAACGGATCCTTAGAGGATGGTTATCCCAAACATTTTTTAAATTACTTGTATTTCAGTTGTTATTCCATTTGAGTTGGATTTATTGATATAAGAATGTTAATCCTGACTCGAGTGTTTTATGTTTTTCTTTACGCTCGGATCAGACTGAGTATATCAGAATTCGAGACTCACCTTTGGAGTTCGAGCAATCGCTTAGAGAGCCTTCTATTGATTTAGCTTTCGGTTATTCATTTGATTCTAGTGATATATTCAGATTTTTTATGTGACTATTGTATTATGTATTCGAGATTTCTGTTGTATCTTGTTTAACTCTGATATATATAGTAGCTTCATGAACTACTACTCTACTGTTTTTGCTTCTTATTGTTACATTACTCTGTGTCTATGATGTTGTGATTTATTTATTTACTGTAAATGCCGAGTTTTGCCAATATAAATTAACAATCTTATATTTGAGCAATTCAAGTCCGACATGTATGTCTGCCTATGCACTTGGTGGATGCAGCATGATTGGGGGTTCTCGCATTTGGGTTTGGTAGCGAGCGGATGACTCTTACTCCTACATGTCCCTAAGAGGTTGGTGCAGTCGAGAGGCTGGCCGTAAAGGCAGTACGGCTGTATGCTACGGTGGGCGTTACCTCACTGGCGCGGCCTATTACAGTTGGTATCAGAGCTTTGGTTTTAGGCAAAACTTAGCATATGTAGTAAATTTAGTTACATAATAGCCTTCGTTCGAGCTTGAATTCCTTCCTCTTTGATTCGGTTTTCTTTGAATTTCGGAACTTCCCAATTCGTTCTAAGATCCATTCTTGTCTCTTCATGTTCGTGCTTTTCTTTATTCTGGAGTATCCCATAACTCCATTTTGGTTGATCTCTATAATGAATCGGCGGTCCCACCAATCTTAGAATGATTTCTAACGGGGTGAAACTCCTTACAACAAGCATCGATTCATCGGAGATTTCTATATCCTCGGTATGCCCGATTCCTATTCGCTTTTGATCGAATGTTGATTTGCTTCAGAATTCTTCATCGATCTTATTCTTGAAGTCTCGGTTGACCCAGCAAAGGTCACTCATGATTAATATCGATCTAACCATCCCTTCTCCTTGTAATAACCATCTTATCTTCGTTTCAAGCCTCTTTTCTAGTTAGAACTCCTTTGATTAGGGTTCCTCTAATTTGGATTTATATTCTTGTTTTAATCTATCCTTGTAACAACCTGTATATTTGGACCATTTAAATTGACAATAATCCACACATGTCAACTTAAATAGTACAAAACACGAATCATTAATGGAGTATAGATATATAAATGAGAATCATCACAGAATCACAGAAATATAACATCATAGAATAGTGCAGCGGAAATACAACATAGTCATAAGAGTAGTTCATGAAGCTACCCATAAGTACAACAATGTCTCAGATAAAATAAAATAGAACAACATAGATGTCCAATAGTCTGAATAGAAAGAGCAATACTGATAAGATAAGATAATGATAGTCTTCGGTCTTCAGCTCCAAACAGAACAGCAACAGCAATCCTCAGTCTGATCCGATCATATGCATAAACAAACACTCGAATCAGGACATATATTCTTATGCAGATAATATGATCCAAGTTCAAATAACAATAACTCAAAGATGAATGGAATAACATCTTTCAGGATCCGATAAACTATTTATACATAGTAGTGTACGATAAATAGATAATGTCTAGCAGTAAAGTAAAATATCAAAATAGTGTTAAGACGTTACCATTGTCCTCCTTAACACATTTATATAGCATTATTGTCTATACAGCACTGTAAACTCCACCGTAAACTAATGGGATATCAGGGAGTACTCCATAGGTATAATACAAAACAAATTCATAGTGGTCGCGTATATGGGAATACAAGTATGACAAGGCACATGAGGCAATACCCAAGGTAGTGAAACTACCGTTTGCCTGATCCAGACTGGTGAGAACGCATCGCCGCAACGATCGCAATACCGCGAAACAACACTCCAAATTCAAGGGTGCGCACCAATCAATCACAAAAGTAAATGAGTAGTTTACGAAGAAGTGTGTTTGCTCGAGGTAGCTAACCCTATTTGGCTCGGCACGGCTCCTATTTTAGTCATTTCCAATTTGACACAAGTGTCAAGGCTATCCATTATCATTCACTTTCTTCAATCATCAACGTTCGCCAATCCAACCATTTCATTCTGGATCACACTCCGCGTATAGTTATTAAAGTGGTTTTCGGTTTAGACAGTGAGTATGTCCCTAACCGATTCCGGTTCCTTTAATAACTTTCGTAATTAATTTAACTGATTGGTCGTTTAATATATTTCAAAACTGAATCAAATTCAATTTCGATTATAATTCATAAATCAACATTTCGCTAGTCATTCTAAATCGAGTTCCAAAATTTACATTTCATAAATTCACAATTTCATTTCAAATTTCTATAATTCAATTTCAAAGTTCAATTTTAAAACAATTCAACATTCATTTAATTTCATGTATAAGTTCATTCCAAAATCATTTATCGTTCAAATTGATTTAAACCTAATTACCGATTTCATTCGATATTCATTAAATTAATTTATCATTAAACAATTTCAATTAAATTTCCAATTCATCACATTAATTTCTTAAGTTCAACTTCATTTATCAAAGCCTATAAATTAAATTAAAATTAAAATTTGTCAAATCTAATTCCTTAACTTTCAAATCTTTCATTTGTTCGATAAACGCATTCTATTTCTTATTAAAGAAATTCAATTCATTCATTTGTTACATTCGTTACCAATTTCAAAACTCAATTAAAGAAATTAGTTTCCCTTATTCAAAATTCGATTTTTCTTAATAAGCAAATCCAATTCAGTTTATTTTAATCATTAAATAATTTAATCTATTCAAATTATCGATAATTTCAAATCTTAATTATTAATCATCTCAAACTTAATTATTAACAACCAAAACTTAATTATCAAAAATTTCAAAACTTAATTCTTAATAATTTCAAACTTCGTTATCAATAATTCCAAATTTAATTGTTAATAAATTTTAAGACTTGATTACTAATAATTCCAATTTAATTATTACTAATTTCAAACTTAATCATTAACAATTTCAAATTTAATTATAAATTAATTCTAATTTAATTTATTACATAATTAAATTTTAATCAATATTCTTTTGTCAATTACGACGTTCATATTTGTTTCAAACTTAAATATTCACATTTACAATTCATTCTAATTTTTATTCAAAACCTTGTTATTAGTCAAATAAAACTTATTTTATTTTAAATCAAAACATTGACCAGTCGATTTTAATTTAATTTCTATCCTAAGTCAAAGTTATTTGGGTATCTATCATTTCAACCCGATTCCATTTCAATTCACAATCAAAACATACAAAGAGAACTTGCAGTGTGATAGCTGGGATGGTGTCAAAGTAAATAAACAAGCAATAGCATCCATACATAACAATTCAACAATTTATTTAAATAATCCCGAAATAATCGTATTAATTTACATTTGTTATTTATGTAAATTAATATAATTATTCTTGGAATCTATACTATCATTTCATGTAGATTAAAGATTATTACATTTCGGTTTTTCACTTGTCGTTCAATTCAATTTCAAATTTACACTACAATAACTAATCTGATATACGTTTAATGGTTCAAAGTGAAATTATCAAATTATACATGTCAGTTAATCTTAACAATTAAAAAGTTCATATTCAACTATTCCATATTCAACTATTCCATATTCAACATATAAGGAGGTCAAGTTAATCAACATTCAACATAAATATTTCACTTAATATTGTTAAATATCCTATATCACTTTTAACTTGCATATTTTATCACTTAACAATAGCAATCAACATTCAACTTAATTATCACATAGCAATCAGTTATCAACCAAACTAGCATAAGAATATATGTCGTGAAAATTTATTTCACCTTTCATGGATAAAGAAATGGACCCAAAGCAAGAAGAAGCACGAAAAGAAATCGGTACACACGAACAATGAACACTGCAAGTATCGATAAAAGAGATGATATAAATTCAATAAACGTCATATATAATTATAAAATTATATAACTGCGCTTACCGATACCGAAGGAAAGAATGAAGGTCGAGAGATTGATGCTGCTGCAAGAGAACTTAGACAGTTGCTGCAACAACAAGCAAAGAAAACTGGTTACTATTTTGGCAACCAATAGGAACGTAACTTACAATGTTTTTTATATATATATAAATGACGTTGCCGAATGAAAAAAAATGCAGGCGCCTCAACTTTCATGCACACGCATGAATTAAGCAATTTTCATGCACACGCCACCACCTATATCTCATTCCCCCCTACTGCACACTCACGCAAGCATAACACAACATACACACTCACGCAACGCATGCATGAACACACACAAACCCATCACAACACAACACCATACCAACACACACGCATGCACACACAATAATTCATGCACACGGCCCACCCATTGCACGTACACTGCTTCACTTTTCCTTTTTTTTCTATACACTCACGCACCCAGCATAACACACACAAATATGCACGCACTGATCATACATGCCTGCATTATACATACTTCATTCGCGTGGATATTGTAACCCAGCTCAATCTATATTTTTTTTATAAAAAAACACACATGCGGCCACCTATCTTCCTTCAGTAAACTACACACATGCTCCTCCCACTACCTTTTGCATACTATACACGCATAGCTACACATTGATATGCACGCACTTTTTTTTTAATGGAAGTGCGCAACCAGCACAGTGTTTGGCCAACCCAAGGTGGCTCAGGTTCGGCATCGGCACGGGATGACGTGGTTCAGTAGTGGTGGAGGGATGTGGGCTGGGCGTGAGGCTCGGTTTTGGTCGAGGATTGGTGTGCGTGGTAGGAGGGAGACAGAGCGCGCTGGAGCGGCGCATGCGAGAGTCAGGAGTGGTGGAGCTTGCGGGTGGGAAAAGGGTTCAAGCGCGTGCGTTTTGGTGGTGGGAGGCGAACGGAGGCTGGGGAGGTCGTGGCGAAGGTGTTGGGCAGTGGTTGGCGTGTGACTGGAGCGGGTTGTTCGGCTAGTGGAGAGGGGAAGGGCGAGGCTGAGCTAGACGGTGGCTCGGAGGGACGGGTTGGGGAAGTGTGTGGGTGCGTCTCAGGAGGTGAGAAGCATAGCTGTGTTGCATGCTTTCATTTTTTGTATAGTGAGAAAAAAAGAACAAAATAGGAAGAAAGAATGAGAAGTAGAGAAGGAGGATAGTGGTATTGCCTGGCAATAGAAGTGAATAGATTACGTTTTGTTTCTCTTTAAATTTCCAAAAACTAGTTGCATTTAATTACTACTTTAGATTTCCAAACGTCAACCCAATTTCCCAAGCTACAACTGTTATCAACCAACCACTCAATTCAATATATTCAGCAAATATCTTATTTCTAGATTTAAATGGATACGGGCTGCGAATTTGGACTGGATATGGTTAACCGGTCCTTTCGAAACAGTTAAATTTAACGGGACGATTGCCGTCGGACTCCGATTCGCGCAAACAAATATACCGTTATGATCAATGCGCCGAGGCGATTCCAACGATACACAGATTATTGCGATATGATGGTTTTATAAAATTCGCATTTACGCCGCTAAAATTGTATGTTTTGCAAAACAATTTAAAGGGGACAGGCGATGACAGTTTTTGACGAAACGAATTACATAATCTTGATCGGAATAATTTTTATAACATAACTGTGTAAAAATATTTGGATGTGAAAGATAAATTTTACGCAGCTTTATATGGACTGATATACAGTACAACGCGAACGAAGTTTACTGTAATATTTCTCGACGAAAATTTTTCTATATTCATATCTAACTAGGCGTATGTCATAAATAAAGTTTGGACGTATATTGAGATCGTTTATAAATTTCAAAATTTTATATAATAAAACGATGAATTTAAAAAAAATTAAATTAGTCGGAAATTCAGGGTCGTTACAATCCTTGTATCATCGAGTGAGGAGTGTATTTGTAGATTAACATAAAAATGTTTTATATATTATGTTGTTTGAGTTGTTAATGTTGATTTGGGTTTTCAATCGATTCGTCTGATCAACACTATCAATAGGAATTCCAGAACATCTGAGAGCAAACCGACATAATATTGTTTTCAAATTTTGTATGATTATACTAAAAATATAAGTATAAATTATCTGAAATTTAAAAGTTAATTAAATTTGTTTTGATTTTCATTTATTATTTTATTAAACCATTGACTATTGGCGCATTTGAATAAATGAAAATATAAACATGGTTTATAAATTAATTTGAAATTTAAATGAATGTAAATTTAGAATTTGAGAATTTAATTTCTGGTGATTTCAATAAAGTTTTAAAATGCATACTATTTAAAGTATTTCTGAATAGAAATTGTTTCTAAAGAATTTTTAATGTTTAAATAGTAGTCTTCTCTTTTGTCGTTGGAAAATAATTTCGGTGATGACTACAACATCATCGACATGCATTTTCTAGTTTTAGAGTGGAGCGACCATTTAGTAGCTTTGCTACACTTTTGTTTTGGAAAATAAATTTTATTTAATTTGTAACATATATATATATATATATGTATATAATTATTGATTTGATTTGATCTTTAAATTGTTTGAAGTTAATCGAAAATTTATTCAAAATTTTAATTAAAGAGCGATTTCAATTATAAAATAAAGCCAAATTTTTGAATAAATGTTTAAACTTGAAATAATCGAATTGATAAATTTTTCTTGTATAATACTTAATTGCATTTCAATATATATAACTTACCTAAACCATTCAAAAGTTGAATATGTAATTGAATAATTTACAATGTAAAATGATGCTAAAAGAATTCAAAAATAAATTTGGGTGGTTATAATAAATGTTTTATACTTAAACTATGATTATATAAAATTTTAATGGAGATAAATAGAATAATAAGATAATGAATAAACAAGATAGACAAATAAATTTTGTTTGAAGGAATTTATAAATTAAAATTTCGTCAACTAAATGAAAATACCTTGAATTTAAATTCAATTATTAAATATTAATTTACTTAAATTGAAATTTATATGGTTTAAATTAATTGTTTTATTTTGCATTTTCAAATCTATTTTCTTTCTGGTTATTTCTATTCTCCTACCTCGTTGCTTTTTGAGGACGAAAAGTTTGAGTGGGAGAGAGTGTAACGACCCATATATTTTAATGGTTTTAATAACTTATTTAACTGAATTTTTGTGAAATTTTAAATAATTGAATTTTTAAATAAAAATTTAATATTTGGAATATGTCTAATTAAACATAGCAAATGGTAAATTTTCATCTGATAATAATGAAATCTATTTTCTTATGTAATTTTATTTAAATTCAAATCAATTAATAATTGATGATAATAAATTATTTTCCAAACCTGAATAATTTTATATAATAAATTTGTAAATCATCTTCTGAGTGAGGCGTCATATTTCGGTTCTTTAAATTTGGACTACTAATGCTCCATTTATCTTATTACGGGCAAATTAGCAACATCTTCGGTACCGATTATCGACTTTTGATAGGATGATCGTACCACTGATATCTGTATACCGTTTTGATTGTCTTGTAGTGTTGATCTCTACGGTATATTCAATTCTGTATTTTGAGGTTCGGTACGCGGTGGAAATCATGAAACGGTCACCCATATCGGTACCCCTTTTGAAATTTTTAACTTCTTATGTCCATTCATTGCCTATAATGCAAATCAATGTCACCAGAAATTAATGATTCCATAAATCAATACGTGACCATCACTCTTCTCACCGTTCAATTTATTATCTTCTGGATTATTGCTTCTTCTCTGTTATTGTTTTATAAGAAATATAATATATAGCCATAATGGCTACACGTTTCTAATTACCTTCTATGTTATGTTTCCTTTCTTTGTTTTGTTTCAAGTGAAATATATAAAATGTCCCCATCCACCCTCTTCCATGCTGGCCTCTTGATCATCCCTCTGCCCAGCCTTTCTCTGCCACCAAGCCCGACCCGTAAACACCTAGCAACCTGAGCCCGGATCCGCTCCCTCCTCCAACCTGAAGCCATGGCCAGCCTTGAACCCACCGATTTCACTCTCTCATGCCAAGTCCCCTCCAAAGCATGTGCATGTGAACCACTTCCTCTCAATCGATGACAGGCAGCTCTCCCTTTTATTTGCAGTTTCATCGGGTAATTATACGTGCATATATACTGTTTAGATATATGTAAGGATTTATGTATGGTATATATAAAGTTATATAAAAGTCTGTTGTTATATATAAAGTTTGAACAAGTTATATAAAAGTTTTGTTTATACAGCTGTATATAATGTTTGTTAAGTATATATATATATTAGATTTTGAAACGATGCCTTACAGCTAGTTCATGTACAGAGTATATATATGTATATCGTATTAAATCATTTGCATGTTTCTATATATGGATCTATTTATATATATTATATATTAAATTGTTATATATTTACATTAATATATTGTAATATGTTGTTCTGCATATATCATGAGTTCTGTTTTTATATATAAAGTATATAAGGTGTACTTAAGCTATATATATATATCTACTTTGATTTTTTTAACACCTATGTATAAAGTCTGTATATACATATGTTATATTATAATTTATATAGGTGAGTTCGGTTTATGTATAAATATATAAGTTTTATGTTTTATATATCTTATTTTATTATGTATATAAGTTTGTACAATCTGTTAACTATGTATTATATATAGGTTTTGTTTGTGTATATGATATTACATATGCCGAAGCCTGTTTTGACATTTTATTAGTTATATATATAGTGTTTATAAATTTACCTATGTATATAGTCTGCTTTATAGGTGCAGTGTATTTTTGGTGTCTATCCATTTTCAGTTTGTATTGATAAGATTTTTACAAGTTTATTTATCTTCTGTTTGAGGCTATAAGAGTTTTATATATATAAGTTTATATAGAAATTATGACCTGTTTTGCAGCATATATATATGTCTATACAAGAAATCTATTGAAAACAAAAAAATAGTATATTATATTATTTGATAGTATTTATTATACATTATATATATAGGTTTTATATTGTTTACGTGAGTTGATTTTTCCAATTATATATATATATGTGAGTAAAATTTGTTTCTGTTTTGATAGATGTTAGTATATATATAAAGTATATATGAGTTTTATATGGGTTTGTATGTGTATATAGGTCTATAAAAGATACAGTATATATATTTATAAAATAAGTTTGTGGCATTTGCGCGTGAACCAAAGCATGTGCGCGTGAACCACTTCCTCTCAACCGATGACAGGCAGCTCTCCCTTTTATTTGCAGTTTCATCGGATAATTATACGCGTATATATACTATTTATATATATGCAAGGATTTGTATAGGGTATATATAAAGTTTTATAAAAGTCTGTTGTTATATATAAAGTTGGAACAAGTTATATAAAAGTTTTGTTTATACAGCTGTATATAATGCTTGTTAAGTATATATATTAGATTTTGAAATGATACTTTACAGTTGGTTCATGTACAAAGTATATATATGTATATCGTATTAAATCATTCGCAAGTTTCTATATATGGCTATATATATATATATTAAACTGTTATATATTTACATTAATATACTGTAATATGTTGGTCTGCATATATCATGAGCTATGTTTTTATATATAAAGTATACAAGGTGTACTTAAGCTATATATATACACACTTTGATTTTTTTAACACATATGTATAAAGTTTGTAAATACATATGTTATATTATAATTTATATAGGTTAGTTCGGTTTATGTATAAATATATAAGTTTTATGTTGTATATACCTTAGTTCATTAAGTATATAAATTTATGCAATCTGTTAACTATATATCATATATAGGTTTTGTTTGTGTATATGATATTACATATGCCGAAGCCTGTTTTGACATTTTATTAGTTATATGTATAGTGTTTATTAATTTACCTATGTATATAGTCTGCTTTATAGGTGCAATATATTTTTGGTGTCCATACATTTTCAGTTTGTATTGATAAGATTTTTACAAGTTTATTTATCTTCTGTTTAAGCCTATGAAGAGTTATATATATACATATATATAAGTTTATATAGAAATTATGACCTGTTTTGCAGTATATATATGTGTCTATATAAGAAATCTGTTGAAAAGAGAAAAAAACAGTATATTATATTATTTGATAGTATTTGTTATGCATTACATATATAGGTTTTATATTGTATATGTGAGTTGATTTTTCCAACTATATAATGTGTATATATATAAGTAAAAAAAAAATCTGGTTTGATAGAAGTTAGCATATATATAAAGTATCTATGAGTTTTATATAGGTTTACATGTGTATATAGGTTTATAAAAGCTGCAGTATATATATTTACAAAATAATTTTATGGCATATTTTTTTTTAAAGGTAAAGTATTACCTAGGTTATATAGTCATATGTGTTTTGTTATGAGTCATTTAAGTGTAATTTTGTAATAAGCATTAAGTTTTACATATTGGTTATACTGATATATATGAGTAAGTTTAAGCACAGTGTTTTAAATATATTTTTTGGTTGCTATGAAAAAATATAGTTATATATATATATATATGTGTGTGTATGTGTATATATATTAACCTGGTAAACTTATATTGATTGTTAAACTTGCATGTGTTTTAGTTTAAAACATGATTTTAATAATAATATAATGTACTCTTCGTTTCTATTATATCAAGATGGTTCTGATTCGTTTTCATCAATTCTTATCTATTAGCTCGTCAAATTCATGCCAACCTTATTTGATTTGGAATTCGTGCTTGGATCCGTAACTCAATTCATTAACGTTCTTATATTTATTAAATTTGATATCAATTGAAATGATAATTGAAATATGCTGTTGTTAGTTATTTACATTGCTATATATATGCTATCTGTTCACCTATAACATCTAACACCGTTATCTGTTATTTATATTGATATATACATGTTATATTATTATCATATATGTTATCACTCTACAAGTTCCTTGTTAGTATAGAATTCCCTATGAGTTGAAATGATACATACACGAATGATCTTGTAGAATAATAGAATATCATTATGGGTTGAAATGATAAACCCAAACAATTTTCATTGAATTGAATTTTGGATTGTGGGTTGAAATGATCTATATTCGTATATATTTAAATTGCGGATTGAAATGGTAAATATCCGTATCACTTGACCATTGGACAGAAAATTATATACAGACGCCGTTGGTCTATATATAAATATTTCAAAAATGATTTCTATGGTTTTGGAAAACAAATTTATGGTTAATAAATATTAATTTTAAGATATTATATATATATTTAATAATGTTTTAAAATTTAGACTTTCAAATTTATAGGTTTTGAAAATGGTATAGCTATAAGTTAATTTTGAAATTATAAATTTTGAGAATTTATTTATAATTTTACTATTTTAAAAATATATTAGTAGATTTAATATATAAATAAATTTAATAATATGTTTACGTATTTATTTAAAATATAGTGTTTATAATAGAAATTGGTTGAAAACGTATTTATTTAAGAATATACTCCAATAAGTTTGATTTGAAATTTATTAAATTTTAGGTTTTGAAGATATTATTTTGGTTTAAGGTGATTAAATAAATATATCAAGTTTAAATAAATTAAAGGAATATTCAGTTATTTGAAATTTGAAGTTTTATTTAAATTATATTGGATTTATTAAGTAAATATTTCAAGTTAAATAATGGTAAATTGAATTTGACATTTATATGAAATTATCAAATTTAGTTTTGAAAATGTTGAATACTTAAAGCTTTGGAATATATTGAAATTGAAATGGTTTATTTTGTGGTTCAAATCTGTTTTTGAAATCGATATAAATTGAAATGGTTTATTGAGAAATTGGATTGAATTAAAATTGATGATTTAGATTGGATCAAATTTGAATTTCAGAATTTGAGTTGATTTGGAATCGATTTGTGAAATTTGAGGAAGCTATTTTATTATATAAAGTATTTTTAAATTATATTTAGAACTATTTATATATTTTACTTTATAAATTATTTTCATATAAACTATTTTAATATAAATCATTTTTAATATAAACTATTTTTAATGTACTAATTATTTAAATATAAACTATTTTAACTTATAATTATTTTATATAAACTACTTATTTTATAAACAATTTTATTATATATACTATTATTAATATCTAAACTGTTTAAAGGAAAGTGTTATGGTTTTCCAAAGTGTTATGATTTCCAAAGGGTTATAATTTCAAGCGATTTTATTTAGAAAGTGCTATAACTTTGAAGTGCTATGATTTTGAAAATGGTATTGTATTGGTATGGTTTTGAAATGAAAATGATATCTTATTGAAATGGTTTTGAAATGGCAATGATATTTTGTTTTTGAAGTATAAACTATTTTGAAATGACTGCGGTGTTATAATAATGATTGGTTATTAAAGAGACCGGGATCGGGTATTGTCATGTTCTCTGCCAATACCGAAAACCACTTTAACAACTGTGTATGCGTTGGAGATTCCAGAAAGAAGTAGGATGGTGGCGACGATCCTATATGAGGTATATACATGGCCCGACTCTGTGAGTTGGCATAAGATGGCTAAAACATGAGAAATCGACGAGCCAAGTGAGGTAGCTCTCCGATCGAACACATTTCTTCGATATTATATTCTGACTTTGTGATTGATTTGGTGGCCACACTTGATTTTTGATTTGGGAGTGTGTTCGGAGGTGGGCGGTAGTGGCTGCTATGCGTTACTACTAGCCCAGAAGTGTAATTGGTATATCTACCCTAATATTTCCTAGTTGTGATGTGTCACCTACCCTAGCGAGACCACTACGAGTTTTTTTTGTACCATACCTATGGAGCGCCCTCTGATAAGCCCAGTTTACGGGAAGTTATGGTACTGTATAGACTATAGGAATATATAAAATTGTGCTAAGGGGGATATGGGTAACGCCTTAATGGTATTTTAATAGTTTACTTTACTTTAGACATTATTATAATAGCGTATATTACTACATAGTATATAGTTTAGTTGATCCTTAGAGGATGGTTATCCCAAACATTTTTTAAGTTACTTGTATTTCAGTTGTTATTTCACTTAAGTTGGATTTATTGATATAAGAATGCTAATCCTGACTCGAGTCCTTTGTGTTTTGCTTTACGCTCGGTCAAACTAAGTATGTCAGTATTCGAGACTCACCTTTGGAGTTCGAGCAATCGCTTGAAGATCCATCTATCGATTTAGCTTTTAGTTATTCTGTAGCGTCCCGCCTTTTTGTATGCTTTAAATCGACGATAAACCATACACGTCAGACTTAAATCACACAGAAGGGCGGATTGTTATGGTGTAAATAAGAAAAAGCAGAGAAATAAAAAAACAAAATAGAATCTTGTAGCGGAATGATAAAATATAATAAGCAAATAAACAGTTCATGAAGTGTTTGCAAAACATCTGATTATACTTACACAATACATATCAGAATTACACATACCAAAGAATAATAAAATAATGCAGCGGAACGGTATGAATATAGTGGAATAATATAATAAATAATAGTAACACAATCTTCGTCTTCGACCTTCAGAAATAAAGTCTTCGAATCCTGAAATGCTCAGACTGACCCGAGCGAATTGAAAAGACAAAACACTCGAGTCTGAACTAAAAGATCTTATGCAAGTTAAATCAACAGAAAGAAATATGAGTGGAATGGTGTCAGAGATGTTTACGGGATTTGACATCTCCTATCCAGTGTCAACTTGAGTGCAGTAACTTTAGAGATACTCGGGATTTACATCTCCTAAGGATCTGTTAAACTATTTACTATGTAATAATATTTCACTATTATAATAATGTCTATAGTAAAATAAACTTACTTTTAAATAGCGTTAAGGAATTACCCAATCTCCCCCTTAACACAATAATAGTCCCAGTAGTCCGTCCAGTATCAGCGTATCTCCAGATCGGGATACTACCGTAAATACTCCATGGGATACGGAAGAAAACCCAACTCGTACAAGGCGCGCTAGGATAAGTGACACTGCACAACTAGGCAATGTCAGGGTAGATATACCAATTACGCTTCCGGACCGGTGGTAACGCGTAGAAGCTACTACCGCCCACCTCGAGCCACACCCCCAAAATCAAAAGGGCCCAAATCAGTCATAAAGTAATAGTATGGTATTCAAGGGGTGTGTTCGATAAAAGGTGCTACCTTCTTCGCCCGTCGATCTCTCCTGTTTTAGCCACCTTATGCCAAGGGAGTCAGGTCCACGTATATGCCTCAAAGGAAATGTCGTCGCCGTCCTACTTCATTCTGGAATCCACCGCGTACGTGGTTGTTAAAGTGGTTTTCGAAGTTGGCAGAGAGTATGACAACTTTCGATCCCGGTCTCTTTTAAAACCAAATGTTATTATAACACCATGGTCATTTCAAAATAATTATACTTCAAAACCAGAATATAATATCCATTCAAAACTATATGAATACGATATCATTTCCGTTTCAAAAACAAATTAATATGATATCATTTTATTAAAACCCAAATCAATATAATACCATTTTTATTTCGAATATTTCCTCTCCAAATCATAGCACTTTCAAAATTATAATATTTCAAAACCAAACGCTTGAAATGTAACCTTTCAAAACATAATACTTCGAATTTCATAGCTTCTAAATGATAACTTCCAAAACTTAAATGGTTTGGATATTCATACAGTATATAAAATAAAATAGTTTGAATTTAAAATTACTTTATAAAGTAAAATAATTTCCTCGACTTCACAATTTTATTCACTTTAAATTAAATCTCAATTCATAACTTTCAACTCACTTTTAGTTTTCAATAAACCATTTCAATTTCAATATATTTCAAACTTTAAGTTTTAAAGAATTTCAAAACTAAGGTTGGTAATTACAATTCAACAATTCAATTTTCTATTATTTAGTTTTGAAATATTGGCATAATAAATCCATTATCATTTAAATAAAACTCAAATTACAAATAACTAAATATTTCCTTCAATTTATTTATACTTGGAATATTCGTTTAATTCATCATAAACCAAAATCCAGTTATAAAAATCATACCTTTAAAATCTCAATTTTATTAAATTTCAAACCGATTTCATATTTATCTTCCAACCTTATTCCCATTTAAGTCATTATAAACTCCAGAAATATAATTTAAATAAACACTTAACCATATTATCTTAATAAAATCAAACTTTATTATTAAACTTATTTTATACATTAAACCAATTTTATACATAGCTTAAAACCAAGAATTTAACTATATATAAAATAACATTTATAAAATATCCAAATCAATATCTCATAAAACCATATATTTCTTTATGAACCCATAGAAATCATTTCAAAATAATTTTATATACAGATCATGGTGTCTGTACAAAATTTTCTATCCTATGGTCAAGTGATACGAATATTTATCATTTCAATCCGTAATTTAAAATATAAATACAGTTATATATTATTTCGAACCGTAATCCCGAATGAAATAAAATTCATAACAACTTGCAGTTTATAACAATATAAAATACAACATCCATTCATCCAATATCAATCACAACCATTTATCACAATCATCATCCAATTTAATCAGTAACACCCTTGTAGAACAGATAATAAATAACAGGTATTACTGGCAGTTTAAATGCAATAATAAGTTAAATAACAATTTAATTCAATAAATTCAATTTAACCGAGATGATGATTAAAAATATGCCAAATAGCATAAATAAATTTCTAATCACATCAAAAATTAATTTAACACATAAGAAATTTTTGAAGTTGTGAGTGGGTTCAAACACTCACCTTTGAATTTAAATTGAATTTAAATCCAATTCAAACCAAAAATTTGAACAGTCTCAGAATTCGTCCAAACCAGTGTCAAAATGTCCAGAATTGCGACACAATCCTAGCAGAGAAAACCGCGCATAAAACGAACCTCGTATGCATAAATTATTCGATTTAGAAGATTGAACGATTCGAATTATAAAATAAATAAAATAATAAATGAAACTTACATGTCACAGCCTCCTTCCTCCCAGGCAACCACGCACGCACGCGAGACACACTAAGGCCGAAACCCTAGCCGCCATAATCAATGAAATTACTGCCGCCTCCATGCTGCTTATCACCCCAATCTGCCTTCGTTGTTCGACCCTCCACCACCGGCCGAACCCTCAGCTCCACTTGCGCCTCCCCCTGTCCACCAGAAGTGAACACGTCCGCCCCTATTGTGGTCGATTTTTGGCTAATCGAGGCAACATTTGCGACAATTAGCCATATGGATTTGAAGCGTATGACCCCCTTTATGCAGCGGTACCATCCGATCGTCCCCGAATTGACGATCCACCTCTAACTCTCCACGGGCACACACGAACGGCCGAAACTGTTTCCCAATTTCTGGTCACATAGAGATCCAAATCGAAAAAAAGACTATGGATTTGTATTGCGCTCTTCGAGAGCTTCAAATTCATATAAAATTTGATATAGTTTGTAGGGTTTGAAATTTTTGATTTGGTTTTGATTTGAATTTGCAGTTTGGGATATAGGGTTCTGTGTGCCATTGAAAGAGGAGAAGCAAATAGAATTGTACGTACAGAAATGAGCAATAAAAAAATAGGCTAGGGTTTATAACAAGGTACATATAGGCAAAGTTGAAATAGAATAGATGGATACGATTGATTTACACGTTGAACGATAAAATGGCCCGAAAAGCCCGTTCTGACTCCGGAAGGAAATTTAGTCAATCCATATATCAAAATAGATGTTTTTGAATATTTTAAACGCAATGGAACAGCTTACAAGTCCAAATTCCATCATATGAAAAAGTTATGCTAAAATCAAGTTATTTCAAATTGATTTCAATTGATTTCAATTAAATTGATTTCAAGGCGTTTTGAGTCCGTACGATCAAACGACAAGTCTGATCGCTATGAAACTTGAAATCCTACAATAATTCACGTTACGAATCCAATGAAACTGGTTTCATCGAAATCCAAGTCAATGGTCAAAATGGCTATTTTCCTATTAATTAAACAACTAATAATTGATTAATTAAATTAAAATTTCAATTTCAATTCTAAAATTGACAATTCTTATCATTTTTATATTTATAAAGCATTCACACTAATTTAAACTAATTTAGATGTCAATTTAAAATTGATTAATTCCTCAATTTCCATGTTTAATTTCAATTTCATTAAATTCAGAAATTAAAAATAAAATTCCAAAAATCCATCTAGTTTGACCTATCTTCCTGTTATTTAATCTATCATTATCAAGTGGATGAAATCAACATTGGTTCATGATTTATTACATAATATTCTCAATTTTCAACTTAATTTCCATTAAAGTAATATTTAAATATTAAACTTCAATTATTTGCAATTAATCAAATTATTGTATTTAAATTCCAATAAATTAATAAATCTTGAATTTCCATTCTTTTTATTCAACCTATTATTATATTATGAAAAAATCGAACATCAATACATCTTCCCATTATTAATTCATTAACAAATTCCAAATTTCTATTTATTCTAAATTTAATTGCCAAAATCTTATTAAATCAACAAATTTAATTATTGAAAATTTACGGGTCGTTACATATTATGTTGATTCCAGTGATGTAATCAGATTTTGTATGGGATTATTGTATTGAGACTTCTATGTATTCGAGATTTCTGTTGTATCTTGTTTAACTCTGATATATATAGTAGCTTCATGAACTATTATTCTTTTGTTTCCGCTTCGTATTGTTACATTACTCTGTGTCTATGATTTTGTGATTTATTTATTTACTGTATATGCTGAGTTTTGCCAATATAAATAAACAATCTGATATTTTGGGCAATTCAAGTGCAACATGTGTGTCTGCCTATGCACTTGGCGGGTGCAGCATGATCGAGGGTTCTCGCATTTGGGTTTGATAGCGATCGAACGACTCTTACTCCTACATGTCCCTAAGGGGTTGGTGCAGTCGAGAGGCTGGCCGTAAAGACTGAACACAGGTACGACTGTATGCTATGGTGGGCGTTACCCCACTAGCGTGACCTGTTACAAATGGTATAAGAGCTTTGGTTTTAGGCAAAACTTAGCATATGGAGTAAATATAATTACATAATCGCCTTCGTTCGAGCTTGAATTCCTTCCTCTTTGATTCAGTTTTCTTTGAATTTTGGAACTTCCCCATTCATTCTGAGATCCATTCTTGTCTCTTCATGTTCGTGCTTTTCTTGATTTTGGAGTATCCCATAACTCCATTTTGGTTGATCTCTATAATGAATCGACGGTCCCACCAATCTTAGAATGATTTCTAACGAGGTGAAACTCCTTTACAACAAGCATCGATTCACTAGAGATTTCTATATCCTCGGTATGCCCGATTCCTATTCTCTTTTGATCGGATGTTGATTTGCTTCAGAATTCTTCATCGATCGTATTCTTGAAGTCTCGGTTGACCCGGTAAAGGTCACTCGTGATTAATATTGGTCTAACCATCCCTTGTCCTTGTAATAACCAACTTATCTTCGTTTCGAGCCTCTTTTCTAATTAGAACTCCTTTGATTAGGGTTCTTCTAATTTGGATTTCTATTCTAGTTTTAATCTATCCTTGTATCATCGAATGAGGGAGTGTATTTGTAGATTAATATAAAAATGTTTTATATATTATGTTGTTTGAGTTGTTAATGTTGATTTGGATTTTCGATCGATTCGTCTAATCAACACTATCGATAGGAATTCCAAAACACTTGAATACAGCAAACCGACATAATATTGTTTTCAAATTTTGTAAATGAAATAATTTTGTATGATTATACTATATATAAGTATAAATTATCTGAAATTTAAAAGTTAATTGGATATGTTTTGATTTTCATTTATTATTTTGTTAAACCGTTGACTATTCTCACATTTGAATAAATGAAAATATAAACATGGTTTATAAATTAATTTGAAATTTAAATGAATGTAAATTTAGAATTCGAGAATTTAATTTTCGATGGTTTCAAACTTTGGTTATAAAGTTTTAAAATGCATATTATTTAAAGTATTTCTGAATAGAGATTGTTTCTAAAGAATTTTAAATGTTTAAATCAGTACTCTTCTCTTTTGTCGTTGGAAAATAATTTCGGTGATGACTACAGCATCATCGAAATGTATTTTCAAGTTTTAGAGTGGAGAGACCATTCAGTAGCTTTGCTACACTTTTGTTTTGGAAAATAAATTTGATTTAATTTATAACATATATATAAGTATATGATTATTGATTTGATTTGATTTGATCTTTAAATTGTTTGAAGTTAATCGAAAATTTATTCGAAATTTTAATTAAAGGGCGATTTCAATTATAAAATAAAGCCAAATTTATGAATAAATGTTTAAACTTGAAATAATTGAATTGATAATTTTTTCTTGTATAATACTTAATTGCATTTCAATATATAACTTACCTAAACCATTCAAAAGTTGAATATATAATTGAATAATTTACAATGTAAATGATGTTAAAAGAATTTAAAAATAAATTTGGGTGGTTATAATAAATGTTTTATACTTAAACTATGATTATAGAAAATGTTAATAGAGATAAATCGAACAATAAGATAATGAATAAATAAGATAGACAAATAAATTTTGTTTAAAGGAATTTATAAATTAAAATTTAACCAACTAAATAAAAATACATTGAATTTAAATTCAATTATTGAATATTAATTTATTTAAATTGAAATTTATATGGTTTAAATTAATTGTTATATTTTGCATTTTCAAATCTATTTTTTTCTTGTTATTTCTATTCTCTTACCTCTTTTCTTTTCGGAGATGAAGAGTTTTGAGTGGGGGAGAGTGTAACGACCCACATATTTTAATGGTTCTAATAACTTATTTAACCGAATTTTTATGAAATTTTAAATAATCGAATTCTGAAATAGAAATTTAATATTTCGAATACGTCTAGTTAAACATAGCAAATGGTAAATTTTCATCCGATAATATTAAAATTTATTTTCTTGCGTAATTTTATTTAAATTCAAATCAGTTTATAATTGATGATAATAAATTATTTTCCAAACCTGAATACTTTTATATAATAAATTTGTAAATCATCTTCTGATTGAGGCGTCATATTTCGGTTCTTTAAATTTGGACTACTATTGCTCTGTTTATCTTATTTCGGGCGAATTAGCAACATTTTCGGTACTGATTATCGACTTTTGACGCGATAATCATACCACTGATATTTGTATACCATTTTGATCGTCTTGTTGTGTTGATCTCAATGGTATATTCAATTCTATATTTTCAGGTTCGGTACGTAGTGGAAACCGTAAAACGGTCACCCGTATCGGTACCCTTTTTGAAACTTTTTAACTTCTTATGTCCATTCGTTGCCTATAGTGCAAATCAATAGTCACCAGAAATTAATGATTCTATAAATCAATACGTGACCATCACTCTTCTCACTGTTTTGACATTTTATTAGTTATATGTATATGGTTTATAAATTTACCTATGAGTTTGCTTTATAGGTGCAGTATATTTTTGGTGTCTATACATTTTCAGTTTGTATTGATAAGATTTTTACAAGTTTATTTATCTTCTTTTTTAGCCTACAAAGAGTAATATATATATATATATATATATATATGTATATATGTATATATAAGTTTATATAGAAATTATGACCTGTTTTGAAGTATATATATGTGTCTATATAAGAAATCTGTTGAAAAGAAAAAAACAGTATATTATATTATTTGATAGTATTTGTTATACATTATATATATATATATAGGTTTGATATTGTATACGTGAGTTGATTTTTCCAACTATATATTTTGTATATATAAGTAAAATTTGTTTCTGGTTTTATAGATGTTAGCATATATATAAAGTATATATGAGTTTTATATGGGTTTATATGTGTATATAGGTTTATAGAAGCTGTAGTACATATATTTATTAAATAAGTTTATGGCATATATTTTTATTATAGGTAAAGTATTACCTGGGTTATACATCCATATATGTTTTGTTATGAGTCATTTAAGTGTTATTTTATAATAGGCACTAAGTTTTACATATTGGTTATACTTATATATATGAGTAAGTTTAAGCACGGTGTTTTAAATTTTTGTTTGGTTGTTGTGACGATACATACATACATATATATATATATATATTATAACCTGGTAAATTTATATTGATTGTTAAACTTGCATGTGTTTTAGTTTAAACCATGATTTTAATAATAATATAATATACTCTTCATTTCTATTGTATCAAGATGGTTCTCATTCGTTTTCATCAATTCTTGTCTATTAGCTTGTCAAATTCATACCAACCTTGTTTGATTTGGAACTCATGCTTGGATCCGTAACTTAATTCATTGTTTATCCCCTCGAGCCTCTAAAAGTGAGCAATTACTCAAGATTAACGTTCTTATATTTATTAAATTTGACTTCAATTGAAATGACAATTGAAATATGCTTCTGTTAGTTATTTACATTGCCATATATATGCTATTTGTTCACCTGTGACATTTGGCACCATTATCTGTTAATTATATTGATGATATATGCCTGTTATATTATTATCATATATGTTATGACTCTGCAAGTTCCCTGTTAGTATTAAATTCTCTATGGGTTGACTTGAAATGATACATACCCGAATGATATTGTAGAATAGGAGAAAATCGTTATCGGTTGAAATGATAAACCTAAGTGGTTTTCATTGAATTGAATTTGGGATTGCGGGTTGAAATGATATATACCCGTATATATTTAAATTGCAGATTGAAATAATAAATATCTGTATCACTTGACCATAGGATATAAAATTATATACAGACATCGTTGGTCTATATATAAATATTTTGAAAATGATTTATGTGGTTTTGGAAAAGAAATACGGTTAATAAATATTAATTTTAAGATATTGTATACATTTTATAAATTTTAAAATTTAGAATTTTAAATTTATAAGTTTTGAAAATGGTACAGTTATAAATTAATTTTGAAACTATAAATTTTGAGAATTTATTTACAATTTTCTATTTTTAAAATATATAAATATATTTAATATATAAATATATTTAATATATAAATAAATTTAATAATATGTTTAAGTATTTATTTAAAATATAGAGTTTACAATAGAAATTGGTTGAAATCATATTTAATTAAGAATTGTACTCCAATAAGTTTGATTTGAAATTTATTAAATTTGTGGTTTTGAAGATATGATTTTATAACTTGATTTTGGTTTAAGGTGATTAAATGAATATATCAAGTTTAATTAAATTGAAGGAATATTTAGTTAGTTGAAATTTGATGTTTTACTTAAATGATATTGGATTTATTAAGTAAATATTTCAAAGTAAATAATAGTAAATTGAATTTGACATACATATGAAATAATCAAATTTAGTTTTGAAAATGTTGAATAGTTAAAGCTTTGAAATATATTGAAACTGAAATGGTTTATTTTGTGGTTCAAATCTGTTTGTGAAATCGATATAAATTGAAAGAGTTTATTGAGAAACTGAATTGAATTGAAATTGATGATTTGAGATTGGATCAAAATTGAATTTTGGAATTTGAGTTGATTTGGAATCAATTTGTGAAATTTGAGGAAGCTATTTTATTATATAAAGTATTTTAAAATTATATTTAAAACTATTTATGTATTACTTTATAAATTATTTTCATATAAACTTTTTTAATATAAATCATTTTTAATATAAACTATTTTTAATATAAAATATTTTTAATATACTAATTATTTTAATATAAACTATTTTAACTTATTACTATTTTATATAAACTATTTATTTTATAAACTTTTTATTATATATACTATTATTGATATCTATACTGTTTAAAGGAAAGCGTTATGGTTTTTCAAAGTATTATGATTTCAAAGTGTTACGATTTCCAAAGGGTTATAATTTCAAGTGATTTGATTTAGAAAGTGTTATAACTTTGAAGTGCTATGATTGTGAAAATGATATTGTATTGATGTGGTTTTGAAAAGGAAATGATATCGTATTGATATGGTTTTGAAATGGCAATGATATTTTGTTTTTGAAGTATAAACTATTTTGAAATGACCGCGGTGTTGTAATAACAATTGGTTGTTAAAGAGACCGAGATCGAATATTGTCATACTCTCTGCAAATACCGAAAACCGCTTTAACAACTATGTACGCGGTGGAGATTCCAGAATGAAGTAGGTGGCGACGATCCTATATGAGGTATATACGTGGACCCGACTCCCGTGAGTTGGCACATGGTAGCTAAAACAAGAGCAGTCGATGGGCCAGGTGAGGTAGCTCCTCCAATCGGACACATTCCTTCGATACTATATTCTGACTTTGTGATTGATTTGGTGGCCACACTTGATTTTTGATTTGGAAGTGTGTTCCGAGGTAGGCGGTAGTGGATGCTATGCATTACCACCAGCCCGGAAGTGTTATTGGTATATCTACCAGGCATTGCCTAGTTGTGCCGTGTCACCTACCTTAGCGAGACCACTATGAGTTTGTTTTGTACCATACCTATGGAGTGCCCTCTGATAAGCCCTGTTTATGGGAAGTTACGGTACTATATAGACCATGGAATATATAAAAATGTGTTAGGAGGGATATGGGTAACACCTTAACGCTATTTTAATAGTTTACTTTACTTTAAACAATATTATAATAGCGTATGTTACTACATAGTAGATAGTTTAACGGATCCTTAGAGGATGGTTATCCCAAACATTCTTTAAGTTACTTGTATTTCAGTTCTTATTTCACTTGAGTTGGATTTATTGATATAAGAATGTTAATCCTGACTCGAGTGTTTTGCTTTACGCTCGAGTCAGACTGAGTATACCAGTATTCAAGACACACCTTTGGAGTTGAAGCTTCGCTTGGGGATACATCTATTGATTCGGCTTTCGGTTATTCAGTTGATTCCAATGATGTATTCAGATTTTGTATGTGACTATTGTATTGAGACTTCTATGTATGCGAGATTTCTGTTGTATCTTGTTTAACTCTGATATATATAGTAGCTTCATGAGCTACTATTCTTTTGTTTCTGCTTCTTATTGTTACATTACTCTGTGTCTATGATTCTGTGATTTATTTATTTACTATATATGCTGAGTTTTGCCAATATAAATTAATAATCTGATATTTTGAGCAATTCAAGTCCGACATGTGTGTCTGCCTATGCACTTAGCGGGTGCGGCATGATTGGGGGTTCTCGCATTTGGGTTTGGTAGCGAGTGGATGACTCTTACTCCTACATGTCCCTCAGGGGTTGGTGCAGTAGAGAGGCTGGCCATAAAGGCATAACATGGGTACGATTATATGCTACGGTGGGCGTTACCCCACTGGCGTGGCCCGTTATAGTTGGTATCAAAGCGCTGGTTCTAGGCAAAACTTAGCATATGTAGTAAATTTAATTACAGAATCGCCTTTGTTCGAGCTTGAATTCCTTCCTCTTTGATTTGGTTTTCTTTGAATTTCAGAACTTCTTCTTTCTTTCTGAGATCCATTCTTGTCTCCTCTTGTTCGTGCTTTTCTTGATTCTGGAGTATCCCATAACTCCATTTTGGTTGATCTTTATAATGAATCAGCGGTCCCACCAATTTTAGAATGATTTCTAATGGGGTGAAACTCCTTTACAATAAACATCGATTCACCGTTGATTTCTTTATCCTCAGTATGCCCGAATCCTATTCCATTTTGATCGGATGTTGATTTGCTTCAGAATTCTGCATCGATCGTATTCTTGAAGTCTCGGTTGACCCGGTAAAGGTCACTCATGATTAATAATGGTCTAACCATCCCTTCTCCTTGTAATAACCATCTTATCTTCGTTTCGAGCCTCTTTTCTAGTCAGAATTTCTTTGGTTAGGATTCCTCTAATTTGTATTTCTATTCTTGTTTTAATCTATCCTTGTATCATCGAGTGAGGGAGTGTATTTGTAGATTAATATAAAAATGTTTTATATATTGTGTTGTTTGAGTTGTTAATGTTGATTTGGGTTTTCGATCAATTCGTCTGATCAATGCTATCGATAGGAATTCCAAAACACCTGAATAGAGCAAACCAACATAATATTGTTTTCAAATTTGGTAAATGAAATAATTTTATATAATTATACTATATATATAAATATAAATAATCTGAAATTTAAAAATTAATTGAATTGGTTTTGATTTTCATTTATTATTTTGTTAAACCATTGACTATTGGTGCATTTTGAATAAATGGAAATACAAACGTGGTTTATAAACTAATTTGAAATTTAAATGAATGTAAATTTACAATTTGAGAATTTATTTTCCGAAGATTTGAACTTTGGTTTTAAAGTTTTAAAATGCACATTATTTAAAGTATTTCTGCATAGAAATTGTTTCTAAAGAATTTTTAATGTTTAAATCAGTACTCTTCTCTTTTGTTGTTGGAAAATAATTTCGGCGATGACTGTAGCATCATCGACATGCATTTTGGAGTTTTAGAGTGGAAAGACCATTCAGTGACTTTGCTACACTTTTGTTTTGGAAAATAAATTTGATTTGAATTTCTTAGGCATGATTTAATTTATAACATATATATAAGTATATGATTATAGATTTGATTTGATTTGATCTTTAAATTGTTTGAAGTTAATCAGAAATTTATTCTTAAATTTTAATTAATGTGTAACGATCCTAAATTTTTGACTCCAAAAATTTCAGATTGTTAGAGAAAAGAATAAAGAAGGTAGAAGAAGAACAAAACAGCAGCATCTCACATTCGCAGCGGATCAAAATATAATATCAAAATAATAGCGTTTATACAAAGAAAGTTGTAATTGTTACTTTACATTCAATATCTCTGAGTTACAACCACTTACAAAAAGACTAGACAGTTATACCAACCTATCTCATATTAATATCAATACAACTCTCAAATACACAACGGTAACCTCCATACATTCCTGTCATCCAGCTCGCCCCATGAGCTCCAGAACGTCCTTACCTGAAAATCTGTAATACTTGGTCTAACCCGAGCATTACGTCAAAGTAACACCTAGGTCAGGCTGGAAACCAGTGTGCGTAAACCCATCAACATGAAATACTAAAGCATAAAACTTATTTATAACCCAGGTAACTCGTACCTTACTACGAGTTCTTAACTTGCCATAGTCAAATACACATCTTACGTCATATCTAAGCATTCTTACTCAGATTTAAAGACCAAATTTACATCATTTATTTCATTCCAGCCTATTTATCCCAAGTCAAATTCATGAAGAATTATTGCAGATTCCAAATCGAAGTGGTTTCGGGTATGCACTAATACGCGACCCCGGTCTCTTCGAATCCAATATCATCTTAAAAACAAACCTGTTTAAGTTTTCCATTTATATCCAGAATTACATATTTACCTAGCCATTCATCATAGATAGACAAATCATATTATAACAATTCAACCCAAACATATCATATCACATAGCATCACAAATCACATATCAGAGATATCAAGGCATACAATATCATTCAATCATTCATAAGCAAGATTAATTTGTCACACCATTTGTAATTTAATTTAAATTAATTACTTCAATCACCTTTTAAATCCTGCTTACTTATTCATTAATTAATTACAAACCATTAATTAACCATCCTTTAATTATCTATAATTATTTACATTAAGTAATTATCCCATTGTTTAATTATCCTCAATTAATTAACCTTTAATTATTAATTAATTTAACCTTTAATTACTAATTAAATTAATTAATCCTTAACAAATTTATCCTTTAATTTTAAGTAATTAATCTCTAATTATTTAATCAATTATCCTTAATTACGAATTAATTCTAATTAATTAACTCAATTACTTAATGAATTAATCTCAATTACAAATTAATTAATCTTATTTACTTAACTAATTAATTCTTAATTATCAATTAATTAATCTCTAATTAATTAACTATAACTCTTAATTATTAATTAATTAGACCTTAATCATTAAGTAATTAATTAAAATAATTAATTACTCTTAATGTGATATCCCGGAAATTTCAAGCAAAATTAGATGTGATAATATCCTTTATTAATTATTTAAAATTTTGCAAAATTGTTATTCTCAAACAATAATAATAAATATGTTGTTTTAAAATATATATATAAATAAATTTTTAATAGAATTATCAATTTCAAAACGAATATGGATTTGTTTAATATATATATATATATATATATATATATATATATATATTTGTTTGGGTTGATTTTAAATTGGATTTTTAAATTGAATTTGAATTTGAATTTGAATTTGAAATCTAAAAGAAGTATATATTAAATATATTTTGGGTTAAATATATATATGTGTGTGTGTGTGATTTTATTTTGAATATAATTGGTTTTTATTTTATTTTCTTTAAAAGAATTTTATTTATATATATTTAGAAAAGTACTTATTAATTAGTAAATAAATTCAAAAGCTTTTTATTAATGTTTTAACATAATTAAAAATACCTAATTACAAGTGTTAAGCCATGAAACCTCTAAATAACAAGCATAAGTGGATTAAATAGCCAAATGACAAATGTTAATTTTTTTACAAGTGTCGCTTTTAGTTTTTATTTTCTTTTCATTTTTAAAAAAAAATGACAAATAACTCTATATAAACATACATCTTCTATCTTCATTTCTTTTTCCTTATCTCAATTTCAAAAGCAAGAAAACTCAAAGAACATAAACTTGTAATTTTACAAACCAAAAATTGTATAAAGTTTCCACTCTTTCAACGAAAAATCAAAACAAAGAATCAATTTTTTTCAAAATTCTCAAAACTGTAAACCATTATCAAAGCCTGTAATTTTAGCAAACCTGAGATAAGAGGCATCATCACCTTAGTTTCAATGCTTAAAGCATCTCAACAACAACAAGATTTCCAGCAATTCAAAGTTTCAAGCATTTTTATCAAAGCCTTCCAGTTTTTTTAAGCATCTGCTTCAAACTCTATCAGGTGAGTAAACATATTATTAAAAAAAGGCTTAAGTAAAACTAAATCTATGCATGTGATTCTTGGATTATATTGCGCTTGACATGTGTATATATAAATGTGAATCTTTGTATATATGTATGTTTGATCTGTGCATGTTTGGTATGCTTGTTCTCCTCTGTTTCCAAATTACAGAACTTAAAAACAAATCAACAATTCAAAACTCTTTATCTAATTACTGTCAGGCTTTAAATTTCAAACAAGATAAGTTTGTGTAAACATAATTTAGGCTTTAAAAATATGTTTAAGAATTTTAAGTTTGAAAATCTTCTGGAATTGAGTAAATACAGTAAGATTTTTTAGAAATGTTAAAAATCAAACGATTTAATTTGCTGATTCAAGTATGCAACTTGAATCTTCTCTGAAAAATATGATTTTTAAAATAAAAATCATGAATTTTAGTTTGGGTTTGGGATAGTAACTTGGTGATGACCAGAAAAGTGTTTTTGGACCAATTCTAGTGGTCGGGAACTTCACTGAAAGGGGTCGGGGTATAGGAGAGCTCGACAAAAATGCCAAGTGGACTTATAATCCACCATGGTGTCGATGATCAGTCGATTTATGTTTAAACCCTAAATTGGGTCGTGGTCGGAAATTGGATGACTGCATCATCTCTGGTTCATCGAGTGGCGTCGGACCAGGAGCATTGATGTCGTGGATGTCTGGCGAGGCTGAGGACGGGATTATGCGACCTCTGGTGGTCGGCGTCGGGAAATCGAAGGGTTTTCAGGCGAGGTTATTGTTCCAGGATTAGTTGAATTACCTCGATTTCGATATTGAGTTTGTGATCATGTTTGGAAGGTCGGAATCTGGTGTAGAGGCGAACGTTGATGGATTGAAGGTGTCGGCGGTGAACGACATCATCGCGACCACCTGTTCAGGTGCACCAGTTTGGTATGTGTGCCAGTATGTTGGAAGAGAAGGGTGGACTCGAAGGGAAGCTCGGGTCTGTAGGTTGTTTGCTCGAGTTTATTCTCGGGTAATTGTTCGTGAGTAGATTTTTGTGTCCGGTTTTAAAACTTAAACTAAAATTTAAAAAAAAAAGATGAAGAACTCGAGTCAGGACTCGAGCAAGGGTCAGGTAGAACCCAAAGGAAAAGTTTGAAACATGTTTTAAAGTTTTGAAAAGAAAGTTTTAAAAATATAATTAATTTAGTTTAAAACTTTTCTTAAATAAATTTCTTTCCATTTATAAATGTTTCTTTAACATTTGAATAAGAAGTTATATGTTTTGTTTAACTTAAATTTGTTAAATAAATTTTTAAAGTTATTTTAAAACATAATTTATAAATATAATCAAGAGTTAATTAAAAGGATAAATGTTTTGTAAATAATAATGTGAATGGGTAATTAATAAAGGTAATAATTTACCTTAAATTTAATTAAGGTTTGTAATTAATAAAGTAATTAAAGTGAATCAATTAATTTAATTAATTAATAATTTAGGATTAATTAATTTATAAGGGTTTAGTAAAGTAAATAAGGATTAATTAATTGATAATTAAGAATTAATTAATTAAGAAAATAAGATTAATTAATTTATAATTAGAAGTTAATTAATTAGATAATTAAATATAAATTAACCAATGATTAGGGATTAATTAATTAAGTAATTAGAGACTAATTAACTGATAATTAAGAGATAATTAATTTAGTAAGTAAGATTAATTAATTGATAATTTGAGATTAATTAATTAAGTAATTAAGGATTAATTAACTGTTAATTAAAGGATTGATTAACTAGTAATTAAGGATTAATTAATTTGTAATTAAGCTTTATTAATTAATAATTAAGATTTATTAATTAATAGTTAAATGATAATTAATATGTAACTAAATATTAATTAATGATTATATAAGTAACTATTAAATGATTAATTAATTAAATGATTGTAATTAATTAATGATTAATTAAGCAAGGTTAAGTGATTAATTCTTAAGTAATTAATTTAATTTGAATTAATTAAATTAATTCAATAGGGGTTAATGATTCTTGCTTGTGGATTATTGTTAAGTAGAATGTCTGATTGATTGATATCTATTGGATGATAATATATGATATTCTGTGATGAGATATTGGTTATATCAGTGATAAATGGATGTTGTTTATCTAAAATAAATGTTGTGTGGATTCAATGTTTTAAATTGAATTGAATTGTTTAACCTTAAACAACTTGACCTTTAAGATAGGTTTAGATTTCGATGAGACCGGGATCGGATATCAAATTAGATTATCCGAAAACCACATCAATCCAAGTTAAACGTTAGGGCGTGAAATCTCAAGTGAAGATGGAGATGGAGTTTCAGAGTGCAAGGGTTATTGTCGTTAACTCTGAAGGTGATTCCAAAATGAGTGTAACGAGATGATGCCTTTGGCTTCGTTCGAACCCGGAACGAACTTGTATGGATTGAATGCTATCAGACCATTGCCAATGGAGGACGATGAGCATTCTAAGATAGATGTGTTCTATAAAAGGTAATCGTAGCCTCTAGCTACATCAACCGGGAATGGCTAAAACAGGGGAGGTGCAGCAAGGTTAAGTGGGTAGCGCCCAAGTAGGACGAGATTTACTCATGTCTAGAGGTCCCTTTTTATTTCATCTTAGAGGGCAGTTGTTGGCCACAACTGCAGGATTGTCTTGTTCGGGACTGTCCAGTAAGGGATGGTTTCGGCCTTGTGTTGCAGTGGATTTAGGGTGGATTCTCAGTACGGTGATCTAGACCACCTACTATGACGGGCGGTACCCCAATAGCCCTGCCATTGATGGAAACTCATTATCCCTACGTGACTTTACGGTTTTGATTGTATAACCAACTTTGTGGCTAGTATGGTGGAATTTAATCATGTAACAATTTCAGCTATGTGAATATTTATTTGAAAACCCTAGACATTGTTATAATATCACTGGATTTCCTATCAAATGATTTGGTTAGCGTAAGGTAAAAACTAACCAATGTTTATTTGTGGGAAGTCTTACGTGATATCTTTGTTTCAAATGATTTTAAAAGTTAAACAACTTTAACCCGTTTACACACAGCGGACCCATGTCTGACCCAGAGTTTATTCTATTTTTTTAAACTCTTGGGTACTCAGATTTTTATGAGTAGCCAAGTGATCAGGTTTGCTTAGATGAATTTTGGAAGGACTGGAGCTGGAGACTTGGTGTAGCTATATATATATATGTATGTACGTACGTACGTATGTATGTATGTATGTATGTATCTTTCCGCTATGTATGGACTCTATGATGTAATTTTATGGGATGCAATGTAAAGATGTTGTATAACTGGTAACTCTGATATGTATAAAGACTATGTAATGGATATGTGATATATTATATTTTGTTCCATTTTCACTGTGAGATTCTGATATTGTTTAGTTCTTTCTTCTATGTATTCTATTTCTACCTAATTATTTCTTATTGATGATACGTCTTTCTGTGGAATGAAAGGAAGGTCGTCACAGTTGACATTAGAGCATAGGTTGAGAAATACCTAGGCTCTGGAGTAGTATCTATCTTGAGAGCGCGTATTTGTAATTTTTATATAACTATATACCTATCTAAATTGGTTGGGTTACCTGTCTAGGTTGCCAACATGAGTTCAAGGGGCAGGAAAGGCATATTTGTAGGAAGCACGTCGATCAATAATGGAAGAGGTCAGACTGCTAGCGAGGCTGTGAATCCAGCACCGCCTCGAGTTATTTTTGCTGCTTTGTGTAAAGATTTCACCAACCTTGGAGGAAGACCTTTTAAAGAATTGGAGACTATAATTGAGGTTCAGGCTTGGCTATGCTCATGCGAACGCATCTTTGAGAGTTTGGATTTGTCTAACGAGCAGAAAAGCGTAATGGCATCATGGCAACTGCAAGAAGGAGCTGCAGCTTGGTGGGATGCAGTTATAGCAAATATCTCAGAGGACGACATTTCATGGAGTAGATTTAAAGAGTTGTTTGAGGAACAGTTCATGCCAATGGCTGGAAAGAACCATTTATATAGAGATTTTCTAGATTTGGAGCAGGAAGCATGAATATAGTAGAATATGAGACCAAATTTAATGAACTATCTCGCTATGGTCCAGGACTCATTGACGCTCCCATAAAAAAGAATGAGATGTTTGTGCAAGGAATGAGGCCAGAATTCCACGAAAAGATGACAACACATTTGAAGGGATCTTTTGTAGAGTTGATTGATATGGCGCTTAGATATGAGGAGTTGACGAATAAGAAACCAGTGGCATCTATGGCAACATCTGAAGGAAATTCTTCCAACCCAAATAAGAGAAAGTTCAATCCTAACTGGAAAACGCAGAATAAGAAGAAACTCGGTGACAACAACGGACCTCGAAAATGTTATAATTGTCAACAAGTAGGGCATTTGGCTAATCGGTGTCCTCAGGGTAGAACTCAACAGCAGCAGCAATGTCGAATGGACCAGGATCAGCAATGGTTCAAAAATCATTGTGCTTCAACTGTCACCGGCCGGGCCATATGGTGAGAGATTGCCCGCTACTTAAAAAAGCTTAACAGAACAAGGTGTTTGCCCTGGAGGGTGCACCATCAACTTCTTCTACAGGAAAAGGAGTATTGGAAGGTACATTACATTTAGATAGCAAGTATATTAAAGTATTGTTTGATTCAGGTGCCTCTCTTAGTTTTATCTCTTTGGAATAAGTAGAGAAGTTTCATCTTACCCTTAGTACTATAGACCGTCCTATTCTTGTATCTAATCCTATATGAGGAGTAACCAAGTTAGATATGATCAGTAAGGATTTGAGAATTTACTATTTGTCCCATAGTTTTTCACGCGACCCTTATGTGTTGGATTTTAAGGGGTTTGACCTTATATTGGGTATGGATTGGCTTCGTTAAGTATAAAGCTGTCTTGATGTGCGAAGAAAGAACAGTTTCGTTGGAAACTAATCTGGGTAGGATTGCAAAAGTGATGTGTGATAGTTCTGGAGTTCATTTGAGTAGTCTTTTACATGGTGTTTAGACTTCTCAAGTGGAGGTTGGAGATATCAAAGTGGTCAAAGATTTTCTTGATATATTTGAGGAAGTCAAGTGTTTACCTTCGCATCGGGAGATAGAATTTCTCATAGATTTGGTTCCGGAAGAAATACCAGTGATTCAGCCTAGTAGGAGGATAGCTCCTAGAGAAAGGGAGGAGTTAGTTAAGCAGACTCAGGATCTTTTGGAGAAGGGATTGGTTAAGCCCACGTTTTCTTGTTGGGGTTCTGCTGCAGTGTTCGTCACCAAGTCGGATGGGTCTCTAAGGTTCTGTGTTGATTATTGAGAGTTGAACAAAGTGAACATTCGAAATAATTATCCACTACCTTGTATAGAGGATCTCTTTGATTAGCTGCATGGAGCTTTTGTTTTCTCCCAACTGGATTTAGCTTCGGGTTTCCACCAGTTAAGGGTAGCTGAAGGTAGTATACCCTTAACTGCGTTCAGGGGACCTAATTGCTTTTTTGAGTGGTTGGTTATGCCTTTCGAATTAACCAACACTCCAGCCTACTTTGTTGACCTGATGAACCAATTTTTTCGGGATGTGTTGAATAAGTTTGTTCTCGTGTTCATCGATGACATTCTTGTCTATTCCAAGTCCAAGGAAGAGCATAGACAACATCTGAAAATAGTGTTGGAGACACTGAGAAGGCATGTTCTGAAGGCAAAGTTTTTGAAATGCCATTTTTGAAAGTCGGAGGTCAAATTTTTAGGGCACATTGTTTCTGGAGAGGGTATTTCAGTGGATCCAGCTAAGGTGGCGACTATTTTGGAAGGGAAGCAACTGCAGACTCTAACTGAAGTCTACAGTTTTTTGGGTTTAGCTGGCTATTACAGGAAGTTTCTCAAGGATTATTCCAAGACCTCTTCACACCTAACAAAGCTGACTAGGAAGGGAGCTAAGTTCAAGTGGACCCCTGAATGTGAGGAAGCTTTCTAGAATCTGAAGGCGAAGGTGACAAGTGCTCCTATGTTGGCTATTCCGGATGGGAAGAGTAAGTTTGAGGTTTTACGGATGCCTGTATAATTGGGCTGGGTGTAGTTCTGGTGCAAAATGGGAGAGTAATTGCGTATGCGAGTCGGTAATTAAAGCCACATGAAAGGAGCTATGCTACGCACAATCTGGAGTTGTTGGCCATCGTCTTTGCTATGAAGATCTGGAGGCACTATCTTTTGGGAAAGAAGTTCAAGTTATTTATAGATCACAAACCGTTGAAGTACCTTTTCTCTCAAAAGGATCTTAATCTGAGGCAGCAGCGATGGGTTGAATTTTTGGCATCGTATGATTTGGATATCCTGTATACTCCAGGGAAGGTGAACGTTGTGGCGGATGCTCTGATCAGGAATGCAGTTCTATCTCTTTTGAAAAAAATTCCGTCTCTTCTGGAAAGGATATCGAGTAAGCAAGGATCGGATAGGAGATTGAGAGGAATCATCAGGAGAGTCAAGAATGGTCAGTGTTCCAGTTTTGAGATTTATGACCAAGGAACATTAAGGATTAATGGAAGGATTTGTGTTTTGAATATCAAAGATTTGCAGCAAGAAGTTCTGTCAGAGGGTCATCGCTCCAGATTGAGTATCCACCCAGGGATTTCAAAGATCTATAAGGATATGAAGAGAGTCTTCTGGTGGTCGAGCATAAAGAAGGATATTGCTGCTTTCGTTAATGGATGTGCGATCTGCCAGCAGGTGAAAGGTGATCAACAGAAGACAACCAGATTGTTGTAACCATTGGAAGTCCCTAATTGGAAGTGGAAAATGATTTAGATGGATTTCATCGATGGTTTGCCAAGGACCAAGAAGGAAAACGAAGGAATATGGGTAATTGTGGACCGTCTAACCAAGAGCGCCCATTTTATTCCGGTTAAGGTAACCCGTACTGCAGCGTCATTGGATGAGATTTTCTTGAGAGAGATTGTCAGATTGCATGGTGTTCCAGTCAGCATAGTAAGTGATCGTGATCCAATCTTCACAAGCAAGTTCTGGGAGGCTTGCAATCAGCTATAGGTACGAGTTTGAGTTTGAGTACAACATATCATCCCTAGACCGACGGACGGACGGAAAGGTTGAATCGAATTCTAGAAGATATGTTGAGGGCTGGTGTATTGGATTTTGTTGGATCTTGGGAAGACCGTCTACATTTAGTGGAATTCTCGTACAATAACAGTTACCAGGCGAGTATCAAGTTGGTACCCTATGAAGCTTTATATGGAAGACCTTGTAGATCCCCATCCTGTTGGATAGAGTCGAGAGATTGTCTTATTCTGGGTCCAGATTTGATCCGTGAGGCATCTGTGAAGGTAGAGCTTATTAAGAAGAGGATGAGAGCAGCGTAGGACCGTCAGAAGAAGTATGCGGACAAGGGGCAAAGACAATTGGAATGAGACTGGAGATTTGGTCTATGTCAAAGTTTCCCCGATTAAAGGAGCGATAAGATTTGGGAAGAGTGGAAAATTTGCCCCAAGGTATATTGATCCGTTCCGAGTTCTTAAGAGGATTAGTGTTGTGGCTTACAAGATTGAATTGCAAGTCCGGATGGCTGGAATTCATAATGTTTTTCACGTATCTCATCTTAGGAAATACGTGCACGATCCATCTCTGGTTATGGAGCCAGCAGTGCGAGAAGATTTAGAGATTGAGCTGGACTTATCTGTTGTCAGGCATCCAGTCCAGATCGTTGATCAAGACAAGAGGCAACTTAGAAGCAAGTCAAGGTACAGTGGAGCGAGGATCCCAGAGACTGTATCTAGGAGACTCTGGATAGTTTTAGGAAGGCTTATCCGAATTTGTGTCTGGATAGCTAGTGATGTTTGTTGAATGAATTGTTTGTTTGGATGAATTGTTTGTTTGGTTGCTAATGTATGGATGATATGTATGCTTGAATTGTTGAAATAAAATAAGCTTTTGGATTATCTTTTGTTTTAAATTTCGGTGACGAAATTCTTTTAAGGGAGGAGGAATGTGATATCCCGGAAATTTCAAGCAAAATTAAATGTGATAATCTCCTTTATTAATTATTTAAAATTTGGAAAAATTGTTATTCTCAAACAATAATAATAATTGGGTTGTTTTAAAATATATATATAAATAAAATTTTAATAGAATTATTAATTTCAAATTGCATTTGGATTCGTTTAATATATATATATATATATATATATATATATTTGTTTGGGTTGATTTTAAATTGGATTTTCAAATTGAATTTAAATTTGAAATCTAAAAGAAGTATATCTTAAATATATTTAGAGCTAAAAATATATATATGATTTTATTTTGAATATAACTGGTTTTTATTTTATTTTCTTTAAAAGAATTTTATTTATATATATTTAGAAAAGTACTTATTAATTGGTAAATAAATTCAAAAGCTTTTTATTAATGTTTGAACATAATTAAAAATACCTAATTAGAAGTGTTAAGCCATGAAACCTTTAAATAACAAGCATAAGTGGATTAACTAGCCAAATGACAAATGTTAATTTTTTGCAAGTGTCACTTTTAGTTTTTATTTTCTTTTTATTTTTTAAAAAAATGACAAATAACTCTATATAAACATACATCTTCTATCTTCATTTCTTTTTCCTTATCTCAATTTCAAAAGCAAGAAAACTTAAAGAACATAAACCTGTAATTTTACAAACCAGAAATTGTATCAAGTTTCCACTCTTTCAACCAAAATCAAAACAAAGAATCAATTTTTTTCAAAATTCTCAAAACTATAAACCATTATCAAAGCTTGTAATTTTAGCAAACCTGAGACTAAAGGCATCATCACCTTAGTTTCAAAGCTTAAAGCATCTCAACAACAACAAGATTTCTAGCAATTCAAAGTTTCAAGCATTTTTATCAAAGCTTTCCAGTTTTTTAAGCATCTGCTTCAAACTCTATCAGGAGAGTAAACATATTATTAAAAAAAGGCTTAAGTAAAAATAAATCTGTGCATGTGATTCTTGGATTATATTACGCTTGGCATGTGTGTATATAAATGTGAATCTTTGTATATATGTATGTTTGATCTGTGCATGTTTGGTATGCTTGTTCTCCTCTGTTTCCAAATTACAGAATTTAAAAACAAATCAACAATTCAAAACTCAGGTTGTTTGTGGGTTGTTTGCTCGAGTTCATTCTCGGGTAATTGTTCGTGAGTAGATTCTTGTGTCGGGTTTTAAAACTAAAACTAAAATTTAAAAAAAAATGGAAGAAGATGAAGAACTCGAGTTAGGACTCAAGAAAAGGGGCGGTTAGAACCAAATAAAAAGTTTGAAACATGTTTTAAAGTTTTGAAAAGCAAGTTTTAAAAATATAATTAATTTAGTTTAAAACTTTTCTTAAATAAATTTCTTTCTATATATAAATGTTTTCTTTAACATTTGAATAGGAAGTTATATGTTTTGTTTAACTTAAATTTGTTAAATTAATTTTTAAAGTTATTTCAAGACTTAATTTATAAATATAATTAAGTGTTAATTAAAAGGATAAATGCTTTGTAAATAATAATGTGATTGGGTAAGTAATAAAGGTAATAACTTATCTTAAATTTAATTAAGGTTTGATAATTAATGAAGTAATTAAAGTGTAATTAATTAATTTAATTAATTAATAGTTTAGGATTAATTAATTTATAAGAGTTTAGTTAAGCAAATAAGGATTAATTAATTGATGATTAAGAATTAATTAATAGAAAATAAGATTAATTAATTTATAATTAGAGGTAAATTAATTAGATAATTAATGATAAATTAATCAATGATTAAGGATTAATTAATTAAGTAATTAGAGATTAATTAGTTGATAATTAAGAGGTAATTAATTAATTAATTAAGATTAATTAATTTATAATTTGAGATTAATTAATTAAGTAATCAAGGATTAGTTAACTGTTAATTAAAGGATTGATTAACTAGTAATTAAGGATTAAATAATTTGTAATTAAGTTTTATTAATTAATAATTAAGGTTTATTAATTAATGGTTAAAGGATAATCAATCTCTGATTAAAGATTAATTAATTTATTATAAAAGTAAATATTAAATGATTAATTAATTAAATGATTGTAATTAATTAATGATTGATTAAGCAAGGTTAAATGATTAATTCTTAAGTAATTAATTTACTTTGAGTTAATTAAATTAATTAAATAAGAGTTAATGATTCTTGCTTGTGGATGATCGTTAAGTAGAATGTCTGGATTGATTGATATCTATTGGATGATAATCTATGATATTCTGTGATGAGATATTAGTTATATCAGTGATAAATGAATGTTGTTTATGTGAGATAAATGCTGTGTGGACTCAATGTTTTAAATTGAATTGAATTGTTTAACCTTAAACGACTTGATCTTTAAGATACGTTTAGATTTCGACGAGACCGGGATCGGATATCAAATTTGATTATATGAAAACCATATCGATCTAAGTTAAATGTTAGGTCGTGAAATCTCAAGTGAAGATCTAGATGGAGTTTCAGAGTGCAAGTGTTATTGTCGTTGACTCTAAAGGTGATTCCAAAATGAGTGTAACGAGATAATGCCTTCGGTTTCGTTCGAACCTGGAACGAACTTGTATGGATTAAATGCTATCAGACTATCGTCAATGGAGGACGATAAGCATTCTAAGATAGATGTGTTCTATAAAAGGTAATCGTAGCCTCTATCCTCATCAACTGGGAATGGCTAAAACAGGGGAGTTGCAGAAGGTTAAGTGGGCAGCACCCATGTAGAACGAGATTTACCTTTGTCTGGAGGTCCCTTTTTATTTCGGCTTAGTGGACAGTTGTTGGCCACAACTACGGGGTTGTCTTGTTCGAGACTGTCCAGTAAGGGATGGTTCCGGCCTTGTGTTGCAAGGGATTTTGGGTGGATCCTTGGTAAGGTGATCTAGACCACGTACTGTGATGGGCGGTAACCCAGTAGCCCTGCCACTGATGGAAACTCATTATCCCTATGTGACTTTACGGTTTTGATTGTATAACCCACTTTGTGGTTAGTTTGTTGTAACTTAATCATGTAACAATTTCAGCTATGTGAATATTTATTTTAAAATCCTAGACTTTATTATAATATCACTGGATTTCCTATCAAATGATTTTGTTAGCGTAAGGTAAAAATTTACCCATGTTTATGTGTGGGAAGACTTACGTGATACCTTTGTTTCAAATGATTTTAAAAGTTAAACAACTTTAACATGTTTACTCACACCGAACCCATGTCTGACCGGGAGTTTATTCTATTTTCTTAAACTCCTAGGTACTCAAATTTTTATGAGTAGCCTAGTGATCAGGTTTGCTTAGACAAATTTTGGAAGGACCTAGAGCTGGACACTTATCGCAGCTATATATATATATATATATATATGTATGTATGTATGTATGTATGTATGTATGTATGTATGTATGTATGTATCTTTCCGCTGTGTATGGACTCTATGATGTAATTTTGTAGGATGTAATGTAATGATGTTGTATAACTGGTAACTCTGATATGTATAAAGACTATGTAATAGACTTGTGATATATTATGTTTTGTTCCGTTTCTACTGTGAGATTCTGATATTGTTTAGTTCTTTCTTCTATCTATTCTATTTCTACCTAATTCTTTCTTATTGATGATATGTCTTTCTGTGGAATGAAAGATGGGTCGTCACACTTAATTACTTTATTGATTTAATTAATCATTAATTATCAAAACCTTAATTAATTTTAAGATAAATCTTTATCTTTTTAATTAATACTTAAATACATTTATAAATTAAGTTTTAAAATAACTTACAAATATAACTTAACAAATTCAAGTTAAACAAATTATATCATTCCTTAAATCATTATTTAAAACATTTATTATGTAAAGAATTTGATTAAGAAATCGATTTTAACTAGTTTTGTTTTAAATTTGAAAACTTGCTTATTTTTAAATTAAAAACTTGTTTTAAAGTCCTGCTTTGGGTTCCACCCGATAACTCACCCGAGTCCTACCCGAGTACTTCCCCTTCTCTTTATTTTTTTTAAAACTTTAGTTAAATTTAAAAATAGAAACATGTTACACTCACATACAACTATCCGAGTCCTTACTCGAGTCCCCTATCCATTTACTGGAGTGTTCCCCGAGTCTAACTTCCATCCTAAAAAAAACTGACACCTTTGACACCCTCGTCACCTACACACTAGCTCGCCAGAGCTCTAACCATCCTTACCACTGTCGATGAGTCGCCGATGTCCCTCCCCTACGATCTCGACCATCCAAAGGTCGCCATAACCATAGAATTGAAAACGAGACGATAGTCAAAACTGGAACCGGAAACTTCAACCACGAATCCTCCTCGTCCAAGCGATTCCGACCACCAGAGATTACCACCCTCTGACCATTGCTCCCCCGAAGCCTGACGCTTCCATCCCTTATCCTCTGATCAAACCCGATGCTATGGAGATGCCGCAGTGATCCCGTTTCCAGACTTGACCCATTTAGGTTTAAATCCCTACTTCGACCAATTTGCGATGCCATGGTGCACTACCCACCCTCCTAACATTTTCGCCGAGCTCTCCGAACTTCCCCACCTCCAGTCAAAATCCCGACCTTCCCAGGTTCCTCAATCGCCAGAAAACCCTCAAACCTATTTTCTGGTCATCATCGAAATACACACTCGATACAATACTAAAAATCAAGATTTTCTTTTTAAAAATCATATCTTCCAGAGTCGATTCAAGTTATATAATTGAATCAGCAAATTATAACATTTGATTTTAACATGTTTTAAAATTGTTACTGTATTTTCTTGATTCCAAAAGATTTTCGAACCTTTTATACTTGAACATATTTTTAAAACCTAGATTATGTTTAAATAAACTTATCTTGTTTGAAAATCAGAACCTATCAGAGAACAGATGGAAAGATTTTGAATTTTGATCAAAATTTTAAGCTTTGAACTATGAAACAGAGATATACCCAGGTATACAAACATGCACACTTCAAACACATACATATATACAGAGATTACACTTATATATACACATGCAAAGCATTATTCATCTCAGAAATTCGCAAGCAACAGATTTATATTTACTCAAACTTTTAAATAAAAAGTTTACTCATTTATGTTTTGAAGACAGGGAACAGGCTTTTGAAATTTTGAAAACTGAAAGCTATGATCTCTTTGGAACTTGAATTGCTGTGATCTTTTAAAAACTGAAATGCTTTGTTTTTTAGAAGAATTTAGCTTTGAAACAGAGATGATCAAGGCTTTTGATTACAGGTTGAAGCTTGCTTTGTTTTGGTGATTTCAGGTTTTGAAAATTGTTTACAGGTTTCTGAGTTTTGATTATTTTCTTCTGGTTTTTCTGGTCTGTATATTTGTGTTACAGGGTTTGAGTTTTCTTTGCTATTGAAAGTGAGAATGGTAAAAGAATGGAGAAGAAAAGAGAGATGTATATATAGATTTTATTAGGATTTACTAAAAATATAAAAGAAAATAAAATAAAAGGTGACACTTGTAAATTTTGTTAACATTTGTCATTTATATAATTTAATCTTATTACACTTGTTATTAAGATAATTTATAAATTAACACTTGTCATTATGCAATTTTTTTAAATCTTAATATAAAGCCTTTGTATTTATTTTACTTTTTAATAAATAATTTCTTATTTTATAAAAATAAAATTCTTTAAAATAAAATATTATAAATAAATTATATATTAATATATTAATAAAAATCTTATACATATTTTTTTAAATCCAAAATGTTTTAAGATATTTATCTTTTAAATTTCAAATTTAAATCCAAATTCAAATTCAAATCCAATTTAAAATCAACTCAAATATGTGTGTGTGTGTGTGTGTGTATATATTTAAACAAATTCAATTTGTAAATAATAATTCTATTTTGAAATTTATTTATATCTATATAACACATTATTATTATTGTTTGAAAATAACAATTTTGCCAATTTAAATAATTAATAAAGGGGATTATCACATTTTAAATTGCTTGACATCTCCAAGATATCACATAAAAGGTGATTTCAATTATAAAATAAAGCCAAATTTTTGAATAAATGATTAAACTTTAAATAATTGAATTGATAATTTTTTCTTGTATAATACTTAATTGCATTTCAATATATATAACTTACCTAAACCATTCAAAAGTTGAATATGTAATTGAAAATTTTACAATATAAAATAATGTTAAAAGAATTTAAATATAAATTTGGGTGGTTATAATAAATGTTTTATACTTAAACAATGATTATGGAAAATGTTAATAGAAATAAATAGAATAATAAGATAATGAATAAACAAGATAGACAAATAAATTTTGTTTGAAGAATTTATAAATTGGAATTTAATCAACTAAATGAAAATACCTTGAATGTAAATTCAATTATTGAATATTAATTTATTTAAATTGAAACTTATATGGTTTAAATTAATTATTTTATTTTGCATTTTCAAATCTATTTTCTTTCTGGTTGTTTCTATTCTCCTACCTCGTTCCTTTTTGGGGATGAATAACGACCCGTATATTTTAATGGTTTTAACAACTTATTTAACTGAATTTTTCTGAAATTTTAAATAATTGAATTTTGAAATAAAAATAAAATATTTGGAATACGTCTAATTAAACATAGCAAATGATAGATTTTCATCTGATAACACTGAAATTTATTTTCTTGTGTAATTTTATTTAAATTCAAATCAGTTAATAATTGATGATAATAAATTATTTCTCAAACCTGAATATTTTTATATAATAAATTTGTAAATCATCTTCTGAGTGAGGCTTCATATTTCGGTTCTTTAAATTTGGACTACTATTGCTCCGTTTATCTTATTTCGGGAAAATTAGCAGCATTTTCAGTACCGATTATCGACTTTTCATGGGATGATCGTACCACTGATATCTGTATACCGTTTTGATCGTCTTGTCGTGTTGATCTCTGCGGTATATTCAATTTGCATTTTGAGGTTTGATACACAGTGGAAACAATGAAACGGTCATCCGTATCGGTACCCTTTTTGAAACTTTTTAAATGTCCATTCGTTGCCTACAGTGCAAATCAATAGTCATCAGAAATTAATGATTCCATAAATCAATATGTGGCCATCACTCTTCTCATTGTTCAATTTATTATCTTCTAGATTATTGCTTCTTCTCGGCTATTGTAACATCCTAAAATTTATTAATTTAAATTTGGTAATTTATTTGAACTTTTGGAATTTAATTTGAAATGTTCAAAGTAAACAAAATATGTGTTAATTTATATGAATAAAACTTTAATTTATTTTGAGTTTAAAAAATATGAAGTAATAATTTTTTTAAAAAATAATTTGAATTATATATATATAAATGTGTGTGTGTGTGTGTGAATATATATATATATATGTACATATATTAGTAGATTTGAATTTATATATTGAATTTGAATTTGAATTTTAAGTAAATGTTTTAGAAAAATGATTTGAATTTATAAATATATATCTATGTAATTTATTTAATATGTATTTAATTACAAAACATTCTCTTTTAAATAATATGTATTAATATAAAGCAAATATCTTTAATGGGTAATGTATTTGTTAATAAAGTAAATATGGCATAAGTTTTATTTAAAAATATTTAATTCATATAAAAATACAAGTGTTTAACATGCAACAAGAGGATCAACAAGTGTAGTGATCTCATCATTAAAATTAACAAGTGTCATTCACTTTAGATAATTGATAAAAAAAACTTAAATTCATAAAAAACCTTTTAGCTCCTCTTTCTCATTCTTTGGCTTCTCAAAATTCTGAAAGAAAAGAAAAAATCTGTAAACATTACAAACCAGAGAATCCCAACACCAAAGAAAAGAGAAATCTGAAATTGCAAACATCTTCTTGAATTCAAAGTTTAAAACCTGAGAATTATCTCAAACATTAAAGTAGGAATTTTAATTCCATATCTCAGGCAAGTTTAAACCTTCATAATTAAGTGAATTAGTAATCAAAAATCAAGATTTGACATTAAATTTCCAAACCGTAGATCAATGAAACCAAGCTCCAGTTTTTGTCCAGGAAGTAGAGCAGGGTTCCTCTAAGTTAAATTAAGGCAAGTAAATTCTTTTTAAAATTTAAGTTTGAATTTGTGATCAGTAATCAAGCAAGAAGCTAAGCAAGTTTATATCAATTAAGTTGCAGATAAAAAAGTCTCAGGATTTCAAGTAGCAGACCAAAGTTTTCTCTGTTGCATTGAAAACAAAACTGTAAGTAATTTTAAATTTTAGTTTGTTGTTGTGAAATTAATCATGTGAATCCATCAGAAAGCTAAGCAAAACTTATATCAAGTAAGTTGCAGATAAAAATTTCAAGATTCAAACTAGAAAAATAAACAAATATCTAGGCTTTTTTTTTTAAACCAGATAGGAAGCTTTCTATTCAAATTTTGTCAGGCGAATAAACTCCTTAATTTGAACTTAAATTTGTTGCTGTGAACAATAGTGATGCTTGAATGATAAACGTGTGTCTGCATGTATGTATTTGCACCTGAAAATGAAGATGCATGCCTGTATACATCTAAATAGACTCTGTTCTATCCCTACAGGTTCCTAAACCTGTCTCAAAAAAAATCCAATACTCTATAACAGATTGTTTTTAGGCTTTGAGATCAGAAGAAAACATGTTTGTATGATCATGCTCTAAATTTTAAAAATAAATGTTGGTAAATTAAAAAAAGTCTTCTCTGGAAAATTTGAAAACACAGTCACAATTCAAACTATGTAGAAATTCAAATATCATAAATTTTAGTTTCAGGAATACTATCTGAATTGTTATTGAAAATAATGATTTTTGAAAGTTGAACCTAAATTTTTAATACAGTTTTGACTGAGAAATTGTAAGTTGATCAAAAAATGGGATTTTGTAAAATTCTGATGATCTGTGAGCTTGTGGGCCTCAAGATCGTAATCGTGGCTAGCTTGTGGGTTTGAAATCGTCAGAAAAATGTAAGTCGAATTTATAAATCATCTTAGTGTAGGATCGAGATCGATTTAGGGTTGAAAACCCATATCTACCCGTAATTGAAAATGGTTGTGTTGCGTTGCCGTTGGGTGATCGGAATCTCTGGCACCAGTGCCAATCGAGGCATCGGACATTGGCAAAGCTTTGGTCGAACTTTTATGGCCTCTAATGGCCAGAGGTGGAGGGACGAGACAGTTTTCTGGTGGTTGTTTTTGATGAAGTCTAGGTCGTGTGGCTCGATTTCGAATGTGATGTGGGTTCGCGCTTCAGGGTGGCTTGATGGGTCGAGGGGTTAATCGTCGACTAGACGATGGTCGTAGCCTCGACCAGAGATGACCGGAACGGTGTGCGGAGTGCACATGTCTTCGTTTGTGTTAGTTGCTTGTTTTTGAAAGGGAAGCTGCTCGACTCGAAGTACCACTCGGGGTTCAGGTTTGATGACTCGAATCTAGGGTCGAGTAATTTTGGCTACACATCGGGTCGTTTAAAACATAAACAAAAAATAAAAAAACTGAAGCTATCGGGTCATTTTGAGGAGAACTCGAAGCAAACGGGTGTTTTCCTCGGGGAACACTCGAAGCAGCTCTAAGGTGTTAATGTTTTTGGGTTTGAACTTTGAAAAAAAAAATTAAGTCAAATTGTTTTCCTATTTTATTCTTTTTCAAATGGATAATCATTGTTAAGTTGTAAATTGTATATTAAGGTCTTAAAATAAAATGTTTTTAAATCATTTAAGTTAAGAATGATTTAAATTATATTTTCAAAAGGTTTGTTTTAAATTAAATTTAACAAAGTAATTAAGGAGACAATTAAATATTTTTCCTTACCAACTTAATTTAAAAGCTAATTAATATATTGTTAATGATGATTAACAATTTATGATTTAAAATTTCTAAATAATAAATTCATAATTAATTAAAGGATAATTAATTTATAATTGAGTACTAATTAATTAAAGTAATTAATTAAGGAATAGTTAATTAACAAGGGTAGTTAAGTTTTAGTTAATTAATAATTAAGAGTTTAATTAACTAATAATTAATATTTAATTAATTAATAATTAAGGATTATTTAATTTAAAATTAAGGATAATTCATCATTAATTAAAGTAATTATTGAAAAATAATTATGTGATTAATTGATTATAATCACACTATTAATTCATCTAATTGTTAGATGATTGATTATTATTGAAATGCTTTGAGCTGTTTGATATCCCTGTTTGTGATTGTGATACTGTGTGATGTGAATTGCTTTGTGCTGAACTGTGATTTGTGATTTGTTTCTGTGTGATTGTGAAAACCCAGTGGCCCGTAAAACGGTATTTAAACTTCGATGCGACAGGGAGTCGGATTCCAGTTGGTTATCCACAACCCACATCGAACCCTGAATGTGAATCTTTGTGATATTTGATACATCCACGTGTTTTAAAATTGAGCGCTCACTATTCGGATTAGCCGGGAGAGGACTTTGTGTCATATAACCCATTTCGAATAGTGATACGATGAAATGAATGGCATTTGAAGACGGTGATGAAGACGGGGTGTCTTCGAAAATGATAGGATGACCTATCGAATGTCTTTGCACTGAGTTACTCCGGTATAGAGATCTCCACATGTGATGAGGAGTCCAATCGGCATTGTGGATACCCGGATTGCAAGGACTTCTTCCTTTATTGCACGAAGTGCCTTCGGTTCTGTTCGAACCCGGGACAGACTTGTATGGTTGTATGTCTGACACTACACTTTGAGATATAAAGCTGATTTCTTTCAAATACATATCTGTTGGTGGCAGAGAATTTATTCTCTTAGCTTAACACCCTTCTCTGAGACGTACGAGCTCAGAGGTTATGTAGTTGAAGGTTATCAGTGATATACTCCCAATTTGGTAGTGTGGCATGCTAAGTGCTGCTGTGTGTTGAAGATCGTTTGTTGATCAAAGCATGGCTTTCGTGTAAAGCATAGCTTTGTGAACGAGACCTCGTCGGACCTCACACCCTGGAAATGGTCGAAATAGGAAAGACGCGGCAAGGTTATGAGAGTTGTGCCCTATAGGGTATTTCATTTCCTTCTGGAAAAGGTGGTATCATGGTATGGAGCCCAGATACTTAACCTATGTGGTTGCTGCAATCCCATTACTATGTGGTTGTTGCTTTATGGTTAAGGGCCCTCGGATAAAGGTCGTGAACGACCGGGGGGTGGCATACTCGAGTAGTAGTTACCTAGTTACAGAGGTAAACCGGCCTTGTGTTGGCAGAAAGCCGAGTAGGTTCTCGAGACATCCCTCCAGAGGCGTACCCATGTGGCAGTAGGAAGTTCCTCAGCCTGACCATTTATTGGAAATCCAAAGAAACAATACGAGCCCTGTCTGTTTTAGTTGTATAACCTGCCATGCAGCATGGCGGTAACCTGTCGTAAAACATGGTAGCTATAGTAGGCATACGACAAAATGTGGTATGCTAGCTAGGATTAATATTATACTTTCGAAATGGTTTTCTACACTATGCACTAGTAATAATATCAAAGAAAATTTCTCGTATCAAGCATATGTTACTATCATAAGAAGAAATCTCCTCCAATCCTGCGATTGCATTGTATGTGTCGTGGGAGGTCTTATGGTAGTTTCATGTTCCAAAAAGTGTATCGATTTTCTTTTACAAATTTGTTTTTATTCAAAACAAATGTCTTTGTTTACTCATACCGTCCCATGACTGGCCCGGAGTTTGTTGTTTCTTTCTAAACTCTGGGTGCCCCTAATTTCCACACGGCCAGCCCAGTAGCAAGCTTTCCGTGTTTTGGTGCTAGTTGGATTTTTTGAAGTCTTTTTGTTTGGAAGCTATCGGATTTCGGAAGTTTTGGCTTTAGTAACCTTTTGAAGTGTTGAAGTTTTGAAGACCTTACCAAAGAAGATGTATGTTGGATCCTTTTGAAGATTATTGTCATTCCGTTGTGAAGTTATCACTATGTTGTTGTTGTATCAATATGTAGCACTCTGATATTGATGTTAAGTTGTAATGGTTATTATGATGATGTTGTATCTGTGATCAATTATATTCATTTTGTTTCCGCTTTTTATATTCATCTAATGTTGTTATAAACTCTATCCGACTAGAGTTCGATGTTTGAATCTTCGGTAACCGAATACAAGTGAGGTATTTGATGTCGATTTTCTACATTGGATTTTGGGTCGTGACAAGTGGTATCAGAGCTAAAGGTTGAGTAATAACTTTAGCTACGGAGTATAACACATTAGGTGGCTCATTAGAGATAGGGTGAAGTATACCCTAGAATGAGTATAACCCGAGACCGAAATCCAAAATTTTCTTAGTTTATTTCTTTTAACTGCTGATATTCCTTAAGATATCTCGTCTGTATATCTAAATCAAGTATTCTTACTAATTACAGATAATAAGAATGAGCGGACGAAGAGGAAGAGCTAGAGGTCGAGGAAATGTCACAACAGTTGGTCAAGTTCCCCCAACAGCAGAAGCAACTTTATCAACTCAGCATCAGCCGAATCTGGCTGATTTATATAAGATCTTCTCAAGGCTTGGTGGTAAGCTGTTGATCGGCAAGGAATCGATTGTCGAGGCCTAAGCATGGATCATATCATGTGAAAGAATTTTTAAAGGGCTAAAGCTGCAAGACGATCAGATGCGACTCATAGCTTCTTGGCAACTTCAAAAAGAAGCCTTAGCATGGTGGGAGACAGTCACTGTAGATGAGCCAGAAGATGAGTTTACTTGGGAGAGATTTAAAGAAGTATTTGAGAAGTGCTATATGCCATCGGCTGGTATTTCTCGAATGTACCAGGAATTTATGGACTTAAAGCAAGGGAGTTAGTCATTTGAGGAGTATCTAAACAAATTCAACGAATTGTCTCGTTTCGGTCCAGAATTAGTAAACACACCTTTAAAGAAAATTGAAAGGTTCATTCATGGGATGAATAAGAAGTTCCACGAAAGGATGACTGGCCACGTCAAAGAATCTTTTTCAGATCTGATTGATATGGGGTACAGATATGCTACACTGGATATGCAAGAAGCCCCGGTGGAGAAAGGAAATACGAGCAATCAAAATTGGAAGAAAGGGAAATTTGGAGGCGAGAAACCATGGCAGGGTAAGGAGGAGAAGAAGAAGAGCAATCAAGAAAGCCTGGCAGGGAATGTTACTTTCTTCAATTGTCTAGAAAAAGGCCACTATTCAAACAGTAGTAAGAAACCAACGAGAGATCAATCTGTACAAGCAAAACCCAAGAAATCTATTATTGTCAGAAATTGGGACACGAGGTCAAAGACTGCCCAACAATGAAGCAAGCTCAGATAGCAAAGGTGTACACAGTCAAAGACAAACCTGCATCTTCTAAAGCAGAAAAGGGGAAAGGAGTTCTGAAAGGTAACCTTACTGTTTATGATAGAATTGTTTGAGTTATGTTTGACAGGGGCGCTACACATAGTTTTATCTCTCAACAAGTTGTAAATGAATTAAATCTTGAAACTGATTTTGTCAATGAACTTATATGCGTAAAGAATCCAGTTGGAGGCCCCGCTAACCTTTGTCTTCGATGTAGGGACGTTCCTATTTCATATTCTTGTTACCAATTCCCTATCGGTCTCTTTGTCCTTGATTTTAATGAGTTTGAAATCTTACTCGAAATGGATTGGCTAACCAAGTACGAAGCCAAATTGGATTGTAACAATCGATTGATTTCGAATAAAACTAAATTTGGAGATTTCATTGAGATTTCTTGTGAGGACCCTAGTCCTAAAAGAGATTGGTTGATGTATAACTTGGGTTATCCCGAACACAGTCTGAAGTCCATACCCATTGTCCGAGATTTTCCAGACGTGTTCGAAGAAGTGAAATCCTTACCTCTACATCGAGAAATAGTTTTTTGGGACCTAGTACCCAATGCTCGTCCTGTCGTTCATGTAAGTCGCAAGATGGAACCTAGGGAAAGAACTAAATTAGTCAATCAAACTCGAGATTTGCTAAATAAAGGATTAATTTGTCCTAGTGTTTCTGAATGGGGTTCAACAGTAGTGTTTGTTGCTAAATCTGATGGATCTTTGAGATTCTGTGTGGACTACCGTGATTTAAATAAGCTGACTCTCAAGAACAAATTTCCTCTACCTAGAATTGATGATCTGTTCGATCAATTGCACGGCGCTCGTTTCTTTTTGAAGATGGATCTAGCCCAGTGATTCCATTAGCTATGAATCATCGAAGATTGTGTTCATTTGACCGCCTTCAGGGGTCCTAATATATTCTACAAATGGTTAATCATGCCTTTTGGGCTAACCAATGCTCCAGCATACTTCGTAGATCTTATGACCCGTGTGTTTCGGGAAGTATTGAATAAATTTGTGCTCGTGTTTATTAATGATGTTTTGGTCCATTCCAAGACCGAAGAGGAGCATGCTAAGATTTTAGAATCGTTGTGGAGATATTGAGGAGAAATATTTTGTTTGTCAAATTTTCCGAATGCCATTTTTGGGTCAAAGAAGTTAAATTTCTCGGACACATTGTTAATGAGGAAGGAATTTCCGTTGATCCTAGCAAAATTTCCGCTATTCTTGATTGAAGAAAACCCACTATACCAAAAGAAGTTTGAAGTTTTCTGGGTTTAGCGAGATATTACCGGAAATTTGTTCAGGAGTTTTCTAAGATAGCTAGTCCATTGACTAAGCTAACAATGAAGAATGCAAAATTCAATTGGACTCCGAAATGTGACGAAGCTTTTCAGGAGTTGAAGAAGAGATTAACCACTGCTCCTGTTCTCGCTATCATTAACGGAAACCAAGGTTTATCTGTCTATACTGATGCTTGTGGTGATGGTTTGGGTGCGGTATTAATGCAGAATGGGAAGGTAATTGCCAATGCGAGTAGACAATTACGTCCACATGAAAGGAACTGCCCAACCCATGATTTGGAACTCTTAGCTGTTATTTTTGCTTTGAAAATATGGCGAGCCTATCTTCTGGGTAAGAACCTCTTTCATCTTTCTGAACGATTCAAGAATTTAACTTAACTTAACAAATATACTGAACTCTTTTTGTTTTAGGTGAAAAAATCGAATTATTCACCGACCACAAGTCTTTGAAAGATCTCTTCACCCAGAAAGATTTAAATCTACGGCAACAACGATGGTTAGAATTTCAAGCGTCCTATGACCTAGATATTCAATATACTCCCGGAAAAGCCAATGTAGTTGCTGACGCTTTAAGTAGGAGACATATTGTTCTTACATATCTTGTTATCACTCTTACTCTCCTTGAAAAGATCGCCAACAAGTAGAAAGAAGACCAGCTTCTTCGTGGAATTTGTAAAAGAATACTTCAAGATGAGGATTCCAGTTTTGGATTTGATGATAATGGAGTTATCAGGATGAAAGATAGGATCTGTGTTCCGGATATCCCTGATCTGAAACGTGAAGTTTTAGATGAGTGTCAGAAGTCTAAATTCAGCATCCATCCAGGAGTCAATAAAATGTATCATGATTTTAAAAGAACTTTCTGGTGGAAGACAATGAAAAGGGACATATCTATATATGTGAGTCGCTATGCTACTTGCCAACAAATTAAAAGCAATCAAAAGAAAATGGTGGGTTTACTTCTGCCTTTAGAGGATCCAAGTGGAAATGGGACCAAGTATCGGTGGACTTCATCGACGGATTGCCTCATACTTGGAAAGGCAATGAAGCAATTTGGGTCATTGTGGTCCGTTTGACTAAGACAACTCACTTTTTTCCAGTGAAATCTACCCGCACGGCAGCAAGTTTAGCTGAGTTATATGTGAAAGAAATTTTCCATCTCCACGGTATACCTAGCAGCATAGTGGGATCGTGACCCGATCTTCACTAGTAGATTTTGGGAGGCATTTCAAGACGCATTGGAAACAAAATTGAATTTCAGCACTGCTTATCACCCACAGTCTGATGGGCATACTGAAAGGATAAATCGAATATTAGAAGACTTATTGCATGCTTGTATACTTGACTTTGGGGGTTCTAGGGAGGACCATTTGCATCTGGTCGCATTTTCATATAGCAATAGCTATCAGGCCAGTATCGAGATGGCTCCTTTTGAAGCTCTATATGGTCGTCCGTGTCAATCACCTGCATGCTAGATAGAGTCAGGTGATAGACTCATCCTTGGACCGGATATGATTAAGGAAGCCACAGAGAAAGTTGATTTTATATGGAAGAAATTGGAAACGGCTCAAAGTCATCAAAAGAGTTATTATGATCGCAGAAGAAGGGATTTGGAATTCCAGATTTGAGACTCTTCCTTTCTTAAAGTATCTCCAATGCGTGGTGTATTAAGGTTTGGGAAGACCGGTAAGCTGGCACCATGGTATATTGGTCCTTTTTCTATTCTAGAGAGGATCGGTCCTTTAGCCTATCGAGTGCAGCTGCCCAGCTGGTTGTCTGGTGTACATGATGTGTTTCACATTTCTAACCTCCGGAAGTATGTGCACGATACAGATAGTATTATTGAAGAAGCTGCTGAGCAGGATCTCGAAATCACTCCCAACCTAGCAGTTAAAAGAGAACCAATAAAGATTGTGGATCGAGATGAAAAGCAGTTAAGGAACAAAATTGTGAAACTGGTCAAAGTACAGTGGAGTGGCGATCCAAAGGACTGCACTTAGGAAACTAAAGACAGCATGCAGAAATCATATCCCAGTTGCAGAGTGGATATATCGGCTTAAACTGGTAAGCCATTTCTTTATCCTTTTCTGAATTCATATATTCTTTGTTTGCTTTTCTTTCTCTTTCAAATTTCGAGGACGAAATTTTCTTAAGGGGAAAAATCTGTAACATCCCAAAATTTATTAATTTTAATTTGGTAATTTATTTGAACTTTTGGAATTTAATTTGAAAAGTTCAAAATAAACAAAATATGTGTTAATTTATATGAATAAAACTTTAGCTTTTTTGGAGTTTAAAAAATTGAAATAATAAATGTTTTAAAAATCATTTGAATTTAAATCTTATATATATCTGTGTGTGTGTGTGTGTGTGTGTGTGTGTGTGAATATATATATATATATATATATATATATGTATGTATGTATGTATATGTGCATATATGAGTAGATTTGAATTTATATATTGAATTTGAATTAAGTAAATGTTTTAGAAAAATAATTTGAATTTATAAATATATATCTATGTAATTTATTTAATATGTATTTAATTTCCAAACATTCTCTTTTAAATAATATGTATTAATATAAAGCAAATATCTTTAATGGGTAATGTATTTGTTAATAAAGTAAATATGGCATAAGTTTTATTTAAAAATATTTAACTCATATAAAAATACAAGTCTTTAACATGCAACAAGAGGATGAACAAGTGTAGTGATCTCTTCATTAAAATTAACAAGTGTCATTCAATTTAGGTAATTGATAAAAAAAATAAAACTTAAATTCATAAAAAACCTTTCAGCTCCTCTTTCTCATTCTTTAGCTTCTCAAAATTCTGAAAGAAAACAAAAAATCTGTAAACATTACAAACCAGAGAATCTCAACACCAAAGAAAAGAAAAATCTGAAATTGCAAACATCTTCTTGAATTCAAAGTTTAAAACCTGAGAGTTATCTCGAACATCAAAGTAGGAATTTTAATTCCATATCTCAGGTAAGTTTAAACCTTCAAAATTAAGTGAATTAGTAATCAAAAATCAAGATTTGACATTAAATTTCCAAACTGCAGATCAACAAACGAAGCTCCAGTTTTTGTCCAGAAAGCAGAGCAGGGTTCCTCTAAGTTAAATTAAGGCAAGTAAATTCTTTTTAAAATGTAAATTTGAATTTGTGATCAGTAATCAAGCAAGAACTAAGCAAGTTTATATAAATTAAGTTGCAGATAAAAAAGTCTCGGGATTTCAAGTAGCAGACCAAAGTTTTCTCTGTTGCATTGAAAACAAAACTGTTAGTAAGTTTAAATTTTAGTTTGTTGTTGTGAAATTAATCATGTGAATCCATCGGAAAACTAAGCAAAACTTATATCAATTAAGTTGTAGATAAAAATTTCAAGAATCGAAGTAGAAAAAACAAATATCCAGGCTTTTTTTTAAAACCAGACAGGAAGCTTTCTGTTTAAATTTTTTCACGTGAGTAAACTCCTTAATTTGAACTTAAATTTGTTGTTGTGAACAATAGTGAGGCTTGAATGATAAATGTGTGTTTGCATGTATATATTTGCACCTGAAAATGAAGATGCATGCCTGTATACATCAAAATAGTCTCTGTTCTATCCCTACAGGTTCTTAAACCCGTCTCAAAAAAATCCAATACTTTATAACAGATTGTTTTTAAGCTTTGAGATTAAAAGAAAACATGTTTGTATGATCATGCTCTAAATTTTAAAAATAAATGTTGGTAAATTTAACAAAAGTCTTCTTTGGAAAATTTGAAAACACAGTCACAATTCAAACTATATAGAAATTCATATATCATAAATTTTAGTATCAGGAATACTGTCTGAATTGTTATTGAAAATAATGATTTTGGAAAGTTGAATCTAAATTTTTAATACAGTTTTGACTGTGAAATTGTAATTGACCAAAAAATGGGATTTTGTAAAATTCTAATGAACTGTGTTTTTGTGGGACTCAAGATCGTAGTCGTGGCTAGCTTGAGGGTTTGAAATACTCAAAAAAATGTAAGTCGAATTTATAAATCATCATAGTGTAGGATCAGTATCAATTTAGGGTTGAAAACCCATATCTACTCGTAATCGAAAATGGTTGCGCTGCGTTGCCGTTGGGTGATCGGAATCTTTGGCACTAGTGCCAATCGAGGCATCGGACATTGGCGAAACTTCGGTCGAACTTTTATGGCCTTTGATGGCCAGAGGTGGAGGGACGAGACAGTTTTCTTGTGGTTGTTTTGATGAAGTCTGGGTCGTGAGGCTCGATTTCGAATGTGACGTGGGTCCGTGCTTCGGGGTGGCTTGATGCGTCGAGGGGTTAATCGTCGACTAGATGATGGTCGTAGCCTCGACCAGAGACGACCGGAATGGTGTGCAGCGTGTACATATCTTCGTTTATGTCATTTTCTTGTTTTTGGAAGGGAAGTTGCTCGATTCGAAGCACCACTCGCGGTTCAGGGTTGATGACTCGAAGCAACGGTCGAGTAATTTTGGCTACGCATCGGGTCGTTTAAAACTTAAACAAAAACAAAAAAAACTGAACCTATCTGGTCATTTTGAGGAGAACACGAAGCAAACAGGTGTTTTCCTCGTCGAACACTCGAAGCAGCTCTAGGGTGTTAATGATTTTGGGTTTTAACTTTAAAAAAAACTAAATCAAATTGTTTTCCAATTTTATTCTTTTTCAAATTGATAATCATTGTTAAGTAGTAAATTGTATTTTAAGGTTTTAAAATAAAATGTTTTTAAATCATTTAAGTTAAGAATGATTTAATTTATAATTTCAAAAGGTTTGTTTTAAATTAAATTTAACAAAGTAATTAAGGAGATAATTAAAATTTTTACCTTATCAACTTAATTTAAAAACTAATTAATATATATTGTTAATGATGATTAACAATTTATGATTTAAAATTGCTTAATAATAAATTCATAATTAATCAAAGGATAATTAATTTATAATTAAGTACAAATTAATTAAAGTAATTAATTAAGGAATAGTTAATTAACAAGGGTAGTTAAGTTTTAATTAATTAATAATTAAGAGATTAATTAACGAATAATTAATATTTAATTAATTAATAATTAAGGATTAATTAATTTAAAATTAAGGATAATTCATCATTAATTAAAGTAATTAATGAAAAAAATTATGTGATTAATAGATTATAATCACACTGTTAATCATCTAATTATTAGATGATTGATTATTATTGAAATGCTTTGAGCTGTTTGATATCCCTATTTGTGATTGTGATACTGTGTGATGTGAATTGCTTTGTGTTGAACTGTGATTTGTTATTTGTTTTTGTGTGATTATGAAAACTCATTGGCCCGTAAAACGGCATTTAAACTTCGATGCGACAGGGAGTCGGATTCCAGTTGGTTATCCGCAACCCACATTGAACCCTGAATGTGAATCTTTGTGATTGATACATAAAATTGAGCGCTCGCTATTCGGATTAGCCGGGAGAGGACTTTGTGTCATATAACCCATTTCGTATAGTAATACGACGAAATGAATAGCATTTGAAGACGGTGATGAAGACCGGGTATCTTCGAAAACAATAGGATAACCTATTGAATGTCTTTGCACTAAGTTGCTTCGGTATAGAGATCTCCACATGTGATGGGGAGTCCGATTGGGATTGTGCATACCCGGATTGCAAGGGCTTCTTCCTTTATTGGACGAAGTGTCTTCGGTTCTGTTCGAACCCGGAACAGACTTGTATGGTTGTATGTCTAACACTACACTTTGAGATATAAAGCTGATTTCTTTCAAATACATATATGTTGGTAGCGGAGAATTTATTCTCTTAGCTTAACACCCTTCTCTGAGATGTACGAGCTCAGAGGTTATGTAGTTGAAGGTTATCAGTGATATACTCCTAATTTGGTAGTGCGGCATGCTAAGTGCTGTTGTGTGTTGATGATCGTTTGTTGATCAAAGCATGGCTTTTGTGTAAAGCGTAGCTTTGTGAACGAGACCTCATCAGACCTCACACCCTGGAAATGGTCGAAATAGGAAAGACGCGGCAAGGTTATGAGAGTCGCGCCCTTTAGGGTATGTCATTTCCTTCTGGAAAAGGTGGTATCATGGTATGGAGCCCAGATACTTAACCTATGTGGTTGTTGCAATCTCATTACTGTATGGTTGTTGCTTTGTGGTTGAGGGCCCTCGGATAAAGGTCGCAAATGACCGAGGGGTGGCATACTCGAGTAGTAGTTACCTAGTTACAGAGGTAACCCGACCTTGTGTTGGCAGAGAGCCATGTAGGTTCTCGGGACGTCCCTCCAGAGGCGTACCCATGTGGTAGTAGAAAGTTCCTTAGCCTGACCATTTGTTGGAAATCCAAAAAAACAATAGAGCCCTGTACGGTTTTAGTTGTATAACCTGCCATGCAGCGTGGCGGTAACCTATCACAATACATGGTAGCTATAGTAGGCATACGACGAAATGTGGTATGCTGGCTATGGTTAATATTATACTTTCGAAATGGTTTTCTACACTATGAACTAGTAACAATATCAAAGCAATTTCCTCGTATCAAACATGTTTGACTATCATAAGAAGAAATCTCCTCCAATCCTGCGATTGCATTGTGTGTGTGGCGGGAGATCTTGTGGTGGTTTCATTTTCCAAAAAGCATATCGATTTTCTTTTATAAATTTGTTTTTATTCAAAGCAACTGTTTTTGTTTACTCATACCAGTCTCATGACTGACCCAGAGTTTATTATTTCTTTCTAAACTCTGAGTGCCTCTAATTTCCACATGGGCAGCCTAGTAGCAGGTTTTCCGTATTTTGATGCTAGTTGGATTTTTTGAAGTCTTTTTGTTTGGAAGCTATCGGATTTTGGAATTTTTAGCTTTAGTAACCTTTTGAAGTATTGAAGTTTTGAAGACCTTACCAAAGAAAATGTATGTTGGATCCTTTTGAAGACTATTGTCATTCCGTTGTGAAGTTATCATTATGTTGTTGTTGTATCAATATGTAGCACTCTGTATTGATGTTAAATGTTGTAATGGATATTATGATGATGTTGTATTTGTGATCAATGATATTCATTTTGTTTCCACTGTTTATATTCATCTAATGTTCTTATAATCTCCATCTGACTGGATTTCGATGTTTGAATCTTCGGTAATCGAATACAAGTGAGGTATTTGACGCCGGTTTTCGAACATTGGATTTCGGGTCATGACAGCTATTGTTTTATGCGAAATATAACATATGGCCATAATGGCTACATGTTTGCAATTACCTTCTATTTTACTTTTCCTTTCTTTGTTTTGTTTCAAGTGAAATATATAAAATGTCCCCATCCACCCTCTTCCATGCCGGCCTCTTGATCATCCCTCCGCCCAGCCTTCCTCCGCCACAAGCCCGACCCACAAACACCTAGCAACTCGAGCCCAGATCGCTCCCGCCTCCAACCTGAAGCCATGGACAGCCTTGAACCCACCAATCTCACTCTCTTATGTCAAGTTCTACTCCAAAGCATGTGCGTGTGGACCACTTCCTCTCAATCAATGACAGGCAGCTCTCGCTTTTATTTGCAGTTTCATCGGGTAATTATACGTGTATATATATTATTTATATATATGCAAGGATTTATATAGGGTATATATAAAGTTATATAAAAGTCTATTGTTATATATAAAGTTTGAACAAGTTCTATAAAAGTGTTGTTTATACAACTGTATATAATGTTTGTTAAGTATATATTAGATTTTGAAATGATGCTTTACAGCTAGTTCATGTACAGAGTATATATGCATATCGTATTAAATCATTCGCATGTTTCTATATATGGCTCTGTTTATATATATTATATATTAAACAGTTATATATTTACATTAATATATTGTAATATGTTGGTCTGCATATATCATGAGTTATGTTTTTATATATAAAGTATATAAGGTGTACTTAAGCTATATATATATATATCTACTTTGATTTTTTTTAACACATATGTATAAAATTTGTACATAAATTTGTTATATTATAATTTATATAGGTGAGTTTGGTTTATGTATAAATATATAAATTTTATGTTGTATATATCTTAGTTTATTAAGTATATAAATTTATACAATCTGTTAATAATGTATTATATGTAGGTTTTGTTTGTGTATATGATATTACATATGCCAAAGCCTGTTTTGATATTTTATTAGTTATATGTATAGTGCTTATAAATTTACCTATGTATATAATCTGCTTTATAGGTGCAGTATATTTTTGCTGTCTATACATTTTCAGTTTGTATTGATAAGATTTTTACAAGTTTATTTATCTTCTGTTTGAGCCTATAAAGAGTTATATATATATATATATATATATATATATATATAAGTTTATATAGAAATTATGACATATTTTGCAGTATATATATGTGTCTATAAAAGAAATCTACTGAAAAGAAAAAAAATAGTATATCATTATTATTTGATGGTATTTGTTATATATTATATATATAGGTTTTATATTGTATACCTGAGTTGATTTTTCCAATTATATATTGTATATATAAGTAAAATTTGTTTCTGGTTTGATAAATGTTAGCATATATATAAAGTATATATGAGTTTTATATGGTTTCATATGTGTATATAGGTTTTTAAAAGCTACAGTATATATATAATAAGTTTATGGCATATATTTTTATTTTAGGTAAAGTATTACCTAGGTTATACAGCCATATGTGTTTTGTTATGAATCATTTGAATGTTATTTTATAATAAGCATTAAGTTTTACATATTGGTTATACTGATATATATAAGTAAGTTTAAGCACAGCGTTTTAAATATTTTATTGGTTGCTGTGAAAAATATATAGTTATATATATATATACACTTTAACCTAGTAAACTTATATTGATTGTTAAACTTGCATGTGTTTTAGTTTAAACCATGATTTTAGTAATAATATAATATACTCTTCATTTCTATTATATCAAGATGGTTTTGATTCGTTTAATCAACTCTTATCTACCAGCTTGTCAAATTCATGCCAACCTTATTTGATTTGGAATTCGTGCTTGGATCCATAACTCAATTCATTGTCTATCCTCTCTAGCCTCTACGATTAACGTTCTTATATTTATTAAATTTGATTTCAATTAAAATGACAATTGAAATATGTTGTTGTTAGTTATTTACATTGCTATATTTATATGCTATCTATTCACCTATGACATCTGACACCATTATCTGTTATTTATATTGATGATATATGCCTGCTATATTATTATTATATATGTTATCACTCTACAAGTTCCATGTTAGTATAGAATTCCCTATGGGTTGAAATGATGCATATCCGAACGATCTTGTAGAATGGGAGAAAATCATTATGGGTTGAAATGATTAACCCAAGCGATATTCATTGAATTGAATTTTGGATTGCTGGTTGAAATGATATACCCGTATATATTTAAATTGCAGACTGAAATGATAAATATCCGTATCACTTGACCACAAGATAGAAAATTTTATACAGACACCATTGGTCTATATATAAATATTTTGAAAATGATTTCTATGGTTTTGGAAAAGAAATTTATGATTAATGAATATTATTTTAAGATATTATATATATGTATATTTTATAAAGTTTTAAAATTTAGATTTTTAAATTTATATGTTTTGAAAATGGTATAGTTATATGTTAATTTTGAAATTATAAATTTTGAGAATTTATTTATAGTTTTACTATTTTCAAAATATATAAATAGATTTAATATATAAATAAATTTAATAATATGTTTAAGTATTCATTTAAAGTATAGAGTTTATAATGAAAACTGGTTGAAATCATATTTATTTAAGAATTATACTCCAATAAGTCTGATTTGAAATTTATTAAATTTTAGGTTTTGAAGATATGATTTTATAACTTGATTTTGGTTTAAGGTGATTAAATGAATATACCGAGTCTAAATAAATTGAAGTCATATTCAATTAGTTGAAATTTGAAGTTTTATTTAAATAATATTGGATTTATTAAGTAAATATTTCAAACTAAATAATAGTAAATTGAATTTGACATATATGAAATTATCAGTTTTGAAAATGTTGAATACTTAAAGCTTTGGAATATATTGAAATTGAAATGGTTTATTTTGTGGTTCATATCTGTTTTGAAATCGATATAAATTGAAATGGTTTATTGAGAAACTGAATTGAATTGAAATTGATGATTTGAGATTGGATCAAATTTGAATTTTGAAATTTGAATTGATTTGGAATCGATTTCTGAAATTTGAGGAAGCTATTTTATTAAATAGTATTTTTAAATTATATTCAGAACTATGTATATATTTTACTTTATAAATTATTTTCATATAAACTATTTTAGTATAAATAACTTTTAATATAAACTATTTTTAATATAAACTATTTTAATATACTAATTATTTTAATATAAACTATTTTAACTTATAACTATTTTATATAAACTATTTATTTTATAAACTATTTTATTATATATGCTATTATTAATATCTAAACTGTTTAAAGGGAAGTGTTATCGTTTTTCCTAAGTATTATGATTTCAAAGTGTTATGATTTCAAAGTGTTATGATTTCAAGTGATTTGATTTAGAAAGTGTTATAACTTTGAAGTGTTATGATTTTGAAAATGATATTGTATTGATATGGTTTAGAAATGCAAATGATATCGTATTGGTATGGTTTTGAAATGGTAATGATATTTTTTTTGAAGCATAAACTATTTTGAAATGACCGCGGTTTTATAGTAGCGATTGTTGTTAAGAGACCAAGATCGGATATTGTCATACTCTCTGCCACTACCGAAAACCACTTTAGCAACTATGTATGCGGTGGATATTCCGGAATGAAATAGGATGGTGGGGACGATCCTATATGAGGTATATACGTGGACTCGACTCCCATGGGTTGGCATAAGGTGGCTAAAACTGGAGCAATCGACGGGCCAAGTAAGGTAGCACCTCCGATCGGGCATATTTCTTCGATGTTGTATTCTGACTTTGTGATTGATTTAGTGGCCACACTTGATTTCTCATTTGGGAGTGTGTTCATAGGTGGGCGGTAGTGGATGTTATGCGTTACCACCAGCCCTGAAGTGTAATTGGTATATCTACCCTGGCATTACCTAGTTGTGCCGTGTCATCTACCTTAGCGAGACCACTACGAGTTTGTTTTGTACCGTACCTATGGAGTGCCCTCTGATAAGCCCGGTTTACAGGAAGTTACGATGATGTATAGGCTACGCAAATATATAAAAATGTGTTAAGGGGGATATGGGTAACGCCTTAATGCTATTTTAATAGTTTACTTTACTTTAGACATTATTATAATAGCGTATATTACTACATAGTAGATAGTTTAACGGATCCTTAGAGGATGATTATCCCAAACATCCTTTAAGTTACTTGTATTTCAATTGTTATTTCACTTGAGTTGGATTTATTGATATAAGAATGTTAATCCTGACTCGAATGTTTTGTGTTTTGCTTTACGCTCGGGTCGGACTAAGTATACCAGTATTCGAGACTCACCTTTGGAGTTGGAGCTTCGCTTGGAGATCCATCTATCGATTCAGCTTTCGGTTATTCAGTAGATTCCAGTGATGTATTCAAATTTTGCATGTAACTATTGTATTGAGACTTCTATGTATTCGAGATTTTTGTTGTATCTTGTTTAACTCTGATATATAGTAGCTTCACGAACTTCTATTCTTTTGTTTCCACTGCTAATTTTTACATTACTCTGTGCCTGTGATTCTGTGATTTATTTATTTGCTGTATATGCTGAGTTTTGCCAATGTAAATTAACAATCTGATATTTTGAGCAATTCCAGTCCGACATGTGCGGATGCAAATGGTTGAAAATTCCAGGATGTTACATATGATTACCAGCATATGGATCGGACATATACTCCATTGCATACCTAACAGATTCTAAAACAGGATATGCTTCAAAAATCAACCCTTCCACATATCGTTTGTTGCTTAATATGTCCTTACACTCCTTCATAGCTCTAAGAAAGCATAAACTAATGTATGATTTTATATTATCAATGAAAAATAACTCACATAATAATTATTAAAAAAAATGTCTCGCCTTTAAAATGGACACATCCACGTATAATTAGCTGGTCCACAGAGTAGTGCCTGATCAGCTAAATGCACCATTAGATGTATATGTATATTAAAAATATGAGCGAGAATATAATGGACCAACACACATAATGCCTTAGCAATCATATCTTTGGCGGCTTGGACATGCTCGAATCAAAACTTTTGAGCAAATAATATTAAAGTACAAGCATACCTGTAAAATCGCATGCCTCAAGTCACGAAACTTTGGAAATGCATGTTGAATCATGAGAGGCAGAGAATGTTGGATAGTAATATGATAATCATATGACTTTCTAATATTCAAACTAGGCGGTTGCATACTTACCAAGTTGCCTAATTTAGTTCCAAAGCAAGACGGAAGTTTTACGTCTTATAGAACATGACAACATTGGATCTGTAAGCTTTATCAAATGAAAATTTAGATTGTTTGGTTCTATCGAATAACAAATTAATAAAATGCCCTGCCACATTCTTCTCAGTATATATTACTTTAATTGTATATCATAATTTATGACCGCTCAGGTACTCTAAGGAAAAACGAATCGAATTTTTATACCTTGCTGGTCTTATACAATCGTCACTCTCATTTATAAGGTGTTCTTCATCATGATCAAAATCATCTTTCATATGCTTCTTTTTTCTACTTGATTTACCAAGTGTATTTGATATAAGCAATCTTTTCTAAAAGAACTGATCCAGCAGTCGTGTTAGAAGTTCCTTATACTCTATATCTTTATACCATCCATATTTTGGTGCTCTATATGGATGACTCTTCTTCAGAAATCTTTTACACCTTGTATAAACAATCTCATTACCAACATGCCCGGCCTCGGTCTTTGTAGCACAAATAGGGCATGTTTTATAACCATGAGTCACATAACCCGATAGACTCCCAAATGTAGGTAGATCATGAATTCACCATAATAGCATTGCTCTCAATGTGAAATACGCTTTCTTGTTCATGTCAAATTCAAGCACTCATATTGTCCAAAGTTATTCCAACTCATCCATAAGGAGTTTTAAATGTACACCAATATCTTGACTTGTTGCTTTACGTCTAGGAATTAATAAACCCAACATTTGAAATTATGATTTCATATACAATGAAGGAGGTAAGTTATAAGGAACCATATACATGGGCCAACAACTATAACTGTTTGACTGAATTGTAATAGCATTAAACCCATCGGTAGCAATTCCAAGCTAAACATTTCGAGCATTATTAGCAGACTCTGGCCACTTATTCTCCATTCAGCTGAGTCGATAGGACGACGCATGGAATTCTAATAAGTTTTTGCTTTACTATGTCGTAACATTTTTTGAGCTATTCATGGTACAGTGTAAAGTCTAGTTAGTATAGGAATCATTGGAAAATATTTTAAAACTTTTCTTGGTTGTTTTGTAGCTTTTACAATTTCACCTTCATCTTTGACTTTAGATCTCGATGTATGGTAACGAGGACATTCAACGACATCTTTATTCTCCTTCTAAAATAATATGCAATCATTTTTGCAAACATGTATGCACTCTACATTCATTCCCATATCCTTAAACATTTGTTTCATTGTAGGGTATTTATATGGTAGTGTATTTTACTTTGGAAGCCACCTTTTCAATCTCTTCAACAACTCGGTCACACTATTTCCTGACTGATTGAATTCCTTTTTCATACTATGTGACTCTATAAGAACACTTAACGTTGTAAGACCGTCTTCACAAGAAGAATATAGTTTTTCATTTGCATTTCTTTTGTACTCAGGCTACTTTCTTCCCTGATAACCATCACTGAAATCATGTATGCCATCATACACACCATACGCATTGTCAACAAGGTTTCCAAGAGCACCTTATACATGGTTTTCCTCTCGAATTTGATGAGAAATGCAATCCCCATTGGTGATAACATTTGGTGTAGGATTGACTATTACATCTGTGTCGTTCCTCTCACCGTGAAAAAACCACTCATCATATGTTGGATCCATACAGTAAATGATCAAGTGTTTCTCGACTGCTTAAAGGATAGTTTTTTTGAATTTTGACACTTTTTGTAGGGACAACTCACATTTCAAAATTAGGCGGTGAATGATGCTTTGCGAAGTTTATAAAATATCGAACCCCTTGAATGTACTCATTGGTATTCCTACGTTGACATCTAATCCACTCTCTCGAAGTTGATAACGACATTAGCAAGAACTTCTGTCTCTTCCTATCAATTCATAAAACGCAAAAAATGAACCTGTGTAAATACAATAATAATATTGTAAATATGAACATCGAATGAGACGGTTGACTAAAATATAACTTTAACATGCATGCATCACAATTCAGTAAGAGTAACTAAAAAATTGCCATACAAAACAAAATGTGCATTCAAATCATATAAAATATGGACAATATCAAGTTTACAAAAAAGCAGTCAATCCCTCCATGCTTATCCAATTTGTATCTAAATAATACCACCAAAATAATAGTTTAATAGCGTTGACATGCATAACTAGTTTAAATCCTAATGACGCTAGATTAATAGATAATATTAATCATCAACAGCCTAACTTAATGACTCAATGCATTATATATATATATATATATATATATATATATATATATATATATATATATATATATATATATATATATATATATATTAAAATGTATGAAAATACATCTTCATGAAAGTCGAAGGAGATAAAAACAATAACTTGAATCTTTAGATCTTTTTATAAGTGGGAGAATGAATTATAAGCTCCGCGTTTGACAGCCACAGAAGCCATACCCGTTATATTTTCCCTGCTATGGTTTTTTTTCATTTTACCGCATTATATTTTCACATATTACAAATATAGGCTTTTCCAATGATCAAAATCTATTCATGTGAGATTATTATGTCCTATTCTTGTGTGTAAATATGAAATGGTATGATTGAGTTGCAGAGCAATGAAATAGTATGCTACTCGGCTACTATACAATTTGATGTTAAGTATTAAAAATTAAAAAGGAAATATTTTTCCAACACATATAATGTAGCATAATCAGTACATGTACTTTTGAATGTTCATTATAGATATTCTATGAAATTTGGTCGATGGATCGAGCTATTTCTTAAAAGACAAGATTTATGTATTCGTCAGTGAAGTTATATCATATTGTAATATTTATGGATAGATGATTGAACATGTAATCAATACATATATCTCACATAGAAAATCTAGGGAGAATGGGATGTAAACTAGAAAGGTATATTAGACACACATATAATAATATTTGCGTTCAACAATCATCTAGATCAATGAATATTTAGCTTATACTTGCAGTCTGGCAAGGTTTCAACATCTTTATGGAATGTGACAATGATAAACTCATAAAAAGTACAGTAATAAACTGAGAAATGACGGTGCCAGGCTGTAATATAGTAGGCTCATTTTTAAGAAGAAACTTATTCATGTATAACTAGTAAAGACAAAATATAAATAGAATAGCCTGAAGATGCATATGAAATTTACCGGTTATCCTTTTCTGTGTAGTACTCAATATATACATCTTAAATATTTTATCTACAATCAGTGAGCAGGGAAGCTTAAGAAGCTATATACATAGTAAATTGAGGTAAAATTTCATAGAAAACTAAAAATTAATACTGAAACATATAAGAATTGAATTGATTTAATGAGCAAAAATAATTTGAGCAATAGATTGTACACCAGTTTACAAGATAATAGTTATTAGAAAGAATGCATATGTCAATTTACAAAATTGATGCTATTTATCTATGAACAATATCATCTTACTTGACAAAGTTATTCAAGAATTGAAATCGGCTAAATTTTGATTCTCGACCATATACTTCGAAATAACCGGCTATATAACTCAAATTGTGCTTTTGAGAAAATATTGAGTACTCTAAAGAAAGCAAAGGAGTTATGGAATAGAAATGAAGATGGCCATTTTATTCTTTAATTAGTTTGTATGTAGGGGCTGGTGATATAAGCGAGACTATTAGGGCATGGAAGTCGTGAAAAACCGCCTTTGATAAGTTGATAAACAAATGCTACTGCAATTTTCTTAAAAGTTTAATTCAACAACTGAAAAACTTTTTTCTACAATTAATTCTATCCATTATGTATCACCATAAGCTAAACATTATCATTCAGAGGTATTTATACCAGACATTCTCAAAAATATATCTCCACCCATTTCTGAAGCCCATTTAAAAACTGTCCTTGTATATTTTCTAACATAAATATACACCAAATTCCAATAACAGAATATGATAATTTCTATGCAATACAAATTCACATATGTAATATTATATGATAATTAAGCTTTGGTTAACAATAGATAAATTACTAATTAGTAATGATTTCCCCTGAAACCCTCAACGGCTTCTCTTAATTCTTAATATGACTTTGCCATTCAAAACAAACACAACTGAGTTATTAAATGATTTCTACAGACAAAGTAATAGAAGAGTAGTTAAAAATATAAAGTAAGGTGATATGTACACACACAATAGCACACATAGTGTATGCTAAAAATTATATTTTTCTATAAAGTTCAAAGTAACATGGACAACATCTGTCTATACTACACATTGCCAAAATACTACACAATTAAATTTTTCATTCAAAAAAATATATACAAGTAGAGAATTTTAAACATATCTAGCAGTTAATGTCTATTATTCAAGGATTATAACATAAACAAAGAAAAATTATGATTCCTTTTGAAATCCAACTTTTCCACCATTTTTATTCCTAGCTTAATGCTTTGTGGTTAATGGTTATAAAAGACTAAAGAAGATTATGAAAAGGTTCAAGCACCTATGCTTCATACAATAAAAAAAATCAATGTATTTGTAATGGTTAATATAATATCAGATGAACAAAGATAGGATTAACAAGAGTTATTTAGAAGTATTCTAGAAAAAGCCAGCCTTATTGCTATCATTAGGTACTATGTCAAGGTAAACACTAACGATGGAATCAGTTCAACTATAGGAGGTCTCCAGTCCCATTAACTATGGAATCAATTCAAATATAGAATTATTCTAAAAAAAGCTAGCAATATGGTAATAAAAGATAATATACAATCAATAAATTAATAGAGGTCTCAATTCCCATTAACTATGGAAGCTAATATAAAATATGATTAAAATTCAAAATGAAAGGAAACTAATTCAAATCGAAATCAGTTCAACGCATAGATTCACATCAAAAATATAATTTGAATATACCTAGATCTTGATGTGAATAGTGGATCCCGATTCGTACCCTAGATCTCGATGTGAACAATGGATCCCGGCTCGAACCCTAGATCTCGACGTGGACCTAGACCCAAAGAGAAAACTATGGAAGAAATTTTGACTATAGGAAGATTCAAACCTTAAATTTCGATACAGGGAAGTATTTTGATAATAGTAAAATGCGTAGTAAACAGAGATGATAGATTTGTTACTTTGGTTATATATTACCTTTATGTACGTAAATGTGCACGATATGTGTTTATCAGTTCCATATAGTTATACCAGTTATATATATATATATATATATATATATATATATATATATATATATATATAATTGCATACTATTTATGTGACTTATATATGTATGTATAATATAGTTTTGGTATGCCCAACATGGGGTTATTGAGAAATGCACGAAATATTTTGTATACTTCTATTGATATGTGGTTTAAGCGTTTATATTTAGTTTTAGTATGTCCGACCTAGGTCTATCGATTGATACATGGACTATTATACATTGAGATGGCACAACTTGTAGATGCGGTTTCGGAGTAAGGGCGAAAAAAGATCAGGATGCCAGTCTAGAATAAATCATATACTAGTTTGTAATATGGACAGATGTTGTGATAAGAACTACAAGACAATTTCTTTTAAGGAGATCACTTTGGTATTCAATGGAAATTCAGCATGATTTACAAATATTTAGTTTAAGCGTATGTATATTTCAGTATGCCCAACTTAGGGTTATCGAAGAGTGGACAAAATATATTATATATATGTATAAATATGTGATTAAAGTGATATATATATATATATATATATCTGTGTGTGTGTGTATATAAATACATGATTTGGGCGATTTAAATATATTAGTTTGGTATACCTAACTTTGAGTAACCGGGTAGTTCAAGATACTTCAAGAACGAATCACGATCCACACGAGGATAACAATACTTAGGTGTTGTGTTTGCATATGGCATGGGTGTTCGTAGGGTTTAGCATTTACATACGGTTCTAGTATGTCGATGTAGACAACCGAAAGGAAAGGATGCTAGTAAGGGAATCCATCGTACCATCTAGATGAGACGAACTGCATATGCGGTTCCATAGCAAAGATGGAGAGAAATTGCGACGTCGGTCTAGAGTAGGTCATATGTCGTTTCGTAACACGGACGGATGTTGTAATAGGACCTACAGGCCAAGCTTCTTCTGACATGTTGGTTTTTAGAGGAGTCAAGAAGTCAGTTGTAGCTCTTGGTAGGTCTCTTTGGTAGCTAATGCAAATTTAGGATAGGTATCAGTTGTAAATATTCGTATTTTGGTTTGGGTATGGAGAGCTATGTAAGTAGCATTGTTATATTATTGTATTTGTTTTTCATATTCAATAGCATGGTTTGTTACACTATGTACTATCTTAATAAGAGAACCACGATCATGTATCATATGGACTTATTGGTGTATGAATAAAGTAAAACGATGTATCATTAGTATTACCCACTGATCCTTGCTTACATTTGTAGATGTATATAGGTTGTATATATATATATGTGGTACTTGGAGATAGTTCCCTTCACACCAGGCTTTATGTCCGACTAGTGTTTTATCTTTGCTTGTTTATGTCATGACAACTCTCGGGTACTTGATTGAGTAGTTTGGAAGTCAAGTGCTTTTGGGGACAGGCTTACTAGATAGTTGGAGCATTATAGGGGTGTGATGTCAATATATTGGATATATATGCGTTTTGATGATATAGTACATGGAAGACAGACTATTTTGTACATGGGGTTTGTGAGAACAAATAATATATTCTGAACTCCATATGAATGGAGTTGATGTATTCTGACTTTCAATATTGATATTTATTTATCAGTTGCTTCCACAAGTGTAACGTTCTGTATTTTTAACCATTTTAAATTATCAAATTAAACATTGATGTTGAATAAAAGTATTTAAAAATTCAAAATTTTATGAGTAAAAATGTGTTTTAATAAATTAAATTAGAAAATAATAATTTAGTTTGTATATTTCAGAAATCCATTCTATTTTAAATTTTAATTCAAAACCTGTTAAATTTTAGTGAAAAATATTATTTTTTGAAATATAAATATTTTATATAATAATATCCTAAAAACTTTTATGAGTAAAATGTCAAAGTTCATATTGTTAAATTCTGATCTTCCTAGCTCCATTTATTGCAATTTGAAGGTCGTTATACATTTTGTGGTAGTATATTTGGCAGCAATGGTAAATTTTGACACGTTTGTCGTAACATAGATTTAAGCTTATTATATTATTCGTCTTACCTCACTGATAGCAACAGTATTTTTATATCTATGTTTGAACGCCCGACAGACAGATGTAGGGGTTTGTTTTGTGTGTAACATGGTCATTAACATTTTCATTTTTACAATTGAGTTTGGCCCAAGCATCCATTTGCTTTGTCCATTCTTTTCATAGATCAATTATGCATGCACATATGGTGCGGTCATCATTTAATTTTGTTTAATATTAATTGTGTCCATAAAAATTGAGTGTGGATCCTTAAATTGAGTAGTGGACACCTTTATTTTTGCACGTATAGGATTGTTGGGACTTGTTCTTTGAGCAGATCCATTTATTTTGTACCACTACCTATTATATTTCCTCTTTTATATCTCTTCATGGTCACTTTTTATTTCTTATATTTCATTCTTCACGTCATTTATTTTCTTCTTCGTTCCTTCGGCTCGCAACTACCCATCACCTCCACTAGATCCAAACTCCACTCACTGCCACTTACACCACCCACTGCCTAATCACCCCACCATCGCCATGGCCATCCACCAGCCGCCTTCTCCCTATACAGCACCTTCCTCTACCTCCTCTCCAAAGCCTCCACTGCACCCAAACTCGAAAGCTGCAAACCCACCACCTTTCTCTCCTACTACTGCCTACACCACTTCCTCGCTACCTCCCGCTATCCCTACCACCTTGCTGCCTAGTAAATGCCTACAAATACCATTCCTACCGCCACCTCTAATCCACTCCATCCAAACTCCTTGGTGCCATCTCCATAGTAACTATCCTACCACTTCCAACCCGCCTGCTACACTAGCCACTCTTGCTTGCAAGTCCTCCGCAACGAGATCTGCCAAGCAATCTCAAACTTACAACCCAGATCAGCTAAGTCACCTCCTACCAGAAGCCTCCACTAGTCTCGGGTAAGCCTTCACCATAGTAGCCACTAAATAGTATTCTTGTCCATAGATGCATATTCGAATGGTTGTGTTAGACCCGATATAAAGTGCATGGTGAGATCCAGAGTCATATCATTGTTCATGCTGTGTGGTTTTTTAGTTCTACGCATGTAGGCGGGTGTTTAAACCCACGAAATACTATTAATTTTACTACAAGTTAAATCAACATTGCACCCCATACCACCCCCTTTTCAATGACCTAAAAGAGTGCAGTAAACGTGCCAACCTGATATGGAACGATCTTCAAGGATTGAAATTTAAAGCAGAAAACTTGTTGCATATCTCACAGCGCATGGATAATATATAATCGCGAAAATATACAACAGAATATAATGTGCCATAACAAATGAGAATAACATCTCCACTAAATCATGATTTATGGTACAAATGTAATAATATCTCAGTACAACATTCCCTCACTGCATCCCTTAGAGTACATAGAAATGGACAGCGGAAACTGCAAATATAAAGTAATATACCATAGCTTCACTAAGCTTGTCTTTGCACAGTAGCTACGACTCTAAAACTATCATATAGTCTGCTCATTTAAGAGTACCTGAGATGATAAAAGGAAACATAAAACCTTGGGTCGAACAATAGTCTGGTATGAGCAGTAAATGACTATAAAAACCTATGATGGAAAATATGGTATTAGACAAGTACAGAAAAACCATACATGACCTTACCTTGCAACCAAAGAGTTAGCACATAATAATATGCTACTTAAATAAATGATAATGGGATACTATAACAAAACAGGATAGAAGAATCTAAGAAGCCTCCTCCATTGACCCTATTCCCAATCCCTTCTCTAGCATTCCTATAAATGATATCCTACCCAATATAAATGGCAAACATAACAACCATAGCAACTATAGCATCCATCAACCAAAATCTAGCTATCATCTTCTAAAGCCTTGAATATATGTTAACTCATATGACCCCGTCCTCTCTTTCCAGAGATTAATGGAAATCCAGTTTCTCATTTGTGTTCCCCCATACTTTCAAGTAGGAAACCAAGCATGGTTGTCACCTACAGTACCTCCATACTGTCTGACACTAGACCTCTCTAAGCAGTCTAAGATACACGACTGGCGCTACCAACCCTCGGGTGCCCTCACATAGTACCCTTGCTTGAACACAACCAGAACACTTCGAGTTAACAACAACTCCTTGGCACTCCCAAATCTTTAGAGCTTTCACAACTTCAATCCATTTCCGGCCAAGAGTGCTGCAACTCAAACCAGTTCATTATACCACAACCTCGTTCCATCCTGAGCTGTCTATCAATTTCTTCGATCTTACTCCTTATCCGAGCCCCCGACCGAAGACCTAAAACTTCATCATGCTATAACTTTCCAACCATAGAAGAAATCAGAAAGCCACAACTTCTAGCACGATCCGCTACAACCCCAGAGCTTCCATCCCGAATCCCATATCCAATAGAGCCAATAATTTGGATCGGTACCGATCCGATCCAACAGATCGGTATCGGTCCAAATTCTTAACCATTTTGGACTCTATTTATCTTCCAGCCTCTAGTGCACTCCTCATGATTCCATAAACTCTTAGCCATTCCACTTAGCCATTAGGGATTCTGTTCTATGCACCATAGCTGATCAAACGAAAATGATCCACCTATTCTTCAATTCTTTGCCTATCCTCTAATCCAAACTCATAGAGAAACTCTAAAATCCATGCTCATTTTCCCCTGTGAATCTCACTTCAATTGGCACACAAATTTTTGGATCGGTACCTATCAAATCGAATTGGATCGGTGCCGATCCATATACTTAGCTCCAATTGCCGTGAAATTTTCAAGTTATCTTGTTGTTATGCTCCAAAGCCTATCCTCCAAGTTTTGTGTGATTTCGACGAACTTTGCTCTCGATATGCTCCGGTCACCAATATCTAAGTCCTAAAACATGCACAACACTAGCAAATAAATCAAGAATAGCAAGTAATTCAAACATAACAACGAAACAAACATAGCAAATCATCTAGTTACATCCAATATAAACAATAAAAAACATCTGATTCAATCTACCATCACAATTCTAGCATATATCTAATCTAACACTTAGAATATCATAGTCAAATATATATAAATTGCATTAGCCAATGGTCTGATCCCAATTAGAAGTTTAATTATGTTAATCTAGGGTTTCTAAATCTGAAATTACCTAAGTCTAATCAATTTAATTTGATAATTCTAACTTATAATCATCTACCTATAACATATAATACTGAGAGATCATAACCACTGAACAAATCTATTAAACCTATGAAATATGATGAAGATCCGATCCAAACAGCGAGAAATAAAGATGCAACCAAAGTGATGAGATCAAGCTCCTAGCTGATGATCTAGCATCTAATTTGTAATTAGAGATGATTTGAGATGAAATCTAATGAGATGAATGGAGAATTAGAGAAGATTTAGGTTTTGGAGCTGATTTAAAATGAGAGATAAACTTCCAAAATGGTCTCTCTCATCTCATATTTATAGCCAAACCTGATTAGGCTAACGAGCTTGCTAATTCGGTCAATTAACCCCTTTCTAATTCTAACAAGCAAATTTTAAAACTTAAAACTGCTATAACTTCCTAATCACTTAGCCGATTTTCCTATATGCCACTCTATGAAATGGGAAACCACCATCCTAAAGCAATGAAACATGTTAGAGCATCTAATTTGGCTTTTATCAAAAGTTGTAGCCGAAATAAGATCTCTAAGGGTAAAATGATCATATAGAAATTCAGGAAAAATGTAGATGTTTAAAACATCCCTAAACACCATATCATAAAATATTAAAATCATACGACCACAATGAATTAAACAAAATTATTTTACGATCCTTCGATTCGCAAAATATTGATCGTTACATCCCCCACACCCCCCACGCCAACCCTCATTTTAGGAATTTCGCCTATGAAATACCTAAATAAACATAAGCAACCAAGGTTATCGCGCATGCCTACCGGTCACTAGCAACCACTTAACAATCCAATTAAATAGTTAAATCAATAATAGAAAACGAAGCCTATCTAGCATTCAAAATACTAATAGTATAAGATATAGTGGTGCACGTAGATACGACATATGGGTCTTACCACTTAAAGAGTTCTAGATAGGTCGTCCACGTACTCTCTTCAGTCTCCCATGCATAATCGCTATTATCCTTACTCCATTGCACCTTAACTAGCTTAACTACCTTCCTCCTAAGTTGTTTCGTCACATTCCCAATGATTTGACGCCGCTTACGAGGTCTTGAAACTTATGGCTCAACCTCTATTTCTTTCAACTAATCCGGTGCTGCACGATACCTGGGTCATGCACAAATTTCCGTAGATAGGAGATAAAAACATTGTGAATAGCAGCCATTTTCGGAAGTTGGTCCACTCGATAAGCCAACTTCCCAATTCTCTCAATAATTAGAAACGCCTAATAAATTTGGGTGCTAACTTTTCTTTCCTTCTAAACCAAAAAATATTCTTCAAAGGAGAAATCTTAACAAATAACATGTCTCCAACTAAGAATTCCAAACCTCTTCCTCTCTTATCTGCATAACTCTTTTGATGGTCTTGAGCAGTCCTCATTCATTGTCGAATGATCTCTATCTTCACTGACGTATCTCTATCATTTTGGGCCCAAATATCGGTTTCTCACATGCTTCCCCCTAACATGAAAGTGAATTACAAATTCATCCATACAATGCTTCATATGGTGTCATGCCAATACTTGATTGATAACCATTGTTATATGCAAACTCTACCAAATGCAAATGATCTTCCTAAGATCCTCCAAAATCTACAATACAAGCTCGAACAAGATCTTCCAAAATCTGATTCACTCTCTCGGCCTGGACATCCGTCTGTGGGTGGTAAGTTGTGCTCAAGTGCAGCTCGGTTCCTAAAATCTCTTTAAGCTCTTCCAGAATCCATTGGTAAACAACGGGTCTCTATCGCTTACCATATTCTTTAACACATAATGGAATCAAACAATCCACTTAACATACAATTTTGCTAACTTGGATGTTGTTCTAGTAGATTTGACAGGTGTGAATCTTGCACTCTTGGTCAATCGATCTACCACTACCTAAATATTGTCATATCCTGCTCTAGTCCATGGAAATCTATCTATAAAATCCACAGATATTTGTTCCCATTTCCATTTGGGAATATCTAGTGGTCATAGCAATCCGATATGCTTCTTCTGCTCAGCTTTCACTAATTGGCAATTCATACACTTCGAAATAAATTTTCCAACATCCTTCTTCATACCTTTCCAGTAATAAGTCCTCGTCATGTCTCTATACATCTTGTTACCACTAGGATGAATGATCAATCTGGAATGATAGCATTCCCTTAGTACTTCATCTCGTAATCCATCAACATCTGGAACAAATGGTCTCTTATCCATACGAAGCCAACCATCTCGGTCAATCTCGTACTGCCTCAAATCTTCAGATTCTGCTCCTATCTCAATCTTTGCCATGATCTCTACTAGCTTAGCATCTTGCTTCTGACTAGTACCAATCCATTTTACGAGACTAGGCCCGATCGATAGACTTGCCAACGTCTCAGGCTCCAGCTCACAATATGGCTTGAAATCAACTCCAACTATATACTCCATATGCTCCATTAAAAAAAGTTCCTAATCCAGCATGTCTTCGGCTTAATGCATCTGCAACCGCATTACCTTTCCCTAAAGTGTAGGAAAATATCAAAGTCATAAGAGGCCAAAAACACTAACCACCGTTGTTGTCGAAGATTAAGATGTTTCTGATAGAGAAGATACTTCAAAGTACTTAAGGTCTGCAAATAGCTCAGATCTTTCTTCCAAGTTCCAACATATAGTGCCTTCACATCTTCAAAGCAAGCACAACCGCCGCCAACTCCAAGTCATGGATTGATAATTCCTTTCATGCGGTTTCAATTGTTGACTAGCATAAGCGACAACTCTCCCTTTCCGCATCAACACAGCTCCAAGACCAGTACCACAAACATCCATGTATACTGTCATCTCTTCATTCCTACCTCGAATAACAATACAGGTGCATTCGTCATTCTCTCCTTCAGAACCACAAATGCATGCTCACATCTAGCATCTCATGTAAAAGTATGATTCTTCTTGGTCAAGTTGGTTAATGGTGCTACGATCTTTGAGTAGTCATTTATGAAACGCTTGTAATATCATGCAAATCCTAGGAACTTCTAACATCATAGCATTCTTGGGCTGGTTTGAATCATGGATCGCTACCACCTTTGTAGGACCCACTGCTATTCCTTGTCATGACATGACGTAACCCAAGAACCTCGCTTCTTCCTTCCAGAAGTGACACTTAGAGAACTTAGCTCTCAACCGTGCTATCTCAAAATCTCAAGCAAAATCCTCAAGTGCATCTTGTGCCCTTCCTCAGTTCTAGAGTAAATCAGAATGTCATCCACAAACACAAGTAGAACTTGTTCAACTGATCTCTGAAGACTCTATTTATAAGATCCACAAAGCATGTCGAAGTGTTGCTCAACCCAAAAGGCATCACCAACCAGTCGTAGAAAACCGATGGCGTCCGAAATGCGGTAATAGGCACACTTTCTATGCCACTCTTAACTGGTTAAATCCTGTTGCCAAAACCCATCTGATAAAACACCTTTGCACCATGCAGTTGATCGAAAAATCATCAGCCTGTGTTAGCGGATACTTATTCTTCTTCGTAACTTTGTTCAGCTTGCAGTAATCTACACATAACCGCAAAGACTGCCTTAGTAGCGGATATAGTAGGTAAGCCCCATTGGGATGTGCTTCTCTGAATGAATCTTTTCTTCAGTAGATCATCTACTTGCACCTCTAACTCTTTCTGCCCTTTGGGTGCCATAAGCCTCAATGGAATCACTACGGGTCTGGCTCCATCCACTAAGTCAATTCGAAACTCCATCTCTCTATACAACGGTAATCATGTCAGTTCCGCGAAGGCATCAGGGTACTATCTAGCGATAGTCATAAATGACAATCCTTCCTGTGGAATCTCAGGTGAATATAGAAAGCTGACCAATACCCCCATTCTCTGGTAAGTAGCGTATCACTACCGTTCATCCTTCCACATTCCCAATTGTCATCTCTAGCTTCTCGCAATCCACAACAACCGCTCACCACTTAAGCTAGCCATTCCAAAAATAATCCCAAACCCAGTAAAACTAAGAACAAAACACTCACAAGCAAAAGAACATCCATGACTCGATAAAACTAAGCCACAACAAATCATACAAAGACTAGTAGATCCTCCAATAGGGTTCGTCACAATCAAAGGTTAGTCTACTGTCTCAGTTCCAAATCTAATCTGCATACTAAATCACCACAGATGAAAGAATGCAAAGCTCTTGTATCAAAATGAACTCTAACATAAACATATATGATGGAAATCATACCTTGCACCGTGACTCCTTTCCCCTTATCCTTGGCAATAGGAGCACAAGATGAAGTCGGGACTGCATCCAAAGAATATGCCTTCACCGTCTGCTTATCTTTAGGCGGTTTCCAGTTAGTCCTTCTTAATATGCGCTGGTGTATTACAGTTATAGCACTTCTTAACAGCCTTGCATTCCTTAATATAGTGGCCCTTCTCCTTGCAACAATGGCAAACTATTTCACTCTTATTCTTTTTCTGGCCCCTTTTTTTTGTTATTATTGCTTCCTTTTTCCATTCCACTACTTCTTACCTCCACTATCCTACTGCGTTTGTGGTTTCTCTTTCTCGGTAGTAGCAACAATAATCTTATTCTTCAGGTACATACACTAATGTCTAAGGGATTTCTCCATAAGTTTCTCAAAAGACACTTCATTGTAGTCCACCAACTTCTCTCCCAAGTGGTCGTTCAATCTAGTGATAAATTTCTCATTCTTCCTCAAACGTTTATTAATAAAAGATATCCCATGCTTCGACAAAACCTTAAATTTTTCCATATACTCAATAAAAGACATCTCCCTTTCCTTCAACTCAGCAAATTTCTTGAACAACACGGACTTTTGAGCCATAGGAATGAACTTCTCCTTAAATATAGCCTTAAACTAATCCCAAGAAATCTAATCCTCTAGAGTAGCAATGGTATCAACATTCCACCATTCATTGCTCGGCCCTATAGTGGTCTTGATGCAAGCATCCTCTTCATAGCATCTTCCACATCCATATCCTTGAAAATACATTCACAAGTATCTATCTAATCTTGCACTTCAATAACTGATTCTTTTCCCAAGAATGGCTTCACTTCAAGAGTAGAATAATCCTTGCTAAGCTTGGCAAGTCAATCCTAGGCATTTGCAAAGGAGCACCACCACCTAAAGCCACATCAGGAGTAGTTTGGCTCTCCTTACCAACGAAGCCACCATTGCATCGAACATGGCTTGAAAATTGGGTGTAGCAGCTCCCGATCCGGCTCCCTCTTTCACTTTTGGATTGGAGTTATTCCTAGCAGCATTCCTTATTTTTCGATTCATTCTTATCTAAAATAAGCATGATTAGTATCATTCCAAGAAAAGTTATAATGGTACTAAAGTGCATACTACACTATACAATATTACTATATATCATAATATCTTCATTAACAAGTACAGTCTCTCCTTTAGCGTACTCTCGACTTGCTTTGATTAACTCGTAACCAAAGCTCTGATACCAAATGTGATAACGCCCCATTCCACCCCCAAATCAACGACATAAAAGAGGACAGTAAACATGCTAGGCTGATATGGGATGATCATCAGGGTTGAAATTTAAAGCAGAAAACCTGTTGCATATCTCATAGCACGTGGGTAAAATATAGTGTAGAAAATATACAACATAATATAGTGAGCCATAACAGATGAGAATAACATCTGCATTTAATCACGAGTTATTATACAAATGTCATAATATCTCGGTACAAAACTTCCTTGCTACATCCCTTAAAGTACATAGAAACAGATAGCAGAAACTACAAATATAGAGTAAGACGCCTAAGCTTCTCTAAGATCGACTTCGCACAACAGCTGCGACTCTAAGCCTATCTCTAGTCTACTCATTTAAGAGTACCCAAGATGATAAGAGGAAATATAAAACTATGGATTAGACAATAGTCTGGTGTGAGCGGTAAATAACTATCAAAACCTATACTAGAAAATAAGGTACTGTACTGGTACAAAAAAAACCATAGCTGAGCTGTCCCTACAACCAAAGAGTTACCACATAATAATAAGACATAATATGGTACTTAAATAAACGATAATAGGATACCGTAACTAAACAGGATAAAAGAATCTAAGCAACCTCCTCCACTGATCCTATTCCCAATCCCTTCTCTACCATTCCCGTATATGATAGCCTACCCAAGAGAAATAGCAAACATAACAACCATAGCAACCATAGCATCCATCAACCAAAAGCTCGCTATCATCTTGTAAAGTGCTGAATATATGATAACTCATATGGCCTCGTCCTCGCTTGCCAAAGACTAATGAAAATCCCAGTTCTAGATTGTGTTCCCCCGGACTTTAGGTCCAAAACCCCATACGGTTGTCTCCTACAGTACCTCCATACCGTCTGATACTAGACCCTGTAGGAGCGGTCCAGGATACATGATTAGCGCTACTAGCCCTCCGGTGCCCCTACATATATTACCGGTGCTTGAACCCAACCAGAACACTCTGAGTTTCAACGATTCCTTAGCACTCCCAAATCTTTAGAGCTTTCATAATTCCAATCCATTTCCGGGCACAAGTCCTACCACTCAACCCAGTCCATTATACCACTGTCACATTCCATCCTAAGCTGTCTATCAACTCCTTCCATCCTACTCTTTATTTGAGCCCCCGATCAAAGAGCCGAATCTTCAGCATGTTATAATTTCCAAATCATAGAAGCAATTAGTGGGCCATAACTTCCAGCATGGTCCACTACAACCCTAGAGTCTCAACCCTGAATCTTACATCTAATAGACCAAATAATTTGGATCAGTATCGATCGGATCCAATTGGATCGGTGCCGATCCAAATACTTAACCATTTTGGATCCATTTCTTTTCTAGCCTCTAGTGCACTCCCTCTAGATGCCATAGACACTTAGAAATCCTCTTGCCTTTAGATATTCTATTCTATGCACCGATCCAACGAAGATGATCCATCCCATCTTCAATACTTGACTATCCTCTGATCCAACTTCATAGAGAAACTCTAAAATCCTTCCTCATTTTCCCATGTGGATCTCACTTCAATTGGCACGCTAATCTTTGGATTGGTGCCGATCCAAATACTTAGCTCTAATTGTCATGAAATTTTCCAGGTGTCTTCCTACCATGCTCGAAAGCCTATCCTATAAGCTTCGTGCGATTCTGATGAAATTTGCTCCCGATATGCTCCGATCACCAATTCAAGTCTTAAAACATGCACAACACTAGAAAATGAATCAAGCATAGCAAGCAATTCATACGTAATAGTGAATTAAACATAGAAAATCATCCAATTACATCCAATATGAACATAAAAATCATCTTATTCAATCTACTATCATCATTCTACCATAGATCTAATTTGACACATTGAATTTCATAGCCAAATATACACAAATGACACTCGCCAATGATTTAATCCCTATTACGTATTTAATTAGGTTAATCTATGGTTTCTAAATATGAAATTACTTAAGTCTAGCCAATTCAATTTGATAATTGTAACTTATAATTTCCTAACTATAACATTTAATCCATCATAGACTAGTGAGAGATCATAGCCACTCACTAAATCTACCAAACCTATGAAATATGATGAAGATCCAATATGAACAGTGATAAATTGGATGAAGATGCCATAAAAGTGACGAGATCAAGCTCCTAGTTAAAGATCTAGCCTCTAATTTGCAATTAGAGATGATTTGAGATGCAATCCAATGAGATGAATGAAGAATTAGAGAGAAGTTAGGGTTTGGATTTGATTTGAAATGAGAGAAAAACTTTTAAATGGTCTCTCTCACCTCATATTTATAGTCAAACCTGATTAGACTAACGGGCTTGCTAATTCAGCCTGTTAATCCCCTTTTAGTTCTGGCCAGTAGATTTTAAAACTTAAAAATGCTATAATTTCCTAACCATTTATCTGATTTTCCTATATCACCACTCTATGCGATGAGAAACCACCATCCTGCAGCGTTGAAATAGGTTAGAGCATCTAATTTAGCTTTTATCAAAAGTTATAGCCGAAATAAGATCTCCAGGGGCAAAATGGTCACACAGAAATTCGAGTAAAATCATAGATGTGTAAAACACCCCTAAAAATCATATCCCAAAATATAAGAATCATACGACCAAAAATGAATTAAATAAAATTATTATACAATCTTCCGATACGTAAAGTACGGTTCGTTACAATATACACCCGTTACAACCCTGTTGAATTATCGAAATAATATTCATTGTGAACACTGAATAGTAGGATAATACCCTTAGATATCTTATATTGTTATGTGGAAAAAAATTAGAATATATTGTTTTTATGTTTTGGCCAAAAATGTGATTTGATAAATAAATTGTCATTATGTCTTTATTTGAAATAATTTCATAAGTAAATGTTTTTATGTTTAAAAATTTTATATGTTATGTAAAAATTAGTCAAATTTGTTTGGAAAAGCTTACGTATAGATTTTTATTTATGAATATCTGAAGTTATATACAAATAAATGTGTAATTTATGAAAAGCTGTTATTTGGACTTAGAAATTTTTCTATAGCTTTATGATAAGAAAGGAATAATATTTTGTAAAGAAACTAATATTTAGCTTGGCCATCTAGGTATTTTTATAATTCACTTTAAAGAAAATAGCTTTATTGTCAAAAATGTTATTCATTTTATAAAAATCTGAAACTTTATAAAATAGCTTTAAAGAAACTAATATTTAGCTTGGCCATCTCCATTTTATAAAAGTAATTATTTTGACATGAGAATTTTTTTATAGCTCCAGCATATTATTTGGAGGATATTTAATAATGGAGGCTACATTTCAATCATCTAATAAATTTAATAATTTAATCTTTGAAATTAGCCGTTTGGAAATTTGGAAAAATTATTAAATCAATTTGAAAAAAAATCTGAAACTTTATCTAAAAAGGTGTTTTAAGAACTATGAAGTTTAACTGGGAATTTTTTGCAAATTTTTAGGCTTTTTATAATTTAATTATTGTAAAGTATGATGTATTTCGACTATGAAAAATAATAAATACTTCTGAAAATTTCTCTAACTTTTTTCATGGATTCGTGAATAAATGAAGAACGTTTTATGTTGAACATTTTTTTAAATTCTATATGAATTTTTATAAATATTAAAATGGACAAAACGATATACTTTTATAAAATGAACGATTGGTTATTAAAGAGACTAGGGTCGGATAATGGCATACTCTCTGTCATTTACCAAAACCACTTTAATAATTATATGCATGGAGAAAATTATCCAGAATGTAAAGATTGAATTGGCAAACATTTGTTGGAATGAAGTAAGATAATAATAATGGATGGCACTAATACTTGTGTCAATTTGAAATGACTAAAACATGAGCTATACTGGGATAGTGAGGATCACTACCTCTAATTGGCATCATTTCCGCATATTACTATCTTGATTTTAAACTCGATAAGTGCACCTTAATCTTGGATTGATGGATACAGTTGGCCATTAGGTGTTACAACCAGTCAGGGGAAACAAAACGATAGTATCCTATCGAGAGCATTGCCTCACATGCCTTGTCATACGATTATCCTTATGTGATACCACTACCATTTTTTTTTTAATATTTTACTTATAGGGGACTTACTGGCTATCGGTGTTACTAGTTGTGTTACAAGACCTACATACACTACATGCTTAAAAATATGTTAAAAGGGATTAATGTAAAGCCTTAACACTATTTTAATATTTATATTACTGATAGACATTACATATGTATCGTATCTACAATATAAGCTATTTTAATGGATCCTTAGGAGGTGGAAAATCCTGTAATATCTTTTAAGTTATTTTACATATTTTACACATGATTTGAGTTAACTTACATGAGAATTTTTAGTTTTGACTCGAGTATGTGTTTTTTCATTATCCTCAGAACAACCTAAGTTGTTTCAGTTTCTTTGGAGACGGTTATTTCTTGGAGACGAAGACCGTGTTTTGAATACTATCGTATTTACTAATAATATTCCACTAAATTATTATTTTAATTGTTAATGTTATAAATTTTTATTATATTGTAAAACATGAATCAAATGTTTATTGTAAAATAGTTTCATGAAGTATTAAGTTATTATTATAGCTTTCTTTCTGCGATGAGATTATATGTATTGCTCTCTTCTGCACCTTATTTCCTAAAATAAAACCGCATTGATAATTTGTCTTTTGAACAACTTTTAATGTTCAAAATGGTGAGTCATCGTAACTAGTGCAGTCTCATGTATTTTTTTATTGTGTTCTGTTCATATATATTCTATATACCACATGTTATCATTTCCCTATGATATGATATCGATATGCCTTCATATGATGTTTAGTTTTGATTTTTTTACATTGATGTACTATCTTTTGTGGTATTTAAGAGTTAAACATTGTCAGTCAACATTGATTTAGGGTATTACAAAGGTTGGGTCATCATAGTTGGTATTGGAGTTTAGGCTCAACACTTAGGACCAAGTAGACCAATTTGAGTTAAGCTAGCCAGTAAATGGAGACATGTTGAGAGAGTGTACTTGTATTTTTATACTATATAATATTGTATACACCACTTGTCTACTAAACTTAGATTTATTAATTCGCTAGTTGTTAAGGTATCTTTATTCAAGGCTATCTGTACAAGTTGACGGGGTGCACCAGCTACTGCAGATGAGCGGTTAGAGATGCCTGGTTAGTTAAGAGATAACTTGGATACCGCACGGGATCTTCCGCCATCCACAAACATTTTAATAGATGTAGTAGGTTTTGGAGGTGGTGTAGTCCTTGGGGAATAGAAGCAGAAAGGGTTGATAAGTAGGCCATGACTTGGATTGAATCTAGACGTTGATTTGAGTCTCGATTTATTTTTAAGATCAAAAGGGCGTGCAGCCTAAGCATTTCATCCATTTGCAGTAGGGTAGCTTAAGTAGGTGCCTAGAAATTAGAAAGGATCAAGCAGATGACGTATACATTTTGCATTAAGTCATTCAAGTTAGTAACCTAGTGTTAGCAAACCTTAAGTGATGGGACCAACCCTATGAACTACATTTGTGTTTCATAAGGATCGGTCCAGTCACATAGTTCTTAATCCTTAGTTTGAGCGTGCAGTTTCTAAGTGATTTGCATCAGTTAGGTAAGGGTTTTTACTTGATTCTTAAAGGCAATCACTTTGAGTTGGATTCTTGGAGGGCATCGATATTTTTGAAGCATGAATATAGTCGTGCAAGGAAATTCGAAGGTCGAATCAAGGAACTAGATCAGAATTTACATAAGAGGAATCGAATGGTCGGCCCTAGATTAACATAGAAATCCTACAAGCGAATAGATGATTGGATCGGGCATCAAATATTATCTTTACTTATTGTAAAATCATTTATTTCATAGTATAGTCAAGATAATTTGGGATAGTTTAAAAAAAGACTTCTCAACTAGTTTTGTGACGATTCAGATAATCTTCTAAGTGATGATATGATATTTGCCTAGACGAGCATCCTAGTACACTTCGTATATTATCCTTATTATATTTATGCTATTGAGGCAAGTTTGAACCTTAGCAAGTCCAAGCACTTGTAGATTATTAATTAATAATGATTTGACTAGTAAACTTTCATCCTTCAGAGAATGAGTTCTATTTGGAAGGAAAGGAAAGTTGAGACTTAGATTGTTGGGTTTATTCGAGAGTTTTGAGGATCAGTGGTCTGGCATATCATATAATTTTTCCTTTTAATAGTGGAAGGATGATAGTCTTTCATGTATTATAGTCATGAAAGGATTTGCACCACTTAAGCATTTTGGAAGTCGAACAGACTCATGAGAGTTTATAGCTTGACATGCATGTTATGATTATTATTGCTTACCATGCATGTTACAGACTCTTTTTGAATGATTGGATGTTTGTTTGGTAATCATTATTCTTTTGTTATTTCTTATTATTATATATTAATTTCTTGTTGTTGCTTGATTATTAATACATTGTTTAGTTTTGTTGATTGATCGTTGATTGACTATTGGTGCTTATTGATGGCCTATTTTGCTTAATTATTAATTGATTATTTATTTTGATTGATTGATTGATTTCTGTTATTCAATCATTAAGTGATTGTTTAGTTTTGTTGATTAATTTTTATTGTCTATTGATTGCTCGTCGTTGATTATTATTGCTAGCATTTGGTAAAATATTATTTTTCCATATAAGAAGTCATGATGTATTTCATGGTTTCTATTTGTATAAGATTATAATTCTAGTGATATTGTTATGATGAGTTAACCAGAGAATGCGGATGTGAACTGGATGTGGCATTAGACCTCGAAGGCCTATTCATATTTTTGAGAATAGGGCTATGTGGCTTCAGATCGATGGGGTTAAGCTTGTTCGTGTTCGATGTAGGTTTGTATCGATATGTCTCTAATTAATTATGGAAATTTTTGTCTTCCTTTTTGTCTTATTAATATGTAAGATAAAATAATGTATAGTTTGCTTTGTTGTTGCATTAGAGATGCTGGTTGCACAGTTTATCATAAAATGTTTATCAAAGACGCCTTTTGCATTAGAGATGCTTATTGTACTATAGATGCATGTTGCATAATTTTTTATAACATGTTCATTTGAGATGTTTGTTGCATTCGAGATAATGGTTGCATTAGATGTGCTTGTTACACATTTTGTTGTAACATGTTTATTTGAGATGTTTGTAGTATTGGAGATGCTTTTTGCATTAAATGTTCTTATTGCATGGTTTGTTATAACATGTTTATTTGAGATGCTTGTTACATGATTTGATATGTCATATTTATTTAGGATGATTTCTGTATAGGATTTAGCATGTTTAAACTCATGATATAGTATTGTAACTGTGTATATAATCCTCTCTGTTGAGTACATAATTAGGTACATGGAAGCAACTATGCACTATTGGGATGCTTATTTGCTTGTATTCGCATCTATAAGGCATGATATTGCTTTGAAAGATGTAGTAAGATCTGTAGTGTAGATAGTGTGGTTATATGCTTACATGTCCTCAGAAAATGAGATGTTCTAGATATGTGATGCCATAGAAATGAGATGTTTGTGTGTATGTATATGTTGGTTTGGGACTTTCTTCAGAGCTAGCAGTGGATAGGAGGTGCTACAAAAAATTTCCAAACATATTCTGTGCTTTGGAATTTTTTGGTCTGTCGGGTTGCATTGTCATACCCATAGGAACTTTTGGGAAGAAACTCTTTTAAGGAAGGGAGAATGCAGCAATTCACATGTTTACTACTAGATATTTACATAAATAATTTAAATATTGAATCATTAATAATTGAAGGTCAAAATTTGATTGTTTTTACATATAGTTGAATTAGACTTTGAGACAGCTGATGTTGAGTCCAGATTGATATTGTGAATCAAAATAAGTATAAATATTTCTATGTTTGGAGTCACGATATTTTTGCGATTTATGTTTTGTTATATGTATTTTATTAAAAAGTGTGTTGCCGGGTACAGTGAGATCTCGACGGATGGCTTGTATTTCTGCAATGAGGACTTCATTAAGAGATGTGCGGTTGAAGAATTTTTGAATTATACAATCTAATGATCTAAACGATCTTGAAATTCATAAAATTATCATTCTGAAGTGCCATCTTAGACAGTGAAAAAAAATTACCATAGAGATTGAAAAAATTAGGTGATGTGCATCGATGAGTTTCGTGGCGATCCGATGTACTGTGTCATCGCACGAGCTCAAAACATGCGGCGTTTTATTTAAAGAATTAAATGATATATATACACATCCTCCCCTTGTATAATATCTTATCTCTCCTTATAATATCCACTCTTCCTTTGCTCAGTAAAAGAAATAGTTGCTCATCCTCTATCAATCAAGAGCTAGAGACAGAGTTAGGAAAAAAGGAGAGTGAGGATGTACTTAAGAGACAAAGACGAGGAGATTGGTGTGCTAGGGTGGCAGGCAGTCACCGATGAAGGATCATGAGCTATGCTTATACATGGAAGGTAGACGTCATTATTTGATTTAAGGGCTGGAGGTTGAAATAAAGGTATATTGGACTTCCCACATGAAGTGGAGTCGATTGGCATTGGTCGGAGGCACTCTGGTTGAGCACCATGAGTCAGAGCTAAAGGTTGAGTAAAGGCATGGTTGGACTTAGCGCACAAAGAGGACTTGATTGGCATTGGTCGGAGGCACTCCATTTGAGCATCATGAGTCATGACATGTTGAGGCCGATTAGAGCAAGTAACATCGCATTATGATGGGGGTGACCGAACGGGATGTGGGTGGGTGCATTGCGGAAAGCACATGGGGAGAAGCGTGTTGGCGCAAATGCCACACCGATATGTAGAGGATAGAGGAAGAAATCAAAGAAGGCACACATGGTAATGTGGGTGTGCACGTTCGTGCATAGAAATGTGGATTTAGGAAGAAAAAATAGGTAATTAAGCTTGATTATTTGATTAATTAAGTTAATCAATTAAGGTTTATAATGCAATTCATATAAAATTCTTAACTTTTGAATACGAGGTCCAATTAAGAAGCAGTTTTCACCCTTACACTCATAGGAGAATAACTACGTTGTAGTGTAGCTTTTGTTAAGATTCGGGTATTTAAGATATTATAATTAGGATAACCGGTATTATAAATCCAAACCCATAAATATATATATTAAAATATTACCTAGAAGAGGTAGAATTATGTACATATATATATAAAAAAAATTAATTATTTACACATTTGATTCGATTGGTTTGAGTAGATATAATGGATAATCGCTTGAGACCCTATGTGTGTGTATCGTGTTCTATTCATATCGAATAGAGTTAGACGGAGTTGATATTAATTTAAAACGTGGTAATAAATTAATTAAACTCCAATTTGTAGTTATGTTAGAAATAAAATATTATTATAGATTTATTTCAAACATTCAGGATAATTGATTAAGATTCCATATATGTGTGTGTATACTGTTTTCTATTCGTATTGAATAGAGTTATATTAAGTTGATACTAATTTATAACATGGTTATAAATTAATTAAACTCAAATTTGTTGTTATATTAGTGATAAAAAATATTGGTACATATTTTACTACTAATTAGAATTTAAAATTTTTGACCTTTAAAATAAGCTGCAAGGCTAAAATAATTGTTTAGGGAGGTTACATTTATTTTAAAATAGCTTTGAAGCTTATCAAGCCTGGGTATTGATTCACTATGGTGTATTTCAATAAATAACTAACCAATGAATTTTTATAAAGGTGATTTGAGAAGTTAGAGACTACAAAAAATTGTATTATTTAACAGGGTTTGATCAAGGTTATAAAATTTGAATATTGTTATAACTTGATTTATTAACTTTAAACGCTGGGAAATGGTATGTTATATATGTGTGTGTGTGTGATATTCATGGGCTATATAATATTATGAGGCCTTACTAGTTGTTAAACTTAATTTTAATAGAGGAATTAAGTGATACTAGGCTGTAATAGGAGTGATAGACAAGAGTATTATTTTACGACAAATTTGAGACTTCTGTAAAATAATAAGAAGAAGATATAATGTTCAGATTGGTTGCTTAAGTAAGATGCATTTTTTTTGGATTATATATATAATTGTATGCTTGAATTATTCTTATTATTAAGATGGTTGTTACTTTAGTTTTGGATTAACTTTGTGTATGTAAAAGTGTACAACATATATTTATTAGTTCCACATAGTTGGATTACAAATACACACACCTGCATACAGTTTATGTGATTTATACAGGCCTTATGTTTAAATACAGTTTTGGTATGTCCGACGTGGGGCTACTAGAAGATGCATGGAATATTATATATATTTGTTGACATGTGATTTAAAGCATTTATAGATAGTTTGGTATGTTCGATTTGGGGGTACCGATTGGTGGATGGAATCTAATGTACCATTGAGACGACAAGACCTGCAGACGAGGTTTCAAAGAAAGGGTGAAGAGAGATTTGGATGCTAGTCTAGAGTAGGACATATACTATTTTGTAGTATGAACAGATGCTACGACAGGACCTATATCCCAACCTCTTTTAAGGCGTTAGTTCTCAGGGGAGTCCAGATGCCAATTGTGGCTCTTGATAGGTCTTTTTGGTAGCTAACGGAAATTTGACATGATTTATTGATATTCAATTTAAGCATACGTACAGTTTGGTATGCCTGAATTGGGTTTATCGAATGGTGGATGAAATATATTATATAGATGTATGAACATGTGACTTCAAGTGATATATATATATATATATATATATATATATATATATATATATATAATTGTAGATGCATAATTTGAGTGATTTTTGTATATTGCTTTGGCATGCCTAACTTGTGGCAACTGGGCAGTGCGATGCACTTCAAGAACAAATCACGATCACATAAGGACGACAATACTTTAATGTTGCGTATACATGTAGGAACATTGTACTCAGGGTTTAGCATCTACATACTGTTCTGGAATATCCATGTAGACAATCTAAAGGAAAGGATGCAAGTAAGGGAATCCATCATACCATTGAGACGACATGACTTGTAGATACGGTTCTAGAGCTAGGGCGGAGAGAGATTAGGAAGACAATCTAGAGTAGGTTGTTTACTATTTCGTAGTATAGACGGGTGTTGCGACAATACTTACATACCAATTTATTTTGAATTGTTAATTTTCAAAGGAGTCTTCAAGTCATTTGTGGCTCTCAATACGAGTCTTTGGTACCTAACGACAATTCAGGATGGGTATCGGTTATAGCCATTTGTTTTTGGGTATGGAGATGGTATGTTAGTAGTATTATTATACCATTGTATTTGTTTTCCATATTCAGCAGCATAGTTGGTTATAGTATATACTGTTTTAATAAGAGAACCACTATTATGTGTCATAGTGAATTCTTGGTGTACGTTTAAAGTAGGGCGATGTATGATTAGTATTACCCATTGATTCCCTCTCACATTGTTAGATATATATAGGTTGCATGTATATGTAATATCTAGAGATAATTCCCCTCTTACTAGGCTTTATGTCTGATAGTGTTTTGTCTTTGTCGGTTTATTTTATGACAATACTTGAGTACTCGATTAATTATTTTGGGACTCGGTGCTTTTAAGGACAGACTTGCCGGACAGCCGGAGCATTTTGGAGGCGTGAAATCGACATATTTGATATGTATACTTGTTGATGATGTAGTATATATGACAAACATGCTATTTTGTATATGAGACTTGTATCAGATATTATATTCCAAACTCCATTTGAAGGGATTTGATGTATTCTAACTTTCTGTATTGATATTTATTTATCGGTTGCTTTCAATAGTGCAGTCTTTTATGTTTTGTTTATCATGTTCTGTTCATGTTTATTCCGTACATTATATGTTGTCATTCCATTGTGAATTGGTATCGATATCCTTGATGTGCCATTTAGTTTTAAAATTATTACCCGACGGACTGTATTTTCAAGCATTCGGGAATCATTCATTGTCACACAACATTGATTTAGGGTATTACGAAGGGTGGTTCGTCACATGATGCATTTTGGACCTTCGCTATTTGTTACTACATCCCTGCTTTATCCTTGCTATAACCTTTTACACCTCCACTGCTATAGAACTGCTAAGTGCTTTAGCAGTACATGTGGCATTTCTAGCAACTAAATCCTATGTATAAGTTGTCAAAAATAGAATTCCCCATTTCATGTAGCCTGTCGGACAAAATTAAAAACATTTAATCCCTAGGATCAAACGTTGGCCAAGTAACCCAATTTGTTGTTGCTGTGAAACCATCAACCATCGAGCATACCAATGTCGAGATCTGCTAATATACTTTTTCTTTGGAGAACTCGATCTTAGTGAATGAGCTTGCTCTTTGGATCATCCAAAAGCCTTATCCTTATCAAACGTGTAACAATACCACACAATTTCTTTGAATTCTTGTTTGATGTTTATTGAATTATGCATCTAGATCCAGAATAGGTACCCAGATCCATTTCCTTTTACCATATCATCAGATAGAGGAGCTACTCTATGTATTTGTTGCAAATCTTCTTTTAAACTCAATGATTAACAAATAAAAATAAGTGGTGTTTCTTCTCTCATGATTTTCAATCAATATCATAGGCCTTTCGATGATTATATGTAATCTTCAACGGCTACCTCTTATAAAATGAAGTGTTCATCTCTAGATGATGGTTATGATCTTGAGTTGCAATTAGATCTAGATATTCAAAATGTAAGTGGTTGCTAGGCTTTGATTTCATGTTAGGCTCATCAGTAATGATGCAGAAATGTCAGCCAAATCTTCAACAAGCATCATCGCTACAGCTGAGCACTTATCTGGAATGGGTGAGGTTCCATGTCATCTTAACGTACATGGAATGGATGAACTGACTACCAGTCAAAATCTACATCAACACTGCAAGATACGTAGTTGTATCTCATGACGTAGGTCCTATGATATGGTCGTAGAAGTGCTAGGCTTGCAGATTCCCTTCGGCTTTACCTCCACTTAATCACACTTTGGATTCATGCATTTAATGTGCACACGTTCTTTTTTGGCAACGTTTATATGCCAATTGTTTCTTCCAATCGAGCTCATCACATAGCTAAAAATACATATTTTGTTTGTAACCCAAAACAATAAGGAATTTGATTACATTAAAAAATAACTCAAGATCGATAATCCCACTTATAAATGAAAGTATTAAGTTAGAACATTAAAGGTTATTGAGTTGGAATGTTAGAGGTTTTGGTACAACGAAAAAGTGCATTAGAATAAATGATTTATAAAGATTACTCGATAGACAATATTTGCTACAGCAAATTGAATTTCATAGCACTAGTTTCTATGGATCCATTGGTGAAAATATTTATATAGGTAAGGCCACCGTCCCAGCTATTGGTTGCTCTGGCAGACATTATATTACGTTGATGTAAAATAGGATATAAACTTCTCTAATTAAACCTAAACTTCATTTGTGCACACTATACTACATGATATACATGATAACTTGATTATTAATATCGCTAGTATTTATGCCTCCAATGATCAAATTCCTAGATGTACACTTTGGCTCGAATGAATTGATTTTAGGCATCTCCTATTTGTCCCTTATTTTATAGAACAAGAGTTGTATTTTATTCAAGTAGAGAATTCATTTTGATGTCTCATGGATTCAAACATATGAACACTTGAAACCAGTAGAAAACATTATACCACTTGCCACTTGAGCTAATGGTCTTTGACATCTTTTCATTTGTCTTGGATTGTAGGAGGGAATTTCAATATCACTAGATTTATTTGAAAACATTCGCCATACAAGGGTGATTTCAACGATGTGTAACAATTCAAATACTTTATCAATGTCAATAATCTAATAGATCTACCTTAGTTTCGCCTGGTCAAAGCGTAGAGAGGTACCTTTGATGGCCCTCTTAGATAATTCTTCATTTGTAAAGAAGGGAAAGAAAATTTTCCATTAATCAAAATGCACGATCTTGTTTGCTTTATTTCCAACCGCTGTCTCATTTTATTAAACTTCCAAGACCAGTTTATTTAAATAAATCATTCAAAATTAAAATAATGTGGTTTAATGAAGATAGCTTTTAGGATATAGTAATATATAAGTAGAGATCTATGGATAATTGCCTTTTTGATAACACAAAAAAATAATTCGCATTTAAACTTAAGAACTAAGGAAATATTTAACAGGTTGGAACATTAATTTTTTTTGCAGTATTAGGATTAAAATAGACAAGATTCTAAGAGATTTTTTTCGAACTAAACACAACATGGGAAATAGACCTCTAATCGAAGAGTATAATGAACAACTTCTTAATTTACAAAAGGACCTAGAATAATGGATTAGGAGTAAATTATGTAGAAGCAATGTTCTTATATTCAACGGCTTAAATGTGGAGTTAGTAATAGTAAATTTTCTCACCGAATTGCTAGTTTGGATGAAAACATAACACTATCAAGTCAATTAAATCCATGGAAGTGGAATAATAAAAACAAGTTGATCTTAAAACTCACTTCACCAAATATTGTACAAAAATATTTGACAACTAATGTAAACATAAAATCGCACTGATTGAAGTATACTATACATGGTTAAGGACCCTTCTCCATCTGAGCTAGATTCTTGCTTCACTAAGGAGGAAGTTTGGATAAGGATTAAAGGTATGTCTAGTGATAAGACCTTGGGTCTTGATGGTTTTCTGATGATTTTTATCAAAAATTATGGCGTATAATCAAGATTAATATAATGACTTATTTGATGACTTAGATACTAGAAAATTTTACATACTAGTTTTGTCAATGTGTAACATCCCATAATTTAAAGTACGACAATGTGGGTCAAATTAATAATTAGATTAATTAAATAATAATTAAAAGAGTTAATAAAGTAATTACTCAAGTGGAAATTTGATTAATCAAGTGTGGAATACTTAAGAAATTACTCGAGTGAACCAAGGGTAATTATTAAAATTAATTTTAGCCATAAAAGAACTAAAAGGAACGAAGAGAATATGAAAAAGGGGTTAAGGAATTTATTAAGATTAGGTAAGGTGGGATTTCAGCCCAAGTCCAAATTATTAACTCTTACATCTCTAAACACATATCGCTATCTTTATTGTCTTTCACTTGAAAAAAATAAAACAAAACCTGTAGACTTATCCACCATTATCAATGGAAGAAAGAAGAGGAAAAACTAAACAAAGAGTAGATTCAAGCTTTTCTATGAGTAAAATGATTGGTCATCTCAAGGAGAAGAGTACTCGTATAATTTTAATCTACACTTAAAAAAGTGATGCCAACGGGCCTGGTAGGTAGAAAAAACCCTATGTACAGAGGAAGAATCTCTCTAAAAACAAAAGACAATGCAGATCAACTAAAGCTTAGATAAAAACTGAGCAAGAAAGAGCCCTTAAGAAATAAGTGGAAAGTCTTAGGCAGGATGATACAGATGTCGGTTAAATAATCTAGACCTTCTAATGAACAACAGAAGCATGGATATGTATTAAGCAGATTAACAAATGCCTGATAGCTAACGAAACGATGTTATGGAATTCTTAAAATTTGATATCTCCTTTAGCTCAATTATAAATTTGTGCATTTATGTATACATCTTTTATTGCGGCACAATTAAAGGGATAGTAGAAAACTTTTCACGTGAATCGGCCACCACCTTCTGTTGGGAACATTTCTAACTTGAATCTCCTTAACTAAGGTTGAACATGAATGTGGGATTGAAAAACTATATTTGAGATCTCTTATGAAGTCGGGTCCCAATACTCCTTCATGATTAGTTTGTTGCTTTCATAAATAATTCTCTAGTATTTCATTAATACTCGAGAATACCAATAGCTACCATTTACCGATATTAATTTGGATTTGATACCCACTCGATGCACCAAGTACACAAGTGAAATGTGATAGTAAACAACATAGCATATATGATGATTCCTATTGTCGATACATAAGCAATACATCTCATATGTTCCATATCAAACATTTTAATATAGTGTCTATGTATGTTATTTCAAACAATTCCAACATTCTTACTTATAGTTTTAGAAATATTTTATTACCTTTTAATATCATTTCCTATATATACCCGCTTCCTCTGCATTTTGTTTGAAAATCAATTCTTTATCAAAATATTTGCTTAACACTGATGCTCATCACATGACATTATCATACCGATTACTGGATCATATCCATAACTTAAAAAATCAATCATTGCTCCCTCTAACATCGTAACATTTTGGTTATCACGTGCAGGCACTCTATTCTGAATCTTTATTTAGCATGTTTGCTTCAGCATTGACGTTCCAAAATCAAAGTCATGCTTACAATAATTTTGCTAGTATAACTAAATTAATTCAAGCACATTGATTTGCGATTCAGTTACACTAATTTCAACAATTGAAATTTATGAGGTCATTCCCATTAATGTTTCTTACTTTTCGAACTACAACGGTCTTCCTTTCGAAGACACCATGTAACCGATGGATCATATATAGCTATCAAAATCATATTTCTATGGTGTACTTGGAATATCTTCCGAATTTAGACATCCTGCCATATGGTAGAGCCTATAATCTTTGTGACTTATTGACAATTGAGGAAATTGTTATTTCTAACAATTTTTTTTCTTGACATTGATAAAAACATATAGTTTCTCCGTAATGTGCAAGAATTCTTATTAAACATTCTAATGGGTTATGTCTATATTAGGCTTAATTAATTCATTCCATCTAATCTAACCATCTACATTAGAGTCTTTAGATCGTATGCAATACTTACATAAAACTGATTCAATTTTGTGTCCATGAATGTTATGTTCATAACAAAAATTGGTCGATTATTGTTGGTTGGTCTCAAACTTCTCTGGGTGATACATACAAGACCCCTCAAGAGTCAATTTTATATGCAGCATCTCAACTCACGTAATCTATCAACTTCTTGATCTAGGACATGTGGTGAATTCTTATCAACTCATATCTTATTTGATTTCGTAAACAAAGCTATAGAATATAGCATATGTATTTATTGTTAAGTACATATCTTTATAGAAAGAAGCCAACTCAACTTCATTCATTACTAACCATTCTTTGTCCAACAAAATTTGATTAATCCTTAGCGATACATCATTGTGTATCATTGGAAAGAATGACTCCGAGATCGAATGTTATTCATTTTAGACTCTCGAAACTCTTTCCAATACACTCACATATTCGATCAAATTGAATTGTTTTACCTATTTTGCACATTATGTTTTCTACTTTCATTTTATATTTATTAAATTCACTATAGTGTGACTACTTATGTATCAAATACATATATTCATGTCTATGATACTTCAACTTGTAAATTTAAGAAAGTAAGTGGGTCATTTTTGGGATCTGAGACCTTGGACTGCACATATCCACACGCACAAGCGCGTGCTCACACACTACACACATATATAAATCCAAAGACTTCCATTAACACTTTTATCACTCCCACTGAATAGGCCACTTTCCCTTCATCCTTCAAGAAACAATTTTCTAATATCATTTGATTCATAATCATATGATTAAAGAATTATTTCTCAAAGCCATGGCTTAGTCATAATTCCAAAATAATTGTGAAAATTTAGTTGCTTTTGTATTTTTCATAGCTAATGCATCGCTATTGTTATAAAGAAAAATACCATCTATAATAGATTTATTTCGTAACGAACATTCATAATATCCTATTAAATAAAACTATATCTATTTTTGGTCAATACTAAAAATTGTTTTTATTTCACATGTAATATTTGGTGTGTGTATAAAAGTGATCTTTTGTAACTTGATGTATCCATTAATAAGTGTCATATGGTATGATTCCACTATTTCCACCATTATCATAAAATATGAAGCTCCATTCGATCACTTATTATGGGCTATTTGTTTCACCCATTGTAATTAGTTTACAGTCGAGAGTATTGGATCAAATACATTAAACTCAAAGAAATAACTTTTAAAAAACAATTTTCTACAAAATTACTTTTGGATATAAATCACATTTACCATTCCAAATTTAATGTTTTCTTAGTATTTTATACAAATCTCGTTTCTAATATCTCTTCATGAAGCAAAAGTGACCATTCATTCTCTTCATCCCAATTGTGCATATTCTGCATCCATCATCAAACATTAGCTTTCCTTTCATAATGGTCAAACCATTCAAAAGGAAAACTTTACTACAAAACTACACTGAATTCTTTACAAAAGCGCATTCAGACATTCTTCACATTTTAAGGATTTTTATTAGCTGCACTTAAGTATAAACAAATCTAAATCGACAATCTAGTGTTCAAACTCCAAGGTCGGTCTTCAGTCCTTCATATAATGTCATTTCAACACAACAAGAATCTCATTCAATTGTATTAAACATGTGACTTACACTGTGATTTACTTGCTTATTTCGGGAGGAACATTTTCACTGAGATTTCATACAACATGAATGACACTATTCACCATACAACCTTTTGTATGTGTTTCGAATATGGATCAAATATCTATATTCTTGTATTGCTTTAATGTTCAAAACTCATAGAAGTTAATACATTCTGTTAGGTAAAAATATTTAAGTAACTAAGGTATGAACATATTTGGCAGTTATATAATTTGGCTTTTGCATGTGTCTTGAAGTGACAACAAGTCAGAAGATTACTAGTTGTATATTTTGTATTTCTTTGTCAGTCCTAATTTAGCTCACTTGTGTATTTTAATCAATAAACAATGTTATCAATTTCATTAGTTGCACAAAATTTATTGAAATGAATTATTTAACTTTGTATAACATATGTTCTTATAGTATTAAAAAGGTAAAAGGTAATCATTTAATTTTCTAATAAGGCTCCCACTATATTTTCAAATTCTTCAAAATCCTAGGAGAAATATGGAAATCATTTGATTTCCCTGGTGGTTGTTATGAATCACTTGCTTTTGGATTCGACCTTGAGTTCCTTGATATATTATAAGCTCACAAGTGATGAATAATCCTACACCAATTGTACCATATACAACTTCTAACCATGGTCTTTGCCATAATCTCAATTTTGACCTTGAGTTCGCTCAGTAAATCAAAAGAGATCATTCACATATACCTATCATTTCTCGACGGCTTAAGTAAAATGCATATGCCTTGAGTTTACTCAAAAAATACATGCATGTATCTTATCTTGTCTGGGCAATATTTTGATTATACTACACATAATAGCTTTAGCTTGAGTTTGCTTAACAAATAACATGTATTCAAATAATTTACCAAAACATAACTAATAAAGGGCAACTATACAAAAGATTTATAATCTTTTAATATATTTTAAGTGATATTGATTTAAGGAGTGATGCATTCTTATGAAATATTCTCGTGATTCATGTATCATACACATCTGAAATTACAGTATACGTACTATACACAAGTGTTTATTCCAAAAATTTGTTTGGATTTCTTACTGTTCCACTTCAATCATATTTATACACATAAAATTATATAATTTTAATTTGTTTATAACTATTATAATTTAATTAGCTTATATGATATTTATATATATTAACTAAATCATATTTAATTAATTTTCTTGATGAAGCATATTTAATTAATTTTAATATTTAATTTAATTAACTAGTTTAATTAAATTATATTTAAAATTCAAAATTTTATCTTATTCATCTTAAACTATTTAAGAAGAATATTTTACTATAACCTTTAAAGTATATATATATAATCAATTAACATTTAGCTAACTATTTATCAAATAAATTGCTTATTCAATTAAATATTTTGACAAATTTTAAAATATTATTTAATTAATCTTAAACAGTTTTATGATAAATATTGAACTGCTACATTTATAGTTGTGTGTGTATTAACATATATATGTGTATATGTATAATTAATTAACTTTTAATCATTTATTTATTTAATTAATCATATTAATTGAATATTTATAAAAAAAGTAAAATTATTAGATTAATTACTTAAAATAATTTTGAATTTTTAAAATCAATTTATAACTTTTATAAATTTTCTTTTAATATTTAAAACTTAAATTTTAAACTTTAAGTACATTTTAATTCTCAAATCTTAATTTAAAGATTAGCCCAAGGCCCAAATACATATAAGCATTACAACTGGGCTAACTTTTTGGATTTACTTCACCTATTTAGTCAGACCGGTAGTTGGAGAGGGTATAATACTTAATTATTTAACCCTAAACCTAGTCACTACTTTTCTAAACACTAATCAAATAGACAGATAATTTTAATTAGTTGGCCCTAAATATTGACTACATAGACCATTTGGACTATGTAATCATTGTAGGAACCTAGTTGTTTCGCAATGGGTGATATAGGTAAATTTTAACATTTGCCTAAGTGGATCTTTGTGGGCTTATGAAGTCTAATATTCAATAGTAGATCCAATTTAGATATTTTGGAGAAAAAATCATATTTTATTCTAATTATTTTGTTTAAATAATCTAATAATTAAATATATTTAATGTGAAAGTTTAGTCATGAGAAGTAGAGGAGGGAGTGGTCAGACACTGAAGAAAGAAGAAGGGTGTATCAAATTCAACCGGATGAATAAGAAAAGTTTTGTTTTATTTAAAGAAACCTTTTTTCCACTCCTTTAAAACTTTCCCATTAATTTTGGATTGAATAATTAGACCACATCATTTCAATTATGGCTAATCATTTAATGTCTCATATATGGACCAAAAAGTCTAATTTGAATTCATGCATGCATCGATTAAATATTGGGTATAACAAGATGATAGGACATATAAAAACATATTTAATATACACATGTGTAGATATTGAGATTTATATCTACCATGTATATATTCATTATTCATATATACATTAATTGTTTAGTGTAAGATATATAGATATAAAATATTCTAAGAAATACATCTTTCTAACATAAAGCTAACTTGACAAAACCTAACATTGATTGACTAAGTTAAAGTTTTAAATCTGAATTAAGTCGAAATATCTAAATTTGACTAAGTAGAATATATTTAAATTTAAATCTAGATCATGTTAACTAATATAAAATCTCCAATTGACTATGTGTTGATATTATAGAAAATATATATAGATATATATGTACATATAATAAGGCCAAAATAATTATCAATTAATTCAAAATATGCATACATATTATATTGAACTGTTTAAATATATTTGCAAAATCACACACTCAAAATATATGTATATGTATATATATATATATATATATATATATATATGAAACCTTACAAATCAAATTTTCTAGAAAAAATATTAACCATTTTTTTATTTTAAAACATCCAAATGAAATTTTAAAATTAAAATACATATGTTAAGTTAAATAAGACATCAATGAATTTTATGTTTCAAAATTGATTAAAAATTCAAACTAGTTATTTAAATTATAAAAGTTGTTTGCTATGTTTAGAAACTATTACATATGTGTTGAAAACATATTCATGGCTAAAACCATGTTTTCATATAGATATATGTTTTACTTTCAATATATTAAACCAAATCATATTATTTAGTTAGTTATCTAGAATATGATATTAATTCAAAATCAAGTTGAGACAATAGTATGTGTGTACACACACACACACACACATATAACTTAAAAAGAATGATATAAGTAACTTAAGAACCTAAATAGAGATACTAACTTATAGATCTGGCTTATTAGTGACATCCTGATCTTAAAACCTCCTAAAATTCATGTGAATCAATGTCCGAACATGCTAGAACCTGATGAATCAAGCATTTTTGTAACGAATGCGATTTTCGACTCACGAAAGTTGACATCAATACGTCCACTGTATCAACTGTCGAGTAATCGAATGCCGGAAAACCGTACCGTTAGGGTTAAAGAAGAGGTAGAAGATAGAAGAAGAAAGAAAGACAGAAGAATAAAATAGAAACAGAACAATATCAGAATCTCACAATCACAGCGGAACAACATATAATAGATAAATGAATATTTTTAAAACAAAGAACTATATCAGTTATTACATTACATCACATTACATTACATTATCAAAGTTTACAACAACAAACAGCGGAAAATAAATACTGTATACTAATTGATACGTCATGCCATCCAGCTTGCTCCTGATCTCCACAACAACTCCTGAATTCCAGAATGACCTGATAACCTAACTGTAGACTGCCCGTGTAGAAAATGGTGGGCACCCAGAGTTTAGGAAGGGAACAATAAACTCCAGGTCAGTCATGGGACTGATGTGAGAACTTAATACATTTTATCCTTAAAAACAAACAAAGATTTTTTTAAAAAATTAGATTCGCAATGCTTTTTAGAAAATGAGACTACCATAAGGCCTCCCGCACACACACACAATGCAAACGCAGAATCGGAGGAGATTTCTCCTTATGATAGTCAAACATGCTTGATACGCAAATTTTCTTTGATATTATTACTATAAGTGCAAAGTGTAGGAAAACATTTCGAACGTATAATATAAGTCTTAGCCAACATACGACCATTATCGTATGCCTACTATAGCTACCATGTTCAATAGCAGGTTACCGCCATATTCCATGGCAGGTTATACAACTAAAACCGTATAAGATTCGTATTGTTTCTTTTGATTTTCCAACAAATGGTCAGGCCAAAGAACTTCTCATTGCCACATGGGTACGCCTCTGGAAGGACAACCCGAGAACCTAACCGGATATCTACCAACACAAGGCCGGGTTACTCCTAGCTGGGTAACAACTGACACGAGTATGTCATCCCCCGGTCGTAACCGACTTAGATCCCGGGATTCACCAACAACCACAAAATAATAAGTTTGCAGCAACAACATAGATTAAGTATCAGGGCTCCATACCATAATACCACCTCTATCCAGAAGGAAATGACATACACTAAGGGGGCGCTATCCCCTAATAACCTTGCCGCATCTTTCCTGTTTTGACCATTATCGGGGTGTGAGGTCCGACGAAGTCTCGTCCACAAAGCTACGCTTTATACAAAAGCTGTGCTTTGATCAACAAATGATCAACAGCACTTCGTATGCCACATTACCAATTTGGAAATGTATCACTAGTAACCATCAACTACATAACCTCTGAGCTCGTACGTCTCAGAGAAAGGTGTCAAGCTAAGAGAATAAATTCTCCGCCACCAACAGAAACGTATTTGATAGAAAGCAGCTTTACATCTCAAATTGTAACGTCAGACACACATCCATACAAGTCCGTTCCGGGAGCGAACGGAACCGAAGGCATTTTCAAAGAAGCCCTTACAATCCGGATATTCACTAATCATGACCGGACTTCCCATCACAAAGGGTGATAAAATCTCTATATCAGAGATCAGCCGATGCAGAGACATTCGACGGTAATCCTTCCGTTTTCGAAAATACCCGGTCTTCAACACCGGTCTTCAAATGCTATCCATTACGACATATCATTATTCAGAATGGAATTTATGACACAAAGGTGCTCTCCCGGCTAAACCGAATAACGAGCGCTTATTTTCAAAAATAAGTGTAGCATTCAAATTCAAGCAAATCACAACAAATACCCGTTTAAAGTTAAATATTGATAGTCGGTTATTTAACTATCAATATATATGCACAACATCACCAGATTCCAAATAATTTCCCAAATTATTTATTTTCCAAAAATATCTTTACAAGATATATTATTTTTCACACTTCAACCATTTGAAAACAAATTTCAAATCACTTTTTAATTTATCTTTAAAAGATATAATCTCAAAACATTTCATTTCATATTGGAAAAACACTTCCATGCTTATTTAATAATAAGTAATTCACAAATCTATTTATTTTCAACACTTAGAAAATATTCAATATACTTAAATCACAATTAAGTATATATTTTATTCTTTAAGGAAAACATTCTCTTAAACACATTTATTTGAGTCCAAACGAATGTTGCGTAGAACATCGTTACGACAACCCAAAATCACTAGTATAGGGATTCGAAATTAACATAGATATATAAATCCCAATACTATACAACAACATTTCCTTTCGAAAATCATTTACTATAACAACAGTGTTATAGTCCACCATTTTCTTATTTCTCGAAAACGTCTATTTCAACAATGAATGTTGAAATCTATGGTTTCGATACTTAACACATTTTAAAACAACTTCAAATCATTTTAATTCTATTTAAAATATCACTTTCCCAAAACTTTTCTTTAATATATTATTCACTGTCCAAAATCGTGAGTATACTTCGTTAACCAAATTCAACGTTTCTACACATTTTATTTTTAAAGGATTATACACTGTCCAAAATCATGGATATAAATCGTTAACCAAATTCAATGTTTCTACACATTTTATTTTAAAGGATTATCCACAGTCCAAAATCGAGAATATATTTTCTTTAATAAGCTTTCATATTTACTTATCAAATTCAATCAATCTTGAATTTATAAATCAATGTTTATAAATTTACATTTGTATATTATAAAAACTTCAAGTTATAAAATCACTTTATTTACAAATTCTATTATATCTTATTTAGTTGCCAAATCCAAATTATAAGTAAATTTACTTATAAATCTTTTATTTTACAAAATCTATTCATTTTATAACTTCACAATTTATAAATCTATAAATTTCATTTACTTACGAAATCCATTTATATTTTATTTTAACACTTATAAAAACTCGTTTTATAATTCCAATATTTTAATTTATAAATATCAATTTTATAAATCTTTTATATAAACCGCTTATAATAATTCAAAAATCCCAATTTAAACTATTTTATAAAATCATTAACTCCATATTTCAAAAATCAATTTTCAACTATATTTCTCAAAAATCATAATTTTTATAACATTAAAATTATAGCATTTATTTATTGAAAAAGAATCAATTCCAAAATTCAATAAAATGTATACTTTCAAAAATCACTTGAAAATCCTTTTAATTTCAAAATCGTTACTTTAACCCTTTTAAATTTTCCAAAATAGGCCCAATGCTGCAACAGCACTAAATATAACAATCACAACATCCAAAACATCATATATCATATGATAACAGAATATATCGCAAATATCTGTAAATAAATCAATACTGTTGGGGAATCCAGTTGAATCCCTCCAACCTGTTTCCCTGCATCCACAGATGTTAGCACAATACCAATCCCGTTCCAATACGGAATATCGCGGTATATGGGATTTATAAAATATTATCCCCTATTATGCAGCGCAATAGGGTCTCATCCGCTATATAATGCGGGAAAATCAACTCCAAGTACATATATAATACCCATTCCACTTCAAGATGGAATATCGCGATATAGGGGTTTAATAAATAACATCCGCTTAATATACGGCGTATAGGGTCTATTTCAATACAACAGATAATAATTTATCTTCCAATCACACAATCAAGCAATTTTATATCTAACTATTTAAAATTTAAATCGAAACAATTTCGATTGAGTAAGAAGTTCTCACCTTGTTTCCAATAATAGTTTCAGCGTTTTATTTCGAATAAAATTAAACGCGCATTTAATTTTATCCAAAATTTTCACTAGCTCTAATCAACTCCAATCTAGCTCCATCGCGTAGTATTCGCGAATACGAATCCAACGCAATTCGTTTCGTCCAAAATGGACCTCGTTTGAAAGAGATATCGCGTTACAAAGATTACACGAATTTTAAAAAATAATAATTTACAATTTCTTTTTACATTTTATAACCTTAATCCATCTGGGTCGTTCGTTCTTTTGCTCAGATCCAAGCCGTGGCCCCTTTCTTCCATCTCGCGCGCGCGTCCCTCTACAGGTTGAAGACAACCCATAGCCGCCACTTAGGGTTAGATATCGCGGCCACTTGGACGAACTACGCTACGATCAAACAGCGCCACTTCGAAGCCCCTCACAAGAGCTACCCACGGTCGCGAGCAAGTGAAGATCGACCTCCCCATTACCTAAAAAAACATGCACGACTCTCTGATGAACGCGATCCCCTAGCCTCCACGTCGAGCCTCCATTTTCGATCATAACCGTTGAATAGAGAGATCTTGATGTGCTCTTCAACTTTGTAGTTGGAGCTTTCTTGAGTTAACGTGTGGATTGGAAGATAATTGAAGAAGAAAATTGAAAATTTTCGGCCATTGAAATATCAAGTGGCGGCTGAAACTTTTAGGTTAGGGTTTGTGAAAATAAGAAAATCTTGTGGACTTTTATAGAAAATTACGCGACACTATTCACCGAAATTTTTCCGAACTCCAAACGAAGCGTGCCGCATGGCGTTTATGATGTTTTACCCCCATTCTGAACGCAGTGGAATATATATCGGGAGCCAATTCGATCAAATTTGGAAGATCAGTTTTTGAATCGATATTTAAATTCAAAATTCACTCGAGTCGATTTCTGTGCGTTTTAGCTTGCCCCGGACAAACCGTAAGTCCGATTGACACGAAATTTGAAAGCATACAATAACATAACCTTACGGATCCGATGAAACTAGTTTCGTCGAAATCCGAGACTGTTTGAAAAATGGCTATTTTAACTCGTCGATTAAATATTAAAATATTCAATTTCTGCAATTTAACTTTTAATTCAATTTTAAAAGTTCTATAACATCATTCTAACTCCAATATGATTTAATACAACTTTATAAATCATTTTCAATCACATTAAACCCAATTTCCAATTATTTCTGTAATTTCAAATATTAAATAATCGATTTAATTATCCAATTAAATCTAGATAGTCGAAATAAAATTTATTCGACTCACAAATTTTACTTGTAATATTTAAGATCAATTAAATATACGAATTTCAAATGACAGAAATTCTGGGTCGTTACAATTTTAATTTTGATTGAAGTTTTTTCTAAAACAAAGTTTCATCCTAGAGTGAAAAGAAGATGATGGTCACGGATGTAAGAATGGGAAAAAAAAATTAAAAAGAGAAATGAATGAAAGAGTTTTGTTTTAAAGAGAATATAAACATTTCTCATTTTCTCTTTAAAACTTCCGCTCATAATTTCCAATTCAAATCTTAACCAAATCTTATCCATATATCTTCTTTCTCTCTCTAGTATGGCTTTCACATCATTCCATAGCTTGGATCATTATTTTCAAAAGCTTATTAAGCAATTAATTATATTTAAAACCCGCTTAAATATATATCGGCACCGTATATTGATACATGTGTATATAAATTTTATATGCGGACTAAATAATTATTAATAGCAACTAAAACATCAAATGAATTAATAACTAATATTTCTTAAATGTTAGTTAATTTATAAATTTTATAAACAAATTGAATCGTGTGGTTTTTTGAAGAATTCAAACATGCAATTGTGGAACTCGAATATATGAATTCAGTCAATGATTAATATTAAAAAATTCAAATACTAATTAACATTCACACATCACCTTAGTTAGCGGTGCAACACTTTGGTTGAGTTCATTGCTTACAGATCTTTATGGTAAAATCATATTTTATATTTCCTTAAGTGGTACTAATAGTGATAATAACTTACGTATGTTCTTTTCGCCAACATTATATCATATTAGAAAACATGGAATTTGGTATTAGTCAAACTCCAATATTATCCATATACAACTTGTTGAGACCGTGAAAAAGTCCTTGATTCAATAATAACATTTATCATTAATTGTTCCATTAATTATGACTAAAGATTTTGGCTTTAAGTTGACCTTAGTTGATCGTGATAATAACCTCATATAACCAAGGAGGTGAAGTATCTATTGAATAGTTGTTCACTTTCAATGCTACAACTAAGACTTAATTATAGTCATTGGATGGATCGTCATGCCGTGATTTAACTATAATCAAAGTGAAGCATTTACATTGAAGTTACGCGTTATTTTTAAATCGAGGGAACTATGTAACATCGTCACACTGAAATTTCCTGTTTGACTTAGTTGTTATCAACCGACAAGAAACTGTTGAACTAGTCATTTCATGGTTATCTAATAACTATAAATATGTAACCTCTTAGTGTCCTAAGCAGGTATGAGTAATACACTGTCCAACTTTTAGAGAATGTTACGTAATTTGGTCTGTGCTTGAGCAAAATTTGGCCTGTTTGACAAAAAATTGACCCAAACACCCAAGAGAAAAAAGACGCAAAAAGTTAATTCACGAAAGTTTTATGTAGGGAGTAAATGCAAGAAAACAAGAAAAAGCAATAAAAAACAAGTAAAGATCACACATAGAATTTTTATTGTGGTTCGACAACCTAGATCTACGTCCATTTGAAGGTACTCTATTAGTTTTTCAGTAATTTGTGATCACAAATAATTGAGATCCGTTTTAATCCTTAATTACAATGAATTTTATTGGTTGTCTAGGAAGGAGTTAGCTAAAAAAGAAAAGCTCCATCTAATGAAGGTTGCCTGGTGTATTAAATAGGGTAAACGATGAAATATCTTCTTCAAATCTCGCCTATAGAACCTTGCCGCATAGAAGAAGTCCTCCAAAAAAATCTCAACACCATATTCCCTAGGGTAGGGAATATGTAACAATCCCCTAATGGGTGGGATCAGTTCCGATCTCTATATGGGGCCCTATAAAGGTTGCGATCCCTCCTAGCGACTCGCCTTGATGTCTACTTCATGATTCTAGAGTTGTTTTGCATAGTCGTCCAGGTGCTTTTTGAAGATATCAATGGATCTTTGATGAATTGAACTACTGGTTTAAGCTCTTTATAGGAAAAGGGATAAGCACCGATCCCCCGTCTAGGAGATGCACCAATCCATACATAGTTAATTCTGAGATGTTGCCTACAGGGAAGGGGATGAGTACCGATTCCCTGCTTAGGGAACACACAATCCATACTTGGTTAATTCTGAGATGTTGTTCCCTGAAAGGGATAGGTACCGATCTCCAACCTATGGGAGGTACCAATACATACTTAGTCAATTCCAAGAGGCTGTTCGCTTGAGTTCGCTTGGCTATTATCTTATGTTCTTGTCTGTTCTAGGTATCTGGATCCTATGATGATTTTTTCAAGTTGATTGCCTCGGTAATCGTGGAGTTGAACTTTTTCCATTCGGCCTGAACATAGTTGGGCCAAAAGGCGGATAACAATCCCCATTGATGTATCAATTTCCATTTCTCAAAATATCTTGATTAAGAATATTTTAAACAAAATACTATTTTATTTTATGATTAATCACTTACCACGACAGCTATTTACAACTTCAATGCCATAATATTTTATTAAGGATTTTCTTATTAGTATACTTTAAATTAATTGTTTAACTAATTATATTACAATATAACATATATAATATAAATCAAATATCTTTGTTATGAACAAGAGTGACTGTAGAGTTAAATGTATGAAGCAAATTATATTATTTGTCCGTAGGGCATGCTCCAAACTCTTTCACTTAGTGCACCCAATTGTTTTTCTCTTGGATTGAAAAGAGAGACCGTGCATGTTAATACACAAGCGTTCATGCCGCCGCCTCCGTGGTCTGATCAACCGAGCCAGGCCGTGTCGGGTTTCGGACAGATTTTGTTAAATAAAAAGTTTTCCATCCCATTTACAAGTCTAGAAGTTCAAATTCGAATTGTTGCAAATGGCGGAAACTACATTGTTGCAAATGGCGGAAGATCCAATGGTTAGGTTCATTGGACCGGAATTTTGGATGTGGATGAAAAATATGAATGTTGCAACCAATGGACGTGACCTTATAAACAAATGAAAGCCGATGTTGATAATCAGATGTGTCCTTTTGTTGCCTATATATATAAAAGCCGGTCTAGAATTTATTTTAAAATTAATATTTTTTTTCTTCTTCTCTTATTTTCGATCAACACGATTACGTCATCAATCTAACATAAAAAATGTTTTTGTCCGGATCAAAATAGTACAGTTTAAATTCAGCTTCACCGTTCAAAGGCTTCATTAAATCATAAAATTAATAATTCGTACAGTTTCGCATCAGGATCATCCTCAAATCGACATATTTCAAACATTATACTAATCAGCTGCGTACTTTGAAATGTAACTTCTTGTTTATATACATGTATTATTGTGATCTAGAAACCCCTTCATGCATTGTCGTGTGCCGAAATGAGTTACCGGTTGGACGGTGCTATTTTTTTATTAAAACACCACAGATCGTAAAAAGTTCCTTGGAAGAAAACAAGATAAAGGCTTTTAACTCAGCTGCAAATAAAAATGAAGAGAAAAAAAGAAACTTCCAACTTGAGCATGATATAATTTTCATCATGTCCATTCAGGATGATTAAAAAATTATAGATTTCAACTTTTATACAATAGAAATGCAAGGTCCGGTGGCAGTTAAACATAACAATGGAGAAAGAACTGGAACTGTGAAAAGAACTCTTTTCTTCACAGGCAATGATACGCAAATCGATTTAACTTATTTGTGTATATACCTAAAAAAGAAAATAAAAATAAAAAGAATATAATTACTTCCTTTGTTTAGTGGAGTAGACCATAGCTCTAATGCCATCGGGATCAGCAACAAAACCCAAGGGCCTATAAAAGCCAACCACCCTGGCTTCAGCATACAACCCAATGTTAGTAATACCCTTGCTCACCAGATCTTTCACCAGCCTCTCCATCACAACCTTCCCTAATCCCAGCCCTTGAAACGACGGATCCACCACCACGTCCCACACCACCGCATTGAAAACTCCATCCCCCGTAGCACGTGCAAACGCAACGGGCCCGCTTGTTCTGTCGTCCTGGACCCAGATCAAGGATTGGGTATGGGCCAGAGCAAGACGGATTTGGCTCGGGTCCCGACGAGGGAACCCTACCCGGGCGAATACTGTGTTTAGGGCATTCAGGTCAAGCTCGTTAGGGGTACGATGAAGGCTGAAGCCACGGGAGGTGAGGTCGGTGTCTGAGATGGAAAAGGGTGGGAGTGAATTTGGAGATATGGTAAATGATTGCATATTTCTATCCTTTGCTTCTGCTTTTGAAGAAACAAATGTAACATGTGTTGTTGTAAAATGATGAAGCAGAAGAAGAGTTCTTTGGTATCATCTTATCCATGTTTATGTGGACTTGAAATTTTTATCAGGTAGCTGCCTTATTCAAGGTTGTTATGACAACCCATTTCTTTAATATAATATATATTACACTATACAGTAAACTAAATTTTAAAACCCATAGAACCAGAGATGCATGCATAAAACAATCACAGAAGATAACCAATATACGCATAAAAATACATTTTGATTTATTAGTTCCAAAACATAAATTATTGCAGCAGCTTATGCAAACGCAACTCATATTGTTTTCATAGTATTATTTATTACAAACTACAACTTAGAATGGAGCGTTGATTGCTTTTGGACTGTTCAAGTCATCCTGGCACGTTTTTCAGCAGCCATTATGGCCCTATCCTGTTGCCTTAGCCGCTCCCCCTCACGGCACAAGTAATCCTGAAACTTCTCCTGCACAATTACACAATTCAATGTCAAAACACTTTATTTTATTTCTTCTTAGCACCGGGGAGAGCATCATACAATTTATTATAAATACAATCCCAACTGCTAGTAAAATTATCCCATTTCATTTAATTCAACAATGCCTTTTTGAACGGGCGAAACCATCTTTCAATCTTTAGTTACCTTCTCAACTTCGTTAAAATACATACGCTGCGAGGAAGTTCAACAAATCAAAACATCATAAATGCATCTAGATTCATCAAATACCACTGGATGAACATAATTAACAAAGAATTCTAGCTAATAATAATACATTAGTCTAATGGTTTGACTGCCATTTGTATATATTTACTTTTGCTTAATCCAAACATGAAACAACCGACACAAAAGCTGAAAATATACAATGAAAGCGAGATTATATACAACAGAATCGAATTGGATAAAATGATTTGTTTTTCCAGAATTTATTTAGGGGGAAAAAAAATTCTAAAAACCTTTTACTCTCGAATCTCATTTCCAGGATGATAGAAAAAGGCAAAAGCCTATTGCCCAAAGACAGAATATCCGAAAACAAATTAGCATTTTCAAGTGCTCCAGACATTAACTCCTATACATTCCAGATGCTTTCATTTAAACTCTACTTTTCTATTAAAAAGCTATTCTTTAAGAAACTAACTTTTAAGTCAGCGAGTGCCCTGCTGATACCTTTGTCAAAAAGAATTCAATGACCCAATGACATTGGAGAAAAATTCCAAAGTCGCACAAAGCACTTGGAAAAAGGAAGTAAGTGATTATCTCTTGCAACTACTAGTAGCTGTTGCAAGGTGGATTACACCCAATTGTGCATTCAATCAATTGAGCAAGAAATCATTATGGTGAGAACCCAAATATCGGATTCTAACAATTGATTTCCCGGCTATCGCATGCTATGTTAAAATTTGATGTATGTTTTAAATCATGCTATTACAGTGCAAGTACATATGGATTAGATTTATAAGGTTTTAAATCTCCTTCATCTCACCCGAGATATCAGCCCCATATTTTCTTCGAAATCCGAGATTTGACATCTTGATTAGTTATCAAAGTTTTAAATCTTCTTCATTTTAACCGAGATATCAGCTCGAGATTTTCTTCAAAATCCAAGATTTGAAACCATGGACTTGCTTATAACTAATTTATTGTATATGGGAGTAGTCTGGAATACATTTGTAGAACGTACTGGACCACACATTAAAAAGTTATTTAACCAATCCATTCTATTCGTTGACTGAGCTTATGCTTAACACAAGCAAGTCGGCAACGAGAGAATATATTAATGTAAATGCACGAGTTACTCTAAGACATACAAATTTGTACAAACTGAAGCAATATTAATTAATTTCATATAGTGAAAGCCAAACGTCTACCAACATACTAGCTTAACCTGAATAGGTCAAAAAAGTTGTTATACATTCCATTAGAGGCATATATAACTTCCAAAAAACAACATACACGCAAGTTTGTGTCCTACAGAAGTTATTTGATTGCAAGTACAATAATTTAATTTTCTTCACTATATATTATGGATATTTTTAATGAAGGTTATAATTAATTTTTTTGTTACCTATTTTTCTTCCTTATATATCTTTTGTAAAAACATTGTGGTAACATCCAATGTCAGTGACAGTACCTTAGCTTTCTATATATTTATTTATTTGAAATAGGTTTAAATTAGATGGTTCTCCAACACTATTATTTGAAATAAAGATCATTTTATCAAACACCGGTTTGCTAAAGTGTAATCAACATGATACTCACTAATACCCGTAAAAAAGTAACCACCAGTCCAAGCCAAAACATCTCTGTCTTTCTAGCAAAACAAAATCAATGGCGTACACAATATCAAAACCATGAAGCACCAGATACCTTGAACACATTATAAAAAAAGGAGGTCATACTTCTGTGTAAACTAGGGTTTACAATTACCAGTAGAAGGTGGAGCAGATTGCAGGATGAGAAGGTGTTGATGGAGGCAAGCTCTAGGAAGGAGAGATAGGATGATTTCTATAGATGAAGGATAGCCGATTTGAGAAAAATAACAACTATTGACTGATTCAAACAAACGGGTTTTATTTAATCTGATCGCTTAATTTCAATTGTTCAGCGATGTCTGAACAGAAACAACCAGACACTAACTATGACAAAAATTCAAGCATACTCTACGGTAAAAATTCACTCAAAAAAGGGTCCAATGTAATAAGTGAAAACACTATTGAAATTATCCCACGATCTACATGTCAACATCACTCCTCCAAGTACAAAATCACCAGACCTGTATGATTTTGAACCCGTTATTTTAACAAAGGGAATTCGCCATTGAAAACTACAAATACCATCATGAATAATTATCCCAAATCTATACATATCAAATCTAATTCAGCTCGAGTTAAAGATAGTGACTAGCATATCAAAATCGTATCAGCGATAGCAGATCTATAATCTAAGTATAAACTAAATCCTAATTACAATGAAATCGTAAAGAACAGAATCGAAAAAATGTGTTTGCATCAAATTTCGTAACCTTTCCGCCAAAGAGAAAGAACTGAGCCAAAACGACCGTGCCGACGCCGCCCCAAATTACTGCCGTCGACGATAGCAGCGACCAGTTTCTGTATATCATTTTTCCTTTAGTTGATTTATGCTGTAATAATTTTTGTCTTTTGTTTGCTTTAGCTGAATAAATTTAGTCCAAATAAACGTAACAATTTCAGAATATGAGTGCCGAGCTGCTAATGGGCCTAATGAAATGAATTATGGTTTGAGGGATTTCATTATAAGGGCCTATCATAGCGGAATGGTATCTGTTTCCTGGACCGGTATAAATATAATTAAGTTTTAGGGACATATAATACGTTGCAAATTTACATCGGTGCCCCTAGCGCTACTCAGCACGTAACAGCCTTGTTAATTAAGTTGATTTTTATTTTGAAGAAGCGATGTATATCTTTTAAAACACAAATTTTTGATACCAGGTCGAAATAAAACTTATTCTACTAATAAGTGTCCACAGACTAATTCCATAAATATGCCTCCTTTTCTATAGTTGCGCAATTTAAAACAGGGCAAACTTTAAACAGTTGTTAGATCTTGGGCAATTTTAATTGGGGAAGCTATAATTTTTTTAAAATAATAATACTAATCTTTATTAATAGTTGGTTTGGAACCGCAAATTTTTGATCCAACCGTGAACTTCTAAAATTGCCCCTATAGGATCTGAAAATTAAGTTTTTTTTTAATTCAAATTTTCCTCTATAAATATTTACCAAGTCTTCATATTAAATAGAACCAGTCTTCATATCACTTAAAAATAGGATCTAACGAATAAACTACTTTACACATTTATTTTTTATAAATTAGTACTATAAATAAAATTTTAAACTAACAAAAAAAACAGATATTGAAACTTAAAAATTCAAATTCAAATTAACTACGTATGATTCAACACAAACATATGGCTAAATATTTGTGGAAAACATTTTTTTAAACGTATTAAACAAATACAATATGTACAAAAACAATTCAGATACATTCATCACGCGCAAAGCGCGTGCCGCAATGCTCGTAATAATAATTGTATTTGTGCTATTTTGGATCGTGCAAATACAATTTGGGACTTAAAAAAACACACATCTGTTTATTTCTCATCCTCTTTCTCTTTACTTTCATCACTCAAAACCCAACTTACTTCCATCCTAATTTCTTCTGATCCTCAGAGTTTTTTATTACAAGTAAAATTTTTGTCGAAATAAAAGTAGTTTTAATTGAAGATTCTCTGAGACACAATCTCAAATCAGAATAATTATAAAAATTGATTTTAGGGCTTTTCCCAAAAATATTATTTAGTTGAGTTATAGTAGATGTATTTGTTAAATTTAGTTTTATGTAAGCTATAATTACTGTTTTGCTAGTAATATTTATTAATATTAAAAGTTCATTTGTTTTTGTAGATAATGTCAATGGTTTCAATTATCTTTTACTACGATGGAAAATTGTTGGTTGATGAATACGATAAACCTACGTACTGTGGTAAATAAAAATGAACGAAAACAAAAAAGTGTTGTAGTTTTAGGAAGCTTAAACAACATGCATTTGAAGCGACAATAATCAATCCTGCTGAGTGATTTAAAAATAGCACTGGGCAAGAGATGATGGTTCATCAGTTATTGATGTGGAAGATGACGATGATGTTAATTCTACATTTTCGTTTGAAATGAGAATGATCGAAAATTTTGTTATGAAAACAAAACTTGTTAACGTTATAGAAACACAACATTCCATACTATCAATGGTAGAGTCAATACCCATAACACAATTTCAAGAAATAATGTTTGATACTTCCTTCTTATATAAAAATTCATTATGGTGGAGATTTTACAAATTTATTAAATAAATGCAACAAAATTGTTGAAGGATCATCTAGTCCAGCATAAAATTTGACTCATAACTTTGTATATTTGATTTGTAGTATTCCAAACAAATTTCAAACAATCGCAAAGTGAGTGTTAAATTTAATTTTAGTATTTTCATTTGATTTATCTTTGTATACCCTGCTCCTATCATTAATTTTGGTATTTATAGTTTCACAATGAATCACGTAGAAGAAGCATCCAATGCTTGTATGAATGATGATGATGATTACATTGAGAATGCAAACAATAACGAAGTGCAATTGGATAGCATGCAAGTCGCTTTTGTGGGTGATGTGGATACTGAAGCAACTGGACCGGTCTGCAGTGGGCGAAATTGGTAGATTTCAAAAAAAAAAATCATACCTGGGTCGTAATGGGCCTTCGAAGTCTAATGGTTTATACTAGGTCCAACCAGTAGTTAAATAAAATCATATTTTATTTAAACTTAAATTACGTTTATCGATTAATCATATTAATTAATTCAATTAAATGTTTATTTGGATGTATTGTACATACATTCAATGATATAACATTATAGCATAATGAATATAAATACGTGTATGATAATGTGTGTGTGTGTGTGTATATACATATAGGTATTGGGATTTATATATATTGTATATACATATGCATTATGCTTAGATATGCATATGACAATTTTATATGAATGTTGATATTATAAATGCCTATGGGGGTGTCTGAACTATGTGTTTGTGTCTATACGCTTTAAGCCCGGTAATAGAAACAGTGGCTCTGGAGGAAGAGCAAAAGCCCATCGCCCTCACTAGAAGCATGCTATTTGAAGTTAAATATACCTCCCTAAGTATACAGCTACACTACCTTCGGCTGCCTTTTCCTATCAATAAGGTTTTCGGGTGAATGACCAATCCTGAAAGACCACTCTTTCGTCCAAGGATGCCTAACCGCCCCCATCGATCATTGGGAGGGACACTACGAGGTAGGTAGTTTATCTAAGGTGGATGCCTCCTAAAGAGTAACGGAGGTGTGCGAAGATAGGCTCAAGCATTGATTCTACTCGTGGGCGTAATGGTATAAGCCTGCCTGACTGTGAGACTCTGTGTGTGTGTGTAATGGAATTAGATATTTTCAAAATATGAGAATACTTAGTGAAAAAGTGAAGATGGAAAAACTTTCTCATTAGATCGAAATCTAATCTAATCAGGATTAAAAGGTAACTAAATTGATGGTATTAAGATTCCTTATTTTACAATCATTAATCAATAATAGGTATGATTTCTATATGAAAAGAATTTTATGCCTAGTCACAATAAAATATCCTGGTTTTAAGAATTGTAGACATGAAAACATACATTCAACATTAAAAGAAGATTATTATAAGCTATTGCCACAATTAATATTTTGCTTCAATAGCATGATCAATTATTATTTCTAACATTGCACATATACATATACACACATATGAAATTTGTAATTTAAGATTTAAATTTCAAATACGTGCAAATGACTAAATAATTAACGTTGAATATATTAATTGAGAACAAAATTCGCTTCTTCTTCGACTTAGTATTGATTCACAATTTTGGATAACATAAATAAACAATACTAGAAAACATGCAAAATGACGGTGAAAATTTCCAACGACGTTCCGATGCTAGAAAAGAGGGTGCTAGAAAGGCATCGGAAAGACATAAATATAAATAATGGCATCGGAATGGCATTGGTAAACACCGACATCATTTCGACACAAGTATATACAACCACGATAATATAGGTGTTAGAATGGCGTCAATATTTTCCAACGCCATACTGATGCCTTTTTGTTTCCACCCCCTTTATTTACTTTTCCATACTAATTTACATATATATCATATTGTTTTAGTAAATAATTTTCAATATATATATATATATATATCAGTTATTTCAAAGTTATATATATGTGATTATAATTCAATTTTTGAATTTAAATATTATTATTTAGTTACTTTTATACAAATTTATGAAATCTATAGCGATCCAACTCTTAGATCCTCGAATATCGATATTAAAGAGAGATGATTATAAATTCAAACCCGAATTCAAAATTATATCCACGGTATTTGTGTACCGACCACCTAAGTGCTGGAAAGATATATAACTAGGATAAAGTACAAAATAAAAAGAAACAAAAAGGAAAGAAATAGAACAATATCAGAATCTCATCGCGGGATGATAATACACAATTTTCAAAAAGGTAGTACAAATGGTAACTCTAAAATATATAGTAATTGCAGAGTTACAAAACCTAAGTACCATCATCAGCTTAGATAGTTATAACCGACTATCCTTACAATGGTGATACATACATAATAATAGTGTAATGGAAACAAAATAGATAGATAAATGGAGGTCTCCATCTTGTCTTCTGAAACTCTGAAGAGTCCAAAGTAAAACATGTTTTACTCGGCCTACTCGAAGAGTACATGGGGAATTTAGGAAAAACAAAAACCATGTGTCAGACATAAATCCGATATGAGAAACTCAATATACATGTGTCCATATAGCAGTAACATTTGAGACCGTACGAATCATTGTAATATTTTTCCCCTCAAACAATACCAAACCATTTGTTAAGTGATATAGTGATATAATAGATAATGTCTAGGGTGTAAAATATAAATCATGAAGTAGCTATGGTGCTTGAATCCTACAACATAACAATATTAGAAGTACATTTATAACCGCTATGGGACGTTTGCATATGGATTTTCCGTGAAGGTACCATCAGTAAACGTAAGCTGGCCTCTTGACAAGGGTCAGAAGCTACCTTCTGAGCATCGTACATCTCTAGATAAAATATAATCTTAAGTTAAACAAAGCTGGTTCACACCCTAACGTGATACCGAATATCATCAATTCCCGCTAGCGACATCGATAAGCATGTCTGGATATGTAGTTAATATACCCTATTGTGGGTTAGCTAAACCTCAGGCTATGCATCCTACTATGTTTTCTATAATTTCTGATGTTGAGGCTGCGTTCGACATTTCTCGCATGAGTTCAAACATGAATCATTTCATGGATTCCAGGACAAATCGATCGACGAATGCTAATGACGAGCTCTCCCTTGGACTTAACTGTAAGATAGACAGTTTGACTCTATAACATTAGTCTGGAATGTTAATGCCGACTTCTCCCTTGGACTTAACCTTAGGATAGATAGTTCAACTCTATAGCAGTAGTCTTACATGTTAACAACAACCTCTCCTTAGGACTTAACCTTAAGGTAGACAGTTCAACCATGTAATATTCCACTTCACAACTGCTTCCAAAACGTAAACTCGTATACTAGTTCTGAAGTGGCATTTGGTAAGTAATATACTTACCGATCTCGGACTCTTCAAAACTAAATCACTGAATTTTCGGTAAACTCAATTCTGGTTCTTTTAGAAGTAAGCGAATTATATATAAAGGTGTCCTCCTCTGGGAATCTCGTATATATACAATTCTTAAAGTTATAGATGTTTCATATCAATGAGTCCATCCCAAGGGATCTCAAACCATATGAAGCCGTGAAACTTTCATATACTTCGAAAGTTAAATGGTCAAGTTATGATCATTTATGGAAATCAACTTTCGTACACTTTTACATGTTTTGATCGTCTTAACTTACTATCCCTCCATCAAGAGTGAAGCCGGTAAGTTAGAGCACTATTGCTTCTAAACCTTACTCGAACATCAAACTAACTCTCACAAATAGATAAGCTCACTTCGTCGGTTTTTAATGTTACATATAGTTAATTACTTTCCATAAACAAGTTAAACAAACAAACACGATTAAGCCACTTATGCATCTCCTAAAACCTTTTATAAAAAATTTGTTTATAATTTTAAAACCTTTTTAGAAATGATATATATATATATCCTAATTTATTTAATAAGCTAAGATTTTTGAAAATAATTTAAAAGATATGATATTACATAAGCTTTATATTACTTTGATAAAATAATTAAGTAATTTTCCAGAAACTATATATACTTAATATATACTTTAAAATACTTATAATATGGTTTAAGCATTTTCTTAAATTATTACTTAAAAATACCTATTTTACAATTTATTTAAAAACCATAAAAAGCATATTTTTTATACTTAAAATATAAACCTTCTACTTTGATAATTCATAATTAATTGCTAAAAATTTATATAAATTCCAAACAACTTCTGAAATACACTAATATAAGTGAAAAAAGAATACTAAAAAGATTTCAACAATATATTTAAATCTAAAATATTTCAAAACAGTTTAAAGTCTAAACCAGAAACTGCAGCATTTACATAATACCGCCAAAAGAGGACCAAAGATAATGCAACATTTTTAAAGTGCTACGGTTGACTGTTATAAAAGGCGGTGAACTGGGCTAGTTTTGGTATCTCAAAAGTTTGATCAATGTTCGAGATGATAACAAACTTTTAGCATATAATCTTTATTTTAATTCTCAACTTCTCAAGTGATCTAACATGATTCTAATCAATACTAAGCGAGTTTGATTATAAATCTTGAAATATTCGTATTTAATTTTATTGTCGCATACTTGCATTGGATTGCATTATTCAAGTATTTTATGCTTTATCCTCTTGTTATATTTTTAAATTTGTAATTGATGCTTACAGGAATTTGTAATATCGATATTATTTGCTTCAGCTAATCACTATGGTTATATTCGTAACTGATATAGCTATAATCATGTGTGATATACATATAATTTAAACAGATTAATGACGAAGCAAAGGATAAAGGTTCAGTGGTAATGCAAACATACAATGCAATACGCAGGACAATCTATAGAAGGCGGAACCCAACTATTGCATCAATCCCATATTTTTGGCTTCAATCCTTTTTTTGAAAACTCATGGATTTTAAAGGACTACAATGGGAATGTGGAAACTAGGCTCGGAACCAGTATAACCTAGAAAGAGGGCATGGTATGCTTATCGATGATAGCTGTAGTACAATGATAGTAATTGTTGTTCACTATGTAAAACTAACAGTATTGTTTTATATGATGAATATTAGATACTGTGGTTATATGGAAGGACAACAACACCCATCCAACAAAGAAAGACATATTTATGTCCATTCACAATATTTCTTCAGCAATTCAAAAAGGTCAAATGCAAGAAGCAGAAAAAAGACGATGAGAATAAAACTCTTTACTATTTTTTTTGGAGATTATGAAATTTTGGGTTGTATTTGTCTCTAGTCTTCGGTAATCACCCATTGTATCTAAGGGAAATTTTATGTGAGCATTGTAACATTATTGTTTGAATATTATATGTAAGGTGAATATTATTTTATATGTAAAGTGTTATTGTTTGAATCGATGAATTTTATGTATTTCAATTTTTGAAATTTTAATTTAATAATAGAATTTAAGATAAAGTCGATAGTTGAAATGTCTATTTAATTTTTTTTAGAGTGGTATATATTTCACAATACTTAGAAAAGTTGTAAAAAATATATTGCAACATTTTAAAAAAGTTGTAAATCGCATTTCGCAACATTTAAAAGCAGTTGTAACTGCACCTATTACAATGTTTTTTGCAATATCAAAAAAACGTTGTAAAAGACGCTGACTCCATTACAACTTTGCCTAATACTACTTTTGCAAAACATTGTGAAATCCCTATTACAAGTTTTTATGATGTTGTAATAGGGTATATTTGCTGTAGTGTTAATGATGTCCCACATTAGCCCCAAACTCACACACCTGGTAACTAGATAAGATGTGAAGTCTTTCGTGTGCTTTTGGTTGACCTCACATAACCCCGCATTCATATAACTTAGTCATAATCTACTCTTACTTAACATACTATCATACACATCACCGCATTCCCTGTTTAAGACCTTATAAGGAAAGAACTTTATTTTGCCTTAACTATCAATTCCTCTCCTAAGAAGGATAATACTAATTAATAATCTATTTACTATATTTAATATGCTATTAGTTATACGTTAGTTATACGCTAACATACACACACATGTGCCAAAAATATTTCTAAGTGTGTGAAGATTACGTCCTAAACTAATCTTTTAAATGTCAAATCTTTAAATTTATACAAGTCCAATTTCATATTAAAAAACATACCACATATCCAATATTCTCAATTCAACAATGGACTTATATAAAAATAGAGTCCATACCAAAATTATTTTATACTAAATTAGTAGAATCAGCATTAATAGAATTTGCAATCCATCTCCTTTTACACTATATTCAACTTCTACATATACAAATGAAAAAGAGAATCTTCATTTAAATTACGAAAATTGGCAGTGCAAACTATGAAGTGAATCTGTATCATACACACCATTTCCTAAGCTATTTCCTTTCAAAAGCTCTTATTCAGATCTTAAGAAAAAGACAAGAAGTGGAATAGAATGTGAAACATTAAATTTGAATAATCATACAATTCCACTATTTTGATATATATATAATAATTAAGGTTATGGCACAAGAATTGACATTTCGTTTAGGGGAATTTTGGGATTTTATTTTGTTGTTTTCATAGACAAAATTCTCCAAAGCATATATTGAATCCAAATTATACTATACACTTACTAGAATAAGAAAAACTAAGATTTTCACTCACAAAATGTCCTTAGCTCCTCCTCTTGGATTTGTTTAAGCCTGCTTTAGATCTCTTTTAGATCTCTCCATCTAACAATATACAACAAGGAAATTATATATGAATTAGATTCAGAATTTTAGGGATTGGAAGTGAATAGAATTAGAAATTGAATAATAAACACCTAAAATTTCCTACCTGAAACCTTAGAGAATTTTTTGAATCTTCAAAGAGATAGACCGATAGAGCTTCGCTTAGTTTTCAATATAATTTATGAATAAAAATGAGGGGGCTAGGCTCTTATTTATCCAGACTCCAATCTAGGTGGTTGAGCATGAGTGGTCGATTGGTTATCGTATTTTGGAAGAATATTAATTGACGTTGATTTATTTATTTAATTACTTTATTAATATTTAACGTTAACTTTGTTTTGACATTTACTTAACCCCCAAGTCAAATTGCCGTTAATTTTTAAATTTTGAATTTTAACATTCATATTCATTTAAATTTGAAATCCACTTAAACTAATTTGAATCCGAAAACTTCAAATATCAATAGTTTTTCTGTTTGAGCTTCGTTTTCAAAACTATATATATGGAAATTATTCAGAAAATTGCCACAACGCAACTGCACAACTTTCGTATCCAAATTCCGGCATTTACAAAATTTTCATTTTAGCCTTATTATTAATTTATTACTTATTCTTTTCTTATTAGTTAATTTCTTTTTAATTTTTATTGGGTATTACATAGTGTGTAATTTTACACCAACCATGCAGGTTCAATGCTTTTACTGCCATTATGGTGTAGAGCACATATCCATGTACATCGATTACATGGTTGAATGAACTGCCGCTGTTATATTAACGGTAAATTTACCATTACAATACTGTTGCCAGTCAGTTAGTTACTATTTTGTGTGAAATCGATATACCAGTGTAATCAGTATGGTAATGATAAATTTACCATATTCTATGGTAAACCATCGATAACACTTTTTCAAAACCAGTGGTAACAATCAATTTAGCAGTCAATTCATAACACATAGATATTTATGTAATATTCTATATTACAGGCATTTAGTACCAAGCAAATGATTAAATTTAGTTCAGTAATTTAGATCGAATAATGCAGGCTACACTTGTTTTATTTCTTATCGTGTTTTATTAAGTAACATTATAAATTGTATAATGAAGCATCATTATAGTGTAAAAACAAGTAAAATTACTGACTTTTTTTGGAAAAATGATAATTTACCATTACTAGGGTAACAATTATCAATTTATCAGTATATCAGTCTTTAGTATATTAGCAAATCGGTAACGGTAAGCAATTTTAGTTTATCTGTAAAAACGATACGGTAATGGTACTTGCATAATGGTAACGATAACCATTACCATAACAGCCCTAGAACAAACAAATATGTACTCCAACACCCTGCCTTTAATGTAATTTAATTCCATCCTGAATTTGTGTTGATTTAGTGGATGGTTGCGCGATTTGGTGGAGTGAATATTGAAATGGTGAATTTTTTATTGAAATGTTTTTTAGTAGGTAAGGGTAGTTTAAAAAATATTTACAATTTGATGGAAGAAAAAACTATTGTAACATAAAATAAGAATAGCTATTAGAGAAAGAGAGAGGGGTCGCTTTATTTTTTCAGGTTTGTAAATACAATACAATGGAGCTCTATTTATGGGCATGCCATGAAAAATGAAAATTACAATAATGTCCATGCAACATTTAGCATATTCACCCTTATAATTTACATATATTATAATATTCCCCATTGAATATGCATCTTCAACATCTTAGATGCTCGTATGGTAACTTGAAGTTGTCCCTTTTGGAACATATATGATGATTCTCCTCCTCATTATTATCATGCTTACATTTATCTATTCAGTCGATATATATATATATATATATATATATGTATGTATGTATGTATATTGTCTACTACCTCATTAAAAACCTTAGTTAAGAAAATCCAATGGTAAAAACCTTGAACAAGGAAAAGAGTGCAACTTGTAAAAACATAGATATCACTTTTAAAATGATATTCCTTTTAAAGAATTTAATACTTTGGGATCAATATAATGCCTCATTAAAATCTTCTAAGAAAAATCCAGTGAGAAAATATTAGTGAAGGAAAAAGAGTACAATGACATATTTTAATATTTATTTTATCAAAATAAGCATGATACTTCTGGATCAGGATAATGTCTTATTAAAACCTTACTAAGAAAAACCTAGTGGGTAAAACCTTAGTGAAGAAAAAAGTGTATAATGACCTATTTTAATAGCTTATTGCATCAAAACGGAGTTTGGCACTTCTGGATCAATGTTGATTGAATTTTAAATCACTAAATGATCTCTATGAATATCTATAAGATGAGCTCATATCTATTTAGTCAAACAATCTTCAGGTTGTTAGTTAAATTTCTACATATATGGATATATACATACGTCCATGTATTACATGTGCACATTATAGTTTTACGCGTTCTTTTCAATTTGAGTTAGTAATTTAAGAACAAACTATTACAAGGATCCAAACTGTTTATCAATCGATGTCAATGTGAATCCATAAACATTGCATGAAAATGTTCAAAACATCTGGTTTAAAAATACTAAGTTATCTTATCATATACCTTCCAGTTATTTGACATATTGTAACTTCTAGTTATTGGATATGTTGTAACTTCTAGTTACTTTTGATTTATTAATAATAAAGATCTTCAAGGTCCGAGTCTTATATTCTGTCAAACCATTGTAGCTTAATATTAAAGTCAAAATTTTCTATGTAAAAGATATCAAACTTCAAGTTCGATATAAAATTTGCAGTATTTCATATAATTTCAAATTCCACATTTTAATTAATCAAAATCCTTTGTTAATACCTTAAGGATTTTAAACTATACACTTCCTTTTTATTTCCATGTTGAACTTCTAGTTCAAATAAATTATATACACAATTTTAAGTTGTTAGGGTGTATTCTTCAATTATATTTCAAATATCTCGTTTTAAGCATTATTTGTAATTATGTCATATAAGAATACATAGTTTAGATTACATATAAGCATCTCTTCTAAGAGTTCAATAAAAGAGACAAATTTACCATAAAAGTAAGAGTATCTTTTAGACACTTAAAATGCTATAGAAATATTTTATTACATTAGTTAAATATATAGATCTCCTAAAGACCGTTTTTATAGCTTTTGTGAAAATTAGATATGACATATACATTATCTCTTCATGAGAATATATATAAAAAAATCTTCAGGAATAGTTATGCATATGATATTCAATTCATTATATATTTTTGAGAAGTAATAGATCACATATCACTATTTACTCTTAAATTTGTCTAATGGAGCTACAGATACATGACAATGGTAGATTGAGTTTTTTTTATTTTTCTCCCACTTCTACTGGTTCTAGTTTGATTTACAATTTTTTCGGGTTATTTATTGCCTCATCACTTCTTGAAGTGCTATATCATATTTGAAAATATTTCACAGGCAATGCTTTATAGTGCTATACAAAGATATAATATCTCTTTTAGAGATATTTTATAAGTACCTTTATTGGTATGTGATAGTAAAATTATTATGTCAAAGGTCAATCTATGGAGTATTGTAGTAATACGCATTTTCTCTTTCAGAGATATTTTATAAATCTCTTCTATAGATATTTTACCATTAATTTTTTTAGAGTGTTACATTTCTCTTCTAGAGATACTTTATATGTACTACTTTGGAATGTCATATCAATACATAATATCCTTTTCTACATGAATTACATAATTGCCACTTTTACACTAGCATAAAATATCCCTGACGGAGATTTTTGTTGTAACTACTTTTGAAATGTTACATCAAATTTTAAATACACTAACAAAATTAGATGCGTTAAATAAAAGTTAAACGTGAGAGATAAAACCACTACTTCTGAAGTTTTGTATGATATCCCTTCAAGGGTTATAATGTTACTTCCAAAATAAATATAAAATATTGTAGCATCATCAAAGAACTTTCCAAAAAATATTTTGGATCACAAATATATGAGGTATATTAAAGGTTATGGAAATTTTATCAAGTGATACAAATTCTAAAACAAATTATTAAAAACAAGTCTGAAAGTCTACGGGGTGGATCGTACAGTGTATATGAAAATATATATGACAACATATATGATGCAACTAAAATAATATTAATCTAAGTAAATATAGAATAAGCACACTAGAATTTTATACTGGTTCAAACCTCCCATCCTACGAAACTTCCCTTCGGAATTCAACTATCAAAAACCCTCGCTTCGTCCGAAGGAATAGGCTTAGTTACAATGAGTTATTCTTGTCAAATGTGTGTTCTAATATAACATGAATGTTGACTAATTAGCACAATTGCTTCCAATATATTTCTAAAGAATATTGTCTATGAAAAACTGAGTATATGGAAGAGTGAATACAAGTAAAAATTGCTAGAGTGGAGAGATCAAGAATATAGTATAGAATTAAAAAGCGTAAGTAAGTGAAGCAAGTTTATTCTCTTGATTCTTGATGCTATATATAGTTGTAGTGAACAGTCACATCCGTTAGTGAACCCTCTAATGTTGCTTCTGTTGATGGTGATAATTTGTGGCGAAGAGAAGCGGAGATGTCCATTCACATATGGCAGTTGTAATTCATTTCTAAAGTTCGAGTTTGAATTCAGACGTCTGGTATTTGTTCAGACGTCTGGTACTATATTTTTTCTGAATATAGCAGACAATCAGACGTCTGAGTGCTATTACCAGACGTCTGGTTTAGCCTGTTTGTTGTTCCAGAGAACTTTTCTAGATGTGTGGCTTGTGCACCTAGACGTCTGATATGGCGCATGTCAGTTTTTGTGCATCTTTTCTTTTACTTCTTTGTTCCCATCGACTTATAGTCTCTTGTAGCATCATTTGAGCCTCGTTCTTGTCCTTCTAGTGATGTTTTTCTAGCAAGTACCTGTATATATAAATATATATGTATATTTGATTTCAATTGTATAGTTCTTGTCATCGAAACCGTAGATTAGATTTCCTAACATTCTCCCTCTTTTTGATGATGACAACTATACAATATACTTAGATATAATTTTATACATCTCCCCCTGAATATGTGCTTACCATTAATTCTCCCCCTTTGGCATTATCAGAAAGCATTTTTATAGCTAATAAACATAGTGATTACATGCATAAAGATGGAAAACATATATTTAAGTATTTTTGGGGGAAGCTTTGACTTGATCATCTCCTTCATCTATATTCTTGGAATAACTAGCTTGTATTGTAGGAGATTTTAGAGTATGTTCTAGAGGTTATTTTCCTCTTCAAAAAGATTAGAATGTTTTGAAGGAGGAGAAGAAGGCGTTGGAGTTGACCAATCTTTCGAAGGTGGTGTAGGACCACGGACTCGTTGGAGAACCTCTTTTAGAACAGACAGTGTTGTTGAAAGCGATGTCTCAACTGTGGCTAGGTGAGAAGCAAATGTTGTTTCGAAGTTATCGATATGCTTAGCCAATAATTTTTGATTTCTTGACAAGATAAGTAGATTTTGGAGAGTTAAGTCTCGAATGCTTTCATTTTGATTAGTTTCAGTGCGAGTCTCTAAAATGTCGTCTTGCCCTAGATAGTCAAAAGGTGCAGTAGGAGGAGGAATGTGTTTTTCTTCTTGTTGTTCTTCTTGTGATGGTTGTGGTGGTTGATGTTGGGGTTGAGGCTTAGCTTGTCCAGCTTGTTGATGACATTGCATCCATTTTTCAAAAAGAAATAAAATCCGAAGGATTTTCTGGTAAGTGCATAAGAGAGAAGAATTTTGTGGAGGCGTATTTGGGAGTAATCTCCTCAAAGGTCGATAAATATGATGGAATGTTGTGGGCTTGCAGAAGCCGCATGATATAGGTAGGGTAAATAATTGGTGGATAGCATCGAGTCCAATAATGTTTAAGCTCGTCAAATATAAAGTTCATCCAATTTACCATTGCACCATTAAATATAACATATAGAGCTTTGTGATCCAACTCTGTTATTTGCTCGTGGCTGTCAAGTCGAGGAATGATTGTGTTGATAATAATCCTAGTGAGTAGCCTTGCCTTAGGTCGTAAGTATTTCGAAGCAAATCGTGGCATTTCATCTTTCCAAATTTGATGGGTAATATTATTTGTTGGTTTAAAGCGCATGTCTGGGATGTTATTCAAATCTTCTCCGGAGTCGAAACAACATATAGTACGACCTATAATTCCTAGAGTAAGTCGAATAGTGCTTCCGTAAACACTATACCAAAGCCAATTATCGTCATTATCGATATTCTATACGGCAATGCTATCTAGATTAACATAGAAAAGGAATATTGCAAGCTGGTCGATTTGGACATTATTCGAATTCTAGGAAATCAAATGTTGTAACCCCGCATTTTCACATATCTCATCCAAATCATGCATAGGGAATTTAAGAAAATTATAGAAAGGACCTGCGTGTAGCTTTTTCTTTAGGATATCTTCATATCGTTTGATAGAATGAGGTACTCGATTCATCCACTTCTCAATTTGATCGTCGGAGCATATTTGTGGGTTGGAGGATGTAGCTTGCTCTTGCTTTCTCTTAGAAATTCTAGGGTTTTTAGTTTTGGGCGCCATGAAATCGAGCAAAATTAAGGAGATAGTGATTTGGAGAATTAGGGTTTCGGTTTTGAAAGAGAAATTGAAATGAAAATGTGAATTGAAAATTTGGAAAAACAGTTATTTTAAGTGCATGAATACGAGTCAATTGAATTTCAGATGTCTGGAAAGGGAATCAGACGTCTGTTTTAACCCTAGTCTGAAGATAATAAACATTTTCAGACGTTTGAATGTTATTGGCAGATGTCTGGAATAGGCAGAATTGTAAATTTTGAAGATAGAGATTTTGTCCGACGTTTGGATATAATATCAGATGTCTGAAATTATTATTTTTATATTAGGAAGACAGAAACAATTTTCAGATGTCTGGATGTTTATATAAGACGTCTGATATAGGCACTTGATTAAAAAATGGTGAGATACAATGGTGTCAGATGTCCGATGGTATCGTTAAGACGTCTGAAATCTCTAGTATGTCTAAAAATAGTCTAATTTTGGAAGGTTTTGCTTGATTTTCGAGGGATCGATTTTATTGAAACATAATATTATTTATTTTTAAAAATAAATACAAATATAAGTAGATGAAAATACAATAAAACTAGACAAGTTTATTTATATGAGGATGGAGCATTGCAATCTTCAGATTTGCTATCCTTGCATGGCTTGAGTGGAGACCAAATATTTCCACGTTCGTTGGTTCTTGGAAAACCAGAGAATCGCCTAGGTGGAGGATCCCAAGGTGTACGATAAGAGGTAGAATGATCCAGAGGATCGCAAGGAATCGGAAGTGGTTCATGTACATCCTTTTTTCATGAATTGCAAAATTTGATCGCTACTTGCTCTAGAAAATTCAATCGTCTTGTAGTGATTTTTTGTTCGAAGTATAATTCTCGTTGTAAATCCATTTGTTGCTTTTGGTAACGATGTACGATTTTTCTTTGGCATTAGGAGAGACAAATAGAGATCGCTTGGACCGTTTTTTGTCGGGAGTGAATCCCGTGTGATAGGAGGACCATCTGTAGGCCAGTTCTTGACTTGGTGTCGGAGTAGGAAGTCGATGAGAGGTATCCGTTAAACAATCCGAGATTGGTGTTAAAAAAGAGAGGTGAGAGGTATAACATCTATCTTTTTCGAAATTAATTTGAAAACCTTTATCGCATAATTGACTAATGCTAAGTAGGCTGTGCTTTAAATTTTGTATTAACAAAGCATTTGTAATAATATGAGAGTTAGAAATATCAAAGTTGATGACTTCTCCGATGCCAATGACGTATCCTTTTGAGTTATTTTCAAAAGTTACCGTTCCACCATCGATGTATGTTATGTTTGATAACATTTTTGAATTTCCGGTCATATGCTTGGAGTATCCACTATCAAGTATCAATTTCTCCTTATTGTTTATTTTAGGCACCTGCAAGATAAAGTTGATTTAATTGGTACCCATATACTTTGTTAGGGTCCTAGATGTTAGCAGGAGCAGGTAGCCACACCCAAGAAGGTTTGGTACATTTATGAACATAATTTTTATTATAGACTACATTATCTAAAAAATTATTATTATGTTTTTAGCTAATCAAATTATTGTTTGTCTTAGGAATCCAAATTTTTATGTTTTTGGTATTTGTATTAGACTTAGGCGACCTTTTAGTCTTTTGATAAATGAAACTATATTTCTTAATATTATTCCCTTTTTGTTTAAGAATATTTTTAAATCCTATTCCATTTCTATTACCTGAAGGTTTTGAAGTTTTGATAAGATTTTCCAAATCTTGTTTTCATTTATTAATTTTTGAAACATTATTTGTAATTTTATCTAATTTTTCTTTTAGTTCAAAATCTTTAATTTTCAATGTTCCTATATTACTTTTTAAGTTGATATTTTCTTTTAACAAGTTATTTTTTTCTAGTTTAACTTTTCCAAAATCAATAGATATAGTCTCGTATTCAACTAAACTACTTTTATTTTTTTCTTAAGATAATTCTAGTTCCTTCTTTAAACTAATTTTTTCATCTTTTAACATTCCTATTTCAAGTTCTAATCGATTTATTTTGGCTATATGTTCTTTATTTAATTTTTTAATTTGTCTAAATTTATCATCAAATTCCATGCTAAGCTCTAATAATTCATCATAGCTAAGTTCGGGACATACCTCATCAGTTTGTGCCATAAAACATACATTAGCGTGTTCTCCGTCACTATTGCTGTCACTATCTGACGATGATGAAGAGTCTAAGTCATCCCATGTTACTTTGAAAGCTTTCTTCTTTTTTATTTTTCAAATTTGTTCTTCTTTTTATCATTGTTGAGCTTGGGACAATTTTTCTTCATACGTCCAAATTGATCACATTCATAGCATTTAATTGATGTTTGATTTGTTGAGCTTGATTTTCCTCCTTTCTGAAATCTGGGTCATTTTCCTAAACTTCTTGAATTTGTTGTCGTTTTTGGCAATAAATACGATTTCTTTTTCGTCTGAGTCGGAGTCTATATTTTTTGCTGGAAATGCTATGTTTTTCTTCTCCGATTTTTTTTTTCTTGCTTGCAGATTAGCTTCATAGGACATTAAATTTCTTATCAATTCTTCAAATAAGAGTGTTGAGAGGTCATTAGCTTCTTCGATAGCTAATACTTTTCTTTCCCACTTCGGAGTTAAAGAATTGAGTATACTAGATGCTAAATCAAAATGTGTGAATTTAACTACTAGTGCCATTAAATCGTGTTGAATAGTTTGGAATCTAGAATACATGTCCACTATAGATTCTTTTTGTTTCAATTTAAATGATGAAAATTGATTTTGTAAAATTGAAATTTTAGTTTGCTTAATTTTGTTCGTTCCTTCGTGTGTAACTTGTAAAGTACGCCAAATATCATATGCAGTGTTACATAACATGACACGTGAAAATTCATTCTTATCTAATGAACAAAATAAGACATTCATAGCCTTGACATTATTAAAAGCTGCGGTTTTTTGTGCATCATTCCATGTGTCCATAGCAATGTCATGTGCTTCATATTTATTTTGAGTGGTTGACTAAATTTCTAATCTGTTAGCTTCCATAAAAATTCTCATACATGTTGACCAATATGCATAATTAGAACCACTAAAAAGTGGGGGTCATGCTGTGGATTGGCCTTCTTAAAAAATACTTGCCATATTAAAATGATTCAAAAACGTGTTACTGTACTTTGATCAAACCTTGCTCTGATACTAATTGAAAGTCTACGGGGTGGATCGTGTAGTGTATACGCAAGAATATGTGACAAAATATATGATGTAACTAAAATAATATTAATCTAAGTAAATATAGAATAAGCACACAATAATTTTATACTGGTTCAGACTTCCTGTCCTACGTCTAGTCCCAAAGCTCCCCTCCGGAATTCGACAATAAAAAACCCTCGCTTCGCCCGGAGGAATAGGCTCGGTTACAATGAGTTATTCTTGTCAAATGTTTATTCTAATATAAAATGGATGTTAACTAATTAGTACAATTGCTTCCAATATATTTCTAAGGAATATTGTCTATGAAAAACTGAGTATAAAGATCGCTAGAGTGCAGAGATCAAGAATATAGTACAGAATTAAAAAGCGTAAGTAAGTGAAGTGAGTTTATTCTCTTGATTCTTGATGTTATATATAGTTGTAGATATGTATCTTGAGTAGTCACATCCATTAGTGAATACTCTAAGGTTACTTTTGTTGATGATGAAGAGTAGTGGTGAAGAGAAGCGGAGATGTCCATTCACATATGGCAGTTGTAATTCATTTCTGAAGTTCGAGTTTGAATTCATACGTCTGATATTTGTTTCAGACGTCTAGTACTATGTATTTTTTGAATATAGTAGAGAATCAGACGTCTGGGTGATATTACCAGACATCTGGTTTAACATGTTTGTTGTTCCAGAGAACTTTTTCAGACGTCTGGCTTGTGCACCCAAACGTCTGATATGGTGCATGTCAGTTTTTGTGCATCTTTTCTTTTACTTCTTTGTTCCTATCGACTTGTAGCGTCCTTTGAGCCTCGTTCTTGTCTTTCTAGTGATGTTGTTCTAGCAAGTACCTGTATATATATATATATATATATATATATATATATATTTGATTTTCATTGTATAGTTGTTGTCATCGAAACCGTAGATTGGATTTCCTAACAAAGTCCACTCCTTTAAAACATCAATTTCACTAAGAAAACCTCAAATTTTCGCACAACTCTTAAAACTAAAGTTGTTCCATATTATCATAGCTTTCCAACGGGTTGGATTGTAGAAAACGGACAAGGGAGTCAAAATTTATGGCCAAAATGTTCTTGTGCTACAATGCCTTAATCCTAAGACACAAGCCTGAGTTAAATTTAAACACGTTTTATGCTTAGCAAACTTCAGATTTCTTAAACATGATAAACATAAAAGTTATTCATTATAAAAGTAGCTTTCAAATGAAAAACCTCACTTAAATCAGATGATAAAGCCAAAAGTTATGATTAAAATACCTTAGTGCTTCATCTTAAAACAAAACTAAGGCTATAGTTGTTACTTCATATTCAATCACATTTTAGCATTAGAAAAATTCTGATTTTTGAAAAGTGATTAAGATAAAACACTTCAATTCTCAAAAACATGTCATCTTAAAAAATCTCACTTAAATTCAATCAAAAGTTATGACAATTCTATCACAGCACTTTCAAATTTCATAATTCATAACACTTCAAACATCTAACTAATCAATCCAAAGCATAGGAGAATTGCAACCGCTAAATAAATAGTACCATTTGACCAAGAAAAGAATGGCCTGTTAAGCATCATCATACAATAACATATATAGAAATATGAACAATAAATCCCATATATACACTCCACACACACACTTCCTTCTAATAATTCAATTTTTTTTTTAAATTTGGAACTTCTGGTTCTTTATCATGGGGAAACTTTGAAATATAATAATTCATGGAAACTCAAGCTTTTAGCTTTATAGAAACTACAAGTTCTTAAATTTTATTCAAAATGATATAAATTAAGCTTACCGTATATGCTTTCATTAATGTTTCCATTCACTTCAGGTGTGCTAAATCAAGATCAATATTGGATTGATACGATCTTCTCTACATACGTATTATTCTTATATATGTTTCTCTAAAGACCAATAAAATATTTCTTTTGGAAATATAAATCATATATCAAAACCATTTCCAAAATCTTCATTTAAACCAAAATCCAAAACAAAAGATTTTCAAAACGAGAAGTTCATTTACCAAACATGTTTAGATTACTTAGATCTGTATCACAAACCAAAAAGCAATCAAACTCAATAAATTTATTTGAATCAACTACTACAAAAATTGCAAAATTTAAAACCTGCTTTCCAAAATAATGAACCCAAAAGCATACAAAAATAAGCTAGTTTCAAATCAATTCAAACCCAGATCAAAAAATCGTTACGTTCAACATTTTATTTTTAAAACATGTGCATATCTCAAAGATAAATCATTTGACCATGATACTAATATCTATAATACAATGAGATTTGAAAAACAAGAATTTTAAAACAAAAAAATCTACCGTAAAATGAGATCTGAAATATAAGAACTTAAAAAAAAGATGTACAATGAAACGAGACTTGTATAATTAGATCTATGATAGAATAAGATCCAGAAAAAAATAAGATCCATGGAATAAGATCTGGAAATTTCTTACCATTTTCATATATATGTAATCAAAGGTTCATAAAATTTGATTTGAAAAAACTCAAAACTAGATCAAAAAATGATTGAAAATTACATCTAAAAACATATCCAAGGGTTAATAAAAAAAATTAGATTAGGAGAAAAAGGGTGGATCCATTAAAACTCAAATCCAAGTCTGGAGAAACTAGGAAATAGGTCTTGAAATACGGATTAAAAATACTCAAATCAAAAGTAATTACAGCACAAATCTAGAAATGTAGATGCAGAAGATTTCAAATTTAGATGCGAAAAATTAAAAATAATGCTAGAAGGATCTCACACTGTTGTAACATATAAATTAAGGGTAGAAACCATTAAAGATGATAGATGTAACACTTTATCTATTTCAAATTTGTACCTACCATAAAATGAAACCCTATTTATAGACACGTTATGAAAAATGAAAATTACAATAATGGCCATATAATAGCTAACATGATAACCCTTATAATTTACATGTAATATAAGCAATAGGAAATTATTGTCAAGAACAAATTTTCACAGGTTTTTAGCCTCAAGCACATACGTTCAATATTTTATCCTGAAGGACAACTTTTTGCAGGCATCAGTTTTTAGTTATTGATAGCAGTTTTTAGATATCAGTTTGTAGTTATCGGTAGCAATTTTTTGGTATCAGTTTTAGCTCGGTAGCAGTTTTGTTGTCCTTACGAATAATTTTGAAAAATGCTTGTTCTTATGAATAATTTTTAGAAGAATGTTTGTCCTTATGGTAAAAATATCGAGATCGTGTCGTTAAACCAAAAAATATACAAATCTTTGTCCTTTTAAGTTAATTCCCCAAAGATTAGGCTAAAACTTAACCTGCGATATATGACCTTTCGAACAAATCAACCCTAAATCTGTAGGACAAATTTAAACCGGTTGAGCATCAACGCTACCTCAGAACTCAAGGTTTATTTGTGCTAAGGCTACAATTAATCCCAACCATTTATCTATTTTTATCATCCTCCAATTTCTCCTTTAACAGCTCGTTCCTTTTCAGTCGTGTTTCCAACGCAAACACCATTAATTGAATCCAACTCCAATGAGAACTGCAACATACTCCACTTTCTTTCTCCTCTCCATCATCTGCACTCTCATCCGCTCCTCTCTCGCCATTTGCGTTCCTCATGGCTCCACTCACACCAAAATCTCCCATCCTCCTCCTCCTTCCATTCGAATCCCAAGCTCTCCACCCACCCTACCTACGGGCGGTTCCTACTCAGCTCTGTGCAACAAAGCAGACTACCCGGACGCCTGCATGGCCACCATCAAGTCCGTCTCCCCTATCACCACCCTCACCGCAACAATCGACCCCAAGTCCCTTCTCAAAACTTTGATCAAAGGTGCCACCATCGCGACCCAACAAGCCCTGACTGCGGGCCAGTCCCTCTCCAAGCAGCCCGGCCACGACAGCGTGACTAAGTCAGTGATCGAGTCATGTGTTAGCGGGTTTGAGGACGCGCTTCACGATCTTCAAGCGTCAGAGACCGCTTTGGATGGGAACGACAAGGCGACCTGTATGATTAACCTGAGCGCGGTTATGGATGACTATGAGAGTTGTAGCGATGCTTTTACTGACAACGCTCAGCCTGTGCATCCCATGCAGACGTACGAGGATTTGCTTGATAAGCATGCCAGTAATTGCTTGGCTATTGGGTCTTTGATTCATTGACTTTGGATCTATCAACGTTTTTTTATTTTTATCTTTTTGTCTGTAATGTTTGTGTCCTCCTATGCGCAATTAAAGCCAAACAGAAAGTTTGCTTTAGTTTATGTTCTAACCGTTCTTAATATCTATAAGTCAAAACAGACTACTTTAATATAATGCATGTATACATGTCAGCCAAAACTAAGTATAAACACTCATGGAAAGAGCTAAATTTTGTTACATATTCTTGCCTTGCATGCTAGTGTTGTGATTGGTGGATGGTTGATGGTGAGAGTAATTCAGCCACAAAATTAAACTCCGAACCCAGAATAAAGGTGTCAATCAGTGTTCTGAATACACAGCCGTGGTGGCTCATGGTCACCGGCTTTGGTGGTCCGACCGGCTGGACCGTCGGTACTCGGCAGGTGAAATCGAAGGTGGAATTAGAGGAGTTTGCAGATTAGCTGGTCCAATAGCAAGTGACTTGGTACAAAAACTCAAATTGAAGGTGAAATTAGATATTACAAACGGAATTGAAAATGAAATTAGAGTTATTTTCAAATAAGCAGAGAACAGAATGAGAAAGAAGATGAAGCTGCCATCTTACATCGCGATTCTGGGTATTTTTCGATGAGTTTGAAGGTTCAACCACGGTTTGAGGCGGATAGCGGCTCTTGACGTCTCCGGACCGAACTGGTCGTCGATCGACGATTTTTAAGATCGAACCGAAGGTCCGGTCCGGTCTTCAAAACTATGGTGTCAATAAATTCTTGTTCCACGTAATATTTAATGTAAAAATTTGAATACTTCATGCAAGTATTCATATTAATTAAAATGAAACTAAAATGCTCATGGCTAGATCTTTTTATTAATTTATCGCTTACCAACCGTTAACAGTCGCTAACAAGTAAAACAATACCAATGTATTGGAGATGATATAATGTACAATTTATGAAACCACGTGTAAATTTGCGGAACGATGATGATAATCATCCACTAGTAGTGCTTGCCAAATTGTATTATGTGTGTGTGGCTTCTTTAATAATATTCAAATTTTGCAAAGTGAAAAATACATTAAAAATTATCGTGTTATTAGATTGAATAAGAATCTTAAGTGTGTATATGAATTTTTTTTATGTGCTATGGGTGAATTATAACATGGTTCCTTAAGTCAAAGAACAATGGACTGTCGGGATTATCGACAAAGAAATCCTTAAAAAAATGTATAATGTTAAAGCTCGAAGATGCAAAGAGGTACAAGATGAAGGGACGAAAGAGATACGGACTAGTTCAGCAACATAAAGGAGGGTCGATAATAAGAACGAGCATCATGACATTAGGCGAGATTAGCTAGAGCAAGACGAATGAGGTATTGGCTCACGTATCGACCGGGTAACTAGCCGAGGTAAACTGACCGACCTTTATAATTGGACGGATCTAGTAATTGAGTAGCCAATCTAGCTCCACTTACCAATCCTGCACGTATATTAGATGAATTCCTCCATCAACCGCATATTATAATTATTTAAATCATGCGTGAGACCCATCAAAACATGAAAAATAATTATTTAAATCATGCGTGGGACCCATCAAAACATGGAAGACGACAATAGACAAATCAATGGTTGGAATATAGTGAGCACACAAGATAGTTAAAATGGAGACAAGAATAATGCCCTACACATATAGACCCAATCTTACCAACCTCACCTTGTTTATGTTTTAAATGTTCTACTTTTAACTAGATTTCGCTTCGCTTATTTGGATATGTACTTTACTCTCAAATTTTCAGAAGATGTCATTGTTGGATCAATAAGGTCGAGGTGATTTTGAAATTTTGTCCCTTAAATAAAAAAATATATACATTGATATTAATTCAAATATTATTGTTTATTATATATATGCAGAGTCAAGATCTTGCTACTGGTGTAATTTTAATATTAATACAAATGAAAAAAATATAAATATTAATCTACACGCATATATTAAATAATAATACTCGGTGGAGTCAAGCTTTTGCTTCTCTATTTGCATTCTTTCCCAATCCACTCATCGGTTGTTAACTTGCGTCTAGCAAAGTGTAATGCAATTGATCGAAAGAAGTTATTGAAGGATATTCATAATCTCTCCTTGCTCGGTTTCTCTTTTTGGGTCATTGCCAATGAAAATGAGAAAGCAAGAGGCCTTCCCTATAATTGCCAAGCGATCGACGACTTTAATGTGATACCATCCTATCGCTTTCCTTCACGAAATCCCCTTTTGTGGCTCCCTGCTTCACATGGTGCATAATAAGGATAGTGAAGCCCATGTTTCAGCTAGAGTCGGTCATGTATTCAGTAATGTTGGTTGATTTAATAGCCCTTCAACTCTATGATGGATTATCTACACTGCACAAACTTTGACCATGCTCATATGATCTTCATCTGACCTCAATTTCTGACTCTATCTGTAACGATCCGTATTTTTAGCTATTTTAAATTATTAAATTTAATATAATTATTAAATATAAATGGTTAGAAATAAAATTTAATGTTTTATTTGTGTAATTTATTTAATATGAACTTGAATAAAATTTGAAATAACCAATTACGAAGATTTAAACAATAACAAGTATTGAAATTAAATTCTATGTATTGAATGTGTTAACAAATGTTGTATTATTTAGATGAAAATAAATAGTTGTTGATAAATTCATTTGAAATTTTATGATTTATTACTGTAATCTATTTGATAATTTAATCGTTTAAATTTAATATTGCAAATCATTTAAATAATTGAATCTGAGATTTAATATGAATAAAATAATTTTTAAAGTTGATTTAAATTTTATTTAAATATGAATGAAGATTGATTACTTTTAAAATTGAAGTTAAAGGTGATTAAATTAATTTTGGAAATTTCTCGTTTTAATTAACGGGTAAAAATAGCCGTTTCGGCCACTGTCTCGTATTTCGACGAAACCAGTTTTATCGAATACGTAATAGTGAATTATTATAGGATTTCAAGTTTGGTTGCGATCGGACTTATCGGTCGTGCGAGCTTTAAACGCGTAGAACACATAGAACGCTAGGTGGCACGCTTCGTTTGGAGTTCGGAATTTCGCGGATCATTAGCGTCAGATATTTATATAATAGGCCATGTTTATTTCTATTCGTCGAAACCCTAATTAAAGAAATGCACATCCCCTCCCTTTTTACGTTAATGGGCGAAAATGCCCTACCTTCCCTTCTCGTTTTCTAATAATCCATTCATTGAAATTGAACAACTCCAAAAGGAAAATTGTATATCTCGACGAGCTCTCCACATCCAACAGTTGGATTGAGGAGAAGAGGGCCGAGTTCATCGGAATTGAAGCTTGAAGAGCCGACGGTTTTTTCTTGTTTTTCGCACGAACGATGGCGGCGGGGTTGGCGACGCTTGGGTCGAAGGTCGCTCGGAGGGTGGCGGTTCTGGTGGGGTGCGTGGATCTGGGTCCGATGGCCTAGAAAGGAGCGAGGTCAAGGTTCATGTCGTGAGCATGGGTTCATGCGCCTGCGTACGAGAGAAGGAGGTAAGCGGGAACGTGAAGGAGAGGTTTGTTAATTAATTATATTAATTAGTTTAATTAGTCGTTAATTTTATTTTAATCATCGTTATGTTTAAAATTTCATATCTTTTCCATACGAGGCCCGTTTCGAACGAAATAAGTCGCATTGCGATCGTATCGACGAAGGCTATGGCATGGAACTGAATTGGAATTTATTTGAAGCTAGAAAATTTTCACTTTCAAATAAAGGTGAGTGTTTTAAACGTTCACGAAGTACTAAATATTTTTATGTTAGTTAAATTGATAATCATGAAGTAATTTAATTTTATTAATTTAACTGGCATTTAAATTAACATCTGAATTGAACTAATATGAATTTAAATTAACCGTTCAATTTTTATTGAAATTAAATTTCCAGTTAGATACCCAATGTTGATAATTAGTTAACTGTCATGATTTATTGACTGTTTTGGATGTTGATTGCGATGGATGCTATTGGTTGACATTTTGGATGATTTGGATGTTTGTTTATTTTGATTTATCATGTTATCACCCTATATACTATTTGATAGTATATAAACTGTTATTTGAATTATTTCGAACAAATTAAGAAATAGGTTGAAATGATATATTCCCATGGCACCTTGATTTGGATTGAAATGATATATATCCATCCTTGAAATTAAATTTGAAATAACCAATCACTTGGCTGTAGGATAGAAAATTATACGGGCACTGGATTAGTTAAATTAAATGATTTTAAAATTCTTGGTTTTGGAATTATTTAAATGATTTTGGTTTAAAGAAATAAAAGTCGAATTTATAAAGATTGAATTAATTTTGAATTCGAGTCTTGAAATGTTGAAATTGAAATTGGTTAAAATGAACTGTTTTAAGAATTTAGTTTGAAATGTGAAGCAAAAAAATCGACATATGACTTGAATTAAGAAAAATGAAATTGTTTTAAAGGTTTGAACTTTTACTCGAACTTCGAATTTATTTATGTAAAAGTGATATAAATGAATATTTCAAAATTTGGCTCGAAATTGAACTACGTTAAAGCTTTGAACATTAAATTGAACGTCGAGGTAAAATATGATTTAAATGATTTAAATCGATATTCTGAAAGTGAACTCGAAATTGATTTATAGTTTAAAATTAGAGTTGAATTAAAATTTAAATTATTGAATCGAATTTGAAGTTAAAATAGGAATTTAAATTGAATGTGAAATTGGTTTAAATTGGAATTGGAATCGAAGTTAATTCGAATTGAAATCGAAATTGAGTCGATTTTGAATGAAATTGAAATCGAGGATGATTTGAATTGAAAGATTTGGAGTTGGACCAGTTTGACTTTAAAACTATTTTCAAATAAATTATTTTAATATAAACCTCTTAAAAACTATCTTTTTAAATATTCAAATTATTTTGATTTTCTAAACTATTTTCTATATAAACCATTTTTAGCATATAAACCATTTTATTAAACCATTTTAAATTAAACTATTTTAACTTTTTAAATTATTTAAAAAAAATAAACTATTTTCTAAAAATTCAAACTGATCAAAGTAGGAACTGGTTATATTTAAACCGTGGATTTAAATGCGAATTTGGTTAAAATGAAGTTATAACCTAAATTGAAATTCGAAACAATTTTGAAAGTGAAATCATGATATTGAAGTGAAATGATATTTTCAAGTGAAAATGACATATCGAACTGAATATGATTTTTCAAGTGAATATGATAATTTTGAAACGATGATATTGAATAAAACATGATATTTTAATATCAAGTGTGAATCATTTTGAAATGTAAAAGAACCAACCGGTGTGTAAAACGACGTTTGGTTGTTAAAGAGACCGGAGCCTCTTATTGGCATACTCTCTGTGAATATTGAAACCACTTTAACAACTATGTATGCCTAGGAGATTCCAGAATGAAGGGGTTGGATTTGGCGTCGTTTGCTGAATTTAAAGAAAGAGAACGATGATGGATAGACCCCGGTACTTGTGCCAATTTGAAATGACTAAAACAAGACGGCTTGACAGGCTAGCTACCCCTAGCGGACATCTGTTCTTCGATTTTCTTCTTGGACTTGGTCCATACTATTACTTTTGATATTGGATTCGATTGGTGCACCTTGATCTGGGATAACCTCCTTTTGACTCAATATGGAATGGATGTACGCGGTGGGCGATCGTGGCTACGATGCGTTACCACCAGCCCTACGACCCGAACTGGTAGTATCCTACCTTGGGCATTGCCTCACGTGCCTTGTCATATTTTTATCCATATACGAGACCTCTATGATTCTGATTTAATATTGTCGTATCACGGCGCATCCCTATTCCCCAACGTGCTACTGGAGCATTATATGCAAACTGTACGACAATGCTTAAAAACGCGTTAAGGGAGATTAATGTAAAGCCTTAACGCTAAGAAGAATATTTATTTTACCGATTAGATATTACATACATAGCGTGTTCTACAATATATAGATATTTTGACGGATCCTTAAGAGATGGAAAATCCAGTAACATCTCTTGAGTTATTGCACGCATGTTATACACTGGATAGAAGATGTAAAACTCCGTAAACATCTCTGACGTCATTACGCTCATGCTATATATGATATCGGTTTGACTCACATTAGGATATTTTAGTCCTGACTTGAGCGTTTTTTCTTTTCATTATGCTCGGGTCTGTCCTAAGCTTTTCAACCCATTGAAGATTATTTTCTAGAGGACGAAGACGAAGATTGGTATATTATTACTAGTATTATTCCCATACTACTGTTCAGCTGCATTGTTTTATTTTCAGTTATATATATAACTCTAATAAATGTTGTATAAATTATAATCAAATGTATAATAAACAGCTTCATGAACTGTTTATTTGATTATTATATTTTGTCATTCAGCTGCGAGATTCTGTATTTATTCTTTTTCTTTTCTTATTTTTCTTAATTAACCCCATTGATTATCTGTGTTTCAGATTGTTTGAGTTGGACATGTGTGGATTATTTTCGATTTAAACCTTTCGAAATGTGGGTCGTCACACTATCGCTAAACCTTTTAAGTTACAAAATATGTGGACCACTCGTCACTCATTCCTCGATATGGTCAGGAAGGTGTGGGCCATTCCTACTCGACCTTCGCTTCAAAACTTAAAAATATCAAAAATGCCGCATGAATATGGAATGAAAAAACCTATTCCATTATCTTTGATCGGGGTATAAATGCTTAAAAAGAATTTGCGCTGTGCAAGGCCATTTACGATAATGAGTCTTCTCCCATTCATCGCAAAGAATGGATTTTTCCAAGGAGAACTTCAATCATGAACTCCAAATCAAAGAGCTATTATAGAAACAGAAAGCTCGTATCAAGTGGATGATTTACGGGGACTCCAACTCCAAACTGTTCCATTCCATTATAAAAAAAATATAAATAAACTAGGCCTCCACATGATCCAAAACGCTGATGGTTCTTGGTCTGACTCCGCTTCTGAGATGGAGGCCATAATAACAGGTCAGTCTTGGAACTTTCTTAGTACCCTTTTCGCACCCAACTTAGACACTACAAGGAAGACTGTCAATAGCGTCGATGAAGGGTGACGGCGGTCGGCGGCTGTCGATAACATTTCCGATGGCTAGCGACGGCTCGTCTTTTTTATATTATCAAACTAAAGAATTAATTCGTTTGATTCACATTATGCTTTTAAAAATGTTTAAAAATAGTAAATTAATTCCTAAAAATTAAACAATATATTTTAGCACGACTATTTGATGCAACGACTATGCTGATTGGTTAAATTAGTATTTCGATGATCTATCTTCGCATAAATCAAATATTGAACGTTATTGAAAATCTAACTTCCACGATCAATCTATGCGGCTTTTATTCGGTCCATTAAGCAAATTCGATAAAATTGGTTTTGTGTAACATTTTTACGAATTAAATTATTTTTTAAACTGTTAGGTAATTAATTATGAATATTTAATTGTATTTAGCATTAAAAAAATTTATTAAATAAACTAATCTTCGGACAATAAAATTTATTGGATCATATGTCGACCAGAAGTATATTTGACCTATTTTCAGAAGATGATGGAAAAATAAACAACTGCATGGTGTCGAACTTGATAACAAATTTAGGGTATATGTCTAAGTTCAACCTCTAAGTGCTCAGCATAAATTAGAACTCTATTCTATACACCAAGTCTGAACTTCATCATGATATTCTTTGGTTTTGTTATATATGAGTGAATAATATTTATTTTTTCTAAATAAATGACGTAGGAATGAGAATAAATCAAAGCTGAAGTTTCGATTTTATCTCCAATAGATATTTTTATACTTCCATTATTTTTTGATATATCCCAGCTTTATTTTTTGCGCCTTCACCATTGTAAAACTGTAACAACCCTAGATTTTTGTATATTATTTAAACTGGACTTTCTTTTATTTTTAAATTTGTTTTATTTCAAACATTTCATTTTTAAATATAAATGATGATTATTAAGTGATTTATAGTTCAAATTAGTATAATTTGAATATATTACTGTAAAGTGAATTTCTGGTCCAACTGTTCAAAATTTGACTTTTAAATTTTAAATTTAAATATTTGAATTCTTGAATTTTATCTTTTATTATGAAAATAGATTTAATATCATGAATACTGCTTTTCGTTTCGTTGAAATGGGATTTAAATTGTGAAAGTTATACCCTTTACAATATTGTATGTATATAGGGTTATTTAACAATATTCTTTGTTTTAGTTTATATAAATGATATTTTTACTTGATATATCTTATGCTAATTTTTATATTTATGTTATATTATGTATATTTTGACTTTTAAATATTTTTAAAGTGATGTTTGAATTTTTCCAAAGCTTATTGAATTTATTTTCAAATTTAAAGCCTAAGTTCCATTTTTCAACTATTTTCTTTGTTTAAATTATATTTAAATTAAAATTTATATATTTGTTTATGAATGCATTTTATTTTTATGTTATTATCTTTGTAATAAATATTTTTACAAGTCCATATAAATTTTCCAAAGTTCATTCTGTTTATTTTCCATTTTTCTAGACTAGTTTGCAATTTTGTGTTATTTTCTTATTCTTTTACCTTATATAATTAATAAATATTTATATATATTTTATATTTTGTTATGTTTTTGAATTTGTGACTGAAATAATTATTATCTTCAGTAATTTAAACTAATGTAAATAAATTAATGGTAATGTGAAAAGGTTTTGACTTTTGACTTTCCTATGGCTCTTTATCTTCCACCTTTTCACATTTAGCCTAACTTTTTATTTATTTTGGCAATAACTATACACATATTCAGCTGACCACTTCTCCCAACTTTTTTCACGTGAATAAACTTCTCAATCTCTCAAAAAAATTCGGCCAAAAACCTGAGCTCAAAGATTTGGTAATCAATCTCTTCTTTTTCTTGTTTTGTTTGATTTTCTATGTTGTTTTGCTCTTGTTCTCAACTAGATTTGATCGGCCCCACCTACTCCAGCAGCTACGCCAACCCCACCACCACCTACTCCGACCACCACTGCCTCCAGATCACCACCACCCCAGGCTGAGCACCCTATGGCAAGAGATCCACCACCAAATGTCACAAACCATCACCTTTGTGCTCAATCTAGCCTAGTTTTGTTCCAACACCTCCACCTTCCTTTTGCCACCACTTCCACCACCACCACCAGCCCGGATCTGACCACCACCCTCTTCCTCATCATCCACCACCACCTGGACCTCTGACCATACCCCTAGAGCCTCTGGCCGAACCATATATAGCATAGAAATGTTGATATTTGCCCTGTATTTGCCTTGTAGTGATTCTATGTTACACCTATACTTCTCCACACCATCAACCAGGCTAGGACGACCCTACAGGGACCCAAACCAGACCTTAACCCATGCCTTGGCGGTGCTATTTCGGTTCATAACTGAAGTATGTGAAGTTGAGAACAAGTGCAAAGCATTTGTCTTTGTTTTAGGCTTTGATTCCTAGTGTTGTTTAGTGTAATTTAGCTTTGAAAACTTATGTATTTTGAATTGTTTTGTTTATATGTATACAAGGCAATTATATTTGGATCTCCACTCTCAAATCGTATTCGAGTTGTTGTGCCTTCGTAGAGTCTATGTTGTGTGCTTGGACGGCTATCTCTAGCTTTGAACAAGTGAGTAAATCTCGCCAGACTAATATGTACTTACATAGTTGATAAACGGACATCATTTGAATCTGTAACTTATATCATCTTGTTATAACTGCTATATTATTATCACATGATGTTCACACCTGTTATTACACCTGTTATATCATATGTTACTGTTATTTCAAGCTATTTCAGTTATTTATATCAGGTATCGCCATTGCAAGTTCCCTGTAGACTAGAATCACTATGGGTTGAAATGATACATACCCGAACGGACTTTAGAATAAGGGAAAATCGTTATGGGCTGAAATGATAGGCCTGAGCGGCTTTCAAAATCATTCATTTTACTTGGGACTGCGGGTTTGAAATGATAGAACTCGGATTTTCTTTGTAAACTGCGGATTGAAATGATATACATCCGTATCACTTGACCTAGGCTAGAAAACTATATACAGACCCGTGGGTTATAAATTATTTTTTGAAATGTTTTAAAATTATTTTTAAAAGTAAAAGTATAATATTTTGAAGTAAAATGAATAAAATGATTTTTTTTATAAAAATAAAAGTGATTTTGAATAAATGAAAATGTGAATAAACGAATGTTAAAATTTTATTAAGTAAAATAAATAGAAATAAGTTATAATTTGGTAATTTAAAACTTAATGGTTAAGTAATAAAATTAATTAAAGAAATGGGATTTAATACTTGAATTTAAATAAGAAATTATGTTAAAATTTGATTTTTGGATGAAATTTAACTTTATAAAAATCATAAAAATAAGAGTATTGAAATGATGATTTTAAAATGTGAAATTTTATGATTTTATAAGTTAAAATGGTTTAAATTAAAATTAACTGTTGGTGAAATTTGTATTGAAGCCTTGAATTTGATTTAACAGCATTTTTTAAATGTACTGTAAGGGTATTACAGCATTTTGTAAATGCTGTACTTGTTTTAAATGAAGAGATTTAATTTTTGATATAAAATCTTTTGAAACGTAAGTTTGAAATGGTAATTAATTCCTAAATAAAATGAAGGGATTTAAAAGTTATTTAAATGAATAAAAATGAATGATGTTTTGAATAATATTTTGACATTTTGATATTTTGAAAAGATATTTGATTTCTGATTTATTTAATTTATTTGATAAATGAATATTTGAAGTATATATTATTTGAGTTTAATTAAATGATATTGGATTTATGAAAGGTGGGATATACAAACCTTGAAATATACTAAAGATTGAATATTGTATTTTGTGGGTTAAACCTATATTTGAATTTGATAAGATTTGAAATGATTTGTTAGTAAACTGAATTTGAATTGAAAATGATGGTTTGAATTAAATTAAATTGAAATTGAAATTTGGGTTTAATTTAATAAATTTGTAAATGTATGGAATTAAAGGATGATTGCAAATGTATGATTTCAAATTGTTCTGATTTTGAAAGTGTAATGATTTCAATGTTTTGGTTTCGAAAGAGTTATAACTTTGAAAGTATAAACTATTTTGAAAAGTGAATATATGTTTGGAACGGAAATGGTATTGTTTTTGAAATAAATATAGTTTTGAAATATAAATGAATTTGGGTTTTCGAAGTATAAACTATCTTTGAAATGATATTTTGATATTAAAATGATTTGTAGTGAAGTTTTGAAAGGATATGGTATTTCGATATATTGAAATGATTTGAAAAGGAAGTTTTGAAAGGATATGCTATTTTGATATATTGAAATGGTTTGAAAATGATTTAATCTTTATTTTGATAATGATTTGGTTTTGAAATGATATTTTATTTCGAAGTATAAAATATTATATTTTAAAATTATAACCATGGCTTATAATAACGATTAGTTGTTAAAGAGACCGAGATAAGATATCTGGCATACTCTCTGTCGATACCGAAAACCACTTTAACAACTGTGTGCGCGGTGGAGATTCCAGAATGAAGTAGGATGGTGGTGACGTTCTTGAGGTATACTACGTGGACCCAACTCCAGTGAGTTGGCATAAGATGGCTAAAACAGGAGCGGTCTCGGGCCAAGTGAGGTCATTCCTCCGATCGGACACATTCCTTCGATACTATACTCTTACCGGTGATTGATTAGATGGCCATCCTTCGATTTTGATTGGGAGTGTGTTTCGAGGTGGGCGTATGTGGCTGCTGCGTTACCACCAGCCCGTGTGCGTGATTGGTATATCTACCCTGGCATTGCCTTGTGTGCCGTGTCACCTACCATATCGAGCCTTTACTACGAGTTTGTTTTTCTCCCGTAGGCCATGGAGTATTTAGGGTAGTCTCTCGGAGATATGCTGATACTGGATGGACTACTGGGACTATTATGTGTGAAGGGTGATATGGGTAGCCCGGAATGCTATTTAAAAGTATGTTTATTTTACTGTAGACATTATTATAATAGCGAAATATTACTACATAGTATATAGTTTACCGGATCCTTAGAGGATGGTCGGTCCCAGGCATCCTTTAAGTTAGTTGTACTTTATTACAGTTCACTTGAGTTGGTTTACATTATATAAGTATATATTGTCATGACTCGAGTGTTCGTATTTTATTTACGCTCGGGTCAGCCTGAGTTATTCACAGATTTGGATTCCACTTTCTGGAGATTGGAATCGCTGGAGATCATCTGCTTATCTAGTTTTATCTATTCCAGTTCTGTTGTTCTATTCAGCTTGTACTTGGTTATCATCTTGAGACTTCTGTTGTACTTTATTTATTCTGTTGTATTTTATTTAACTCTGATATATTTTCATAGTAGCTTCATGAACTACTATCTCTTTTAATTCCGCTGCATTTCTTACTTTGTGTCTGTGTTTTGTGATTTTTATTTGCTGTATGTCCTGAGATTTGCCAAATTTTATTTACAACGCGGTATTTTAAGGAATTCAAGTCCGGCATGTGCGGATGCGAATAGTTGAAAATATCGGGTTGTTACATTTGGTATCAGAGCTTTGGCTTTGAGGCAAAACTTAGAATGTATGGTAAATTTAGTTACAGAATCATTTTCATCCAAACTTGAATCTCTTCCTCTTTGGTTCAAATTTCATTTGAATTTTGGAACGTTCCCTGCGGTCCCAAAATTCATTTGTGTCCCTCACTATTCATCTCCTTTTGATTCTGGAGTATCCCATAACTCCACTTCGAATGAACTTTATAGTGAATTTGCGGCCTCGCCAATATTTTAATGACTTGTAAAGGGGTGAAACTCCCTTACAATTAGCATCGATTCACCAGAGATTTATATATATCCTTGGTTTAGATGCTAATATCTTTTGTTGTTCCAAACTCTATCTCTTGAGATTGAACGTAGATTTACCCTAGAAAATCCACATCGATCTTATTCTTTAAGTCACGGTTGACCCGGTTAAGGTTGCCCGTGATTTATTTAAGCTTATCCACCTCCCTATTTTGTTATTCAATCATCTTGTCTTTTGTTTCCAATCTATCTTCCAAACATTTTGAATTGTACTTGTAAATCAATATTAATTATTTGTTTTATATTGTGTTGTTTGAGTTGTTGATGTTGATTTGGGTTTCCGATTGATTCGTCTGATCAACGCTATTAATAGGATTTCTGAAACACTTTGATAGAACAAACTGACATAATATATTTTAAAATTTGGTTAATAAAATAAATTTTGATATAAGTAAATTTATGGAACTTAATAAATTGATTTAAATTAATTATTTGAAATGATAATGCTTGATTTATCATTTATAGTTCTATAAATGAATCTATAAATAGTTGTTATAAATTGATTTGGGAACTGAAATGAATTTAAATCAAGAATTTGAGAATTTAATTTCCGATGGTTTCAAACCTTGTATTTTCAAGTTTTAGAAGGATATCTTATTTAAAGCATTTTGAATAGAAATTTGTTTCCAAATAATTTGAAAAGTTAAAGAAATTTGTGCTCTTCTCTTTGTCGCTGGAAAATAATTTCGGTGATGAACCGCGACATCATCGACTTTCATTTTCGAGTTTCGAAGTGAAGAGACCGTTCTGTAGTCTTGCTACATTGTTTTTTTGGGAAATCTAATTGATTTGAATTTCTAAAATATGATTTGATTTATAATATATATAAATATATGATTTAATTTTGATTTAACATGTTTTACACATATATTTATTTATCTCTAAATGGTTTGAAGGGAATCAGAAATTTAAATTCTTACATTTTATCTTAAATAATAATTTTAATTATAAAGAGAAAATTTAAATTTTTGAATAAATGATTCAAACTTGAAATGATTGAATTAGAAAGTTTTATCTGTATAATACTCAATTGCATTCAAATATAACTTACCTTAAATTTTAGAAGTTAACAATGTAATTGGATAATATACAATATAAATACTTTTATAAATAAAATTTGAGTGATTATAATAAATGTTATACACTTAAATTTTAGTTATAAAAGATTAACAGAGGTAAATATAGAAAAAGGGGTTACTTGAATAATTTACAATATAAATTATGTTAAAGGAATCAAAAATAAATTAAAACAGTTATAATAAATGTAAGTATCTTTAACATAAATGATAAAATATATTGAGAGGATTTTAATTAGTAATAAAGAAGAACTAAATTTATTAAGTACATTTTTGAATATAATAAATGATGATTTTTTAAATCCATGATTTTTGAAAATTGTTAGTTTAAGAAAATTGGATGATAAGATAATGAAATTAGAGATAGTTAAGATTTATTTAACTTGTGTAAAAATAATAATTAATTATCAATTTAAGTTGAAACCATGGAAATTTCAAACCTATTATCTTATTTTGTTTTTCTAACTTATTATCCTATTTTGTTTTCAAATTGTCTTTAGTTGTCCTTATTTTCCTCATCTTACTATAGACTGGTATATGCATCTTTCTATAATCTTTCTATTTAGAAATCTTTCTATAGTCTTTAATAATCTTTGGTACTCATTTTGAATCTGAGCGCTGTTTTCCATCCACAGACCGTCGGTCAAGCGGGAAGAGTGAATCAGATTCTAAAGGATCTTTTCGTGCTTGTGTTCCTGATTCTGGAGAATCTTGGGAAGATCATCTCCACCTTGTGAAACTTACCTATAACAATACTTATCAAGTGTAATTTAAATCTCCTTGTCATCTTATCTTAATCTTATTTCACTCTATCTTTTTCTGTTCTTTCCCGTACCTTATTCCTTTTCGGGGACGAAAAGTTTTGAGTGGGGGAGAGTGTAACAACCCTAGATTTTTGTATATTATTTAAATTGGACTTTCTTTTATTTTTAAATTATTTTAAATTTATTTTATTTTAAACATTTCATTTTTAAATATAAATGATGATTATTAAGTGATTTATAGTTCAAACTAGTATAATTTGAATATTTTACTGTAAAGTGAATTTCTGGTCAAACTATGCAAACTTTGACTTTTAAATTTTAAATTTAAATATTTGAATTCTTGAATTTTATCTCTTATGAAAATAGATTTAATATCATGAATACTGCTTTTCGTTTCGTTGAAATTGGATTTAAATTGTGAAAGTTATACCCTTTACAATATTGTATGTATATAGGGTTATTTAACAATATTCTTTGCTTTAATTTATATAAATGATATTTTTACTTGATATATCTTATCCTAATTTGTATATTTATGTTATATTATGTATATTTTGACTTTTAAATATTTTTAAAGTGATGTTTGAATTTTTCCAAAGCTTATTGAATTTATTTCCGAATTTTAAAGCCTAGTTTCCATTTTTCTACTATTTTCTTTATTTAAATTATATTTAAATTAAAATTTATATATTTGTTTGTGAATGAATTTTATTTTTATGTTATTATATTTGTTATAAATATTTTTACAAGTCCATATAAATTTTCCAAAGTTCATTCTGTTTATTTTCCATTTTTCTAGACTAGTTTGCAATTTTGTGTTATTTTCTTATTCTTTTACCTTATATAATTAATAAATATTTATATATATTTTATATTTTGTTATGTTTTAGAATTTGTGACTGAAATAATTATTATCTTCAGTAATTTAAACTAATATAAATAAATAAATGGTAATTTGAAAAGGTTTTGACTTTTGACTTTCCTATGGCTCTTTATCTCCCACCTTTTCACATTTAGCCTAACTTTTCATTTATTTTGGCAATAACTAACCACATATTCAGCTGACCACTTCTCCCAACTTTTTTTCACGTGAATAAACTTCTCATCTCTAAAAAAAATTCGGCCAAAAACCTGAGCTCAAAGATTTGGTAATCAATCTCTTCTTTTTCTTGTTTTGTTTGATTTTCTATGTTGTTTTGCTCTTGTTCTCAACTAGACTTGATCGGCCCCACCTACTCCAGCAGCTAGGCCAACCCCACCACCACCTACTCCAACCACCACTGCCTCCAGATCACCACCACCCCAGGCCGAGCACCCTATGGCAAGAGATCCACCACCAAATGTCACAAACCATCACCTTTGTGCTCAATCTAGCCTAGTTTTGTTCCAACACCTCCACCTTCCTTTTTCCACCACTTCCACCACCACCACCAGCCCGGATCTGACCACCACCCTCTTCCTCATCATCCACCACCACCTGGACCTCTGACCATACCCCTAGAGCCTCTGGCCGAACCATATATAGCATAGAAATGTTGATATTTGCCCTGTATTTGCCTTGTAGTGATTCTATGTTACACCTATACTTCTCCACATCATCAACCAGGCTAGGCCGACCCTACAGGGACCTAAACCAGACCTTAACCCATGCCTTGGCCGTGCTATTTCGGTTCATAACTGAAGTATGTGAAGTTGAGAACAAGTGCAAAGCATTTGTCTTTGTTTTAGGCTTTGATTCCTAGTGTTGTTTAGTGTAATTTAGCTTTGAAAACTTATGTATTTTGAATTGTTTTGTTTATATGTATACAAGGCAATTATATTTGGATCTCCACTCTCAAATCATATTCGAGTTGTCGTGCCTTCGTAGAGTCTATGTTGTGTGCTTGGACGACTATCTCTAGCTTTGAACAAGTGAGTAAATCTCGCTAGACTAATATGTACTTACATAGTTGATAAACAGACATCATTTGAATCTGTAACTCATATCATCTTGTTATAACTGCTATATTATTATCACACGATGTTCACACCTGTTATTACACCTGTTATATCATATGTTACTGTTATTTCATGCTATTTCAGTTATTTATATCAGTTATCACCATTGCAAGTTCCCTCTAGACTAGAATCACTATGGGTTGAAATGATACATACCCGGACGGACTTTAGAATAAGGGAAAATCGTTATGGACTGAAATGATAGGCCTGAGCGGTTTTCAAAATCATTCATTTTACTTGGGACTGCGGGTTAGAAATGATAGAACCTGGGTTTTCTTTGTAAACTGCGGATTGAAATGATATACATCCGTATCACTTGACCTAGGCTAGAAAACTATATACAGACCCGTGGGTTATAAATTATTTTCTGAAATGTTTTAAAATTATTTTTAAAAGTAAATGTATAATATTTTGAATTAAAATGAATAAAATGATTTTTTTTATAAAAATAAAAGTGATTTTGAATAAATGAAAATGTGAATAAATGAATGTTTTAAGTCAAAATTTTGAAATATAACTTATTGTGGGAAATTTTGAACTTTTGTTAAAAATGACATTTTATTAAGTAAAATAAATAGAAATAAGTTATAATTTGGTAATTTAAAACTTAATGGTTAAGTAATAAAATTAATTAAAGAAATGGGATTTAATACTTGAATTTAAATAAGAAATTATATTAAAATTTGATTTTTGGATGAAATTTAACTTTATAAAAATCATAAAAATAAGAGTATTGAAATGATGATTTTAAAATGTGAAATTTTATGATTTTATAAGTTAAAATGGTTTAAATTAAAATTAACTGTTGGTGAAATTTGTATTGAAGTCTTGAATTTGATTTAACAGCATTTTTGAAATGTAATGTAAGGGTATTACAATATTTTTGAAATGTAATGTAAGGGTATTACAGCATTTTGTAAATGCTGTAGTTGTTTTAAATGAACTAAAAAGTTAAATTGAAATAAAGGCTATTATAGCACTTTGTAAATGTTATAGTGGTTAAACTTAACATTTAAGTTGATTTGAAATTTAAAGGAAATCTATTACAGCACTTAAACGCTGTCTTTTGTCAAATGAACTGTTTTAAACTATAACTTTACGTAGCATTTTTAAGTGCTACGGAAACTATATTTTTGTTGTTTTAATAACTTTTATGGAAAAAAATAATCTTTGGAAAATGATAAAATTTTGGAAATTAAATGTTAAATTTCTAAAGATAATGAAGAGACATTTATATGGCTTTAAATGGAAGGATTTAAGTTTTGAAAATTTAATATTTAATTAATAAATATAAGGAATTGACTTTAAATGGAGAGATTTAATTTTTGATATAAAATCTTTGAAATGTAAGTTTGAAATGGTAATTAATTCCTAAATAAAATGAAGGGATTTAAAAGTTATTTAAATGAATAAAAATGAATGATGTTTTGAATAATATTTTGACATTTTGATATTTTGAAAAGATATTTGATTTCTGATTTATTTAATTCATTTGATAAATGAATATTTGAACTATATATTATTTGAGTTTATTTAAATGATATTGGATTTATGAAAGGTGGGATATACAAACCTTGAAATATACTAAAGATTGAATATTGTATTTTGTGGATTAAACCTATATTTGAATTTGATAAGATTTGAAATGATTTGTTAGTAAACTGAATTTGAATTGAAAATGAGGGTTTGAATTAAATTAAATTGAAATTGAAATTTGGGTTTAATTTAATAAATTTGTAAATGTATGAAATTAAAGGATGATTGCAAATGTATGATTTCAAATTGTTCTGATTTTGAAAGTGTAATGATTTCAATGTTTTGGTTTCGAAAGAGTTATAACTTTGAAAGTATAAACTATTTTGAAAAGTGAATATATGTTTGGAACGGAAATGGTATTGTTTTTGAAATAAATATAGTTTTGAAATATAAATGAATTTGGGTTTTCGAAGTATAAACTATCTTTGAAATGATATTTTGATATTAAAATGATTTGTAGTGAAGTTTTGAAAGGATATGGTATTTCGATATATTGAAATGATTTGAAAAGGAAGTTTTGAAAGGATATGCTATTTTGATATATTGAAATGGTTTGAAAATGATTTAATCTTTATTTTGATAATGATTTGGTTTTGAAATGATATTTTATTTCGAAGTATAAAATATTATATTTTAAAATTATAACCATGGCTTATAATAACGATTAGTTGTTAAAGAGACCGGGATAAGATATCTGGCATACTCTCTGTCGATACCGAAAACCACTTTAACAACTGTGTGCGCGGTGGAGATTCCAGAATGAAGTAGGATGGTGGCGACGTTCTTGAGGTATATCATGTGGACCCAACTCCAGTGAGTTGGCATAAGGTGGCTAAAACAGGAGCGGTCTCGGGCCAAGTGAGGTCATTCCTCCGATCGGACACATTCCTTCGATACTATACTCTTACCGGTGATTGATTAGATGGCCATCCTTCGATTTTGATTGGGAGTGTGTTCCGAGGTGGGCGTATGTGGCTGCTGCATTACCACCAGCCCGTGTGCGTGATTGGTATATTTACCCTGGCATTGCCTTGTGTGCCGTGTCACCTACCATATCAAGCCTTTACTACGAGTTTGTTTTTCTCCCCTAGCCCATGGAGTATTTAGGGCAGTCTCTCGGAGATATGCTGATACTGGATGGACTACTGGGACTATTATGTGTGAAGGGTGATATGGGTAGCCCGGAACGCTATTTAAAAGTAAGTTTATTTTACTATAGACATTATTATAATAGCGAAATATTATTACATAGTAAATAGTTTAACGGACCCTTAGAGGATGGTCGACCCCAGGCATCCTTTAAGTTACTTATACTTTATTACAGTTCACTTGAGTTGGTTTACATTATATAAGTATATATTGTCCTGACTCGAGTGTTTGTATTTTATTTACGCTCGGGTCAGCCTGAGTTATTCACAGATTTGGATTCCACTTTCTGGAGATTGGAATCGCTGGAGATCATCTGCTTATCTAGTTTTATCTATTCCAGTTCTATTGTTCTATTCAGCTTGTACTTGGTTATCATCTTGAGACTTCTGTTGTACTTTATTTATTCTGTTGTATTTTATTTAACTCTGATATATTTTCATAGTAGCTTCATGAACTACTATCTCTTTTACTTCCGCTGCATTTCTTACTCTGTGTCTGTGTCTGTATTCTGTGATTTTTATTTACTGTATGTCCTGAGATTTGCCAAATTTTATTTACAACGCGGTATTTTGAGCAATTCAAGTCCGGCATGTGCGGATGCGAATAGTTGAAAATATCGGGTTGTTACAAAAACCGCTAAGCGCTTTAATTGCACAGTTTTAGAAAGAACAATTGTGTTTATGTTTATTTGTAATGAAACATCATCATTAGAAAGAAAATTTATGTATATTTTAGTAATGAAGTGCTAATTCTAGAAAGAAAGAAATTATGTAAATTGAATGTATAATATTTTAAGGGGTTAATGATAACTCTGTAAATAATTTTGGAAAATTTTAATAAATATGGACTTGAATGAAATATTAGTTTTACAATTTTTTTCAATATAAGTGTGGTATACAATATATTGAATTAAGTTGTCATTTTCTTGGACTTGTGAGACCAAATAATTATTGTTTGTTAATTGGATTTATTTTGAAAGTTTAAATTTTAGATCTCTTAGTCAATTTAAATATATGAGATGGATGTGATAAAACTTAGGAGAATTTTGTAAATGATTATAAAAAATTATTAAATGTGGGTATTTAAATGTAAATGATAATAGGGAGAATTAGTATAAATTTTAATAATTATAGTAATGATAAATTGTAGGGATTTGAAAGTAAAATGTCTGAAGCTAATTAAGGAGAGATGAGGATATGCCTAAAATCAATAAGAGAGCAAGAAATTCTTTTTTTTCCAAGGCAAATAGATTGATTGGGCTCTAGCTAGATTTTATTAGAAAAACATAGTGGTTACAAAGATTGATGCGAACTATGGAAAAAAATAAAAGAATAAAATGAAAACGTACAAGGAGAAGAAAAAAATAAATAAAATCCCAATAAACAATTGGGCATATGGTGGAAAATCTATATAACAATTTAATGCTCCCTAAAATTAAGTATTAAAGTTGTTGTATGTTATTTAGCTCTTTATTATATACTTCATCTTTCTTCTAATGCATCTAGCCAATGCCAAAGAAGTTGATTGTTCATGATAGAAAATCTGATCACTACTTCAATGCCATATTTCCCTTATGGTCTTTTTGTACAAAGCTAATGGAGTAGTCGATTTATGTGTGCAACATTTAGTTACTTCCAAAATAAAATGCCATTCCTTCACCGCGTTGTGTTTAAGTGCCTCCATATTAATATACAAAAGCAAGCATTTCCATGTTAAGAAAGTGTAGCAGCATTCAAAAAACAAACATATATTCAACTCTTGGTCAATACCACAAAGAATATAAACATCAGACCTAATGATTCCAAAAACTTTAAGCTTGCTCATGGTATGTAGAGAGTTTGGCATTGCCTTCCATATCACTAAATTATCCCCATCAGAATCAAACTTAGAGCAGACATACTTAGACCAAAGGAATTTGAGTGTTCGATTAAATTCCATTTAAGAGGGAGTAGATCTCGAAAATCGATTATTTCTTTTAAAGAAATAACCACTCTACGTATGAGCTGCTAGATGGTACCATAATATTTGTAAGGCTATTCTAAAGAGTTTTGACCAAAGGGGATTGGTGTGGGGGAAGAGGTACCCCCACCAAATTGTATATAGGAATAAGCCTGAGCGTTCTGTGGACTTCCTATGAACACTCTGAGATTATATAGAAGTAAGCGTGGAAGAATGAGCCTATAAACTGACTAGGTTGAGAACCAAAAACTCATATAGTCGGTGTTTGATGGAATTATCCTAATGAAACGAAGACAAGTGAGACTAAGTTTCAAATACTACTCTAGATCTTGATTTAGTTTTGAGGGTGAGTAAGTAGGACGACCGTCACCGCTACCCAATATAACTAAATAGTACGTTACTGCGGTGCCCAGCTGATATAGGATGATCATCACCGGTTAAAAGGAGTAAAACATCATAGAATATATTGTATAGCACACAAAGCATGGAATAAAATATAATAATCATCATAGATATAAAACAAGAGAGACAATAATAAACAAGTGAACCAAATATCAGAGTATAGATCCATAGAGTTATACGACATTGTAATAGAGTTTATACAAAGAAGGAATAAGCTCAAATAACTGTCTCATAGCAAACACTGGCAAGGCTTCATAGTGTTTCACAGTGGAGTAAGCATAGCCATTCATATATAATACGAGATAGCTCCATTCGTCTCGTCCTCTGCACAGATACTGCGTCCCACCTAGATCTATTACCTAGTATACCCATTTAGGAGTACCTAAGATAATAAGAAGCAAAGCATAAAACCTCGAGTTAGACAACAGTCGGCTATGAGATATAAATTAATCTCAAAATACTATACAAGTCGATATAGTAAGGCCAAGTATACGAACCATACCTGACGTGTCCTTACAACTAAATAGTTAGCTCATAACAAGTATAATATGCCACCCTGCTACATCATAAGAGTGTACAGCAACCTACGTACAATGGCGGGTGTCTAGGTGTCCCTATCCCTAATACCTATCCCAAGTGATGTCCCTAGAGTGATAGACTAGGGAGAAAAGAGCAAAACAAACGTAACATCCGTTAGTATCCGTTAAACCATCTTCATTATCACTCAATGTGCCTTGGATATATGATAACTCGTATGACCTTTCCCTTGCTAGGGATCAATGGAAATCCCGATTTTCAATGTACATGTCTTTAACCCGAAGCCGATACTAGACCCTTTCCACTAATCTAGGTTATATAGATACATTCGACGGATTTGGGGTAGCCTTTCAAACTACCCATAAGTGCACACACAATACCCCTTCTTTCGAATACACGAGAAAACACTCTAAGTATTAACAATCCTTTAGCATAGTATTCAAGCCCCTTCCTTGCCCTATCTAATTTTCATTATCTTTAAGGAAATATTCCATATTCCTTATTTTCCATGATAGAACCATTCAATATTCTATCCATGGGTTTCCCTTCCTTGAACCGCCCTTTATGGGTAACCATTTCTCACGACTCCTTTTCACGTCGAGCCACCGCCAGTGGAACCTAACTCCATTCCTTTTGCCAAGACATGAAGCAAAGTATTCTCGAGTTGATTTCTGCCGACCACAAAACCAATCATTGCCAGAGCTTCCTAGCGACCAGATTTTGATGCGACTTGAAACATAATCTTTCCCTATGCTTTAGAGCCCATCTTCCAAGTTTCATCCACTTCCGGCCAATTTTTCCAACCAAAAACCACTCGTCGTCGACCACTGGACCACTCGTCATTGGAGTTTTATACCAACCAGATTCTGATGCAACTTAAAACATAAGCTTCCCCTATGCTTTAGAGCCCATCCTCCAAGTTTTATCCAATTTGGAGCTGTTTTGCCTTCGATTTACCCAATTTGGCAACCCCTTTTCCTAACTATACTAAAAACATTAACAACCACGTCAAAACAATTTATTCAAGCATACATTTCAACAAATATCATCCCAAATCACTAATTTAACATGGAGATCATATAAAAATGTTATCTTTAGTCATACAAGTATAAGATAGTGAGATCAAGTGATCACTCACCAAATACCCAAATTACCACTTTAAATCTTGAAATCAAGTTTGGACAGCAATGATCCAACCCCTAAAACAGCCCAAGGTGGTGAAATCACAATCACTATGCCAATTACACCTTAATTACTTGTTTTAGCTAAGGTTTTTAAGGAAAAGCGGGATCTTTTTAAAATTTAATTTTATAAATTACCAAATGAAAATGATCATCCTAATAGCCTCTGAAATCAAGTATGCAAGCTCGTAAAAGATCCATCAATATAAAGTTCACACTCTCGGTCTACTCATCAGTCTGTGGGTGATAATCTGTACTAAGGTGCAACTCGGTCCCCAGTGCCTCTTGTATGCTCTTCAAAAAGCCATTAGTGAATAAAGGGTCTCAGTCACTCACAATGCTCTTCGACACACCATGGAATCATACAACCCATTTCACATACAACTTGTCCAGTTTAATACCATTCTACTAGACTTAATAGGTATGAATCGAGCACTCATCATCAACCTATCGATTATTACTCAAATGCAATCATACCCTACTCTGGTCCTCAGCAATCCATAAATAAAGTCTATTGACACTTACTTCCATTTTTTACTTAGGAACTTCAAGTGATTATAGCAATCCATTTGGCCTTTTCCGTTCTTCCTTCACTAACTAGCAGTTCATGCACTTTGAGATTGTTGTCCCGATATCCTTCTTCATCCCTTCCCAATAATAGGTTTTCTTCATATCATAATATATCTTATTATTGTTGAGATGTATAGTCGATATAGAATGGTGGCACCCTCGTAGCACCTCATCTTGCAATCCGTCGACATTAGTAACAAACAATCTTCCATCTTTGCGGAGCCAACAATTTCGATCGCTTTATGTCTTTAGACTATACTCCTCCTTCTATCTCCACCATGGTCTATGCTAGTATAGCATCTCACCACTAACAAGTACTTATCCGCATACAAAGCATAGTGATCGGCACACTCTTCTTCTCTACTCTCAACCAACGAAACCCTGTCGCTAGATCTAACTGAGATAACATCTTTATATCATGAAGCTGATCGAACAAATCATCAATAAGTGGAAGTTGATACTTGTTCTTCCTCATTACCTTATTCAGCTCATGATAATCTACACACAACTTTAAAGAGCCATCTGCCTTAGTAGAAAATAATATAGGTGCGCCCCACTTAGATATGCTATTAGAATGAACCCTTGCTTCAACAGGTCATTCATTTGCGCCTCCAACTTCTTCTGCTCTCTGGGTGACATACGTCTTAACAACATAACCATTGGTCTGCCATCCTTTACTAAGTCTATGCATAACTAAACCTCTCGGTGTAGTGGTAATCCAATCGCCTCCTCAAACACAACCGGATATTCTCCCGCTATACGCATAGATAACAACTCATCATGTGGAACCTTGAGTGAATATAGAAAGCTAACCATAACTCCATCTTTTGGTAGGCATCCAATCACTATCGTCCACCTCTCCATATCCCCAATCATCACCAACAGCTTCTCGCAATCCACCACTACCGCTTACTTCCTCGGTCGGTCCATGCCTAAGATAATCGCGAACCCAATGAAATTCAAAAAAAAGAAATCACAAACAAAAGGCATCCATGACTCAATAAATCCAACCCACGACAAAGCATATGCAAGCTAGTGGAGCCTCCAAAAGGGTTCATCACAATCAAAATTGGTCAACTATTTTGGGTTTCACTTCAATCTATCTATTAGATCACTAGATATGAAGGAATATGATGCCCCAGTATTGACCAAAACGCATATAGAAACATCATAAATGGAAATGTACATTGAATAACAACACCCTTCAATGCATATGCCTTCACAACCTACTACTGTAATGTTGGTTGTAGGCAATTCTTCTGCATATGTCCATACTTTTCACAGTTGTCGTACTTCTTCTTTCCATCAACTTTGCAGTCTTTAATCAAGTGACTCTTGTCTCCATAACCATAACAGATAGGATCACACTTAGTCTTCTTTTAAGAATTTTTTCCCTAAAATTGCTTCCTCTTACCATTACATTTCTTCTTAGCTCCTTCGCCATTTTAGGATTTTGGCTCTTCCTTTACAACAACAGTTGATTGGGACTTGGGGTACAAACTCTCTTGATGAAGAGCTTTCTCGACAAGTCTTTCAAATGAATCAACGATGTGACTCACCAACTATTCCCCAAATAGTAGTCCAAACACATAAGAAATTTCTCATTCCTCCTTAATGGAGTGTTAATGAAGGACATCCCATATTTCTACGGAGCGTCGAACTCATCTACATACTCGAAGACAGACATGTCCCCTTATTTCAGATCAATGAATTTTCTAAATAACACTGACTTCTGAGTAACCAGAATAAACTTCTCCTTGAATCTAGTCATGAACTGGTCAAAAGTGAACTAGTCCTTAGGTGTAGCAATCTTAACTGCATTCCACTAGCTTATGGCTCTTTCTTGAAGCTAATGAGAAGCCAACCTTCTCCTCATAGCATCATCAAGCTCTAGGTCACTAAAAATTCATTCGCAGGTGTCCAACCACTCATGCACTTTCATTGCTGATTTTGTTCCTTGGAATGGTTTGCCACTAAGACTGGCAAAATCCTTGTTCAGCTTCGCAAAATCAGCTCTTGATGCTTGCACTGGACCACCAAGAGTAACATTCGAAGCAGCCTCTTACAAATTTTGCAGCATGTTTTCCATCATCATATAAACATAACCTACAAGTCTAGGTTAATAGCCCTAGAGCCCGCTCCTTCTTCGATTGCGGAGGTGGAGTTCCTTGTAGTGTTTTTTATATGTCGGTTCACTCTTGATCTATAACAAGAATGATCAGTATCTCATAAAGAGAACCACACCAGTGGTATTTGTATATCCAATGCGACTTATACAAATATAATACATACTTCTATACAACTTTAAAAATCAAAACATATAACAAGCACGCTCTCTCATACACACATATACACACACACACACACTCTCTCTCTCTATCGATCCATTTTAGGGCGATAACTCTTTCCCTATCTCTACCGTTCCACAGTATCAATTTCGGTTAATTATGTAACCTAAGCTCTGATATTAAATATGACGATCAACCTACACCACCCAATGTGACTAAATAGTACGTTGTTGTGGTGCTCGGCCAATGTAGGATGATAATCAAGGGTTAAAAGAAATAAACATCACATAACTTGTTGTATATCTCATAGCGCATGGAATAAAATATAATAATCATCACAGATATTAAATAGAAGAGAGTGTAATAACTAAGTGAACCAAATATAAGAGAATAGATCCACAATGTTATACAACATAGTAATAAAGTTTATACAAAGAAGGAATAATCTTAAATAACCGTTTCATGGTAATATTAAGCAAACATTTTTGAGGATCCATAGTGTTGCACAGTAGAGTAAGCATAGTAATCCATATATAATATAAGATAGCTCCATTCAGCTCGTCCTCTGTATAGCTATTGCATCCCACATAGATTTGTTACCTAGTCTGCTCATTTAGGAGTACCTAAGATAGTAAGAAGCAAAACATTAAATCTCGAGTCATATAATAGTCAAGTGTGAGCTATAAATGAATCTCAAAATATTATACGAACCATATCTAAGTTGTCCCTACAACCAAAGAGTTAGTGCATAATAAGTATAATATCCCACCCTGCTGCATCATAAGAGTGTACTGCAACATATGCATAATGACGGGTGTCCAGGTATCCCTATCCCCAATACATATCTCAAGTGACATCCCTAGAGTGATATATTATGAGATAAAAGAACAAACAAACATAGAAACCATCAAACCATCCTTATTATCACTCAATATACCCTGGATATCTAATAACTCGTATGACCTTTTCCCTGCTAGGGATTAGCGGAAATCCCAGTTTTCAGCGTAATCGTCTTTAGCCTGAAGCTAATACAAGACCCTTCTCCTAGCCTAGGGTATATGAATCCATTCAAATGATCTAGGGTAGCCTTTCAAAGTACCCATGAGTGCACTCACAAGTATATAAGAAAACACTTCGAGTATCAACGATCCCTTAGCACGCGTATTCGAGCTCTTTCCTTGCCCTTATGGTTTGCCCTTCCTAGAATCTGCCCTTTATGGACAACCATTTCTCATGACTCCTTTCCACATCAAGCCATCGTTATTGGAACCTAACTCCATTCCTTTAGCCAATCCATGAAGTAAAGTGCTACCGAGTTGATTTATACCAACCATAAAAACTACTTGTCGTTGGAGCTTTCTACCAACCAAATTTTAATGTGACTTAAAAATTAAGCCCCTTATATGCTTCAGAGCCCATCCTCCAAGTTTATCAGATTCCAACCATTTTTTCCTTTCATTTCTATCGACTAAAGACCACTCGTTATCGGAGCATTATATCGACTAGATTTTGATAGGACTTGAAATATAGGACCTTTTATACTCAAGAGCCCCTCCTTCGAGTGTCATCCAATTCCAACCTTTTTTACTTCAATTTATTTCAACCAAAAACCACTTGTTGCCGGATCTTTCTACCTACAAGATTTTGATGCGACTTGAAATATAAGCTTCCCCTATGCTCCAGAGCCCCTCCTTCAAGTTTCATCCAATTCCAACCACTTTTGCTGATCAAAAACCACTCATCGCTGACCATTGAAGCGCTCATTGTTGTTGCTTTCACTGGCCAGATTTTAATGCGACTTGAAACTTTAAGTTTCATCCAAATTGGAATTGTTTTGCCTTCGATTTGACCAACATGACAACCACTTTTCCTAACTACACTAGAAATGCTAACAACCACATCAAAACAATTCATTCAAGCATATATTTTAGCAAATATCATCCAAAAATTCTTATTTAACATGGAAATCATATAAATTATGTTATCTTTAATCTTATCAACAAGTATAAGATAGAGAGATCAAGTAATCAGTCCCTAAATACCTAAAGGATCTCGAAATCAAGTTCGGACAGCAACGGTCGAACCCCAAAAACAACCCAAGGTGGTGATATCATAATTCACTATGCCAATTGCCCTTAATTACTTGCTTAACTAGGGTTTTTAAGAAAAAATTTGATCTTTTTAATGGAAGATGGCTAAGAGGAGTTTTTATTTAATTTTAGGAAGAAGATAAATGAAATGGGGTTGTTGCATTTAGCCACATTGGCTAAAAACCACAAGACGGGCTTTGGGCCAAGCCCTTTAATTCCCCTAATTACCCATTTAGCTGTTTGAAATCAGGTAGAACTTCAAACAGCTAAAACTTCTTAATGGTAAGTTTTTTCCTATTATGATCAATCTATGGAATGGGAAACCACCATCCTAAAGCCATGGAAATGGTTTAAGACCCTAACTCGACTTTTATCAAAAGTTATAGTCCATATAATATTTCCAGGGTCAAAATTATCACATAAAAATTCAAAAACAAATCATAGATGTGGAAAATGTTCATATGAGTCATTTTCTAAAATCTTAGAGTCATATGACCTCATATGAATAAAGTAAAAATATTTTATGGTCCTCCGATATGTAAAATATAGGTCACTATAGTAAGTTGTCATATTTCCTTTTGCCTTATCGTAACATCTCGTAAACTAAAAAGGAAATTAAATAATAAGTAATTATTAAAACCCAAAATACAATTTTTGAAAATGTCGGAATTTAGCTATGAAACATATATTGTTGTGTTCATGATGATTTTCTGATCAATTTTCATATGTAAAGTTTTACGATCATACTTCAAACAAAAAATTTATTAACGTTTGAAGTTTTTGGATTATAAACAATTCATAACCAATTAAGAAAGTAATTGTTAATAACTTAACATTAAAATGAGTATAAATATTAATGTTAATGTTAAAGGAAATGGATATTGTGAATCTAATTAAACCAGCATTGAATAGGAATTAGATAACGATTTATATTGCTGAAGGTAATGAATATTAACGTTTAAAAATACAGGAGGCAATAAATGATATTAGCTTAATGTTTAAGCAATTGTAAAGTTAAACGTAAATTAATAACATTTAATTAAATAAATGTGGAAGAAAATAAATAAATTGAACGTAGAAGGAAATAAATATTGTAATTAACGATGAATTAATAATTCATCCCTAACTAGTGTCAAAATTAACCTTAACGTTAATAATAAAATTGGTTGTAAAACCAAATAAAAGGCAAATAATATAAAACATAACAAATATCTAGCGACCAATCGACCCCTGTATTGGAATCAATGGAGTATAGCGGACGAACGGTGGCTGTTGTAGCAGTAAGATTAAACCTAGGCCTAATGACCCAGATTTAATAAATTAACATCTAACTGTTGGAATTGATTTGTGCATCTATAAATATAGTCATAACTTCTTACTTTTCTTCTTATATTTTCTGAATCAAAGAGCGAAGCTTAGTCATTTTCTTTACTTCACAAATTTTAGCAAATAAAGAAATTATAAATTAGTATATATATTATATATATGTGGAGAATAGTGGAAAATTAAGAGAAGAAGAATAAGGGGTGAATCAATTTTGTGAAGAAAAGGTAAATCTAAATTACATTCGTATCTCCTCTCAGATCTAAATTTTTAATAAGTATGATATGCTTATGGTACATATTCTACTAGAGAGAAAAAGAAGTCAAATAGAAATAACAAGGTTTAGATTTGGAGATTTAGAGATTTGAAAATCTAAAAGGTGGATGAGAAATTATATAATTTTATATCTTATTGTATTTATTTCGTTGTAAATATGTTCCTTATATGCCTGAATATAATTATCTTGGAGTTGTAGCTTAATTATATGCGCAATGAAATTGAAAATCATGCATACATATTCTATGAACTTTTAGCTTGAATTAAATCTTGAATATGCTTGAATATGGAATGTTGGGATGTAAGTAGTAGTCCCTTAATTAACAAGATTGTATAGAAATTCCATATTTGTAGGTCAAAAGGCATATGTTGGTAAATATGAATTTGAAGTTATTATAAAATTTATTGGGTTTTAAGTAGCATCTTAATTTATTGGAATGAAATGTGTTGCAATGTAAATTTCTATAAATTATCCAGTTTTATAAATAAGTAAATGTGTAATGTTCAAAATGATACGATATATACCTAAAGGAAAGAGATGAATAAAATAAAGATGCTTACCATATATTTACTGTCTATTTCGATAAAAATAAATGGATAGTTCCTTATAATTCCAAACATAACATAAATTCTCTTTTAGATAAGTTACAGAAATTTACAATGTTAACATTTTCTTTTAAGGAAGATGTAATTTCAATGTATTAAAGTGTAGAAATCCCTAAGTATAAATTAAAGAATTATAGGTAGTAATAACAACAGCAGTCTAGTTATTAAGTAAATATATGTAATAAAGACAAGTTAGAAATTAAATAATAAGCGACAAATCGGTAGTAACCAAAAGAAGATTGTGAAATTTAAAAGGAAAGAGTAAAACAAATCTAATGAAATAAAAGGGGTAGTAACTAGCAAAAGATATTTAAATCTGTTAAGTTAAAAGTAAACGGTAAATGACATTAAATTCATATTAAAGAAATAAGTAGCCAGTTATGCAAAACAACAGACATTAACAGTGAACACTGGAGGCATAGAAATTAAATAAGTATCAATATATACATAGTCTCAAGTATGCATTTTGACGGGTGTGAACTATTGAATTTAGCCAATAGCTTAGATCAAATAAGATTGACATAGTCATTAAAATGGATTGGAATGTAAGGTCAGTAGTGTTACACAATAAAAGTTAGCCCACCGCAAGGGGCTACCAGCAGTTGTGTATACATTATATTGACGTGGAACATGTCCAACTGTAGGACCTATGGGATACGTTTGCCTATATGTGATGGAAACATACCAATAGGAAGGTTTGCCCCGATCAAAGTGTCAAATGATAAGTAGAGTTTGCTTCAGCCTTTTAGAGGGTACATTTGAAGTAACCAAGTGGGCATTTCTTTTTTGCATTAGGGAATCCAAATGGAACAGTGAGCAGGGATTTGGCACTAGGATAGTGAGATTTGTACCATTTTAAGGAGCATGTGTTGTTTATATAGGTCGAGAACATCATTGGTCCAAAGTGGTCAGTGGAAAGATGGGGTTGCGCCTAAACGGACTACACCTCCTAATAGTGTAGATCTCGTTTAGAATACACACTACCTCACAATTGTTTGTTTGTTGTTATGAGGCAAGACTAGATAACCCTTTTGTGGAGGTTTTTTAAACAAATAGTATAGCCTGAGGAGCTGAGCCCTTAATAATCCATGAAGCTGAGTCCATGATCAGTTCCAGGAATGAATTCTAAAATATGAAACAAATAGAATACATCTAAATTATGATAACTTCGTTATTAGACACCACGGGGTTCCTTGGTATGCATAGTGACGAGGACATGATACTGCATTGATGATAGTTACTGATGAGATGCTGAGTTACAGATACTAGCGAGGAAAGTATATTGGTCCAATGGGGTACTATGGTACTTATATATATACATATGTAGTAATCATCTATTTTGTGTAGATGGAGCATATCATATGCGTATGTGGAGTCAAGATGAGTAAGTAAAATAATAGACATAATATGTAATGGATGGAAATCAACATAAAGTAGTGTTATGTATAAAGTATGTAATTTACTAATCACCAGAACATTGTTCTAACCATCTCCTCATTATAACCCCTAGCATAGCATTAGAGGGACATGTACTGGTACAAGGTCGGAACAATTGATGGATAGGTTTCCTTATGCATGCTCGACACTGATAAGGATGCTTAAGATTAATAGTATTAGCCTTGCTCAATAATCATATGTTATATTATACTTTACTATTTCACTATGAGTTTATATTGATAATACACTGATATGCCTTTGTTATTTACAGGACACCAAATGCCATCATCCACACTTTGGTGGATTTTGATTTTAGATTTAGTGAAAATTGAGGCCTACTGGGTGCAGGTTGTTGCACTTATATGTATTCTTGAACCATTTAACTAAGAGGGTTTCTATGGCAACAAGGATTTGATTTAATAATTTGGAAATTGCCACCTCATTCCAAGTATGTCAATAATGCTACGGCCTCCTAAAGCTTTTGGATTTTGTATCTTCTTGAATGGAACACGAATTAATTTTCTTGAGTGAGGATTTCCATGCCACAAGTGGTCTTAAGGTTTTTTTAATCATATTGAGGAGCTTTTGTGAAGTACAAGTTGATCACTAGAAAGTAGTCATAGTTGTAGCAACAGAGTTAATAATTGTTAGCCTATAAGTTGATTAAGAAGCTTGTTAGGCCATTAACACGATATATTAGTAATTCTTTCAGAAAAAGGCAAACGAAGCAACAGTTGTCCAGGAAAAGATGAGTGGTGCTCCTAGGAATGTTTAGTGATTTGGCATTTCATTAAGATGAGATTGTGTTTATAATAGAAGATGACATGATAGCAATCCACAAGCGGCATTTTATAAAAATTCTTATGCTTTTTTTTGCCAAGGCAAATCGGCTTTTACATGGTATGTCAACTTTTACTAAAATAATAAAACAGGCGTGATGTAGGCAGACCTCAATAAATTTATAACATATGCTTACAAATTAGCTTCAGGTTAACACAACTAATTTGATAAGAAACAAGTACATTACATGCACTAACCAAAATATTCATATGATAAAATAGAACAAGTCCCTTAATTATCAAAAAAGACAAATTGCATAAGCAAAAAAAACTTATAAAGAACAACTACAAAACCACCATATGATCAACGATCAAGCAGTTCCAAGGTATTGCGATAGCAAAATTTACAGTATTACAGACAAGATTTGATTTCCAAAAAGCAACATTGTAAGGTACAACCCAGCTTACCACCAAAATGATAATATAGAATATTACCATCAAAAACCAATTTAAGCAAAGGAACATATAATAGTTAACATACCCCGTTGCATTAAAATCCAGATTCCGAAGTAAAAAATGTAAGAAAACAAACTTATACAACATACCACCAATATTGCATAACCAGTAATATAGTGCAGTAGAGGAACACACCACTACTGTCTAACCAGAATTCAAGTACCTACATTTCATGTACAAGATATCCTAACAAGCATGAGATAGCCATAATCTTATTATAGGCCACAATCGGATGATGGCAATATACATAAAGTACCAAAGTCACATTGACACCAACAGTAGTCATAAGAAGATGACAAAAAGAAAAGTATGGCAAGGTGGTGGGCCAACTCGAACAAAAAGAAAAGTATGGCAAGCTGCTGAGCACATAGGGAACACTGAAACAACCGGTGCTGGAGGTGGGATAGACAACCAGATCCCCCAGCATTAACCAAAAAGCGCTTCCTAAGCAATCTCCAAGATGCCCGGAAGGGAATGAAGCAGCAGGAGCTCTCAACCATGTTGAAATTTTTGGCACCTACTCACATCTTCTGCTATGCGCGCACTTCATTTAGTGTAGAAGAAACAAGGCTACTGCATGAAGCTTTTTGGTGCCAGCATCATGATTGGATAGCCATACATCTACCTTAGAGTATATATATTTTCAAGGCAATATTTATCTGTAATAAAAGAAATCCCTCATTGTTACATGTTACCAATCACATATATATGATCGTCTTCTTTAGGAAATTTTACGATAATGGACTTTATCATAATCTGACCTATGCATCCACTCTAATACAATACTAGCCATACCTAACAGAATTCCACCTTGGCGAGCATTTTCTTAATTTAACTTGAAGTTATATAGAGTCATCAAACAGTTGAATAAGGTCGCTAACGCCTCCAACCGTTTAGATTAGGTTGCTACCACCTCTCAACAATTGGGCCAAGCTATTTTTACAAAGAGTTCTCTTTTGCATGGTTGGAGCAGGCCGCATTCTAATTTATAACTCCATCTTAATGAGAATCTCAAGCTCAAGCCACATACTGAAGTATACTTAGGTCAATGATGCATCATATTAGTCTCCTCGAATCATCGGCTTATATACCAAGTTGAAATTTTCGGCACCCCTTCGTATCTTCTGTTACGCGTGCACTTCATTTAGTGTAGAAGATGCAAGACCACTGAACGAATCTCTTTTGGTGCTAGCGTCATGATTGGATAACCCTACATTCGCCTTAGGGCACATATATTTTTATGGAAACATTTATTTGTAACAAAAAGAATCCCTTATTGTTACATGCTAACAATCCTATATATATGCTCATCTCCTTTAGAAGATCTTACGATGTAAGACTTTATCATAATCCAGCCTATGCATCCACTCTAATATAATGCGAACCACACCTAACAGATTGGTTTCAGAGCTGCATCATATTGGTCCCCTCGAACCATCGGTTCTAATACTATGCTGCATTTCAACACTCCAACGTGTCCCATGAATGCGCACTTCATTGATCCATAATGCAGCCACCTAATGAAGCTTCCGATGTGCTAGTGTCATGATTGAACATCCTTCTATCGCCTTTCGGAACGGGCACATACATGGCCTTGGCAAAACTTACTTATAACAAAAGGAATTCCCAATATTACGTGCCACCAATCCCACATATATACCACGTTATGCGCCACATTTGTTGCGATGTGGGACTTAACGTTCAACCCACGCACTGTCAAATGCAAGCCACAGTAACATATCTCCACCTTGGTGAGCATTTCCTCTAACCTTCATTAGGAGCATACTGAAGAAGCTCTGTAGTTGGCCAGGCTGCTTCCACTTCTTTATGCAATTTTTGAGGCCGCATTACCAAATCTCCACCTTAAGGCGAGTACTTCCGATAAAGCCATCTTGGAGCATCAACAATGCAGGAGAGCAAGATGTGTATCTAGCAGTGAGGTCAGGCTGCTTACATATCTCCAAGCCTCAAGGAATCTTTGCTTCGATCACACTCACATCGTATAATGGTCCCTCGAACCATCGACTCTGATACAATGTTATGATTTTCGACATTCCAACGCATCCCATGAATGCATGCTTCATTGATCCATAATGCCGCCACCTTATGAAACTTACGATGTGCCAGCATCCCGATTGAACATCCTTCCATCGCCTTTTGAAACGGGTGCATAAATGGTCTTGGAAACACTTGCTTATAACAAAAGGAATTTTCAATGTTACGTGCCACTAATCCCATATATATATATACCACATTATGTGCCATATGTGTTGCGATATGGGACTTAACGTTCAATCTACACACTCTCAAATGCAAGCCACACCTAACAAACCAAATTTAACATATGATGAACAGGCTTTCCCAAAATCACTACATATAGAAATGGTGAGGGAAACCACTAAAAATATCAAATATGCAAGCCCAAAAATGCCCAAAAATACCCGAAAAGGAAACCATTTAATAGTGTCGACAACCCAAGACAGACTCAAGATCAAAGTTGAAGCACACTATAGCCAATTCAAGTACCAAATCAGCCACAACATGAGGCTTTAGAAGCTCCGAATAGTTGCATAGTGGAACACTAACAAGTAATTTTAGATCCAATCTATTGATGAGTGGCACATGAAGAAAATGGGATTTCAAATTGGGGCATACGGGAGACGTAATAAATGGTAGAAGTTGCAACAAAAGAGAAAGCTAAGGGAGGGTTGGAATAGGGACAAAATGAATATGGAAGAAAGAGTTGTGATTAGGATGATTTTGCGATGGAAAAAAAGAAAAGGAAAAGCAGGGGAGAAGAAAGCCCTAATCCATGTAAAATCACCATTCACCGACTGATTTACTATCATCTATTATTTAAATAAGAAAACAAAACTAAACAATGTTGATATGGACAATTAGCACCATAGCATTTCAAAATAATTAACCCAATTGAAACAATTTTTCTCTCTTAACTTCCCATTTTCGTCCTCGACACGTATATGCAGTAGTCTTATCTTGCCCACCATCTTGGCATGAACCGATTTGAAGAATGGGAAAAAACAAACCTTCATTCCTCACCATTATTCATAATCCCTTCAAAATTAAAAAGGAAACCTAGATATCATCCTCCTCTGAATTGAATACCTAATCATTCATAACTCTACCTATTTCTTCATTGCTACTAGGGTTTCACGCAATTTTACAATTTCTTGTTATTTACTTCATTGACAGTATCAAACTCGGTCAAACATATTTCTATTCATGATTAGTGGATGACTATCCAGGAAATTGGGAGTGTCGAAGTAGTAAATATTGAAGATGGTAGATTGACTGTTTGAATTAAGTAATCATGGATAATGTCAATTATTAAATATTGGCACAAATATAAGTAATGATATGTGTTTACAGTATAATGCAGTTTTTGTGTTCATGCTATGTTTTATTTCTACGTTTTATCCCCATTGTTGAGAGAGGAGAGTTATATAATTTTACAGAAGAGGTAAATAGATAACTTTTACTTCATTACTGCTTTTTAATTTATCCTTCTTTCAACCCAACAAAATGACTACATATTTATAGTGAACTGCACACCCTTACAAATAGACACAACACTTTAGATAGACACATTTTTGTTTCAACGGACATGACTCTTCACTGATTAGACACAACTTTTCATTTTACTATACACGACTCTTTACATCAATTGATACGACCCTTCACTGAATAGGCATGGCTATTCACTTTAGTAGACACGACAGTTAAACTTATCAATAAAATTTTGGTTTATTCCAACATTGCCTCGCGTAAACCAAAATTCCTTCGAACTCCTAATGCAGCAATATTCCTTAAAAACATTGTTCCTCAAAAGGGGTTTGTAAATATCACCAGTTTTTTCTTCGCTTTACTTTATGAATCCAAGAGGTTGCTTAATGCAAATTTCATCTTGAAGAAAACCGCTCAAGAAAACATATTTTACATCCATTTGGAATAGTTTCCAACTATTTTGAGCAGTAAAAGAAAATACCAATCGAACCGTATCAAGTTTAGAAGTAGAAGTAAATACCTAATTGAACTATCCACCTTCCTTTTGATTGCATCCCTTTGTAACCAATTGTGCTTTATGCTTATTGATGAAGCCACTTAGATTAGTTTTTGTCTTGAATACCCACTTTGCACCAATGACAGATTCGTGTGAAGGTAACGTAGTAAGCTACCATGTATCTTCTTTTCAATAGATTCGATTTCTTCTTTCATTGTATGGACTCATTTTTCATTTTTTGATGCTTCCTCATAAGGGGCAGGGTCATCTTCCATAAAGAATGCAAAGCACACATGATTTGTTGTGCCCATTTCTTCTATTGCATCATAAATCGATCTCAAAGTTTTATTTCTTCTTCTTGACTGGTGTGTTATGTTGTGGTGCAACACCATCGTCATTGTCAAGTAGCAATGGTTCAACACCATTATCAATGTCATGCTCCAAAGTTTCTTCTCCTTTAAAGATTAAGAATTTGTTATCCTGTTAATTCGGAAGAATCTGAAAAATCATAGCAGTCATTTTCATCAAAACAAACATCCCTGCTAATCATAGTTTTCTTTGATCTTGGGTTGTAAAGCTCGTAAGCTTTGGTTCTTTAGCCGCGGCCAATGAAAAGGCAAGACAAAAAAAATAATTAAGTGACTAACATTTGGTTTTCTACCTACCAAGCCTAATTGGAGTAGAGTCATCTAGATTCTTTGTTGGTGACCTGTTAATTAAGTAAACTGCACAAAATACCTCTTCAGCCAACAAACCGCTGGTAGGTTTTTCTTTTTTAACATGAATCTCACCATGCTCATTATTGTTTGATTCTTACAGTTTGCGATACTATTTTGTTGTTGTGATTATCGAGCTATTAATTCATGATGAATTCCGTGGCCTCGGTAAAATCTTCAAATATAGATGACCTAAATTCTCCTCAACGACCGCTTCTCAAATTCTTTTTTTGAAAACCACATGATTTTTCCTTGAGTCGATAAACCCAAGTTTTCCTTATGTAATCATCAATCAAACAATAAAAAAATACCTATAGCTTTTAAGTGATTGTACTTGCATAGGTCCACAAAGGTTAGTATGGGAAAGCTCCAGAGGTGACTGTGAATGCCACTTAGATTTAGTTGGGAATGATTGATGGTGTTGTTTTCCCAACTAGCATTCCTCGCATAATTCATTAATCACATCAATTATAGGTAATCCTTGGACAATGCCTTTGATGGACAACATCTTCAAACTCCAGAAATTCAGATGGCCAAACCTATCATGCCATAATTCGGTAACAACTTTATTAAAGTAGGAAGGTAACACGTACCATTGATAACATCAAGCTTGATAGGAAACAAACTGTTTGATCCTAAACAATCTTTACAACATGTTGTTTGTTTTTCTTTATGGTGCACATATCTTTAATAAATCAAAAATAAAATCCTTTCTTTAGTAAGCGACCAATGATGAGGAGATTACTCTGTAACCCTGGTACGTAAAGTACCTTTGACATTTTCTTGACTTTGCCGGTCTTTCTTTTGAAAGCAATTTCTCCAATACCTTGAATTTCATAAGACTTGCCATGATTAGCTTCCATGAAAGTTGAAAATAGATTTTTTTTCCAGGTCATATGTCTACTTGCTCCACTATTCAAATACCATATATTTTCAACGTTTCCATTAGATGCAATCAATGGAGTTTCTGTTTTTCACCTTCATTTTCATGCATAAAACCAGTTACAGGTTTCTTTTCAAGATGTTTTTCCCAATGACTATTTTCTTTACGCCCAGATTTCTGACAATAGTTACATTCGGAGTAAGGTTTTGTACCTTTGTATGTTCCTCGTCCTATATCACCTTAAGAATTATGGAATGATTGCTTCTCCTCTCTTTTTGATTACTCATTCCTTTTATCTTGGATATGTTGATCTGGGAAATGTCTTCACCACTTCCACTACGACCTTTTCCACGTCCACGTTATGAACCGTGACTTTTCGTGCATGTGAATTGGGATTTTAGAGCTTAGTCATGTAAAGAATTCATTTCGGTGCTTCTTTGTAGAATTCTAGCCTCATGAACTTCTACTCTTCCTTGCAAACCTTTTAGGGACATTGATGAAAGATCATTTGATTATTCAATAGCAACCACTATATGACCAAATTTAATTGGTAAGCTTTGTAGAATATTTTCAATAATGCCTTGAATCTACACGACTTCTCAATTTGATGCCTTTAGACTTATAACAAAAGTGACATAGGTAAAATACTTAGAGACTTTTTCATTGTCTTTCATCCCTAGCTTTTCGAATTCTGACCACAACAATTATAAGCAAACCTTCTTTACTTGATCTTGCCTGAAATATGTCATCTCCAATATTTTCCACGCATACCGAGCACTTGTAACTTTTGAAATTCTCACATAAATGGGAATTTCTAATGCATGATAAATTTGGAAGAGTGTTTTTCTATCCTTCTATTTTTTGTTCTTCAAGAGATCCTTTTGGCTAATGGCGAGTTGGGATTCGTCTTCTGGTGCACCTACATCTTCTTCAACCACACTCCATAAGTCTTGAGATTCAAGGCACGACTTCATAAGGTTGCTCCAATAATCAAAATTCTCACTATTGCACCGAGGCACAAGGAAAATAAGTTGGTTTGACGTTTTATTTATTCATTAACCCGCTTCGATGCCAATTAGTTGAGAGAGTAAAGGAATATAATTTTAAAGGAGATGTAGATAAATAACTTTTATTTCATTACTACTTTTAAGTTTAACTTTGTTCTTCCTTCTCATACAACACCCGTTAACTAATTTATACCTTTTTACCTCGGTAACACATGTACAAAGGTTGTTATATAAAAAGGTAATATACAAGCTCCAGATAAAGATTTCGTTGAAAATAATTTAGTCATGGTAGTGGGTATAAATATGGACAGGCTGATAATTAGTTCATAGATATGCATTATTTATGAATTAGGATTGATGTGTATACTGTTAAGATATGAATTCGAGAAGAACAAGTGTGGAGTAGTTGATGTAGTATCCAATCTTTTGGTTTGCTAATTTTTTAAAAACATGTGGATTCATATATTTAATTAGTAGTAAATAAGATAAATAAACGAAACCATATTTCAAATAGAAAAGCTAAATGCTTATAATTTAAATGCTAATGTTGTTACCTTTCCTTTGTTTTCACTATATATATGGATTCATATTGTGTTTTTATTCTGTATAAATTTCAATTTTTTGTTCACAATAATAATAGTGCATCTCTTGTTTATATTTTCTATAGGAAATCAAAATTCCAGTCGTTTGGAAGCCTTATTATTCCAGACTAAGTGTGCGCGCACATATATATGCGTGCGCACATATGTGCGCGCGCGTTATGTTAAGTACTAAGTGAGACGATATAAATCTTCGTTTAATGTCGTTTAAGCACCGCTTAAGCATCGCCTAAAGTGCTGATTAATTTTTTTTAGCATAGACTATTCATATAAATATAAATTTATGTAAGTAGATTATATTAAGTGCACCATATGTGTATTCACAAATTGATCACAAAGAAGCAAAGTATAATTTTTAAATTCATAGGTTACAAAAACTAGATTTGACTTTCGTTATTCATTAAAAGTAAGCATACTCAAGTTGAGTACAAACCGTGCACATTTGGCAAATAGATATAATCATATCTTAATGTAAAAACTACTGCAATCCACCGGCCCCTACGATAGAAAATTAGGAATTTTTTTAAGGGAATGTGGCCTTTTTTCTATAATCCATTTTTATTTTAAAAATAATACCTTTTTGCATAGTAGTGCTAAATCATCGCGTAAATTTAGTGAAGCATAGATAAATGCCAATTAAGCGCGCTTAAGTGCTCATCGCTTAATTCTATCATTTTTTTCAAAAAAATTAAGCATCGTACAAGCATTTAGCGCTTAAGTGCGCTTTATATAACACACACACACACACACATACATACATACATACATACATACATACATACATACATATATATATATATATATATATATATATATATATATATATATATATATATAAGCTAGGATCCGCTGCCCCTTTATTTGGCTCCATCATGTGCCCTATGATATAAGCCACGTGTTAATATTTGAATATTTGGCCCATGTGAGAGAAGAGGGAATGGTTAAATATTTAAATATTAACATATGGCTACATGATGGGGTCAAATAAGGGGGTTGCGGCTCCTATACTATATATATAATTTATTTATGTGAATTTGGTGTTTTGTACAACCGGTGATTGTCCTTTAATGTTATATGTGGTACATGTGGTATTTAGAAGTAATAAATTATTTATTTATTCTTTCACACACAATGTGCTCAACATCAGATGCCCGATTAATGTTAGATACATGAACATCAGATTCATGAGCATGGCTAGCATGCAACAAATATGCATGTGAAGGCGGAGAAGAAGCATGTATATTATTTCTATATGCATTGATTATGGGAGAACTAGGTTAAAATTGAATGGGCAACAAGAGAAGATCGTGAAACACCATGAATAACTTCAGCCTGCACTTGGGCATTAGAAGCACGAGAGTCAGAATCAGACCAAGCCTAAACGAAGTTTGTTGAGGTGAAGCTTGGTAATGAGAAATTGTTGTACTTCAATCTAGATTTTCCAATGTCTTTGTGGCTAAGTTACTTACTAGGTTGCTCTCTTTAAAACGTTTTGCCGCTCTACCGAAATCATGCAAGGTAGTCAGTAGTGTAGTGTCACCTTTAGGATAAAACAGTCCTATATATAAATATAAATTACCCCTTACATAAAGACTGTTGAGCCAATAGCACTCAAAAAATATTGCTCCAATCTGAAGATGATTTAGGCGGAAGAAGAAAGAAAACTCGTGTTGAAATCCTTATATATTTTTTCTGAGAAGATAGCTCGGTTAATATTGAAAACACTACAAGGCACATAGTTAATAGCGGCGGCGAGGGGCGACGGCTAGTTATAATATTAATTACCCAGTTAAATAATTAATTGATTTAATTTTATTATGTTTTAAAAAGTGTTTAAAAATACTAATTCAGTTCTAAAAAATAGATAGTATATTTTAGCATAGTCATTCAACCTAATGATTGCTTTTGCTCACTTAAATTGCTATTTTCTGTGATCTATCGTCAAGTAATTCAAATACTTATTGTTACTGAAAGTCTAACTCACACGACTAATCTATATGACTTTTAATCGAATCATTAAATAACTTCGATAAAGTTGATTGTGTGTAACATTTTTACGAATTAAAATATTATTTTAAACCGTTGGGTAATTCGTTATGAATTTTTAATTGTATTTAGTATGATAAAATAATATAAAATAAAATATTCGACGGAAACATAAATTTATTGGATGTAATGACTTAGAGTTTCGGTCATTTGAAATTGGGATATTTAATTGATTTTAAATATTCACAAATTAATTTTATAAGTTGAATAAATTATATTTCGAATATCTTGATTTAATTGGATAATTAAATTGTTAATTTAATATTTGAAATTGCAGAAATAATTTGATTTCGAATCTAATGTGAACGAAAATGATTTATAAAGTTGAATTAAATTCTATTTGAATTAGAATGATGTTAGAGAACTTTTAAAACTGAATTAAAAGTTAATTTATAAAAATTGGATATTTTAATATTTAATTAACGTGTAAAAATAGTCGTTTTTGACATGGTCTCGGGTTCCGACGAAACTAGTTTTATTGGATCCGTAATGTTATACTATTGTAGGATTTCAAATTTCGTATCAATCGAACTTAAGGTTTGGTCGTACGAAGCTAAAATGCTTAGAAGTTTATTTAAGTAACTTTTAATTAAAATAATTTGACTCAAAAAGCTATCTTTCAAACATGATGGAATTGGCTTCCAATATATATTCCATTATGTTCTGAATATGGATAAAATATTATAAACACCAGGCGGCACGTTTCGTTTGGAGTTCGAAAAATATTTGGATGAATGGTGCGCGAATAATTTTATATAAAAGGACCCAAACCCATCTCTTTTTGGCCAAAGCCCTAGTTTCCTAGGTCTAGCCGCCATTTATATTTCGTTGGCCAGAATTGTTCGATCTTTCTCCTTGACTTTCTTCCAATCCGTGCACTATTCCCAAAAACCTTCAACTACAACATTGCAGAGCTTGACGAGAGATATAAATCCAACGGTCATGATGTTATATGGTGTGATGTATCAACGACAATTCTTGTTCACACACACTATTCGAGGGGATTTTGCATGGCAATGGAGCGATCGAGTTAGACCAGGTCGTGGATGAAGGTGGAGCTCGTGATGGCCTTTCGAATGGAGGTTGCCAATCAACTCCTAGGGCAACGTAGTGGTCGCGGCGATGGATGGAAGTTGCATGTGTTTTGGGTTCCTCTTCGTGTTTAATGGACAAAGAACATAGACGATGGGAAGTGCGTCCGCGATCTATTTCTTGAAAATGTGCAGCCAGATCTGGTGTGGGTAAATAAAAAAATAAATTGAAATTAATTTATATTTAAATCGTGTAATTTTTAAAAATTCATATCTTATACATACGAGGTCCAAATCGTACGAAACAAGTTGCTTCTGGTTCGTATCGACGAACACTACATGATAGAGCTGGATTAGAGTTGATTGGAGCTAGTAAAATTTTTGGATAAAATTAAATGCATGTTTAATTTTATTCAGAATAAAACGCTGCAACGACCACTGCAGTACAACTCACTCTGTCAGTCTCGCTTATATTTTTATATAAGTGAGAATAAATTTAATTGATGATGATTGATGATTTTTTAGATGATACACACACACACACACATATGTGTGTGTGTGTGTGTATTGATTGGTTTGGATATATTCTCGCATATTTTAGTGGATGAGACCCTACATGTTCCTGAGTATGAGTGGATGACCTTTTGTACGCGTGTTTGCCTCGAAGTGGACATTGTACATAATTTCTCATATGTATATTTGTTGTAGGTGATAGATTGGAGGGATCTAACAGGATTCCTTACAATTGTTGATTTTGTTTACATATATTGATATATATGTTGTTATCATGTGATTTTTGTTGTGTTAGATGCCAGGATTGATATAATTGATGTGAATCACCTTATTTAGTGCTGTTGTAGCATTGGGCCATATTTTGGAAATTTAAAAATATTAAAATGATGACTTCGATGTAAAAAGCCTGTTTAAGTGATTTTTGAAGTCATATGAGTTTTCATGATAATTTGTAAATTATTAAAAGAAGAAGTTTAATTAAATGGAATCAAAATACGATTTTTGAAACATGGAGTTAACTATTTGGTAAAATAAGTTAAATGAGAATAGAAATGTTAATTATAAACATTTTTTTATAAATGTGAAATCAACTTATTTGATAAGTTAAATATGAAAGTTTATTAAAGGAGATATATTCACCATTTTGGACAGTGAATAACCCTTTTAATTAAATGTGTAGAAATAATGAATTTGGTTAGAAAATTATATTCACGATTTTGGACTGTGAATAATCCTTTAATTAAATAAATGTTTTTGGAAAGTGACATTATAAAATGGAGTTTGAATGGTTTGAAATTAAAGTAAAGTATGAATTCACTTATTATTAAAATAAGTATATGGAAATGTTTTCCAAATAGTGAAATATTGAAATGGTTTTGAGAATATATCTTTTTAAAAATAATTTGAAGTGAATACTTAGAAAAGAGATTTAATTAATAAAATATTAATTAAAAGGGCCTAGTGATTGCTTATGGTGCTAGATAATTGTTGTTTACTTTGATATTTAAATAACCGACTATCAAATTTGGCCATTTTAGTTCCTCGACTTGATGTGGGAACTAATTAGTCATACACTTAGTATGTGACTGACTGTATAGGCTTGATTATCGTTTGTGTTGAGGATGTTGATTCGTGTAGTGCAGAGTGCTTACTCCCAATCTATCGAGCTTCCTTCTTGGCCGAAGGATAGCAAGTTGAAAGTTGGAGACGTGATAGGTCTTTGAGACTTAGTTTCTATGTGAGGTTAAGAAACACTTTTTCAATGTTGGGGCGAAGAGATAGGGATTAGATTTATCTGAAAACCACTTCAGATCAACCTATATAAGTTCGGTTGTGCAGGTTGTGATGATATTGATATTTAGGATTTTCATGGTGAAGGACTGCTTGTTGATCGTTTGGGGTTAAAATCCCAATATGCATACAGTAGCAGTAGTCTCTTCGTTATGAAATATCTAATGCAAGGATTATTCGCTACTAATCCTAGGGATTTCCCGATAGGATGTGGTAGGAAAGTACCTTCAGTTTGTCCTGTTCCTAGACAACTTGTATGGACGAGTGTCGGACATTGCATTTCTAAGATTATGTACATTGGTTTTTTACAAATGTACATCAACTGGTAGTGGAGAAGGCAACTTCTCTTAGCTTAACACTATCCTTGAGATGTATGAGCTCAAAGGTTGTATTTTCGTGGAAACAATTAGTAGTCAATGGAAATGACAATGTGGCATTCAAAGTGATGTGATATGTGATATGTGACATGTGAAAGGAATCATTACCTTAGGCCTCATCAATCGGAAATGATCGAAACAGGGCTAGATGCAGCAGGGCTAAGTGGGTGATTTCCAATTAGGATATGGTTGTGACGGACGCGACTTTTCGACGCTCGAAAACCGACATCAATACGTCCACTGTATCAACTACCGAACAATCGAAGGCCGGAAAACCGTACCGTTAGGGTTAAAGAATAAGAAAGAGGTAGAAGAAGAGAGAAAAAGATAGAACAGAACAGAAAGAAACAACAGAACAATATCAGAATCTCACAATCGCAGCGGAACAACATATAATAGATAAATAAATAATCTTTAAACAAAGAACTATATCAGTTATTACATTACATCACATCACATTACATTACATCATCAGAGTGTACAACAACAAACAACAACGAATAACGGAAAAGAAATATTATATACTAGTAATACGCCATGCCATCCAGTTTGCCTCCAGCAACTCCTGAATTCCAGAATATCCTGATAAACCTGACTCTTAACTGCCCGTGTGGAAATTGGTGGGTACCCAGAGTTTAGGAAGGAAAACAATAAACTCCGAGTCAGTCATGGGACTGGTGTGAGAACTAAAACAGTTTATCTTTAAAACAAAGAACATGATAATTTTAACATAGATTCGTAATGCTTTTTAGAAAATGAGACTACCATAAGGCCTCCCGCACACACACACAATGCAAACGCAGAATCGAAGGAGATTTCTCCTTATGATAGTCAAAGATGCTTGATACGCATTAAAAAGAAACATTTGATATTATTGCTGGTGCATAGTGTAGGAAAATCATTTCGAAAATAAAGATATAAACCTTAGCCAGCATAGGCATTCTGCACTTATGCCTACTATAGCTACCATGTTCAATAGCAGGTTACCGCCACATTTCATGACAGGTTATACAACTAAAACCGTACAAGATCGTATTATTTCTTTGGATTTCCAACAAATGGTCAGGCTAAGGAACTTCCCATTGCCACATGGGTACGCCTCTGGAAAGACGACCCGAGAACCAAACCGGATCTCTGCCAACACAAGGCCGGGTTACCCCTAACTGGGTAACTACTGACACGAATATGTCATTCCCAGATCGTAACCGATCTATATCCGAGGATCCTCGATTTCCAACAACCACAAAGCAATAAATTTGCAGCAACAACATAGGTTAAGTATCTGGGCTCCATACCATGATACCACCTCTATCCAGAAGGAATGAAATACACTAAAGGGGTGCTACCCCCTAATAACCTTGCCTCATCCTTCCTGTTTTGACCATTTCCAGGGTGTGAGGTCCGACGAAGTCTCGTCCACAAAGCCACGCTTTATATAAAAGCCGTGCTTTGATCATCAAATGCTCAACAGCACTTCGTATGCCACATTACCAATTTGGGAATGTATCACTAGTAACCATCAACTACATAACCTCTAAGGGTGTTAAGCTAAGAGAATAAATTCTCCGCCACCAACGGAAATATATTTGATAGAAACCAGCTTTACATCTCAAATTGTAACGTCAGACACACATCCATACAAGTCCGTTCCGGGATCGAACGGAACCAAAGGCACTTACAAAGAAGTCCTTGCAATCCGGATATTCACTAATCACGACCGGACTTTCCATCACAAAGGGTAATAAATTTCTATATCGGAGATCAGCCGATGCAGAAACATTCGATGGTAATCCTTCCGTTTTCACAAATATCTGGTCTTCAACACCGGTCATCAAATGCAATTCATAACGACGTATCACATATTCAGAATGGGTTATACGACCCCAAGGTCCTTTCCCGGCTAACCCGAATAGTGAGCGCTTATTTTAAAAATAAGTGTGGCATTCAAATTCAAGCAATTACAACAAATACCTATTTAAAGGTAAATATTGATAGTCGGATTATTTAACTATCAATAGGCGTGTTCAATATCACCAAATTCCAAATAATTTCCCAAATTATTTACTTTCCAAAATATCTTTACTAGATATATAATTTCCACACTTCAACCTTTTGAAAACAAATTTTCAAATCACTTTTCACCTTTACCACCTTTGAAAATAAATTTCAATCATTTTCCTTAATCGGAAATACTTTCATTTCAAAGTGGTTCATTTAAACCAATTAAATAAATCCATAACGATTTACTTATATTTACGTTCCAAATCCGTAAATTTATCCCCACACTTCAAAAATAAATCAATGTTTATTTTTAAACAAATTCCCCTTTCATTTATAAATTCCATAGTGAATTTACATTCCAAAATATTTATGAATATACGATTTCAATTATTCATTTTCAATTTATCTTCAAAAAGATAAATTCTCTAAACGTTTCATTTCACATTGAAAAAAAAACAATTCTATACTTATTAAATAATAAGTAATTCACAAATCCATTTATTTTCAACACTTGGAAAATATTCAATATACTTAAATTGAAATTAAGTATATATTTCATTCCTTAAGGAAAACATTCTCTTAACCACCTTTATTTGGGCCAAAACGAATGTTGCGTAAAACATCGTTACGACAACCCAAAATCACTAGTATAGGGATTCGAAATTAAAATAGATATATAAATCCCAATACTATACAAAAACATTTCCTTTCGGAAATCATTTACTATAACAACAGTGTTATAGTCCACCATTTCCTTATTTCTCGAAAACGTCTATTTCAACAATAAATTTTGAAATCTATGATTTCGATTCATAATACATTTTAAAACATCTTTTTAAAATAATTAACTTCATTTTATAATATAGCTTCCCCAAAATAACCATTTTATTTAATAATATATTCACTGTCCAAAATCGTGAATATACTTCACTAACCAAATTTCAACATTTCTACGCATTTTACATAAAGAACAATTCGCTATCCAAAGTCGCGAATATACTTCCTTTAATAAATTTCTATATTCAATTTATCAAATTCCATTGATTTCGAATTTATAAACAATGTCTATAAATTCCATTTCTATTTATAAACTTCGATTTATAAAAATCCCTTTTTATAAACCAATTCAATTTTGTAACTCAATTTTATACCAAAAATCTAATTTATAAGTTAATTACTTAAAAATCTTTTATTTTACGAAAATCTATTCATTTTAAAATTTCACAATTTATAAATTTATAATTTCATTCACTTAAAAATCCATTTTATACTTCATTTTAACACTTAACAACTCGTTTTATAGTTCCAATATTATTAATTTATAAATATCAATTTTAAAAATCTTTTATATACATCCTCTATAATGATTCAAAATTCCAAATTAAACCATTTTATATTTTAATCACTAATTATTTCAAAAATCTCAATTTGGTTATATTTTACAAAAATCATAATTTTTAATAACATAAAAATTTATAACGTTTTGATTATTTAAACTGAATCAATTCGAAAATTTAATAAAACGTATACTTTCAAAAATCACTTTATTTTTTTTTAAATCAAGAATCATTATTTTAAAACTTCAAAAAAATGGATCCGATGATGCAACAGCACCAAATAGTCAATCACGACATCCAAATATCATATATCGATATGATAATCAACAAATATCACAATATCTGTAATCAAATAAATACTAGTGAGGAATCCAGTTGGATCCCTCCAACCTGTTTCCCTGCATCCACAGATGTTAGCGCAATACCAATTCCGTTCCAATACGGAATTATCGCGGTATATGGGATTTATAAAAATATTATCCGCTTAATAGGCGGCGCAATAGGGTCTCATCCGCTATATAATGCGGGAAAATCAACTCCAAGTACATATATAATACCAATTCCAATCAAGATGGAATTATCGCGGTATATGTTTTTAATAAATAACATCCGCTTACTAACGGCGCATAATGTCTATTTTAACAATCAATAGATAATAATTTATCATCCATGCATACAATCAACAATTTTAAATCTAACTATTTAAAATTTAAAACGAAACAATTCGATTGAGTGAAAGTTCTCACCTCGATTTCAATTTAGTTTCCGCGTTTATTTCGAATAAAATTAAACGAGCTTTTAATTTTACCCGAAATTCTTCCTAGCTCCAAACGACTCCAAACTATCTCCATAGCGTAGTGCTCATTTATACGATTCCAACGCAAAAAGTTTCGTGCGTTTTCGACCTCGTAGCAAAAAGTTATGGCAGTTTAAAGTTACACGAATTTAAATACACACTAATTTACAATTTAAATATTAATTTAATTTAACCAAAAACCCTCACAGCCGTTAGATTTCCAAGTCCTATCATCAGGCCGTTGCACGCAAATGGGTCTTCTTCCCAACTCCAGGTCACGCACGCGAGCAATGAACCCATCTCCAACGCCTAGGGTTCCAAATAGCTCCTCCACCGATTCACTTGAAGGCGATCAGAGACTACCGCGTCGAAGGCCATCACTCCCCCTCCCTTTGGCCAGAGAAGCATCAAGCTCGACCCTAGGTGGCACTCAAAAAACACGAGCAAACGTTGGCACTTCTAGCTCAATTTGTCGTTGATCTACGTGCCTAAATTTGATCTCAGCCGTTGGATACGTGACTCTCGACGAGTTCTACACTTTTCATGTTGGAAGTTTCTTGAGAAAATTGATGGATTGAGAGAGATTTGAGGAAGAAAGAGATTAAATTTCGGCCATAGAAATATCACTGGCGGCTGGAGCTCAAACCCTAGGGTTTTGACACAAATAAGAAAATGTAGGTCATTTTATAGAAAATTCACGAATTACTATTCATCCGAAATTTACCAAACTCCAAACGAAGCGTGCCGGCTGGCGTTTTTAAGGTTTACCTCACGTTCCGAACACAATGGAATATGTTTCGGAGGCTAATTCGATCATCTGTGCGAGTTATGATAATAAATGATCAAATTTAAATTAAACCGATTAAACGATTTTCTATGCGTTTTGGCTCGCACTGGACAAACCGTAAATCCGATTGACACGAAATTTGAAATCTTACAATAATATAACATTACGGATCCGATGAAACTGGTTTCGTCGAAATCCGAGACTGTTTGAAAAATGGCTATTTTAACATGTCAAATTAATATTAAAACAATTTCGATGCGTTTCGAGCTGCCACGGTCAAACGAAAACTCCGATTGCTACGAAAATTGAAATCCAATAATAACAAACTATTACGGATCCAATAGAACTAGTTTCGTCCAATTCTGAGACTGTTCGAAAATTGGCTATTTTTCAGTCGATAATTAAATATTAAAATATTTAATTTTCGCAAATAAACTTTTAATTCAATTTTAAAAGTTCTATAACATCTCTATAACTTCAATATGATTAAATAAAATTTTACAAATCATTTTCAATCATATTAAACTCGATTTTCAATTATTTCTGTAATTTCAACTATTAAATAATCGATTTAATTATCCAATTAAATCCAATATTCGAAAATAAATTATTCGACTTATAAATTTCACTTATTAATATTTAAAATTAATTAAATTTATGAATTTTAATTAATAAAAATCTTGGGTCGTTACAATCTTCCCCCCTTAAAAGAATTTCGTCCTCGAAATTACCAAGTAAGAAAAAGCTACAGAATCCATTAACTTTCCAAAACAAACCATTCAAATTAGATTTTCCAAATCTCTTTAAGTGTTTAACTTTCCCAAAATTTATAGTTAAACTTCTTACAAAATCTTTACTAAGTTTCCAAATCCAAACTTAGTTTATAAAAAAAATTCTAATTTTCTGAAAAATTTTCTAACGCCTTAAATTTTCGGAAAAATTTGCCAGAGTCTCCTTTGCGCGGCTCGATCCGAAAAAAAATGGCAGTATATATATCACAAATATACATCTCATCAAGTGATTATTTAACTATCAATAGGCGTGTTCAATATCACCAAATTCCAAATAATTTCCCAAATTATTTACTTTCCAAAATATCTTTACTAGATATATAATTTCCACACTTCAACCTTTTGAAAACAAATTTTCAAATCACTTTTCACCTTTACCACCTTTGAAAATAAATTCCAATCATTTTCCTTACGCGGAAATACTTTCATTTCAAAATGGTTCACTTAAACCAATTAAATAAATCCATACCGATTTACTTATATTTACGTTCCAAATCCGTAAATTTATCCCCATACTTCAAAAATAAATCAACGTTTATTTTTAAACAAATTCCCCTTTCATTTATAAATTTCATAGTGAATTTACATTCCAAAATATTTATGAATATACGATTTCAATTATTAATTTTCAATTTATCTTCAAAAAGATAAATTCTCTAAACGTTTCATTTCACATTGAAAAAAAAACATTTCTATACTTATTAAATAATAAGTGATTCACAAATCCATTTATTTTCAACACCTGGAAAATATTCAATATACTTAAATCGAAATTAAGTATATATTTCATTCCTTAAGGAAAACATTCTCTTAACCACCTTTATTTGGGCCAAAACGAATGTTGCGTAAAACATTGTTACGACAACCCAAAATCACTAGTATAGGGATTCGAAATTAAAATAGATATATAAATCCCAATACTATACAAAAACATTTCCTTTCGGAAATCATTTACTATAACAACAGTGCTATAGTCCACCATTTCCTTATTTCTCGAAAACGTCTATTTCAACAATAAATGTTGAAATCTATGGTTTCGATTCATAATACATTTTAAAACATCTTTTTAAAGCAATTAACTTCATTTTATAATATAGCTTTCCCAAAAATAACCATTTTATTTAATAATATATTCACTGTCCAAAATCGTGAATATACTTCACTAACCAAATTTCAATATTTCTACGCATTTTACATAAAGAACAATTCGCCATCCAAAGTCGCGAATATACTTCCTTTAATAAATTTCTATATTCAATTTATCAAATTCTATTGATTTCGAATTTATAAACAATGTCTATAAATTCCATTTCTATTTATAAACTTCGATTTATAAAAATCCCTTTTTATAAACCAATTCAATTTATAACTCAATTTTATACCAAAAATCTAATTTATAAGTTAATTACTTAAAAATCTTTTATTTTACGAAAATCTATTCATTTTAAAATTTCACAATTTATAAATCTATAATTTCATTCACTTAAAAATCCATTTTATACTTCATTTTAACACTTAACAACTCGTTTTATAGTTCCAATATTATTAACAGGAAAATAAACGCAAGGAAGAAGTTGCAAAAAATTTTAGCTTAAGGGACAGCAAGTTTGCTTTTTAGTCTGAAGGACATTTGTTAGTGTAAACAGGAAATGATAGTTACAACTATCATTCTGTGATTTACACTACAAAGTGTCCTTCAGCCTAAAAATCAAACTTCTTGTCTCTAGAACTTATAAATATCAATTTTAAAAATCTTTTATATACATCCTTTATAATGATTCAAAATTCCAAATTAAACCATTTTATAATTTAATCACTATTTATTTCAAAAATCTCAATTTGGTTATATTTTACAAAAATCATAATTTTTAATAACATAAAAATTTATAACGTTTTAATTATTTAAACTGAATCAATTCGAAAATTTAATAAAACGTATACTTTCAAAAATCACTTTTAAATTCTCCTTTTTTAAATCAAGAATCATTATTTTAAAACTTCAAAAAAAAGGATCCGATGATGCAACAACACCAAATAGTCAATCACGACATCCAAATATCATATATCGATATGATAATCAACATATATCACAATATCTGTAATCAAATAAATACTAGTGATGAATCCAGTTGGATCCCTCCAACCTGTTTCCCTGCATCCACAGATGTTAGCACAATACCAATTCTGTTCCAATACGGAATTATCGCGGTATATGGGATTTATAAAAATATTATCCGCATAATAGGTGGCGCAATAGGGTCTCATCCGCTATATAATGCGGGAAAATCAACTCCATGTACATATATAATACCAATTCCAATCAAGATGGAATTATCGCGGTATATGTTTTTAATAAATAACATCCGCTTACTAACGGCGCATAATGTCTATTTTAACAATCAATAGATAATAATTTATCATCCATGCATACAATCAACAATTTTAAATCTAACTATTTAAAATTTAAAATGAAACAATTCGATTGAGTGAGAAGTTCTCACCTCGATTTCAATTTAGTTTCCGCGTTTATTTAGAATAAAATTAAACGAGCGTTTAATTTTACCCGAAATTCTTCCTAGCTCCAAACGACTCCAAACTATCTCCATAGTGTAGTGCTCATTTATACGATTCCAACGCAAAAAGTTTCGTGCGTTTTCGACCTCGTAGCAAAAAGTTATGGCAGTTTAAAGTTACACGAATTTAAATACACACTAATTTACAATTTAATTTAATTTAATTTAACCAAAAACCCTCACAGCCGTTAGATTTCCAAGTCCTAACATCAGGCCGTTGCACGCAAATGGGTCTTCTTCCCAACTCCAGGTCACGCACGCGAGCAATGAACCCATCTCCAACGCCTAGGGTTCCAAATAGCTCCTCCACCGATTCACTTGAAGGCGATCAGAGACTACCGCGTCGAAGGCCATCACTCCCCCTCCCTTCGGCCAGAGAAGCATCAAGCTCGACCCTAGGTGGCACTCAAAAAACACGAGCAAACGTTGGCACTTCTAGCTCAATTTGTCGTTGATCTACGTGCCTAAATTTGATCTCAGCCGTTGGATACGTGGCTCTCGACGAGTTCTACACTTTTCATGTTGGAAGTTTCTTGAGAAAATTGATGGATTGAGAGAGATTTGAGGAAGAAAGAGATTAAATTTCGGCCATAGAAATATCACTGGCGGCTGGAGCTCAAACCCTAGGGTTTTGACACAAATAAGAAAATCAACATATACGAACGCAAAAATAGGAAATTGACTCCTATATAAACCATCATCATCGGCAATCTAAAATCCATCGAGTTCAAGCACCAACCAGTAAAGCAAAAAGGGATAAAATTACATACCGAATCAACGGAGAACTCGATCAAACAGAAGCGGCCAAGAGTGAACGAACGAGAACGAAGCACACGAAAAGGCGCAGCTTCAAAACCCTAGTTTGGATTAAAGAGAACAAAGCCCTAAGATCGAACAGAGTCGCCAATTATCTCAAAGAGGAACGAAGCCCTAATTTGCAGAGCCACCATTTGAACGAGACAAAAAGGAACATGCCAAGCAAAAGAAGGGAACGGGTTATAGAATTAAATTGGGCCGGCTTGCTTTATTTTTAAAGGGTTTTAGTATATTTTAAATAGGGTTTAAGTGCTATTTGTTTTTTGTTATGTTTTTATTTTTCGAGTCAAAAGAATTTGTAAATCACCACCTAGGGATTAGGTAGTGTCAGATTGTCTAGTTAGAATTAGTTCAGTGAGCAGGGTGTGCGAGTTTGCAAAGCTGTATAGGCGGGAGCAGAGTTTGCGAGTAAGCGAAGCTCTATAGGCGGGAAGCAAAGTTTGCGAGTAAGCAAAACTCTATAGGCGGAGCAGGGTGTGCGAGTCTAGTAGAGTGTTTGTGAGCGGGAGCAAATGTTTACGAGCAGGGTGTGCGAGTCTAGTAGAGTGTTTGTAAGCGGGTGCAAATGTCTGCGAGTCTAGTAGAGTGTTTGTAAGCGTGATACTGTTTAATTCTAATAGAAATCTGTGAATGCAGCAGTAGGAAGGGGTTGCCGAAGCTGGGTAAATTTTGTGTGTGATTTACTTTTCAGCATATTTATTTTTGCAGTTTATTTCTGTATTTAAATCAAGAAAATTTGCTATAACCCTATTCACCCCCCCTCTAGGGTTAATCTAGATCCTACAAGTGGTATCAGAGCGAGGTTTTTATTTTTTAACTCTAGAGTCATGAATCCACCAAATAATATTTTTGTTGAGGGTCGTTTCAATATTATTCCTTCTATTTTCGATGGAACAGATTTCATGAATTGGAAATTAAAAATGGAATTATATTTAAAATCTGTTAATATTAAGTGTTGGGATATTATTGAAAGTGGGTGTGATATAGCAAATAAGGAAATTATCTCGATTAATTCTCTTGCTATGCATATATTATATTCTCATATTAATCGTGATAATTTTTATTTCGTCTCTCATTGTGAAAATGCACAGAAAATTTGGAAAACTCTCGACGCAATATATGGTGCAAAAGTCAATAGTAATGAGATGTCCTCCACTACCAACTCAGCTAAAGAAATGTGCTTAACAGGATTGGTAAATAGCAGTTGTGATGAGGATGATGATGATGGAGCAGCCGAGCTGGCATTACGAACGAAGAATTCAAAAAGGAAATTTGCAGCCAAGTGGAATAAAAGCGATAGCAGTGAAAGTGAGGAAGCAGATATGTGCCTTCATGGGAATATAACCGATAGCGACGACGACGAGCCAAGCGAGGTATCAAAACTTACTCACTCTGAATTACTTATTTATTTCCACAAAGTAAATGCCTGTTTTAAACGACTTAGGGAGAAGTATGACAAACTTGAATCACAAAACGATACTTTGTTAGAATTAAATGAGCAACTCGACAAATTAGTTAAAACCTATCAAAGTAAGATCCCTAAGTGTGATAAGTGTCCAACATTCGAAAAGGAAATTGAAAAATCAGAAATCAATATAAAATCACTTGAAAATGAAATTCTGATTTTAAAAGAGAATGAAAATAATAGGAGAAGAATTCTATTGAAAAGTGCACACAATTGATAAATGAAAATGATTCTCTCAAAACACAAGTCCAACAATTGTCAACGACTTTAGATAAATTTTCAAAAAGTGAAAAATCGTTGAATATGTTAATAGGAAAACAAACTATCAATATTGATAGACAAGGACTTGGATATACTCACTCTGAATATGTTAGAAATGAGATTAATCAAGAAAATTCAATGTGCACGATTTGTAGAAAATATGGACACAATCACAATAATTGTTGGTATAGACTCAAACATGTGAAAACTATACCAATTTGGGTTCCAAAAGGCACAAATATAAAATCTTTGAAAGTCAAACAAATTTGGGTGCCAAAAGGAACATATATAAATAGTTTTGGGTCTCCACAAACATATTTTCATATTCTGCCACTAACAACCATGGACCTATAAAAACAAATAGGTCACATAAATCTTTCATCGTGTAGGTGTGGTGGCAGGCTAAGGAACAACAACAGTGTTCTCTGGATTTTGGTTGTTCCAGAAACACAACGGGCGATAAAACAAGTTCCTTAGCCTAGTACAAAGGTGACAGAATCACAATGGGCAATCACGAAAAATTATCATAAAGGTAAAACAGGTAAATTTGTTTTGAACGATATATTAAATGTGATATCTGCACCATATTCTGAATTAAAATCAGCCAATATTGAGATGAATAAAAGATGATGATTTTGATGCTATGATTTTTTTTCAAAATATTGACCAACCATCTTTAAATAGAATTACTTGGAATAATTATGATGGTGGACTGATTCGGACTTAATTGATATGATTTTTTGACTTGTTCTTATTTATGACATTGATTTATGCTTAATTGATGACCAATCAGATTTTCAACTTTGAACTAATCCATATAAATTTGTTCGGTCAAATGATGGTATTTGATTACTCATGCTACACATAGATATATTTTGGTCACTGCTTGTAAATTTGCACGATTTCAATTTTCATGTGAAAGCTGTTGAAAAAGAACTTTATGAAATTGTTAAAACTTCAAGAAATTGTTTTGAAATAATAATGAAATTTTAATGACTGTTGATAGTTGTTCATCCTATGGCTTCTAAGATTGACACTATGATATTTTTTTTGATTATTAACACGGCTTCAATTCAAATTCAAAAGAATGTCATTTAAATTGATGTTAAGTTTGAAATTCTTGGTGCACACTTCATGGTTTGGTTAATCAAATTCAACGAGTGAATATTAAAATTCAGATGCAGATTACACTGGTAATATAGTTGATAGAAAAATTACCAGTGGAACGTGATTAATTTTTGAAACATTCATTTGCTGCATCGTTTTTCAAAGAAAATATCTGCATATTTTTCACTTGAAATAATTTTCAAATAGCAGAAAATTTTCTTATAAAACCCCCTCGAGAAAATCATGTTTGACCATATTTACAGGTTAGTCATTTTTGAAAAATTGATTTTATAATTTTTGAATTTGATTTTAAATGACTATTTTGACTAATCTGACTCCCTTTGATTATCGAAAAGATGAATAGTGATTGAAAAAGTGATGAGTGTTGATATTTATCATATATTATAACTCGAGAAAGTATAATTAGAAAATTTCTTTAGAATTTCATAACAAGAGTTATAAAAACTTTTTGTTGGGTAAAAGTTCCATGACCATTTCTATTTCTATCATCTTTCTATCGACCATCACTCATCAAAATTACATATAGTATGTAAATTTGTGGTAGTTTACAAAGGAAATCATTCGTTCTTCAATATCTTTAAATTTGTGAAGGAAATTATTTGTGCTTAAATTTATTATATTTAGCAATAAAAATAAATATCCAAAGTATTCACTCTCATTTAAAAGTCCTCACGGTTATGCATGGGTGAATTACTTGGATTTTTGATTATGTGCTTCCATGCTCATTTAAAAGTCCTCACGGTTATGCATGTATGGAACGCATATCAAAATTAATTGATTCAAATAGACAAGTTGATTCTAATCCCATTTAAAAGTCCTCACGGTCATGCGTGGTTAGAAGATACTTGATTTCATTTTTTGAATAAAAATTGTGAATACTACTAATCTCATTTAAAAGTCCTAACGGTTATGCATGGTTAGTAGATATTCAAATTTCCTGAAATAAATATACCACAAATAGACAGAATTGTATGATTTTTGATGATTTTATCCCCATCACTTCTGAAAGTGGAATATGCGCTTGACAAGGGTAATTATGATTTTTGTTTGAGTTTAATTGAAATTTAATATTTATATTCAATTGAGTTAAATGTTTGATTCATGTCTATCACTTCATCCCTATTTTTACAACACTGTTATTCTTTTGCTGATAACAAAAGGGGGAGAGAAAAGTTAAGATTTTGTCAAATAGAATCAAGCAAAGGTCAAATAATTTTCACTTTGCATATAGGCTCATTTATATATTTCTATTTGTATGCATATATGTAGGGGGAGTATTGTGTAGAGAGGGAGCATTCAAATAGGGGGAGCAAATTGAACGATTAAATACATTTAATACATTCAAAATCTTAAATATATGTTTGTTATCATCAAAAGGGGGAGATTGTTGAATATGCGCTTTGCGCTTATATGATTTTTGTTTGATGATAATAAACATATATACATTCGTTTAAATGTATTTGTTAATGTACTATTTTATTTTTCATAGAATAAATAAATATTTGCTGAATAAAATTAAATGACACAGAATTTGAATTCAAACAGAAATTTTATTCAAACAAATATTTATTACAATTTTGAATAGTACAATTTCAATCTCTCACTATAACTATACAACTTTGATTACAGTCACATCACATTTCGCATTTACAGTTAACCTCACTACATATCACTCACACTCGTATTTTTATCTTCAACTTCCTTCTAGTTTGAATCCAGCATCTGAGCAATCTGCAAAAATATAAACTAACGCAGTAAAATTGAAAAAGAAATATTTTTGCAATATAAAATGAAATATGATTTTTGAAAATATGATTTGCCTCAATTATTTGGGTTGTTCGTCATAATTTAAATTTGAATTCATCATACACGAACAACTTGTGACATACACAGTGTATCACTGTATATGCCACAAGGCTGTGCACGCCGATATATACACTTGATTGATTTACAGGGACAGGTGAGCACAGGTCAAACCTAAATGAAAAACCGGGTTCAACTCACGTGCAATAACATAAAAATCACGACTCGAGCACAAGGTCAAACCCGAGTTTTTTTTCAAAAAAAAAAAAAAAAACTGCATTCAACACAGGGCAGGTCACAAGTCAAAAACAGTGCAACAAAACTCAATGAAAGTTCAACCAGACCGGATAGTACAAGCAAAAATGCAAGACAGTGGTCGTGAATGCAGTAACAACATAGCCAGAGCCACCAAAGTGCAGAGAAACTACAGAGTGGCAGCAGTTCAGATGACATAACAGAAACGACCAAAGTGTTAACAATCAATGAACAAAGATGAAGACAACTCAAGTTCAGTGCCACAGCAATCATGACAACAGCAATGCATGTATTATGAAGACCAAATTCACAGTGAAGTCAAGGCAGAAAATGGAGTGAATGCAACATGGTGAACAACTAAAGTGCAACAAGTATTGCAGTAATGAATGCATCTCATATACAGCATCAAAGCCAGTGCCGACATGAACAGAAGTCAAGTAAAATGAAACATACAAAATGCCCAAGTAAAGTTCATGTAAAACCGACCAGAGAAGCCATATGCAGCAAACAACAATAAAGTCGACGTTCACAGTGAAGAAACCAAGTGCAAACCACAAAGACTCAATATTCAATGCAGCAACACTTCAATGAGCTACATACAGTGATACATGCACTAGTGAACAAGTATGGCAGCAGGCCAGTGCAGTGCAACTTCATAACAACAAGTCAAGGCCGCCCTCACGAACAAAGAAAATAAAAGAGAACCAGGTTAATGCAAACAAATGAATGCAACAGAGACCAATGGTCAATATGCACAAATATGCATATGAAACTAACATGGCCGAGCATTGTACAAGACTGCAACAAGAAGTATGCAGTTCAAAACGTCTACGACAGCAAGTAAGTGATTGCAACAGGCAAGCACAATGCATATATAGCAGTAATATACACAAGCATCAACATGTATGCAATCAGAATGAAGCAGATATTGATATTGACAATATAGATGCAAATGAATATCAAGCAGTGATACAAAAATCACAATGAATTAAAACAGTGCCAGAAAATCAATGCCGTGTAAAGTCAAAAGCAACAGTGGATAAACAAAATTCATCAGTGCAGATTCGAAACAGTTGGTGGCCAAGCAAATCGACCATGCTACAGGTGTGTCAAGCCAGAAGCAACACAGAGAATAAAGTCAACAGTAAAATGACCGAAGTCATATAATGAACAAGTCCAAAATCGAGGTAGAAAAGGTAATTGACCAAGTTAAAACTCAAGCCGTGATCATCACAATTTAAAACCGTATTGACCAAGCAATGAATCAACACCGTGTCAACCAAGTAATACCAAGAATACGATAGTGACAAAGTCAGAACAAATCTCAAGCATCAATACCAGATCGAACGGCATATGACAAATTCAAATCAACATATACGAACGCAAAAATAGGAAATTGACTCCTATATAAACCATCATCATCGGCAATCTAAAATCCATCGAGTTCAAGCACCAACCAGTAAAGCAAAAAGGGATAAAATTACATACCGAATCAACGGAGAACTCGATCAAACAGAAGCGGCCAAGAGCGAACGAACGAGAACGAAGCACACGAAAAGGCGCAGCTTCAAAACCCTAGTTCGGATTAAAGAGAACAAAGCCCTAAGATCGAACAGAGTCGCCAATTATCTCAAAGAGGAACGGAGCCCTAATTTGCAGAGCCACCATTTGAACGAGACAAAAAGGAACAGGCCAAGCAAAAGAAGGGTACGGGTTATAGAATTAAATTGGGCCGGCTTGCTTTATTTTTAAAGGGTTTTAGTATATTTTAAATAGGGTTTAAGTGCTATTTGTTTTTTGTTGTGTTTTTATATTTCGAGTCAAAAGAATTTGTAAATCACCACCTAGGGTTTAGGTAGTGTCAGATTGTCTAGTTAGAATTAGTTCAGTGAGCAGGGTGTGCGAGTTTGCAAAGCTGTATAGGCGGGAGCAGAGTTTGCGAGTAACCGAAGCTCTATAGGCGGGAAGCAAAGTTTGCGAGTAAGCGAAACTCTATAGGCGGAGCAGGGTGTGCGAGTCTAGTAGAGTGTTTGTGAGCGGGAGCAAATGTTTGCGAGCAGGGTGTGCGAGTCTAGTAGAGTGTTTGTGAGCGGGAGAAAATGTCTGCGAGTCTAGTAGAGTATTTGTAAGCGTGATACTGTTTAATTCTAATAGAAATCTGTGAATGCAGTAGTAGGCAGGGGTTGCCGAAGCTGGGTAAATTTTGTGTGTGATTTACTTTTCAGCATATTTATTTTTGCAGTTTATTTCTGTATTTAAATCAAGAAAATTTGCTATAACCCAATTCACCCCCCCTCTAGGGTTAATCTAGATCCTACACTACGTGCCTAAATTTGATCTCAGCCGTTGGATATGTGGCTCTCGACGAGTTCTACACTTTTCATGTTGGAAGTTTCTTGAGAAATTTGATGGATTGAGAGAGATTTGAGGAAGAAAGAGATTAAATTTTGGCCATAGAAATATCACGGGCGGCTGGAGCTCAAACCCTAGGGTTTTGACGCAAATAAGAAAATGTAGGTCCTTTTATAGAAAATTCACGAATTACTATTCATCCGAAATTTTCGACTCCAAACGAAGCATGCCGGCTGGCATTTCTAAGGTTTACCCCGCGTTCCAAACACAATAGAATATGTTTCGAAAGCTAATTCGATCATCTGTGCGAGTTATGACAATAAATGATCAAATTTAAATTAAACCGATTAAACGATTTTCTATGCGTTTTGGCTCGCCTCGGACAAACCGTAAATCCGATTGACACGAAATTTGAAATCTTACAATAATATCACATTACGGATCCGGTGAAACTAGTTTCGTTGAAATCCGAGACTATTTGAAAAATGGCTATTTTAACATGTCAAATTAATATTAAAACAATTTCGATGCGTTTCGAGCTGCCACGGTCAAACGAAAACTCCGATTGCTACGAAAATTGAAATATAATAATAACAAACTATTACAGATCCAATGGAACTAGTTTCGTCCAATTCTGAGACTGTTCGAAAATTGGCTATTTTTTAGTCAATAATTAAATATTAAAATATTCAATTTTCACAAATAAACTTTTAATTCAATTTTAAAAGTTCTATAACATCTTTATAACTTCAATATGATTAAATAAAATTTTACAAATCATTTTCAATCATATTAAACTCGATTTTCAATTATTTCTGTAATTTCAACTATTAAATAATCGATTTAATTATCCAATTAAATCCAATATTCGAAAATAAATTATTCGACTTATAAATTTCACTTATTAATATTTAAAATTAATTAAATTTACGAATTTTAATTAATAAAAATCCTGGGTCGTTACAATGGTCATCCCCTTCTAGATATATTTCTTCCTGCTATGACGTTCGGGATGTAAATTAATGTGATTTGTATGCTATGAGGGCCCTCGAAAAGGTCGGTAACGACTGGGGGTGATATATTCATACTACCTAGTTATAGAGGTAGTCGGTCTTGTGTTGGTAAAGGATCCTTAGTGATGGTCCTTGGTACATTCCTCTAGAGATGTACTATCGAAAGGTAGTCCCTTTACCTGGTCATTTGTATGGAAATCAAAACTCCACTACTTGCCTGCCATTTTGATTGTATTACCCACTTTGGGCTATATGCTAGAATTTAATTAATGTAACAATTTCGGCTATGATTAATATTATTTGTATACCAGACATTAGTATAAGATAACATGATTTGATATGAAAGGTTTTGGTTATCGTAAGGTAAAAACATGTCCGTGTTTATGTGTGGGTGTGTCTTACGAGATACTTTTGTTTTGAAAAGAAAAGTTTTGGTAATTTAAATTAATTCAATTGAGTTTGTTTCTCATGCTGGTTTACCGGAGTGATCCTGGCGTTCTTCCCTTTCAATGCTCGAGTCAGACCGAATATATTCATAGGTTCAGATTTGGTGCTTTTGGAGCTTCACCAGGCGAGCTGGAGATCTTCATGTCGTATACACGTATCTGTTTATTTTCTGCTGCTCTGTTATTTATGTTATCAGCAATTGTAAGGACAGGTTATTATAACTATCCATGCTAATGACTAGTGAATAATTGTTGAACTTCGATTGATGTATATAATATTACAGTTCTGTTTTGTAAAGATCATTGATATGATATTATATGTTTTCCACTGCGATGCGAGATTCTGTATTATTCTGTTTGGTTCTCTCTTCTCTCTTTCTTCTCTTCTCTTCTTCTCTCTTCTTTTCATTCGCTTTACTTTCCGTCAGTCTATGCTTTTTAAGTCGGACATGCATGGTTTATTATCGAATCAAAGGGTATAGATTTGTGGGTCATCACACAAGGTATCGGAGCATAGGTTTAGTACATTCATAGGCTTTGATGTGCACTCAGTATAGATAGGGTCGGTAGCACCCTAGATTGAGTTTGTGTGTGTTATATATATGAGCGTGTATTTGTTAGTGATATAAAAATGTTTTATATTGTAGTAACTTACCCGTTGAATCGTTTATGAATTCTGGTCGGTGAGTGGGACACCGCGTTATCAATAGAGATATCTAAACACTTAAACAAGGAAAGTTAACATAGTAATGATTTTAAATTGGGTAAATGAAATAATTTACCTCAATTTTATTTTATATACAAAGAGACAATTTTCCAAGAATTATTATAGTATATAAATTGATTTTGTTTGGTTGTTTGAAATTGTAAATATATATAAGTTAGTATAAACTGTTTGAATAATTTGAATAAAAATAACAATTGTAAAAGAATAAATTATATAAGCAAGTGAATTATAAAGAATGAAACTATAATTAATATGATTTACAATTGTGAAATAATCTTATATATAAGAAATGAAACAACATGAGTATATTTATAAATATGAGTTATAAATAAAATGGATTTAAACTAAGAATTTGAAAATTTGAATCATGTTGACAATTGTTTTTCAATGTTTAAAGAGGTTATATTATTATAAATCTAAATAAGATAAATAAATTTGAAATGAATCTTATACAAGTGAAGTAAAATAGTGAAATTATATAAGTAAAAGAATTTATAAATGTGATTTACAAATATAAAAGGGATTTAAAAAAAATAAAGCATTGAATTCACTGCCGTTGCTGGAAAATAATAAGGTTGATGACTGCAACATCATCAGTATCATTTTCGAGTTTCTGTATGATGGATTTGCGATAATAGTAAACTGAAAACTGAAGTTTTGATGTGATAAACAAATTTGAATTTAAAATCCATGTTTTAAATTGATTTATAACAAAAAAAAAGTTTTGAACTTATAATTTAATTGGTATAAATAAGAAAAAGAAATTTCAAAAATTTTAATGTGAAATTGAGATATGAAATTAAAATTCAATGTAAGTAAGGTTAAGTTTAATTGAGTTAGTAAGTAAATTATATAAATTGAAGTTTAACTTAAGGAAAGTTAAATAAGTTTGAATTAGCATAATAAAATACGTGACTTGGAATTAACCGAAGAAAAGTTAAATTAAATGAATGGGATTTGAACTGGATTAGATATGTTATTGAAATGAAAATTAAGCTTAAGCGGTATATAATATGAATTGGGAAGTTTGAATAAATAAGTTGTATTATAAAATGAGAAAATGTAAGTCAAACCAAATATTAAAATGGTTAAACAATTTCATTAAGCAGAACAAATAAAAAACTGAATTTGAATAGTGATATGAAATTTGACTTAAGTAAAAGTTAAATAAAATGACTTTAGAAATGAAATTTAAGTTAAGTGAAATAAAATGATGTTTAAAAAGGAATTTGACATGAGTGATGTTGAATGAAATTGAATTTGATATCAAATGAATTAATAAAGTGAGTTAATGAAATGAGGTAATTAAATGAATATAAAATTGAATTTAAAATGAATTAGCATTGGAAGTGTGGCATAAATATGTGAATATAATGAATACTAGAATTCAATCTAAATTTGATATTAACCAATTGAAATTAAATGTGTTAAACCAAATTGAAGGTAAACGAAGTAAATATGAATGCTTGAGTGAATTAAATTAACTTGGTTATGTTGTTTGTGCATTAGTTGTTAGATGGATGTTAGGTGATTGAACAGAAATTCATATGGAATTGAATTAATAAAATTGAAAGCTAAATAATTGAATTCAAATTGGTGGTAAGTGAATCTAAATAGAATTGAATTTGATTTAATTTGAAAGTGAACTAACTTGAAATTATATTAGTGAATGTAAACTAATTGAATGTGAATAAATAAATGTTAGTAAAATTCAATGTTAATGAATCAAATGTGGTTAAATTGAAAACCAATTCAACGAATATTAATGAGAAAGGAACGTATATTATTTGACTATGGATTGATTGGATAAATATTGGATTGTTGGATGTCAATTGGATGATAGTTGTTTGATGATTGAATTTGTTGCTTTCGATTGCATTTGCTATATTGGCATATATAGCTGTTGTATTGGTATATGTTATATATTGATATTACTTTCTATATATATGTTTCCCATTTGTTTGTTGGTGTTTAGTAGGTGCGGATGGTGTATGCTTCGCATTTGGAGCTCATTTCACGCTACATTAGTCGTATATGCTCGCTAATTATATATAATATACATATCTCGGATTACATATCGTACTTTTATAATTTTTTTCCCTATAGGATGCCTCATCCTTAATATGAGATGTGTATTTGTGATATATATATATATATGTATAGTAATTTTTTCGATCGAACCGCGTAAACAAGGTTATGATGAATTTTTCTGAAAATTTGAGGCGTTGGAAAATTTTTGAGATTTAAAAAAAAATCGATAACTAAAATTTTGATGGTTGAGTTAATAGTTAAACGATATTAGTTAGTTTTGAAAAGATAACTATAAATGGATATGAAAACTTAGAAATTTTTTCATAAGAATTTTAAGTAAATGATTTTGGAAAAGTCAAATACTTAAGAGATTTGGTAATCCAACTAAACGAATTGTTTTGAAGGGATAATGGATTTTATAGTTTTTTCTTACTTGGTAATTTCGAGGATGAAATTCTTTTAAGTAGAGGAGAATGTAACGACCCAGAGTTTCAGTCATTCGAAATTAGGATATTCAATTGATTTTAAATATTCATAAATTAATTTTATGAGTGGATAACTTATATTTCGAATATTTTCATTTAATTCGATAATTAAATTGTTGATTTAATATTTGAAATTGCAGAAATAATTTGATTTTGATCTAATGTGAATGAAAATGATTTATAAAGTTGAATTGAATTCTTTTTGAATAAGAATGATGTTAGGGAACTTTTAAAATTGAATTAAAAGTCAATTTGTAGAAATTGGAAATTTTAATATTTAATTAATGTGTAAAATAGTACTTTTTGAAACGTCTCCGATTTCTATGAAACCAGCTTCATTGGATCAGTAATGTTATATTATTATAGGATTTCAAATTTCGTGTCAATCGGACTTACGGTTTGGTCGTACGATGCTAAAATGTGTAGAAATCTTTTTAAGTAATTTTTAATAAAAATAATTCGATTCGAAAACCTATCTTCCAAATACAATGGAATTGACTCCCGATATATATTCCATTGTGTTCGGAATAGGAGTAAAACTTTATAAATGTCAGGCGGCACACTTTGTTTGGATTTTAGACTAGTGCACGAATAATTTTATAAAGGACCCAAACGCATTTCTTTCTGGCCAAAACCCTAGTTTTCTAGGTCTAGCCGCCATTTATATTTCGAAGGCCAGAAATGTTCGATCTTTCTCCTCGATTTCTTCCAATCCACATACTATTTCCAAAAATCTTCAACTACAACATTGTAGAGCTCGCCAAGAGCTATAAATCCAACGGTCGTGATGTTATATGGAGTGATGGATCAACGACAATTCTTGTTCAAACATGCATCGTTCGAGGGGGTTTTGCATAACAATGGAGGGATCGAGTTCAACCCAGTCGTGGGTGAAGGTGGAGCTCGTGTTGGCCTTTCGAATGGAGGTTGCCGATCAACTCCTAGGGCAACGTTGTGGTCGCGGCGATGGATGGAAGTTGCGTGTGTTGTGGGTTCCTCTTCATGTTTATTGGACAAATAACGTAGAAATTGGGAAGTGCGGCCATAATCTATTTCTTGAAAACGTGAGGCCAGATCTGTTGTAGGTAAATTAAAAAAAATTGAAATTAATTTATATTTAAATCGTGTAATTTTTAAAAATTCATTTCTTATTTATACGAGATCCAAATCGTACGAAACAAGTTATGTCGGGTTCGTATTGACGAACACTATGCGATGTAGCTGGATTGGAGTTGACTGGAGCTAATGAAAATTTTGGGTAAAATTAAACGCACGTTTAATTTTATTCGGAATAAAACGCTGCAACGACCACTGCAATCAAAGTGAGTACAACTCACTCTATCTGTCTTGCTTATGTTTTTAAATAAGTAAGAATAAATTTTATTTATGATGATTGATGATTGTTTGGGTGATATATGATATATTATATATATTGATTGGTTTGGATATATTTCTGCATACTTTAGCGGAGAGACCCTATACATTCCCGTGTATGAGCGAATGACCTTTTATAAGCACGTCTACCTCGAAGAGGACATTGTACATATTTTCTCATATGTATATTTGTTGCAGGTGACGGGTTGGAGGGATCCAACAGGATTCCTCACCATTGTTGATTTTGTTTATAGATATTGACATATATGTTGTTATCATGTGATTTTTGTTGTGTTGGATTCTAGGATTGATATGCTTGATGTGAATCACCTTATTTAGTGTTGTTGTAACATTGGACCATAGTTTGGAAATTTAAAAATATTAAAACCATGACTTCGATGTAAAAAGGCTGTTTAAGTGATTTTTGAAGTCATATGAATTTTCATGATAATTTGTAAAATACTAAAGAAGAAGTTTATTTAAATGGAATCAAAATATGATTTTACATGGAGTTAACTATTTGGTAAATTAAGTTAAATGAGAATTTTGAACTTATTATAAATGGTTTATATATAAGGTTTATAAAATTGACACTTTATAAATAAAAATAATGGAATTATAAACGAGTTTTGTAAGTGTTTAAAATGAGGTTATAAATGAATCTTATAAATAGATAAGATTTATAAATTTATGAAGTTATCAAAGGAATAAATTTGTAATAAGAGATTTATAAGTAAATAAACTTATAATTAGACTTTGACATATGAATGAGATAGACGGGAAATTATTAATAAAGGAATTTTATATATGGAAGTTTTTATAGAATAGAAATGTGAATTATAAACATTGTTTTATAAATGTGAAATCAACTTATTTGATAAGTTAAATATGGAAGTTTATTAAATGAGATATATTCACGATTTTGGACAGTGAATAACCATTTTAATTAAATGTGTAGAAATAATGAATTTGGTTAGAGAATATTCATGATTTTGAATAGTGAATAATCCTTTAATTAAATAAATGTTTTTGGAAAGTGATATTATAAAATGGAGTTTGAATGGTTTGAAAATAAAGTAAAGTATGAATTCACTTATTATTAAAATTAGTTTATGGAAATGTTTTCTAAATAGTGAAATATTGAAATGGTTTTGAGAATATATCTTTTTAAAGATAATTTGAAGTGAATATTTGGAAAAGAGATTTAATTAATAAAAGATTAATTAGGAGGGCCTATTGATTGCTTATGGTTTTAGATAATTGTTGTTTGCTTTGATAGTTAAATAATCGACTATCGAATTTGGCCATTTTAGTTCCTCAACTTGATGTGCGAACTAATTTGTTGTACACTTAGTACGTGACTGATTGTGTAGGCTTGATTATCATTTCTGTTGAAGATGTTGATTCGTATAGTGCAGAGTGATTACTCCAATCTATCGAGCTTCCTTCTTGGCCGAAGGATAGCAAGTTGAAAGTTGGGGATGTGATAAGTCTATGAGATTTAGTTTCTGTGTGAGGTTGAGAAGCGCTTTTGCGTTGTTGGTGCGAAGAGATTGGGATCAGATTTATCTGAAAACCACTTCGAACCAACGTGCATATGTTCGATTGTGCAGGTTGCGATGATATTGATATTTAGGATTTTCATAGTGAAGGACTGCTTGTTGATCATTTGGGGTTAAAATTCCAATATGCATATAGTAGCTATAGTCTCTTCGTTATGAAATATTTAATGCAAGGACTATTCGCTACCAATCCTAGGGATTTTCCAACTGGATGTGGTAGGGAAGTACCTTCGATTTGTCCTGTTCTTGGACAACTTGTATGGACGAGTGTCTAGCATTGCATTTCTAAGATTACGCACATTGATTTTTACAAACGTACATCAGTTGGTGGTGAAGAAGACAACTTCTCTTAGCTTAATACCCTCATTAAAACGTACAAGTTCATGGGTTGTATTTTTGTGGAAGGAAATTAATAATCAATGAAATGGCAATGTGGCATTCAAAGTGATGTAATATGTGAAAGGTAATCGTTACCTCAGGCCTCATCGACTGGAAAAGACCGAAACGGGTTTAGATGCAGCATGGCTAAGTGAGTCATTCCTAATTAGGATATGAGTGTCACGACCCACCTTTCATTCCATAGAAAGACGTATCATCACTAAAAAAGAAATTGGTAGAAAGAAGAATAGATAGAAAGAAAGAACTAAACAACATCAGAATCTCACAACGGAAACAGAAAAATATATTACTTCACATAGATATTACATTGTATTCATCATACATCAGAGTTATACAGTTACAAAAACATCACATTAGACAGTCGTGAAGACTAGTCTGTCCATTACATTCCAAATACAAAAAGATGATATCAACACAGCGGAATAGATATATACAGATACGCCAAATCTCCTGCTCCAAGTCCTTCAAAATTCATCAAGCCAACATGATCACTTGGCTACTCATAAAAATTCGAGTACCCAAGAGTTTAAGAAAATAGAAATAAACTCCGAGTCAGACATGGGTCAGGTGTGAGTAAACGGTTAAGTTGTTCAACTTAAAAAACCTTTGAAATGAAAGGTATCTCGTAAGACTCTCTGCAAATAAACACGGAAAAGTTTTTCCCTTACGATAACCAAAACATTTGATAGGAAATCCTGTTATATTATAATAGTGTCTAGGGTTTTCAGTATAAAGTAGAAAATAGCTGGAATGCTTACAACTCACGTTCCAACATAGTTGGGAACAATCAAAACCGTACAGGCACTTATTGGGGATTGGATTCCATACAATGGCAGGGATACTGGGGTACCGCCCATCACAGTACATGGTCTAGATCACTGTACCGGGGATCTACCCTGATCCTCTGCAACACAAGACCGGAGCTACCCCTTACTGGATAGTCCGAATAAGACAACCCCACGGTTGTGGCCAACAACCGCCCACACAGCCGAATAAAGGGACCTCTAGACAGGGGAAATCTCATCCTATTTGGGTGTTATCCACTTAGCCTTGCGTGCACCTCCCCTATTTTAGCCATTCCCAGTTAATGAGGCTTGAGGCTGTGGTTACCTTTTTAGAACACATATCTTGGAATGCTCATCATCCTCCATTGACGATGGTCTGATAGCATTCATCCATACAAGTCTGTTCCGGGTTCGAATGAAATCGAAGGCACTATCTCCGTTACACTCGTTTTGGAATCACCCTTAGAGTTAACGACAAATAACCCTTGCATTCTGAATCTTCATCTTGATGTTCACTTGAGATTTCACGATCTATCGTTTAATTTGGATCGATGTGGTTTTCGGATAACAAATTTGATATCCGATCTCGGTCTCATCGAAATCCGAACGTTGTTTTAAAGGCCAAGTTGTCTAAGGTTTAAACAATCCAATTAAACTTCAGAACAACATATTCACACAGAAATTCATCACAGATGGATAACTCACATAATCATAGTTCAACCAAGTATTCTTATCATAGAACATCACAAATTATCAGACTAGGGATTATAATCAATTCACGCACTTAATACAATTTAATCATCCATAAGCAAGATTGATTAGTTATACAATTCCTAATTAATTAATTTAATCACCAAATTAATTAATTAATTACTTTTAAATCTTGATTAATTAGTATTAATTAATTATAAACCATTTTTTATTATTTTAATTAATTAATGAAATTAATTAATCATCCTTTAATTATCCACATTAATTGATTATCCTTTAATTACTTACATTGACTAATTAACCTTTAATTAATTACATTAATTAATGTCCTTTAATTACTTACATTAATTAATTATCCTTTAATTAATTACATTAACTAATTGTTCTTTAATCAACCACATCAAGTAATTAGCCTTTAATTAATTAAGACCTTAATTAATTTTAGATAAACCATTTATCTTAAGTAATTACATATTATCGTTCATGATTACTTAAGACCTTAAAAGTTAAACCATTTATCTTAAATACCTACTTAATTACATTATTAAATTACATTTTAAAACACTTAGAGATTTAATTAAATAATTGACTTAATATAATTATTCAATTCAAATCAACTTAAATTTAAAACACGTTTGACTTTAAAGTTTTAAGTTTAAAACTTGTTTGAAAAACTTGATAACACTTATATTTTGAAACCTTGTTTAACAATTTGCATTTAAACTTGCATTTGATTAATGCTTTAAAACTTGTTATTTTCTTTTTTTTAAACTTTGTTATCTTTAAAAAATAAGAAACCCGAGCCCAACCTGTAATTTCCCCGAGCCAACACTGAGTCAAACTCTCTTCTCTACTCTTCGATACCACTCGCATGAAAACTCGATGCAACCTCCTTTCTACCCCTAGCTCAACACAACACAGCGACAAACAGACACCAGAGAAACTTGCGCATGTGCACACGAGTTCGCCACCGCTCTGACCATCTTTGCCGTTGCCTACAGGTCACCGACCTCCTCTCCAGTCGTCCCGACCACCCAGAAACTTCAACGACTTCGCCTATCGAAATCAAGATAGACGAGCACCTTTCTAGAACAAAACCCATCGACGAAAACGCCAAGCGCCGCCTCCTACTATCATCTGAAACCACCCATGCTTCGATCCCCCTTTCTTCGGTCAAGTCCTATTCTCCCTCGACGATGAAATCACCTCATCATCATCGTGGACCAAAACAAGCTATAAAACCCTAGTTCATCGTCGATAAGCCACCAAGGCAAACTGAAAATTCTCCGAACATTTTCTCATGATCCCTAAACGTCCAGCTTCCTCCAGCAACGATCACGATGACCATCTCTTCCTCGATCGCCAGAAATCGACGAAATGCAATCCCCATTCAACTTGAGAAATTACCTTAAGTACAGATATAAAAATCATGATAGGTTTATCAAAATTCATCACTTTCTAGTACGAATCTAATTATGAATTCAAAACATGAAATTAAAATCTTTGATTTTTTCGATTTAAAAGGATTTCACCGTAATTTCACATTTTCGAAATATTTACCAAATATTTTTACTTGAAACGATTTTTAAAAATGACTTTACATTCTTACAAACATTTTCCTTTTAAAAATCATAACCTGAAAGGGATTGGAGCAAGAGAATTTGGTTCTTTTTGAACTGGGTTGGTCTGTTAACATCAAATAGAGACAAGCACATTCATATACTTAGACATGCACGGATATATATATACATTTTTATATACATGCAACACATTTTCATCCATGCAAACACATCTACAACAGTACTTCACAAATTCTTCACATGTATCAAAGTATATACAAAGATTTATTTTTAAAAAAAGTGTTTACTCACCAATATTTAAAAAAAAACAGAGAAACGGGCTTCTTCTTTTGATCTGGAACCTGGTGTTTGGGTTGAATCTGAATTGCAACTTGAATTTTATTTGAATCTATGCTTTAGCTTTAGGTTTTAGATATGGAAAAGGTTGTTTGCTTTAGTTTTTAATCTCTGGTTTTATTTTTAGGTTTGGTTTTGGGTATATAAAAGAAAATGAAAGAAGGAGTATAGATATATATAGCCTTGTTTATTATTATTATTTTTCTAAAATAAAAGGCAAATTAATGACACTTGTTAAATTGCATGTTATCTTAGCTTACAAATGTTTAATGCATGCATTTTATGTCTTCTTATGTTTTTATATCATATTTTCAATTTAGTTTTGTATTTATATATATTTTATGTTTTATATTTAAGCTTTTCCTTTTATTTATATTTATATAATTTTAAAGAAAATGATTTAAAACTTAATTATACTCTAATAAATAATCATATATATACACTATTTTTTTTAAAGTATAGAGTTTTTAAATTCAATTTATATTTAAGATATTTACATTTGAATTACAAATTCAAATTCAAATTCTATTTAAAATCTACTTATATATGTATATAAACAAACACATATTTTGTTTGTTTTAAAAGAATAATTTTGCACAATTTAAATAATTATATAAGAAGATTATCACATTATTATTGCCAAAAGTTCTGGGTTATCACGTTCCTCCTCTTTAAAAGAATTTCGTCCTCGAAATTTAAAAGCAAAAGATAATCCAAAAGGTTTTATTTCAAACAATCAACCATACATATCAACCATATACTAACAACCAAGCGAACAATTCATTCAAACAAACATTCCTAACTATCTTGACACAAATCCGGATAGGCTTTCCTAACACTACCTAGAGTTTCTCAGGTACAATCTCTGGGATCCTCGCTCCACTGAATCTTGACCAGCTTCACAACTTTGTTCCTGAGCTGCTTCTCATCTTGATCAACTATCTGGACTGGATGCCTAACCACAGTTAAGCTTGGTTCGACCTCTAATTCTTCCTACATCGCTAGTTCAACAACTAGAGATGGGTCGTACACGTACTTCCTCAGATGAGATATGTGAAAAATATTGTGAATTCCAGCCATCTGGTCTGGCGATTCAATCCTATAGGACAAAGCACCAATTCTCTCGAGTACACAGAAAGGTCCAGTATATCTCGGGGCAAGCTTTCCCGTCTTACCAAATTCGATCGCTTCTTTTATCAGGGAAAACTTGACAAAAACCAAGTCGCCGGCTTCAAATTCCAATTGCCTACGTCTCTTGTCCGCATAACTCTTATGACGATCCTGGGCAGCTTTCATTCTCTTCTAGATTAGCTCCACCTTCGCAGATGCCTCTTGAACCAAATCTGGACCAGGTACAAGACAATCTCCGAATTCTACCCAATAGGACGGTGATCTACAAGGTCTTCCGTACAAAGCTTCATGGGGTGCCATCTTAATACTTGTCGTAACTATTGTTGTATGCGAATTCCACTAAATGCAGATGGTCCCCCAAGATCCGTCGAAATCCAAAATACAAGCCCTCAACATATCCTAAAGAATACGATTTAGCCTTTCTGTTTGTATATCGATTTGGAGATGATAAGCTGTACTTAATCTCAACCTTGTTCGCAGAGCTGTCTGCAGAGCTTCCTAAAATTTACTACTAAAGATTGGGTCACGGTCACTTACTATGCTTACAGGAACTCCGTGCAACCTGACGATCTCTTTCAAGAAAATCTCTGCTAAAGATGCAGCAGTTCAGGTTGCCTTAACTGGGATAAAGTGGGAGCTCTTGGTCAGCCGGTCCACGATTACCCACACTCCCTCATTTCCTTTTCTGGTCCTCGGCAACCCATCGACGAAATCCATTGATGTCATTTCCCATTTCCATTTAGGAACTTCCAGAGGCTGCAACAATCCTACAAACTTCTGATGATCACCATTCACTTGTTGACAGATCGCACATCCATTCACGAAGGTTGCAATATCCTTCTTCATGCCCGGCCGCCAGAAAACTCTTTGACCACTTCGATGGATCCTACGTCTTCTGGAGATGCCTCGATTCTGTGCAAAAGATTACACAAGTGAACTTTTGAACTATCGCAAGTCACTTTTGCAATCCTTCCCAACTCAGTTTCCAAAGACACAATTCTCTCTTCACAAATCAGAACAGCCTTATGCTTGTCCAACCAATCCATTCCCAAAATAAGGTCAAACCCTTTAAAATCCAATATAAATAAGTCGCAAGAGAAACTATGGGATAGATAAGAAATTCTTAGACCTTTACAAATCATATCTAACTTAGTTACTCCCCCTTTGGGATTGGATACAAAAATAGGGCGGTTCACAATACTAGGGGTAAGATGAAATCTCTCTACCGTTTCCAAAGAAATAAAACTAAGAGTAGCACCAGAATCAAATAAAAATCTAAAAAAAATGCCATCTAAAACCAAAGTACCTTCAAGAATGCTTTTTCCTTTCCCATCAGTAGAAGTTGACGGTCACCTTGAATAGCGAACACTTTAGTCAGTTAAGCTTTCTGAAGAAGAGGGCAAACTTTCACCATATTCCCTGGCCGTTGACAGTTGAAACACAAAGACTTCTGAACCATTGTGAAACCAAGTCCACTCTGACGCTGCTGCTACTGAGCTCTGCCTCTAGGACACTACTTAGCAAAATGACCTTCTTGCTGACACACATAGCACTTACAAGCTCCGTTATTGCTTCCTGGTTTCCCTTTACCTTGCTTCTTCCAATGTGGGTTGAATTTCCTTTTGTTTAGATTGGAAGAATTCCTACTTGGTGCTGCCACAGATGCCAAGGGTTTCTTTTCCATCATCTCCTCATACCTCAATGCTACATCTATCAATTCCTCGAACGCCCCTTGAGATGTGCAGTCATCTTCTTGTGAAATTCAGGCCTCATTCTAAGCACAAACATCTCATTCTTCTTGAGGGGTGTGTCTATAAGACCAGGTTCGTAGTGGGATAATCCATTGAACTTAGTCTCATATTCTGATACCGACATACTTCCTCGCCTAAGATCTTGAAAATTCCTATACAGACGAGTCTTCCCAGCTATAGGCATAAACTGTTCTTCAAACAGTTCCTTAAACTTGCTCCAAGAGATATCATCCTTTGAAATATTCATGGTAACTGCATCCCAGCATGCAGCAGCTCCTTCTTGAAGTTGCCACGATACCATCACTTGCTTTTGCTCATCTGACAGATCTATACTCTTAAAAATCCGCTCACACGAGCACAACCAAGCTTGAACTTCAATGATGGACTCCGTTCCCTTAAAAGGATTTCCTCTGAGATTGGTAAAATCCTTACACAGTTGCAAAGCTGACTCGAGGCAGTATATGATTTATAGCCTCGCCAGATACCCTTCCTCCATCAGCATTCGGATCTCTTCCATTAGTGGTCGTCGTGCTGCTAACACCTCTGCCTCATCTTCCTCTAGAACTCATGTTGGCAACCTGGACAGGTAACCCAACAATTTAGATAGGTATATAGATATATAAAAATTACAAGTACGCTCTCTCAAGATAGATATTACCCCTAGGTATTATCTCAACCTAGCGTTCTGATACCAACTGTAACGACCCGTGTTTCATTCCATAAAAAGACGTATCATCATTAAGAAAGAAATAGGTAGAAAAGAGAATAGATAGAAAGAAAGAACTAAATAATATCAGAATCTCGCAGTGGAAACGGAAAAATATATTACTTCACTTAGATATTACATAGTATTCATCATACATCAGAGTTATAGAGTTACAACAACATCACATTAGACAGTCGTGAAGACGTGTTTATCCATTACATTCCAAATACAAACAGATGATATCAACACAGTGGAATATATATATATATATATATATATATATATATATATATATATAGGTACGCCAAGTCTCCTGCTCCAAGACCTTCCAAAATTCGTCAAGCCAACCTGATCACTTGGCTAATCATAAAAATTTGAGTGCCCCAGAGTTTAAGAAAATAGAAATAAACTTCGGGCCAGACATGGGTCTGGTGTGACTAAACAGTTAAGTTATTTAACTTGAGAAGCCTTTGAAATAAAAGGTATCTCGTAAGACTCTTCGCAAATAAACATGGACAAGTTTTTCCCTTACGATAACCAAAACATTTGATAGGAAATCCAGTTATATTATAATAGTGGCTAGGGTTTTCAATATAAAATAGGAAATAGCTGGAATGCTTACATCTCATGTTCCAACATAGTTGGGCACAATCAAAACCGTACAGGCACTTATTGGAGATTAGATTCCATACAATGGCAGGCCTACTGGGGTACCGCCCATCACAGTACTTGGTCTAGATCACTGTACCAAGGATCCACCCTGATCCTCTGCAATACAAGACCGGAGCTATCCCTTACTGGATAGTCCAAATAAGACAACCTCATGGTTGTGGCCAACAACCGCCGACACAGCCGAATAAATGGACCTCTAGACAGGGGTAAATCTCATCCAACTTGGGTGCTAGCCACTTAGCCTTGCATGCACCTCCCCTATTTTAGCCATTCCCAGTTGATGAGGCTTGAGGCAACGATTACCTTTTTAAAACACATACCTTGGAATTATCATCGTCCTCTATTGACGATGGTCTGATAGCATTCATCCATACAATTCCGTTCCCGGTTCGAACGAAACCAAAGGCTCTATCTCCGTTACACTCGTTTTGGAATCACCCTCAGAGTTAACGATAAATAGCCCGTGCACTCTGAATTTTCATCTTGATCTTTACTTGAGATTTCACGACCTATCATTTAGTTTGGAACAATGTGGTTTTTGGATAACAAATTTGATATCCGATCCCGGTCTCATCGAAATCCAAACGCCATCTTCAAGGCCAAGTTGTTTAAGGTTTAAACAATCCAATTAAACTTCAGAACAACATATTCACACAGCAATTCATCATAGATGGATAACTTACACAATCACACTTCAACCAAGTATTCATATCACAGAACATCACAAATTATCAAACTAGTGATTATAATCAATTCAGGCATTCAATACAATTTAATCATCCATAAGCAAGATTGATTAGTTATACAATTCCTAACTAATTTAATTTAATCACCAAATAAATTAAATTAATTACTTTTAAATTTGCTTAATTAACCATAATTAATTATAAACCATTTATTATTATTTTAATTAATTAATGAAATTATTAATCATCCTTTAATTATCCATATTAATTGATTATCCTTTAATTGCTTACATTAACTAATTAACCTTTAATTAATTACATGAATTAATGTCCTTTAATTACTTACATTATTTATTTATCCTTTAGTTAGTTACATTAATTAATTATTCTTTAGTTAATCACATTAAGTAATTAGCCTTTAATTAGTTAAGACCTTAATTAATTTAAGATAAACCATTTATCTTAATTAATTACTCTATTATCATAAATGATTACTTAAGACCTTAAAAGTTAAACCATTTATATTAAACACCTACTTAATTACATCATCAAATTACATATGAAAACACTTACAGAATTAATTAAATAATTGACCTAATATAGTTATTCAATTAAAATCAACTTAAATTTAAAACACATTTGACTTTAAAACTTTAAGTTTGAAACTTGTTTGAAAAAATTGATAACACTTATACTTTGAAACCTTGTTTAACAATTTGCATTTAAATTTGCATTTTCTTAATGCTTTAAAACTTGTTATTTTCTTTTATTTTTAAACTTTGTTATCTTTAAAAAAAGAAACCAGAGCACAACCTATAATTTCCCCAAGCCAACACCAAGTCAAATTCTCCTCTCTACTCTTCGATACCACTCGCGTGAAAACCCGATGCAACCTCTTTTCTTCCCCGAGCTCAACACAACACAGCGACAAACAGATACCAGAGAAACTCATGCACGTGCAAACGTGTCTGCCGCCTCTCTGACTATCTTCGCCATCGCCTACAGGTCGTCGACCTCCTCTCTAGTCGTCCCGACCACCCAGAAACTTCAACGACTTCGCCTATCGAAATCGAGATAGACGAGCACCTTTCTGGAACAAAACCCATCGGCGAAAATGCCACGCACCGCCGCTTACGACCATCCAAAACCACGCCATCACACCCAAACCTCCATCGCAATCCCATGCTTCGGTCCCTCTTGCTCCGGTCAAGTCCGATTCACCTTCGACGATGAAATCACCTCGTCGTCATCATCGACAAAAAAGCTATAAAAACCTAGTTCGCCATCGATAAGCCACCACGGCAAACTAAAAATTCTTCGACCATTTTCTCATGATCCCCAGACATCCAGTTTCCTCCAGCAATGATCACGACGACCATCTCTTCCCCGATCGCTAGAAATCGACAAAAATGCAATCCCCGTTCAATTCGAGAAATCACAATAAATACGAATCTAAAAATCATGATATGATTATCAAAATCCATCACTTTCTAGTACGAATCTAATTATGCATTCAAAACATGAAGTTAAGATCATTGATTTTTGTGATTTAAAAGGATTTCACTGTAATTTCACATTTTTGAAATATTTACCAAATATTTCCACTTGAAACCATTTTTAAAAATGATTTTACATTCTTACAAACATTTTCCTTTTAATAGTCATAACCTGAAAGGAATTGGAGCAAGAGAATTTGATTTTTTTGAATGGGTTGGTCCGTAACATCAAACAAAGACAAGCACACTCATATACTTAGACATGCATAGATATATATATATATTTATATACATGCAGTCCATTTTCATCCATGCAAATACATCTACAACATTGCTTCACAAATCCTTCACATGCATCAAAGTATAACAAAGATTTAGTTTTTAAAAAAAGTGTTTACTCACCAGTATTTGGAAAAAAACAGAGGAACATGCTTATTCTTTTGATCTGGAACCCGATGTTTGAGTTGAATCTGAATTGCAACTTGAATTTGATTTGAATCTACTTGTTTAAGTTGAGTTGAATCTATGATTTAGCTTTAGGTTTTAGATTTTGAAAAGGTTGTTTGCTTTAATTTTTAATCTCTGGTTTTATTTTCAGTTTTGGTTTTGGGTGTATAAAAGAAAATGAGAAAGAAGGAGTATAGATATATATAGCCTTGTTTATTATTATTATTTTTGAAATAAAAAGAAAATTAATGACACTTGTTAAATTGCATGTTGTCTTAGCTTACAAATGTTTAATGCATGTACTTTATGTCTTCTTATGTTTTTACATCATATTTTCCATTTAGTTTTATATTTATATATGTTTTATGTTTTGTATTTAAACTTTTCCTTTTATTTATATTTATATAACTTTAAAGAAAATGATTTAAAACTTAATTGTACTCTAATAAATAAACATATATATATATATATACACTAGTTTTTTTTAAGTATAGAGTTTTCAAATTCAATTTATTTTAAGATATTTACCTTGGAATTACAAATTCAAATTCTATTTAAAATCTACTTACATATATATACATGGAAGATAGTCCCTTCACTTGGTCATTTGTATGGAAATCCAAACTCCACTACGTGCCTGCCATTTTGATTGTATTACCCACTTTGGGCTATATGTTGGAATTTAATCAATGTAACAATTTCGGCTATGATTAATATTATTTGTATACTAAACACTAGTATAATATAACATGATTTGATATGAAAGGTTTTGGGTATCGTAAGGTAAAAACATGTCCATGTTTATATATGGGAATGTCTTAGGAGATACTTTTGTTTTGAAAATAAAAGTTTGGGTAATTTAATTAAATTCAGTTAAGTGTGTTTCTCACGCTGGTTTACCAGATTGATCCGGGCGTTCTTCCCTTTCAATGCTTGGATCAGACCGTGTATATTCACAGGTTCAGATTTGGTGCTTTTGGAGCTTCAACAGGCGAGATGGAGATCTTCATGTCGTAGACACGTATCTTTTTATTTTCCGCTGCCTTATTGTTTTTTTATCAGCAATTGTAAGGACTTGTTATTATAACTGTCTAGGCCGATGATTTGTGATTGATTGTTGAACTCTGATTGATATATATGATAGTACAGTTTCTATTTGTAAAGATCATTAATATGATATTATATGTTTTCTACTGCGATGTGAGATTATGTATTGTTTTGTTTGGTTCTCTCTTTCGTCTCTTCTCCTTTTATCTTCTCTTTTCTTTCTCGTGACTTTCCATCAGTTTGTGCTTTTTGGGTCGGACATGTGTGGTTTATTATCGATTCAAAGGGTATGGATTTACAGGTCATCACATTGGATCTTATGTCGATTTAAAGTACTTTGGACTTATTTCCAAAAGATGATTGAAAAATAAACTACTTTCTAAAATTTTAAATTTATAGCTATTTGTCAACATTTGGACTAAAATCTCTTTGTCCAAAGGTCAGACGATGTTCAAATTAGACCAAATCCTATCCACCGATGCTTTATAGTGTATTAATTCAATCCGTACAGCTGGATTTATAGAAAAATTGGTCGAAAAAAAGCTCGAAATGAGTCATTTTGTCGGGAGTTGTACAACACATATTCTTTTTTCGTTTCTCATATAATTTTTTTCTAAAAAACAATTAAATGTTTTACAACTCTCAGCAAAATGACCTGTTCCAAGCTTAATTTTTTTTCTAGCCATTATTTTACAAATCCAACCTTACGGATTGGATTATCAAATTACAAAGTATTAGTGGTTTGGATTTGGTCTCGTTTGAAGGTTGTCTGGTCTTCAGACGAAGAATTTTAGTCCGAATGTCGACGAACGACTATAAATTTGAAATTCAAGATCAACACCCTACGATTGTTTATTTTCTAGTCATCTATTTAAAAAAGATCCGAAGTACTTCAGATCAACATAAGGTTCAGTAGATTTACTTTTTATCGAATATTTTATTTTATATAATTTTATCATACTAAATATAGTTGAAACTTCATAACTAATTTTCCAACGGTTTAGAAAAATATTTTAATTCATAAAAATGTAACACATAATCAACTTTATCGAAATTACTTAATGGACCGACTAAAAGTTGCATATATTTATTATGCAATTTTGATTTTCTATAATGATAAATATTCGAAATACATGACGATAGATCATAGAAAATGATAATTTAACCAAACACAAGCAGTCATTACGTTGAATGGTTGTGCTAAAATATATTGTATATTTTTCAAAATTAAATTAGTATTTTTAAACATTTTTTAAAACGTAAACTGAGTAAGAAAAAATAAAAATAAAAATAAAAGAAATTGACCTACTGTCGCTAGCCAACGACATTTACAGAATACTGCAACCAGAACGCATGACTTTCTTTTTTTCCATTTCCCAAACCATCCCACCAATGAAAAAAACTGACGCCTAAGCCGACGCTACCCCTAGGAAGCCGCCGCGACTCGTCAATGTCGCCATAAGCCGCCAGTACTACTCCCTAGAGTCTCCAATCTCTTCATTTTCCTTCAAATTTTGGTAAATTTTTTAACCTAATTTATGATTTGGGGCAAATTGGTGTGATTATGGGATAAAATTGATGATTATTGCGTAATTAGTTGGTGATAATATTGTATTACTTGATTTGGCGATATAATTAGTAATCTAATTATTTAGTTTGTAATTATAAAATATGGATATTTTAAAATCCAAAACTTAGTGTATAATTATTAATTAATACATATTTTGATTAGTGTACATGATTTTTTTATTACAATTTAGAATAATTTTAGGGCTAATATGTGTGGTTGAATAGTGAACATGTTAAATAAAAAGCTTACGGTTAAATACAATTTTGTGTTAGTTAATTAGTGTATGTTAATTATTGTTGGTGGTAATTGTAAAATAAAGTTATTTTTGTTAATTAAATAATTTTATTAATTAATTAATTGATTAGTGAGCCTTTTTGCAAACTTGAAATTTTAGTTTATAATAGTTAAATCAAAAATTTGAATTGTTAAATAAATCATAAAATTTATATTAAAATTTAGTTTATAGATATTTAAATAGTGAAATGAATCCTAAAATATAGTTTAAAATTTATTTTCTAGTTACTAAAATTGTAATTTGTATTTATGTATTTTGGAAAGTAGTTTTAAATAATAAATTTCTTTTGAAACAAATATTCTACTAAAATCGATTCGTAAAGATTAAGAAATAAATATAATATATATTTGAAAATAATTTTTAAACATTATTTAAACAAATACAACAATAACAAATTAGCTTTTAGTTCCAAAAGGCTTTAATTTATTTTAGAAAATACAACAACACGTCCATTGGATACAAATTATGCATATACTTCATTATAATGAAAGTGCTATTGAAATCTCTACCATATATTTTTAAATTTGGAAAAATGGTTAATTATTGTGTCGACTGTATGTGGATGTACGAAGAGCAAACTAGTATGAAAGTTTCGGTGAGGGTACATTTCTACAATGGTGTACATGAATTATTAGAATCATTAAATCTAATAATGGAAATGATGACAAAATTTGTTTCCCTTGTCGTAAATGAAAATATTTGAAGCATTGAAAAGAAGATATGGTTATAGTACATTTATGTCAAGTTGGTTTGTGCCAGATTACTATTTGTGGGATCATGATGGAGAACTTGTTGCACCTAATCATGTAGTGTCAGAGGACAAGGTGAATAACGATTATGTTATAGTGAATTCAATAGAAGATATGGTTGAAGATGCAACACGATCAATGTTCCATATCGTTCAAGTTGATGATGAAGATGTAAATATCGAAGAAGAACCGACTGTGAAAATGAAAAGAATATATGATTCATTGGATGCTGCTAAGAGGCCGTTATGGGATGGTTGTAAAAACGAAACTAAATATCGGTAGTTGCCTAGTACATTATTATGAAATCAAAATTCAACTTTATAGAAGCTGGATTTATAGTAGTTGTACAAGCTACAAAATGACATATGCCACCTAATAATTTGATGTACGATAGTCATTATAAAGTGATAAAACTTGTGTCTGCTTTGGGTTGTCATACCAAAAGATAGATACATGTATCAAAGGTTGCATGTTGTATTGGAAAAATGACATTAACATTAGGAAAATACAATATATGTAATGAGGAAAGATACAAACCCAAAAACAGATGAATAAGAAGTTCCATATAAAAGAATGCATTATTACCTATCACTCTTAGACTTCAAAGTTTATATGCGTCTTCTGCTACCCTATCTCTTATAAGATGGTATAGTGCACAGAAAATAGAAACTCTGACACATCCATGTGATGGAGAAGCATGTAAATATTTCAATAACACTCCTCTAATGTTTTCTACAGAGAGCTGTAATGTCAGACTTGATTTATATATGGATGGATTTTCACCATTCTCTCAATTTGGTAGTAAATATTCATGTTGTCCTATTATCATTAAACCTTATAATTTACCTCTGTGGTTGTGTATGAAAACTCTATATATGTTTCTCACTATTGTTATCTCTGGTCCTGATGATCCGACATAAGGAATCAATGTTTATTTTTGCAACCATTGATTGAAGGGTTGAAAACATTATGGCATGAAGAGGTTGATACATGCAACATTTTTAAAAATGAATTTTCATATATTTGCATCTTTGTTACGGATTATTAGTGATTTTTCGGCTTATGTAATGTTTTTAGGTTGGAGTACGATTGGTCATCTAACTTGTCCTTATTACATGAACGAAACATAATCATTTCCATTACAAAATGGAAGGAAAATTACATGGTTTGATTTCCATCGGTGTTTTATCCATGTTGATCATACTTCTAGAAAAGATAAAAAATATTTATAGCTAATAGAGTAGAGAGTAGACAACCACCGACGACTTGGTCAAGTGTAGAAATATATGATCCCGTAAAGGAATATCCAAAGATATTTGAAACTGGAATACATATTGAAATTCCAAGTAAATCGATGATTCATAATTGATGCAAACAAAGTATATTTTGGGAGTTACCTTATTGGAAAGATTTCTTACTTAGACATAACACGCACAACGAAAAAAATGTGTTTGATAATTTATTTAATATTATTTTGAATGTTAAGGGGAAAACTTAGGACAATCTGAATTCAAGATATGATATAGAATATTTATGTAAATGTCCTGAACTTTATATGAAGCCCAATGACAGTAAAAAAACCCCAAATCAAGCTATGAGCTAGACAATAAGCAAGTAAAACTTGTATTAAAGTGGGTGGAATGACTAAGATGTCTTGATGGGATTTCTTTTAATCTCCGTAGATGTGTTGACTTTAAAAATAATAAACCGAGTGGGATGAAAAGTCGTTTGCCAAATCATGGTGGAAAATTTATTACCCATGGTTTTCAAAGAGCTGTTGCCCGTAAAAGTATGAATGTTATAATAGAATTAAGTTTGTTTTATAAAGAGCATTGTTCGACTACGTTAAAAGTTGAGCGTATATGTAAACTAAAATAGAATATTCTTATACTGCTTGCAAACTTGAGAAAATATTTTTTTCATGGATTCTTTAATGTAATGAAGCATTTACCTGTTCATCTTCCATCCAAAGCACTTCTTCGAGGTCCTATTCAATAGAGGTATCCATTTGAGAGGTAATGTTGAATATTCATAATATTAATTTTAATTTCAAATAAATTGAATTGTTTTTGTAATAGATACTTGAATTATCTAGAGAAAAATGTTAAAAAAAAGCACGAGTTGAAGGTTCAGTTTGCAAATCATATCTTGAAGATGCTTCATTCTTTTTCTCTCATTATTTAAGTGACCATGTGAACTTATTATTTTCAAGTGTTCCTCGTAATGATAAAGCGACTGAACAAGATCTTCTTGTGACGACCCAGTATTTTAGCAGTATTGTTGTAATAGATATTTAATCCAATTAAATAAAATGTAAACTGATCATTTTTAAAATAAATGTGACCTTTGCAATAATTGCCTTTTATTTATATAAATTTGTATTTTGAAAAGAAAAATTGATTTTGAAAATTAAAAAAATAAATCTTTTGATAATGAAATTTATCCTATATAATTAAATTAAAATACTTTACTTTGTTTACATTTTGCAAATATTCATATGGATAATAATGTTTAAAATAAAATCAAAGTCTTTCAATATAAAATATAAATATTAAATGTAGGTCAAGCATATGAATGTAATTTAAATGTTGATGGCTAAAATACAAAATAAAAATTAAAATAAAAGCCAAATGAATAAGTTTGTAAACAAGGTATAAAATAAGCATTTAGTAGAAAATAAACATATGTATATTGTGTAAGCAAGAAAAAGACAAAATAAAATAATCTTCATACAAAAAAACTAAATCTATAAAATGAAACAAGCCACAAAACCCAAATGTATAAGTTAAGTCAGTCAAACTAATGTATATAATTATTCAAGCTAGAAAATAACAAAACTAAAGGTATAAAACAATGCCTGACACAAAACATATGAGTATAAACTATTTAAACTAGAAGTAATAAAACAAAATGTTACATACAAAATTATCTTCATTCATAAGCTAAGCCTACCTGCCAAAGGTATGACTTCATACAAATATCTTGCTACAGCAAATCATAATTATAATATGTAGTCATATTAAGGAACAAAGCAAGTACTTACCATCTCCTCAGCCGAAATAGCCTCCATTCATATAAATATCTTTAGTCAAAAAATTGTAGGCTAGAAAATAAAATCTGATCAAAGTAGAATAAGCCTAACTAGTTACAACCTACCCTTAAGTATCTTGTTACCTTATTTATATATCCATTTTCCTGTTTTAGTTGGTTCAGAGAAAAAAAAAGTAAATTAGAGAAAAACTAAAGAAGAAAAGAAGAAGCAAGCAAACTCAGATTTATATAAAAAAAAAAAAAAGACAAGAGCTAAACAGGTTCAGAGACAGTTTCAATCTTCAAAGGAAAAAACAAGAAATGCTCTTTGTTAAGCAACTTTGCTGGTGAGTAAACATACGATTTTTTTTAAGTTTAGGTTTTGATAATTAGTTTAGGAAATTGTATGTTGCTATCTATTATAACAAGATGTTATGTGGTGTTGGTTGTTTATTGGAAGCTCTGCTATGTGTGTTCCTCAACATTTCAAGTTCCTGTATAAAGTAAAGCAGAGAAGATTTTAAATACTTCTTCATATTAATATTTTAAACTTAAGAATTTAAGTTAAATGAACTTTTTTAAACTGAATCATGGCCTGGAAGGATTGTTGAAGGTAGACAGTGTAGCTTAAACACTGTATACTAAATTTTACAGTTAAAGGAAGATCAATGTGTAAAATTCGAATGTTTTAAATTGTTAGTTTGAATTCATATCTTGAATAACATTCCAAAGTAGGGTTTTTAGAAACAAAGATTATAATTTTTAGATAAGCACACATGATTCAGTTCATAAATGAACAAAAAAAATATACATTTTTATCAATTTCAGTTAGTTCAACGAATTTTAATTGTTGAAATTTGTTGAGGAGGCAGTTTGATCATGTTCGAATCTTGGAAAAATGTTAGAAAAATTTTCTATTGCAACAAATTTTAGGACGAGCTATAATTAGGGTTTAAGCTCGAATTTTGTTGCGTTCTGGGAATGAGGTGATTGTCGTCACCATGGTGCATCGAGTCGTTCGAGTTTCAGGGAAATGGTGGCGCGGAGGAGGGGCGAGGTGAGGCCGGAGTCATGGCGTTTCAGGTGGACGACATGGGTGAGGCGAAGCATTTCTGTTGATGAGTTCGACCTCTGGTTTTTCGAGCTGAAGGTTGATTTTTTGATTTGAGGGTTTTGGCGTCGAAACGTTTTTGGATTTTGAATGTGGTGGTGATATGCGACTTGCTGGAGGACGAGGGTTTCCCCAAGGTGGTGGGGGGGCAACGTGCACGTGCACGGCGTTGGTGTCGTGCCTGGAAATTTTGGGTGGTGGATAACTCGAGTTGATACTCGAGTAGGTGGAGGGCTTCTTTCGTGAGTGCGTGTTTTTGCTCCTAGTTAATTTTAGTTTTAAAACTTAGTCTTTAACTAAAAAAAAGGGGAAAAAGGGAGAAAGATCGGTAGAGAAGGAGAAAGAGTAGAGGAGAAGGTGCGCAGGAAGTACAGTGAATGTCGTGAGCTTTACTCGAGTGAATAGCACATTTACTTCGCGTATAAATATTCTCGGTGTTAACTTAAATTAACTGTAAGTAAAATATTAAACAAATTTAATATATAAAAAAAAGTTATTTATGTTGACAGGTGTTGAGCTAAGTTTTGTTTCAAACTTTATTAAGAAGGTTTGCAAATGTAAGAAAATAAGTAAATTAAAAGTGTAAGTTAATAATAAATGTAAATTAATTTATACTTGTAATTGAATAAATTCGTAATTAGAAATTGATCTTGTGTTTAAATCATTTTAAACATGAGAACTTTAATTAACTAATTAAAGTTAAATAATAAATAAATAGTAGATAACTAATTAGGTGATTAATTAAGGAATAAATGATTAATTAATTGATAATAAATGATTAATTAAAATAATTTGGGATAATTAAATAAGTAATTAAATTTTATTAATCAATAATTAGCAGATAAAAAATGGGTAATTAAGTCTTATTAATTAATTGAGTTTAAGGGTATTTAAGGGATGAATTAACCAATTGAAATTAATTTGTTAATTAATTAAATGTAATCTCTTGCAGATTAATTAAATATAAACACTTGATGAGATTTAGTGAAATAATTCACAATTACAGGATGTAATAAATTAAAAGGAATTTCTTAATGGGAAGTATTAAAGGGTAATTGCCTGGGTAAGTAATTACAGAGGGGTAATTACTGTTTATAAGTAATTGGGGTTGATAATGGATGCAATCAATTAAGTTTAATTGATTGAATTAGAATAAACATTCATGGAATTGGTTAAGTATAGTCACTGAATGAAAGTAATTGGATAATAATAAAATCTTAATGTAATTAAAGAATAATCACTCATGGAGGATTGATTAAAATGAATGATTATGGGATGGATAATCAATGGGGTTGAAATTAATTAATAAGCAGGACATAGTGGTAATTGATTTAATTCAATTATGGTTAATTGGATTTATTCGAGATGGTATGATTGATTATTTTGCTTATGTATGATAAGTGATTGTTTAAATGCCCTGGATTGATTGATACCCCTGATATGAAATGGTTCGTGATATAATGTGTTGGGTGGGCAATGATAATGTGGTTATGTATTAATGATGAATTGTTGAGTAAAGGTGACATCTTTATTTAAATTCAAATTTCATTTCACTTAAATGACATGTGTTAAGATGAACTGAATTCGAAGAGACCGGAGTTGGGTATTGGTTAATACCCGGAACCACTTCGATTCGTTATAGATTGATTCGTGAAATCAATAGGCTGGAATGAAATGATTTAAGTGAATTGGACATATTTTATCTAAGTTTGGTACTTAGAAATTGATATGTGAAATAAGTGTTGCCTATAGCAAATTGTGAATTGGTTAAATTGATATAAGTTACCCGGGTTTATATAAGTTGTTTGCTTTGGTATTCCATGTTAGTTGGGTTTACTCACGCTGGTTTCCAGCCTGACCCGGGTGTTACTTTGATGTAATGCTCGGGTCAGACCGAGTATTACAGATTTTCAGGTAGGTACGTTCTGGAGTCCAGGAGGCGAGCTAGATGTCAAGAGCGTATAGAATATTTCCGCTGTATTTATATCATTGTATGTCTGAGACTTGTTGATTGTGTATATTCAGTTATGTATATGTATGTGAAACTCTGATGTACATTAAATGTAATCAGCAGATATAGTATTCTTTTGTAAACTGTTATTATTTATTATTATATTTTATCCGCTGTGTATGTGAGAGGTTTGGTGTTTCTGTTCTTCTTCTTCTTCTATCTCTTTCTTCTTTTTCATAGCTATCTGGAATTTTCGGCTTCGAAAATCCGGGTCGTTACAGTTGGTATCAGAGCCAGGTTAAGCGAGAACCTTGGCTCTGGTGGGGATTACTCATTGAATAGAGTCCGTAGTGCTCTAGAATGAGTTGAGTATACATATATGAGAGCGTACTTGTTATTTTCTTATAAAGGTTTTAAATGATTTTATATAAAAGTGTATTTTGATATATAAAGCAGTATTTCCTTCTAATAAATATCTAGGTGATTGGTTGTTAAATTATTGGAATTAAATTAAGAAGTAATTTAAAATACAACCAAATTGAAATCTTGAATTGGAATTAAATTAAGTGGTAACACAAAATACAACCAAATTAAAATTAAATTTAATTAAGAAAGAACTTCTGGGATTAGGACTCAGAAATTAAATTGTTTAAAAACTATAAATGAACAAAGTTAATTTGGTTTAAAAAGTTAAACCAACCTTTGAGAATTCAACTCGAATTTATATAATTCGAGATGGTTTAAAGGTGAGATTGAAATTGAACATAGTCTTATTGTAAAACAAGGAATGTTTGGAAGATTTTTAAGGGGTTTGTTTTGTAATTAAAACCAAGGGTGGTTTAAATTTTAAAGGTAATCTGGTGTGTAAAGGAAATAAATATGTATATATGTATGGATATACATGACATCAAGGATAATTTGAAATAAACTCTAAATGTTGAGTTTTGATTTTCCCTGAAGTGTAATGGAAAACCCAAAGTGATATAAGTTTTGCACTTATAAGAGGGAAAGAATTTTTAAATTTGAAGTGGGAATTCAAATTGAGTACAATTGATTGGATTAAGCAAATTGAAATTTAACTTGGGAGAAGTTAAATAAGTGTGAATGAACCACATGAATTGAAAATTTCAAGATGAAATTGAGATCTAACTTGGATAGTTAAGTGGTAATTTGAATTGGGAATTTGTGTGATCTCAAATGGGTTTGAGATTTGGAAATTGAAAATGAATGGATGTTTTAAAATAAATTGGATGATGCCATCCTATTGTTGTTAAAAATCTTTAAATTGTGGATTGGATTTGTTTAAGTGGATGAGAAATGAAGTGAGGTAATATATCCATTATTGAGATAAAAAAAATCTAACCTTAATTTGAAATTAAGGATATAGAATTACTTTGAACTAAAAATTTGAATAATTTAATTTGTAAATTAAACTTGTTTAAGAATTGGTTTCAAACTAGAAGATAAAATTGGGTAATAAATTAAATTTTTAAAATAAAATTGTTGAACTCTTATGAAAATTTTGAAATAAGTAAGTAAAGATAATTTAAAATGGAATTTGATTTAAATTCGGAAAGAAATTGAGAATTAATTCAACTTGAATTGGGGTTAAACCAATTTCAGTGAAAATTGAAGTTATTTAAATTGGAAGTTGGGAAAGTGAACAGTTTTGGCTCTGGACTATTTTCAATATAAATTGTTTTAATATAAACTTATTTTCCAAGCTATTACATATATACAACTCTTCTTTCTTAAAGCCAAAATATTTTATACTTGTTTTACAATTATTTTTGGAGCTATTTAACTGTTTTTTCAACTGTTTTATAAGCTAATTACTATTTTTCAACTATTTTACAAATAAATTACTATTTTACAACTATTTTGCAATTATCTAAGATTTCTATAACTATTTAACTATTTTCCAACTATTTTATACTTAGATAACTATTTTACAGTTATTTTGCAAACTAATAATTATTCTTCAACTACTTATCTATTTAAAAAAAATTAAGCTATTTCCTAAATATAAACTGGACGGAGTTCAAACTGTTATTGATTTAAATGCCCAACTGAGGTAAGAATTGAAGCGATAAACCAAATGGGGATTAAGACAAATGTGAATAAGTGAACGGAAACTAAAGGAAATGTGAATAGGAAGAGAAATTGATTTGGCTAAAAATCAATGAAGTTAAATACGTAGGGTGTACGTATATTGTTCTATTCGCATAGTGATTTGATCCAGATTCGAGCATAGAATTTCAAGATAGTTATATCGATCCGAGTTGGGACTTTTCACTCGATTTTCGACGGCGAACCTGGATATGGATTGTTGATTGGTTCTGGATATTCTCTATCATAGTTATGGCTATGTAAGGAGAATGACGGTTTCTAATTAAGAAACCAGATCTGTGTCCGCACTAGGAAGTCGGGTGGACGATACTAGTTCGGAAGTGAAATTGTGTGATCGAGTGGGCGATCAGATTGGTATAGCGTACGGATGATATGTGTACATCGTACGAATTTGAATGAGAATGCTATTTAAAAAAGTAATCAAATTAGAATATTTGATTTTGAATAAATGAAGCTATATATCTTTGTTATACATAAGTTAAATCTCCCCTTGTTGAATCTATTGCTGGAGAAAAAGGATTTTGAAAGTGTTTGAAGTATAAAAAGGGTTTTATACAAGTTTGAAATGATTCAAAGTTTTAAAAATTTTATACATTTTTGAATATATATATATATAGAGGATCTTATGAGGATTTTGGAAAAGTTTTTGAGAACCTTTGGATTTGGAAAGGCTTTTGATTTTTTTTTGGTAGAATCAATATTGGAATTTGGAAAGCCTAGTTTGAGAATTATCGATTTTTGGATAATCGATTTTGTGTAAAGTAATTTTGTATGAGATCATACCAGGTGTATGATTTCAAAGATACTATATGTATAGTATAAAGTGTTTTGATGATGACTCTGGGGAAAAAGGCGCTCCCTTGGAATGAACTTCTCAGGAGTGCCACCGGGTGGTGCTGCCTTGAGCCCCAAGGGGGGTTCTAAAGTTGATCCTGTGAGGAGTCCGGACAAAACTAGTTCCTGAGGATTATTGGGTAGCGTAAGTCGATAGCGCTGATGCCTACAGAGGCATTTGGGTTATGCTGTGACGACAGTGTAACTCGATGTCGCTGCGATCTACTGTGGGGACCATAGCGAAATCGTGTGGAGGAGGAGTGCCAACAGTCTACACTTGATTTTGCCAGGAAGGCAACGCAACATCGGTAGACTGCGATCTATGGTCAAGTGGAGTGGAGAAGTTTCATTCTTTTGGCAGCGAAATTCGAGGGTGCTGATGCCTACAGTTATATGGGTTTTTGCTGTGATAGCTACGTAACCCCAGTTGTAGCTGCGATCTGTAGCGGGTTTCCATGGCGTAACTGAGGGGCGCGGAGGCCTACAGTTAACCTATGGATTTTGTCGGGACGGCAATGTAACCATCGGGTTAACTGCGACCATGGATGGGAGTGATGATTTCCAGAGCATCCTCACTAAAGATATTTCCTCTATTTTCAAAAACTGTTTCCGATATTTTCAATAAAATTATCTTCCAAGTACTTTCACTGGATGTTGAAAATGGGTCTGCTAAGTACTTATAGATTTTCAGTCCTACGTCTGATCAACGTATGACTGAATTTCTGTGAGTACAAGGATGGAATGGTTGAGACGTCGAGTTATAAAAAGTATTTTTATAAAGAGCTATTTTATTAGTATGATGTGAATTTAAAGGCGTTTCTAAATTATTTTTAAATAAAGGTGTTGGAATTTTGGAAAAATAAAAAGGAAATCCAAACTGGAATTCTAATGAAGTAATCTTTGTAATAAAATCGAGCATTGATATAAAAGTTGGTGGTAAGTTAATTAGCTAAATAATTATTTGATAGATTATGTTAATAAAATTTAACTCGGTTAAACAAAATGGGTTGTAAGTTAATAATGGAGTTTGGAAATGAATTCGTATTGTAAATAGAATTCGTATTGTAAATAGAATTCGACTTGGATGTGATAATGAATTAAATAAGAAGTGATGTTGTAAAATAAACATAAAATAGAGTTGGATTGAAAAATGTGATAGTTTGAATTACAAATAAAATGATCAAAGAAGAAAATTATATGATTTTAAGCATTTTTATAAAACTGGCATCGTTCCTTTTAGAGGACGAAAAGATTTAAAGGGGGAAGGAATGTGACGACCCAGTATTTTAGCAGTATTATTGTAATAGATATTTAATCCAATTAAATAAAATGTAAACTGATCATTTTTAAAATAAATGTGACCTTTGGAATAATTGCCTTTTATTTATATAAATTTGTACTTTGAAAAGAAGAATTGATTTTGAAAATTAAAAAAATAAATCTTTTGATAATGAAATTTATCCTATATAATTAAATTAAAATACATTACTTTGTTTACATTTGGCAAATATTCATATGGATAATAATGTTTAAAATAAAATCAAAGTCTTTCAATATAAAATATAAATATTAAATGTAGGTCAAGCATATGTATGTAATTTAAATGTTGACGGCTAAAATACAAAATAAAAATTAAAATAAAAGCCAAATGAATAAGTTTGTAAACAAGGTATAAAATAAGCATTTAGTAGAAAATAAACATATGTATATTATGTAAGCAAGAAAAAGACAAAATAAAATAATCTTCATACACAAAAACTAAATCTATAAAATGAAACAAGACACAAAACCCAAATGTATAAGTTAAGTCAGTCAAACTAATGTATATAATTATTCAAGCTAGAAAATAACAAAACTAAAGGTATAAAACAATGCCTGACACAAAACATATGAGTATAAACTATTTAAACTAGAAGTAATAAATAAAATGTTACAAACAAAATTATCTTCATTCATAAGCTAAGCCTACCTGCCAAAGGTATGTCTTCATACAAATATCTTGCTACAGCAAATCATAATTATAATATGTAGTCATATTAAGGAACAAAGCAAGTACTTACCATCTCCTCAGCCGAAATAGCCTCCATTCATAAAAATATCTTTAGTCAAAAAATTGTAGGCTAGAAAATAAAATCTGATCAAAGCAGAATAAGCCTAACTAGTTACAACCTACCCTTAAGTATCTTGTTACCTTATTTATATATCCATTTTCCTGTTTTAGTTGGTTCAGAGAAAAAAAAAGTAAACCAGAGAAAAACTAAAGAAGAAAAGAAGAAGAAAGCAAACTCAGATTTATAAAAAAAAAAAAAAAGAAGACAAGAGCTAAACAGGTTCAGAGACAGTTTCAATCTTCAAAGGAAAAAACAAGAAATGCTCTTTGTTAATCAACTTTGCTGTTGAGTAAACATACAATTTTTTTTTAAGTTTAGGTTTTGATAATTAGTTTAGGAAATTGTATGTTGCTATCTATTATAACAAGATGTTATGTGGTGTTGGTTGTTTATTGGAAGCTCTGCTATGTGTGTTCCTCAACATTTCAAGTTCCTGTATAAAGTAAAGCAGAGAAGATTTTAAATACTTCTTCATATTAATATTTAAACTTAAGAATTTAAGTTAAATGAACTTGTTTAAACTGAATCATGGCCTGGAAGGATTGTTGAAGGTAGACAGTGTAGCTTAAACACTGTATACTAAATTTTACAGTTAAAGGAAGATCAATGTGTAAAATTCGAATGTTTTAAATTGTTAGTTTGAATTCATATCTTGAATAACATTCCAAAGTAGGGTTTTTAGAAACAAAGATTATAATTTTTAGATAAGCACACATGATTCAGTTCATAAATGAACAAAAAAAAATATACATTTTTATCAATTTCAGTTAGTTCAACGAATTTTAATTGTTGAAATTTGTTGAGGAGGCAGTTTGATCATGTTCGAATCTTGGAAAAATGTTAGAAAAATTTTCTATTGCAACAAATTTTGGGACGAGCTATAATTAGGGTTTAAGCTCGAATTTTGTTGCGTTCTGGGAATGAGGTGATTGTCATCACCATGGTGCATCGAGTCGTTCGAGTTTCAGGGAAATGGTGGCGCGGAGGAGGGGCGAGGTGAGGCCGGAGTCATGGCGTTTCAGGTGGACGACATGGGTGAGGCGAAGCATTTCTGTTGATGAGTTCGACCTCTGGTTTTTCGAGCTGAAGGTTGATTTTTTGATTTGAGGGTTTTGGCATCGAAACATTTTTGGATTTTGAATGTGGTGGTGATATGCGACTTGCTCGAGGACGAGGGGTTCCCCAAGGTGGTGGGGGGCAACGTGCACGTGCACAGCGTTGGTGTCGTGCCTGGAAATTTTGGGTGGTGGATAACTCGAGTTGATACTCGAGTAGGTGGAGGGCTTCTTTCGTGAGTGCGTGTTTTTGCTCCCAGTTAATTTTAGTTTTAAAACTTAGTCTTCAACTAAAAAAAAAGGGGAAAAAGGGAGAAAGATCAGTAGAGAAGGAGAAAGAGTAGAGGAGAAGGTGCGTAGGAAGTACAGTGAATGTCGTGAGCTTTACTCGAGTGAATAGCACGTTTACTTTGAGTACAAATATTCTCGGTGTTAACTTAAATTAACTGTAAGTAAAATATTAAACAAATTTAGTATATATATATATAAAAAGTTATTTATGTTGACAGGTGTTGAGCTAAGTTTTGTTTCAAACTTTATTAAGAAGGTTTGCAAATGTAAGAAAATAAGTAAATTAAAAGTGTAAGTTAATAATAAATGTAAATTAATTTATACTTGTAATTGAATAAATTCGTAATTAGAAATTGATCTTGTGTTTAAATCATTTTAAACATGAGAACTTTAATTAACTAATTAAAGTTAAATAATAAATAAATAGTAGATAACTAATTAGGTGATTAATTAAGGAATAAATGATTAATTAATTGATAATAAATGATTAATTAAAATAATTTGGGATAATTAAATAAGTAATTAAATTTTATTAATCAATAATTAGCAGATAATAAATGGGTAATTAAGTCTTATTAATTAATTGAGTTTAAGGGTATTTAAGGGATGGATTAACCAATTGAAATTAATTTGTTAATTAATTAAATTTAATCTCTTGCAGATTAATTAAATATAAATACTTGATGAGATTTAGTGAAATAATTCACAATTACAGGATGTAATAAATTAAAAGGAATTTCTTAATGGGAAGTATTAAAGGGTAATTGCCTGGGTAAGTAATTACAGAGGGGTAATTACTGTTTATAAGTAATTGGGGTTGATAATGGATGCAATCAATTAAGTTTAATTGATTGAATTAGAATAAACATTCATGGAACTGGTTAAGTATAATCACTGAATGAAAGTAATTGGATAATAATAATAATCTTAATGTAATTAAAGAATAATCACTCGTGGAGGATTGATTAAAATGAATGATTATGGGATGGATAATCAATGGGGTTGTAATTAATTAATAAGCAGGACTTACAGGTGATTGATTTAATTCAATTATGGTTAATTGGATTTATTCGAGATGGTGTGATTGATTATTTTGCTTATGTATGATAAGTGATTGTTTAAATGCCCTGAATTGATTGATACCCCTGATATGAAATGGTTCGTGATATAATGTGTTGGGTGGGCAATGATAATGTGGTTACGTATTAATGATGAATTGTTGAGTAAAGGTGACATCTTTATTTAATTCAAATTTCATTTCACTTAAATGACATGTGTTAAGATGAACTGAATTCGAAGAGACCGGAGTCGGGTATTGGTTAATACCCGAAACCACTTCGATTCGTTATAGATTGATTCGTGAAATCAATAGGCTGGAATGAAATAATTTAAGTGAATTGGACATATTTTATCTAAGTTTGGTACTTAGAAATTGATATGTGAAATAAGTGTTGCCTATAGCAAATTGTGAATTGGTTAAATTGATATAAGTTACCCGGGTTTATATAAGTTGTTTGCTTTGGTATTCCATGTTAGTTGGGTTTACTCACGCTGGTTTCCAGCCTGACCCGGGTGTTACTTTGATGTAATGCTCGGGTCAGACCGAGTATTACAGATTTTCAGGTAGGTACGTTCTGGAGTTCAGGAGGCGAGCTAGATGTCAAGAGCGTATAGAATATTTCCGCTGTATTTATATCATTGTATGTCTGAGACTTGTTGATTGTGTATATTCAGTTCTGTATATGTATGTGAAACTCTGATGTATATTAAATGTAATCAGCAGATATAGTATTCTTTTGTAAACTGTTATTATTTATTATTATATTTTATCCGCTGCGTATGTGAGAGGTTTGGTGTTTCTGTTCTTCTTCTTCCATCTCTTTCTTCTTTTTCATAGCTATCTGGAATTTTCGGCTTCGAAAATCCAGATCGTTACACTTCTCAAGCAATGTTATCTATTTTTAGGCAACATGACCGACCTATTAGAAAATGTATGAAACTATGGTTAGACGATAGAGATTACCATGTAGCACATACATATATTCTTTTTAATTGTGCTAAATTTGCATCATTTTTTAGGTAATATTAAATGATAATTCTCGATATATGAATTTCCAAATTCATATTTATTTCAATTATACTTATAGATTAAAATGCAATATTGTGTATATTTGCAGTATTTACGAATCAGAACATCCACATGTGATCTTAGTAAAGAATTTGCTAATTAGTTTTCAAACCACATTATGATCCGATAAATTGTGTCGGTGATGAAGGATTGAAACATCTTACAATAGGACCAAAAAGAAATGTCAAGAATTTCCAATATTCTTCGTCAATGGATTTAAATTCAACACCAAGGAACATGGTGCTGGAAAATTAACCTATAACAGCAATATATTTGTCAAAGGTAGTGATGATCTAGATAAACATATAAAAGATTTTTACGGCGACTTAATATAGGTTTCAGAATTGACATACTTTATATGACCTGCTGAAAAAGTTTTTTTTATTCAAATGCAATCGGTTCAGCAATGTTCTTGCTTTTGGAATCAACGTACACAAAGATTTTAAGCTTATTGAAATAAAGCATACCTCGCATTACTATAAGTATGATCCTTTTGTATTAGCCAAGCAAGCATTGCAAGTTTATTTTGCTTAATATCCATCCTTAAAAAGAGATAAAGTAGATTGGTCGACCATTTTCAAAACAAAGGCAAGACCTATATTTGACAGAAATAATATTCCGGACGAAGCAGCTTATCAAGCAAATCCAAATAACGAAATAATAATTACTAATGATCATACTGATTTAAGGCTTTTGAAAGATGAATCAAATGTTTTAATAGAAGCATTTGAGAGTACAGAGGAAAATGATACAAAGTACGAGACCGATTCTGAATCAGAAATGATGAAGACTAATTATTAATTACTAATGATGTAATAACGTATATATGATGGATATCTATATCGCTTGTTGTATTTAATTTTGAGTTTCCGCTGTTATTAATGATGATGACTATGTTTTGAGCAATATATTATTATGTTTATTAATACTATGTATTTAAGAGATCTTTTCCCATTTTTGTAGTTTTAGTGGAAGGTTTATATGATTATTAATTAGACATGTTTTCTAATAATAAAATGGTATGTTTTTTCATTATATGAAATGATTATGTTTGTGGCAGATATTATGTCTCATAGAAGAACTTCTAGATCTAATTCTTTGGGTTCTCCTACTATTGACGAGAGTGCTAGTGGCTTGGCTGATTTACACCCAAAAGCGAGTATGACTCCCAAAACGCCTAGATAAGTGTCAAATTTGATTTATTGCAACGTCCTTAATATTTTATGCATGTACATTATTTATGATTTATTAAATGTCTACATCAAAATTAATACAAGGGTTTTGAGCTCAATCCTTCCGACTATATTCTAGCTGTCTCTAGAAAGGCGTACATGAGTCAGATGTTGGGCTGTTAGCTGACGTGGAATGAAATCTCACCTTATATTATAGAAGCTATATGGATTGACTTATTGGTAATTATAAATCTATAATTCATTTAAAAATGACATATTTGATATTTTAAACTTAATATACTATGTATAATTCATTTTAATTTCAATGTATAAGTTGCAATTATTGTAGATGAGGAAGATCAATAGTTGTTTAGTAACCACTGGAACAAGAAAGTGAGGAAAAAACTATAGGGACACCTTTTAGAGCGCTAAATGCAAAAAAAAACAGATTAGATGAGTGCTATTGTTTGAGCTGATTTTCTTGGGCATTGGGAAACTCCCACCGTGAAAGTAAGTTTTCTAGTTTCATATGTTTATTATAATTTGTTAAAAGTTTTTCTAGTAATTGCATTAATTTAATCAATCATAAACTTAAATAAGTACAGACGATAAATGTAAATTTTATGTTAAATTTACAGGAAGTATCTGCATAGAACTCGGCAAATAGGAATAAAAATCCTGTTATACACCATGACAGGTCAAAATTCTTCCAACAATATCGGAAGGAAATGGTAAATTTATAAATTGCGATTATAAATTACTTATAACACTATTTAATCATAAATATACACATTATTTAATCATATATAATTTCAAGCGAAGGAGAGGGGTCGAGACCCTACATATTTAGAGGTCTTCGAGCAGACCAATGAAGATGGCTCAGTTACGTTTACTTAGATAGACCCTAAATCTAAAGCTATAATGGTAAACATGCTTTAAACTTTTTTCTGTTATTTCATAGTATATAAATTGTTAATTGAATATTTATTTTGATAAAATTCTAATCACGGGAAAGATTTGAAATGGAGCGAGCTCGGCTGCTGGAGGCGACCGGCCGAAAGGAGTTGACCGCCGAGGAGGAGGACAGGATTTTTGATGCTATGACTGATCGGCCAACACGAAATAAGCGATATTATGTAATCAGAAGGGAATATTTATTGAGTTTAACTACTTCACTAACTAATTTGTAAATTTTATTTATTGTCACATATAAATTATAACTAATTATTAACTAATTTACAAGCGAGGATTTCTCAGGCAATTATAGAAAATCACAGGCCAAGGAGGAGATAACATAGTTGAGAGCTCAGATAACTGAGTTGAACGATTGGCGGAAGAGTGGAGGATTGACTATGCTGCTAGACGATTGAATTGCAACATACATGGCAGAGCACGAGATATTTCCTTCTCAAGGGTCAGGAATTAATGGAAATGATGATTAGGAGATATGGTTGTGTTTTTTGATGGATATTGATTGTTTTGGTTTGTACTTATTTGATATGTGTTAATAGATTTGATACTTTTTTGATGGTTGTGTTGTTTGCGGATATTTAATGGTTAAATTTGGTTTTTATTGATGTCTGATGATTGTGTCGTTTGATGGAAATGAGGATTTGTAGGTATTGTGGTGTTATTTGATGGATTATTAATGCGAATATGTATTTTTGTGACATAAACTTGGTTTTGTGTGAAATGTATGGTGTTATGTGACGTATGCGATGTTTGTACTTGTGAATATATATATATATATATATATATATATATATATATATATATATATATATGCATGTATCACGCGTGTGCGTGCGCGTGTGGTTTGATGGTTGAAATAGCAACTGTTTTATAAAACAGAACTTCCATGTTACTGACGCTAGCGATGGCCTATTGGTTTCAGGTTACCGAAGGCTAGTAACAACCTAATGGTTTTTTTATAATGCATAGAACCATAACGTGTGTCCATCGGTTATTGACGTTTAGAGATGACCCATCCATCGCTAGCCGTCGAAAAGCAATCGACAAGGTGGTCGCTCCTTCTTTGATTGATGATTAAAAAATCGATGGCTTTTACCATCGGTTGGCGACTGCTATTATTCGTCACTAAACTCTATGTGTCTTATACTGAAAAATCTAAGAGGAAAACCAGGGCCGAGTCACGAGAGAATGTAGGACCGGAGTTTACTAAGTCTTATTACCAAGCCAAAACTAGTTTAAAAATATACTGCCAAAAATAAAGAGTTACACAAACATTAGCCAATCCCAGCCCGGGTCCGGTCGAATCGGACGGCCGACACATCTGTGGTGGTGAGCATGGTCTCCCTCCTCAATACAAAAGAAAACATTTGGGTCCCCAAAGGACCCATTCTTTCCCTTGAGAATCCTATGTTTAAACATGATCTCCATGTTCCGCACAATGTGGGATTATTCACTAAGAGGGGCATTTGTATACTATTCTCAATATTTTTAATAACTCACTTTTAAAATAATTTCTAACAATCCCCCATTTGATTTTTAAACATATTTTTCTCAAGCAATTTCTTATTTTATAAGATTGAGCATAAATAAAGGTATCTTTCGATTTGAACCTTTGCATAGTGAGTAAGATCCAGATTATACTAGAGTGATTCGTACTCTTAAAACCTATCTCTAACAACAAACCACACACCACATTTCTAGGACACAGTCTATATCCCGTGTTTTAAAGGCCATGCATGTCTATTCTAGTTTAGTGAATGCTCTAGGGATTTTTCCTAAAATTCCATAAGCAATGGCCACATTTCAACATTTACATAGGTGAATCTATCGAGAGTACTCCTGTAGCTAGGTACTCCACTCCATATAGAGGATAGATTTCATTAAGATTAAACTCATCTTCTTATCGCTTCAGGACTACATGCTTCTATCTAATGAAAACTAGCATGTTCAATCAATGTTAGCACATAATTTGGTATTACCTGTTGAAACTAGTTCTTGGGATCTCCAATCATTAGGTTGGGTTACTATTATGAGTGACTTCTCATTCTAAAGGCAATAGTTCAAATCTTTTATATGTAGAAAATACATAAAGGGATCTCAACTAGTATCGGATTTCCCCATAAAGGGATCTCAACTAGCAGATTTCTCAAGTAATCTGCTTCCTCACTAGTTGTAGCTAGTGTAATAATCTATGACTCTATAATGGATTGAGCCAAAATAATCTATTTCTTAGACTTCCAAGAAATAGCTCCTCCCACAATACTAAAAATATATCCACTAGTTGTTTTGAAGTTATCTGATAAAGTATTCCAATCTGCATTGCTATATCCTTTAAGGATAGTGGGAAAATTCTGAAGGTATCTCATGACCCTTTCAATATCATGCCAATGCTCTATAATAAGTCTAATATTAAACCTGCATGGTAATCTCACGACATATGCTATGTCGAGTCCAGCACGACCAGTGACATACCCAAGGCTACCAATGATGCTCGCATATTCAGACTATCATACACTTTCACCAGTGTTCTTAAATAGTTTTACACTAGGATCAAATGGTATACTAGCATGTCTACATTCAATATAATTATATTTCTTTAACATCTTCTCAATATAATGAGAGTAATATAAAAAAATTCCCTTTTCAGACTTAGTAATCTTAATGCCAAGAATTACACTCACTTCACCAAGATCTTTCATATCAAAATTGACACACAATATGGACTTAACATAATTCACAGCATGAATATTGGACCCATATATAAGTAAATCATCCATATATAAACATATGATAGTGCAAATGTTATTCTTGGATCTATAGTAAATACATTATCACTTTCATTTACTTTAAAACCATGTGAAATAACTAGATTATCAAATTTTTCATGCCATTATTTAAGTGCCTATTTTAAGACTATATAGAGATTTATCTAATTTACAAACTTTAAGTTCCTGACCAGGTATAATAAGGCCTTTTGGGTTGGTCCATATAAATCTCTTCTTTTAATTCACCATTCAAAAAAGCGGGTTTGACATCTATTTATTAAATTAGTAAATCATCAATTGAAGCAAGAAAAATTAATACGAATTGATGTCATTCTAGTAATAGGTGAAAAAGTATCAAAAAGTCAATATTTTCTCTTTGTCTACATCCTTTGGCTACAAGATGAGCCTTATATTTATTAATTATACCATTAGGTTTCAACTTCATTTTAAGTATCCACTTACAACCATTAGCACCATACCATTAATGATATTTCTTACTCGACAGACTATGTCTGACCCCCTCTCTCTTTCCCTCCTCGTGACTACTTTATAGGTTGACAAGGTATAGGGTATTAGGACTAGAGTAAGATACATGGAAAAAGTGACCATGCATAATGGATTTGTTATATTTATAGTCATTATATACGTATCTTATTGTACAAGTCAAATGAATACTAGCTTATTTATCTTCTTAGTTATTTATCATGGACTTTTCCTAGTTTTTTTCACGTATTAGTCGCTATTTGTTTAAGCAAAGATATTTGGATTATTTTCAGTTATTGTTTTTTTCTTCCTTCCGTTGTAAGAACTGAAAGTGTAGAAGTTTAAATTTTCTTTTTCCTTTTGTACCATACAAACTATCTCAACCAAACAATCCATCACTCTTTGCACAACTCAAGTTCGAAAGTCATTTTAAGGAATTGAATTGGTGTGTCTAGAAGTGTGGATTTTTATATCCAATTTTGCTAATTAGCATCGGTCTACTAATTCCTCATCAAAGATCGATATTTCTCTGATGGGGGATGTTGTTATAACACTCCTATTTTTAGTTTAACATTATTTAAGATATTTATTGGATAGATTAAATAGAATAACTGAATGAATAAGGAGAATGAGATTGAAAATATTAAGGTCGTGCCTTAATGAATTAAGTAATAAGATTGTTTTAAAACATAAAACGCATTAGAGGATATATGAGAAAGGAAAAATAGGTAGATCCACCTTTTAATCCCTTAAACCCTCTCGTCCCTCATATCATTCTCATTTTTCACAAACTAGAAATAATCAAAAGCAAAAACATCAAGACTAACCATAACTCAAGCAAAGGAGAACGAAATCAAGGAATAAAAGGGAGAAGAAGCTTAGGGGGGCTGAAGCAACAATAAATCTCACCTCCAACAATTAATCTAAGGTGAATAATAAGTGTTCCATCTCTATATTTTTTCTTTTGAATTCGGTATCGATAATACCCAAATGATTTATGTTTGTTTTGTTAAAATATGGTAGTTTAATCATTCATTGGATAGAATAAGGGTTATTAGTGTTGAATATGCGATTATATGATTTTTGTTTGATGATAATAAACATATATATATATATATTCATTTAATGTATTTGTTAATGTACTATTTTATGTTCACAGAATTAAATAAATATTTGCTGAATAAAATAAATAACACAAAGTTTAAATTCAAACAGATATTTTATTCAAACAAATATTTATTCCAATTTTGAATAGTACAAATTCAAGCTCTCACTATACATATACAATTTTGATTACGATACAAATTCAATTACATCACAATCTTTCATTTACAAATGTCCTCACTACATATCGCTCGTTCACTCATAATTTATCTTTAACTTTATTCCAAATTGAATCTAGCATCTGAGCAATCTGCAAAAATAAATATTGATGCAGTAAATTTGAAAAAGAAATATTTTTGCAGTATAAAATAAAATGTATTTTTGAAAATATTATTTTCCTCGGTTATTTGGATTGTTCGTCATCATTTAAATTTGAATTCGTTATACACGAACAGCTTGTGACATGCACAGTGTATCACTGTACATGCCACAAGGCCGTGCACACCGATATATACTTGATAAAATTACAGGGACAGGTGAGCACAAGGTCAAAACCAAATAAAAAGCCAGGTCCAACTCAGGTGAAACACAAATAAAGTCGCGATATCAGCACAAGGTCAAACCCGAGCTCCAAGCTGGATTCAACTCAGGCACAATAGAAAATATCACAAAACTGTCGAGCATAAGGATTCAAATACAACCCATAAAACACAGCCTCGACCAAAAATTCAGTTGTACACTTGAATTCAAACCGTGAATCAAGTCATGGCTCAAACCAGGAATGCAACACTGCTTCACATACATGACAACTAGAGTACATGAATGAAGACTACACATATACAAACTACAGATGCAACCGTTCAGTTCAACATGACATAAACCCAATGCAAAACAACCATCAATGACCAGAGGCAGTTTTACTGAAGTGCAATGAAGATTTTTTTCAAGACTCAAGTCTGGTCACAACGAACTGCAATAGATCACAACAATGAATGAACATCACAATGAAAAGCAGACTAAACAACATTAAGCACAGGGATGCAAGCATCAAATGGCAGTTTTGATCAAAGAGCAGTATAACATGGACAAGGTACATAAAACAGTGAAACAGTGGCTGAATATCAATATGCAAGAAATCAAGCTACAACATGTACACCAAGCAGATTATACACGAAATAAACATGCAAGACTGGACAACATGGATGCATAGACAACATGAGCACATGAGTTAATGCTACAAAATAAACAATGGCACAGTCTCAACATCAAAGACCAGAGGCATACATATGGTTGCAGTAAAGGCAGAGCACGAGGCTACCAAGTTAAAAAATGAAAATTGCCTCAAAGCAATATGACACAGCAACAAAATATACATCAATGAAAATCAAGTCAAATACTATGTAAATGTACAAAGACTCCAAGCATTTCAAACACAAAGAAAATCAGTCACAGTGCAGTTTCCATCAAAGACAGAATGCAACATGGAAGTAGTGACAGTGCCGAAGTCACAAAGGAAACGAACGAGAACGAGCAGCCATTTTTCAAAGAGGAGTCGACGAAGAAATAAAAGAAGGGGGAATTCACTCTTATCTCACTTAGGGCCGGCTTGGTTTATTTAGTTTGGCTATTAATTATACAAGGCTCTAGTTAAATTAGGGTTAAATTGTTTTTAAATTTGTAATTTTTTAAAACTCGTGTAAATTCTAGTCGTGTGACTAGGGGACAAACTACGTGGCGTAGTTTGAGAATTCGCAAATCAATGACTGAGTTGTGGCAGGGTTTTGAGCGTATAGTTAAGGCTAGTCGATAGCGGTTGTCGCGAGTTTACGTATGTAAGCGTCTGACTGCTTAATTTCTAGTAGAAACCTTAGGGGCAGCACGTAGGCAGGGTTTTGTCGAAGCTGGGTAAATTCTGTGTCGTTTTATTTCTACATTTATTATTCTTCTATTATTTGTGTTGCTATTCTGATATATCTTTGTTGAAATAATTTTATATAAACTTCCGCGTTAAATTTTTATAATTAATAGTATCACCATATTCACCCCCCCTCTAGGGTGAAATCGATCCTACAAGTGGTATCAGAGCTAGGAATAGAAGTCAACTTTTGTTTTTAAAAATACGATTTTTTTCAAAAACCAATTTTCATTTTAAAATTTTGAATTTTTAAAATGGCTTCTTTTAATAATGTTTTTTTTGAGGGTCAATCCATAGTTAGACCACCAATGTTCAATGGTGAATATGCTTATTGGAAAAATAGGATGGAAATTTTTTTGGAAACCATTGACGCTTGGGATATTGTTGAGACAGGATATAGAGCACCAACTATAATTGTAAATAATTAGGAAATAAATAAACCGAAGGATCAATGGACAGATCTAGAAAATAAATTACATAATACTAATGCCAAAGCTATGAATTTGATTATTTGTTCATTAGATCAGTTTGAATTTAATCGTGTCTCACATTGTTTAACTGCGCAGGAAATATGGCACACACTAGAAATGACTCACGAAGGAACATCTCAAGTCAAGGAATCTCGCCTTTCCATGCTGAGTAGCGATATGAGAATTTTACAATGGCCAAGGAAGAAAATGTTAAAGAGATGTATGGACGGCTTTTCAACATCGTATACAAATCAAAAGCTCTCGGAAAAACATACACAGAATTGGAAATAGTCAAAAAATACTTAGAGTCCTTCCATGAAGTTTTGAAGCAAAAGTGACTGCCATTCAAGAATCAAAAGATTTAAAACGAATCAAAGTTGAAGAACTCATCGGAAATATCACCACTTATGAGATAGAAATGAAATTCAAGGAAGAGCGTGAAGGAGGAGATACTCAAAAGAAATCAATAGCTCTCAAAGGAACAACTAAAAGTGATGATGATGACGATGATGATGGAGCAGCAGAGTTGGAAATGGTAATAAAGAAATTAAAAAAGGTGAAACCGCAAATACGGAAATCCAGCTCTAAATTAAAAATTAAAAAGCAGAATAATCAAAGTTTTAGATAACACAGAACAGCGAAAAATCATCTGTCATAAGTGCAACCAACTCGGACACATAAAGCCTAATTGTCCTCAAAATCGACGCGACTTTGAAAAGAAATCAAAAAGGAGAAATTTTGCAGCCACGTGGAATACAAGTGATGAAGATAATCAAAGTACTAGCAGTGAGAGTGAGAAAGCAGATATGTGCCTTCAAGATAATATAACTGATGGCGATGATGACGAGCCAAGCGAGGTATCAAAACTCACCCACTCAGAATTACTTATATATTTCCACGAAGTAAATGGCTGTTTTGAATGACTTAGGGAGAAGTATGCCAAACTTGAATCACAAAGAGATAGTTTGATAGAAGCAAATGAACAGCTTGAACAATTAGTTAAGAACTATCAAAACAGTGCCCTAAGTGTGATAAGCGTCCAACATTCAAAGAAGAAATTAAAAAATCAGAAATTAAAATTAAATCGCTTGAAATTGAAATTTTGATTTTAAAGGAAAGTGAAAATACTTAGAGAGAGAACTCTATTAAAAAGTGCATACAATTATTGAACGAAAATTAATCTCTCAAAACACAAGTCCAACAATTGTCAACGACTTTAGATAAATTTTCCAAAAGTGAAAAATCATTGAATATGCTATTAGGGAAGCAAACTGTTAATACAATTAGACAAGGACTTGGATATAATCAATCTGAAAATGTTAGAAATGAAATTAATCAAGTCAATTCAATGTGCACAATTTGTAGAAAATTTGGAAACAATCAAAACAATTGTTGGTATAGACCCAAACACGTGAAAACTATACCAATTTGGTTTCCAAAAGGCACAAATATAAAATCTCTCAAAGTTAAACAAATCTGGGTGCCGAAAGGAACATATATAAATAGTTTTGGGTCTCCACAAAATTATTTTTCAAAATATTCGACCACTAACAATCATGGACCTATAAAAACAAATAGGTCACAAAAATCTTCCATCGTGTAGGTGTGGTGGCAGGTTAAGGAACAACAATAGTGTTACTTGGATTCTGGCTGTTCCAAGGACACAACGAGCGTCAAAGCAAAGTTTCTTAGCCAAGTACAAAGGTGATAGAATCACAGTGGACAACAACGAAAAATTATCTTAAAGATAAAACAGGTAAAGGTATATTTTGAACGATATATTAAATGTGATAATCTGCACGGTAGTCTGAATTAAATCAGCCGGTAGTGTGATGATGAAATGAATGATGATTTTGATTCTGACTTATTCAAAATAGTTGGCCAATTATATTGTTATGTCAAGAACACTATAAAAATCACTACAATCTTTGAACTACTTCATATGTGTTAGTTTGGATTAATGATAGTGTTTGTAAATGATAATACATTTGGTGATTTTACGGCTGACTCTATATTCACAGTTTTTTTGGCATGGCTTCAATTAAAATCCAAAAGAATTTCATTTAAAAAGGTCTTCAAGAATTTGTTGCAATTTCACGGTCGGATCTATATCATTCAAAAAATGATAATCTTGAGTGAAAGAAAATTTCAGATGCAGATTACACTGGTAATTTAGTTGATAGAAAAATTACTAGTGGAACGTGATTTATGATGAGACATTTAGTAACTACATCGTTTTTTTCAAAGAAAATATCTGCATATTTTTCATTTCAAATGATTTTCAGATAGCAGAAATTTGTCTCATAAAACCCCTTCTAGAAAATCATTTTTGACCTTGTTTTCAGATTGGTCATTTTTAGAAAACTTGATTTTATAATTATTTTTGAATTTGATTTTAAATGACTACATTGACTAATCTAACTCCCTACTAATAATCAAATAGATAAATAGTGATTGAAAAAGTGACGAGTGTTGATATTTATCATATATTATAAATCGAGACAGTATAATTAATAAATTTATTTATAAATTTAAACAAGAGTTATAAAACTTTTTGTTGGCGAAAATTCCATGACCATTTCTATTTCTATCATATTTATATCAACCATCACTCATCAAAATCCATTATAGTATGTCAATATGTGGTGATTTAAACAAGAATCATTCGTTTTTCATTTAATTTTTTTTTTTAAAATAAATAAAAAACAATAATAATAATAATAAATAAATAAATAATCCAAAGTATTCACTCTCATTTAAAAGTCCTCACGATTACGCATGGGTGAATTACTTGGAATTTGTTATGTGCTTCCATGCTCATTTAAAAGTCCTCACGGTTATGCATGTATGGAACGCATATCAAAATTGATTTATAAACAAGTTGATTCTAATCACATTTAAAAGTCCTCACGGTTATGCGTGGTTAGAAGATACTTGAATTCAATTTTTTTTGAAAATGAAATACTACTAATCTCATTTAAAAGTCCTAACGGTTATGCATGGTTAGTAGATATTCAAATTCCTGGAATAAATATACCATAAATAAACACAACTGTATGGTTTTAAATGATGACATCATTCCTATCATTCTAAAGTGGAATATGCGCCTAACAGAGTATTTATGATTTTTGTTTGATTTTTTATTGAAATTTAATATTTATATTCGATTGAGTTTTAACGTTGTATTAATATCCATCACTTTATCTCTATTTTTCTAACACTATTACTCTTTTGCTGATAACAAAAGGGGGAGAGAAGAGTTAAGATTTTGTCAAATAAAATCAAGTGAAGGTAAAATATTTCTATTTTCATCTAGGCTTATTTGCGTATTTTTATTTACATGCATATATAAAAGGGGAGCTTTGTGTAGAGAGGAAGCATTCAAATAGGGGGAGCAAATTAAATGATCAAATACATTTAATAAATTTAAAATCTTAAATATATGTTTGTTATCATCAAAAGAGGGAGATTGTTGAATATGAGATTATATGATTTTTGTTCGACGATAATAAACATATATATATATATATATTCATTTAAATTTATTTGTTAATGTACTATTTTATTTTCACAGAATTAAATAAATATTTCCTGAATAAAATAAATAACACAGTGTTTAAATTCAAACAGATATTTTATTCAAACAAATATTTATTACAATTTTGAATAGTACAAATTCAAGCTCTCACTATACACATACAATTTTGATTACAATACAAATTCAATTACATCACAATCTTTCATTTACAAATGTCCTCACTACATATCGCTCGTTCACTCATAATTTATCTTCAACTTTATTCCAAATTGAATCCAACATCTGAGCAATCTGCAAAAATAAATACTGACGCGGTAAAATTGAAAAGGAAATATTTTTGTAGTATAAAATAAAATGTAATTTTGAAATGTTATTTGCCTCAGTTATTTGGGTTGTTCGTCATCATTTAAATTTGAATTCATCATACACGAACAGCTTGTGACATACACAGTGTATCACTGTACATGCCACAAGGCCGTGCACGCCGACATATACTTGATAAAATTACAGGGACATGTGAGCACAAGGTCAAATCCAAATAAAAAGCTGCGTTCAACTCAAGTGAAACACAAATAAAGTCGCGATATCGGCACAACGTCAAAACCGAGCTCCAAGCTGGATTCAAATCAGGTGCACTACAAAATATCACAAAACCGTCGAGCAAAAGGGTTCAAATACAGCCCATACAACACAGTCTCGACCAAAAATTCGATTGTACACTTGAATTCGAACTGTGAATCAGGTCATGGTTCAAACCAGGAATGCAACATTGCTTCACATACATGACAACCAGAGTACATGAACGAAGACTACACATATACAAACTACAAATGCAACCGATCAGTTCGACATGACATCAACCCAATGAAAAACAACCACCAATGACCAGAGGTAGTTTTACTGAAGTGCAATGAAGGTTTTTTTTCAAGACTCAAGTCCGATCACAACGAACCGCAACAGATCAGAACAATGAATGAACATCACAATGAAAAGCAGACAAAACAACATTAAGCACAGGGATGCAAGCATCAAATGGTAGTTTTGATCAAAGAGCAGTATAACATGGACAAAGTACATAAAACAGTGAAACAGTGGCTCAATATCAATATGTAAGAAATCAAGCTACAACATGTACACCAAGCAGATTTTAAATGAAAAAAATATGCAAGATTGGACAACATGGATGCACAGATAACATGAACACATGAGTCAATGCTACAAAAGAAACAATGGCACAGTCTCAACATCAAAGACCGGAGGCATACATATAGTTGCAGTAAAGGCAGAGCACGAGGCTACCAAGTTAAAAAATGAAAATTGCCTCAAAGCAATATGACACAGCGACAGCATATACATCAATGAAAATCAAGTCAAATACTATGTAAATGTACAAAGACTCCAAGCATTTCAAACACAAAGCAAATCATTCACAGTGCAGTTTCCATCAAAAACAGAATGCAACATGGAAGTAGTGACAGTGTCGAAGTCACAAAGACAATGGTCAACATAAAGCATCAGAAAATGGCCAGAGTAAATCATTACCATAGTCAAGGCCAATTTCAATCTGAAACAACCAGGGTGCAAGTTTGTTCAAAAATCATGGTACAGCAGTCATGGGACGGCAAGTAGAAATCAAACAAGTCAAATTCCAACATGTTACAGAGATGAAATGAATCAATATCGTCACAACAAAGTCAAAGCCGTGATCAAAGAATATGATGAACAAGTCAGAGACGTGGTGGTCAAGAATCGAGCAAGGAAAATTCAAAGCCGTGATTATCAAGTAAATCAAGTAATCAAATATACGAAATTGAGAAGGTCAAAAATCATCAGCAACGTTCAAGCAAAATCGTATAGCCGAGAAAAAAATCAATAAACGAACTCGTATGAAATATACGAACGAAAAATAAGGAATTCGATTCCTATATAAGCCCTAAAACATCATCGGCAAAATGCATCGAGTTCAAGCAAGCTAAAACAGTAAAGCAAAAGTAACAAATCATGTACTAGATTCTTTGAACGAACTCGATGAAACTGAAGCAGCCATATGCAAAATCGAAGAGACAATCATTCGACAAAGCAAGCATCGCAAGATTATAAATTCGAATGATTAATTGAAGCAGTGCATTCAATTTCATCAATAACCCTAATTTTATTCAAAAAGGAAATTAACGAGAACGAGCAGCCACTTTTCAAAGAAGAGTCGGTGTAGAAATAAAAGAAAGGGGAATTCACTCTTATCTCACTTTGGGCCGGCTTAGTTTATTTAGTTTATTTAGTTTGGCTATTAATTATACAAGGATCTAGTTAAATTAGGGTTAATTTTTTTAAATTGTTTTTAAATTTGTTATTTTTTACAACTCGTGTAAATTCTAGTCGTGTGACTAGGGGACAAACTACGTGGCATAGTTTGAGAATTCACAACTCAGTGGCTGAGCTGTGGCAGGGTTTTGAGCGTAGAGTTAAGGCTAGTTGATAGCGGGTGTCGCGAGTTTACGTGTGTAAGCGTATGACTGCTTAATGTCTAGTAGAAACCTTGGGGGCAGCACGTAGGCATGGTTTTGCCGAAGCTGCGTAAATTCTATGTCGTTCTATTTTTGCATTTATTGTTCTGTTATTATCCGTGCTGCTATTCTGATATATCTGTGTTGAAATAATTTTATACAAACTTCCGCATTAAATTTTTATAACTAATAGTATCACCCTATTCACCTCCCCTCTAGGATGAAATCGATCCTACAATTAGAATTTTTATGAAACTGTTTAGATGAGTTTTAAGGGTAACCTAAGATGTTAACCTTCAAATTTTTTGATTTTCTGATATGTTGTATAAAACATTATTATGGAGACAGATTTTTATTTTCATAATTTTCCATGTTATATAGATTATTTTAAGAATTTCCTAAATAGGAAATAGCTTAATTTCTGGTTTTATTATTTAAAATAATCAAATATGGTTTTTGGCCTCAAAAAATTTATATGGTAAATGGAAGGATATTCTTTAATCTCTGTGATTTTTTTTAGATTTTCACAAGTAATTTCAATTTATTATGAATTTATTATGCTAAATAAGCAATTAAAAGAATAATCAATTAATGATATTAATTAATTATTTTAAATATGTTTTGGAACTTGAAAATTTAGTGCGCTAGTAATTCTGAAAAGGATTTGCAAAGAAATCATTTTATCCAATAGAAATTGGACAAGAAATAGGATTTGGTGAAAAGTTTTTGCTTAAATTAGTAATAAAACAGTTTTAATAAGAATTACGATAATGCCATACCACCCTAACGTCGTCGACCCTAAAATAAGGTCACATCCATAAGTGTCGGTGTCAAAGTGAAAGGAAGCATAAGATAGTTACTTTGGTAGCTATGTTTTCCAACTAGGCTGAAGTCGACCTCGTTGACAATATAGTATCGATGGCAATAGTGTCTTCATGATTCATTATAACATTTTAAAAAGCATTGATGTCACATCGATGATGTCGCATGTTTTCACCGCTGTTTTAAATGATGTCACACCTAACAACTTCGACTGTTTTACATACTAAGGTAGTGACGCCACTTTTATTGACTTTGACTCTATATATATAACGGCATAATAGGTGAAGTTATTTAAGTAAGAAAGTTTGATTATAATGTCGAGGGACTTAGGGTCGACGAGCATCAAGGTCGACGACCTTATGTTAGTCGATGCCCTATGTCCACGACGTCGCACTTCATCTTATAACTGGAGAGGTTTTCTTTTATATAAATTGAAAATGTTTTAATGGGACAAAGATGCATATTTTTAAGTGGGTTGAAGACCCTATATCTTCGGCAGTTAGTCAAATAACTTATAAAGGTTTAAGTTTTTTTTAATAGGTGAATACCTATAGTTATTGAAGGTCGACAACAGCAATTTCGACATGAAGTTTTCTTAAGCTTCAAAGAATTTAAGTTTTGTCCTCAACCTTGGATAAAGGTCAGCGTTGATTTAATAAAACATGTGTTATGTTTTATTTTATTAAAGGCGAAGAGCCTCGTGCTTCTACTTCGATGTATGTAGGGATACTAATGCCATTTTAAATTATGAGCTTCGGCGCCATCATTGTGGACACCAATGTGGATGAATCTCGACATTGATCTATTTTCAACTATTTAATGGTAGTGATCCATATGACTTATGATTTTGGGTTTTTAAAACCTTAGGGATACCAAAGTATAACTTAATGACTTAGACATAGATAACTTTGGGCTGCCAATGTATGTTACTTTGAAATGTTATAACTTTAAAGGGAGATAACCTAATTGAGGACACCAATAAACATAAATCATGTAGGTAACATGAATAAAAATTGAATCATGTGTGTAACATGGATTAAGACGGAAACATGTGGGTAACATAAGTAAATGATAGGTTCACGGTCATCTTAGGAAAACTATAGGATGTGAGATGGGTAGTCCACATCAGGCTGGAGATGGATAGTCTCTATAAGGATAACGAAGGGTTCATATTCATCCTAGGAAAACTATGTAATGTGTGATGCATAATCCACATCATTTTAAGTTAAAAGGAAATATGTTTGACAGACAGTCCACATAATTTTGAATAATCAAACCATATGTGACGGGTAGTCAATGTGGTAGGAGATGGGTAATCCAAGTAGTTACATGTGATATGGATAGTCCATATAATTTTGAATATTTCTATATGTGAGATGGATAGTCCACGTAATTATAAGACGGATAGTTAGATTAAAATAAGACGGATAGTCGGTTTAAATATGAAGGGTAGTCATTTGAAACTAAGATGGACAGTCTAATGAATTATGTGGATAGTCCAATATATGTTGCATGATCATAAATGCTATTTTATATGTTCTAACCATTGTGATTGCAGAAGCACAGTTTGTGGTTGTTATGTTTTAGTTAGGATACTAGTGAGGGAAAAACCCATTCTGCTCATCGGCGTTGTCTCACTATGTATCTATTTTGATTCGAGATGGTAGGTTATTATTCACACATGACTACTCTCTGAAGTTTTTGTTTTTCCCATAAACTCTCAGGTACTCATTTAAGTAGGTCGAAAATAAGAGCTTTCAGGTTCCAGTTAGACGAATAAGCTTCTAGAGACATGTAGGAGGCAATCTAGCTATTAGGAACTATATATGTTTTAACTATGTAGCTTGGTTTTGTTTATTTGGATATAATGGCAAAGTTGTATAATTGCCTAGTATTTTACTCTAGTCAACCAAGGGGCATTTTCATATGCCGCTCCTAGAGTATTTTGTACTAATTATATTTTCTCTGAACATGGAATTACGATTAGGATTATGTAATGAATGTGAAATATCATTTGTGAAATGAGATGGAAATTTTTATTATATTATGTTGAATTTTTTCACATTCATGTACTTTTGATTGTTGAATGATTAACGTAGCAGCAGTTTGTTGCCAAAATTAATAATTATGGATGATTGCAGCATCCATAGAAGTTAGTTTTGGACCTCAGAATGTGGGGTGTTACAAGTTTGTATCAGAGCATAGGTTTATGACTTAAAGAATTTTAAATCTAAAGGGTTTTTGAAAACCTAATCCTTAAAATTCTGAGAATAAGATTGGGGTTATGGATAACGCTAAAGTAACGTACTCGTATTTGCTATATATAAGTATGTATTCTCCCCTCTCTCTTAGACCGTTCTTATGTATCTTACTAAGGCTCGTATGTAAATTTACAAGAAAGAAAGGTATGGAGGTTGGAAATGGAAGAGTGAATCTAGTTGGAGGGAGCACCACAACCAATTCAAATGCTCGGCCCAAAACTAGAATGAACCAGGGTCGACAAGAAAATGTTAATCAAAATGCAAATGCAAATGCAAATGTTGGTGCTATGACCCCGCCAATAAATATGATGACTTTGTATCAGTTTTTCGTCAATCTGATGCAAGTTGGAGTAGCTGCATGAGTAGGTGAAGGAAATGCTACTGATGCAGAAGAAGTCGATTCCGTAGCACCGGCTGTTAATAACTATACCAAGTTGAGTCGAGATTACACCAGTATTGGTGGAAAGCTTTTTCTGGAAACTGAGGATGCAATAGAAGTAGAGAACTAGCCGTTACACTATGAAAGGATTTTCGCTAATTTGGGTCTGAATGATGAGCAGTAAAGGAGATTGACTTCTAGATAGTTGCAAGGAGCTGCTTTATTTTGGTGGAACGGATAGGTGTGCCTAAGGAGGAATTGAATTGGGAAGATTTTTGAAGGAGGTTCGAGGAAAGATTTTTGTCCAAAGTAGCAAAGCCCACTTTGCTTCGGAAGTTTATGGAATTGTAGGAAAGGGATATGACGCTATTGGAATATTCCACTAAGTTTGATGAGTTGTCTAGGTATGGATATGCCACTATTGACACCTTGATTAAGAGGAAAGAGAATTTTAATAGGGGTTGAGGTCGAAGATTGCTAAAGCAATTATGCCACATCTCGGAGATCCATCGATGTGGTGGAGATGGCTATTAGGAATAAAGAAATGATTTCGACCTTTGAGAAATGGAAGTCAATAGGGAACCAAAATTCTTAGAATAAGAAGAGAAAATTCTATAAGAAGAATGGGAGCTAAGAAAGGTAGGGCTGCCAAAAAGTGAAAAGCTAATATAGTTTGTTACAAGTGTGAAAAGAAGGGGTACTATGCTACCGAGTGTCGATCTGGTGATGCCAAGGCGGTTGTAGGGAAGCATAATGTGAAGAGCTTTAATTGCAACTAGGTGGAGATTATAAGAACAAATGTCCAGAAGCAGCCAAGGCTAACAAAGGAAAGGATTTTGCTTTGGATCCATCTACATCAAGACCAACAGCAGCTAAGAAGGGAAAATTTGAGATGGAAGGTATGCTTTTGATTCATAGCACACTAGTTAGGGTACTATTTGATACCAGTCATATTCATTTATATCTTAGTGTTTGGTAGATGAGTTATGTTTAGAACCATCATGAATTTTACTTCCTTAAGGATAGCTTATCCAATAGAAGGGTACGCAACTCTGGGGACGATATGTGACCATCTAGAGTTTGAGTTGATAATTTATACTTTTACATGTAGTTTGTATGTATTTGATTTCATGGGTTTTGGGATTATTTTGGGTATGGTTTGGTTGAGCAGATACGATGCTAGGATATTTTTCCAGGATAGGAAATATCATTAAGACACTCTGATAGTAGTGACCGAATAGTATACTCAATTGATAATTCGAGTCTAGGAATTTGTGGTTTATTAGGTCAAACAAAAGTGGAAGATGAGTTGAATTGGGTTTTAATTGTGAGAGAATTTGCAGATGTTTTTGAGCCCGTTATAGGACTACCGCTGAAATGAGCTATTGAGTTTCGAATAGATCTTGTACCAGGAGCTGAACCCATAAATAGACACCTAGTACGATGATACCTACCGAGATGGAGTTAAAGGTGTAGCTAGTGGACTTAGAAGGAAAGAATTTTATTAGGCCAAGCAGTTCATCTTGAGGAGCGGCTGTGGTGTTCATGAAGAAACCGCACGGGTTGTTAAGATTGTGCATTGATCAACATTAGTTGAATGAAAAGATGATAAAAATCGATATCCATTGCCAAGAATTGATAATTTATTTGATTAGTTGAGTGGAGCCAAATTATTTTTCCAATTAAGTTTGGCGATAGAGCTCCATCAATTGAAAGTGGTGGAGGACAATGTCCCTTTAATTATCTTTCGAATAAGTTATGGTTCGTACGGATGGTTAGTGATGCCATTCGGATTAACTAATGTACCAGCTATCTTTGTAGATACGATGAATCAGATTTTCCAAGAGCACTTGGATAGGTTCGTGTTAGTATTCATTGACAACATTTTGATATATTCTAAGAATGAAAGAGATCATGAAATTCATCTTAGAATAGTACTTGAGACGTTGAGGCAGCACCAACTAAAAGCGAAGTTTTCGAAGTGTCATTCCTGGAAGAAAAAAGTGATGTTTGTCGGTCATGTAGTTTCAAAGAAAGACTTGTCAATCGATCCAGCCAAGATTAAAGTTGTTAACAGTTGGAAAAGATCCGAGATGGTGATCGAGTAAAGAAGTTTTCTTGGACTGGCTAGCTATTACCGGAGATTTATCAAAGATTTTTTGCGAATAGCAGCGCCTTTGACTAAGCTAACTAGAAAGGACGTGAAATACGTTTGGTTCAAAAAATTTGAAGAAGTATTCTGTAAGTTAAAGCATTTGTTGACCAATGCGCCTATGCTAGTTTTTCCAGATGAGAATCAAGATTTGGTAGCGTATAAGGATGCATGTAGAACAGGGTTAGGAGCTGTATTGATGTAGAGGGATAAAGTTATTGCCTGTGCTTCTCGGCAGCTCAGCCCGCATGAAGTGGGGTATTTAACTCATCATTTTGAATTAGCAGCGGTGATTTTCACATTAAAAGTGTGGAGACACTACCTCTTAGGAGAAAAATTCGAATTGTATACGGATTATAAGTCTTTGAGATATTTATTCTCTCAAAAAGAGTTGAATATGAGACAACAGAGGTGGTTGGAGTTTGTAGCGACCTATGATTTTGGTATCGAATATACACTAAGGAAAGGAAATAAAGTTGCAGATGCACTTAGCAAGAAACATCAGAACTTGGTGTTGGCTATGTTGGCGGAATGGAAGGATCTGTAGGCATTGACTACCTGTAGTATGCAGCTAAGATCGACTGCTAGTTCTAGTCAAAGTGCTCCCATGATTTCTTGCTTGGAAGTTTGACCGATACTAATTGAAATGATTGCTTCTAAGCAAAGGGATGATCTAATATTAGCTAAATGGATCGAAAGACTGGAAAATGGAAACGAGATTGACGATTTAAAATATTTTAGTCTTTACTAGAAGGGATGGTTGAGGAAGAAGGGATGACTGTGTGTTCCGGATGTTTGGAATCTAAGGAAGGAAGTTCTTAGGGAGTGTCATCAATCGAAGTTTACAACTTATCCTAGGGGAATCAAGATGTATCAAGATATGAAGAGAATTTTCTTTTAGGAAGGTATGAAGAGGGATGTAGGCTTATGGGTGAAGTAATATGCAAATTTCCACCAAGTGAAAGCCGAACATCGGAAGCCAAATGGATTGCTTCAGCCAGTGGACGCATCGATTTGGAAATTAGAATCGATATCCATGAATTTTATTGACGGATTGGAAAGATCAAAAAGGGAAAATGAAAGTATATGGGTTATGGTAGATAGATTGACCAAGAGTGTCCATTTCATTCCCCTTAGGTCAACCAGGACGACACTTGTATTGGCTAAGTAATTCATGAATATATTATTAGACAACATGGGATTCCTAACGGTATAGTCAGTGACAGAGATGCATTGTTCACTAGTAAATTTTAGAAGAGTCTACATGAAGTGTTAGGTATCAAGCTTAGATGTGTATCTCTTATCACCCTAAGATAGGCAGGTAGATAGAAAGAACCAATAAGGTACTCGAGAATTGGTTGAAAGCTTCTATACTAGATTTTGGTAGGTCGTGGAAGAACATTTGCACTTGGTTGAGTTTTCCTATAATAGTGTTATCAAATTCATAGGTATGGAACCTTGTGAAGCTTTGTATGGAAGACTGTGCAAATCACCTGCATGTTGGTTAGAGACCGGAGACAGATTTGTCCTTGGTCCAGATATGGTAAGAGAAGCCACAAAGAAGATTGAGTTAATTTGGGATAGGATGAGAGAAGCTCGGTCTAGTTAAAAAAGTAACGTAGATAAGAGGTGTAAAGATTTGGGGTCCTCAGTTGGGGATGGTGTTTTTATTAAAGTGTCACTGATGAAGGGTGGGTATGATTTGGAAGGTAAGGGAAACTGGCATGGAGATATGTTAGATCATTCCCTATTATGGAAAGGATCGAAAAACTCGCATACCGAATAGAGTTACCGAGTAGTTTGGCAAGTGTCCATAGTGTATTTCATATTTCTCATCTTTGAAAGTATATGCACGATCGAGAGACTACTATTGCTTCAACTTCATTAGAAGATTTAGTAGTTGAACCGTATTTGATTTTGCGAGACAACCAGTTCGAGTTATAGCGGGAGATGGGAAGAAGTTAAGGAATAAGACAGTCAGATTGGTGAAAGTCCAATGGAGTGACAACGAGAAAGACTGTACTTGAAAGATAAAGGACAGGATTATGGATACTCATCATGAGTTGTTACGATGATATGTTTTATAATTTTTGTATATAGACTCGATAGTTGGTAGGATATACTAACATTCTTTGCATGTTTAAGATGCTTTTTATGTAGTCCTTACTGAATTTCGAGGACCAAATTCTTTAAGGAGGGGAGCTTGTAACATCCATATTTTTAGTTTAACATTATTCAAAACATTTAATTGGATTGATTAAAAATAATAATGTAAATGAGTAAGGAGAGTAAGATTGAAGATATTAAGATCCTGCCTTAATGAGCTAAGTAATAAGATTGTTTTAAAACTTAAAATACATTAGAGGATATATAAGAGGGAAAAAATAGGCCAAACCACCTTTTAGTCCCCTAAACCCTCTCCCCCCTCGTATCATTCTCATTTGTCACAAACTAAAAACAATCAAAAGCAAAAACATCAAGGCCGGACATTACTCAAGCAAAGGAGAATGAAATCTAGGGATTCAAGGGAGAAGAAGCTTAGGGATGCTAAAGCAACAACAAATATCAACTCCAACAATTAATCTAAGGTGAATAATAAGTGTTCCATCTCTATATTTTTTCTTTTGAATTTGGTTGTGGATGATACCGGAATGATTGATGTTTGTCTTGCCAAGATATGGTTTTTTAATCATTTTTTCGATAGAATAATGGTTATTGAAATTTTTATGAAATTATTCAAATGAGTTTTAAGGGTAAAACCAATGACTTTAATATCCAAATGCTTTGATTTTCTGATATAATGTATAAAAAGTAATTTTGAAGATGGGTTTTTATTTTCATAATTTTTCAAGTTATATAGATTATTTTATGAATTTCCTTAAGAGGAAATAGCTTAGCGTTTTAATTATTTAAAAGAATTAAATATAGATTTTGGCTTCAAAATTTTTATGTGGTAAAGGGAAGGATATTCTCTAATTTTTGTGAATTTTTAGAATTTCTCACGCGATTTCAGTTTATTATGAATTTTGTTATGCTAGATAAGCATTTAAAACGATAACTAATTAAGGATGTTAATTAATTATTTTAAATATGTTTTGGAACTAGAAAATTAGTGCAGTAGTAATACTGAAAAGGATTTATAAAGAAAATGTTTTTTCAATAAAAATTGGACAAGAAATAGGATTTGGTGAAAAGCTTTTGCTTAAATTAGTAATAGAACAGTTTTAATAAGAACTACGACAATGCCATACCACCCTAACGTCGTCGAGCCCAAGACAAGGTGGCATCCATGGGTGTCGATGTCGAAGTGAAAGGAACCATAAGGTAATTACTTCGGTAGCTATGTAATGTTTCCAAGTAGGCCGAAGTCGCCCTTGTCAACAATATAGTATTGGTGGCAATGGTGTCTTTGTGATTCATGAAAACGTTTTAAAAAGCATTAATGTCGACAGCGTCGCATGTTTTCACCGCTATTTTAAATGATGTCGCACCTAACCACCTCGACTGTTTTACATAATAAGGCAATGACACCGCTTGTAATAACTTCGACCTATATATATAGCGACATAATAATCGAAGTGATTTAAGTAAGAAAGTTTTATTATAACATCGAGGGTCTTCGGGTCGATAAGCATCAAGATCAACGACCTTATGTTAGTCGATGCCCCATGTCCACGACGTCGCACTTTATTTTTTACGATCGCAGAGGCTTGCTTTCATATGAATTAAAAGGGTTTTAAAGGGGTGAAAAAGCTCATGTTTTAAGAGGGTCGGAGACCCTATGTCTTCAGCAGTTAGTCACATAACTTATAAAGGTTTTAAGTTTTTTTTAATTGGTGGATTGTCTATAGTTACTGAAGGTCAACAAAACCAATTTCGACATGAATTTTTCTTAAGCTTAATAGAATTTAAGTTTTGTCCTCAACTTTGGATAGAGGTCGGCATTGATTTAATAACTCACGTGTTATGTTTTATTTTATTAAAGGCGAAGAGCCTCATGCTTCTACTTCAAGGTAGTCATTGGGGATATTAATGCCATTTTAATTCTGAGCTTTGACATTGATCTATTTTCAACTATTAAATGGCGGCGAGCCATATGACTTATAATTTTAGGTTTTTAAAACCTTGGGGATACCAAATTATAATTTAATGAGTTCAACGTAGATAACTTGAGGCTACCAATGTATGTCACTTTGAAATGTTATAACTTTAAGGGGAGATAGGTTAATCATGTGGGTAACATGAATAAAAATTGAATCATGTGGGTAACATGAATTAAGACTGAAACATATGGGTAACATGAATGAAATGATAGGTTCACGGTCATTTAGAAAAACTACGGGATGTGAGATGGATAGTCAACATCATGCTGGAGATGGATAGTCTCTATAAGATAATGAACGGTTCATAGTCATCTTAGGAAAACAATGGGATGTGTGATGCATAATCCACATTATTTTAAGTTAAAAGGGAATATATGTGATGGATAGTCCACATAAATTTAGATAATCAAACCACATGTGATGGATAGTCAATGTGGTAGGGATAAGTAATCCAAGTAATAGTTAAATGTGAGATGGATAGTCCACATAATTCTGAATATATTTATATTTGAGAAGGATAGTCCACATAATTATGAGATTGGTAGTCAGATTAAAATAAGATGGATAGTCAGTTTAAATTGTGACGGGTAAACATTTGAAACTAAAATGGATAGTCTAGTGAATTGGGATGGGTAATTCAATATATGTCGCATGATTTGTAACGACCCATAAATTTTAAATGGTTTTAATAATGTAATTAACTAAAATTTTATGAAATTTCAAATAATTGAATTTTGGAATAAAAATTTGATATTTGGAATAGTTGTTTAAACATAGCAAACGGTAAATTTTCATCAGATAATATGGAAGTTTATTTTTTTGTGTAATTTTATTCCAGTTTAAATCAGTTAATATTTAATGATAATAAAATGTTTTTCCAACCTAAATATTTTTATATAATAAATTTATAAATCATCTTCTGAGAGAGACGTCATATTTCGTTTCGCCAAATTTGAACTGCTATTGCTCTGTTTATCTTATTTACGGCGTCATAGCAGCATTTTTAGGTACCGATTATCGACTTTTGATAGGGTGGTCGTACAATTGATATCTGCATACTGTTTTGATCGTCTCATCGTGCTGATCTCCGCAGTATATTCAATTGTCAATTTCGATGTCTAGTGTACGGCGGAATCTGTGAAACGATTTAACCGTACCGGTATTCATTCTCAACCTTTTGGGTTTCTCGTCCTTTCATCTATCTAACTGTTGAAACAAATAATCATTAGCTTTTTTAAAAAAATTCAACGTTATCGATTTTTGGTATTCTCAATTTATTAAATTATACGTTGGTTCATTTTTTTACTGCCAAAAGAGGTTGGTTCGTACTAGTGCTCATCTCCTTGCCATACACTTCCCATTCTCTTTTATATATTTTTTTTCTTTTGTTCCATTAAAATATATACATCTTAATTTTTTTTATCGTTGAGCTGGCGCACGGCCTCTTCCACCTCCAACCCCATGCGCATCTTCGTCCCATCACTCTCTTTCTCTTCGACCATCTCACGGCTGCCTCAAAAGTCTCCACCAACCAAAGAAGCTCCGCCATCTTCTCCTATCCCCTAGCTTTCTGCCGCAACGTACTTAATAGTCGGGCACCCATCTTCTGGTAGCCTACTCTTTCTCTGCTACCATTTTTAAACAAAATATATACAACAGTTTGGTTACATATTAGTATTTACATATATTAGTTAGTTATATTTTAATGTAAAGATTTTAATAGTTTATTCCACATAAGGCTGCATATAAGTTTATACTTTCACTTGTTGTTGAGAGTTGCATGCATTTTTTTGTTGAGAAAGCAAGTTTATTTGATAATATGTTTTAAAGAGTGTGTGTATATATATAGTTATGTATGTAAGTAGTACAGTATGATTTGCTGTTGACAAATTTTAAGTTACATATTATATATATTTGTTTATATTTACAGTATATACATGTCTTTATTATGTTTGCAGTATAGTTTATTATGTTTGCTATATTTTGATATATATAAATGTTTGAGTTTATATACATAAATTTATATAAGTACACTTGGTATGGGTTTTTGATAAAGCCTATATATAGATGTTATAGTATATATATGTGTGTGTTATATTATCTGTTGGAGCTTATACATTATTTCTTTATTAACTGTTCTTACTCTATAAGTATATATATTTATATGTTAGAGTATATGTATGTGTTATTTATATATTATATATATATATATAGTTTTATATATAAGCTATGATATGGATGAGTATATATTAATATGTGTACATGGGTTTATATATAATGTGTGTAAAGTATATATACATGATATTTTGAAATGTTGCGTGTACAGTAAATATACTTATAGTATATTACATTTTAGAAGCAGTATATTCATTGTTTAAAAGTATTGTTATACAATATATGGAGTTGATTCTTTATTATAAATGTAAGTTTATATTAGTTTAAAAGATAGTCTATATGTTACGTGGGTATGTGGTATGTTTGTCATATATGTATATATAGATTTATTTATACAAGTATATGTAAGCAGTTGTTCATATGTTGGTGTACAAGTTTATAATTTGTGTAGTATATATATGTTATATGTTATGAGGAAGTTGTTTGTTATATATATATTAAGTATGTATTCTAAGTTGATCTGTTGTTGTATAGTGTATATATATATATATATATATATATATATATATGTTCTGAGTTATATATTTTATAAGTTATATAAATGTATATGTTTGACTTTAATATTTGAGTTTTAATCCAAACAATGGTTTTTTGAAACACACACCCATATATATATTTAATTTAATATGTGTTGAAATTAGAATATGATTTTTTTGTGTGTGTATATATATATAATTTTATATGTTATATCTATATCAATTTACTTATATAACTAATCTCCATCGATCCAGTTCTGACTTGATTTCATCAATTCCTATTTATCAGCTTTGATCATCGAATCATGTTCATCTAGCGTTGCTTTGAATCTATAGCTCGTTTCTTTGTCAAATCTATCTAGCTTCGAAAGTGATCAATCACTCACGATTATTGTTCTTATATTTATTAAATTTGATTTCAATTGAAACTACAATTGAAATATGCCGCTGTTAGTTATTTACATTGTTATATAGATGCCATTATCTGTGTATGTTCACTTATGACATCTGACACCATTATCCAATATTTATATTGACGATATATGCCTATCATATCTGTTCTCACTCTGCAAGTTCCCTGTTAGTATAGAATTCTCTATGGGTTGAAATGATACATACTCGAACGATCTTTAAAATAGAAGAAAATCGTTATGGGTTGAAATGATAAATTCAAGCGATTTTCACTGAATTGAATTTTGGATTACGGCTTGAAAGATATATACCTATAGATATTTAAATTACGGATTGAAATGATAAATATCCGTATCACTTGACCATAGGATAGAAAATTATATACAGATATCGTTGGTCTATATATAAATATTTTGAAAATGATTTCTATGGCTTTGGAAAGAAATATATGGTTTTAGTAAATATTGATTTTAAGATATTATACACAAATGTATTTTTATAAAGATTTAAATTTTAGATTTTTAAAATTTTGTGTTTCGAAAATTTTATAGTTATCGGTTAATTTTTGAAATTATAAATTTTAAGAATTTACTTGTAATTCTACTATTTTTAAAATATATAAATAGATTACATATATAAATAAATTTAATAATATGTTTAGGTAATTATTTAAAATTATATTTCAAGGATAGATTTTATAATAATTTTTAATAAATTGAGGTTGGAAAGATGAAATTGAAATTGACTTGAAATTATATTTATTTAAGAATTATACTTAAATAAGTTTAGTTCGAAATTATTAAATTTGAGATTTTAAAGGTATGATTTTAAACTTGATTTTGATCAAAAGTGATTTAAATGTATATTTTCAAATTTACATAAACTAAAATGGGATACTTAGTTTATTTAAATTTGTAATTTGAAGTTTAATTTGATGTTATTGAAATGATTAAGTAAATATTTCAAAACTAAATAATAGTAAAATTTGAGATATAAATGAAATTATCAAATTTAGTTTTGAAAATGTGGAATATTTAAACCTTTGAAATATACTAAAATTGAAATGGAAAATTTGTGGTTCAAATCTGTATTTGAAATCGGTAAAATTTGAAATGGTTTATTGAGAAACTGAATTGAATTGGAATTGATGAATTGAGAATGAATTAAATTGAATTTTGGAATTTGATTTGATTTGAATCGATTTGTGAACTTTGAGGAAATTATTTTATTATATAAAGTATTTTAAATATATATATATATGTAAATATTTACTTTATAAATTTATTTTAATATATAATTATTTTAATATATACTATTTTAAATAAAACTATTTTTAATATATTAATTACTTTAATATAAACTATTTAATTATAACTATTTTATATACAAATTATTTTTATTATATTAACTATTTTATTTATAACCATTTTAATATATGTATATATACTATTATTAATATCTAAACTGTTTAAGAGGAAAGTGTTATAGATTTCACAGTTATGATTTCCAAAATGTTTTGATTTTATAAGTCTTATGATTTCGAAAGTGTTATAACTTTGAAAGTGCTATGATTTTGGAAATGGATATATTTTAAGTGAAACGGTATCGTATTAATATGGCTTTGAAATGGATATGATATTTTGGTTTTGAAGTATGATATTTTGAAATGACCACGGTGTTATAATAACGATTGATTGTTAAAGAGACCGGGATCAATTATTGTCATACTCTCTGCCAATACCGAAAACCACTTTAACAACTGTGTACGCGATGGAGTTTCCAGAATGAAGTAGGATGGTGGCGACGATCCTATATGAGGTATATACGTGGACCTGACTCCTATAAGTTAGCTTAAGGTGGCAAAAACAGGAGCAATCGACGGGCCAAGAAGGTCATTCCTCCTATCGGGGACATTCCTTCGATACTATATTCTGACTTTGTGATTTATTTGGTGGCCACCCTTGATTTTGATTTGGTAGTGTGTTCCAAGATGGGCAGTAGTAGCTGCTTTGCGTTACCACCAGCCCGGAAGTGTAATTGGTATATCTACATTGGCATTGCCTAGTTGTGTCGTGTCACCTACCTTATCCAGACCACTATGAGTTTGTTTTGTATCATACCTATGGAGTGCCCTCTGACGACGTCCACTACGGGGTAGATTACAGTATTGTATAGACTATGGGAATATATAAAATGTGTTAAGGGGGATATGGGTAACTCCTTAATGCTATTTTAAAATTTTACTTTACTATAGACGTTATTATAATAGCATATATTACTACACAGTATATAGTTCCACGGATCCTTAGAGGATGATTATCCCAAACATCCTTTAAGTTACTTGTATTTTAGTTGATATTTCACTTGAGTTGGATTTATTGGTATAAGAATGTTAATCCTTACTCGAGTGTTTTTTGTTTTTCTTTACGCTCGGGCAGACTGAGTGTCACAGCATTAGAGACTTGCCTTTGGAGTTGGAGCTTCGCTTGGAGATCCATCTACATCTATTCATCTTTCAGTTATTCAGTTGACTCCAGTGATATATTTAGATCTTGTCATTTGATTATTGTATTTGAGACTTCTGTTTTATCTTGTTTAACTCTGTTATATATATAGTAGCTTCATGAACTACTATTCATTTGTTTCCGCTGCTTATTGTTATATTACTCTGTGTCTGTGATTATGTGATTATTATACTTACTATATATGCTGAATTTTGCCAAATATAAATTAACAATATGATATTTCGAGAAATTCAAGTCCGATATGTGTGGATGAGAATGACACAAAATACCAAGTCGTTACATGTGGTATCAGAGCTTTGGTTTTTGGCAAAACTTAGCATATATAGTAAATTTAATTACAGAATCACCTTCATTCGAGCTTCGAATTCCTTCCTCTTTGACTCAAATTTTATTTGAATTTTGAAACTTTCCCCTCGGTTCCAAAATCCATTCTTGTCTCTCCCTATTCGTGTTTTCTTGATTCTGGAGCATCCCATAGCTCCTCTGAATTATTTGTAAAGGGGTGAAACTCCTTTACAACAGACACTGATTCACTGAAGATTTCTGTATCCTCGGTTTTATGATGCTTATATCTCTCGCTATGCCCGAATTTTATTATCTTGTGATCGGATGTCGATTTGCCTTAGAATTATGCATCGATCGTATTCTTGAAGTCACGGTTGACCCGATTAAGGTCGCCCATGATTAATATCACTATATCCATCTTTCTAGTTTGAAATTTAATTATTTTATCTTTCATTCAAGCCTATCTTCCTAACTAGAATTCTCTTTGATTAGGGTCACCTTGAATTTGGATCTTTATCTTTGTTTTGAAATCCATCCTTGAAGCATCGAGTGAGGGAGTGTATTTGTAATTTATATAAATTTTTATATATTTTGTTGTTTGAGTTGTTAATGTTGATTTGAGGTTTCAATCATTCGTCTGATCAACACAATCGATAGGAATTCCAAAAACATTTGATATAGCAAACTGACATAATTTTGTTTTCAAATTGGTAAATGGAATAAGTTTGTATGATTATATTGTATATATAAGTATAATTTTTCTTGAAAGTTAATTGTTAAATGAATTAGTTGCTAAAATGATAATACTTGATTTTCATTTATTATTCTGTAAACCACTGATTATTGCCACATTAAATAAATGAAAATATAAACATGGTTTATAAATTTATTTGGAATTGAAATAACTTTAAGTCAAGGATTTAAGAATTAAATTTCCAGTATTTAGAAAATTTGGTTTTAAAATTTTTAGAGTATAATATTTAAAGTATCTTGCATAGAAATCCTTTTCAAAGAATTTTAAGAAAAAGTTCTAATCGGTACTCTCTTCTTTTGTCACTGGAAAATAATTTCGGTGATGACGGCCGCATCATCGACATTCATTTTCGAGTTTTAGAGTGGAGAGACCACTTAGTAGCTCTGTTACACTTTCGTTTTGAAATAAATTTGATTTGAATTTCTTAAGTATGACTTGGTTTATAATATATATGTAAGTATATGTTTATAGATTTGACTTGATATATATAATATATTTATGTATACGTTTATCTCTAAATGGTTTGAAGTGAATCGGAAATTTAAGTCTTAAATTTTGAATAAGTATTTACAGCTTGAAAAAATTGAATTGGGAAAGTTTTATTTGTATAATACTCAATTGCATTCCAATATAACTTGCCTAAATTATTTAACTATGTAATTGAATAATATACAATATAAAATGATATTAAAGGAATTTATAAATAATTTGAGTGGTTATAATAAATGCTTTATACTTAAAATTTTGATTATAGATAATGATTAATTGAGATAAAAATTGAATAATAAGATAATAAAATGAGATAAATTAAATAAATTTTGTTTTGAAGGAAGTAATAAATTTGAAATTAAATCAACTTAATGAAATACCTTGAATTTAAATCAATTAATTGGATATAAACCAATTTAAAAATAAATGAAATTTATATGGTTTTAAAATTAATTGATTTATTTGTTTTTCAATCTATTTTCTTTCTGACTGTTTCTATTCTCCTACCTTCTTCCTTTTCAGGGACGAAAATTTTTGAGTGAGGGAGAGTGTAACAACCCATAAATTTTAAATGGTTTTAATAACATAGTTGACTAAAATTTTGTGAAATTTTAAATAATTAAATTTTGGAATAAAAATTTGATATTTGGAATAAGTCTTTAAAACATAGCAAATGGTAAATTTTCATTAGATAATATGGAAGTTTATTTTTTTGTGTAATTTTATTTTAATTTAAATCAGTTAATATTTGATGATAATAAAATGTTTTTCAAACCTAAATATTTTTATATAATAAATTTGTAAATCATCTTCTTAGTGAGACGTCATATTTCGTTTCGCCAAATTTGGACTGCTATTGCTCCGTTTATCTTATTTTCGGCGTTATTGCAGTATTTTTCAGTACCGATTATCAAATTTTGATAGGATGGTCATACCGCTGATATCTACATACCGTTTTGATCTCCGCAGTATAGTCAATTGTCAATTTCGATGTCTGGTGCACGACGGAATCTGTGAAACGATTTAACCGTACCAGTATCAAATCTCAACCTTTTGGGCTTCTCGTCTTTTCATCTATCTAACTGTTGAAACAAACAGTCATTAGCTTTTTTTTGAAATTCAACGTAGTCGGTTATTGGTATTCTCACTTTACTAAATTATATGTTGGTTCATTTTTTTACTGTCAAAAGAAGTTGGTTCGTACTATTGCTCATCTCTTTGCCATACTCTTCCCATTCTTTTTTATATATTTTTTTCTTTTGTTCCATTAAAATATATACATATTAAATTTTTTATCATTGAGATGGCGCACGACATCTTCCACCTCCAACCCCATGCGCATCTTCTTTTCCTCGCTATCTTTCTCTCTGACCATCCGACGGCTGCCTCACAATCCTCCACCAACCGAAGCAGCTCCGCCATCTTCTCCCATCCCTTTGCTTTCTGCCACAGCACACTTAATAGCCGAGCACCCATCTTCTAGTAGCCTACTCTTTCTCTACTATCATTTTTAAACAAAGTATATATAACAGTTTGGTTACATATTAGTGTGTGTGTGTGTGTTAGTTAGTTAGTTATGTTTTAATGTAAAGATTTTAATAGTTTATTCTATGTAAGGCTACATATAAGTTTATACTTTCACTTGTTGAGAGTTGCATGTATTTTTTTGTTGAGAAAGTAAGTTTATTTTATAATATGTTTTAAAGTGTGTGTGTGTATAGTTATGTATGTAAGTAGTACGGTATGGGTTTGCTGTTGACAAATTTTAAGTTACATATTATATATATTTGATTATATTTACAGTATATATATGTATTTATTATGTTTGTGGTATAGTTTTATTATGTTAGCTATATTTTGATTTATATAAATGTTTGAGTTTATATACATAAATTTATGCAAGCACACTTGGTCTGGGTTTTTAATAAAGCCTATATATAGATGTTACAGTATATACGTATACATACATACATACATACATACATATATATATATATATATGTTATATTATCTATTGGAGCTTATACATTATTTCTATATTAACTGTTCATACTCTATAAGTATATGTATTTATATGTTAGAGTATATGTATGTGTTATTTATATATATTATATATATATAGTTTTATATATAAGCTATGATATGAATGACTATATATTAATATATGTACATGGGTTTATATATAATGTGTGTCAAGTATATATACATGAGATTTTGAAATGTTGCGTGTACAGTAAATATACTTACAGTATATTATATTTTAGAAGCGGTATATTCGTTGTTTAAAAGTATTGTTATACATTACATATATAGGCCATATATTTATATGCGTGAATTGATTCTTCCATATAAATGTAAGTTTATATTAGTTTAAAAGGTGATCTATATGTTACATGGGTATGTGGTATGTTTGTTATATATGCAATATAGATTTATTTATACAAGTATATGTAAGTAGTTGTTCATATGTTGCTGTACAGGTTTATAATTTGTGTAGTATATATATGTTATATGTTATAAGGAAGTTGTTCGTTATATATATTAAGTATGTATTCTAAGTTGATCTGTTCTTATATAGTGTGTATATATATATGTTCTGAGTTATATATTTTATAAGTTATATAAATATATATGTTTGACTTTAATATTTGAGTTTTAATCTAAACAATGATTTTTAAAACACATGTATATATATATATATATATATATATATATATATAATTTAATATGTGTTGAAATTAGAATATGATTTTGTGTGTGTGTATATATACATATAATTTTATATGTTATATCTATATCAATTTACTCATATAACTAATCTCCATCGATCCAATTCTGACTTGATTTCGTCAATTCCTATTTATCAGCTTTGATCATCGAATCGTGTCCGTCTAGCGTTGCTTTGGAATTTGTAGATCATTTCTTTGTCAAATTTATCTAGCCTCAAAAGGTGAGCAATCAATCACGATTATCGTTCTTATATTTATTAAATTTGATTTCAATTGAAACGACAATTGAAATATGTTGCTGTTAGTTATTTACATTGTTATATAGTTGTCATTATCTGTATCTGTTCGCCTGTGACATTTGACACTATTATCTGTTATTTATATTGATGACATATGCATGTTATATTATTATCATATCTATTCTCACTCTGCAAGTTCCCTGTTAGTATAGAATTCCCTATGGGTTGAAATGATACATACCCGAACGATCTTTAGAATATGCGAAAATCATTATGGGTTAAAATGATAAATCCAAGCAATTTTCATTCAATTGAATTTGGGATTGCGGGTTGAAAGATATATACCCGTAGATATTTAAATTTGGATTGAAATAATAAATATCTGTATCACTTGACCATAGGATAGAAAATTATATACAAACACCGTTGGTCTATATATAAATATTTTGAAAATGATTTCTATGGTTTGGAAAGAAATATATAGTTTTAATAAATATGGATTTTAAGATATTATATACAAATGTATTTTTATAAAGATTTAAATTTTAGATTTTTAAAATTTTATGTTTTAAATTTTTATAGTTATAGGTTAATTTTTGAAATTATAAATTTTAAGAATTTACTTGTAATTTTACTATTTTTTAAAATATATAAATAGATTTCATATATAAGTAAATTTAATAATATGTTTAGGTAATTATTTAAAATTATATTTCAAGGATAGATTTTATAATGATTTTTAATAAATTGAGGTTGGAAAGATAAGTTTGAAATTGATTTGGAATTATATTTATTTAAGAATTATACTTAAATAAGTTTGATATTGAAACTATTAAATTTGAGATTTTAAAGGTGTGATTGTATAACTTGATTTTGATTAAAAGTGATTTAAATGAATATTTTCAAATTTACATACATTGAAATGGGATATTAAGTTTGTTTAAATTTGTAATTTGAAGTTTAATTTAATGTTATTGAAATGATTAAGTAAATATTTCAAAACTAAATAATAGTAAAGTGAATTTGAGCTATAAATGAAATTATCAAATTTATTTTTGAAAATGTGGAATATTTAAACCTTTAAAATATATTGAAATTGAAATAAAAATTTTGTGGTTCAAATCTGTATTTGAAACACATATAATTTGAAATGGTTTATTGAGAAACTGAATCGAATTGGAATTGATGAATTGAGAATGAATTAAATTGAATTTTGGAATTTGAATTGATTTGAATCGATTTATGAACTTTGAGAAAATTATTTTATTATATAAAGTATCTTATATATATACATACTTTATAAATTATTTTAATATATATTATTTTAATATAAACAATTTTAAATAAAACTATTTTTCATATATTAATTACTTTAGTATAAACTATTTAATTTATAACTATTTTATATACAAATTATTTTTATTATATTAACTATTTTATTTATAACCATTTTAATATATATATATATATATATATACTATTATTAATATCTAAACTGTTTAAGAGGAAAGTATTATAGATTTCAAAGTTATGATTTCCCAAGTGTTTTAATTTTAAAAGACTAATGATTTCGAAAGTGTTATAACTTTGAAAGTGTTATGATTTTGGAAATGGATATATTTTAAGTGAAATGACATCGTATTGACATAATTTTAAAATGGATATGATATTTTGGTTTTAAAGTAGGATATTTTGAAATGACCACGGTGTTATAATAACGATTGGTTGTTAAAGAGACCGAGATCAGTTATTGTCATACTCTCTACCAATGGCGAAAACCACTTTAACAACCGTGTACGCGGTGGAAATTCCAGAATGAAGTAGGATGACGGCGACGATCCTATATGAGGTATATACGTGGATCTGACTCCCATGAGTTAGCTTAAGGTGGCTAAAACAGGAGCAACCGACAGGCCAAGTGAGGTCATTCCTCCGATCGGGCACATTCCTTCGATAATATATTCTGACTTTGTGATTTATTTGGTGGCCACCCTTGATTTTGATTTGCGAGTGTGTTCCGAGGTGGGCGGTATTAGCTGCTATGCGTTACCACCAGCTCAAAAGTGTAATTGGTATATCTACCTTGGCATTGCCTAGTTGTGTCGTGTCGTGTCATCTGCCTTATCGAGACCACTACGAGTTTGTTTTGTACCATACCTATGGAGTGCCCTCTGACGACGTCAAGTATGAGGGAGATTACGGTACCGTATAGACTATGGGAATATATAAAATGTGTTAAGGGGGATATGGATAACTCCTTAATGCTATTTTAAAAGTTTACTTTACTATAGACATTATTATAATAGCGTATATTACTAAATAGTAGATAGTTCCACGGATCCTTAGAGGATGGTTATCCCAAGCATCCTTTAAGTTACTTGTATTTCAGTTGATATTTCACTTGAGTTGGATTTATTGATATAAGAATGTTAATCCTTACTCGAGTGTTTTGTGTTTGCTTTACGCTCGGGTCAGACTGAGTGTCACAGCATTAGAGACTCGCCTTTGGAGTTGGACCTTTGATTGGAGATCCATCTGCATCTATTCAACTTTCAGTTATTCAGTTGACTCCAGTGATATATTCAGATCTTGTTATTTGATTATTGTATTCGAGACTTCTATTGTATCTTGTTTAACTGTATTATATATATATGGTAGCTTCAGAACTACTATTCATTTGTTTCTTCTACTTATTGTTATATTACTCTATGTCTGTGATTCTGTGATTACTATATTTACTGTATATGCTGAGTTTTGCCAAATATAAATTAACAATCTGATATTTTGAGCAATTCAAGTCCGACATGTGTGGATGTGAATGGCTTGAAAATATCAGGAGGTTACATGATTATAAATCCTATTTTTTTATATCCTAACCATTGTGGTTGTAGGAGCATAGTATATGGTTGTCATGTTTTAGTTAAGATACTAGTGAGGGGAAAACCCATTCCGCTCAATGGCTTGGCCTCACTAGACAACTATTTTGGTTCAAGATGGTAGATTATTATTCACATCAGGCTGTTGTCTGTCCCGAAGTTTTTATTTTTTCCCTTAAACTCTCAGATACTCATTGAGTAGGTCAGATGTAAGGGCTTTCAGGTTCCAATTAGACAAATAAACTTATGGAGACACGCAGAAGGCAATCTAGCTATTAGAAACTATATTTATTTCCACTGTGTAGTTTGGTTTTGTCTATTTAGATGCAATGACAAAGTTGTATAATTGGCAAGTATTTGACTATGATCAACCAAGGGGGCATTTTCATATGTCAATCTTGGAGTATTTTATAATAATTATATTTTCTTTGAACATGATATTACAAATGAGATTATGTAATGAATGAAATATCTGTTGTGAAATGAGATAGAAATTCGTTATTAAATTGTGTAGAATTTTTTTCATATTCATGTGCTTCTGATTGTTGATATGATTAACAAAGTCGCATTTTGTCGTCGAGAATTAATAAATATGGATGACTACAACATCTAAATATGGATGACTACAACATCCGCAGTAGTTAGTTTTGAGCCTTAGAATGTGGGATGTTACAGTTGTAACGGTGGTTATAGCTAGGAAATGCTTTTGGAACGTAAAAAGATGATTTTTGGCTAGTGGAAAACCTAATTAAGGTGGATAATCCTAAGAAAGGTAACAAACCTTAATTAATTACCCGTTAATTGTTGACTACTTCAAATTGAAAACTTAAAATGTCATAACCTTCAAATGGTTAAGCCAAATCGCTATTATGACTACTCTACGGATAGGAATCGATGTTGGCTTTCATCTTTGGCAAGAATTAGCTCCTAATTTAGCTCACATTAAAAATTTATGGGAAAAATAGTGTTACAGTCTCAAAAAATTATACGACTTTACCTAAAATTCAAAATGGTAAAATTTACATTCTACAAATTTCAGCTCAAATAGGTCATTTAAATATGCTAATTATATTTTCTATGTGTATTTCATTAAAAATGCGGGTCATACATTTATCTTTATACAACTTTGCCTCGTGAAGTTTTCAATTGGATTTGGTAAACTTATGGATTATGGGTTACCTATGGATGGGTGAAATTCTCACTTGGAAAGATGGATTCTTCTAAGAGTAAAAATTAGAGACTTATATTGATTGGTTAGACATGAATTGACAACTATGTGGAGTCAAAGCATTATTTGAATAATGCAGCTTTTAATGGAAATGGTCTAAGTGACGGGTACGACTTATCGGTTCGATATTAGAGTGTTTGTCTCTTAACAAAGTACGCTTTGTATTCATAGAAGCATACTTTAAGGGGAAAGTATTGTTCATGATTTTTCACATTTGACTATTCGACGACGTGGGACTTCATAATGACGAAGGAATAGACACAAGCCTTATAGATGATTGAGTGCCAGTGAATGCAAGATGCTACAAGAAGGAAAGATTGAAACTTTGGCTAAGTATCATTGGTAGGAGTCGATCAATATTGATTGGTACTGATTGATAGGTCAATGAAATTCTAGCAGGTAACCAATGGATTATAGCATTGAATCATAGTCCGAGGCTAAGGCATGAAGCTATAGATTGATAGCCTAGAATAAGTATTTTGGAGTAACACGGAAATTTATCCAAGTCCATAGGTCGATATTGATCGATGGGGTATTTGCATATGGGCCGAGCCAATGTGGCTTTATTCTCTCGCCTATATTTGTGAATCTAGAATAGATCTTTCTTGGCTGATATCTGGATGTAAAGAGGGAAATCCAAGACCCTGAACGTCTTCATTTACGCCTATAAATATAGATGAGCATCATCATGCAAAGGGATTGATTATTTTTCACTGGGAGGAGACTATCGATTTTCTAACTTGGATCTGAACTTGATTTTGATTGTTGTGATCTCTTAGGATTATAATGAAAAACAGTAATATAATCAATCAAAGTGGATGTAGGTAAAGCCAAACCACTATAAAAATTGTATGTCTTTCTCTTTTGCTTTTCTTTTGTAATTTCCTATATATATTTTCTCATATCCATATTTTAGATATAATTGTTTTAAATCCACAACATGCAAATCAAAGGCTTAAATCCACGAATAAACTCAAATTAGCAATCGCAATTCACATCGTTGGTTCTTCAAGGTCTATACAGGGGCGTTGACTAACTTCTTGGCCAACAACATGCTTCAAGTCATAAAAAGTGTTGTAGTATTCTAGAATTAGAAGATAAAGTGCTTGAGATGGTGATGTATGACTAGGTTGAGGATGGAGATGCATAATCATCTCCCTATGCATTATGTGAAAGATGCTTTGGTGATGGTTACAACTACCGCCTCCTAGGGTATTTTACAATTGTGCCTAAGTGAGGGGCTAACGTTCGAGTAAGGGAGGTTAAAGAGGTATGGCAATCGTTTCACCTTGGTCTTTAAGGATCGAGTTGTGAGACGGTGCACATGATCGAGTGTTGGTTGTTGGAGGGTTGTATGCACAATCGTATCTAGATGGAATATGCAATCAAATCTAAATGGGAGCATTCAAGCACTTCTTGAGCATGGGTCATGCAATCAATTCTTGAGTGTACATAAGTGGTTATAGCAACCGGTATGAAGTAATGTGCATGAGTAGTTGGTTCAATATAGTCCATTAAGCTAGAGTTATGGGTTTATGGAAGTGGTTGAGATATGAGTGATTGGTGTCCAAAACTATTTGTGCGAGCAATTTGATGCAATGGTGCGAACGCTGTAGCAGTGATACACAAGCATGTGCATCGAGTGTTTTTCGAGTATTCATAGGTAAGTGGAGTGGTCAACTTTTTAACTACTTAATCAAAGTCTTAAGAGTGAGACCATGGCATAGATTCTTAGCATGTGACCAAGGATCATAAGGTGTTGTACAATCGGTTAAATGGAGCTAATGAGTGACAACATACGATATGGACTTTAGTCGTGGATCGCAGAATGGTGCTTTAAATTATGATTTTTATCGTGTCAAGGGAGTCTTTATAATAAAAGTTCTAATGATCGATGTGGGATAACGACCTACATCACGACTCCCTAGTCTAGAGTCATAGATCAACAGTCTAGTGCACAAAGCCAAGAGACTCAAGGGTAGATGCGTGGAACCCTAGAGCTAGGAGAGGTGCATGCCAGACTATGTAGGGATGCCCACCATTTGAATGTCATATGCAAGGAAAAGAAAGTTTCATTGGACTTCTTTCTCCTTGGTGTGGGGTGGGTCATCCATGTTATTCGAGTGCACTTTGTTTTGTTTGTGAGACAATTTGAGTGCCATGGTCGTATTGTTTTGATGGGATGTGGTCATGGTTTGTGTAAGTGCTCCAAAACAAGATGTGAACCATGATTGACGTTTTTCTCCTATTTAATTGGGGCTATGCCTATGTCGTAGGGTTGTGTCGTACGTTGTGTTGTATGATTGTGGAGATACAGGGAAACTGTACCCTTGTCACTTCATTTACTTAGATATAATGTGTGACACATCGTGCTATGTTGGCCGTTCGGTGTGTTGTTGGTTGGCATATGGTTTATGTTTTACATTTATGTATACGCGAAAGTGTGATAAGTACAGTGCGGTAAGTCTACTTTAGTCTCAATCTGACATAAAAAAGCAAGTTCATGTATGTCTATGAATACGAACTATGAGGACTTTGAGTCTACACGTTTATCGTCCAGCAAATTGTGCACCTACTCATATTCATTAGTTTTATCATATGTTTGTATAAACGTGTATATGTTAGAGATTGCAAGGGAATGCTATGGGCCTTCCAAGGAGATGAACTTGAGGCTACCTATGCCTATATATTAATTTGGTATATTTTTATTGCATCGTTATTTTGTTGCTCATATACGAGTGACAGAAATTGATATTGAGATTTGACTATATTAACATACGATCATTACGCATGCCCATCGCCATTGACATGCTATTTCTAGACATATATTGTATGTCGCATATTGTTTACTATGTTCAATTATTATATTCTTATCCATTGCGTTATAAGATTATATATATGGACATAGTACAAATGCAGCTTTGTTTTAATATTCAAATCATTATCTCTACATCCTAACGTTGTTAAGGTCTAAGTTGGTGCAGTGTAAATCCTCCCTTCTTTCACCCTCTAATGATAATAATACTGAAGTTCCCTTCTATCCTGGTCTCAACTGAATAACCTAATACGTGGATTATTTGGACATCATAGCTCCATAGAATGCAAATCTTCCTAAAAGCATTTGCTCTACCTTCTTTAATTTAGGTTTTCTACATAGCGTTTCCGTGTCCTCCAACTCATTCTCTACAGGTTGACATCGGCCGGATGATTTGGTTCACCACGCTTGGCCTGTTATGTGTGTGAATTTTATGGGCTCTATGAAAAAAAGCCAAGGCAAAGTTTTTAAGGGCAATTGACGTCAGGAGTTAACGAAAATAAAGCTCAGAACATGCAAACTATAAATGTAGAATCACATAATATATCAGATAACATAAGGTCATTTAACCAAAAATTGCGTTTAGCTTATAGAATGAGCGTTTGTGACATAATTGAGACCTATTAATCGCAATTATTTAATAACCAACCACATGCATATTAACTTTACGACAACATATCACACTATGAACACAATAGAGTTCTCTCAACAACAAAAAAATCAGATGGAACATACTTTACATGTATTTTCACACTGTACCTGCGCTACATAATTTCTGCATGCAGATGAAACGGCTTGTCTCTTCCCCCTCTCAGCTGTTCCAATTTCTATGTGTTAATGGAATTGGATTGCACTTTACAATATAATTACATGAGCATATGTATAAATTGCTGATGATATGGCAAGAAAGGAGCATTTATGTGCGACTTGATTCCCAAACCAAGATTAATTAAGAATTTGCACAGGTTTAGTCTGCAGGCAATGAAGGGGAAAAAAAAAGGTTTACATATACAAATATTTTAAAATTTTCAACTAAAGTAGGAAGAATAAGGCAGATAAAGTAGCACCAACTTTTCTGTCGGATAAGATGGTAAGTGAAACCATAATATAAAACCAGTATAATGTTATAAAGGTACTTTGAATTTAAAGATTCACCAAGTTGAAAAAAATCAATTTTTTGAAATGTTCTGTAGTTTAATTAGAACATTTTCTTTCAAACAAAGTGAAAATTAACATTAAAAACGTTTTTAATTTTCCCATCAAAACCACCTTCTGATGATCTTGCTTTAAAAAAGTGAAAAAGGTGCTTTTTGAATCCATCCAAACGTGCCATAAAAGATCGTCAAAAATCATAGTTGTAGGCACGCCTCCAATAGGAAATTTTATTCTAAAAAAAGTAGATTGCATGAAATCTAGCTTAGTACCCTTATAAAATGTAACACATACAAATGTTGTTCGTTGTCGCATATCTAACACACCCACGCTCCATTGGCCAGTGAAGCTAAAAAGAGAATGCAATACAAGATATTGTTATGACATTACCATTTTCAGTACAACTGTGGATATGTATTTCAGAAGGCTTGTTATGACATTGCCATTTTCAGTACAACTCTGGATATGTATTTTAAAAGGCATGCAAGAGGAAAGAATTGAGAAAATAATTGTGTTACAACAAAGGGATGAGAGGAAAGGAGAAGGTTTTTCATATTTTTGATATTTCCCAATTGGAAAACAATTTAAAAAAATCATTTTCAATTTTATATGTTAAAATCATTTTCCAAATCGATCATTTTGGAAATAGAATGCATTTTAACTATTACAAAAACCCATGAACCTCGTCTTATACCTGCTGTCTCAGACAGTTTGTGAGTGATTTCTGTTCACAAAATATGAAAATGCGACACTTTTTTTTGAATACTCTATTTTATCTCGTGTGGATCATACGATTGCATACCTGGCATTTTTCCTAAACAATAAGTTGAAATATAACGCGATAAATATATTCCTTTTTGCCAAATAACACAGCTTGAAACTTTGAATCATAAATCTTTGTTTTTTTAGGCAAAAGGAGTTAAAAATGGAACAAGCATATCACTTAACATAATGAGCTTAAGAGCTGAGTATAATACATGTCAGTATGTACATGATTTTTCTTTCAAGAGAGTTTTTGATCCTGCATGTCAGGAATGAAAAACAGCATTATGTAATCGTGAAATGCATAAAAAAAAATAGATAGTCAAAAATCCACAACATTACCACACATCATCATCATGAAATTGCATTTCGTATTGGGTGGGGAAAAAAATCACATATCTGTATTTCTTACCTAGTTTTATAATTATTACTGATGATGAATACAGCACATTAAAATTGGTTACGTATCCTATTTCGCTTAATCTACGCACTCGACCGGCTCAAAGATAATGCGAACAAGCCAATTTGTTAGGGTAACCATCCATGACGAGCAATTCCTCATTCCTAACTACAATATAGGTAGAAAAAGTTTGCAGTATTTTAATGGAGCAAGTAGTGATTTAGTGGTTGTCACTTTGCATTTTAATTTGAAGGCTAGAAATTATTATCAAGTTAGCTTCATCTTGTTTATCACTCCTTATATTAGACCCAATGTAATATAAGGAAATTTTTCCGATAGGACCAGCTCTACGCGTGCGCACTCCCACACACACCACTACGCATGGGACATCCATACGATAAGACCAGCTCTACTCAGTGCGCACTCCCACACACACCTCTCTTTCGATACACCTCATTTTACACATCTACGATTTTCGGTGCTACACTATTCCATATTAAATGAAACTTTGGGGATGTTTAATCTACACCATGAACATCATGTCAACAAAAAAGATATGATTTTGAAAAACTTCTAACATGTTCGAAATGTTAAGTCGAATATCAACTGTTAAAACACTTATTTAACAGTTGATTTGAAACATGATTTTGAACACGTAAGGATTACTCAAATTATGCCAAATTTCGTAAAGATTATCTTGAGTTATGTAAGAACATATCTACAAATTTTTGTTCAATTTCAAACTGTGTATGGTGAAAAATAAGAGAGGTGTAGATAAAGTGTGGTGTAGATGACGCGTAGCAGAACCCTTACATATATGTATGTGTATGTGTGTGTATGATATATGTATGCATGTATACATATGTATGTGTGTATGGCAAGGATCGGCTACACCTCATTCTTGCTACACCTCTATCCTTCCCTGATTTCAACCACATTCCGATTTAAATAATACAATGAGGTGGGAAGAAAGAAAAATTATGTTATTTAAATCGCAATGTCTGGTTGAAATAGGGGGCAATAGTGGTGGAGCAGAAATGAGGTATAACCGATCCTTGCATATGTACGTACATGCATAGACACACATATATAGGTTATTTTTCAAACATATTACCGATTTAAACCGGTTTTTAAACTAACTATGAATATAGATCACTTACAACGTGATAGAAAGTGCATTTCATACCTGTGCTATATGAAATAACCAATAGATTTTTTGGAAAAAAAACAAACGGTATTGGAATCATTTCAAACAATGCAATACATTTTTTTCAAAAAAGTGTACTAATCGATGTTTCAAACAGAATCGACATGTCAGAAAATTTCCCTGATGGTGTTTGAACTAGCTCCATTTAAAAAATGTCTCTTTCTACCACAGAGACCAAAAGTGACTTATTTTCGTAATTAGTTTCGAAAACTGTTTAACTTCGTGATTTGTTTTGAAAAATGATATAAACGAGCGAAAAATACGGAATTCATTTTATACCCATTTATGTTACTTTTCATAACTTATTACGTACTTAAATCACTTTTGAAACTAATTACAAACATAAACCACTTTTTGCCGGCATGACAAAAAATGACCATTTGTACTTGAATGATTTGAAATATCACTGGTACATTAAAAAAAAGCATTGACACTGTTTAAATGGCTTCAGCATAAATAGCACAAGTGCGGTATTTCTAAAAAAGAAGAAACGTGTACTGATGCTATGTTAACCAATGCTGTTTTAAATTACGTCGTACTGGCTATGTTAATGGACATTCTTATTTAAATAGCACAAGTGTAGTCCTCCAAAAAAAAAAAAAAAAACTTGTATTGACGCCGTTTGAAATAGCCTCGGTATAAATGGTCACTTTCTGCCAACAGGATAAAGTGAAGTATATTTCTAACATGTTATACAATATGACCAAGGGACCAAGGGAATGGCTATTTCAACATAAAATAAAACACAAAATATGACACAAAACATCTTAACCGTTGGATCTTAATGTGTTCATATTTGGGGTTAAAATCAAGGGGCAATCCAATGGTTCAAATCTTTTGTGTCACCAATTGTGTCCCAATAGAATTTCCCTATGACTAAACTTGTAAACTATAATAACTATAGAAAGTAGACCAAAATTGTCAAATAATCCAACTTATGCTAAAGGAAAAATACCTAGTCAGGTAAATTGAGGATCAAAATTGAAAAGTTTTCTTTGTTCATCTGTAGGATTCGCTAGCCATTGACAAAACATCCATGCAGCTCCTACTACAGAAGACACAGAAAGCACAGCTAGAAAACCAAAATGAGTGGCATCATTTGCAATTATAGCGACACCCAACATCAAAAATTCTGCAAGGCTTGCAATTGAAATCTCTGTTGCCCCAATTAAATTTGCTTTGGACATTGGAATCCCTGTTTGAAGAATTTGAGTTCCTACAACATCATATGACATATGGCCCAATCTTGATAATACCTAAATTATTGAAGCACAACAATATCAAGATATGCTTAAACAGTTGTAAAATCAGATTGGACGAATATCAGGTTCTTACAATCAAAGAGAGGAAAAAAAATAATGGTTTTTGTTGAGAAATGGAACAGTTGCACACTACTACAACAGCTAGAGTTAACAGTGTGGCTTGAAATACCAAGCCAGCAGCTCCTGCCTGTTAGACATGATCATCTTTTAGCATGTGCATGATAAATTTGGCTGAGAGAAATAGATACCTCAAAATAGAAAATAAGATTAATTAAAATGACCTTCAATATGCCAAGCCTTTTAACTAGAGCAGCAGATACGAAAGTTGCTGCAACGCCCATGAAAGCACATAATCCACTAAATCCACCAATGATAGATGGACTAGTTCCTGTTAATTGTCGGTTTTTTTCTTAAGATGTTAAAGACTAAAATTGATAATAAGGATCTAAGCTTAACCATGCTAAGCTGCAGCTAATGTACAAAGAAAAAGAAAAATTCTTTTATATGAAAAGTAAATCTGTGAAGCAAATTCTGAAAAAGAAATGTTGATCAGAATACTAACTAGTGGGCCACAAAATAGCATCACCCAACAGTAAATGCACAAATAAATCATAATTTTAAACGAAAATACCATGATGTGTTAAAAAGGCTGTCATTATGGCACCAGGAGCAAGAGCAATGTTGAAAAATAGTAGCACATATGCTACACTAGCAGGAAGAACAGGCTGGAGCTTGTATTCAGTCCACCCATCTCTGATAGCATCCTTTCCATGTTTTGCTGAAATTTACAAGGTTTTCAAAACGGGATTCAAATCGTAAATCATAAAGTTTGAACTTTAAATTGTTCGTAAATCGTAGATCTAAAATATCCATGTTTTACGGTTTTTACACTTTGAAATTGACTATGATGCTTGAACATCTATACCTAAACCTACACTCAGTTTTTTCTCTTGTTCCATTTCTATTTTGTTTAGAAAACACTAGATTGAAATCATGGATCTAAATAAGCATATGGAATAAATAAGTATGAATTGAATGATTTTTCTCAACTGCGGTTTTAATTAAGGTTTGAGAACTCGGTTTCGGTACCGGTTTCGATCTTTTAAAGTTTGGAAAATTTAGTTCATTTCGTTGATTTCGGAAGTTTCGTTAAAGGTTTGAAATTTGGAATTCTGGTGAATAGTTCATTTCCTTCTTTTTACCTCTTGTTTTTTTACTGACAGTTTGAAAAGAAAAAAGATTTCCATTTCTGCCAAAACCGAAATCCAAGGTCAATCTCTGATCGTTACCCTCCAAATCTGAGCTGAAATGGCCGGAATTTTGAAATTTCGGCCAAGAGACCTCAAACCAAGGTTTTAAGAGTTTGAATCATAATGTAAATTGAATTGGAACGGGAGATATTCGATCCGAAAAGAATTTAAATTGTAAGATTTTAAGATTTTTGATAACAACGCTGAAATATAGTAAGAGTTAAAATTTCATAAAATGGTCAGGTAAAATTGGACAAATTGGAGAAATATAGTAGCATATACTTCAAATAATGTAAAATTTAACCCTACCCACACATCAAGGCATTTAATTACTGTTTAATTTCAGCCCCTACATCAATCCTGAAAAACCAATTTACCAATATCTGAGCGCCACCAGGAATAGCTATCAGGTATAAAAATTGGTGTGACAAAAGGTCAGGGACAAAGTATATAATCCAAGTATATGATCCAATAGAAGGTTTCGAAGCAATCTCAGAAAACAGCCAAATGCGATATATTGAATAAGCTGAAGCCATTACCTATCATGCTAAAATTTGGAATAGACGCATTGAAGTATGGTTCAGAAATAGAAGAGGCTTTACAACGATCAAGAACACCACTTGAGAGCCTATTAATAAGCTGTCCGAATATAATCTGAAAAATCAACAAGAAATCAGATACGTTTGAACAGCCACAAATCAATGTAAACAACTATAGTCTGACATTCAACTATAAAAATGGTATTCTCAGATATTCTTTAGGTTTTTAGTGTCAAAAAAAAAAAAAAAAGAGTCGAGTGAAATAACACCTACAATTTGGATATTTTGCAATTGCATGTTTCAGAATAGGACATGATAGTTTACCAGAATAGGTAGTGTACACATCATGAGACAAGATGCAACTTTTAGGCAGGTCACAGTATCATAATTTGACAATAGAACACCAAACAACAATGCCCCTGCTATCTGCATAAAAACTATAAGCTTTCAAATAAGAGTATCGATGATTATTCTAAAGGATGTTATTGGCTTAACATAAGAAACATAAGCATCATGTTGTAGCACAATTTGATATTACAAACTAGAATGATCATTCAACGACCACGGTATTTTTTACAAGCGCAAGGTAGTCAAAACCCTGAGCTATAGTTAATAACGACTAGCAGTTTTGCACGTTTAGTACAAATGTGATATAAAAAATATGTAGACAGAGAAAGTGGCAAAAAAAATGATTAGTTTTGTTTATACCTATTGTATAATTTAATAATTGTCTTCTTATATTGAAACTTATTTCAAATGTGTTTCCAATTTAAGTTATCATGCCTCTTCTAGTGATGATATAAACTACTGAAAAGATTTAAAATACACGTAAATTACCTCACAGATAAGATCGATTCGGCTAAGCATGGCATTTGCTTGAGCTAGTGCAATTGGCCTGTTTGCACCTGCTAACTTCACACAACAAAATCTTACATAAGCAATAGTCATGAAGATGGTTCAAGTCCCTTGAAAGTAAAGAAGCCCCACTGATAATTCTCGATATCACAATGTCAACGTCGGATAATTCTGTATATTCTAGCCATACAGAATAGACTAAAAAAAAAATCTAGGAATATGATTTACAAAATTAAATTATACACATTATAAACGATGGATGAGAATGTACCAACACTACCCAATCGCGCTCCATGGTTACACCCAAAGCAAGCCCAGCTATTCTTTCCACTGCCCCTGCGATTACCAATACAATAAACCAAGGCTGAAGAAGTACAACTGATGATGATGCATGACGTGCAGTGCTGAGAGCATATATCACCATTGCCACAGACAACAACTGAGCAATCGTCTGAAAATCATTTAACAATTCCATGTTAGAAACTAACCAAGAAGTCGAAGGGATTAAATATTCGATTGTTGTTGAATTTAAGTGAGGCTACACACTTGGACAATATTCAAACTGTTATATGCTGGAATTCGGGGAAAATGATCCATGAGGCTACCAACAACTGGAGCTCCGATGAAGATTGAGAGCTATAAACAACGAGAATTTCATAAGTAAAATTTCACAACATGAATAACAAAAGATTAGAAAAAAAATTGGATTATTACTCAGCTTACATGATCAGCAATCTACCAGTAATATTGGAAAATGAAAATGGATGGCAAAAAAATTTGAAATATGTCGTAAGGAAAATGGGTTAGTGCGGTTTTTAAGTTCCGATTTTTTTTCAGCTAGAAGTATGCATTTTAGCATTTTCCAACCAACCTTTGCAAAAAAGCCAAGAACAGCAACAGGCAAAAGACTTGGATGAAGAACTGCAACAGCAGCTGGCCAAGCGAAATTCCATAGTTGTTCCACCAGATTTCCAGCAAAGCAACTAGCATATAAAGCTGAAATAACATGCACAGTGATGTGTACATTAGTATAGAGCATAGCATTCAAAAATATATAAATATAACCCAAGAAAGAAACGTATACTGTTAGAGCTTTCTTAATTCTTCTAATTCAGTCCCACTAAATGCAAGCTCTATGCATTGACTAAGAAGTCAACAAGTTGTGTGTAAAAAAACAAGAATATGTACAATCAATTTCGTTGTATCCAGATAATCCAAAAAAAATGTTTCATGTTTCAGGTGTCAATTCTTATTACAAAATAATGCTTTTGGTAGTTGGCACAACATATTGAATTGATAATAGATGGTGTCAACAATTTTGTCAATTATATAAACACCCATGTGTAATAGTGCAACAGCTAAAAAAGAAAAAGAACAAATTTGTTGTAAGAAAAAAAAATTGCTGCACTAGTAGAAGGATAGTTTTAAGTTAACTTTCAAACTTCTTTACCACATAACTATATGCTTTTGAGAATAACATTGATAATAATACGATTATGTTTCATGTAAAGTGCCAAACACTACCTTATGTATGTAGTAGTAACTAGTAATTCATGTGGTTTGTTGGCTATCACGTTGAACAGCTCTCACAAAGATACAATAAGGTAGGAATTAGGAACTCATACCACAACCAAGGTTTTAAATCTCGGATTTTAGTCGTGTTTAATCTCAAAAAATTTACACATTATCTCGTCCTATCTCGTATCGGACGAGATCTCGGATGAGATGAGTGTATCTTGGGTATACATCTCGGATTGGCATCTCGAATTTTAAAGTCTATCTCGGAATTATATCGAAGTAACATAGGTCTAAATTTGATATTTTTAGACTAATGTAAAAATTGTTATCTATATATAAAAGTTTTTAACATATATAATTTATATAAAATGATAATATTAATTTAACATTTTAGATCAGAGCGATAACATGATTGATTTGGTATTAACAGAATGATTCCGTACTCATGAATATTAAAAGTAAAAAATAAGTAATAAGTTTTTTTTTCGCTCACTCGTTAAACGGTAAAAAGAAGAATTATAGGATAAGTAAAAAATCATTGGAGTTTAATTTCTTATGGACTTACATATGTAAATGAAAAAACATAACTTGGTGTGAGATTTTCTATTGAGATCTCACCTCAAATTTCACTACCTTTGACGAAATGAGTGTCAAATAATATATAAACAAAATTTAATGTTCCATTTCGCTAAATCTCATCTTGCTCAAGTTCAAAAATGAGATCTCAACGAGATCTCGGGGGAGATGAACGAGATATGAAACAGTGACCACAACATAACACAAATATTCTATAGTGGCATACATATCACACCAAAATAATGCCTACCATATAGACCAGCAGGATGAGCTGGCATGGCTGCTAAAACAGCCTGCTCCTCTTCAGATAAAATCTGAAATATCAGTCAGTTGTCAGTAAGAAATATTTTAGTTAAATATATTAATGTGTACCAAAAATTATTTCCAATCAAAAACAGATATCAGACGCACGTTTGAAATGCTCTACATTTTCAAATTCACTTGAAATAAAAACAGGAGTGGATATATCTATGTGTTTGAAAATTCATAAAACTAAGTTGGCTTATCTCAATTGCTTAAAAAAGGCCAAGTAAACCAACTAACAACGTTTCAAATTTATGGGGTATCCAACACAAACATTCAACTAGTAGTCATTCTAAACTTGATGCTAAAGCTGACAAGCTTAAGATGTGACTAAATAGGTAAAATTAATGTATTCCATCATTGAAAAATAGATTAGGAAACTAAAAGAGGTTTAGTACCGGCAATTCTGTGAAGATGGAATTTATGTATGACTCTTCCTTTAATATATTCAAAGGGCTAGAATCAAAATCATTTGATGCAAGGTGAACAAATGGAAGCGAGCAATCATTTTGGATAGACTGATGTTCTTCATGGACTTCATCCAATGTTGTAATATGCTCAAGTTCAACATCGACGTTTGTGAGCGAACACTTAGAAGTAAGTTTTCCAAACCTGAGAACACCTAAAAAAATTATCAACTGAAAAGCTCAAAACATAAAATTATGGTATCAAAAATATATACCATAGAAGCTAAAAGAAGAAACGGGACTGAAAACAACGACTACTTGGAATAATCTGAATTTTATAGTATTTTGGAAACATATGCTAGTAAATTTTATCAGATATTGTTACCAAAGTTCATCGGCAACATAATGATTATTATGGTTTATCTATCTTATATACTAACAATGTAAATAGGAGGGCCGTACTAATTGTGTAAAAGAAGGGACAAATTTATTGGTGAACTCTTTTAGTCAATGTATTCAAAACTACCAATTCTTTTAAATTGCTGCTGCTGCCACCACAACTCCTGCCCGTATTCCTCCTCCTCCTCCTCCTCCTCCTCCTCCTCCTCTTCCTCCTCGTCGTGCTGCCTCCCAGTCACAGTGGCCACCACTGCCTTGGCTGCTGCAGCTGCAGCAGCCACTGCTGTTAATATTATCATTATTACAAAAGTTAGTTGTACCTTCCATTCTATTTGTAGCGATTCTACTTTGCCCAAAGTTTCATGCATTAGAGCTGTGTGGTAGATTATAATTTGAAACTATAAAAAATGAGTGATAGTTATTCTAATGACGATTGAGTTCATATATTGTGGCATATTCTTGATTTGACATTTTTATGGAAAAAGATATTGTTGTTATTTTATTGTGGGGTAATGGAGAACATGAGCTCAACCATTACAGACTCAAACAAACGTGCATATTGCTAATAGAGTAAGTAATCTGCACGTAAAGTTTACAACTTAAATACGGAAACCATCTTAGCAATGCTATCCTGCATAGAAAAAATAATGTCCGTTTTAAAGAATTTTGTTATATCGTTGGCATGCCTATTAAAGATGAGTATATAATGCTGAGTTCTCCTTCAATCTTCACATTGCATTACCCACTCCCCGACAGGTGTCCACGTTTTCATACAATTTGACATCTCACATTGTTTTATTCTTACTTTTCCATTTTCCGTTTTCTTACCTCTTTCGTATGCCCACAACCATTTCCCGTCTTCTTTTGCAATTCCAGATACATCACAGTCAAATTAGGACAACTTTTTACTAACCGTAATTTCACACAACTACCGATACTTGAAGAAAAAAACAAAATAAATCAATGGCTTCAGAGTGGGTCATCTTGGGTACGGGTGACGTTGAAATAATGATTCTCCTCCTAATCATGCTACCAAGCTTCCACGGCCTCATCTTAGTTGTCCACAATGCTTTGACCAATTGAGTAGATATAAGTAACTGACAAAGAAGATGAACAAGGAAGAATCTTGCAAATTTGTACTTTTCATGTCTTATCCCTTTAGTTAATACTACAATATGTAATTTACTGACTGTTTGGGTATTGTGTATCGCTTTTCAAAATATGCACATTGCATAGCATTACCATTCTTCCTTTCCGATGACCTAACTTGCTCCTCATTTCATTCAAGATATGCGCACTGATATTGGTTTTCCTGATCTATTATTTCTAGTTGGGATCATGTTTTTATTACTCACTTTTAGAATGAGCGCTTCCACACACATGGCATGGAACTAAAATTGAGTAGTGTGTATCATCCCTTAGTTTATATAGTTTATAAAAATATATATAATTTATATAGTAAACAGTAGTAATCAGATTTATACTTTTCATGTCTTATCCTTCAGTTTATACTACAAAATTGTCGGCAGTTTATATTTGATTGCTTAATCGCTTCTTTGTTTGCAGTCATAGGAATATTAAAGGGATGTCATCAACTGCTTAACTTGGTGCTTGATAAAGCAATTGAGTTCATAACAGGCAAGTCTATCGGAAATATCCAAAAAATAAAGCCTTAGTTGAATACATTTCTGCTTTGGATTTCGAATAGTATGTTGTTACTTTTAGACCCATTTTCTTGACCGGCTTATTTGCCATGGTGTACTAGGACTATTCATTTAGTGGTACTGATAATAAATATTGGAAGAGAAGGAAGAGAACCACATCCATGACCACTATAATAAACAATATGGATTTGAATCATCACATCCGCATAGTTGTTAAAAGATCCTTATTCTTCCCTATTTGTTTAATTTAATTCAGGTAACTCAAATGTGGAACTAACCGGTAGCCTACCTTCCGCTTTGACACTCTTATTTAGTTTCTCTTATACTTAATGTAACAACAATATGTTTGTAGATTTAGGCTTTTGGTTTGTTAAAAGTTTTTAAAATATGATTGTTATAGGTTGTTGGGTACTTATATTTAGAATTGTAGATACTATTTTGAATTTTTTAGGATAAAGGCTTTTCCATATACTGAAGGTTTGCTTTTGATTTTTACTTGTAGGTATTGCCCAAAAAAATTGTCAAAGTCATGATCTGCATTTTGTTTGGATATTTACGTAGTTCTCCAAGTTAGAAACCAGACAGATACAAGCATTGATTACTTGATGTGCACTTGATGTGCATTGTGTATCATATCTTCTGATTATATAATACGAATGCGATTTTATGATTTCAGAATTTCGATATCAATTTTTGGCGTGACTACTTTATTCTCTAGTAAGTGGAATAATTTTAAAGTTTCAGCCTAGGCATGTTGTGGTAGAATACACAACAATTATCAAATCTACAAATAGAATTATATTTCACTGGGAAAACCATAATTTTCAGCCAAAATACAAAATATATGACATAGAAGATTAATAAAACCGAATAATAAGCAAAGATAGTTTCGTGTTCAACATCGACCCTCGGTATAAATTGTTCTCAGCATTTCCTGATTATTATTTTATCTGAAATAATAGCTAAAGTCATATTTGTTATTTAAGCTGAAATGTCAACCCTTTTTATGATTTTGTATCTACTTTCTGTACGACTGTGCAATGTTTTTTGTTACGACTCTATAGCTATATCTCTGTGACATTTAATGCGTGTTTTGTTACAGTTGTTTAACTGCCCTTTTATATATATTCTTTTTATATCTTTATTAGTTTGTGTGGGCATATATATGTGTGCGCACACACGTATGTTTGTAGAGGGGGGACATACCTTGGACTTTATTTATCAGGAAAAGACAAAATAGATACACTTGATCATTTTGATGGGGTATTATCATCATTATGTAAAATGAACAACCGGTTCTATTATTTGTCCTCTGGTTGAAAAACCATATGCATGACACCGGTTCATTTGTATGCACTTATGAATTTGCATCATTTTATAACTGAAAAGATATCCCATGGTTTAAAACCCAGCATTTTTTGCCATAAAAGGATGCAAAGTTTCATTTTATCCATTTCTTGAATATTTTTCTGAACTTTCCTCATTACACCACTGCAGAGACAAGTATGTATTTTGCATCTTTGTGCTATCAAATATTCATCCTAACCATTATGAAGAATTGGAGCACATGGGATTTACATACAAACATTAATTTTAATCATATATTTATTTTGTTTTATTTTTAGAAAAGCTTTAATGTGGTTATTAACAGAGGAGAGTAGAGATTGTGTACATGTTTTGTTGTAAGCACGATAAAAGGATTTGAGATGTGCACATTTTCAGCATGATGTATTTCCCAGGAACCTGTAACATAATTAGTATAAGATATGTGTCTCTGTGTATAATATTTCTCATAGGTTTCTCGGTATTTTTCATGAGTTCCTTATAGAATAAATATGGTGTATCGTTGAAGAAAAAACAATTAGGTTGTCGGAACAATATTATTTAAGTTATGGTGTTTGGTAAAATGTGCACGATGTATGCAGTCTTGCATTGAATCTCGCCTACTATCGAGTTTTATGAAAAACAAATTGGCACCTACATTTCAGTTAGGTTTCAACTAATAAAGACACTGAAATCTAAGTGTACTAGGTTTTAAAGAAACTGACATTTAGAATATTGTGGCCTTCTTTGAGATGAAATTCAAGGATAATGTATCTTATGTGTCAAGAATGAACTTCCAAAGTTGAAGGCATATAAGCACTTTGTTCTAACTCTCATTAGGTTTATGTTTCATTAACCTGGATCCGGTTGAGCATAGAGATTATTCATTTCTTTAATAACAGGTCACATTGTATGTGTTTGCCAAAAAATGCAAAGTTCCATGATTGTGGCTGGTCTTACATCACAATATTACTTCACAAAATCTTCGTTACAAAGGCTGATCAAATTAATTTTCTTCAACTTTCTATTTTTATAGACAATGATACAGTTTGTTCTGGCTTCTCCTCATGAAGATACTTTGTCGGTAGGACTTCTCTATCTTACAGCTTTTATTCATTTGTTCGTATTGGTCTGATACAACCATATTATTCTTTGCATACCATTGTAGTAATTAAGTTTATTTGAAGCTACCAATTTGGGACACTCTAGTTTAACTTATTTTGAATTGCTTACAGCGGAGTTGGTTTTTGTGCTGTAGAACGCATAGAAACCAGAAATGGGTGAAAATAAAGATGATTAATGCGTTATTACAGGTAATAATGTTTCAGAACATGGTTTTATGGCCGTGGAAATAATCATGAACTCAATCATCCAAATTTTGTACAACTATACGGAATTCCATTTCAATTGTTTAATCGGTAACTATATGCATAGTGAACTTTCTGATAATCGAATGTTTAATGAAATTTGTACTTCTCCATTATGTTGTAGGAAGCTCGATAATGGTTTGGGCAAGAATGTTAGGTATCAGATGTTATTATGTTCATTTCTTTCCATTTTGTTCTTTTCTCGCTATTATTTACCATCTGCGGTGGTGTTCATTTTCATATGAAGTTAGTGTTTTGCGCTTTACTAACAAAGATTTTTTTTTTTATATGATAATAGAGCATTCTATTGTATATAATCTTCCATTATTATATGATGATCGTGTATTCAAAATTAAAGTTTTAAAGGTGATTTAAGTTACAATATATTTTGAATTTCTAATATAATTTGATAGTTTTATCTTATTTGTATATTTTGATGTTGATGATTTGTTTATTGCTTAAAGTTTGGGGGTTTGTAATGGCTTAGATTCCTAAAGTTGCATGGAATTTGGCCTTGAAACAAGAATATATTTTATTATATACAAAAGAGAATATTGGACTCGATATTGGATACTTTGTCACTTAGCTCTTTAAAGTTTAATATGCTCATTAAAAACCAATTATATCTATGCTATTTTATTATTATATAAAATGTTCAACAAGTGACACTTCATCTTCTTTGCTCTTTTATTTTGTGAATAAAAATCCTTTATTCTTAACAATTAAAATGTTTATAAAAAATTAGTGATCCAAAAATTTCTTAAATTATTTTCTATAAAAAAATGAATCATTAAATTACATTTTTTTCCAACTGTTTCATTATTCCTCTCACAAAATATGTATCCTTCAATAAGCCGATTAACTCTTTCTCTTTTTTAGGTAACATTATTTATAACCTTTTAACCTTTCTGATGGATTTGTAAGAACAATTAAATTCCTAACTTCTGGTTCAGGTTGTAGGTTGCGCATTCGGTTATTTTGAAATTTTCAGATCTTACGTATTTGTATGGAAGCTAAATTTCTTTATGGAAAGCTTTATGCGTGATGCTTTTCCAAAAAATATACACAATATTTTTTGATCAATTTTAGTTATTTTGTTTTGTTTGATTGTTGCTTGATAAATAAATATTTATTATTATTGTTTTGCTTTTGCTTACGTGCTAAATCTTCGTATTTCATTAGGTTGTGTCATCAGACATATATTATGAGAATTTTCTCCTTTTGCACTCTGGGAATCTTAAGTGGCAATATATTTGGTATGATTTAGAATACCGATTAAGCATGTCTACATACCAAATTATGCACTAATCATACATTGATTTAGAGTACCAATTGGGTGTATTTAACATTATTTGTACAACTTTACTCGATTAACATTTGATTCTGCTTTCAACACGTGATTTTTTACGTTCATATTTTATTTGGACAAAAATAAAAAATAAAATCCGGTGTTGATCAGGTAAAGATACATTGTTTTAAAACAATAAATCAACTAGTTGATGTTTTATATACTTTATTATACAAATATTTCGGCTGTTTAGCTTATTTGGGTCAAAAAATCTTCATTTAATAAGTATTTTGATGTTTTTGCAGGATTAATGTTGGCCCATCGAGAAATTGGATTATTACAGTTGCTGCAACGAAGAATTAAAAGACTATGAAGTATGTAAGTTTCAAATTTGATTTTGTTCATATTTTATGCTTAATTCTAAGTGATATTTATTTTAAATCATTTTTAGTTTCAACGTGACTGGTTAAGTTGGTATTTATGCCAATAAATATTTGCCTAAGATTAGTGTTGACATGTTGGCATATGAAAAAAGCTTTGATTGATATTTAATGATATTTATTTGGCTTTCCGATTGAACTATTAACTTGTTATTTGTTACCTTTTGAATTAAAAATACATTTATTTACCAACTTTCAGTTTAAGCTAATTCTAAATCTTTTTAATGAAAAGATTTTATAAAAGTAACAAAATTTAGCTGCTATCATTTTCTACCGACTAGGCTTGTTAGTCGGATATTTATATTATTATATGCTAGTATGGCTGTGCGACCCTGGTCGCATATCCTTTGTCTCAAAAAAAAGAAAAAAGTACCAAAATTTAGTAAAATAATTATTCCTTTATTTAATTTAGAAAATTGAAAAAAAAAATTAGGTAAGGAGGAATTTTTCAGTTAGTGAGTATATATGGTAGTGTTAGGAGTTGATATATTTTTAAATAATAATAGAATGCAAGTCGCTGCTACGATGTTAAGAAAGCTTTCTTATTTCAATATATTATAGTCATAATATGGATTCCCATCTAATTATGAAGTGAATGTTTTACGAACAAAGTTAATACTAGATTTTTCTAATTGGAATTTTCATTAATGATTGAATTGAATACTTGAATAGTAAATTAAGCAGGATTCGTTCATGATCAAATCGAATATTGGATTGTAAATTTAGCAAGGAACAAATTTGTGTGTGAAGAATATAAATATATTTTTAAACTATAATTGAAGTTTGTTTTCAATGTGTTCTATATATTTAAAATTTGCTCAAGTAGTATTTTGGCATGTTGAATGAGTTGAATACAAGGTTCGAACACTCGGTTTCGGTCATTTGAAATTTTGTTTGCTTCGGATAATTTTGGAAGTTTCGCTTTTGGTTTCGGTTTCGATCCCAATTTTGGTTTTCAATGGTTTTTAAATGTAAATGTAATAATTATCTTTGTAAATAAATACAAAATATAGTATATAAGGAAATAATATACAGTATTATAAATTTATTTCATTCAAAATTTAATTCTTGTAGCTGTATATAAATTACAGTATTATAAATTTATTTCATTCAAAATTTAATTCTTGTAGTTGCATATAAATTTACTACTTCAAAAGTTTAATTGCAGCTTAGTGTCAATTAACCAGATTATACAATTTCAACATCACTTGGACAAAAAAGCTACATAAGCACAGCACCTTATTTAATATTATATAATTTCGGTCCATAGCTTAGTAGCAGCCCAATATTACTTACCTAAATTTTAACAGTAGCCCATATCAGAACAGCTATTTCTCTTCGTTCTGACCAAAGCTAGGGCAAACAAAGAAAATATCGTAGCTGAAGCAAACCCAAAAAAAAAACTAACGTTGTTTGCTCTCGAGAGTGACTTTCGACCCTCGACTAAGGTCGGGGTTTTCTATTCTCGACCAAAGCTCAGGTAATTAGGATTTTTATTTTGATCCTCAACCCGTTTTGCTTTAATTAAGGCTTTATTCCAATTGCTAATTTGATTCGTTTCTTTTATTTACATGGCAACCGAAACAGATTTTTTTAATTGATTTCGGTTCGTCCACCATCGCCCGGTATGATACCACCGAAACTTTGAGATACCGTCTGATACCTCAAATCGTGGTTGAATACAGACTGTGATTGGATAATGAGAATATTGCAAATGTTATCTAAGCTTATAAATTGAATGTTTAGGTTATAAAAATAACTTTAATACTACTACCCTCCCCTTTACAATTGTTTGATGAAAAGTAAAAATTAGAATTATGGATTTTTTAATGTGGTTCGAACCTATAAAATATCAATAAAAAGAATTTACTCATAGTGAGATTTTAGTTTAATATCAGTTTGGACAAAAAAATTCATAATCTTTGTAAAATAATATTACTCATTTACATGTACTGAATTCTACGTTTTGCACTCCATATATGATTGCTAAATGTAAGCGAGAAATGTAAATTTTCACTGTTTTAAATTGGGATCTGTTAAAATAACTACCAGCTTGGTTAAGGGCAATGAAAATTTTTATTGTTTTTCGAAGGAAATTTTGGTTAGGGGAAATAATATTAGTTCTCACCTTATAAAAAAATACCAAGACTAACTAAATTACTCATTCTATGATATATGTTACTTCCTATTTTTTGTGTTACAATATCCCAAACTCTATGTCAATCCGTCTTTAAACCCTAAACCTTAGTTCCCTAATTATAAATCCAGATTCACTTATTAGGAATTTATGAAGGAATCATCATCACAATCTCCATCACAACCTCCATTTTGATCTCCATCACAACCTCCATCGCACCTTCATCAAAAAAAGATGATAGATATATTGATTTTTTATATTCAAGATTCTACCAATGACTTTTAAGAATGCATAAACTCTAATGTTCTGATCGAATTTCAAAATAGTATGGAGTTATTTATATTTCTTGAAATTAAGGTATAAAATGAATTTATTTTATTATTTTAGACGAAATAAAGAAATTGAAAGAGTCTGCAGCAGAGGGGTGTTTGAGACAACCAACTGCCGACTTCAGAGGGTGGCGACGAACGTCAAAGGAGGAAGGTTAAGATCGTATGATGGTAGGATCAAGAGATATAAATAATAAAGAGAACATGAAAGAGAAATCATGAGGGGTAGAGATGGAAAGGTGTGTAGTACTTCAATCTGATGAATTAACTATGCACTACACTATTCTTTCCTTGTAAATTTAACATCTCCTCAAATTTGCCCCTTATTTTCTATTCTCCTTAGCCAATATGATAGGTTAGAATGTATTTTTGATCATTTATTTTTTTTCTTTATATTTGGACTTCTAATTTTGCAGTTATTTTCTAAAACTAGAAAACTTCCTGATTTTCTTGGTCTTTCCTACATTGTGTTCGTTTGAAATGTCAATTTGGACTGTAGATTAGAGAAATATTTAATGCATCCACAATAAGTCTCTAAGTATATTCTAGGCATTATCTTCAAATGAAATTTTTTGAGATATCGAATCTATTTTACATTTTGATCGGTATAATTTCCACAATTTCGATTAGTAGTTATGTATGATTCTCTATTGTTTGGGTTTATAATATCTTTTTTTGGAGCATTCTTAGTTGTTGGTGTAACAAAGATAAATGACTTTAATATCATTTTTCTGTTCTCCGTGTAAAGGTTGAAAGATGAATATAATTTCAACGACTTCAGTCATAGTTACATCAGATGCGTAATGTTAATGATTTGTTTTTGTCCAAATGTTGAATTTTATATATTGCACTCCATAATAAATCACTATATGTAAGTGGAAAATGTGATTTTTTATCATTTTAAATTCTTTGAATTTTTCAATTTATATTTTATCTTTTCCATTTTCTTCTTACTTTGTGGCCATCTCTATTTTGCGTTGTTTCTTAACATTAGAAAGCCTTTGTATTTTCTCTACTATCAGTACATTAAGTTTGTTTAGAGACACATTTCAATTGTGCAATGAAGCATATTTTACACATGAAATAAATAAGTTTTTTGGATGCTGTGAATAGAATTTACAAGGAAATTTCCAAATATCACCTCAAACTCTCTTATGATTATTTTAGCATTACTAACCTGATTGTGTAATCAATCAAGAGACATGACAGATTATTTACTATTAGTTCTCTGTACTTTAAGCAAGAGTAGCAAGATGAGCATATTTTCTATGATAGATGTCATATTGTGAAAATTTGGTTCCACCACTTGCTTTCACAATTGATATGTGAAAAACCATTTCAAAAACATGTTTTAAATTATACTCCTTTTCGGTAAAAAAATTGCTTTTTGGAAAAAAATAGATCTGAATAATAATCATATATTTCTATGATTAGAACAACTTTTTGAATTTAATTTGATATTTTTTAAATATTTGCAGCGTGGAAATTTCAAATATTTGTAGAGTTTTCCACAAATATCTTTAAACTCGAAAATAAGAGTTTTTTTACAACATGTTTTTGAAAGGGGACGTATGTATTTTGAAACTAGATGAGCGTTTTACAAATCTTCCCTTTCATATTTACATTACACGTATAACTTTTATATTTTATCATTTATCTTTTTGTCATATTTAGCTGGATGGTGTATACAAGGTAAATAACATAATATATTTTTTGTTCTTTATGCAAATGTTGCAAGGTAAATATGTTTTACAGGTCTGTTGTCATATTATATACATTTTTGTTTTTTATACAAGAGTTGCAATTAACTTATCTCTTATTCCAATTTAACTATCATTTGATATAGACAAATCATTATCTATAAGATGTTATGTTGATTTTTTCCTTAAAGAATCATATAGCTTTTCAAGTAGCATTCGGTATGTTTAAGTTACATTTTACTAAAAGATATTTATCTTATTGCGGAAATTAAAAAATGTTATCAGTATGTGCTGCATTGACGTACCCTATAAATCATTTACAAATGTTGTCAAGTTCATTTCCATGGTAACATAAGTTCAGTAGAGATTAAATTACATGTTCAAGAATAAGATATCAAGTGATATTATGAAACCAAACGTTGAAACTTCACTAATTTGTTATATTACAAGCTTCAAGCGTCAGTAAATTTAAAACAAAGTTTATGAACTTAAATTTGCACAATGATTTTATTTGTTGTAGTATACCGGTTTTTGATGTAATTGTATGAAGTGAAGATATACCTTTCAATTCTATGGTAGTACATGTATTAGCTTTCCAGTGCCAATGTCATTGCTTTTAGGCTTAAGGGAAAGCTAACCAATAATTTTCCATTAAAGTTACTAATCTTGCATATTTATTCATCTTTTAGGTCTTTGCTTTTAATTAAAATATTTAAAATTCTAAATTTTGTTTAGATGCTTGAGGAAAGGACTTTGTACCAGGAAGGCCTTTCCTTATCACTATTCGTATCATTCATGAATCATTCAATTAGACTGCAATTTTTTGTACCTTTTGATTAGAAAAGGTTTTTATATATAACAATATTTTCTTTTCTCCAGCATAAAAAAAATTACATTAAACTTATGATCAAATCATTATTTAGAAAACCGACTGCAACTATTTTCAAGCTTTCATCGATTAAGCAATAGTGGAATTACACAAGTTAGCAAACAAAAAAAAGTGATGAGAAAAAAAAATCTATGTTGCTGAAATTATGAAAAAAAAATTGAGAGTTGTCTTCTTAGTATTGCAAATGTTAATTTTTTGGCATGTGAACTACTTTACTTCTGTAGAAATTTGTATTGATGGATTTATGTACTTCGGAACAATACACTGATGTAAATTATTTAGAAAACATCATTTTTATTAAAGTAGTGTTATTTACTCATTTTATTTCATTTATTATCCATTGTGATTGTCTATTTTGATTATATTGATTGAGGCATTAGCCAATGGCATGTCAAAACTATCAACCATTTCAAGATGTTAAGCATTTTCTGAGCTAACTTAATTTTGTTTTTTCTTCTTCATGTGTATTATGATTCAATGAGCTTATGCTTGAAATGTGTATTATATTTGATATAAATATGGATACTATGATTCAACGAGCTTATGCTTGAGATGTGTATTATATTTGATATAAATACGGATACTATGATTCAACGAGCTTATGCTTGATATATGTATTATATTTGAAAAAACTTAGTAAAGATAGTCGAGAGTACATTATAACAGATATTTAAATCACTAAGTTGAATTTTTTACTCAACCTTTCATATATGTCTGACATATTATCTTCAATCACATTTTCTATTATACTGCATTTGATGTGTATAATATACTGTGTTCGGATACAACATTTTCCATTTACTTGGATTTTGACGAGAATGAGATTTTGAATTTGCATTCTAACGCATAAGCTACAACTATTTACTGAATTAGTTTCATTGGATTTACTATAATATTTAATAAAGTCTGACTTCTCTAAATAATTTAAACTATACGTCACATGTATTGTATAAAGAAATGTACCACAAAATATTATATTCACGATTGAAATCTATGACATCAAATTTATTTTTATGTAAATAATTCACAACATGTGTGTGCGAACCACGCACTAGTATATTAGCATAATAATCCATTTTGAGATGGTATACTTAAACTGATTTCAGAGCATATACAAATTTGACTATATTAAATATTAAAAAAACCATGGTATCAGGTTCCGGCCGGAACCACGAGATTCCGACCATCTCGACTCGGTTCCGGCCGGAGTCGGGACGAGATCAGGCCAAAATCTCGTCCCGTTACATGTCAATTTAAAAAAAAATCAAAAATTCGTGATTGCTGCGCAATTCGAATCGAATCTAGCCCAGAAAAAATCAACACCTCCGAATTGATTCGACTTCGACACTTGACTTCGACATCGACTTTGAACATCGACCTCGACTTTGAGCCCGATTTTGTTTTTCTTCCTTGCGTTTTTTTTTCGTTTCTCGTGTTCTTTTTCGGCTTCGAATATCTGAGGTATCGTGTTTTTTCCGGCTTCGAATATCTGAGGTAGGGTTAGAATGAGGTGAATGATAATGGGCTTGGTGATTTAGTTTGGGCTTTTTACAAGTTTAAAAGAAAATGATAATTGATATTGGACTGGATAATTTATATTAAGATAAACTTATTTTTCACTTAGGGTTAACTTATTTTTAATTTAGGTTGTTTAGGCAAAATCAAATATTCATATGTGTTTATTTATTTAACAGCATTGTGTGTTATATTATTATCTCTTTGCAGATTATATTTTGTTTTTTATTTGCGACGTTTATCATTACTTCTTCATCGAAAACACAGAAATGCAATATCGTGACCGAAACCGAAACAAAAACCGAAACTTCTGAAACTGCCGAAATTGACCGAAACCAATAAATTTTCAAATGACCGAAACCGAGATCAAAACCGAGTTCTCGAACCTTGAAAAAAACCATCTAATATATGTTATTTTTCATAGTACATCTTTATGGATGTGAGGTTGGCAAAAATAGGATTCCTTTGATCAAGAGGTCAAAGTGTCAAATTATGTTGGCTTCACTCATCGCATGATGCATGAGGTGTATTAGGAACATCCATACAATGTCCATATTTTACGAATAAAACTCACTCATAGTGATGCATCCAGGCACGGCCCTAGGGTAAGGCTGGTAAGTCAGTTGCCTAGGGCAACCGGGGGTGGGGGACAACAATTTATGGGTTTACATAAGTAATAAGCTTTTAGTACATAAACAATTCAAATGATGATGATGTATGTCAGTGGTTGTTGATATCAACATTCAATCAAACATCCTGGGTTTGATTCTGGGTTCTTTCATTTTTAGTTAACTTTAGCATTCCACTTGTGCTTAAAATTTCTGCTTTGTCTGGGGCAACCAATTGGATCGGTCCGGGCCTGGATGCACCTCCATATATTTTGAGTTATACAATTCGAAATTAAATCAAAATTTGTACATACATTCTTATAGCATTCAAAATCATTTAAATACAATATTGAGGTCGTTTCGAAATGAATATATTTAACACTGATGATTAAAATCAAGGGTTGGAATTAATATAACATTTAAATGTACTAGAATTTTCAAATGAGCTCAAAAGATGGTCTTAAATAGTACATGAACACATCTACCACGTTTACTTTTTTTATAACAAGACTGATACTTAATTTAAATAGAGCATGAACTCCATATCCTAACAATCTAAAAATCTTACCACTTAATCTAGGGATCCTTGACATCTAAAATGTTGATTTCGTTTTCAATTATATAACTTCAAAATATTGAGGTGTAGCGAACAGTTCGGTATAAAGGGTGTTGTTAATTCCTCTCCCTCTCTGTGGTTTGGGGAAGAGCTATCTGGATATAAAATGAGATAAAATATACGTTGACCATTGGATCTCGTTAAGTTTACATATGAGATTGAAATGAGGAAGAAATCTAACAGTTGAGATTTGTTGTGCCACTTTATACACTTGTTTTCAAATAGACTTTCCCACTTACAGACATGCATATATATAAGATCCACATCCTTCAAACTTTAAATCCAAATATCCATATCAAATATTTTCAAAATCATCTAATATTGTATAGCTGTGATCTTATTACATTTAAATTTTGTATCGTTTCGAAAGTTCTAACTCATTTAGAATAATTAACCAATGTGAGTAATTGCAAGAACTTGTTTCGATCGTCAATTTCGAAGGTAGTTTCAACCAAGGTTCAAGATTTCGGCCATCTAGTCCGGTTCTGGTGGTGTACGTGACGGACTTTTCTAAAAATTTCGATTTCGATCAAATTGATAAAAAAATCGCTGTATCAAATGGTGCAAGAACCAAAATAGCTATATAAAATACTAAAAGATTCGAACAAGAAATACCCAAATAATTAAACAAACAAAAAATTTACCAAATTCAGAATTTTATTAAGTAGGTGTGTTGGACAATTGGATTTGAGTACCAAAAGAAGAGTTTGAACTTGCGCAGTTCTCTTTGATTTGCAGTTTTGAACTCAATTTAGGCCATCGGGAGGCGGCTTCATAAGAGGAGATGGCTTCATGAGGCGTTATCAGGAGGCGGCTTCATGAGGCAACTTCGCGTAACTGGAGGACTTATGAGATTTACAATCGAAAATAGATTTGGCATGTAGAAGGGAAAAGGAGAATTTAGACTGTAAAAGGAAAAAGATATATTGAGTTGTTGCTTCTTGATTGATAAATTAAATAGATATTGGATGTTATGCATATAAAAGTTAGTTTTTATTTCTATGATAGATTTTTAATATTATATATTAATCTACTTATGCGGGAAAAAAAGAAACAAATTCCGAAACCGGAATTTTCGTAATATCTGAAACGGAACCGAAATTGGAAAAAATATCAAACGGCCGGAATGGAACCGAAACCGGAATTTAAAACCTCGGTTTCAACAAAGTCATAAATTATAGAATGATCCAAAACTTTGTATAGATGATCTCGATAACCTATAAAATGTACATGCAAAATTTTGTTTCATTTTGAAGAAAAAAGTTGTAACAAAAAGACGAAGAAGGGATTTTTAAGGAGATAAATACGAGAGAGATCATTCCCCATATACATACAACTCTCCAACCCCCACACATATTATATGTGTGTGTGGATCGGCTATTTGAACACAAAATAAAACACAATTGGTGACACAATAAATCTATACAATTGGATCTCATTGTGTTCACATATAAGGTCGAAATTAAGGAACAGTTTAATGGTTGAGATTCATGTTTAGCTGTTTTGTATCCCAATAGATTTTCTCATTTATATGTGTGTGTGCACGCGCGTGTACAAGGATCAGGTACACATCGTCTTGGCTACACCTTAAATCCACCCTGGTTTCAACCATACGTTCTCATTTAATTAGCTATTGTTTCTTTCTTTTGTCACTCCATAATACTATTATATAAATGGAAACTGGAAATCAGCGGAAAATAGAGACGTGGTCGATCCATTCCCTGTGTGTGTATCATTGTTATTAAAAAAACCGCCTCAAGGGACACCTCGGGGAAATGACCAATAAAATGCTTCAAGGTTTTTTCCAAATGCTTTTTACCTCTAAAACTTATGTCCCAACAACTTGAGGCATACGAAACATACAAAACATACGCCTCGAACACCTCAAAATGTCGAGGCATGCGACTCATAAATACCTTTAGTTACACATATTGACACTAACATACGTTATTAAACTTCAATTATTTGATGGAATTTTTTTTAACGAAATAGAAGTCGGTGTTTTTTTACTTTTCAATTTCATTATCGACATGATTAAGTAAGATTGTTTCTGAAATAATGATCAAGAGCTATGTAATTGATTTTCCATTGCTATTTAAAGAAAATTTCTTAATAGACTTTATTGATTCTCCAAATAAATTTTGTGGATTTATTTGAATTGGTAGGGAATCAAAACTAAAATTTCGCGGAATCTCCAAATAAATTTTGCGAAATTAAAACTAAAATTATATGGATTCCGGTTAATATTTCTAACCTTAAAAAAAAAGATGTATACCTATTTAGAGCAAGACCTGAACGATTTATTCGTCATTTTCTTGCATAGGTTAACTTAAAATGTCTAATTTCATTATATGTTGTGTGTTTTATTTTTACTCGAAAAGCTTATGCCTCAATATTTTGAGGCTTACGCTTCACCTCATGGACCTAAAAACGCCTTATGTATGCTTTCGCGTTTTAAAATTATATATATAGACACACATACATACATATCAAGAAAAACTGTTGGTTGTAGAAAAAACATTAGCACATGATTCAATGTTACTCGTCGGATTAAGTTATATTTCTCTTCACATCCTCACTCTTGTGTGGGTTCGCATTTCCAACTTCTAGGATTTGAAGTACATAAAGGTTGTTTGATATTAAACAAGTCATACCTAACATTTACTCATAAACATGTCTTTTTTTACACCATGTATGTTTCTAAGTATTTTTAGATGTTCAAACGATCACAAAAAATACATATTGGCCAAACAACTACAAAATACAATCGTATAGTCTCCAAGTCTAGACAGTCACAACTTAAATATAGGATGCACAATAATATCAAGATTCAATATTTTTTAAAATTTTAACTAATACTCTCTTCGTTTTTATTTGAAATGTTTTAGTAGGTTATTTAATGCTTTCATTGTGTATATATTGTAGTTAACATGTGAGCTTACATAAATGTAGCAAGCATCCTTGGCATGGAAAATGTCAATCTAACGAAGTCAAATGTAATTATGTGAGTTTAGTTTACACACTTATTAATTAGGTTTATAGCAGTACAATTAGAGTGTGGCTTGGCTTTCTTTTTTCTTTTCCTTTTTTCGAGTTGTTTATCCATATACACTTCTCTAATATTAATAAAGTGAAGCGAACACATTACTTGTGATTCAGCTGTTTCTTTCTACATTCAATAGCTCTATCTATGCTAGTTATAACTAATATTCAGAAATATCAACTTCGAATACACTTATTATTATTTAATTTTTATTATAATGTTTTGATTATTTATTTACTTTTACATCTATGATATCTTAATACGTATTACTTTATTTATTTATTTTTATTAAAGTAAAACTTATAGTTTTAAATACGAAATATATAGGTTGTGCCTCGGAGTTTGATTTCTAATCAACATCAATTACTTACTTCTCACTGTATATGGTAAAATTTATGTATACGCGGCATGATATTTTTTTCGATTTGAACCACTTTTGCAAACTTGTTACACAAGTAGACCAATTTGAAAACTAATTACAAATATATACTGCTTTTTAGTCAGCTCAGAGCCACGCTGGTTAAAGTATACAAGCAGCATTTCAATTGCCATCTATTTTTTTAAGTAAACATAGTTGGCGACATTTCAGTTGGCGCTAGTTGGCACAAGTAGGTGCTTTTTGAAATGCCGCCTATTAATGCGTCCATATTCATGATCTTGTAAACACAACAATCCTCTCTTCTCTCTCTTCACTTTAACTTTATCAAATTTCTATCACAAAAACTCAATCTCTCCCTATTTTCCTTTTGCGGAAATGTCTTTCCATTTGCATTAAAAATAATCAAAACTTGTGTTTGAATAGATCTAGTTCAAGAATAACATCTTCTTGCTTCGGATCAATCAAAGTTTGATTTTGTAAACCCTAATTTTGTGATTAGATTTTTCCAGTAAATGAAAGTTTTGTAACGTTGTATTCATTGTTATTGTAAAATGACTCCTAATTTTATTTCAACTATTTGCTATTTTAACGGTGAGTTGGTTATTGATGAAAAAATTCATAGAAATTGTGTTGGTGGTTCTTATAAATAGGCAAAAGTTCGTAAATGCTCCAACTTAGAACAATTAAAAGAATCGGTTTACAAAGCAACGAAGATAAAATCAGAGGAGTTTGATACTGATCTAGTTTGCAATTCGCCTACCGATTTTGGATCTAAAACGATAAAAATTATTGACGATGATGACGTTGAACTAATGTTTTCTATCGTATCTAAATCCACAGAATTGTTTGTTAAAAAAAATTCGAATGCTGACAATAGAACAGCCAGCAACACCACCCGTAGCTAATTATGGTATTGAATTTTGTTTTTAAGGATATTTGGTTTAATAGTTAATTATCGAAAATTGTGTCTTCGGTATGAACTAAGGCTGCAAACATATTGCTCGTCCTAAACACCGTTCAAGCAGAAATATTCCAAAGAAGTTACAGCCTTCCAATAGTTCAGATACAAAATATCTTTGTGCACTTTAACAAGCTTTAAATTTATTTCTCGCATTTGTGCCCGTTTGACGACAGCTTATTTTGAAATTCCTTAAAAGGTGTTTTGAATAGCAACTTTTAAGTAGTTTTTAAATAGTGATTTATAAGTAGAAATGTCTAGATATAATCTGACTTTTAAGTTTGATCAAAATTGTCTATGAATTTGCTTCATAAGTTATAAACAACAAAATAGTTCTTAAATTTCTACCTATTAACTGTTTTTGCACGCTACTTGTGATAAGTTCTCAAATATCAAATTTAAAATAAGCTACTTTTAAGTAGTTTTGACTACTTTTGAGGAGGTGCCCTGTTCTTTGTATCCAATCTGATCAATACCCAACAGTCGCCAAACACTACTCGGTTTACTGTGGGCACTAGGTTTCATGATCGTGTTTTGGAACAATATCTTGAATAATGGGGTAAGACTGCGAACAACCCGTCTTCTCCAAACCCGATTCAAGTGGGAGACTTGGGCAATGGTTGCTCGAACAGCTATATGTTCGCAATGTGCCAGAGGAGCATATAAGTTTACTAGTCAAAAGAGGAAAATGGGGCAGAGAGAAGAAAGTAAAGAACTAGAACAGCTTAATATGACACCTCACAAGCATAAATGATTCAAAAGGAAATACCTGCAGATAGATAACCCAATTGGTCCTCTTAACTGCCTACACCTCCACCTTCTATCAAACTTATACGAAATAAATAAACCAGGACTGCGAATTGAAGAATAAGAAGTCGAAACTGAGGTTAAAGAAGAGGAAGAAGAAGGAAAAGGAGAAGTAGTAACCAATCCCATGGATCTTAATCAGCCTCCTCGAACTCAGTCTCACACTTCATCAATTCTCAAGCAGCCGATTTCCAGGGTTGAGAACGTACAAATTTGGGGCAGCTCTGATATTGTTAAAACTATCGCGGAGAAAATAAAGAGGGGAAGGCAAGAGGGGTAAGAAATCGTGTGAAGACCAGTAGTTTCAACTTTCAAGTTGGACGTGGGCCGTGCAGTGAAGGAAAGAACGAGTGGGTTGATGGAGTTTCAATATGGATAATGTGAAATTCAAAGTATATGTGCAACTCGTGCTTTGTATACGAAAAGCTTGTCAAAATATAGTCTTTAAAATTTAATTATTTTTAAAAATTGAATTTTTTTTAAGTAATATGTGATAAATTTATTGAAATAAATTTTAATTTAAAACGACATGTAATGCTCATATGTAAGGTAGAGTATTTAACCACATATTCTTATCGAAATTATTGTCCTAACTCGCTAATAGCAAACACAAAAATCTATTTAGACACAAAATATAAACACAATTGATGACATAAAGAATGTTCATCATTCGATCGCCCCTTGAATTCCACCTTCCCCATAAAGACAAAAAAAATCCAATGGTCTGCATCTTTGTGTCATCATTTTGTGTTCATATAGCCGGCTATATGTGTGTGTGTGTGTGTGTGCCACTGCTATATATGTGAATAGTTGATGATATGTGATACGTGTATTTTTTATGTATACAGATAAAAAAATAAATTTTCCATTTATATTAATAAGAATATTGTATATATATTTTTAAGGATTTATAACGAAATAACAAATATTACAAATTGAATATATTTAAATATTGTAAATTAATGATCAACTTAACTAATTAAATATATGGAGCTGAATTTTAGAAAGTATGGAGAAAATGAGAAGAGCTTTGTAAGTTGAGAAGAACACCTTACAATCAACCTATCTGCACATGGAAAATTATCTGAGATTTCAATTAGTAAATCTCATTTTAACTTTGTAGTTAATCATAAATTTCACGTTGTTTTAGGAGTGTCATGTTTACAACTTCAATGTTGCAAAAAAAAAATGTAGCGTTAATTTGAGTTATGTGTTGGTAAGTTTTAATGTCATGTTGAAAATAAGAACTTCTACATAACCTAATTTTTATTAGAGTAATTCGTGATTCCACCCCATGTTGTAAAATATAAATCTATCCTTCAAAAGTTGTAAAAAAATGAAATTTTATAATGCAATGTATGATATTTTTTGTGATAAATGAATTATAAATTAAAAATATATTATTATTTGTATTTACATTTTATGTTATGTGATTCATATATTTTTATATATAAATAAAAATAATAATTTTATCATCTTCGCTTATATATATGAATGTTGCATATATACTTAATAGGTATATTTTAAAATTTATTAGATGAATTAATAAATATTAGTTAATTGAATTTATCTGAATTACTTAAAATAAATACAACATAATTAGTTAAATACATGGATATGAGTAAAAAATATTAGGAGAGAATTGAGAATTGCTTTGTAAGTACATATGGAAATTTAAAATATACGCGTTTAAAGCTAAAAATATAATATATTTTTTAGTGTAATGCATGATAACTTCATCGATGTAAACCAATTATAAAATAAACTTGTTATTATTGTTGGTGTATATAATTTATGCTATCTGATTTGCATATCTTTGTATGCAAATGAAAATTTTGTTTTTACAATTTGTTGATGCTACTATGGTATGTTATTGAAATTGTTCGTATTTCAGAATTTACATGATGTATAGAATATCCGTTAGTTGAGTTTATCAAATGGTTTAAATATTGAATTACGTAATTAATTTAAATGTATGTGCTTAAATGTAAAATATTAGAAAAGAAATATGAAGGCATTTGTGAATAATTATAGAAAATAGTAAAAGTATGTATTTGATTATAATTTGGCATTAGAAGTTTAGTAGAATAAAAGTAATAAATTATAAAAATTTAAATTTAAAATATCTAGAGAGAGAATTAAGAAGAGTGGAGAAAGCTCCTACAATTAACAAGAGAACCTGAATTTATTCTGCTTTACTATTATTTTATAAATTGGGGTGCGTTCATAAGACTTGTGCCCCTGCTTATTTCCACGCACGAGTGGAAGGCCATTGGGTCATAATGCATCCATATCGAATCTTAATGGCGGTTCTACACATAAATGTCTGTCTTATCCCGGTATATCTCAGTCTTCTTTATTTATCTTCCACCACATCCAAAATAAGAAAAATATCTCGAACTCTAGTTTTATTCTTTTATTTTATTAGTATGACATATTTTCCTTTTTTTTAAATAATTTTTTTAGACAAATTGCAGTATGTCGTCATCTTCCATCGATTCTTTGATGCGACCTACTGTCGGTAGCAATTTATATATAACCCTTGTTTTTATCGGCATATGCTCTTTAAGGCTTGCTCGTGACAAACGAGTTGCAAGTTGATACAAAATAATTAAGATTGAGTTTAACCAACGCTTAAGCCTTGATTTTCATCACCACTCATATGAAAATTTTATATGATATTTTGAAATATATTTGGTTTTCGTTGAACCAACTACTACAAACAAACGGTGGTATTCAATTGAACAAGTGCAAACTAAGTTCGTCGATTCAAAAACGATACTCCCTCCAAATGCAAGCGGTTGAATTAGATGTATGACGGCGCGATGAAGAATCAAAGGTGTTTTTGCAATATTCCTTCGGCATCTCCAATCAATTCGACACCTAAGTATATTCTGATATCTTTAGAACTGGAGCTTGGATTATTCTATCCCACGGTCACCACTCAACGGTGGACAGTAGATACTCGCTTTGTCGTCACATACTAGGCAATCGATACTCGCCGACCAAATGAAGATCCAAATTCCAAATGTTCAAACAAACTGTTGGACATCGTCTCAAAGTTCGATCATCCATGAACAATCAGGAAGAGTGGAAGCTTGCATTATTTTCTTTAATGAACTAGCCAAAACATTATCAGTTTGCTTATAGGATAAATAAAAAAAATTAACTTAGGCGTCTTTTGAATTTTTTATTAAAGCAATTCCACAGATCAATTGGGATGTGATGGATTATTTTATATAAATGTGGCCGTTTTTATGGCAATGAACCATTTTTCCTATTTTTAAGTAATTATTAATTTAATATCAACTAATAATATCTATTTAAAAAATAATTAAAATGATTTTAAATACAATAATTATTTCTCTTTCGCTGCCCCTTCCGTAGCATAAACCACATTCCCTTTTCATCGAACTTACCCTTTTAGTGTTCCGTTTAAATTCATCTTTCCCATGTACTTTTTTGCTTCGCAAAAAACAAGCGCTTAATTTAATTTTGTTATTTTTTTCTCCTTGCTTATAACCACGTTGTAAAAATCTTTCTAGACCTCCGACTAAGCAATGCTTCGGCACTAGACGAGGCTTACCGCCTAACAATTTGTTTAGGCTCACCTAGAACGGTTTATTGCCTCAACTATGAATCTAAACATGTTTTAGGCACTGGTTAGGCATTATTTAAGGATCGATGACACATACAAGCGTTAATGTGCTAGTTTAGGCAGTCTTGCCAATTTGGCTACTCCAAAACACATTCAAAATTCTAAAATTTTAATTTATATCAATCGACACTAAATAAAACACTAAAATTTAATCCAAAATGCATGAGTTATCAAAAATGCCAAGCTTCATTAATCCTTGATTAATCTCCGCCTAATCCCTAACACATACTTACTACATGGTGTCCGCCTAGCAATTTTTACAACCTTTCTTATAATTGAACTAAAACCTAAAAGTGAGTGAAAATAGTCAAGAGGTGTGAAAACAAAAAAAAAATATGATATAATTTTTACAAGTGAATAAGCATAAAAATGAATACATATTTACATTTTTCATTACCTCTTTCTCTTCTATTCATTTTCATGTATTATTTTGTCACTTCCTACCAACCTTTTATCCTTTTCACTTTCAAAGTCAAAATTATCAGTTATAAATATTTTCTAACTTAATGATTAAGATGATTGAACATAATTATTAAAACTTTAAATTAGAGTTTTAACATCTTGAATTAAGAGTTAATCGACTGATAGGGTAATCGGAGTATGAAATTGATAACGGAAGAAGGAAGTAGGGGAATAGCTTACTACCTCAGAATCCGAAGAGGACGAGCACTATTAATCAATGGTAGAATGTCTATAGGTATTTTTGTAAGCTATTTTACGTTAGAATAATATATACACCACATAATTTTCCTATTATGCATTTTAGTATGTTTTTTCTAGTCGAGCCTTGATATGACAACGTAATACACACAAGTAGAATAACTCTACACTATAGTGAATCAATAGCGCAATGAATAAATGTATGGATAATTCTATTCGTATACCATAATTTATCTTTCACATACCAAAACTTGCACCAACAATGTATACACCCATTTTTACTAAATTTACATCCCCTATTTAACCATATTGTTCATACTAAAAAATAATATTTCTTACTGCATCAACTATTTACTTGCACATTTTACTTTTCCAAAGAAAACTCTAGTCCATGCAAGAGCAATTCATAATGTTGCCTCGTTGTTCATTACAACCCATGCAACCAATCGTCGAATCTCAACCAGCTGTTGTTTCCTCTATATCGTTGAGATTGCGACCACGCTCATCCATGCAACCTTCTCAATAATGTCAATTAGATAGTTTGTTATTTGAGATTTATAGTAAATCAATTATAAGCTTGGTTAATTATGGTGAATAATAGGGTTTTGCGCTTAGTTAATCTAATAGGTAATTCGGTGGTTTGTTGTTGTTTACACTAGGGTATGCGATGTGCGATACTTATTTTTCCCTAGAAATGCTTAGTATAGGTCATATCTTTCTTTAGGGAAGTAGTTGTGTAGTATGATTATTGCTAGGGTGGTCTCAGCGTGCACCATATTTTTCCTTGAGGAAGGTCATGTATATGTGTTATTTTTACCTACGAGATGTATTTCGTGGTTGTCATTGGACATAACGTTTTGCCTTAATAATTATGATTAGTTTAATTATGCCATGCATCTGTCCTTGTATGTTCTTGTATTGATTTTATCAAAATTTGTACACGTAGATGAGGATCAATGGTTCGGAGAAGGATTACCACTTCATTTAGAAGAAATTGAACCAGAAGAAAAAATAAGTCAGATGACGGTGAATTTAATGAACATCAAGAATATGATCCAGAAGTGCAACATAATCAACAAAAGGAAGCCAATGCGGGAGAGAATAATGAAAGTGTAGAAGATGATGATTGTTGAATTTCAGGATTAGTTTGCACATTTCAAGTCAATTAAATAATTTTAGTAAATTCTTTTTTAGGAAAGGGGTAAAATCTCATCTTCCAATGGAAGAAAAAACACTTTCATTAAAAAAGCGTGAATCTCTTACAAAAAGAGATAGGATTGGAATCGACACATTGATTCTTTATTTTCACAATTTTTGTGAACCGTATACATCCAAAGATGCATGTAGGGTTCAAAAGGGATACAATTTTGTCATAATCAATCAATTTTATGGAGTTACAAAAGGAATCTCTTTTATGTACATTTGACGAAACTTATATATATACCACTCCATCTCTATTATTTTTAATGATGAGACACTATTCTTTCCAACCTGTATCAATTACCCATATACAATGCGAGACATCCCCAATAATTCACCATCCTAGCTCACATACATTCATGCTTCTTCGCTATGCCAGCTTTGATGCTTGCACCATATCAATACTTTTTCATGTACCATTCTCCTGTTTACCATTCTCCTGTTAGGATTGTCTTGCATGTGGCAAGGAAGAACGATGATTTGGAATTAGAATAGCCACACATCACTAAATAACTTGGAGAAGTGATATATAAATATGAGTTGGTAGGTACGTAACATTGTAGGATTCTTTTTGTTATAATAAAGTGTGTGCGACTGCCAACTCATATGCATGCGCTTGAGCTAGAGATTGGGAATTTGGTCCAACCGTCATTACACAACAAGTGGTATCAAAGCCGAAGATTAGGAACTAGGCCATGTAGACAAATATTGCTCTCAAAAGTACTCCAAGAGGATGTGAATCAAAGGGAAGATTGTTGAGGTTGTCTCGTATGTGGCAAGAAGGAACGATAATTTGAAACTGAAATAGTCTCACATCGCTAAATAACTTGGAGAAGTGCTGTATAAATATGAATTGGTAAGCACGTAACATTGAGAGATTCCTTTTGTTACAATAAAGCGTCTGCCAACTCATATGCATATTCCATGTGTTGGAGATTGGAGCTTGGTCCGACCATCCTTACACAATACTAGAGTCGAAGGCTACAAATTGGGCCATGCGAACAAAATAATACTCTCAAAGTACTCAAAGGGGATTCCTTATATTACAATAAAATGTGAGGAGCCTGGTCTGACTGCCGTTACATAACATCTCTTATACCTAACGTACTCTGGTCTAACTTCACCTTAAGTATGACAACATAAGCTTACACTGATAACTTCCATGATTTATAGATCTTTTATGCATTGTTAGTTTTACAAGCGTTATAATGGCTCTGATACTACGTTTAATTTTGAAATCCGTCTGAACATCTCTATATGAAGGGAAATATGGAGTTTAGTAACATCTTTCCATAAAAGAAATCCTTTATTGTTACATGTGACTAAATACATATATATACTATTTTATCTCTATTATTTTTCATGACGTAGAACCACTCTTTCCAACCCGTGCCAGTTACCCATATATAAGATGATACACCCAACAATTATGAAGAGGGATATGAAGATGATAAAGAAGAGTATGATGAAGGGGATGAAGAAGAGAAATACGATGGGGATGATAATGAAGAGATAAATGAGGTTGGTAGGCCGATAGTTAATGATTGAATAAAAGATTATGGCATTCATATTGCTTTGACGATATAAAAATGCAAGGTATGATAAGATATTGGAAATTTTTAACACATTAATATTATTGTTCATTTTATTTATAATAAAATATTTTTGTAGGAATGAGAATCATTCAGTGACTCATTCATCATCATAAATTCCTAGAATGGAAAATACTGGAAAATGTACTAAGATTTAGCAATTATTTAGAAGCATTTGACGGAGATCAGTTAACTTTGAAGGCAACTCAAAAGGGTATGTGATTGACATCGACAATGTTGGTAACTCTAAAAGTCATATTATTTCTAATGTTTTGTTAGTTAGGAATTTAAAATGTAACCTACTTAGTATTAGCCGATTATGTGATAAGGTTTTTAAAATTAATTTTGAAAAGGATATTTTCCACATCGATGATAGTGAGTCTAAAATTAACTTTGAAGATGTTAGGAAATGTAATATTTACATCGTAAGTATGAACGTGTATAATGACAATCTTTGTCTTTGGGCCGAATCTAGTGATCCTTGGATTTGGCATAAAGATTTGGTCATTTAAATTTTAAATGGTTATCTAAAGTTGCTAGATATGAACATGTTAGGGAACTCCTTAAGATGAGTTTTAATGTCAATAACTTATGTGATACTTGCCAACTAGGAGAACTTCATAAAAGTTTTTTAAATCAAAAGATATGATTTCAACTTCTCAACCCTTAGAACTTCTTCCGCTGAATATTTTCAAACATCGCAAATACTATCCATTAATCATAATAGATATGTTTTTTTATAATTATAGATGGTTTCTCTAAATTTATATGGAAAATCTTTCTAAAAATTAAAAGTGAATCTTTTGAAAATTTTAAAATTTTTACTAAAAAATTCATAATCAAAAGTCAATAAAAATTAAAACGATCAGAAGCGATCATAAAGAAGAAATTGAAAATGAAAATTTAGAAGATTTTCATAATAAGAAAGGAATTACATATAACTTTTCATTCCTTAGAACATCCCAATAAAACGGAGTAGTAGAACATAAAAATAAACTATACAAGAATGTGCTAGGACTATGCCAAATGATAGTGATTTGCCTAAAAGTTTTTAGGCTAAAGCGGTTGCTACAACATGCTATATTTTAAATAGAACTTTAATAAGACCTTTGGCAAAGAAAACTTCTTATGAATGATTTTATTATAAAAGCCTAAAGTGTCTTATTTTAGAGTTTTTGGTAGTAAATGTTTTATATTAAATATACAAGATAATTTAGATAAATTTGATGATAAATTACATAAAGGAATTTTATTGGCCATTCTAATAAAAGTAAAGCTAATAGAGTTTTTAACACCAGAACTAACACCATTGAAGAAACATTACATGTTTCATTATTCAAAAATTTAAAGTAAATAATACTAGTATTGATTAAGAATAAAGTGTCAATTCAAATTAAAATAATGAAATTACAAATAATGAAACCATTAATGATGAAAATAACGATAACTCTGAAAATTCAAATCTAAATAAAAGAACAAAATATTTGAAAGATCGGATAGAGAATATTCTAGGAAATATAGAGTCAGTCGTAAAAACAAGAATCAATTAAATAAAATGAGTAATGTAGCATTTATCTCAACTAATGACCTAAAAATCCAATGGAAGCATTATTAGATGATTTGTGAATTCTTACTATGGAAGGAAAATTTAACGACCCGCTATTTTGGACCATTCAAATCGACAATAAAACCACACATGTCTGACTTGAATAGCCCAAAATACTGAATTGTTAATTTAAATTTGGCAAAACTCATAATAAATAAATAACAGATCACAGACACAGAGTAATAGAATAATGTAGCGGAAGCAAAGAAATAGTAGTTCATGAAGCTACTATATAAATATACATCGGAATTAAACAAGATACAACAGAAGTCTCAATATGATAATCAAGTACAATCAGAATACATCATTGGAATCAACCGGATAACTGGAATCAACTGGATAACTGAAAGCGAGATAGATAGCTGGATCTTCAAGCAAATCTCCAACTCCGAAGGTGAGTCTCAAATGATGTATCACTCACTCTGACCCGAGCGTAAAGCAAAACACAAAACACTTGAGTCAAGACATACATACTTATATAATGTAAACCAACTCAAGTGAACTGTAATATAAGGTATAAGTAACTTAAAAGATGTTTGGGACTACCCATCCTCTAAGGGTCCGTTAAACTATTTACTATGTAGTAATATATGTTATTATAATAATGTCTAAAAGTCAAGTATAATATATTTGAAAATAGCGTTAAGGCTTTACATTTTCCACCTTAACACACTTTTATATATTCTCATAGTCTATACAGTACTGTAATCTCCCCCGTACAGGGCGTCGTCAGAGGGCACTCCATAGGTATGGCACAAAACAAAATCGTATAAGGCGCGCTAGGGTAGGTGACACGGCACAACTAGGAAATGCCAGGGTAGATATACTAATTGCGCTTCCGGAAAGGTGGTAACGCATAACATCCACTACAGTCACCTCGAGCCACACCCTAAAAATCGAAGGGCCACAACCAACCACAAAGTAATAGAATGGTACCGAAGGAGTGTGTCCGATAAGAGATACTACCTCCTTAGCTCGTCGATCGCTCATGTTTTATCCACCTTATGCCAACTCACGGGAGTCGGGTCCACGTATATACCTCAAAGGGACGCCATCACCATCCTACTTCATTCTGAAATCTCCGCCGCGTACACGGTTGTTAAAGTGGTTTTCGGAGTTGGTAGATAGTATGACAACTTCCGATCCCGGTCTCTGTAACAACCCAACATTATTATAACCCATGGATATTATTTACAAAATCATTTATACTTTAAGACCAAAATATCATATCCATTTCAAAACTAAATACTATATTATTTCATTTCAAAACCAAATCAATATATCTATTCCATTTCAAAAACCAAAGTAATAATATATTATTTAAATTCCAAAACCTAATCAATATATCATATAAATAAAACCCAAATTTCTAAATCATTGAATATTTCTTTCAATTTATTTAAACTTAAAATATTCCCTTTAAAATCACCTTAAACCAAACCACTTTATAAAGTCATATTCTTAAATCTTCAATTTCAATAAGTTCAAATTAATATATTTAAAGACAATTCTTAATTAAATAGAATTTCCAATAATTTCATTTCCAAAGCCATATTACTTTCAAAGTTATAATAGCTCCAAAACCAAAACACTTTGGAACCATCATTTTTTTTGAAATCATAACACTTTGAAACATCTTTATTTAAACCATTTGAATTCAATATTAATACCTTCAAAACAAGATTCACTTAAACCATTTAAATTAAATGTTAAATAATATTCATTTCACAGTTGTAGCATTTCTAAGTTCATTCATTTAATTATAAAATTTCCAATACATTGTAAATTTCAGCTACAACGGCATTTATAAAGTGTTACAGTAGATATGTTTGTATTTCAAAATAGTGTCAAATTCAGAAATAGCAGCACTTACAAAGTGCTACAGTAGGTATTTAGTTATTATTTCAGAACAGTTTACTTTTAGCAACAATAACGCTTACAAAGTGCTGCAGTAGCTCTTTAGTTATTTCAAAATATAGTTTAATTTCAACAACAATAGCACTTACAAAGTGCTGTGGTATCTCTTTGTTATTCCAGAACTTAGTTTATTTTTAGAAATAATAGCACTTAACAAATGTTGTCTTATAACCACAACATTTCTGAAATGCTACCAATACTAATTCCAGATTTAATATAAAATTTCAAAAACATTAAAACTACAATTTTAACCATTTTAACTTATAAAAAATCATATTTTTCGCTTCAAAAATATTCATTTAGATATCATTCAACTTATGATTTAATAAACTAAAATATTATCAATAAATATCCAATTTAAACTAAGATTCATTTGTTAAGTCAAAAGTACATTCTTCCTTAACTCTACTTTAACAAATAACTTAACACTTTATTTTAACATACCCACTTCATAAATAAAACTAAATTTTCATTTATTTACTTAATAATTTTATTTAAAACCCAATTTCCAATTTCAAATTAAGTCATAATTTAAGATACATTTTCCATTTTAAAATCATAACTATTTATTTTCCAAAACATAACATTTCACAAAAGAACATTTTATCTAGTTAATATAACAATCGAATTTTCCTTATAGATCTATTCATTTAGACATTGATTAACTATGATTTTCTAGTTAAATAAATTTTATTACAAAATGTCCAACTAAAACTGTATTCCATTTATCAGTTCAAAATACGTTATTTATAATACAAAACTTGTCCATTTCATAAATTAAAATTCATAACATTTTTAGGTTAGATTTAAAACTTCCATATTAAGTCAAATTCAATTATTAAATTGTCTATCATCAATAAAGATCTTTAATTCAACTTAAAACCAATTATTAACTTATAAAAATTTAACTTATAAAAAAACCAATACACCTTTATAATTAAAGCATTAAATCAAATTTTAAGTTAAAATTTCATACATTTATAAAACTCAAAATACTTAATAATCTTTTAGGGAAATATTATTTAAAAATACTTAATAAATTATTTAAAAATATAACCATGGGCTTGTACACATCATTATTAGGCTAGACCACATCATATATGCTCCTCCAAGATGATTTTGTAAGACATGTAGGCTTGGCTAAAGGAGAAAGAATGCACGGCTATGGCTTGGAAATTGAAGAGGTGGAAGTTACAACACTAGGAAGGCAAAAGAGGCAAGGGGTTTGGGTCCACATAGGTTCAGCCATAGGCTTCATGGCTCGGGCATGTTTGGATCTTGGTCAAGGCACACGGCTAGGTTGTGTTTGTGGTCATGGCATGTGGATGTGGGGTTGTGTGTGTTGGTGGCCGAGGCTTATATAAGAGGAAGTGGTGAATAAGAAGTCTTGGCTATGGTTGAACCAAGGAGATGGTGATCTATTTCCTCTTGATGGTCGCGACCTATGGGTGGAGGAGGTGATGATAGTCGGCATGGTGGTGTGGTGGAGATGGTGAGGTCGGCTAGGAGGTGGAGGCCGAGCTAACATGAAGACAAAACAAAGAAAACAAAAATGAAAAAGAGGAGAAAGAAGAAGGAAGCCATGGGAATAACTTGTAATATTTTCCGTTGGGAATGAAATGAGAAAGAGACGGCTTTGAGAAGTTTTGAACGTGAATTAACAATTGTTTCTCACGGCTAGGAAGTGTGGAGTGTACGACTAGGAAACAGGAAAGACATAAGTTAAGGAGAAATAAACTTGTACTTTTTTCTTTGTTTGCACACAATGAAAAGAGGAGTTTGAGAAATGTTTTGTGCGTGATTGATGAGAGGAATTCACGGCTAAGAATGTGGTGAACGGCTAGAAAAGAAATAAAGAGGCCAGACAAATAAAAAGGCAAGAATTTAAAACATGTAACCTATGTCTCTTAAATTTCTCCAAGCCATTTATGAAAGATAAGTCAATCAAAAATCCAATAAATAAATAAAAGTCAAAACAAAATAAAATAGAGAAATGAACTTAGAAAAAAATAGAGAATAAAATATAGAAAATAATTACAAGTAAAACGTTGTATTTTATCCAATTTAAAAAGTATAAATAAGAATTTAACGAAATAAAAAGCAGAATGGAAATCAGAATTATATTCTACTTCAAAGAAAAAGATTAAAATTTAAAAATTCAAATTTAAAAATTTAAACTGAAATTCAAAATTTGACCAGAATTGACCAAAATATAAAATTTTCAGAAATTGTTTATTTTATTGTATTTGGAAAATAAATTACAAACAAATTCCAAACTTATATTGGAAAATTCCAGAAATTCAATCTTAAATAATTTAAAAATTAAAGTTTTCAAATAAAAATTTAATTAAAATATTTACAAAATTATGGGTTGTTACACTCTCCCACACTCAAAACTTTTCGTCCTCGAAAAGGAACGAGGCACGGAAAACAGAGAAAGAATAAGATAGAAGGAGATAGGATTAAGACAAGATAAAAGAAGATTGAAATTATACCTGATAACTATCGTTATAGGTAAGCTCAACAAGATGGAGATGATCTTCCCAAGATCAAGAACACAAGCACGAAGAAGATCCTCTAGAATCTGATTCACTCTTTCCGTTTGACCATCGGTCTGTGGATGGTAAGTAGTGCCAGATTCAAATGAGTACCAAAGATTCTTGAAAAGTTTCCAAAACTGACGGGTAAATATAAGTTCTTCTGGGAGGAAGAACTACAGGACAAACTTCAGGGATAAGATTCAATTTAGAATTCAATTTCCTACCGAGGAGGCAAGAGAAAAGGAATAACACCGAAAGAAAAAGAGATTGGAAAACAAATTAAGATAGTAAATTTAAAACCATGAAAATTTCAACTTAAATTAATTATCAATTTCATCTATTTTATTTCACCTAAGTTAAATAAATTTTTACTATTTCAAATTTCGTTATCTTATCATCCAATTAACAATTTCTAAAATTATGGATTTGAAAATCATGTATTATACTCATAATTTATTTAATAAATTTAAATCCTTCTTTATTCCAAAATATTATTAGATTTATTCCACTTAATATATCTAATCACATATATTAAGTATGTTTACATTTATTATGACTACTCCAATTCCTTTAAGATAAAATTTTAGAATTAAATTTCGGATTAACTTCAAACCGTTTAGAGATAAATAAGTATATATATATAAACACACTATATATATATATAAATCAAATCAAATTTTAAATCATATATCACATATATTATAAATCAAGTCATATTTTAGAAATCCAAATCAATTTAATTCTCCAAAGCAAGATTGTAGCAAAACTACAGAATGGTCTCTTCACTTCGTGACTCGAAAATGAATGTCGATGATGCTGCAGTCATCACCAAAATTATTTTCCAACGATAAAGAAAAGAGCACTGATTCAAAAATTAAAATTTCTTTGAAATAATTTCTACTTGAAGTACTTTAAATAATACACCCTTTAAACTTCAAACATAAAGTTGGAAACCATCGGAATTTAAATTCTTAGCTTCTTATTTTAAATTCATTTAAATTTCCAAATTAATTTATAACATGGTTTATAGTTCAATTATTTATATGTGAAACAAAAGCTAAATTTACAAGTTATATATACAGAGTCAAATATTATTCCTCAACATCCTATCAATTTACTATCAAATTCAAAAAATTATACTTACATATACAATATAATTATATAAAATTTATTTCATTTACTAAATTTGAAAACAATATTGTGTCGGTTTGCTCCGTTCAAGTGTTTTGGAGATCCTATCGATAGCGTTGATCAAACGAATCGATCGAAAACCCAAATTAACATCAACAACTCAAACAACACAATATATAAAACATTTTAAACATAGCTTTACAAATACACTATACAGGAATAGATTTTCAAAGTAAGGATAGAGATTCAAATTAGATGGACTCAAGTCAAAGGAAATTTTGATTTGAGGATAAGTTAGAACAAAAGATAAAGTGATTAACTAACTGAATAAGGAAGTGGATAAGCTTATATACTTCGCGGGCAACCTTAATCAGGTCAACTGCGACTTGAAGAATTAGATCGATGCAGAATTTCGAGGCAAATCGACATTCGATCTCAAAAGGTAGAATTTGGGACAGTAAGAGATACTAGCATCTAACCGAGGATATATATAAATCTTCAGTGAATCATTGCCTATTGTAAAGGAGTTTTCCCCCTTTTACAAATCATTTGAAGATTGGCGAGACCGCCGATTCATTTTAAAGATCATCAGAAGTGGAGTTATGTGATATTTCAGAATCAAAAGAAGATGCATAGTGGGGACAAGAATGAAATTTGAAACCATAGGGAACGTTACAAAATTCCAAGGAAACAAAGTCAAAGAGAAAGAGATTCAAGCTCGAATGAAAGTGATCCTGTAAATAAATTTACCATATATGCTATGTTTGCCTAGAGCCAAAGCTTTCATACCAACTGTAACGGTCCGCTATTTTGGACCATTCAAATCGACAATAAAACCACACATATCTGACTTGAATAGCTCAAAATGCAGAATTGTTAATTTAAATGGGCAAAACTCAGAATATACAGTAAATAAATCACAGATCACAGACACAGAGTAATAGAATAATGCAGCAGAAGCAAAGAAATAGTAGTTCATGAAGCTACTATATAAATATACATCAGAGTTAAACAAGATAAAACAGAACTCTCAATACGATAATCAAGTACAATCAGAATACATCACTAGAATGACCTGGATAACTATAATCAACTGGATAACTAAAAGCGAGATAGATCGCTGGATCTTCAAGCAAAGCTCCAGCTCCAATGGTGAGTCTCAAATGTTGTATCACTCAGTCTCATCCGAGCGTAAAGCAAAACACAAAACACTCGGGTCAGGACATACATACTTATACAATGTAAACCAACTCAAGTGAGCTGTAATATAAGGTACAAGTAACTTAAAGGATGCTTGGGACCGCCCATCCTCTGAGGATCCGTTAAACTATTTACTATGTAGTAATATACGCTATTATAATAATGTCTAAAAGTCAAGTATAATATATTTGAAAATAGCGTTAAGGCTTCACATTTTCCACCTTAACACGCTTTAATACATTCCCATAGTCTATACTGTACCGTAATCTTCCCCGTACTGGGCGTCATCAGAGGGCACTCGATAGGTATGGTACAAAACAAAATCGTATAAGGCGCGCTAGGCTAGGTGACACGGCATAACTAGGCAATGCCAGGGTAGATATATCAATTACGCTTCCGGGTTGGTGGTAACGCATAGCAGCCACTACCGCCCACCTCGAGCCACACCCCAAAAATCAAAGGGCCCCAATCAATCACAAAGCAATAGAATGGTATCGAAGGAGTGTGTTTGATAAGAGGTGCTACCTCCTTAGCCCATCGATCGCTCCTGTTTTAGCCATCTTATGCCAACTCACGGGAGTCGGGTCCACGTATATACCTCAAAAGGACACCGCCACCATCCTACTTCATTCTGAAATCTCCACCACGTACATGGTTGTTAAAGCGGTTTTCGAAGTTGGCTGAGAGTGTGACAACTTCAGATCCCGGTCTCTTTAACAACACAACGTTATTATAACCCATGGATATTATTTACAAAATCATTTGTACTTTAAGACCAAAAAATCATATCCATTTCAAAACTAAATACTATATTATTTCATTTCCAAACAAAATCAATATATCATTTCCATTTCAAAAACCAAAGTAATAATATATTATTTAAATTCCAAAACCTAATCAATATACCATATAGACACAACCCAAATTTCCAAATCATTGAATATTTCTTTCAATTTATTTAAACTTGAAATATTCCCTTTAAAATCACCTTAAACCAAACCACTTTATAAAGCCATATTCTTAAATCTTCAATTTCAATAAGTTCAAATTAATATATTTAAAGACAATTCTTAATTAAATAGAATTTCCAATAATTTCATTTCCAAAGCCATATCACTTTCAAAGTTATAACAACTCCAAAACCAAAACACTTTGGAACCATAATTTTTGTTTGAAATCATAACACTTTGAAACATCTTTATTTAAACCATTTGAATTCAATATTAATATCTTCAAAACAAGATTCATTTAAACCATTTAAATTCAATGTTAAATAATATTTGTTTCACAGTTGTAGCATTTCTAAGTTCATTCATTTAATTATAAAATTTCCAATAATATAAATTTCAGCTACAACAGCATTTATAAAGTGTTACAGTAGATATATTAGTATTTCAAAACATTGTCAAATTCAGAAACAACAATACTTACAAAGTGCTACAGTAGGTATTTAGTTATTATTTCAAAACAGTTTACTTTCAGCATCAACAACACTTACAAAGTGTTGCAGTAGCTCTTTTGTTATTTCAAAAATATAGTTTAGTTTCAGCAACAATAGCACTTACGAAGTGCTGCAGTAGCTCTTTGTTATTCCAGAACTTAGTTTATTTTCAAAAATGACAGCACTTAACAAATGCTGTCTTAAAACCATGGCATTTCTGAAATGCTACCAATACTAATTCCAGATTTAATATAAAATTTCAGAAACATTAAAACTTCAATTTTAACCATTTCAACTTATAAAAATCATATTTTTCGCTTCGAAAATATTCATTTAGATATCATTCAACTTATGATTTAATAAAATAAAATTTTATAAATATCCAATTTAAACTGAGATTCATTTGTTAAGTCAAAAGTACATTCTTCCTCAACTCTACTTTAACAAATAACTTAACACTTTATTTTAAAATACGCACTTCATAAATAAAGCTAAATTTTCATTTATTTACTTGACTTGATAATTTTATTTAAATCCCAATTTCCAATTTTCAAATTAAGTCATAATTTAAGATACATTTTCCATTTTAAATCATAACTATTTGTTTTACAAAACATAACATTTCACAAAAGAACATTTTATCATAGTTAATATAACAATCAAATTTTCCTTATAGATTTATTCATTTATACATCGATTAACTATGATTTTCTAGTTAAATAAATTTTATTACAAAATGTCCAATTAAAACTGTATTCAATTTATCAGTTCAAAATACATTATTTATTATACAAAACATGTCCATTTCATAAAGTAAAATTCATAACATTTCTAGGTTAGATCTAAAACTTCCATATTAAGTAAAATTCAATTATTAAGTTATCTATCATCAATAAAGATCTTTAATTCAACTTAGAACCAATTATTAACTTATAAAAATTTAAATTATAGAAAAAAAATACACCTTTATAATTAAAGCATTAAATCAAATTTTAAGTTAAAATCTCATATATTTATAAAACTCAAAATACTTAATAATCTTTTAGGGAAATATTATTTAAAATTACTCAATAAATTTTTAGGAAAATATTATTAAAAATATAACCATGAGCCTATATAATATTTTATAACCTAGGTCAAGTAATACGGATATGTATCATTTCAATCCGTAATTTAAAAAGAAAAATCTGGGTTCTATCATTTCGAACCCGCAATCCCAAGTAAATCAAATACAATAAAAACCACTCGAGCATATGGTTTCAGCTCATAATGATTTTTTTCTTATTCTAATGTCTGTTCGGGTACGTATCATTTCAACTCATAGTGATAGGGGACTTGCACTGTGATAAACAGGAAATAAAATAACAGTATAGCATATGATATCATATCAAATGATGTAACAGGTATATAAACAGCATTTAACATCATATAAATATATCACAAGCATGTATGAATATAACATATCAGTTTCACATATTCACTTGTCATCATTTCACAATTCTAAAAGTATGTATGTCGAGAGTGATAAACTTACCCGTTTTAAAGCTAGAATTGCAATTCAAGATGCCGATCCAAACTCCGAAAAACACGACGAGGCATGACTAGATTTTTGAGTGGATAAAGAGTCGAGATCCAAACTTAATATGTAAAAAACCGCAAATCCGTACTCCTTTGAGCTGGCAGCATTCCACAACAACCCAGCCAAAGAGGAACAAATTTACGAGTCTTTAGGGTTTTAAGAAGAAGAAAAAGGTAGAAGAAGACAGAAAAAGATAGAACAGAACAGAAAGAAATAACAGGACAACATCAGAATCTCACAATTCGCAGCGGAACAACATATAATACATAAATGAATAATCTTTAAACAAAGAACTATATCAGTTATTACATTACATTACATTTCATTACATCATTCAGAGTGTACAACAACAAACAACATCAATAGCGGAAAAGAAATATTATATACTAGTAATACGCCATGCCATCCAGCTTGCCTCCAGCAACTCTTGAATTCCAGAATATCCTGATAAACCTTTACTCTTGACTGCCCGTGTGGAAATTGGTGGGCACCCAGAGTTTAGGAAGAAAAACAATAAACTCCGAGTCAGTCATGTGACTGGTGTGAGAACTCAAAACAGTTTATCTTTAAAACAAAATAGAGAGATATTTTTAAAGTTAATTCGCAATGCTTTTAAAAAATGAGACTACCATAATGCCTCCCGCACGCACACACAATGCAAACGCAGAATCGAAGGAGATTTCTCCTTATGATAGTCAAAGATGCTTGATACACATTAAAAAGAAACATTTGATATTATTACTAGTGCATAGTGTAGAAAAATTATTTCGAAAGTAAAGATATAAATCTTAGCCAACATACGACCATTATCGTATGCCTACTATAGCTACCATGTTCAATAGCAGGTTACCGCCACATTCGATGACAGGTTCTACAACTAAAACCGTACAAGTCTCGTATTGTTTCTTTGGATTTCCAACAAATGGTCAGGCCAAGGAACTTTCCATTGCCACATGGAAACGCCTCTGGAAAGACGCCCCGAGAACCTAACCGGATTTCTGCCAACACAAGGCCGGGTTACCCCTAACTGGGTAACTACTGACACGAATATGTCATCCCCCGATCGTAACCGATCTATCCGAGGATCCTCGATCTCCAACAACCACATAAGAATAAAAATGCAGTAACAACATAGGTTAAATATCTGGGCTCCATACCATGATACCACCTCTATCCAGAAGGAATGACATACACTAAAGGGGCGCTACCCCCTAATAACCTTGCTGCATCCTTCCTGTTTTGACCATTTCCGGGGTGTGAGGTCCGACGAAGTCTCGTCCACAAAGCCACGCTTTATACAAAAGCTGTGCTTTGGGTCAACAAATGATCAAAGAAATGATCACAAAGATAAATGATCAAACAAATGATCATATCACAAATGATCAAACAATGATCATTTCACAGCAACACTCAGCACGCCACACTACCAATTTGGGAGTATATCACTAATAACCTTCAACTATATAACCTCTGAGCTCGTACGTCTCAGAGAAGGGTGTTAAGCTAAGAGAATAAATTCTCCGCCACCAACAGAAATATATTTGAAAGAAATCAGCTTTATATCTCAACTTGTAATGTCAGACATACAATCCATACAAGTCTGTTCCGGGATCGAACAGAACCGAAGGCACTTACAAAGAAGTCCTTGCATTCCGGATAATTTTTAATCACGTCCGGACTTCCTGTCACTAAGGGTGATAAAACCTCTATATCGGAGATCAGCCGATGCAGAGTAACTCAACGGTAATCCTTCCATTTTCAAAAATATCCGGTCTTCAACACCGGTCATCAAATGCAATCCATTACGACGTATCACATATTCAGAATGGGTTATACGACCCCAGGGTCCTTTCCCGGCTAACCTGAATAGTGAGCGCTTATTCAAAAATAAGTGTGGCATTCAAATTCAAACAATCACAACAAATACCTATTTAAAGGTAAATATTGATAGTCGGATTATTTAACTATCAAAAGGCATGCTCAACATCACCAGATTCTAAATAATTTTCCAACTTATTTATTTTCCAAAATATCTTTACTAGATATAAAATTTCTCACACTTCAACATTTGAAAACTAATTTTTAAATCACTTTTCACCTTTATCACTTTTGAAAACAAATTTCAATCATTTTCCTTACTCGGAAATACTTTCATTTCAAAATGGTTCATTTAAACCAATTAAATAAATCCTTACCGATTTACTTTATATTTATGTTCCTAATCCGTAAATTTATTCCCATATTTTAAAAATAAATCAATGTTTATTTTTAAACAAATTTCCCTTTTCATTTATAAATTCCATAGTGAATTTACATCCCAGAATATTTATGAATATATGATTTTTCTAACCGACTTCTAATATTCATTTTCAATTTATCTTTAAAAGATAAAATCTCAAAACATTCACTTCATATTGGAAAACATTTCCATACTTATTTAATAATAAGTAATTCACAAACCCATTTATTTTCAACACTTGGAAAATATCCAATATACTTAAATCGAAATCAAGTATATATTTCATTCTTTAAGAAATCACTCTCTTAAACACATTTGTTTGGGCCAAAACGAATGTTACGTAAAACATCGTCACGACGACCCAAAATCACTAGTATAAGGATTCAAAATTAAGATAGATATATAAATCCCAATACTATATAAAACATTTCCTTTTGGAAATCATCTACTATAACAACAGTGTTATAGTCCACCATTTCCTTCTATTTCTCGAAAACGTCTATTTCAACAAAGAATGTTAAAATCTATGGTTTCGATAGTTAATACATTTTAAAACATCTTTTAAACAATTAACTTCATTTTAAAATTTCACTTCTCCAAATCATACCCATTTTATTCAATAATATATTCACTGTCCAAAATCGTGAATATATTTCCTTTAATAAACTTCAGTATTCAATTTATCAAATTCAATTGATTTCGAATTTATAAACAATGTTTATAAATTCCATTTCTATTTATAAGCTTCGATTTATAAATCTCATTATTAACAAATTCCATTTATATCTCATTTAAATGCCAAAATCCGATTTATAAGATAATTACTTATAAATCTTCTATTTTACAAAATCTATTCATTTTATAACTTCACAATTTATAAATCTATAAATTCCGTTCACTTGTGAAATCCATTTTTATTTCATTTTTAACACTCATAAAAACTCGTTTTAATATTCCAATATTTTTAATTTATAAAAATATCAATTTTTTTATGAGTCTTTTATATAATCCGTTTATAATAATTCAAAATTCCCAATTTAAACCAATTTATTCTTTTAATAACTTAAAAATCGTTATTTAAAGCTTATATACTTCAAAATCATACTTAAGCATTATTTTCCAAAAATCATAACTTTTATGAAAATAAAATTTTAACGTTTATTTATTTTAACAATTCAAAATTTAATAAAACGCATACTTTTGAAAATCACTTTAAAATTCCTTTTAAAACCAAAAATCATTATTTTAAAACTTCAGAAATGGATCCGATGATGCAGCAGCACCAAATAGTCAATCACGACATCCAAATATCGTATATCGATATGATAATCAACAAATATCAAAATATCTGTAAATAAATCAATACAGTTGAGGAATCCAGTTGGATCCCTCCAACCTGTTTCCCTGCATCCAAAGATGTTAGCACAATACCAATTCCGTTCCAGTACGAAATTATCGCGGTATATAGGATTTAAAATATTATCCGCTTAATAGACGGCGCAATAGGGTCTCATCCGCTATATAATGCGGGAAAATCAACTCCAAGTACAATAATAATACCAATTTCATTATACGGTGAAATATTCGCGGTATATGTTTTTAATAAATAACATCCGCTTACTAACGGCGCGTAATGTCTATTTTAACAATCAATAGATAACCATCATCATTCAACATACAATCAACAATTTTAAATCTAACTATTTTAAATTAAAATCGAAACCGATTCGATTGAGTGAGAAGTTCTCACCTTGATTTCAATTTCGTTTTAGCGATTTATTTCGAATAAAATTAAACGGACGTTTAATTTTACCCAAAATTCTCACTAACTCCAAACGACTCCAATCCAATTCCATAGCGTAGTGCTCGTCCATACGATTCCAACGCAACTGGTTTCGCGCGTTTTCGACCTCGTATGAAAAAGATATGAATTTTAGAAGTTACACGAATTTATAATTATAATTTACAACATTTTTTTATTTTCTTAACCTAATTGATCATGACCGCTCGTCCATCTGGAGCAAATCACGGCTGCGTTTTCATGTTCTTCTTCCAGGTGATTTACGTGACCAAGAAACCCAAGCCTTTGCCGTGCAACCCTAATAGTTGCCACCAATTTCATCACTTCCAAGCCGATCAAGCTCCACCATTTCAAGCGTCATCCCCTGCTCTACACTCGGCCTGAAAATCTTGAAGCTCGGCCCCCTATTTTGCACGCAAAACGAGGCCGAACTGCAGGCCTTCAAGCTCCTTTTCCCGTTGATCCAAAGCTCCAAACACGATCTCAACCGTTGAATACCTAGATCTCACTCCCCTCTACAAGTTTCATGTTGAAAGATTTCGCTAATTGTTGATGGATGAAGACATAATTGAGGGATAAGAAGACTAAATTTCGGCCATTCATTGAGGGGTGGCGGCTACTGATGAAAACCCTAGGGCTTTATTTTTCTTTTGCAAATGAACAAGTTGAGGGGCTTATATAGAAAACATTCCAAAACACTATTCATCCCGGATTTTCCGAACTCCAAATGAAGCGTGCCGGTTGGCGTTCCTAAGGTTTACCCCACGTTCCGAACACAATGGAACGTGTTTCGGGAGCTAATTTGGTCATCTGTGCGAGTTATGGCAATAAACGTTCAATTTAAATTAAATCGATTTAAACTATTTTCTAGGCGTTTTAGCTTGCAGCGGACAAACGATAAATCCGATTGACACAAAATTTAAAACCATACAATAATATCACATTATGGATCCGATGAAACTGGTTTCGTCGAAATCTGAGACTTTTTGAAAAATGACTATTTTTACTCGCCAAATTAATATTAAAAACATTTCGATGCGTTTCGAGCTGCCACGATCAAACGACAACTCCGATTGCTCCGAAAATTGAAATCCGGTAATAACAAACTATTACGGATCCAATGGAACTAGTTTCGTCCAATTCTGAGACTATTCGAAAATTGGCTATTTTTCAGTCGATAATTAAATATTAAAATATTCAATCTTCACAAATAACTTTTAATTTGATTTTAAAAGTTCCATAACATTGTTATAACTCCAATATGATAAAATAAAATTTTACAAATAATTTTCAATCATATTAAACCCAAATTTCAATTATTTCTGTATTTTCACATATTAAAATTATCGATTTAATTATCCAATTAAATCTAATTATTCGAAATAAAATTTATTCGACTTATAAATTTCACTTATTAATATTTAAAATCAATTAAATATACGATTTTAAATTAATAAAAATTCTGGGCCGTTACAATCTTCCCCCCTTAAAAGAATTTCGTCCTCGAAATTACCAAGTAAGAAAAAGTTACAGAATTCATTAACTTTCCAAAACAAATTTAAACTTCTTACCATACTTTACTAAGTTTTCAGATCTATACTTAGTTATCTTTTCAAAACCAAACTATATCGTTTAATTTCCAATTCCAAAACCAAAATTATAGTTTTCACAAATTTCACAAATTTTCTCAAAAATTTTCTAGCGCCTTAAATTTTTGGAAAAATTCGCCATAGTCTCTTTTGCGCGGCTCGATCCGAAAAAAAATGACAGTATATATATCACAAATATACATCTCATCAAGTGATGAGGCATCCCGCAGGGAAAAAAGTGTAAAAGTACGGTATGTAATCCGAGATATGTACCTTATTTATTATTAGCGAGCATATACGGCTAATATAGCGCGAAAGCGAGCTCCAAATGCGAAGCAACGCCATCCGCACCTACTAAACACTTAACAACAACATGAGAATCATGCATATATGAAAATAGTATCAATATACAACATATATCAACATAACAACTACATGTGCCAACATAGCAATGCATTCTATAGCAATAAATGCAACTACCAAATCAATATAAATTTACTTCTCATTAATATTTAATGAATTGGTTTTCAATTTAAATCACATTTGATTCATTTACATTGGATTTTATCAACATTCATTTCCAATTAGTTTACATTCACTAATTTAAATCCAATTCACATTCAATTCTATTCAAATTTATTTACTTTCAATTTGAATTTAATTACATAGCTTTCAATTTCACTAACACTTAATGAATTTACATACAATCAATTAACATCCATATAACAACCAATGTATTTTCAACACAACCAAATTATTAAATTTTACATTCAATTTGGTTCAACGCTTTTAATTCCAATTGGTTTATATTAAATTGACTTTCATTCAATTTATTCAATTTCCAATAACATTAGCTTCTAATGAATTAACACTTATATTCATTGTTTCATATCAATTATTTACATTTAATTGATTAACATTTAATCCATTAGTTCAATTCAATTGCTAATTCCTTTAACAATATAATGTTGAATTTCATTTATATAACTCAAGTTCAAATTCTTAATGACTTCACTTCATTAATTTACTTCGATACCAAAAATAACTTCATTCAACTTCACTTAAGTTATATTTCATTTCAAACATCTTATCAAATCCAAATCAATTTATTTAACTTTCCTTTTGTTAAATTTCAAATTACATATCTTTGATGACAAGTCAAATTTATTTCAACTTGGATTTTATTGATTTACTTATACTTCCTTTAATTTAACTTCATCCTTTAAGTTAAATTTATTCTATCAAAATTCAAATTGTATAAGTTATCAACTCATTTATCATTCCCATAAATATCTTAAATAGGATTCCAGAGTCCTTTCAAATGTTTCAAAACCATTTTTGAAATCAATTCAATTATCTTTTGAATTTCAAAACCCAAACTCAAAATTTTCCAAACAACTTTTATTTAAAACAATTTGGCAGCAATTTCTCTTTTGGAAACCCGAAAATGAATTCTAATGATGTGGCCATCATCATCAGGATTATTTTCCAACGACCGAAAAGAGTTTAGAGCTTTAATTTCTCCAAAACAATTTTCCAAATTATCAAATCCTTTCAAAACACTTCTCTGGAATTTTATTTTCAGAATATAAATCATATTTATAAGTCTTTTACTTATATAATTTCACTTCTTGTATATAAGATTATTTCACAATTGTAAATAACATTAATTATAGTTCCATACTTATAATTCATTTGCTTATACAATTATTCTTTAAAAATTGTTGTTTTTATTTAACTTATTCAACAACCAAACAATCAATTCATATATACTTTAATAATTCTGAAAAATTATTTCCTTTATATATAAAATATAATCGAGGTAAAATTATTTCATTTACCCTATTAAAACGATATCGTGTCAATTTGTTCTGTACAAGTGTTTAGAGATCCCTATCAACAACGTTAATTACTCGTGTTGACCAAAATCCATATACCACTCAACAAACCAATCATCACAATATAAAACAATTTATATTCACTAACAAATACGCGCTCGTATCTATTATTACACTCACACTCATTTTAGAGTACTACTGACCCTATCTCTAATGAGTTATTCCCAACAGAGCCATGGTTGTCGCTTAACCATAAGCTCTGATACCAAATGTAAAAAGCCGCAAATCCGTACTCCTTTGAGCTGGCAACATTCCACAACAACCCAGCCAAAGAGGAACAAATTTACGAGTCTTTAGGGTTTTAAGAAGAAGAAAAAGGTAGAAGAAGACAGAAAAAGATAGAACAGAATAGAAAGAAATAACAGGAGAACATCAGAATCTCACAATTCGCAGCGGAACAACATATAATACATAAATGAATAATCTTTAAACAAAGAACTATATCAGTTATTACATTACATTACATTTCATTACATCATTCAGAGTGTACAACAACAAACAACATCAACAGCGGAAAAGAAATATTATATACTAGTAATACGCCATGCCATCCAGCTTGCCTCCAGCAACTCCTGAATTCCAGAATATCCTGATAAATCTTTACTCTTGACTGCCCGTGTGGAAATTGGTGGGAACCCAGAGTTTAGGAAGGAAAACAATAAACTCCGAGTCAGTCATGTGACCGGTGTGAGAACTCAAAACAGTTTATCTTTAAAACAAATAGAGAGATATTTTTAAAGTTAATTCACAATGCTTTTAAAAAATGAGACTACCATAAGGCCTCCCGCACGCACACACAATGCAAACGCAGAATCGGAGGAGATTTCTCCTTACGATAGTCAAAGATGCTTGATACGCATTAAAAAGAAACATTTGATATTATTACTAGTGCATAGTGTAGAAAAATTATTTCGAAAGTAAAGATATAAATCTTAGCCAACATACGACCATTATCGTATGCCTACTATAGCTACCATGTTCAATAGTAGGTTACCGCCACATTCCATGGCAGGTTCTACAACTAAAACCGTACAAGTCTCGTATTGTTTCTTTGGATTTCCAATAAATGGTCAGGCCAAGGAACTTCCCATTGCCACATGGAAACGCCTCTGGAAAGACGCCCCGAGAACCTAACCGGATCTCTGCCAACACAAGGTCGGGTTACCCCTAACTGGGTAACTACTGACACGAATATGTCATCCCCCGATCGTAACCGATCTATCCAAGGATCCTCGATTTCCAACAACCACATAAGAATAAAAATGCAGTAACAACATAGGTTAAATATCTGGGCTCCATACCATGATACCACCTCTATCCAGAAGGAATGACATACACTAAAGGAGCGCTACCCCCTAATAACCTTGCTGCATCCTTCCTGTTTTGACCATTTCCGGGGTGTGAGGTCCGACGAAGTCTCGTCCACAAAGCCATGCTTTATACAAAAGCTGTGCTTTGGGTCAACAAATGATCAAAGAAATGATCACAAAGATAAATAATCAAACAAATGATCATATCACAAATGATCAAACAATGATCATTTCACAGCAACACTCAGCATGCCACACTACCAATTTGGGAGTATATCACTAATAACCTTCAACTATATAACCTCTGAGCTCGTACGTCTCAGAGAAGGGTGTTAAGCTAAGAGAATAAATTCTCCGCCACCAACAGAAATATATTTGAAAGAAATCAGCTTTATATCTCAACTTGTAATGTCAGACATACAATCCATACAAGTCTGTTACGGGATCGAACAGAACCGAAGGCACTTACAAAGAAGTCCTTGCATTCCGGATAATTTCTAATCACGTCCGGACTTCCCGTCACTAAGGGTGATGAAACCTCTATATCGGAGATCAGCCGATGTAGAGTAATTCAACGGTAATCCTTCCGTTTTCAAAAATATCCAGTCTTCAACACCGGTCATCAAATGCAATCCATTACGACGTATCACATATTCGGAATAGGTTATACGACCCCAAGTCCTTTCCCGGCTAACCCGAATAGTGAGCGCTTATTCAAAAATAAATGTGGCATTCAAATTCAAACAATCACAACAAATACCTATTTAAAGGTAAATATTGATAGTCGGATTATTTAACTATCAAAAGGCATGCTCAACATCACCAGATTCCAAATAATTTTCCAAATTATTTATTTTCCAAAATATCTTTACTAGGTATAAAATTTCCCATACTTCAACATTTGAGAACTAATTTTCAAATCACTTTTTACCTTTATCACTTTTGAAAACAAATTTCAATCATTTTCCTTACTCAGAAATACTTTCATTTCAAAATGGTTCATTTAAACCAATTAAATAAATCCTTACCGATTTACTTTATATTTACGTTCCTAATCCGTAAATTTATTCCCATATTTTAAAAATAAATCAATGTTTATTTTTAATCAAATTTCCCTTTTCATTTATGAATTCCATAGTGAATTTACATCCCAAAATATTTATGAATATACGATTTTTCTAATCGACTTCTAATATTCATTTTCAATTTATCTTTAAAAGATAAAATCTCAGAACATTCACTTCATATTGGAAAACATTTCCATACTTATTTAATAATAAGTCATTCACAAACCCATTTATTTTCAACACTTGGAGAATATCCAATATACTTAAATCGAAATCAAGTATATATTTCATTCTTTAAGAAATCACTCTTTTAAACACATTTGTTTGGGCCAAAACGAATGTTACGTAAAACATCGTCACGACGACCCAAAATCACTAGTATAAGGATTCAAAATTAAGATAGATATATAAATCCCAATACTATATAAAACATTTCCTTTTGGAAATCATCTACTATAACAACAGTGTTATAGTCCACCATTTCCTTCTATTTCTCGAAAACGTCTATTTCAACAAAGAATGTTGAAATCTATGGTTTCGATAGTTAATACATTTTAAAACATCTTTTAAACAATTAACTTCATTTTAAAATTTCACTTCTCCAAATCATACCCATTTTATTCAATAATATATTCACTGTCCAAAATCGTGAATATATTTCCTTTAATAAACTTCAATATTCAATTTATCAAATTCAATTGATTTCGAATTTATAAACAATGTTTATAAATTCCATTTCTATTTATAAGCTTCGATTTATAAATCTCATTATTAACAAATTACATTTATATCTCATTTAAATGCCAAAATCCGATTTATAAGATAATTACTTATAAATCTTCTATTTTACAAAATCTATTCATTTTATAACTTCACAATTTATAAATCTATAAATTCCGTTCACTTATGAAATCCATTTTTATTTCATTTTTAACACTTATAAAAACTCGTTTTAATATTCCAATTTTTTTAATTTATAAAAATATCAATTTTTTTATGAGTCTTTTATATAAACCGTTTATAATAATTCAAAATTCCCAATTTAAACCAATTTATTCTTTTAATAACTTAAAAATCGTTATTTAAAGCTTATATACTTCAAAATCATACTTAAGCATTATTTTCCAAAAATCATAACTTTTATGAAACTAAAATTTTAACGTTTATTTATTTTAACAATTCAAAATTTAATAAAACGTATACTTTTGAAAATCACTTTAAAATTCCTTTTAAAACCAAAAATCATTATTTTAAACTTCAGAAATGGATCCGATGATGCAGCAGCACCAAATAGTCAATCACGACACCCAAATATCATATATCGATATGATAATCAACAAATATCAGAATATATATAAATAAATCAATACAGTTGAGGAATCCAGTTGGATCCCTCCAACCTGTTTCCCTGCATCCAAAGATGTTAGCACAATACCAATTCCGTTCCAGTACGAAATTATCGCGGTATATAGGATTTAAAATATTATCCGCTTAATAGACGGCGCAATAGGGTCTCATCCACTATATAATGCGGGAAAATCAACTCCAAGTACAATAATAATACCAATTTCACTATACGGTGAAATATTCGCGGTATATGTTTTTAATAAATAACATCCGCTTACTAACGGCGCGTAATGTCTATTTTAACAATCAATAAATAACAATCATCATTCAACATACAATCAACAATTTTAAATCTAACTATTTAAAATTAAAATCGAAGCCGATTCGATTGAGTGAGAAGTTCTCACCTTGATTTCAATTTCGTTTTAGCGATTTATTTCGAATAAAATTAAACGGACGTTTAATTTTACCCGAAATTCTCACTAACTCCAAACGACTCCAATCCAATTCCATAGCGTAGTGCTCGTCTATACGATTCCAACGTAATTGGTTTCGCGCGTTTTCGACCTCGTATGAAAAAGATACGAATTTTAGAAGTTACACGAATTTATAATTATAATTTACAACATTTTTTTTATTTTCTTGACCTAATTGATCATGACCGCTCGTCCATCTGGAGCAAATCACGGCCGCGTCTTCATGTTTTTCTTCCAGGTGATTTACGTGACCAAGAAACCCAAGCCTTTGCCGTGCAACCCTAATAGTTGCCACCAATTTCATCACTTCCAAGCCGATCAAGCTCCACCATTTCAAGCGTCATCCCCTGCTCTACACTCCGCCTGAAAATCTTGAAGCTCGGCCCCCTATTTTGCACGCAAAACGAGGCCGAACTGCAGGCCTTCAAGCTCCTTTTCCCGTTGATCCAAAGCTCCAAACACGATCTCAACCGTTGAATACCTAGATCTCACTCCCCTCTACAAGTTTCATGTTGAAAGATTTCGCTAATTGTTGATGGATAAAGAGATAATTGAGGGAGAAAGACTAAATTTCGGCCATTTATTGAGGGGTGGCGGCTACTGATGAAAACCCTAGGTCTTTATTTTTCTTTTGCAAATGAACAAGTTGAGGGGCTTATATAGAAAACATTCCAAAACACTATTCATCCCGGATTTTCCGAACTCCAAACGAAGCGTGCCGGTTGGCGTTCCTAAGGTTTACCCCACGTTCCGAACACAATGGAACGTGTTTCGGGAGCTAATTCGGTCATCTGTGCGAGTTATGGCAATAAATGTTCAATTTAAATTAAACCGATTTAAACTATTTTCTAGGCGTTTTAGCTTGCACCGGACAAACGATAAATCCGATTGACACGAAATTTGAAACCATATAATAATATCACATTATGGATCCGATGAAACTGGTTTCGTCGAAATCTGAGACTTTTTGAAAAATGACTATTTTTACTCGCCAAATTAATATTAAAACAATTTCGATGCGTTTCGAGCCGCCACGATCAAACGACAACTTCGATTGCTACGAAAATTGAAATCCGGTAATAACAAACTATTACGGATCCAATGGAACTTGTTTTGTCCAATTCTGAGACTGTTCGAAAATTGGCTATTTTTCAGTCGATAATTAAATATTAAAATATTCAACCTTCACAAATAACTTTTAATTTGATTTTAAAAGTTCCATAACATTGTTATAACTCCAATATGATAAAATAAAATTTTACAAATAATTTTCAATCATATTAAACCCAAATTTCAATTATTTCTGTATTTTCACATATTAAAATTATCGATTTAATTATCCAATTAAATCTAATTATTCGAAATAAAATTTATTCGACTTATAAATTTCACTTATTAATATTTAAAATAAACTAAATATACGATTTTAAATTAATAAAAATTCTGGGTCGTTACATTATACACAAACAAATATATAACATATATAAGTATATAATTAAATACATAGGAATATAAATCAAAACAATGGGAATGATATGAATCAAGTGGCATGACCTTTGCTATAATCACTCAAATGGGCTCGGCCATGGTCTAATAGGCTCGGCCACATCATTATTAGGCTAGACCACATCATGTATGCTCGACCAAGATGATTTCTAAGACATGTAAGCTCGGCTAAAGGAGCAAGAATGCACGGCTATGGCTTGGAAATAGAAGGGGTGGAAGTTACAACACTAGGAAGGCAAAAGAGGCAAGGGGTTTGGGTCCACATAGGTTTGGCCATAGGCTTCATGGCTCGGCCATGTTTGGATCTTGGTCAAGGCACACGACTAGGTTATGTTTGTGGTCATGGCATGTGGATGTGGGGTTTTGTGTGTTGGTGGCCGAGGCTTATATAAGTGGAAGTGGTGAACAAGAAGGCTTGGCTATGGTTCGAACAAGGAGATGGTGATCTATTTCCTCTTGGTGATCACGGCCTATGGGTGGAGGAGGTGATGATGATCGGCATGGTGATGTGGTGGAGATGGTGAGGTCGGCTAGGAGGTGGAGGCCGAACTAACATGAAGACAAAACAAAGAAAACAAAAATGAAAAAAAGGAGAAAGAGGAAGGAAGCCATGGAAACATTTAATATTTTTCTTTGGGAATGAAATGAGAAAGAGATGGCTTTGAGAAGTTTTAGAACGTGAATTAACAATTGTTTCTCATGGCTAGGAAGTATGGAGTATACGGCAAGGAAAGGTTTTGAATAGCTAAGAGAGGAGTGAATGCTAGGAAACGGAAAGGCATAAGTTAAGGGGAAAGAAACCTGTATTTTTTTCTTTGTTTGCACGCAATGAAAAGAGAAGTTTGAGAAATGTTTTGTGCGTGATTGATGAGAGGAACTCACAGCTATGAATGCAGTTAACGGCTAGAAAAGAAATAAAGAGGCTTGGCAAATAAAAAGGCAAGAATTTAAAACATGTAACATATATCTCTTAAATTTCTCCAAACCATTTATGAGAGATAAGTCAATCAAAAATCCAATAAATAAATAAAAGTCAAAACAAAATAAAATAAAATAGAGAAATGAACTTACAAAAAAATAGAGAAAAAAATACAGAAAATCATTGCGTGTAAAACACTGTATTTTATCCAATTTAAAAGGTATAAATTAGAATTTAAAGAAACAAAAAGTAGAATGGATATCAGAATTATATTCTGCTTCAAAGAAAAAGATTAAAATTTAAGAATTTAAACCGAAATTCAAAATTTGACCAGAATTGACCAACATATAAAATTTTCAAAAAATGTTTATTTTATTATATTTGGAAAATAAATTACAAACAAATTCCAAACTTATATTGGAAAATTCTAGAAGTTCAATCTAAAATAATTTAAAAATTAAAGTTTTCAAATAAAAATTTAATTAAAATATTTACAAAATTATGGGTTGTTACACTCTCTCCCACTCAAAAAATTTCGTCCTCGAAAAGGAACGAGGCACGAAAAACAGAGAAAGAATAAGATAGAAGGAGATAGGATTAAGACAAGATAAAAGATGATTGAAATTATACCTGATAACTGTTGTTATAGGTAAGTTCAACAAGAAGGAGATGATCTTCCTAAGATCAAGAACACAAGCACGAAGAAGATCCTCTAGAATCCGATTCACTCTTTCCGTTTGACCATCGGTCTGTGGATGGTAAGCAGTGCTCAGATTCAAATGAGTACCAAAGATTCTTGAAAAGTTACCAAAACTGACAGGTAAAGATAAGTTCTTCTGGGAGGAAGAACTACAGGACGAACTTCAGGAATAAGATTCAATTTGGAATTCGATTTCCCGCTGAGAAGGCAAGAGGAAAGGAATAACCCCTAAAGAAAAAGAGATTGGAAAACAAATTAAGATAATAAATTTAAAACCATGAAAATTTCAACTTAAATTTATCATTAATTTCATCTATTTGATTTCACCTAAGTTAAATAAATTTGTACTATTTCTAATTTCATTATCTTATCATCCAATTAACAATTTCTAAAATTACGGATTTCAAAATCATGTATTATACTCATAATTTATTCAATAAATTTAAGTCCTTATTTATTCCAAATTATTATTAGATTTATTCCACTTAATATATCTAATCACATATATTAAGTATATTTACATTTATTATGACTACTCCAATTCCTTTAAGATAAAATTTTAGGATTAAATTTCCGATTAACTTCAAACATTTTAGAGATAAATAAGTGTGTATATATATATATAAACACGCTATATATATATATATCAAATCAAATTTTAAATCATATATCACATATATTATAAATCAAGTCATATTTTAGAAATCCAAATCAATTTAATTCTCCAAAGCAAGACTATAGCAAAACTACAGAATGGTCTCTTCACTTCGAAAATCGAAAATGAATGTCGATGATGCTGCAGTCATCGTCGAAATTATTTTCCAACGACAAAGAAAAGAGCACTGATTTAAAAATTAGAATTCTTTAAAACAATTTCTATTTGAAATACTTTAAATAACACACCCTTTAAACTTTAAACACAAAGTTTGAAACCATCGGAAATTAAATTCTTAGTTTCTTGTTTTAAATTCATTTAAATTTCCAAATTAATTTATAGCAATGGTTTATAGCTCAATTATTTATATGTAAAACAAAAACTAAGGTTACAAGCAATATATACAGAGTCAAATATTATTCCTCAACATCCAATTCAATTTACTATCAAAATTCAGAACATTATACTTACATATACAATATAATTATACAAAATTTATTTTATTTACTAAATTTGAAAACTATATTTTTTTCGGTTTGCTCTGTTCAAGTGTTTTGAAGATCCTATCGACAGCGTTGATCAGACGAATCGATCGAAAACCCAAATCAACATCAACCACTCAAACAACACAATATATATAACATTTTAAATATAGCTTTACAAATACACTATACAGGAGTAGATTTTTAAAGCAAGGATAGAGATTCAAATTGGATTGACTCAAGTCAAAGGAAATTTTGATTTGAGGATAAGTTAGAACAGAAGGTAAGATGATTAACTAACCGAATAAGGAAGTGGATAAGCTTACATAAATCGCGGGCAACCTTAACCGGGTCAACCGCGACTTCAAGAATTAGATCGATGTAGAATTTCGAGGCAAATCTAATTCGATCTCAAAAGGTAGAATTCGGGACAGCAGGACATACTAGTATCTAACCGAGGATATATATATATATATATATATATATATATATATATATATATATATCCGGTGAATCAATGCCTATTGTAAAGGAGTTTTCCCTCTTTTACAAACCATTTGAAGATTGGCAAGACCGCCGATCATTACAGAATCATCCGAAGTGGAGTTATGGGATACTCTAGAATCAAAAGAAGATGCATAGTGGGGACAAGAATGAAATTTGGAACCGTAGGGAACGTTCCAAAATTCCAAGGAAACTGAGTCAAAAAGAAAAAGATTCAAGCTCGAATGAAAGTGATTCTGTAAATAAATTTACCATATATGCTAAGTTTTCCTAGAGCCAAAGCTTTAATACCAACTGTAATGACCCGCTATTTTGGACCATTCAAATCGACAATAAAACCACACATGTCTGACTTGAATAGCTCAAAATACCGAATTGTTAATTTAAATTTGGCAAAACTTAGAATATACAGTAAATAAATCACAGACCATAGACACAGAGTAATAGAATAATGCAGCAGAAGCAAAGAAATAGTAGTTCATGAAGCTACTATATAAATATACATCAGAGTTAAACAAGATACAATAGAAGTCTCAATATGATAATCAAGTATAATTAGAATACATCATTGGAATCAACTGGATAACTGAAAGCGAGATAGATAGCTGGATCTTCAAGCAAAGCTCCAACTCCGAAGGTGAGTCTCAAATGCTATATCACTCAGTCTGACCCGAGCGTAAAGCAAAACACAAAACACTCGAATCAGAACATACATACTTATACAATGTAAACCAACTCAAGTAAACTGTAATATAAGGTACAAGTAACTTAAACGATACTTGGGATCGCCCATCCTGTGAGGATTCGTTAAACTATTTACTATGTAGTAATATACGCTATTATAATAATGTCTAAAAGTAAAGTGTAATATATTTGAAAATAGCGTTAAGGCTTTACATTTTCCACCTTAACACACTTTTATATATTCTCATAGTCTATACAGTACCGTAATCTCTCCCGTACAGGGCGTCGTCAAAGGGCACTCTATAGGCACGGTACAAAAAAAATCGTATAAGGTGCGCTAGGGTAGGTGACACGACACAACTAGGCAATGCCCGAGTAGAAATACCAATTACGCTTCCGGACCGGTGGTAACGCATAGCAGCCATTACCGCCTACCCCGAGCCACACCCAAAAATTAAAGGGCCCCAATCAATCACAAAGTAATAGAATGGTATTGAAGGAGTGTGTCGATAAGAGGTGCTACCTCCTTAGCCCGCTGATCGCTTCTGTTTTAGCCATCTTATGCCAACTCATGGGAGTCGGGTCCACGTATATACCTCAAAGGGACGCCGCCGCCATCCTACTTCATTCTGGAATCTCCACCGCGTACACGGTTGTTAAAGTGGTTTTCAAAGTTGGCAAAGAGTATGACAACTTCCGACCCCGGTCTCTTTAACAATCCAACGTTATTATAACCCATGGATATTATTTACAAAATCATTTATACTTTAAGACCAAAATATCATATCCATTTCAAAACTAAATACTATATTATTTCATTTCAAAACCAAATCAATATATCATTTCCATTTCAAAAACCAAAGTAATAATATATTATTCAAATTCCAAAACCTAATCAATAAATCATATAAATAAAACCCAAATTTCCAAATCACTGGATATTTCTTTCAATTTATTTAAACTTGAAATATTCCCTTTAATATCACCTTAAACCAAACCACTTTATAAAGTCAAATTCTTAAATCTTCAATTTCAATAAGTTCAAATTAATATATTTAAAGACAATTCTTAATTAAATAGAATTTCCAATAATTTCATTTTCAAAGCCATATTACTTTTAAAGTTATAACAACTCCAAAACAAAAACACTTTGGAACCATCATTTTTTTTGAAATCATAACACTTTCAAAACGTCTTTATTTAAATCATTTGAATTCAATATTAATATCTTCAAAACAAGATTCATTTAAACCATCTAAATTCAATGTTAAATAATATTCATTTTACAGTTGTAGCATTTCTAAGTTCATTCATTTAATTATAAAATTTCCAATACATTGTAAATTTCAGCTACGACCGCATTTATAAAGTATTACAGTAGATATATTAGTATTTCAAAACATTGTCAAATTCAGAAACAACAACACTTACAAAGTGCTACAGTAGGTATTTAGTTATTATTTCAAAACAGTTTACTTTCGGCAACAACAGCACTTACAAAGTGCTGTAGTAGCTCTTTAGTTATTTCAAAAATATAGCTTAGTTTCAGCGACAACAACACTTACAAAGTGTTGCAGTAGCTCTTTATTATTCCAGAACTTAGTTTATTTTCAGAAATGATGGCATTTAACAAATGCTGTCTTAAAACCACAGCATTTTTGAAATGCTACCAATACTAATTCCAGATTTAATATAAAATTTCAAAAACATTAAAACTTAAATTTTAACCATTTTAACTTATAAAAATCATATTTTACGCTTAAAAAATATTCATTTGGATATCATTCAACTTATGATTTAATAAAATAAAATTTTATGAATAAATATCCAATTTAAACTAAGATTCATTTGTTAAGTCAAAAGTACATTCTTCCTTAACTCTACTTTAACAAATAACTTAACACTTTATTTTGAAATACCCACTTCATAAATAAAACTAAATTTCATTTATTTACTTAACTTAATAATTTTATTTAAAACCTAATTTCCAATTTTCAAATTAAGTCATAATTTAAGATACATTTTCCATTTTAAAATCATAATTATTTATTTTACAAAACATAACATTTCACAAAAGAACATTTTATCATAATTAATATAACAATCAAATTTTCCTTATAGATCTATTCATTTAGACATCGATTAACTATGATTTTCTGGTTAAATAAATTTTATTACAAAATGTCCAATTAAAACTGTATTCCATTTATCAGTTCAAAATAAATTATTTATTATACAAAACATGTCCATTTCATAAAGTAAAATTCATAACATTTCTAGGTTAGATTTAAAACTTCCATACTAAGTCAAAATCAATTATTAAGTTATCTATCATCAATAAAGATCTTTAATTCAACTTAAAACCAATTATTAACTTATAAAAATTTAACTTATAGAAAAACCAATACACCTTTATAATTTAAGCATTAAATCAAATTTTAAGTTAAAATTTCATATATTTATAAAATTCAAAATACTTAATAATCTTTTAGGGAAATATTATTTAAAAATACTTAATAAATTTTTAGGAAAATATTATTTAAAAATATAACCATAGGCCTGTATATTTTTTTAACTTAGGTCAAGTGACACGGATATGTAACATTTCAATCCGTAAATTAAAAAGAAAAATCCGAGTTCTATCATTTCAAACCCGCAATCTCAAGTAAATCAAATATAATAAAAATCACTTGAGCCTATCATTTCAGCTCATAATAATTTTTCCTTATTCTAATGTCCGTTCGGGTATGTATCATTTCAACCCACAGTGATAGGGAACTTGCAGTGTGACAAACAGGAAATAAAATAACAGTATAGCATATGATATCATATCAGATGATGTAACAGGTATATAAACAGCATTTAACATCATATAAATATATCACAAGCATGTATGAACATAACATATCAGTTTTACATATTCACTTGTCTTCATTTCACAATTCTAAAAGTACGTATGTCGAGATCACCCTTTTTAAAGCTAGAATTGAAATTCAAGATACAGATCCAAACTCCGAAAAGCACGACAAGGCACGACTAGATTTTTGAGTGGATAAATAGTCGAGATCCATACTGTGATATCTCGGAATTTTTGACAATGTCAATTCAATAATCTGTGTTTAAATTTAAATTGATTTGATAATTTTTGTAAATAAATTTGAATTGATTAATAATCTTCTTTTATTAAATATTTAATTAGTGAATTTATCTTTTAATAAGCTAATAAATTGTTTTCTATTTATAATGTGTATATATATATTTATATATATTTTAAATGGATGAGTTTGGTTTTAAATTTAATTTATATAGCATATTTTCTAATTCCAATATTTTGGTAATTGGGAAATTATGATTTATTTAATGTTAAGCTTTTTAAAGACTATTTAATAAAGAACTATATGGTTTTAAAATACATAAAATAAATGTTTAATTATTTAAAAAGGATTTTAGCTTATGTTTAAATAAGATTAATAATAAGATTTGTTTTATTTCTTTTTAAAATATTGTTTAATAAATATGATTGTATTAAATATGAAAGTTAAAATACAACCAATAAATGAAACATTAGTTCATTTAAATAACAAGTAATTTATAATCTCTTTTATAAATTTATTTAAAATAATCAAAAATGTTATTTTCAAATAATAGATATATGTATTATATTTATTTATAATTATACTTGGTTTTATTCTTTAATTTTTTTATCTATTTATAACTAAGTATTAAAAACTAATTAATTTTGTTAAAAAGCTTTTTTTAACACTTTATTATAAATACAAATTACTTAAAAGACATGTGTAAACATCTTAGAACCTAATATAACATGTGTTAAGTGAATAAACAAAGAAAGTTAACAAGTGTTAATACTTAAGCCAAGTGTCAAATATTATCTTTATTTTTCTTTGATTTTTAATAGAACATAAATTTAGTATATAAACATATACTTCTTCCTTTCCTATTCTTTTTCTCGTTTCCATTTCATAGCAAAGAAATGTTCAGCTGAAACATTTCACTCTAAAACTATCTTCATTTCATAAGGAAAATTTTCATTTCCTCCAAGAGATCTGTAACCATCCACATGTTCAAAATACAAAAGCCTTTTTCATCAATCTGTAAATAACTCTCCAAACCCAGAATCCATCTGAAAAGCCTGTAACTCCTTCTTTTCAAACCAAGAAAATTTTCAGCTGAAACTTAATACTTTAAACAATCCTTAAAACCAAATCTTAAAAATCAAAATCCTTTTCTCCTTCAAAATCTGTAATCATTCTCTTGCAAATCATTTTCAAAAGAAAACTGCATTCTTTAAATCTGAAGCCTCTATATCATTTTTATTCAACCTGAATTGTGTCCTGCATTTTTTAAAATCTGGAAGCACATGCAAAACAAAAGCAAAATGCATTCTCCAAAAATCTGAAGCATGCATGTCAGTCTGTAAATCTAGGAGCAAAAAGCAAGCTTGTAATCATTTTTGAAGTTTTAAGTGCAATCTGAACATGGCCACTGCATGCAAACCTGGAATTAAAGCAAGTTAAAACATCAAACAACTCAAGTTTTAAAAGCATTCAAGCAAGAGTTCAAAAGATTTTCAAGGGGTTTTTCAAATCTGGTGCTTGTCTTCTGTACAGGCGAGTAACTTCACATTTTAAATTTAAGTATATAATATGGTTGTTTGATTTATTCATGGAAATAAGCAGGCTTATATATATTGTCAAATACATTGCTGAGTATATTTATATGTATGAATGAATGCATGTCTGTTTCATCTAAGTTATTGACTGTTTACAGTATAAGCTCAAGTGATAAAAATTCTTTTTTCTTTTGATCTGGTTGTTGTTATGACTTAGTATTTGAATGAAACTTGTTTATTACATGATAAAGTAAAACTTAAAAATTTATATAAGTTAAATAAATTTTTGTATTGGCTCTGGGAATAAATATCAGAGCAAAATTTGTATAAGTGAAAAATTCAAACATTACGATTCAATGTTTCAGGGTTATAAATCAAATCATAATACAAAATCATGATTTTTAAAAGTAAGATTTCAATTTTTAGTGTTAAAACCAGAGAGCAGTTCTATATTGACCGTATTATGTATTTTGAGGCATTTCTGTTGCCACAAATGTTTGGAGGTGTCAAGAATGCTCCTGGAGGTGGAGGAGTTATCATTGATGATGGGAAAATTATCAGATTTAGGTGCATTTCATTTTTGGAGATGATGGTGGTGATTTAATGTTTGGAACCCTAGTTTTACCGGGTTAAATTTTTTGCTTCGGTTCGATTTCCTTAGTTGATCGAATTCAACAATAACTTGGATACTGGAAGATGGTGGGTTGACGAGGACTTCGCCGGAGTTTCAGAGGCGACGATGGTCGGAGCTTCAAGGGGGAGGCGTTGACAGGTTGGGAATGAAGTGGTTCTGTCTGTTCCAGGTTTGGGGATTTTTGATCTCGATTTTGATTTCGAGCATGAATCGATGGAATTGGTGTGTAGATGGTCTGAGGCGATGAACGTCGACTGTGGGGAGGTCGCGAAGATGATCAAGGGTGGACGGAGATACTGTACATGTGCACAGTGTTACTGGGGGATATGCTGGTGAATTTTGGGTTGGGATTTCATTGTCGCGCGTTTCTCTCGGGCGATTCGAATTTTTACTCGAAGCAGATATGGTTTTGACTCGAAGTTATTTAGGGTAGGCGTGATTATATTAAGTTGTCTCAGGTTTTAAAAACAGAAACCTGTTCCTGTTTGTAAATTTAAAAAACAAATAAGTTTAAATTGGTAAATCAAAATTTTAAACTAGGATTTAAACCTGAATTGAATCTGAATTCAAATAGTTTGAATCTTGGTTTTTGAAATGATTTAAATTTTGAAAATTTAATTTGGTTTTAACAACTTTCAAGTGTAAAAGTATATTGGGTTTTGAATTTGAACTGAAAGTTTAAATTGTAAAATAGAAAATTTAAAATAAGTTTAAATCTGAGATTTAAAAATCTGGAATTTGGATTTGAATTTCAGTTTTTAAAATAAAATAAGTTTTAAATTTAAATTGTTTAATTACTTTAAAAATATGGTTAAATGATTTGAATTTGAAAATGAAGATTTGAAATGTAAGGAAAGCTTTGAAAATTTAAGTTAAATCTGGGATTAGGATTAAAGCTATATTTCAGTTTTGAAATTAAAGGAAATTTTTGAATTGAAATTTGTTTTTAAATAACTTGGAATGTTTAAAGTGTATTTTTAAATTGATTTGAATTTAAAAATGAATTGGGTTTTAAATTCTTTTAAAACTTCTTTATAAATGGATATTTTTTTGACATATGAGATAAAAGGTTTTTGAATTGTTTTTAAAACCTTGTTTAAGTTAAATTTGTATTCATTTAAAAATCTTAAGTTTAAAATGAAATTTAAAATGAAATTTAAAGTAAATTTGAAAACAAATTGTTTTAAATGTTTTGATTAAGTAAGAAATGTTCTCTTAAATTAAATTAGAATTTAATGATTTGGATTCATTAAATTATTAAGTAATTAAAATGGATAATTAATTAATGATAGGATGATTAATTAAGTAATTAAGAGTTTTTAAATTGATTAATTAAGGCTTAAGATTTATTAATTAAAGATAATTAATCTGTAATTAAGGATTATTAATTAGATTTTAATTAATGATTAAGAATTAATTAATGAATTAATTAAGGATTAATTAAGTTATAATTAACACTTAATTAATTAAATAATTAGAGATTAATTAATTTGTAATTAAATATTAATTAATCTGTAATTAATGATGGTTAATCTAAGTTAATTACTTAAGAAAAGTAATTAAAGTAATTAAAGAATTGTTAATTGAGGTCATTAACATATATTTAACAATTAATTAATATGATTAATTCTAATTATTAGATTAATTAATTAAAAGATAACCATTTATGAAATTGTTTAAGTTTAATTACTTAATGAAAGTAAATAAAGAATTAATTACTTAATGTAGTTAATTAAGTTTAATGTGATTAGTTTAGATTAATTAATTAAGTTTAATTAATTTGAACACTTGATGATTTGATAGATAATTACTTATTGTAATTAATGGAAGTGTAATTACTTTGGGAAGCAATTAATTAATAATTACTGAATGTAATTAAAGATGTTTTAATAATGAAAGTGATTTGGATTAAATTACTTGTAATTAATCAAGGGATTAATTGAGATAATTAATTAAGGGTAATTAATTTTTGAAATGAAGTAATTAAGGGTAGTTAATTACTGGATGTTATTTATCAAGGGTGATTAATATATGTGGTTTAATTGAAGACTAATTACTCATGTAATTAATTTATATAGAGAGATTAATTAAAAATGTAATTTAGAAATCATTAATTAATAAAATTAATGATGTAAATTTAGAATTGATTAATTAAGGAATAATTAATAAATGAAGTAATTAATTAATAAAGGATTAATGTAATTAATTTTAGTTAAATAATTGATTAAGTAATTAAAAGTTAATTATTGTAAAGGGTTAAGTATAATTAACTTGTGTAATTAATTTAAAGGCTAATTACTGATTGTAATTAGAAAATTGTTAATCAGGAATGATTAATTGAAATGAAAAATGAGATGATGATTAATTAATTGATTGTAATCAATTAATGGTTAAGTTAAGCAGGATTATAATGATGAAATAATTAATTTAATTCATTTTAAATTAATTAGAGATAAATTAATTAATTTAATTTACTTTAAATTAATTATATATGGTGTGATCATTAAATCATTGCTTATATATGAATAGATGATATTGGTTGCCTTGAATGGTTTGAATCTCAGAAATGAGATAAGTAATTGTAACAACCCATATTTTGATAATTAAAAATATTAAATTTAATAAGGTTTTGGGCTTTAATATTGTCAGAAATTAAAATTTATGATTTATTAAATTGAATCTTATTAGATTAGAAATTTTGACTTTAAGATAAATCTTAAAACAAATAATTTAATGAGATAAAACATATGATTGGCTAATATTGATTGAATGTAATTGACTACTATACTATGTTAACGTAATTTCAATCAACTTAAATAATAAAGGTTAATAAGGAATATAATAAACGATATATAAATTGATGTAATCTTATGTTATTAATTGCAATTGGTTTTAATGTGGAGTGTGAAATCAATTATTTTGTACGTAAATTTATTAACCTTTGTTTGTAAACAATAAGTTAATAGATATGGATTATTAACGTATAACCATTGTTTTATTTATATTCTTACTATTAAATCCGTTATAAATTTATTTGGTAATTAATGGAGAATTAATGTAATTGAAATATTACAATTGATATAAGAGGAAGCGTTAACTGTTGAGTGGTGAGTGTAAAACTTATGTTAATCAATTGCATAAGGGAATAGTTGATTTGATAATAAGAATGTAAATCAAAATAAAAGGATTTGTTTGAAATTTAAATATATAATGAACAGGTTTTATTACATTTGTAATTAAATGTTGGAATTAAATTAGTATATAGATATTGGGTTTAACATACAAAATTGGATTTCAAAGGAAACAGTTGGATTAATTATCTTCCCTGTATTAGGGTATGTTTTGAGATTTAATCATTGTAAGTAATAGTAATTATATTTTGCCATTAACAAGAGATAGAAGTAAATAGTAATTAATTAATGATATGTGCAACATATGTTTTGCGTTAAAAATATATTGAGAATTTCATTGAGAAATATTACGTTCAAATTGTAAGCACTTAAATTTGGTATAAATATAACGATTATATGAAATTAATTGATAAAGAAATGATGTGGTTGTACGAAGTATTATTTCTGTGACTCTTTAATGGGATAATCTTTAAATATAAGTTGGTTTTCAAGGGGGAGGTGTTAATTGTAAATGAATGTGTAATGAAAAGAAATATGTTTTGATAAAAAGAAAAGAAAAGAATGGTTTCTTGATAAGAATATTCTTATCAAATAAAGTGAATATTTCATCTATGAATGTTAATTTAATTTCATTAAAACAAAGAATTGAATTTTGTTGTATGTTTCTAGTTGGAATATTTGATTTATCTAAATATTCCTTAATTTGAATTTAATTAAAAAAATATATATACAATAATAAAATGGTAAGAAAACAACTTGAAGGTTTGGTTAAGTTTTTGATTTGGAATAGTTAGCATATTAACATAGGAGATTTATTCCGTTTCAAATTTGACTTTCGGGTCTCAGTTTATCTTTTAATGTGTGGGGTGGCGGTCCTCATTATGTTAATTGTGGTGTTTAATTTTATTTACTGCTTACTAAATAAAAATACATATATGTGTGTAAATTTGAGCGTATTAGGGTTAATAAAATATGTTAAAATGAATTGTTTTTTTAGTATATTTGATTTGTGATTTCTATGTACAGACTACATTCTCAAATTTAAATCTGTCGCTTTCATTTATTTTATTTTATTACTACTTTCTTTCATTAAATACATGCCTCTTTTGGTCTTCCAGTAAGTTTTATTTATTTACATGTGAGCCTTGCCTTGAAATATTTCATTTGTGAATGTAGATTTAAGTTCATTAGAGTAAAGAATAGAATGATTTGTTAAAAAAAGGGAAATATACATTTATTTGAACGTTGTTTTAGCATACATATTGATTTCAAGAATAGGAATATAATTTAAGTAAGTTATTTATTACGGTGGTGTAAGACAACAAATTTATAAACATGTTTAAATGACTTAAGGAAACAATTATCCTATTTCTCTTCCATTTTGGTTTATCTATTTTGAAATTTAACTTAGTTATTAATTGCAATTAATGTAATGGAAAGATTTCGATCAAAAGGAAAGAAAATTTTGATTGCAATTAATAGATTTAATAAAAGAAACGTACATTTTGTGTTAAACAGAAATGGTGCTTTAATGGAAATAAAAGAATTGAACGTTCTCATTTTTAAGGTATGTATACTTTTATTAATTGTGCGTAGATAAAAGTTTGTATGTGTACAAATTGAGTATTATTTGAGTGAATGAAATTAATTTGGTTACGTTTCAAAAGAAATTGAATTTCAAAATGTGTATGTGGTCCCTTCATTTCTTTTTATTTATTGCATGTACGTTTTAAAATAGTTATCTCATTATTAAAATTTGGTCCATTCATTTCTCCTTCGGTTTAATACCTAAGCCTAAGCTTTTAGGCTATATTTAATTCTTTCCATCTCATTTTTGGTTATAAATTTTTTTATTTTCCTTTGGTTTGCAAATTTTCTCATTCCTACATACATTTCCTTATGCATTATCAATGCCTAAAGCATTTAAAACTAAACGTGCATTTTGTCCCTCCACCTTTATTTCCTTATTATTAAATAATCTATAATTTTATTTCTTCATTTGCATTTTATTTCTTCTATCACCTCATATTCATTTAGTTCACATCTTTCAATACTATGTTTTAGGGCTGTTCATATTTTACTTTATTTCAATTCCTAGTTTGTTTATATATACCTTATTAGCTTTTCATTTGTTTCCATCTTCATTCCTTTATTCATATTTCATTTTCTAATCTCATCTTCTATATCTTCATTTTCCAAATAAAACTTCCATCTCATTTTTTTCTCTCTTCACCTTCCTCCTTCCGTTTTCATTTTTTCTTCTTTAAATCTCCTTCTTCTCTTTTTTTTATTTCATTCTTTGTCTTTTTGTTTCTTCTTCTTCTTCAAATCTTCTTCTTTTTGAAAGCTTCCTTTTCTTTTTCAATTCCTCATCTTCTTTAAATTTTCTTCTTCTTTTTCAAACATTCTTCTTTTTCAAACATTCTTCTTTTTTCCAATTTTTTTTCTTTAAATCCAGATCTATAACAACTTCTCTATCTCTTCCAAAACATTCTAAAAAAAAGATTAAGATAGAAGGAAACAACTCAAAAGGAGGAAGTAGTAGCAGATCCAAATCCGACTAGAAAAGGGAAATCCAGAAGGTGAGTGTTTAAACTCACTCAAGAAATACTAAAATTTTATTGCAAGTTAAACCAGGTCATATAGTGATAAATTTTTTATTGTTGGTTTAGAATATTTATTAATATTTAATTTGAATAGCTAAATTCCAATATGTGATGACTAATAATTACTGTGACATATTATTGAATTGGTTAATTTGTTGAATTGATTGATTTGAATGTTGATTGTATGTTGTGATGGATGCTATTGTGATTGAATGTATATTTGTTCATTTATGTGATATATCTTTGTTATCACCCTATAGTTTATTGTAATTATTTAAATTTCATATTGATTATTTGCACACTGAATAAGGATGTAGAACCCATGAATTTCAAGTATTTACATCAGAGAAAAAATAATATGTTTAGATTTACTATTTAAACCATAAAAATGATTTTGGGAAGTAAACCGTCGTTACCTTACTTGAAAGTTTTCAAAATTAAATTTTAAAACATTGGGAAGTTTTAAAAAAAATGAATATTGAAACTTTGTAACATTTTTATAAATCAAATCTCTAAAACTATGAAATTTGACTGGGAATTATTCTGTAAATTTATAATTTACTGGAATGGATCTATTGTGAAATCCATTTTATTTTGAATGTGGAAGCAATAACATTTCCAAAAATTTGAACCTTCAAAAATGTAGTTATCTGCATTCCTTATTTCATATACTTTTGATTTAATTTGCATAAGAATTTTAGTTCTGACTCGAGTGTATTATTTTCCTTTATGCTCGGGTCAGCCTGAGTTTTTCAGCATTGAAGACTATTTCTGGTGGATGAAGACGAAGATTCAGTATATTATTGCTATTTATCATTCCACTACATTCTGTGTTCCGCTGCATTATTTGGTTATTTATGATATATGTATAACTTTGATTTGAATTTGTAAAAGTGTAATGACATGTTATTTGTAAAACAGCTTCATGAACTGTTTATTTGATTATTATATTTTGTCGTTACGCTGCGAGAATTTGTATTTTGTTTTTCATTCCTTTTTTTATATTATTATCACCCCATTAACAACCCTCCCTTTTGAATGGTTTGATTCTGACATGTGTGTTTATTGTCGATTTGAACTATCCATAAAGGTGGCCTGTTACAGTTGGTATCAGAGCTTTGGTTTAGACATACCTTAGCCTGTTGGGGTTAACTCATTAGAGATATGGTAGTAATACCCTAGAATAAGTTGTCTGAGTGTATATACGAGAGCGCGTATTTGTTAGTGCTATAAAAATGTTCTATACAAATTTTGAAATGAATTTATTTTTCCTAATATTATATGATATATATAAAGGAATAAATTTTTAAGACTAATATATTTATTTGTAATGTGTTTGATTTATGAAATGGTAATATTTAATTATTATCATTTGTGTTGACATATTGCATTTAATCCAATTATAAACATTGGTTAATTATTATTGATTGAATTAATGGACTAAACACTAGTTTAATAATGGTGTATTAAAGAGAGTAAAATGAATAATTAGGATATTTGTTTATGAAATTGAAATGTTGATGTGAATTTTGTTGTTTGTTGACATGTAGTTTCATCTATTGGAAAAAAATGGAATATTTGGATATTTTGGATAATCGAAACCTTTTTGTATTAATATAAGAGTGAAACTTGATAATTAGGTTGAATTATATAGTTGAATTGATAACCTTAATTTGAAAGAAAGTAAATAAGGTTTAATTTGTTATATCTATGTTTAGTAAATGAATAGAATTGGGGTATACATTCTTAGCATGTAATGTAATAATATACAAGTGTGAACTTTAAGCCTTGGGATGTTTAAATTGAAATTGTGATTAAGGAAATGTTGTAAATGAGATTAAACTGGAAAAATATATTTATAAACATAATTAACATTTATGAAACATGTCATAAATAAATTTAAAGGTAAAGATGAAACTGGATGGAATAAGCAATATGAATTAAAAGTGAAATGATTACAAATAAAGCCATGACTTGTAAATTGTTATGAAATAAATAGATGTTGCAATAAATGGTTATAAATAAAGTTGTGATAACTTTAAACTCGAACAATATCTTATAAAAAGGAATTAAGTTCTATAAATTGGTCGTAAAGAAATTCCTTATGAAATGATTTGCAAATAAATTAGTTTTAAATGAGAAATATTACATGTGAAATGAATGTAATTTAAATTAAAGAGAAATATAAGCAATATTATGAGAATGGATATATTAATGTTTATATTAAATGGAGAAATTCTGTGAAACAAATATTAATGTATGAAGTGATATTTGTGTTAATCGATGAGATTAAAAATGATTTATAACCGAAGGGTTAAATTTGAAATTCGAGAATTGAATTCCGGTATTTTGTAATTAGTTTAAGATTTTGGAAATATATATAATAATAATACAATTTAGTAGTATTTTCCAAATAAGAAATGTTTCAAATGAGTTCAAATGAATTCCAATAATTTTAAAGAAATCTCAATGAAGTTTTCAAGAAAATAGAAGTCCGGAACTCACTTATGTCACTGGAAAATAATTTCGATGATGAGTGCATGCATCATCGACATTGATTTTCGAGTCTTAGAGTAGAGGAGATGCCACTTTAGTAGCTTTGCTATGCAAGTGATTTTGTGAAACCAATTTTGATTTCCAATTCCGAAGTATGATTTGATATTCGAAAGATACATGTATATATATTTGAAATGATTTGAAATGAACCGATGTTCAATCCTCAAATTTCGAATTTGTTTTAGTATAACTCTATTATAAAAAAATTGATTTACTGATTTGTTGCTGATTTCCAACTCTTGGATTTGAAATTTGATTTCACCGACTATTTTGAAGGTTCGAGCACTTCCAAATCAAGATTTAAAATTTTAAAACTAAGAAATTTCGAAGAGTATAAATATTTGATCAAGAATATAAGTTTAGTTTTGTATGTTTAAAGTATGAAGGGTATGACTTAAGTAAATTTCAAATTTTTGTTAAATAAATAATTTACGAAAAGGAAATTTGGATTTTTCATATAGAAATAATTTTTTTAAAGGTTCTAAAGGGATAGCTATAAAGTTGGAAACTGGGATTATTTTCTAAACCTATTATTTTGGGAGCTTTGAAATTGAGATATTTAATTTGGAAGAAAATTAGTGAAATCATATATGATTTTGAAACTGAATTGATATAGAAATAATTTGAAATTGAGAACCTTATATTATTAACTACTTGATTTGGAAATGGTCGAACTTATATAAAATGGATTTGTATAAGTATGAAGTTGATTTGAAATCTATTGATTTGAAAGGTACTCAATTTGGAAAGAGAATTTTATATAATGGAAGCCTACATAAGTGTGATTTGATATACTATTGATTTCGAAAGTATTCGATTTGAAAATGGAATCCTATATATAATGGACTTTATATAAGTATGATATTTGAAAGTATTTGGAAAGGTATTATATGATATATATTTCAAAGTAAAGATATGGAAAGTGCCTTCTGCTTGATATCCGCTTTGTGGCCACATTGTGGATTCATTCTATCGATATTATTCTCTCTGATTTTTGGTTTTCCGGATGTGATACTCTAGTGTTCCCACTGTGGCGTAACCCATGGTTTTTTTCTCTCGCGACTGCATAGCGCAACTGCCTGGCTGAGTCTGGCCTAAGGGTATGGATTGTTTCCTGGGGGATCCAGGCGTAACCATTGTGTATCCTGCAATCTGTGTAGGTCGCATTAGTAGTGAAACTGCCTGGCTGAGACAGCCTAGGGGTACGGATTGTTTCCTGGGGGGACCCAGGCATAACCATTGTGTATCCTACACCCCACTAGTCATCATGGCGTAACTCGCAGGGCTGAGAAAGCTTACGGATACGGATTGTTTCCTGGGGGATCCAGGCGTAACCATTGTGTATCTGCGAACCATGGTTGGACAAAGGTTTTGGTTTGGTTGTTTTGTTTGGATTGTACTTTCCATATATGCTTTTAAAGTATTTTCACTGGTTGTTGAAATAGGTCTACTAAGTATTTGAAGAATTCTAGCTTTGCGCATGATCAACGCATGACCAGAGTCTGCAAGAACAAGGATAAACCTGTTAAGACATCGAGTTATAAAAGTATTTTGATAAAGTATTATATAAAAGACATTTTGGTCATCTTTTTGTCAATTCTAAATACTTTAAAATGTTTAAAATATTGTTTAATAACTTACAACATGGTTTAATAGTAAATTATCAGTGTTGTAAATATTTTAGAAGTTAATAATTAAATAAAATATATTTAAAGTAAATTATTATTGATTTATCAATAATATTTGGAAAGTATCTTGAGATAAAATTAATAAATTTATAAATAATGGATTTAATGTTTTTAATAGATTCTTTGCAAATATAAGTAATGATGTAAATAATTATTTTCAAATAGTTTACATATATTTATAAGATGTTATTTAAAATATTTAAATGGTATTTATAAATGAAGCAAGAAACTTTACAAATGAATTTTTGAAAAGTATTAAAGATGATTGATTTGCAAATAAAGCTTTCAAATGAATATTTCAAGTAAAATTTATATAAGTTTCTTTGAATGTATAATTTAAAGATATCATATAAATGGAAAGAAAAAAAAAATTTGATTTGCAAAGTTTATTTATAGCAATATACTTGACAAATAAATTTGATTCCCTATGTTGGAAGTATAGTTTGAAATATTTACTTGATTTCAAAGTACTAATAGTAAAGTTTATAAGTTTATTTACTATTTGAATTTTGTATTAGAATGTTCATTTCGAACAAGTGTTTAAATTAAATATGAAGGTATGAAATTTTATACTTTGATTTAGAAATTTAATGTAAGATTTGAGTGTACTATTAGTTTTAGTTTAATAATATTGCGTTTATACTTATTTTAAAAAATAATGAGTCTAATAAATTTTTTGGATTTAAGGAACCTTATTTTAAAGCTTATTATAATGTTTTGATATAAATTTCTAACATTGTTTTAGACTTTTGAAAAATCTTTGCATAATGCTGTGAGGATGTTTTAAATATATCTTATATTTTTACTAAGTGAATGAGGTTAAATGTTTTAACTGAATTTTTAGATATGTTGAAATATTTCTTTTCTCTTCAAGGGCAAACACCAAAAAACTTAAATTTTTATTCAATAACCGAATGGAGTTATTTTCAGATTTATATTAAATTTAAATATGTAAGTTAAATTGTTTATAAATTGATAATTTTGAATAAAATATTTCAAATTCCTCGATTCCTTCTTGTTCCTTTTTGAGGAAGAAAAGGTTTTTGAGTGGGAGAGACTGTAACAACCCATATTTTGATAATTAAAATTTTTAAATTTAATAAGGTTTTGGGCTTTAATATTGTCAGAAATTAAAATTCATGATTATTAAATTGAATCTTATGAGATTAGAAATTTTGACTTTAAGATAAATCTTAAGACAAATAATTTAATGAGATAAAACATATAATTGGTTAATATTGATTGAATGTAATTGACTACTATACTATGTTAACATAATTTCAATCAACTTAAATAATAAAGGTTAGTAAGGAATATAATAAACGATGTATAAATTGATGTAATCTTATGTTATTAATTGCAATTGGTTTTAATATGGAGTATGAAATCAATTATTTTGTAGGTAAATTTATTAACCTTTGTTTGTAAACAATAAGTTAATAGATATGGATTATTAACGTATAACCATTGTTTTATTTATTTTCTTATTATTAAATCCGTTAGAAATTTATTTGGTAATTAATGGAGAATTAATGTAATTGAAATATTACAATTGATATAAGAAGAAACTTTAACTGTTGAGTGGTGAGTGTAAAACTTATGTTAATCAATTGCATAAGAGAATAGTTGATTTGATAATAAGAATGTAAATCAAAATAAAAGGATTTGTTTGAAATTTAAATATATAATGAACAGGTTTTATTACATTTGTTATTAAATGTTGGAATTAAATTAGTATATAAATATTGGGTTTAACATAGAAAATTGGATTTCAAAGGAAACAGTTGGATTAATTATCTTCCCTGTATTAGGGTATGCTTGAAATTTAATCATTGTAAGTAACAGTAATTATATCTTGCCATTAATAAGAGATAGAAGTAAATGGTAATTAATTAATGATATGTGCAACATATGTTTTGTGTTAAAAATATATTGAGAATTACATTGAAAATATCACGTTCAAATTGTAAGCACTTAAATTTGGTACAAATATAACGATTATATGAAATTAATTGATAAAGAAATGATGTGGTTGTACGAAGTATTATTTCTGTGACTCTTTAATGGGATAATCTTTAAATATAAGTTGGTTTTAAAGGGGGAGGTGTTAATTGTAAATGAATGTGTAATGAAAAGAAATATGTTTTGATAAAAAGAAAAGAAAAGAATGGTTTCTTGATAAGAATATTCTTATCAAATAAAGTGAATATTTCATCTATGAATGTTAATTTAATTTCATTAAAACAAAGAATTGAATTTTTTTGTATGTTTCTAGTTGGAATATTTGATTTATCTAAATATTCCTTAATTTGAATTTAATTAAAAAAAAATATATACAATAATAAAATGGTAAGAAAACAACTTGAAGGTTTGGTTAAGTTTTTGATTTGGAATAGTTAGCATATTAACATAGGAGATTTATTCCGTTTGAAATTTGACTTTCGGGTCTCAGTTCATCTTTTAATGTGTGGGGTGGCGGTCCTCATTATGTTAATTGTGGTGTTTAATTTTATTTACTGCTTACTAAATAAAAATACATATATGTGTGTAAATTTGAGCGTATTAGGGTTAATAAAATATGTTAAAATGAATTGTTTTTTTAGTATATTTGATTTGTGATTTCTATGTACGGACTACATTCTCAAATTTAAATCTGTCGCTTTCATTTATTTTATTTTATTACTACTTTCTTTCATTAAATACATGCCTCTTTTGGTCTTCCAGTAAGTTTTATTTATTTACACGCGAGCCTTGCCTTGAAATATTTCATTTGTGAATGTAGATTTAAGTTCATTAGAGTAAAGAATAGAATGATTTGTTAAAAAAAGGAAATATACATTTATTTGAACGCTGTTTTAGCATACATATTGATTTCAAGAATAGGAATATAATTTAAGTAAGTTATTTATTACGGTGGTGTAAAACAACAAATTTATAAACATGTTTAAATGACTTAAGGGAACAATTATCCTATTTCTCTTCCATTTTGGTTTATCTATTTTGAAATTTAAATTTGTTATTAATTGCAATTAATGTAATGGAAAATTTTCGATTAAAAGGAAAGAAAACTTTGATTGCAATTAATAGATCTAATGAAGGAAACATACATTTCGTGTTAAACATAAATGGTGCTTTAATGGAAATAAAAGAATTGAACGTTCTCATTTTTAAGGTAGGTATAATTTTATTAATTGTGCGTAGATAAAAATTTGTATGTGTACAAATTGAGTATTATTTGAGTGAATGAAATTAATTTGGTTACGTTTCGAAAAAAATTGAATTTCAAAATGTGTATGTGGTCCCTTCATTTCTTTTTATTTATTGCATGTACGATGTAAAATAGTTATCTCATTATCAAAACTTGGTCCATTCATTTCTCCTTCGGCTAAATACCTAAGCCTAAGCTTTTAGGATATATTTAATTCTTTCCATCTCATTTTTGGTTATAAATTTTTTTATTTTCCTTTGGTTTGCAAATTTTCTCATTGCTACATACATTTCCTTATGCATTATCAATGCCTAAAGCATTTAAAACTAAACGTGCATTTTGTCCCTCCACCTTTATTTCCTTATTATTAAATAATCTATAATTTTATTTCTTCATTTGCATTTTATTTCTTCTATCACCTCGTATTCATTTAGTTTACATCTTTCAATACTACGTTTTAGGGCTGTTCATATTTTACTTTATTTCAATTCCTAGTTTGTTTATATATACCTTTTTAGCTTTTCATTTGTTTCCATCTTCATTCCTTTAGTCATATTTCATTTTCTAATCTCATCTTATATAGCTTCATTTTCCAAATAAAACTTCCATCTCATTTTTTCTCTCTTCACCTTCCTCCTTCCGTTTTTATTTTTTCTTCTTTAAATCTCCTTCTTCTCTTTTTTTTACTTCATTCTATGTCTTTTTGTTTCTTCTTCTTCAAATCTTCTTCTTTTTGAAAGCTTCCTTTTCTTTTTCAATTTTTCATCTTCTTTAAATTTTCTTCTTCTTTTTCAAACATTCTTCTTTTTTCCAAATTTTTTTCTTTAAATCCAGATCTATAACAACTTCTCTATCTCTTCCAAAACATTCTAAAAAAAAGATTAAGATAGAAGGAAACAACTCAAAAGGAGGAAGTAGTAGGGGATCCAAATCCGACTAGAAAAGGGAAATTCAGAAGGTGAGTGTTTAAACTCACTCAAGAAATACTAAAATTTTATTGCAAGTTAAACCAGGTCATATAGTGATAAATTTTTGATTGTTGGTTTGGAATATTTATTAATATTTAATTTGAATAGCTAGATTCCAATATGCGATGACTAATAATTACTGTGACATATTATTGAATTGGTTGATTTGTTGAATTGATTGATTTGAATGTTGATTGTATGTTGTGATGGATGCTATTGTGATCGAATGTATATTTGTTCATTTATTTGATATATCTTTGTTATCACCCTATAGTTTATTGTAATTATTTAAATTTCATATTGATTATTTGCACACTGAATAAGGATGTAGAACCCATGAATTTCAAGTATTTACATCAGAGAAAAAATAGTATGTTTAGATTTACTACTTGAACCATAAAAATGATTTTGGGAAGTAAACCTCGTTACCTTACCTGAAAGTTTTCAAAATTAAATTTTGAAACATTGGGAAGTTTCCAAAAAAAAAAGTGAATATTGAAACTTTGGAACATTTTTATAAATCGAATCTCTAAAACCATGAAATTTAACTGGGAATTATTCTGTAAATTTGTAATTTACTAGAATTTGTGAAATCCATTTTATTTTGAATGTGGAAGCAATAACATTTCCAGAAATTTGAACCTTCAAAAATGTAGTTATCTGCATTCCTTATTTCATATACTTTTGATTTAATTTGCATAAGAATTTTAGTTTTGACTCGAGTGTATTATTTTCCTTTATACTCGGGTCAGCCTGAGTTTTTCAACATTGAAGACTATTTCTGGTGGACGAAGATGAAGATTCAGATATTATTGCTATTTATTATTCCACTACATTCTGTGTTCCGCTGCATTATTTGGTTATTTATGATATATGTATAACTCTGATTTGAATTTGTAAAAGTGTAATGACATGTTATTTGTAAAACAGCTTCATGAACTGTTTATTTGATTATTATATTTTGTTGTTACGCTGAGAGATTCTGTATTTTGTTTTTCATTTTTTTTTCTTATTTACCCCATTAACAATCCTCTCTTTTGAATGGTTTGATTCTGACATGTGTGTTTATTGTTGATTTGAACTATCCAAAAAGGTGGCCTGTTACAGTAATGCTGTGTGATATGGATGTTTTGGTTGCATTGGGATGATAATATGGATTATCTGTTTATAATGATGATATGGATTATCTGTTTATGATGATAATGTTGATTATCTATTGTGATGTTGTGAATTATCTATCTGTGTATATATAGATAATGAATTGAAATTGTTTTAAACTCTAAAACAATTTGGCCTTAAAAGATACGTTTTGGATTTCGGTGAGACCGGGATCGGGTTTCAATATTTGGATATCCGAAAACCACATCGATCCAAATTAACGATAGGTCGTGAATCTGAAGGAAGGTGAAGATTCAGAGTGCAAGGGTTATCGTCGTTAACCCTGGGGGAGATTCCAAAATGAATTTAACGAGATAATGCCTTCGGTTTCGTTCTAACCCGGAACAAACTTGTATGGATTGAATGCTTTCAGAACATCATCAGGTGGACGATGAGCATTCTAAATGATGTGTTCTATAAAGGTAATCATAGCCTCAAGCCTCATCAACTGGGAATGGCTAAAACAGGGGAGGTGCAGAATGGCTAAGTGGGTCATGTCCAATAGGACGAGATTTACCCCTGTCTAGATGTCCCTTTTATTTCGGCTGTGTGGTGCGGTTGCTGATCACAACTGCGGGGTGATCTTGTTCGGAACTGTTCAGTAAGGAATGGTTCTGGCTTTGTGTTGCAAGGGATTGGGAGTGATCCTCGGTATGGTGATCTAGGCCCCATACTGTGACAGGCGGTACCCTGGGAGCCCTGCCATTGTATGGAATCCAGAATCCAATAAGTGCTCTCAGTTTTGATTGTATTACCCACTTTTGTGGCTAGTAGCTGGAATTTAATGAATGTAACAATTTCGGCTATTTCTTATTTACTTGAAAACCCTAGACCTATTATAATATCATCTGATTTCCTATCAAATGTTTTGCTTAGCGTAAGGTAAAAACTTTTCCATGTTTATGTGTGGGAAGTCTTGCATGATACCTTTTGTTTTCAAAGGTTTTTCAAAGTTAAGCAACTTTAAGCTGTTACTCACACCACACCCATGTCTGACCCGGAGTTTATTTCTGTTTTTCTTAAACTCTTGGGTACTCAAATTTTTACGAGTAGCCAAGGGATTTCGGTTAGGTTTGACGAATTGTGGAGGAGCAATGGAGTAGGAGACTTCAGCATGTAGATATATAGTGTTCCGCTGTGTTGGTATCTCCGAGTGGTTTCTTGTTGATGTTGTATCTGAGTTGTAATAACTAGACAAGTGTTTATAACTGTTTAGTATGTGATGTATTGTCTGTGTAACTCTGATAGTTGTTGTATACTATGTAATACTTATGTTATTAATATAATTATTCGTTCCCCTGTTGAGATTCTGATGTTGTTTCTTCTTTCTCTTCTTTCTTTTCTCTTTTCTATCCCTTTCTTTCTTAAAGATGATGCATCATTTCCATGGAGATGAATGGCGGGTCGTCATAGGTGGTATCAGAGCGCTAGGTTGAGCGAATACCTAAGCTTTGGAGTGGTGTCTATCTTGAGAGAGGGTATTTGTATTTTTAATATATATATATATATACTTATATAATTATTTCTACCTATTTGTTGGGTTACCTGTTCGCGTTTTCCAATATAAGTTATAAAGGTAGATGAGGTAGTGGTGTGTGTAACACGACTACTACCATTGGTTGGAGTTTGAGTGATGAGGTTGGAAGTGTATCTGTCGAGATTGTAGACCTAATACCGTCTCGGGTGAGCTTTGCTTGGTGTAAGGATTTCATCAATCTCTGAAGGAAACCTTTTAAAGGTTCGGAGTCTATCTTTGAAGTGCAGAGTTGGATGAGTTGTGTTTGGATCTGTCAGTAGGGTAGAAGCGGTGATGGTATCTTGATACCTCAGGAAGTAGTAGCTGCGTGATGATATGCAGTGATTATGGATGTGTCCGAAGATGTTTCTTTGGAACAAGTGTAAGGAAGTGTGTCTGTTTCGGTGATGTGGCTGAGTCCAGCAGGGTGTTTCTGTTTGCTTTGAGGTCCGAGTTTCTCGAAGAGCTTTGGATTAGGAATTCTTTGGCATTGGTGTTAGCAGCAGCTCGGAGTGTTCCGTGTTGGCAGGAAGTCTTCTGGCTGAGTAGTTTTTTCTGAAGGTGGAGTTCAAAAGCAGCAGTGTGAATCCATTTCTTCGGTAAATTGGCTAGGCCAGCGTAAGCTGTTCTGTTTGGTAAAGGGAGAGCAGTATCTTTGGATATTAGGCTGGGTTGATCGCAAAAGTGACTTGCGATAGTTTGAGTGTTTCTTGGGTTGTTGGATATTTTCCAGATGTCTTCAGGGGAGTCAGAGGTTTGTCCGCATCTGGAGATTGAGTTTTCTTATCGGCTAGGATTCCAGGATTGGTACCGGTGGTTCAATTAATTGAAGGATGGTTCCTTGAGATAGAGTCGATGAAGGAACTCATGTTTTGGAGGAATTTCTGAGTTTTCTTTATGGATCTGATGAACCATATTTCTGGGATGTGTTGTCTAGTCTGTGCTCATGTTCTTCATCTGCATTTTCTTCTACTACTTCGGATCAAAGTTGTGTAGCGGAAGCAGTTTGGGAGTGTTTCTGTTTGTCTTTTCCGGATAAGGAGAAGTAAATTCAGTCTTCTGCTATTTTTGGAGTAGAGTTGTGTTCTTGGTTTTGGATTGATCTTGATGAGATCGTTGTGTTGGGTTGTATTGGTCCAGTCTGTTTCTAGTGGAATCAGGAAGGATGTTGGCAGCCCAGGATTTTCCGAAGAATTTTGTGGATAAGAGACGAAGGAATTTGGATTCTGGAGTCGGAGATTTGGTTTTGGATAAGATTTCTCTGATCCAAGGAGCTATAAGTTTTGGTAAGTCTGAGAAGCTAGCTCCGAGGTGTTTTGGGTTTTTTTTGTTTTTTGGCAAGATAAGTGTTTGGTTTTCAAGAGTTGAATTGCCAGTTTGGATGACTGGGATTCAGTATGTTTCATGTATCTTCGAGGGAGTACGTGTTTGATATTTCTGGTTGTAGAACCAGCAGTTCAGGAGGATTTGGCTGTTGAGTCAGACTCGTCTATAGTCTGATATCCTGTTTAGAGTTGTAGATATAGATGGATAAGAGCTCTGTAGCTTAGTAGTATTGATTGTTTGGATTCTGTACAGCGAGTATCCCAATATTTATACCGGGGAAACTCGAGGAAATTCTTTCCAGAATTATTCTGGATAGTTAGATTTGTTTCGATTGTGTGAATTGGTTGCTTTGGTTGTTAGCATATGATTAATATATGCTGTTTTTAAAAAATTAAATCTTTAATGAGATTATTATATTACCTTTGTTTTAAATTTCGGGGTCGAAATTCTTTTAAGGGGGGAGGATTGTGGTATCCAGGAATTTTTGACAATATCAATTTAATAATCCGTGTTTAAATTTAAATTGATTTGATAATTTTTGTAAATAAATTTGAATTGATTAATAATCTTCTTTTATTAAATATTTAATTAGTGAATTTATCTTTTAATAAGCTAATAAATTATTTTCTATTTATAATGTGTATATATGTGTGTACATATATATTTTAAATGGATGAGTTTGGTTTTAAATTTAATTTATATAGCATATTTTCTAATTCCAATATTTTGGTAATTGGGAAATTATGATTTATTTAATGTTAAGCTTTTCAAAGACTATTTAATAAAGAACTATATGGTTTTAAAATACATAAAATAAATGTTTAATTGTTTAAAAAGGATTTTAGCTTAAGTTTAAATAAGATTAATAATAAGATTTGTTTTATTTCTTTTTAAAATATTGTTTAATAAATATGATTGTAATTAAATATGAAAGTTAAAATACAACTAATAAATGAAACATTAATTCATTTAAATAACAAGTAATTTATAATCTCTTTTATAAATTTATTTAACATAATCAAAAATGTTATTTTCAAATAATAGATATATGTATTATATTTATTTATAATTATACTTGATTTTATTCTTTATAATATATATATATATATATATATATAACTAAGTATTAAAAACTAATTAATTTTGTTAAAAAGCTTTTATTAACACTTTATTATAGATACAAATTACTTAAAGGACATGTGTAAACATCTTAGAACCTAATATAACATGTGTTAAGTGAATAAACAAAGAAAGTTAACAAGTGTTAATACTTAAGCCTAGTGTCAAATATTATTTTTATTTTTCTTTGATTTTTAATAGAACATAAATTTAGTATATAAACATATACTTCTTCCTTTCCTATTCTTTTTCTCATTTTCATTTCATAGCAAAGAAATGTTTAGCTGAAACATTTAACTCTAAAACTATCTTCATTTCATAATGAAAATTTTCATTTCCTCCAAGAGATCTGTAACCATCCACATTTTCAAAATGCAAAAGCCTTTTTCATCAATCTGTAAATAACTCTCCAAACCCAGAATCCATCTGAAATCCCTGATCCATTTTCAAATTGAAACCAAACCAAAATCCTGTGTTTTATTTTCAAAAGCCTGTATCCTTCTTTTCAAACCAAGAAAATTTTCAGCTGAAACTTAATACTTTAAACAATCCTCAAAATCAAATCTGAAAAATCAAAATCCTTCTCCTTCAAAATCTATAATCATCCTCTTGCAAATCATTTTCAAAAGGAGACTGCATTCTTCAAATCTGAAGCCTCTATATCATTTTTATTCAACCTAAATTGTTTCCTGCATTTTTTAAAATCTGGAAGCACATGCAAAACAAAAGCAAACTGCATTCTCCAAAAATCTGAAGCATGCATGTCAGTTTGTAAACCTAGGAGCAAAAAGCAAGCTTGTAATCATTTTTGAAGTTTTAAGTGCAATCTGAACTTGGCCACTGCATGCAAACCTGGAAATAAAGCAAGTTAAAAACATCAAACAACTCAAGTTTTAAAAGCATTCAACCAAGAGTTCAAAAGATTTTCAAGGGGTTTTTCAAATCTGGTGCTTGCCTTTTGTAAAGGTGAGTAACTTCACATTCTAAATTTAAGTGTATAATATGGTGGTTTGATTTATTCATGGAAATAAGTAGGCTTATATATATTGTCAAATACATTGCTAAGTATATCTATATGTATGAATGAATGCATGTCTGTTTCATCTAAGTTATTGACTGTTTACAGTATAAGCTCAAGTGATAAAAATTCTTTTTTCTTTTGATCTGGTTGTTGTTATGACTTAGAATTTGAATGAAACTTGTTTATTACATGATAAAGTAAAACTTAAAAATTTATATAAGTTAAATAAATTTTTGTATTGGCTCTGGGAATAAATATCAGAGCAAAATTTGTATAAGTGAAAAATTCAAACATTACGATTCAATGTTTCAGGGTTATAAATCAAATCATAATACAAAATCATGATTTTTAAAAGTAAGATTTCAATTTTTAGTGTTAAAACCAGAGAGCAGTTCTATATTGACTGTATGATGTATTAGAAGGCATTTCCGTTGCCACAAATGTTTGGAGGTGTCAAGAATGCTCCTGGAGGTGGAGGAGTTATCATTGATGATGGGAAAATTATCAGATTTAGGTGCATTTTATTTTTGGAGATGATGGTGGTGATTTAAAGTTTAGAACCCTAGTTTTACTGGGTTAAATTTTTTGCTTTGGTTCGATTTCCTTAGTTGATCGAGTTCAACAATAACTTGGATACTGGAAGATGGTGGGTTGACGAGGACTTCGCCGGAGTTTCAAAGGCGACGATGGTCGGAGCTTCAAGGGGGAGGCGTTGACAGGTGGGAATGAAGTGGTTTAAAAATTTGTTTGATTTATTCATTGGAAACAATTTGTATTCATTTAAAAATCTTAAGTTTAAAATGAAATTTAAAGTAAATTTGAAAACAAATTGTTTTAAATGTTTTGATTAAGTAAGAAATGTTTTCTTAAATTAAATTAGAATTTAATGATTTGGATTCATTAAATTATTAAGTAATTAAAATGGATAATTAATTATTTAATTAATTAATGATAGGATGATTAATTAAGTAATTAAGAGTTTCTAAATTGATTAATTAAGGCTTTAGATTTATTAATTAAGGATAATTAATCTGTAGTTATGGATTATTAATTAGATTTTAATTAATGATTAGGAATTAATTAATGAAGTAATTAAGGATTAATTAAGTTATAGTTAACACTTAATTAATTAAATAATTAGAGATTAATCAATTTGTAGTTAAATATTAATTAATTTGTAATTAATGATGGTTAATCTAAGTTAATTACTTAAGAAAAGTAATTAAAGTAATTAAAGAATTGTTAATGAAGGTCATTAGCTTAAGATTATTTAACAATTAATTAATATGATTAATTCTAATAATTAATTAGATTAATTATTAAAAGATAATCATTTGTGAAATTGTTTAATTTTAATTACTTAATGAAAGTAATTAATGAATTAATTACTTAATGTAATTAATTAAGTTTAATGTGATTAGTTTAGATTAATTAATTAACTTTAATTAATTTAAACACTTGACGATTTGATAGATAATTACTTATTGTAATTAATGGAAGTGTAATTACTTTGGGAAGTAATTAATTGATAATTACTGAATGTAATTAAAGATGTTTTAATAATGAAAGTGATTTGGATTAAATTACTTGTAATTAATCAAGGGATTAATTGAGATAATTAATTAAGGGTAACTAATTTTTGAAATGAAGTAATTAAGGGTAGTTAATTACTGGATGTTATTAATCAAGGGTGATTAATATATGTGGTTTAATTGAAGATTAATTACTCATGTAATTAATTTATGTAGAGAGATTAATTATTAATTTAGAAATCATTAATTAATAAAATTAATGATGTAAATTTAGAATTGATTAATTAAGGAATAATTAATAAATGAAGTAATTAATTAATAAAGGATTAATGTAATAATTTTAGTTAAATAATTGATTAAGTAATTAAAAGTTAATTATTGTAAAGGGTTAAGTATAATTAACTTGTGTAATTAATTTAAAGGCTAATTACTGATTGTAATTAGTAAATTGTTAATCAGGAATGATTAATTGAAATGAAAAATGAGATGTTGATTAATTAATTGATTGCAATCAATTAATGGTTATGTTAAGCAAGATTATAATGATAGTGTAATTAATTTAATTTATTTTAAATTAATTAGAGATAAAGTAATTAATTTAATTTACTTTAAATTAATTATAGATGGTGTGATCATTAAATCATTGCTTATGTATGAATATATGATATTGGTTGCCTTGAATGGTTTGAATCTCAGAAATGAGATAAGTAATGTTGTGTGATATGGATGTTTTGGTTGCATTGGGATGGTAATATGGATTATCTGTTTATAATGATGATATGGATTATCTGTTTATGATGATAATGTTGATTATCTATTGTGATGTTGTGAATTATTTATCTGTGTGTATATATATAATGAATTGAAATTGTTTTAAACTCTAAAACAACTTGGCCTTAAAAGATACGTTTTGGATTTCGGTGAGACCGGGATCGGGTTTCCATATTTGGATATCCGAAAACCACACGATCCAAATTAACAATAGGTCGTGAATCTGAAGGAAGGTGAATATTCAGAGTGCAAGGGTTATCATCGTTAACTCTGAGGGTGATTCCAAAATGAGTGTAACGAGATAATGCCTTCAGTTTCGTTCGAAGCCGGAACAAACTTGTATGAATTGAATGCTTTCAGAACATCGTCAGGTGGACGATGAGCATTCTAAGTGATGTGTTTTATAAAGGTAATCGTAGCCTCAAGCCTCATCAATCGGGAATGGCTAAAACAGGGAAGGTGCAGCAAGACTAAGTGGGTCATGTCCAAGTAGGACGAGATTTACCCCCGTCTAGATGTGCCTTTTATTTCGGCTGTGTGGCGCAGTTGCTGATCACAACTGCGGGGTGATCTTGTTCGGAACTGTTCAGTAAGGAATGGTTCCGGCTTTGTGTTGCAGGGGATTGGGAGTGATCCTCCGTATGGTGATCTAGGCCCCGTACTGTGACGGGCGGTACCCCGGTAGCCCTGCCATTGTATGGAATCCAAAATCCAATAAGTGCTCTCGATTTTGATTTTATTACCCACTTTTGTGGCTAGTAGCTGGAATTCAATGAATGCAACAATTTCGGCTATTTCTTATTTACTTGAAAGCCCTAGACCTATTATAATATCATCGGATTTCCTATCAAATGTTTTGGTTAGCGTAAGGTAAAACATTTCCATGTTTATGTGTGGAAAGTCTTACGTGATACCTTTTGTTTTCAAAGGTTTTTCAAAGTTAAGCAACTTTAACCCGTTACTCACACCAAACCCATGTATGACCCGGAGATTAATTCTGTTTTTCTTAAACTCTTGGGTACTCAAATTTTTACGAGTAGCCAAGGGATTCAGGTTAGCTTTGACGAATTGTGGAGGAGCAATGGAGCAGGAGGCTTCAACGTGTAGATATATAGATATATAGTGTTCCGCTGTGTTGGTATCTCTGTGTGGTTTCTTGTTGATCTTGTATCTAAGTTGTTATAACTAGACAGGTGTTTATAACTGTCTAGTATGTGATGTGTTGTCTGTGTAACTCTGATAGTTGTTGTATACTATGTAATACTTATGTTATTAATATAATTTATTCGTTTCGCTGTTGAGATTCTGATGTTGTTTCTTCTTTCTCTTCTTTCTTTTCTCTTTTCTATCCCTTTCTTTCCTAAAGATGATACGTCATTTCTGTGGAGATGAATGGCGGATCGTCACACAAACTTTGTACGCAAACAAATATATAACATATATAAGTATATAATTAAATACATAGGAATATAAATCAAAACAATGGGAAAGATATGAATCAAGTGGCATAACCTTTGCTATAATCATTAAAATAGGCTCGGCCACATCATCATTAGGCTAGACCACATCATGTATGCTCGGCCAAGATGATTTCTAAGACATGTAGGCTCGGCTAAAGGAGCAAGAATGCACAGCAATGGCTTGGAAATTGAAGAGGTGGAAGTTACAACACTAGGAAGGCAAAAGAGGCAAGGGGTTTGGGTCCACATAGGTTCGGCCATAGGCTTCATGGCTTGGCCATGTTTGGATCTTGGTTAAGGCACACGGCTAGGTTGTGTTTGTGGACATGGCATGTGGATGTGGGGTTGTGTGTGTTGGTGGCCGAGGCTTAAAAAAAATGAAATAGAGGAGAAAGAAGAAGGAAGCCATGGAAATAACTTGTAATATTTTTCTTTGGGAATGGAACATGAAAGAGATGGCTTTGAGAAGTTTTAGAACGTGAATTAACAATTGTTTCTCACGGCTAGGAACTGTGGAGTGTACGGCAAGGAAAGGTTTTGAATGGCTAAGAGAGGAGTGAATGCTAGGAAATGGAAAAGGCATAAGTTAAGGAGAAAGAAACTTGTATTTTTTCTTTGTTTGTACGCAACGAAAAGAGGAGTCTGAGAAATGTTTTGTGCATGATTGATGAGAGGAATTCACAGTTATGAATGTGGTGAACAGTTAGAAAAGAAATAAAGAGGCTACGCAAATAAAAAGGCAATAATTTAGAACATGTAACCTATATCTCTTAAATTTCTCCAAGCCATTTATAAAAGATAAGTCAATCAAAAATCCAATAAATAAATAAAAGTCAAAACAAAATAAAATAGAAAATAAAATAGAGACATGAACTTAGAAAAAGAATAGAGTATAAAATACAAAAAATAATTGTATGTAAAACGCTGTATTTTATCCAATTTAAAAAGTATAATTCAGAATTTAACAAAATAGAAAGCAGAACGGATATCAAAACTATATTATGCTTCAAAGAAAAAGATTAAAATTTAAAAATTCAAATTTAAAAATTTAAACTGAAATTCAAAATTTGACCAGAGTTGACCCAAATATAAAATTTTCAGAAATTTTTTATTTTATTGTATTGGAAAAATAAATTACAAACAAATTCCAAACTTATATTGGAAAATTCCAGAAATTCAATCTTAAATAATTAAAAAATTAAAATTTTCAAATAAAAATTTAATCAAAATATTTATAAAATTATGGGTTGTTACAGAAACTTAATCGGCTTACCAATAATGATGTTTGGGAATTAGTCCCAAGACCTGAAATAACTATAATATGAACTAAGTGTGTCTATATAAATAAAATTAATAAACAAGAAGAAGTCAGTAGAAATAAAGTACATTTAGTTTCTCAAGGTTATAGTCAGGAGGGAGGTATAGATTTTGATGAAACCTTTGCCCCTGCAGCTAATTAGAGGCCATTAGAAATTTATTTGCTTTGGCAAATCATAATAATTTAAAATTATTTCAAATGGATGTCAAAAGTGCCGTTGAATCGTTTTATGAAGAAGATCTTTATATAGAACAACCCCCACTTTTTTAAGATGAAAAACTTTCAAATCGTGTTTAGAAATTAAAGAAATCTTTATAGGTTTAAAACAGCTCCTAGAGCCTATTATGAAAGACTTAAATATTATTTAATATAATCTAACTTTAAAATGGGAAAAGTAGAAAAAATAGTGATATTCAACTTATATAAATATATATAGATGATATTATTTTTGGATCAACAAATGAACGGTTAACAGAATTTTTTAACATGACGACTAAGGAATTTGAAATGGTTCATATGGGAACTAACTTTCTTTTTATAATTTCAAATAAAACAATTAAATAATGGTATATTTATAAGTCAAGGAAAGTATGCTAAGGAACTAGTAAAAAAATTCAGTATGTCCAATACTAGTGGTAAGCCAACTCTTACGGCAAGTAATGAAAACTAAATAAGGAAGAAAATTCAAAAATGTAGATCAAAAACTATGTGCAGGTATGATAGGATATTTGCTTTGTATAACTGTTTCTCTGTGCAAAATATTAATCTCAACTTAAGAAAACTCATCTAAAGGCTGTAAAATGTATTCTACAATATGTAAACAATGCACTAGAATATGGACTCTTCTACCTAAAAGAAGACTCCTTTAATTTAATATCATATAGTGATGCTGACTATGCTGGATGCAAATCAGATCAAAAAAGTGCAACTGGAACTTGTCACTTTTTAGAACACTCTATTATTTCCTGGTTTAGCAAAAAGCAAAATTATGTATCTTTATCCACAATAGAGGCAGAAAATATCTCAGCTGCATCAGCCTATTCGTAGGTAATGTATATGCAACAAACTTTAAAAGACTTTGGTTTAAATTTAATGCAACCACCAATATACTATGATAATACTAGTGCAATAAATTCTTCTAAGAACCCAACACATCATGCTATGACCAATCATATAGACAGAAGACACCATTTTCTAAGAGAAAATGTAAATAAAGAAGTTATTTCACTCGAATTTATAAATACTGAAAATCAAATAGTCGATATCTTAACGAAACCTTTAGCATAAATTGCCTTCATTAACTAAGAAGAGAGCTAGGAATATGTTCTTTCATAGAAATCTAAATATAATAGCTTTTATTGATTAAAATAAAGAGAAAATAAAAAATACATTTTTAGCTACACATGTTGACATATGCTTCCTATATATGTTGACATACCTAATAGTTTTTTGAAAACTGCTTTTCCCTCTTTAATTCAAAATTTGAAATCTATTTATATAACCACCAGTTTCAAATATACTCTCATTTCCAATCTTCTTCTTACTGCTCAAATTTAAAAAAAAATGAATCCTTCAAACTCCATAAGGCCAAGAGATGAGTCAACCCATATAAACTTCAATGTCTCTAATCTAGGACCCTTTCAAAACTCTACTCTAGCCAAAGTCACCAAAATTAAAGAAGATTTGAAGCTTGTCCTTAACATGCTTTTTGAAATAGAAGTAGTTCAAATTTCGCCTCTTGAAAGAGAAAGAGAAGCAAGGCAAAATTATCTAAGACCTTCAAGAGCATCTATTGGACAACAAGGCTAATCCAATAGTGATTGAAGAAGATATCCCCAATCTTGTCATTCATAACCCTATGAATGATGAGGAAGAGGAGGAAGATGATGATGATGTGGAGAGCGACAAGGTTGAGTGTATAGGAGAAATTTTCTTTGATTCTAATGGAAATTTTGTGGAACAATAAGTAAATTTATACCTTCACTATTCTAATTATTGAAGCCATAAGTCTCTAGTAGTCAAAAAGAAACATTGATTTGTGTGTTAGTTTAGTTTGTATGGTTTGGATTGTTATAGCTTAATTTGTTTAGGATTGTTTTCTTGTATGTTTGGATCATATAATAGTTTGATTTGTATTTTAAAATGATTAATAAAGTTTGTCTTGTCTTATTTATCTAATGTCTTCAGTATTATATGAGTTAAAATCTAATCATTACTCAATGTATGTCCTAAATATATGTTCTAAATATACCATGTTTAGAATGACTAGTGTTTCCATAAATATATGCCTTACATATAATTTAACCACAACCGTGTATATAGTTTTTGTAGAATTTAAATATTTATTTTGACTCCATAAATCATAAGTATCACATTTATGGGGATTTTTTTTTTCACCCCATTTTGTTGATAACAAAGGGAAGAAAATATAAAATATAATGCATGCATGTATTAAGGAGTGGTTATTTAACTTGGAGGAGCTATATTATATTTTACATATTTACATGGTTGTCATCATCCAAAAGGGGAAGATTGTTGATACCCAGATATTGATTTTGGTGAAAACGACCATATATTATAAATACAAATATTTTGCAAAGTTGTATAGTATATGTCGCAAAATATTACACAAGTACAGAATGATTAAGCTTGAAGATTAATCAGTATAAAAACCGAAGTTTAAGATTCAAAGATGATCAAGACCCATGAGTCTAAAGACAAGGATTTGAAGAGCTCAAAATTTTTGTGTATAGTATGAGTCATTAGCATAAATTATTAAAGTGTCTAATAGCAGATTTTGATTTTTATCACAAATTTTTTATCTTTATTATTTTATCAAAATAAATTATTTAAATTCAAAATATATTTTTACAAATATTTTATAAAAGTTTTATGTGTGTTCCAAAAATTTAAAAACTATGTTTAAATTATTTTACAAAAATATAAAAGTTTGAAAACAATTTAATGAAATCTTTCAAATTTTACAAGTGTATGTCGACATACCCTCCTAGATATTTCGACATGATGATCATTAATTTGTTTCTTAAAATTTGAAAAAAGGTGTCTTTTTGATACACCTCTTCATGAATGGATACATTCATTCACTATATAAGGGATGAATTTTTCTTACTTTCTTTTTAGTCCTTACATCATCGAAATATTTCTTGCATAACTACTTACTGCATTCTTCAAAACATAGAATCAATACATACACTACTAGATTGATTCTCTATAAATTATTTACATTTTTGGAAGCTATCTTTCTACAAACTCAAAGATCAAACCGATACCAAAAGGGCTATAGAATATCCTATATCCCAAATACGAGTGTTCGTATTAGGAAATCAACAACTCTACTCTTATTTATTTGGGTATGCTTATTGCCCGTTCAAATCAAGAGGGTGTTCTTAATAGTCCATCTAAATCTAGTGGGTGATATTGTTACCCGATAAATCAAAAGAGTTTACCCTGTACTCATGAGACATGAGGGTGTATTTCGTAGCCTTGAAATTGAGACTGTATTCTAATTTGCTCGTTACTTGGTTAAAGTAAGCGATTGAAAAGAAATATATACAGTATTGTATGAGACTGGATATAGGATTGGTTAATCCGAACTAGTATAAAATTCCTATTCTCATCTCTAAATACTTTATTTTTTGTTGTTGCTTTTATATTTATCTATAATTGCATCTATGACTTCTTGATTAGTTTAAATCTGTGTTGATAATATGTGATTTGATTTAAATCTTGAAATATAGTTAAAAAGATTTATAAAAGTTATAATATACTATTTACCCTCGCTCTAGTGTTAAAGTAGCCTTAGGATCCATTGCACTGTAAACCACAATTTACACCCTTCGTGTAACATGGTGGCCGATCAAAGCGGGAATGTTAGTGAAATGACATTTCAAATAGCAACTGCATAGCCACTATCATCTATGCTAAAAGCCTCCTTCAAACTTGTGTGGATCTAGAACCACCTCCTTGTACATCTTCCATCTTATTTAACTTTCTATTTTTTTATTTCTTCAAAACCCTAGAAATCCAGGATTAACCAGGAAATGAATGAAAGAGAGTGGAGAGAAGCTAAGATCCTCCAATGCAAATTAGAGATGATTTTTTTATCAATTTTGAAAAATTATGAAAGTAGGAGTTGGAACTAGGTTGATATATAACAGGTGAAATTGGTAGAATTCAATTTTTGTTTTTCTATTTTGGATGACAGTGGGTATATGAAGTCTGATGTGTTGTACTAAATCCAATTTGGAATATTTAAATAAATACATATTTTACTAAATTTTCTTGATTTAATTAATTAACTAATTTAAATTAATTTAACCTTTATATGTTTGAGTATATCATACTCACTCATGTATGTATGTAAGTACAATGTGCAATTGTTGCGACTTTTCTATTGATTAGAAAAGCACAAATTTTAATAAATTCTGCAAGCGCACAGGCGTGTAGTATGCAGGTCGAACACAGAGAATTGTATTTTAAAACAATTAAAATCCATAGTTAAATCTTAGGCGTGTTAAACGAATTCGACGGTGAATTTTGAACAGAAAATAAAAACAATAATATACTCCGAATCAATTTCGAAACTAATCGAAATTGCAACCAAAATATATAATTGTAAAAAAACCAGAACAGAAATTGAAATTGCGGAAAAGAAGATAACGGAGCAAACAACTGAAATAATTATTAACTAACTGAAAAGAGTGCAGAAAATAACTAAGAACAAGAATAAATAAATTGCTAAATCTAATCAACAATCCTACGTATTCTATTCGAAAATAAAAATAGTGCTGAATTTAAATCTAAACTTGAAGAAAAGTGATGAGGTAAGAGATGATCTGAAGGTGCTGTATAATGCTGTATATATAGGCTTCAGCCCCTAAAATCAGTCCATCTTTTTAGCAATAGGACCGGTTCTATTCTTAGTATTTGTCAAGATAATTGTACTGACTGGGTCCATTCCTTGAATTGGTGAAGAGTCAAGTTGCCACGTCATTGCTTGAAATACTTTTATATGTGAATTGGTCCAAATTCATACGTAAGCTACTTTTGAATGTGTCCCATTTTGCTTCATATCATGGCTATGTATTATGCTGCTTGAATTGGCCATGTTTTTTTTTGATTTACAGGTGGCATTGCTTTGAAATGGATATCCTTGAATTGCGTGAGCTGATATGAATATTTCCAATTGAGTGATATGCTTGATACCTGTTTTCTTTTTGAATCATTCGGTATCCAAAATGCTGCACTCATTATTGCGTGTCTTTTGGAACGGATCAATGCCACAACCGATTAATTTCAACATTGCACTTTGAAATCTATAATCTGCAAAACTACAACAGAATACCCGTATAATACCGCTTTATAAAAATAAAAATATATGAAACAAACGGTTTAAAATGCATAAAAATACGTTCATCAAATACCCCCACACTTGAACTTTATTCGTCCTCGAATAAACGAGAAAATAAAAACTAACTAAATCCTTTTTCATAGGAAACACGAATGCATTGAGCGTATGCAACAAGCCGTTAAACCTCTAGGTGTCCCTAGTAGGACGAGTGGTGTGTCGTGAGGGTTTTCAGCGGATACTACCCACAAAATCCAAATGCAGTATGTGATGATTCTAATGTACTACATGAATGCAAAATTCTACACAAATGGAGACTCGATTTACTTCAAAATAGTTGCAACAAAATAATGTATATCAGTTTTAGTCAACTTCTTCAAATTTTTGGTTCCTCACTAATCACAAATTTCAATGTAACTCAAGTTTTCATACATTAGATTCTAGTTTGGCCAGTTGTTTCGGTCGATAACATAGTGCAGCCATGAAATAAATTCTTCACTGTTGATCACAGTTTTTTTCAAAATGGTATTTTTCATTTCCATTTGTATAACAAGCCAAATCAACAAAGTCAAGAAGTGTTTGGGTTTCAAAGCTTAGTCTCTCTTTACTAGCTTTTTTTTTTTTTACACCTATCCTTTGGACCAAGGTATACCACCCATGCACTGCCTCGCGGGCTTACGTGAGAGTTGGGACAGAGCTTGGCGGATTGTGCAAACCGACGCTGACTATGTCAGAAAAGGTCGGTAATCCTTAGGTGATTATTTATTTAATTATTTATACACCTAACTCAGAATGCTGAGGCCAGATATACCATCCATGCACTGCCTTTCGGGCTTACGTGAGAAGAGTACAGAGCGTGGCGAGCGCACACACTTTCACAAGTGTGCACACCTATCGACTCTAGGTGTATCTTATTATTATTCTTATTCTTATTTTTTTTTGAAATTAACTAAAGAGAGTTATGCAAATCAACTTAGCACCGCTTAACTTCAATGATTTGAAATGTCAACGCATGTACTTTAAATCTGCCATTTTTAAAAAAAAACAAAGACTACAGTTTAGAAAGGATTTCATAACCATCACCTACGAATTCCCCTATATACTAACCTCACTATTATCGCTTGTAATTCAACTTTCCATTATATTTTACATTTGAAATTAGTGATTCATAAAAAATTTCATCAATTGACTACAACTGCTTACCTTTGTCTTGACTAATTAAAAATAAATCGAAGTCCTAAAAATATTGGGAAATGAAAAAAAAATTGAAAGGAAATTTGAAAACAAATAACGAGATGATTTTTTTTAAAAAAAAATGATGCTATACTATGAAATATGAACAAACAGAATGAGATATGCGTCCCCCCCACACTGGAATGAGACAGTGTCCCAACTGTCAAATAGAATGCAAATGCAAAATAGAAAAAAAAAACTAAAAAATACAACCTGATATGTGCAAGATAGTGAGCGGCTCATGCCGAATAGCTAGGTTCGTGAAGATCCACGAACTCATCGTCCTCGTGCTGTTCAAACTCTAGAAATGGCTTCAAGCGTTGTCCATTGACCTTTGAAATGGAACCGTCCCTAGGATTTTCAATTTCAACTGCGTCATAAGGGTATACTGTTTTCACAATATATAGACCTGTCCAACAGGATCTCAATTTTCCCGGAAATAAGTGAAGTCTGGAATTATATAAGAGAACTTTCTGACCTACTTCGAATGTCTTACGAATTATGGATTTATCATGATTGAATTTGGTTTTCTCTTTATAAATCTTTGCATTTTCGTACGCTTCATTTCTTAGTTCTTCTAATTCTGACAATTGTAATTTACGATGCGATCCGGCTTTTTCTATGTCAAAATTAAGGTATTTGATTTCCCAAAGTGCGCGGTGCTCGAGCTCAACAGGTAAATGGCATGCTTTTCCAAAGACCAATCGGTATGGTGACATTCCTAGATTGGTTTTATAAGCTGTGCGAAATGCCCAAAGGGCGTCTATCAATTTAGATGACCAATCTTTTCTGTTGGAGTTAACCGTCTTTTCAAGAATTTGTTTAATTTGTCTATTGGAAATCTCGACTTGACCGTTGGTCTGTGGATGATATGGAGTAGATAGTTTAGGAGTGATAGAATATTTCTTAAGAAGAGATTCAAAAGCACGATTACAAAAATGAGAACCGCTATCACTTATAATGGCTCGAGGTGTCCCAAAACGGGAAAATATGTTTTCTTTCAAAAACTTGACAACAACTTTATTGTCATTCGTTCTGGTGGGAATGGCCTCAACCCATTTAGACACGTAATCTACTGCGAGTAAAATGTAGAGATTTCCAAAAGAATTAGGAAAAGGACCCATGAAATCGATGCCCCAAACATTAAAAATTTCGATGACAAGGATCCGGTTTAGGGGCATCATGTCACGTTTGGAAATACGACCTGTTTGTTGACATCTAGCGCATTTGGAGCAAAATTCATGGGCATCACGAAAAAGAGAAGGCCAATAAAAACCGCACTGTAACACCTTGGCAGCAGTTTTCTTTGCTCCAAAATGTCCTCCACATGCTTGATTATGTGAAAAAGAGTGGATGCTATGGAATTCATGTTCTGGGACACATCTGCGAATGATTTGATCGGTGCAATATTTGAAAAGATAAGGATCGTCGCAGTAAAAGTTTCGAACGTTGGAGAGAAATTTTTGTTTATCTTGTTTTGACCAATGGGAAGGTGTTTCATTTGTGACAAGATAATTTACGATGTCCGCATACCATGGTGCACTAGAGAGTGAAAGAATTTGTTCATCGGGAAAATGATCGTTGATTTGAGAGTTATCATAGTTTTCATGCACTATACGAGAAAGATGGTCAGCTACGACATTTTCAGAACCCTTTTTATCTCATATTTCTAGGTCAAACTCTTGAAGAAGGAGAATCCAACGGATTAAGCGGGGTTTGGTATCCTTTTTCGTGAGTAAATACCGCAAGGCGGCATGATCGGTGTAAACTATGACCTTAGAACCTACGAGATATGATCTAAACTTATCGAGGGAAAAGATAACTGCTAAATACTCTTTTTCTGTGGTTGAGTAATTCAATTGAGCTTCATTAAGAGTTTTGCTAGCATAATAGATGACTCGAGGAAGTTTATCGATTCGTTGACCTAAGATGGCTCCGATGGCATAATCAGAAGCGTCACACGTTAATTCGAAAGGCAAGGTCCAATTTGGAGGTTGGATGATAGGTGCAGTGGTCAAGATCGATTTGAGGGTTTCAAAAGACGTTTTACATTCATTGGAAAATTCAAAATTGACGTCTTTAGCCAGAAGATTTAAAAGAGGTTTTGAAATTTTTGAAAAATCTTTAATGAACCTCCTATAAAATCCTACGTGGCCGAGAAACGAGCGAATGTCCTTTACGGACCTTGGAGGAGGAAGGCCCACAATAAGATCAACTTTAGATTTGTCAACTTCTAGGCCATTTTTAGAGACAACATGACCTAAGACTATTCCTCGCTTAACCATAAAATGACATTTTTCCCAATTAAGAACAAGAGAAATTCTCCTTACATCGCTTTAAGACACGTTCTAAACGAAGGAGGCATTGATCAAAAGATGACCCATAGATTGAAAAATCGTCCATGAATATTTCTAAGAAATCTTCCACCATATCAGAAAATATACTCATCATACATCGTTGAAAGGTAGCGGGAGCATTACAAAGACCGAAGGGCATGCGACGATAAGCGAAAGTTCCGAAGGGACATGTGAACGTTGTTTTGTGTTGGTCCTCTAACGCAATGGGAATTTGATTATAGCCGGAGTAACCATCAAGAAAACAATAGTATTCATGACCGGCTAAGCGTTTGAGCATTTGATCAATGAAAGGGAGGGGAAAATGATCTTTTCTTGTTGCTGCATTGAGTTTTCGATAGTCGATGCAAACGTGCCATTTTGTTTTGACCTTTGTCGGAACAAGTTCGTTATTCTCATTTTTTGTCACAGTGATTCCAGACTTCTTTGGTACAACTTGTACCGGACTTACCCAAGTACTGTCAGAGATAGGGTAGATAATGTTATTGTCTAAACATTTGATAATTTCTTCCTTTACCACTTCTCTCATATTAGGGTTTAATCACCTTTGAGCTTCGCGAGTGGGTTTAGCCTCGTCGACTAAATGTATTCGATGTTCAATAATTGATGGACTAATTCCCTTAATGTCAGAGATTACCCATCCTATTGCCTCTTTATTTTCCCTTAAAATTTTCAAAAGTTGTTCTTCTTGGTCCTTAATGAGATCGGATGCCAAGATTACAGGGAAATTTTCCGAAGAATCTAAGTATGCGTACTTAAGATCGTTTGGAAGAGGTTTGAGGTCTAATTTAGGGCGTACTTCTTTTGAGGCTTCAGTAGACATCAACTGATTGAATTCTAGTGAATTATGAAAAGAGCATAGCATATCATTTAATTCATAAATGTATTCATCTTCGTGGAAGTTGGAATTAAAATGATCCAGGCACATGCTAAGAGACTCCGTAGTATCACTAAAATCATTTTCTACAATTGTTTGGATCATGTCAACTTCTTCTATTTCAAGATCCCTTGGTTGTCTGTTAAGATTGAATATATTTAGTTCAATGGTTAGGTGCCCAAAGGAAAGTCGGAGTTGACTATTCCTACAATTTATGATAGCATTTGATGTTGCTAAAAATGGACGACCTAATATCAAGGGAATCTGACCGTTAGGATTTGAGACAGGTGCGGTCTCTAGGACTATGAAATCGACTGGGAAATAGAATTGCTCGATTTGTATCAAAACATCTTTAACTGTGCCCAATGGTTTTTTGACAGATCGATCAGCTAGTTGAATTGTGATGTTTGTAGGTTTTAATTCCCCTAGTCCAAGTTGACAGTACATGGTATAAGGCAAAAGATTTACACTTGCTCCAAGATCGAGTATGGCATGACTAATGTGAGTGTTACCTATTTTACAGCCGATTGTAGGACAACCAGGGTCCTTATACTTGATTGGGGAGGGATTTGAAAGAACAGAGCTAGTGTTTGCAGTTAGAAATGCAGTCTTAGGAACGTTAGTGGCACGTTTTTGAGTACATAGCTCTTTCAGACATTTGGCATATTGAGGAATTTGCTCGATGGTATCAAGAAGTGGAATATTGACTCGAACTTGTTTGAATATTTCAAGAATTTGGTCAAAATTAGCGGGCTTCTTCTTTTTGTTGAGTCTATGGTGAAATGGAGCAATGGTTTTATAGACTCGTTCGGAAGTTTTTTCATTCGAAGAAGAAGGTGTTATATAGAGGTGAAGATAAGGAAGCTGGAATGTTGGGGTTGCCAACATCGGAAGGTGAAGAGTGGTCGGGATTGCCAACCTTAGATGAAGAATTAGAATCGTTTTGATTGACAACCGTGGTTGTCGACCGAGTTTCAGAATTTGGAACATGGGAAGATTTAAGAAGGATGTCGGGGTTGCCGACATGGTTGTCCACCTTCTTTCCAGACCTTACTATGGTGACAGCATTAACCAGATTTACGTCTTCGTTCTCACAAAGATTTACTCCTCGAGAGTTATACTTTGGATTCACTTCGGTTTGACTAGGCAATTTACCTTTCTCATTGATTTTCATGAGATCCTTCATCATTATCAACATTTGTTCATTTTGTTTAGTGATTTGCTCAATTCTTGCATCTTGGTTAGTGGTTTGTTCATTTTGTTTAGAGAGTTGTTTTTCCAATTGAGCAATTTCTTGTGAAGGCTGAGAAGGTTAGGTTGATGGATTGAAATTAGGATGCCTGTACGGTTGATTCGAAGGTTTCTTTTGAGGAGCGGGTTGAGAATTTTGAGCATTAGAGGTTGGGGCTCGATAATTCGGATTTGGTATCATTGGATACATATGTGATGGATTAGCCACGTTGTTAGGATTTGACCATGAAAAATTGGGATGATGCTTCCAGTTAGGATTATATGTGGACGAATAAGGACTGTTTTGAGCTATAGCATTGATTTGGTCTTTTGTGTAGTAATGAGGTAGCCCTTCTCCTTCTTGAGGAATTTGGGCATCTATAGGAAGATGTGATGGGTCAATGGCATGTACTCCTCTGTTTGGAGTACGAATTGGAACACAAATTGTTTCCCATTGCATATCCTTTTCTGAATACTCTTCTAAAAATTCCCAAGCTTCTTCGTCTGTTTTTGCCATGAATTCTCCTCCGCACATTGATTCAAGTTGGGATCTTGTTTGATAGTTAAGCCCTTCATAAACGATTTGGCACAAAACGTGCTTAGGGATTGCATGATGTGGGCAACTATATAACAGTTGATCGAACCTTTCAAAGTATTTGAAAAAGTTTCTCCTTCATTCTGAGAGAATTGATTGATTTCGGTTCGAATTTTAAGAGTTTTGTGGAAAGGAAAAAACTTTTTCAAAAATATAGTAACGAAATTGTCCCAACTTTTAATTGAATTTTTAGGAAGAGAATTAAGCCATCTTTTCGCGCTTTCTAGAAGCGCGAATGGAATAAGTCTTAGCTTGATGGATTCATTAGAAAGTTGTTGCATTTTAGTTGTAGAAGCATATAACTCAAATTCACTAAGAAATTCATATGCATTTTCAGACCCAGTGAATTTTGGTACCCCTTGGATAAAAGAATGTTTTAGCTCAAAATTATTTCCTTCGGCAGGTGGAAATGAAATAACCGAAGGTTGAACAGTCCGTGTTGGATAGCATCGGTCTCTAAGGGATAATGGTCGGTTCTCATGAAATTCATTATTTCCAACATGTGATTTAGGTGATAATTTCGGTGAATTGTGGTGTGAACTCTGTTGTGAACCGTGTTGTGAACCGTGTTGTGAACCGTGATTGCTCATATTTGTTTGATTTGAAATTTCCGTTGATTTGTTTAATGAAATATTTTGGCTTTCTAAACGGTTAAAATTATTTCTTGCCCAAACGCGCATAAACAAATCAAGGTGTAACAGCCAAAAGTAAATTAAATCAGATTTCAGTTGGGCACCTGTAGAGTTGAAAATTACTTATAGAGGTGTATGATAGTCCGTCCAATGCAGCTGAGTAGCGCTAGCGGATCAAACTCCAAAGTTTGTGGTTGCTATGTTGTTGCTACCTGTCAGATATCTTAGAGATGATAAGCTTAGAAAAAAATTAAACTGCAACTGTGTAAATTTGAAAATGAAGCAATGTGAGTCACAAACCAAAGCAACGCAAAAAATGCAGCAGTGAGAGAATTTGAATGATTAGAAACCGAAAGTGTGGCTATGTGAAACGTGATTTTTGAAAAACGAGAAAAAAAGTAATTTTTTTTTGTTACGTGGAAACCAAACTAGACCAAAATAGCAATGCAACTAAATAACGTGTAGCAGCAGTAAGTTGACACACAAAAATGAAAGGAGAAGCTCACGTATATGTGACAGCTAGTAATGCTTAAAATGAGATTATATGTGATAGCATACACATGAACATGAGAAACAAATTTTAAACTAACGTAAGCTGGGTATGTGAATAGAAACCAACTAAATGAGATGCAACTCACATGCAAAATGTAACGGAAAAAGCAAAAGCAAATGTAACAGAATTCAATTTTTGTTTTTCTATTTTGGATGACAGTGGGTCTATGAAGTCTGATGTGTTGTACTAAATCCAATTTGGAATATTTAAACAAATACATATTTTACTAAATTTTCTTGATTTAATTAATTAACTAATTTAAATTAATTTAACGTTTATATGTTTGAGTATATCATACTCACTCATGTATGTATGTAAGTACAATGTGCAATTGTTGCGACTTTTCTATTGATTAGAAAAGCACAAATTTTAATAAATTCTGCAAGCGCACAGGCGTGTAGTATGCAGGTCGAACACAGGGAATTGTATTTTAAAACAATTAAAATCCATAGTTAAATCTTAGGCGTGTTAAACGAATTCGACGGAGAATTTTGAATAGAAAATAAAAACAATAATATACTCCGAATCGATTTCGAAACTAATCGAAATTGCAACCAAAACATATAATTGTAAAAAAAATCAGAACAGAAATTGAAATTGCGGAAAAGAAGATAACGGAGCAAACAACTGAAATAATTATTAACTAACTGAAAAGAGTGCAGAAAATAACCAAGAACAAGAATAAATAAATTGCTAAATCTAATCAACAATCCTACGTATTCTATTCGAAAATAAAAACAGTGCTGAATTTAAATCTAAACTTGAAGAAAAGCGATGAGGTAAGAGATGATCTGAAGGTGCTGTATAATGCTGTATATATAGGCTTCAGCCCCTAAAATCAGTCCATCTTTTTAGCAATAGGACCGGTTCTATTCTTAGTATTTGCCAAGATAATTGTACTGACTGGGTCCATTCCTTGAATTGGTGAAGAGTCAAGTTGCCACGTCATTGCTTGAAATACTTTTATATGTGAATTGGTCCAAATTCATACGTAAGCTACTTTTGAATGTGTCCCATTTTGCTTCATGTCATGGCTATGTATTATGCTACTTGAATTGGCCATGTTTTTTTTTTGATTTACAGGTGGCATTACTTTGAAATGGATATCCTTGAATTGCGTGAGCTGATATGAATATTTCCAATTGAGTGATATGCTTGATACATGTTTTCTTTTTGAATCATTCGGTATCCAAAATGCTGCACTCATTATTGCGTGTATTTTGGAACGGATCAATGCCACAACCGATTAATTTCAACATTGCACTTTGAAATCTATAATCTGCAAAACTACAACAGAATACCCGTATAATACCGCTTTATAAAAATAAAAATATATGAAACAAACGGTTTAAAATGCATAAAAATACGTTCATCAAATACCCCCACACTTGAACTTTATTCGTCCTCGAATAAACGAGAAAATAAAAACTAACTAAATCCTTTTTCATAGGAAACACGATTGCATTGAGCGTATGCAACAAGCCGTTAAACCTCTAGGTGTCCCTAGTAGGACGAGTGGTGTGTCGTGAGGGTTTTCAGCGGATACTACCCACAAAATCCAAATGCAGTATGTGATGATTCTAATGTACTACATGAATGCAAAATTCTACACAAATGGAGACTCGATTTACTTCAAAATAGTTGCAACAAAATAATGTATATCAGTTTTAGTCAACTTCTTCAAATTTTTGGTTCCTCACTAATCACAAATTTCAATGTAACTCAAGTTTTCATACATTAGATTCTAGTTTGGCCAGTTGTTTCGGTCGATAACATAGTGCAGCCATGAAATAAATTCTTCACTGTTGATCACAGTTTTTTTTCAAAATGGTATTTTTCATTTCCATTTGTATAACAAGCCAAATCAACAAAGTCAAGAAGTGTTTGGGTTTCAAAGCTTAGTCTCTCTTTACTAGTTTTTTTTTTTTTTTACACCTATCCTTTGGACCAAGGTATACCACACATGCACTGCCTCGCGGGCTTACGTGAGAGTTGGGACAGAGCTTGGCGGATTGTGCAAACCGACGCTGCCTATGTCAAAAAAGGTCGGTAATCCTTAGGTGATTATTTATTTAATTATTTATACACCTAACTCAGAATGCTGAGGCCAGATATACCATCCATGCACTGCCTTTCGGGCTTACGTGAGAAGAGTACAGAGCGTGGCGAGCGCACACACTTTCACAAGTGTGCACACCTATCGACTCTAGGTGTATCTTATTATTATTCTTATTCTTATTATTTTTTTGAAATTAACTATAGAGAGTTATGCAAATCAACTTAGCACCACTTAACTTCAATGATTTGAAATGTCAACGCATGTACTTTAAATCTGCCATTTTAAAAAAAAAACAAAGACTACAATTTAGAAAGGATTTCATAACCATCACCTACGAATTCCCCTATATACTAACCTCACTATTATCGCTTGTAATTCAACTTTTCATTATATTTTACATTTGAAATTAGTGATTCACAAAAAATTTCATCAATTGACTACAACTGCTTACCTTTGTCTTGACTAATTAAAAATAAATCGAAGTCCTAAAAATATCGGGAAATGAAAAAAAAAATTGAAAGGAAATTTGAAAACAAATAATGAGATGATTTTTTTTATTAAAAAAATGATGCTATACTATGAAATATGAACAAACAAAATGAGATATGCGTCCCCCCCACACTGGAATGAGACAGTGTCCCAACTGTCAAATAGAATGAAAATGCAAAATAGAAAAAAAAAACTAAAAAATACAACCTGATATGTGCAAGATAGTGAGCGGCTCATGCCGAATAGCTAGGTTCGTGAAGATCCACGAACTCATCGTCCTCGTGCTGTTCAAACTCTAGAAATGGCTTCAAGCGTTGTCCATTGACCTTTGAAATGGAACCGTCCCTAGGATTTTCAATTTCAACTGCGCCATAAGGGTATACTGTTTTCACAATATATGGACCTGTCCAACGGGATCTCAATTTTCCCGGAAATAAACGAAATCTGGAATTATATAAGAGAACTTTCTGACCTACTTCGAATGTCTTACGAATTATGGATTTATCATGATTGAATTTGGTTTTCTCTTTATAAATCTTTGCATTTTCGTACGCTTCGTTTCTTAGTTCTTCTAATTCTGACAATTGTAATTTACGATGCGATCCGGCTTTTTCTATGTCAAAATTAAGGTATTTGATTGCCCAAAGTGCGCGGTGCTCGAGCTCAACAGGTAAATGGCATGCTTTTCCAAAGACCAATCGGTATGGTGACATTCCTAGATTGGTTTTATAAGTTGTGCGAAATGCCCAAAGGGCGTCTATCAATTTAGATGACCAATCTTTTCTGTTGGAGTTAACCGTCTTTTCAAGAATTTGTTTAATTTGTCTATTGGAAATCTCGACTTGACCGTTGGTCTGTGGATGATATGGAGTAGATAGTTTAGGAGTGATAAAATATTTCTTAAGAAGAGATTCAAAAGCACGATTACAAAATGAAAACCGCTATCACTTATAATGGCTCGAGGTGTCCCAAAACGGGAAAATATGTTTTCTTTCAAAAACTTGACAACAACTTTATTGTCATTCGTTCTGGTGGGAATGGCCTCAACCCATTTAGACACGTAATCTACTGCGAGTAAAATGTAGAGATTTCCAAAATAATTAGGAAAAGGACCCATGAAATCGATGCCCCAAACATTAAAAATTTCGATGACAAGGATCGGGTTTAGGGGCATCATGTCACGTTTGGAAATACGACCTGTTTGTTGACATCTAGCGCATTTGGAGAAAAATTCGTGGGCATCACGAAAAAGAGAAGGCCAATAAAAACCGCACTGTAACACCTTGGCAGCAGTTTTCTTTGCTCCAAAATGTCCTCCACATGCTTGATTATGTGAAAAAGAGAGGATGCTATGGAATTCATGTTCTGGGACACATCTGCGAATGATTTGATCGGTGCAATATTTGAAAAGATAAGGATCGTCCCAGTAAAAGTTTCGAACGTTGGAGAGAAATTTTTGTTTATCTTGTTTTGACCAATGGGAAGGTGTTTCATTTGTGACAAGATAATTTACGATGTCCGCATACCATGGTGCACTAGAGAGTGAAAGAATTTGTTCATCGGGAAAATGATCGTTGATTTGAGAGTTATCATAGTTTTCATGCACTATACGAGAAAGATGGTCAGCTACGACATTTTCAGAACCCTTTTTATCTCGTATTTCTAGGTCAAACTCTTGAAGAAGGAGAATCCAACGGATTAAGCGGGGTTTGGTATCCTTTTTCGTGAGTAAATACCGCAAGGCGGCATGATCGGTGTAAACTATGACCTTAGAACCTACGAGATATGATCTAAACTTATCGAGGGCAAAGATAACTGCTAAAAACTCTTTTTCTGTGGTTGAGTAATTCAATTGAGCTTCATTAAGAGTTTTGCTGGCATAATAGATGACTCGAGGAAGTTTATCGATTCGTTGACCTAAGATGGCTCCGATGGCATAATCAGAAGCGTCACACATTTATTCGAAAGACAAGGTCCAATTTGGAGGTTGGATGATAGGTGCAGTGGTCAAGATCGATTTGAGGCTTTCAAAAGACATTTTACATTCATTGAAAAATTCAAATTTGACGTCTTTAGCCAGAAGATTTGAAAGAGGTTTTGAAATTTTTGAAAAATCTTTAATGAACCTCCTATAAAATCCTGCGTGGCCGAGAAACGAGCGAATGTCCTTTACGGACCTTGGAGGAGGAAGGCCCACAATAAGATCAACTTCAGATTTGTCAACTTCTAGGCCATTTTTAGAGACAACATGACCTAAGACTATTCCTCGCTTAACCATAAAATGATATTTTTCCCAATTAAGAACAAGAGATTTCTCCTTACATCGCTTTAAGACACGTTCTAAACGAAGGAGGCATTGATCAAAAGACGACCCATAGATTGAAAATCGCCCATGAATATTTCTAAGAAATCTTCCACCATATCAGAAAATATACTCATCATACATCGTTGAAAGGTAGCGGGAGCATTACAAAGACCGAAGGGCATGCGACGATAAGCGAAAGTTCCGAAGGGACATGTGAACGTTGTTTTGTGTTGGTCCTCTAACGCAATGGGAATTTGATTATAGCCGGAGTAACCATCAAGAAAACAATAGTATTCATGACCGGCTAAGCGTTCGAGCATTTGATCAATGAAAGGGAGGGGAAAATGATCTTTTCTTGTTGCTGAATTGAGTTTTCGATAGTCGATGCAAACGCGCCATTTTGTTTTGACCTTTGTCGGAACAAGTTCGTTATTCTCATTTGTTGTCACAGTGATTCCAGACTTCTTTGGTACAACTTGTACCGGACTTACCCAAGTACTGTCAGAGATAGGGTAGATAATGTTATTGTCTAAACATTTGATAATTTCTTCCTTTACCACTTCTCTCATATTAGGGTTTAATCGCCTTTGAGCTTCGCGAGTGGGTTTAGCCTCGTCGACTAAATGTATTCGATGTTCAATAATTGATGGACTAATTCCCTTAATGTCAGAGATTACCCATCCTATTGCCTCTTTATTTTCCCTTAAAATTTTCAAAAGTTGTTCTTCTTGGTCCTTAATGAGATCGGATGCCAAGATTACAGGGAAATTTTCCGAAGAATCTAAGTATGCGTACTTAATGTAACGCCCAGGTATTTTCGTTCTTCGAAAATTCAACATCGATACTCACTTTATCGACTGCCGAGAAATCAAAGGCCGAAAACCGAGATGTTATGGGGTTTAGAAAAGAATTTAGAAAAAGAAAAAGAGAGAAGAAGAAGAGAGAAAAAGAAGAAACAAGAAGATAGAAAATTTTAAAATAGAAAAAGAGAATTTGAAAACAGAAGATAGAAGAATTTTTAAAAATAGAACGGACAGAAAGGAAACAACAGAACAACAACAGAATCTCACAATTCGCAGCGGAACAACATATAATAATAAATGAATAATCTTTAAACAAAGAACTATATCAGTTATTACATTACATTTCATTTCATTACATCATATCATCACATCAGAGTGTACAACAACATACAACAACAAACAGTGCAGCGGAAAAAGAAATACTATATAAACTAGTAATACGCCATGCCATCCATCTTGCCTCCAGCAACTCCTGAATATCCTGAATATCCTGATAAACCTAACTCTTAACTGCCCGTGTGGAAATTGGTGGGCACCCAGAGTTTAGGAAGGAAAACAATAAACTCCAAGTCAGTCATGTGACTGGTGTGAGAACTCAAAATAGTTTATTTAACTTTAAAATCAAAATAGAGGAATATTTTTAATCAATTCGCAATGCTTTTAAAAATGAGACTACCATAAGGCCTCCCGCACACACACACAATGCAAACGCAGAATCGGAGGAGATTTCTCCTTATGATAGTCAAAGATGCTTGATACGCATTTAAAATAATATTTGATATTATTATTAGTGTATAGTGTAGGAAAAATTTATTTCGAAAGTAGAATATAAATCTTAGCCAACATACGACCATTATCGTATGCCTACTATAGCTACTATCCAAACAGTGGTGACCACCATAAGTGAATAGCAGGTTCTACAACTAATACCGTACAAGTTTCGTATTGTTTCTTTGGATTTCCAACGAATGGTCAGGCTAAGGAACTTCCTACTGCCACATGGGATCGCCTCTGGCTGGACGTCCCGAGAACTTAACCAGCTCTCTGCCAACACAAGGCCGGGTTACCTTTATCACTAGGTAACTACTACACGAATATGGCATCCCCCGGTCCCATCGGACCTTTAACCGAGCGCTCGTCACCAACAACACCACACAGAAATAGATATAGTGTATCAACATGAGTAAGTATCTGGGCTCCATACCATGATACCACCCTTTCCAGAAGGAAATGCACATACCCTAAAGGGAGCTACCCCTCATAACCTTGCCGCATCATTCCTGTTTTGACCATTACCGGGATGTGAGGCTCGACGAATTCACGTCCACAAAAACATACTTTATACAAAAGCCATGCTTTGGGTCAACAAATGATCAACACAATGATCACTAAGATAGACGATCAAATAAATGATCCTATCACAATAATCAACACAATGATCATTTCAGCAACACTCAGCATGTCACATTACCAAATTTGGGAATATATCGCTGATAACTTCAACTATATAACCTTTGAGCTCGTACGTCTCAAAGAAGGGTGTTAAGCAAAGAATAAATTCTCCGCCACCAACAGAAATATATTTGAAAGAAATCGGCTTTATATCTCAAATTGTAATGTCAGGCATACAATCCATACAAGTTTGTTCCGGGCTCGAACAAAACCGAAGGCACTTACAAAGAAGTCCTTGCAATCCGGATATCCACAATCCTGATCGGATTTCCCATCACTTAGGGAGTCTCTATACCGTTGCAACTCAGTGCAGAGACAATCGATAGGTCATCCTATCACTTTCGCAAATACCGGGTCTTCAACACCGATCTTCAATGCTATTCACAACGACGTATCACATATTCGGAATGGGTTATACGACCCCATGGTCCTTTCCCGGTTAACCCGAATAGTGAGCGCTTATTCAAAAATAAGTGTGCATTCAAATTCAATCATATTCACATCAAATACCCATTCAAAGGGAAATACTGATAGTCGGTTATTGAACTATCACTGGATATGCACACATTACCAGATTCCAAATAATTTTCCAAATTATTTATTTTCCAAAATATCTTTACAAGATATTTAATTTCAACACTTCAAAAATAAATTAATATTTATTTTCAAACAAATTCCACTTTCACATATAAATTCCTTAGTGAATTTATATTTCCAAAATATCCATACATATGCGATTTCAATAATTCATTTCAATTTATCCTCAAAAAGATAAATTCTAATTATTCACTTCATATTGGAAAACATTTCCATACTCATTTATTTATAAGTAATTCACAAATCTTTTTATTTTCAATACTTAGAAAATATTCAATATACTTAAATCGGATTTAAGTATATTTTTCATTCTTTAAGGAAATCATTCACTTATACATATTTATTTGGGCCAAAACGAATGTTACGTAAAACATCGTTACAACGTCCCAAAATCACTAGTATAGGAATTCGAAATTAAAATAGATATATAAATTCCAATACTATACAAAACATTTCCTTTCGGAAATCATTTACTATAACAACAGTGTTATAGTCCACATTTCCTTTTATTTCTCGAAAACGTCTATTTCAACAATAAATGTTGAAATCTATGGTTTCGAATCTCAACATGTTTTAAACCATCGTTAGATCGTTTTAATTCTATTTAAAACATCACCTTCAAAACATTTTATTTAACGTGTTATTCACTATTCAAAAACGTGAATAAACCATGTTCACAAATTCCATTATTTCTATTCTTTTTCACTTAAAGGATTATTCACTGTTTACAACGTGAATATAACTCCATTAATAGGTTATAACAATTAACTTATCACAATAAGTCGTTTGCGAATTTATAAAACAACGTTTATAAATTCCATATTTATTTATTTATAAAAACTTCCTTTTTATAAATTCCTTTATTAACCTATTCCAGTTTATAACTAAATTATAAACTAAACGTTCACATTATAAGTTAATTACTTATAAAACGATTATTTTACAAAATCGTTCATTTAACTTCCCAAATTATTAATCTTAACTTATAAGATTGTTTATTTATCCAAAATTTATCCTTTCGATAACTTTATAAATTTTATAAACCTATTGCTTATAAAATTTCATTTATAACTTCACAGTTTATAATTTCATAAATTTCATTCATTTAGGAAATTCATTTTCACTACATTCAAACACTTATAAAAACTCGTTTTATAATGTCCATAATTCGATTTATAAATATCCGTTTATAAATCTCTTAATATAAATCAATTAATATTATTCTTTAAAACATCTTTTAATTTCCTTTATAATTTCATCATTTCGATTTATAAAATAATCAAATTTTATAAATCCTATATTTAAACTTTTATCATATATTCAAAAATCCAATCTAAATTATTTTATAAAATCATTAGTTCATATTTCTCAAAAATCGACTTTTAATCGTATTTCTAAAAATCAGCTTTTTAACTATATTTCACAAAAACCATAATTTTTATAACTTTAAAAATTATAACGTTTATTTATTTATAATGGATCAATTCCAAAAATATAGTATATTTTCAAAATCACTTTTAAAATCATTTTAAAATCCCAAAATCTGGGTCCAATGATGCTACACACCAAATAGTCAATCACGACTAACAACGATATCATATATCGATATGATAATCCATCAAATATCAAAATATCTGAAATAAAATAAATACTGTTGAGGAATCCAGTTGGATCCCTCCAACCTGTTTCCTGCATCCAAAAACATTAGCACAATACCAATTTCACTCCAGTACGAAATTATCGCGGTACATGTTCTTAATAAATATTATCCGCTTAATAACGGCGTAATAGGGTCTCATCCGCTAAACAAAAAATGCGGGAAATCAATCAACTGCAATATATACATATGCCAATATATATATATTGATATTATATATAATACCAATTTCACTGTTTATGAAATATTCGCGGTATATGTTTATATTAAATAACATCCGCTTACTAACGGCGAATAATGTCTATTTTAACAATCAATAATTTACAGTCATCATTCAAACATGCATTCAAATATTTTAAATCTAACTATTTAAAATAAAATCGAAATCTATTCGATTGAGTGAGAAATTCTCACCTTGGTTTTAAATTCTGTTTAAGCTTTTATTTCGAATAAAATTAAACGCGCGTTTAATTTTACCCGAAATTCTCACTAACTCCAAACGACTCCAAACCAACTCCATCGCGTAGTGCTCGTCCATACGATTCCAACGCAACTGAGTTTGCATTTTTTCGACCTCGTATGAAAAAGTTATTGATTTTACAAGTTTGTACTCGATTTATATAACATTTTATAACATAAATAAAAAAAATAAAACCCACATCCATCAATAGCCGTTCGATCATGCACCAGCACATCTCCACCGCGTGTTTCCTTCTCCTCCAATTCACGCAAACATCAGGTGATGCCGAAACCCATAAACGCGCAACAACAATCAACGGCCGCACCACCCAAACGACCTCGAAACCCGATCAACTCGCCACCAATCGAAGCGCCATCACCACGCCACCCTACGGCCACCGACCGCACGTTCCTAGTGCCCCAATTCTCTCGAAATTCGTGCCTAAAGCCGGCCACTTTAAACCCAATTTCACGACAATCCCCTCAACTAAAATCAATCACAGCCGTTAGATTTGTAGAGCTCGCAGGGCTCTACAACATTGTAGTTGGAATTTTTTTGATTCGATGCATGGATTGAGAAAGATTGAGGGAGAAAAGAGATTGATTTTCGGCCATTGAAACCATATAGGCGGCTGCGCATTATCTCAAAACCCTAGTATATAATTTTTTTTATTTTTAGAATTTATGGGGGTATTTATAGAGAATTTTTCAATCACTATTCATCCCGGTTTTCTAAACTCCAATTTACGCGCCGAAACTGACGTTCCTAAGGTTTACCCCGCGTTCCGGACACAATGGAATAGGTTTCGGAAGCTAATTCGGACATCTGTGCGAGTTATGGCTGAAAACGCTCAAATTAAATTAAACCGATTTAAATCGATTTCTAGGCGTTTTAATTCGTACCGGACAAACGGTAAATCCAATTGACTTGAAATTTGAAACCTTACAATAATATCACATTACGGATCCGATGAAACTGGTTTCGTCGAAATCCGAGACTTTTTGAAAAATGGCTATTTTGACTCGCCAAATTTAAATTAAAAACGATTCGATGCGTTTCGAGCTGCCACGATCAAACGATAACTCCGATTGACACGAAAATTGAAATCCGGTAATAACTAACTATTACGGATCCAATGGAACTGGTTTCGTTCAATTCTGAGACTGTTCAAAAATTGGCTATTTTACAGTCGATTATTAAATATTAAAATATTCAATTTTCACAATTTAACTTTTAATTCGATTTTAAAAGTTCTAAAATATTTCTATAACTTACATATGATAAAATAAAATTTTCCAAATTATTTTCAATCATTTTTAACTCAATTTTTTATTATTTCCATAATTTTAACATATTAAATTATCGATTTAATAATTCAATTAAATCCAATAAATCAAAATAAAATTTATTTGACTTATAAATTCAATTATTAATATTTAAAATAAATTAAATATTCAAATTTTAATTTATAAAAATTCTGGGTCGTTACAATCTTTCCCCCTTAAAAGAATTTCGTCCTCGAAATTACAAGTAAGAAAGGTTAAAGAATCTATTAATTTTCCAAAATTCATAGTTAAACTTCTTATAATTCTTTACTAAGTTTTCAAATCATACTTAGTTATCATTTCAAAACAACTATCTATTGTTTAACTTTCAATTCCAAATCAAAGTTAAAGTTTTCAAAATTTTCCCATTTTCTCAAATTTTTCTAACGCCTTAAATTTCCGGAAAAATTCGCCATGTCTCCTTTGCGCGGCTCGATCCGAAAAAAAAATGACAGTATATATATATCACAAATATACATCTCATCAAGTAATGAGGCATCCCGAAGGGAAAAAAGTGTAAAAGTACGATATTTAATCCGAGATATGTACCTTATATTTATTAGCAAGCATATACGGCTAATATAGCGCTAAAGCGAACTCCAAATGCGAAGCAAAAGCGATCCGCACCTACTAAACTCAACAAACAACATGAGAATCATGCATGTAGACAATAATCTCAATATACAACATATAGCAACATAATAACTATATATATGTCACATAGCAAATGCAACTAAACAACAAATGCAATATATATTCAACCATCAATCAACTATAATCCATAACCAATAATATTCATTCATATTCTCATTTATATACAATGAAATGGTTTTCAATTTCAAATCACATTTGATTTATTTACATTGGATTTACTAACATTCATTCTCAATTCAATTAGTTAACATTTACTAATTTAAATCTAATTCACATTCAATTCTATTCAAATTTATTTACTTTTAATTTGAATTCAATTACATAGCTTCCAATTTCATTAACACTTAATGAATTTTATACAATCAATCAACATCATATAACAACCAATGTATATATAATTTCAACCAAATTCCTTTGCTTATATTCATTCAATTTGGTTTAATTAGATTGATTTTTATTCAACCATTAAACTTCTAATAACATTAGATTTTAATGAATTAACATTTATATTCATTATTTCTTATCAACTTTATTCACATTCAATTGATTATCATTCAATCCATTTATTCCATGCAATTACAAAGTTGAATTTCATTTATATAACTCAAGTTCATATCTATCATTAACCTTAAATTCATTTTTATTTACAACTCATATTCATAAATATATTCATATAGTTTCACTTCTTATATATATAAGTTTATTTCACAATTGTAAATCACTTTAATTATAATTCAATTCTTATAATTCTTTTACTTATACAATTATTCCTTTATTTAGATTATTCAAACAACCTAACAATCAACTTATATACACTTTAATAATTTTGAAAAATTATTCCTTTACATACAAATATACTTAAGGTAAAATTATTTCATTTACCCAATTAAAACAATATTATGTCGAATTGTTCTATTCAAGTGTTTAGAAACCCCTTCGGCATAGTTTGACTGACCGTGCTGACGAAGGTTCATATGCCACTCAACAAACCAATCATCATAATATAAAACAATTTTTATATTCACTAACAAATACGCTCTCATAGCTATTATTACTCTCAAACTCATTCTAGAGTACTACTGACTCTATCTCTAATGAATTATACCCAACAGAACCATGGTTGTCGCTTAACCATCAGAGCTCTGATACCAAATGTAACGCCCAAGTATTTTCGTTCTTCGAAAATTCAACATCGATACTCACTTTATCGACTGCCGAGAAATCAAAGGCCGAAAACCGAGATGTTATGGGGTTTAGAAAAGAATTTAGAAAAAGAAAAAGAGAGAAGAAGAAGAGAGAAAAAGAAGAAACAAGAAGATAGAAAATTTTAAAATAGAAAAAGAGAATTTGAAAACAGAAGATAGAAGAATTTTTAAAAATAGAACGGACAGAAAGGAAACAACAGAACAACAACAGAATCTCACAATTCGCAGCGGAACAACATATAATAATAAATGAATAATCTTTAAACAAAGAACTATATCAGTTATTACATTACATTTCATTTCATTACATCATATCATCACATCAGAGTGTACAACAACATACAACAACAAACAGTGCAGCGGAAAAAGAAATACTATATAAACTAGTAATACGCCATGCCATCCATCTTGCCTCCAGCAACTCCTGAATATCCTGAATATCCTGATAAACCTAACTCTTAACTGCCCGTGTGGAAATTGGTGGGCACCCAGAGTTTAGGAAGGAAAACAATAAACTCCAAGTCAGTCATGTGACTGGTGTGAGAACTCAAAATAGTTTATTTAACTTTAAAATCAAAATAGAGGAATATTTTTAATCAATTCGCAATGCTTTTAAAAATGAGACTACCATAAGGCCTCCCGCACACACACACAATGCAAACGCAGAATCGGAGGAGATTTCTCCTTATGATAGTCAAAGATGCTTGATACGCATTTAAAATAATATTTGATATTATTATTAGTGTATAGTGTAGGAAAAATTTATTTCGAAAGTAGAATATAAATCTTAGCCAACATACGACCATTATCGTATGCCTACTATAGCTACTATCCAAACAGTGGTGACCACCATAAGTGAATAGCAGGTTCTACAACTAATACCGTACAAGTTTCGTATTGTTTCTTTGGATTTCCAACGAATGGTCAGGCTAAGGAACTTCCTACTGCCACATGGGATCGCCTCTGGCTGGACGTCCCGAGAACTTAACCAGCTCTCTGCCAACACAAGGCCGGGTTACCTTTATCACTAGGTAACTACTACACGAATATGGCATCCCCCGGTCCCATCGGACCTTTAACCGAGCGCTCGTCACCAACAACACCACACAGAAATAGATATAGTGTATCAACATGAGTAAGTATCTGGGCTCCATACCATGATACCACCCTTTCCAGAAGGAAATGCACATACCCTAAAGGGAGCTACCCCTCATAACCTTGCCGCATCATTCCTGTTTTGACCATTACCGGGATGTGAGGCTCGACGAATTCACGTCCACAAAAACATACTTTATACAAAAGCCATGCTTTGGGTCAACAAATGATCAACACAATGATCACTAAGATAGACGATCAAATAAATGATCCTATCACAATAATCAACACAATGATCATTTCAGCAACACTCAGCATGTCACATTACCAAATTTGGGAATATATCGCTGATAACTTCAACTATATAACCTTTGAGCTCGTACGTCTCAAAGAAGGGTGTTAAGCAAAGAATAAATTCTCCGCCACCAACAGAAATATATTTGAAAGAAATCGGCTTTATATCTCAAATTGTAATGTCAGGCATACAATCCATACAAGTTTGTTCCGGGCTCGAACAAAACCGAAGGCACTTACAAAGAAGTCCTTGCAATCCGGATATCCACAATCCTGATCGGATTTCCCATCACTTAGGGAGTCTCTATACCGTTGCAACTCAGTGCAGAGACAATCGATAGGTCATCCTATCACTTTCGCAAATACCGGGTCTTCAACACCGATCTTCAATGCTATTCACAACGACGTATCACATATTCGGAATGGGTTATACGACCCCATGGTCCTTTCCCGGTTAACCCGAATAGTGAGCGCTTATTCAAAAATAAGTGTGCATTCAAATTCAATCATATTCACATCAAATACCCATTCAAAGGGAAATACTGATAGTCGGTTATTGAACTATCACTGGATATGCACACATTACCAGATTCCAAATAATTTTCCAAATTATTTATTTTCCAAAATATCTTTACAAGATATTTAATTTCAACACTTCAAAAATAAATTAATATTTATTTTCAAACAAATTCCACTTTCACATATAAATTCCTTAGTGAATTTATATTTCCAAAATATCCATACATATGCGATTTCAATAATTCATTTCAATTTATCCTCAAAAAGATAAATTCTAATTATTCACTTCATATTGGAAAACATTTCCATACTCATTTATTTATAAGTAATTCACAAATCTTTTTATTTTCAATACTTAGAAAATATTCAATATACTTAAATCGGATTTAAGTATATTTTTCATTCTTTAAGGAAATCATTCACTTATACATATTTATTTGGGCCAAAACGAATGTTACGTAAAACATCGTTACAACGTCCCAAAATCACTAGTATAGGAATTCGAAATTAAAATAGATATATAAATTCCAATACTATACAAAACATTTCCTTTCGGAAATCATTTACTATAACAACAGTGTTATAGTCCACATTTCCTTTTATTTCTCGAAAACGTCTATTTCAACAATAAATGTTGAAATCTATGGTTTCGAATCTCAACATGTTTTAAACCATCGTTAGATCGTTTTAATTCTATTTAAAACATCACCTTCAAAACATTTTATTTAACGTGTTATTCACTATTCAAAAACGTGAATAAACCATGTTCACAAATTCCATTATTTCTATTCTTTTTCACTTAAAGGATTATTCACTGTTTACAACGTGAATATAACTCCATTAATAGGTTATAACAATTAACTTATCACAATAAGTCGTTTGCGAATTTATAAAACAACGTTTATAAATTCCATATTTATTTATTTATAAAAACTTCCTTTTTATAAATTCCTTTATTAACCTATTCCAGTTTATAACTAAATTATAAACTAAACGTTCACATTATAAGTTAATTACTTATAAAACGATTATTTTACAAAATCGTTCATTTAACTTCCCAAATTATTAATCTTAACTTATAAGATTGTTTATTTATCCAAAATTTATCCTTTCGATAACTTTATAAATTTTATAAACCTATTGCTTATAAAATTTCATTTATAACTTCACAGTTTATAATTTCATAAATTTCATTCATTTAGGAAATTCATTTTCACTACATTCAAACACTTATAAAAACTCGTTTTATAATGTCCATAATTCGATTTATAAATATCCGTTTATAAATCTCTTAATATAAATCAATTAATATTATTCTTTAAAACATCTTTTAATTTCCTTTATAATTTCATCATTTCGATTTATAAAATAATCAAATTTTATAAATCCTATATTTAAACTTTTATCATATATTCAAAAATCCAATCTAAATTATTTTATAAAATCATTAGTTCATATTTCTCAAAAATCGACTTTTAATCGTATTTCTAAAAATCAGCTTTTTAACTATATTTCACAAAAACCATAATTTTTATAACTTTAAAAATTATAACGTTTATTTATTTATAATGGATCAATTCCAAAAATATAGTATATTTTCAAAATCACTTTTAAAATCATTTTAAAATCCCAAAATCTGGGTCCAATGATGCTACACACCAAATAGTCAATCACGACTAACAACGATATCATATATCGATATGATAATCCATCAAATATCAAAATATCTGAAATAAAATAAATACTGTTGAGGAATCCAGTTGGATCCCTCCAACCTGTTTCCTGCATCCAAAAACATTAGCACAATACCAATTTCACTCCAGTACGAAATTATCGCGGTACATGTTCTTAATAAATATTATCCGCTTAATAACGGCGTAATAGGGTCTCATCCGCTAAACAAAAAATGCGGGAAATCAATCAACTGCAATATATACATATGCCAATATATATATATTGATATTATATATAATACCAATTTCACTGTTTATGAAATATTCGCGGTATATGTTTATATTAAATAACATCCGCTTACTAACGGCGAATAATGTCTATTTTAACAATCAATAATTTACAGTCATCATTCAAACATGCATTCAAATATTTTAAATCTAACTATTTAAAATAAAATCGAAATCTATTCGATTGAGTGAGAAATTCTCACCTTGGTTTTAAATTCTGTTTAAGCTTTTATTTCGAATAAAATTAAACGCGCGCTTAATTTTACCCGAAATTCTCACTAACTCCAAACGACTCCAAACCAACTCCATCGCGTAGTGCTCGTCCATACGATTCCAACGCAACTGAGTTTGCATTTTTTCGACCTCGTATGAAAAAGTTATTGATTTTACAAGTTTGTACTCGATTTATATAACATTTTATAACATAAATAAAAAAAATAAAACCCACATCCATCAATAGCCGTTCGATCATGCACCAGCACATCTCCACCGCGTGTTTCCTTCTCCTCCAATTCACGCAAACATCAGGTGATGCCGAAACCCATAAACGCGCAACAACAATCAACGGCCGCACCACCCAAACGACCTCGAAACCCGATCAACTCGCCACCAATCGAAGCGCCATCACCACGCCACCCTACGGCCACCGACCGCACGTTCCTAGTGCCCCAATTCTCTCGAAATTCGTGCCTAAAGCCGGCCACTTTAAACCCAATTTCACGACAATCCCCTCAACTAAAATCAATCACAGCCGTTAGATTTGTAGAGCTCGCAGGGCTCTACAACATTGTAGTTGGAATTTTTTTGATTCGATGCATGGATTGAGAAAGATTGAGGGAGAAAAGAGATTGATTTTCGGCCATTGAAACCATATAGGCGGCTGCGCATTATCTCAAAACCCTAGTATATAATTTTTTTTATTTTTAGAATTTATGGGGGTATTTATAGAGAATTTTTCAATCACTATTCATCCCGGTTTTCTAAACTCCAATTTACGCGCCGAAACTGACGTTCCTAAGGTTTACCCCGCGTTCCGGACACAATGGAATAGGTTTCGGAAGCTAATTCGGACATCTGTGCGAGTTATGGCTGAAAACGCTCAAATTAAATTAAACCGATTTAAATCGATTTCTAGGCGTTTTAATTCGTACCGGACAAACGGTAAATCCAATTGACTTGAAATTTGAAACCTTACAATAATATCACATTACGGATCCGATGAAACTGGTTTCGTCGAAATCCGAGACTTTTTGAAAAATGGCTATTTTGACTCGCCAAATTTAAATTAAAAACGATTCGATGCGTTTCGAGCTGCCACGATCAAACGATAACTCCGATTGACACGAAAATTGAAATCCGGTAATAACTAACTATTACGGATCCAATGGAACTGGTTTCGTTCAATTCTGAGACTGTTCAAAAATTGGCTATTTTACAGTCGATTATTAAATATTAAAATATTCAATTTCCACAATTTAACTTTTAATTCGATTTTAAAAGTTCTAAAATATTTCTATAACTTACATATGATAAAATAAAATTTTCCAAATTATTTTCAATCATTTTTAACTCAATTTTTTATTATTTCCATAATTTTAACATATTAAATTATCGATTTAATAATTCAATTAAATCCAATAAATCAAAATAAAATTTATTTGACTTATAAATTCAATTATTAATATTTAAAATAAATTAAATATTCAAATTTTAATTTATAAAAATTCTGGGTCGTTACACTTAAGATCGTTTGGAAGAGGTTTGAGGTCTAATTTAGGGCGTACTTCTTTTGAGGCTTCAGTAGACATCAACTGATTGAATTCCAGTGAATTATGAAAAGAGCATAGCATATCATTTAATTCATAAATGTATTCATCTTCGTGGAAGTTGGAATTAAAATGATCTAGGCACATGCTAAGAGACTCCGTAGTATCACTAAAATCATTTTCTACAATTGTTTGGATCATGTCAACTTCTTCTATTTCAAGATCCCTTGGTTGTCTGTTAAGATTGAATGTATTTAGTTCAATGGTTAGGTGCCCAAAGGAAAGCCGGAGTTGACCATTCCTACAATTTATGATAGCATTTGATGTTGCTAAAAATGGACGACCTAATATCAAGGGAATCTGACCGTTAGGATTTGAGACAGGTGCGGTCTCTAGGACTATGAAATCGACTGGGAAATAGAATTGCTCGATTTGTATCAAAACATCTTCAACAGTGCCCAATGTTTTTTTACAGATCGATCAGCTAGTTGAATTGTGATGTTTGTAGGTTTTAATTCCCCTAGTCCAAGTTGACAGTACACGGTATAAGGCAAAAGATTTACACTTGCTCCAAGATCGAGTAAGGCATGACTAATGTGAGTGTTACCTATTTTACAGCCGATTGTAGGACAACCGGGGTCCTTATACTTGATTGGGGAGGGATTTGAAAGAATAGAGCTAGTGTTTGCAGTTAGAAATGCAGTCTTAGGAACGTTAGTGGCATGTTTTTGAGTACATAGCTCTTTCAGACATTTGGCATATTGAGGAATTTGCTCGATGGTATCAAGAAGTGGAATATTGACTCGAACTTGTTTGAATATTTCAAGAATTTGGTCAAAATTAGCGGGCTTCTTCTTTTTGTTGAGTCTATGGGGAAATGGAGCAATGGGTTTATAGACTCGTTCGGAAGTTTTTTCATTCGAAGAAGAAGGTGTTATATTAGAGGGTGAAGATAAGGAAGCTGGAATGTTGGGGTTGCCAACATCGGAAGGTGAAGAGTGGTCGGGATTGCCAACCTTAGATGAAGAATTAGAATCGTTTTGATTGACAACCGTGGTTGTCGACTGAGTTTCAGAATTTGGAACATGGGAAGATTTAAGAAGGATGTCGGGGTTGCCGACATGGTTGTCCACCTTCTTTCCAGACCTTAATGTGGTGACAGCATTAACCGGATTTACGTCTTCGTTCTCACAACGATTTACTCCTCGGGAGTTATACTTTGGATTCACTTCGGTTTGACTAGGCAATTTACCTTTCTCATTGATTTTCATGAGATCCTTCATCATTATCAACATTTGTTCATTTTGTTTAGTGATTTGCTCAATTCTTGCATCTTGGTTAGTGATTTGTTCATTTTGTTTAGAGAGTTGTTTTTCCAATTGAGCAATTTCTTGTGAAGGCTGAGAAGGTTGGGTTGATGGATTGAAATTAGGATGCCTGTACGGTTGATTCGAAGGTTTCGTTTGAGGAGCGGGTTGAGAATTTTGAGCATTAGATGTTGGGGCTCGATAATTCGGATTTGGTATCATTGGATACATATGTGATGGATTAGCCACGTTGTTAGGATTTGACCATGAAAAATTGGGATGATGCTTCCAGTTAGGATTATATGTGGACGAATAAGGACTGTTTTGAGCTATAGCATTGATTTGGTCTTGTGTGTAGTAATGAGGTAGCCCTTCTCCTTCTTGAGGAATTTGGGCATCTATAGGAAGATGTGATGGGTCAATGGCATGTACTCCTCTGTTTGGAGTACGAATTGGAACACGAATTGTTTCCCATTGCATATCCTTTTCTGAATACTCTTCTAAAAATTCTCAAGCTTCTTCGTCTGTTTTTGCCATGAATTCTCCTCCGCACATTGATTCAAGTTGGGATCTTTTTTGATAGTTAAGCCCTTCATAAACGATTTGGCACAAAACGTGCTTAGGGATTGCATGTTGTGGGCAACTATATAACAGTCGATTGAACCTTTCAAAGTATTTTGAAAAAGTTTCTCCTTCATTCTGAGAGAATTGATTGATTTCGGTTCGAATTTTAAGAGTTTTGTGGAAAGGAAAAAACTTTTTCAAAAATATAGTAACGAAATTGTCCCAACTTTTAATTGAATTTTTAGGAAGAGAATTAAGCCATCTTTTCGCGCTTTCTAGAAGCGCGAATGGAATAAGTCTTAGCTTGATGGATTCATTAGAAAGTTGTTGCATTTTAGTTGTAGAAGCATATAACTCAAATTCACTAAGAAATTCATATGCATTTTCAGACCCAGTGAATTTTGGTACCCCTTGGATAAAAGAATGTTTTAGCTCAAAATTATTTCCTTCGGCAGGTGGAAATGAAATAACCGAAGGTTGAACAGTCCGTGTTGGATAGCATCGGTCTCTAAGGGATAATGGTCGGTTCTCATGAAATTCATTATTTCCAACATGTGATTTAGGTGATAATTTCGGTGAATTGTGGTGTGAACTGTGTTGTGAACCGTGTTGTGAACCGTGATTGCTCATATTTGTTTGATTTGAAATTTCCGTTGATTTGTTTAATGAAATATTTTGGCTTTCTAAACGGTTAAAATTATTTCTTGCCCAAACGCGCATAAACAAATCAAGGTGTAACAGCCAAAAGTAAATTAAATCAGTTTTCAGTTGGGCACCTGTAGAGTTGAAAATTACTTACAAAGGTGTATGATAGTCCGTCCAATGCAGCTGAGTAGCGCTAGCGGATCAAACTCCAAAGTTTGTGGTTGTTATGTTGTTGCTACCTGTCATATATCTAAGAGATGATAAGCTTAGAAAATTAAACTGCAACTGTGTAAATTTGAAAATGAAGCAATGCGAGTCACAAACCAAAGCAACGCGAAAAATGCAGCAGCGAGAGAATTTGAATGATTAGAAACCGAAAGTGTGGCTATGTGAAACGTGATTTTTGAAAAACGAGAAAAAAAAGTAATTTTTTTTTGTTACGTGGAAACCAAAATAGACCAAAATAGCAATGCAACTAAATAACGTGTAGCAGCAGTAAGTTGACACACAAAAATGAAAGGAGAAGCTCACGTATATGTGACAGCTAGTAATGCTTAAAATGAGATTATATGTGATAGCATACACATGAACATGAGAAACAAAATTTAAACTAACGTAAGCTGGGTATGTGAACAGAAACCAACTAAATGAGATGCAACTCACATGCAAAATGTAACGGAAAAAGCAAATGCAGCGAACGAACAAAATGCGATTTTTTTAAAGTAAAACGCTACTTTGGTGAATGGAACTGAAAAACGAAAAAAAAAACGATTTTTTTTTTGAAAACTAAGGCAAAAAAAGTAAAATAAATTAACACGAATAGACTTAAAAACGAAAAATCGAAAATCTCAAAATAACAACTCCCCGGCAACGGCGCCAGAAACTTGTTGGGACTTTTCTATTGATTAGAAAAGCACAAATTTTAATAAATTCTGCAAGCGCACAGGCGTGTAGTATGCAGGTCGAACACAGGGAATTTTATTTTAAAATAATTAAAATCCATAGTTAAATCTTAGGCGTGTTAAACGAATTCGACGGTGAATTTTGAACAGAAAATAAAATAATTAATATACTCCGAATCGATTTCGAAACTAATCGAAATTGCAACCAAAATATATAATTGTAAAAAAAATCAAAACAGAAATTGAAATTGCGGAAAAGAAGATAACGGAGCAAACAACTGAAATAATTATTAACTAACTGAAAAGAGTGCAGAAAATAACTAAGAACAAGAATAAATAAATTGCTAAATCTAATCAACAATCCTACGTATTCTATTCGAAAATAAAAACAGTGCTGAATTTAAATCTAAACTTGAAGAAAAGTGATGAGGTAAGAGATGATCTGAAGGTGCTGTATAATGCTGTATATATAGGCTTCAGCCCCTAAAATCAGTCCATCTTTTTAGCAATAGGACCGGTTCTATTCTTAGTATTTGCCAAGATAATTGTACTGACTGGGTCCATTCCTTGAATTGGTGAAGAGTCAAGTTGCCACGTCATTGCTTGAAATACTTTTATATGTGAATTGGTCCAAATTCATACGTAAGCTACTTTTGAATGTGTCCTATTTTGCTTCATATCATGGCTATGTATTATGCTACTTGAATTGGCCATGTTTTTTTTTTGATTTACAGGTGGCATTGCTTTGAAATGGATATCCTTGAATTGCGTGAGCTGATATGAATATTTCCAATTGAGTGAAATGCTTGATACGTGTTTTCTTTTTGAATCATTCGGTATCCAAAATGCTGCACTCATTATTGCGTGTCTTTTGGAACGGATCAATGCCACAACCGATTAATTTCAACATTGCACTTTGAAATCTATAATCTGCAAAACTACAACAGAATACCCGTATAATACCACTTTATAAAACTAAATATATATGAAACAAAAGGTTTAAAATGCATAAAAATACGTTCATCAGCAATATAGCAAGGTGTACATGGTTAATGATTACACAAGTAGACACTGGGATTTACATCCACTATGTAAAAATTGGTCATTTATATATGTATTAATTGTCTTAAAACATTATTTAATATATTTATAAAATATGTAAATATGAATGTAAAATTTTGAAATTATTTATATGTAATGAAATATAAAATATCTAATCAAATTTATACAAAGTAAATAATTTTAAATTCATATATTATATTTAAAATATCTAACTAGGACTTAGTGAAACATTTTAAAATTCAAAACTTGTTCTTAATATATCGGTTAAAATATATTTAATTAAATTTAAATATGTATAGTTATATAAAAGAATTATTATAGATAAAAATAATATTTATCTATTTCAAATGCAGAACACTGTTTTAATATGCATAAACAATATATATATATATATATATATATATTATAAATAAACATTTTGAAATTATATACATGCAAAACATTTTTTGGCAAATAAGAAAAACTCAATTTTTTGAGCTAATTTCTTATTCAAAAAATATATGTATGTGTGTAATAATATTAAACTTAAACACTGTATTAAATAATATATATATTATAATTAAATTAAATTATTTTTTTCCATAGAATATTCTTTTGATTTTAACAACCAAAAATAATTTAATTAAATATATGTCGTATTAAAATTGTTTTAAGGTATTTTAGGTTTTAAAACTAATAAATAATCAATTAAAATTAAAAATAAATATTTATAAAATTAACATACACACACGTATTAGAATACAAACATGGTTTAATGTAAAATATTTGCATATATTTTCTAATTTTAACTTTGAATTTAAATTAATAGTTTCACATAGATTAATTATTTAATATAATTTAACTAATATATATATATATATATATTACTATTTATGGGTGATAATATCACTTACGTGTAATCGTTATAATGGTATAAACAATATATAACACAAAATAAAATACCTAAGAGAAGTAGCGTTTGATTCACATGTCGATTCTAATCATCACATAGATCTCCTAGATCCTTGTCTAAAGGTGCAAACTTCGGTGTGGCACTTCCTGAAAGAGTTAGTATTTGGAGTGTGTTTGAGCTCGACTATGGGTTGGAGTACATGGGGTTATGGTGGCAAAGGAGTAGGAGAGATGGAGCAAAAAAAGTAAGCTAAAAAGTGGAGGCTTTGGTTCACTTAAATATGGCATCTAGTAAAATAGCTTTCCACCATCTCCTCTTACCAAGTTGTGGGACTCATGAATCTAAAATCAATCAGTGAATAATATTTAAATAATTAAAATGCAATGTTACACATCACCTTAGCTACTGGTATAACAGTTTGGATGAACTCATTACTTATAAATCTCACCCATAAAATCCAATTTTACAAATATAAGCGATACCTTTTAGCAACGATTATCAACATAAATTCTCTTCGTCGACACTACATCACTTTAGGATGTATGGAATTTGGTTTTTCTTAAAATTCCAGTATCATCCACATTCAATTAGATTAGTCCATGAAAAAAGTCCTTGGTTCAATAATAACATTTATTATTAACCGTACTACCTTGGCTAGAGATTTTGACTTTGAGTTGACTATAGTTGACCGAGATACTAAACTCATACACTCGAGGAGATAGATTGTCTATTGAATAGTATTTCACTTCCAATGCTTCAACTCAAATCCAATTACATTCGCTCGATCATCGCTAGCCATGATTTAATTATAATCAAAGTGGAGTATCCACATTGAAGCTCAATAATATTCTTAAGTCGAGAGAATTGTATAGCATCGTCACTTTGAGATTTCCTATTTGACCTAGATGTTATTAACCTATAAGAAACTCTTAGGTGAGTAATTCCATTGTTATCTAATTACTATCAATATTTAACACTTTGGTTCCCCTAAAGAAAATGAGTGACACACTTCTCAATATTTGAAGAGCGTTATGTAATCTAGTCTCACGGATATATCGATATCCTTTTTCGAAACATCTTAAGTAGGAATATTTAAATAATATGTTAATTTATTTTGTGATAATTTTCTTATGATTGAAACTTCTTGTACTTATTATCATATAACATATCATTTAGGGATTTTCTATTTAATATACCTTAAATTAATTAAGTAATAATTACACCACTATATAAACAAGTATATAATAGGAATCGAATTCCTTTAAATTGGTTACAGAGTTAAATATATGTAACAAAAATTACATAATTACCCCTAGGGCATATCCTAACACTCTCAATCACCCTCTTGCACTTGGGGTTAATTATGGAATCTAAATCCCATCATTTTGACCAATTTTCTCATAATTGGTCGAGATAGTCCCTTAGTAAAAGGGTATGCCGTATTGTTTAACTACCTACTATGTCAATCAACTCTCTTTGATGTTGGTAAACTGCCTTTATCATGTTTGAATTTTTCAGAGTATGTTTCTCAACTTCTAGTAAGTTTTAGGTTCTTTCACAAACTGCATCTAGGCACTGTTATCATATAACAATGCCATGTGATTCTCAACATTTGGAAACCCCCTAGCTCAATTATAAATTTTTGCATATATACATAAAAATGCTTTAATCGTTTCACTTATTCAAGGCAACTTACATAGCTTGTTGGTTGAATTAGCCACAACCTTTCGTTTGGAACATTTCCAAACATAAAGCTCCTAAACATTAATTTTGGATTGACATTCCATGCTCGATATCACTTACGAAGTTCTAGTTCAGATACTCCTTTATACAAAGTTTGTTGTTTTCATAAATAATTCTTTAGTATTTCAGAAATACTCGAAAATACTCTTAACTAGTTAACAATCTTAATTCGGATTTTATATTCGTTCAACGTACCAGTTACATAAGCGAAATTACAATATAGTAGACAACATAACTTATATGATAATTTCAATTACTGATGCATAAAGACCCCATCTCATATGCTCTATATTAGACATTTTAATGTGCTTTCTTTGTAAATCATTGAGGCAGTCCCAATATTCATTTATACTCATTATAAAAATGTTATTTTCTAATTTATATCGAGAATTAAACAATCAAATTAGAACTGTCTTTAACATAGGTATGTCATTAACAACCGGTATTATGTTGTTTACCTATGGTTTTAGAGATGTTTTTGTACCTTCTAATATTCATTCTTACAGACACATTCTTTCTCTGCATTGTGATTGAAAATAAAAAAAATTTGATTTCTCTGTCTAAATACTTGTTTAATTCTGATTCTTACCGAACAATGTTTGTTGTATCGGTTCTTAGATCTTATCCCGTAACTCGCAAACTCAATTATCGCCTCCACCGACTTTGATTGACTTTAGTTATTATGTGCAAACAGTCTATTCTACATCATTATTTAGAATTTTTGTTTCAATATATGTATCAAAACTCAAAATCATATCGTGTGATAATTTTGTGAGTAAAATCTAAATTAACTTTAGCACATTGAATGATTTATTTGTTACACTAATTTCAACTATTGAAATTTATGATGCTATTCCCATCAACACTGCTTACCACTGTCCAACAACATTAGTTTTCTTCTTAAAGACATATTTGAGGTAGATGGATCCTATCCTTTTGGATACAACTATCAAATCATATTTTGGTAATGTAGTTGGATTCCATATCGGACTTGTGCATCATGCCATATGGTAGAGTCAATACTCCTCACAACTTACTGGCAATAGAGTAACTTCTTTTCTCGACATCAATAGGAAACTCATGTTTCTCTTTAATGTATGAGAATTCTTATTAGACATTCTAATATGTTGTGTCCTTTTAGGGTTAGTTAATTTCACTTCGTCTTACGTAATAGGTTTTATCTTTGGATCATATCCAAAACCATTTTACTACCAATAATCTCTAAATAAAATCCCTCGTCGTGAAGTTGGTATTTCTTGAAACAATAGCTGTTTCAAGATACAACGAAACATATATTCATAAATATTTTGTGAATTTCCTTAAGTGTATAAAACTAACTTAATTTTGAGTTTATGGAAATATGTCAATAACATAAAGTAGTTAATCATTGTTGGTTGTTCCTAAACTCCTTAGGTGGTTCACACATATACTTACAAGCAAGTATCACATGCAGCCTTTAGATACACATATCCTATCAACTTCTTGATCTAGGATATGTATGGGCTTCTTATCAACTCTTATCTTGTATGATCTTGTAAACTACGCTTTAGATGACATCAAATTTAACCTACGTATTTACTCTTAAGTTCACATCCTTGTATAAAGAAGTTAAATCAACTTCACTCATCAATAATCATGCTTTGTCCAATAAAGTCGGATCACTCCTTATCGATTCATCATTATGTATCATAGGGAGGAGTGACTTTTGAGATTGAATCTTATACATTTTTAGGTACTTTTGGAACTCTTTTTCAATACACCCACTTATTCGATCAAATGAAATTATTTTATTTCCTTGTATATTATGTTTTCTGATTCCATTTTATGTTCGACGAACTTATTATAGATTCACAACTTATATGTTGAATAGACATGTTTACGTTCATGCTAATACATTGGTGAATTAAACGAAGTAAATTGGTATGTTATGGTATTATTTGACCTTAGACTGCATACACCTCTATGTATCAATCTGATGACTTCATTAACTCATTTGTTACTTCCACTAAATAGGTGCTTTGCCCTTAATTGTTTTACCACATGATTCATAGTCATATGTTTAAAGAACCATTTCTCAAGAATATGGCTCAGTTTACGATTTAATAAATTGTAAATAAAATCAATTACTTCTGTAGTTCCTTTAGCTAATAAATTAATGATGTTATAAAACTAATACAATTAATATAACAAAAAAAATTCATAACGTATATTCACAATGTTCATAACAAAAATATTATATCTATTTTTAGCTATTACCGAAAACAATTATTATTTCATAAACAATATTTGTTATATTTATAAAAATAATTTTTCATATGTTGATGCATCCACGAATATGTGTTATATGGAATGCTCCAACCATTCCAACATTACTGTAATGACATATGAAATACGAAGCTCTATTTAACCACTTAATATGGGCTATTTATTTCATTTATTATAACTAATTTACAGTCAAAAGTTTCAGATCAAATATCTTAGCCCAAACAAATAACTCTTGTAGAAAATAAAAGAAAAATATATTTGAAATGGAAATCGAATTTATCATTCAATATTAAGTATCTACTATATTCTTATACAACTCTTGTTTCCAATATCTCTTCATAAAGTAGAAGTGACCACCCACTTTCTTTATCCCAATTATGCCTAAGTTATATCTAATCTCACACATTTGCTTTCATTCCAAAATGGTCAAACAATTCAAAGGAAATACTTATTACAAAATTGCATCGATCTCTTACAAAAGTGCATTTGGTCAACCTTAACATTTAAGGATATCAAATAAGTTGCACTTTACGTAAACTAATCAAACTGACATTTCAGTGATCGAATTCCTTGGTCCATCCAGTAGCTCTTAGTTTGGTGCTACCTCTAACACAATATGATCCTTATTATAGTTAATCATATTGAATACATGATCTTGCATCATCATTTGTTCGCTCATTTTGATTGAATTAATTTCATCAAAATTTCTTCATTATGAATCGCGACTGTTCACCATATAACATTTATATGTGATCAAAAATAGATCAAATATCCATGTTTTTATATTGCTTTTAGAGTTCAAAATTCATGGAAGAGAATACACGGCCTCAGGAAAATAAACACCCGAGTGACCAAGGTACGAATGTATTTAGTAATTGTATAATTTGGCTCTTGTATGGTGTTTAACGACGGAATTTCTATCGAGTTAGAAAACCGCTGATAAATTTTGAATTAAATTTATACCGCAAGTGCATGGCGTACAAAAGTCAGTATGTAGCGAGTACGGGTCGATCCGCAGGGAATTGTTAGATTTTAAAAATCAATTCAATCAAATTATGCCAAATGGAGAGGAAATTGTTAACTATAAGAAAAATGAAGCTAAAACTAGAATTAAAATGGGATTAAAAACTATGAGATTAGAGAACAATTTAGAGGCAAATCCACTCTCATATTTTTGTAAAGCAATAAATAAATAATTTATGATCTTTAGTTTGATATTAAGTGAAATAATTGTTGCATTTATCATAAATATGGTTTATTTATGTTATTAATTAACATAACTTAAACCATAAAACTATAATACAGCAAATAAACCACTTATAAAATATCATGAAAATGAAGCTACAGAAAAGCTATTTTAAGTACGATCTACTTAATATTGTAATTAGTAATATAGATCACCAAATTTTATTTTTACTTTCATTTCAAAATCAAAAATCAATTAGCAAATGATGATGTAAATTGTGTTTATATTGAATAAGAATAGCTCATTTGCAAAAGCAACATAAGCTATCGAATCCACTTGTATAAACTTACATCAAAATTTACTTTCATGAAGTACAAATAAAAGAGATCATAAATCATAGAAATGTTCATTACCCCTAAATTAAAGGGGTTTAGCTATTCATTTGTGTTATCATTTCAAGACAAAGAGATTTCTACATTGAAAATAAAATAAAGTAGAGAATAAACAAAGAAAAAGAAGATTAACTACTTGAAGAAATGAACTAAACTAGTGCATAAATGTAAATCTAAACTATGAACATGAAATGAAAGAGAGCATAAGAATAAAAATAAGTATAAAAGTAAATAAAAGCATGTAGAAAAGAAAAGAGAAAGAGGATAGGAAGCCATTTGTATTTCATCTAACATTGAGCTTACAATTTTCTTTCTTAATTTCCTAACTAATTTCAAAGAGTAGAAGATAGTTGCATGTACATAAGAGGGCTATTTATACATGCATAAAACTCTAAATCAATTTTTAGGGTGCTTACCAAAATGCCCTTTTGGAAGCGTGGCCACCAAGTAACCATTAGCCACTAATTAATCCATCATTAAATGTGCATGAAGTTTTAACCTCCACTTAGTTGTCCATTAGCTTCTAATTGTAGATTTTGGTAAGTGTGTAGGGTCCTCCATGATCAAGAGCTTGAATTATTTCCTCTTCATTCCTATGTATTCCCTTATGCATGCATATATCTTCATGAAACCCTCTTTTATATGCACTAAAATTTCCTACTAAAATCATAAAAATGTCCAAGTAAAAATTCTCAAATTGACACATGCACAAAAATGACCATTTCTCCCCTGAATGAAGATGAATATATGATGATTTGAAAATAATTGAATTTTGGTTTTAAACATGTTAAGATGCCCAAATATGACATTTATTTAAATAAAAATGGATAAAATATGGATGTAAATATATGCACATTTACGTGCACATCAAATATCCCCACACTTATCTCTTTATTAGTCCTCGAATTAAGAAAAAATAAGATAAATCCGTTTCGTAGGGAGCACGATTGCATTGAGCATATGCAACAAACCGTTAAACCTCTTTGTAACGTATCGATTTTGTCGGGATCCGAAGGTCGGCATTCTTACGTCCATTGTATCAAATGCCGCATAATCAAATGCCGAAAAACCGAATTGTTAGGGTTAAAAAGAAGAGGTAGAAGAAAAAGATAGAAGAAGTAAGTAAACAGAACAGAAAACAATATCAGAATCTCACATATCATAGCGGAACAACATATAATAGATAAATGAATAATCTTTAAGTCAAAGAACTATATTAGTTATTACATTACATTATCATCAGAGTGTACAACAATAATATACAACACAACTGGACAATGGACAGTTATACAAACATGTCCTTACAAGTGAATTTTACAGCGGAAAAGATAATATCATACACAAGTGGTACGTCTCGCCATCCAGCTCGCCTCCTAAGTTCCATAGCACTCCTAAATCCAGAATGACCTGATTACCTGACTCTAGACTGTCCGTGTGGAAAATTATGGGCACCCAGAGTTTAGGAAGAGAACAATAAACTCCAGGTCAGTCATGGGACTGGTGTGAGAACTCAAAACAGTTATTTATTTTAAAAACAACAACAATGGAAGTGAAAAAAATAAGATCCGCAATGCTTTTGGAAAATGAAACTACCATAAAGCCTCCCCGCACACACACAATGCAAACGCAGAATTGGAGGAGATTTCTCCTTATGATAGTCAAAGATGCTTACTACGCAAAACAAATCATTTTTGATATTATTATTAGTGCATAGTAATGAAAGCATTTCGAAAATAGAATATAAATCTTTGCCAACATAGACATTCCGAACTATGCCTACTATAGCTACCATCCAAACAGTGGGGCGCCACCATAAGTGAATGGTATACAACTAAAACCGTACAAGGCTCGTATTGTTTCTTTGGATTTTCCAACAAATGATCAGGCTAAGGAACTTCCTACAGCCACATGGGATCGCCTCTGGCGAGACGTCCCGAGAACCTAACCGGATCTCTGCCAACACAAGGCCGGGTTACCTCTGTAACTAGGTAACTACTACTCGAGTATGCCACTCCTCGGTCCTTTGGGACCTTTATCCGAGGGCCCTCTATCACCAAGCAACAACCACACAGAAAATGAGATTGGAGCAACCACATAGGTTAAGCATCATGGCTCTATACCTGACACCACCCTTTTCCAGAAGGAAATGACATACCCTAAAGGGAGAGACCCTCATAACCTTGCCACATATTCCTGTTTCGACCATTTCCGGGTTGTGAGGTCCGACGAAGTCTCGTCCACAAAGCTATGCTTTTTCACAAAGCCACGCTTTGATCAACAAATGATCAATAAATAATCATCACATAGCAACACTCAGCATGCCACATTACCAAATTGGGAGTATATCGCTGATAATCTTCAACTACATAACCTCTGAGCTCATACGTCTCAGAGAAGGGTGTTAAGCTAAGATAATAAATTCTCCACCACCAACAGAGATGTATTTGAAAGAAATCTGCTTTATATCTCAAAATGTAATGTCAGACACGTAACCATACAAGTATGTTCCGGGTTCGAACAGAACCGAAGGCACTTCAAAAGAAGCCCTTGCAATCCGGGTATTCACAATCTCGATCGAATTTCCCATCACAAAGGAAATCTCCATACCATAGCTAACGGTGTAGAGACAATGATAGGCCATCCTATCGTTTTCACAAATATCTGGTCTTCAACACCGGTCTTCAATGCTATCCATTACGTCGTATCACTATTCAGAATGGGTAATCCGAATAACGAGCACAATAATTAAAAATAAATGTAGCATTCAATTTCAACCAATTTACAACAAATAGCCATTTAAGAATCAATATTGATAGTCGGTTATTTAACTATCAATCAATATTCACAACATAACCCGATTTCAAATAATTTTCCAAATTATTTATTTCCAAAATATCTTTATAAGATATATTTTCCACACTTCAACCATTTGAAAATAAATTTCAAATTATTTTTCACCTTTACAACTTTCATTTCAAAATGGTTCATTTAAACCAATCAAATAAATCCTTACCGATTTATTAAATTTACGTTCCAAATCCGTAAATTTATTTCCACACTTTTAAAAATAAATCAATGTTTATTTTTAAAACAAATTTCCCTTTCTTTTATGAATTCCATAGTGAATTTACCTTTCCAAAATATTTATGAATATACGATTTCCAAATCGATTTCTAATATTCATTTTCATTTTAACTTTTAAAAGATAAAATCTCAAAACATTCACTTCATATTGGAAAAACATTTCCATACTTATTCAATAATAAGTAATTCACAAATCTGTTTATTTTCAACACTTGGAAAATATTCAATATACTTAATCACAATTAAGTATATAACTTATTCTTTAAGGAAAACATTCTCTTAAACACCTTTATTTGAGTCAAAACAAATGTTGCGTAAAGCATCGCTATGACAACTCAAAACCACTAGTATAGGGATTCGAACTTAAAATAGATACATAAATCCCAATACTATATAAAACATTTCCTTTCGGAAATCATTTACTATAACAACAGTGTTATAGTCCACCATTTCCTTCTATTTCTCGAAAACGTCTATTTCAACAATGAATGTTGAAATCTATGGTTTCGATACTTAACACATTTTAAAACATCTTTAAATTGTTTTAAATTCTATTTAAAATATCACTTTCCCAAAATATTTCTTTAATATATTATTCACCGTCCAAAATCGTGAATCTACTTTATTTACCAAATTCAATTTCTACATATTTTATTTAAAGGATTATCCACTGTCCAAAATCGTGTATATATTTCCTTTAATAAGCTATAATAATTAAACTTATCAAAATAAGTCGATTTCAGATTTATAAAACAACGTTTATAAATTCCATTTATGATTTATAACAACTTTACTTAGAAAATCACTTTATTAACAAATTCTGTCCATATCCCATTTACATGCCGAAATCCAATTTATAAGTTAATTACTTATAAATCTTTTATTTTAATCGCAAAGATAATCATGCAGATTATAAATAGATCAACATACAGCATTGAAACCAATTCAAATGTTTGAGGAATCCAGTTGGATCCCTCCAACCTGTTTTCCTGCATCCAAAGATGTTAGCACAATACCAATTCCGCTTCGAGAGGAATATCACGGTATATGGGATTGTAAAATACTATCCGCTATTATGCGGCACCAAAGGGTCTCATCCGCTATATAATGCGGGAAATCAACTCCAAATACATATATAATACTAATACCATATCAAGTTGGAATTATCGCGGTATATGGGTTTAATAAATAACATCCGCTTAATATACGGCGTATAGCGTCTATTTCAAACAACAGATAACAATTATCATCCAATCACGCAATCAAGCAATTTTAAATTTAACTATTTAAAAATAAAAATCGAAACACATTTCGATTGAGTGAGAAGTTCTCACCTTGAGATTCCGATAATAGTTGTAGCGTTTTATTTCGAATAAAATTAAACATGCGTTTAATTTTATCCGAAATTTTCACTAGCTCCAAACGACTCCAAACCAGCTCCATTGCGTAGTGCTCGACACAACGAATCCAACGTAATTCGTTTCGTGAAATTCCAACCTCGTATGACACTGATATCAATTTTTAAAGTTTACACAAATTAAAATATAATTTAATTTACAATTTCATTTCAATTTTTAAACCTCTCAGCATCTGGACCGTTAGATCTTGTTAGACTGCATCAGGGCCGCACTTTTACTTCATCTTCCCCAGGTTGTTCACGCGAATGAATTAGGTTTGTGTAAATTAAAGTGAATGGGGGCCTTTTATAGAAAAATTCTCAAATTACTATTCATCCAGAATATCCCGAACTCCAAATCTCGCGCGGTGACCGGCGTTTCTAAGGTTTACCCCACGTTCCGGACACAATGCAATAGGTTTCAGAGGCTACTTCGATCATCTGTGCGAGTTACGGAAATAAACGATCAAATTTAATTTAAATCGATTAAACAAAATTTCTATGCGTTTTGGCTTGCCCCGGACAAACCGTAAATCCGATTGACACGAAATTTGAAACCTTACAATAATATAACATTACGGATCCGATGAAACTGATTTCGTCGAAATCCGAGACTGTTTGAAAAATGGCTATTTTCACTAGTCGATTAAATATAAAATATTCAATTTTCACAAATTAACTTTTAATTCAATTTTAAAAGTTCACAAACATCGTTCTAACTCTAATATGATTTAATATAACTTTATAAATCATTTTTAATCACATTAAACCCAATTTCCAATTATTTATGCAATTTCAAATATTAGCTTGTCGATTTAATTATCCAATTAAATCCAAATATTCGAAAAATAAATTATTCGACCTACAAATCTTACTTGTTGATATTTAAAATTAATTAAATATCTGAATTTCAAATGACGGAAATTCTGGGTCGTTACAAACTTCCCCCTTAAAAGAATTTCGTCCTCGAAATTACCAAGTAAGAAAAAGTTACAGAATTCATTAACTTTTCAAAACAAACCGTTCAAATTTGATTTACAAATCTCTTAAGTGTTTAACTTTTTCAAAAATTCAATAGTTAAACTTCTTACAAAATATTTACTAAGTTTTCAAATCCATATATAGTTATCTTTTCAAAACCAACCATATCGTTTAACCTTTAACTTCAAATCAACTTAGTTTTCAAAAAAAAAATTCCAAAATTTCTCAAAAATTTTCTAACGCCTTAAATTTTCAAAAAAATTTCGCCATAACCTCCTTTGTACGGAGGAGCTTTTACAATATCACAATAGATATAAATATATATACATCGACCCACACGGTTGGAAAAACAGAAAAACAGTTCATATTTCCTATTTTTATTGCGTAGGCGTACCTTTTTAGCATTTTTAAGCAAAGCAGTTATTTATTTAGCATTTTGCGCAACCCAAATCCCGCTAACGGTAGCCCCGGTACCTATACTTACTCAATATAAACACGTAAGTGACATATATAAGAAGTTATTAACAATTTACCCTTTTAAATAACTACAACACATGCATATTAAAAGAAATGCATATAAACAAGGTTTATAAGCAACTTATATGATTTCGATAGTACTTGTAATTGTATACAACCAATTCATATACAACGACATTCAATCATTCATTTTCAATTAGTTTACGTTCACTAATTAAATTCACATTGGTTCACTTTCAATTCAAACCAATTTCCATTCAATTTAAATTTGCTTAACTTCCAATTTGAATTTAATTGCTTTAGCTTTCAATTTTATTCATTCAATTTCATATAAATTCCTATTCAATCAATTAATTAACAATAATCTAACAATCAATGTATAACCAACACAACCGAATTTATTCATTTTACATTCAACATTCATATTCACTTTGTTAACCTTCAATTTGGTTTAACATTCAATTAGTCTTAAATGAATCAACACTTATATCCATTATTCCATATCAGTTCATTACATTCGATTGATTAATATTAAATTCATTAGTTCAATTACTAATTTATTTTACAAACAAAGTTGAATCTCCTTTATATAACTCAAATTCATATTCATTTAATGACTTCATTTCATTAATTCATTTTGATACCAAAATCAACTTCATTCAACATCACTTAAGTTATATTTTATTTCAAACATTATTTGTTTATCTTAACTTAAATTTCCATTTCAACAACATATCTAATCCATATAAAATCCAATTCAACTTCCAACTCCAAAGTAAATTCTATTTAACTTTTACCAAAGTCAATTTTTATCACTTATTCAGATTCATACCTTGTTCTGCTTAACAAAGTGGTTTAACCATTTTAATAATTGGTTTTACTTACATATTCACATTTAATAAGTTATACAACTTATTATTCAAATTCCAAATCTGATTTAATTTATTTAACTTCCTTTAGTTAAATTTCACATCATACATTTTATCATACTAATTCAAATTTCATTTCAACTTTACTAAAGTTAATTTTTTATCACCTCATTTTATAAGTTCAAAACTTGATAACTTATATTCATCAATTTCAACTTGGATTTTAATTTCAAATTTGTTTATCACAACAAAATTTCAATTTCAATTTACTATGGTAGCAAATCCATCACACAGAAACTCGAAAATGATACTGATGATGCTGCAGTCATCACCCTTATTATTCCCCAGCAACAGTAGTGAATCCAATGCTTTAAATTCTTTCAAAATTTTCCTTTTATTCATAAATCATATTTACAAATCTTTTACTTATAAAATTTCACTATTTAACTTTTAATTTTGAAAAATAACTTCCAAAATAAATAGGATTCAAAATTTTCAAATTCATAGTCCAAATTCATTTTTATATTTACAGCTCATATTGATAAATATATTCATATAGTTTCACCTTTATATACAATTGTAAATCATATTGATTATAATTCCACACTTATAATTCATTTGCTTATCTAATTTCATTCTTTTACAATTGTTTTCTTATTTAAATTATTCAAACATCCTTTATTAATTTGTATATATTCTTACATTTTCAACAACCAAACAATCATATATATACACTTCAATAATTTCTGAAAAATTATTCCTTTATATATAAAATATAATCAAGGTAAAATTATTTCATTTACCCTATTTTAAAACGATACCGTGTCAAATTGTTCTGTACAAGTGTTTAGAGATCCCTATCAACAACGTTAATTACTCGTGTTGACCAGAATCCATATACCACTTAACAAACCAATCATCACAATATAAAACAATTTATATTCACTAACAAATACGCTCTCATATCTATTATTACACTCAACCCATTCTAGAGTACTGCTGACTCTATCTCTAATGAGTAATCCCCAATAGAGCCAAGGTTGTCACTTAACCTAATGCTCTTATACCATGTTGTAACGTATCGATTTTGTCGGGATCCGAAGGTCGGCATTCTTACGTCCACTGTATCAAATGCCGCATAATCGAATGCCGAAAAACCGAATTGTTAGGGTAAAAAAGAAGAGGTAGAAGAAAAAGATAGAAGAAGTAAGGAATCAGAACAAAAAACAATATCAGAATCTAACATATCGCAGCGGAACAATATATAATAGATAAATGAATAATCTTTAAATCAAAGAACTATATCAGTTATTACATTACATTATCATCAGAGTGTACAACAATAATATACAACACAACTGGACAATGGACAGTTATACAAACATGTCCTTACAAGTGAATTTTACAGCGGAAAAGATAATATCATACACAAGTGGTACGTCTCGCCATCTAGCTCGCCTCCTAAGCTCCATAGCACTCCTAAATCCAGAATGACCCGATTACCTGACTCTAGACTGCCCGTGTGGAAAATTATGGGCACCCAGAGTTTAGGAAGAGAACAATAAACTCCAGGTCAGTCATGGGACTGGTGTGAGAACTCAAAACAGATATTTATTTTTAAAACAACAACAATGGAAGTGAAAAAAAATATCCGCAATGCTTTTGGAAAATGAAACTAGCATAAGGCCTTCCCGCACACACACACACACACAATGCAAACGCAGAATTGGAAGAGATTTCTCCTTATGATAGTCAAAGATGCTTACTACGCAAAACAAATCATTTTTGATATTATTATTAGTGCATAGTGATGAAAGCATTTCAAAAATAGAATATAAATCTTTGCCAGCATAGACATTCCGAACTATGCCTACTATAGTTACCATCCAAACAGTGGGGCGCCACCATAAGTGAATGGCAGGTTATACAACTAAAACCGTACAAGGCTCGTATTGTTTCTTTGGATTTTCCAACAAATGGTCAGGCTAAGGAACTTGCTACTGCCACATGGGATCGCCTCTGACGGGACGTCCCGAGAACCTAACCGGATCTCTGCCAACACAAGGCCGGGTTACCACTGTAACTAGGTAACTACTACTCGACTATGCCACTCCCCGGTCCTTTGGGACCTTTATCCGAGGGCCCTCTATCACAAGCAACAACCACACAGAAAATGAGATTGGAGCAACCACATAGGTTAAGCATCAGGGCTCCAAACCTGACACCACCCTTTTCCAGAAGGAAATGACATACCCTAAAGGGAGCGACCCTCATAACCTTGCCACATATTCCTGTTTCGACCATTTCTGGGGTGTTAGGTCTGACGAAGTCTCGTCCACAAAGCTTTGCTTTTTCAAAAAGCCACGCTTTGATAAACAAATAATCAATAAATAATCATCACACAGTAACACTCAGCATGCCACATTACCAAATTGGGAGTATATCGCTGATAACCTTCAACTCCATAACCTCTGAGCTCATACGTCTCAGAGAAGGGTGTTAAGCTAAGAGAATAAATTCTCCGCCACCAACAGAGATGTATTTGAAAGATATATGCTTTATATCTCAAAATGTAATGTCAGACACGTAACCATACAAGTCTGTTCTGGGTTCTAACAGAACCGAAGGCACTTCAAAAGAAGCCCTTGCAATCCGGGTATTCACAATCCCGATCGAATTTCCTATCACAATGGAAATCTTCATACCGTAGCTAACGGTGCAGAGACAATCGATAGGCCATCCTATCGTTTTCACAAATACCCGGTCTTCAACACCGGTCTTCAATGCTATCCATTACGTCGTATCACTATTCGGAATGGGTAATCCGAATAACGAGCGCAATAATTAAAAATAAGTGTAGCATTCAATTTCAACCAATTCACAACAAATAGCCATTTAAGGGTCAATATTGATAGTCGGTTATTTAACTATCAATCAATATTCACAACATAACCCGATTTCAAATAATTTCCCAAATTATTTATTTCCAAAATATCTTTATAAGATATATTTTCCACACTTCAACCATTTGAAAACAAATTTCAAATTATTTTTCACCTTTACAACCTTCATTTCAAAATGGTTCATTTAAACCAAGCAAATAAATCCTTACCGACTTATTAAATTTACGTTCCAAATCCGTAAATTTATTTCCACACTTTTAAAAATAAATCAATGTTTATTTTTAAAACAAATTTCCCTTTCTTTTATGAATTCCATAGTGAATTTACCTTTCCAAAATATCTATGAATATACGATTTCCAAATCGATTTCTAATATTCATTTTCAATTTATCTTTTAAAAGATAAAATCTCAAAACATTCACTTCATATTGGAAAAACATTTCCATACTTATTCAATAATAAGTAATTCACAAATCTGTTTATTTCAACACTTGGAAAATATTCAATATACTTAAATCACAGTTAAGTATATAACTTATTCTTTAAGGAAAACATTCTCTTAAATACCTTTATTTGAGTCAAAACGAATGTTGCGTAAAACATCGTTACGACAACCTAAAACCACTAGTATAGGGATTCGAACTTAAAATAGATATATAAATCCCAATATTATATAAAACATTTTCTTTCGGAAATCATTTACTATAACAACAGTGTTATAGTCCACCATTTCCTTCTATTTCTCGAAAACGTCTATTTCAACAATGAATGTTGAAATCTATGGTTTCGATACTTAACACATTTTAAAACATCTTTAAATCGTTTTAAATTCTATTTAAAATATCACTTTCCCAAAATATTTCTTTAATATATTATTCACCGTCAAAAATCGTGAGTCTAATTCATTTACCAAATTCAATTTCTACATATTTTATTTAAAGGATTATCCACTGTCCAAAATCGTGTATATATTTTCTTTAATAAGCTATAACAATTAAACTTATCAAAATAAGTCGATTTCGGATTTATAAAACAACGTTTATAAATTGCATTTATGATTTATAACAACTTTACTTATAAAATCACTTTATTAACAAATTCTATCCGTATCTCATTTACATGCTGAAATCCAATTTATAAGTTAATTACTTATAAATCTTTTATTTTACAAAATCTATTCATTTTATAACTTCACAATTTATAAATCTATAGATTTCATCTACTTATGAAATCCATTTATACTTCATTTTTAACACTTATAAAACTCATTCTATAATTCCAATATTTTAATTTATAAATATCAATTGTATAATCTTTTATATAAATCATTTATAATAATTCAAAAATCACAATTTAAACCATTTTATAAATTAATCAACTACTTATTTCAAAAATCACATTTCGGTTATATTTCACAAAAATCATAATTTTTATAACATAAAAATTACAACGTTTATTTATTTAAAATGAATCAATTTCAAAATTAAATTTTATTATGAATTCTCAACTTAATTTTTCAATAATCAAATTTTTATTTATTTTCGGCATCTAACGATACCAAAAATATATTTGGCAAAATTTAGCCTTTATAAATTTCAATCGCAAAGATAATCATGCAGATTATAAATAGATCAACATACAACATTGAAACCAATTCAAATGTTTGAGGAATCCAGTTGGATCCCTCCAACTGTTTTCCTGCATCCAAAGATGTTAGCACAATACCAATTCCGCTTCGAGACGGAATATCGCGGTACATGGGATTTATAAAATATTATCCGCTATTATGCGGCACAATAGGGTCTTATCCGCTATATAATGCGGGAAATCAACTCCAAATACATATATAATACCAATTCCATATCAAGTTGGAATTATCGCGGTATATGGGTTTAATAAATAACATCCGCTTAATATACAGCGTATAGGGTCTATTTCAAACAACAGATAACAATTATCATCTAATCACACAATCAAGCAATTTTGAATTTAACTATTTAAAAATAAAAATCGAAACACATTTCGATTGAGTGAGAAGTTCTCACCTTGAGTTTCCGATAATCGTTGTAGCATTTTATTTCGAATAAAATTAAACGTGCGTTTAATTTTACCCGAAATTTTCACTAGCTCCAAACGACTCCAAACCAGCTCCATTGCGTAGTGCTTGACAAAACGAATCCAACGCAATTCGTTTCATGAAATTCCGACCTCGTATGACACAGATAACAATTTTTAAAGTTTACACAGATTAAAATATAATTTAATTTACAATTTCATTTCAATTTTTAAACCTCTCAGCATCTGGACCGTTAGATCTTGTTAGATTGCATCAGGGCCGCACTTTTACTTCATCTTCCCCTGGTTGTTCACGCGACCGTGAACCCAACATGCCGCCACTTAGGGTTAATAGCCGTGACAACTAAGTTCATCGAGACTTTGATCAAAGGCCGCCACCATGTAGCTCGTGTTCGCCTCTACCATCGCCCGTGACATGGGCGAGCTCGGCCACCCCATCGTCATGAAAAACGTGCACAAATGTGTGCTCTTCTAGCTCCGATTGTCGACGGTCGACGATGCTATTTTCGATCTTGACCGTTGAAGCTATAGAACTCACTGCCCTCTATAATTTTGTAGTTGAAAGTTTTTGACGACAGTCAACGGATGAGGATATCGGAGGGGAAGAAGGTGGACGTTTTCCGGCCTTCGAAAATAATATGGCGGCTAGGGCTTGAATGAATTAGGTTTGTGTAAATCGAAGAGAATGGGGCCTTTTATAGAAAAATTCTCAAATTACTATTCATCCGGAATTTCCCGAACTCCAAATCTCGCACGGTGACCGGTGTTTCTAGGGTTTACCCCACGTTCCGGACACAATGCAATAGGTTTCGGAGGCTAATTCGATTATCTGTGCGAGTTACGGAAATAAACGATTAAATTTAATTTAAATCAATTAAACCAAATTTCTATGCATTTTGGCTTGCCCCGGACAAACCGTAAATCCGATTGACACGAAATTTGAAACCTTACAATAATATAACATTATAGATCCGATGAAACTGGTTTCGTCGAAATCCGAGACTGTTTGAAAAATGGCTATTTTCACTAGTCGATTAAATATTAAAATATTCAATTTTCGCAAATTAACTTTTAATTCAATCTTAAAAGTTCACAAACATCGTTCTAAATCTAATATGATTTAATATAACTTTGTAAATCATTTTTAATCACATTAAACCCAATTTCCAATTATTTACGCAATTTCAAATATTAATTTGTCGATTTAATTATCCAATTAAATCCAAATATTCGAAAAATAAATTATTCGACCTACAAATCTTACTTGTTGATATTTAAAATCAATTAAATATCTGAATTTCAAATGACAGAAATTCTGGGTCTTTACAAACTCCCCTCCTTAAAAGAATTTCGTCATCGAAATTACCAAGTAAGAAAAAGTTAAAGAATTCATTAACTTTTCAAAACAAACTGTTCAAATTTGATTTACAAATCTCTTAAGTGTTTAACTTTTCCAAAAATTCAATAGTTAAACTTCTTACAAAATATTTACTAAGTTTTCAAATCCGTATATAGTTATCTTTTCAAAACCAACTATATCATTTAACCTTCAACTTCAAATCAACTTAGTTTTCAAAAAAAAAATTCCAAAATTTCCCGAAAATTTTCTAACGCCTTAAATTTTCAAATTTTTTTTGCCATAACCTCCTTTGTACGGAGGAGCTTTTACAATATCACAATAGATATAAATATATATACATCGACCCACACGGTTGGAAAAACAGAAAAACAGTTCATATTTCCTATTTTTATTGCGTAGGCGTACCTTTTTAGTATTTTTAAGCAAAGCAGTTATTTATTTAGCATTTTGCGCAACCCAAATCCCGCTAACGGTAGCCCCGATACCTATACTTACTCAATATAAATATGTAAGTGACATATATAAGAAGTTATTAACAATGTACCCTTTTAAACAACTAGAACACATGCATATTAAAAGAAATGCATACTAAACAAGGTTTATAAGCAACTTATATGATTTCGACATTACTTGTAATTGTATACAACCAATTCATATACAACGACATTCAATTATTCATTTTTAATTAGTTTACATTCACTAATTTACATTCACATTGGTTCACTTTCAATTCAAACCGATTTCCATTCAATTTAAATTTGCTTAACTTCTAATTTGAATTTAATTGCTTTAGCTTTCAATTTTATTCATTCAATTTCATATAAATTCCTATTCAATCAATTAATTAACAATAATCTAACAATCAATGTATAACCAACACAAACGAATTTATTCATTTTACATTCAACATTCATATTCACTTTGTTAACCTTCAATTTGGTTTAACATTCAATTAGTCTTAAATGAATCAACACTTATATCCATTATTCCATATCGGTTCATTACATTCGATTGATTAATATTCAATTCATTAGTTTAGTTACTAATTTATTTTACAAACAAAGTTGAATCTCCTTTATATAACTCAAATTCATATTCATTTAATGACTTCATTTCATTAATTCATTTTGATACCAAAATCAACTTCATTCAACATCACTTAAGTTATATTTCCTTTCAAACATTATTTGTTTATCTCAACTTAAATTTCCATTTCAACAACATATCTAATCCAGATAAAATCCAATTCAACTTCCAACTCCAAAGTAAATTCTATTTAACTTTTACCAAAGTCAATTTTTATCACTTATTCAGATTCATACCTTGTTTTGCTTAACAGAGTGGTTTAACCATTTTAATAATTGGTTTTACTTACATCTTCACATTTAATAAGTTATACAACTCATTATTCAACTTCCAAATCTGATTTAATTTATTTAACTTCCTGTAGTTAAATTTCACATCATACATTTTATCATACTAATTCAAATTTCATTTCAACTTTACTAAAGTTAAAATTTTATCATCTCATATTATAAGTTCAAAACTTGATAACTTATATTCATCAATTTTAACTTGGATTTTAATTTCAAATTTGTTTATCACAACAAAATTTCAATTTCAATTTACTATGGTAGCAAATCCACCACACAGAAACTCGAATCCACAATTTACTATGGTAGCAGTCATCACCCTTATTATTCCCTAGCAACAGTAGTGAATCCAATGCTTTAAATTCTTCCAAAATTTTCCTTTTATTCATAAATCATATTTACAAATCTTTTACTTATAGAATTTCACTATTTAACTTTTAATTTTGAAAAATAACTTCCAAAATAAATAGGATTTAATTTTGAAAAATAACAATGTAGAATTTCACATCACAGCGGATAATATATAATATCATATCAATGATCTTTACAAAACCGAAACTGTATATATATACACACACACATCAATTAGAGTTCAACAATCAATCACAAATTATCAGCCTAGACAGTTATAATAACTTGTCTTTACAAATGCCGATAATAACAACAACAAACAAAGCACAGTGGATAATCAAAACAAGTACGTATATACGAAAATAAAGATCTCCAGCTCTCCTGCTGAAGCTCCAAAAGCACCAATCTAAACCTGTAAATATACTCGGTCTGACTCGAGCATTGAAAGGGAAGAACTCCCGGATCAGTCTGGTAAACTAGCATGAGAAACACACTCAACTGAATTTATTAAGTTACCAAAACTTTTTCTTTATTAAAACAAAAGTATCTCGTAAGACACGCCCACACATGAACACGGACATGATTTTACCTTATGATAACTAAAACATCTCTTTCATATCAAATCCTCCTATATTATACTAGTGTCTAGTTTATATACATAATATTAATCATAGTCGAAATGGTTACCCATACAACATTTTGAGGCTATTCATTACGCCTTTACAAACAAAATCACAGCTCGTAGTGGGTTTTGGATTTCCATACAAATGACCAGGTGAAGGGACTACCTTCCGGTAGTACATCTAGAAGAATGTACCGAGGCACAGAACATCTGCCCTTTACCAACACAAGACCAGCCCACCTCTACAACTAGATGGTACCAAATATGTCATCCTCCGGTCGTTACCGACCTTTACCGAGGGCCCTCATAGCATACAAACCACAATAATCAGATACACGACATCATAGCGTGTAAAGATATATCTAGACAAGGATGATCATGTCCTAATGGGAATGACCCACTTAGCCCTGTTGCATCTAACCTTGTTTTGGTCATTTCTGGTCGAAGAGGCCCGACGAGGTAATGATTACCTTTTACAATCACATATCACATCACTTTGAATGCCACACGGCCATTTCCGTTGACTACTAATTGTCTTCCACAAAAGTACAACCCTTAAGCTCGTATGTCTCAAGGAGGGTGTTAAGCTTAGAGAAGTTGTCTTCTCCGCCACCACTGATGCATGTTTGTAAAAACCAATGTACGTAATCTATAGAAATGCAATGTCAGACAAACATCCATATAATTTTTCCAGGAACAGGATAAACCGAAGGTACTTTCCTACCACATCCTGTTGGGAAATCCCTAGGATTAGTAGTGAATAGTCCTCGCATTGGATATTTCATAATGAAAAGACCACTGCTACTGGATGTATATTAGGATTTTAACCCCAAACGATCAACAAGCAGTCCTCCACTATGAAACTCCGAAATATCAATGTCATCACAAGCAACCTGCACAATCATCGCATATACATTGGTCCGAAGTGGTTTTCGGATAAACCGATCCCGGTCTCTTCGCACCAACAACGCAAAAGCGTTTCTCAACCTCACACAGCAACTAAGTCTCATAGACTTATCACGTCTCCAACTTTCAGTTTTCTATCCTTTAGGCCAAGAAGGAAGCTTGATAGATTGGGGTAATACTCCGCACTATACGAATCAACATCCTCAACACAAACGATAATCAAGCCTACACAGAAGGCTACATACTAAGTGTACGACTAAATAGTTCCCACATCAAGTCGAGGAACTAAAATTTTGGCCAAGTTTGATAGTCAGTTATTTAACTATCAAAACAAACAAACAAATATTCAGCACCATAACAATCACTAGGCCCTTTTAATTAATCTTTTATTAATTAAATCATTTCCAAATATTCACTTCAATTTATCTTTAAAAGATATAATCTCAAAACATTTCACTTCATATTGGAAAACATTTCCATACTTATTTAATAATAAGCAATTTACAAATCTATTTATTTTCAACCATTGGAAAATATTCAATATACTTAAAACACGATTAAGTATATATTTTATTATATAAGAAAAACATTCTCTTAAACACATTTATTTGGGTCAAAACGAATGTTGCGTAAAACATCGTTACGACAACCCAAAATCACTAGAATAGGGATTTGAAAATAAGATAGATATATAAATCTCAATACTATACAAAACATTTCCTTTCGAAAATCATTTACTATTACAACAGTGTTATAGTCCTCATTTCCTTATTTCTCGAAAACGTCTATTTCAAATATGAATGTTGAAATCTAGGGCTTCGATCCTTAATACATTTTAAGACAACTTCAAATTGTTTAATTCCATTTAAATATCACTTTCCAAAACAATATTTAAAATATTATTCATTATCCAAAATCGTGAATATATTTGATTTACTAAATCCAATATTTATATACATTTTATTTTAAAGTATAATGCACTGTCCAAAATCATGGATAAAATTCTTTAGCCAAATTCATTACTATTTCGCTTTTAATTAAAGGATTATCCACTGTCCAAAATCGTGGATATGTCTCCTTTGAATAACTTTTATATCTAACTTATCAATTTCAATTGATTTCGGATTTATAAAACAATGTTCATAGATCAAATTTATATTTTATAGAAACTTCTATTTATAAATCTAAAAATCTTATTTACTTATAAACCCATTTACTACTTCATTTTAACATTTTTAAAACTTATATATAACTCCATCCCTTTGATTTATAAAATATCAATTTTATTAATCTTGTCTATAAACCATTTATAATAAGTCAAAAACATTAATTTATACTATTTCATAAAATTGTTAACTTCACATTCCCAAAAAACACATTTCAATTATATTTCCAAAACATCATAATTTTTATAACATAAAAATTATCACATTTAATTATTCAAAATAAATCAATTCTTAACGATTCAAAAATTCAATAAAACATTTATTTTCAAAATCACTTTTAAAATTCTTTTAAATTCAAAATTATTACTTTAATATTTTTAAAACTCCAAAATAGGCCCAATGCTGCAACAGCACTAAATACAACAATCACGGCATCCAAAACATCATATATCATTGATAATAGAATATGTAACAAAATCTGTAAATAAATCAATACTGGTGAGGAATCTAGTTGGATCCCTCCAACCTGTCACCTACAACAAATATACATATTAGAATATGTGTACAATGTCCGCTTCAAGGCAGACGTGCGTACAAAGGGTCATCCGCTCATACACGGAAACGTATGGGTCATCTGCTCCACTAGGCAGGCATATATCCAAATATCAATCAATATACCATGTATCATCCAAACAATCATCAGTCATCATACAATAAATTATTTCTCACTTATATAAAAATATCAGTGAGTCAGAAAGAGTGAGTTGTACTCACATTGCGTCCAATAGCAGTTGCAGTGTTTTGTTCCGAATAAAATTAAACGACCATTTAATTTTATCTAAAATTATCACTAGCTCCAATCAACTCCAAAACAGCTCCATCGTGTAGTGCTTGTTAATACAAACCCAACGCAATTCGTTTCGCGCGAAACGGACCTCGTATGAAAAAGATATGATGTTTCAAAGATTTACGAATTATATATATAAATTAATTTCAACTTTATTTTATATTTAAAACCCTACTCAAGAATCTGGCCGCATGTTTCATCAACTAGATCGTGGTCGTTTGTTTTCATCTCCTCCACCCAGTAAAACATCATTTGAGTAACCATTTTGCCGCCGAACATTCACGAATTTTCGCATCGCCTACGACAGCTTCGACGATGATTAGGGGCCTTCATTCCATGCGCCTACGTGTGAGCTACCATCGCCCACGAGCACGGCAAGCTCGGTCGAGCCAATGCCTCGAAATTCATGAGCGAAATGCACGCGTTCGTACCCCTTTTGTCGTCGATCCACCTCGTCTTTGTCGATCATAACCGTTGGAAATGTAGATCTCATCTCCCCTTCCTCTTTATAGTTGAAAACTTTTTGAATTGATTGAAGGATTTGAAGAAAATGGAGTAAGAAGATTCGTGCATTTCGGGCCATTGTTTTCAAAGTGGCGGCTAGGGTTAGAAACCCTAATTTGTGAAAATAAGAAAATTATGTGGCCTTTTATAGAAAATTTTCGCGCACTATTCACCCGAAAATTTTCCAAACTCCAAACGAAGCATGCCGCCTGGCGTTTATAATGTTTTACCCCCATTCCAAACGCAATGGAATATATATTGAAAGCTAATTCGATCGTATTTGAAAGATAGGTTTTCGAATCGACTATTTAAATTTAAAATTCACTTAAACCGATTTCTACGCGTTTTAGTTTGCCCCGGACAAACCGTAAATCCGATTGACACGAAATTTGAAATCTTACAATAATTTAACATTATAGATCCAATGAAACTTGTTTCGTCAAAATCCAAGACTGTTTGAAAAATGGCTATTTTTACCCGTCAATTAAATATTAAAATATTCAATTTTAACAAATTAACGTTTAATTCAATTTTAAAAGTTCTCTAACATCATTCTAATTGAAATATGATTTAATTCAACTTTATACAACATTTTTATTCACATTAAATCCAATTTCTAATTATTTGCACAATTTCAAATATTAAATTAATAATTTAATTATCTAATTAAATCACTATATTCAAAATATAAGTTATTCAGCTTATAAATTTTACTTGTGAATGCTTAAAATCACTTAAATACATGAATTTCAAAGTCGTTACATTCTCCCCTACTTCAAAGAATTTCGTCCTCGAAATTACTAAGTAAGAAAAAGTCTCAAAATCCATTAACTTTTCAAAACAATTCATTCAAATTAGATTTACCAAATCTCTTTAGTGTTTAACTTTTCCAAAAATCATTAGTTAAACTTCTTACAAAAACTTTTCTAAGTTTTCCAATCCGTTTATAGTTATCTTTTCAAAACCCATTATATCGTTTAACTTTTAACTTAAAAACCAAAACTTTAGTTTTCACAAAATTTTCCAATTTTCCCAAAAATTTTCTAACGCCTTAAATTTTCAGAAAAATTCGCCATAGTCTCCTTTGCGCGGTTCGATCTGAAAAAAATAGCAATATATATATATATATATATATCACAAATATACATCTCATCATCAAGGATGAGGCATCCCGAAGTGAAAAAAGTGTAAAAGTGCGATATGTATTTCGAGATATGTACCTTATATATTATTAGCAAGCATATACGGCTAATATAGCGCGAAAGCGAGCTCCAAATACGAAGCAAGCGCCATCCGCACCTACTAAAAACTCAACAAACAATGAGAAACATGTATATATGAAAGTAATATCAATATACAACATATACCAACAACTATATATGTCAATATAGCAAATGCAACCACCACAACAAATCCAACCATCAACTAACTATCATCCAACTAACATCCATAACCAAATCAATACACTTTCATTTTCATTAATATTCATTGAATTGGTTTTCTAATCACATTTGATTCATTAACATTGGATTTTACTTACATTCATTCATTCATTCATTCATTCATTCATTCATTTTCGATTAGTTTACATTCACTTATTCACATTCAAGTTAGTTCACTTCGAAATTCAATCAAATTCAATTCTATTTAAATTTACTTCACTTTCAATCTGGATTCGATCATTTTACTTTCAATTCCATTAATTCAATTCCATATGAATTTTCTATACAATCAATTAACATCCATCTAACAACCAAGGTATATCCCATCATAACCGAATTTATTTAATTTACATTCAACATTCATTTTGGTTCAACACTTATAATTTCAAATTAGTTTAACATCCAATTGACTTTCACTCAGCTATTTAATTTCATTAGCTTTTAATGAATTAACACCTACATCCACTATTCCATATCAATTCATTTACATTAGATTGATTAACATTCAATCCATTTATTAATTCAGTTGCTAATTCATTTTTCGACTAAAGTTGAATTTTCTTATATAACTCAAGTTCATATTCATCACTTCATTTTATTAATTTACTTCGATATCAAAATCAACTTCATTCAATATTACTTAAGTTATATTTCATTTCAATTTCATTTACCTTCACTTTCACTATACAACTTAAGTTCACTACTAATTTACTTCAAATTCTACTATATTTAACTTTTACTTAAGTCAAATTCCATATCACTATTCAAACTCAGATTTTCGTTTTTCTTTACAAAATTGTTTAACCATTTTAACAATTGGTTTTACTTACTTTTCTCACTCTATAAGTTATACAACCTAAACTTTCAAATTCATATTATAATCACTTACCACTCAAGTTTAACTTTTATTTCAATAACTTATCTAATCTGGTTCAAATTATTCAACTTTCCTTTAGTTAAATTTCAAATCATATAATTCACTTACTTACTCAATTTTTTTTTCAACTTTACTAAAGTAAATTCTTACTTCGTATTATAAGTCCAAAACTCGTTTTACTTATATCTATGAAATTTAACTTGGATTTTAAATCGAATTTGCTTATTACAACAAAACTTCATTTTCCAATGTATTATTGGTAGCAAATCAATCACATAGAAACTCAAAAATGATACTGATGATGCCGCAGTCATCACCCTTATTATTTCCCAGTAACAGTAGTGAATTTAGTGCTTTATATTCTTTCAAAGATTTCTTTTTATTCATAAATCACATTTATAAATCTATACTTATATAATTTCACTATTTTGCTTTACTTATATAAGATCATTCCAAATTCTTACTTTAAATCCATTTTCATTTACGACTTATATTTATAAATATGTTTATATAGTTTCATCTCTTATACATAAGATTATTTCACATTTGTAAGTCATTTTAATTATAATTTCATACTTTAAAATTCATTTTCTTATATAATTTATCCTTTTACAATTGTTGTTTTTATTTAGATTACAACTTTTATCAACTTATATATATTTACATTTTCAAACAACCAAACAATTCATTATTTACACTTTAATAATTCTGAAAAATTATTTCTTTTTATACAAAATATAATCGAGGTAAAATTATTTCAGTTACCCAATTTAAAATGATACAATGTCGACTTGCCACGTTTAAGTGTTTGGAAATCCCTATCGATAACGTGGCGTCCCACATACCGACCATAATTCATAAACAGCTCAACGGATAAGTAAGCATAATATAAAACATTTTATATTCACTAACAAATACGCGCTCATATATATAATACACTCAACTCAATCTAGGGTGCTACTGTCCCTATCTATACCGAGTATACATCAAACCTTAGGAATATACAAAATCTAAGCTCTGATACCAAATGTGATGCCTTGCAAATCCATACCCTTTGAATCGACAATAAACCACACATGTCCGACCCAAAAAGTATAGACCGACGGAAAGTCAAGAGAAAGAAAAGAGAAGAGAAGAAAAGAAGAGAAGAAAGAGAGAAGATAGAACCAAACAGAACAATACAGAATTTCACATCGCAGCGGATAATATATAATATCATATCAATGATCTTTACAAAACAGAAACTGTATATATACACACACACACATCAATCAGAGTTCAACAATCAATCACAAATTATCAGCCTAGACAGTTATAATAACTTGTCCTTACAAATGCCGATAATAACAACAACAAACAAAGCACAGCGGATAATCAAAACAAGTACGTGTATACGAAAATAAAGATCTCCAGCTCTCCTGCTGAAGCTCCAAAAGCACCAATCTAAACCTGTTAATATATTCGGTCTGACTCGAGCATTGAAAGGGAAGAACTCCCGGATTAGTCCGGTAAACCAGCGTGAGAAACACACTCGACTGAATTTATTAAGTTACCAAAACTTTTTTTTTATCAAAGAAAAAGTATCTCGTAAGACATGCCTACACATAAACACGGACATGTTTTTACCTTACGATAACTAAAACATCTCTTTCATATCAAATCCTCTTATATTATACTAGTGTCTAGTATATACAAATAATATTAATCATAGTCGAAATGGTTATCCATATAGCATTTCGAGGCTATTCGTTACGCCTTTACAAACAAAATCGCAGCTCGTAGTGGGTTTTGGATTTCCATACAGATGACCAGGTGAAGCGACTACCTTCCGACAGTACATCTCTCGAAGAATGTACCAAGCACATAACATCTGCCCTCTACCAACACAAGACCGGCCCACCTCTATAACTAGATGGTACCGAATATGTCATCCTCCGGTCGTCACCGACCTTTACCAAGGGCCCTCACAGCATACAAACCACAATAATCAGATACACGACGTCATAGCATGTAAAGATATATCTGGAAGAGGATGATCATATCCTAATGGGAATGACCCACTTAGCCTTGTTGCATCTAACCCTGTTTTGGTCATTTTCGATTGATGAGGCCTGACGAGGTAACGATTACCTTTCACAATCACATATCACATCACTTTGAATGCCACATGGCCATTTCCGTTGACTACTAATTGCCTTCCACAAAAGTACAACCCTTAAGCTCGTATGTCTCAAGGAGGGTGTGAAGCTAAGAGAAGTTGCCTTCTCCGCTACCACTGATGTACGTTTGTAAAAACCAATGTACGTAATCTATAGAAATGCAATGTTAGACAAACATCCACACAAGTTGTCCAGGAATAGGACAAATCAAAGGTAATTTCCTACCACTTCCAGTCGGGAAATCCCTAGGATTAGTAGCGAATAGTCCTCGCATCGGATATTTCATAATGAAAAGACCACTGCTACTGGACGTATATTGGGATTTTAACCCCAAACGATCAACAAGAAGTCCCCCACTATGAAACTCCGGAATATCAATATCATCACAAGCAACCTGCACAATCGTCACATATACGTTGGTACGAAGTGGTTTTCGGATAAACCGATCCCGGTCTCTTTGCACCAACAATGCAAAAGCATTTCTCAACCTCGCACAGTAACTAAGTCTCATAGACTTATCACGTCTCCAATTTTCAACTTGCTATCCTTCGGGCCAAGAAGGAAGCTCGATAGATTGGAGTAATGCTTCGCACTATATGAATCAACATCCCCAACAAAAACGATAATCAAGCCAACACAAAAGGCTACGTACTAAGTTAACGACTAAATAGTTCCCACATCAAGTCGAGGAACTAAAATTTTGGCCAAGTTTGATAGTCGGTTATTTAACTATCAAAACAAACAAACAAATATTCAGCAGCATAACAATCACTAGGCCCTTTTAATTAACCTTTTATTAATTAAATCATTGCTAAATATTCACTTCAATTTATCTTTAAAAGATATAATCTCAAAACATTTCACTTCATATTGGAAAACATTTCCATACTTATTTAATAATAAGGAATTTACAAATCTATTTATTTTCAACACTTGGAAAATATTCAACATACTTAAAACACGATTAAGTATATATTTTATTATATAAGGAAAACATTCTCTTAAACACATTTATTTGGGTCCAAACGAATGTTGCATAAAACATCGTTACGACAAACCAAAATCCCTAGTATAGGGATTTGGAAATAAGATAGATATATAAATCCCAATACTATACAAAACATTTCCTCTCGAAAATCATTTACTATAACAACAGTGTTATAGTCCATCATTTCCTTATTTCTTGAAAACGTCTATTTCAACAATGAATGTTGAAATCTAGGGTTTCGATCCTTAATAAATTTAAAACAATTTTAAATCATTTAATTCCATTTAAATATCACTTTCCAAAACAATATTTAAAATATTATTCACTGTCCAAAATCATGAATATACTTGATTTACTAAATCCAATATTTCTATACATTTTATTTTAAAGTATAATCCACTGTCCAAAATCGTGGATAAAATTCTTTAACCAAATTCATTACTATTTCGCTTTTAATTAAAGCATTATCCACTGTCCAAAATCGTGGATATATCTCCTTTAAATAACTTCTATGTTTAACTTATCAATTTCAATTGATTTTGGATTTATAAAACAATGTTTATAAATCATATTTATATTTTATAAAAACTTCTATTTTTAAATCTAAAAATCTTATTTACTTATAAACCCATTTACAGCTTCATTTTAACACTTTTAAAACTTATAACTCCATCCCTTTTATTTATAAAATATCAGTTTTATAAATCTTATCTATAAACCATTTATAATAAGTCAAAAATATTAATTTATACTATTTCATAAAAATTTTAACTTCACATTCCTAAAAATCACATTTCAATTATATATCCAAAACATCATAATTTTTATAACATAAAAATTATCACATTTATTTATTCAAAATAAATCAATTTTTAACGATTCAAAAATTCAATAAAACATTTATTTTCAAAATCACTTTTAAAATTCTTTTAAATTCAAAATTTTTGGTTTAATAGTTTTAAAACTCCAGAATAGGGCCAATGCTGCAACAGAACTAAATACAACAATCACGACATCTAAAACATCATATATCATATGATAACAGAATATATAACAATATCTGTAAATAAATCAATACTGGTGAGGAATCCAGTTGGATCCCTCCAACCTGTCACCTACAACAAATATACACATTAGAATATGTGTACAATGTCCGCTTCAAGACAAATGCGCGTACAAAGGGTCATCCGCTCATACACGGGAACATATAGGGTCATCTGCTCCACTAGGCAGGTATATATCCAAATATGGATCAATATACCATATATCATCCAAACAATCATCAATCATCATATAATAAATTATTTCTCAACTATATAAAAATATCAGTGGGTGAGAAAGAGTGAGTTGTACTCACATTGCGTCTAATAGCAGTTGTAGTGTTTTGTTCCGAATAAAATTAAATGACTGAATGACATACGTCGATAAGCAAAGGTACCGAATGGACACATGAGTCGTTTTCTCTTGATCTTCGAGAGCGATTGGAATTTGGTTATAGCTGGAATAACCATCAAGGATGTAGTAAAATTCATGGCCAGCTAAACGTTCGAGCATTTGGTCAATGAAAGGAAGAGGGAAGTGATCTTTTCATATTGTAGCATTTAATTTTCGATAATCAATGCAAACACGCCAATCAATTTGAGTCCGAGTTGGAATAAGTTCATTTGAATTATTCTTGACAATGATTAGCCCAGACTTTTTCGGTACAACGTGAATTGGGCTAACCCATGAACTATCAGAGATTGGGTAAATGATTCCGTTGTCAAGAATTCTAATAATTTCATCACGCACCACATCTTTCATTTTTGGATTAAACCTTCATTGCGCGTCACGAAGAGGCTTGGCACCGCCAATTAAATGGATGCAATGTTGAATAAGAGCAGGACTAATTCCCTATATATCAAAGATTGACCATCCAATTGCTTCTCTGTTTTTCGAAAGAAGAGAGAGTAAGGAGGTTTCTTGATTAAGAGAGAGAGTTGCGGAAATTATTACGACAACGTTTCGTTATCACCTAAGTATGCGTACTTATGGTGATCAGGAAGTGGTTTGAGGTCCAACTTCGGGAGTTCTTGATCATAGAATTGGGTTGAGAATCAGACTCAACTGGAAGCAATTCAAAAGGAAGAGTGTATTCAACCTCATTGGGTATTTCATGAAACAATTTTTCGTACTCAGCTTCACGTTCATCGTTAAGCTCAAGTATCTCGTTTTAAAATTTTTGCGAATGGCACTAACTTCTAATGTTTGGTCGCAAGGTTCATTTGATTGGCTTTCAAGATTGAAAATGTTGAGATCCAAAGTCAGGTTTTCAAAAGAGATTTTCATCGAACCATTACGACAATTGATTAAGGAATTTGAGGTGGCTAAGAATGATCAGCCTAAAATCAATGGAATTTGACTCATGGGATTTGTCATGGGTTGTGTTTCGAGAACGATAAAATCAACGAACAATATGAATTGCCCTACTCAAATGAGCATGTCCTTGATTTCTCCCACGGGCTTCTTAATGGAACGATGACGAATTGAAGCGTAACTTTTGTGGGTTTGAGCTCACCTAAGCCTAATTGTTCATACACGGAGTATGGAATCAAGTTGACACTCGCGCCTAAGTCTATTAAACATTTGTTAATTGTCTTGTCTCCAATTGTACACGAAATCATAGGGCAGCCAGGATCTTTGTATTTAACGGGTGTGGATTAGGATAAGACTTCACTCAAACTGGCGACTAAGAAGACTCTTTTGGGGACTTGAGTATTTCGCTTTTGGGTACACAAGTCCTTAAGAAATTTCACATATGTAGGGACTTCCTGAACGATGTCAAGAAGTGAGATGTTAACCTTCACTGGTTTAAAAACATCTTTTCTATTTGGTCCGAGTTTTTCTTTGGTCGAAGATGATGTGGAAATGGAACGCGATACTAAGTAGGCGAGTCTACTTGAGTAGAAGAAGAATTTTGAATGGCATTTGATTCAACGTTTGACTTCAAGTTCTATTCAGATTCGTTCGTTGTTTTAGAAGTATCGAGAGAGGTTTTCGGTAAATCGTTTGGGTTAAACGACTTGATTATCGATTTGTTTACCGAAACATAAAGTTGTGATAGCATTCAATTGGGTGATGTTGCTATCTTGAACAACATGGGCTTGATTTGAATTTGCGTTTTGATTTCTAGGATTTGGAAGGGGCTGGCTTGGGAATGTTCCTTATTTGCCTTCACTTACACATTTGCATTTCAAGTTTTGAAATGATTGTTTTGTGTTTGCATATATGAGATCAATAAATTTTGCAAATTGCTGTTTGATTGAAGGCTTTGAGTAGTTGCTTTAGCTAATGTTTCAAGAGTTTTCTCAAGTGAAATTAAATGTTTATCGTCTTGGGGGAGGATGAGCATAATTTGGTTGAAAATTTGATTGTTGCGGTTGATTATGCGACAAACCCACAAAGTTTGGTTGAAAATTGTTGGGATGAAAGGGAGGATTCGAAGCATTATTCGGGAATGCTTGAAAATTTGGACGAACCATATTCGTATTGGGATTGTTTTGGTTCCAAGCAAAATTTAGATTATTTCTCTAACCAGGGTTGTACGTTGGAGAAAATGTGTCATTTTTGGCTTTATTGAAAGCATTGATTTGTTCGACAGAATCGTGACACTGATCGGCTATATAATTAGGATCATTGCATTTATAACACATTGGTTGGGAAGCTTGGTTCATTTGATTTGATGAAATAAAATTATTGAATTTTTTAATCATTACGTTGATCTTAGCTTTCAAAGCAAAAAAAGATCTGATCGAGTGTGCACTCGATTATGAGTAAATTGATTTTTCGTTCGAACGTTCCCATTTGGATGACTTTTCGACGAGGTTTTCAAGAAATTGCCAAGCATCGTCATGATGTTGGGCAAGAAAGTTGCCTTGCCACATTGATTCGAGCATGGTTCGTGAGCTGTTATTGAGTCCATCATATAAGATTTGGCAAATCGTCCATTTTTCGAAGTTATGATGTGGACATTTTATCAAAAGCTCTTTGAATCTTTCAAAAAAATTTCGAATGGTTCTCACTTGAATTGATGAAAATTTACAATTTCGTTTCGAATTCTACTCGTTTTTTTCAAGGGGTGGAACACTTTTAAGAAAGCTTTTACGAATTCTTCCTAAGTTTTAATCGAGTTTGATGGTAAGCTGCATAACATATTTCAACGTAATCCGTAAGGGCGAATAGGTTTAATCGAAGTTTGATTCCATCATCGAAAAGTTGTTCGAGTTTAATGATTGCGCAAACTTATTCGAATTTCGTCAAGAAAATGTATGGGTCATCATTCTCGAAATTGCCAAATTTCAAAAGCTTGGCAATACGGTTCAAGTGAATTTCGAAATGGTCACCCGTGGAGGCGGGTAACGTTTGCGAGTCCAATAAGCTTGGCAATAGAGTCCGAGGGGTGTTCTTATTTGCCATTTCAGGAGGATCATCTGTTCGAGTTAAACGATTAGTTGTCGAGTCTCGTGTCCAATGATTTGTTGCTGTGTCGCGAGTCCAAGTACTCATGCATAAGTGAAAGTCGAGAAGAGAAGGAAGTTAGAATCAAGTTTAGAGAATGAAAGAAGATTTGAAAAACGAAGTGAAAAATTTATTTGTTTTTTTACAAGGAAGAAAACTATTTACCAAGTGAAATTTATTTTCAAAAGAAAAGTTTGTTTTTGTTTTATTTTTGGCTTTCCAAATTTTTTTATACGTTTTTGTATTCTTTTGTTTTTGAATTTTCAAATATTTACCAAAAGAAAAAACATTTTTTTTGGGAAATTTGATTTTTTTTGTTTTTTTTTTTGAATTTTAATTTTTTTTGAAAATATTATATATATTTTTTTAATCGAAAATTTTCAAAGGCAAGCGAAATGGATTTTTTTGGGAATTAAAAACTAAGTTAAGTAAAATTTACAATTTTTTTTTTTGGATTTTTGAATTTTTTTTGTTTTTTAAATATGCATGAACTAATGCAACTAAATGAATGCAAAGGACTTAATTACAATTTTCTGTCCTTAGTAGCTCCTAATGCAAAATTGTATAATCACACTTTGTCTTAAATCAAAAAAAATATTTCTCAGCCAGGTAACAAGCAGGGGTTATCGGTGCATCACGAATCACCGTAGCAATGCAGCCGAAGGTTTAAGTACCTTCAGAGGAACAACCACTATAATATCTACAAACCAACGTAATATTTATAAATGGTTATTACTCTGTCGTAGCCTAGACACCAACAAATAAAATTATTCAAAGAAAGCAATTGTGAAGATACAACTAAGCCCTAGATGAGCTCGCGACACCCTTAAGTAGAATCTAACCTTTATTATTGGTCAAATTCTATGATGAAATGCAATTTGTGGGCTAAGAAGAGGGTGATGAAATCCCTCACCTTATGTGAATTGGGGTACTGCCCTTAGAAAATAAAATAAGATGAGATGAATGCAAAGCTAAAATATAAACATGAATTTACAATACAACTAAAATGAAGTTTGTTTTTGTTTTTGGATTTAGAATTTTTTTCATATAAATGCAAATGCAAGCAACCAAGAATGCAATTCAAATAAAAAAACAAGAGATAAGGGCATGATACCAGAGCGTGCAGAATTTCTTAGCAATTTATTTTTAAAGTGGCAAAAAAATTAGCAAGCAAGCAAGCAATTTCTTTAGGCATTCGTTCTTATTTTTATTTCCCGCTTCTGCAACCTGAAAATAAAACAAGATATATATACATCTTTTTTCTTCAGAATATAAGAATGGAAGTCAAATTAAACAAAACGAAATTTAAAACTAATTTTTGCTTTTTTCTTAGAATAAAATGATATTAAAATAACAAATTAAACCAAACAAATAAGCAAACTTTTTTTAATAACAAAACCAAACAAAGAAAAACAAGTCAAAATAGTATAAACAAATTAAAAGAAGAAAACCTGAATTAAATTTATACTGCAAGCGCACGGCATGCAAAGTTTAGTATGTGGCAAGTACGGGTCGATCCGTAGAGAATTGTTAGATTTAAAAAAACAATTTAATCAAATTATACCAAATGGAGAGGAAATTGTTAACTACAAGCAAAATGAAGCTAAAACTAGAATTAAGATGAGATTAAAAACTATGAGATTAAAGAATAATTTAGAGGCAAACCCACTCTCATATTTTTATAAAGCAACAAACAAATAATTTATGATCTCTAGTTTTGATATTAAGTGAAATAATTGTTGCATTTATCATAAGTATGGTTTATTTATGTTATTAATTAACATAACTTAAACCATCAAACTATAATACAACAAATAAACCATTTATAAAATCTCATGAAAATGGAGCCAAAGCAAAAGCTATTTTAAATATGATTTATTTACTATTGTAATTAGTAATATAGATCATCAAATTTTGTTTTTACTTTCATTTCAAAATCAAAAATCAATTAGCAAGTGATGATGTATATTATGTTTATGTTGAATAAGAATAACTCATTTGCAAAAGCAACATAAGCTATCAAACCCACTTGTATAAATTTACATCAAAATTTCTTTTCATGAAGCACAAATAAAGAGATCATAAATCATAGAAATGTTGAAATTACATAAAGTTAAAGAGCTTCATTACCTCTAAATTGAAGGGGTTTAGCTACTCATTTGTGTTATCATTTCAACACATAGAGATTTCAACATTGAAAATAAAATAAAGTAGAGAATAAACAAAGAAAAGAAAGATTAACTACTGGAAGGAAACAAATTAAACTAGTTCATAAATGTAAATCTAAACTATGAACATGAAATGAAAGAGATTATAAGAATAAAAATGAGCATAAAAGTAAATAAAAGCATGTAGAGAAGAAAATAAAAAGTGGCTAGGAAGCCATCTTTATTTCATGTATCATTGAGCTTACAATTTACTTTCTTAATTTCCTAACTAATTTTGAAGAGTAGAAGATAGTTACAGTGCATAAGAGGGCTATTTATACATGCATAAAACCCTAACTCAATTTTTAGGATGCTTCCCAAAATGTCCTTTAGGAAGTGTAGCCACTAAGTAACCATTAGACACTAATTGAGCCATCATTAAATGTGTGTGAAGCTTTAACCTCCACTTAGTTGTCTATTAGCTTCTAATTGTAGATTTAGGTAAGTGGGTGGGGTCCTCCATGATCATGAGCATGAATTATTTCCTTTTCATTCCTATGTATTCTCTTGTACATGCATATATCTTCATGAAACCCTCTTCCATATGCATCAAAATTTCCTATAAAAATCATAAAAATGTCCAAGTAAAAATTCTCAAATTAATACGTGCACAAAAATGACCATTTTGCCCTGAATGAAAATAAATATATAATGATTTGAAATTAATTGAATTTTGGTTTTAAACATGTCAAGATGCCCAAATATGATATTTATTTAAATAAAAATGGATAAAATATGGATGTAAATATATGCACATTTACGTGCACATCAATGGGTATTGGATTGACAACATCCCAAAAGATTTATTGGTAAGTATATTTTATATTTATACATCAATCTTAATTTAATTCATTTGTATATGTTGACTAATAAATGTTATATTAATTATATTATTGCATTAATTTATAATGTTGAACATTTTATATTTGTATAGCATAGTTCTTACAATATTAGAAAGGTTAAATGTATTCATTTAATTTTTCTAATAAGTCTCTGTTAACAAGATTTCTTATCAACACCCCAAAGTTATTCCAAGAATAGTGGAAAGACTTGTTTGAATGAAGGATGTGATACCCTTAAGATTTGCCTTCAAATTTAGCTTCTCTTGTTGTTGATTCTTGAGTCAGACCTTTCGATGTCGTCGAAAAGGTTCAGTCTTTGAATTAGATAACCTTTCGTCTCAGTTGAACTTGTCTATGGTTCCTTATGAAGGTTCACCTTTCAACTAGGTTAGGTTTATATGAGTTAAGACCACTATAGATAGGATATATCCTTATCAAAGGCTAAGATGGTTGCTTTCCTTGGATCTCGGCATGAAATCAAATTCCTTAGTAGATATGTTGTTGCTTTTGACCTTGTCGATAGGTTTGATCACTTGTTTGGAGTAAGTTTTAACCTTATCGAAAGGTATGGGAATGATCTCTTTTGGATAAGCCTTAAAAGTCTAGGCATTCAAACTTGAAGAACAAATATTGACCTTGTCGAAAGGTCAGACCGATTGGATTATAACTTCGAAAGATTTCTTGTATTGTTTTAACATAAGTAACTTCGACCTTGTCGAATGGTTTAAGCCTTAGAGTTAATCACTTCTAAAGGTTACAGTGGATGTTTGAAACCAGTTTTATTGTCAACCTTGTCGAAAGGTTCAGATCGAAGGGTTGATAGCTTCAAAAGTTGTAGTAGTTATTTGTTTTAGAAGAGTTGTCGACCTTGTCGGCAAGAACCTATCGATGAGATTGAACCTGAAATTTTGATTTAATTCAACAGAAGTTTAAGAAAACAGTAAAGTAATTAAATAAACTTAGAACTTCCTCTTTATCTAAGAAAAAGGTTCCTTTTTATTAAATACCCAAATTAGCACCCAATTAGGGTTACGACATATTGATTAAGAAGATACAAGACTAGAATGAGTATGTTTGAATCCTCAAAACTAGATCCCTTGGGTCTTATTTATAGATGCAGGCGGCCCCCCTTTCGACTCCATGCTTTCGTTTGAGTCGATAGGTCACCCTTTTATATGCAGCTGTAAACCTTTCGACTTTGTCGAGTGGTTCATCCTTCATATGCCATTATGGACTTTTCATCATTGTCGAAGGGTCTGCTCTTTTTTATGTTTTCATGAACCTTTCGACTTTCTTGAAGGGTTTGCCTTCTATACGCTATTATAAACCCTTCGACCTTGTCGAAAGGTTGCTCTTTCACTAGATTGTTGTGAACCCTTCAACCTTGCCAGAAGGTTGCTCTTCACTTGATTGTTGACAAGAGCTGTGCTTCCCTTCATTGTTATCAAAAGGTTGTCTTTCATTCTTTGCTGACTAGTGAGTGCTTGTTTCTTCGTAAACCTTTTGACATTGTCGAAAGTTATTTTGAATGTGTTACAACTGGTTCGAAATACTTGCTATGCTTTCGAAAAGGTCACTATGGAGTTGCTCACACTTACTTTGACTTCTTCATCTTCTTCCAATGATAAGAAGTCCTTGGATATTGAGAGATGAAACCTTTCGACTCCTTCGAAAGTTCTGGGGTTGTTAAACTTCGATGACTGCATCCCTTCGACTCCTTCAAAAGGTCTGGGCTGTGCTTATTTTCCTTTGTCTTTATTAAAAGACCTTTTGACTTGGTTGAAAGGTTGGTTTTTGGTGTAACATTTGCCCCCCATTTGAAGGGATGCTCTTGACTTTCCAAGTCATCTTTATCGAAAGCTATAAATCTTCCAGCCTCTTGGCCTTCCCGCATTAATCTAGGACGTTTATTTAAATCTGATCCAACGGTTGACAATTTGGGCGGATTTTCTTATATAGTATGCTTCTTGTCCTTCTTCCTCTTTTACTTGAAATCAAAATTATTGCGTATAAGTAAAATAATTCTTCCAAAACTTCTTGAATCTCGCTCTAAAACATTAAGGTAATTCCTCAAATTCGATTCATGTGCCTTAGGTTAATCTTTGCTCTAACTAGTCTTTACTTAAATTTTTAGTTTCCCAAACCCCAAAATTGAAATTCAATCTTCGTTTGGTTTTCTGAGAAATTTCCCTCCTAAATCATTTTTGTAAACTAACAAAATTCATCTTTGGATTTGGATTTTAAGGTTGATGGTGTTTGATAAAGAGAATTTCCCTTTCGGGTTTAGCCTTTAATCCAAAATTCTTGCCTTTTGTTTTTAACTTAGGCTCTTGATTTATTAAAAAACCCTTATTCTTCTTTTGAAATTGAGTTGAAGTGATTTCAATTTAGGTCTATATTGTTAATTGTTAAGATTTGCTTGTTCTTCGAGAAAAAATTGAAAACTGCATTTATAATCCGGTTTGGGTTTGGTTAAACCCGATATGATATTCTAGAATCCTCTCGTGTACAAATTAACAACACCAAATGACCTTTCTACCCCTTCGAAAGATATTGAGGCAGCGATAATGGATTTTCTCTCTTTGTACCTTTCAATAGGGTCGAAAGGTAATGTCATGCTAACTTTACCATTGTTGTCAAAAGGTTAGATAGTTAAATGGTGTAACCCTTCGACAACAAGCTCTCGACAAGGTTGGAGAATTTCAAACCTTTCGACTACCAGCGTTCAACAAGGTCGAAATTCTTCAACCTTAGAGTTGCTTTTGCCCATCTTTGTCAAAAATTTTGAAGTACATATGAGTCAAACCTGAAACCTTTCGACTTCAATGGGTAGAACGTGTTTATCAACATTGACCAGACCTTTCGACAACATCAACATTATCAATATTTTTAGCTTAGGAATTTTAAGTATCTGGTTTTGAACATGTCAAAAGGTCTGCCATTTGACTTTGTGTTACACTTGAAGTATATCCAGGTTTCCATAGAGCTTTCGACATTGTCAAAAGGTGATGAATGGGTTAATATTTCATCTCTTCCCTTCGACTTTGTCGATAACTTAAAGAATTCATATTTTTATTTGTTCAATTTCTAGGTTTTCAATAACGTTGAAGTATGATGGTCAAGGTTGATGTCATTGTCCTTCCAACATTGTCGAAAGCTTGAACTACTAATCTTTCGGCACCGTCGAAAGCTTGGTCTATAAACCTTTCGACTTTGTCGAAAGCTTTTATTACAAACCATTCAGCTTTGTCGAAAGCTTTTTCTATAAACCTTTTGACATTGTGGAAAGCTTAAACTATCAAGTTTTTTGACTTAAAACTTTTCACACCATTCTTAAAACTTTGTGTATATTTTCACATTTTAGCTATCTAAGTAAATTTATTTGCTTTTAAATTCTTGATTGCGTTATAAACTCATAAATAGATAAGAAATTTAACTAAAACATTTTGACCTAGCAGAATCATGAGCTCTCCAAAAGTTGAAGCCATTACTAAGCACTCCTTCATCGAAACTTAGAGTGAAGTTAATGCTATTCTCAAAGACTTCGACATCACTGGGATCGAAGCCATCCCTCCTCAATCGACTGATGCCATTAACAACCCTCCAAAAGGGTATTTTGCTTACATGGCCATCCATATATGTCATGGTGGATTCCTTCCATTTCTTGAGTTCCTTCTCTCCTGCTTGTCTCATGTTGGAGTTGCTCCAATAGAACTATCACCAAATGTTTACACAAATCTTCTATCCTTGGAAATGCTGGCGTTGGAATCTAGACTTCCTTTGCTTAATGCAGAAGTTTTGAACTCGTTGACCAAGTTGGCAAGGTTAAGCAATCTTAACAAGCAGATTTATAGAATAAATGTGTATAAGAAGCTTATATCATATGGCATCAATAAGGACTGGGAAAATTAATTTTTCTTCATCAAGTGCTTTTTGAATATTCATGGGACTTTTGGCTCCCCCCGTAAGTCCACTTCAATGTTGTTTTTGCTTTACTCTACATTTTCTGTTGACTAATCTCTGACTTTTATAGGTGAATCTTCCAAGAAACTTAGCAATGCTGACAAGAAGATCATTGATTCTTTAACTGCTGCTTCGGAACAAATTAGGAGTAGGTTAATGCTCCTAGCCTCTTCGAATTTAAGGAAACATTCTCCGTTGCTGCCCGACTAAAGTATTCTAGGAACTCTGCCCACTATTATGCATACTTCTCGTGGCAAGCGTTTCCTTTCTAAGGATAAAGCGGAGAAAACTCCATCTCCTTCGGCACCCTTTCCTCATATTACTATCACTAACTCTCCAACTACACTTGCAAAAATGCATCTTTCTCTAATACCGACACCTTCTAATACGCAAGTTCCTTCGAAGTCATCATCTTCTGCTCCTTCGTCGACCAATTTTGATGAACTTGTCGAGCTTATCACTCATTCAGAATCTTTCACTTCTTCTTCTCTGTCGCCATTCAGTTCAAATTGGCATAAAATCATTGCTCTCTTATGGAGCAACAACTTTTGGTAAGCTCTCGCCGAATTAAACCCATCATCACTGGATATTTCTAATCGCTAACTTGTGCTTCTCTTCTTTTTGTTGCAGATTTTCAAGAAGTAGATTTCTTTAAATAAACGTGTCTCTGGGATCTCTTCCGAATCCTCCAAGGTACATAAGGAAAATGCTAAACTCAAAAATCAACTAACTTCTTTGACCGCTGCTCAAAATGACACCTCCTCTGAGTTGGAGCAAGTCAAGGCTTCCCTCGCCAGGGCTGAAGTCGATCTAGAAGTGAAGAGGCAAGCTCACCAACTCTCTACCGATAAAAATTTTGCAATGGAGCTAGCATTTAAAGACCAGAAAGATGAGAAAGCCTGCTTGGTTACTAAGAATACTTTATTAAAAGAAAAATTCAAGAGGACCATAGCTTCACTCAAGTTAGTTGTTCAAACCCTCTCCGATGTCAAAAAGTAAATCTCTAAGTTTGCTAAAACCATCTTAGGTCCCATGATGCCGAAACATTATGAAGATGCCCTCATGCTCACTTATGCCGGCAACCACGAGAAATGTCCTGACTTTGGCTTTCCATCTCTCGACCCAACTTTAGCTAAAAGTGTTGTGGACAAAATCAACCAAATTAGGCAGGGTTCCAGGCCCGAAGGCGAGGAGGAGATAGTTAACATTGCAAAAGTCTTTCTTTTGATATCCCCTCATTCAATATTGAATCTGATTTTGAAGAGGAGGATGATAAAGGTAACGATCTCGTGGAAAAAGATAATTATGATGATGAAGTCGATTGGGATAGTGACTATGATGACGACAACAATGATAACCCCTTTGGAGGTCAAGGCCTTGGTGGAGACAAAGAGGGGCCTTCCTGTGCTTCAAGGATGGACAATGGTGATCAAACCAAATCTCTTGAGACAACACAACCCCTCCAAAAGATAATTCCCATCATTCCCTGGTCCATCAGCCTTTCCAAAGGAGGAAATTGCTCCCACCCATCCCAAGGATCTACAAGAGAAAGAACAGGCTCCACAAGCTTCCGTTCTAGTTACAGAGGTATAGGATTCTTTATTTAAATGTCTTACACTTCGAAGATAATACTTAATGATATATTAGTTGTCTTAGATAAAGAAGAAGTTAGATTTTCCCTCTAGAACAAAACTTGAGAGAAAACAGACGGGAGTTAACAAGTTATATAGGAAGTTAGATAAATTAATAAAGGAAAACAACGCTCTATCTAAGAAATACCACAGTTTGGATAGGAGTACCTCCGTTTTAGCATCTTTTAAATATCAGAAGGCGGTTCATTTACTAAAGAAAGCGCGTCTCCGGTACGACGTTCTCTTGAAGAAAAATAGAGAGTTAATAACTCTATTCTGGATGATAATGTAAGAGAGAGACATTTTATTTTTTTGTATAAAGTATATTGTAGACACTCCATCATAGATTTTTCTTACTTAGGCGAATTCAGCGGGGGTCTCCTTAGATGTTTTCATAAAAGATACTTAGATGAATTTAGATCCAACCCTCATCCTGGAGCCTGTTGGAATTTACCATGGGTCAGATCAATTCCTCAAGATCTCCCCCTTGAAAAGCTTAAGTATTATAAGGATAAATTTGTTTCTCCCTTGAAAAGCTTAAGTAATATAAGGATAAATTTGTTTCTGAGTTTTTCTCTAAGTCTATTTTGTATGAACCAAATGAATAATTGTAAATATGTGACAAGTAATTGGTTTATGAATATATGTTTTTGTTATGTTTTCTAAGCTTAGCTTCTTTGTACTGTGCTTTTTCAGAATGTCAACTCTTTTAGTCATGTTGTCCCAAGAGACCGCCTAAGTCAATATGTTAACTTGAGGAGATTTTACTCTAAAAATGCACCAATTTTCAAGACTTCAAAGTTAGCTAGATATTTCTTTATTCGGGATTTACAAAATTTATACTTGGAATACCCTCGTCTTCGCTTTGACTTCCTCAGCGAAGAAAAAGAATCATTCTTAAAAGAAATTAGAACATTCCATTCCAAGTTAATTTGTGGTCGCGATAGTCTACCAACGGAAAATGGGATTATAGTAAATGTTCGCCGGTTATAACTCCTGAAGGAGTCACTATACCTTTTGATTCGATGGTCATGCTTTTAGCTAATACTTTAGACAAAGTTAGTAATGTGGTCTCTCAACTTTAGATGTGATGAAAGTGTTTGTAGTACCTTTTAACTTTATGGTTATTTGAGTTGTAATCCATTACTATAATAATAATGATATCTTTTATCCTTATTTAGATTATCTCTCATTTCTTTTTATTTGAATAGGAGCAACAGTTATCTATGTCATTCTCAAAATTTATTTTCTCGCGCCGATGCTATTAAAGACAGATTATTAACAAGGAATGGCGAGATCAAAATCTATGATGAAGTCCTTCTCGAGCATTTTGGTGGCAACACCGAAGCTTTGAAGTGGCATAAATGATATCTTATTCAAAAGACCATCGCCAGTGGCTACAAAGACCATATAGCCTATCTCAGTGCCGATATCAAGAAAAAGGATGAGATGATCACTTCACTCAAGGGACAAGTGAAGACCAGTCCCATGGCTGATTTTGACCAAAGGATGTCTGAACTTATTCGACAAATAAGTGATTTAGAGTTAAAGTTAAAAGATAGCCATGCGTAATGTACCTCTCTAGAGTTCATCTTGGGAGACAAGACTACAAAGATGGAGCTTCTGGCCCTATAAGCAACTCCTTCAACTGCCAAGCCTACTAGGTCAAAATTTCTCGCAGCTCAAAAATTTCCCACTATGCTCAAACCTCCCTCAGACGTAGATGATAATGTAGTGGGGAACTGGTGTCAGAGGGTAAAATTCAAAATCGTCAAATATTTTGATGAGCAGCAGAAGATGATGTATTCTCAAACTATGAATGATTTCACTGCTAAAAATCAAAATCTATAGCATGTTAATTACCTGCTTGTCAAGCGGGTTGCAAAGTTAGAAAGGGAAAACAAAAACCTTAAGGCTGCAAACATGGCATCTAATCACGCCTTGAAAACCAACATTGATGCTATTGACGGTGAGAGCAGTATAAGAAGAAAAGAAGGTTAAGGAAGTTCTCCGCATAGCAGTCAACCATGTCGTAAATCCTTCAATGGCGGAGACTCTTAATAAAGCAGCTCAAGATTTGTAATTTATTTATGTATTTGAGCCATGTAAATCTATCTTGTACATAACTTTTTCGTTTGTAAATGACTTCATAACTTATGTAAATCATTGAAACTTTGTAAATATCACCTTATTTGTGATCATTTTCTATCGTGTAACCTTTGATATGCCTTTGAATTCAACGACTTTTGTGTTTGCTGGATCTTTTATTAATCCTTATCACTTTGATTTTCCTAAGAAATATGTAGCAAACAATATCTTTAATTGTTAGCTTGAAATTGACATATTTGTCTATATACATCATTTTCCTAAATTAGCAAATCATCTTGCCAATTATATGAAAAGTGATTTATTCAAAATGGTAAGATCTCATCTTTAACCATGATGAGAAATGATTAAGGACTTAGCTCCTTCCACTTATTTGGAATGCACAAAACCTGTAGGTAGTAGATTCTGCCTTATCATTAGGTTATGATTATTAGAATATAACTTTTATCTGATAAAGAACCAAATTCACGAGTCTATAGCTTAAATTTTGGAAGTAGTACCTCTCTCACCCATTCCTTAACATTAATGGGATTTAAAAAGTTAGAAGTCCATAGTTCCCATTTGGAGGCTCTTAATAGAGACCTTTTTGATAATATTGTTTGGCCTAGATTTGGGCATTTGAGATGAATAGAAATCCAAAGATTTTGTAACCAGATAAGGGCTATAATAAAAAAACAATTTTAATCCCCAGATTCGGGTATAGTAAGTGATTGATTGATAATGACCCGAAAACCAGATTCAAATGTTAGATGATGAAATCTTTATATGAAAGACTCAAAACACTAATTCAGGTATTGATAGCTGATGCTTAGAAATAAAAATCCTAAAACCCAAATTCGAGTATTATATAGTGAAGTTCTGAAATGAATATCCCAAAACCCAGATCCGGGTATTAGATTTTGCAATTCATATATGAGAATCTCGAAGCCCATATTCGGGCATTAATAGATGGCATCAAGAAAGTCCCAAAACCCAGATTCAGGTAATAATCAATGGAGATTCGTCTCTCTCCTTTGATTTTGTCCTTTCCGACATATAAGAACTCTTCAGATTTCGTAAAGAAATAATTTGATTGCCTGCCTCTTGTGCTTGGACGTCTTAGTCCATAATTAGATATGCCGCCTTTATCTGAGCTAGGACATCTTAGTCCTTAGTTGATTGTGCCTCCTTTCAGGTTGGACGTCTTAGTCCATTATTGATTAAGCCTCTTCTTGGGCTTGGACATCTTAGTCCATTATCTGGTGCCCTTGGTTAACTCACCTTAGAGGCTGGAACCAAGGACTTACCCGACCTCTCCAGGAGGCGCCCTGCCCTGGCCCTTTTGCGACGCAGACAGGGACTTTGTCGGTGCTCTACCCTGGCCATCTTAGGTGTGGATAGAGGCTGACTGCGTCCTCCCTCCAAGAGGTGCCTTAACATGGCCATAGCGTGACGCGGATAAGTGCTTGTTCGGTGCTCTACCCTGGTCATCTTAGGCGTGGATAGAGGCTTACTCTGTCCTCCCTCCAGGAGGTGCCTTAACCGAGCCATAGCATGCGTGGATAAGGGCTTGTTCGTTGCTCTACCCTGGCTATCTTAGGCGCGGATAGAGGCTTACTCCATCCTTCATCCAATAGGTGCCTTAATTTGGCCATAGCGTGGCACAGATAAGAGCTTTTTTGGTGCTCTATCTTGGCCATCTTAGGCGCGGGTATAGGCTTACTCCGTCCTCCCTCTAGGAGGCGCTCTGCCCAGACCATCTCGGCGTGGACAGAGGCTTTTCTACCATCTTAGGTAGACTACCATCTTAGGTAGTATCCAAATTTGAGGATCATTTCACTCCCAACAATGTAGGCTTTCTCTTTACAGAAAGTTGGTCTTTATTAATCTTTCTCAAGATTTTTTTACAAATTCACTGATCTTTGCTTGTCTAAAGAAATTGATGATCATCCCCTCCAGGGATTTGCAATGGTTGGTTTCATGACCATTCATCTTATGGTAGTGGCAGAAGGATTCTCCCAAGTTTCTTTCATGCTTTGGCCATTTCTTTTGTGATGGCCAATAGTTAAATTCATCCTCTATAAGCAAGTAGACATTTTGCATTGATGTTGTTAAGTTACACTCTTTTGGAAGTCTAGACTTGAAACTTGACTCTTAAGGATGTCACTTTGACTTTTGATTTTTTGGCCTTATCATTTCATGCTTTTCAATAATTTTTCTTTTTGCTACCCTTTGAACCTTTTGGGTTGGAAGTGCTCATGTTACAATTGATTGCCATTTATATGCAAAGGCGTTGTAATCATTCATTATCTCTTTCTCAAAGATTGTGCCTTTGGAATAATATTGAATTGTTCTTCTCATTTGATTAAAGATGTTATCACTTCCATTTGTTCTCTTTCCAAGTGCAAAGATTGGTGTAGGTCCTACATGAAAGGGGTTTAGACTCCATTTCTCGGTATTGTAAGATTCTGCTTTCTTTTTGTTTATAATCCTCAAGGCTTCGAGCCTTAGTCTTTGCTCTTCATCTTGATTGGAGCTTTTGACGTCTACTTGGGAGAATCTTGTCAAGTGTGGTTCAAGAGACCCTTGTTTAGATCTTTTAAATCTTCTAGCCACAATCAAACCAAGTGGATAACTTGATGTAGGATTTATCCAAGAGGGGTTAGAGAACAGTAGTGTTAGGGGGTTAACCAAGTCGGAGGTTCAGGCCCTCCTTCTAGTGCCAAAAATGTTAATAAGATTTCTAGCCAACACCCCAAATTGATTCTAAGTAGAGTGGATTGACTTGTTTGAATGAAGGATACGATACCCTTAAGAGTTGCTTTTAAATTTAGCTTCTCTCGTTGTTGATTCTTGAGTCAGACCTTTCGACGTTGTCGAAAGGTTCAGTCTTTGAATTAGATAACATTTCGTCTCAGTTGAACTTGTCTGTGGTTCCTTATGAAGGTTTACCTTTCAACTAGGTTAGGTTTCTATGAGTTTAGACCACTATAAGTACGATATATCCTTATCAAAGGCTAAGTTGGTTGCTTTCCTTGAATCTAAGCAAAAAATCAAACTCCTTAGTAGATATGTTGTTGCTTTCGACCTTGTCGATAGGTTTGATCACTTGTTTGGAATAAGTTTCAACCTTGTTGAAAGGTATGGGAATGATCTCTTTTAGATAAGCCTTACAAGTCCAGGTATCTATACTTAAAGAATAAATTTCGACCTTGTCGAAAGATTGGATTGATTGGATTATAACTTCAAAAGGTTTCTGGTATTGTTATAACATAAGTACCGTCGACCTTGTTGAAAAGTTTAAGCCTTAGAGTTAATCACTTCTAAAGGTTATAGTGGATGTTTGAACCAATTGTATTGTTAACCTTGTCGAAAGGTTCAGACCAGTGGGTTAATGACTTCAAAAGTATGCAGTAGTTATTTGTTTTAGAAGAGTTTTCAACCTTGTCGGCAAGAACCATTCAATAAGATTGAACCTGAAATTCAGAGTTAATCCAACAAAATTTTAAGCAAATAGTAAATTAATTAATTAAGCCTAAAACTTCCCTCTTTATCCAAGAAAAAGCTTCATTTTTATTAAATCCCCAAATTAGCACCCAATTAGGGTTACAATATATTGATTAAGAAGATACAAGACTAGAATGAGAAAGTTTGGATCCCCAAAGATGGACCCCCTGGGTCTTATTTATAGTTGCAGGCGGCCCCCCTTTCGACTCCATGCTTTCGTTTGAGTCAAAAGGTCACCCTTTTGTATGCAGCTGTAAACCTTTTGACTTTTTCGAGAGGTTCGTCCTTCATATGCCATTATGGACCTTTCGTCATTGTCGAAGGTCTACTCTTCTTTATGACTTTATTAACCTTTTGACTTTGTTGAAGGGTTTGCCTTCTATATGCTATTATGAACTCTTTGACCTTGTCAGAAGGTTGCTCTTTCACTTGATTGTTGTGAACCCTTCAACCTTGTCGGAAGGTTGCTCTTTCACCTGATTGTTGTGAACCCTTCAACCTTGTCGGAAGGTTGCTCTTCACTTGATTGTTGACGAGAGCTGTGCTTCCCTTCAATGTTGTCGAAAGGTTGTTTTCATTCTGTGCTGACTTATGAGTGCTGCTTTCTTAGTAAACCTTTCGACATTGTCGAAAGGTATTCTAGATGTGTTCCAACCGGTTCAAAAGGATTGCTATCTTAAAAGGTCATTGTGAAGTTGCTCACACTCGCTTTGACTTATTCATCTTCTTCGAAAGGTAAGAACTCGTTGGATACTGAGAGATGGAACCTTTCGACTCCTTCGAAAGATTTGGGACTGTTAAACTATGATGACTGCATCTCTTCGACTCCTTCAAAAGGTTTGAGCTGCGCTTCTTTTCCTTTGTCTTTATTGAAAGACCTTTCGACTTAGTTGAAAGGTTGATTTTTGATGTAACAGGCTTCTACTAAATTTTTATATTCCTCAAAAACCTTGGATAAATATAGAAATATATGATTCCTCTATTGAGTGTTAGCACTTGCTTGCTTAGAGTTACGACCTTTAGTTTGTTTAACAAATCATGTGCCCAGAAGCAATGGATAGCTCCTTATCAGTTGTATCGTATATAACTCCCAGCCCATCGTCTTTGTCCTAATTTCATGTCAACCTTGAGTTTTCTCAACAAATCGAAAGAGATTATTCACTTCTATCTATCATTTTGTGACAGCCTAAGTATTAGATGTACCTGGAGCTTGCTTAACAAATACATGCCCTGTATCTTACATCATCTGATCAATATATTGATAGTACTACACATAACGTCCATGGCTTGAGTTTTCTCGACAATTAAAAAGCATGCAAGCAGTCCATTAATATATAGATGGTAAAGGACAACTTTATATATTAGAGATTCATAATCTTTAATATATATTTTTGTTAGAGTTATATCGATTTAGGGAATAATGTATTTCTTTTGAAATCATGATATACATACAATACATATGTACTTACTACTTGAACCTAAGTTGGTTTCTTACAGTTCCACTTATTTTATACATAAATATTATATGAGTTCAATTCATTTATAATTATTTATAATTTAATCAACTTGTATGTTATTCATATGTATATTATTAATTAAATCTAACTTAATTAATTTTAATTTATTGACTTAATCAACTAACTAATTATGTTATTTAAAATTAAAGAATTTATTTTATCCATTCTAAACAATTTAAGATGAATATTAACTATAACATTTATAGTTTTATATACATGTATCACTATATATATATATGTCTTAATTAATTATCATTTTATGTGTTTAGTAATTGAATAAATGTTTTACTGGCAATTTTAATTAAATAATTTTAATGAAATTCATAATATAATTTTAATTTACCTTAAACTATCTATGATAAATAAATATATATTTATCAAACTATAACATTTATACCCATATCAATATATATAAGTTTGTTTTAACTAATTAACTTTTATTTATTTAATCTGGTTAATTAAATAATCTTCGAAGATATTAAATTTATTTTAAAATATTTTTGAAAAATATTTTATAGCTTTATAAAATTTATTTTGTACTTTAAATTTTTTTGACACAAAAATGGCACAAATAATCAAAAGTTAATATAGAGAATAAAATATAAAGAAATGTAAATGAAATTAAGAAATAAACAAGACACGATCGTTTATAGTAGTTCGACAAAGCAAGGCCTGCGTCCACTTTAAGATTTTATTGCTTATCTTATGACTTGGGGGCAGAAGTTAGTAGGGGTTGGTACAACTTCAACACTTAGATTTTCAAAATTACAAGAATATAGAGTAGAGTGGAACTAGAGCCAAAAGATCTTGAAAAATGAGATCTACCCCTCAATTTATAGAGGTAGGGAGCCTAAAATCTTGCACAAAAGGTCTCCATGCCATTCTTCTTGCTATAGACCAGTTTTCCATGAAAATACGATGCCACATCATCACTTTTGCATGGGTCGACACGACTCCATGGTTAGGAGTCGATACTGACTCTTAAAATGGCCAAACTGGTCGTCTTAAACTCTTCGCTTCGGCTCATCTTATGGTTAGCTTCATGATTCCATAGTTATTTGTACCAATATTAGCTTGTTTTGGAGTCCAAATGACAAAGTTATAGAAGAATAGAGTTGCAGATTCAAGAGTTTGTAGGATCGATGGAGAATTGCATTGAGTCAACAAAACAACATTGAAAATAGGTTTCTAACATCACGAACGGTAGGCAGAAGATAAGAAGGGTAGGAGGAGGTATTATGGGTCAGTACCGACCCCTAAGGTTGGGCCAGTATCAATTCCATACTTGAGGATTCTTGGGTTCTGGATTTTTGTGGTGGATATGTGTTTATGTTATAATCTTGGTTGTACTTTGGTTTTTGGGCTTTGAGGTCATTTCTTCGAGCGTCTTGCCTTGATAACTTCGAAGTTTAACTCACTGGATTCATCTGCATACTGCTTGGTCAAAAGGCAGTATAACACTTGCCCCCCAAAGTATGCCTTGCGAGTGGAAGGTATTCTTTGCTCAAGAACGAATGTGATGTAAATCTTTGATAGTTTAGCTCTCTAGCTACTTCAAACTTGATGAATCATCTAGTTCCTTTGGATTCTCTTATCAATCATGGGTCTTTCCCGACCAATCATGGCTTAAGACTCCAGACTTTGCTTAAGTGTTGTCTATACATCAATTCCAATTTCATTCAGAGTTATTACATCATATTGCAAAACCATCCCATTTCATTCTGGATTTATATCATTACCCTTCTGATTTCATGAAGAGACTTTACATATTAAAATAATCTCGTGTTCATCCAGGATTTATCTATTTCATTTTAATTTAAATGCATTCAAATCCTTTTATCAAAATTAATATAAGTTTGGAGGTTCGATCTCTCCAGATTATTTTAGATTTAGTTTAATGCTTGATCTCTCTGGATCTTTTAATGTTCAATTTTCAATGTGCGATCTCTTCGGATCATTTTATAGTTAATCTAATGTGCGATCACTCTAGATCGTTTACTATTCAAGTTAAGGAGACGATCTCTCCGAATCGTTAATTGAGTTCGTGGTCGTTCATGGCCGATAGTTAAACTCACGACCTCTCCGGATCATTAATCAAATCCATGGTCTCTCCGGATCGTTAATCAAATCCGTGGTCGTTCAGGATCGATAATCAAATCCATTATAATTTGGGGTCGATAATCAAAATCCATGACCGTTCAGGACCGATAATCAAATCCATGGCCCTTTAGGGCCGATAATCAAATCCATGGCCATTTAGGGTCGATAATCAAATCCCTAGTCTCCTTGGACCCTTACTGAGCCCAATCTGCTCGCCCTCTTACAAGGGGACATAAAGACAAGCAAGCCCATCCATTCGCTCTCTAGTGAAGTGACTTGCTTCCTACACTCCGGTCCTGACTTTCCAATCGAGACTTAGTGGGATCAAAGTCCATGGTCTCTCCAAACCCTTGTTGAGCCCAATCTGCTCGCTCTTCGGTAAGGAGACTCAATAACAAGCAAGCACATCTGCTCACGCTTTGGTAAGGGGACTTATTTCTTGCACTCCAGTCCCAGCTTTCCGGTTGAGACTTAAAGTGATCAATATCGTACAAGTCCATCCGCTAACACTCCCACTAGGGGACCTGTACCTTGCACTCTGATCCCGTCTTTTTGGACGACACATTAAAGCGATCTATATCAGTCACCATGTTTAAGTGAGTTTCAATAATCTATGACTTATCTAAGAGAATCAAATTTAGAAACTAAGAAACATAAAATCAAACATTACGATACCTGCCTCTTCGAGCATTACAGCCTAGCATCTAGCTCAGAGTGTGCTTAGAGACCGTTCGAGATCCTATACACGAGTAAGTGGCTAGGCTGTATTATTGCAGGGTTTATTGAAAATGGGAAATAGAGTGCTAGAACCAAACCTGATTCCTGGCCATCCCGATCAAGAGATGACTATACTTGCCCTTAATCTAGGGCCCTTTCCATTCGCTGTAGTTGATGGCTAGTCCTGTTCCATCACCACTGCTTGATTCCTCACATATTGCTGTAATTGGTTAATTTTGACCTATTCCTCAATCAGATCCAGCAAGTGCCTGCAATCATTTGTGTTATGCCCATCCAGCTCAGAGAATAGGAAATATTTTCCAGATTCCCTTTCATACTCCATGGTCTTCTCGTCAGCTTTCAATAGGGGATCTGTCCCTTAGTATCCAGATAGATCCACTCTGGGGTCTCATTTAAATCTATGTAAGAAGAGAATTTCAGTTCCTTTCTTTGTCTCTTTGATCCGTCAAAGGTATCATCCATTATCCTTTTTCCTTTATCTTTGCCAGATCCTCTTCCAAGCTATCCTCCACCATCTATAGCATTAACCTCTTCCTCATCGACTTTAGTGTCCTCCTAGCATTGAAACCTTTCAGCTTTATGATAAAATTCCAGAAGATTCCAAAGCCACCTTAAAATTATTCTTTGCGGCTATCTCAGAAACTATCGCCATTAAAACCATTGAGGGGTTTGGTTTATTAACTACAGCCACCGCTGCATTGAGCCTTGTTAGAAACTCTTAAGAGTCTCTCGTCCTTCTGCTTCATACTTGCTAACGTCTTTACATTCTTGGGTTGTGAGATATGGACCTGAAACTACTTCACAAATCTGTTCACCAACTTGGCTCATGTGCTAATAGAACCATTCTCCAGTTGTCCAAACCATAACGTCGCTAAATCTATCAGATACAAAGGGAAAAACCTTCCCATAACCGCTTTAGATGCACCCAACACCTCCATGTGTCGGATGTACCTCATCAGATGAACTGTTGGATCCATCTTCCTATCGTACGTTTATAGCGTAGGTAACTTGAATTCAGGTGGATTCTTAGCATACCAAATATTCAGAGCGAATGGAATCTTACTTACCTACTTCAATCTTTTATTAGGTAATCCACCCCTCATAGCTTGTCTTACCATCTCAGCCAGTCTATCATGATCATTCAAACGAACTCCCAAATTTGCATTCTCAACCTGCCGCCTGACTCTGCGAGGGAATTCCGGCACGTATTCCTCCGGCCGTGCTTCAGCATTCCGATTCGCATTCATACACTCCGCATCATCTTCAGGATTCACCTCGTTCCTTCCTAGGTCAGGACGACCCATCCCCCAAGTCCCTTGGGAGTTGGTACCATCCCCTAGGGATGGGTCGGTATCAACATGCAGATTTGGGTTGGGGTTTGCTTCGGATCGTCCTAGTCCAACTTTAGCTGCTTGCGTCCGGCTTTTGGTCTCTGATTCTGATTTGCTGCAATTTTAGCTGTTCCCATCTTTCACATCCTCCTGAAGAAGTTCTCATCATCTCTTCCTGGGGAGATATTATCCTTTCGTGCAATTCATTTATCACAGTTTCCATCTCATCCTTGGTTATGTAGATTGATGGGGGATTAGCTCTTAAGGATGCCACTTGGCTGCTCTTATCCAACAACAATCCTTCTAGTTGATTGTCTAGCCTTTTAGAATCCTTTTCAAAGCTTATATCAGCGAGTTCAAGTGTTTTGTCAGTGAAAGCACCAAATGTTTGAACCAAAAATGGCACAAACACCCAGAAGTTTATATAAAGAATAAAATATGAAGAAATGAAAATGAGAAATAAACAAGACACAATCATTTATAGTGGTTTGGCAAAGCAAAGCTTACGTCCACTTTAAGATTTTGTTACTTATCTTCTGACTTGGGGGCAGAAGTTCTTAGGGATCGGTACAACTCCGACACTTAGATTTTCAGAATTACAAAAATATAGAGTATAGTGGAACTAGAGCCAAAAAATCTTGCAAAATGAGCCCTACTCCTTTACTTAGAGATGTAAGGAGCTTAAATCTTGCACAAATGATCTTCGGGTCATTCTCCTTACTACAGAATAGTTCTCCATGAAAATTGGATGCCACATCATCACTTTTGCGTGGGTCGGTGCAACTCCAAGGTTAGGGGTCGGTATCGACCCCTAAAATAGTCAAACTAGTCATCTTGAACTCTTCACTTCAGCTCGTCTTCTGGTTACCTTAATGATTCCGTAGTTTTTTGTACAAGTATTAGCTTGTTTCAAAGTCTAAATGATGGAGTTGCTGAAGAACAGAGTTGCGAATTCAAGAGTTTGTGGGGATCCATAAAGAATTACATTGAATCAATAAAAAAACATTGAAAATAGGTTTCTAAAATCATGAAGGGTAGATAGGAAGAAGATGGGCAGGGTTAGAGTAGGTTTTATGGCTTTGTACCGACTCCTAGGGTTAGGTCAGTACCGACTCTGTCCTTGTGGATTCTTAGGTTCTAAATTTTTGTGGTGGGTTTGTGTTTGTGTTGTGATCTTGGTTGTACTTTGGTTTTAGGGCTTTATGGTCATTTCTTCAGAGTCTTGCCTTGATAACTTCGAACTTTAACTCATTGGGTTTGTTCGTATAATGTCTGATCAAAAGGCGGCATAAGAAAACTTAATTTTTAAATTTAAAATATATATTCTAAATTTCAAGTTGAATTTTGAAAATCAACCCAAGGTCCAAATCAATTTGGACCTTTACAGTTGTGCCAACATTTGGACTTACTTCATCCATTAGGCCAGGCTAATAGCTAAAAAGGAGAGAATATTTGATTATTTAACCTTAAGCGCCTAGGCACTACTGTTTCAGACACTCATCGAATAAGCTTGCTTTACTAGTTGGCTCTATGTTGCTAAATTAAATCGCATGGACTATTTGGGCTCTGGTAACATTATTGGAATTTAGTCGGTCTGCATTTGGTGAAAAGACAGATTTCAAAAAAAAAAATCCAATTTTGGATCAAATTGAGTCTATGAAATCTAATTTGTTATACTTGATATAATCTAGATTATTTAAATAAAATTATAGTTTACATAATTTTATTGATTTAAATAATTAATTTATGCTAATTGATTTAACATGTTTTTTTAAGTATATCAATATATACTTATGTATATATATAACTATAATGTACAACATACCAAGGTATACATGGTTAATGTTACATAAGTAGATATTGGGAATTTGGGATATATATCTACTATGTAAACGTTGGCAATTTAGATATGTGTTAATTATCTTAAATCATTGTTCATTATATAATATATAAATATAAATATAAATATAAATATTTGAAATTATTTATAAATAATAAAATATCTAAGGTAATTTTTCCTATGTCAATAAATTTCAAATTCAAAATTTGTATTTAAAATATCCAATGAAGTCTTAGTAAAACATTTCAAATTCAAAAAAATCTTAAAATAGTTAAAATATATTTAATTAAATTTAAATATATATATATATATATATAATTATAGTGAAAGTAATATGTTTTATTATTTGTATTTATATATTATTTAGTGATTTATTTAAAATACACAACACTGGTATGATATGTATAAATAATACATACATATATCTACTATAAAATAAATATTTTCAAATTATGTACGTGTGAACATTATTTGGAGAGTAAGAAAAAAATAAAAATAAAATTAAAATGAAAATTAACATATTTTTTTAGCAAGGCTAGCCGGGTTGATTGGCCGCCTACCACTTTATTACCGAAGTAAAATCAGAAGAACCATAATATGCTATGGTTCAAAAGAAAAAAAAGAAAAAAAAGAAAAACAAAAGGAAAAGAAAATAGAAGAGATATACAACATAGAAGTAGAACAGCAAGACATCGAACCAATGTACGGGCTAGCAACAAGAATCAGTGTTATGCACATCAAACTTAATCTGCACATGATAATCCCATGTTTAATAGCCTAAGTAATTCCACAACAGAGCCGAAGTTCAGATTTTTTTCTCACTCTTAAAAACCCTATCATTCCTTTCTCTCCAAATAATTGGCAAGAATTTCTTCAACACCAGCAAAAGCAAGAAGCTGCTAATATTCTTCCTTCTCGTTGTCTTGTAAGAGAAGTCCCATTCAATGCCGTTGTTGCTGCATATATTAGATCTGCTCACGCCACTACAAGATAATACGGCTATTCCAACGGCTCGTAGCCGTTGGCGGCCGTTGGAAGCCGTTGGAATAGCCGTTGGAATAAATCCCACGTCTTCCAACGCTTTCCAACGGATCCAATGGACCATTTCCAACGGCATTTCCAACGGCCGCTAACAGCCTGTAGCCGTTGGAATCCGTTACAATAAAATGGCCAACAAGCCGTTGGAAGCCGTTGGAAATACTAGGTTTATTTTGCTGTACAACAGCAAGTCTATATACCTTCCACCACACCATTTCCAATCCATTCCATTTCCAATCAATTCTACATATATATATATCAATATCAATAAAAACAACACACATAAATCAATAAAACACCAATATAAACAAACCAAACCGTTCAAACATCACAAAACATACCATCAACGTACCTACCATCAACAAATGTCCATAAACCATGTACATACCATCAAAATATTTCTCACCCACTCCGTACCAATATATACAACATCACCATCAATATCAAAACATCTCCAAGTCAATATATACATTGTTCAAATACAAATACTCAAAAACATACCTCCTCAAGTATCCCCGTCGCCTCCAGAAGCACCAGACGACGAAGGAAGGGTACCATGATTCTGCAAATACTGCGCAAGCTTTTGATCCAACTGCTCCACCTGGATGGCTCGTAGACGATTCTCCTCCCGTAGCTGCTCAACCATAGCTCTAAGCTCCTTGATTTCTTCTTTGTCTCGGTCTTTTTGAGCTTGTCGAGCCTGTCGAGCCTGCAAATAAAATTAATAGCAAAAGGGTTGTCTCAGCATATAAAATATTATAACATTATATATCTAAACGCTGATTTTTTGTACATATGTAAAAAGATTAATTACCGGTAGGTTCCCGAAGCCAAAACGTCTACTCCATTGCGCCGGATCCATAACAGCGGTAAAAATGTTATCCTGCTCCTCCTGTGTCAGCGCATCACGACCAGACTGCTCAAGCGCATAAGCCTGTGCCTCTTGCAACCTCGACTATAATGAAAAAAAACAATTTCAGTTGAAAAATAGTAGCATGTAATTATTTTGCATAGCTAGAAATTAATAAACTTATCGGTGTAAGTATTAGAAATTAAAAAATACATACATATGCCTCGGTCGCCCTATCTTGATCACCCCACTGATATATGATATTGCCAGCCTCATCTACTTGCCTAGACGCGTGGGTGTGAGCAAACACGTCCACTAAGCCAACAGAGCCTCCACGAGTTCGTTCTTGCAATTGATAATTTGGATAATTTAACTGTACATAACTAATTACTGAACTGATCAATATACAAATGTTATAATAGATAAATTTACCAAATCTTCGCGGTGATGCTGGAAAGATTTGGAGCCTCCACGGTGTGATACAGGATTCCTGCTCCTGTTTGCCGAGTTCCTAGCTGACTCCTCCTGCAAATTTACAATGATTAATTATTTATTAAACGGTAAAAAATTGCTGAGATTTATTGTAGATTTACCTTGAACTCCTCAGAGTTCCACCAATCAACCCATTTCTCCCATACAGTCGCGCTCATCCACTTGGGCTTCTTTCCTACTTTTTTAATCTCCGACATAGTCTCCCTATAGTTCTTCGCGATCCTGGGGTTCCAGTGTCGCTGAACTAAATTGACGTCATGCTCTTGCAAATCTATGGCGCCCTGTACAATGAGAAAATATAACTAATTATTTATTTGTATTTAATTAATCATCTTGTAAAGCGGTATAAACTTACCAGAAAATCTTGCCAAATCGTCTCTCTCACGTCGTCGGGGATCTTGCCCCACTTGGGCCAGCAATCGGTCATCCTAGCCATGTACGCTTGCTTCAAAATGCTCAGAACCACTTTGGATGGCTCCAACTCAAATCCACTGCGTTAAATATAAAATTGAACTTTAGACAATTGTAGATATATCATGTACAATTAAAAAATTAAAATGCTATGCTCGCTAATTATGATACTTACGTCTCATCAGCCTTAGGCTGCAAGTAAACAAGAGGCCGAGCTGGTGGCTCACCACTACTCTCTCCAATATGACGTGAAGAGCCACGTCGCCGAGACCCAGAACCAGAACCGGACATAATATATATACCTGCCATATATACATACATATACACATTATAATAATCATGATATGATGAACCATTAAAAAATGTAATACAATATGCTACAAATGTGTCATGTTGTGTATGTGTTGAGTGTGTGAGTATACACTTATTGTCATTAAAATTGTATAAATTGGATAAATGCATTATTAATCAGAGATCAATGTAATGTGAATACTTTTAAAAATTACCGGATATTCTTCAGTCGTCCTCATCGTTTTCTGATTCAGACTCGGTTTCGTGCTCTATGTCGTTTTCCTCTACACTCTCAAATGCTTCGACTAATACATTTGTCTCATCATTTAAAGGTCCAAAATCGGTTTGATCGTCTGTAATTGCTATTTCAACATTTTCCTCCAGATCTGCTTGATAGGCTTGTTCGTCTGGAATATTTTGTCCATCGAACGTAAATCTTGCTTTGGTTTTAAAAACCGCAGACCAATCTGCTTTATCCCTTTTTAGAGATGGATAAGGGGCATAATAAGCTTGTAGGGCTTGTTTGGCTAGTATAAATGGGTCGTACTTTTGATAACGCGAGGTATGTTTAATTTCTATAAGATTATATTTTGGATGCACGTTAATACCAGAACCTGGAACATTGCTGAACCAGTTGCATCTAAACAAATAAACATCCTCCATGGGTCTTGTTAAATATGTCAACTGCAATATCCGAGTTAACACGCCATAAAAATCATTTATATGATTATTAGGGTCATCACTGCCTTTAACAAATACACCAGTATTATTTGTTAATTTTTCAGCACCGTATTCTTTGGTGTTGAATTTATATCCATTAACAAAATATATTAGATACGTGTTAACTTTTCTTTTCGGTCCAAACGCCAAATGTTTCAGTCCTTTATCGAGCATATTATTTGTGGGATCAGAAACGTATTTCGAAAACCAAGTACTGAAATCTTTGCTTAAATCGCCGCCTGGATTTTGTGATTCATAAATACTACAAACACAAACATGATATATTACATTATTATTTATTCACACGTGTAGTATTAAATTTAACAAAACTTGGAATGTGCTAATTACCTAACAAATGGTGCAACTTCAGGACAATTAAGAAGAATATATGTGTGTGCTACATGGTATTCTTTGTCATCTAGCCGTACTTCCTTACATTTTCCAGCATGTCGGCCATGTTGTTTAAAAATAGATAATACTGATTCAGAAGAAGAATCTTGTTCAACGGCCTGATCGTCATTACGCGGAACACTTACAAATGATACGTTCACATGGTCTTTAAAATAATGAGAGAAAAAGAAAGAAGCTTCTTCTTCGATATATGATTTGCAAATAGAACCTTCAACTCGAGCTTTTTGTCTCATTTTTTTCTTCAAATGATTTAAGTACCTAATAAAAAAATATTTGGGTTAAGTATTAACTACTATATTTATACTTAAATCAACATTTACATACTCAATATAGTAACATACCTTTCGAATGGATACATCCATTCATATTGCACAGGACCTCGAAGACGTGCTTCATATGGAAGATGAACAGGTAAATGCTCCATTACATTAAAGAAACCCGGAGGAAATATTTTCTCCAGTTTGCAGAGCAGTATAGGAATTTCTTCTTCAAGTTTAAGTAGACGGTCAACTTTTAACGTAGTTGAACACAGCTCCTTGTAAAATAAACTAAGTTCTGTTATTACCGTCCAAACTTTTACCGGTAACAATTCTTTGAAAGCGATGGGTAACAAATTTTCCATCATTACATGACTTTTCATTCCACTCAGTCTTCCATTTTTATAGTCGACACATCTACGAAGATTAGAGGAAATTCCATCGGGAAATCGTAATCCTTCCACCCATTGTAACAGTACTTTAACTTGGTTGATGTCTAGTTCATAGCATGCTTTGGGTTTTTTATTGTCGGGCATCATATGAAGCTCAGAACGATTGCATATTTGCTCTATATCACGTCTAGATTTCAAATAGTCCTTAGTCTTGCCCTTCACATTCAAAACTGTATAAAACACATTATCAAATACGTATCAATGTTATGACGGATTAATAGATTTTTCCAATAAGGCAATTCCCAGAATATACTTTGTTTGCACCAATTATGAAACGTCGATTTACCTTGAATTTCTTCTTGTTGTCCGGTCTCGTGTATCTTTGGATAATCTTTTACAAGTTCATATATATCATCGCTTGACCAAATCGCTGGTGGTCGTAGAGTCTCATGACTATTAGCTATGAAGTTTTTTTTGTCTCTTCTAAAAGGGTGATTAATATGAAGAAAACATCGATGACAATCAAACCATGAAATTTTCTTTCCATTTGGCAAAGAAAATGCTCGTGTTTCTTCCATGCAATAAGGACAAGCAAAACGACCGGCCATACTCCAACCCGAAAGCATTGCATATGCAGGAAAATCGCTAATAGTCCATAACAAAGAAGCGAACATCCGAAAATTTTTCTTTTTTGATATGTCGTATGTTTCAACTCCTTCGTACCATAATATTTTCAACTCTTCGATTAACGGTTGTAAGTAAACATCAATGCCCTGTGTCAGATCATCATGACCAGGGACGACAATCGTGAGAAACATATATGGAGTTTTCATACACATCCACGGAGGTAGATTGTAAGGTGTGATTATTATAGGCCAAGACGAATATTTAGAACCAAACTGAGAAAACGGTGAGAAGCCGTCTGTACATAAACCTAGTCTAACATTTCGGCTCTCCGCTGCGAAATCGGGATATTTCTTGTCAAAATGTTTCCATGCTTCTCCATCAGCTGGGTGTGTCAACGTACCTTCTTGAGGTGTTCTCACACTATGCCATCTCATATGATGCGCTGTTACAGATGATGCATATAATCGTTGAAGTCTAGGGGTGAGGGGCAAATAATGCATACGCTTGTACGGAACTTCTTTTCCCTTCTTTTTCCTCGATTTGTATCTTTCCTGATTACATATTTTACAATTTCTAAGATTGATGTCTTCTTTCCAATACAACATGCAACCCTTTAAACATGTATCTATTTTTTGATATGGCAAACCGAAAGATGACATAAGTTTTTTCACTTCATAATAATTTTCGCACATTAAATTATCGGATGGCATATGACGTTTAGCAGCTTGCACAACAGCCGTAAATCCAGCTTCTGTAAGGTTGTATTTTGACTTCATTGCAATGTATTCTGCAGTTACCGATAATTGAGAGCCGCTTAAACATCCATTCCAAATGGGTTTTTTAGCATGATCCAATAAATCATATATATTTTTAGCTCCAACATTTGGTTCCTCTTCGATGTTAACATCGTCGTTATCAATTACAACGGTAGGAAACATTGATCGTGCTGCATCTTCGACCATATGTTCTATGAGATTCGTACTACCTTCTTCGCTGATGACCTCCACCGACTGTTCTTGACTATTAGGGGCTACAATTTCTCCATGACGATCCCACAGTAAATAATTGGGTACGAAACCGAATTAACGCAAATGAACCTTAGCCATATTCGGTTCTAAATAGTTTAACAATTTGCATCTACTACACGGACAACGAATTTCTTCATCGTTTGCAATATTACTTATAGCAAATTCGATGAACACTTGTACCCCTTTTAGAAAATGTTTGCTTATTGCGCCACTAGTTTCCCTTCTTTGATACATCCAGCTCCGATCATTAAAGTAATTGACCATGTTTCCCTACTAGAAAACCTATGATAGAGTAAAAATGTTATAAATCATTCATTTTATATTTTGCAGGAAATTTTCCAACGGCTTCCAACGTCCGCAAACTGCTAATTTCACAAACTTTATTTTAAATAAGCAACTATTGTTTCATTGCCACTTATGTGTCTTTCTTTGATGGTCGGTCATCCTACTTCCCATTACAAACACGATAGTAATTATATTCCGTAAATCACATCATTTTAAACGATTCACAAAATTTCGGTAGCATTTCCCCCGTGTTCCTTGTATCGTACACAAATGCGTGTACACAAGGAACGTAAAGGAAATGCCGTCGAAATTTTGTGAACCGTTTAAAGTGATATGATTGACGGAATATAATTACTTTATAGTGTTTGTAACTTGTCCAATACTGGGACAAATCCGACAAATGATGTATCAGATGAATAGAGTTTTCCGTTTTGTGGAAAAAACGAATATCCCTAAAACGATCATATACAACACTTGTCAGACGGGGCCGAATAATATCTAAGGATTTAAATATTTGTTTATATTAAATATGAATATATAATTCTTTTAATTAATATTGGTTTATATTTTACCGTTTTATTACATAAGTACTAAATTCATTTTATACACTAAATTGGTACACAAAATTCATTTTTTACAAATTCACGTGTTCCTACAAATACAAAAATCGTATTCGCACAAATTCAATATCCGTTCTAACGGATTCCAAATGCAATAAACTCTATCACACACATATACGTTCAATACTAACCAAATCAACATATATAAACTATTAAAATATCCTACAAGCTTATCCGATCCATTCGACATAAACTATAATGCAAACGCAATATCCATTCTAACGGATGCAAATGCAATAAACTCTATCACGCACATATGTTTAATATACTAACCACATGAACATAAACTATAATGCAATATCCTAAATTTGCAAAATTTTCAATCGGTTATAATAACTTGTTCAAATAGGAATATGGTATAATAGTTGCAATTAGGGGATAACATGATGTAATATGCATACACTAACAAATAGGAATCAATCAACATTCGAATTAAACCCTAAATTGAAAAAAATATGAAATATTAGGTTTAACAATTTTACCGATTTGGAGAGCTAGAAGTGTGGAGATGGGTCGGAGGAGCTTCTAGACGGCCTTGGAGGTGGTTGGGATGGTGGTTGGGCCGGAGGTAGCAGCTTGGAGGTGGTGGAATGGTGGAATTGGGGGACAAGGTTTGAAGGGGAAGATGTATTATGAGCTGAAGGTCGGTCTCTGGAAATATGCAGGAAATTTTCCAACGGCTTCCAACGGCCGCAAACGGCTAATTTCCAACGGCTTCAAACGGTTACGTCAAGATCCAACAAGCCGTTGGAAGCCGTTGGAAATGCCGTTGGAGGCCGTTGGAAACTGGGCGTTGGAATACACTGTAGTTCTAGTAGTGCGTTATCCATAAGCTAGTGGTATATAGAGAATATTACTGGACGAATAAAGAGTGGGTGTAAGTTGTCTTCCAGTTTGCCTTATAAAAAACACAGGGAGCATCAACCAACATACCTCTGTCTAATAGCTTTGCTTTAGTGTGGAAACAATTTTTCATAACCTTCCATAGCATAAAGTTGCCACTTTCTCTATAGTTGAGGTTTCGAATCCTTTTGTTCCAGGGGAATTAAGGCATTTCAACTTTCCTAGTGATGCTTTTATACACTAAAGAAAACTGTGTTCCTTATTTTACACAGGTACCCAGTATTTTGAATTCTGGTATAGAGCTCTCTAATGTTCTAGCTGCTCGAGTATGGAAGAGAATAAGTATTATTATGCTTGAAAATATTGACATATGCATTATTGGAGATGCCAGTTTGTTTTCTGTCTGAATAATTCAGCATGTTCTTCAGTATTACACCATGAAATGCCCAGGGTCATCCCGTAATTTTACCTAACATTCAGCAGAAACCCGAGTTATGAATTATGGAAGTAAGGTTCCTCTTAGGTTTAGGATAGCACGCCGTGCCCATCTACAGCCCTAGGGAACATCTATGGTCCAAAAGCTCTTCCCATCGATATTATGTTTATATGTCCACTTAACCCATAAGTTGTCCTTCCTATTTAACAAGTTGTCAATGTGTTTACTAAATGCCACTTTGTTCCAAGTGGCATATTCTTAATGCCCAGCCTACCATGCTTTTTAGGCATTTTGAGCTGGGAGAAGGCAATGGGAATAAGCTTCGCAGGGTGCATATTTCCAGACCAAAGGAAGTGATTCATTGCCCTTTTAATCATGTATATTAACTTAATATAAAGGTTCTAATCTAATAATTTATCATAGACAAAATCACAAAATTGATCAGCGTAAATCTGTCAGCTTGTGATAGAAGTTTATTGGTGCAATTGTTTATGGTGTTAGTGATTTTGACACAAAGGCTAAGAGATTGTGAGGTCGTGATCTTAGCATGCAGTAACAAGTGGAATACCTAATAAGAAGTGGTGGTGGAAAAAGGTTGCACGCAAGAAGCAGAAGGGATATTGTGAGCATCCCTTGAGTTGACTCTAGCCAGCAAAATATTAGACTTTTTGGAAGTTAATGCTAAGGCTTGTTAACTGGTGAAACTCTAACAGAATGTCAAGGATGCATTTGATTGAGTGAGTTCTCAGTTGGTTTAGTGAACGAGCGCACATCATTAGAAAACATTAAAGTAGTGATTAATGGGTCTTTACACTTAGAGTGCATCATATAAAGGTTACTTGCCACACATTGGTTGATCATTCTTGTAAGCACTTCCATGACTAGAATAATAATATATGAAGACACTGGTCTCCCTACTTTACTGCTTTATTCCCTGCTTGCTTTTGAAGTACCCTACAGGCTTTCCATTGTAGTATAAAGGGAAGGTGGAGGAGGTAGACAAGCATAGATCCTATCATAGAGTGTCTTAAGAATTTCATCTTGGCCGTGATTATGACAACTGAAGGACACTGAAGAGTGTCAAAGGCTTTTCTTATGTCAAGCTTAAGCATAGCTTGTGGAGTAATGTTTGAGTTATTATAGCCTTTCAGCAGCTCATGAGGTATGAGAACATTATCAAGTATACTTCTTTTTGATAAAAAGGTAGCTTGGTTATTGGATATGAGGGAAGGAAGAACTGTTTTAAGTCTAGTTGTAACAATTTTGGCAATGCACTTGTATATAATGTTGCAATGGGCTATAGGTCCGAAAGCAGTGATATCTAGGGCAAGATCTGATTTGGGAATTAGGGAAATGTTGGTTGCATTTATTCCATTTGGAAGTTTGCAATGGTTAAAGAAATTTTTTACAATGTTGTGTAGATCTTTAGCTATCATGTCCTAGGCAGAGACGTAGAATACAATATTAAACCCATTTGACCCTCCACATGAGTCTTTGTTTATTTTGAAGATGCTTTCCTTTATTTCAATTTTAGTAATAATAAAAGAAAGAATGGCTATCTGGTCTAAAGACAAAATAGGTAGAGCAATATTATTTAAAATATCTAGGTCGGGACAAAAGTTATTTGTGTTACCCAAAAGTTCCGTATAGTAATTGAGGAAAGCTTCTTCAACTTGTTAGGGGAATGTTAGTTAAATCACCATGTTAGTCAATAATGTTATGATTGTAGCTTTTACCTGCTTGGTCTTGAGAGATGCATGGAAGTAATGAGAGTTCCTACTACCATGAGCATCCCAATTTTGTCTCAGTTCTTGCATTTTCTGATGTAGCACATACCTCGACAGTTCGTGAAGAAGAAGATCGCGAACGACTTACCTTAGGTCGCAAGCGACATGACCTAGGTCGCGAACGAGGTAACGAAGAGGAAGCTCGCGCACGACATGCCCTAGGTCGCGCCGCCACCCCAGAACCACCTCGCGAACGACCTAACCTTCAATAGCGCTGCCCTAGGTCGCGAAGACGAAGAAGCCCAAATCGATGTCGTGCTCCAGTAAGTCGATGCTCCACCATACCGCTCCTCTCTAGGTCGTTGCCGTGCTACCCGTTTTCGCGAGCAAGCTTAGGTCGTGAAGTTTAAGTCGCGAGCGGCCCTAGGTCGCTGCGTTGCGTCCTTTGAGTCGTTAAGTGTAAGGTCGCTGATGGTTATGTCGTTATGTGTTGTTGAGTCGTTTGATTCTAAGTCGTCTTGTATATGTTAGGTCGATCATGTGTAAATATGTTAGGTCGTGATGGCCTTGTAATGTGTTGTGCTTTGTGATGCAAGTGTTGTGTTGTGTTGTAAGCCTATAAATAGGCGAGTCGTGTCATTTGTCAAGGTTGTTGATTTTTGAATAAAAATTGGTTTGTGCTTTGTGCCTCCATTAAAATTGGTAGTTGAGCGTTATCCCCTATCTCCACTTTCGACATTCGAGTGCGCTCGAACCGACGATTGTTGAAGCCAATTCACGGAATCAAGTGCGCTTGATCAACGTTCGAAGAATTGTAGATCTTCTCTCACGGTATCGTGCGCGGTGAACATGTCGAAGATTGCTAGAATCTGGTATCTCTTGAGGTCAACGGATTTGGGCCTTTGGGTATTCTTCAATTCACCGATTTAACATCGATTCACCGATTATTTCCGCTAATCGTGTGAGATCCTGGACGGATTCGATATACATCGTTGAATTCGCTTCTTTGGCTGCATCAGTTTGGTATCAGAGCTAGATCGCAAGGAGTTTGCGTCATTTGAAGTTTGGAGATCGGATTTGCAATTGTTGAGAAAATTGTGTTTGAATTAAGTTGAAGATTGTTGCTGAAGATCATGCCACCGAGAAGAGCTAACCGTCATCAAAACATTGCAGATGTGTATAAAAGAGAAGATGCTGAACAAATGGAGCAACGCATTAGTGATAAATTCAATGAAAAGTTCGATGAAAGAACTGGTAGATTGGAGAGGCTCATGATGAATATGAACCCAACTCGACAAAGAACATCACCAGCGTCAAATCGGGGTGGAAACCGGGTTTCGCCGTCGGTTTCGGGTGAACGAAGAATATCGCCACAGTCTTATAGAGAAAGAAGAGAGCCATCTATTTTGGGGAGAAATAGATGTGCGTGGAAGTAGAAATGTTGATGGACGGGATCGACATCGACATATGTCAGATTTGGACGAAGATAGTGATTATGAAAGTAGATCTTGTCGAAATCATGGCCAAGGGAGAAATCGAGTTAGAGAATATGAAGATGATCGTCGATGGGAGTCGGGGATGAAAATGGAAATTCCAGAATTTAAAGGTGGAATGGTTGCGGAAGAGTTTTTGGATTGGGTTTCAAATGTTGAAGAAATTTTTGACTACAAAGAAGTTCCCGAGAATCGTAGAGTGAAGTTGGTTGCTACAAGATTGAGAGGGAGAGCTATGGCGTGGTGACAACAGACTAAACTTACACGGGAGAGAATAGGGAAGTCAAAGATTATTACATGGGAGAAGATGAATAAGTTAATGAAAGCTACTTTCTTACCTTACAATTATCAGTCTCTAATGTACCAACGTTTGCAAAACCTGAGGCAGGGGACAAAGACTGTTAATGATTATGCTGATGAGTTTTATCAACTGATTGCTCGAAATGACATCATGGAGACGGAAAAACAGTTGACCGCTAGATTTGTTGGGGAGTTGAGGATCCAGATCCAGGACATGGTAAATATATTTGACCCTAGATCTGTGGATGAAGCGCACCAGAAAGCGTTGGCTTGGGAGAAGCAGGGAAGACGAGGAGGTGGTGCGTTTACAAATTCCAACAATCAAGTGAAGGGAGCTAGTAGCAATGCTACTGTTACAAAGGCTGTTACTAAACCGGTTGTCAATGAGGTAGCAAAGACCAAGGTCAACAATAGTATCAAGTGCTTTAATTGTCAAGAATTTGGCCACAAGAGCAATGAATGTTCGAAACCGAAGATCGAACTATGATTGCTGAAATGGAAGGCGAGGATGTTGGTGAAGGTTATTCTAGTCCAGTTGAGGAGGATGAACAGGATATCGCGTCGTGAGATGAAGGATGTAATCTAATGATGAGGAGGTCTTGTTTAACACCGAAACAAGAGGATGAAGCTAGTTGGCTGAGGAGTAACATCTTTCAGTCGACATGCACTATACTGGGGAAGGTTTGTAAATTTGTGATTGACGCGGGAAGTTGTGACAATATCATTTCTACCGAAGCTGTGAGAAAGTTGAAGTTGAAGACGGAGAAGCATCCAAATCCTTACAAGTTAGCGTGGTTAAGAAAAGGAGGAGAGGTGAAGGTGGATAGGCGAGTTCATGTTCCATTTTCTATTGGGAAGAAGTATAAAGACGAGATCTGGTGTGATGTGGTGGAGATGGATGTTTGTCACTTGCTTTTGGGAAGACCATGGCAGTATGACCGAGCAGTGCAGCATGACGGTCGAACCAATAGCTACAGCTTTATGTTTGAGAATACTAAGATCATTTTAGTTCCGAAGAAGAGAAAACATGGAGAGAGCAAGTCAGAAGAGATTGAGGAGCTGAAGACTTTGTTGACTTTGAAGGAATTTATTGAAGAGGTAGAGGAGAGTCCAGAGGTGTTCTTGTTGATTGGACATGAAGCTACTGAATCTGTTGAAGTTCCAGAGGAAGTAAAGCTAGTATTGGAAGAATTCAGAGATGTGTTTCCTGAAGAGTTGACAAAGGAGCTACCATCGTTAAGGGACATTCAACATCAGATAGATCTTGTTCCAGGAGCTGTATTTCCTCACAGGCCACATTACAGGATCAGTCCTAAGGAGCATGAGGAACTGAGAAGGAAGGTGGAGGAGTTTTTAGAACAAGGGAGTCTTCAGAAGAGCTTGAGTCCTTGTGCAGTGCCAGCCTTATTGGTACCGAAGAAGGATGGGACTTGGCAGATGTGTACGGACAGTCGGGCTTTAAATAAGATCACTGTGAGATACAGGTTTCCTATGCCGAGGTTCGATGATTTGATTGATCAGTTAAGTGGGGCTGTTGTGTTCTCAAAGATTGACTTGAAGAGTGGATACCATCAGATTCGTATTAGACCGGGTAATGAGTGGAAGACTGCTTTTAAAACTAGGGAAGGTCTATACGAATGGCTGGTTATGCCGTTTGGCTTGTCCAATGCTCCTAGTACTTTTATGAGAGTGATGAACCGGATTTTCAGACCATTCATTGGGAAGCTTGTAGTAGTTTACTTTGACGATATTTTTATCTATAGTGGGAGTATGAAAGAGCATGTCCAACATCTACGAGAAGTGCTATTGATTCTACGACAGGAGCAATTCTATGCAGCAACGAAAAAGTGTGTTTATGACGCACAGTGTTTTGTTTCTGGGATATGTTCTGTCGAGGGTATTCAAGTGGATGAAAGCAAAGTGGAAGCTGTCAGGAGTTGGCCACCACCCAAGACAGTGACTGAAGTGAGGAGTTTTCATGGGTTGGTATCTTTTTATCGAAGATTCATTCCACATTTTAGCAGTGTGATGGCACCTGTAACCGATTGCATGAAAGGAAAGAAGTTCGTGTGGACAGAGGAAGCAGAGTTAGCTTTTGAGAAGATCAAGACACTTTTGACGTCAGCACCAATTCTAGTTTTGTCGGATTTTCAGATATTGTTCGAGTTACACACTGATGCTTCGAAGGTTGGGATTGGTGGAGTTTTGAGTCAGAATGGAAGACCAGTTGCTTATTTCAGTGAGAAATTGTCCGGAGCCAAGTTGAGATATGGCACCTATGATGTGGAGTTTTACGCGATTGTTCAAGCTGTGAAGCACTGGAGACATTATCTGTTTCAGAAGGAGTTTGTTCTTTATACGGATCATGAAGCTTTGAAACATTTGCAAGGGCAGAACAAAATTTCAGCCAGACACGCTTCATGGGTCGCGTATCTACAACAGTTTACTTTTGTTGTAAAGCACAAATCAGGGGTGACGAATCGTGTAGCTGATGCCTTGAGCAGGAGGAATCATTTGCTGACGACAACGAAGATTGAAGTGATAGGATTTGAACTATTGCCAAAGTTGTTTGAAGAAGATCCTTACTTTACAAAGATTGTTGAGAAAGTCAAGGATGGGAGTACTGATGAGTTTGTGTTGGTAGATGGATTCTTATTCAAGGGGAATCGATTGTGCGTACCAAATTGCAGCTTGAGAATGAAAATTGTAAAAGAGTTGCATGAAGAAGGACATGTTGGTCGGTATCGCACATTGCAATTGATTTCTCAGACTTATTATTGGCCCTCGATGAAATGGGAAGTTGAAAAGTTTGCTCGTAGATGTCATGTTTGTCAAGTTTCGAAAGGGACAACTACAAATGCAGGTTTATACATGCCTTTACCTGTTCCTACAAAACCGTGGGTGGATGTAAGCATGGATTTTGTGTTAGGCTTACCGAGGACTCAACGGGGAAATGACTCTATATATGTTGTGGTGGACCGTTTCTCAAAGATGGTACATTTTGTTGCTTGTAAGAAGACAGCAGATGTAGTCCATGTGGCACAGTTGTTCTTTAGAGAGATCTTTCGCTTGCATGGTTTACCCGAATCTATAGTTTCAGACAGGGATACTGGATTTCTAAGTCATTTTTGGTTGAGTTTGTGGAAGATGGTGGGAACGAAGCTGAAATTCAGTAGTGCGTATCATCCACAGACAGATGGACAAACTGAAGTTGTGAACAGATCCCTGGGAAATTTGTTGCGGTGTCTTGTGAAAGATAATCTGAAGAGTTGAGATGTGAAGTTATGTCAAGCGGAATTTTCACATAATCATGCAATCAATCGAAGTACTGGTTTCAGTCCATTTCAAGTTGTATATTCAGCAATTCCGAAGGGGCCGTTGGAGTTGACGACAATGCCATATCAGAAGGGAGTTGTTAAACGAGCTGGGGATTTCGTGAATGAGTTGCAGGAGTGCCACAAAACTGTTCATGAACGATTGCTTGCATCAAATGAGAAGTATAAACAACTGGCAGATAAGAAGCGAAGGAGTGTGAACTTCAAAGAGGGAGATTTGGTTTACGCGGTGTTAACAAAAAATCATTTTCCAGCTGGAACTTACAACAAGTTGAAAGCTCGAAAATTTGGTCCAGTAGAAGTTTTGAAGAAGATCAATGATAATACATATCGGTTGAAGTTGCCAGATCATATTCACACTGCAGATGTTTTCAACGTTAAGCATTTGATTCCGTATTATGGGGAGGAACTTGTCGAAGATGAGGAGAGTGTGAATTCGAGGTCGAATTCCTTCTAACAAGGGGAGGATGATGTAGCACATACCTCGACAGTTCGCGAAGAAGAAGATCGCGAACGACTTACCTTAGGTCGCAAGCGACATGACCTAGGTCGTGAACGAGGTAACGAAGAGGAAGCTCGCGCACGACATGCCCTAGGTCGCGCTGCCACCCCAGAACCACCTCGCGAACGACCTAACCTTCAATCGCGCTGCCCTAGGTCGCGAAGGCGAAGAAGCCCAAATCGATATCGCGCTCTAGTAAGTCGATGCTCCACCATACCGCTCCTCTCTAGGTCGTTGCCGTGCTACCCGTCTTCACGAGCAAGCTTAGGTCGCGAAGTTTAAGTCGCGAGCGGCCTTAGGTCGCTGCGTTGCGTCCTTTGAGTCGTTAAGTGTATGATCGCTGATGGTTATGACGTTATGTGTTGTTGAGTCGTTTGATTCTAAGTCATCTTGTATATGTTAGGTCGGTCATGTGTAAATATGTTAGGTCGTGATGGCCTTGTAATGTGTTGTGCTTTGTGATGTAAGTGTTGTGTTGTGTTGTAAGCCTATAAATAGGCGAGTCGTGTCATTTGTCAAGGTTGTTGATTTTTGAATAAAAATTGGTTTGTGCTTTGTGCCTCCATTAAAATTGGTAGTTGAGTGTTATCTCCTATCTCCACTTTCAACATTCGAGTGTGCTCGAATCGACGATTGTTGAAGCCAATTCACGGAATCAAGTGCGCTTGATCAACGTTCGAAGAATTGTAGATCTTCTCTCACGGTATCGTGCGCGATCAACTTGTCGAAGATTGCTAGAATCCGGTATCTCTTGAGGTCAACGGATTTGGGCCTTTGGGTATTCTTCAATTCACCGATTTAACATCGATTCACCGATTATTTCCGCTAATCGTGTGAGATCCTGGACGGATTCGATTTACATCGTCGAATTCGCTTCTTTGGCTGCATCATTTTCGTATCAGCCTCAATAGATAAAGAATTGTAGTATTGAGTGGGCAGTTTACCTTCGAGCTTGGAAAGATTCAAGTCATTTAGATTCTTTATAATATCAACCTGGGCAAGTCCAATTTGTTATCTAACTGGGAGGAAAGAAGAGATCCATTGCCATATTTCTCTTTAGCCCAAACTTTAAGAGCCTTTTTAACAGCCTTTAACTTCTACTGGAACACAAACATAGGATACCAAAGTTACAAGTAAACCAGACATTATTTATAATAGGAATAAAATCTTTATCATTGGACCAAGCATTATAAAATTTAAATGAGGATCTCTATTTCATGGTTTCATCACGAATAGAAATTATTTGAGGGAGTGGTCAGAAAGCAAGGGAAGGGGAAGATGAGATGTGATGCTAGGCCATTAGGATATGGTTGCAAGATTACAAGAATCAATATCAATTTTGGACATAGTTCTTATCCCACTTCTACTTATGTTATTCCAAGAAAACCTAGCTCCAGTGTAAGGAATTTAGAGAAGGAAAGAAGAGTAGATTGATTCATTTAGAGGGTTATTTCATTGAAGGGTATATGATTAACATCCACCATATCATTAACACCAAACATGTAGTTGAAGTCACCACATGCTATCCATGAGCGGTTTTCCTAAGAGAAATGAGGGAGATAATCAAGAAGATATTATCTAGAGGAAGCCATGTTGTCAGCATATAAGAAGGTGAAGTACATGGATGTAGAGGACGGAAGATGTATGGCATGACAATGGATGAATTGTCTATCAGACATGATGAGAGTTAGCTTGAACATAATTGGGTCATGTAGAATCATTATTCCGCCATAAGGAGATTCCACTAAGTTATGGTTGAGCTTATAGAGAGGGTTAATGTGGTTGGTAGCTTTGATGGTTAGAGTGTTATCGAGCTTCGTTTATAAGATAGCAATCAAAAGCAAGTTGTGTTGATCCAGCTTGATATTACAATAGGCTCCTCTAATATTCCAAACGCCAATTTTTTGATACATGGAAAACTATCAGGAGGTAGTTCTAACTAAATTCCTTCCTCTCCTTGTTGAAGAGGCTGTACCTGAAAGAGATTCAGGGACAATACTGCTATTTGGCAAGATGTTTGCTTCATTCATGTCATTTTTTGCTTTTTTCTTTTGTTGGAGTGATTTGTTCTTGTTGCTGGCAAAAGAGGAGACATATTTGGAGGTAGAGTGTTTGTTAGGAGGAGTGGAGACTATATTGGAAGGGTAATCCCACCAGTCAGGGAAGGAGGAATGTGATCATATGAAGGAGGCGTTGAAGGAATTACATTGAGAACAATGTCATCTGATGGAGAGGCAGATGAATGATTTGGGGAGGGAGGGTGAGTAATTGAATTAGGGCTGGCAGGGAGATTTACTTCAGATACCAATAAAGTAAGAGGGGAGCATGTTTGCATAGAAGGAAAGGAGTTGGTTGTATGGGAGATGGAATCAATTATTGTGCGATTTACTTTGTCTAGTACGAGGGAAGAGTTGGTAGTGATTTCAAAGTCATCAATAAGAGAATTTACTGCATTTACTTTATCACTGTTTAGGCATGATGACATTTCACAAGCAGAACGATCGTTGGTAAATAGGGATTGTTGTTGGATGGCATTAATTTCAGAAGGCAAATAGATTTTTCTTGTTTTTGTGCATGCATGCAAATTTGTTGTGTATGTATTAGGTTCCATGTTTTCATTTCCCAATCCTTCATGCTCAATGACTTCATCTTATATACATTATCTAAAGCTTGAAATTGATTCCCTGCAATGACATTATTGCGTTTGACTTCTCCACATCTTCATCTCCCCGCTCACGCACACTTTGTGTATTAGTGCATTTACCAGCTCCCTCAACATGCACATTATTTGTTTCACTACAATAAACAACTACAACCATATCATCCACCTCCTTACCATGCATTTTCTCCATTTTATTATGATCCACATCACAGACTTACACATCATCATCCACCCTTAGCATGTCTTTGTTTGTTGACCCAAAATTGTGATTTTCTAGTTTTTTCTTATTCCTAATTACTTTTTTCCATCTTTGCTTTTTGATATTCTAACTCCAGCTCTTTCCACTTTCCGATTCACTTTATCATTTCTTTTCTCTTCAATATCAGCACCTTCAGGTATATCTTTCTTGATAATATCATCAAACATACATTTTGATGCACCGTGTCCAAATATCTTGCATTTAATAGTATTTCAGGCTTTACAAGTAGTTAACATAAATAAATTGCTCTCCTCCATCCATCAACTAAACAGGGAAGCTACGAAGAAGTCCTTGATTAGGGTTGATTTCTATCATGCATTTAACATACTTAATACACTCTAAAATAACTCGATTATGTATGCATGCATGCATGCATGCATATAGAATTATGTTCAAAGAAAACATTGTATTAATAATAATATATATTGTATAATTAAATAACAATATGTTTTCGACCATACAATTTTTTGAAATTTTAACAGTTGAAAATAATACAATTATATGTAATTTTAAAATATTATTAAGGTATTTAGGTTTTAAAATTAGTAAGTAATCATTTAAAATTAAAATAAATATCTATAATATTTATAAATTAATACATACATACATATGTATGTATGTATGTATATTAGGATAATGGCCTAATTTAAAATATTTAAACATTCTTTTTAATTTTAAACTTTTAATTTAAATTAACAATTTCGTGTAGATTGATTATTTAATACAATTTAATATGTATTAATATCTATGGGCGATAAAATCGCATATATAAAATCATTATCATGATATGAATAGTATATATAACGCAAAAGAATATACCTAAGAGAAGTAGTCATTGATTCACACAGTCAATTCAAATCGTCTTCTAAATCTCCTAAACCCATGTCCAAAGGTGCAAACTCAAAGAGCCACCACTTGATAGACTTTTATATATGATTTTGGTGTGTTAGAACTCGACTATGGGCTGGAGTACATAGGTTTATGGCATCTAAGGAGTGGGAGAGATGGAAGAAAAAAAGCAAGCTAAAAAGTGGAGGCTTAGTTTCATTTAAATGAGGATCCTACTTTTTAACCAATTCCTGGAAGACATCCAATTTTCATCAGTTGAGCTGCATACAACTTTCCAACTGGCTATATCCCCTCTCCAATCAGCAACCAACATTCTCTACATAATCAATGCAATCCATGCAAACTGTTCCCCCTCAACACAATCTGTCCCAATAACCCTATTTATGAGGCTCTATTTACTTCTAAATTTGATTTATTAAGTGCATCAAACTCTGAAAATCTTGGCTCTAGCAAGGCTTACAGTTCAAACTACACAAACAGCTTGCTTGCACCTATTCAAATTAACTATGGGAGCATGCATATCCTATATAACAAAAATAATTCGAACTTCCATCCCCTTGTAGCTACACATGCCTCAACCTCCGAACCAAACCACTCGTCCACTTTTGTAACAAACTGTCATAACAAGCTATTGCCTCTCCTCTGAATCAAAGCTTCATTCCAAATACTAATATTTTGCTCTAGCTTACCCATCTGACACAACCCTAACCTCACCTGCTACATCTACGTGTGATGATAATCCACCATCTCCTTTCTCCCCTCTAGCCACCATCTCTCCTACCGGCCCTTACACCAACCTTCACCATCCATCTGACTTCACCCTGCTATCCCCCTCTCTTATCATCAAACATCTTACCCTCATGCTCCCTACTTCTCTACCCTCCTCAAAAACACCTATGTCCAAGTACCAGAAAAAGAAACTACGGCAGAAAAGGAAAAGCCATATTAAACAGAAGCTTCATGCGAATTTGGATAATAACACAATTTTTTCACTAATTGAAACCACCATGAGAAGCATAGAAAATTGAGAAACTATCCACATCAGCTCATTTAAAAGAATCACATGGGCTAATGCCCTTCTTTAATAGCTTAACCGAACATGATCCTCCATAATTTTGGCATTTCGAACATTAGGTAAGCAAATCCCTATAACAAACAAGATTAACTGAAAAATATCATCCCTGAGCAAAAACTTAGTCTTCTCATCATCCTCGAAACCAAACTGAATGAGACAAAAACAAAAAAGAGAATTACGCCACCTTGGAGCAATGACCATAACTTAGAAATGGCTCCTAATGGAATGATCTATGTACACTGGGATGATATGGTTTTCGGCCTTCACAAAACTCTCCAAACACAACAACTTATGCACTTCAATACCCTACACATCTCCTCTACCACTACTTTTCTCCTCACGTTCTGCTATGCATATAATCCCTCCTCTGAAAGACAAACCCCACTTGACAACATACCTACCCGTTCATAGTCCATTCCTTGGATATGTGTTGGAGATTTCAATTGTATGCACTCCTGCTCTCAAAAACTAGGTGGTTGTCCTCTTACCCTTACTCAAATTTCTCCTCTACCAAATTGTATCACTTTTGCAAACCTTTCGCCATGAACTCAATTGGCCCCTTATACACTTGGAATAACAAAGCTCACAATGGGCCTAGAAATTACTTTAAACTTTGATCACTCCTTCCTTGATTATGAAGCTCTTATGCAATCGTTAAATCTTGCCATACATGACGAACCTCCTGCCCTCTCTAACCATACCCCCTTGATTATTAGAAGTAGTATAACTAGAGGGAAGAGCTACTCTCATTTTAAAATTTAAAATTTTGGATGGAACACAATGCTTTATCTAACTATCTTACAGGACTGCTGGAAGCATAAGATCAGTGACAACCCCATATATAGACTACAACAAATTCTCAAATTGTTAAAATTAAGTCTCATAGAATGGGGCAAAATCACCTTTGGAAGAGGCACACAAAAATCAGAAGAAGTATGAAAAAAACTTACCGATGCACATTCCAAGCTTCTTGTAGACCCCACAAATCAAATGCTTTCTAATGCTGAAAATCTACTGTCCAACAAACTTCTCTACCACATTGACTATAAAATTGTTGCGGCTAAACAAAAAAATAGGTTATATGCATGAAACTATTGTAGATAGAAACAATAAGTACTTTCACATGTCTTTAAAAGCTAAACATTACAAGAACAATGTTATTTCAATTAAAGATATGAATGGGACCACACATCGCCTTAGTGACAATATCACCCAGGCTTTCACACAATATTTTACTAGTATTCTCGTTATTACCAACCAAACTAGAATTGATTTCAACTTGCTAGACTCTCTTGACCTTCCTTACGTATCTAATGAAGAGAACCTTTCATTGGTTCAATAGATCATTGACAATGAGAAAAAGAAAGCGCTTTTCTGGCTTGATGCATCCAGCTATTCTGGCCCTAACGGATACAATGCCACCTTTTTAACTACTTATTGGGAACATATATCAAAATATTTCTTAAAGGCAACACATTAATTCTTTAGATTTGGTAAGCTACTCGATGGAATAAATTCCACCAATATTTCTGTAATTACCAAAACTAAACAATCCTCCGGAGTTATTGATTACAGACCGATTAGTTGTCGTAATGTTACCTACAAATGCATTGCAAAAATTATCCCACTAGAATGAAAAAAGTTCTACAGAGAATTATTTCTCCCAACCAGTCTGTTTTTCTGAGTTCTAGAAACATTATTGACAATGATTTCTTATCTCAAGAAATTATGAAAGGCTACTCTAAATTCTCCTTGATTCCATGCTAAATTTAATATCCACTAAGCTATTGACTCGATTCAATGGCCATCTCCAATAGCAATATGTCTAAGATAAACTTTCCTTTACCTTTCTTAACATGGGTATATGCTCGTATATCTTCTACACACCACTCTATCATAATCAATGGTGACCCTGCGACTATTTTGAAGGTAAAAATGGTATAAGATAAGGTAACCACATGTCCGCACACTTGTTCGTTATAACCATGGAAGTACTTAACACGGTTCTTACTCAGGCTGCTCTTGCAAAGAAGATGGTATTCACCCTAACTGTAAACTCCCTCTTATCACTAACTTATGTTACATTGTCATCTTCACTAAACCTAGTGCGAAATCTTTATCCTCCCTCAATAAGACACTTGATACACTTGAAAAAAATAAATCACTGCCCTATCTTCCAATAAAGAGAAATCTAATATTCTAATAGCTCGTTTATTTGGGGAAAGGAGATAGGAAATTATACATTTTTTTGGTTTTAATGTACTACAAAACAACTCAACAAGCCTTTGGGATCCTCTTATAACTTCTAGGATAACTACCTCCTCATGCATGCCTCTGTACAAATGTAATATCAAAAGAATCCATGGTTCGCCAACAATATGCCTAACACTACAGGTAGACTAACATTATTAAATCGGTGGTTTTTGCAATGACTACATTTGGTCTTCTTATTTTATTTTCCCCCTTAAGCTACCGAGTAAGATAAAAAGAGCGCTCAACCACTACCTTTGTAGTGGATAACCTCTCTCTAAGAAACACATCCTAGTTGCCTTTTGGAAGGTTCAAATGCCTAAAATAAATGGTGGCTTAGGTATTATTGACATTGCTGCTCGGAATAAAGTAGCAATTTCTAAAGTATTACACCAAATTTTTAATACAAAACTTCCTTCTTATAACTTGGTTTAGACAATATTACTTAAAACACTACGATATTTGGCAAATCAGTCCTCTACAGACCTGTTGTTGGATATGGAAAAGTGTCTTGAATCTAAGACTTGAGTGCCTGCCTCACATAAGGACCATTCCACACACTGACAACAAGACAAGCTTTCGATACTCCACATGGTCTGCATATGGTACTATTTTTGCAAACATTATCCTACATAACCTTAAAATCCTCTCTAGAATCCCTGATAGAGCCTTTATGATCGCATATATACACGGTGGTCAGATCATGTTGCCATACTCAAACTCTCATACAACCAGGACCCTATGGAATGATATATCTATCAATGACATACCCTGTTCATCTTCCAACGTGCTCTGGAAAATGCTTGGCAATAAATTTTCCACTGGTGGCCTATACAAGCTCACAAGCTCTTTATAGAGTTTGATCTAGAACCTCTCTTTCCTTAGCACAAGAGAGTTTGTTCTCCTTTTGACTCTACAAATGAAAATCTAATGATGTTGAAAGCCATGTCTAACTTTTTACGCACTTTGAATAGAGTAAAAAGTATGGGCCATATTGTAACCGATATCTGCTTTCTATGTGAAGCTCAAATGGAGAAAACCATAATTTACTTTTTGACTATAACTACTCTACTAGAACATGTAAATATATTCTTACGTCAAACCGTCGTACATTGCCTTTATCTAGGAATGGCATAGGCTCTTCAAGAATACAAGATGGTGCAACCTAAGATCTCTGTTCTTCTGACCATTCTCAAGAAAACAATTCAACGTATTTTGCAAGAAAGAAATGAAAGAATTTTCAATGGTAAGAGACAAAACTCCCTTGCATAAGCCAGGAGCGTGCTTGCTAAAATGAAACTCAAATTCAGTACGTAGCAAGCTTATAAAAATGTTAATACTTTCATATATGAGGCATTAAAGTGTTATTTGGATTCGACACTTTAGGACATGTGATAGTGGGCAATTTTTTATTTTTTCTTTCTCTCTCTCTTGTAATCCCTGTATCCTTTTTTTCCTGTTTTTTCCTTTTTCTATAATTGTACCCTTTTTTTTCATTCATTTGTTATAACACTGGTAGGGCCCAACCAACCCTTCTTGCTTTAGTAAAATAGGGGATCTAGTAGAAATATTTTTTCACTATCTCCTTTACAAAGTCATGCCCTAAGACCCTGTCTCCTTCCTCATTTTAGCTAGCCAAAACTTGGTCAATAATAAGCCAAATGGATCTTAAAACCTAATAGCAATTAATTCCATTTAAATTAAATTTAAATTTTTATTAATTTCATATACCGATACACTCATTTTTGCTCAAATTTTTCACAAATACATTTAACCAACCTGCACATAAAGGCCCGACCAATTCTAGGTAAATTTTCATGACAAGACTCAAGCCATCAAAGACAAGCTGACCATCAATTCTAAGCGCATCCCGAATCCATATCAGCTAGTACTTCTTAGCCCGACCTAGTTCAAGCCAATCCACTTTCAACCATGATTCATCCAAGCAAATCCTACAAGCAAGTCATAGATAGGCCGTCGTGGATCCCTAAGCCTGGCCAGGCCTGGCATGATTTGACACACCATCTCATTTGACTTGACCCAGCTTAAAGTGACCAGTCTACGATCCGACTCTACCTCAACCAGAAAGGAGACAAGACATTTTACATCTTTCTAGTTTTAATGTACTACAAAACAATTCATCATACCTTAAGGTTCCTCTTATAACTTCTAGGATAACTACCTCCTCATGCATGTCTCTGTACGAACGTATTATTAAAAAAATCTATAGTCGGTCGAACGATACGCTTAATATTGCTTGTAGACTAACCATTATTAGATAGGTGGCTGTTGCAATGACTACATTTGGTCTTCTCATTCTACTTTCTCCCTTAAGCTACTGAACTTGATCAAAAGAGCACTCAACCACTATCTTTAGAGTGGAGACCCCCTCTCTAAAAAATACATCCTAGTTGAATGGTTCAAATGCTTAAGAAAAAAGGTGGCTTAGGTATTATTGACATTGCTACTTGGAATAAAGCAGCCATTTCCAAAGTATCACACCAAATTTTTGACCACAAAAAGCCTTCTTATGACTTGGTACAGAAATATTACTTAAAACACATTTGGCAAATCAGTCCCCCCTAGATCTATAATTGGATATGGAAAAGTATCTTGAATCTAAGACATGAGTGCTTGCCTCATATAAAGACCATTCCACACACTAACAACAAGACAATCTTCTGGCACTCCCCATGGTCTACGTATGACACTACCCTTGCAAACATTCTCCCACATAACCTTAATATCCTCCATGCGATCCATGATGGAGCCTTTACGATCTCATATTGTTAAAGCACCATCAAATAAGGAAAAGAAATGATCAAGTCAAGATCCTCATTGCATGCACATATACATTACTGATGTAAAATAGGATCTGAATATCAATGTATATCATGATATATATGTGTGTGTACTATATTCGTCACTGAATATATATAGAAAAAGTTAATAAAAAGTACAAAAGGTTTTCTCTACATTTTTTTATGGTATCAGAGCATTTTTTGCTTAAAAGCTTTGGATCCTATGGCATCAACAGCAACTAACTCTGCTGGTACATTCCCCACATCAAATGTTTCTCACTTCCTTCCATTGAAACTTAAGAGCGACAATTACTTAATGTGGAAGGCACGGTTTCTTCCATTGCTTATCTGTCATGATATGTTGGGTATTGTTGAAGGGACAGAAACTTGTCCACCCAAAACTATCAGCTCCGATAGTTCTACTCCAAGGGACGCAACGAGCACTGAAATTACTTCGTCGTTGAGCTTAAATCCAAACTATACACAATGGCTCCGACGCGATCAACTAGCTCTAAGTTGGATGTTGCCATCTTTGTCCGAAGAACTTTTTCCGCTTATTGTTGGTCTTCGGACATCTAAACAAGTATGGGATGCCCATGCTGCTTCTTTTGCTTCCCAAGCATAAGCGCGGGCACTTGAACTGCACACCGAGCTTCGTAATATTTCTAAAGGATCAGATTCTATTACCGATTATCTTCAACGTATCAAGCAAATAGCTGATAGCCTAGCTGCAATTGGCCAACCGGTAGCAGATCATGAACTCCTTAGTAACGTTCTTGGTGGACTTGGTGCAGAATTTCAAGCATTTGTACCTGCTGCAGCAACTTGCCAAACTCCAATGAAATTAGAAGAATTACATGGACATCTTCTTGCACATGAAGCTTGGTTGGCTCGACAAGCGAAGCAAAATGGATCTTCAACTCCATTTCCTCTCGTTCATGTCGCTACTAAAAGTCAAGGCAATAGTTATAACGAACCGCAAACTTCTTTCGGCAAGAGAAATGTACAAAAAAGGGGAAGTCGTGGTGGACGTGGTAGAGGACGTGGCCGAGGTAATGGTGTTGGTGTTCATTGTCAAATCTGTAACTGTCCAGGACATATGGCTGGAACATGCTATCGACGATTCGATCATTCCTTCCATCTAACCCAACATGTTCGATCCACAGGCTATCCAAATCAGTTCAGCAATCCACCGCCAGTCAACTACGCTTCTCCATAAAATGCATTTCAGCCTAACCATATGCCTGCACAGCCCTCAGTAGATCAAACTTGGTACCCATACTCCGGTGCAACACACCATCTCACTGCTAATCTCCAAAATCTCAACATTCATGATCCTTATGAAGGTACAGACCAAGTGTTAATGGGTAATGGTTCAGGTTTGAAAATTCATAAAACAGATTCTTCTGTATTTCATACAACTTCATCCCCTATATATTTGAATAACATTTTACATGTGCCTAGTATATCAAAGAATTTGTTGTCTGTCCACCAATTTACATGAGATAATAATGCAAATATGGAGTTTCACCCTGATTTTTTGATTGTTAAGGATCGCAAAACGGGGAAATCTCTTCTTCAAGGCCGGAATAAGGAAGGTTTATATCAACTTTATTTGAATAATAGACAAAGAAAGCAAGATTTTGTAGGCGAGCGTACTTCGTTTGATAAATGGGATGAAAGGCTCGGCTATCCATCAATGAAGATTGTCCAGAAAGTATTATCTACTCATGGTTTGCCTTCTACAAGTAATAAATTTAGTTCAAATATCTGTAGTTCTTGTGCTTGTTCCAAAAGTCATAAACTTCCATTCAAACGTTCTTTAAGAACCTCTGCTCCTTTGGATTTGATATATAGTGATGTATGGGGACCTGCACCAATAAATTCAATTAATGGTTTCAAATACTATGTTCATTTTTTGGATGATTTCGGTAAATATACTTGGATTTTACCATTGCATAAGAAATCAGATGTTTATGATGTTTTTGATCGTTTTCGTAGACATGTTGAAAATTATTTTGGCAGAAAAATAAAATCATTACAATCAGATTGGGGCGGGGAATATCGCAGCGTCTCCCGTCTGTTAGACTTGGCTGGCATCACTCATCGAGTATCATGTCCGCATACACATGAACAAAATGGCTCAGCTGAGCGCAAGCATCGCCACATTATTGAAACAGCTCTTGCTCTCATGTCTATTTCTTCAATTCCAACTACTTATTGGGATGATGCGTTTTCAACTGCTGTGTATTTTACAAATCGAATGCCTAAAAGTCTTCTCAAATTTAAATCACCATATGAAACCTTATTTGGTGAAACTCCAGATTATAAGAAACTTCGTGTATTTTGTTGTGCATGTTTTCCTCTTCTTCGCCCATACAACAATCACAAATTAGAGCAACATTCTTTTCTGTGTGTCTTTCTGGGATACAGTGCTAATCATTGCGGGTATCGGTGTTTACATTTAGACAGTAATCGAATTTATATCAATCGTCATGTAGTGTTTGATGAGTCACGATTTCCTTTTTCTGAGAAGTTCTCCTCTTCAATTGTGAATTCAAATGGAAGTTATATCTCAGTGCCTTCTAATCTCACTTCAGTGCTTCCTGTTCCTACAGCAAATGAAACTTCAGATACTCATGAGTCCACGTATATTTCATCTCCATCTCTGATTAACACCTCCAACTCTCATTTTAACAATGAACAAGTCGCTGCCCCTTCTCAATCTATAAATCCTGACACAACAAATAATTCTCCTTCACATGAATCACATCATTCTCATAATATCAATGTTGAGAATACATGCAACAATGAAGTCCAATTTTCCGAAAGTAGGATTTTATCCACTTTACCTGTCACATCAAATAACTCAAATAGTCATCACATGACAACTAGATCCAAGGATGGTACATTAAAACCAAGATTATTTCTATCTACCAAATATCCATTGCACAAGGCTTTACTACATGAACTTGATACGGCTGAACCATCTTACATATATACTGATGGTTAGATCAGGCTGCCATACTCAAGCTCCCATACAATCTAGACACTATGGAATGATATATCTACCAATTCCATACCATGTTCATCTTCCAACGTGCTCTAGATAATGCCTAGCAATAAATTTTCCACTACTGGCCTATACAAACTCTTTATGATTGAGCACCTCTCCTTCCTTGGCACAAGAGACAATCTCATGATGTTGAAAGCCACATCTAACTTTTTACACATTTTGAATAGAGTAAAAAGTATGGACCTCATTACAACCGATATCTGCTTTCTATGTGAAACTCAAATGGAGACAAACACTCATTTATTTTTTTGACTATAACTACTCTACTCAAACATGGAAATATCTTCTTAGGTCAGACCTTCATACATTGCTTCCATCCAGGAATAGCATAGGGTTTTCAAGAAAACAAGATGGTGAAACCCAAGATCTCTGGTTCTTCTAACCATGCTTAAGAAAACAATTCGAGGTATTTAGCAAGAAATAAATGAAAGAATTTTGTTGGTAAAAGACAAACCTCCCTTGCATTAGCCAGGAGCGTGCTTGCTAAAATGAAACTCAAATTTAGTTGGTGGCGAGCTTAATAAAAATGTTAATACTTCCATATATGAAGCATTAAAGTGTTATTTGGATTCGGGCACTTTGGGCCATAAGATAGTGGGTCATTTTTGTGTTTCTTCTATTTTTTCCTCTCTTGTAATCATTGTAACCCCTTTTTATTTTTCCTTTTTCTATAGTTGTACCCTATTTTTCATTAATTTGTTATAACACTTGTAAGGGCCCAACTAACCCTCCTTGCTTTGGCAAAATAAAGGATATAGTAGAAAAAAAATTCCACTATCTTCTCTTACCAAGTCATGCCCTGAGAATTTGTCTCCTCCCTCATTTTGGCTAGCCAAACTTGGTCAGTAATGGACCAAATGGATCTCAAAACCCGATAACAATTAAATTCATTTAAATTAAATTTAAATTTTTATCGATTTTGTATATCGATACATACATTTTTGCTTAAATTTTTTCGCAAGTATGATTAGCAGACCAGCACATCAAGGCCTAACCCATTCTAGGTCAATTTGCATAATAAGACTCAAGTCATCAAAGACAAGCTGACCATCGATTCTAAGTCCAGCCCAAATCCTTATCAGCCAGTACTTCTTAGCCTGGCCTAGTTCAAGCCCATCCACATTCAACCTGGCTTCATCTCAGCAAATCCTATAAGCCAGTCATAGATAGGCCGGCCTGGATCCCTAAGCCTGACCTGGCATGGCATGATTTGACACAACCACCTCATTTGACTTGACCCAACTCAAAGTGACCAATCTACATCTCGACTCTACCTCAGCCTGCTTGCGATTGGCCCTACATAGCTCATTTCGTCACTATGTCTCGGTCGGACCTTTCACACTCTAGCCTTAGCGTTTTCATCTTTATTCTTAGGAAGCGTTGATAATACGCAACCGACCATCATAGTATAAGAAGCTTCTCCCCAGTATTCCTACCTAAAAAAATGTGCTAGACATTGAAAGGTACAACCTAGTATGACTTAGTACATCTACTACTGTAGCCTGTCTACCAAAAGCAGACCTACTAATGTATCATGTCGCCTTTCTCAGAACAAAGCATGCTCCTAATAAGGCATCACAGCTGGCATGCATATCAACCAAATATTCCAATTACCTTTCTGTCTATCAACATAAGTGACCAGATCTATGCCCAAGAATGATTCCCGCCTATTTATACTACAATCTCAGACACCCATTGATCTACTTCCGCTGATATAAATACCCCTTGCCATACAACATCGAAGGGGTTAGAAGGTTGAAATCTAGCGAATTACTCCAAAATTACTTCTTTTCCCACATCAAATCTGAGCTCTTAAGCTTAGTCATTATATTCATGAGTGCTCTAATTTCTCATTATTCTCCTGTGATTCTATGTAATTATAAGAGATAAACTAGTAAGAGTAGTGGACATAAGAAAGCTTTTGCCAAAACATTTTATACCTTGTGTAATTTACTTTAATTGCTCAGTTACTCCTCATTTTCCATTTCTAAGCCTAATGTTAGCAAGCAGCCTTTGCTAATCCAAACATATTGGTCAAATTTCAAGGTTGGCTAAATTTTAGTCGACATTTTATCCCTAGAATGAGGGACTCCCTTCAAATCTCCCACCTTTCTACACTTTTTATTCTCTACAAACATATATTCTAGTTGTCACCATAAACCCTAATGGTGAGAATAGAGGTATCAACTCTAATAACCACAAGACTAACGGTAACACTATCGCCTACATCGCTAGTCTTATCCCTGGACTCAGCAATGACATGAGGTAAAGTGTGCTTCAAGGCTTAATCAACGTGGGAACTCTTACCCACAACGTGAATGATCCGAGGAAAAGTTTGCATGCTCTGACCTATACATCCTCTAGTAGCTAAATCAACCCCTCTCCGACATGTTGTCCCCAGTGGCTACAATTTTGTTAATATCGCCCAAAAGAGGGTGGTATTGAAACCTCGATCAGGGTAGCGCCTGTTCACCATGGGAGAATGAATGTTGCACATGGGCTAAGTCACGTTATTGAGATTGACCTAGAACTATTCATGTATAAGGAACTAAGACATTGCCATTCTCCTTCACTAGAAAGACCATCAGCTTTTGAATGCCTTTGAGCGACAGACGAAGCTCGAGATTTGAGATTCGAGCATCATAGCCGTGGTTCTCATGCCATTGATGAAAATAAAAGGGCACTTGTGGCACACTTCTAATCTCATAGGGGTGTGGCCGGGCTTAGATCAAGAGAAGGGTGGGCTGATGATTCATGGTCTCCCTCTATGCATAAGGAGAGGAGAGTTCATCTACAGGTCGTCATCCTCACCATCTCTCTCCCATACATCATTGTTACCAGTCTCCTACTCCATTGAGATGCGGCTTCACCTAGTGTTGGTCGTAGACTAAACACTCCCGCATCAGGTAGACGCTAGCCTTCAAGTGAAAATAAATCATCTTTACCAAAAAGACAATAGGATGCAAGCCTAGAATGTCGAGTCAGAACACATCTGATGAAGAGAGTGGAAGCCAATCTTCGATGAAATATCGAATACCTACATCCATCGGCGGTATGCCTTGTTACCTATCAATAAATACGATGGGAGCGCTAACCTAATAGATCACATTACTGCTTTCAACTCCATCACCAAGGTCAGTTGGGTTTTCGATCCAAAAAGTGTTTACTCTTCCACTTTACTCGCACGGGACTAGCCTAATATTGGTTCCTACATTTACAGTCGAGTAGCATCCATTCCTAGGCCCAGCTTTGCATGGATTTTGAGACCAGGTTTTTTGCCTCTAAGACCTATGTCATGATTTCTAGTGAGCTGGGTAATATTATGCACGAGCCACTCGAGATATTTGGTTATATGTGAATCATTTCAAAAAGAGTCCACCTAAGATATGGGTGTCGATAAGAATAGCCTAGTTGCGGCCGTTTTCTTAGGGGTTAAATACAAATCCATAATTTGGAAGGAATAACAAAAGCATTCAGCTACATCCCTTATTTAATTTCTATCAATAGGTGAACAACATCATGAGGATGGAAGATGCTGACCTTTCAAACAATGAAGATGAAGCCCTACGCTCAAGCAAAGTTGGCCACCCTAAAACTTCAGGCCGTCGAAGTAATGGTTGATAGAACAAGAACAAGAGGCATGCAAGAAAGGCACCTGATACAAGCCTAGGTTTGCTTACTATGCCATCCTAACTAGGGATATGTAAACCGTATATCTTACAATCAGGGACCGTGTACCATTCCAAAACCATCTACCACTACAGTTGGAAGAAGGGAGGAACCTAACGACAATCGCAAATACTACGAATTCCATTGAATTCAACGACCACGCCACCAAAGAGTGTTGTATATTGGGGTGAGTATTTGGTAGGTTCGGTTTGTCCAATGATGAAAATTGTTAAACTGAACTAAAAGCAAGGAAAATAAAAACCAAACCAACCGATTTAAGTTTGGTTAGTTCGGTTGGTTATCCGATTTAACCGCACTAAAATGATTCACATTTTATGTTTGCAATATTCGGTGTAATTTAAAATAAAAAATATATGTATGATCAGTGCTATTATTTAGCATTTTTATGTTTTCTAATAGTAATTTTGGCATATATATGATAAATAAATTGATTTAGGTTTCTAAACTAAGCTAAAAAAAGTAATATATAATAAGTAATTTTGACTATGCATTAAAAGTTCAGTTAAATTGGTTAAACCAATAACCAAACTTACTTTTTTACGGACTATTTATAAACCAATCTTGTTTCAAAATGGAACAACATCAGCCAAAATAAATTGGTTTGGTTTGTTTATTTGCTTTAACCAAAGATTGCTCATCACAAATCAAATACTCAAGGATGGGAGAGAAAGGCTGATCTCAGCAGTAGGTCGATCATAGGATGACTCGCAGCAATCAACCGACCCAATCCCAGTAACCCAACAACAATGTCATAGCTAGTTGACATTCTGACTATCTGTTGCCTACATATGGCCAAAAACAGTAGGGAAGCATTATCCAGTACCATAGGAAAGTGGATTCGACCTGCCAAGTTTTATTCACTATAACAACGAGCATCCAAAGAACCCAACTTAGAAGCTGATCAACCTATCACCTTCATTGCTAAAGACAGAGAAGTTATCTCCTACTTCCATCATGACACCATGGTCACCACTCTTGCAATAGCTAAATCTAATATGCAGTGGGCATTCATAGATGGGGGTAGATCAGTTAGTGTCATGTTTAGACGTCTTCAAGGTACTCAAGCTCCTTGTCTCCAGCCTCACTCTTGTGCCTTGCCCATATACAACTTTGGGGGGGTGGGCACTGTTCCAATAGGGATGACCTCTCTAATGACCACATTTGAAAAAGGGCCCCTTTTCATAAAGATATAGGTAAACTTTTAGTAATTGACTGCCTATCTGCTTAAAATATGTTAATAGGTTGACCGACCCTCATGGAACTTGATGCAATTATCTCCTACGACCGGCTCATCATGAAGTTCCCAGTCTAAGGTAGGGTTTGACATATCTGCGGAAATCAACCGAGTGTTATAGGACTTATCTCAGCCAATCAAAGAAGGATATCTTCATACTTCAATAATAATTTGAAACAATCAATGGCAATGAACTTGTGAGAACCACCGAGTCGGTCAACATTTTTGTTCGTGCCGAGACCGCCCCTAGCTCTAAATTAGAGATATCTACATAATCAGCTTACCTTGAGAACAATGACCGACCTAATGAAATCATGGCTATCAGTGATGTGACATCCAGGAAGTGTTTGAGCTAGACAACATTAGCACTCATGCCAGTTGCGTCCTTGCTCTTGAAGAAGTAGCTATCAATGACATGTCACCTAGGAGAGTGATCGAGCTAGACAATACACCCACTTATGTTAGGCCCATCCTTCCTGTAAAATCCCTCATCTTAGAGACTCGTAAATAGACACTGATGATGCCATAGTCATCAACAAAATCATTTTCAAATGACAAAGTGAGTTCAGTATTATTTTGCATAACATTACGTAAACGGGGAAGGTAAATAAGTTTTCATTGCATCAAATTATTTTACATAATTCTTTACATCATCATTAACCCTTTACATCTTTATCTTTAATACTAATAAAGATAATTAATTGAATAGTTTTACTCGATGTCTTTTTGAAATTCCAAATATACCCTTTTACATCTCATAGAGAAATAATATTCAAATATAGGGATATACGTGTTATTCTTCAAGTAAAATTGTTAATCACCATGGAGAACTATAATATACGTTCATAAGCTGAAGTATCCCAGTGTTCCATATTGTTTGTAATTTATATAGGAGTTTATCGGTTGAAGACTTTCCTGATTCCGAGTCAGTATAAAGAAGTTATTGCGGTCTGAACAAAAGAAATAGCGGCTTCTGCCTAGGCGGAGTCCAAATATGAGGATGTAGCATGTTATTTTCTAAGTACAACTGTTAGTCGCCATAGAGAACTAAAGTGCACGTTCAATAAATAAAGTATCCAAGTGTTATGTATTGTCCGTACTTTAGGTAGGAGTTCATCGGTCGAAGTCCCGCCTGATCCAGAGTTAGTATGAAGATGTTTCGCGGTTTGAACAAAAGAAAAGCGGCTTCCGCCTAGGCGGAGTTCAAATATAGTTATGTAGCCTATTATTTTCCAGGTATAACTTTGGTCACCATGGAGAACTATAGTGTGCGTTCATAAGTTGAAGTATCCGAGTATTTCATATTGTCCGTAATTTAGGTAGGAGTTCATCGATCGAAGTCTCGTCTAATTTTGAGTAATTATGAAGAAATTATTACAGTCTGAACAAAAAATAGCGGCTTCTACCTAGGCGGAGTTCAAGTATAGGTATATATATATCATGTTATTTTCTAAGTACAACTATTAGTTCAAAGTCTATGCGAGTGGATCGTGTAGTGTATAAATATGCTAGTATAAGTGACTAACTATATAATGTATCTAATATAAACTTGATAGATGATAATAGCGAAGTAAATGGAAATAATCACACCAAGATTTTATACTGGTTTGGACCTCCCGTCCTACGTCCAGTCCCGAAGCTCCTCTTTGGAATTCAACTATCAAACACTCTCGCTTTGCCTGAAGGAATAGGCTTGGTTACAAAAGCTTGTTCTTGTCAGGTGTGTGTTCTATAACACGAATATTGGCTGTTGAGTACAAATGCTTCCAATATATATATATATATATGGATAATATTGATTGAAGAGTTTTGAGTATATGGAAGACTAAAGTACAGGTATTAGAATGCTAGAAATCAAGTATTAATCAGAGTACAAGAGTAAAGAGTATAAGTAAGTAAGGTAAGGTCTTCTCTTGAATTCCTGATGTTATTTATAGTGGTAGAGAGATCCTTTATGTAGTTGCATCTGTTAGTAAGTGTTGTAAGGTCGCTACTCATGGTGATGAAGAGTTGCAGCGAAGAGGAGCGAACGTGTGTTTTCAATTGTGACAGTTGTACTTTGAATTTACACAGCCGAGTTCAAAATCAGACGTCTGGAAAATGTTTCAGACGTCTGGCTTTCATTTTTTGTGTGTATATGGCTGTTTTTCAGACGTCTGAGTATATTAACCAGACGTCTGATTTTGTCTGATGTGCAAACTAGAGGAATCAATCAGACGTCTGGCTAGTGCACTCAGACGTCTGGATCTGTGCATGTTGCTTTTCCTTTGCATGTGTCATTCTTCTTCCGATTCTATCGACTTGTAGCCTCTTGATACTTCTTTTGAGTCTTGTTCTTGTCTCATTGGTGATGTTACTTTATTAATTACCTGTAAATATAGATATATATATATATATATATATGCATATTCGATTTCCATTGAATATTTGTTATCATTGAAACCATAGAATTTATTTCCTAACAATCTCCCCCCTTTTGATGATGACAACTATTCAATGTACTTATATATAGATTATAAATCTCCCTCTAAATATGTACTTATTTTTAATGTTTTAGATTATACTTATATTTCTCCCCCTTTGGTATTATCAAAAAGAAATATAAAATAGAAGCCAATCGTCAAACAAAAAGAAATTTTCATTAATAACTTGAATTGAGATTACAAACATAGATTTGTACAAAAATTGATATTCCAAAAACCTTAAATCTATTATTCCCAAAATTTATGATTCCTTTGGAGAAGCTTTATTTTGATCATCTTCCTTTGATTCTTCTTTTTCAGCTAGCCTTTGTAGGAGATGTCAAAGCTTCCTGGAGAGGTTCATCCTCAGAGAGTTTGGACTGTTTTGCGGGAGGAGAAGGTACTGGGGTTGGCCAATCTTCAGAAGTTGGCGTTGGACCACGAACCCGTTGTAGTGCTTCTTTAAGAACTAATAAGACAGTGGAAAGGGATTCTTCAACTGTGGCTGTAGCAAATGATGTTTTGAAGTTGTCAATTCGCTTAGCCAAAAGTTTTTGTTTTTGAGATAAAATTTGTTAGTTTCGAAGAGTGAGATCTCGAATACTTTCATTTGGATTTGTATCCGTTCGAGTCTCTATAATTTCATCTTGTCCCGGATAATCAAATGGTGTGGGAGGAGGAGGCGTGGCTTCTCGATGTTGTTCCTCCTCTTGGGATGGATCAATTTGTGGTTGAGGAGGAGGCTCAACTCTTCTAGATTAACGATTGTGCGTCCAATCTTCGAAGGACATGAATTCTGGAGGGATTTCGAATAGGTGCATCAGAGAGAAGAATTTGGTGGAAGCATATTTAGGTGAGATTTCTTCGAATGTCGATAGGTAGGATGGAATGCTAGGTGCATGAAGAAGTCTCATAATATAAGTTGGGTAAATAATTGACGGCCTTGATCGAGCCCAAAAATTCTTTAGCTCGTCAAAGATGAATTTGGCCCAATTTACTCTTGTTCCACTAAATAGAGCACATAGGGCTTTGTGCTCTAATTCAGAGATTTGCTCGTGACTTCCTATTCGTGGAACGATTGTGTTGATTATCATTCGAGTTAGGAGTCAAGCTTTTGGACATAGAAATTTGGAAGCAAATTTTGGCATTTCGTCCTCCCAAATTTGATGAGTTATATTGTTCCGTGGCTTGAAGCGCATATCCGGGATGTTGTATAAATCCTCCCCTGTGTCAGAGCATCCAAGGGTTCGACCTATTATGCTTGGAGTTAATCTAATCGTGTTCCCATACACGCTAGATCAGAGCCAGTTATCCTCATTTTCAGTGCTCCACACTGAAGTACTGTCTAGATTCGCGTAGAATAAAAATGGCTAATTGGTCTATTTGGACATCATTAGAAGTAAAAGAAATTAGGGTTTCCAACCCGACATTTTCACATAGTTCATCCAAATCATACATAGGAAATTTAAGAAGATTATAGAATGGACCTATGTGGAGTTTTTTCTTTTGGATGTCTTCGTACCTTTTGATGGAGTGCGGCGCTCTATTCATCCACCTTTCGATTTGATCATCAGAGCACACCTGAGGATTTGAAGATGAGGTAAGTTGGACTTGTTTTCGTTTTGATATTTTGGGATTTTTTTCTAGGAGGCATTGTGATTTGATCTTTGCATAAAAGATGAATTGTTGGAGAAAAAATCACCAATGATGAAATCTCAGATTAAAATTTTGAGTTGAAAGTGAAAAAATGACGTTATTTGGGTTAATTTTAAATGTCGATTGGGAATCAAACATCTGGATTGGAAAGCAGACGTCTGGTTTGCCCTAAATTGTGTGCAGCAGATAAAATTAGACGTCTGGTTTGATCGAATTTGTAAAATTGGAGAGGCAGAGAGTTTTATCAGACATATGGGTATAAAAATCAGACGTCTGGTTTGGTTTATTTTTGAAAAATTTTGAGGCAGAGAAATAAGGCAGACGTCTGGATCTTATTTCAAACGTTTTGAATGCTTTGATTTTTATTTGGAGAAGACAGAGCAAAATTTCATACATCTGGGGGGTATATCAGACGTCTGACATATGCACAGTGCTTAGACGTATATCATTGTGTCAACGTCTGAAGGCCATAGTTAAACCGTCTAAAATAAGCAGTATGGCTAAAAATAGCCAAAAATTTGATGGTTTCGCTTATTTCTTGGATTTTTTATAAGAAATTTTTTTATTGTTGTGAAATAAAATAACAAACAAGCATAGATATATACAAATATAATTTTATTTAGAAGGTGATGGAATTTGGCGATCTTCTGACTTGTCATCCGTCCATGGTTTAAGTGGAGACCATATATTTCCACGTTTATGGGTTCTCGGAGAGCTAGAATATCGTCTTGGTGAAGGGTCCGAAGGAGTACGATATGAAGATGAGGGATCCAAAGAACTACAAGGTTTTGGTAGCGGTTCATGGATATCTTTCTTTCGTGACGAGCAAAACTTCATCGCTACTTGCTTCAAAAAGCTTAGGTGACGTGCTGTAACTTTTTGTTCGAAATATAGTTCTCATTGAAGATCTATCTGTTGTTTCTGATAATGATGAATTTCATCAATTTTCTCATTTGTGTTAGGAGAGACAAACAGAGATCTTATGGTCTTCTTTTTGTCGGGGGTAAAGCCCGTATGATACGAGGACCATCTATTCATTGGCTCCTGCTTTGGTGTAGGTGTAGGAAGTCGTTGTGACGTGTCAACCGAGTTGTCCGTCGATGGTGTTGATATGGAGATGGATATATAAGAGTCCCAGAAGACATGACTATATTTTGTTTCTTTAAGGAAGATATGAGTTGTGTTTATATAGTTTTTTATACCTCTCTTTATATAAGTTAAAAAAATTATTTATAGACAAACTAACTGTCTAAAAAATTAAAGATTCAGAAATTATTAAGTATAATTTGTGGTAGTAAAATAAACAACGTAGCATAGCCTTAAAGAGAAACATTGTTTAATTTTAAGGAAGTACATCTTGGAGTGAGCACATACCTAAATTTTGTCGGAGTTTAATAAAAGTTTGTTCATTTAGTGGTTTTGTAAAGATGTCTGCTACTTGATTTTGGGTATTTACGTATTCTAATGAAATAGTTCCTTTTCAACATTGTCTTGTAAAAAATGATGTCGTATATCTATATGTTTGGTTCGTGAGTGATTGATTGGGTTTTTTGATAAATTTATAGCATTTGTGTTATCACAATATATTGGAGATTTGTTAATAATTTTACCAAAATCTGTTAGTGTTTGTTGCATGTAGATCACTTGTGCACATGCTAGAGCGGCGGAGATGTATTCGGCTTCGCAAGTAGATAATGAGACACAGTTTTGCTTTTTACTAAACCATGAAACTAAAGATTGTCTGATAAAGTGAGAAGTTCCACTGGTACTCTTACGATCTGTTCTACATCCACCGAAATCCGCATCGCTATATGAAACTAGTTCAAACGATGATTCTTTAGGGCAAAACAAACCATAATCTCTAGTACTAGATAGATAACGTAAAATACGCTTAACAGCTCTTAAATGAGATTCTTTTGGTTTTGCTTGAAATCGAGCATAAAGACATACACTCATCATAATATCGGGTCGACTAGCCGTTAAATAAAGTAAAGAACCAATCATGCTCCGATATAATTTTTCATCAAAATATTTTCCGCTATCGTCTTTTTCTAAGTGAACAGTGGTACTCTTTGGTGTTGGCTTGCTTGAAGTTTTATCTATTTCAAAACGTCGTAATAGATCGTTACAATATTTTCTTGATGAATAAAAATTCCATTTTCAAGTTGTTTTATTTGTAAACCTAAGAAGAGATTTAATTCTCCCATGTGTGACATTTCAAATTCATTTTTCATAATATTTGAAAATTGATTATATCGATTTTCGTTGGTTGAACCAAAGATGACATCATCAACGTAAATTTGTACAACTAAAATATCATTATTTTCTCTTTTAATAAACAAAGTTGTACCTATTTTGCCTATTTGAAAACCAGATGTTATTAAGTGAATTTTATGACGTTCATACCATGCACGAGGGGCTTGTTTTAATTCATATAGTGCTTTGTGTAATTTAAAAACACGATCTGGATATTTTTTGTGAACAAATAATGGGGGTTGTTCTACGTATACATTTTTTTTAAACCATTTAAAAAGCACTTTTGACATCCATTTGAAATAGTTTAAAATTGCGATGAGTTGCAAAGGCGAGTAATGTACGAATGACCTCTAATCTTGCTACTGGAGCAAAGGTTTCAACGTAATCGATACCTTCTTATTGATTATAGCCTTGAGCAACTAAATGAGCTTTATTTCTAACAATATTTCCATTCTCGTCTGCTTTGTTTTTAAATACCCATTTTGTTCCTATAACTGATTGATCTTCAGGTCTTGGTACTAATTTCCAAACATTATTACGTTCAAATTGATTCAATTTTTCTTGCATAGCTACTATCCAAAAATTGTCATTTGAAGCTTCTTTATAATTTTTTGGTTCAAAATTTGACACAAATGCTATATGGCTTATTTGGTTGAGTTGATTTCTAGTTACTCTAGAAGTAAGATCTCCAATGATATTATCTTTTGGATGATTCTTAAAAATTCTAGGAAATGATATCAATGTGTTATTTTGCATATTTTTTTCATTACTAATGGAATTTGTTGAATTTGTTAGTGGTATAATTTCTTCTTCATCATTATTATTACGGTTAAAAAGATTTTTGTCGAAAGAAACATGTAAGCTTTCTTCAATAGTATTATTTCGTTTATTAAAGATTCTATATGCTTTGCTACGATCCGAATATCCAACAAAGATACCTTCATCGGCCTTTGGGTTAAATTTTCCTAAGTTATCTTTTGTATTTAATATAAACATTTTGAACCGAAAGTCTTAAAGTATGGTACTTTAGGTTTTTTGCCACAAAATATTTCAAAACAAGCTTGTTTTTTCATAGGACGTATGATTACTCGATTTGACAAATAAAAAGCTGTGGCAATAGCTTCAGCCCAAAAGTGTTTTGGTAGACCACTACTATTTAAAATGTTTGTGCACACTCTTGTAGTGTATGATTTTTTCTTTCCATAACATCATTCTGTTGAGGTGTGCGAGGAAAAGAAAAATTATGAGTTATTCCATTCTTATTACAAAAACTAGTAAAAAGATCGTTTTAAAATTCTCCTCCGTAATCACTTCGAATACTTTTAATTTTTAAGTTCATTTGTATTTTAATCCTTTTAGCAAATATCTTAAACATACCATAAGTGCCACTTTTATGTTTTAAAAACAAAGTCCATGTATATCTTGAAAAATCATCAACTATGACGAAAACATATTTGTTGTGATTTATAGATCGTATTTGTGTTGGTCCAAATAAATCTAAATGTAATAATTCTAATGGTTGTTTCGTAGAAATATTATTTTTAGATTTAAAAGAACTTTTCTTTAGTTTTCCAATTCGACAATCGTCACATATATTTTCTACTTTGTAATTTATTTTAGGTAAACCTCTAACTAGTTCATATTTCGCCAATTTATTAATATTCTTAAAATTGATATGACAAAATCGTTTATGCCATAACCATAGATCATCATGTTTGGCGGTTAAACATAAATTTGAATTTTTTTTATATTCATGTTTAATACATAAATATTTTTGTTTCTAAAACCTTCAAAAATAAGTTGTTTGTTATTATCTAAAATATTACATCTATCTTTTTCAAAATTTATTTGAAACCCTTTATCACATAATTGACTAATACTTAGTAAGTTGTATTTTAAATTTTCTACTAATAAAACATTTGTAATAATAGGAGAGTTAGATATATCAGAATTGATGACTTCTCCAATGCCCATGACATATCCTTTTGAATTATCTCCAAAGGTTACCGTTCCACCATCGATGTATGTTATATATTATAATATTTTTGAATTTCCAATCATATGCTTGGAGCACCCGCTATCTAGTATCCATTTCTCCTTTTTTTTGGGTACCTGCAAAATAAAAGATGTTTTAATTGGTACCCTTATATTTTGATAGGGTCCTAATTGTTAGGAGAATGTAGCCATACCCAAGATGGTTTGGTACCTTTATAAATATAATTTTTATTATAGACTATATTCTCTAAGTAATTATTAATAAACTTTTTTCTAATCAAATTATTATTTGTTTTAGGAATCCAAACCTTCATATTTTTGGCATTCAATTTAGACTTAGGTAAATTTTTAGTTTTTATATAACTAATATTTTTAGCGTCATTTCCTTTTTGTTTAGAAGAATTTTTAAATCATATTCCATTTCTATTGCCTGATGGTTTTGAAGTTTTGATAAGATTTTCCAAATCTTGTTTTCCTTTATTAAATTTTGACACATTATTTGTAATTTTATCTTATTTTTCTTTTAATTCTATATTTTCAATTTTCAATAATTCAATACTATTTTTAAAGTCAACATTTTCTTTTAACAAATTATCCTTCACTATTTTAGTGTTTTCAAAATCAATAGTAATAGCCTTACTTTCTATCAAATTATTTTTGATTTTTTCTTAAGATAATTCAAGTTCTTCTTCTAGAATAATTTTTTTCATTTTTTAACATTCCTACTTCAAGTTCTAATCTATTTATTTTGACTATATATTCTTTGTTCATTTTTTTAATTTGTCTAAATTTATCATCTAATTCCATGCTAAGTTCTAATAGTTCGTCATAGCTAAGTTCAGGACATACCTCTTCAGTTTGTGCCATAACACACATTAGCTTGTTCTCCGTCACTATCGCTATCACTTTCAAGCGATGATGAGTCTGAGTCATCCCATTTACTTTGAAAGCCTTCTTCTTTTTGAATTTTTCAAATTTGTTCTTCTTTTTATCATTGTTGAGTTTTGGGCAATCCTTCTTCATATGTCTGTATTGATCACATTCATAACACTTGATTTGAGATAGGTTTGTTGTGTTGATCTTCCCTTCTTTTTGGAATTTGATCATCTTTCTAAATTTCTTGAATCTGTTATAATTCTTGGCAATGAAGACTATTTCTTCTTCATCTAAATCAGAGTCATCATTCTTTGTTGCTGGGAATGCTATGTTCTTTTTCTCCAAATTTAATTCTTTTCGTGCCTGCAAATTAGCTTCATAGAACATTAAATTTCTTATCAACTCTTCAACTTTGAGAGTGGAGAAATCATTAGCTTCTTCAATAGCTAATACCTTCCTTTCCCAATCTGATGTTAAAGAGTTGAGACTTCAAGAAACTAAATCAAAATCAGTAAATTTGATTCCTAATGCCATAAGATCATGTTGGATAGTTTGAAATCTAGAATACATGTCAATAATAGTTTCATTTTGCTTCATTTTGAATGACGAAAATTGGTTTTGCAAAATTGAAATCTTAGTTTGTTTGACCTTTGTTGTACCTTCGTGTGTAATTTGCAAGGTACGCCAAATGTCAAATGCAGTAGTGCATAGCATGACACGTGAAAATTCATTTTTGTCTAGAGAGCAAAATAAAACATTCATAGCTTTAGCGTTGTTTGAAGCTAAGGTCTTTTGTGCATCGGTCCATGTGTTTATAGCAGTAGTAGGTGCTTCGTATTTATCTTGTGTGGCTGACCAAATTTCTAGACCATTAGCTTCCATAAAAATTCTCAAACGTGTTGACCAATATGCATAGTTAGATCCATTAAAAAGTGGGGGTCGTGTTGTGGATTGTCCTTCTTGAAAAATACTTGCCATATTAAAGTGATTCAAAAACATATTACTGTTCTTTGATCAAAACCTTGCTCTGATACCAATTCAAAGTTTATGAGAGTGGATCGTGTAGTGTATAAATATGCAAGTATAAGTGACTAACTATATAATGTATCTAATATAAACTTGATAGATGATAATAGCAAAGTAAATAAAAATAATCACACCAAGATTTTATACTGGTTCAGACCTTCCGTCCTACGTCCAGTCCCGAAGATCCTCTTCGGAATTCAACTATCAAACACCCTCACTTTGCCCGGAGGAATAGGCTTGGTTACAAAAGCTTGTTCTTGTCAGCTGTGTATTCTATAATACGAATATTGACTGTTGAGTACAAATGCTTCCAATCTATATATATGGATAATATTGATTGAAGATTTTTGAGTATATGGAAGACTAAAGTACAGGTATTAGAATGCTAGAAATCAAGTATTAATCAGAGTACAAGAGTAAAGAGTATAAGTAAGTAAGGTAAGGTCTTCTCTTGAATTCCAGATGTTATTTATAGTGGTAGAGAGATCCTTTGTGTAGTTGCATCTGTTAGTAAGTGCTGTAAGGTCGCTACTCATGGTGATGAAGAGTTGCAGCGAAGAGGAGCGACCGTGTCCTTTCAATTGTGACAGTTGTACTTTGAATTTACACAGCCGAGTTCAAAATCAGATGTCTAAAAAATGTTTCAAGCGTCTGGCTTTCATATATTTTTTGTATATGGCTATTTTTCAAACGTCTGAGTATATTAACCTGACGTCTGATTCTGTCTGATTTGCGAACCAGAGGAATCAATCAGACGCCTGGCTAGTGCACTCAGACGTCTGGATCTGTGCATGTGTTGCTTTTCCTGTGCATGTGTCATTCTTCTTCTGATTCTATCGACTTGTAGCCTCTTGATACTTCTTTTGAGTCTTTTTCTTGTCTCTTTGGTGATGTTACTTTATCAGTTACCTATAAACAGATATATATGCATATTCTATTTCCATTGAATATTTGTTATCATCGAAACCATAGAATTGATTTCCTAACATTAGTCACTGTAGAGAACTACAGTCTGCGTTCAAGGGATGAAGTATCCAAGTGTTCCATATTGTCTGTAATTTAGGTGAAAGTTCATCATTCGAAGTTTCGTCTGATTCCGAATTAGTATGAAGAATTTATTGCAGTATGTACAAAAAAATAGCGCATTCTGCCTAGACGGGTTCAAATATGGAGATGCAGCCTGCTATTTTATAAGTACAACTTTTAATCACCATGGAGATCTTGATTTACATTCATAAGATGAAGTACCAAAGTGTTCCATATAGTCCATAATTTAGGTGGAAGTTCATCAGTCGATGTTTCGTCCAATTCCGACTTAGTATAAAGAAGCTACCGCCGACTGAACCAAAAAAATAGCGGCTTCTCCCTAGGCAGAGTTCAAATATGAGGATGTAGACTATCATTTTCTAAGTACAACTGTTAGTCACCATAGATAATTACAGTGTGAGTTCAAGAGATAAAATATCCAAGTGCTCCATATTGTCCATAATTTAGATGGAAGTTCATCGGTCGAAGTCTTGCCTGATTCCGAGTTAGTATAAAGAAGTTACTATAGTCTAAACAAAAAAATAGCGACTTCTGCGTAGGCGGGGTTTAAATATGGGGATGTACCATATTATTTTTTAAGTACAACCGTTAGTCACCATCGAGAACTACGGTATACATTCATAAGATGAAGTACCCAAGTGTTTCACATTGTTCGTAAATTAGGTGACAGTTCATCGTCGCAGTCTCGCCTGATTCCAAGTTAGTATGAAGAAGTTACTACAGTCTGAACAAAAAAATAGCAGCTTCTGCCTAGGCGGAGTTCATATATGAGGATGTAGTATGTTATTTTTTAAGTACAACAGTTAGTCACCATGGAGAACTGCGGTATGCATTCAAGAGATGAAGTATCCAAGTGTTACATATTGTCTGTAATTTAGGTGGAAGTTCATTAGTTGAAGTTTCGCCTGATTTCGAGTTAGTACGAAGAAGTTACTGCGGTCTAACCAAAAAAAAATAGTTTCTGCCTAGGTGGTGGTTCAAATATGGGATATAGCCTATTATTTTCTAAGTACGACTATTAATCACCATGGAGAACTACGGTATACGTTCATAAACTGAAGTATCCGACTATTCCATATTGTCTGTAATTTAGGAGGGAGTTCATTGGTCGAAGTCTCGCCTGAATCCGACTTAGTGATGTGCACGTAAATGTGCATATTTTTACTTCCATATTTAATCTAATTAAATAAATGATCATATTGGGTATTTTAACAGGTTTAAACCAAAATTTCAATTATTTTCAAATCGTTATCTATTCATCTTCTTATAAAGGCAAAACGGTCATTTTTGTGCATATATTAATTTGAGAAAATTTACTTGGACATTTTTATGTTATTTTGTAGGAATTTGAATTCAAATGGAAGAGGTCTTCATTGAAATATGCATGCACAAGAGTGAAGGAAAACGAAGAAAGATGGAAATAATTCATTTCATGCATCATGGAGGACCCCACCAACCCATTTACCATGATCCCATATTAAGAGCTAATGCACATGATTAAAGCTATATGCATATATAAATGGAGGGTTATGTTAATGATAATGATTAGTTGGATGTTACATTTCCTAAGAGGGTAGTTTGGATGGTTTTCAAAAATATAATTAGTGTTTTAAAACTTGTATAAATACCCTTTATGTTTCATGTAATTATCTTAGTCTCCTCTTTAGTTAGTTTAGTTTTAGGATTAAAAATAAATATAAACTCTCTTCTTCTATTTCATGGCTGCTCGGCCATTTTCTTTTTTTATGTAATTTATTTTTATGCAATGTTAATTCATGCTCATTTTATTTACATGCTTTTTTCCTTTCATGTTAGTAGTTAGTTTTATTTTATGCAAGTAGCTTAGCTTTTATTTTAGTTAGCTCTCCTTTTCTTCTTGTTTTTGTTTCATATTGAACTCTACATTTGTTGAAATCATAACAATATGAGAGGCTAAACCCCTTCAATTTAGGGGTAATGAAGCTTTTTTAATCATGTAGATTCAACATTTTGCTAATTTTTGGTCTCCTTTTGTGCTTAATGACAATGTTTGAATGGGTAAATTTTTGTTATTTTAACTTTGAATTTGATAGCCTATGTTATTGACACAAATAAGCTATGCTTAAATAAACACAAATACAAATTACCTCTTCATCTACATTTGATTATGTTAATGAAGTGAATATTAAAATCAAAATTTGACGGTCTATATTTTTAATCTTTAGTTAATAGATCATGTTTAGAATAGGTTTTGTTTTCAAGTTCATTGTCATTTTCATGAGAGTTAAAAAGTGGTTTAGCGGGTATGTTAAAGTTGGTGGTTTATATTAGGCTAATTAATAGCAGAAATAGGTCATACTATGATAAACATATCAACTAAATTCACTAATGACCAAAACAGATATCATAATTTCATATATGTCGATTTATGTGATCTTGAGAAGGACATTACCTCTAAATTGCCTTTTACTCTCATATTTTTATCCAGTTTTGTTTTTTGTTAGTTTCTAGAAAATTTTAGCTAGTCACAATCTTAAAATCTTGGTTAATTTGATTGAGTATAAATATTAAATCAAAAAAAATTCCTACGGATCGATACGTACTCGCATGCGTGCTACAGTCGTACACCGTATGCTTGCGGTTATTTTTAATTTAAAATTTTCCGCTATTTTCTATTCCGATAGAAAGTTGGTCGTTAAACAAGTTCTTGGCCGTGGAATCAATTTGATTTTATTTTTATTCTTTGAATTATTATTGTTTGATTTTATTGTGTGTTTAGTTGGATTTAAAAAAAGATTTGTGTGATTTGTGTTTTCATTTTGTTTGTGTGCATCTCTTGTTCTCTAGTTTCGTTTGGCATTTGCATTTCTATTAAAAAAAGAGCATACATAATTTTAAAGAAAAATATTTTATTACATTTGCATTATATTTACATTTTCTATCTTGGTTTTACAAGCTTCTTTTTTGTTATAAAAGAAAAATACAAAAACAATACACTGTGCACACTGCCTTTCAACCTGCTGTCTTGTCATTACCATTTCTCTGCCTGCCTATTCTCTGCCATCAACCCCTCTTTGTTACATTTAACTCCACCCTGCACAATCCCTAAGCATTGCCTCAACACAACTGGTGCTACAAACCCCCGTCTTCCTTCACAACCATCACTGACCTCTACACCAGTACATCAAGTCACACCATCTTACTGCATTTCTGCCTGCATTTCTGCCATTCACACACAAACCTCATACAAACCAATACTGCCAATTATTCAATCAATACCACAACATTCACATATAAACCATCTTCATATCCCAAACTTCACTGACCAGTCATAACTTCACCAATCAACTCTCCAACAGCCTTACTTCACCTAAAACAACCACAACCCCACCCCCCTTTCATCTCTGCTCAAAACTGTCCATATTCACCCTGCTCTTTTACATTTTTTTGCATTGTCTCTAAACTCGCACATTTCTTACAAATAGACTGTACCTCACTGTCATCAACCACTACCCATCCTCCGACAACTCCTACACTTTGACAACTATTCAACTTTACTGCTGCTGATACTTCCTAATCAAAACTACCACCATCCATTCATCCATATCTTCATATTCATCACCAACTGCACTGCATTTTCGTCCTCCAATCTCTCTGCCTGCACATTTAGCTAACCACTGTACTACTCAATCGTCACCAAAAAACTATGCAACATCACAGTTCATACACTCCAATTCCATTACTTTCATATACAAACCACTGTCCACATACAACACATCACAGTTCATAAACTTACCTAACCAATATCCATTCAATCACTCCTCATCACTTCTCAAGCAACTAGCCTGAACCACCCTGCTTCACATACAAACCATCAATCCACCTTCACACATACATACAAATCTTCCTACCTTAAACCATCCACAAACCAATACACAATAAGCTACCACCCACTACTACTTCAAATATCGATATACCCAAACATACTCAAACCATATCAACAACCTTTACTGCTACTACACCACTGCCATATACAGTCCCTTGCCTTCACAAACATCTGCACATCGCACAAACATCAGTGCACAGCTCCCACAAAAGTTCCCACACGGACAACCACAACTTTAACTTGCTCCATTTCAATCCTTCCTCTTGCATTCCCTGCTGCGCATACCACAACTAACACCCACTATCAAAACTGGCACCGCCTCTGCCTTGCCACCATCAAATCCCCACAGCCACTGTCGAACTCCCTCATTTCTGCTCCTCACTCTTGAAAATGCCTAAAGCAACCGCAACCGCTTCCACTCAACAAAACCAAAACACCCGAATTCATCACCAGCTCCACTTCTCAGCAACCCAGTTAACCACCGCAACCCGATACGACCCTCACCAAATCGCAATTTTCTTTTATGCAACCAATCTCCCTACCACCTCAATCCCTTCGACCTACCACAACCGCCTGAACAAATCGCACCCATCGCCGAACAAAAAAGATTTATAGTTGTGGATTTATGGTTGTTTGAATCTTGAACCGAGAATTGGGAATTTCGAATTGAATTTACGATTTGGGAAATCTAGTGATTTGGATAAGAAAATTCTCCAAGTTATTTGGACGCATTTGTTTGGATACAATTTTGCTACATTGCCCCAGATGGACCATGACATTTCATGAGGAATGACGTGGAATTACAGTGCAGAACATCTCAGCCATGAAATACAAACTGCCCTGTTATTTTCCTCCGTAGGATTTCAATTCGTTTATTTTGACAAATTATCTTTCGGTCCTACCAGCATGATTCGCTTGGATATTTTTTTTCTTCAGAATTGATGTAGCCGGGGTAGGGAATGTAAATTTTACAAAAAAAAGGAAAACAAAGAAAGAGAGAAAACATGTTTGGGTTGGGCTAGTCTTGTTTAGTGAAATTGGTTTGAAATTTCATTTGAAAAATTGTTTTATTTTGTTTTGATTTGTTTTGTTTTAATATTTTTTAAGTCCATCCTTTGTATTAATTTCAAAGTCTAAAGCTGTCGCATTCAATTTTTCAAATCAGAGAAAGGAAGATCGAATTTAAAATTTGGTTCCACACTTTCAAACGAATTGAAATCTAACTCAATTACCGCATTTTCAACAACTTCATTAAGATTATCATCTTCAATTTCAAAAGTCGTCATTTGAAAATCATCAATTTTAGCAAAATGTGGATTATAATTTGACTCGTCACATGTTGGGATTTGATTTTGCTGCTCACGTTGTTTTTTGTATGTTTCAAATAATAAATCCATTTGATCTTTGTGAATATCATCCATTTGCTCAACAAAATTCAGTTTATAATTATTAATTTGAAAATTTTCAATTTGAAATTGTTGAGAACAATTTTTTTTACTATCATTGAAATAACTCCCATTGCCAAAATCAATTAAACAGTTTTGTTTCAATTTTGAAGTTTAAAATTGAATTGACATGAGTTATACTCGAAATCATTTGAATTTTGAGGTGAATTAAAATTTTGATTATTTTGAAAACTTTGACTTGAATCATTGCACAAATATGAATTACACCGATCATTTATCCTTTGATTTTTTTTATGTAGAGATTTCAAGTAAAGACGAAATCATTTCAATGCTATTTTCAAGAGTTGAGGCTTGATCATCATTTTGAAAATTTTGTCATTAAAAATTCAAATTGTTTGTATAGTAATTGTCATTGAAATATCCATAAGAATTGGGTGTGAAATTATATGGATTATATTGATTTTCACAACTGCTGGAAAATTTTGACAAGTAAGAAAATTCAGACATTTTCAAAATTTCATTTATTTATTTGGATTTTTTAATAAAGGAAAACCATTTACCAAAAGGGATTTATTTTTCAAAAGGGAAATTTGATTTTTGTTTTGTTTTTGGATTTACAAATTTTTTTGAAAAGGTTTTATATTTTTTTTGGTTTTTTGCTTTTATAGAAAAAACTAATTCGAATTTTTATTTATTTATTTTTGATTTTGATTGAAATATTTCAAAAGAAAGGATTTAAAAACTAAGTTAAGGAATATTTATAAATTTTTTTTAGTTTCGGATTTTGAATTATTTTAAATATGCATGAACTAATGCAACTAAATTAATGCAAAGGACTCAATTACAAATTTGATGTCCTAAATAACTTCTAACCTAAAATTGTATAATCACACTTAGTCCTAGTCCAACAAGATAGTTCTTAGTCAGGTAACGGACATGATTTATCCGTGCACCATCAATCACCATAGCAATGCAGCCGAAGGTTTAAGTACTTTCAGAGAAACAACCACTATAATATTTATGAATTACCGTAATATTTATAAATGGTTATTACTCTGTTGTAGCCTAAACACCAAGAAATTAAATTGTTGAAAGAGTACAACTTGTCAATATACAATTAAGCCCTAGGTGAGCTCGTGACACTATTGAATAAAGTGTCTAACCATTATTATTAATCAATTTCTAAGATAAAATGCAAAACTGAAATTAAACATGTATTAATAATGCAACTACGAATAATTTTTTTAAATGAAAACAACCCATAATGCAAAACAAATAAAAATAACGGATAAGAGCACGATACCAGAGTGTGCATAATTATTAACAAAATTTATTTTTAAATGGCGATATTTTTATATAAAGCAAGCAAAGCGATTTATTTTTGGCAAGCGGTTCTTTCTTTGAATTTCTGCTTCTACAAGCTAAAACTAAAAACAAGATGTATACATTGTTTTTTTATATAGTTTTTTTTAAGTAAGCAAGCATAGTTGAGCAATTATTTGACAAGCAATGAAGAAGGAAGATGAATTTTGTGAACATAAATTTTATGGATTTTTTGAAGATGAGTTGTTAAATTCTAAAGGGGAAGATTTAAATCACCATTTTGATTTTGAAACCAATAATTCTAAAGAAGTTTTCAATGCTAAGTTTGAATTTCAATTTGGTGAAAATAAACTTGAACTTCAACCAATTGTTTTATCAATCACAAAAATCATCGAAAACAAAAAAACTCATACGATTTTTAACAAAGTGGCATTCGTTTTTCCAAATCAACATTCAACTTTGAAATCTTTTATGGCTTGGTATTCTATGCTTAAGCTGTGTCTCTCATACCCGATGAGACAAATGAATTGGTCTTTGGAAGACCGTTTCATTTACTCCTTGATGGCATATTTTTTGATATCATGTAAATAAGCGTTTCATTTTCATGTAAATATAGGTCACAGTTTTATTTGTATTTTTCTCCTTTTACTTCGGTTGACTATGGGGACACAGTCAAAATCAAGTGTGGGGGGAGTCTTATCTTCATTTTTTTAATTTTTCATGGTTTATTTTTTGCCTTTTCTTTCCAAAATTCAAAAAAAAGTTTAAAAGAATCCAGAACAAATTTTCTTTGTAGCATTTTGATTTACTTTTAAACAAACACTATAGGATAAGTATAGGATTTTGGTTATTAAATTTAAATTTTTGAAAATTTATTTGTCTTAACAAAATAAAAATGAAGTTTGATTACAAGTAATAATGGTTTAACTAGTATATATGAAGATTCATGGGCGATAATTATGAAGTATATCCTAATTGAAATCTTTGTTTAATAAGTAGTTGATTTAAAGTAAAGGATATAACATTTTTGATCTTCTAAGCTAAGTGGTGCTAATATGATTTTGCAAAATTCTCTCTTCAAAAAACAAAACAAAAAAAATATAACAAAAAAATATATTTGTATATATGTATATATTTTATAAACACCTAGAGTCAGGTGTACACACGCAAGTGTGTACACTCGCCATGCTCTGTACCCATCTCATGTAAGCCCGAAAGGCAGTACCCGATCGGTATATCTGGCCTCAGTTTATCGAGTTAGGTATATGTATATAAAAGTTCTTTTATTAATAATGCCTATAGTCGATAGGTGTATACACTTGTGTGTTCACTCGCCACGCTCTGTATTCCCCTCACGTAAGTCTGCAAGGCAGTGCATGGGTGACATATCTGGCCTCAGTTTTTTTGAGTTAGGAATATGTAAATATTGTTAAGAGTAAGCAATTGAAATCCAAGCACTATTTTAACTTATGCGATTTGACTTGTTATTAAAAAAGAAATGAAAATACCACTTTGAAAAACTTTGATGATCAACTAAGGATCCATTTCATAGTTGCACTATGTTATCAACCGAAACAATTAGCCATACTAGAGTCTATTTGTTATGATAACTTAGTTTTTATTGAAAATTTTGATAAGTATGATGACCAAAACTTATATTTAACTTATTTATATAGATTTAAAAGTAAATCATTCATTTGTAAATATTTTTCAAAACTTGCATTCATATCTTTGTAAATAAATCTTGCATTTAGGAATTTTTCAATTCACATTTGAATTTTGTAAGTAGTATCCGCTGAAAACCCCCACGAGACAACACTCGTCCTATTAGGGACACCTAGAGGTTTAACGGCTTGTTGCATATGCTCAATGTAATCGTGCTTCCTATGAAAACAAATTTATCTTAGTTTTAGTTTATTCAAGGATGAATAAAAAGATAAGTGTGGGGGTATTTGATGTGCATGTAAATATGCATATTTTTATTTTCATATTTAATCTAATTAAATTAAATAAATGATCATATTGGGTATTTTAACACGTTTAAACCAAAATTTCAATTCTTTTCAAATCATCATTTATTCATCTTCATATAGGGGAAAATGGTTATTTTTGTGCATATATTAATTTGAGAAAAATTACTTGGACATTTTAAAGTTATTTTGTAGGAATTTAAATTCAAATGGAAGAGGTCTTCATTGAAATATGCATTCACAAGAGTGAAGGGAAACAAATAAAGATGGAAATAATTCATTTCATGCATCATGGAGGACCCTATCTACCCATTTATCATGATCCTCTATTAAGAGATAATGCATGTGATTAAAGTTATATGCACATTTAAATGTAGGGTATGCTAATGCTAATAATTACTTGGAGGTTGCATTTCCTAAGAGGGTAGTTTGGGTAGTTCTCAAAAATATGATTAGGGTTTCAAAACTTGTATAAATGCCCCTTATGTTTCATGTAATGATTTCTTAGCCTCCTCTTATAAACTCTCTTCTTCTATTTCATGGCAACTTAGCCATTTTCTTCATTTATGTAATTTATTTTTATGCAGTGTTAATTCATGCTCATTTTATTTACATGCTCTTTTCCTTTCATATTAGTAGTTAGATTTATTTTATGCAAGTAGCGTAGCTTTTATTTTATTTAGCTCTCTTTTCTTCTTGTTCTTGTTTCATGTTGAACTCTACATTTGTTGAAGATAACAAATATGAGAGGCTAAACTCCTTCAATTTAAGGATAATGAATCTCTCTTAATCATGTAGATTCAATATTTTGCTAATTTTTAATCTCTTTTTGTTCTCAACGACAATGTTTGAATGGGTAAATGTTTGTTGTTTTAGCTTTGAATTTGATAGCTTATGTTGTTGACACCAAATAGGCTATGCTTAAACAAACACAAATTACCTCTTCATCTATATATGATTATGTTAATGAAGTGAAAATTAAAATCAAAATTTGATTGTCTATATTTCTAATCAATAGTTAATAGATCATGCTTATAATTGATTTTATTTTCAAGTTCATTGTCATTTTTATGAGAGTTGAAAAGTGGTTAAGTGGGTATGTTAAAGTTTGATGGTTTATGTTAGGCTAATTAATTGCACGAATAGGTCATACTTATGATAAACATATCAATTAAATTCACTAATGACCAAAAGAGAGATCATAATTTCATATATATTGATTTATGTGATCTTGAGAAGAACATTGCCTCTAAATTGCCTTCTACTCTCATATTTTTATCCACTTTTATTTTTTTGTTAGTTTCTACAAATTTTTAGCTAATAACAATCTCAAAATCTTGGTTAATTTGATTGAGTAGAAGTTTTAATTCAAGACAACTCCCTACGGATCGACCCGTACTCGCATATGTGCTACAAATGTACATCATGCGCTTGCGATTATTTTAATTTTATTTTTAGGCTATTTTCAAATCCGATAGAAAGTTGGCTGTTAAATAGTAAGTATGAAGAAGTTACTACAGTCTAAACAAAAAAATAGTAGCTTCTGCCTTGGCAGTGTTCAAATATTGGTATGTAGCTTGTTATTTTGTAAGTACAACTGTTAATCATCATGAAGAACTATAGTGTGCATTCACTTGATGAAGTATCCAAGTGTTCCATGTTGTCCGTAATTTTAGTGGGAGTTCATCGGTCGAAGTCTTGCCTTATTCCAAGTTATTATGAAAAAGTTATTATAATCTGAATAAAGATAATTGCGGCTTCTGCCTAGGTGGAGTTCGAATATGGGTATGTACCTTGTTATTTTCCAAGTACAACTATTAATCACCATGGAGAACTATAGTATACATTCATAAGCTGAAGTATGTGAGTGTTCCATATTGTCCTAATTTAGGTGGGAGTTCATGGTCAAAATCTTACTCGATTCCGAGTTAGTATAAAGAAGTTACTGCAGTCTGAACAAAAAAAACAGTGGCTTCTATCTAAGGGGAGTTCAAATACCAGGTTTTCATGTACAAACGAATAATTATTTTATACTTCTTTTTCTAATTCATTTCATGTCTATTCTTCGAGGTTCATGTTTCCTTTCTTGAATGCCAGAACAAATAAAAAAATCATTAAAATGGAAATAAAATATAAAGATTTTGCTCGAGTAATTAACCCTACTAAAATATAAGTAGTACAAATGTAAGAAAGACAAATATGAAATTACTGGTTTCCAAAAGACAAATAGTAATTTGAAAGCTGGTTTCCAAAAGAGTAACTTGAAAGCATAAAAGACAAAAAATATACAAAGAGTGGTAAAGAAACAATTAATCGCTGATATATTTTGATACATTTTTTCTAACAGCTCACATTAGCTAAAAAAGTAAAAGCATGTAAAAGTACAAGTACTATTTCCATTTTCAGTAGTATAAAATAAACTAAAACAAAAGAAAAGAATGATAAAACTACGAATTATTTCAAGTTATTGGTTCTATGAATGTTCTTAAGTTGTTTCAGTCTTCTCGATCGTTGCCTCAGGTTTAGTTTATGCTGGCAATGTTGTTGTCAAGTCTACTTCCATAGGTGCATCGACAAATGCAAACACGTTGTGATTAAATGCAAGCCCACTTGGGAGTGCATATATACTTAGCCTCATAGGGGTAATACAACAATAAATTAAAACTAGTCGCATGTTTGACATATGAATGCCAATACTGCACATAACCAGTTATAATTTTTGGTTTTACTCAAAGTTTTCAAAATAACCGTTATTAGATAGATAAGCCTCCTACTTCATCTTCGAAACCTTTATTTGCCTTTCCAAAAGATTCTGTCTAATCCATAAACTCAACTTACTCGAATGAGTATTTGTGAGTTTATCAGAAACAATAAAAACACGTGTCAAACATAAAGTCTGATATGAGTAAAATCTTGCCCTAAGCAATCATAGTGAGACCACACTGTTGTAGCACAGAATAAATTTGCCCCTTACTTTCCCATCATAAAAATTACATCATAACATATAAACAAACATTACCTCAAAAGCAACCATGTGCATTGCATTCAATCCATACGTGCACCCTACACTTGTCGTCCGATCATGGACCATGTCATGTTTGTATTTTCAATTCAAATTAAGTATACCTTATACTTAATATACAATTATGAACCAAGTCATTCAATCATCCATCATCCATCATCCATACAAACATAACATAATCTCTAGTTTAGATGTTCATTTTTAAGTTATCATTAAAATAATTTATTGATTACCTTCCTAGGTTCGTCTATCACTAATTTACCTTTATATCAAACAACATCACCTGATGAAATGACCAATCATTCTACTATGAAAATAACCCTGATTAGAGCCACAATGACTCTCTTAGGAGGTTGAATGCGAGCATCCGAAATACATTAACAAGCCTACCTATTGTTAGAATCAGACCAGCCCACAGCGGAAGTTTTCGGTGATTTTTTTTTACCCTTTTGGATCTTTATTGGGCCTATGAAGTCTAATTTATTTAGAACATTTCTAAATTTATTTTAAATAAAATAAAATATTTTATTTAAATTCAAATATTTTGTAATATGAAATTGATTTGAATAGATTTAGTATATATACATGAATCATATACATATATACGTGTGTGCGTGCGTGTGCACACACGCATGTGTAACATGATAATCTATGAAGGGTATAATGTGTGTGTAGATAATTGCTGAGAATTACATTGCAGTAGACACATTAGCTCATTTTGTATGTATTGTATGTTGTCCAAACATTTACATAACAAAATATATAAATCATATATATATAAATGTATCATAAGATATGTTTCAAAACATTGTAAAGTAAACTCATACATGTATGTATACATATGTATAATTATATTTAGATATCTTATACATACATACATATAATATTATAATTAATAATTTATAACATAATATATGTAAGGGTTTTGTTATCATGTGCCTTAAAAGCAAATGTTAGCAATGATTGTGTCAGGCTAAAAAACAAAAAAACTAAGTTAAATATCTATTTTACCCTCAAACAAAAGTGGATATGTGGAATTCAAGGGGACTACTTTGATAAATTCACAATCATAATCAGGCACATGATAACATTTCCTAATATGTGAATATGTAGACAAGTGAATACACACACACACACATATAATATTTAAATCAATTATCATATATGTAATTAATGGCGAAAACGGCTTTCCAAGCAGGAATGGTTTGCCATGATAAGCAACTTCCAGAACCTCCAGATCGAAATCAACCTTGCGTCGATCGTGGGTAGAGGTTGTTAAGGGTTCAACATCAAAACATTCAACCGAAGGGAATATGAATCTACAGCTTATCGCCCCATTTTCTAAAGGTAACTGGACTTTATTTCTCAATTCCTCACTTAAACAAGGTGATCGCCGAACACAAATGGAGTAATTCGTTGATTATATATATACTTGGAAGTCGACCAATTTATGCCCAATTCTAGAAATATGTTGAGAACGTCTGGAAATAAGAAGGCAATGTGACATATATTATTGTTAGCACCAGAATTGGTCACTAACACCCTTAAAAGAGATTGTGTAGAGAGATTAATAAAGAAATTAAAGTTAAACAAAGAACAATATGCTAAATTAAATGTAGAAAATAAGAACACCAGATTTATAGTGGTTCGGCATAATTGCCTACGTCCACTTTGAAGTTAATCTTTATTGCTTTACTTCACAACCGGCTACAGATACAATCCATACACCAATTATTTGAATACAATTGCCAAGTAAAAAGGATAAGTCTTGAATGAGTCTTGAATGCGGCAGAGTCTCCCTGGTGTTCTCGAAAAAAGGTCCCTTTCACTGTGCCCCTGCCCCTCTATTTATAGACGAAGATGGGTTGGACTTCCTTGATGGGACTAGTAGCAAGATACCTCGGCCCTTGAGAGTGACTTCTGTGTGCCGAGCCACAGATGCCGAACGGCAAATGCCGAGCCATGTCTCTAAGCCGAACGAGGCAGTATGTTGAGTGAAATGTGTAGGCCGAACGAGACACGATGTCGATCGGGGGGAGAGGCCGAACGAGGCGTGAATGCCGAGCAAGGCTAGAATGCCGAACGAGGCATGAATGCTAAGCGAGGCTGGAATGCCGATCGAGACTGAATGCCAAACGAGCTTCATGCTGGTCGATGCTGGAATGCCGAACGAGGCATGAGTGCCGAACAAGGCATGAATGCCGAGCAACCTTACAATACCGAGCGACCTTGCAGTGCCGAGCAAGGCTGGAATGTCGAACGGGGCATGAATGCCGAGCGAGGCTGGAATGCTGGTCGAGACTGAATGCCGAACGAGATTCATGCCGGTTGATGCTGGAATGCTGAATGAGGCATGAATGCCGAACAAGGCGTGAACGCCGAACGGTGCTAGATGTGCCAAGCGACCCTTTATGTCGAATGAGGCTTCCACTTCAAGTCTCTGTTTACCTGGTCAAGCCACTGGGTAACACTTGCCCCCCTCTGAACGTCGAATGAGGGAATGCATGCCGAACGACATACTAATGCCGAGCAACATACAAATGCCGAACGACCTACAAATGCCGAACGACCTTAATGCCAAACGAGGGAGGTGTTTTGACCGGTTCTACCGGTTGCTGCCCCTTTTACTTCTCTTCTCTCTATATAAGCTGATGTTCCTTCTTCTTTTCCCTTTTACTTTTACCTCTGCTTTCCAAGACTTACGAATTTTGCCTTTTAATAGACTTCAAAGAATTAACTACTCTTCTCTTCTCAAACATCATAGTTGCCCCCACTTCCCTCCCTAATCAGTCGAACCTAATTAAAACCGCGTTCCTTACTCTAGAATCTCCCCGAGTCTTCGTCTCACTTCTTAGGTAAAAATCTCTCCCTGAAACACTTCACCTTGATTAGGAAATCTGGCACGAGATTCAAACTCGTGAATCTCTGCAAACTCGAGGTCAGTAATAATCGCGTGGAGTAGGAGGAGTTAAGGGCGAAGCATGGGTTTCTTAAAGGAGTTTAGGGCTAGACGGAGTGGAGGAGAGAAGAGGATGATAGAGATGCTTGAAGGAGGAAGTTGGTGGAAGACGCACTGAGGTGGCTCGGCATGACTTCTTTATGCCGAGCAATGGAGGGGAAGTATTATAGTGAAGTTTAAGGTTTAGTGTGCCGAGCGATGCAGCTTGGCATGGGCCACGGCTCAACATGATTATCTCATGCCAAACGAGGTAGAAGGTAAAGTAGAGGAGAAGTAGGAGCTGGGCAGAATGCCGAACGATGCGGCTCGGCGTGAGTGTGGTTCGGCATGACTCCTTTATGCCGAACGATGAAGAGGAGAGTTGGGAGAGTGGAATGTCAAACGGAATGGCACGACATGTTCGCGGTTCGGCATGTCTTACCGCATACCGAACAGTGATACAGAGTGGTAGGTGAGTGTTGGTGGTGAGGGCAGAATGCCGAGCGAGGTGGCTCGGTATGATTATGGTTCGACATAACTAGTTGAATGCCGAACGATGAAGTGGTTAGGTAGAAGGGTTGTGTACAATAGCAATACCAGTCGAACCTAACGCGTAATTGACTCAATACATATTTTATGCCTGAACATAGGATAATGAACAAGGACAGACTCAAACAACAAAGCATATTGGACAATTCGGACTGATAAACCCCATGTTTAAACAACTGAAAACCTGTACTTAACTTGTTTAATAGTTAATAACCTTTCAGATGTAGTGACGATGTCGAGTTCAAAATATAAACCGTCTTACGATAAGCTTTCGTAGATGGTCAGCGATGACGGTCTTCGAAGATGACAATTCAAAGCTTAAACTTATTTCCTCAATCCAGTGACTTTTCACTGCTTGGCACTTACATTTGAATGATCGCACTAGTTCACACACCACACAAGGGGGAATATTTATGTTGTTAAGTTTAATGTCGATTGTTTCTCAAGTATAGTTCAAACAGGTACTCCGTCAGATTCAATTTTCATTAGATATGTCTAGGAAATCTAGCTTTGCTACGATCTCGGATAGACCCGGGACATCCTCTCGACAAGAAGTTGTAGGAACTTCAAATCCATCAACTATTCCTACTCAAGACTTACCGAGCCTTACGACTACATCTGTCGACTTGGCTCCCGGTGCTCTGGAGGCAGCAATTTTCTTAGACGATCCAATGGATTCTCAGGCTTCAAGGATTAACGAAAGTACACTCCGTAGGATATGCCCTGTCCATGGAATCCCCTTCCACGATGTGTTAGTTCCATCGGGGCATGATCGTCCTTACTTGCCCTCAGTCGGATATACAACCTGTAACAGATTCATGTACTGGGTTGGCAGCGTGCCGCCATTCAACTCTTTTCTCCAAGACGTGTTGCAGTATATCGAGATTGCCCCATCGCAACTGCATCCGAACAACCACGCATTCATATACGACACTTGCATCCTCTTTATGAGTGTTCTCTTCAGGCTTCCGACTCCGGGCGATATCCGATACATCTATCGCATCAAGAGACGGTCGGATAGCCCATCTTTCATGTTTCTTGATCCGCACAGCAAATGTCAAATCTTAACTGGGGCATGGAGCAAGTTTGTCCAGTATAAACAGGAGTGGTTCTATATGCGCTGTCCCTCCGGCTTTGCGAAGAGATGGGTGGAAGGATGTAAGTCTTTTTCCTGGACCAATACTCATGTTTGGTCGAAGATGTACCTTTCATTTTCCATCCTTTCAAGTACTAACCCACGTCCCGAGGGCCTCGGATATTTCAAAGCTGTCGAAGCTATCCGAGCCATTCTCATCGAAGATCGGGACATCAGAACTCTCATTTCGAATGAGTCACTCACGAAATTTGGGTTGCTGACGGAAGGTCACCGGATAAGCCTCCCCCAAGGTGTTTTCATACCCAAGCCTGCTTTGGGCAAAGGAAAAAAAGGCCGATCCTCAGCACATAACGCCCTGGCACGCCAAAAGAGGGGGAGATTAAAGAAATCGAAACACCCGAAGTACAGGGCGAAAATGTTAGTCCATCTCAGGACCCACTAGTCGAAGTTCATGACATTGAAACGACGCCTTCCCATTCGAAGGGGAAGAAGAAACTGACATACAAGCCGAGGAAGAAGACAGTCGGTGGAACTTCTAAAGTTACTCTTGTTCCAAGGGAGAAAGAAGCTTCCTTACAGCACTTGGAAAGTTCTCTGAAAGGTCTGTCGAACCTAACCATACCTGAAGATCTACTCAACTATGGTTTCGAAGATCCAGAGGCCCTTAAGCTTCATTCACCCGTGAGAGGCGATACAAACGCTCAAGCCCAAAACCAGGGAGAAAAAACTCCTATTAGTAAAGAAACTGGTCCGTCGGGGGAAAACACTAGGACACACACAAACACATGCACTTCACCTCGCACTTAACTTTCTGTCATCACTCTATTATTTGCTAACTTGACGTTATCTAAATTCTCTGTAGATGACATGGGGCGTACGCATGGACTTGACCGCCTTCGCGGTTCATCGATTTTTCACCAATCCGGTCGAGATTTGGGTTCCGGCAAGCGTCGAGATAGAGACGACTCTGGTGATCGAGACTGCCACCGTCGAGAATCGTCCTACCAGAGAAAATCTTATAGTCAGTCCTCCTACCCTCGTGGTCCTCCTTTTCAACTGGAGCATAGCAAAGAGATACCTGCACATAAGGGATCTCAGCCCGAGGCTCATCGGGATCAACACTCCGGTTCCTCAAGTACCAGGCAATCTCGAGATCCCCACAGAATGCCTACGGTCTCCAAGCAGACTCCTCTTGCTCCCTTATCCGATCCATCGGTCGTTGAGCGACTTGCTGAGCTTAAGGCCTCATTTCCAAAGATATGCTTCAATGGCTTAAAATTCCTTCCGGTGATTCACCAGATTCCAGGGCATGTCAACCAAAGTGCTATCACCTGCACCAACGACGTCTATGTTCAGCATGATGCGTTCGTGCACTTAGCCGAAAAAGTTTCAGAAGTTTCCATAGAGCGTCAGCATGAGATCGATCGCCTGAAGCTTGAGGCTATCCATGATAAAGATATTATCAAAGCTCAGGATGAAGAGCTTGCTTCTTACAAGTCTCTGCTTGAAGCCGCTCAACAGAGCGCTAAAGATACCGCCGAGGCCATCGATCGTCTGGAGTCAACTCATAAAAAAGAAATTGACGAGGCAGTCCAACGCTGTGGGGCCCTAGCTTTAGAGAAGGACTCGGTGCAGAAAGAAAGGGATGAATTTGGCCTCCGAGTCAAAGAACTGGAGGAGCAACTCTGCAGAGAAAAAGGAGAAGACTGCTGCCCAAGATGAGTTGCAACGGTATTGCGATGAGATCGTTGCTACACGACTTCTAAAGGCGAAGCTTGATGATGAACTTTCTAAAGTCGGGATGCTAAAGGACAAAGCCCATGAAGAGGGCAAGAAAATAGCATCTGTGGAGATTGACTCTCGCTTGGAAGCGACTAAAGAGGCTGGTAGGGAGGAGGTCAAATGCATGTTCGACCCATTGATTGCAGAACTCGACGCCCGCGTCCTCATGCCTCGAGACTTAACTTTTCTGGAAGAGGGCTACCTCGAATCCCTAGCTGCGGCGTGGGAGACTTTAATAAGAATCAGGAAGGACGAACTTGGCACCGAGGAGGTCGATGAGGATGCTTTAATAAAAGAATTCTATAAGGGGAACGAGCCTTCAGACCTGTCTGCGGCGAAAGCTCATTACTACAAAGGTTCCCCCTCATCGAAAGGGAAATATGTTATTGTCGGTCCATCCGGGATCGAGTCTCCAGCTCATGCTCCTACTCAGTCCGCCGATTGGCCGATACTTGGTCCATTTGAGCAACATATCGGTTATGACCCGGAGGACCCTGGCCTCGGCGTTCACATTCTATCTCCCATTCCAGAGGGTGAGACCCCTCGGACGGTTGAGAGCCAGCCAGATGCTGGTATGTGACACATCATTTCGTAATTCCAAGTGTCGACATTTTTTAACGAGAGGTCATTGTATTCTAATGCATGTTTTCCATGATTTTGCGCAGGACGTTCTGATCACAAGCCCACTCCGAGGAGCGGTGACGCCAAGGAGGTGAAGGGAAAAATCAAGTGAGGCTAGGCTCCCGGGCCAGATGCTCAAGTGATTGGGGCGCGTGATGAGGATAAGTCTGAGACTTCCTCTCCCATCGATGGGAGTTATGAAATCGAGATTACAGGCACCTCTGAACACACATCTAAAATGAGCATGAAAGAGTAGCTCGAGGAGGAAAAGAAAAAGACAGTCGAAATCAAAGTCGAGCCTCATGTTGTGGACCTAGATGATCCTCTGAATGAGCCATTGAAAGTCATCCTCCCTGGCGGGTCCAGGCCAGTGGAAGTTCCCCATACTTCTTCAGTTCTTACCTCCCCATCAAAGAAAATTACCAAGGGAAAACGCACGGGAGAGGAGTCGTCTAGGAAGAAGTCGAAGAAGTAATCGTTACTCTCGTTCAACGAGAGTTAGTTTATGTAATTATTTTTATTTATTTTCACAGTCCATGTAAATAGACTTTTGACTCTGAATTTTGGAGGAGTTGTAGAAGAAACTCATTTTTGGATAAATGAAGCTTAGTTCTTTTGTCTTTCAAAAGACTTTTATCGTTCAGCTTTCTGTGTGATTGACGAAACCCAAGACATTGTGAGTTACATAAACTTTTCAATTTATCTCCATATAACTCCGAAATTCTTTGGAGTTGTTCATCCTGTATTCCATGCTTCAAGCACTTAGAATATTTTTTAGTCCGTACGCCGGGGACTGGATGACTTCAAGTCATTCGGGTTCCGGTCCGCACTCCGGGGACCTAAAGAATTTAAACCATTTATACTTCAATCCGCACTCCGAAGATTCAGGGGACTCCAGTCCGCAATCCGGGGACTTAGAGATTTTTAAGCCGTTCATACTCTGGTCCGCACTCAGGGGACTCAGAGTACTCCAGTCCGCACTCAGGGGTCTTGGAGATTTTTAGTCATTTATACTCCGGTCCGCGCTCAGAGGACTCAGAGTACTCCAGTCCGCACTCAGGGGACTTGGAGATTTTGAGTCGCTTACACTCTGGTCCATACTCGGGGGACTCAGAGTACTAATAATCCACACTCAAGGGATTTAGAGATTTTGAGTCTGGTCCGCACTCAAGGGACTCAGAGTACTCCAGTCCGCACTCAGGGGACTTGGAGATTTTGAGTCGTTTATACTCTGGTCCGCACTCAGGGGACTCAGAGCACTCTCGTCCGCACTCATGGGACTTGGAGATTTTTAATCGCTTATACTCTGGTCCGCACTCAGGGGACTCAGAGTACTCCAGTCCGCACTCAGGGGACTTAGAGATTTTGAATCGCTTATACTCTGATCCGCACTCAGGGGACTCAATGTACTCCAGTCCGCACTCAGGGGACTTAGAGATTTTGAGTCATTTATAATCTGGTCCACACTCAGGGGACTCAGAGTACTTCAGTCCGCACTTAGGGGACTTGAAGATTTTGAGTGCTCGTGCGCGTTCATACGTCAAACAGAATAATGTACCTTTTAGTTGTTTGTCACAGAGTTATCATACACAGAAACATCGACAATCCATGGAAAAATGGCTTTAAGCCTTTATTATTGCAAACAAGCTAAATTGTCTTATTACGTGCCGTAAACTAAGAATAAAAACATGCTGGAAATAATTGCAACTAAAATATGAAAGAAATTAACTAAGTATAATAATGCCGCAAATGCTCGCTATTCCAGGCTCGGGGGAGTGTCGCACCATCAACGGTCGCTGGCTTGAAAGTTCCTTCTCCAAGCTTCCGTTCAATGACGTATGGACCTTCCCATGCGAGGCTCATATGTGATGGAACTGGGAAAACTCGTTTCAAAAACGAGGTCACCCACACCAAAGATTCTCGATCAGACTTTTTCATTATAATATCGAGCGAATCGGTGTCTGTACGCGGCCACTCTTAAATTAGCTTCTTCGCGCTTTTCATCATTGAAATCCAGTGATTCCAGCAAAAGATCTTGATTCTACTCAGAGTCATAATAAGTTACTCGATGTGATGGAACTTCAAGTTTTACGGGTATAACAGCTTTCATGCCATATGCCAATGCGAATGGAGTATGGCTCGCGGACTTATGGGTGGTTCTATAAGCCCAAAGTGATGTTGGAAGCTCATCGACCCACTTTCCTCTAGCCTTTTCCAAATGCTTTTTCAGTATGGACTTGATTATTTTGTTCATGGCTTCCACTTGTCCATTGGCTTTCGGATGAGCAACTGCTGCAAACTTTTTCTCAATACCATATTTTTGGCAAAACTCTTTGAACTCTTTGCTTTCGAATTGAGTTCCGTTGTCTGTAATGATGGTCCGTTGAAGGTCAAAACGGCATATAATATTCCTTACAACGAAATTAATGACCTTTTTGGTGGTGATAGTGGCCAAAGGCTATGCTTCTGCCCACTTGGTAAAGTAATCGACCGCAACTATCGCGTATTTCGCACCACCTTTGGATATGGGTAAGGAACCGACTATGTCGATCCTCCACATTGCAAACGGCCAGGGACTAACCATTTGAGTGCGTTCCGTCGGTGGAGCTCTCGGGATTTTTGCATTTTTCTTTCATTTGTTACATCTTCTCACATAGTCTACGGCATCCCGATTCACAGTCGGCCAATAGTATCCATAGCGAAGGATTTTCTTTACTAACGTCTGCCCCCAGTATGGTCACCACATTCCCCTTCATGGACATCCTTCAGGACACGTTTTATCTCATCATGGGCTATGTACCAGAGTAAGGGGGTCGAGAATCCCCTCCGATACATTACCCCGTCTTGCATTACATATCGCGAAGCCTTACGAATGACTTGTCGTCTTTTGCTCCTTCTTTCGGGTACGACTCCGTGTAACAAGTACTGCTTGAATGGGGTCATCCATGACTCCTTCTTGATTTCTGTTTCTAACATGAAATCTACCTTCATCATATTTATGCTCGGAGCATGTAAGGTTTCAACGGGAAACAATCCCATTTGCTGCGCATCGCCAGTGCTTGCAAATTTTGCTAATTGATCGGTTGCTCCGTTTTGTTCATGGATGACATGTGAAATATCATAATAATCCAGATTCGCTAGCATCTCTTGAACCCGTGCCAGTTATGGGGCAAGTCTCTGCCCCTTTACTTGATAGTCCCCCCAAACTTGGTACACCACCAGTTGTGAGTCACAAAAGATTTCAACCAATCTTAACCCTAATTCTTTGATAAGTCTCAAGCCAGCAATCAATGCTTTATACTCGGCTTTGCTATTTGTTGCTGGGAATTCAAGCTTCAAAGCATAACAAACTGATTGGTTTTCAGGAGTCACAAGAACTATGCCAGCCCCCGCACAACGGTCGTTAGATGCCTCGTCGGTGTACATCTTCCATCGAACGGGAGGTATGACATTGTGGTCGTCTGACTCGTCTGACATGGTGAATTCAGCAATGAAGTCTGCTAGCGCTTGCCCTTGTATGGCCCTTCGTGGCAGGTAGGTAATATCGAACTGACTCAACTTGATATTCCATTTTAACATCCTTCTAGAGATTTCTGGTCGTTGGAGTACCTGCCGCAAGGGTTGATCAGTGTAAACACTGATTGAGTGTGCCTGGAAGTATGGATGGAGCTTGCGCGATACAATCACCAAGCAGTAAACTAGTTTCTCAATCTTGGGATAATTTCTTTCTGCCCCCGTAAAACGTTTACTGACATAATACACTGGATTTTGAACTCGGTTCTCCTCGCGAACCAAAGCCGTACTAATAGCGTGTTGGGATACAGCCAGGTATACATACAGCATTTCATGGTCAATTGGCTTTGATAGCACCGAGGGACTTTCCAAATGTCTAACCAGTGCTCAGAATGCTTCCTCACAGTCGGATGTCCACTCGAAATTTCTCTTTCCTTTCTTTATCACATCGAAGAAAGGAATGCATTTATCCGTAGCTCTGGATACGAATCGACTCAGCGCGGCCACCTTTCCATTCAAGCTTTGTACTTGCTTTATGGTTCTAGGCACTTGTATGTCCCGAATAGCCTGAATCTTCTCTGGGTTAGCTTCAATTCCCCGCGTATTCACAATGAAACCCAAGAACTTCTCTGATGCAACGCCAAAAGAACACTTCAAAGGGTTGATTTTCATCCCATAATGCATGAGTATACCAAACATCTCTGGTAAGTCTCGAATGTGGTCGTTTGACTGTCATGACTTCACGAGCATGTCATCCACATAGACATCCATAGTTTTACCAATCCGATATGTAAACATTCGATTTACCAGACGCTAATAAGTTGCTTCCGCATTTTTCAGTCCGAAGGGCATCACGACATAGCAATATAACCCAACGTCTGTGACAAAACTAGTGTGTTCTTGATTTGGGATATGCATTGGGATTTGATTGTATCTCGAGTACGCATCCATAAATGACAGTAACTCGTGGTCGACCGTTGAATCAACCAACTGGTCGATTCTAGGTAAAGGAAAACTATTCTTCGGGCATGCTTTGTTCAAGTCAGAGTAATCAATGCAAGTTCGCCACTTTCCATTCGCTTTCCTTACTAACATAGGGTTAGATACCTATTAAGGGTAGAGGACGTTGCAGACGAACCCATTGGCTTTGAGTTTGTCCACCTCCTCTCTGAGGGCGGCGGACCTCTTCGGGTCCATGCCTCTCCGTTTCTGTTTTACTGGGACGTACTTCAAGTCAATGTTCAACATATGACTCGCAATAGTGGGAGAAATCCCGCACATATCAGAATGTGTCCAAGCGAAAACGTTCAAGTTCGCTTGGAGAAAATCAGTAAGATCCTCGGCCAATGACGGGTCGAGTTGCGATTCAATCTTAAGAACTCGTGATGGGTCATCCTAACTGACTGGAATGTCAATCATCAGCTCAGCCGGTGCTGCATTCGTTTCACTGGGGTCTCCCATCATCATCTCTCGGATCTATGTCTCTGTAGATCCGAGAATATTGCCCGAGCCAGGGCTCGGGCACTACTTGTCAATTGTCAGTGTTTTGGATGCGGACGGAACTGTCCGCAGTCTTTCCTTTCTCTCTTTGATGAGCCTCTCTTAGCTCTGCCACATAACATGCATGACCGGTCGCCTGATCGCCATGCACTACACCAACTCCTTTGTCCGTCGAAAATTTTAATGTCAAATACCATAGGGCCAAAGCTGCCCTAAATTCCTCCAGGGCCGGACGGTCCAGAAATACAATGTATGGAGAGTCAACATCCAACACTATGAACGGTAGGATTCGCACCCTCCTACGCTCACCCACTCTCAGTTCAACTGGTAACTCAACGCACCCCATCGCGTCAGTCGCTGCACCATTAAAGCCATGGATACGGGCTTTAGATGGCTTCATGTCTTTTGTCTCCATCTTCATTTGGTCATATGTCTTTTTGAAGATGATGTTGACGGAGCTTCCACAATCAATCAAAATTCTTTTGACGTATGCTGACCCGATTGTTGCAGATATGACCATAGGGTCGATGGTAGGAGCCTCTACCTTGCCTCTACCTTGTCTGCATCTCGACTCCTAAACACTATATCGTCTGTTATCATGCGTTGTTGTTTTGCGGGGGTACCATCTTCCACATTCGAACAACATTCATAATCCACACGCCTCAAGGAGGTAGCATGCCGTTCCATCTCCTGCCAATTCTCGTCTGCAGGGTGAGGTCCACCGACTATAGTGTTTATGAACAATCTACCCATGGTTCGAGCAGTTTCCTCCGGATGGCGTGGAGCTGGCCCGCGTCCGGGGTCTAAAGTTCCTTGTCTACCCTCTTGTGGGTTTTTAACAAATTCCTGCAGCCTTTTCTGCCTGATCAACTTTTCTATGGCATCATGGAGGTGTCTACACTCCTCAGTATTGTGCATGTGAGTCTCATGGAAGCGACGGTACTTCCCCATTCGCTTCTATTCCTCTATGGACTCCTTTAGGCGTGGCTTTCTGTATTGAAAGGTGTTGCAGGTTAATAGATAGATATTCTCAAGAGACGTATTTAGGGAGGTGTATTCGTTGTAGGTTGGAATCCTCGGCTTCCATTTCCCTGTTTCTCTTTTCTTTCCAGGATTTCCACCTCCGGATCTTTTTGATTGCCCAGGCTTGTTCTAGACGTTGACTTGAACTTTTCCCGAGTTATCGCCGGATTGCTTCACGGCGATGTTACTTTTCACAGTCTCCTAAATAGGCCCTGGAGTCTTATCTCGCCTTGTCCATCGAGCTTCCTCCCTCCTTATGAATTGATGAGCTTTCGAATAGAAACGCTCCAACGTAGTTGGAGCCTTTTCTGCCAACCAATCTCCAAACTCCGAGTCTGGATCTACACCTCGCATTACTGCCATCAATATTGCATGGTCGTTAGGGTTGCTAACTTCAGCAGCAGCAACATGAAACCTCTGCAAGTACGCTTTCAAAGACTCTCCCGGAGCCTGGATTACGCTTGATAAGGGCATTACATCCTTTGGACGAGTAGCATGTATCCTGAATTGTTCTACAAATTTCATTGCTAATTCATCAAAGCTGGATATAGACCGTGGGGGAAGTCGAGTAAACCACATGGTGGCGATTCCTGACAAAGTGATTGGGAAGCACCTACACTTAGTTGCATCATTAGCTCTTGTAGAATCCATCATCCATTCATACCTCATCACGTATTGCCTGGGATCAGTCTCCCCTTCGTAGGCTGGGATAGTTGGCATACTAAACTTCTTTGGATACTCGGCCTGTAGGATAGTATCTGTGAAGGGAGTATGACTTTTGGATACTTCCCAATCTTCGTTGGTCACGCCTTGGTTCACTCTCATTAACTGCCTGACCATGGCTGATAAGTCCGGAGTTTGAATGGAGGATGGAAGGATGGGTTCCGTCCCACGGGACCGCTCGGGTTGATGTCCCCTCTGTTGGCGATCGGCCAAACATGCATCCTGAAGGCCAGCTTCATTAGGATCTTGGTGAGCTGAGCGTCCAGTCTCCTCATGTGCTTGATCCCTGGTTGATCGGTCAGTGGCACCTGCCTGTGCAGCTTCAGTCTTACGGCGTCTACGCCTAGGAGGTTCATCGTCTTAGGTTGAGCTATCATACGAAGAATGAGGAGCAGGGCCACCTCCAGCATTCTGATGCTGCTGCTGAGTCAGTTGAGTCATGAGATTAGCGTTGGCCTGGATCTTCTCATCAAGTTGCCTTCTAGTTTTCCTGAGTTCCCTCATCAAATCATTGAACTCCATCCTGGTGATGACTTTCGTTTGGGTTTAGACGATAGTCCCTGCACCTAAATTTGCTTGTTGGTTGCTAGGTCCAACTTGTCGCACGCTAGCAGTCTCGTGGACGTCCGCATTGTGAGAGACTGATTGGGTACGTGGTCTTCCCATAGTAGAGTTGTCGGTCGAAACTCTGAATAGATTCAACGGGCGTCCTATGAGTAGGTCGGATCTCCTTCGGGGGATTTTTCAATCCAGTAGCTACAAAGTAGATTCAATCGGCCTTAGAATTCGATTCTCGGTGAAAGCACCAAAATATTAGCACCAGAAGTGATCACTAAAACCCTTAAGAGAGATTGTGTAGAGAGATTAATGAAGAAATTAAAGTTAAACAGAGAACAGTATGCTAAATTAAATGCAGAAAACAAGAACACTAGATTTATACTGATTCGGCGTAATAGCCTACGTCCACTTTGAAGTTAATCTTTATTGCTTTACTTGACAACCGGTTACAGATACAATCCGTACACCAACTATTTGAATACAATTGCTAAGTAAAAAGGATAAGTCTTGAATGAGTCTTGAATGCGGCAGAGTCTCTCCGGTGTTCTCGAAAAAAGGTCCATCTCACTATGCCCCTGTCTTTCTATTTATAGACGAGGATGGGTTGGACTTTCTTGATGGATCTAGTAGCAAGATACCTCGGCCCTTGAGAGTGACTTCTGTGTACCGAGCCATAAATGCCGAACGGTAAATGCCGAGCCATGTCTCTAAGCCGAATGAGACAGTATGTTGAGTGAAATGTGTAGGCTGAATAAGACCCGATGTCGATCATGGGGAGATGCCGAATGAGGCGTGAATGCCGAGCGAGGCTGGAATGCTGAACGAGGCATGAATGCCGAGCGAGGTTGGAATGCCGATCGAGACTGAATGCCGAACGAGCTTCATGCCGGTCGATGCTGGAATGTCGAACGAGGCATGAGTGTCGAACAAGGCGTGAATGCCGAGCGACCTTGCAGTGCCGAGCGAGGCTAGAATGCCGAACGAGACATGAATGTCGAGCGAGGATGGAATGTCGGTCGATACTGAATGCCGAACGAGATTCATGCTGATTGATGCTGGAATGCCGAACGAGGCATGAATGCCGAACAAGGCGTGAATGCCGAACGGTGCTAGATGTGCCGTGCAACCCTTTATGTCGAACGAGGCTTCCACTTTAAGTCTCTATTTACCTGGTCAAGCCACTGGGTAACAATTATAAACCTAATGGCTTTACAAACATTCGATTTGAAAAGACTGAAGATTGCAATAAAGTAATTACAACTGGGCCTTACATGTACAACTCCCGAATCGAAGAAATGGTTACCAGGTATGAAACCTACATGCGAATATATTTCTGCCATTCCCATATGGATTGAACTACAAGATTTAATGTTAGAATTGTGCAACAAAGGAGATATAAGTCAAATAGTTAGTGCTTTGGGCAATCCTATCAAAATGGACAGTAATACGACAAAGGAGGTATGGCTGCACTATGCAAGAGTGTTAGTTGAAGTTGATCCTGATTTTAATTATTCTACCTCTGTTCATGGAGTGAATTACGATGGAAACATGTTGAAATACAAGTTGTTTATGAGTATAAACCTAAAGTATGCAACAATTGCAAATCATTTGGGCACGGTACATCGAATTACAGAATCTCTTGCATTCAATCATGGAAAAGAAAGTCCATAGATTCTTACCTCTGTTAACAATGATCATACCACAACTGAGTTCGGCGAGAGTTCCACTTCCTCGGTTAAACATGCAAGATTTGACACAGTGGAGTGTTACAAGAAACAAAATGATAATACTCCTTCCTTTCCAGAATAGAAGATAGGTGCACAACATATATATAGAGATACCACATCTAGCATTACACCCAAGGGAAGCAATATAGGAACAGAGACACAACAATTTTCCAATATGCATGACCAACTAAAAAGCGCAACCATGGATAGTACAAAATAGCAGTGAACAATCTGGGTCTTCAGGAATAAATGAAGTGGAGATTGGTGCGGATGCAAATGATCAACAGAATTGGAATACTGTTAAGAATAAAAGAAGGGAATTGACTCAGTATTCCTAAAATGCTAATCCACCCATTGGAATCCCAATGAATAATCCTTATGAGTGTTTGCAGACAGATGATACCTCACGAATCAACGAATCGGACCCTGTAATTGCTGTTGAAGAAATTGATAGTGACAGTTCTACTTCAGAGGATCTTGGGGCCGAGGAGGATTTGCTAGACGATTATAATTGCTAGTTTATTGATAACATCCCAGAGCACATTCAGGAAACTTCAGATGCACCAAAACGTATAGATTTCTCGAATATGTCCACTACAAACCTTGCGTATGCCAAACATGCCCTTAAAACCCCTAAAGTCCGCCTAAAAATAGAACTAGGAGCTTTATGAATATCCTTTGAACTTTTGTTGTGGAGCACATTGGAGATGAATGCTATTCCATGCATTCAATCTCCTAGAAACCCACAATGTTTTCGGTGGGTTAGGAGGAAATCAATGTTTATATCCATCCATGACTTGTTTGTTCATTTTCAGTTTGCTATCTTAGTGAGAAAATGGGGCGGTTAAGATTAAAGTTCCAACTTGCAATAAAGCCGCTTTTATTCTCAACTATTGTGTTCGATATGCTTTATTGTTAATGATATTACCTACATTGTTTTATATTATTGGGAATTAGTTCTGAGGTGTCAAGGATTCATAATATTGGGAGTTATAATACTGTGGATTGAGCCTTATCCATTGTTATTAGTGGTAACAGTTTGGCTGTTACACTGAAATCTTAAGTTAGTGTTTGATTATGTTGGAAGTGTCTGGATGCTTTATGTACATGATGAGGGCTCTAAGATTTCAAGTGTTTCAGTGCACTGTGTGCATCTACTATGCAGTGTGTCACTACACCAAGAAATATGTTTGAAACTTGGATTGTACTATTTAAGATACATACTTGGATTTGCCTTTTCAGTAAAGTTGGTGGCAGAATAGGATTCGAGTTATCTGTTAATGTTGGACTGGGACGACAAAATATAACAGCAGTTGGAATCTTCATTAAACATGAAAGTGTGGCTCCAGCATAGAAATATGGGATATTAAGGCTACCTGTATGGGTCAGACTACAAGTTTAGGTTTATTGCTCAATTACTTACTTTCCATAGTTTATGGGTTTGATTGGTAACTTTGTAGAGGATTGTGGGTTTGTGTATTGCATGCAAGGTTAAAAATTCCGACGGAATTCCGGTTATTCCGGTGAATTAACCGGAACGGAATCCGGTCAAAATTCCGGTTCCGGTCTAAATTCCGGATTTGATTTTCAAATATTAAAAAAAAATTATAAAAAAATAAAAAAATACCACAAACATATAGCAATTAAAAAAGAAAAGCAATTTAAACAGGACAATAAATAAATTGACAAAAAATCATGTGTATGGATAAAAAAAGTTGTTATATTTTTGTTAATTTACATCGAATCATAATAAAAATTTCAAAAATTGACCAAAATTTTAAAATCTTAAATGAACAATAGAGACTTTTTAAACAGTGGTTTTTTAATCAAAGTGTATTTTATATGTAATTTAAAAAATGTACTGTAAATTTATGATAGTATTGGATATTTATTAGCGAAATAGCAAATTAAAGCAAAAAAGGTACCGGAATTAGAAAACCGGAATTAAAACGGAACTTCCGAAATTTCCGGAACGGAACCGAAATTTTAAAATTACCGATGACCGGAACGGAAACGGAAAACGGAATTTCGAACCTTGATTGCATGGCGAGTATATAAGGATGCATTGTGTATATACGGGTAAGGATATTTCAATATTGAATAAAAGTACCCATTTTCAAAAAATAAAATAAAATAATATTTACTTAATTAATTTTCACTTAAATTAACTATTTTATTATATATAAATATAGATACTTATAAATATAAATATAATGAAATAAGTAATTTTATGGTTTAATATATGTTTATATAAATACATAGTAAGTTGATATATATATGTATGTATGTATGTACATATAATGATTCAAAAATTTATTCTAGTTCAAAACTAAATTAAGTTTACAGGAAAAATTAAATTAATATTTTATTATGTATTATCAATGAATTAAATAATAGTTCTGGCTATAATAATTAATATAAAATATTCGAATGAGAAGAAAATCAATTTTTAAAATTTACAAAAATAAGGATCACAAAACACATGTCACGAAAAAATATCAGATTTATCTGACCTAAAATATTATTTTTAATAATTAAAAAACATTTCGGTCGTAACTTAATTACATTATTAAAAATATAAAATATTCGTGAAAACTTAAAAGCTTCTTATATGATTTAGTAATTTTAAAAAATATAAAATTTAATTTTTGGATCACTAATTATTTTATATATAATAAACAATGCATATAATCATTAATAATTAATAATATATATATATATATATATATATATATATATGTATGTATATATGTATAAATTATTTTTGGGTTTTATAATTCATAATAAGTATATATAAACATATAGACATATTTAAATCAATTTTATATATTATATAATCATACACGTAATTATATAAGTAGAGTATTTACACACACACAATTAATACCTGTGTGTGTATGTGTTAATAAAAATCAAAAAATTAAACTTTGCATAGAAAGTTAAGTCTAAGTATAACTGATTTATAAACGTAAACTTCTATATCATGCACATAACCAATCTAATTGTGATAACTACATTTACTTACAAAAATCTCACCTAACTAAACATATAACAATAATATGTACATATATACATGGACTCAGATGAACAATTTATAGATTATAAATTATGATATTATATCAGTAATATGAAATGAAAGTTACCTATCAATGATGCCTTTGAGCCCATTTAGAAGGAACGAATTCCCTTCTCTAAGTATCACCCGATTCGTCAGGTTGCTAATTTGGAATCGCCGACCTTCTACTATCGAATATTATTTCATTTAACTTGAACTTGATTTGAGATACTGGGAGTTGATTAGGGGATCTATTTCAGCTAGCAAACTGAAGATAATAATGGCATCCAAAAGCAAAAAAAGTTTTAGAGTGTAACGGAACGACATTTCAAACCATTCGCATCTGCATATGTCAGACTTGAATTGCTCAAAATAATAGATTGTTAATTTATATTTGGCAAAACTCAGCATATAAAGTAAATAAATAAATCACAGACTCACAGACACAGAGTAATATAACAATAAGCAGCGGAATAGATAAATAGCAGTTCATTAAGATAATATATAAACATCAGATTTTGAAAAGAATCTCAAATACAATATGGTCTCGAATACAAACAGATGACATTTCTGAACAAAACAACTGGAAAAGATGAGTAGATAAGACAGATCTTCAAGCAAAGCTCCAATCTCCAAAGATGAGTCTCAAATGTCGTGACACTCAGTCTGACCCAAGCATAAAGCAAAACAAAAAACACTCGAGTTTGGATTAACATTCTTATATCAGTAAATTCAACTCAAGTGAAATGTCAACTGAAATACTAGTAACTTGAATGATGTTTGGGATTTCCATCCTTTAAGGATCCATGGAACTATCTACTAAGTAGTAATATATGTTATTATTATAATGTCTATAGTAAAGTAAACTATTAAAATAGAGTTAAGACGTTACTCATATCCCCCTTAACACATTTTATATAATGTCATAGTATATACAGATACTGTAAACTCTACTCGCAAGTGGGCAATCTGGAAGCACTCCATAGGTATGACACAAAACAAACTCGTAGAAGGTGCGACGGGGAATGTGACAAGGAACGCGAGGCAATGCCAGGGTAGATATACCGTTTGCGGATCCAAACTGGTGGTAACATATTGCAGCTACTACCGCCCACCTCGTGACACACTCCCAAATCAAAGGTGCACCCAATCAAATCACAGAAGCAATAGAACGGTATCGAAGAAATGTGTCCGATAGGAGGAATGACCTCATTTGGCCCGATATGGCTCCTGTTTTAGCCACATCAAGCTGACTCATTAGAGTTAGGGCTACGTAAATACCATACAGAATCATTCGCCAAACCATCTTACTTCATTCTTGAATCTCCACCACGTACATAGTTGTTAAAGTAGTTTTCGGTATTGGAAGAGAGTATGAAAATATCCGATCCCGATCTCTTTAGCAACCAAACGCTTATTTCACACCGTGGTCATTTCATTTCAAATAATTCGTACTTCATATCAAAATATCGTATACATTTCAAAACCATATCAATTCGATATCATTATTCACTTTAAAAAAATATTCATTTCCAGAATCATAACACTTTAAAAATTATAACACTTTCAAAACCATAGCACTTTTGAAATCATAACACTTTGGAAATCATAACACTTTTGAAATCACAATACTTTTGAAATCATGGCACTTTTCTGAAATTCATAACAGTTCTAACTTAAACTGTTAGGTATTGAAAATAGTATATATATTAAAATAGTTAGAAATTAAAATAGTTTATATATATTAAAAGTACTTTATATAATAAAATTAGTTCCTCCAATTTCTCAAGTCAATTCAAATCATCTTAAATTCAAAAATTCAATTTCAATCAATTCCAGTTTAACCATTTCAATTTAAAGTTCAAAGATTCAAGTTTAAATATTCAAACATTTACGATATAAATTTCATTTACATTTCAATATTTAACTTTAATTTTATTCAAATTGGAAATTCGCTTAACCATTTAATAAAAATTTATTTAAATCCTAATTTATATATTTAAATCAATATTAAATATTAAATCTCAATTTTATTAAATTGAGAATATTCGTTTAATCACTTTTTATCAAATCAAGTTATAAATCATATCTTTCAAAATCTCAAAATCAATAAGTTCAAATAAATTCTTATTTAAATTCAATTATTAACCAATTTAAATTCCAAGTCAACATTAATTTATCTTTCCAACCTTTATTATTGAAGTTATAATATCTATTTTTGAAATATTAATATAAATTTAAGTAAATACATAAACATATTGTATACTAATTAAGTTAAAATTTTGTTGAATTAAATCTTATTATTAAATGTATTTGTATTAAATCTTATTTTATATATCTTTGAAATAATAAAATTATAAGTAAAATCTTAAAAATTATACTTTCAAAACTAACTTATAAATTTAAAATTTCCAAAACATATAATTCTAAAATCCTAAATTTTAGACATTTATAAAAACAACATTTATATATATTATATTCAAAAAAATCAATATTTATTGAAACCCATATATTTCCTTTCAAACTTTGGAAATCATTTTCAAACTATAGACCAACGATGTCCGTATATAATTTTCTATCTTATGGTCAAGTGATACAGATATTTATCAATTCAATCCGCAAATTAAATATTTACTTGTATATATCATTTCAACCCGCAATCCCAAAATTATAAACAATGAAAATCACTTGGGTTTATCATTTTCAACCCATAAGAATTTTCCTTTATTCTAGAATATCGTTCGGGTATGTATCATTTCAACCCATAGGGAATTCTAAATTAACAAGGAACTTGCAGAGTGAGAACAGTAATAAAATAACATATTATAAAATGACATAGATATCAACAACAAGCATATCATCAGTAACAAATTTAAATACAATATATAACAGGTTATGGTGTCATATGTCATAGGTGAACAATTCTAGATAATGACATATCAGATTTAACAATTAAATAATTAATAATTCAAATTTAACGGCATATTTCACTTGTCGTTTCAAGTGAAATCAAATCTACTAAATATAATAACATTAATCGTGAGTGATTGCTCACCTTTCGAGGCTAGAGAACAACGATGGCAAAGAAGATGACATGGATACGCACACGGATAAGCGATGATCATAGCAACTAACTGCTGCAATCAATTCTGGACGGTGGTGAAACCAAAAACGAAGCATGATAGACTGGATTCGATGGAAATAGATAGTTACAAGTATATAATATATTATATGTTTATGTACAAATTATTACAAATAATAATTTAAAATAATAACGTATATTAAAATACATATTAACATAAATTGATAAAAATCCTTAAACAACATATATATACACACACACACTCAAACATGGAATATATTCCTTTTTTTTCGAAAGTAGGGGCATACGAACACGAGCCAACTTCATATATAAACCTCTGCATAACAACTTTATGAATATATCTGAAACTAAACACATATAAAAATTTTCATATATGCTCAAAATTGTAGAACAGTTCAAACTCATATATTCAAAGCCCGAATATACATATAAAATGTACATTTACTTGAAACTAAGTACGTTCAACTTATATATATAGAGTGGGAAAAAGTTTGGTAGAATATAGCTAACATACATACGTATTATAATTTTTTACTTCTCTTATATAACATACATACAGTAAGCATATATAACTTATAAATACTTGCATACATATTAAAATTTAAAATCATTATTTATTATAAAACAATACAACTTACTTTATTATAGTACATACACAAACTCAACAGTTTATCTACAAACCTTTGTAACATATATTTATATACATACACTTCAATTTTTTTTCAGAATCATAAAGTAAACTCATTTAAAAATGAGTCAAATATATGAAATTATATATATATATATATATATATAACACAACATATTACATAACTTATATAAGACTTTATATACAAACGGACAAAATCATTTACAATTTATAAAGCTTTTATATGTAACAGATAATATATTTTATAAAAGTACTTTTATATATGTATATAACAACAGATCAAAATATGTAAACTAATATATATAAAACTGACTTTATAAAATTTGAAAATCAATGCATAACAACAGATATATTACCCATAAATAAATAAAGTGGAGGCTGAGGAGGGGCTATTGGAGTCCGAGTAGGTGGCAGTTAGGGGACTGCTCGTTGGTGGAGAGCTAGGCCGATGCAGGCATGGATGTGGTCGGATGATGGGGAGAGGCACTGCAGGGGGAGTTCGGGTTGGCTATGCGCATGGTCGCGGCTATGGGAGGTGGCAGGGAATGGGGTTTTGGGCGAGCTGCTGGGAGGTGGTCATGGCTGGTTGGGTCGGGGAGTGGGCACAGGTGGATGTGGCGTTTTCGATAAAGGGAGGTGGGAAGGAAGGCTGGTGGAGGAGTTTTGCTCGAGAAGTGCTGTGCTACTCGGCTCCGGTGGGTAGTTCATATGAAGGACGGGCAAGCTTCGATGGTTGTGGCGTTCGGGATGAAGGTGCATGGAGTGGTGTTGAGGCACTAACATGGAAGATGCGTTGTTCGATGTGATGGATCAGGTGATAGGTGAGAGGAAGATGGCACGAAGGGGATGGTTTGAAACGAGGCAGACGAGTATAGCTACAACAACCATTTTATATACATAAGCCTTTATATTATCAAATATATATTCGCAGATTCTCTGTTGCAATTAGAACAAAATAGGAAGAAGCAGTTTAAATTGAAGGGGTGGAAGTGAAGTGTGGGCGGTGGTGGATGATTGGAAGAAGAATACGAATGAAAGGATTAAGCAAGAAGAAGGCGTATGCAAGCTAATATATATTATTTTATATAGATAAATTTTCCCAGAAGAATGAACGAAAAGGTGAAATATTAGTGGAATGGAACCGATTGAAGTGAAAGGACAACGGCATAATATATTGAACATTGGGAAAATAAAAGGGCATGAGTTGAATATCAGAATTTATTAATAGCCAGTGGCTATTAACATTCACTGGTGGACAAATGAAAGGACGTAGGAAAGCAAAAGCCGATACGACTGAATCATTTTCCCGATTTCGTCATGTATCAGACTCCGAAAGACACAAATAATTATACTATGAAGATTAGCACGACGAATGAACAGAATAGTATACAGATATCAGCAGTAGGACTATCCTATCAAAAGTCGATATTCGCTGCCACACTGCTGTTAATTTTTCAAAAATAAGATATACGGAGCCATAGAAGTCCAAATTTAACGAAATAAAATATGATGTCTCACTTAGAAAATGATTTACAAATTTATTATATAAAATATTCAGCTTCCAATAATATGTTATCATCATCAATTTTAAGTGATTTAAATTGAAATTGAAATTTACACAACAAAACTAATTTTCAAATTTCCCGATGAAACTTTGCCATTTGCTATGTTTAAATAGATGCATACCAAATATCAAATTTTCATCGCTAATTTAATTGTTTAATTCCAAGCAAAATTTCAGTTAACCACGTTATAAAAACCGTCAAAATTTATAGGTCGTGACATGGAGATCCACACACAGACACACACATAGATATGTAGGGTTTTATAAGAGAGAAATAGGGAAAACCTTTTTACTTATTCTCTCTGGATCTCAATCTTTTATCTCCAATCCTTTTCCTTAGTTTTAGCCGCCTCCAATGGCTTTCCAAAGCCGAAATTTGCAGCATTAATGATGGGCTTTAAACCAATTATGCTTAAGCCAAAATACAATTAAATTAAATCTAATTTAATCGCTTATTAATATCATATATCAATCGATATGTTTATAACTATTATAAATATATATATAACATTTTTTATTTCTCAAATGATATTCCAGTTTTATAATCAATATTTCATAAATATTAATTAATTTATAACAATTACAAACTAATTAAATCGTTCGGCCCTAAGGGAATTCATCATTTCGATTGTGTAACTCTTGGGTGTAAATTTGATCAGCAATTAACACCGAACTATTCGAATGTGAACGTTCACACGTTACCTAGTAGGTGATGTGACATTATGGCCAAATTTATCGCTTACTCACTTTCGGTAAAATCTCATTTTAATTTGATAAGCGTTACCCATTTAAGAAAATTATATACACCAGTTCTCTTCGCAAAACTATATCACTTTAGACTTATGAAATTTAGTAATGGTCAAAATTCCAATATCATCCACATTCAACTCTATAGTCCAAACACAAGTTCTTGGTTCAATACTAACAATTATTATTAATCAAAATGCTCTGCTCAAGGACTTTGTCTTTGAGTTGACTGTAATACGAACACCTCATAACTAAGGAGACGAATCCTCTCTTGAATAGTGCTTCACTTCCAATACTTCCACTTGAACTAAATATAGTCACTAGATGGATGTCATGCCATGATTTGGCTATAATAAAAACATAGCTTTCATATTGAAGATGTACGGTATTCTCAAGTTGAGAGAACTATGTAAATCAGCCACATCGATATTTTCTATTTGACCTTAGTTATATCAACCAAAATAAATCTATCGAGTGAGTCGTTCCATAGTTATATAATTACTAGTAGTACGTTACCTCTTAGTGCCTCCAACAACCATAAGTAACACACAATCTAACATTTGGAGGCCATTTGGTACTTTAATCTCAACGGATGCACCAATATTCCATCTTGATGCATCTTGACTACGAATATTTAAAATGGTATATTTGTTTTCATTGTGAAAAATTACTCACGGTTATAACACTTTGTAACTACTATCACAAAAACATATCATGTATGGATTTTCTATTAAATACACATGTAATTAAATTAATTAATTAATATAACACATTATATCAAGTATATGACAGAAAGAAAAACACCTTTTATTTCAAACAAGATTGATTACCATGTTAGATATACATGTAACAAATTACATAATTGCCCCTAAGGTATAACCCTAACTCTATCAATCTCCCACTTGCACTTGGGGTCAGTTATAGAATCTTATTCCAACTTCTTCAATCAGTTTCCTTAAAACTAATTGGGTTAGTGTAACGACCGCGGATTTTTCGTTCTTCGAAGATCCGACATCGACACTCACTTTATCGACTGCCGAGAAATCAAAGGCCGAAAAACCGAGATGTTATGGGTTTTAAAAAAGAAAAGAAAAGAAAGAAGAGAGAAAAAGAAAAATAGAGGGAAAAGAAGATATTTGAAAACAGAAAATTTTATAATAGAACATAGAGAAGAAGGAATAGAAAATTTTAAAATAGAACGGGACAGAAAGGAACAACAGAACAACAACAGAATCTCACAATTCGCAGCGGAACAACATATAATAATAAATGAATAATCTTTAAACAAAGAACTATATCTGTTATTACATTACATTTCATTTCATTACATCATATCATCAGAGTGTACAACAACAACATACAACATCAAACAGTGCAGCGGAAAAAGAAATACTATATAAACTAGTAATACGCCATGCCATCCAGCTTGCCTCCAGCAACTCCTGAATATCCAGAATATCCTGATAAACCTAACTCTTAACTGCCCGTGTGGAAATTGGTGGGCACCCAGAGTTTAGGAAGGAAAACAATAAACTCCGAGTCAGTCATGTGACTGGTGTGAGAACTCAAAACAGTTTATTTATCTTTAAAATCAAAATAGAGGAATATTTTTAATCAATTCGCAATGCTTTTAAAAAATGAGACTACCATAAGGCCTCCCGCACACACACACAATGCAAACGCAGAATCGAAGGAGATTTCTCCTTATGATAGTCAAAGATGCTTGATACGCATTTAAAATAATATTTGATATTATTATTAGTGTATAGTGTAGGAAAAATTTATTTCGAAAGTAGAATATAAATCTTAGCCAACATAGACATTTCGAACTATGCCTACTATAGCTACCATCCAAACAGTGGTGACCACCATAAGTGAATGGCAGGTTCTACAACTAATACCGTACAAGTTTCGTATTGGGAATTGGATTTCCAACAAATGGTCAGGCCAAGGAACTTCCCATTGCCACTGAGAATGCCTCTGGAAAGACATTCCCGAGAACCAAACCGGATCTCTGCCAACACAAGGCCGGGTTACCCCTAACTGGGTAACTACTGACACGAGCACGCCATTCCCCGGTCCTTTAGGACCTTTTCAACCGAGCGCTCGCTATCCAATTCACACAATCATAAAGTGTTTTCAACATGAGTAAGTATCTGGGCTCCATACCATGATACCACCCCTTTCCAGAAGGAAATGCACATACCCTAAGGGGAGCTACAGCAACCCCTAATAACCTTGCCGCATCTTTCCTGTTTTGACCATTTCCGGGATGTGAGGCTCGACGAATTCACGTCCACAAAAACATACTTTATACAAAAGCCATGCTTTGGGTCAATAAATGATCAACACAATGATCACTAGGATAGACGATCAAATAAACGATCCTATCACAAATAATCAACACAATGATCATTTCAGCATCACTCAGCATGTCACATTACCAAAATGGGATATATTGCTGATAACTTCAACTATATAACCTTTGAGCTCGTACGTCTCAAAGAAGGGTGTTAAGCAAAGAATAAATTCTCCGCCACCAACAGAAATATATTTGAAAGAAATCGGCTTTATATCTCAACTTGTAATGTCAGGCATACAATCCATACAAGTCTGTTCCGGGCTCGAACAAAACCGAAGGCACTTACAAAGAAGTCCTTGCAATCCGGATATTCACAATCCTGATCGGATTCACCATCACATATGGAGAACTCAATACCGTAGCTACTCGGTGCAGAGTCAATCGATAGTTCATCCTATCGCTCTCGCAAATACCGGTCTTCAACACCGATCTTCAAATGCAATTCACAACGACGTATCACATATTCGGAATGGGTTATACGACCCCATGGTCCTTTCCCGGTTAACCCGAATAGTGAGCGCTTATTCAAAAATAAGTGTGCATTCAAATTCAATCAATTCACATCAAATACCCATTTAAAGGGAAATATTGATAGTCGGTTATTGAACTATCAATGGATATGCACACATCACCAGATTCCAAATAATTTTCCAAATTATTTATTTTCCAAAATATCTTTACAAGATATAAAATTCCAACACTTCAAAAAATAAATCAATATTTATTTTCAAACAAATTTCACTTTCACATATAAATTCCATAATGAATTTATATTTCAAAATATTCATGCATATTCGATTTCAATAATCCATTTCAATTTATCCTCAAAAAGATAAATTCTAATTATTCACTTCATATTGGAAAACATTTCCATACTTATTTATTCATAAGTAATTCACAAATCTCTTTTATTTCAACCTTTGAAAATATTCAATATACTTAAATCGAATTAAGTATAAAATTCATTATTTAAGGAAATCATTCACTTAAACATATTTACTTGGGCCAAAACGAATGTTACGTAAAACATCGTTACGACAACCCAAAATCACTAGTATAGGGATTTGAATTTAAAATAGATATATATACATCCCAATACTATTCAAAACATTTCCTTTCGGAAATCATTTACTATAACAACAGTGTTATAGTCCACCATTTCCTTTCATTTCTCGAAACATCTATTTCAACAATAAATGTTAAAATCTATGGTTTCGAATCTCAACACCTTTTAAAACATCGTTAGATCGTTTTAATTATGTTTAAAATATCACATTCTAAAACATTTTCTTTAACATGTTATTCACTATTCAAAAACGTGAATATACTATGTTCACAAATTCCATTATTTCTATTCACTTTAACTTAAAGGATTATTCACTGTCTAAAACGTGAATATAACTCCATTTATAAGTTATAACAATTAACTTATCACAATAAGTCGTTTGCGGATTTATAAAACAACGTTTATAAATCCCATTTCTATTTATTTATAAAAACTTCTTTTTTTATAAATTCCTTTATTAACCTATTCCCGTTTATAACTAAATTATAAACTAAACGTTCACATTATAAGTTAATTACTTATAAAACGATTATTTTACAAAATCGTTCTTTTTAAAGACTTTTCAATTTATAAACCTTATAACTTATAAGATTTATTTATTTAACCAAATCTATTCTTCAATTAACTTCACAAATTTATAATCTTACTATTTATAAATTTCATTTATAACTTCACAGTTTATAATTCTATAAATTTCATTCATTTATGAAATTCACTTTCACTACATTCAAACACTTATAAAAACTCGTTTTATAATGTCTATATTTCAATTTATAAATATCCATTTATAAATCTCTAAATATAAATCAGTTTATATTATTATTCTAAAACGTCTTTAAATTCCTTTATAATTTCATCATTTCGATTTATAAAATAATCAAATTTTATAAATCCTATATTTAAACTTTTATCATATATTCAAAAATCCAATCTAAATTATTTTATAAAATCATTAGTTCATATTTCTCAAAAATCGACTTTTAATCGTATTTCTAAAAATCAGCTTTTTAACTATATTTCACAAAAACCATAATTTTTATAACTTTAAAAATTATAACGTTTATTTATTTATAATGGATCAATTCCAAAAATATAGTATACTTTTAAAAATCACTTTAAAAATCATTTTAAAATCCCAAAATCTGGGTCCAATGATGCTACACACCAAATAGTCAATCACGACTAACAACGATATCATATATCGATATGATAATCCATCAAATATCAAAATATCTGAAATAAAATAAATACTGTTGAGGAATCCAGTTGGATCCCTCCAACCTGTTTCCTGCATCCAAAAACATTAGCACAATACCAATTTCGCTCCAGTACGAAATTATCGCGGTACATGTTCTTATTAAATATTATCCGCTTAATAACGGCGTAATAGGGTCTCATCCGCTAAACAAAAAATGCGGAAAATCAACAACTGCAATATATACATATGCCAATATATATATATTGATACTATATATAATACCAATTTCACTGTTTATGAAATATTCGCGGTATATGTTTATATTAAATAACATCCGCTTACTAACGGCGCATAATGTCTATTTTAACAATCAATAATTTACAGTCATCATTCAAACATGCATTCAAATATTTTAAATCTAACTATTTAAAATAAAATCGAAACCTATTCGATTGAGTGAGAAATTCTCACCTTGGTTTTAAATTCCGTTTTAGCTTTTATTTCGAATAAAATTAAACGCGCGTTTAATTTTACCCGAAATTCTCACTAACTCCAAACGACTCCAAACCAACTCCATCGCGTAGTGCTCGTCCATACGATTCCAACGCAACTGGTTTTGCATTTTTTCGACCTCGTATGAAAAAGATATGAATTTTACAAGATTGTACATGTTTTTATAACTAAATTTCAACATAACTTTATAATTTTATACCCAAAATCACTACAGCCTTTAGATCCATCCTCACCAAATCTTGGCCGCACACCCCCCATCATCTTCTACATTCACGCAAGCTCCAGGTCGTGCAAATTTGAGCCGAACCCATACATTCTTTCTAGGGTTTCAATTTACACTCCATTCACTCGCCTAAACTCGATCACAACTCCGCCACGTCGAAGCACACGACGCAAGCTACCTCCACCTTCCTTGGCCTGAAGCTCGGCCCCATGTTCAGCCCAAAAACGCGTGCGTTTCCTGATGTGAACAGCCCATTCTTGCTCCCCCTACGCAACTCTAAACTCGATCATCACCGTATGGAATTCAAGATCTCTTCGTGCTCTATAACTTTCGCGTTGAGAGTTTCTTCTAATTCTTCACGGATTGAAAATAATTAAGGGTTGAAATTGGATGATTTCTGGCCTTAGAATCTAAAAGTGGCGGCTAGCAACTTGAATTAGGGTTAGGGTTTCTTTTTTTAGCAAATTATGAAGAGGTGAGTCTATTTATAAGAGAACGAGCGACACTATTCATCCCGGATTTTCCGAACTCCGATTTAGACGCCGTAACCAGCGTTTCTAAGGTTTACCCCGCGTTCTGGACACAATGGAACAGGTTTTGGAAGCTAATTCGGAAGTATGTGCGAGTTATGGCTGAAAACGCTCAATTTAAATTAAACCGATTTAAGTCGATTTCTAGGCGTTTTAATTTGTACCGGACAAACGGTAAATCCAATTGACTTGAAATTTGAAACCTTACAATAATATCACATTACGGATCCGATGAAACTGGTTTCGTCGAAATCCGAGACTTTTTGAAAAATGGCTATTTTGACTCGTCAAATTTAAATTAAAAACGATTCGATGCGTTTCGAGCTGCCACGATCAAACGATAGCTCCGATTGACACGAAAATTGAAATCCGGCAATAACTAACTATTACGGATCCAATGAAACTGGTTTCGTTCAATTCTGAGACTGTTCAAAAATTGGCTATTTTACAGTCGATTATTAAATATTAAAATATTCAATTTTCACAAATTAACTTTTAATTCGATTTTAAAAGTTCTAAAATATTTCCATAACTCCAGTATGATTAAATAAAATTTTCCAAATTATTTTAAATCATATTTAACTCTATTTTCAATTATTTCCATAATTTAACGTATTAAATTATTGATTTAATTATCTAATTAAATCCAAAAATTCAAATAAAAATTTATTTGACTTATAAATTCACTTATTAATATTTAAAATTAATTAAATATTTAAAATAAAAATTCTGGAAATTCTGGGTCGTTACAGTTAGTCCCTTAGTGAATAGGTATGCTATTATTTTTTAATCATCTCCTGTGTCGATTAACTCTCTCCAACGCTGATAAACTACCTTTATCATGTGGAATAATTTAGAGTACGTCTATTGACTTCTAGTAAGCTCTAAGTTCTATTATGAACTATGTCATGACATTGTTATAACATAACAATATGAATTTATATTTATATGCATTACTTTTATCATGGCAATATTCAAGGCGATGTACTTAGAATTTTTCATTGAAGCAACCACAATCTTTCATTCGGAACATTTCCAACTTAAAAATTCTTAATATGAATTTATTGTTGACATATTATACTCAATATCACTTATGAGAATTTGAGTTTGAACATTCCTTCATAAGAAGTTCGCTGTTTCTATAAATAATTCTCCAGTATTTCATAAATACACGAGAACACCTTAGTAAAAACATTTAGTGATATTAATTTGGATTTGATATTTGCTTTAACTATCAAAAACATAAACAAACCACGATATCATAGACTACGTAATATGTATGATAATTCCTATTGTCAAAGCATAAAGAACTCATCTCACATGTTCTGTATTAAACAATTTAATAAAGTGTCTTTGCATATCGATTTGGAACATTCCCAATATCTTTTATACTCACTATAAAACACATCAATTACACATCCAATGTCGAGTATTAAAACAACGAAGGCTTATTTTAATACATGTACGTTGTTAAAATCAACAACGTGTTGTTTACTTATAGTTTATAAATATCAGTGTACCTTTTAACGTTCTTTTTTATGAGCACACACTTCCTCTGCATTTTGATTGACAGTCAAAATATTTGATATTTCTATCGAACACTTGTTCAATTTTGATGCTTGTCGAATGATACTTTCTTATATATTATTAGATCATAGTTGAACACTCATAAACCTAAATATGGATCCCACTAAGTTCATGATACTCTAGTTGTTGTGTGCAAACATTCTATTCCAAATCATTATTTAGAGTTTTTCCATTTTAGCACATATGTACCAAATCACAAAGTCCTAAAAAGCGATAATTTTTTGAGTAAACTCGAAATAACCTGATCAATTGAATGATGAACCTATTATGCTAGTTTCAACGTTTGAAATATATGAGATTATTCTTATCAACATTGCTTGTTTAATTCCAATTGTATTGGTCTTACCCATAAAGACACAATCACGGTTGATATATAACATCCCTTCGGTTACGACTACCAAAATCATATTCTGATAATGTTCTTGGAGTTCATTTTCGGACTTCGCATTATACCATATAATAGAGTCAACGCTCTTAATGGTTTAGCTAAACAACTGAGGATTGCATATTTATGACATTGATAAGAAATTCATAGTTTCTCTTCAATGTGAAAGAATACTTATTAGACACTCTAATGCGATGTGTTTATTTAGGTTTAATTTCAGTTCATTTTGTGTAATCATTTTTATCTTTGGATCATATCCGATTTCATTTTACTATTCTCAAAGAAATTCTTTCACAATGAAGTTGGTATTTCTTGAAACAACAACTATTTCTTAGTGCAACAGAATAGGTATTCATAAACACTTTATGAATTACTTTTCATATAAAATTAATTTAGTTTTTAGTTTACAAAACTGATATTCAAAACATAAATATGTCATCTAATGATAAACTTTTGCCAAACTCTTTTTAGGAAGACTCATACTTGATCCCTTTTGAAATTATTACGTGCAGACTTTCGACTCGCACAACCTACTATCTCTTTGGCCTAGGATATGTTGGGGTTTCTTATAACCCTTATCTTGCATGATTTTGTAAACTATTATGTAGATGAAATAATATTAACCTTGTGTACTACTCTTAAGTACATGACCTAATAGAAAGAAATTAACTCAACTTCACTCACAATTAATCGTACATTATCCAACAAAGTTCGATTACTTCTTATCAATACATCATTATGTATTATAGTGGGTAGTGACTTTTGAGATTGAATCTTTATTCATTTTTAGGTATGTTCGAGACCTTTTCCAATATACTCACCCATTCGATGAAATCAAATCATTTCTATTGCATGTTACGTTATTTACTTTCATTATATATTCTATAAGTTTACATAGACATACTACATATTTATCAAATAACATGTCCATGTCGGTGATAAACTCACCGGAGAATATGATGAAGTATGTGGAATCGTTTTGGTATTAATAGACTTACGATTGTATACATCTATACGTATCAATCCAAAGAGTTCATCAACTCTTATGATGCTCCCACTAAATGTGTGCATTACCCTTAATTGTTCGAGATATAATTACCCAGTATTACATGATTCATAATCATATAATAATATTATTTCTCATATCTACGTCTTAGTCCATAATTCCAAAATAATTGTAAACAACTTTACATACTTTAGTATTTTCTAATGCATCACTTTTGTTAGGAAAAAAATACCACATTATAGTTTTATTTCATATCGAATATTCATAATATTCACATTGAAATATAACTATATCTATTTTCAGTCCACACTGAAAAATAGTTATCATTTCATAAATAATGTTTGGTATGTTTTACGAATTTTTTTTCTTCATAATTTGACGCAATCAATAAGTGCTACATGATATGCTTCCACTATTTCCGCTATTACTACAATAACGTACTAAATTTGGAGGTCCGTCGTTCACTTAATATAGTTTATTTATTTCATATACTGCAACTGATTTACGGTGGAGAGTTCTATGATCAAATATCTTGAACCCAAAGAAATAAATCTGATAGAAAACAATTTTCTATACGAAAGTACATTTCAAAATAGAAATAATATTTTTTATTCCAATATCAAGCATCAGTTATTATTTTTCAATTCTTGTTTTCGATGTTTCTTTATGAAGCATAAGCGACCTTCACTCTCTTCATCCTAACTGTAGTTTTAATCATATCTACTCTTATACAATTGTTTTCTTTCTAAATGGTCGAACCATTTAAAAGAATCTTTTACTATAATCATAACAATCTCTTTACAAAAGCATACCTAATTATCCTAACTTTTAAGGGCATCAAATATGTTGCACTTTGCGTAAACTGATTAAACTAACATTTCAATAATCGAGTTCTTAGATTTATATTGCAGTTTTGGTCTTGTGTTATATGTAATATAATAAGTCATTTTTATAATCAATCAAATTGAATACTCTATCTTGCACTGAGCTTTATTTGGTTTTTCAGATGAATTAATTTCATCGAAATACTGTACATTACAAACTTTGACCGTTTACCACATAACATTTATATATGATTGTGTATGGATCAAATATCCCTAGTCTTGCATTATTTTTGGAGAAACTTATAGAATGCAATACACAGCCTTGAAAAAATAAACGTGTAAATGACCAAACTACGAATACATTTAGTAATTATAAAATTAGGCACTTGCATGGATGTTGAAATGTTAACTTGCTATAAGCTTTTATTGGTAAGCATATGTTATATTCCTATTTGTCAATCTTCAATTCATTTGCATATTTTAATTGATAAATATTTTATTAATCTTATTAAGTGCATAAATTTATCAATGTCGATTATTATAACATTATATAGCATATGTTCTTATAGTATTAGAAAGGTTAAATATTATCATTTCATTTTTCTAATAAGGTTCCCACTAGTCTTTTATGTTTCACCAAACCCTAAGCGAAGCATAGAAGTATTTCGACTTCACTAGTGGGTGTTAGGACTTGCCCCGTCTTGGAATTTTGATCTTGAGTTTGCTCAATAAGTCATACCTCCATGGACGATGGATAACTCCTTATTGGCTGTATCACATACGACTCCTAACCATGGTTCCTTGTCCTTATCTCATTTTGACCTGGAGTTTGCTCAATAAACCGAAAGAGATTATTCACTCGTACCTACTATATCGCGATGGCCTAAGTATAGTATATGTACCTTGAGTTTTCTTAACAAACACATATAGTTATCTTACCTCATCTATTCAAATATCAATAACACCGCACATAACATCCCTAGCTTGAGTTTGCTCAATAATTAAGGAGTATGAATGTAATTTATTAATATATATATATATATATATATATATATATATATATATATATATATATAATATGGTAGAGGATAACAGTATATTGAAGATTCATAATCTTCAGTATATTATATTGAGTGATATCGACGTAGGGAATAATGTATTTCTTATGAAATGCTCTTGTGATTCAAGTGTCGGACAAATCTAAAATCATGGTATATGTGCAATACGTATTTGTTTATCCTTAAGTCTGTTTAGGGCTTCTTTAATGTTTCACATTTGGTTTATACATTCATGTTATATAAGTTATATTATTATATAAATTTTATATTTCATATTACCTATATAATAGTCTTATATATAAAATAATATTAATTATATATTATTTAATTAATTTTAATTAACTAATCTAAAATTATACTATACCCTTTATAGTATTACACAAATATCATATATATACATGTATATTATTTGGCTAATTAACTTTTAATTAATTAATTTATTTAATTAAAATTTAATTAATTCATTTAATTAATTATACTCTAATTAATTTATTTAATTATTAACCTTTAATTAATTTATTAAATTAATTAACTTTTAATTGTTTTTTGAACAAAACAATATTAATTAAATTACATTAATTTCCAAATTTTAATTCATATACATGCATGTCTACTTATGCTATTTTAAACATTTTAAAATATCATAATATATAGTACATGCATATACATTATTAATCAACCTATATAATTAACTTATTTTATTAATCTAATTAATAAATTTTAAAATTTTCAAAGTCAGTATATTTGATTTCAAACATTTTGAAAATTTTATTATATTATAACTATTATACTATATTTATATGTTATTTTAAATTTAACTTTTAACTTAAATAACTCATATTTAAATTTTCAAACAATTTTGAAAATTTATATTACAACATTTATATTTTTTAAAATTTTAACCTTTTAAATTTAAAACTTTTATTTTTAGTTTCAAAACAATTTTGAAATATCCCAAGCCCCAATTTAAATTTGGATCTTTTCTATTAGAGATAACTTTTGGGCTATGAGTTTAATAATTAACCCTACCATGACTAATTTAGATGACATAGGCTATTGAGCTCCGATATCGTTGTTGGAACTGGGCCAGTATGTAGTGGAAGTTATGAATGAATTTCAAATTTTTTTTTGCCCTTTTGGATCTTTATTGGGCCTATTAAGTCTAATTTATTTAGAACATTTCTAAACGTAAATAAAATTATATATTTTATTTAAATTCAAACATTTTGTAATAATAAATTGATTTAGTTAGATTTAGTTTATATACATGTATCGTATACACACACACACACACACACACACACACATATATATCTGTGTGTGTAACATGGTAATCCGTGAAGGGTATAATGTGTCTGTATATAGATGTTGGGATTTACATTGCAACGAACACATTAGCTCATTTTGTATGTATTATATGTTGTCCAAATATATGCATATATAAACATAAATATAAATACATAAGTGTATCATAAGATATGTTTCAAAACATTATAAAGTAAATTCATACATCTATGTATACGTATGTTTGTTTGTATTTGGATACCTTATATATATACATACATAAATACACATAATATTATAATTAATAATTTATAACATAGTAGATGTAAATATGTTAATAAGTGAACACACATGCACATATATAATATTTATCTAACTAATTTTAATGTAAATTAACTATTTGATTATATATACCCGTGTGTGTATACTTATAAATATAAATATAACAAGATAAGTAATTTCATGGTTTAGTATATGTTCATATAAATACAAAATTAAGTGTACATATATATATGATTACTCCAGTTCAAAACTAACATAAGCCTATAGGAAAAATTAATTTAATTTTTTATTGTGTATTATTAATGAATTAAATAATAGTTTCAGTTGTAATTAATTAATATAAAATATTCGAATGGAAAAAACCAATTTTTAAAATTTTCACCAATCACACAAAACACATGTCATAAAAAAATCATATTTATTTGGCTTAAAATATTATTTTTAATAATTAAAAAACATTTCGGCCGTAACTTAGTTAAATTATTAGAAATATAAAATATTCTTGAAAAATTCTGAAATAATTTTTGAAAGCTTCTTATATAATGTAGTAATTTAAAAATAATATAAAATTGAATTTTTGGATCATTGTTTATTTTATATATAATAAACAATTCATATAATCATTAATAATTCAAAATAATATATATAAATAAATACAAAAATTATATTCGGATTTTACAATTCACAATATGTATATTTAAGCATATAAAAATATTTAAATCAATTTTATATATTATATAATCATATATGTAATTATAGAAGCAGAGTATTTATGTATACACACGCACACACATAATTAATACACACACACACATATCTGTGTATGTGTTAATAAATATCAAAAATTTAAATTTTATACAGGAAATAAAGTCTAATTATGACCGATTGATAAAGATAAATTTCTATATCATGCACATAACCAATGTAATTGTGACAACTACATTCACCTACGAAAATCTCACGTAACTAAACATATAACAATACTATATATACATGAATTCGGATGTGAACCATTTACAGATTATAAAATATGATATTATACTATTAATATAAAATGAAGGTTACCTATCAATCATACCATTGTGTCTATATAGAAGCAACGAATTCCCTTCTCCAAGTATCTTCCGATTCATCAGGTTGCTAATTTGGAATCGACGACCTTCTACTATCGAATAGTATTTGATTTAACTTGAACTTGATTTGAGATATTGGGTGATGATTAGGGGATATATTTTAGCTAGAAAAATGAAGATAATAATGGCAGCCACAAGTAGAAATAAGGTTTTAGAGATCCATACATATATGATTACATAAGTGAGAAATAGGGAAAACCTTTTTACTTATTCTCTCTTGATCTCAATCCTTTATCTCCAACCCCTTTCCTCGATTTTATCCATTTCCAATGACTTCCCAAAATCAAAATTTATAGCCCTAATTATGGGCTTTAAACCCATTTACGCCCAAGTCAAAATACTATGCAATTAAATCCAATTTAATCACTTATCGATATCGTATATCGATTGATATATTTATAACTATTATAAATATATGTAGCACTGTTTATTTCTTAAATCATATTCAAATTTTATAATTAACATTTCATAAATATTTATTAATTTAAATAATTTACAATAATTATAAACTAATTAAACCTTTTGGTCTTAAGGTAATTCATCATTTCGTTTGTGCAACTCTTGGATGTAAATTTGGTTAGCAATTAACACCGAACTATTCGAATGTTAACGTTCACACGTCACTTAGCAGGTGATGTGACATTGTGGCAAAATTTATCGCTTCTTCACCATTGGTAAAATCTGATTCTAGTTTAATAAGCATACCCGTTAGTGACATTTATATACACCAGTTATCTTCGTCAAAACTATATCACTTTGGACTTATGGAATTTGGTAATTGTTAAAATTCCAATATCATCCACATTCAACTCTATAGTCCAAACACTAAGTCTTTGGTTCAACAATAATAATTATTATTAACTGAAATGCTCTGGCCAACGACTTTGGCTTTAAGTTGACTTGAGTTGATCGTGATACTAACCCCATATAACCAAGGAGACGAATCCTCTCTTGAGTAGTGTTTCACTTTCAATACTTCCACTCGATCAAACTATAGTCACTCGATGGATGTCATACCATGATTTAGCCATAATCAAAGCGAAGTTTTCATATTGAAGATCCACAGTATTCACAAGTCGAGAGAACTGTGTAAATCAGTCACATCGATATTTTTTGACCTTATTTATATTAACCAACAGAAAATTATCAAGTGAGTCATTCCATAGTTATCCAATAACTATTAGTACGTAACTCCTTGGTGCCTACAAAAGCCATGAGTATACAATATTCAACATTTGGAGAGAATTGCGTACAGTCTCAATGGATACATCGATATCCAGTCTCGATGAATCTTGACTAGGAATATTTAAAATGGTATATTTGTTTTCATTGTGAAAAATTACTCACGGTTAAAGCACTTTGTAACTACTATCACAAAAAAAATCATTTATGGGTTTTCTATTAAATATACTTCTAATTAAATTAATTAATGAATATAATACATTATATCAAGTACATATTAAAAAGAAAAATAGCTTTATTTCGAAAAAGATTGATTACCAAGTTACAAATATGTAACAAATTACATAATTGCCCATAGTGCATAACCCTAACTAAATCACTTACTAAGCATCAATACCCCCTTTTAATCCCTGAACTGCTATCGTTCATTTTGTCGATTTATGCATTTTATTTATAACACTACCCTAATGTTTTGGCACACTGCCATAACTTCCTTTTAGAGTTTAAAAATCTTTTAGAATTGAAACCTATGGTGGCACCCTACCATATACCATTGGCATGTAGACTTAGTAGTCAAGGCACCCTTCCATCAGACACTCTATTGGTCGGTATATCTTTATGATCATGATGATTTAACCCACTTCTTTCATTAATTAGTTGTGTACCCTACACATCCTTTAGATAAAACATATTTTATCTTTGATTAAATGATGCCCTATCATTTAATAGCTTCCCTAAGCTTTCTTCTATTTCAAAATAGGTCAAAATGATTTTAACATATAAAATTCTCCCATTATTTGATCCCTGCAAATTAGTCTATCAATATTTAGAAATTTTCTTCCAAGTGTATTTCTTATTTTACTTAAAAAATCTACCTTCCCAAGCTATCGCGGTTTGAACTTAGCTATCACATATTGGTTATTCCATAGCCATCACAAGTCAAGCCTAGCTATCGCATATTGGCTATCCATTAGCTATCACATGTTGATTTTCGTAAGTCATCTCCAGCCAACCCTCAATTAGCCATCACATGTTGATAGCTTATTTTAGCTATCACTAGTTGAGCCTCTGTTAGCTATCACGAATTGATAACTTCCTAAGCTATCAAGCCCCAAGTGGCTATCACACATTGGCGCTTCCCCTAGCCATCGCAAGTTGATAGCTCCACTAGCTATCGCTCACTGAACTTTAAGTATCTATCGCAAGTTGACTACCCTAAGCCATCGCAAGTTGATTAACGTATACCCATTGCAAGTTGATAGCTGTCGTAAGTTGAGCATTAGGAGCTACACCACATTGGCTTCCAATAATTGTCGCATATTGGCAGCTTGTTGGCAAGCGCAGGTTGATAACCTAGTGCTATCGTAAGTTGGCAATTTTATGGGCTATCACATATTAAAATGGTCATTCTGTAAATATCTTGAAAACTGCTTTATTCCTTATTAAGGAAAAACTTTAAAACCATGCCCTCATTTGGTGTCTGGTTCTCATTAGTTAATGTACTTTACATTTTTTCAAAAACTTATTAATTACAAGTCAAATTAATTAATTAATTATCTTTAATCAATTAATTCTATCATTTACCAAATAATTCATATAAAATCGTAAATTGATGGGAAAAATCCCAAAAATTCAAAAAGAAGCCAATTTATCACATTTTACCACATATCAAAATTTTAGTCAATAATATTATTTTTATTAATTAATTTCCCAAAATTAACCAATTATTTAACTTAGACAATTCATAACAATTCCAAATAAATTTCATAAATCATGAAATTAAAAATCGATCATTCATTATCATTAAAAACATCATATTAAACATTTGAAATATACAAATGTACTTAAATCATATTTTACCCTAAAACATGAGCAAATTACCTTTATTTAAATTCCAAACAAAGTTCAAAACAGTGTTAAATCATTCAAACAAATCTATCATCGTCAAAGTTGATCATCCAAAAGAAAATCCAAACCCAAATGGGTTTGGAAGATTTTTAGGGGAAGTTTTACTCACCTAGATTTAGAAATCCTTGTTTTATTTTCCTAACTTCTCAAAATGAAAGCTTGGATCTTCTTATCTTCTGATTTACTTTTCTTTTACTTAAAATGGTGGTTGACCTTGTATAGTTTTCAAGATTTTTGTTTTGTGAATGAAAATGAAGTGGATTGAGAGAATATGGCTATGGGAAGTGAGTTATTGATTTTGACTTGGGCCAATATCCCTTCTATCCTAGTCTCACCAATGCCCCTCCCCTAACACAAGTCATTCTCATTATAAAACTTAATTTATCTGTCTTCATTAACAAGGCCTGCTTTATTTGCTTTAATTACCCTTTGTCCATTCAACTTTTTAAAGTGTTCCACACTTAATTAACCATATTTTCTTTTGCTCAGCCTAATATTGAAAAAACCCCAAGAGTACTTCCTGGATGTGAATTTCTACAATGACCCAAAATTTAGTGATTTGAAATTGGAATATTTAATTAATTTTAAATATTGAGAAGTTAATTTTTGTAGGTTAAATAATTAAAATTACAAATATAGTGATTTATTGGATAACTTAATTGTTAAATTTAATAATTGAAATTGTGTAAATAATTGAACCTTGAATTTTTAAGTTAGATAAAAATAATTTCGAAGGCTTATTAAATTTCTATCAATAAGAATGAAGGTAAGTAAACTTTTAAATTGATTTAAAGACGGTTTAACTAATTTTGAAAATATATCGTTTTAATTAACGAGTGAAAATAGCCTTCCGGGGCACTGTCTCGGATTTTGACGAACATGTGTCATTGGGATCGCAATTGTGAATTATAATATATCGTCAAATTTCGTAGCAATCAAATACACTGTTTGGTCATATGGAATAGAAACATGTTGAAATTAATATCGAAAATTTAATATAATAATTGGGTTCAAAAATCTATCTTCTGCATACTATCAAATTAGGTCTCGAGACTTATTCCATTGTGTTAGCACCAAAATTGGTCACTGACACCCTTGAATAGAATTGTATGGAGAGATTATTGAAGAAAGTAAATTAAGAAGAGAAGTAACATAGTAGAATGCAAAAATAAAAACAGAAACAAGAACACCAGGTTTATAGTGCTTCAGCGTAATTGCCTACGTCCACTTTGAATATGATCTTTATTACTTTTCCAATCACTTGAGTACATATATAATCCGTAAACAAACAACTTGAATGAAAGTTTGAATAGGAAATAAACGAGTACAAAAAGTGGTAGAGTCTACCTGGAGTTATCAAAAAAGTTCCCTTCAACTATACCCCTGCTCCTCTATTTATAGACGAAGACAGGCTAGATCCCCTGCGCAAGCCCATGACCTAGACAATTCGGCCCATAGGTGATTCCCCAGGACGACCAATCCAGGTACACCGAGCCACTCTGGCCGAACCATGGGTCCCCTAAGGATGACTCGAAGCACCTTCTTAAATGACTCGAAGCAAGTGGCGGTGTGACCCGAAGCATAGAAGCATCGACCGTATCCCTTATGGTAACTTGTTGTCTTCTCTTATGCATACTGAATCAAGTATGCCGAAGCATTGAGGCCGACCTGCAAGTGTCGAACCGTACCTGACAGCTCCACTTTGACTTGAGCACCATGACCAAGCGATGTATACCGAGCCATCTAGGTTGAGTGATGTATACCGAGCCATCTATGCCAAGCCAACATGACTGGATCCAAGTTGCTGACCCATATGTTCCCGTGCGACGAATGCCGAACCACCAAGGCCAAACAATACATGCTGGACCAAAGCCGAACCATACATGCTGAAACAAGGCCAAACGATACACGTCGAGACAAGCCTAACGATACATGTCGAGACAAGGCCGAATGATACATGCCGAGTCAAGGCCGAACGATACATGCTGAGTCAAGGCCGAACAATACATACTAAAACAAGGCCGAACGATGCTTGCTAAGTCAAGGCCAAGCGACACATACTGAAATAAGGCTGAACCATATCCATCGAGCCGTACTTATCGAACCATACCTACCGAGCCACCCATACATACTGAACCATATTGATTGCATCAAATCCTTATATCTCCAATCTCTTCTTGGCCAGAATCTTGTTTTAGTTCCAACTATAACTTCTACAACTATCATTCTATAGTAAGGTCAAGCAGCCGAGTAACATTTTCCCCCTAAAGTGCATTATGTGAATCAACATGACATGACACGCTTTGAATCAGTGAGTATTCATTGTTTCCTAAAACCAGCCCATCCTAATTGATAACTAACCGTCCTTTACTCATTGACCTCCAGAGGGGCTTTACGTCGTTTGACTGTATTAGTTCAGCTTCAGAGAAATTCTTGGAATCCTGTCTTAGCTTTTCAAAAGCTAGAGACCCACAATCTTTCGAAGGCTGAATCGCATTGGGCTTCCCAAACCCATGCTTCTCCACTAATTCCATAGTATCTGTCATCTCTCCAAACCATCGTCCTCGATCATCATTACATGTGTACACATTCTCAGGTATACATTATATTTTATTATCCATGCTCTTACCCTTTGATTATCTTTTCCTATGCTTATTTTATTTATGATTATATGTACACACACACACACATATATATTACTCACTTTATTTATTTATTTATTTTTTAAACAAAAGGTGGGTAGGCACATCAATACCGACCCACACGATCGGTTTGAACAACATTCTCCCTTAACCGACCCATTTAAACATGTTGACCGGTTCCATTGAGTACTGCATGTTCGTCTCCCTTCTTCCGTGTATAAATCCCAGCCTTTGTTCCTTTTCCTTTTCCTTTTCTCACTTTTACCTTACTTTCCTAAACTCGCCAACTCACTCCTCTCTAAGCTTTACTCATTACTTAACCTTCCATCAAACTTAGATCGCCTACCTCGCGACTCCAATTGCTCACGAATTCGAAAAAATCTCCAACCCAGCACCTCGAAACCACCGCATACCTCGAGCTCCCTCCATAGGTATGAATTTCTTCCTAAACCCAGAGTCACATACAAAGTTTCAATAATCGGGTGGATGGTTCCCCCTCCTCTTTTGTTATAGGAATAGGTAGGGGATGATTGAGAAGAGGGAAATAGATGAACTAGGAATAAGAGTGGACTTTAGGTTAGGGCCTCGTCCTGGCTTTGATGGATGATGACATAAGTCACTTAAAAGGAGTAGTTGTCGTTTTCGCAAATCAGATGTTGGGACTTAGGAGGAGGGAAGAGAATGTCGCTCGGTGAAGAAAGAAAAGGTAAAGAGGGGTTCGATGATCCAAGGGTTAATGTGGGTCGATCACTCTGAGAGAACGAGAGTGTGGTTCGGTAACTTCGCGTGACGTTGTTTGTCGATAGGAGTCTAGAGGTATGGTTCGGTACTCTGAGCGAGGGGGTCGTTCAGTGTTGAGAGAGAGTGTGTGTGTGGGTCGGTAGGTACCTAGGGGTGTGGTTCGGCATAATCCCAGTGGGTTGTTCGGTGATAAAGAGAGTGAGAGAGAAGAGAGTGAGTGAGTTGGTTGTTTTGGTTTAGAGAGTCATTCAGTAGTTTGTAGGGGAGTGGGTCAGTATGTAGGTTTAGAGAGACGATCCATCGGGCCTTGGGATCGGCAGTGAAAATCAGAATCACCTCAACTTGAACATAGCATATATCAATACCATGCGTTCCCACGCCTTATTATAGAACAATGAACAATGATAAGAACCTAAGCACATGAGCATATGGAACTGGCTTGTACTAATAATTCCATAGTTTTAACAATTATATACGCGAATTTAACCCATTAAAAGCGAATAATAGCTTCCACAACATATGATGCCAATGTCTGATCCCAGGACTTATGCTGTCAATTATAGGATGAACATTGGTGACGGTCAGTATGTCGATCTCCAAAGATGACAACTCAAAGCTCTGCCACCTTATATTACCCTTTAGAACTTTAATTTATCTGTACTCTTTGCTTGAATCATCGCACTAGTTCACACACAACACGAGGGAATACTATGTTCTTTTCTGATATATATTGTCTTTCAAGTACAGCTTAAACATGTATCCATCCACACCAATCGATTTTTGGACATGTCTAAAAGATCAGGCTCTGCTACCGTTTCTGACAAGCCTGAGCCAAGTTCTCAGTGGGGAAGTGGGGACTTTGAATCCATATTCAGCCCCCATACCTAGCATCCCAGATCCACTTGTTGTGGTTATTGGCCTGGCTCCCGATGCTGTAGACGGGGACATCATTCTAGATGACCCTATCGACTCTCAAGCCTCGAAATTTGGCAAACCTTCTTTCCATCGATTGTTTTCTATCTATAGAATCATTTTCGAAGATGTTTTGGTTCCTTCGGCACAAGATCAGTCTCATTTGCCCCTAGCTGGATATACTGCGTGCAACAAATATATGTGTTGGACCGGAAGTGTGCCGCCTTTCAATTCGTTCATCCGTGAAGTGTTGCAGTGATAGGGATTGCTCCAGCACAACGACACTCTAATAGCCATGCATTTATTCACGTACATGCATTCTTTACATGATCATCTTACTCAGACCCCCAACTCCCAAGGATATCCGTTATATTTACCACTTCATGAGACATACTGACAGTCCATACTACATATTCCTCGATCCACATCCTAAATGCCAAGTCCTGATGGGCGCACGGAACAAGTTTTCTCAGTATAAACAAGAGTGGTTCTGCGTATGCCGTCCTCCTAGCTTTGCGAGAAGGTGGCTAGAAGGACGTAAGTCTCATCTTTATCCCAATCTTTGTCCTAAGGCTTGGAGTGCACCTTTTCTAAACTTCTTTCAACTCTTATAGGTATACGCCCACGACCCCAAGGCGTCGAGTATTATAAGGCCGTCGAGGACTTCCGAGCTACTTCCATGGGAGACCGAGACAATAAATATGTAATTACTAACGAACTGCTTTTGAAGTTTGGATTACTAGAAGAGGACTGCGGACTAGCCTTCCAAGTGGTGCCACAATAGTGAGAACAACTGTGGAAATGAGCAAGAAACAAGTCGGACCTTTGGTGCCCCTGCTGAAGGGACTCGTGATACTACCAAAGAAGGCGAGATCAAAAATACTGATGACAACATAAGTCCTGGGCCAACGTCGGTAGCCGATGTAACCCATGTTGATCAACCGCCGCCTTCCTCGAAAAAGAAAAAGAGTCTAGCTTAGAAACCGAAAAGGAAGAAAGTTGGCTAAACTTAAAAGGTCACGATAACTCCGATCGAGATAAAGTCGTCTTCCCAAAACTTAGAGGGCTTATTAATGGGCCTATTTGACTAGACCATCCCCGACGATATACTGAATTACGGCTTCAATAATCTCGAAGCTATGGGATTTAATTCGCACACGAGAAGCAATGAAGGCGCTTAGACCCATCATTAGGGAGAGAAAACTCCAATGAGTAAAGCGAAAAACACTGTTCTGTTGGGGGATTGCACTAAGACACACACAAACACTTACACTCCCTCATGCACTTAAATTCCATTCATCGTGCAAATCCTACTAATTTGTCCTCATTTGTCTTTATGTGCAGGTGAAATGGGGGGTACACATGGCATTAACTGCCTTCGCGGATCCTTAATCTTTTACCATTCCAGTCGAGACTTAGGATCAGGCAAATGGCGAGACAGGGACGACAGCGGTGGTAGAGATTGTCGTTCTAGAGAGTCATCGTCTTCCAGAAGGAAAATCCACAGCCATTCTTTATATCCAAATGATCCTCCCCATCATCTGGAGCGCAGTGGGGAGAAGTCTACTTAGAAGGGATCCTAGTCCGAAGTTCCTAGCGACCAACATTTCGGCTCTTCGAGTACCAAGCAATCCCATGAGCCTTATAAGAAATCCATGACTTCGATTAGGCAGACTCCCCAAGCCTCCACTCACGATCCATCGACGGCGGAAAAATTAGCTGAGCTCGAGGCTACATTCCCGAAGATATGTTTCGATGGACTGAAATTTATCCCCATAATCCATCCTATCCCTGGACATGTCAAACAGTGCGCCATTGCCTACAACAACGATGTATATTTTCAGCATGATGCGTTCATACACTTGGTGGAGAATGTTTTAAAGGTTCCTATTGAATACCAACACGAGATTGATTGCCTCAAACTCGAAGCCATCCATGACAAAGACATCATTAAGGGCCAGGATGAGGAGCTATCCTCATACAAATCTCAGCTCGAGACTGCCTAGAAAATTCTAAGGAGACAGCCGAGGCAGTTAGTCGCTTGGAGGCCACTCACAAGAAAGAACTCAATGAGGCAATCCAATGCAGCGGCACTCTTGCTTTAGAGAAAGAAACTATCCAAAATGAAAATGACATTCTCGCTCGACGGGTCAAATAACTAGAGGAATTGTTCTTTAAAGAGAGAGAAGAGAAAATTGTAGCGCAGGAAGATTCACAAAGATACTATAATGAAATTTTCAAAACACCGCTTCTAAAGATAAAACTTGACGAAGAGCTATCCCGGGTTGAATCATTCAAAGAAGTAGCTCACGAGGAAGGCAAGAAGATGGCGCTCACATAGGCTGACTCTCGACTTGGGGCTGCTACCGAGCCGCCAGAGAAGAAATCAAATGTTTATTCGACCTACTCATTGCCGAGTTCAATGCAAGAGTCCCTATGCATCGTGACTTGTCTTTTTTGGGCAAGAATTATCTCGTGTCACTTGCCGAAGCATGGGATACTTTGATTAGGATTAAAAAAGTAGAGTGGGTATCGAAGAGATTAATGAAGAGGCTTTGGGGAGGGAAGTGCTTCGAGGCAATGAACCCTCAGATTTATCTGCGGCGAAAGCCCTCTTAGGGGGAGGCTCCTTTGCATCAGAGGGAAAAGAGGATGTCGCTGGCCCGTCGGGCTCCGAGCCCCAAATTCCTCCCTCCGTTGACTCGATCAAAAATCCACCGCTTAATCCCTCCAAGTAACATGTGGGTTACGATCCGAAGAAGCCTGGACTTGGTATCCACATTCTATCACCAGTTCCAGAGGTTGATACTCCCAAGACGACTGAGAGCCAAATGGAAGATGGTACGTGATCCCTCCTTCTAAAGTTCATAGAGTCATCGCTTTTGGCAAATAACTGTCACAGCTTAACATTCACTTTTCATGAATTCATGCAGGTCATTCTGGCTCTGAATCGACTCCAAGGAGCGATATCGCTAAGGAACGGGATGAAAAAGAGACTAAAGTACTCCACACCGGCGACACCCGTGGTCCTGACACTCAAGTAATTGGGGTGCTTGAGGAAGATAAGTTGAAGATCCTTCACCCGTAGAGGGAAACAACGACGTCGAAATCACAGGCACTTTCGAGCATATTTCCCAACTTAGCATGAAGGAGCAAATCGAGGAGGAGTAGAAAAAGAAAACGAAAGCTAAGATAGAATCTCAGGTGGTGGAACTCGATGATCCTCTAAATAGGCCCTTGAAGTCATGCTCCCTGGTAGGACCATACCTTTGGAAGTTCCCCCTCCTTCCTCGGATACCATGTAACTTGGAAGTAAGGGGTCCAGAAGAAACGCTCAACCGAGAAGACTTTGGAGAAGTCGAAGAAGGAAAGAAAGCCAAAAAAGTAGCTGTCGTCTGGTCATGCCTCGCTTAGCTTAAATAAGCCAAAATCACGTAGTTATTCACCTTTTCCTCCTTTTTACAGTCATCATAGATAGAATTTGGCTCCATGCTTCAAAGAAGTTGTAATGAAACTTCTTTTTCGATTAGTATGTAAATTTTTGCTTCTTTGTATTTCTAGACTCTCATCGCCTAGCTTATAATCTAATTTGTAATTGAAATTCAGTTTAGTGGGTCACGTAAACTCCAATCCACTTTCATAGGACTTGGAGATTTTTGAATTATTTATACTTAATCCGCACTACGGGGACTTTGGGATTATTGAATCGTTTATACTCTAGTCTGCACTCCGGGGACTCAAAGTACTCTATTCCATACTCCAGGGACTTAGAGATTTTTTTTGAATCGTTTATACTCTTGTCTGTGCTCTGGGGACTTAGAGATTTTTTGAATCGTTTATACTCTTGTTTGTGCTCTGGGGACTTAGAGATTTTATGAATCGTTTATACTCTAGTCCTCACTCCGGGACTCGAACTACTCTAATCCGCGCCTTGGGGACTTAGAGATTTTTTGAATCGTTTATACTCTAGTCCGCACTCCGGGGACTCAGAGTACTCTAGTCTGCGCTTCGGGGACTTAAAAAGATTTTTTGAATCGTTTAGACTCTAGTCCTCACTCAGGGGGCTCAGAGTACTCTAGTCCACGTTCCGGGGGCTTAGAGGTTTTTGAATCATTTATACTTTAGTCTGCACTCCGAGGACTCAGAGTACTCTAGTCCGCGCTCCGGGGACTTAGAGATTTTTTGAATTGTTTATACTCTAGTCCGCACTATGGAGACTCAGAGTACTAGTTTGCGCACCGGGACCTAGAGATTTTTTGAATTGTTTATACTCTAATCCGCACTCCAGGAACTAAGAGTACTCTAGTACACGCTTTGGTGACTTAGAGATTCGGGACTCATAGTACTCTAGTCTACGCTCTGGGGACTTAGAGATTTTCTGAATAGTTTATACTCTAGTCTACGCTCTAGGGACTTAGTATACTCTAGTTCACACTCTTGGGACACAAAGTACTCTAGTCCACGCTCTAGGGACTTAGAGATTTTTTGAATCGTTTATTGATTGACTTTTAATTTTGTGTGTGTGTTCATGTGCCAAATAGATTAATTCAATTTAATTTTGCCATGGAATTATGACACACGAAACATTAACAGTTTATAGAAAAATAGCTTCAAGCCTTTATTGATTGTAAAAAATAAGGATAAACTGAATTGTCTTATTACATGTCGGAAACAGAGAACAATAAAAGAAACACATACTGGAAACAATTTCTACTAAATGAAAACTAAATAGACTAAGTATAATAACGTCCCAAATGTTCGCTATTCCATAATCTGGGGAGTGTCACGCCATCAACAGTCGCTAGCTTGAAGGTTCCTTCTCCAAGCCTCCGTTCAATGACGTAGGGACCTTCCCATATGTGATTCATATGTGACGGGACCAGAAAACTCACTTTAAAACTAATTCGTCCACATCGAAAGTTTCTCGGTCGAACTTTTTCATTATAATATCGGGCGACTCAGTGCCGATATGCAGCCGCACTTAAATCAGCTTCTTCACGTTTCTCATCGAAAATGTCCAACGACTCTAGTAAAAAATCTCAATTCATTCTAGGATCATAATGAGTCACCATGTGAGAAGGAATTTCAAGTTCCATGGGTATAACAGCTTCAGTGCCGTATGCTAAGGCGAAAGGAGTGTGGCCAGTCACAGACTTGTGGGTGGTTCTGTAGGCCCAGAGTGCTGTTGGAAGCACATCCACCCACTTTCCTCAAGCCTTCTCCAAACGTTTTTTCCAAGATGGACTTTATTATCTTATTTATGGCTTCGACTTGCCCATTTTCTCTAGGGTGAGCGTTTGCTGCAAACCTCTCGGTGCAATATTTTTGGCAGAACTCTTTGAATTCTTTACTCCCAAATTGAGTTCCGTTGTCAATAATGATCGTCCATGGGTGGCCAAAGCTGCATATAATGTTTTGAACAACAAAGTTAACATCCATTTTCTTGGTGATTGTAGCTAATGGTTCCGCTTCTGCTTACTTGGTGAAGTAATCGACCGCGACGATTGCGTATTTTGCTCAACCTTTGGAGATTAGCAAGGAGCCGATATATCGATCCCCATATTGCAAACGACCATGGAATAACCATTTTCGCGATCTTTGTTGGTGGCGCCCTCGATATCTTTGCATACCTTTGACATTTGTCGCATCTCCTTACATAATCCGCGGCATGCCAATTCACAGTCGGCCAATAGTATCCATATCGGAGTATCTTTTTGGCTAGTGTCTGCCCCTAGTATGGTCACTGAATTCTCGTTCATGGACTTCTCTTAAGACCCACTTTATCTCGTCGTGGGTGATGCACCTAAGCAAGGGAACAAAGAATCCCTTCCGATACATCATTCCATCCTGCATTATATGCCGTGAGGCCTTGTGAATGACTTATCGACTCTCTTTCTTTCTCTTGGGCAAGGTTCCATGTATCAAGTATTCTTTGAATGAGTTCATCCATGACTCACTTTCAGTTTCCATCCTTGACACAAGATCTACCTCCATCTCGTTTATACTCGAGGCGTGTAAAGTTTCAACGGGAGACAAGCCCATCTGTTGTGCATCACCAGTACTTGCAAATTTTGCCAAGAAGTCGGCTTCCCTATTTTGTTCATGCGGAAAGTGCGAAATATCATATATTCGAGGTCCGCCAACAATTCTTGAACCCGAGCAAGGTATGGGCAAGCCCTTACCCCTAGGCCTGATAGTCTCCCCGTACTTGGTACACCACCAAATGTAAGTAACAAAATATTTCAACCGATTTCACTCCAAGTTCTTTGGTAAGCTTCAATCCAGCGATCAATGCTTCATACTCGCCTTCGTTGTTTTTAGCAGGGAAATCAAGTTTCAAAGCATAACAAATCGATCGGTTCTTGAGAGTTACAAGAATAAAACTAGCCCTAGAACAATGGTCGTTGGATGCCCCATCGTTATATAGCTTCCATCGAACAACGGGAACTACATCACTTCCATCTGGCTTATCTGATATGGTGAAATCTACAATAAAATATGCTAGTGCTTGCCCTTAGATAGTCCTCCATGGCAGGTAAGTGATGTTAAAATGACTCAGCTCAATGTTCCATTTGAATAGCCTTCCAGAAGTCTTCGGTCGTTGGAGCACCTACCGCAAAGATTGATCGGTATAAATACTGACCGGATGTGCCTAGAAATACGGATGGAGCTTGCATGATGCGATCACCAAGTAGTAGGCCAGCTTCTTAATCTTAGGATAATTTCTCTCCGTCCCCGTTAAGCGCTTACTAACATAATACAATGGCTTTTAGATTCTGTCCTCCTCATGAACCAGAGCTGCACTGATGGCATGCTAGGATACGACCAAGTAAACATACAAGTCCTCATGGTCTACGGGCTTTGACATAACTGGGGGCCTCTCCAAGTATCTCACCAGAGCTTAGAACGCGTCCTCATGGTTCGACATCCATTCAAAATTTCTTTTCCCTTTCCTTATCACATCAAAGAAAGGAATACACTTGTCGGTTACTCTGGATATAAATCGACTCAACGCAGCGACTTTCCCATTCAGGCTTTATACTTACTTTATAGTTCTAGGTGCTTGTATGTCTCGAATAGCTTGAATCTTTTCTGGGTTGGCTTCGATTCCCCATGCATTGATAATGAAACGCAAAATCTTCCCCGACGTAACACCAAAGGAACATTTCAGTTGATTGATTTTCATTCCGCAAAATCTGAGTATATCAAACATCTTTGCTAAGTCTCGAATGTGTTCATTCGACCGTCGTGACTTCATGAGCATATCATCCACATAGACTTCCATAATTCTACCAATATGGTCTTTAAACATCTGATTCACCAAACGCTGATAAGTTGCCCCTGGGTTCTTCAACCCGAAAGGCATCACTACATAAAGTACAGTCCAATGTCTGTAATAAAACTGGTATGCTCCTGATCCGGAATGTGCATCAGGATCTAATTGTCTCCTAAATGAGCATCCATAAATGACAGCAATTCATGTCCTGCTGTCGATTCAACCAGCTGATCAATTCTGGGTAAAGCAAAACTATCCTTAGGGCATGCCTTGTTTGGGTCTGAGTAATCAACACAGGTCCCCCACTTTCCATTTGCCTTCCTCACCAGTATGGGATTAGATATCCATTTAGGATAGAGGGGGTCGTGGACAAACTCATTTGCTTTGAGTTTATCCACTTCCTCTGTGAGAGAAACGGACCTCTCTGGTTCCATGGCTCTCCTCTTTTATTTCATTGGCACATATTTCGGGTCAACGTTCAACATATGACTTGCGATGGCGGGAGAAATCCCACACATATCGGAATTGGTCAAAGTGAAAACATCTAGATTCACTCGGAGGAAATGTGTAAGATCCTCTATCATCGAGGGGTTGAGCTGTGATCCAATCTTAAGCACGCATGATGGTTCATCATGGCTGACTGGAATGTCAATCGTCAGTTCAGCTGGTGCCGCCTTGGCCGCCTTGGGTTCTTCATCGTCATCTCTCAGATCTATGTCTCTATAGATCCGATTATGTTATCCAAGCCAAGGCTCAGGTGCTACTTGTTAATCTTCAGTAACATGGATGCGGACAGTGTTGTCCACACCCTTGCCCTTCTCTCTTTGTCGGACCTCTCTCAGTTCAGCCACATAACAAGTACGGCTAGCTTCTTGATCTCCATGTACTACAGCAACTCCTTTGTCTATTAGAAATTTCAACATCAAATACCACGGGGCCAAAGCTTCCCTAGACTCCGCCAGGGCCGGTCGGCCTAGAATACATTATACTGGGAATCAACATCCAAAACAGTGAACGATAGGATCCGTACCCTCATGTGTTCACCTTCTCCTAATTCAACTGGCAATTCAATAAAACCTATTGCATCAATAGCCATACCATTAAGCCATGAATGCAGGCTTTAGATGTTTTTGGATCCTTCTCCTCCATCTTCATTTGGTCATATGCCCATTTGAAGATAATATTAACAGAGCTCCCACAATCAATCAGTATCCTTCTCACAAGCGCCGGTCCAATCATAGCTAAGATAACTATCGGGTCAATGGTAGGTGTCTCCACTTGATCGGCATCTTTGCTCCTAAATACTATATCATCCATCATCATTCGCTACTGCTTCGCTGGAGTCCTGTCTTCTGTGTTCAGCAGCATTCGAAACCCGCATGCTTCAAGGAGCTAGCACAACGTTCCATTTTTTGCCAACTCTTGTTTGCCGGATAAGGTCCGTCGATTATCGTGTTTATGACCAGCCTTCCTCTTGTCCAAGCGGGCTCCTCAGGGTGATGTGAAGCCTGCCGGTGATTGGGGTCAGATGTCCCCTGTTCGCCTTCCTGCAGATTCTTAACAAACTACTGTAACTTCTTCTAGCGAATCAACTTTTATATAGCATCATGGAGGTGTCTACACTCTTCAGTATTGTGCCCATAAGTCTCATGAAACCAACAATACTTTCCAGCCTGCTTTGTTCCTCGATAGATTCCTTTGGGTGCAGCTTTCGATATTGAAATGTATTACAAGTTGATAGATGGATATTCTCCAAAGATGTATTCAGAAGAGTATATTCGCTATAGGTTGGGATTCTTGGTTTCCACTTTCCTACTTCCCTCTTTCGTTCGGAATTTCCTCCTACGGATCCTTTAGACTGCTTTGGCTTATTTTAACATTGACTTGAACCTTGCCAGAGTTTTCGCCAGATTGCTTTACCGCAATGTTGCTTTGCACCGCTTCCTTGCTAGGCCCTAGCACACCGCTCCATCTTGACCAACTGGCCTCTTCCCTTCTCATGATTGGTTCACCTTTGAATAAAAGCATTCTAGGGTAGTCGGTGGTTTTCCTACCACATCAAACTCTGAGTCCAGATCTACTCCTTGCATCACGGCCATAAGGATAGCGTGGTAATTCGAATTACTAACTTTGGTAGAAGCAAAGTGAAATCTTTGCAAATTATCCTTCAACGACCCTCCCGAAGCCTGGATCACACTGGAAAACAACATCACATCCTTTGGGCAAGCGGCATGTATCCTAAACTCCTCCACAAACTTCACCGCTAACTCATCAAACCTGGAGATCGATCATGGGGGAAGTCTGGTGAACCACATGGTAGCTATTCTAGATAGGGTTATTGAGAAGCATCTGCATTTGGTCGCATCATTTGGCCTAGCCGATTCCATCATGCACTCGTATCTCATTATGTATTGTCGGGGATCGGTCTTCCCTTCATAAGCTGGAATAGTAGGCATGCTGAATTTCCAAGGTTACTTGGCTTGTAGGATGGTATCTGTAAACGGAGTATGGCTCCTAAATATGCCCCAATCATCGTTGGTTAAGCCATGCTTATCCCTCATCAGTTGTTTGACCATAGATGATAAATCTAGGGTCTAGATGGGAGGTGGCAAGTCAGTATTCGTCCTGTGCCAATGTTCTGACTAGTGCCTCCTTTATAGGCGATCATCTAAGTGCACATCCCAAGGACCCGCTTCACTACGACCCTGGCAAAGTGGTGGACCAGCTCCCAAGCATGCTCTAGATCCTAAGTTTCCCACTCCAGGTTGGGAGCGACTCCCCGGGTGCAGGTAAGGGGCCATGGTCCCAGGTAAGGAATCTGGACCATTTCTGTTGGTTTGCTCTTGGTGAGTCGTAACCAATTGCTCTGTTGCACTAGTTTGTGCTGTTTCTATCCAACGGCGACTACGCTTGGGGTGTTCATCTGACAAAACGGAGCTGTCGGATGATGAAACAGGGCTTCCTCCAGCATTCTTATGCTACTATTGAGTGATCCGGATTATCAGGTTGGCGTTTGTTTGAATCTGCTTGTTAATCCGTCTCCTACTTTCCACGAGCTCCCGTATCATCTCATTGAACTCTGCCCTAGTGACAGCTTCTAATTGGTTTGGGATGGTGGCGGGCTCTGCACCTGCATTAGCGTGCTGATTTCTATGTCCCGCTTGCTCGACGCTGGCGGTCTCATTAGCATCCACGTTGTGGGAGGCGGATCTGGTACGTGGTCTTTCCATCGTAGAGTTATCTGTAGAAACACTGAGTAGAATCTATGAACTCTTAAGAATGAACTCGGATCTCCTTTGGTGGTTTCCTCAATCCAGCAGACACAAAGTAGATCCTAACAGCCCGAGAATGCACCCTTCTCAGTGGAAGCACCAAAATGTTAACACCAAAATTGGTCACTAACACCCTTGAATAGAACCGTGTAGAGAGATTAATGAAGAAAGTAAATTAAAGTAGAGAAGTAACGCAATTAAGTGCAAAAGAACAACAAAAACGAGAATACCAAATTTATAGTGGTTCAGCGTAATTGCCTACGTTCACTTTGAATATGATCTTTATTACTTTTCCAATCACTTGAGTACAGATACAATCCGTAAACAAACAACTTGAATGCAAGTTTGAATAGGAAAGAAACGAGTATAGAAAATGGCAGAGTCTCCTTAGAGTTCTCGAAAAAAGGTCCCTTCAATTGTACTACTGCCCCTCTATTTATAGACGAAGACAGGCTATATCCCCTACGCAAGCCCATAACCTAGACAATTTGGCCCACAAGTGATACCCCAGGATGACCGACCCAGGTACACCGAGCCACACTGGCCGAACTATGAGTCACCTAAGGATGACTTGAAGCACCTTCTCAAATGACTCGAAGCAAGTGGTGGTGTGACTCGAAGCATAGAAGCATCGACCGTATCCCCTACGGTAACTTTTTATCTTCTCTGATGCATACCGAACAAAGTACGCTAAAGCATTGAGGCTGACCCACAAGTGTCGAACCGTACCCGACTGCTCCAATTCGGCTTGTGCACCATGACTGAGTGACTTATACCGTGCCATCTAGGCCTAATGATGTATATCGAGCCGTCTATGCTAAGCCAACATGACAGATCCAAGCCGTTGAACCACACGTGCTTGAGAGACACATGCCAAACCACCAAGGTCGAATGGTACATGCTGAACCAAAGCTGAACCATACATGTTGAAATAAGGTCGAACGATACATGCTGAGTCAAGGCCGAACGATACATGTTGAAACAAGGCCGAACGATACATGCTGAAACAAGGACGAACGATACATGCTGAGTCATGACTGAACAATACATACTGAAACAAGGCCAAACGATACATGCTGAGTCAAGGCCAAGCGATACAAACTGAAATAAAGCCGAACCATACCCACCAAGCCATACTTACCGAACCATACCTACCGAGCTACACATACATGCCGAACCACATTGATTGCATCAAACCCTTATATCTCCAAACTCTTCTTGGCCAGAATCCTATTTTTGTGCCAACTTTAACTTCTGCAATGATCGTTTTATAGCCAGGTCAAGCAGCCGGGTAACACATTGCATTCGGAATAAGGATATAACATTAGGAACACTAGGCAACACGCCTCGATAAGGGTTCAGAATTTTATGTTACTATAAGCGAGATATTTTGAATTTAATTTTTTTATTGATTTGACTTTTACCTACCATAACACTTCTTATTAGCCAACCTACCTGTACCCTCCATGCCTCGCTACACCATCCCTCTCTTATTTAAACACAGGGCAACAGAAAAAGGAAAAAAAGAGCTTCCAAAAATCAATATCTTAGAATTCTCTCAAGAATAAAATCTGAAATCAACTTTAAAACTCCTCTTTCGACGTAAGCTTCGAGATGATATGGGTTTTGTAGGTTACGATAGTCTTTTTCATGGGCTTGGTTAGAGCCATCAAACTTGGGTTGGGTTTTTTGGCAAATTCGGGCACCGATTCGTCGAATGGAGTTCTGAATTGGATTCATAGCTGTGTTTAGCATCTCGGTATTAATTTTGAGAGCATGTGGCATTGTTTGGTGGAACTCGACATTATTGTGCACGTAAGGGGTGGTACAGGTTGCGATGAAGAGGGAGGCTTCGGCCATTGATTCTTTGGTTCGGGTGAGTGGAGATCAAGGAGAGAAGGTCGTTGGCGAAGTCAGTTTGTGGAACGGAGGTCTTTAGCTTTGTATCACTCAAAGAACATGCACGACCATGGCTCTGTTCTTTTTATCTCATGCATAAGGAAATATGGTGACGGTGGGAAGAAGAGATGATGGAAATAATGTAAATATTTTGAACTTATAATTAGTTTGTTTTAATTAATTTAAAAATGTTCGATAACTTATAAAATTCATAACTCTCTCATACAAGGTCCGATTAGGGCGAAACTTTTTGCATTGTGATCGTGATGACGAGAGCTTCCAAATGGAACTAGTTCGAAAAAAATTTGAAGACTGTGGAAATTAGGCTAATGTCGTCCGGTTTTATTTGCAAACCGGAACGCTTCGGCAACGGCAGAAATTTCGGTGAGTAAATCTCACTCATTTTGGATCATTGGTTTTATTTTAAATTGTTAAAATTATTTATTGGTTGATTAGATGAATTGATAAATTATTATTATCAGTTGGATTTTATATTATATATGTTAGTGTATATATTAGTAGTTGGGTATGTTCCCACCGATTGGAGCGGATGAGACACTATGCACCCTGCATAATAGCGGATGACTCTTTTAATTACGATATCCCATCTCGAAGCGGGATTATTATTATTATTATTATTATTATTATTATTATATGTTATATGACATATGTGGTTGTAGGGAAATATGTTGGAGGGATCCAACATGATTCCTCAAAGTGGATGATTTTAATTCCATATATTGTGTTATGGGATGTGATTTGATAATCTGTTATAGATTATGACGTGATGTGAATTTTTAGATGCTATAGTAGCACTAGCCTTAATTTTGGTATTTTAAACACTATAAATAATAGTTTTGAATTTAAAAGGAAAATTCAAAAGTGATTTTGGAAATGAAAATATTTATATTGAATTTTGGAATTTATTTAAAAAGGAATTAATTTGGATAAAATAAATAAATTGATTTTGGATATTTATTTTTCTATTTCGTACAACGATTTCGATAGAGCATTTTAAATTAAGGATTTCTAAAATAATGTATTTTTAAATGAGATTCTTAAAATACAGAGTGTAAGTCGAAATCGAGGTTCAATATGATTTTGGAATATAATTTGGATTTTACAAGAAATAGAAATCGATTTATAATGAAATTTGTTAATATAAATCTGTTTTTAACAGGGAACAACCAGAAATGAGTTTATAAATTTATGAACGATGTTTATAAATAAAGTGAAATGATTATCATTTAATAACTTGGAAATATAAATTCACCATGTGAATTTGAAATGAGATATGGATATCGGTTTTGAAAGAAATAATGGATTCTATTTTTGAATTGGAAATAGTTATGAAATTGGAAATGCAGGTCGATTTGCGATAAATCGAGACAGATTTGTAAATGCTAAAATGGTTATATTGGATTTTAAAAATAGATTTTTATCGAAAAGTTAAGTTTTATTTTTAGAAAAGGATTTTTATTTATTACACTATGTAGTTTAAAAACTGTTTTAGTATTGAAAATTGTTTCGAAAAATTGGTTATTCAAATATTTGATATTAGTTGAAATGAATTATAATTTTTATAATAAGCTTAGTAAATCAATTAGTATTATTTATAAAGGAATTGGAAATCAATATCGTTGTTTGTTTAAAAGTGCTTTGGATATTTTAAATGATTATGTAAACGTGTTTTGAAAACAAACTATTATTCTTTAAAAATACTTATTATTTTATGTAAGGAATTTAAAGGGTAAGTGATTGGGATTTGTTATAAATACTCTCGTAGTCTATAAATCAAGTTATTTAATGGATGTAGTTTTGTAAGAGGATTTTATAATGGAATTCTGGAAACATAAGAAATTCCCAAAAAGTTTTAGATATGGGAACTTCAGAAATGAATATGAATTCATAAAAGAAGTCATAAATTGTTAGTTGGGATTATAAATAAGTATAATTGGTTTTTGGAATTTGTAATAAAAGATTTTATTAATAATTCAGGAGATTCATGGGATAAGTTATGAAATATTTCCTAAGTTTGATATAAAAATGATTTTGGAGAATATGTTTGTAAATATTTTCCTAATTTTTGAAAAGAGGGGTTTGGAAATATATTAAATGTGAAATGAATGATATAGAAATATTTTTCTCAGTGTTATGAATTGAATTCACAAATATTTGTAAATGTTGATATGGTTTGAAAATATCGTGTTATGGATTTGAGTATTTAAAATCATTTTCAAATATTTAAATACTGAAAGAGATTTGAATATATTTCTTTGTAAATATATTTTAAAATAAATGTGTGAAAGATTTACATATGGGCCTAGTGACTGCTTATGTGTGTAATTTGATAGTAAAATAACTAGCTATCAAATTTTGCCAAAATCGTTGATCGTTTCAAAGAGACCGAGATTGGATTTAATTATCCGAAAACCATTTCAGTCTGATTTGAGCGTTACGAATTACGAAATCTTGAGGGTAATGAACACGGTGATCTTTGAAGAGGTTGGATTGTTCAGACCTAGAACAACTTGTATGGATGAATGATATCATTGCATTGTTTTCTGGAAGGCAGTGTTAGCATTCCAAGTGGGATTGCTATTCCAAAAGGTAAACGTACCCTCAAGCCTAATCAATAGGGAAATTACTAAAACAGGGCATGCAGCAGGGCTAAGTGGGTCGCTCCCATTAGGGTATGTCATCATTTTTCTAGATTACCCTATCTATATGGATTTGGGTGTGCATCAGAGATCTTAATTAAGGTTGGAAGGCCGGGATGATGACATATTCGGTACTACTAGTTAAGTGGTGGGCCGGTTCTGTGTGATAGGGTACAAGATGTTCTTGTCAGACCCGGGTGCATTGTTCTAGGGATGTACCCATCAGAGGTAGTTCCTTACCCGTCATAGTATGGAATCCATTCTCCAATACATGCCTTTATGGTTTTGCTTGTAGAGCCTAGTATGCTGGAATTTGATTAATGTAACAATTGCAGCTATTTTAATAAATATTTGTACTTAGATACTATTATAATATCACAGGATTTTTATGTAAAAAAGTTTTGGTTATCGTAAGGGAAAAACCCATCATGTCTATGTGTCGTGTGGTCTTACGAGATACCTTTTGCTTTTAAAAATTGCTTGGGTGTGTTTTCTCATGTTGTTTTTCAAGACTAATTCGGGTGTTATTTTATTATAATGCTCTGGTCAGACAGAGCATATTACAGATTAAATTGGATGCTTGGAGCTTCAAGAGATGAGTTGGAGGCTCAAAGACGTATTCACATAGACGGTTATTTTCCACTGTATTCATTGTTGTGTTTATCAACAATTATGAGGACAGACTGTTATAACTATCCAGGCTGAAATAGGTTAGTGTACTCTGATTGACATTTGTATATATACATATTACAGTTTTGCTTTATATAAAGACTTGTGACATATTATAGATTATTCGTTCCATTGTGAGATTCTATGTTGTTTAGTTTTCTTTTCATCTTCTTCTTTTCCCTTAACAATAGGGTTTTTCGGCATTCGATTTCTCAGCATGAAATACAGTGGATGTATTAGTGTTAATTTTTCAAGGGTCGAAAATCCCCGTCTGTTGCACTTTGTATCAGAGCTGAAGGTTAAGCGAGAACCTTGGATTTGGTGGGAAATTATTCATTAGAGATAGGGTCAGTAGTACCCTATAATGAGTTTGTGTGTATATATATAAGCATTCATTTGTTAGTGATATAAAATTGTTTTATATTGTGCTGGTTGATCTATTGAGTGTCTTATGGATTCTAGTCAATACGAGAAATTAACGTCATTGATAGGGATCTCTAAACACTTGAAGAAAGCAATTTGACATGGTACTATTTTGAAATTCGGTAAATGAAATAATTTTACTCTGATTTTAGTTTTATATATAAAGAGAAAATCTTTCAGAAATTATTATAGTTATATATGGTGTGTTTGGTTGTTAAAGAATGGTAATGTTTGATTGTTATCATTTGTTGTTATTAAAAATTGTTGATATTTTTATAATGAAAACAAAGATTTACAGTTAAGAGAATGGTTTGTATAACCAAAGTGGAATTATAAAATATGATTTATAAATGTGGTTTATAAATTAAAAGGGATTTAAAAGTTGGGAAATTGAGAATTTAAATCCCTTTGGTTTTTGAAATGTTTTTATTCAAAGTTTTGAAAAATAATAATAGTATTATTTGAAAATATTTTTGAATAAAAATATATAAAAGGGTTTAAAAGGAATAGAAAGCACTGAACTCACTTCGGTCGCTCGAAAATAATTTCGGTGATGACTGCAACATCGTCGACGTTCATTTTCGAGTTTCCAAGGGAGAAATTGCTACCATTGGAGTTTTGATTTGATAAAACTAGTTTTGATTTTAAAATTAAAAGAATGATTTGATATAACAAGGGATTTTATGTGCGTATATATGAATTCAAAAATGATTTGAAATACTTTAGAACGAGGTGTTTAAACACTGAGATTTTGTTTTAAATGTTTTGTTGGGAATACAAGAAAATAAGTTTGATAACTTATATAATTTGAAAATTTGCGAGTTAAAGCAATGTTTTAGAAATTTGAATATGAATGCAAGGGAAGCAAAAATTTGAAATTGAACTATGAATAAAAATTTAACTTGAATTAAGTTAAATAAAGAGAAATTTTAAAATTTAACCTAAGTTAGGTTAAATGAAATAAGTTTTGGAAATGAATTAAGGAATGAACTAATTGAATAAATTAGTGAGTTGAATACGATTTTGGAATATGATTGAAATATTGAAATTGAAACACATGGATTGAATCGAATGATATTAGAATTGAATTTGGTTAGAAATGGATATGAATTTATGTTGTAAAATAGTAATAAACATGAGAAGTGATGGAAGAAAAAAAAATGTTTATGAGCTTGAGTAAAATTTTATAAAGTAATTCATAAATGAAATCCATATAAAATGGAATTTTGTTAAACATGGAATTTGATGGAATGATTCTTAAGAGATAATTAGTATTGAAATGACATACTAAGTAAATAATGAATGTGAATAAAGCAATGTGAATAATGATTGTAGATAATTGGTAGTAAATGGAATGAATATGAATAAGAGAATTTTGAATAGCTAAGAAATCAATCGAAATAAATAAATAAGTTGTACTTATATTATTTGCATAACGGTTTGATCCAGATTCGAGCATAGAATTTCAAGATGATTTATGTCGATCCGAGTTGGAATATTTCACTCGATTTTCGACGGCGAACATTAGATATGGACTTTTGATTGATTTTGGGATTTTCTATCATTGTATACGACTATGCAAGGAGAATAACGGTTCTGATGAAGGAATTAGATCTGAGTCCACACTAGAGTGGTCGTGTGAATGATACTAGTTCGGAAATAAAATTATGTGATCGAGCGAGCGATCAGATTTGATATTGCGTACGGATGGTATATGTACATCGCACGGGCTTAAGTAAAGCAAATGTTGGAAATTGGAAATGCAAAATAATATGATTGGATATCATTGGTAAATAAGATGCAGGTATATAAAAGCAAGAGCTAATTTGATGCCTTTGGTCTCATAAGTAAAAATTGGATTGCCCGACAAAAAGGTACAAGTTTAGACCATTATTGATTTGATGATTTTATGATTGAGTCACTTGGATTTTGTTTTGTTTTGTTGGTTTGGCCCTGTAGTGGTGATTTGTGGTTGTTCTGATCTAGCCGTGCAAAGGGGACGTTGGCGAAATTTTTCGAAAATTTTAAGAGTTAGAAATTTCGAAGAATTTTTTTGATAACTAAAAATTGATTTTTGAGTTATAATTAGAAATGATTGAACGAATAATATTACTTGGAATCTATGGATGGATTTGGAAACTTAGTAAAAGTAATAATAAAGTTTCAACAAATTGGTATTGGAAAGTTAAAGACTTAACTGAATTTGAGAAGTTATTTCAACTTATTTGTCTTAGAAAAGAAACCGGTTTTGAGCATTTTTCCTACTTTGGTAATTTCGAGGATGAAATTCTTTTAAAGGGGGAAGAATGAAACGACCTAGAATTTTAGTGATTTGAAATTGGAATATTTAATTAATTTTAAATATTGAGAATTAATTTTTATAGGTTAAATAACTAAAATTTCAAATATAGCGATTTATTGGATAATTTAATTGTTAAATTTAATAATTGAAATTGTGTAAATAATTGAACCTTGAATTTTTAAGCTAGATAAAAATAATTTCAATGTCTTATTAAATTTCTATTAATAAGAATAAAGGTAAGTAAACTATTAAATTTATTTAAATGTGATTTAACAAAATTTTAAAATATCTCGTATTAATCAACGAGTGAAAATAGCCTTTTGCGGCACCGTCTTGGATTTTGACGAAACTAGTGTAATTGGGATCGTAATAAGGAATAAAATACGCTATCAAATTTCATAGCAGTCAGATGCACCGTTTGATCGTACGAAATAGAAACGCGTTGAAATTAATTTCGAAAATATAATATAATAATTAGGTTCAAAAATCTATCTTCTACATACGATATAACTGGGTCTCGAGACTTGTTCCATTGCATTCGAAATAGGGGTATAACATTAGGAATGCCAAGTGGCACACCTTGATAGGGGTTTGGAATTTTAAGTTACTATAAGCGAGATATTTTGAATTTAAATATTTTTTTTCATTGATTTGACTTTTACCTACCCTAACACTTCTTAACAGCCAACCTACCTGTACCCTCCATGCCCCCTACAACATCCCTCCCTTATTTAAACACAGAGCGATATAAAAAAATATAAAAAGTGAGCTTTCAAAAATCAATATCTTGGAATTCTCTCAATAATAAAATCTGAAATCAACTTTAAAACTCCTCTTTCGACATAAGCTTCGAGCTGATATGGGTTTCGTAGGGTGCGGCAGTGTTTTTCATGGGCTTGGTTGGAGATAGTCAAACGAGGGTTAGGTTTTATGGCGAATTTGGGCGCCGATTCATCGAATTGAGTTCTGAATTGGGTTCGTAGCAGCATTTAGCATCTCGTGATGACTTTTAGGAGCGTGCGGCATTGTTTGGTGAAAGGCGACATTACTTTGCACGTAAGGGGTGGTACAAATCGCGATGAAGAGGGAGGCTTCAGCCATCGGTTCTTGGGTTCAGGTGAGTAGAGATCGGGGTAGAGAAGGTTGTTGGCGAAGTCGGTTTGCCGAACGGAGGTCTCTAGCTCCGTATCACTCGAAGAATATGCACGACCATGACTTAGTTCTTTTTTTCGTGCATGGGGAAATATGGTGAGGGAGGGAAGAAGAGATGATGGCAATAATGTAAATATTTTGAACTTATAAAGTTTGTTTTAATATATTTAAAAATGTCTGATAACTTATAAAATTCATGACTCTCTCATACGAGGTCCGATTAGGACGAAACATTTTGCGTTGTGATCGTGATGACGAGAGCTTCGAAATGGAACTAGTTTGGACGAACTCGGAGACTGTGGATAATTGATTTTATTTTAAATTATTAAAATTATTATTGATTGATTCGATGAATTGATAAATTATTATTATCATTTGGATGTTGTATTTTATATATATTAGTACATATATTAGTAGTTGGGTATTCCCGTCGATTGGAGCAGATGAGAAACTATATTCCCCGCATAATAGCGATTACCCTTTTTATTGCGATATCTTGCCTCGAAGCGGGGTTATTATTATTTTATGTTATATAACATCTATGGTTATAGGGAAATAGGTTGGAGGGGTCCAACTGGATTCCTTAAAATTGTTGATTTTAATTCCATATGGTGTTATGTGATGTGATTTGATAATCAGTTATAGATTATGATGTGATATAGCTTATTGGATGCTATAATAGCACTGGCCTTAATTTTGGTATTTTAAACATTATAAATAATATTTTTGAATTTAAAAAGGAAATTCAAAATTGATTTTGGAAATGAAATATTTTTATTGAATTTTGGAATTTATTTAAAAAGAATTGATTTGATAAAATAAATAAATTGATTTTGGATATTTATTTAGCTATTTCGTACAACGGTTTCAATAAAGAATTTAAAATCGAGGATTTTTAAAATAATGGATTTTTAAACAAGATTCTAAAAATACGGAATGGAAGTTAAAAACAAGGTTCGATACGGTTTTGGAATATAGTTTGGATTTTATAAGAAATAGAAATCAATTTATAAATGAGATTCGTTTAATATAAATCTATTATTAACAAAGAACAACTGGAAATGAGTTTATAAATTTATAAACGATGTTTATAAATAAAGTTAAATGATTATCATTTGATAAGTTGGGAACATAAATTCATCATGTGTATTTAAAATGAGATATGGAAATCGATTTAGAAAGAAATAATGGATTCTATTTTTGAATTGAAATAGTTATGAAATTGGAGAGCAGGTCGATTTGTGATAAATTGAGAGATATTTGTAAATGCTAAAATGGTCATATTGGATTTAAAAATATATTTTTATTTAGAAGTTAAGTTTTTTTTAGAAAGGGATTTTTATTTATTAAACTATGTAGTTTAAGAACTATTTTGGTATTCAAAATTATTTCAAAAAGTTGGTTATTCAAATATTTGATATTAGTTGAAATGAATTATAATTTTTATAATAAGCTTGGTAAATCGATTAGTATTATTTATAAAGGAATTGGAAATTAGCATCGTTGTTTGTTTAAAAGTGCTTTGGATATTTTAAATGATTACTTAAACGTGTTTTGAAACTAAATTATTATTCTTTAAAAATACTTATTATTTTATATATGGAATTTAAACGGGTAAGTGATTGGGACTTGTTTATAAATACTCTCGAGAATTGTAAATCAAGTTATTTGATGGAGGTGGTTTTATAAGAGGATTTTATAATGGAATTACTGGAATTAAGAAATTTTCAAAATGTTTTAGATACAGGAACTTCGGAAATGAATATAAATTTATAAAAGAAGTCTTAATTGTTAGTTGGGATTATAAATAAGTATAATTGGTTTTTGAATTTGCAAAAAATGAATTTATTAATAATTCCGGAGATTTATGAGATAAGTTATGAAATATTTCCTAGGTTTGATATAAAAATGATTTTGGAGGATATGTTTATAAATATTTTCCTAAGTATTGAAAAGAGGGTTTTGGAAATATTTTAAGTATGAAATGAATGGTATATAGATATTTTTCTAAGTGTTATAAATTGAATTCAGAAATATTTCTAAGTGTTGATATGGTTTGAAAATATCTTTTATGGATTTAATTATTTGAAATCGTTTTCAAATATTGAAATATTAGAAGAGATTTGAATATATATATATATATATCTTTGTAAAGATATTTTGAAATAAATGTTTGAAAGATCTACAATATGAGCCTAGTGGCTGCTTATGTATGTAATTTGATAGCTAAATAACCGACTATCAAATCTAGCCAAATTCGTTGATCGTTTCAAGGAGACTGAGATCGTATTTAATTATCTGAAAACCACTTCGTTCTGATTTGAGCGTTATGAATTGCAAAATCTTAAGGGTAATGAAGGCGGTGATGTTTGAAGAGATTGGTTTGTTCAGACCTATAACAACATGTATGGATGAATGCTATCATTGAATTATTGCCTGGAAGGCAGTGTTAGCATTCTAAGTGGGATTGCTATTCAAAAAGGTAAACGTGGCCTCAAGCCTCATCAACTAGGAAATGACTAAAACAGGGCTTGTAGTAGGGCTAAATGGGCTTCTCCTAATAGGGTATGTCATCATCTTTCTAGCTTACCCTATTTGTATGGATTTTGGTATGCACGAGAGATCTCGATTAAGGTTAGAAGACCAGGATGATGACATATTCGGTACTACTAGTCAAGTGGTAGGACGATTCTGTGTGGCAGGGTATAGATGTTCTTGTCAGACATGGTGCATTGTTAGATGTACCCATCAGAGGTAGTTCCTTACCCGATCATAGTATGTAATCCATTCTCCTATACGTGCCTTTACGGTTTTGATTGTAGAGCTTAATATGTTGGAATTTAACTAATGGAAGTTTTTTGGCTAAGTATTTGTACTTAGACCATATTATAATATCATAGGATTTTTATATAGTTTTTTGGTTATAGTAAGGTAATAATACGTCGTGTTTATGTGTGGTATGGTCTTACGAGATACCTTTTGATTTCAAATGTTTCTTATAATTTTAAATCCAGTTGGGTGTTTTTTCTCATGTTGGTTTTCCAGGCTAACTCGGATGTTATTTTATCATAATGCTCGGGTCAGACCGATCATATTGCAGATTGGATTGGATGCTTGGAGCTTCAAGAGACGAGTTAGAGGCCCAGAGACGTATTCACGTAGATGGTTATTTTCCGCTATATTCATTGTTGTGTTTATCAGCAATTGTGAGGATGGATGTTATAACTATCCATGCTGAAATAGGTTAGTATACTCTGCTTGATGTTTGTATATATACATATTATAGTTTTTCTTTATGTAAGTACTTGTGATATATTATAGATCGTTCGATTGCGAGATTCTATGTTGTTTATTTTCTTCTTAACTTCTTCCTTCTTCTTTTCCCCTAACAATCGGGTTTTCCGGCATTCAATTTCTCAGCATGAAATACAATGGACATATTAGTGTTGATTTCCGAGGGTCGAAAATCCCTGTTTATTACACTTTTGAACCCGTGCATAAGCATACGACAGTCTATTATGGAATGGTCATTGGTTCGATAGAACTTATAGTACTTAGCGTTGGCAGTTAAGCAAATTAAGGTCGAATAAAGTATACATATAATCGAATATCAAAATTGTACCAAATTTTCAACTACAAAGGAGCGCAACAGTGGAAGCAACCACAACCAATAATCACCAAGCTATTGAAGGAATCAACTGATAAAGGAAAAATGTGGGGATTCGACATTCAATTTTGAAGTCGGCGGCTTCTATTGCTACCATTTATTATTTCAAAGGTACAAAGGAACGTCGACAACAAGAATACGGAAATCAAAGGATTTCATACCAACACAAGAATGACCGATGTCAAACCAATCGCAAGCAATGCAACGCCTTAAGAGATATTTCATTTCATCAATTAGACAAGAGATGCCGCATTTCATTTGTTTGAAAGCCTACAATGATGATGCATACCAGATACTCTGCACTTCATATATGTAATAAAGAATATCGCATCCCATCGATATAAGTAAGGAATGTTTTCGAATACCAACAATGTATAGAAGTATGTCGTAAGCCATCAATGTGATAAAGGCACGATATATCATCAGTGCCGCTTCTCTTTGATGCCATCTTTTATCAATGCTCCTTCTCTTTGATGCAGCCTCCTATCAATGTCGTTTCTCTTTGATGTTGCCTCTTATCAATTCTTCTTCTTTTTTATGCCGCCTCATATTAATGTCATTTCTCTTTAATGCCGCTTCTTATCAATGCCGCTTCTCTTTGATGCTACCTGCTATCAATGTCGCTGTGATGCCGCCTCTTATCAATGTCTCTTCTCTTTGATATCGAAGATCATCAATATATACAAGATTTGTCATGTATTATTAATGTTGCACATCATCAAAGTAAGAGAGGGTGTCATCAACCAATGACTCAGCATGATGCCACACATCAGCAACATAATGCGAGTCATTAAAAAGAAACAATGAGTGGAGGAATGCTATAGAAATGATGTCGTGAATCATAAGCCCTTAACTGTTCTCGTAACTCATCACAATGAAAGGAATGTTGGAAATCATCAAAACAAAGCATAGTGCAAGGCACCATCGAGAAATGGTGCTGATGACACGTGTTGGCCATGCCTCACCATTCAATCCCTATAAATACAGACCTAGGGACATGGAGGAAGGGGAATTCATTCTTTTCTTATTCTTACATTTTTGAAGTTTGCATCCTTAAATCAAGTTTAGGATTTTAGTGCCAATTGTAATCATGCGGCCCTTACTACAAATAAGGGCTTGTACTTCTATTGCATTGCATAAGAATAAAGAGACATGAATTATGCTCTATATGATTCTTATGATTCTGACATGACTTCAACTTCGCCATTGAAAGTGCATACGTCCAACAGTTGACATAAGATTCCTTGAGTCATGACTTGTTTTCGAATTATCAAGCACTTGTGATTCGATCATAACTTGTTTTGAATTTCCAAAACACTCATGATTTCGGGATTAACATGGAGCGTGTGCCTTACTAGTAAGCTAACCTAGGATCACTAAAGTCTCTATTCATCCAGTATCACTTCCTCACACTTTTTAGGTTTAACAAAGAAATTCATTAATATTTTGGTACTAAAAGGAGGGCTCGAATCCGCTTAGCCCACAAATTGAACTACCCTTAACCAACATATATATGGCTTAAAGGTCTTATCCATACCAAGCATATTCCATTAAGGAACCATTCTAAACCCTATCTAAACTCATTTGGATAGTGACTATCTCCAAACAAGGATCTTCCATCCTTGAGTAACTAGGCCATCCTACCAAATCATTAGCGATCCTTGACTTCATGAGGAGCAAGTATTAAGAGTCTTAACACTACAAATTATGAAAGATAAGAGAAGGCAAGTAACTCCTTATGATCTAGATAAATTGAGCTTAATAACCACTTCACATAGGGCCTACATCAATGTTTGCTTTGGGAAAGAAAGATATGAAAGATAACATCTTCATAGAAATGAGTAAGAGAATTGAAATCCAAGCAAGTGGAACCATCATGGAAAGAGAAATAACAAAAGACTTTGATAAATTCACCAAAAAGTGAAAGAATGTGCCTAATTGTTCTCATAAATTGAATGGGACTTGAAGCTCTTTAAAGAGAACATTTGCTACGGAGGCTAAAGAACCGATCACATACAATAAAAGAGCTAAGTGGAAATCGAGGGAATCATCCTCTAACAGTTCATGGCTTTCTAAGAACCATTCTCTTACTACTTCTTATGAGGATATTTATCTCTTAACGAAGGGAAGGATAAACTACTAGCCTTCTCAAAAGAAATGACCAAAGAATGAACAAAATCTTGGCGGGCAATAATGTCATTATCACAACCCAAATGGCCACGGCACAAATCAATGTCAAAGCTTGGAAGGAATGGTTTACAGTTTCCCGGGATAAGTAAAGCTTAAAGAATTTATAAAGAGATATTGAACAAGTCGACAATGAAGAAAGATGGCCTAGTCAAAGCTCCTCCTAGAGAGAGACCAAAGTAAGCTTTTAGTCCCGACAGTGTCTTGGCCAAAGCATCTAGAAGCCTTCAATCCCACCTACATGGCCTGGCCAGAGCACCTCCTAAAGGGTGGACAGAGTAAGCTTTTGGTCTAGCCTAAGATGTCCTAGCCAAAGCACCGAACCAGCCTTCAGTACCGTCTATAAGGCCTAACAAAAGCGCCTCCTAGAGGATGATGTGTAGTATTTAGTTCTGCGTAAGATAGCTAACCAAACACACCAGACGAAAGACCTAAACCTTCACCTAAGATGGTGTATATGGTGCGAATCAAGTTGAGATCATTACAGAAGATGGTAATAAAGAAATCAATCAAAGTCTAAATACTACCACAAGAGTGGTAAGAGGCAGTCTTCTAGAGGAAGATCAAATACAAAAGTAAATCAAACTCAATCCTGAAGAAGGATTGAGGTAGTCTTCTAGAGGAAGATCAAATACCAAAGCAATTCAAACTCAATCATTAAGAAGGATTGAGGCAGTCTTCTAGAGGAAGATCAATTGAAAATGAATCATTCATGCTCTAAAGCAAAAGAAATCTTCGAGTGGAAGATCAATTAGAAATGACTTTTTTGTGCTCCAATGTAGAAATTAAGTAATCTTCTAGGGGTAGATCTAACAAATATGAGCTATCATGATTCAAAGAAAGTGGGAACACCCCATTAACGCAGAAAGAAAATATTATTGCCAGATGAATTTTATGGTCTTCTATGCAGATTGCCAAAGATACTTTCTAGTCTTCCATTCATATTATTTCCACAAGGAATTCTAGTCTTCCATTCATGTTATTGCTAGAGGGATTTTCTGGTCTTCTATTCAGATTATTATTGCCAGAATGGATCTCTCATCTACTATTCAGGTTATCATTATCGGATAATTTCTAATTTTATTCATATCATAATTATCACCAGATAATTTCCAAGCTTCAATTCAAGTGCCACTATTTCTAAATGATTTTTTGGTCTTTTTTTTCAAATTATTACACTAGATGGTTCTCTAGTCTTCCATTCATGATTTAATCAAAATTATCACCTATTATGGTAATCAAATTGAGATCAATACCTATTATGACTAGAATTCAACTTTCTTATTAAAATAACAGGAATCTCCGTTATTAAGCAAACTATTGGATATCTAATAATGAAGAAGTAAACACTTTCATCAAGCTCAAATGTAACGATCCCGGATTTAATTGAGTGTAAATAAATTATCAATTTAATTTTTGAATTAAAATTGTGTAATAGTTAGTAATTTATACAAAATGTTAGTAAAATTTTGATAATCGAGCATTTGAAAATTATAAAACAAATATAAAACAAAAAGTATGTAGGCTGTAGCCTATAAGGCAAGTAAGTACATATACAAAACTTACAAATAGAAACAAAGCAAATGTAATATCTTTAGCACCCTAGCATGTCATAGCAGCCGAGTACAAGAAGTAAAGAAATATGACAAAGCATAAAACAAAGTTGAATAAGTATAGGTTGGAAAGAACAAAGTAAAAGAAAACAAAAAAAATATATTTTATGTGGATAGCTTGCAAAAGAAACAAACAACTTACAAAATTATATTCAGTATGTACACTTAAAACCAAGGCAAACAAAGCCTGCAAAATGGAAATAAGAATCTGCAGTAAAACAAGCATGTAATGCCTTCATCTCAGTCGAAGTCAAGCAAACATTTAATGCAAGGCCAAGGTACCTTAGTACATAATATTTTATCTCTAGCACACTATAATATCACTTCAGCCAACAATTTGAAGCAAGCTATCAGCCTCCAAACAAAAAATAAAAAAAAGATCACTGACTTGATTTGTACAAACAAAATATCACCCTGTACAATACTATCGCCCGTGCAAGAATTTTTAGCCCTGTTTTGCATTGTTTAAACCCTACATCACATGTAGCTCTCTTTTTATACAAACTCTTCATGTCATTTGCTCCATCTTCCAAACTAAAATAAAAAATGATAATAAACAAAACAAAATTTCAAGTCTGAAAGCAAGCTCCAGATTTAACTTCAAATTTATGAAGTAAAGCAAGTAGCACAGATCAAACAAGCTAAAAACAATTCATTAAAGATCAAAAGCAACACAAGCTAACTGAAACCAAAGATTTAAGAGGGGGACTTCACCTCAGCTTGCAAGTTTCAATCAGTTCAAAGTTAAGCTGGCTCTGTTCTCTGTCCATTGTAAATACGGGTGAGTAACTTCCTTTTTAAAACATTTGAGATGGTTGCAAGAGTTTATCTAGAAAGTGTGTTGTTGCAAATCTCCTGTATATATGTTGATGTATGTGTGCCTGTGATTGTTGTATTGCCTCTGCTTTATCTTTATTTTTTTCCAAAACCCAGATTTATAAAATAAATCTCTATCTCTTTATCTACTCACTGTTAGATCATGGAATATAAACGAAAGATGTTTGTTTGATCATGAACTAGGATTTAAAAATTTATTTAAGTTAAAACCATTTGTGTATGACTCTGGAAATAAAATTAAAGCAGGAAACTCAAGTCCTTGTAAAAATTCAAACCTGTTAATTTTATAATTCAGGTATATAAGTGGAATCATCACACTTTAATATGATTTTTAATGCAAAATTTATAATTTTTAGAGGTGGGGTTTAGGGGTAATTCAAAAATAAACAAAAAGTATACTTTGACCAATTTCCGGCGACGTATTGATCTGGGTGTGTCGCGGTCGATCGAGGTGGTGGAGGAGCCTACGGGGCGTCGGAGAAAAATAGGAAAGGGTCGCCTAGAGGTTGGTGATGGCGATGGGAGGTCGTTGAAGTTTGAAAACCTAGTTTTACCGGGTTGGAGAAAATTGGTCACTTCGGCATTTATAGATGATCGAGTTTGACGTGCTTGTGGGGATTTGAAGAGGGGTCGATGACGAAGTGGTGGCTGGTGGTGCTGGTGCTCCGGTGGTCGGAGGAGGGGACGCGACGTGTTGACAGGTTCGTGGTGATGTGCTCGAGTTGTTCCAGGTTTCCAATTTTGGGTCGATGGGTTCAAATTTTGATTCGTGCCTGGAAGCGTCGAACTGGGTCGTGGTTTGGGGTCGTGGGGTTGCGAGTGCTTGTCGCAGATGGTCGCGGGGATGAACGGAGGGTGGCGGCATTTGTGGACGTGCACAGCATGCACAATGCGTCAGGGTGATGGTTTGAAGGGAGGGGGAAGAACCTGAGTGAATTTTAAGAGAGAGAAAAAAAAAGTGGACTATTGGCTCAGGCAGTAGTTTGTACCAGTAGACAAAAGTGTTTGTTTCCCGGGATTTGTGACTTAATAAATTTCAAATGAAATTTGGTAAGCAAGATTTTTTTTAGTATAATTAAATAAATAAGTTGTCAAAGCTTGTAAACTAGTTTTTTTTTTCAAAGTAACGGTTATTAAACAAGATCTCGAACGAGTTCAACTTTTAGATATTCTAAAGTTAAATGTTTTTTTTATATAAATCGTTTTGGTATTCAATTAATTAACTGACAAATGTTTGAAATGATTTAGTATTAAAATTTTAATTAATCAATGTCTAGTATAGAAATGATTCCAAATGTTTAAATTTTAATAGATTTAAATGATAAAACTAAGTAGATTGGCTTAAAAACTTTTCTTATATAAGTAATAAATGTTATTTACATTCATTTTTAAGAATTATAAAGTGAACTTTAAAATGGAACTTATGTTTAAAAATAATCATTTTAAATTTTAAATCCCAAATAAAATTTAAATCTGAATTAAAAGTGTAATGTTTAAAATTACACTTAAATGATTAATGAAATCATTAATAAAGAAATTTGTTATCTTAGAGATAATTAAGGTAATAAAATGACTAAATTAATATGGTAATTAAAGAATGATTTATTTAATTTATAAATAAATAATTTATATTAATTTATAATTAGAAATGATTAATAATGAATTAATCTAAGATAATTTCTTAAGAAAGTGATTAAGAAATATTATTAGTTAATAAGGATAATTAACTAAGGATTATTAAGTAACCGATTTAAAGTGATTAATGTTAATGATTTATTGGATTAAATAAATTAGATAATCAATTATAAATGATTTAAATGTAATTACTTAATGAAAATAATTTAATCAGAATTGGATAATAAATTCATAAGTAATTAATTTAATTGGAGATAAATTGAATTACATAGGATTAAACGATCAATAAATCCTGTTTATAAATGATTTTTGTATGCTTGAATTACTTATGAATGATCGTATTATATGTGATGCCTTGAATTGATTATCCTATCTGATTTGTGATATTTTGTTTTGTAGATTGAACTGTGTGTATTTATTTGCATCTGTATATTATCTGTGAATCTGTGAATGGGCGATGAGCGTTATAATTTATATCGCTTATCAATTACATTTCTGTGTTTTGATCTATGATGATTGAATGATGTTGCACTATTGTGTCAGACCCCTGGACTACACCATACACACACAAATATGGATTTCACGAGGAAATCGATTTAGTCACAGAGTTTTGAAAATAGTTTTAAATTTGAATTTTTAAATTCAAATGGTTTGAAAATAAGATTGGGTTTAAAGTGAAAAGCTTTTGAAATGGAATTTCAAAGACGAAGTTATTTTGAATAACTTGATAAAGTTTGAAATTTAAATAATTTGATTTAAATTCAAAATGTCAAACTGAATTCTATAATTTGAAACTAGGGATTAAAGATGTTATACTAGTTATATATGGGTTAACCATTTTAAAATGTATTAATTTGGGAATATGAACATAAATTAAGAACTTTAACTCGTGTATATTAATTGGATTTTTCTGAAACGAAAACTGTTTGTTTTCAAATAATAAAAGCTTTCATGTAAGTAAGGAACTTCCAATTTGTGTTAAAAAGATTTCTAGTTTAAAATGAAAATAATTTCCAAGTTATAGAAACGGTTTGAAACTATAAGTTAAATCTTTGATTTAAAGATTTAATGAATTAATCCAATTGAAATGGAAGTTGTTTGAAATCCGTAAGTGGATCTTTGTGAAATGAATCTTTTTGTTTAAAAGATTTGAAATGGTAAATTGTTTAACCATTTGAAATAAAGTTTTGAATTATTAAGTTGTGACTTAATTGAAATCCCATATCCATATGTTTTAAATATTGCGCTCACTATTCGGTTTAGCTGGGAGAGGACCTTTGTGTCATATATCCCATTCCGAATATGTGATACGTCGTTATGGATAGCATTTGAAGACCGGTGGTGAAGACCAGATATTTTCGAAAACGAAAGGGTTTCTTGTCGATTGTCTCTGCACTGGCTGATCCCCGGTATAGAGATCTCCATATGTGATGGGAAATCCGGACGTGATTAGGGATTATCCGGATTGCAAGGGCTTCTTTGGAAGTGCCTTCGGTTTTGTTCGAACCCGGAACAGACTTGTATGGATTGTGTGTCTGACATTACAAATTGAGATATAAAGCGGATTTCTTTCAAATACATTTCTGTTGGTGGCGGAGAATTTATTCTTTTAGCTCAACACCCTTCTCTGAGACGTACGAGCTCAGAGGTTATGTAGTTGAAGGTCATCAGCGATATATTCCCAATTTGGTAATGTGACATGCTAAGTGTTGCTGTGAAATGATCATTGTTTGATCATTTGTGATATGATCATTTGTTTGATCATTTATCTTTGTGATCATTACTTTGATCATTTGTTGACCCGAAGCATGGCTTTGTACCAAAGCGTAGCTTTGTGGACGAGACTTCGTCGAACCTCACACCCCGGAATGGTCAAAACAGGAAAGATGCAGCAAGGTTATTAGGGGGTAGCGCCCCTTTAGGGTATGTTCATTTCCTTATGGAAAAGGGTGGTATCATGGTATGGAGCCCAGATACTTACTCATGTGGAAAACACTCTATTTACTATAGTGTGATGTTGGTTATCGAGCGCTCGGTTAAAGGTCCTAAAGGACCGGGGGATGGCATACTCGTGTCAGTTGTTACCCAGTTAGGGGTAACCCGACCTTGTGTTGGCAGAGATCCGGTTAGGTTCTCGGGACGTCCTTCCAGAGGCGTTTTCATGTGGCAATGGGAAGTTCCTTGGCCTGACCATTTGTTGGAAATCCAATCTTCAGTACGAAACCCTGTACGGTATTAGTTGTAGAACCTGCCATCTAATATGGTAGCTATAGCGGGCATAATATAATGGTACCTATGCTGGCTAAGATTAATATTCTACTTTCGAAATTCTTTTCTGCACCGTGCACTTATAATAATAATATCAAAGAAATTTTCTGCGTATTAAGCATGTTTGACTATCATAAGAAGAAATCTCCTCCAAGTCTGCGTTTGCATTGTGTGTGTGGCGGGAGGTCTTATGGTAGTTTCATTTTCAAAAAGCATTGCGAATTTACTTTAAAATTCTCTCGTTGATTGTTTTTAAAGATAAACTTTTTTTGTTGCTCACACCAGTCCCATGACTGATCCAGAGTTTATTGTTCCTTTCCTAAACTCTGGGTGCTCATTATTTTCTACACGAGCAGTCTAGAGTTGGGTTTTTCAGATACTTAGGTTCAGTAGATTTTATCTGGAGCTAGTTCAGTCTTTGGATATGGACTGCACTTGCTTATCTATGGGAGTTCGAGCTATTGCTGGATTGGAGCTTTGGAGATGGAGATTATCCGCTGCTGTTGTTATCTATTTTCTTTTCCGCTGCTATTTTCTTGTATGTCTGATGTATATTGATATTCATTGTATCACTCTGTTGTATCAGTGTTGTATATCAATGTATTATTCTTTTATTCCGCTGTGTTATTTACTTAATGTTGTTATAAGCTCCGGCGAATCGGATTTGAACGGTCGAATCTACGGCATTCGAATACGATTTGAAGTATGGATGTCGATTTTCGAGCGGGCAAAAACCGCATTCGTCACATTTGGTATCAGAGCTAAGGTTGAAATTTAGCTCAGGAGTATAACACATTAAGTAGCTCATTAGAGATAGGGTGAAGTAAACTTAGAATGAGTAATCCCTAAGATATCCATTTGAATGCCTCAGTAAATTCTCTTACTATCCACTGATAGTGAGTATGAGTGCGAGAAGAGAACGCGATAGGGGACAGGGAAGTATCACTATAAATGGTCAATTTCCTGCAACAGTGGAAACAATCTTTTCTCTATCAATCTCTTTGTTCAGCGTCTCTTTTCAATTCTTTGATAGTTCCTGGTAGATCCAGGAAGGAAATTCGAGATATTAATATGGGACATAAACTCCAATTTGGCCAAAATTGTTTGTTTGGATGAATTGGTTGCTTTGGTTGATATGGTTGATAGATATACTTTAGTTTTAAACAAAAAAAAAATTTGAAATTGTTTCTATATCTTTCATCTATCTTCGTTATCTCTCTCTAGCGAATTTCGAGGACGAAATTCTTTTTAAGGGGGGAAGTCTATAACGATCCCGGATTTAATTGAGTGTAAATAAATTATCAATTTAATTTTTGAATTAAAATTGTGTAATGGTTAGTAATTTATACAAAATGTTAGTAAAATTTTGATAATCGAGCATTTGAAAATTATAAAACAAATATAAAACAAAAAGTATGTAGGCGGTAGCCTATAAGGCAAGTAAGTACATATACAAAACTTACAAATAGAAACAAAGCAAATGTAATATCTTTAGCACCCTAGCATGTCATAGCAGCCGAGTACAAGAAGTAAAGAAATATGACAAAGCATAAAACAAAGTTGAATAAGTATAGGTTGGAAAGAACAAAGTAAAAGAAAACAAAAAAAAATATTTTATGTGGATAGCTTGCAAAAGAAACAAACAACTTACAAAATTATATTCAGTATGTACACTTAAAACCAAGGCAAACAAAGCCTGCAAAATGGAAATAAGAATCTGCAGTAAAACAAGCATGTAATGCCTTCATCTCAGTCGAAGTCAAGCAAACATTTAATGCAAGGCCAAGGTACCTTAGTACATAATATTTTATCTCTAGCACACTATAATACCACTTCAGCCAACAATTTGAAGCAAGCTATCAGCCTCCAAATAAAAAATAAAAAAAAGATCACTGACTTGATTTGTACAAACAAAATATCACCCTGTACAATACTATCGCCTGTGCAAGAATTTTTAGCCCTGTTTTGCATTGTTTAAACCCTACATCACATGTAGCTCTCTTTTTATACAAACTCTTCATGTCATTTGCTCCATCTTCCAAACTGAAATAAAAAATGATAATAAACAAAACAAAATTTCAAGTCTGAAAGCAAGCTCCAGATTTAACTTCAAATTTATGAAGTAAAGCAAGTAGCACAGATCGAACAAGCTAAAAACAATTCATTAAAGATCAAAAGCAACACAAGCTAACTGAAACCAAAGATTTAAGAGGGGGACTTCACCTCAGCTTGCAAGTTTCAATCAGTTCAAAGTTAAGCTGGCTCTGTTCTCTGTCCATTGCAAATACGGGTGAGTAACTTCCTTTTTAAAACATTTGAGATGGTTGCAAGAGTTTATCTAGAAAGTGTGTTGTTACAAATCTCCTGTATATATGTTGATGTATGTGTGCCTGTGATTGTTGTATTGCCTCTGCTTTATCTTTATTTTTTTCCAAAACCCAGATTTATAAAATAAATCTCTATCTCTTTATCTACTCACTGTTAGACCATGGAATATAAACGAAAGATGTTTGTTTGATCATGAACTAGGATTTAAAAATTTATTTAAGTTAAAACCATTTGTGTATGACTCTGGAAATAAAATTAAAGCAGGAAACTCAAGTCCATGTAAAAATTCAAACCTGTTAATTTTACAATTCAGGTATATAAGTGGAATCATCACACTTTAATATGATTTTTAATGCAAAATTTATAATTTTTAGAGGTGTGGTTTAGGGGTAATTCGAAAATAAACAAAAAGTATACTTCGACCAATTTCCGGCGACGTATTGATCTGGGGGTGTCGCGGTCGATCGAGGTGGTGGAGGAGCCTACGGGGCGTCGGAGAAAAATAGGAAAGGGTCGCCTAGAGGTTGGTGATGGCGATGGGAGGTCGTTGAAGTTTGAAAACCTAGTTTTACTGGGTTGGAGAAAATTGGTCACTTCGGCATTTATAGTTGATCGAGTTTGACGTGCTTGTGGGGATTTGAAGAGGGGTCGATGAAGAAGTGGTGGCTGGTGGTGCTGGTGCTCCGGTGGTCGGAGGAGGGGACGCGACGTGTTGACAGGTTCATGGTGATGAGCTCGAGTTGTTCCAGGTTTCCAATTTTGGGTCGATGGGTTCAAATTTTGATTCGTGCCTGGAAGCGTCGAACTGGGTCGTGGTTTGGGGTCGTGGGGTTGCGAGTGCTTATCGCAGATGGTCGCGGGGATGAACGGAGGGTGGCGGCATTTGTGGACGTGCACATCGTGCACAATGCGTCAGGGTGATGGTTTGAAGGGAAGGGGAAGAACCTGAGTGAATTTTAAGAGAGAAAAAAAAGTGGACTATTGGCTCAGGCAGTAGTTTGTACCAGTAGACAAAAGTGTTTGTTTCCTGGGATTTGTGACTTAATAAATTTCAAATGAAATTTGGTAAGCAAGATTTTTTTTAGTATAATTAAATAAATAAGTTGTCAAAGCTTGTAAGCTAGTTTTTTTTTCAAAGTAAAGGTTATTAAACAAGATCTCGAACGAGTTCAACTTTTAGATATTCTAAAGTTAAATGTTTTTTTTATATAAATCGTTTTGGTATTCAATTAATTAACTGACAAATGTTTGAAATGATTTAGTATTAAAATTTTAATTAATCAATGTCTAGTATAGAAATGATTCCAAATGTTTAAATTTTAATAGATTTAAATGATAAAACTAAGTAGATTGGCTTAAAAACTTTTCTTATATAAGTAATAAATGTTATTTACATTCATTTTTAAGAATTATAAAGTGAACTTTAAAATGGAACTTATGTTTAAAGAATAATCATTTTGAATTTTAAATCCCAAATAAAATTTAAATCTGAATTAAAAGTGTAATGTTTAAAATTACCCTTAAATGATTAATGAAATCATTAATAAAGAAATTTGTTATCTTAGAGATAATTAAGGTAATAAAATGACTAAATTAATATGGTAATTAAAGAATGATTTATTTAATTTATAAATAAATAATTTAGATTAATTTATAATTAGAAGTGATTAATAATGAATTAATCTAAGATAATTTCTTAAGAAAGTGATTAAGAAATATTCTTAGTTAATAAGGATAATTAACTAAGGATTATTAAGTAACCGATTTAAAGTGATTAATGTTAATGATTTATTGGATTAAATAAATTAGATAATCAATTATAAATGATTTAAACGTAATTACTTAACGAAAATAATTTAATCAGAATTGGATAATAAATTCATAAGTAATTAATTTAATTGGAGATAAATTGAATTACATAGGATTAAACGATTAATAAATCCTATTTATAAATGATTTTTGTATGCTTGAATTACTTATGAATGATCGTATTATATGTGATGCCTTGAATTGATTATCCTATCTGATTTGTGATATTTTGTTCTGTAGATTGAACTGTGTGTATTTATTTGCATCTGTATATTATCTGTGAATCTGTGAATGGGCGATGAGCGTTATAATTTATATCGCTTATCAATTACATTTCTGTGTTTTGATCTATGATGATTGAATGATGTTGCACTATTGTGTTAAACCCCTAGACCACACCATACACACACAAATATGGATTTCACGAGGAAATCGATTTAGTCACAGATTTTTGAAAATAGTTTTAAATTTGAATTTTTAAATTCAAATGGTTTGAAAATAAGATTGGGTTTAAAGTGAAAAGCTTTTGAAATGGAATTTCGAAGATGAAATTATTTTGAATAACTTGATAAAGTTTGAAATTTAAATAATTTGATTTAAATTCAAAATGTGAAACTGAATTCTATAATTTGAAACTAGGGATTAAAGATGTTATACCAGTTATATATGGGTTAACCATTATAAAATGTATTAATTTGGGAATATGAACATAAATTGAGAACTTTAACTCGTGTAAATTAATTGGATTTTTCTGAAACGAAAACTGTTTGTTTTCAAATAATAAAAGCTTTCACGTAAGTAAGGAACTTCCAATTTGTGTTAAAAAGATTTCTAGTTTAAAATGAAAATAATTTCCAAGTTATAGAAACGGTTTGAAACTATAAGTTAAATCTTTGATTTAAAGATTTAATGAATTAATCCAATTGAAATGGAAGTTGTTTGAAATCCGTAAGTGGATCTTTGTGAAATGAATCTTTTTGTTTAAAAGATTTGAAATGGTAAATTGTTTAACCATTTGAAAGAAAGTTTTGAATTATTAAGTTGTGACTTAATTGAAATCTCATATCCATATGTTTTAAATATTGCGCTCACTATTCGGTTTAGCTGGGAGAGGACCTTTGTGTCATATATCCCATTCCGAATATGTGATACGTCGTTATGGATAGCATTTGAAGACCGGTGGTGAAGACCAGATATTTTCGAAAACGAAAGGGTTTCTTGTCGATTGTCTCTGCATTGGCTGATCCCCGGTATAGAGATCTCCATATGTGATGGGAAATCCGGACGTGATTAGGGATTATTCGGATTGCAAGGGCTTCTTTGGAAGTGCCTTCGGTTCTGTTCGAACCCGGAACAGACTTGTATGGATTGTGTGTCTGACATTACAAATTGAGATATAAAGCGGATTTCTTTCAAATACATTTCTGTTGGTGGCGGAGAATTTATTCTTTTAGCTCAACACCCTTCTCTGAGACGTACGAGCTCAGAGGTTATGTAGTTGAAGGTCATCAGCGATATATTCCCAATTTGGTAATGTGACATGCTAAGTGTTGCTGTGAAATGATCATTGTTTGATCATTTGTGATATGATCATTTGTTTGATCATTTATCTTTGTGATCATTACTTTGATCATTTGTTGACCCGAAGCATGGCTTTGTACCAAAGCGTAGCTTTGTGGACGAGACTTCGTCGAACCTCACACCCCGGAATGGTCAAAACAGGAAAGATGCAGCAAGGTTATTAGGGGGTAGCGCCCCTTTAGGGTATGTTCATTTCCTTATGGAAAAGGGTGGTATCATGGTATGGAGCCCAGATACTTACTCATGTGGAAAACACTCTATTTACTATAGTGTGATGTTGGTTATCGAGCGCTCGGTTAAAGGTCCTAAAGGACCGGAGGATGGCATACTCGTGTCAGTTGTTACCCAGTTAGGGGTAACCCGGCCTTGTGTTGGCAGAGATCCGGTTAGGTTCTCGGGACGTCCTTCCAGAGGCGTTTCCATGTGGCAATGGGAAGTTCCTTGGCCTGACCATTTGTTGGAAATCCAATCTTCAGTACGAAACCCTGTACGGTATTAGTTGTAGAACCTGCCATCTAATATGGTAGCTATAGCGGGCATAATATAATGGTACATATGCTGGCTAAGATTAATATTCTACTTTCGAAATGCTTTTCTGCACCGTGCACTTATAATAATAATATCAAAGAAATTTTCTGCGTATTAAGCATGTTTGACTATCATAAGAAGAAATCTCCTCCAAGTCTGCGTTTGCATTGTGTGTGTGGCGGGAGGTCTTATGGTAGTTTCATTTTCAAAAAGCATTGCGAATTTACTTTAAAATTCTCTTATTGATTGTTTTTAAAGACAAACTGTTTTTGTTGCTCACACCAGTCCCATGACTGATCCAGAGTTTATTGTTCCTTTCCTAAACTCTGGGTGCTCATTATTTTCTACACGAGCAGTCTAGAGTTGGGTTTTTCAGATACTTAGGTTCAGTAGATTTTATCTGGAGCTAGTTCAGTCTTTGGATATGGACTGCACTTGCTTATCTATGGGAGTTCGAGCTATTGCTGGATTGGAGCTTTGGAGATGGAGATTATCCACTGCTGTTGTTATCTATTTTCTTTTCCGCTGCTATTTTCTTGTATCTCTGATGATATTGATATTCATTGTATCACTCTGTTGTATCAGTGTATTATTCTTTTTATTCCGCTGTGTTATTTACTTAATGTTGTTATAAGCTCCGGCGAATCGGATTTGAACGGTCGAATCTACGGCATTCGAATACGATTTGAAGTATGGATGTCGATTTTCGAGCGGGCAAAAACCGCATTCGTTACATCAAATTTATAGTCTTCATACCAATTAAGATCCTAAATGCTCAATCAACAAGGCTTCTAGTTCACGCAACAAGTAGATTATTACCCTATATGTTAAAGGACCAAAATGCAGTAAGGCATATAATGCTCAAAACAACAACTACAAAGCATCAGACTGAAACTGGATATTTAATTATAAAGCTCAGACAAAAGCAAGGAATAGAATATCGATTATTCAGGTACAAGTTTGTTTACCGTTTGATATGTTATGTACAAATATTGTAGGAGCAAAAAGATTGTATAACAAGAGATTCTAATTTAAAAGTTTACAAATAACTTTTTACTAAGATTCAAACTCCTGAGCCATCCTCTTTAAATCTTCAGTAACTGAAGAAGAATTGATTATACGATGAATTTCCATGTTAAGAAGCTGTTTAAGTTTCTTCTCTTTCTTTCGAATGGAATTTGCATCATCTATCGATCAATTTGAATTTTTAGTGCACCATCATGCACTTTATTGGCTTCCTTCTGAAGTTGAATCTTTCTCTTTAATTTCTCAATCTCCTACGTGAAAGCATGTTTTTCACACTTAAGTCTCTCAACCTTAGCTTCATAAGTATTAAGATGATGGAAACCTTATCATTCCACCACTTGCTCAAAAATTGAACACGTTCAAATCTAACTCTTTGGCACCATCTGGCAATCTCACCATCATCCAAACTCATAGGAGGGTTTAATATGGTAGAAAATTATTCTTTCCCAACTAAGGAAGTAGGAGTAGGAAGGCTAGAATCGTCTCCACTCGCAATAAGTTCCAATGATTGGCAGTTTGTTTGGCTTTTCGATAATTTAACTTAAGATTCATCACCTTTTGATGAACTCAAGCAATCTCAACATTAGCCTCAGAGTTTTGAGAAGAAATCCTAAAATAGCTAAGAGCATCTATTTTTCCTTTCAAATCTTGAATTCTCCCGTCCCTCTCTTTAATTTGCTTCTCCAAATTAGAATTCATATCTTTAAAACTACCGAACTTAGATCTTAATTTGTAATATTTATCTTGCCATCATGCGCAACCAGATTTCCAAAAATCGTAAAGCTAGAGTGCCTTGAGAAGAGAGTTTCTTCTCACGTTTTGCCTTAAGCTCATCTTTAACAGAATAAAGTCAAGAAAGAATATCCATGCTACTAGGTATAAGGGTCAATTGCATTTCTTAACAAATAAATAGGAAAGAAAATCAATGACACAGAAAGTATTTTCTTTATTAAGCAACAAAGGTTTATAACTTAAGAAAATTCAAAATCACATCAACCTTATGAATTTTATACATCAAATTCTTAAAGTTTTGAGATAGCAGTTTGAGCCATTTTAAGTGACCCAATAGACAAGTTAAGGGTAAGTCAGAAGTAGCTTTACCCTTTCGGTGTGTTAACTAGAGGGAATTGATGATAGTCCCACTTTTTGACTAAAGGGATGGATCGACCACATAACAATCTAGTGTGACTAGTTCGAATTTCATTAAGTACTTTATCCTTCTCATCACCCCAGAAATCAAAATGAAAGTGAGAGAATCATGTACAAACTTCCTAGAAATCTCTATGAAAGCAATGTTTTGCTAACTGAGATGTTTTAAGAGTTAAGGACTTCTCTTTAAATCCCTTTTTAACCTAATAAATTTGCTCAAGAGTTCCATAGGAACATGACTACTTGAGATGTCCATAATTTGTAAAATATATCAAAATAAACTAAGGGTTAAGCAATAAAAGTGATAATGTTTATAAACTACTTGAATTACACATTACAACCATACAATCATCTGGCTTCATATAATATTGGTCCCTTATAAAATTTAGAAATAATTCTCTCCTTACTATACTTAATCTTCCTGGGAGGAAGGGTATTAGGAGAGAGGGGAAACCCATGGAAGGTTCCAACAAGCCCCGAGATGAGGGTCACTTCCATTATCATCTAAATCTCTTTTATGAATACTCCTAATCAAGCTCCCACTTTTCCCCCTAAGAAAGAAAAGTTGGTGAGGAGATTCCTAGAATAGATTTCATAGAAAAAAAATCAACTATGACCTCCCTATCATCGATAAGCATCCAGAAGAGGGTCATTGATTCCGCAACCACTCTCATAATTCTGTCTTAATGAAGGTGAACCCTTTTCAAGTGAGGGGCTGCCTACTTTTCCCTAAAGAACTTTAACTATGCATAACTAGTAGAGAGGCACTTCTATTTGTCAGATAGTTTATTAAGTTTGTTAACTAATCTATCAACTTCTCTGATCGAAAAATCTCCCTCTGACACTTTTCACATAAATTTTTGTAATGGTATTTCTTCTTTTTCCTTAACGAAAGCAATAAGTTTATTAACTAAAAGTTGCCTAGTAATTTTAAGTACTTAAATAAAGAACTCCATACCGGAGAAGCCGAAACATGAAAAGTTGGAGTTTGAGTCTTTACTTTTTGATGATGGTCGGGTGGAGCGCTATCTTTTGGAGAAGTATCCTTTCTTGTAGCTTCCCGAGGATTAGGAAGTTCGGTAAAGTCTGCATCATGGTCAGGTGGGTCTAAATTAAGGCCACCTAATCCATTTCCCCTATCTTTTGGTTCTTCAGGACTCTTATCATTACCATCGCCTCCATCATCATCATCATCATGGCTATCATCATTATCATTGTCAACATCTTCTTCCTCATCAGAATCTGTCTCCTCTTCAGGTAAGGGGTCATCAAAAGGTAATAGATTTCTAGCATACTCTTTTTTAAGTGACCCCTAAGCTATTTCCGTCTTGAGGTTGAAATTTCTTTTGAATTTTTCATTCCAATCTGGGAGAGAAGGAAAATTTATATCTGGATATTTTTGAATGTTGTCGCCATATGATACAAACAAGGCATTTTTGTAACATTTCTCAGTAATGGTAATATGAGCTTATCAACGAAAAAAGAGACTTTCTTCTTGGCGCCCTTAATAATATTGTTCGAATAAGTCAAAATATCACTTTTTCTTCTTAACTTATCCTTTAAAGATTTATTTTCATTAGCTAGCTCGACCTTCTCTTTGTTGGTCTTCTTGAGATCTACTTTCAGTGCTTTTACTTCTTCCTCCAATAATTGTTTAGCTTTCTTTTCCTCGTTGAGAGAAGAACATAGTTTATCTTTAGTCTCATCCCTTGCTGTAGTGATACCAATTACGATGTTGGTAAGTAAAGAGATTTGTTTCTTGAGCTCAACCACTTCATTAGAAGGCTCTTGAGAAGCCTCTCGGAGGAAAAACATATGCTTGGTCGCTTGAAATATGCAACAAACACAAGTCATAATAGGATATACAAAGCTAAAAGACCAATTTTACCAAACAGAAGGAAATACATACCATAAGAGCTGTTTAAAAATCACGAAAAGATAATCCTTAGAACCGATAAAAGGCCATGGTGGCCTGAGAGAAACCAAAGAAGGAGATTGGGCAGCCAATCAAATAAGATCATCAAAACTCTTCACATAAGTTTGAGAAGAGAATCATTTGGAGAAGAAAATAATCTGAGCTCATCACATATACAGTGAAGGGCCATTGGAGAATCAAAAAGATAAATGTTGAGAAGGTATCCAAAGAGTGAGTCACCTCAGTTGATTTTTGAACTATATGCCATAGAGAATCCAGATTTGCAACATCAAGGCCTGAATCAATAGTCAAATGTGCCTCTTTAGCCACAACAATTGGAGTATAATCACCTATAACTTTGGCTTTTTACTTAGGGGAGGAGATGGAATGTTAGAAAGAGCGCCAGTGCTTGCTTTTCTTTTAAGCACCTCTACCGCCTTGACAACATGATTCTCAATAAGAGTAGGTTTACTCAATTCGGCTAAGATAAGAGCATCATCAATTTGGCTAAGACAAGAGCATCATCTTTAGCCTCCTTCTCTTGAGGAGCACTAATGAGAGCCGATGATCCTAAATTAATTGATAATTCACAAGTATTTATTCAAATTGGAAAAAACCCAATTAAAACCCTAATGGCAATTCGAATGTAAATTTAGTTGATTGACTTAGTCAATGAAAATCATACCTTAATTTAAGCTTTGATGCTGAATGATTGAAAGTGATTAACTAATTTTGAGGATTTTAATTTTTTTTGCTTGAGCTTTGAGTTGTTGGTAATAGAAGAAATGATGGAGAAGCTTGAATATTTATAGGGAAGTAAAAGAAGTACAGTCACCATTAGATCAGATTTAAATGAAAGGCTAGATCTAAAAATGAATACCAATAAACAAGAAGTGCCAACATCAAGGAAATGACTTGAAAAGCGAATGTTTCAATCATACTAAGGGGGTAAATGTTACTGCCGTTTATGATTTAAAGGCATGAAGGAATGTCCATAACAAGAATACCAAAATCAAAGGACCTTATACTAATATGAGAATGGTCGATGTCAAACCTATAACAAGCAATGCTACGCCTTAAGGGATATCACATGACATCAATTCAATAGGGGATGTCGCACTTCATCAGTATGAAAGCCTACAATGATGACACATGCCATCTACTCTGCATTTCACTAGTGTGTTAAAGAATATTGCATCCCATCGATATAAGTAGGGAATATTGTCGAATACCAATAGTGTATAGAAGTATGTCGTAAGATATCAATGTGATAGAGGAATGATATATCATCAATGCCGCTTCTCTTCGATGCTGCCTCATATCAATGCCGCTTTTCTTCGATGTCACCTCCTATCAATGTCGCTGCTCTTCGATGCAGCATCTTATTAATGCCGCTTCTCTTTGATGCCGCCTCTTATTAATGCTGCTTCTCATTGATACCGAAGATCATTAGTATGTACAAAAGTTGTCATGTGTTACTAATATCGCACCTCATCAAAGCAAGAGAGGGTGTCATTAATCACTAACTCAGCATGTTGCCACATATCAATAGCATAATGGGAATCATTATAAAGCAACAATGACTAGAGGAACGATATACAATTGATGTCATTAATCATAAACCCTTAATTGTTCTCATAACTCATCAACAGCCAAAAGGATGTTGGAGATCATCAAAACAAAGCATACCGCAAGGCACCATTGAGATAATTGATGCTGAAGGCCAAGCGTGTCGAAGTGACACGTGTCAACCATGCCGCAACACTCAAGCCCTATAAATATGAACCTAGAGGTATAGAGGAAGGGGGATTCATTCTTTTCTCATTCTCACATTTTTAGAGTTTGTAACCCAAAATATATTTGGGAATTTTAGCGCCTTACAACCCTTATTGCAAATAAGGGCTTGTACCTTTACAATTGTATTGCTTATGAATAAAGAGACATGAATTATGATTTATGCTTCTTATGATTTTGACGCGACTTTGACTTTGCCATTGAAAGTGCATACGTTCAACAAGTTGGCACAAGATTCCTTGAATTTTGCCTTGTTTTTGAATTTTAAAGCACTTGTGATTTCGATCATAACTTGTTTTGAATTCCCAAAGCACTAATGATTTCGAGATTAACATGGATTCAACATGGGCATGTGCCTTCCTAGCAAGCTAACCTAGAATAACTAAAGTCTTTATTCATCCGAGTATCACTTTCCTCACAATTTTTAAGGTTAATGAAGAAATTCATTAACGGCTTCCATAAGCATAGAAGAGAAACCCTAAAAGAAAGAGCAACAAAGAAAATCGTCACTTTGAACATAAAAAGGGAAGTGATAAAAAGGGTTGGGATTAATAATATAAACATTTGAATATATATTTATTATTTAAGTGTATTAGAGTCTTTCATTCAAATTTAATTTTTTTAATTTTATTTTAGTTCCAAAACTATAACTACGATTGAACAATGCTGTGTAGTTCAAGAAACTCTCAACTCGGGGACAGAGTTATAGCACGATTTCTAGGTATAGGTTTAGAACAATTAGATTAACGATAGTCGCAAGTTTATAGGGAACTTGTAAGTGGTCAATTTTTTAATCTTAGTAGAAATCTTAGGGGTAGTAGTAGGCATATTTTGCCGAAGTTGGATAAATTTATATATTTCTTTTATTATCATATTTACTCTATTATTATATATGTGCTATGATTTTTATTATTATGTGAATAATTTAATAAACCCTATTCACCCTCCTCTAGGGTTAACTTGATCCTATAAGTGGTATCAGAGTTAGATAGTCAAATTCACATTTCTTAAACCGTGGCTAGTTTTAATAATGCTTTTTCTGAAGGATAATCGGCACTTATTATTCGTATTGGAAAACTAGGATGAAGATTTTCAAGATACTATTGAGCCATGAAATATAATTCAAACTGGTTATAGTCTGCCTATAATAAAAATATATAATCAAGAAGTCTGAAGGTAATTAGGATGCAAATTAACTTAGTCTTTATCGTTTAAATGCTAAATCTATGACTCTATTCTCTGTATCTTAGAATAAAATGGAACATAATCGTGTTTCTCTTTTTGTGACTAGGCAGAAAATTTAGCATACACTCAAGGTAACCTATGAAGGAACATCACAAGTCAAAGAATCTCATTTAGCCATGCTATGCATAAAGTACAACAATTTCATAATGTCAAAGGATAAAAATATAAATGAGATGCATGGACGCTTTTCAAATCTCATGTTCAAATCCAAAACTTTAAGAAAGCTTACACAGAATTGGAGATGGTCCAAAAAATTATGAGCATCCTTCCTAGGAGTTTTAAAGCAAAAGTAACAGCAATTCAGGAATCCAAAGACTTGAAACAGTAAAAGTTGGAAGAATTAATAGAAAATATCATTATCTAGGAGATGGAACTAAAAGTCTAAAAAGAGAGTGAAAATGGTGATTTTAAAAGGAAATCAATTGCTTTAGAAGGTACAATTGACAGTGAGGAAGAAGATGAAGTTATAGATGAGCCAGCACAATTAACGAAATGATTCATAATGAGAATCAGAAAGCATAGAAATCCAATGATAAACCAATGAATAAGAACCAATATTGCCAAAGTACCAAATGATTCTGTGGAAGAAATCATGTATCATGGATGTAAAAGCCTAGTCACATCAAACCAAACTGTATGCTGAATTGATTAGATAAAGGAAAGAAGAAGAAAAGAAGGAGCATCGTAGCTATCTGGGATGAGAATGAAGAGGAGGATAAGGAGAACACTAACAGTGATAAGGAAGAGGAAAATATAATTTAAGTATTTTAAAACTGTACTTTTGAAAAATATAATATTTAAAGATAGTTGAGATTTGAATTTGAATTTTTAAAAAGATTTATTTGTAGATATTTAAATAAGTGGTTTATTTAAAAGAAACTCCGTTTCTTTTCAGAGTCGTATTCTTTTTAAAAAGTAATGGCTTTATGTTATGATTTGAATAGAAATTTAAACTATGTTCTTAAGTGTTTTAAAAGAGTTTTAAATTTATATAAATGATTTAAAGGATTATTTAATATACTCAAGCAAGCAGTACTTTTATAAAAAGGGAACTCTGTTATTTCCAGTGTCAAACTTTCCTTTAAAAATAATGATATTTTAGAAATGTTTTAAATAAAAAGTTTAACTATATTGTAAGTGTTTCAAATGATTTTGGAGAACAAAGAGGACAAGTGATGAATTATAACATCTTTATTTTATTAAATTGTTTCGCAAAGAGTAGAAAGGAGTTTGTTTATAATATTGTGTTTATTATAAATGGTATACAGACTTTATGAAGTTTTATACTTGATATTAAGGTTCGAGTAGGGAAACTTCTACCTATCCTGAAAGATAAGAATGTTGTCGAGTCAAGATTTAAGAGGTAACAATACCCCAACTTAAATGAAGTCATTGTTAACCAAAGGATAATTTAAGTTTGAAATCAAATATTGATTTCAAGTATATGAAGTATTATTTCTGTATGTGAATTCTGTTACTTATGGAAATTAAGTAGTCCTATATTTTGGACTAAAAGACAACGAGTAGATTGATCATCTATTTGTGAGATCCAGAATAAGAGTGTTTAACTAAGGCAAGGCTAGGAACAATCATCGCCCTGACTTACCTGGCTTTGTTTCTGGGCGAGGGATAAAGTAAGTCAAAATATCAAAAACATGGCAAGTGTAAGAGATTTGATTTCTATAAAAAATTGGTTTGGAAATTATGGTGTAATGGAAAGCATTCTTTTCATACTTAACACCAAATTCCAAGGTAGGAAAACTCATTTTTATTTGTGAGAGTTTAAGAACGTACGTTAGGAGAAGGATAATATGCTAACCTATCCAAATACATGGTTAATCAAGGGATAATAAAAATTTGAAATCGAAAATTGGTGGTAAGTACATTTAGTCTAATTTGTATGCGATTCATTCACTTACACCAAAAGTATTTTGGGTTTATTATCATTAATTTTTTGAAACAACCTTTGTTTTTCCCAAGTAAGTATTTTTTGGAAATGAAATCCTTCTTAAAATCTTGTGAACATACTTATACCACTGAGATAAGCATATGAATATACTTTCTAAGTTTTGAAATGTATGGTGATTTATGAATATACTTATACCGATGAGATAAGTATACGAATTTTTTTCTCAAGGATTAAAAGAGTAGAAATGCACATGCATACATTTTGTAAAGGTATTTTAATAGAAATAATTGAAAGGAGATTTTAATTAATGAAAGGATTAACTAAAGAGGCTTAGTGATGCTTATGTGCTTAATCATGCTTGATTACCGTATGAAATTTAATCTCTGATTTGGTTGTTTTCTTGTTTGGTAATAAATAATCGAACATCAAATCTTGGCCAATTCTGAAACTACCGATTATTGGTTCAAAGAGACCGAGATTGGATAAGTATGAGTTATCCAAAAAACACTTAGAACCAGCTAAGCGTTCGAATTGGAGACATCTTGAAGATGATGGAAATAGAACACAGAGTTATTTGAAGTGCAAGGGTTACTTGGTACTAATTCCGAGGATGATTCCAAAAAGGATGTATTAGAAGTAGTGCATTTAGTTTGTCCAGTCCCAGCACAACTTATATGGATGAATGTAGGCATTGCATTATTACTTGGAGGGCATTGCAAGTATTCCAAGAAAGATTTGGTGAAAGGTAAAATATAGCCTCAAACCTCACACCTAAAAATGACTAAAACAGAGGATATGCGGCAATTCTATTTGGTCGCTACCATTAAGGGTATGAATATCACTTGTATCTAGATCGATATTTATGGATTATGTATGCTGGACTCACCAAAATGGTTTGTCAAGTTTGCAGCTGGGGTGATGATCATATTCATTACTTTCCAGGAAGGGGTAGAATCTGTGTTGGTAGAGGTGCAATGTTTGTAGCCTCGGTATATTTTCTCTAGAGGTATACTGTATGTAAGGTAGTCAAAATTACCTTGTTATTATTGGAATCCATTTTCTAATACTTGCCTTACAGACTTAGTTGTGTCAATACTGGAATGTGAGATGCAAGCATTTCAGCTATGTTATATATTTATTTTTAAACCTAGATTAGTATAATATCGCTAGATTTTCTAATAAAATAGTTTGATTATCGTAAGTAAAAAAAACCCATCCATGTTTATATGCGGCATTGTTTTATGAGATACCTTTATTTTTTTAAGGATTTTATAATATAAAAAATCCATATGTTTTGAGTTTCTCATGCTAGTTTCCTAGATTGATCCGAGTGTTATTTTCTTATAATACTCGGGTTAGACCTGAATTTCCAAATTTAGCTATGGACGCTTTGGAGCTTCAAGAGACGAACTGGATGTCTCCAAGGCATATTTATGTATTTTAATTCCACTACATTTCTTGTTTTGCATTTATCAACATTTGTGAGGACATGTTATTATAACCTTTCAAGCCGATGATAGATTGGTTACTCTTATTGTTGTATGTATTCTTTTTGTATTGATCTATTGTATATTACATATTACTCGTCACGATGTGAGATTTCGTTCAGTTTTTTCTTTTCTTTCACCACAATAATCTGTCTTTTCGGCACACGGATGCTTGGCATGTGAATACCATGGATGTATTAGTGTTGATTATTGAGAGTCGAAAAGGTAGGTCGTCCCACGTGGTTTTAGAGCTTAGGTTAAGTGAACACATAGGCCTTGGTGGGGTAAACTCATTTGAGATAGGGTAAATGACACCTTAGATAGAGATTAAGTATGTGTGTGTGTGTGTATGAGAGCGCATACTATAAAATTATGTTTTATTATGTTGATTGGTCAGTTGAGTGGTTTATGAATTCTGGTTGATACAGAAGGTACAATTGTATCGATAGGGATTTCTAAACACCAGGACAAGGAAACCGACACAGTATTGTTCTTGAAATTTAGTAAACTAAATAATTTTACCTAGGATTATATTTTATATATAAAAGAATAATTTTCAAAAAAATGATATAGTTATTTATGATGTGTTTGTTTGTTAGGAAATGATAATATTTAATTATTATCATTTATTAATTGATTAGTCATGCTCATCCACTTTTGGAGCATTGGTTGTTATATGTTGATTGCTATGATCAACTAATTTATATGCATTTATTAGATTTAGATTAAATACAAACACCTAGAGATTTAAGTTTCATAATTTGACTATAAGGTGTTCGATAGTAATAATGTTATAAAGTTATTTAATATGAAATGATTTTATAAAATTGGCTTATAAGTTTTATTAATAAAAGGGGTTTTGTGGAAATTTAAATTCCATTGTATTTGAAAAGGATTTCAAATGAGTTTTGGGAAAAGTAATAATAATATTACTTGAAAGTATGTGTATGTATAGTCATTTTCAAAGGGAATTTGGAAAAAAGAAAGGTTTTTTGTGGATTTACGTAAAAATAGATGAATTCAAAGGAGATTTGAAAATTTAAAAGGGCTTAGTAGGTAGTTCTAAGAGTTTTTGTTATGTTGGTTTTAGGGTATGGGGTCAAGAGCTATGAGAGAGGCATTCCTAAGGGCTAGAGAGTTGTTTATGCAACCCTTAGAGAGGAAAGGCATGGAGGTTCTTGACCTAGAGATGTCAGAAGGCGAGGAGGAACCTATGATGGAGGTGGAGGCTCTGAACTCGAAGATGAAGTATATGTTAGAGAAGGAGAAGGAATCAAAGGAGAATCCCGATGGGGAGTTAGTGCGGTCAGATGGGAAGGAAGAGCCTATGGAGGATTAGCCTATGGGGGTCCGGGTGTTAGATAAGAAAGCCAAGTCTTTGTAGTTAACAGCATTTAAGGTGGAGGAGTCTGATAAGGAGAGTTTCCTGTGAGACTGATGGAGTGTGTTCGCCAAGGGTTAGTTTTTGGGATATTGTTGTAACAACCCATATTTTTAATAATTTAAAAATATAAAATAAATTTAATTGTTAAATAAAAACTAGTTAGAAATGAAAATCTTAAGATTAATTTGCGGAAATATGTTAGAAATTAAGTGCTAATCCTAAATAAGCTCTTTAATGACAATTTCAATAAGATCAAAGATGATAACGCAAAATAAAATACAACTAAACGATATTAGTTGTATATAATTAATAACAGGAATGGTAATAACGAATGTTGAATTTAAACAAAGAATTGAATGGATGTTTAATAAAAGTAAAACATAGATTTATTTATTTAAATTGTATTATTAAATTATTTGATTTCAAATAATAAGATAAACATTAATTAGTAAGTAATGTACAATTATTGTTGTGTACAATAGTCTGTATATCATGTCGAATACACTATAAAGACGAAATAGTTGTTATATTATTAGGATTTATTTTGAAATTTAATATCGAATTTAATTGCACTTAAAATTGTTGGAATCTTTTAATTTAAAGAAAGAGGAATTTGATTAATAAGTTAATTTGAATAGAAATTTATTAGCTGGAAAAAATGGGAAAACCTATTCTGTTTCAAATTAAAAACCGGTTTAATACTTAATTTGTGTGAATATACAAAATTTAACGACCAAAGGGTTAACTTTCATATTCGTTGAAATTAGGTCCTGTAACTAGTTCCATTGATTTTCGGAATAGGGATATTTGATTAGGAATGCTAGTGAACACATCTCGATTAGGGTCCATAATTTAAAGAACAAATTGTTAACAAGTTAAATCTATTTACATGGACCACACCCCATTCTTTTTCCCAAAACTAGAAAATAAAACCCTAGCCACTAAAATCAAATAACTCCATCTAACAACCATCATCGATGGCGCCTTTAGAGGTGTTTTAGGTGAAGGTCCCAATATAGAAGTTGTTCGTCTTGGTGAGATGCAAAAGATGACCGATTGGAATATCGAACGATGAAGCGAGGCGGCTAAAAATCGCTTGCGACTGTCATAACTAGGTTTTGAATTTTCATCATCGACGTTGAGTGATGGCCGGCGGCACTTGAAGGAAACTTGTGGAGAATGTCAAGAGCTACATGCTAGCGGAGTTTGGTGATGTAACAGGTGCGACTTTTCGACGCTCGAAAACCGACATCAATACGTCCACTGTATCAACTGCCGAGCAATCGAATGCTGGAGAACCGTACCATTATGGTTAAAGAAGAAGAAAAAGATAGAAGAGGAGAGAAAAAGATAGAACAGAACAATATCAGAATCTCACAATCGCAGCGGAACAACATATAATAGATAAATGAATAATCTTTAAACAAAGAACTATATCAGTTATTACATTACATCACATTACATCATCAGAGTGTACAACAACAACAAAAAACTACGGAAAAGAAATACTATATACTAGAAAATACGCCATGCCATCCAGCTTGCCTCCAGCAACTTCTGAATTCCAGAATATCCAGATAAACCCGACTCTTGACTGCCCGTGTGGAAATTGGTGGGCACCCAGAGTTTAGGAAGGAAAACAATAAACTCCGAGTCAGTCATGTGACTGGTGTGAGAACTAAAACAGTTTATTTTTTAAAACAAAGTACAGGATAATTTTAAAATAGATTCGCAATGCTTTTTAGAAAATGAGACTACCATAAAGCCTCCCGCACGCACACACACAATGCAAACGCAGAATCGGAGGATATTTCTCCTTATGATAGTCAAAGATGCTTGATACGTATTAAAAAGAAGCATTTGATATTATTACTAGTGTATAGTGTAGAGAAAATCATTTCGAAAGTAAAGATATAAATCTTAGCCAACATACGACCATTATCGTATGCCTACTATAGCTACCATGTTCAATAGCAGGTTACCGCCACATTCCATGGCAGGTTATACATCTAAAACCATACAAGGTTCGTATTGTTTCTTTGGATTTCCAACAAATGGTCAGGCCAAGGAACTTCCGATTTGCCACATGGGTACGCCTCTGGAAAGACGACCCGAGAACCTAACCGGATCTCTGCCAACACAAGGCCGGATTACCCCTAACTGGGTAACTACTGACACGAATATGTCATTCCCCGATCGTAACCAATCTATATCCGAGGATCCTCGATTTCCAACAACCACAAAGCAATAAATTTGCAGCAACAACATAGGTTAAGTATCTGGGCTCCATACCATGATACGACCTCTATCCAGAAGGAATGACATACACTAAAGGGGCGCTACCCCCTAATAACCTTGCCGCATCCTTCCTGTTTTGACCATTTTCGGGGTGTGAGGTCCGACAAAGTCTCGTCCACAAAGCCTCGCTTTATACAAAAGCTGTGCTTTGATCATCAAATTCTCAACAGCACTTTATATGCCACATTACCAATTTGGGACTGTATCACTAGTAACCATCAACTACATAAACTCTAGGGTGTTAAGCTAAGAGAATAAATTCTCCGCCACCAACGGGAACATATTTGATAGAAACCAGCTTTACATCTCAAACTGTAACGTCAGACACACACCCATACAAGTCTGTTCCGGGATCGAACGGAATCGAAGGCACTTACAAAGAAGTCCTTGCAATCTGGATATTCACTAATCACGACCGGACTTCCCATCACAAAGGGTAATAAATTTCTATATCGGAGATCAGCCAATGCAGAAACATTCGACAGTAATCCTTCCGTTTTCATAAATATCCGGTCTTCAACACCGGTCATCAAATGCAATCCATAACGACGTATCACATATTCGAATGTGTTATACAACCCCAATGTCCTTTCCTGGCTAACCCGAATAGTGAGCACTTATTCAAAAATAAGTGTGGCATTCAAATTCAAGCAAATCACAAAAAATACATATTTAAAGGTAAATATTGATAGTCGGTTATTTAACTATCAATTGGCATGCTCAACATCACCAGATTCCAAATAATTTCCCAAATTATTTATTTTCCAAAAATATCTTTACTAGATATATAATTTCCACACTTCAACCATTTGAAAATAATTTTCAAATCACTTTTCACCTTTACCACTTTTGAAAACAAATTTCAAACATTTTCCTTACGCGGAAATACTTTCATTTCAACATGGTTCATTTAAACCAATTAACTAAATCCTTAACGATTTACTTTGTATTTACGTTCCAAATCCGTAAATTAATTCCCACACTTTGAAAATAAACCAACGTTTATTTTTAAACAAATTCCCCTTTCCTTTTATAAATTCCATAGTGAATTTACAATTCCAAAATATCTATGAATATACGATTTCCAAATCGATTTCTAATATTCGTTTTCAATTTATCTTTGAAAGATAAAATCTTAAAATATTCACTTCATATTGGAAAACATTTCCATACTTATTTAATAATAAGAAATTCACAAATCCATTTATTTTCAACACTTGGAAAATATTCAATATACTTAAATCGAAATTAAGTATATATTTCATTCTTTAAAGAAAACGTGCGCTTAAACACATTTATTTGAGTCAAAACGAATGTTGCGTAAAACATCGTTACGACGACCCAAAATCACTAGTATAGAGATTCGAAATTAAGATAGATATATAAATCCCAATACTATATAAAACATTTCCTTTCGGAAATCATTTACTATAACAACAGTGTTATAGTCCACCATTTCCTTCTATTTCTCGAAAACGTCTATTTCAACAATGAATGTTGAAATCTATGGTTTCGATATTTAATACATTTTAAAACATCTTTTAAAACAATTAACTTCATTTTTAAAATTTCACTTCTCCAAATCATACCCATTTTATTCAACAATATATTCACTGTCCAAAATCGTGAATATACCTTATTTACCCAATTCAGTATTTCTACACTTTTATCAAAAGATTATCCACTGTCTAAAATCATGATATACATCGTTTACCAAATTCAACACTTCCACATATTTAATTAAAGGATTTTCCACAGTCCAAAATCGTGGATATAATTCCTTTAATAATTTCTTTGTTTACTTATCAAATTTATTTGATTACGGATTTATAAAACAACGTTTATAAATTCCATTTCTATTTCATAACTACTTCGATTTATAAACTCCTTTAATAACCAATTCTATTTATATTTCATTTACATGTCGAATCCAACTTATAAGTAAATTACTTATAATCCATTTATTCACAAATCCATTCTTTTATATCATTATTAATTTATAAATCTAAAATTCTTATTTACTTATAAAACTAGGTACAACTTTATTTTAACACTTGCAAAAGCTCGTTTTATAATTCCAATATCTTTAACTTATAAAATATCAATTTTATAAATCTTTTATATAAACCGTTTATAATAGTTCAAAATCCCAATTTAAATTAACCAATCCTTTTAATAATTTACAAAACGTTATTTAAAACTTATATAACTCCAAAATCATACTTAAGTACTATTTTCCAAAAATATAACTTTTATAACACTAAAATTATAATGTTTATTTATTTTAACAATTCAAAATTTAATAAAACGAATACTTTCAAAAATCACTTTAAAATTATTTTTAAAATCAAAATCATTATTTAAAACTTCAAAAATGGATCCGATGATGCAACAGCACCAAGTAGTCAATCACGACATCCAAATATCATATATCGATATGATAATCAACAAACATCACAATATCTGTTATCAAATAAATACTGGTGAGGAATCCAGTTGGATCCCTCCAACCTGTTTCCCTGCATCCAAAGATGTTAGCACAATACCAATTCCGTTCCAATACGGAATATCGCGGTATATAGGATTTATAAAATATTATCCGCTATTATGCGGCGCAATAGGGTCTCATCCGCTATATAATGCGGGAAAATCAACTCCAAGTACATAAATAATACCAATTTCACTTTGCAGTGAAATATTCGCGGTATATGTTTTTAATAAATAACCTCCGCTTAATAAAGGCGTATAATGTCTATTTCAATCATCAACAGATAATAATCAACATTCAAACATACAATCAAGAAATTTTAAATCTAACTATTTAAAATATAAATCGAAACAGATTCGATTGAGTGAGAAGTTCTCACCTTGCTTTCAATTCAGTTTCCGCGTTTTATTTCGAATAAAATTAAACACACGTTTAATTTTTTCCCGAAATTCTCACTAGCTCCAAACGACTCCAAACCAGCTTCATTGCGTAGTGCTCAATGAAACGAAGCCAACGCAATTCGTTTCGTCCAAAACGGACCTCGTATGAAAGAGATACACTATTTTAAAGGTTACACGAATTAATATATATATAATTTACAAATTTTATTTAAATTTGTAACCCTAATTCAGATCTGCCGTTCAAAATGCTTCTTCCACATCAGGCCGTTCAACCCTTTCTTCCTCCCAACGTGAAAATCACGTACCCTTCAACCCATCAGCCGCCATTACCCCTTGATTTTCACGACCAAACTGAGCAACTTGAAGACGATCGGAGAGTGCCACGTTGTTCGCCAAGACGAGCTCCACCATCGGCCAGAGTGCGGCCCAGCTCGGCTCCCCCCTTGCCTCGATTTGCGTGAAAAAGCAACGGCTTCAATCTCGTTTGCCGTCAATCCGTGGCTCCGTTTCCGATCTCCACCGTTGGATAGCTAGATCTTGATGCCCTCTACAACTTTGTAGTTGACGACTTTTGCTAATTGTTTGTAGATTTGGAGATAATAGAGGAGGATGTTTTGAAATTCTCAGCCATTAAAATCTAGGGCCGGCTGCTGTTGAAACCCTAGGGCTTAAGTGCAAAATGAAATGTTGAGGTCCTTATATAGAAAATTTCTCAAAACACTATTCATCGAAAAATTTTCGAACTCCAAACAAAGCATGCCGGCTGGCGTTTCTAGGGTTTACCCCATGTTCCGGACACAACGGAATAGGTTTCGGAAGCTAATTCAATCATCTGTGCGAGTTACGGCAATAAACGATTGATTTAAAATTAAATCGGTTAATCAAATTTCTGTGCGTTTTAGCTTGCCCCGGACAAACGGTAAATCCAATTGACACAAAATTTGAAAACTTACAATAATATCACATTACGGATCCGATGAAACTGGTTTCGTCGTAATCCGAGACTGTTTGAAAAATGGCTATTTTAACTCGTCAATTAAATATTAAAATATTCAATTTTCACAAATTAACTTTTAATTCGATTTTAAAAGTCCTATAACATCATTATAACTCCAATATTATATAATAAAATTTTCCAAATCTTTTTCAATCATATTAAACCCAATTTCCAATTATTTCTGTAATTTCAAATATTAAATTATCGATTTAATTATCCAATTAAATCCAGATATTCGAAATAAAATTTATTCGACCTATAAATCCCACTTATTAATATTTAAAATAAATTAAATATACAATTTTTAATTGACAGAAATTCTGGGTCGTTACAGGTGACATATCATTGATTGTGGCGATGACGAAGTGAGGTTGAACAACAATAGTTATTGGGTCCTGAGCTCGTTCGCGAGCTATCGGTGACGTGGCCCACGGTTTGGAGGAGCTGGAGGCAGTGGCGACCCATTGTAGGCTAGCGGCAGCTTCCAATTGATGTGGTGGGGTGCTCAGGCGCATTGAAAGGCGGAGAGACGAGGACAAGATCATGTACTGGGTTTCAATGGGATGAAGTAGTGGCTAATCGCGATTTTGAAAGTAATTAATGTTAATTAAGTTGTTAAGTATATTTAATTATCTTAAATGAATCGAAATCCTATTAAACCCGTAACTTGTTTGTACGAGGTCAGATTTGGAGGTCGTTTGTTGCATTGGATTCATATCGGCATTGTCTTCTTTGTGGTGTTCGATTCATTATTATTCACTCCTATTGATTTTTCAAATTTGTTAAAAGGTGAAAACGAACTTACGCAATACTAAAATTCTATCGCAATTTTATCCGACTCATGAAGTGATAAATTTTAGTGCTTGCTATTTGAAATTGAATTGATAGAAATTTAATTGATAAAATTTAAATTGACATTTTAATTGATATGGAAATTGAATATCACTGCTAGTTAAACACCCAATATTTGATAACTAATGACTGTTGTGATATATGGTTCAATTGGCTGATTTGAATGTTGATTTCAAGGATGCTTATGGATGATGTTGCGATGGATGATATATTGATTAGATGTATGTTGTTTACTGATTTCGAAATATCCCTATTATCACCTTGATTATCATGATTAGCATCATATGATTTTCCATATTGATCATTTGGATCACTGAATTGTGATACGAAACCTTGGACATCCTATTTTGTAACGACCATCCTTTTGGACATTTTAAGTAGACACACATATCAGACTCAAACCATTCAAAATGGCATATTGTTATGGGGTGATAAGAAAAGGAGAAAGAAATAAAACAAATATAGAATCTCGCAGTGGAATGATAAAATATAATAATCAAATCATAGCTCATGAAGCTGTTTTAAAAATACATTTGATTATTCTTTACAACACAAACATCAGAGTTACATAAACAGGAATAAATAAATGCATGGACCAATATGATGCAGCAGAATAAGCATAATAAATAATAATAGTACAAATCTTCGTCTTTGTCCTTCGAAAATAAGGTCTTCAACCTTAAAATGCTCAGGCTGACCCGAGCGAATTGAAAAGACAGAATACTCAAGTCAGAACTAAAAGACCTTATGTAAATTAAATCAACTGTAAATATGAGTGCGACGGCGTTAGAGATGTTTACGGGGTTTGACTTCTCCTATTCAGTGTCTAACGTGAGTGCAATAACTTAAGAGATGTTCGGGATTTCCATATCCTAAGGATCCGTTAAACTATCTACTATGTAGTACAATTCGCTATTATAATAGTGTCTAAGTAAAGTAAAGTATTAAAATAGCGTTAAGGCATCACCCATATCCCCCTTAACACATTTTTATATATTCCCATAGTTTATACACTACCGTAATTCCTCTGTAAACTGGATTGCTATCAGAGAGCACTCCATAGATACGGTACAAAACAAACTCGTAGAAGGCGCTCTAGGGCATGTGAACACGACACTCGAGGCAATGCTAGTGTAGATTTACCAATTATAAAACCAGGTTTGTGGTAACGCATAACAGCTACTACCGTCCACCTCGGAACACACTTCCAAATCAAAAATCAAGGGGTGGCCACCAAATCATCACTAAGTCATCATATGGTATCGAAGAAGCATGTCCGATTGGCGGAATGACCTCATTTGGCCTAGGTATAACTCCTATTTTAGTCATATCTAAGCTGACTCATGAGAGTCAGGGTCACATCATACCTTATACAAAAATCGTTCGCAAAACCATCCTACTTAATTTCTGGAATCTCCATCATGTACACTGTTGTTAAAGAGGTTTTCGGTATTGGAAGAGAGATGATAATATCTGATCCCAGTCTCTTTAACAACCAAACGCTTATTTCATACCGGATGGTTCTTTCATATTTCAAAAAGTCAGTTCATAATTTGTATCAAAATATCATATTCAATTTCAAATCATATCTCTTTCAAGTCATATTCACTTCAAACTATATTCACTTTCAAAACCATATTCGCTTTTGAAATCACATTCACTTTGAAATTATCGATAAGTTCTGTTAATTAATTCTACATTTCGAAATCATCTTGTTCACTCAAATATGTCGTTTCACAAGGAGGTATCAGTTTCAAATTCCAACTTAGGTTGTACCATCATCAAGGATTTAGATATAAATACTTCAACTTTACACAATCTGAAATTTTAGAAAATAGTTTAGATAATTATAAATAGTTTATGTAGTTTTAAAATAGCTTAAGTAGATTTAAAATATTTTAAATAGTAAAAATAGTAAATAAATTTAATTTGATTTAATTAGTTTTAAAATGATTTAAATAGATTAAATATGGATTTAATAGATTTAAATTATATTAAGTAGATCTTTATATGGATTGAATAAATTTAAAATAGATTAAATAGATTTAAATTATATTAAATAGATTTAAATTAGATTAAATAAATTTAATTTGTTTAAAATTGGTAAAATAGATTAAATTGGATTAAATAGATTATAATAGATTAATATAAATTAAAATAGTTTAAATTGATTAAAATAGTTAATTTAATGAAATGGTTTAAATTAGTTTAAAATAGATTTCAAAGTTATATCCAAACCTTTTCAGTAACTCAATTCCAATAAATTCATTAATATTTGACACTTCAACTTCAAATTTAAATCCTTTGAATAATTTATTAAATCAATTCCCTTTTCAGCATTAACACTTGGATTATCGAAAATACTTCAGTTTATATAAATCAATTTCTTTTTCAAAATACTAGTTAACCGAATTCAAAATTTCAAAGGTTCAAAAATAATTTAATTTAACCAATCTGTTGTCCGTATATAATTCTCTACCCTAGGGTAGGTGACATAGATATTTACCATTTCAATCCGTAATTTAAAATTTTACGGTTATATATCATTTCAAACCACGATCCCAAATTATATAAATTCCATAAAATCGGTCAACTCGATCATTTCAACCTATAATGATTTTTCCCTAGTCTATAGATCATTCAGATATGTATCATTTCAACCCATAGTGAACTTGCAATATTATAACAATATAAAATACAACATCCAGTCATCAATTATCCGTAAATCAAACATACATCACAATCATCATCCCAATCAATCAATGAACATCAGTAGATAACTGACAATCAATACGGGTATTAGATTGGCAATTTAAAATTCGATATTAAAACAAATGATGATTAAATGCAATAAAAGTCAAATTTAACTATAATAATAATTTAAATATACAAGCTGTAAGTGGGTTAAAACACTCACCTTCGATTTAAAATCAAATTAAAATCCAATTTAGGGCCCAAATTTGAACAACCTCAGAACTCGTCCAAACTAGCCCCAAAATGTTCGAAATTTTGATATGATCCCAACGAAACAAACTGCGTGTGAATTGGACCTCGTATGTGAAAGTTATGCGTATTAGAATATTCACCAATAAAAATTAAAATTAGAAGGAAAAAAATAGAAACCAACCGAACCTTGCCACACCTATGCGAAGTATCGTGTTCGAACGGAGATGCATCTCGCTGCCGCCACACCACTAATACCCTATCAATTACCGCTGTTGCCTGGGATGACATAACCTCGATCTGACCTCGGCGACTAAACCCCCACCTCTGGCCGACCACGATGGCACCCACGCGAACGCACCTCACTGCACAACGTGTAACGACCCGGTATTTTCAACCATTCGTATCCACACATGCTGAACTTGAATTGCTCAAAATATCATATTGTTAATTTAAATTTTCAAAATAACAGTCAAAAGTCAAACCATGTGTACTTCTATAAAAATCTATATAAGTTAATATATATTTTCAAGTGTATAGCAGTCTACAAAATAAAAAAATAAAAATAAAAAGAAAGAAGCATATATACAAAACTTAACAGACTATATACTAACTATATATATAAAACAAGTTGAATACTAAAACTAAAGTCTTATTATATAATCATACTTAGTAATATAACATATAAATAACTTTATAAACAACACATATCTTTATTTATATATATATATATATATATATATATATCTTAAACTAATGTAGACTGAACTTGTAAGATTAATACTATAAAAACAAAGCTGTAGAATGTAAAATTCTCGGCATATCACATGAACCATTTATACTTTAAAGATCAAATATAAGTAAACATATATATGTATAAAATATACCAATACAAAAACACAAACTCACATATAAACTCACAGTATGAACTAATATAACTTTTATAACTTTATACATCAACCCAACAGACTAAAATTTTATAATAGAATATATATCTTAGTATAATAAAATATAGTACTATTTATAAACATACATACCATAAAAAAGGAAAGCGGTTTTAGGCCAGAAGTTTGGGAAGATGATGCTCGGCTATTGAAGAAAGATCAGAGGCCTGTGGGATGGGCGAACTGAGGTGAGGTGGAGACTCGGGGAGAGGGAAAGAAGGCGGAGGAGAGAAGTAGGTCGACGTTGGAGTGCGAGTGTGGCCAAGCGGAGGATGGGGTTGATGATGAGGAATGGGGGAGGCTCTTCGGTGGGCAAAGGCTTGGTCATGGAGAACGGTGACGAGAATACGATGGTGCAAGTTATAACATAATCTCTTATTAAAATTTTCTTTATGGATCAAAATGAAGCAAGGCAGGGAGGCGTGAGAAAGAAGTTTTGTCTGCTTGCCTAGGGAAGAGGAATGGAGAAATGTTTGTGAAGGGACGATTCATAGAATAATATATATATATATATATATATATATATATATATATATATATATATTATCAAGTGGAAAAGGGAAGGCCAGAGAAATGAAATAGCTAATAAATATATACTAGAAAAGTAGAAATTGTAGTAGCAAGGTCACCCACTGATTTAGCTGATACTTGAAAGCAATTAATGGATTGATTGGACAACATGTTTCAAATTTTGAAACCGAAGGAAAAAGTAAAGTCACAGTTTAAGGTACCGTTGCAACGAACAATTTATTGTTTCCGTCACGTATCGGACCTCAAAATACAAAAATAAATATACTGCAGAGATCAACACGACGAGACGTTCAGAATGGTATACATATATCAGTGGTACGATCATCCTATCAAAAGTCGATAATAGGTACCGATACACATTGCTATTCCGTACGAAAAAATCCAAACAGAGCTAGAAACGTCCAAATTTCGCGAAATGAATTTCGTAGTCTGATTCAGAGTGTTCTAAATAAATTTTCTCATGTTGACATATTTAGGTTTCAGAATACTTTTAATTTCAACTGTTATTAACTGATTTAAACTGAATTTCTAGCGACTAATGGAATATCTATATTATTCGACCAAAATTTGCCATTTGCTATGTCTAGATAGAAGTATTACAAATATTAAATTTTCAGTTCAAAATTTTATTATTAAATTTTCAAAAAAATTCAGTTAATTATGTGATTAAAACCATTAAAAATTTTGGGTCGTTACACTCGCCCCCACTCAAAACTTTTTGTCCTCGAAAAGGAAGAAGGTAGGAGAATAGAAGCAACCAGAAAGAAAAATAGATTGAAAGACAAGGATAAACAATTAATTTGAAACTATATAAATTTTACTTTAAATTTTCATTTGAAAACATCATTTGCAATTCAATTATCTTTAATACTTTAAAACTTTGCAAAACTCATTTGTAAAATTTCTTGCTTCCTTTATAAATACCATATATATTTTAAATAACACCTTTATAAATATATGAAAACTATTTGAAACCAACTATTTACACTATTACTTATATTTACAAAGAAGCTATTGAAAATATTAAATCCATAATTCATAAATTTATTAATTTATCTCAAGATACTTTTCAAACATTATTAACAAATCAATAATCATTTACTTTAAATATGTCTTATTTAGTTAATAACTTCTAAAACATTTATAACACTAATAATTTTTTATTAAACCACGTAGTATATAAATAAAAAATATTTTAAAAGGATATATTCAAAAAGGAAAAGAAGGTAGATTCGGAAAAACAAAGTGTAGGTGAACAAATAAAGCTGAGCAGATAAGGTAGATTCAAAAGAATAGTATCGGGCATGAATAATTAATTTAGAACCATAAGAATTTCAATTTCAAATAGTAATACGGAATTTCTTTGTTGAAAAATCCTTTTGTAATAAAATACTTTTATATCGAAACAAAATTTTCCTTTCGAAAAAGCTTTTATAACTCGATGTTTCAACAAGTTTATCCTCGTTCTTGCAGACTCTGGCCACGCATTGATCAAGCGCAAAGCTAGAATTCTTCAAGTACTTAGTAGACCTATTTCAACACCCACTGAAAATAATCGAAAAACTTTCAAAACCGATATGGAAAGTACAATAAAAACAAATCAATCGAAGGAAACATGGATCGCAGATACACAATGGTTGTGACGACCCAGAATTTTTAAGCAGATTGAATTGGAATATTTAATTGCTTTGAAATATTTAAAGGTTAATTATAACTTGAATTCCAAATATCACAATTTATTTGATAATTAAATTATTGAATTAAATAGGTTGAAGTTGGGTAAAATGTTGAATCTGGGATTCTAAGCGTGTTAAAAATAATTTGAGGGCTTATGAAATTTATATTAATAACACTGAAGATAATAGAAGTTGTAAAACTGAAATTAACAGTGATCAGTGCAGTTATGAAATTTATATCGTTTAAATTGAATTTTAAAAAAACAGCTTTCCGAGGCACGGTCTCGGAATTCGACGAAATCAGTGTCATTGGATCCGTAATATTGAATTATTATCGGATTTCAAATTTCGTATTGATTGGAGTTAGTGTGTGAGTGTACGATATATAACCGCGTTGAAAATTTAATTGATAATAATCTAATTAATCAAGCTTCTTGTATACGCCATCCTTACCCATTCCTCAGCACGCTACCTCTATTCTTCTCGTTTATAAAATATAAAGGAAGCTGTGGCCCTACTTTCCTCTTCAAGAGAAAAATGGCCGAAGATTCGACCTTTCAAACTTAAAAAAAAATGTCGCGTATGCCGCCCCCTCCAAATCGAAACCCCTTTTCCCCTCCAACGAAATCAAATAAATCAAAGCCGAGATTACCTTATTCCCTTCAAGCTTCCTTTCTCTTTTTCGACGCTGGTTTAAAATCAAAAAAAAGGGGAAACGAAATTCGTTCATTCGAAAACAAAAATTAATTAAAGAAGAAAATAATCGATGGCCGAAACTGGAATTATTGGAAGTCTCAGTGAAGAAAAGGGGAAAGAAATGGCGACTGGAGTTCGCGAAATCCTCGCCGTACGTCGCATTCGATTCGAGTCGGTCGAGAAAGTAGCCGTTCCTGGGGATGATGCTACTCCTCGTATTGGAGATGATCGAGTTCTGATGGGTACTCAGGAGCTCAATGGACGCAAGGAAGAATGGATTGATCTGTTGCGTCACCAGATCTGATTCGTCGAGTTCGCCTCCTCTGATCGAAGTACTCCTCGTCGTCGCCAAGAACGGGAAGAAGACCGACTCTCTAAAGCCTAAGCATGCTCCTCCAAGGATAACATCGACTGTCAACTTGAGTATGGAAACTATTCTTCCTGTTCGCGTTCGCTGTGGTTGATGGCGATTTTGCCTGGAAGCTCGAAATCGACAGTAAGGTATATTTCATTTTGATTTTTATTGCGATAGGTATGTCTAGTTTAGAAGATATTTACAGAAAATAAACAGACCCTATTTTATCAAATTTTATAGATAAATATATATGTTTTCAGATTAGAATGAAAATAAATTTTTACAGTAATAGGAATACCAATTTCTGAAAAATTATATTATACATGCCTATTTTGATTTAATTACATATATTCATAGGTTAAAACAAAAAAAAGGAAAGAAAAAGGGAAAATTATTTGAAAAATCAAATTGATAGTTTAAAATAAATAAATAAACAAATAAGTAAATAAATGGAAATTTAAGATGTTGGAAGATTATATATAAAAATTTGATTTTTAAAACCTATATGGAATATTTTTTCTTACGCAGTTGAAAATAAAGGAAAATAAGATTCAGTTACTAGACTATAGTTTAAAAATTTTTATTAAGGCGTTAATTTATTTAATTAACTTATTTAAGTATTTTAAAAATTGTCAATGGAAGATTAGTTAAAACTAAATATTAGTTAGTTAAATTTATGAAATCGATTGATCGATTAGTTCAAATGTTAATAAACTATATAATCTTTATTCAAGGTCCAAAGTCGTGAAGAAAACAAGCTTGTTTGGTTTGGACTGCATAAACAATCAAAGGTGAGTTAATCTCACTCAGTTAAATTTAAATTTAAATAATTAAATTTAAATAATTGTTTGAATGGTTGAATTGATTGATGTGTTATAGTCTGGTATATTTTGGGATTGGTATTTATGTTGTGCTAACATCTGTGGATGCAGGGAAAACAGGTTGGAGGGATCCAACTGGATTCCTCAAAATTTATTCAAATTATTTAATATTCTGTGTCGTGATTATTTGATATTCTCTGATGAATATATTGGAATATTGAATGCTTTGTTTTGATTGAATATATTTGGATATAATGAGTTACCAAAAATGTATAAATTGGATTTTGGAAAGAAAATAAAAGAGGTGAAACTGTAAGTGAAATAATTATAGAAACATTGGAATAAACTAAGAATAAATTGAAAAGAAATGGAAGGGATATTAAAATACTAATAAATAACTTCGAGTATGGTAAAAGAATTTTGAATTAAACAGAAATTAATGAATTGTAAACTAAAGTGATATCAATTAAAGGAATAAAGAATTATTTTAAACTTTAAAGTTTAAATTTATTTAAAAGGGTAAAGAAGTAATTTGAGAAATCTAAATTGGTATTTCAGTTAAAAATATTTTAATTCATAATTAAGGATTTAAATCTGAAGTTAATGGAATTGGGAATAAATGGAGTAAATGGGAAATAAATTTGGAAATTGATTCTAAGTGTTTGAAAATTGGAAATTTAAAGAAGAATGTGAAGAGAAGTATATTTCTCTGGTTAGCCAAGTACGTTTAAAGTAAATTTTTAAATATAAGATAAAAAGTTTTTAATGTTGCTTTAAAATGTATGTTTTAGAAATTTATTATTTCTAAATATCTAAAGTCTAAAAGTAAATATTTTTTTCAAATCTATTATCGTAGTAATTATGTAAAAAATAACTTAGTATTTTGTTTCAAAAGGTGGAAACCTAGTTTTATATTTTATAAAGTAACCTTATTTTCAAATATTCGTATAGTATGTATTTTTAACAAATTATTGAAGTAGTTTTTAACTTAAATGTTTTACAGTATATTTCAAAGTAAAGAGTTTTCAATTATTTTAAAAAATTTAAGTTTAGTGCTTGGTGATTTCAGTGGAAATAGAAAATATTTGGAATTTATTCTGAGAAAGGAAGATAGTTTGTAAACTGTTTTCAAAAAGGATTTGAAAAGTGGAAATATATCTTGTGAAGATATTTTTGGGAATTAATAAATAATTTGGGAAACTATATATTGGTTGATGGTTATTTATGAATATTAATTGATAGTTAAATAACTGACTATCAATATTGGCCAAATGCGTTGATCGTTTCGAAGAGACCGGGATCGAGATTTATTTCTCGAAAACCACTTCGATCCGGTTTGTATGTTTTCGTGAAAAACGATTTTGGATTCGAAGATGGAGCAGTGAAGTGCAAGGGCTAGTCGCTACTAATCCTGAGGATATTTCCAAAATGGATGTAGTAGGAATAGTGCCTTCGGTTCCGTTCGAACCTGGGATGGACTTGTATGGATGAATGCTTGCGAAACATCGTCAGGTGGACGATGGGCATTCTAAGGGATATGTTCTAAAAGGTAATGCTTAGCCTCAAGCCTCATCAAATGGGAATGACTGAAAATCAGGGGTTATGCAGCAAGGCTAGGTGGGTAGCACCCAAGCAGGGTGAGGTCATCCCTGCCTAGATGTCCCTTTTTATTTCGGCTTAGTGGGCGGTTGCTGATCCCAACCGCGGGGTGATCTCACTCGGGATTATCCAGTAAGGGGTAGTCCCGGTCTTGTGTTGCAAGGGAGCGGGCGTACTCCTCGGTACTGTGATCTAGGCCACGTACTGTGACAGGTGGTACCCCAGTGCCTAGTCATTAGTTGGAAATCCATTCTCCCTACGAGCCTTGTACGAGTTTTGTTTGTATTACCCACTCTGTAGCTAGTAGCTGGAATTTAATAGATGTAACAATTTCGGCTATTTTATAAGTATTTGTATATAGACCCTGTTATAATATCAGAGGATTTCTATAAAAATTGTTTTAGCTATCGTAAGGTAAAAACCCGACATGTTTATTTGTGGCGTGGTCTTACGAGATGCTTTTGTTTTCAAAGGATTTTGAAACTTTAATAATCAATTGGGTGATTTCTCACACTGGTATTCCAGACTAACTCGGGTGTTATTTAACTATAATGCTCGGGTCAGACCGAGTATTATAGGATATAGGATATGATGCTGTGGAGCTCAGGAGACGAGCTGGATGACGATAGTTACTCCCGTACTTGTTTATATATATTCCGCTGTGTTGTTTAGTTGTGTACTCAGTTGTATGGGGCAGTTTATGATTACTGCCAATTGTGTGTTTTGTGATTGATGTACTCTGATGATTTATGTATAAACAGATATATATATATATATATATATATATATTTGTTTTGTGTAAAGATCATTGTTTACCTATTATATTTTTTTCCGCTGCGATGGTTAGCTTCTGATGTTGTTTTTGTTCTCTCTTCTTCTACCTCTTCTTCTTTAACCAAAATGGTTCGTATTTTTGTGCAACTTGAGTTGATTTATGTAGAATAGTGTGACTCAAGGGGTACAGATTTGCGGGTCGTTACAGTTGGTATCAGAGCTTAGGTTGGTGATAACCTTGGCTCTGGTGGGAATTACTCATAAAATAGAGTCCGTAGTACTCTAGAATGAGTTTGAGAGTATTAATAGATATGAGCGTGTATTTGTTAGTGAATATAAAATTGTTTTGTATTGTGTTGATTTATCCGTTGAGTGTTTATGGATTCTGGTCGATATATGAGACGCCATGTTATCGATAGGAATTTCTAAACTCTTGTGCAAGATAAACCGACACAGTATTGTTTTAAATAGGGTAAATGAAATAATTTGCCCAAAATTATCTTGTATATAAAGAAAATGATTTTCTTATTATTATAGTTATATATGGATGTTCGGTTGTTAGAAAGTGGTAATATTAAATTATTATCATTGTATGATAATTGAATAAGAATTGAAATAATAACCAGAGATTAAGGAATAAATTGATAAATAAATGAGATTTGGAAATGTGATTCATAATTAAATAAGATATTGAAACCATAATTAAAAACTAAGAAACAAATTTATATACAAATGAATTTGTAAATGTGAACTATAATGTAAATTATAGTGTGATTAATAATTAAATAAAATAAAATTCCAAAGTAATGTTTGAATATAAATTTAAAGAGTTTGGAATTTGAAAATTTGGAAATTTAAATTCCTTTGAATTTGGAAATGTTTCTCAAAAGTTGAGAAGGTAATATATATTGAGAAATATTTTGAATCGGATGTGAAGTCTAAAGAGATTTGGAATTTAAAAATATTTGAAGGGTTTTAAAAGAGATAAAGCATTAAAATCTTTACGGTCGCTGGAAAATAATTCCGATGATGATCGCGACATCATCAGTGTTCATTTTCGAGTTTCCAAAAGAGGGATTGCTACCGGGATGTTTTGGATTTAAGTCTGTTGGAGAAATTTGGTTGATTTTGAAAATGCAAAGGAATAGTTTGGTGAGATATATGTATGTTTCAAAATGGAATGTTGAACTTAATTCTGGGAAAAAATAAAATAAATAGTTAAGTTGGATTAAATAAACAAGTTTTAAGATTAAAATTTATAAGAAACTGATAAATTAATTTGGTACGCAAATGAAATGAAATTCAATATTTGACAATGCTTGATTTAAATGTGTAAAATAAGGAGCATAATAAGTTCAAATGGACTAAAAGTAATTAATGTTTGGAAATAAGATTTATTGGTTAAATAATGAATTGGTGAATGAATAAATGGATCAACTATTGTACTTATAAAGTGAAGTTGATATTAATAAGAAGAAACTGGAAAATTTTAATCCAGGAATTAAAATTTAACTTAAGTAAATGAAGGTAAAGACAATATATTTGAATTTAACTCGAGATAAGTTAAATAAATTGAAATTGAATTGAATTGGATATAGAGTTAAGAGGTAAAATGATTATAATTATGAAATGAAAATTTATACTTTAAGCTAGTAGGTGTTATATATATAATATGAAATTTGGTTATAAGATGAAGTGACTCAAATGAGCAATATAAGCTTTTAAATAAATAAATAAGTTTTGAACTCATATATTGAGAAATAAAATTTAGTTAAATTCGGATTGAATTGAATCAAAATTCAGTTGCGTCATGAATGATATTAAATGGAATGGAATTAAATCCATGCTTAACAAAATTCAAAAAGAATGGTGTAGCTAGATTTAATTGGAGTTAAGCTGAATAAATTTGGGTTGAAATAAATTCAGTTGAGTTATAGATATTGTTGAATGAAATGAAATTCTTACTTAAATAAATGAATGTAAATTAAGCAAGTATTGACTTAGAATGAATAAACTTCGGAAGCTTATAAAAGAGTTGAAAAACATTGAAAATATATATATATATATATATAATCCTTAGTTAAAGGTAAGATGTGATGTGGTTGACTATAAATAAATGATGAAGTATGAATATTAAAAGTGAGTAGCTTATAAAATTTAAAAAAGGAATAAACAAGGCAGAATAAAAATATTGTATTCTGAGATAAAAATACAAACGTGGGATATAAGATGAAATTGAACTCAAGGAAATCAAATAAATTGATTTTCAAGATAAATGAAAAAGAAAATCAAGTATGGGATTGTAATTGGATTATAATTGGAAGTGTTGTGGAATGAAAATTTGAATTGGATTAAAATGGTTGTGGTGTGGAATAATTGAGTGGCCTTATTATTAATAAATTCAGCAATGAATTGTTAATGTAAATCAAAATTTAAAAAGGATAAAAGAATAAACTAATCGAATAAATTAGTGAAATGGTTAGATTTGATCAAAGGAAAATCAAATCAAAGATGGTGAATAGGTAATAGAGTTTGGAAATAAACTTTGAGTTGTATGGAATTGGATTAAAATAAAAATGATTTGAGATGAAAATAAATCCAATTCGAGTATGAATAAATTAAAATGAAAATGAACTTAAGTTATGAAATGGTAGTGAATTGAAGTAAATTAACTTAAGTTTAAAAATTAATAGAAGCATGGGATGATGTCGTGTATAATAAAATGGTTTGGAATCAAATCTATTTGGATATGAAAGAAATGCAATGAAAGTTTGTGAATAAATTAAAATGGGATGGGATTAAGTGTAAATTGAGTTGGAATCAATTTAAATTGGTCATAAAGCTTATGTTATTATTTATTCACATTAATATTGTCGAATTGCATTAGTAAATTGGTCGTTCGACGTAAACGGAAGTAAGCAAAACTATATGAATCAATAGCAGTTTGATAAATTGATTTTTGCATCAATTGGAATGAATATGAGTTTGTTTTGCTTAGAATGAATTAAATATAAGCGAGTAAGTTGTAAATCACTCAAACTGAATGGAATGGTTTGAAAATTGATTATAAGCAATTGTAATAAGTGTCGGAACCTTATATATGCTTATGGAAATTATATAACATGCAGTATATGTGAAATTTATGTGTTTATGCCAGTACATCACATGCATGGTTACAGGATTGATGTTTTAGCTATTTAAATTTAAATGAAATGCAATAAACTTCCTATATATAGTACTTATATGTTTAAACTGAGTAAGTACAGGTACCGGGAAGCCGTTTGGCTGGATTTGGTCACGCAAAATGCTAAATAAATAAGCGTTTGCTTAAAAATGCTAAATAAAGGTATGCTTACGCAAAAGAATTCAAAATAGGAGATGTGAACTGCATATATTGATATATATTGTGATTTTCGGCCTGAGGCCGATGTATATATATATATATCTGTGCATCCTGCGATATCGCAGAAGTCCCTCCGTACAAAGGAGACTCTGCCAAAATTTTCCGAAAATTTTGGGAGTTAGAATTATTTTTAAAATTTTCACTAACGGCAAAAAGGATTTAAAATTGGTTACAAATAGAATTAAAACTGAATATTGAAATCTGAATTTAAAATTGTATATGTAAAGTAAATGAATCGAAGAAATTGTTCGAAGAAACTAAAGGAAAAAAAGGTTTGCTAATAACTTTTATTTGAGATTTTAAATAAATTATTAAGCGGAACAATAAAAGGAAATGGTTAATTACATATGGGTTGAGATAAGATGAATACAATTCAATATTCAAAGTTTGAAGACAAAATGGAATTCAATATTTAATTGAAAGAGGTATTGAATTCAAATGAATTTGAAAATGAAATTCGAATGAAATTATAGAAAACCCAGAGTAGTGAAGTAGAAACCATTATAAGGAGTATATAAAACATTTCTATATTGAACTGAAGAATTGAATGATGAAGTTCTTAAGTAAATTTGGTATTGGAAGTATACTAAGTTAATAATTGGATAAAAATCAAATTGGAATGTCGTGATTGGATATTATAACTAAATGGGATATACAGGTGTATAAAAGCAATGGATGAATTGGTTTTGATATCAGAAGATAAATTGAATTGCTCGACAAAAAGGTATGTGTTTAAATTTCTGTATGGAATTTGATTGGGTTGTTGATCGAGCCACTCGGCCTTTTGTTTTCTTTTGGAATTTGGAAGCCCGTAGAGGCCTTTTGTAGTTGTACCGAGTTGGCCGCGCAAAGGAGACGTTCGCAAAAAATTTCGGAAATTTAGGGAGTTGGAAAAATTTTGAGAAAATTTTGGTGATTCAAATTTGGTTTTAAATTGAAAACTTGAATGGTTAAACAAATAGTTTGGTTTGAAACTATCGGGAGGGTTTGGAAAGTTAGTAAGAGTAATAATGGGTCTTCTATAAAAAGATAATTGGTAGAATGTTAAATTGTGGATTTTGGGAAAGGTAAACAGGTATTGGACTATTCTTTTTAATTAGTAATTTTGGGGACGAAATTCTTTTAAGGGGGGAGGAATGTGACGACCCGGAATTTTTAAGCAATTTGAATTGGAATATTTAATTGATTTGAAATATTTAAAGGTTAATTATAACTTGAATTCCAAATATCACAATTTATTTGATAATTAAATTATTGAATTAAATATGTTGAAGTTGGGTAAAATGTTGAATATGGGATTCTAACCGTGTTAAAAATAATTTGAGGGCTTATGAAATTTATATTAATAACACTGAAGATAATAGAAGTTGTAAAACTGAAATTAACAGTGATCGGTGCTGTTCTGAAATTTATATCGTTTAAATTGAATTTTAAAAAAACAGCTTTTCGAGGCACAGTCTCGGAATTCGACGAAATCAGTGTCATTGGATCCGTAATATTGAATTATTATCAGATTTCAAATTTCGTACTGATTGGAGTTAGTGTGTGAGTGTACGATATATAACCGCGTTGAAAATTTAATTGATAATAATCTAATTAATCAAGCTTCTTGTATACGCCATCCTTATCCATTCCTCAGCACGCTACCTCTATTATTCTCGTTTATAAAATATAAAGGAAGCCGTGGCCCTGCTTTCCTCTTCAAGAGAAAAATGGCCGAAGATTCAACCTTTCAAACTTAAAAAAAAAGTCGCGTATGCTGCCCCCTCCGAATCGAAACCCCTTTTCCCCTCCAACGAAATCGAATAAATCAAAGCCGAGATTACCTTATTCCCTTCAATCTTCCTTTCTCTTTTTCGACGCTGGTTTAGAATCAAAAAAAAGGGGAAACGAAATTCGTTCATTCGAAAACAAAAATTAATTAAAGAAGAAAATAATCGATGGGCCGAAACTGGAATTATTGGAAGTCTTAGTGAAGAAAAGGGGAAAGAAATGGCGATTGGAGTTTGCGAAATCCTCGCCGTACATCGCATTCGATTCGAGTCGGTCAAGAAAGCAGCCGTTCCTGGGGATGATGCTACTCCTCGTATTGGAGATGATCGAGTTCTGATGGGTACTCAGGAGCTCAATGGACGCAAGGAAGAATGGATCGATCTGTTGCGTCACCAGATCTGATTCGTCGAGTTTGCCTCCTCTGATCGAAGTACTCTTCGTCGTCGCCAAGAACGGGAAGAAGACCGACTCTCTAAAGCCTAAGCATGCTCCTCCTGGGATAACATCGACTGTCAACTTGAGTATGGAAACTGTTGTTCCTGTTCGCGTTCGCTGTGGATGATGGCGATTTTGCCTGGAAGCTCGAAATCGACAGTAAGGTATATTTCATTTTGATTTTTATTGCGATAGGTATGTGTAGTTTAGAAGATATTTACAGAAAATAAACAAACCCTATTTTATCAAATTTTACAGATAAATATATATGTTTTCAGATTAGAATGAAAATAAATTTTTACAGCAATAGGGATACCCATTTTTGAAAAATTATATTATACATGCCTATTTTGATTTAATTACATATATTCATAGGTTAAAACAAAAAAAAGGAAAGAAAAAGGGAAAATTATTTGAAAAATCAAATTGATAGTTTAAAATAAATAAATAAACAAATAAATAAATGGAAATTTAAGATGTTGGAAGATTATATATAAAAATTTGATTTTTAAAACCTATATGGAATATTTTTTATTACGCAGTTGAAAATGAAGGAAAATAAGATTCATTGTGTAAAGATATATATATTTGTTTTGTATAAACAGATATATATATTTGTTTTGTGTAAACAGATATATATTTTTTTCCGCTGCGATGTATGTATGTATAAGATTAGAATGATGATGTATGTATAAACAGATATATATATATATTTGTTTTGTGTAAAGATCATTGTTTACCTATTATATTTTTTTCCGCTGCGATGGTTAGCTTTTGATGTTGTTTTTGTTCTCTCTTCTTCTACCTCTTCTTCTTTAACCAAAATGGTTCGTATTTCTGTGCAACTTGAGTTGATTTATGTAGAATAGTGTGACTCAAGGGGATACAGATTTGCGGGTCGTTACAATGGTTATGCCTGGATCCCCCATGAAACATCCGCACCTTTTAAGCATTCACTGCCTTGCGAATTTCGCCATGATAACAAAAAAACTGTAGACCGCGGATACACAATGGTTACGCCTGGATCCCCCAGGGAACATCCGTACCCTTTAAGCAATCTCTGCCATACGGATTACGCTACGACAACAAAACTTGTAGACCGCATATACACAATGGTCATTCCTAGATCCCCCAGGAAACATCCGTACCCCTTAAGCAATCTCTGCCTTGCGAATTACGCTACTAAAACGTCCATAGATTGCAGATACACAATGGTTGCGCCTGGATCCCCCAGGAAACATCTGTACTTTTTAAGCAATCACTGCCTTGCGAATTACGCTATGCAGTCGGGTTTGTAAGACCATGGGTAATGCCATGGAAATCAAAGGACACTCGAGTATCATATTCGAAAAACCCAAAATCAAAGAGAATAATATCGATAGAATGAATCCACAATGTGGCCACAAAGGTGATATCAAGCAGAAGGCACTTTCCATATCTTTACTTCGAAAATATGTATTATATAGTACTTTTCAAATCAATTTCAAATATCATACCTATATAAAGTCCATAATATATAAGATTTCATTTTAAAATCGAATAGTTTCCAAAATCAATAGTATATCATATCTCACTTATATAGACTTCGATTATATAAGATTTCGCTTTTCAAATTGAGTACCTTTCCAAATTGATAGTTTTCAAATCAACTTCATACTTATACAAATCAATTTTATATAAGTTTGATAGCTCTCAAATCAAGTATTTAGTAAAATAAAGTTCTCAATTTCAATTCGTTTCAATATCAGTTCAGTTTCAAAGTCATATACGATTTCACTAAATTATTTCTTCCAAATTAAATATCTTCAGTTTCAAAGTTTCCAAAATAATAGGTTTAGAAAGTAATCCTAGTTTCCAAATCAACATAATCTAGGTCAAACAAATTCATTTCCAAAATCATCATATAAATACTGGGTTTTAAATTCAAATCTATTTTCGAAACCAAATACTTTTCTCAAAATCAGTTATACCCAAAATGATTACCAAGTTTATAACCATCCCTTTAAAACCTTTAAACTATTTATTTCTATTTGAAAGATCCAATTTACCTTTTGAAAATTATTATTCTATATATATATATATATATATATATATATGGGGATTATAAAAGATGTTACTAAGTTAAAATTCATTTACTTAACAAAACAGTTTCAAATTAGTTTAAATCGTATTACTTCATACTTAAACATACAAAACTAAACTTATATACTTTATCAAATAACTTAAACTTTTCGAAATTACTTAGCTTTGAAAATTAAACCTCGATTTGGAAGTGTTCGAACATTTAAATAGTTGGAGAAATCAAATTTCCAATCCCAGAGTTGGAAATCATCAATCAATCAATAAATCAATTTCATTAGATAGGGTTATACCAAATCAAATCCGAAACAAGAGGACTGAACAACGGACTCACTTCAAATCGTTTCAAATATATATATGTATGTGTGTATGTATGTATGTATGTATGTATGTATATATACACATATCTTTCGAATATCAAATCATACTTCGGAATTTGAAAACAAAATCGGTTTCACAAAATCAATCGCATAACAAAGCTACTAAAATGGCCTCTCCCCCATTCTAAAACTCGAAAGTCAATGTCGATGATGCATGCACTCATCACCGAAATTTTTCTCCAGCGACATAAGTGAGTTCTGGACTTCTATTTTCTTGAAAACTTCTTTGAAATTTCTTCGAAATCATAGGAACTCATTTGAAGTCATTTGAAACGTTTCTTATTCGAAAAATACTTTCAAATCATATATTTTCAAAATCTTAAATAATTTCAAAATACCGAAATTCAATTTCTCGAATTTCAAATTTAAAACCCTTCAGTTATAAATCATTTTTTTTATATAAATCAATTTCTTATAAAATTTTCAAATTTCAATTCCTTTCAAAACTTCAAATTCTCATTTTTTAAAAGGTGTATAATCCTCATCGAAAACATTTTCACTTTTATATATAGAATATAATCATATTTATCAAAATAATAATTTCGATATATAAAACACGATTTTTCAAAGGATGATTCAATAATGGATTTCTAAACAAAGATAGATATTCAAATTAGAGGAACTCTAATCAAATAAAATTCTGATTCGAAGATAGTCTCGAACGAAGATGAGATAATTAAATTTCAAAATAGAAGATGGATATACTTATATAAATCGCGGAGGACCTTAATCGGGTCAACCGTGACTTCAAGAATATAATCGATGCAGAATTCTAAGGCAAATCGACATTCGATAGAAAGAGATAGAAGCATCTAAATCGAGGGTATAGAAACCTCCGGTGAATCAATGCCAATTGTAAAAGAGTTTCACCCCTTTACAAATCATTTAAAGGTTGGCGGGATCGCCGACTTTCATAGAGATCATTCGAAGTGGAGTTATGGGATGCTCTAGAATCAAAAGAATACAAATAGGGGGAGACAAGAATGGATTTCAGAACAAGTGGGAGAGTTCAAAAATTCAAAGGAAGTCGAATAAAAGGGGAAGAGATTCAAGCACGAACGAAAGTAATTCTGTAATTAAATCTACTACATATGCTCAGTTTTGCCTAAAATTAGAGCTTTGATACCGATTGTAACGACCCAATATTTTCAACCATTCGCATCCACACATGCCGGATATGAATTGCTTAAAATATCAGATTGTTAATTTAATTTGGAAAAACTTAGCATATACAGTAAATAAATCAATCACAGCATCACAGATACAGAGTAATTGAATAATAATGCAGCTGAATAGATAAACAGTAGTTCATGAAGCTACTTTATAAACAACAGAGTTTGAAATAAAATACAACAGAATATCTCAAATACAGACTGATGGCATCTCTGAACAAATCAACTAGAAAAGCTGAAAGGGTTGGATCTCCAAGCGAAGCTCCAAACTCCAAAGGTGAGTCTCAAATGCTGAATTACTCAGTCTGACCCGAGCATAAAGCAAAACGCAAAACACTCGAGTCAGGATTAACATTCTTATATCAATAAATCCTACTTCGAGTGAAATATCAATTGAAATACAAGTAACTTAGAGGATGTTTGGGATAACCATCCTCTAAGGATCCGTGGAACTATCTACAAAGTAGAAATATACGCTATTAATGACTAAACGTCATTATAACACCGTGGTCATTTAAAAATAATTTATACTTCAAAACCAAAATATCATTTCCATTTCAAATGTATCTATTTCCAAAATATAACACTTTCAAACTCACAACCCTTTCGAAACCAAAACGCTTTGAAATCATAATTCTTTGGAAAACCATAACTTTGAAATCATAATTTCCACCACTTGAACAGTTTAATAATAGTGCATAAAATAAAATAGTTTATGAAATAAATAGTTTATATAAAATAGTCATAAGTTAAAATAGTTTATATTAAAATAGTGTTACATTAAAATAGTATATACATTAAATAATTTATAAAGTACAAATTTTATAGTTTCCTCAAATTTCACCACTTGATTCAAATCAATTCAAATTCCAAATTTAAATTTAATTCAATTTAAATTTATCGGTTTCAATTTCAATTCAGTTTCTTAATAAACAATTTCAAATTATATCGATTTCAAATACAGATTTGAACCACAAAATAAACCAATTAAATTTCAATATATTTCAAAGCTTTAAATATTCCACATTTTCAAAACTAAATTTGCGGTTTCATATAGATCTTGATTTAACTTCATTATTATTTAGTCTTGAAATATTTACTTAATAGATTCAATATCATTTAAATAACCTTAAATTACATTTAAACTAAATATTTCCTTTGACTTATTTAAACTTGAAATATCCATTTAATCACTTTAAATCAAAAAAATCAAGTTATAAAATCATATCTTAAAACTCTCAAATTCCATAGGTTTCAAATCGATTTAGTTAAACAAAATTCTTAATTAAATACAATTTCGAATAAATTCAAATTTATCTTTCCAACCTTGACTTATCAAAATCATTATAAAATCTATTTTAAATTATAATTTTAAATAAATACCTAAACATATTGTATTTTACTTAAACTAAACTTTACTAAATTTTAAAGCTTATTATTAAATTTATTTTATATTAAAACTTATTCATATACATAATATTTTATATTTAAATAAAACCATATATATTTCCTTTCAAAACCATAGAAATCATTTTCAAAATATTTATATATAGACCAACGGTGTCTGTATAAAATTTTCTATCCTATGGTCAAGAGATATAGATATTTACCATTTCAATCCGTAATTTAAATATATACGGGTATATATCATTTCAACCCGCAATCCCAAATTCAATTCAAATGAAAATCGCTTGGGTTTATCATTTCAACCCATAACAATTTCTCCTATTCTACAGATAGTTCAGGTATGTATCATTTCAACCCATAGGGAATTCTATACTAATAGGGAACTCGCAGAGTGATAAAAGATATGATAATAATAATAGGCATATATGGTCAATAACAATATAATATAAACACAGGCAATGGTGTCATATCCTGCAGGTGAACAGTTATAGATAATAGCATATATAATAATTTAAATAACTAACAGCAACATATTTTAATTGTCGCTTCAATTGAAAACGAATTTAATAAATTTAAGAACGTTAACCGTGAGTGATTGCTACCTTTCAAGGCTAGAGAGGATAGACAAAGAAATAAGCTATGAATTCCAAAGCACAAATTCCAAATCAAAACTATATTGACACGAATTCAATGAACAGATCTGATAACAGAAGTCAATGGGAACGAATCAGATTATCTTGATATAAAAATTTAGACGAGATGTATATTATATTATTATTATTCTTGAACCCAATATTCAAATTAAAAATATACATATACATTTTAAATAAATCCTACATTTAAATATATATACCTTGAAATCAAACATATACATATATTATATTTTTAAATCAATATATATATATACACTAATATATAATCTAATGCATAAGACAGTGAAAACCAGATTTAATAAGCTGACCGGTAATAACTTTGAAAACATATATACCGTTGAAAAAAAATACTTGTATAACTTTATAAATTTTATAAATGTATAAACCCACAGTACTTGGAATATTAGCACTAAAGCACAAATATATATAAACTTATATGCCCTTTTATATACACTATTTATAGCTTTAAGATTTAAATCTATTATAACTGATATATATATATATATATGAAAAAATATATACATACTTATATATATACAGACCAAACGTTAATATATAAACAGGTACTATAAATATATTATACATACACGAAACATGTATTTTTAAAAGTCAATTATATAAGCAGTGACTTACGTATATCTACAACAAACCTGAATATCATATATATATATATATATATATATATAGATGTATATATATATATATATATATATTTAAAAACCACGTTCACTTATACACATGTAATATAGTCTTTAAAATAAAATATATACTTATATACACTCAGATTAAAGAATATGTATTACTTATATATACGCATTCAACTACTTCATGTAGACTAACCGGCCTGTAATATTATATATATATATATATATATATATATATATATATATATATATATATATATATATATAACTCACTTAACCCATTAACACATTAACAAGACTACAAATATATATACTGACTATAATAATTTATATATATATATATATATAAACATCAATATGCGAACTATTTATATATATATTACACATCAAAACATATCTATACATATGCTTAACTTGAATCATGCACAGTTTACGTATGTTATACTTTAAGCAATATATAACAATCGAAAGTCAAACCATGTGTACTTCTATAAAAATCTATATAATTTAATATATATTTTCAAGTGTATAGCAGGATACAAAATTAAAAAGAAAAAGAAAAAGAAAAAGAAAGAAGCCTACATATAAAACTTAACACACTATATACTAACTATATATATAAAACAGGTTGAATACTAAAACTAGAGTCTTATTATATAATCGTACTTAGTAATATAATATATAAATAACTTTATAAACAACACATATCTTTTTATAAATATATATACATCCATAAACGAATATAGACTGAACTTGTAAGATTAATACTATAACAACAAAACTGTAGAATGTAAAACTCTCGACATATCACATGAACGGTTTATACTTTAAAGATCAATTCTAAGTAAACATATATATGTATAAAATATACCAATACAAAAACACAAACTCACATATAAACTTATAGTATGAAACTAATATAACTTTTATAACTTTATACATCAGCCCAACGGACTATAAATTTATAATAGAATATATATCTTAGTATAATAAAATACAGTACTATTTGTAAACATACATACCATCAAAAAGGAAAGCGGTTTTGGGCGAGAAGTTTGGAAGATGATGCTCGGCTGTTGAAGAAAGATCAGAGGCCGGCGGGATGGGCGAACTGAGGTGAGGTGAAGGCTCGGGGAGAGGGAAAGAATGCGGAGGAGAGAAGTGGGTTGGCGTTGGAGTGCGAGTGTGGCCAGGCGGAGCACGGGGTTGATGCAGAGGAATGGTGGAGGCTCTTTGGTGGGCAAAGGCTTGGTCATGGAGAACTACGATGACGAGGATACGATGGTGCAAGTTATAATATAATTTTTTATTAAAATTTTCTTTCTGGATCAAAATGAAGCAAGGCAAGGAGGTGTAGGAAAGAAGTGTTGTCTGCTTGCCTAGGGAAGTGGAATGGAGAAATGTTTGTGAAGGGACGATTCAGAGAATAATATATATATATATATATATATATATATATATATATATATAATCAAGTGGAAAAGGGAAGGTCAGAGAAATGAAACAGCTAATAAATATATACTAGAAAAGTAGCAATTGTAGTAGCGACGGTCACCCACTGATTTAGCTGAGACATTAAAGAAATTAATGGCTTGATTGGACAGCACGTTTTAAATTTTGAAACCGAAGGAAATAGTAAAGTCACAGTTTAAAGTACCATTACAGCGAAGAGTTTATTGTTCCGTCGCGTACCGGACCTTAAAATATAGAAATAAATATATCGCAGAGATCAGCACGACGAGACAATCAAAATGGTATACAGATATCAGTGGTACAATTATCCTATCAAAAGTCGATAATCGGTACCGATATACGTTGCTATTCCATATGGAAAAATCCAAATGGAGCTAGAAACGTCTGGATTTTGAGAAACGAATTCCGCAGTCTGATTCAGAGTGTTCTAAACAAATTTTCTCATGTTGACATATTTAGTTTTTAGAATACTTTTAAATTCAACGTTATTAACCGATTTAAATTGAATTCCTAGCGACTCATAAACACCTATATTATTCGATGAAAATTTTCCATTTACTATGTCTAGATAGACGTATTACAAATATTAAATTTTCAATTCAAAATTTTATTATTAAAATTTCACAAAAATTCAGTTAATTACGTTATTAAAACCATTAAATATTTTGGGTCGTTACACAACACTTCCTCCATTGCTGCTAGCTTTAACAGCTGATTCGAAGCAATTCCGATCACTTGGGGACGAACGACTAGTACCAATGGGTGCTGCTCGACGTTAGCTTCCCATTGCCACTTCTTGATCATCGGTCGGGCAACTATCCATCGTCCAATATCATTGACCAGTCATGAACGACCGAGAATAAATTACAATTTTCTGACCAAGTGATGAATCCGATTAAAAAACGAATCACAGATTTGGGTTGCGCTCATCGAGAGCTTCGAAATGATATATAGTTTTATAGGGTTTGGAGGGATTTGATTTTGAAGTTGAATTTTGAATTGGAATTGAACTGAGGAGTTTAGGGTTCCAGCCATTGAAAAGAAGAAGCATACAGCTGAATTGTACACATAGAAATGAGAGACTGCTAGGGTTTAGAACAAGACTATATATACCGATGAAGCCCAATAAGAAATGAATAAACTATCGAACTGGTTCGAATTGACAATAACGACCCGAAAAGCCCATTTCGCTTACGAAACGAAAGTGGGTCATCTCATATATCAAAATAAATGTTTTTTAAATTCAATGGAATATGTTTCAAGTCCTAATTCCATCGTATAAAGAAGTTAGCTTAAAATCAGCTTATTTCAAATTGATTTCAATTGAATTTAATTAAATTGATTTCAACGCGTTTCGGGCCCTTACGATCAAACGACAAGTCCGATCGCTATGAAACTTGAAACCTTATAATAATTCAACGTTACAGATCTGATGAAACTGGTTTTGTCGAAATCCGAGACAGTGGCCAAAATGGTTGTTTTCTCATTAATTAAATTAATATTAAATTAATTAAATCACTTTTAAATTCAATATTTATAAACTAACAAATTTCATCATTTTTGATTACTTGACATTTATAATAATTTAAAACAAGTTTACATATCAATTTAGTGTTAATTATTTTCCAAAATACAGTGTTCAGTTTCAAATGCAATTAATCCAATTAATTATAATTTAATTCCAACAAGTTGATTAAATTTGATTTTAATCCTCCTTATTAAATCAATTGTTACTCTATCAACATAATTAACATTTGTTTATGTCATATTTCACTAATATGCTTCACTTTCCATCTTTTATTTATATGAACTACTATATTTCAATTATAATCAATTTTTATCAATTTAACACATTAATTATAATTTAAAATCCCAATTAATTGATTTATTTATCTTCATTTCACTCTTTTATTAAATCAATTTATGAATAAAATTAACATTTCTATTCATTTTATTACATTCACAGTTTACAGTTATTGTCTCAACTCACATTAATGTAACATTTAATGACATTCAATTCCAATTGATTAAATGAATTGGTAAAAAATAACAATTGTCACCATTTCTATATTTAATCACATATTTAAGTTTATTATTTACAAATAGTTGTTATAACTATTACTACCCTACAACTATTATCAATTACAATTAATTACACCTTATTTCATTAATTAATCAAAATTTGAATTATCAATTGCTCTTTTAATCCAATTATGCATTAATACATATATTACTATAATTTATTTACAACCTATATCAATTATAACTCTTTGATTCTTTTAATTAATTAGAATTACATATAAACCAGTTATAAATTACCTTAAATTAATATTATTACAATGCAATCCAGTTATATTTTGTAACATTCCCGGTTTTAAATCAAATTTAAATTGGTAATTTATACAATTTTTTGAAATTAAATTGTGAATTAATTTGGTATTTTCCAAATTAAATAGATTTTTGTTTGTTTATTAATATAAATGAATATAAAAATGATTTTTCAATAGAATTTCTAATTGGAAATTTAGAAATAAATATTTTGAATAATATATTAATTATAAACTTAATTATGAATTAATTTAAAATTTTGGAATAAATATATATCAAAAAGATTGTAATTGAAGAAATTGATTTGAAAATTCAATAAATATGAATAGAATTTTGATTTGGAATTTAAAAATAAATATATATGTTGTTAGTAAAATTTGTTTCCAAATTTTGTATATGTGCATAAGTTTGGAAAATTTTATTTTGAAATTAGTATGATAATTTTCAAAATCTATTTTAAAGTTAAAATCTATATTTTAAGAAACTTATATATATGATATATTTGTTTGTTTATTTATTAAAGTATAAGTAGATTTTAAATTAATTTCTTTAAAGTTATAAATATTTATAACTAGAAATGCATTAATATTATATAATAGGATATATATGTATGTGAAAGTAAATCTATAAAATTAAATAAAGTTAAGGGCTTAAACACAATTTGAATAACAATATACATTTGTAAAATGGTTGTGCAAGCTAATGAACAAGTGTAAAAAATTAATGAACAAGTGGCAAGCAAGTGTTTTTTTCTTTTAATTTGAATTCTATAAAAATATATTTAAGAAAGTGAAACCAGGTTTCTCAATGTTCATTCTCAGTTTGAGCATCTCAAATCTGAAAACTTAAAACAAGTATAATAAAGATCGAAGCAAAAATTCAAAACAGAAAAGAAAGTTAGATCAAAACCTGAAAATATGAAGTATACAAGTTAATTCAGATCTTTCAAAACATGATTAAGAACAAAGTAAATTCAGGTTCAACAATTAAAGTCCAGATCATCTCAACAACATCAAAGCTCAGAATAATTCAAAATGTTAATAAACAAACCTAGGTCTCTGTTTTCAAATTCCAGGTTAGCATTCAAGCCTGTCTCAGTCCTTTCAGAAAAAATTGTGAGCAAACTACCAAATTTTATTTAAATCTGTGGTGATTTTTGATTTTATACTCGAAGCTGTTAGTATAAATGTTCGCATGTCTGTGTGGATATATATATATTGTTGTCGAATGTTTGTCTATGTATATACACAGATATATCTCTGTTAACAACAGGCTAGTAAAATTCGAGGAAAAAGTTCATATTTCAAACTATAAATAGATTTAGGTGATAATCTTTAAACGAAAATTTATTGTGATGACCCGAAAATCCGTACCCCTTGAATATACACTAATCTCCATAGATTAACTCAAGGTAAACAGAAATACGAATTATCGATGTTTAAGAAAAAGAAAAAGACAGAAGGAGAGGGAAAAGATAGAAAATAGAGAGAAAAGAAAATAGAAAATAGAACGGAACAGAAAGAAAACAACTGAACAATAACAGAATCTCACAATTCGCAGCGGAACAACATATAATAAATAAATGAATAATCTTTAAACAAAGAACTATACCAGTTATTACATTACATCACATTTCATTACATCATATCATCAGAGTGTACAACATCATACAACAATAAACAATGCAGCGGAAAAAGGAATACTATATAGTAGTAATACGCCATGCCATCCAGCTTGCCTCCAGCAACTCTATAATATCCAGAATATCCTGATAAACCTAACTCTTGACTGCCCGTGTGGAATTTGGTGGGCACCCAGAGTTTAGGAAGGAAAACAATAAACTCCGAGTCAGTCATGTGACTGGTATGAGAACTCAAAACGGTTTATTTATCTTTAAAATCAAAATAGAGGAATATTTTTTAAAGTCAATTCGCAATGCTTTTAAAAATGAGACTACCATAAGGCCTCCCGCACACACACACAATGCAAACGCAGAATCGGAGGAGATTTCTCCTTATGATAGTCAAAGATGCTTGATACGTATTAAAAAGAACATTTGATATTATTATTAGTGCATAGTGTAGGAAAAATTCATTTCGAAAGTAGAATATAAATCTTAGCCAGCATAGACATTCCGAACTATGCCTACTATAGCTACCATCCAAACAGTGGGGCGCCACCATAAGTGAATGATAGGTTCTACAACTAATACCGTACAAGATCGTATTGTTTCTTTGGATTTCCAACGAATGGTCAGGCCAAGGAACTTCCCATTGCCACATGAGAATGCCTCTGGATGGACATCCCCGAGAACCAAACCGGATCTCTACCAACACAAGGCCGGGTTACCCCTAACTGAGTAACAACTGACCGAATATGCCATCCCCCGGTCCTTTGGGACCTTTAACCGAGCGTTCGCAATCAATTTACACAATCATAAAGTGTTTTCAACATGAGTAAATATCTGGGCTCCATACCATGATACCACCCTTTTCCAGAAGGAAATGCACATACCCTAAAGGGCGCTACCCCTCATAACCTTGCTGCATCTTTCCTGTTTTGACCATTCCCGGGGTGTGAGGCTCGACGAAGTCACGTCCACAAAAACATACTTTATACAAAAGCCATGCTTTGGGTCAACAAATGATCATAGAAATGATCACCAAGATAGACGATCAAATAAATGATCCTATCACAAATAATCAACACAATGATCATTTAACAGCAACACTCAGCATGTCACATTACCAAATTGGGAATATATCGCTGATAACCTTCAACTACATAACCTCTAAGGGTGTTAAGCTAAGAGAATAAATTCTCCGCCACCAACAGAAATATATTTGAAAGAAATCTGCTTTATATCTCAATTTGTAACGTCAGACATAATCCATACAAGTCTGTTCCGGGATCGAACAGAACCGAAGGCACTTACAAAGAAGTCCTTGCAATCCGGATAATCTCTAATCACGTCCGGACTTCCCATCACATAGGGAGTCTCTATACCGTAGCTACTCGGTGCAAAGACAATCGACAAGTTGTCCTTTCGCTTTCAAAAAGATCCGGTCTTCAACACCGGTCTTCAAATGCAATTCATAACGACGTATCACATATTCGGAATGGGTTATACGACCCCATGGTCCTTTCTCGGTTAACCCGAATAGTGAGTGCTTATTCAAAAATAAGTGTGGCATTCAAATTCAAACAAATCACATCAAATACCCATTCAAAGGGAAATATTGATAGTCGGTTATTGAACTATCAATGGATATGCACAACATCACCAGATTCCAAATAATTTTTCAAATTATTTATTTTCCAAAATATCTTTACAAGATATATTATTTTCAATACTTCAAAAATAAATCAATATTTATTTTTAAACAAAGTCCACTTTCTTTTATAAATTCCATAGTGAATTTATATTTCAAAATATCTATGAATATACGATTTCAATTATTCATTTTCAATCTATCTTCAAAAAGATAAATTCTCTAAACGTTTCATTTCACATTGGAAAAACATTTCCATACTTATTTATTAAGTAATTCACAAATTTTATTTATTTTCAACACTTGGAAAATATTCAATATACTTCAATCGAAATTAAGTATATATTTCATTCTTTAAGGAAATCATTCTTTTAAACATATTTATTTGGGCCAAAACAAATGTTGCGTAAAACATCGTTACGACAACCCAAAATCACTAGTATAGGGATTCGAAATTAAAATAGATATATAAATCCCAATACTATACAAAACATTTCCTTTCGGAAATCATTTACTATAACAACAGTGTTATAGTCCACCATTTCCTTCTATTTCTCGAAAACGTCTATTTCAATAATAAATGTTGAAATCTAGGGTTTCGAATCTCAACACCTTTTAAAACATCGTTAGATCGTTTTAATTCTATTTAAAACATCACATTCAAAACAATTTCTTTAACATATTATTCACTATTCAAAAACGTGAATATACTACGTTAACAAATTTCATCACTTCTATTCATTTTATTTCAAGGGATTATTCACAGTCTAAAACGTGAATATAACTCCATTAATAAGTTATAACAATTTATTTATCAAAATAAGTCGTTTGCGAATTTATAAAGCAACGTTTATAAATTCCATTTCTATTTATTTTATAACCACTTCCTTTTTATACATCTCCTTTATTAACCTATCTCAATTCATATCTCAATGATATACTAAAAGTTTATATTATAAGTGAAATACTTATAATTTATTTGTTTGCAAAAATCGTTCCTTTGAACTTCATAATTATGAATCTTATAACTTATAAGATTCGTTTATTTATCCAAACCTATTCTTCAAATAACTTTATGAATTTTATAAACCTACTGCTTATAAAATTCCATTTATAACTTCACCGTTTATGATTCTATAAATATCATTCATTTCTGAAATTCATTCACAATTCATTCTAACACTTATAAAAACTCGTTTTATAATTCAAAATATTCTAATTTATAAATATCCATTTTATAAATCTTTTATACAAATCAATTTGTATTATTATTCTAAAACATCTTTAATCTCCTTTATAATTTCATCATTCTGATTTATAAAATAATTAAATTTCATAAATCCTATATTTAAACTTTTCACAATAATTTCAAAAATCCCGATTTAACTATTTTATAAAATCATTAGCTTCATATTTTCAAAAATCAACCTTTAACTATATTTCTCAAAAACCATAATTTTTATAACATTAAAATTATAACGTTTATTTATTTAAAATAAATCAATTCCAAAAATATTTTATAAACGTACACTTTCAAAAATCACTTTGAAATCCTTTTAAAATTCCAAAATTTGGTCCAATGATGCTACATACCAAATAGCCAATCACGACAACAACGATATCATATATCGATATGATAATCCATCAAATATCAAAATATCTGAAATCAAATAAATACTGTTAAGGAATCCAGTTGGATCCCTCCAACCTGTTTTCCTGCATCCACAAACATTAGCACAATACCAATTCCGCTCCAGTACGGAATTATCGCGGTATATGGGATTTAAAATATTATCCGCTTAATAACGGCGCAATAGGGTCTCATCCGCTATACAATACGGGAAATCAATAACTCCAATATATACGTATGCCAATATATATATATTGCTATTATATATAATACCAATTTCACTGTTTATGAAATATTCGCGGTATATGTTTTTAATAAATAACATCCGCTTACTAACGGCGCATAATGTCTATTTTATCAATCAATAGATAACAATCATCATTCAAACATGCATTCAAATATTTTAAATCTAACTATTTAAAATTAAAATCGAAACTGATTCGATTGAGTGAGAAGTTCTCACCTTGATTTCAATTTCGTTTTAGCGATTTATTTCGAATAAAATTAAACGGACGTTTAATTTTACCCAAAATTCTCACTAACTCCAAACGACTTCAATCCAATTCCATCGCGTAGTTCTCGTCCATACGATTCCAACGCAACTTTTTTCGCGCGTTTTCGACCTCGTATGAAAAAGTTATGATTTTTATAAGTTTTACACAAATTATTATAATAATTTACAACATTTAATTATAATTTTTTAACCTTCATCAATTCCTAGCCACTGGATCCCATCACCCTCAACATCAGGCCGTCCATCACCTTCTTCCATCTCAAGCACGCCTACAGGAAGAAGCCGTAAACGTGAAACCCATTTGCATAACTAGGGTTTAATAGTTCGGCCACCACGCTCGACTAAACTCCATCACACCACAGCCAAACGAACGCTCACTGCACCACCTACCACCGCCCAGAGCAAAGCCAAGCTCGGTGGTCCCCTCAGCCCTAAAAAACGCATGAAGACGAGCACAAATGCGGTTATTTATCTCCTCCAAACGACGATGATAGCTGAGATCCACCGTTAGATATCTAGATCATGATGTGCTCTATAAGTTTCATGTTGGAAGATTGTTGAATTAATGCTTGGATTTGAAGATTTGGAGGGAGGAAGATCGTGATTTTCTGGCCGTGTATTTAGGTGGGCGGCTGCTCTATAAATTAGGGTTTAGTTTTTATTTTTCTAAAATTGTGAAAAATGGGCCTATTTATAGAAAAACGAACGACACTATTCATCCGGGAATTCCAAACTCCGATTCACGCGCCGTAACCAGCGTTTCTAGGGTTTACCCCGCGTTCCGGACACAATGGAACAGGTTTCGGAAGCTAATTCGGACATCTGTGCGACTTATGACAATAAACGTTCAATTTAAATTAAACCGATTTAAACGATTTCTAGGCGTTTTAATTTGTACCGGACAAACGGTAAATCCAATTGACACAAAATTTGAAACCTTACAATAATATCACATTACGGATCCTGAAATTGGTTTCGTCGAAATCCGAGACTTTTTGAAAAATGACTATTTTAACTCGCCAAAATAATATTAAAAATAATTCGATGCGTTTCGAGCTGCCACGATCAAACGATAAGTCCGATTGCTACGAAAATTAAAATCCGGTAATAACTAACTATTACGGATCCAATGGAACCGGTTTCGTCCAATTCTGAGACTGTTCAAAAATTGACTATTTTCACTAGTCGATTTAAATATTAAAATATTCAATTTTCACAAATTAACTTTTAATTCGATTTTAAAAGTTCTAAAATATCGTTCTAACTTCAATATGATAAAATAAAATTTTACAAATCATTTTCAATCATATTTACCTCAATTTTCAATTATTTCCATAATTTAACATATTAAATTATTGATTTAATTATTCAATTAAATCCAATTATTCGAAATAAAATTTATTCGACTTATAAATTTCACTTATTAATATTTAAAATAAATTAAATATTCAAATTTTAATTACTAAAATTTCTGGGTCGTTACAATCTTCCCCCCTTAAAAGAATTTCGTCCTCGAAATTAACAAGTAAGAAAAGTTACAGAATCCATTAATTTTCCAAAATTCATAGTTTAAACTTCTTATAATAACTTTATTAAGTTTTCAAATCATACTTAGTTATCTTTTCAAAAACAACTACTATTGTTTAACTTTCAATTCCAAAATCAAAATTATAGTTTTCAAAACTTTCCAATTTTCTCAAATTTTTTCTAACGCCTTAAATTTTCGGAAAATTTCGCCATAGTCTCCTTTGCGCGGCTCGATCCGAAAAAAAAATGACAGTATATATATCACAAATATACATCTCATCAAGTAATGAGGCATCCCACAGGGAAAAAAGTATAAAAGTACGGTATTTAATCCGAGATATGTACCTTATATTTTATTAGCAAGCATATACGGCTAATATAGCGCGAAAGCGAGCTCCAAATGCGAAGCAAACGCGATCCGCACCTACTAAACACTCAACAAACAACATGAGAAACATGTATATAGACAATAGTATCGATATACAACATATAGCAACATAATAACTATATATGCCAACATAGCAAACGTAGTAAAAGCAATAAATGCAAACATCAACCAACTATCATCCAACTAACATTCATAACCAATAAATATTCATTCATATTCTCATTAATATTTAATGAAATAGGTTTTCAATTTAAATCACATTTGATTCATTAACAATGGATGTTTTTACTAACATTCATTTTCAATTAGTTTATATTCACTAATTCATATTCAAGTTGGTTCACTTCCACATCAAATTCAATTCTATTCAAGATTCACTTAACTTCAAATTGGATTTCAATTACTTTAGCTTCCAATTTCATTAACTCAATTTCATTAACACTTAATGAATTATATACAATCAATCAACTAACAACTATATAACAACCAATGTATATTAATTACAACCAAATTCCTTTGCTTTCAATTGGTTTAATTAAATTGATTTCCATCCAATTATTCAACTTCCAATAACATTAGAATTTAATGAATTGACACTTACATTCATTATTTCCATACCAATTTAATTCAACGTTTCTTAAGTTATATTTCATTTTACAAACATTACTTTGTTTTACTTAACTTAAATTCCAACTTATAAATAAATTCAGCTTCCAAATTCTAAAGTAAATTTCCATTTATCTTTAAATTCATTTTTATTTACTACTCATATTCATAAATATATTCATATAGTTTCACTTCTTATATATATAAATTTATTTCACAATTGTAAATCACATTAATTATAATTCAATTCTTATAATTCATTTGCTTATACAATTATTCTTTTATTTAGATTATTCAAACAACTAAACAATCAACTTATATACACTTTAATAATTCTGAAAAATTATTCCTTCATATACAAAATATAATCAAGGTAAAATTATTTCATTTACCCAATTTAAAACAATATCGTGTCGGTTTATCTTGTTTAAGAGTTTAGAAACCCCTATCTACGATAGTTAGCTAGACTACATCGACTGAAATCTATAAACAATCAACCGATAAGTCAACACAATACAAAACAATTTATATTCACTAACAAATACGCTCTCATAGCTATCATTACACTCAAACTCATTCTAGAGTACTACTGACTCTATCTCTAATGAGTAATACCCAACAGAACCATGGTTGTCACTTAACCATATGCTCTGATACCACCTTGTCAGATCTAGGCTTTTCAACCGTCGACAACAGTCACAACCGGTAGGCTTTTCAACCATCCCAGCCCCACCGTGGCAACAACTGGTATCCCAAACTTGCTTTTACGGCCACCCTTTCGAATGTCACGGCTTCGCCCAACCAACCCCGTAAAGAGGACGTGTGGGGGTAAGAGTCTCCCGTTCGCCACCAAACCGCGAAGCGAGAACCCCCCATCACATATCACCTAGCATAAGCAAGACTGGTGTGAGAACATAAAACAGTTTATTTATCTTTAAAATCAAAATAGAGGAATATTTTTTAAAGTCAATTCGCAATGCTTTTAAAAATGAGACTACCATAAGGCCTCCCGCACACACACACAATGCAAACGCAGAATCGGAGGAGATTTCTCCTTATGATAGTCAAAGATGCCTTATACGTATTAAAAAGAACATTTGATATTATTATTAGTGCATAGTGTAGGAAAAATTCATTTCGAAAGTAGAATATAAATCTTAGCCAGCATAGACATTCCGAACTATGCCTACTATAGCTACCATCCAAACAGTGGGGCGCCACCATAAGTGAATGATAGGTTCTACAACTAATACCGTACAAGATCGTATTGTTTCTTTGGATTTCCAACGAATGGTCAGGCCAAGGAACTTCCCATTGCCACATGAGAATGCCTCTGGATGGACATCCCCGAGAACCAAACCGGATCTCTACCAACACAAGGCCGGGTTACCCCTAACTGAGTAACAACTGACCGAATATGCCATCCCCCGGTCCTTTGGGACCTTTAACCGAGCGCTCGCAATCAATTCACACAATCATAAAGTGTTTTCAACATGAGTAAATATCTGGGCTCCATACCATGATACCACCCTTTTCCAGAAGGAAATGCACATACCCTAAAGGGCGCTACCCCTCATAACCTTGCTGCATCTTTCCTGTTTTGACCATTCCCGGGGTGTGAGGCTCGACGAAATCACGTCCACAAAAACATACTTTATACAAAAGCCATGCTTTGGGTCAACAAATGATCATAGAAATGATCACCAAGATAGACGATCAAATAAATGATCCTATCACAAATAATCAACACAATGATCATTTAACAGCAACACTCAGCATGTCACATTACCAAATTGGGAATATATCGCTGATAGCCTTCAACTACATAACCTCTAAGGGTGTTAAGATAAGAGAATAAATTCTCCGCCACCAACAGAAATATATTTGAAAGAAATCTGCTTTATATCTCAATTTGTAACGTCAGACATAATCCATACAAGTCTGTTCCGGGATCGAACAGAACCGAAGGCACTTACAAAGAAGTCCTTGCAATCCTGATAATCTCTAATCACGTCCGGACTTCCCATCACATAGGGAGTCTCTATACCGTAGCTACTCGGTGCAAAGACAATCGACGAGTTGTCCTTTCGCTTTCAAAAAGATCCGGTCTTCAACACCGGTCTTCAAATGCAATTCATAACGACGTATCACATATTCGGAATAGGTTATACGACCCCATGGTCCTTTCCCGGTTAACCCGAATAGTGAGCGCTTATTCAAAAATAAGTGTGGCATTCAAATTCAAACAAATCACATCAAATACCCATTCAAAGGGAAATATTGATAGTCGGTTATTGAACTATCAATGGATATGCACAACATCACCAGATTCCAAATAATTTTCCAAATTATTTATTTTCCAAAATATCATTACAAGATATATTATTTTCAATACTTCAAAAATAAATCAATATTTATTTTTAAACAAACTCCACTTTCTTTTATAAATTCCATAGTGAATTTATATTTCAAAATATCTATGAATATACGATTTCAATTATTCATTTTCAATTTATCTTCAAAAAGATAAATTCTCTAAACGTTTCATTTCATATTGGAAAAACATTTCCATACTTATTTATTAAGTAATTGACAAATTTTATTTATTTTCAACACTTGGAAAATATTCAATATACTTCAATCGAAATTAAGTATATATTTCATTCTTTAAGGAAATCATTCTTTTAAACATATTTATTTGGGCCAAAACAAATGTTGCGTAAAACATCTTTACAACAACCCAAAATCACTAGTATAGGGATTCGAAATTAAAATAGATATATAAATCCCAATACTATACAAAAAATTTCCTTTCGGAAATCATTTACTATAACAACAGTGTTATAGTCCACCATTTCCTTCTATTTCTCGAAAACGTCTATTTCAACAATAAATATTGAAATCTAGGGTTTCGAATCTCAACACCTTTTAAAACATCGTTAGATCGTTTTAATTCTATTTAAAACATCACATTCAAAACAATTTCTTTAACATATTATTCACTATTCAAAAACGTGAATATACTACGTTAACAAATTTCATCACTTCTATTCATTTTATTTCAAGGGATTATTCACAGTCTAAAACGTGAATATAACTCCATTAATAAGTTATAACAATTTATTTATCAAAATAAGTCGTTTGCGAATTTATAAAGCAACGTTTATAAATTCCATTTCTATTTATTTTATAACCACTTCCTTTTTATACATCTCCTTTATTAACCTATCTCAATTCATATCTCAATGATATACTAAAAGTTCATATTATAAGTGAAATACTTATAATTTATTTGTTTGCAAAAATCGTTCCTTTGAACTTCATAATTATAAATCTTATAACTTATAAGATTCGTTTATTTATCCAAACCTATTCTTCAAATAACTTTATGAATTTTATAAACCTACTGCTTATAAAATTCCATTTATAACTTCACCGTTTATGATTCTATAAATATCATTCATTTCTGAAATTCATTCACAATTCATTCTAACACTTATAAAAACTCGTTTTATAATTCAAAATATTCTAATTTATAAATATCCATTTTATAAATCTTTTATACAAATCAATTTGTATTATTATTCTAAAACATCTTTAATCTCCTTTATAATTTCATAATTCTGATTTATAAAATAATTAAATTTCATAAATCCTATATTTAAACTTTTCACAATAATTTCAAAAATCCCGATTTAACTATTTTATAAAATCATTAGCTTCATATTTTCAAAAATCAACCTTTAACTATATTTCTCAAAAACCATAATTTTTATAACATTAAAATTATAACGTTTATTTATTTAAAATAAATCATTTCCAAAAATATTTTATAAACGTACACTTTCAAAAATCACTTTGAAATCCTTTTAAAATTCCAAAATTTGGTCCAATGATGCTACATACCAAATAGCCAATCACGACAACAACGATATCATATATCGATATGATAATCCATCAAATATCAAAATATCTGAAATCAAATAAATACTGTTGAGGAATCCAGTTGGATCCCTCCAACCTGTTTTCCTGCATCCACAAACATTAGCACAATACCAATTCCGCTCCAGTACGGAATTATCGCGGTATATGGGATTTAAAATATTATCCGCTTAATAACGGCGCAATAGGGTCTCATCCGCTATACAATACGGGAAATCAATAACTCCAATATATACATATGCCAATATATATATATATATTGCTATTATATATAATACCAATTTCACTGTTTATGAAATATTCGCGGTATATGTTTTTAATAAATAACATCCGCTTACTAACGGCGCATAATGTCTATTTTATCAATCAATAGATAACAATCATCATTCAAACATGCATTCAAATATTTTAAATCCAACTATTTAAAATTAACATCGAAACTGATTCGATTGAGTGAGAAGTTCTCACCTTGATTTCAATTTCATTTTAGCGATTTATTTCGAATAAAATTAAACGGACGTTTAATTTTACCCAAAATTCTCACTAACTCCAAATGACTTCAATCCAATTCCATCGCGTAGTGCTCGTCCATACGATTCCAACGCAACTGGTTTCGCGCGTTTTCGACCTCGTATGAAAAAGTTATGATTTTTATAAGTTTTACACAAATTTTTATAATAATTTACAACATTTAATTATAATTTTTTAACCTTCATCAATTCCTAGCCACTGGATCCCATCACCCTCAACATCAGGCCGTCCATCACCTTCTTCCATCTCACGCACGCCTACAGGAAGAAGCCGTAAACGTGAAACCCATTTGCATAACTAGGGTTTAATAGTTTGGCCACCACGCTCGACTAAACTCCATCACACCACAGCCAAACGAACGCTCACTGCACCACCTACCACCGCCCAGAGCAAAGCCAAGCTTGGTGGTCCCCTCAGCCCTAAAAAACGCACGAAGACGAGCACAAACGCGGTCATTTATCTCCTCCAAACGACGATGATAGCTGAGATCCACCGTTAGATATCTAGATCATGTTGTGCTCTATAAGTTTCATGTTGGAAGATTGTTGAATTAATGCTTGGATTTGAAGATTTGGAGGGAGGAAGATCGTGATTTTCTGGCCGTGTATTTAGGTGGAGGCGGCTGTTCTATAAATTAGGGTTTAGTTTTTATTTTTCTAAAATTGTGAAAAATGGGCCTATTTATAGAAAAACGAACGACACTATTCATCCGGGAATTCCGAACTCCGATTCACGCGCCGTAACCAGCGTTTCTAGGGTTTACCCCGTGTTCTGGACACAATGGAACAGGTTTCGGAAGCTAATTCGTACATCTGTGTGAGTTATGGCAATAAACGTTCAATTTAAATTAAACCGATTTAAACGATTTTCTAGGCGTTTTAATTTGTACCGGACAAATCGTAAATCCAATTGACATAAAATTTGAAACCTTACAATAATATCATATTACGGATCCGATGAAACTGGTTTCGTCGAAATCCGAGAGTTTTTGAAAAATGACTATTTTAACTCGCCAAATTAATATTAAAAATAATTCGATGCGTTTCGAGCTGCCACGATCAAACGATAAGTCCGATTGCTACGAAAATTGAAATCCGGTAATAACTAACTATTACGGATCCAATGGAACTGGTTTCGTCCAATTCTGAGAGTGTTCAAAAATTAACTATTTTCACTAGTCGATTTAAATATTAAAATATTCAATTTTCACAAATTAACTTTTAATTCGATTTTAAAAGTTCTAAAATATCGTTCTAACTTCAATATGATAAAATAAAATTTTAAAAATCATTTTCAATCATATTTAACTCAATTTTCAATTATTTCCATAATTTAACATATTAAATTATTGATTTAATTATTCAATTAAATCCAATTATTCGAAATAAAATTTATTCGACTTATAAATTTCACTTATTAATATTTAAAATAAATTAAATATTCAAATTTTAATTACTAAAATTTCTGGGTCGTTACATTTATCATAACAGTGTAATACAAAATTTTAAAAATAGTTTCAAATGTATTTATGGAATAAATATTATAAAATTTGAAAATTACAGTACAAACATTTTATATCAGAAATTCAAGTATCATGTTTTCAAGTTTCAGTTATATGACTGGATTCGTTCTTCAATTTTATGAATTTTGATGACATATTAAGATTTTCAAGTAAGTATTTGGATAGAATGTGCGAGATGAACGGAAGGTAAGTTTTGGTCAAATTCAGGCGATTGAGAGGTCCGGTGGTCATGGGGCGACAAAAGTGAAATACCACTACTTTTAACGTTATTTTACTTACTCCGTGATACGAAGGTGGGGCTCAGCCCCTCCTTTTGTTTCTAAGGTCCTTTTTAAGGGCCAATTCGGGCGGAAGACAATGTGAGGCTGGAGCACGCTTACAGGCCAGGGACCTAGGGAAAAATGGTGGGAGAATTTATTAATTGCCATGGTGATGGGTCGACGGTCATTTATGGTTTAACAACCTGATTTGGGTGTCGTAGTTGTTGAAGCTCGTGTGTCACCAAGGTTGTATCGGAGTCAACCGGAGATGAGGGAAATGAAACGTTGGTTAGTGGCGAAGGTTTGGGTAGGTCAACGAGTTTTCCAATGGCTTGTGGAGAAGGGACGAAGTGGTTTTCGGCGATTGAGTTTTGGTGCCTGATGTACTAACTTGCTCGAATTCGATTTTTGAATGTGCTCGAGATTCTGGGCGATCGTGGTGGTTAAGGGTGCAATCGTTGACGTGTGGAAGGTGACAGCGTTGATCGCCGTTACTCAGACGACTTGTACACGTGCATGCATAAATTTGGTACATCTGGAAATAATGTTGATTTGGGAAGAAGATGGGTTACTCGGGTTCAAACTCGAAGTAATTCGTAAGGGAACTCGAAGACGAGTAACGTGGGAGAAAACCCGAAGTAAGGGTTGGGAAATTCATGAAAACGTTCGGGTCTGTGGATTTAAGATAAAAACAAGTTTTAAACTTTAAAAAGAAAATCAAGTTTTATTGAAACAATTTTTTTAAAACTAATTGTTTTGTAAATATTAGATGATTATCCAAGTTGAATTTGGTTAAAAGGGTTTTTAAATAAAAGTTATTTTAATTAACCAAGCTTTGAAATGTTTAAGATACATATAACCTTTATTTAAAATTTTATTTTAAATAAACTTAATAATATTGAGAAGTTAATTAAGAAAGGGTGTTTTAATTGTTAATTAAATTTTAAATCTAAGTTATTTTTATTTGTTAATGAAAATTAATTGCATGATTTATTAAATAGATGTTTTTTGATAATTAAGTAACTAATTAAGATAAAAGGATTATCTTTTAATTTGATTAAAGTCTTAAGTGATTAAAGATTAATTTCTTGATTTAAGTTATTAAAAATAATTAAGTAATGAAAGTAATTTAAAAAGAATAACTACTTAATTAATGATTTATTAAAGATTTATTTAAAGGTTGATTAATGATTTATTAAAGGTTGATTACTTAATGAAATTAATTAAGTGTAATCACTTAATGTAATCAATAAAGAAAAATTGCTTAAATGTGATTAAGTTAAAGGTTTATTTACTAATGTAATTAATTAAGGATAATTAATCCTTAAAGATAATTACTTAATTAAAAGAAATTAATTAATGATTAAAGTTGATAAATCAAATGATTAAAATTGATTTGTGATTTACTACTGTTGAGTTGATGCGACGGTAACTAGATATTTCTTTTGAATTGACACAATTGAAATTGAAAAAGGTGCGTAGCGGTAAGGTGTTTGAGAAAAAACTGCTATTGAATTCACAGCTAGTTAGGGATAATCACTTATGGTAATTAATTAAGAATAATTAATTAATTAAGGGCTAATTAATTAATGTGATTAAATTAAATAATAAAAGGTTAATTAATCATTAAATAAAGGTTAATTATTTTATTATTAAAGGATAATTGATTAAATGGTTTGTAATAAATTAATATTAATTAACCAGGATTAATGATTTATTCATAAGTAATTAATCTGATTTAAATAAATCAGATAAATTTATTGATCTTACTTATGAATGTTTCGATTCTATTGAATGTTTGAATTGTTTGACATCTCTGATGTGTGATGCTTTGTGAAATGAATTATTTTGATTCGAGCTGTGATGAATGTAATTTATTTATCCGTGATGAATGTATATTATATATATGTGAATCTATGAATGGAGATAAGCGTTATAGGATTATACCGCTTATCAATATTGCTATGCTTGAATCAGTAATGATTGATGATGTTCCACTATTGTGTAAAATCCCTGGACTACACCATACACACACAAATATGGATTGCACGAGAAAATCGGTTAAGTCATAGATATTTTGAATTTAAATATTATGTTGTTTAAAAGTTGAAGTTTGAATCCAAATGGTTTGGGAATGGAATTGGGTTGAATGTGGAAACCTTTTGAAAGGGAAGTTTTGAAATTCAAATTTAGTTTGAAAATATTATTTGAAATTATTCTGGAAAGAAGGGTTTGAAAGTGGTAATATAAGTTATATAATATATATATGGATTTTTAAAACCAATTTTAAAGTATTTTAGAAGTATTATTTTGGGAATTTAATCCAAGCTTATACTTTAAAGGCTATAACTTGTGTATATTTGATCGAATTTTTCCGAAACGAAAAGCATTTGTTTTCAAATGATAATGGCTTTCATATAATGAAAGAATTTCCAATTTTTTGAAAGGGTTTTCCAAATTATGAATGAATCTTTGGAAATGTTTTTGAAAGCAATGAATTGAATCTTTGATTTAAAGATTGGATGAGTTAATCCAATTTGAAAGAGAATTTTTTTTTAAAGGCTATGAATGAATCTTTGTTAAAGATTTGGTGAATTTTGTCTTAAATTAAAAAGGGGTTTTAAGGGTGAATCTTTTGTTTAAAAGATTAAAGTGTAGAAATTGTTTAAACCATTGAAAGGTTCTTGGAAATAAATCTTTTGTTCAAAGATTTAAAGTGGAAATTTGTGTAAAACCATTTGAAAGAAAGGTTTTGGGAAATGTTTTGTGACTTAACTAAGATCCCATATATCCATATACTTTTAAAATTAAGCGCTCATTATTCGGTTTAGCCGGGAAAGGACTTTATGTCATATAACCCATTCCGAATAATAATACGACGTTATGGATTGCATTTGAAGACCAGTGGTGAAGACCGGGTATTTTTGAGAACGAATGGATTACCCGTCGAATGTCTCTGCCCTGAGTCGCGCCGGTATAGAGATCTCCATATGTGATGGGGAGTTCGATTGGGATTGTGAATACCTGGATTGCAAGGGCTTCTTTGAGAAGTGCCTTCTATTCTGTTCGAACCTGGAACAGACTTGTATGGATTTGTGTCTGACGTTACACTTTGAGATGTAAAGCTGGTTTCAATCAAATATATTTTTGTTTGGTGGCGGAGAATATATTCGCTTAGCTTAACACCCTTCTCTAAGATGTACGAGCTCAGAGGTTATGTAGTTGATGGTTACTAGTGATACATTCCCAATTTGGTAATGTGGCATACGAAGTGCTGCTGATCATGTGTTGATCAAAGCATGGATTTTGTGAAAAGCATAGCTTTGTGGACGAGAGTTCGTCGAGCCTCACAACCCGGAAATGGTCGAAACAGGAATGTTACGACAAGGTTTTTAGGGGTCACACCCCTAGGGTATGACCATTTCCTTCTGGATGAAAGTGAAATCATGGTATGAACCCCAGATATTTAACTGTGTGGTTGTTGCTATTTGTTGGTGAATCCCGGGATAAAGGTCGGTAACGACCGGGGATGGCTTACTTGTAGGTGTTATGTAGTTACAGAGGTAACCCGACCTTGTGTTGGAAAATATCCGGTTTGGTTCTTGGAGGCATCCCTCCAGTGGCAACCCATTTGTTGAAGAAGTTCCTTAGCCTGACCATTTGTTGGAAATCCAAAGAAACAATACGCGTCTTATATGGTTTTAGTTGTATAACCTATCATGGAATGTGGTGGTAACCTGCTATTGAACATGGTTATAGTAGGCATAGTACGAAATGTCTACGCTGGCTAAGACTAAAATTATACTTTGGAAATGTTTTCTGAACTATGCACTAATAATAATATCAAAAGGTTTTGGCGTATCAAGCATGTTTGACTATCATAAGGAGAAATCTCCTCCAATTGTACGTTTGCATTGTGTGTGTGGTGGAAAGCCTTATGTTAGTTTCATTTTCCAAAAAGCATTGCGAATTTCTTTTAAATTCTTTTGTTTTGCTTTTGTTAAAGATAAACTATTTTTATTTGCTCATACCAGTCCCATGACTGACCTGGAGTTTATTGTTCCCTTCCTAAACTCTGGGTGCCCACAATTTTCCCACGCGGGCAGCCTAAAGTTAAGATTTTCAGATAATCAAATAGTAGGTGTAGATTCGATGTCTTTGAAGCCTTTGGATCTTAGCAATCATATTTGCTTCATTCTAGAGTTACCTAGTTTGCTTAATGCAACGTGATCGGGGGTTCAAGCTATCTTTGGTTTAAAGATGGAGTTGCGGTTAAAGTATGAAATTGAGCTCTTTTGGAGACTCTTCTGTCTTTTAGTGCTATCTTTCCGCTGCTATTTGTTCCGTTGTTGTATACTTTTGTCTCTGATATTGTTGAGCATCTATTGTATCATATTGTATCAAAATGTTGTGTCAACTGTTGTGTATCAATGATATTCATTTCTCTTCCGTTGTGTTGTTATACTTAATGTGTTATAAGCTTCGGCGAATCAGATTCGACGTTTGAATCTGCGACATTCGAATAATGGTGATGTATTTGGTGCCAATTTTCGAAGGTCGAGTCAGGGTCGTTACAGTGGTATCAGAGCTGAAGGTTGAACTTTAGCTCAGGAGTATAACACATTAGGTAACTCATTAGAGATAGGGTGAAGTATACCCTAGAATGAGTATATCCATAAGATATCTGTCCGTATGCCTCAGTAAATTCTCTTACTATCCATTGATAGTGAATATGAGTGCAAGAAGAGGACGAGATAGGGGACAGGGAAGTACCACTACAAATGGTCGATGCCCTGTAACATCATAGAAACAATTCTCAATCTCCTTTGATCCGATATCAATTTTTGGATGGCTTTGTGGCAGCTACAAGAAGAGGCTTCGGTGTGATGGTGGCCTTGCGAATCGTGGAAGAAAAGGTTTTGATTCCTAATTCGTATTCTCTTCATCGGTTCCCTATCAGTTTTTCGTTTTAACTTCAATAAATTTGAAAATTTATTTAAAATAAATTGGTTAACAAAATACGAAGATAGATTAATTTGTATCGATAAAAAAATTTCGGTCAAAACCAAATTTGGAAATTTTGTTGTGATCTGTTGTGTGGATCCAAGTCCGAAGAGGGACAAGCAGGTGTATACTTTGAGATACTCCAACCTGAACCAAGTGCTTGAGAATTGTGGAAAAAAATGTATCCGTTTGTTTGTTCTTTTGGGTCCGGATATATTCTACGAACAGTTAGTTATCCCTTCAAACTAACCTGGTGCTCCTACTTATTTCGTAGATCTGATGACCCGAGTATTTCGTAAAGTGCTAAATGAGTTCGTTCTCATATTTATTAGTGATATTCTGATTTGGTAAGACAAATCCAGAATAAATATTCAGTTTGATTTGGTGATTCATTTCTCTATCTTTCTTTGGTTGTCTCCATAGCAAATTTCGAGGTCGAAATTTTCTTAAGGGGGGAATATGTAACATTCCTGGTTTTAAACCAAATTTAAATTGGTAATTTATTCAATTTTTTGAAATTAAATTGTGTTCCAAATTAAATAGATTTTTGTTTGTTTATTAGTATAAATGTATATAAAAATGATTTTTTAATATAATTTCTAATTGGAAATTTAGAAATAAATATTTTGAATAATATATTAATTATAAACTTAATTTAAAATTTTGGAATAAATATATATCAAAAAGATTGTAAATGAAGAAATTGATTTGAAAATTCAATAAATTATGAATAGAATTTTGATTTGGAATTTAAAAATAAATATATATGTTGTTAGTAAAATTTGTTTCCAAATTTCGTATATGTGTATAAGTTTGGAAAATTTTATTTTGAAATTAGTATGATAATTTTCAAAAGCTATTTTAAAGTTAAAATCTATATTTTAAGAAACTTATATATATATATGTATGATATATGTGTTTATTTATTTATTAAAGTATAAGTAGATTTTAAATTAATTTCTTTAAAGTTATAAATATTTATAACTAGAAATGCATTAATATTATATAATAGAAAATATGTGTATGTATATATATATATATATATATATGTATGTATGTATGTATGTATGTATGTACGTATGTATGTAAAAACTAAATCTATAAAATCAAATAAAGTTAAGGACTTAAACACAATTTGAATAACAATAGACATTTGTAAAATGGTTATGCAAGCTAATGAACAAGTGTAAAAATTATTGAACAAGCGGCGAGCAAATTTTTTTCTTTTAATTTGAATTCTATAAAAATATATTTGAGAAAGTGAAACCAGGTTTCTCAATGTTCATTCTCAGTTTGAACATCTCAAATATGAAAACTTAAAACAAGTATAATAAAGATCAAAGAAAAAATTCAAAATAGAAAAGAAAGCTAGATCAAAACCTGGAAATATGAAGCATGAAAGTTAATTTAGATCTTTCAAATGCTGATTAAGAACAAAGCAAATTCAGGTTCAACAATTAAAGTCCAGATCATCTCAATAACATCAAAGCTCAGAACAATTCAAAATGTTAATAAAAAACCGAGGTCTCTATTTTCAAATTCCAGGTTTAAGCATTCAAGCCTGTCTCTGTCCTTTCAAAAAAATTGCGAGCAAACTATCAAATTTTATTTAAATCTGTTGTGATTTTTGATGTTATACTCGAAGCTGTTAGTATAAATGTTTGCATGTCTGTGTGGATACATATATACATATACATATACATATACATATACATATACATATACATATACATATACATATTGTTGTCGAATGTTTATATATGTATATACACAGATATATCTCTGTTAACAATAGGCTAGTAAAATTCTAGGAAAAAATTCATATCTCAAACTATAAATAGATTTAGGTGATAATCTTTAAAGGAAAATTTATCATAACAGTGTAATACAAATTTTAAAAAATAGTTTCAAATGTATTTATGGAATAAATATAATAAAATTTGAAAATTACAGTACAAACATTTTATATCAGAAATTCAAGTATCATGTTTTCAAGTTTCAGTTATATGACTAGATTAGTACTTGAATTTTATGAATTTTGATGACAATATCAAGATTTTCAAGTAAGTATTTGGATAGAACATGCGAGATGAACGGAAGGTAAGTTTTAGTCAAATTTAGGCGATTGAGAGGTCCGTTGGTCATGGGGTTGAGGCTGGAGCATGCTTACAGGCCAGGGACCTAGGGAAAAATGGTGGGAGAATTTATTGATTGCCATGGTGATGGGTTGACGGTCATTTAGGATTTAACAACTTGATTTGGGTGTCGTAGTTGTTGAAGCATGTGTGTCAACAAGGTTGTATTGGAGTCAACCAGAGATGGGGGAAATGAAACGTTGGTCAGTGGAAAAGGTTCGGGTAGGTCGGCGAGTTTTCCAATGGCTTGTGGCGACGGTACGAGATGGTTTTTGGCGATCGAGTTTTGGTGCCTGATGTACTTAACTTGCTCGAATTCAATTTTCGAATGTACTCGAGATTCTGGGTGATCATGGTGGTTGAGGGGCTAGTCGTTGACGTGTGGAAGGTGACAGCGTCGATCGTCGTTGCTTAGACGACTTGTACATGTGCACGCGTAAATTTGGTACATCTGGAAATAATGTTGATTTGGGAAGAAGATGGGTTACTCGGGTTCAAACTCGAAGTAATTCGTAAGGGAACTCAAAGACGAGTAAGGTAGAAAAAACCCCAAGTAAGGCTCGGTAAATTCATGAAAACGTTCGGATCTGTGGATTTAAGATAAAAACTGGTTTAAACTTTAAAAAGAAAATCAAGTTTCATTGCAAAAATTTTGTTAAAACTAATTCTTTTGTAAATATTAGATGATTATCCAAGTTGAATTTGGTTAAAAGGGTTTTTAAATAAAAATTTTGTTTTAATTAACCAAGCTTTGAAATGATTAAAATACATATAACCTTTATTTAAAATTTTATTTTAAATAAACTTAATAATATTAAGAAGGTAATTAAGAAAGGGTGTTTTAATTATTAATTAACTTTTAAATCTAAGTTAATTTTATTTGTTAATGAAAATTAATTACATGGTTTATTAAATAAAGATTTTTTTTTGCTAATTAAGTAACTAATTAAGATAAAAGGATTATCTTTTAATTTGGTTAAAGTGTTACGTGATTAAAGATTAATTACTTGATTTAAGTTATTAAAAATAATTACTTAATGAAAGTAATTTAAAAAGAATAACTACTTAATAAATGATTTATTAAAGATCTATTTACAGGTTGATTAATGATTTATTAAAGGTTGATTAAAGGTTGATTACTTAATGAAATTAATTAAGTGTAATCACTTAATGTAATTAATAAAGGAAAATTACTTAATGTGATTAAGTTAAAGGTTGATTTACTAATGTAAGTAATTAAGGATAATTAATTACTTAAAGATAATTACTTAAAAAGGTAATTAATTAATGATTAAAGTTGATAAATCAAATGATTAAAATTGATTTGTTATTTATTAATATAAGTTATTAGGGATAATCACTTATGGTAATTACTTAAGAATAATTAATTAAGGATAATTAATTAAATGTTAATTAATTGAGGGCTAATTAATTAATGTGATTAAATTAAATGATAAAAGGTTAATTAATCATTAAATAAAGGTTAATTCTTTTATTATTAAAGGATAATTGATTAAATGGTTTGTAATAAATTAATATTAATTAACCAGGATTAATGATTTATTAATAAGTAATTAATCTGATTTAAATAAATCAGATAAATTTATTGATCTTACTTATGAATGTTTGGATTCTATTGAATGTTTGAATTGTTTGACATCCTTGATGTGTGATGCTTTGTGATATGAATTATTTTGATTCGAGCTGTGATGAATGTAATTTATTTATCTGTGATGAATGTATATTATTTATCTGTTAATCTATGAATGGAGATAAGAGTTATAGGATTATACCGCTTATCGATATTGCTATGCTTGAATCTATAATGATTGATGATGTTGCACTATTGTGTAAAACCCCTGGACTACACCATTCACACACAAATATGGATTGCACGAGGAAATCAGTTAAGTCGCGGATATTTTGAATTTAAATATTATTTTGTTTAAAAGTTGAAGTTTGAATCCAAATGGTTTTGGGAATGGAATTGGGTTGAATGTGGAAAGCTTTTGAAAGGGAAGTTTTGAAATCCAAATTTAGTTTGAAAATATTATTTGAAATTATTCTGGAAAACAGGGTTGGAAAAGTGGTAATATAAGTTATATAATATGTATATGGATTTCTAAAACCATCTTTAAAGTATTTTAAAAGTATTATTTTGGGAATTTAATCCAAGCTTATACTTTAAAGGCTATAACTTGTGTATATTTGATCGGATTTTTTCGAAACAAAAAGCATTTGTTTTCAAATGATAATAGCTTTCATATAATGAAAGAATTTCCAATTTTGTTGAAAGGGTTTTCCATATTATGAATGAATCTTGGAAATGTTTCTGAAAGCTATGAATTGAATCTTTGATTTAAAGATTGGATGAGTTAATCCAATTTGAAAGAGAAATTGTTTTGAAAGGCTATGAATGAATCTTTGTTAAAGATTTGGTGAATCTTGTTTTAAATTGAAAAAGGGTTTTAAAGGTGAATCTTTTGTTTAAAAATTAAAGTGTAGAAATTGTTTAAACCATTGAAAGGTTCTTGGAAATAAATCTTTTGTTCAAAGATTTAAAGTGGAAATTTGTTTAAAACCATTTGAAAGAAAGGTTTTGGAAAATGTGTTGTGACTTAACTAAGATCCCATATATCCATATGCTTTTAAAATTAAGCGCTCATTATTTCGGTTTAGCCGGCTAAGGATTTTATATCATATAACCCATTCCGACTAATTATACGACGTTATGGATTGCATTTGAAGACCGGTGGTGAAGACCGGGTATTTTCAAGAACGGAAGGATTACCCATCGAATGTCTCTGCACTAGCAGTTGTATTGAAAAAGTTGGTGTACGGATTAAATCTGTAACCAGTTGTTAAGTAAAGCAATAAAGATTAACCTCAAAGTGGACGTAGGCAATTACGTCGAACCACTATAAATTTGGTGTTCTTATTTTCTGCATTTGATTTAGCATACTGTTCTCTGATTAACTTTAATTTCTTCATTAATCTCTCTACACAATCTCTCTTAAGGGTGCTAGTGACCAATTCTCTCTGCACAAGTCCGGTCGGGATTGTGAATACCCGCATTGCAATGGCTTCTTTGTGAAGTGCCTTCGGTTCTGTTCGAACCCGGAATAGACTTGTATGGATGTGTGTCTGACGTTACACTTTGAGATGTAAAGCTGGTTTCAATCAAATACATTTCTGTTTGGTGGCGGAGAATATATTCTCTTTGCTTAACACCCTTCTCTGAGACGTACGAGCTTAGAGGTTATGTAGTTCATGGTTACTAGTGATACATTCCCAATTTGGTAATGTGGCATACGAAGTGCTGTTGATCATGTGTTGATCAAAGCATGGCTTTTGTGAAAAGCGTAGCTTTGTGGACGAGAGTTCGTCGAGCCTCACAACGTGGAAATGGTCGAAACAGGAATGTTGCGGCAAGGTTTTTAGCGGGCACGCCCCTAGGGTATGTCCATTTCCTTCTGGATAAAAGTGATATCATGGTATGTAGCCCAGATATTTAATTATGTGGTTGTTGCTATTTGTTGGTGAATCCCGGGATAAAGGTCGGTAACGCCCGGGGATGGCTTACTTATAGGTGTTACCTAGTTACAGAGGTAACCCGGCCTTGTGTTGGCAGAGATCCGGTTTTGGTTCTTGGGGGCATCCCTCCAGAGGCGTCCCATTTGTTAAGTAAGTTCCTTAGCCTGACCATTTGTTGGAAATCCAAAGGAACAATACGCGCCCTGTATGGTTTTAGTTGTATAACCTGCAATGGAATGTGGTGGTAACCTGCTATTGAACATTGTAACTATAGTAGGCATAGTACGAAATGTCTATGCTGGCTAAGATCAATATTATACTTTCGAAATGTTTTCTTAACTATGCACTAATAATAATAATATCAAAAGGTTTTCGCATATCAAGCATGTTTGACTATCATAAGGAGAAATCTCCTCCAATTGTGTGTTTGCATTGTGTGTGTGGTCGGAAGCCTTATGGTAGTTTCATTTTCCAAAAAGCTTTGCGGATTTCTTTTAAATTCTTTTTTTTGCTTTTGTTAAAGATAAACTGTTTTTGTTTGCTCATACTAGTCCCATGACTGAGCTAGAGTTTATTATTCCCTTCTAACTCTGGGTGCCCACAATTTTCCCACACAGGCAGCCTAAAGTTGGGATTTTCATATAATCAAATAGTAGGCGTAGATTCGATATCTTTGAAACCTTTGGATCTTGGCAATCACATTTGCTTCATTCTAGAGTTACATAGTTTGCTTAATGCAACGTGATCGGGGGTTCGAGCTATCCTTGGTTTGGAGATGGCGTTGTGGTTGCAATATGGAGTTGAGTTCTTTTGGAGACTCTTCTGTCTTTTGGTGCTATCTTTCCGCTGCTATTTGTTCCGCTGTTGTATATTTTTGTCTCTGATATTGTTGAGCATCTATTGTATCATATTGTATCAGAATGTTGTATCAACTATTATGCATTAATGATATTAATTTCTCTTCCATAGTGTTGTTATACTTAATGTGTTATAAGCTCCGGCAAACCAGATTTGACGTTTGAATCTATGGCATTCGAATACGGGTGATATATTTGGTGCCGATTTTCGAAGGTCGAGTCAGGGTCGTTATATATTTTCATTATTAAATCACAGATTTTTATTTCTTCTAACATTAAATTCACGAACCCTTGTTAAATTAACAATTTTTAATTATATAAAATTTACTGGTCATTACACTCTCCCCCACTCAAAACTTTTCGTCCCCAAAAAGTAAAGGAGGGGAAAAGAAGGAATTAATCAATATATCTTATTCAAAATATTAAATTTCTAAAAAATTAATTTACATAATTAAATAATTTAAATAAAATATATCAATTTATAACAATTAAATTCTTTTTATATTCAAGTTAGTAAAAGTTTGAAAACATTTTGCAAAATTTTTCTAAGTCGAAAATTTACAAAAAATTTCAACAGAGTCTCCATTGTACGTAGAGGTCCGGGAGATAAAACAATATCAATAATAATAATTTATATCATATTTTCCAAAATAAATTATCGCAAACTATGGGAAAAACAATATAATACCGCTAGAAAATCGTAATCGGAGAACGTATATATTTCTCGGGCAAACAACGCTTATTATGTGAAACCAAAAGTAGCAGCTATTGCTTCCATACCTGTATTTCACTTATATAATCCAAAGGAGCTAATAATTATGTAAAGAGAAATGTTTAAGTTTTTTCAATAAATTACAAACAAAACATCACCACATAATAACAATTTCATTTGCAACAAATAACTGTACAAACATCATTTCAACAAATGGTTTGTTTGGGTTCAGAACTTCTAATCATATAAAATGATAAATAAACTATGAAGTAAACCATACACTTAACAGTCATAGATAACTTTATATATTATTTATACATAATACACAATAAAAGTTCATTTCCCAACCAATCCATAAGTCAAGCAAACAAAGAATTCAACACATTTTTAAGTTTACTCTATTTATCCTTTTCACATCATTTATTGTTCATTCACTTTTTTCATACAATGATTTTCTTTAATTCACGTTCATTACTTACAAAATTTTAAATTTTCATTTACTCATGTAAGAATTATTTCATTACTTTACATTCTTTACTTACATAGGTTATATCCATTTCAATTACTTGGATAATAAATGAATTCATTATTGAAGTATTGTATACATTTTATTTCAGTTTACTCCACATTTACAATTTAGTTTGATTTTCTTTTTTATAATTTACTTTTCTTTTCTCATTCATATGATGTTTATTTTCATTAATTTACATTCGTTATTACCTACAAAGGTTCATTTCTCCTTTATTCATAAACTATCATTTTCTTTTATTTTATTACTTTACATTTATTGTTTAAATAAGTTATTTTTATTTTAATTATTGGATTAGACATTATTAGGTAAGTCTCTTTATAATTCAATTCACCATTTATAGATTATTTCCTTTTTCACATTCATTCTTCCATATAAAGTATTATTGAATATTAACCCCATTTCCAAGTTATTTCAATGGTTTCTGAAGTTATAACCATTGAAATTTTTATAGTATTCATTTTAATTATAAATGGCTTCAATATTAATTCAAGTTTATAACTATTTACTTACAGTATTTGCCTTTGACATTAAATCCAATTATAAATAACTTAAATGTTAACTTAAGCTTATTATCATTTTCTTACATTTAATTAGTAGCATTTTAAACTATTAACTTAAGTTTATAATAATTTATAGTACCAGAATTTTTATTTATAAAAGTAACTCCATTGGACACTTTGATTTTTCCAAGTTTTACTTGTATAATATTCCATTACATATCTTATTTAACATTTTCAACTTATGATATTTTGCTAAGTTATATATAAGTCTTTTAGAATTCAATTGAATATTACCAAGTTTCTCTTATATACTTAGTTAACAAAATGTTCAATAGTTTCCATTTCTTATTTTCAACTTCCCTTTTTTTTTACAGTTTACAAATCTTCAATTTTTTTATCTATTTCATTAATATCTATTTCATTAATATCTATTTCATTAATCATTTTAACATCAATTTTCTTATTTCCTTTTAGAAGTTTTCAATTATTATATAGTCATGTTTTCATTCATTACAATAATTTCAATTTCTAATTTATAGAAACTTAAGAACTAAGCAATTGAGTTTCATTTCAATCCTTTCAAAATAATATATATATATATATAATCCTATCTTTTATACATATCAAATCATATTCGGAAACAAAAATCAAGATCATTATCAAAACAATTGTGCAACAAAATTACTGCACGGCCTTCCCACTTTGAAACTCGAAAATGAATGTCGATGATGCGTGCACTCATCACCGAAATTATTTTCCAGCGACTAAGAGGGAAGTACAAACTTATTTCCTTCAAAAAACTCCTTTTAAAAGATTTCTTTCAAATCGTCTTGAAATATTTATATCAAAAAGTACTTCTAGAAATATTAATATTATATTCCAAAATATTTTGAAAGAAATTTCAAAAATTCCAAAACTTAAGTTCTAAAATTTCCAATTTGTATTTATTACAATTTCATTTCTCAACCAATATTTATAAATTTCACTACCTAACAACAAGTATATTTCAACCAAATATATCGTTTATAAAATTATTATTTTATATACAAAAATATATAATAGGCAAAATTATTTCATTTACCAATATTTCAAAACAAATATTGTGTCGGTCTGCACTATCAAGTGTTTAGAAATCCCTATTGATGTCATAGCATCCTATGCACTAACCAGAATTTATAAATACAAAATGGAACAAATTAACACAAAGTAAAAACCTTTTATAATACTAACGATACAGTCTCTCATTTATATACACTCAGCGACTCATTCTAGGGTATTACTACCCTATTTATATGAGTGAGACCCCCACAAAGCTAAGGTTATCGCTAAACCAAAGCTCTGATACCAACTGTAACGACCTGCCTTTTTGGACGTTTTAAGCAGACACACATGTCAGATTCAAACCATTTGAAAGGGCAGATTTTTATAGGATGATAAGAAAAAAGAAAGAAATAAAACAAATATAGAATCTCGCAGTGAAGTGACAAAATATAATAATCAAATAACAGTTCATAAAGCTGTTTTAAAAATACATACGATTATTCTTTACAACACAAACATCAGAGTTACATAAACAGGAATAAATAAATAAATGCAGAGGAACAACATGATGCAGCAGAATAAACATAATAAATAATAATAGTACAAATCTTCATCTTCGTCCTCCTAAAATAAGGTCTTCAACCGTGAAATGCTCAGGCTGACCCGAGCGAATTGAAAAGACAAAACACTCGAGTCAGAACTAAAAGATCTTATGTAAGTTAAATGAACGGTAAATATGAGTGCAACGGCCTCAGAGATGTTTATGGAGTTTGACATCTCCTATTCAGTGTCTAACGTGAGTGCAATAACTTAAAAGATGTTCGGGATTTCCATCTCCTAAGGATCCGTTAAACTATCTACTATGCAGTACAATTCGCTATTATAATAGTGTCTACGTAAAGTAAGTATTAAAATAGCATTAAGGCGTTACCCATATCCCCCTTAACATATTTTTATATATTCCCATGGTCCATACAGTACCGTAATTCCTCCATAAACTTGAGGGCTATCAGAGGGCGCTCCATAGGCATGGTACAAAAAAAACTCGTAGAAGGCGCTCTAGGGCATGTAAACACAACACTCGAGGCAATGCCAGGGTAGATTTACCAGTTGCAGAACAGGGCTGGTGGTAACACATAGCAGCTACTACCTCCCACCTCCGAACACACTCCCAAATCAAAAATCAAGGGGCGACCACCAAATCATCACAAAGTCAAGATATGGTATCGAAGAAGCATGTCTGACCGGAGGAATGACCTCACTTGGCCCAGGTATAGCTCCTGTTTTAGTCATATCTAAGCTGACTCATGGGAATCAGGGTCACATCATACCTTATATAGAAATCATTCGCCAAACCATCCTACTTCATTTCTAGAATCTCCACCGCGTACACAGTTGTTAAAGTGGGTTTCGGTGTTGGCAGAGAGTATGACAATATCCGATTCCGGTCTCTTTAACAACCAAACGCTTATTTTACACCGGATGGTTCTTTTATCTTTCAAAAAGTCAGTTCACAATTTGTATCAAAATATCATTTTCAATTTCCAATCATATCTCTTTCAAATCATATTCACGTTTGAAATCACATTCACATTGAAATTATTGATTACTTCTGTTAAATTCTTCATTTCAAAATCATCTTATTCACTCAAATTTGTCATTTCACAAGAAGGTATTAGTTTCAAATTCCAACTTAAGTTGTACCATCATCAATGATATAGATATAAATACTTCAACTTTACACAGTCAGAAATTTTAGAAAATAGTTTAGATAATTATAAATAGTTTATATAGTTTTAAAATAGATTAAGTAGATTTTAAATATTTTAAATAGTAAATAAATTTAATTTGATTTTATTAGTTTTAAAATGATTTAGATAGATTAAATATGGATTTAATAGATTTAAATTATATTAAGTAGATCTTTATATGGATTAAATAAATTTAAAATAGATTAAATAGATTTAAATTATATTAAATAGAATTAAAATAGATTAAATAAATTTAACTAGTTTAAAACTGGTAAAATAGATTAAATTGGATTAAACAGGTTATAATAGATTAATATAAATTAAAATAGTTTAAATTGGTTAAAATAGTTAATTTAATGAAATGGTTTAAATTAGTTTAAAATAGATTTCAAAGTTATATCCAAACCTTTTCAGTAACTCAATTCCAATAAATTCATTTATATTTGACACTTCAACTTCAAATTCAAATTTAAATCCTTTGAATAATTTATTAAATCAATTCCCTTTTCAGCATCAACACTTGGATTATCAAAAATACTTTAGTTTATATAAATCAATTTCCTTTTCAAAATACGAGTTAACCGAATTCAAAATTTCAAAGGTTCAAAAATAATTTAATTTAACCAATCCGTTGTCCGTATATAATTCTCTACTCTAAGGTCAAGTGATACAGATATTTATCATTTCAATCCGCAATTTAAAATTTTACGGTTGTATATCATTTCAAACCACAATCTTGAATTATATAAAATCCATAAAATCGCTCAAGTCTATCATTTCAACCCATAACGATTTTTTCCTAATCTATAGATCCTTCGGGTATGTATCATTTCAACCCATAGTGAACTTGCAATATTATAACAATATAAAATACAACATCCAGTCATCCAATATCAGCAAATGAAACTTACATCACAACCATCATCCCAATCAATCAACGAACATCAGTAGATAAGTGATAATCAATATGGGTATTAAATTGAGAATTTAAAATTCAATATTAAATTAAACGATGATTAAATGCAATAATAGTCAAATTTAAGTAGAATTGCAATTTAAATATACCAAACATCGATCAATAAATTTCTAATCACATCATAAATTAAATTTAACTAACATAAGAAATTTTAGAAGTTGTGAGTGGGTTAAAACACTCACCTTCGATTTAAAATCCAATTTAGGGCCCAAATTTGAACAACCTCAGAATTTGTCCAAACTAGCGTCAAAATATCCGAAATTTCGCTACGATCCCAATGAAACAAACTGCGTGTGAATTGGACCTCATATGTTAAAGTTATGCATATTAGAACGTTCGTCAATAAAAATAAAATTAGAAGGAAAAAAATAAAGACCAGACAAACCTTGCCACACCTACGTGAATTTTCACGTTCAAATAGAGATACATCTCGCGACCGCCACTCCACCGAAACCCTAATCAATTACCGTCGCTGCTTGAGATGACGTGACCCTGATCTGACCTCGGCGACCAACCCCCAACTCCAGCCGACCACGATGGCACCCACGCGAACGCCCCTTGCTGCACAACGCTTCCTCTACTGTCGCTAGCTTCAACGACCGATTCGAGGTGATTCCGATCACTTGGAAACGAGCGACCAGTACTTGATGGGTGCTGCCCGACGTTAGCTTCCCATCGCCACTTCCCGAACATCGATCGGGCAACGATCCACCATCCAATCTCAATGACCACTCATGAACGGCCAATTATAAATTATAATTTTCTGGCCAAACGATGAATCCGATTGAAAAACGAATCACATATTTGGGTTGCGCTTGTCAAGAGCTTCGAAATGATATATAGTTTGATAGTGTTTGGAGGGATTTGATTTTGAAGTTGAATTTTGAATTAAAATTGAACAAAGGAGTTTAGGGTTTCAGCCATTGAAAGGAAGAAGCATACAGCTGAATTGTATGTACAGAAATGAGAGGCTCATAGGGTTTAGAACAAGAGTATATATACCAATGAAGCCCAATAAGTAATGAATAAACATATCGAACCGGTTCGAATTGAATATAACGACCCGAAAAGCCCGTTTCTCTTTCGAAACGAAAGTGAATCATCCCATATATCAAAATACATGTTTTCGATATTTTTAAATTCATTGGAACAGGTTTCAAGTGTTATCCCGCTTTTTGGCAAAGCCGTGATACCAAAAGATCGATCGAAAACAAAGGACAGTTCGTCTAAGAGATTGGTCATACTTTGCTTCACTATGGGTATCACTGAATTTTGTTCGAGTCCAGATTAAGCTGCAATTGACATGACAAGAAAGATCATAGAAGTCAGCATCTCAAATTTCAAGTCAATCCGAGTTCATACACTCAAGTTATGATCGATTCAATTTGAAGGGAAAAGCCCAGATTTCGTATCCATCACTATGGGTGATTTCATATCCATCACCAAACTCTGGTTCGAATCGATCACTTTCGTATCGATCAACTTCGAACCCATCGAAGTACCTTGGTTCGTATCGATCAAGTTCGAATCCATCGAAGTACCTCGGTTCGACTCGGTCTCATTCGAACCCATTGGCAGAAGGCCCACTTCGCATCCATCGGAAGATACCTACTTCGTATCGATCAAACCCCATGAGTTCGTATCGATCAGGATCGGCCGTGTTCGAATCCATCGAGTTCGTATCGATGGACTTCGTACCCATCAGCAGATGAAGCACTTCGTATCCATCAGATTACCCTGCTTCGTATCCATCAGTGATTCGTACCCACCAACAGTTGCAGTTCGTATCCATGAATAAGGCATCATTTGAATCCATCGAGTCAACTAGCCTTGGTGATGTGTCATCCCTCGATACGAGCAAGCCGAAGTATATGGAGTCGGTACGGTCAACTCAGAGTGAAGACCGGATCGAGTTGAAGTTTGCGCTCGACGTCATCACAAAGGCGCGTGCCACCATCGATTCAAAACCATCGATGCGAAGAGATGGATTCGAACCAAACAGCCACTCGAAAATGCTCAATTCGTATCGAAGATATCTCGTGATCCACTGATCCAAATGCCATGAAATTTTCACAGAAGCTTGCACACATGCTAAGGAATGTCTCCACCAAATTTCAGCTCAATTGGACATCATCTTGATCGATATGAAATGACTTCGTATCGATCACAGATCAACTCGAAACTTCCTAAGGTTGGTCGCGTAGGCCCACTCACGTGCCAGAAAAAGTCTCCCGAGATTTGAGTGCGATCTCAACCTCCTACGCCAATAAATAGAGCCCCAAAGCCAACAGAAAAAGGATCTTTTGAATCTCAAGCACCCAGACTCTGCCGGATCGAGATCTCCATCATCCTACATCATATTCTTGCTGTAGTATTCGAATTTCCAGTTGTAACTTGCTGTTGTTTGCTGTACTTGCTTGTAATCATTGAAAGAGAAGCAATAAAACTGCAAAAAACTTCACAGTGGACGTAGGCAACACATCGAACCACTATAAATCGTTTGTCTACGCATTTACTTTACTGTTATTTGGAGTTTTTGTTAGATAATCATCATTTTCAATTTACATTCTTCATTATTATCTCTTTAAAGACTCCCAAAGAGTGTTGTGACCAATTTTGGTGCAAACACTTTGGTGCTTTCACCGAGAAAACCCAGATTTTCTCCTGCTCTTTGGATCTGTCATCGATACCGGATTAAATAAATCTAAGAGAGAGATCCAGATCATCAAATCCAAGTTCCTTCCCTTCTATTCAGATTTGCATAAAGTCTAGGAAAGGAATTCAACTTTCAAGATGGTTAGCATAAGGACCACCTCTAACGCTATCAATCAAGAGGAACAGGATCGACAGAATCCTGCACCACTACCTCCCTCTAACCAAGACGCCACTGGACACTCAGAACCATTAGGTCCGGTTACTAGGCAAGAGCTCCAGTTGCTACTCCAAGAGCTGACCCAGAGTCGGCAACAACTAGCAGAATAACTACGTGCTAACGTCGAGCTGATCAACCAACTGGATCGCCAAAAGCGAAAGAGATCCAAGAGAGACCATGCTTCTCGCTCCTCCAGCGAAAGTTCCTCCTCTTCTGATTATCATAATCAATTTCCACGACCCCGGCTAGATGGGAGTCACATATAAACTGCTGGAAATCAACCGGCAATGACTGATGGACAACTGAGAGTTGGTCCATCAGCCAGTTTCCAAACCAAGCCCTCCTCCCGAGGAGGTGCCATTCCTCACTGCCCCGTAGAATACCGCGCCACGAATGCCGCGGATGAGCCAAGGGTCGATGCCCCAAGTCAGTCAAACCCGGATAGTCGCCAGCATGGGCGTACCCCTGAACCGTACGTCTCGGAGGACTACGAGCCAAGAAGGCAAGATTTGGACCGCCAACAGCATCCGGTCCAACTCCAAGATGTGGGATTCAATCACATTCCGGCACGAGCCGCACAGAACATACAAATGCCGGATCTTCCGACCATGATACGTCAGATGATCCGTGAGAGTCCGGGCCTCACCAATGACGATTGGGGAATTTCTCGAAGTCACACTCCTTTTACGGACGATATTCTTACTGCTGAACCCCCACGGCGATTCAGGATGCCAACTCTACCCATGTATGAGGGAAACTCTAACCCCAACCAGCATGTTCTGAAATATGAATGGTCGATGACCGCTGCCAGAGCTGACGATGCAGTGAAGTGTCGTAGTTTCCCCATATCCTTAGGGGGCATCGCTACCATGTGGTTCACTTGACTGCCACCTCGATCCATCTCTTCATTCGACCAGTTGGCCACAAAATTTGTTGAACAATTTCGCATGCACGTCGCAAGGTCAAAAGATGTCAACACTCTGTCTAGCGTCACTCAAGCTCCTGGAGAGACGCTCAGATACTACTTAGAGAGATTCCATACTGTATGTGCGGAGATCAGCAATCCGAACGATAACTCCATCCTTATGGAGTTGACTAAGGGGATCGACCCCGATTCTGAGTTTGGCAACTGGCTAGCTGGAAAACCACCTGCATCATTGGACCGTTTCTATGCCAAGGCGGCTCAATTCCTGAGAAGGGAAGATACGAAACAGTCTAGGAAGCAAAATGATGCAGGACCAAGCACGAAAGGAATCCAAAGCAATGTCGCAATCAAACAGTCCGGTGAGAGCTCCGGAAAAGTTCAATTGAATGTTAAAAACAAACAAACGCGGCGAAGAGAGAGCGTGAATCAAACTAGAAAACGAGATCAAAATCGTGGCCCATAGTGCAAGAATCCTATGTTTGACAGTTATACTCCTTTGAATACTTCACTGGAGAACTTGTATTTACAAACCTGTAATACAATTCAGTATCAAAAACCTGCACCAAAACCGTCGTCAGAGAGGCAAATCCAGACGGAAAAATTTTGCAGGTTCCATGAAAGCTACGGGCACAATACGAACGAGTGTCGTCACTTACAAGATCTCGTTGAAAAATTGATCAGAGAAAGAAAGCTGGAACAGTTTGTGCGGGCACCGCGGCCTAGAGAAGCGGGCCCATCAAATCAAAACAATGATCCCGATCGACTGAGACAGGAGGACTCCGCTTGTCCCCACGGAAGATTGGTGATAAACACCATCAGTGGAGGACTAACTTTCTCAGGAGCCAGGAACGACGAAGATCTTCATCACTATTACACATGATAGGCTCTATTCAATCTATGATTACTTTGCAATTTACTTTACATTCTAAAATTTGAATTTGTAATAAGGCACTGACTTTGCCATGTTTTTCCGTTCCAGCAATAAATTACTATCTCTTCAAGCTAGAGCTGTGATTCACCGAATGCAACATTCAACAATCACGACACACGAAGAGCTAAGTTCCATCGAACAATGGAATTTATTCAAATAGCGAGTGAGTGTGATACGACCGATCACTCACTAAGTGAAACCTCAGCTCGGGGGCAAGCCATCACATCAAAGGCTGAATTGGACCGACACATGACAGTCCTACAACTAACTCCAAATTCCCAGAGTGCGAATTGGAGTATGAACATCAAATAAATCGTTCCTAGAGTGCGAACGGACTCCAAATTCCCAGAGTGCGAATTGGAGTATAAACATCAAATAAACCGTTCCCAGAGTGCGAATGGACTCCAAATTCCCAGAGTGCGAATTAGAGTATAAACATCAAATAAACCGTTCCCAGAGTGCAAACGGACTCCAAATTCCCAGAGTGCGAATTGGAGTATAAACATCAAATAAATCGTTCCCAGAGCGCGAATGGACTCCAAATTCCCAGAGTGCGAATTGGAGTATAAACATCAAATAAATCGTTCCCAGAGCGCGAACGGACTCCAAATTCCCATAGTGCGAATTGGAGTATAAACATCAAATAAATTGTTCCCAGAGCGCGAAAGGACTCCAAATTCCCAGAGTGCGAATTGGAGTATAAACATCAAATCCATCGTTCCCAGAGTGTGAAGGAATTCCTAAAAAGCCCAAATAGGTGTGACTGACCATCTATCGGCTGACTCCAAGTTCCCAGAGTGCGAATTGGAGTATAAACATCAATTCCAGGTTCCCGGAGTGCGAACCAACCCATCAATGCAAACTCCAACTTCCCAAAGTGTGAATTGGAGTATAAACATCTATTCCAGGTTCCCGGAGTGCGAACCGATACATCAATGCAAACTCCAACTTCCCAGAGTGTGAATTAGAGTATGAACATCTATTCCAGGTTCCCGGAGTGCGAACCGTTACATCAATGCTAACTCCAAGTTCCCAGAGCGTGAAGTGGAGTATAAACATCAATTCCAGGTTCCCGTAGCGCGAACCAAAATATAAATGTCGACTCCAAATTCCTAGAGTGAGAATTAGAGTACAAATACCAAGTCAAAGTTCCTGGAGTGCGAACTATATTACAAACATCGATAACTCTCAAATTCCTAGAGTCCGAACCAGATTATCGATCACAAATTATCCTAAGTCCCCAGAGTGTGGACATGTGCTTAAGATCTGCAATAAGTGTGATCGACCACCGAAATACAAATGTTGTTCCCCAAAACTGGGGGAAAAAAAGCTAAGTGTTAATCACTAACCGAAGCAATACAATGCCCAAAGTTCAACTTATCCATCGATCACAACATGTGACCAAGATTTTCAGATTTGGCAAATAAAACGAACTCCACTTGACGTTAAAAACACCACAAGTACACCGGACTGAAAGCCAAACACTGTAAATACTTAAGCACAAAAGAAATGAGAATTGAAACAAAGAAATTAAATTTTATTTCAACTAATTGTATGTGAAGATTCATGTACAAGTTCTTCCAAAAAATTCCTACTAGCAGAGGGCCAAGCCTGCATCTATACATAGCCTACGAAAGAAAAATAAAAGTGACTTCCTAACTACCAAAAATGCACCAGAGGGGATCGTCTACTTTTTCTTCTTCGGTTTTCTCTTCAGCGCGGAACCACTGGAACCACTAACAGTCTTCCGCTTCGACCCCGTACCCTTTGGAGGATCTTCCTCTAACAAAGGCATGATATCGATATATTCCCCCGAACTTGAACTTAAAGGAATATTCTCTTCTGGAGGAGTCGGAGGAGTTGGGTCTACCACTGGGGGAGGAATAGGCGCGCTGGTTCCGACAAGCGTGTCCCCGGAAGATGTCACTGCAAAAGGAGTGGGGCCAACCGTCGTAGTAACACACTCAGAATTACCGCCGTGTGCTGCCGCTTCCATCTCTGCATCGATTTGAGCAAGAATCTCAGCCTCACGAGCAGCGCGAGATTTACGATAGGTAGCGGTGGACTGCGACGATACAATAGAAACAGGCGGGAACACGCCGAGAACAAATGGCATGTCAAGAAAGGGGTCACTGTGCTGGCTCAAGAGTTCATTCATCATCTGTTCGTCGAAAGTAATTGAACCCCTCTGTGTCACCTCGGTCGGCGCGGCTGTCGCCGTGGCGATCGCTTCAGTAATAATGGCCTCATGTTCTTGATGTGACTCTTGGACTGCAGGAGGCGCTGTCGATGTAACTTTACTCACTGGACAAGGAAGAAAAGAAGTTGTCAGAACACGCTTCAATACAAACACTTCAGTTTAGAGACACAGTAGATTTGTGCAGAGTACCTTCCTCAACTTGACTCGTGGCTGATTGAACAGCTTCAGAAGAATGCTCCCTTATGGGAGATAAGCGTGGGTGCTCAGGGTCATAGCCTGGGACCAACTACGGCTCAGTCGCTGGCGTCAGCTCCGATCCAGATGAAGTGATCATCTCTGAACTTGTAGCTGGATGCGCAACGCCAGACCCCTCACCAACTTCCAAGTGTTGGGTACCCAGCCTCTCTCTAGCATGATAGATCATGAAATCGTGGAGAACCTTCTTCTCATCATCAGTCAATATATGGTTCTCCAACTCGAACTCATCAAAAACTTCGCCTGGCTGTGATGCTTTCTCCTTTTCGACTAATAAATTCCAGGCGTTGAACAAATGTGTCGGATAATCGTCAAGCCACGTCAAATTTCTATGCCTCAGCACATTAGCATTATAAGTAATGAGAAGTTCTTCTATCTCAGTCTCTAGCTTAATCTCTGCTTGACGAATTTTCTCATCGACTTCGGCTTCCGTCTCGCGGACCTTCTCCAAGGCCACATCTCTTTCTCCTCGAAATTCCACCGCCTGATCACACGCTTCCTATGCGGAAACGTTAGCGGTGTCCCTCTCCTTCATAATCTCTGCAACTTTTGCCTTGAGCTCGTTTAGCTCTTTAAAGGCCGCATCCTGCTCGGCAGTTACGATGGTATTTCGGTGGCCCATGTCCTCAACCGTAGCGTAATGCTCACGCTTCATCCTATCCATTGCTGCTTGAGCTTCATCGGCTTTTCTAAGAGCTTCAATCCCTAACTTTCGAGAGGACTCGGCCTCACTGCTGAGCGCCTGAATAATGCGGTCCTTTTGACCAAGTTCTTTCTTCAACTTCTCAATCGTAGCCGCTCGATTAAAGGCCACTTTTGACGCTTTCTTAGCGGTCTTCGACCATTCTTGATACTGAAAGAATATGTCTGAGAGATAGTCGTGCATCATAGGTGCAACTGTCCATGGTATCCTTTTTAGATGCGGGGGAAAAAAGAACCCGTCAAAGCAAATTTCAGGAAATTCTTTCCTCAGCTGAGCAAGCCTAACTGTTTCTTCTCCCGAAGGCTCCGTCAATGTCTGCTCTGTTGACGGGGAGGCCGCGATCTCCATTCTGCGATGAGTACCAGACCTCGATGATTGGGAAGACGGCTTGGGCCGTGAAGTTTCTGGAGGCCTCGAAACATGAACCGGAGGCGGTGCGGGAGCTCTAGTAGGTGGCGTGCGAGATCGAGACTGACGCCTACAATCTTTGTCTCTGTCAAAGCACTCATGACTCGAGCGCCCATAGTTATAGTCTCTATCTCCTTCCCTCCTATATGGTTCATAATATGAAGAAGACTGGCGTTTCTTACGAAGGCCACCAAGCATCGAACCTCTACCAAACATAGTATCTGCAAAGAAAAAACATAAAGCAAAATTAGTAATCTCTCATAGTGAACGTATTACACTTAGAAATCGTGTAATGCCGTGAAGTGTGAATGTAGGTGCAACCCCCCGACCAACCAGATGTGTCAACCGCACTAGTGGGCAGAGACTCGCTCAAAACTAAGGCTTCTGAAAGTTCGTCCAATCCGACATCATGTTGCAAGGACACATCGTCCGGAATTGGAATATCAGCGAGCCCTTCATAAAGATTCTCAGTTCTTGGAGGAGACATCTCCAAAATTCTAATTTCGGAGGCTGGTCGAGCCGTGACAACCGATTTCCGTCTTCCCTTTTTAGGTGACTCAACAACGGCTGCCTTGCCTTTTCTTTGCTCTTCGATATCCTGGGCTGCATCCGCAGATTCGCCCAATGGCTCCTCATCAGTATGAGTTCTCTCATAGTCAGCATCCTCAATTATGACAACTTTAGAATTTCTTCGTTTAACTTGTTCTTTCGAGGCAGTTCTTAAGACACCATCAAGCATTATGCTTTGTCTTCTTTCAATTAGTCCGAGAATCCTGAGATTTCTATCTGTCAATAGCAACTCGATATTCCTTTCTTCACTTGGGATTTCTTGAAAAACCCGGACTATCTCCTTGAAACGTTCACCTTCGGGCCGCTGAATTACGGCTGAAAAGGAAAAGAGATGTGAGTTTGACTTCAAATACATCAGTTTTATCAACTACTTGAAAAAATAGCAATACTCACATCTAAATAGCCATCGCCGAGCAAACCCTGGGGGGCATCTAACATAAAACCATTCCGTCCTGAAGTAGCTCAATCTTGTCCAAGCCCCCGTGATCACTTGGTAATTTCTCACCGCCTCCAAGAATGTGAAAGATGGACTATCGGCCTGACTCTTGAAGTTAAACAAGTATCTGATCTCAATCGGGAGCGGCGGTCGATAGAGATACTCCATAAATGCAATGAACAAGCTATTGAGTGACGCATATCCGTTCGGATGCAACTGAGATGGGGCAATCCTCAAAAACGACAATACTTCTCTTATATACTGGTTAAACGGAGGGAGTGTCCCAGCTGCGCACGCGTGACGATTGAATGCGGTATATCCCTCATGTGGATTGTGCGGTCTATCATTTGGCCCCGGCAGTAGCACGTCATCCATCGACAAACCATGCCTTAAGCATATTCTTCCTAGCATGTCTTTTGAAATGTTAGACGGAACAGAGTCTGATGGGTTACTAATGAAGGATGCGTCAGGTAACTCGTTCGGAGCTGGACCGATAACTTCAATCTCAACCTCCCGTACTTCAAGCACGGGAGGGACTGAACTCTGAGTTTCTTTCGGCTGTGAACTTGAAGTTTCCATAACTAGCTAACTCATGAGAAATCATCATTAGAGGCTAAAAAGCCCGTGCATTCCCCGGTGTAAAGTGCATGAATGTGTCGTGCAGTGCTGTGCATTACTTGAGCAAATTCTACAGAATAATCTGAAATGCATGAACGACAAAACTTTGAAAATCAAACCGGAAATGACCGTCATCGCTGACCGTCACAACCATGCCATCCAGACGCAAACGATCGATCTAAGTTGAAGTTCATTATCTTTTTGTTAAGTTATGGTTCCATCGGCGAGCTTCGAAAGGAAGTCCAATATGCAGTTCTACTGTCAAGCTCAGTCATGAAAGGCAGAAGCTCATCGGAGTCAAGTATCCTAATGTGTAAAATTTCTCTAAATTCGTCTAATTTCAACTTGGAATCGGTCGCTGCAGTTCAAATTTGTATCGAGTCAAAGATATATCATCGACCATGATCGAATCTATACATTTCGTATCGATCATGTTCGAATCGATACGTTTAGTATCGATCATGTTCGAATCGATGCGTTTCGTATCGATCATGTTCGACTCGATACGTTTCGTGTCGGTCTAGTTCGAAACGATGTGTTTCGTATCGACCAAGGGCACACCATTTCGCATCGATCTGAGAACATTGGCTTCGCATCGATCGCCGCTCTCGTATTCATATCGATACGAAATCGCATACTCTCCTTCGATTCGAAAACTCCTATTACAGATCGACATGAAACGAAGGCAGGATCTTTTCTCCACAACTCCTTCTTCTCCGAAAAGGCCTCAACTCCATGGCCGCGCTCCATCCCCAATCTTGCTCTCACTCATCCAGATCTTAAATTCATCGAAACCGATCATAAAAGCAAGAAGGATGGATTGAGATTTCGAGTTTCATCGTTCTAAACACGATTCTATCCATTAATTACCTGATTTTAATGTTTAGTTTTGAAGGACTGAATCGATTCGAAGGCTAACAGTTCTTTCTCTTGGACTCTCTATCGATTCGAAAGCAAAAACAGCAGTAAAAGTAAAAAAGGTGAAAAATGGCTAAGTCCACACTATTTATATGAAGCCATGGAAGAACCAATTCGATTTGCCTCCCAGTCAACTTGACCGGTCGCAACCAGTCAAAACACGGATCGGTTCGAAAGCTCCATTCGAATCCATATGCCTGAGGCCTTATCGATGCGAAAGTACCCTCATACTTCATCGATACGAAGTACACAACTAAGGCTGTGCTGAAGACATTGGATTCCATCGATGCGAAACAGACAGTGAGCACATCGACTCGAAGCCCTCGTTCACATCAACAAGTGCGCAACTCCATCCACTACATATCGATACAAACAACAATTTCGTATCCATCAAAACCTATCGATACGAACAGATATTTCGTATCCATCCAAACTCATCGTTACGAACGGATATTTCGTATCCATCCAAACTCATCGTTACGAATGGATGTTTCCTATCCATCCAAGCTCATTGATACGAACTATCATTTCGTATCCATCATAACTCATTGATACGAACGGATGTTTCGTATCCATCCAAGCTCACTGATACGAACTATCATTTTGTATCCATCATTTCGACTTGCATCGATATGAAAAACTACTTTTCAACCTTTTACATCGATTCAGGAGAGGATCGATACAAGAGGATAGTCAAAAACAACCATCAAGCGTTGTTTCAACTCGAATTTCAAATCGGTTCTGGAGAGAATCGATACGAAATTCAATAACAAACAAAGCTGACAACGACTCGTGAACACACAACGTTAACGAGAGTCAAATTAACATATGTGCATATATGTCGGACTAATATTCGATTTTAAACATTCACAGGGATCGAATATTCATCTTGTTATGGTCACAACAACCAACAGCTAAGCACTATTATACAGCAATCAATCACATCAACGCAAGGTTACAACCTTCGACAAAAGAGCAATGATTGTTCAGAGAGAAATTGCAGCTTTTCAAAGCACGTTATGTTTCCACAAGACATACTTAGGGGGGCAAATGTTATCCTGCTTTTTGGCAAAGCCGTGATACCAAAAGATCGATCGAAAACAAAGGACAGTTCATCTCAGAGATTGGTCATACTTTGCTTCACTATAGATATCGTTGAATTTTGTTCGAGTCCAGATTGAGCTACAATTGATAGGACATGACAAGAAAGATCATAGAAGTCAGCATCTCAAATTTCAAGTCAATCCGAGTTCATACTCTCAAGTTATGATCGATTCAATTTGAAGGGAAATGCCCAGATTTCATATCCATCACTATGGGTGATTTTGTATCCATCACCAAACTCTGGTTCGAATCAATCACTTTCGTATCGATCAACTTCGAATCCATCAAAGTACTTCGGTTCGTATCGATCAAGTTCGAATCCATCGAAGTACCTCGGTTCGACTCGGTCTCATTCGAACCCATTGGCAGAAGGCCCACTTCGCATCCATCGGAAGATGACCTACTTCATATCGATCAACCCCCATGAGTTCGTATCGATCAGGATCGGCCGTGTTCGAATCCATCAAGTTCGTATCGACGGACTTCGTACCCATCAGCAGATGAAGCACTTCGTATCCATCAGGTTACCCTGCTTCGTATCCATCAGTGATTCGTATCCACCAACAGTTGCAGTTCGTATCCATGAATAAGGCATCATTCGAATCCATCGAGTCAACTAGCCTTGGTGACGTGTCATCCCTCGATACGAACAAGCCGAAGTATATGGAGTCGATGCGGTCAACTCAGAGTGAAGGCCGAATCGAGTCGAAGTTTGCGCTCCACGTCATCACAAAGGCGCGTGCCACCATTGATTCGAAACCATCGATGCGAAGAGATGGATTCGAACCAAACAGCCACTCGAAAATACTCAATTCGTATCGAAGATATCTCGTGATCCACTGATCCAAATGCCATGAAATTTACACAGAAGCTTGCACACATGCTAAGGAATGTCTCCACCAAATTTCAGCTCAATTGGACATCATCTTGATCGATACGAAATGACTTCGTATCGATCACAGATCGACTCGAAACTTCCTAAGGTTGGTCACATGGGCCCACTCACATGCCAGAAAAAGTCTCCCGAGATTTGAGCGCGATCTCAGCCTCCTACGCCTATACATAGAGCCCCGGAGCCAACAGAAAAAGGATTTTTGACTCTTAAGCGCCCAGACTTTGCCGGATCGAGATTTCCATCATCCTACATCATATTCTTGCTGTAGTATTCGAATTTCCAGTTATAACTTGCTGTTGTTTGTTGTACTTGCTTGTAACCATTGAAAGAGAAGCAATAAAAATGCAAAAAACTTCACAGTGGACGTAGACAACACATCGAACCACTATAAATCGCTTGTCTACGCATTTACTTTACTGTTATTTGGAGTTTTTGTTAGATAATCCTCATTTTCAATTTACATTCTTCATTATTATCTCTTTAAAGACTCCCTAAGAGTGTTGTGACCAATTTTGGTGCAAACATCAAGTCCTAATTCCATCGTATGAAGTAGCTTAAAATCAGCTTATTTCAAATTAATTTCAGTTGAATTTAATTAAAATGATTTCAATGCGTTTTGAGCCCATACGATCAAACGACAAGTCCAATCGCTACGAAACTTGAAACCTTACAATAATTCACCTTTACGGATCCGATGAAACAAGTTTTGTTGAATTCTGAGACAGTGGCCAAAATGACTATTTTCACATTAATTAAATAAATAAATATTAAATTAACCAAATTACTTTTTAATTCAATAATTATAAACCAACAAATTTCATTATTTTTGATTACTTAGACATTTATAATAACTTAAAACAAGTTTACATATCAATTAGTGTTAATTATTTTCCAAAATGTAATGTTCAGTTTCTACTGCAATTAATCCAATTAATTATAATTTAATTCCAATAATTTGATTAAATTTGATTCCAACCCTCTTTATTAAATCAATTCTTACTCTATCAACATAATTAACATTTATTTATATCTTATTTCATTAATATGCTTCACTTTCCCTCTTTTATTTGTATTAACTACTATATTTCAATTATATTGAATTTATGTCAATTTTACACATTAATTATAATTCAAAATCCTAATTAATCGATTTATTTATCTTGACTTCACTCTTTTATTAAATCAGTTATTACATTATGAATAATATTAACATTTTTATTCATTTTATTACATTCACAATTTATAATTATTGTCTTAACTCACATTAATGTAACATTTAATGACATTCAATTGAAATTGATTAAATAAGTTGGTAACATATAACAATTGTCACCATTTCTATATTTAATCACATTTGTAAGTCTATTATTTACTTATACGTATTACTACTCCACAGCTATTATCAATTACAATTAATTACACCTTATTTCATTAATTAATCAACATTTGAATTATTAATTGCTCTTTTAATCCAATTATCCATTAATACATATATTACTATAATTTATTTACAACCTATATCATTATAACTCTTTGACTCTTTTAATTAATTAGAATTACATATAAACCAGTTATAAATTACCTTAAATTAGTATTATTACATTGCATTCTAGTTATATTTTCATTATTAAATCAAGGATTTTTATTTCTTCCAACATTAAATTCACAAAACCTTATTAAATGAACAATTTTTAATTATCGAAAATTTACGGATCGTTATATATTTTAACATGTGAGTTATTGGATATATTGTTGACTGCTTCGGCAGAAATGTGATTGTTGGGATTTAGTTGCCATTTAAAAAAACTTGAAAGGTATTCATAATTGGATTTTAAACTCTGAAAGGTTTTCATAATTTATTTTTTTTAAATTTATAAATTATATGTATAAAGAATTTCATTTTTTAAATTTTGGTTAAATCAAATTTTTGAATAATCGTATGGAATTCATTTATAAAATTTTCAATTCATTATTTAATAGTAAGTATTTTATGGAAAGGGTATTTTAATTTTTGAAAAGTTTTAAAACTGTATAATAGCAAAAGAAAATGTTTTGTGAAGAAATTTGTATTTTAATTTGGTCGTTTAACGATTTTGGCGCTTTATATTTTAAAAATGAAAGTTGTGGGATTTTGTGAATTTTTAAAATTGTTAAACTAACTTGAATTTTTTAAAACTTCGGTAATCTACTTGAAGAATATTTGATAAAAGTACCTGTATTTATTTCAATAATTTAACGGATTTTATACCTTATGGTCAATCATTTGAAATTTGTGAAGATTATTAAATTGATTGAAAATTTATGAAACTTACTGGAAATTCTAAATGGATGTTTGAAACTCTTAAATTTTCTATGAACTCTTGAAGCAAAAATTAAATTATGTACACCCATATTTCACCTGGTTCTTGTTTAACTTCTATAATAGTTTTTAGTTCTGACTCAAGTATTTTTGTCTTTTCATTATGCTCGAGTCAACTAGAGTATTTCAATGTTTCGACAACGTTTGTTTCTTGAAGATGAAGACGGAGTTGAAGAACGTATTTTGTAGTATTATTCTGCTACATTGTTTAGTATTTTTGTTAAAAGTATAACTCTTAGGTTATTTATAATGAAATTAAATGTATATTGTAAAACGACTTTATGAATTGTTTATACATTTGTTATATTTTGTCATTTTGCTGTGAGATTCTGTATTTTGTTCTTCTCTATCTTATTTCTTTAGAATAAAATCCATTTGATAATTCGTCTTTTGAACGGTTTGAGTTGGACATGTGTGGTTTGTTGTCGACTTGAATCATTTAAAAAGGAGGGTCATCACACTTGGTATCGGAGCTTAGGTTGAGCGCAGAACTAAGCCTATAGAGTAAACTATCTTTATCTTCACTGCTAATAAAGAAAATTCATTGAATACATTTACTCGGTGTCGTTTTGAAATTTCAAATATACCATTTTACATCTCATAGAGAAATATTATTCAGATGTAGGGATGTAGCATGTTATTTTCTAAGTACAGTCGCTAATAACCATGGAGAAGTATGATATACATTCATAAGCTGAAGTATTCGGGTGTTTCATATTGTCTGTAATTTTGGTGGGAGTTCATCGGTCAAAGCCTCTCCTGTTTTTGAGTTAGTATAAAGAAGTTATTACATTATGAACAAAAAATAACGACTTATGCCTAGGTGGATTTAAATATGGGGATGTAGCCTATTATTTTCTAAGTATAACTATTAGTCACCATGGAGAACTACAGTGTGCATTTACAAGATGTAGTATCCGAGTGTTCCACATTGTCTGTAGTTTAGATGGGAGTTCATTAGTCGAAGTCTCGCCTGATTCCAAGTTAGTATAAAGAAGTTATTGTAGTATGAACAAAAAAATAGCAGCTTTTGCCTAGGAATATTTCAAATATCGAGACATAGCTTGTTATTTTCTAAGTACATCTATTAGTCACCATGGAGAACCACATTGTGCATTCACGAGATGATGTATCCGAGTGTTCCATATTGTCCGTAATTTAGATGAGAGTTCATCGATCGAAGTCTCGCCTAATTCCAAGTTACTATGAAGAAGTTATTGCGGTATGAACAAAAATTATAGGGGCTTCTGCCTAGGAGGAGTTCAAATATGGGAATGTATTCTGTTATTTTCAAAGTACAACTGTTACTCATCATGGAGATTATGCATCACAAGATGAAGTATCCGAGCGTTCCCTATTGTCTGTAATCTAGGTGTGAGTTCATCGGTCGAAGTCTCGTCTAATTTCGAGTTATTATGAAGAAGTTAATGTAGTCTGAACAAAAAATAGCAGTTTCTACCTAGGCAGAGTTCAAATATGGGGATGTAGACTGTTATTTTAAGTACAACTGTTAATCACCATGGAGAACCACAATGTATGTTCATAAGCTGAAGTATCCGAGTGTTCCATATTGTCCACAATTTAGATGGGAGTTCATTGGTCGAAGTCTCGCCTTATTCCGAGTTAGTATGAAAAATTTAGCGCAGTCCAAACAAAAAAATTTATGGCTTTTTCCTCCGCAGAGTTCAAATATGGGGATGTAGCCTGCTATTTTCTATGTATGATTGTTAGTCATCGTGGAGAAATACAGTGTGTGTTCATAAGATGAAGTATCCAAGTGTTCCATATTGTTCGTAATTTAGGTGGAAGTTCATCGATTGAAGTCTCACCTAATTTCAACTTATCATAAAGAAGTTATTGCAGTCTGAACAAAATAAATAATGGCTTCTGTCTAGGCGGAGTTCAAATATGGGGATGTAGCATATCATTTTTTATATACAACTGTTAATCAGCATAGAGAACTACAATGTACATTCGTAAGCTGAAGTATCCGAGTGTTCCATATTATCCATAATTTAGGCGAGAATACATCGGTCGAAGTTTTGCCTGACTCCGAATTAGTATAAAGAAGTTGTTGTAGTCCGAACAAAAAAATAGCGGCTTCTACCTAGACAGAGTCCAAATATGGGGATGTAGCCTATTATTTTCTAAGTACAACAATTAGTCACTATGGAGAACTACAATATGCATTCAAAATATGAAGTATCCGAGTGTTTTCTTATTGTACGTAATTTAGGTAGGAGTTCATCAGTCAAAGTCTCATCTGAGTCCAAGTTTGTATAAAGAAGTTATTGCAGTATAAAAAAATAGTAGCTTCTACCTAGGCGGAGTTCAAATATGTGGATGTGGCCTGTTATTTTCTAAGTACAATTATTAGTCACCAAGGAACTAAAGTGTGCTATATAAGATGAAGTATCTAAGTGTTCCATATTATTCGTAATTTAGGTGAGAGTTCATCGGTCAATGGCTCGACATATTCCGAGTTTCTATGAAGAAATTACTACAGTCTGAACAAAAAATAGCCGCTTCTGCCTAAATGGAGTTCATATTTGAGAATATAGCCGGTTTTTTTTAAGTACAACCATTAGTTACCATAGAAAACTATAGTATTCTTTCACAAGATGAAGTATCCGAGTAAAAAATTTCAAATTTTCAAAATTCTTATTTTTAAATTCTAAGTTTTTAATAAATGGGTTACCCAACTATAACTCTTTTAAAAATGGGTCAACCTATTTATTACTCATTTAATAGGTTTATGAATAGGTTGACCCAACCCATTCATATGTAGGATAAATAGGCTGGGTTAATAGGTTGGGTCATATTTTAAAAACAATAGAATAAATCAATAATTCTATTCTGACATGTATTTCTTATTTTCTCCCGTTTCAATTCTTCGTTCAGTGAATAAGGTGCACTTAATGCTTACAATTTGTGCATAATTCTATTCTGTTATTCGTTTTTTTTCTTATGGATGTTTTTCTATTTAGGCTTATCTATTGGTATATTATTTTGTTAAGGTTGTGTGTGAATTAAATTTAGGATATGTTTCATTCAATATTATGTTAAGGAAGACATTAGCTTTTATATTTTAATTGAAATAGTAGAACAACAATAATACACTTTTGGGATATACGTGTAACCTTAAGAATTCTTGCCCTTTTCTGAATACTAGGTTTGCATGTACAAACCAATAATTCTTTTGTACTTCTTTTTCTGATTTTTTCATGTCTAATCTTTGAGGTTCATGTTTCCTCTCTTGAATGTCGGAACAAATGAAGAAAAAAATCATTAAAATGGAAATAAAATATAGAGATTTTACTTAGGTAATTAACCCAATTAAAATAAGTAGTACAAACTTAAGAAAGAAAAAATATGAAATTGCTGATTTCCAAAAGAAAAAATAGTAATTTGAATGCTGGTTTCCAAAGGAGTAACTTGAAAGCATAAAAGACATAAATCTACAAAAGAGTGGTAAAGAAATAATTAATCGCTGATATATTTTGATACATTTTTGTTCAAGCTAAAGGAGCATAAGCATGTAAAAGTACAAGTATTATTTCCATTTCCAGCAGTATAAAATAAACTAAAACAAAAGAAAGGAATGATAAAACTTTGAATGCTTTCAGGTTATTGGTTATATGAATGTTCTTCAGTTGTCACGGTCTTCTCGGTCATTACCTCAGGTTTTGTATATGCAGGCAATGCTACTGTCAAATCAACTTCCACAGGTGCAACTATAAATGCATGAATGTTGTGATTACTTGGGCATGCATATATACTCGTTAGAGATAGGGTTAGTAATATCCTATAATAAGGTTGAGAGAGAGAGAGTGTGTGTGTGTGTTGTATAAGAGCACATATTTGTTAGTGCTAGAAAAATGTTTTATTGATTTCAAAATTTAGTAAATAAATAATTTTACCTAGTATTGTATTTAATATATAAAAGAATAAATTTTATAAAGTGATATAGTTATTTATGATGTATTTGATCGTAAGTAAATATCATCACTTTATTAATTGATTACCATGATTATATTTGTTATCATTTATTGGTTGATTAGTTGTGCCTGGCCAATTTATAAGCATTGACTATTGGTTGTTGATTTTTGAATTGTGTTTAACTAGTTATAAGTAATTTTTCTTTTCAACATGGGATGGTTAGATATTAACTTATTGGAAACATTGAATCAAACACCTTGTGAATTTAGTTTCATAGTTTGACTATAAGATGTTCGACGATAACTTGGGTTAAAATTTAATTAAATTTGATAAAAGTTGTTTATTTTAATCTGAGCAAAGATTTACAATTGTGAAATTATTTTATTAAGAAAGTGGTTTATATAAATATGATTTATAACTAAAAAAAATTCAAACTGAGAAATTGAGAACTTAAATTCTGGGGATTTTAAAATTGGTTTTCTAAGATTTTGAAAATAATATTAGCATTATTTGAAAGTGTTTCGAATATATATGTTTCAAAATGATTTCAAAAGGGAATAGAAAGTGCGAAACTTATTTCTGTCGTTGGAAAATAATTTCGATGACGACTGGAGCACCATCAACGTTCATTTTCGAGTTTCAAGTGAGGGAGGCCACTATAATAGCATTGTTATGCAATTGTTTTGGTGAAATTAATTTTGATTTAAATCCCTAAAGTATGATTGGTATACATAAGGTATATGCATATATTTATTTCAAATGATTTGAAATTAAACCCAATGATTAGTTCTTGAGTTTCTGTTAAATGATATTATGGACGCGTGTAATGTATGCATTAAGATAGTTTGATTGTGCATCTATTTTGATATCGATGGGTGACTTTTAATTATTGAAATGAAATGAATTTTTTGAAAATTCTAAATAATCAAGAAACTTCAAAATTGAGATAAGTATTGAAGCTAATTTGTTTTAGTGAAATTATAAAAAGTTGAGTTTTGTAACTCTTAATTTAAAAAGATAATAGAATTAAACTAGGTTTAAATTGTTAAATATTCTTGACAGGTAAATGAATAAAAATATTTTGTATTATACAAAGTATGAAATTAAGTTTTGAAATGTTTTATACTGAAAATGTGTATTAATAAATTTTTATGAACTTAGTTAATGTTTTATAAGTTCTATTTAATTGTAAAATGATTTTTGAAAAGCATCCGTTTTAAGGAAAAGTCCATTTATATAAAGTTTTTATTATATTTTTGAAAACTATTGATTTTGAAAATAATGAATTTTGAATGATATTCGATTTTGAGGAGGAAGAAAAATGATTTTTTATTTCATATAAGTATGAAGCTGAAGTGATTTTTGAAACTTATTGATTTTGACCTTTGATGTCGGAAAATATTCGATTTGGAAGATTTCGATTATTTTAAAAAGGACTTTATTTAAGTATGAAATTATTTCAAAGATTATTGATTTTGAAAGGTATTCGATTTGGAAAGTAATGATCTAATATAAATGGAGTAAATATACATATGATATATACGAAGTTTATGATATGAAAAGGATACTATGTATAGTATGATATATTTGAATTCGAAGATATGGAAAAGCACCCTCCATGGAAATAAAAAATTGGAGATCCACTAAGTGGACCAACATGGAAATCCACTTGGTTGATTCAACTGAATTTGATGAAAGTTGTTCAGACATAAACTCATGAGTTCCTTTGACTTTTGTTTTTCTCATAGCGTAAATCAAGGGGCGGAGATTGCCTACAACTACTATGGATTCGTTGGGATATGGACGTAACCATTGCGTAACTGTGATATATGAGAGTTTTTGTGGTGTAAATCGAGGAGCATAGATTGCTCACAATTACTATGGATTCACTGGGATAACAACATTACCATTGTGTGACTGCGATCTACGGTATTCCATGGTGTAAATCGAGGGTGGAGATTGCCCACAGTTACCATGAATTCTCTGGGATAGAGACGTAACCATTGCATGACTGCGCTCCATGATTGAAAAGTGGAATTCGAATGGCACTTTCTATATTTGATTCGAAAGGTTTTCAAGTAGTTTCATTGGATGTGGAAACATGTCTACTAAGTTCTTAGAAATTTTTAGTCTTGCGACTGATCAACGTTTGACTGAAGTTTGTTAGAACGAGGATAAACTTGCTATTATTTATCAACATTTGAATATAGTGAAAAGTTATTTACATAATTAATACTGTAGGTCATTTATCAACATTTTAATATAGTGAAAAGTTATTTACATAATTGATATTATTTGAAGTTAATAATTATTTATTCATAATGTTTTGGAATTACTTATGTTATTTATTTAAAATGCCTTGAAGTAATTGTTATTTAGTATAATAATGTTTAACGATTGATTATATTGTTTTATAAATAATGTTTGAGAAAGTATTTTAAGATTAAAACTAACAGATTTTCAAATAATGGATTTAAGAATTTGAATAGTTTTTTAAAAGTAACGATGATAATAATTATTTTACACATATTTATAAGGAGTCTATTGTGAATTTTTAAGTGTTATTTATAAATGAATTTACCTTACTACGTAAAGTAAGAAATTTTTACAAATGAATTTTGGAAAGTATTGATACATTGAAGATTATTGATTTTGCAAATGAATTTTGCAAACATATTTTCAAATGAATTTTTCAAGTGAGATTTATATAATTTTTTTCAAAATAAAATTTAGAGATATTATACAAATAGAATAGTGGAAATTAGCCACAAGGGTCTCTTTAGCAAGTGGAATTAGTTTCTAAGAAACACAATTGAAATAATTACTTTCAAGGACAAAACACAAAATAATTAGTTTCTAGGGCCTAAAAACCTATGAAATTATGTCCTTGAAACTAATTGGACTGCTGACTTTGTCCATGAAAGTAATTATTCTGCTGACTTTGGTCTTGAAAGTAATTTCTTTGGATGTGTGTCCTAGAAACTAATTGGACTGCAAAGTCTATCCTTCTGCTGAAATGCCCCAATAGAATATATATAATTTTTTGAAAGAAGGTTTGAAATATTTAGTTGGTTTTTGAAGCAGTAATATGAAATTTAAAGGTTTATTTACTATTTGAATTTGTATTAAACGAAAGTAAATGCTTTCCATGATTTGAACAATTATTTGAAAACTAAGTATTTTATAAATTGATTATGAAAGATATAAAATTTTATACTTGATTTGAAATAGAAAGTTAATGTAAGATTTGAGTATATTATTAGTTTCAGTTTAATAATCTTTGAGTTTATGCTTACTTTAAATAACGGGTTTAATAAATCATTATATTTAAAGAATTTTATCGTAAAGCTTTTTTTTTAAATGCTTCTGATATCAATTTCTAATATTATTTTAAACTGTTTGGGGAAAATCTTTGTATAATACTATGAGAATATTATATATATATATATATATATATATATCTTATATTTAAACTAAGTGAGCAAGTTAAGTGTTTATAAGCCTAAATTTTGATAGTATATCGAAATATATTTTTCCTCCTCAAGATGAATACCAAAAACTTAAAGGTTTTGTTTATAATCAATTTTTCTCGAATTTAAAAAAAAAATTGTACTTAAATTGAAACTACTTTCTAAACACTTATGAAATAGTTATAGAATGATTATGAAGTAATTATGATGAATTATTTTATATAATGTTATAAACTTAACTACAGTTTTAAGAAATGATTATTAATGATTTAAACATTGAATGGAAAATAAATTTGTGAAAGTAAATAATAGTAATTAATATGAGATGGTTTCTTCTATTGCATGTAATTGTTATGATTTAGTTGCATTTAGCTTTTACATCACTTGGAATGACCCGTATTTTTGGATATTTTAAATTACTAAATTTAATATGATTATTGAATAAAAGTGGCTAAATTTTTTTTATAATGATTTATTAATATAGTTATTGAATATGAACTTGAAAAAGATTTTGAAATAAACAAATTTTGAAGATTTAAGCAATAACAAGTATTGAAAGGAAATGCTATGTATTGAATGTGTTTATAATCAATAGTTGAAATTAAATAATAAATATTAAATGATTGTAAAATGGAAATAGTTGTTCTATAATTTGAATCTGTTTTAAAAGTTAAAATTTATAAGTTCAATAACTTATATTTCAAAGTATAATGATTTTTTGAATAATCAAAATTGTTTAAATTTAAATTTTAATTGTTTAAATAATCGAATTCTGAATTTGATGTGAATGAAAATGATATCATAAATTGATTAGAGTTTTGTTTTGATATGAATGACGAGTGTTAACATTTGAAATTGGATTTAAAAGTGAATAATTAGAAATTTGAAATTTCTAGGTTTAATTGACAAGTAAATATAGTATTCCGGGGCACAATCCGGATTTTAACGAAACCTGCTCCATTGGATTTGTAATAGTGTATTATCATTGGATTTCAAATTTCGTGACATTTAGAGTTATTGTTAGATCATACGGAATAGAAACGTGTCGAAATTAATATCGAAAATTTAATAATTTAATTGGGTTCAAAAAGCTATCTTCTCCATACGATCGAATTAGGTCCCATAACAAGTTCCATTGCATTCGGGATAGCGGTATAACATTACGAACTCCTAGCGGCACGCCACAATTGGGATCCATAATTTACAGCTTGATATCTTGAAATTTTAAATAAATATATATTATTGATTTTGGCCACAACCCATATTCCCTTACATCAACCACCATTCATTCTTCTCGTCCACCCTATCCTATACCTATGCAAGCCACCCTATCCCTTTGCTATCTCCAACATGCTCCTATATAAAACGTAGTTAATAGTGAAGAGAAAACGAATATCAGAAAAATGAAAACTTCAAAAACTTAAATCTCTCAAACATCTAAACAAAAATAAATAAATCTGAAACTTCTTTTCTAAATCTAGTTTTGTCTGGAGCTTCGATTTGGGAGGTTTTCATAAAGTCCGACAATGATTTTGGTTCTACGGTAAAGTCGAGTAGAAGTGATGATCTAGGGTTAGAAAATTCTTGGGTTTTCGCCATTAATTCGAGAGATAGAGGTTGGATTCGAGTTAGTGATGATGTTTGGCTCCTCGAGGTGAAGTTTCGAAAGTTGTCGAGCATTAGGGAAGAATGCGACATGTGTATGGACTAGGGTGAGCACGGCCAGGTCACGATGAAGGGAAGGTTTCGACCGTAGCATGGTGTTGCGCGATCGAATGGGGAGGTGTGGAGCGATGCGCGGATGACTCGAGTTGGTGTGGGTGGCTTTGATGGATCATGCATGTGCACCTGCATGCTCGAGGCCATGCATTTGAGGATGGAAAGAGAAGCAGGTAGGGGGAAGAAGAAAGGAAGCAGGTCTAGGTGGACGATGAGCTTTGGGCCATTCGAAAAAAACAAATAAGAAAAGATAAAAGGAAGAAGCATAGGCGGGCTTAGGATATATAGGATGGAATTAGCATTGAGTATGGAAATAAAGATTTTATTAATTTAAACTAAATTTATTTTGAAAATTAAAGTTAATAATTTCATAACTTATTCGTTTAGGGTCCAAATCCAGCGTGGTTAGTCGTGTTGGGTTCATATTAACAAGATCTTTGCTATAACATCACATTGGTTAAGTTTAAAGCTTGCAAAATTTTCAATTAAATTCAGACGCGTTCTTTGATGACCCAGAATTTTTATATATTTGAAATTGGAATATTTAATTGATTTTAAATATTTGAAACTTAGTTTAACTTGAATTTCAAATATCCCTATTTATTTGGATAATTAGTTTATTGGATTTAATAATTGAAAGTTGGGTAAAATATTTAATATGGAGTTTTAAGCTTAATAAAAATATTTCAGAGGCTTATAAAATTTATATTAATAGTACAAAAGACAATGAAAGCTTTAGAATTGAATTTGGAATTTTTTTTGTTCTGTTTTGAAAATATATAGTTTAAATCAGTATTTAAAATAACCTTAAGAGGCACGGTCTTGGATTTTGACGAAACCAGTTCCATTGGATCCGTAATAGTGTATTATTATCGGATTTTAATTTTTGTAGCATTTGGAGTTGTCGTGTGATCGTACGATGTATATACGTGCTGAATTTATATCGAAAATTTAATATAATAACTGAGACCAAAAAGATATCTTCTCCATACAATCAAATTTGGACTCGAAACCGTTTCCATTTCGTTCGAAATAAGGGTATAACATTATAAATGCCTGGCGGCACGCCTCGATAGGAGTTCGAGATTTTAAGTTGCATTTCCGAGACAAATTTAAATTTAATATATTATATTGGGTATTTTGACCAGGCAACCTTCAGCTGAAATAACGTCACACTAGTGTTTTCCCTTCACTTCAGAATACTTTAGCAATTATATTACCATACGCCAATGTCTCCTCCTGTCTTCCCTCATTTCTTTTAAGAAAAATCACGCAAAGTTAAAAAAGGAAGAAAAAGTTGTTGCTTGGATAAAAAAATGGCAGAACGAAATAGAAACTCTCGTTCAAAATCTAAAATTCGAAAGTCTTGTTCCAATTGGATATCGCGGCTATTAAAATAAAGAAATGCAGCAACAAGAGGATAGCGAAGCTCCTCCAAAATTTTAGCAACCTCTATCAACTGAATTTAAAATCTCTAGCTCTTGTGGGCATCTCGGTCAACTTGTGAGGCCTAGACTTCGTCTAAAATGGCAGTGAAGGGTGTGATCATTGCCAAAGGGGAAGACAGCTAATCTCGAACTGGGTAGGATCTGAGATGGTGGCGATTATGGCTAGGGGTAACTGAGAGCTTAGGCATGTGTCGCGGCGAGTTTGGAAAAGCCAATGGCCTGTGGTTGCAGCGTTCGAGGGCGGGCATGCTCTGTCGCAAGGGAAGCAATCTGGCAAGGGGATTCGAGATGGAGGGGCTTTGAGCAGTGAGATATTTTAGTTTTCTGTTTTTAATTTAATTCAAAAATATATATACATGCATGGATTAGAAACAGGTAACATTTTGTTTTGCTATTTTTTAATTTAAAAATTAATATAGGTATATGTGCAGAAATAATATATATATATATAGTTTCAAAAAAATATAATAAATATAGATACGTACATTTTAAACTATGTAGATTATTTTCATAAGGATGTGTTTTCGAAGAAAAAAATTATACATGCATGTTTAATATATAGGTCATTTTAAGGAAAAATAAATATACATATACCTATTTTAAATTCGCTAGTTATTTTAAATAACATATTTGGTTGTAGATTTGTTCAATTAACTTATTTAATTATTTTAGCAACTAAAAGACTTTTAAAAGGAAAATTATTAGTTTAATTAAATTGTTAGTTAATTAAATGGTAATTAATTGTTCGATCAATTCAAATATTAATAAACCATATAATGTTTGTACAAGGTCAAAAATCGTGAAGGAAATAGCCGGTTTAGGTCGGATTGCAAAACAAAGATCAAAGGTGAGTTAATCTCACTCATTTGGATTACCATTTAAATTTAAATAGTTAAATTTAAATTATTGGTTGAATGATTGCATTGACTGGATGTGATATTATATATAATAGTATATATATTGGAGTGATTGATTCCTGCATTATATAGCGGATGAGACCCTATGCTCCCCGCATAATAGCGGATGACCATATATACAGCGATATCCCGCTCGAAGTGGGATTGGTATTTTCATATTATGCTAACATATGTGTATGCAGGGAAAAACAGGTTGTAGGAATCCAACTGGATTCCTCGAAATATTGAATATGTTTTCATAATCTGTGATATGATTCACTGATTATCTATGATAGATTATTGGTTATATTGGGAATTGAAAATATTAATGTTATGGTTTGATTGAATATATTTGAGTATGTTGAGTTATCAAAAATATAAAGATTGGATTTTTTGAAGGGAAATAAAGAGAGAATTTTTAAGTAAAATAATTATAGAGAATTTGAATAAATTAAAGAACGAATTAGAAAAGGATAAAAATTTGATTTTTAAATTCTAATAAATAAATTCCGAGTTTGGAAAGGAGATTTTTGAATATACGGGAATAAATGAATTTTTAAACTTAAGAGATATTATTCAAAGGAATAAAGGATTTATTTTTAAATTCAAGGTTTAAAATAGTTAGGAGAGATAAAGAAGAATTTTGGAAAAGTATGAAATTGGTATTTTCAGTTTAAATAAGATTTAAAATCATAATAAAGGAGTAAAATCTGAAATTAATGGGTTTTGAAATAAAATTGAGTAAGTAAAGGAATTTATTTTAAAATGGAGTAAATTTTGGAAATCGATTTGAAAATTGATTACGTGTTTGAAACTGTGATTTAAAAGGAGGATGAGACTATGAAATTTATAAACGGGTTTATAAAGTGAAATAAGATATCAGTGGATATTTAAAAGTATAAATTCACGGTGGGAATTTATAAAGGAATGCCTAATTTGTTTTAAAAATAAATAGTGGTTTTATTTTTAAAGGTGTGGGAAAGAAATTTACAGGTTGAGACGTAAATTAAATTGGAATAAATCGAGAAGGATTTATTAACTAATTAAATGGACTATTTTGGAATGGAAAGTGTATTTTCCGGAAAAGCCAAGTATGTTTTCAAAGCAGATTTTCAAGTATAAGTTAAGAGTTTTAAAGTTGTTTTAAACGAATGTTTTTGATAAATTATGATTTAAGTTGTTTAAAAATTTCAAAGGTAAATGTTTATTAAGTTAGTTATAGTAGTAATTATTTTAAAGGTTAAATGGTATTATGATTTAAAAGATAATTATTAATATTTATGTTTTATAAAGTAGCTTTATTTTAAAAAGTAGTTTGGTAAAGTTTTTATTTGGGAAATTAGTATAAAATTTCATAACTTTTGTTTTGAATAAAGTCTTTTAAATAATTTTATTTTATAATGTTTTAAGTATGTATTTTTGGATAAAGTGATTTAAATTGTATAAAAACCTAAAGTATTAAGACTTGGTGATTTTCAGTGGAAATAAAACAATTGGGTGGATATTTATTCCGTGAGAAAAAAAGTGATTTGGAAACTATTTTCAAAGGAATGAAGTGTAGAAAATATCTTGCGAAGATATTTTAAAATTTATAATTTGGAAATTATGAAGGCCCGATGGTTGTTTGTAGATGTTATATGATAGTTAAATAACCGACTACCAATATTGGCCAGTGCGCCGATGTTTCGAAGAGACCGAGATCGGGATTAATTTCTCGAAAACCACTTCGATCTGGTTTGAACGTTTTCATGAGGAAGACAAGAGCTTAGAGTCGAAGATGGAACAGTGAAGTGCAAGGGCTAATCGCTATTAATCCTGAGGGTGATTCCAAGGTGGATTTAGTAGGAGTAGTGCCTTCGGTTCCGTTCGGACAGGGAACATACTTGTATGGACGAATGCTATCAGAACATTGTCAAAGGGACGATGATCATTCTAAGTATATGTGTGCTAAAAAGGTAACGCATAGCCTCGAGCCTCATCAACCAAGAATGGCTAAAACAGGGGAGGTGCAGCAAAGCTAAGTTGCTAGCAACCAATTAGGGTAAGGTCATCCCTGTCTAGATGTCCCTTTTATTCGGCTATGTTGGCGGTTGTTGATCCCAACCGCGGGTTGATCTTATTTGGACTATCCAGTAAGGGATAGCTCCGGTCTTGTGTTGCAGGGGATCGGGGGATCCTCGGTACGCTGATCTAGACTAAGTACTGTGACGGGTGGTACCCCAGTAGCCCTGCCATTGTATGGAATCCAATCTCCAATAATCACCCGTACGGTTTTGATTGTGCCCAACTATTGCTGCAACATCCCGATATTTTCAACCATTCGCAGCCGCACATGTCGGATTTGAATTGCTTAAAATACCAGATTGTTAATTTATACTGGCAAAAATCAGCATATACAGTAAATCAAATAATCACAGACACATAGTAATATAATGATAATGCAGTGGAAACAAGAGAATAGTAGTTCATGAAGCTACTATATATATAACAGAGTTAAATAAAATACAACAGAATTCTCGAATACAATAGTCAACTACAAGATCAAAATACATCACTGGAATCAACTGAATAACACCAAGCTGAAAGATATAAATGGATTTCTAAATAAAGATCCAACTCCAAAGGTGAGGCTCAAAAGCTGTATCACTCAGTCTGACCCGAGCGTAACGCAAAACACAAAACACTCTAGTCAGGATTAACATTCTTATATCAATAAATCCAACTCAAGTGAAATAACAACTGAAATACAAGTAACTCAAAGGATGTTTGGGATAACCATCCTCTAAGGATCCGTTAAACTATCTACTATGTAGTGATATACACTATTATAATAATGTCTAAAGTAAAGTATAATATATTAGAAATAGCGTTAAGGAGTTACCCAATATGTAACGCTTCGGATTTTCATTGCCGAAAAACCGAATAGTTATGGGTTTTAAAAAAAGAAAATTTAAGAAAAGAAAAAGAAAGAAGAAGATAGAAGATAGAAAATAGAGAGGAAAGAAGATAGAAGAATTTTAAAAATAGAACGGACAGAAAGGAAACAAAAAAGAACAACATCAGAATCTCATAATTCGCAGCGGAACAACATATAATAATAAATGAATAATCTTTAAACAAAGAACTATATCAGTTATTACATTTTATACATTACATTACATCATATCATCAGAGTGTACAACATCATACAACAACAAACAGTGCAGCAGAAAAAGAAATACTATATACTAGTAATACGCCATGCCATCCAGCTTGCCTCCAGCAACTCCAGAATATCCAGAATATCCTGATAAACCTAACTCTTAACTGCCCGTGTGGAAATTTGTGGGCACCCAGAGTTTAGGAAGGAAAACAATAAACTCCAAGTCAGTCATGTGACTGGTGTGAGAACTCAAAACAGTTTATTTAACTTTAAAATCAAAATAGAGGAATATTTTTAAATCAATTCGCAATGCTTTTAAAAATGAGACTACCATAAGGCCTCCCGCACACACACACATGCAAACGCAGAATCGGAGGAGATTTCTCCTTATGATAGTCAAAGATGCTTGATACGCATTTAAAATAACATTTGATATTATTATTAGTGTATAGTGTAGGAAAAATTCATTTCGAAAGTAGAATATAAATCTTAGCCAACATACGACCATTATCGTATGCCTACTATAGCTACTATCCAAACAGTGGTGACCACCATAAGTGAATAGCAGGTTCTACAACTAATACCGTACAAGTTTCGTATTGGGAATTGGATTTCCAACAAATGGTCAGGCTAAGGAACTTCCTACTGTCACATGGGATCGCCTCTGGCTGGACGTCCCGAGAACTTAACCAGCTCTCTGCCAACACAAGGCCGGGTTACCTTTATCACTAGGTAACTACTACACGAATATGGCATCCCCCGGTCCCATCGGACCTTTAACCGAGCGCTCGTCACCAACAACACCACACAGAAAAAGATATAGTGTATCAACATGAGTAAGTATCTGGGCTCCATACCATGATACCACCCTTTCCAGAAGGAAATGCACATACCCTAAAGGGAGCTACCCCTCATAACCTTGCCGCATCTTTCCTGTTTTGACCATTAACGGGATGTGAGGCTCGATGAATTCACGTCCACAAAAACACACTTTGTACAAAAAGCCGTGCTTTGGGTCAACAAATGATCAACACAATGATCACTAAGATAGACGATCAAATAAATGATCCTATCACAAATAATCAACACAATGATCATTTCAGCATCACTCAGCATGTCACATTACCAAAATGGGATATATCGCTGATAACTTCAACTATATAACCTTTGAGCTCGTACGTCTCAAAGAAGGGTGTTAAGCAAAGAATAAATTCTCCGCCACCAACAGAAATATATTTGAAAGAAATCGGCTTTATATCTCAAATTGTAATGTCAGACACACAATCCATACAAGTCTGTTCCGGGCTCGAACAAAACCGAAGGCACTTCTTACGAAGCCCTTGCAATACGGGTATTCACAATCCCGATCGAATTTCCCATCACTTAAGGAATCTCTATACCAGGAGCTACCCAGTGCAGAGACAATCGATAGGTCATCCTATCGCTTTCGCAAATACTCGGTCTTCAACACCGATCTTCAAATGCAATTCATAACGACGTATCACATATTCGGAATGGGTTATACGACCCCATGGTCCTTTCCCGGTTAACCCGAATAGTGAGCGCTTATTTAAAAATAAGTGTGGCATTCACATTCAAACAAATCACATCAATTACCCATTCAAAGGGAAATATTGATAGTCGATTATTGAACTATAAATGGATATGCATACATCACCAGATTCCAAATAATTTTCCAAATTATTTATTTCCCAAAATATCTTTACAAGATATATAATTTCAACACTTCAAAAATAAATCAACATTTATTTTCAAACAAATTTCACTTTCACATATAGATTCCATAATGAATTTATATTTCAAAATATCCATGCATATACAATTTCAACTATCCATTTCAATTTATCTTCAAAAAGATAAATTCTAATTATTCACTTTATACTGGAAAACAATTCCATACTTATTTATTCATAAGTAATTCACAAATCTCTTTTATTTTCAACACTTAGAAAATATTCAATATACTTAAATCGAATTAAGTATATATTTCATTCTTTAAGGAAATTATTCACTTAAACATATTTACTTGGGCCAAAACGAATGTTACGTAAAACATCGTTACGACAACCCAAAATCACTAGTATAGGGATTCGAAATTTAAATAGATATATAAATCCCAATACTATACAAAACATTTCCTTTCGGAAATCATTTACTATAACAACAGTGTTATAGTCCACCATTTCCTTTTATTTCACGAAACATCTATTTCAACAATGAATGTTGAAATCTATGGTTTCGAATCTCAACACCTTTTAAAACATCGTTAGATCGTTTTAATTCTATTTAAAATATCACATTCAAAACATTTCTTTAACGTCTTATTCACTATTCAAAGACGTGAATATACTATGTTCACAAATTTCATTATTTCTATTCTTTTTAACTTAAAGGATTATTCACTGTTTACAACGTGAATATAACTCCATTAATAGGTTATAACAATTAACTTATCAAAATAAGTCGTTTGCGGATTTATAAAACAACGTTTATAAATTCCGTTTCTATTTATTTATAAAAACTTCTTTTTTATAAATTCCTTTATTAACCTATTCCAGTTTATAACTAAATTATAAACTAAACGTTCATATTATAAGTTAACTACTTATAAACGATTATTTCACAAAATCGTTCCTTAGAATTTCATAATTATAAATCTTATAACTTATAAGATTCATTTATTTATCCAAAACTATTATTTTAACAACATAATAAATTTTATAAACCTACTGCTTATAAAATTCCATTTATGACTTCACCGTATAAAATTCTATAAATTTCATTCTATTTATGAAATTCATTCACAATTTATTCTTACACTTATAAAAGCTCGTTTTATAATTCCTACGTTCTAATTTATAAATTATCAATTTATAAATCTTTAATATAAATCAATTTATATTTTTCTTTTAAAACGTCTTTAAATTCCTTTATAATTTCATCATTTCGATTTATAAAATAATCAAATTTTATAAATCCTATATTTAAACTTTTATCATATATTTAAAAATCCAATCTAAATTATTTTATAAAATCATTAGTTCATATTTCTCAAAAATCAGCTTTTAACTGTATTTCTAAAAATCAGCGTTTTAACTATATTTCACAAAACCCATAATTTTATAACTTTAAAAATTATAGCGTTTAATTATTTAAAATGGATCAATTCCAAAAATATAGTATATTTTCAAAAATCATTTAAAAGATCATTTTAAAATCCCAAAATTTGGGTCCAATGATGTTACACATCAAATAGTCAATCACGACTAACAACGATCCATCATATATCGATATGATAATCAATCAAATATCAAAATATCTGAAATAAAATAAATACTGTTGAGGAATCCAGTTGGATCCCTCCAACCTGTTTCCTGCATCCAAAAACATTAGCACAATACCAATTTCGCTCCAGTACGAAATTATCGCGGTACATGTTCTTAATAAATATTATCCGCTTAATAACGGCGTAATAGGGTCTCATCCGCTAAACAAAAAATGCGGGAAATCAATCAACTGCAATATATACATATGCCAATATATATATATTGATATTATATATAATACCAATTTCACTGTTTATGAAATATTCGCGGTATATGTTTATATTAAATAACATCCGCTTACTAACGGCGCATAATGTCTATTTTAACAATCAATAATTTACAGTCATCATTCAAACATGCATTCAAATATTTTAAATCTAACTATTTAAAATAAAAATCGAAATCTATTCGATTGAGTGAGAAGTTCTCACCTTGGTTTTAATTTCTGTTTAAGCTTTTATTTCGAATAAAATTAAACGCGCGTTTAATTTTACCCGAAATTCTCACTAACTCCAAACGACTCCAAACCAACTCCATCGCGTAGTGCTCGTCCATACGATTCCAACGCAACTGGTTTCGCATTTTTTCGACCTCGTATGAAAAAGATATCAAATTTTGAAGTTACACGATTTTTTTATAGCTTAAATTCAACATAACTTAATTATTTTCAACATACAATCAACATGGGCCCTTGGATTTGCACTGCATCATCAAGGCCGTGACTTCCCATCCTCCATCTCCCTCACGCACATATCCAGATAATCAAAACGCAAGAGAACCCACCCCATCTCAAACTAGGGTTAATTAATTCGCCATTAATACTCGACGAAACCCGATCATACCAACACCATGACGAAGCTCCTCACCTTAGCTATGTTCGGCCTGACCCTGGTGGAGCTCGGCCTCATCATTTACACGGAAGAACGTGCGCAGGTCGGCCCCTTTAAACCCCCCTATCACCCACTACGATGCTCCATTTTAGATCATAGCCGTTCAACTTGTAGCTCTCACTCCCCTCTACAACATTCTAGTTGAAACTTTCCTCTAATTGTTGACGGATTGGAAGATCTAGAGGGATGAAGGTGGGTGTTTTCTGGCCATTCATATTTCTAGGGCCGGCTACAAATTATTAGGGTTTTTAATTTTATAAAACTTTGAGATTTTAACTTCTATTTATAGAAAAAGGCAAGCGTAAACACTATTCATCCCGGAAATTCCGAACTCCGATTTAGACGCCGTAACCAGCGTACCTAGGGTTTATCCCGCGTTCCGGACACAATGGAACAGGTTTCGGAAGCTAATTCGGAAGTATGTGCGAGTTATGGCTGAAAACGCTCAATTTAAATTAAACCGATTTAAATCGATTTCTAGGCGTTTTAATTTGTACCGGACAAACGGTAAATCCAATTGACTTGAAATTTGAAACCTTACAATAATATCACATTACGGATCCGATGAAACTGGTTTCGTCGAATTCCGAGACTTTTTGAAAAATGGCTATTTTGACTCGCCAAATTTAAATTAAAAATAAATCGATGCGTTTCGAGCTGCCACGATCAAACGATAGCTCCGATTGACACGAAAATTGAAATCCGGTAATAACTAACTATTACGGATCCAATGAAACTGGTTTCGTTCAATTCTGAGACTGTTCAAAAATTGGCTATTTTACAGTCGATTATTTAATATTAAAATATTCAATTTTCACAAATTAACTTTTAATTCGATTTTAAAAGTTCTAAAATATCATTCTAACTTCAACATGATAAAATAAAATTTTACTAATCATTTTCTATCATATTTAACTCTATTTCCAATTATTTTCATAATTTAACATATTAAATTATCGATTTAATTATCCAATTAAATCCAAAAATTCAAATAAAAATTTATTTGACCTATAAATTCAATTATAAATTTTTAAAATTAATTAAATATTAAAATTTAAATTATTAAAAATTCTGGGTCGTTACAATCTTTCCCCCTTAAAAGAATTTCGTCCTCGAAATTACAAGTAAGAAAAGTTAGAGAATCTATTAATTTTCCAAAATTCATAATTAAACTTCTTTCAAATCTTTACTAAGTTTTCAAATCATACTTAGTTATCTTTTCAAAAACAATTATATCATTTAACTTTCAACTTTAAAATCAAAGTTGAAGTTTTCAAAATTTTCCCAATTTTCTCAAAAATTTTCTAACGCCTTAAATTTTCGGAAAAATTCGCCATAGTCTCCTTTGCGCGGCTCGATCCGAAAAAAAAAAAAAATGACAGTATATATATCACAAATATACATCTCATCAAGTAATGAGGCATCCCGAAGGGAAAAAAGTATAAAAGTACGATATTTAATCCGAGATATGTACCTTATATTTTTATTAGCAAGCATATACGGCTAATATAGCGCAAAAGCGAACTCCAAATGCGAAGCAAACGCGATCCGCACCTACTAAACTCAACAAACAACATGAGAACATGCACATATGCAAATAATCTCAATATACAACATATAGCAACATAATAACTATATATGTCACATAGCAAATGCAACAATAGCAATATACATTCAACCATCAACCAACTAACATCCATATCCAATAAACATTCATTCATATTCTCATTCATATTTAATGAATTGGTTTTCACTTTAAATTACATTTGATTCATTTACATTGGATTTACTAACATTCATTCTCAATTCAATTAGTTTACATTTACTAATTAAATCTAATTCACATTCAATTCTATTCAAATTTATTTACTTTCAATTTGAATTTAATTTCATAGCTTTCAATTTCATTAATACTTAATGAATTTTTATACAATCAACTAACAATCAAATAACAACCAATGTATATCAATTACAACCAAATTCCTTTACTTATTCATTCTCATTCAATTTATTCAACTTCCAATAACATTTGATTTCAATGAATTAATACTTTCATTCATTATTCCATATCAACTTTATTTTCATTTAATTGATTAACATTTCAATTCATTCATTCAATTCAATTACTACGTTGAATTTTATTATATAACTCAAGTTCATATTTCTTTTAATCCACTTGATTATTTACTTCGATACCAAAATCAATTCCATTTAACAACACTTAAGTTATATTCCATTTAACTTTAAATTCACTTCTTATATATATAAGTTTATTTCACAATTGTAAATCACTTTAATTATAATTCAATGCTTATAATTCTTTTGCTTATACAATTATTCTTTTATTTAGATTATTCAAACAACCTAACAATCAACTTATATACACTTTAATAATTCTGAAAAATTATTCCTTCATATATAAAATATACTTAAGGTAAAATTATTTCATTTACCCAATTTAAAACAATATTATGTCGAATTGTTCTATTCAAGTGTTTAGAAACCCCTTCGGCATAGTCTTGCGGACCACGCTGACGAAAGTTCATATGCCACTCAATAAACCAATCATCACAATATAAAACAATTTTATTCACTAACAAATACGCTCTCATAGCTATTATTACACTCAACTCATTCTAGAGTACTGCTGACTCTATCTCTAACGAGTAATACCCAACAGAACCATGGTTGTCGCTTAACCATCAGAGCTCTGATACCAAATGTAACGCTTCGGATTTTCATTGCCGAAAAACCGAATAGTTATGGGTTTTAAAAAAAGAAAATTTAAGAAAAGAAAAAGAAAGAAGAAGATAGAAGATAGAAAATAGAGAGGAAAGAAGATAGAAGAATTTTAAAAATAGAACGGACAGAAAGGAAACAAAAAAGAACAACATCAGAATCTCATAATTCGCAGCGGAACAACATATAATAATAAATGAATAATCTTTAAACAAAGAACTATATCAGTTATTACATTTTATACATTACATTACATCATATCATCAGAGTGTACAACATCATACAACAACAAACAGTGCAGCAGAAAAAGAAATACTATATACTAGTAATACGCCATGCCATCCAGCTTGCCTCCAGCAACTCCAGAATATCCAGAATATCCTGATAAACCTAACTCTTAACTGCCCGTGTGGAAATTTGTGGGCACCCAGAGTTTAGGAAGGAAAACAATAAACTCCAAGTCAGTCATGTGACTGGTGTGAGAACTCAAAACAGTTTATTTAACTTTAAAATCAAAATAGAGGAATATTTTTAAATCAATTCGCAATGCTTTTAAAAATGAGACTACCATAAGGCCTCCCGCACACACACACATGCAAACGCAGAATCGGAGGAGATTTCTCCTTATGATAGTCAAAGATGCTTGATACGCATTTAAAATAACATTTGATATTATTATTAGTGTATAGTGTAGGAAAAATTCATTTCGAAAGTAGAATATAAATCTTAGCCAACATACGACCATTATCGTATGCCTACTATAGCTACTATCCAAACAGTGGTGACCACCATAAGTGAATAGCAGGTTCTACAACTAATACCGTACAAGTTTCGTATTGGGAATTGGATTTCCAACAAATGGTCAGGCTAAGGAACTTCCTACTGTCACATGGGATCGCCTCTGGCTGGACGTCCCGAGAACTTAACCAGCTCTCTGCCAACACAAGGCCGGGTTACCTTTATCACTAGGTAACTACTACACGAATATGGCATCCCCCGGTCCCATCGGACCTTTAACCGAGCGCTCGTCACCAACAACACCACACAGAAAAAGATATAGTGTATCAACATGAGTAAGTATCTGGGCTCCATACCATGATACCACCCTTTCCAGAAGGAAATGCACATACCCTAAAGGGAGCTACCCCTCATAACCTTGCCGCATCTTTCCTGTTTTGACCATTAACGGGATGTGAGGCTCGATGAATTCACGTCCACAAAAACACACTTTGTACAAAAAGCCGTGCTTTGGGTCAACAAATGATCAACACAATGATCACTAAGATAGACGATCAAATAAATGATCCTATCACAAATAATCAACACAATGATCATTTCAGCATCACTCAGCATGTCACATTACCAAAATGGGATATATCGCTGATAACTTCAACTATATAACCTTTGAGCTCGTACGTCTCAAAGAAGGGTGTTAAGCAAAGAATAAATTCTCCGCCACCAACAGAAATATATTTGAAAGAAATCGGCTTTATATCTCAAATTGTAATGTCAGACACACAATCCATACAAGTCTGTTCCGGGCTCGAACAAAACCGAAGGCACTTCTTACGAAGCCCTTGCAATACGGGTATTCACAATCCCGATCGAATTTCCCATCACTTAAGGAATCTCTATACCAGGAGCTACCCAGTGCAGAGACAATCGATAGGTCATCCTATCGCTTTCGCAAATACTCGGTCTTCAACACCGATCTTCAAATGCAATTCATAACGACGTATCACATATTCGGAATGGGTTATACGACCCCATGGTCCTTTCCCGGTTAACCCGAATAGTGAGCGCTTATTTAAAAATAAGTGTGGCATTCACATTCAAACAAATCACATCAATTACCCATTCAAAGGGAAATATTGATAGTCGATTATTGAACTATAAATGGATATGCATACATCACCAGATTCCAAATAATTTTCCAAATTATTTATTTCCCAAAATATCTTTACAAGATATATAATTTCAACACTTCAAAAATAAATCAACATTTATTTTCAAACAAATTTCACTTTCACATATAGATTCCATAATGAATTTATATTTCAAAATATCCATGCATATACAATTTCAACTATCCATTTCAATTTATCTTCAAAAAGATAAATTCTAATTATTCACTTTATACTGGAAAACAATTCCATACTTATTTATTCATAAGTAATTCACAAATCTCTTTTATTTTCAACACTTAGAAAATATTCAATATACTTAAATCGAATTAAGTATATATTTCATTCTTTAAGGAAATTATTCACTTAAACATATTTACTTGGGCCAAAACGAATGTTACGTAAAACATCGTTACGACAACCCAAAATCACTAGTATAGGGATTCGAAATTTAAATAGATATATAAATCCCAATACTATACAAAACATTTCCTTTCGGAAATCATTTACTATAACAACAGTGTTATAGTCCACCATTTCCTTTTATTTCACGAAACATCTATTTCAACAATGAATGTTGAAATCTATGGTTTCGAATCTCAACACCTTTTAAAACATCGTTAGATCGTTTTAATTCTATTTAAAATATCACATTCAAAACATTTCTTTAACGTCTTATTCACTATTCAAAGACGTGAATATACTATGTTCACAAATTTCATTATTTCTATTCTTTTTAACTTAAAGGATTATTCACTGTTTACAACGTGAATATAACTCCATTAATAGGTTATAACAATTAACTTATCAAAATAAGTCGTTTGCGGATTTATAAAACAACGTTTATAAATTCCGTTTCTATTTATTTATAAAAACTTCTTTTTTATAAATTCCTTTATTAACCTATTCCAGTTTATAACTAAATTATAAACTAAACGTTCATATTATAAGTTAACTACTTATAAACGATTATTTCACAAAATCGTTCCTTAGAATTTCATAATTATAAATCTTATAACTTATAAGATTCATTTATTTATCCAAAACTATTATTTTAACAACATAATAAATTTTATAAACCTACTGCTTATAAAATTCCATTTATGACTTCACCGTATAAAATTCTATAAATTTCATTCTATTTATGAAATTCATTCACAATTTATTCTTACACTTATAAAAGCTCGTTTTATAATTCCTACGTTCTAATTTATAAATTATCAATTTATAAATCTTTAATATAAATCAATTTATATTTTTCTTTTAAAACGTCTTTAAATTCCTTTATAATTTCATCATTTCGATTTATAAAATAATCAAATTTTATAAATCCTATATTTAAACTTTTATCATATATTTAAAAATCCAATCTAAATTATTTTATAAAATCATTAGTTCATATTTCTCAAAAATCAGCTTTTAACTGTATTTCTAAAAATCAGCGTTTTAACTATATTTCACAAAACCCATAATTTTATAACTTTAAAAATTATAGCGTTTAATTATTTAAAATGGATCAATTCCAAAAATATAGTATATTTTCAAAAATCATTTAAAAGATCATTTTAAAATCCCAAAATTTGGGTCCAATGATGTTACACATCAAATAGTCAATCACGACTAACAACGATCCATCATATATCGATATGATAATCAATCAAATATCAAAATATCTGAAATAAAATAAATACTGTTGAGGAATCCAGTTGGATCCCTCCAACCTGTTTCCTGCATCCAAAAACATTAGCACAATACCAATTTCGCTCCAGTACGAAATTATCGCGGTACATGTTCTTAATAAATATTATCCGCTTAATAACGGCGTAATAGGGTCTCATCCGCTAAACAAAAAATGCGGGAAATCAATCAACTGCAATATATACATATGCCAATATATATATATTGATATTATATATAATACCAATTTCACTGTTTATGAAATATTCGCGGTATATGTTTATATTAAATAACATCCGCTTACTAACGGCGCATAATGTCTATTTTAACAATCAATAATTTACAGTCATCATTCAAACATGCATTCAAATATTTTAAATCTAACTATTTAAAATAAAAATCGAAATCTATTCGATTGAGTGAGAAGTTCTCACCTTGGTTTTAATTTCTGTTTAAGCTTTTATTTCGAATAAAATTAAACGCGCGTTTAATTTTACCCGAAATTCTCACTAACTCCAAACGACTCCAAACCAACTCCATCGCGTAGTGCTCGTCCATACGATTCCAACGCAACTGGTTTCGCATTTTTTCGACCTCGTATGAAAAAGATATCAAATTTTGAAGTTACACGATTTTTTTATAGCTTAAATTCAACATAACTTAATTATTTTCAACATACAATCAACATGGGCCCTTGGATTTGCACTGCATCATCAAGGCCGTGACTTCCCATCCTCCATCTCCCTCACGCACATATCCAGATAATCAAAACGCAAGAGAACCCACCCCATCTCAAACTAGGGTTAATTAATTCGCCATTAATACTCGACGAAACCCGATCATACCAACACCATGACGAAGCTCCTCACCTTAGCTATGTTCGGCCTGACCCTGGTGGAGCTCGGCCTCATCATTTACACGGAAGAACGTGCGCAGGTCGGCCCCTTTAAACCCCCCTATCACCCACTACGATGCTCCATTTTAGATCATAGCCGTTCAACTTGTAGCTCTCACTCCCCTCTACAACATTCTAGTTGAAACTTTCCTCTAATTGTTGACGGATTGGAAGATCTAGAGGGATGAAGGTGGGTGTTTTCTGGCCATTCATATTTCTAGGGCCGGCTACAAATTATTAGGGTTTTTAATTTTATAAAACTTTGAGATTTTAACTTCTATTTATAGAAAAAGGCAAGCGTAAACACTATTCATCCCGGAAATTCCGAACTCCGATTTAGACGCCGTAACCAGCGTACCTAGGGTTTATCCCGCGTTCCGGACACAATGGAACAGGTTTCGGAAGCTAATTCGGAAGTATGTGCGAGTTATGGCTGAAAACGCTCAATTTAAATTAAACCGATTTAAATCGATTTCTAGGCGTTTTAATTTGTACCGGACAAACGGTAAATCCAATTGACTTGAAATTTGAAACCTTACAATAATATCACATTACGGATCCGATGAAACTGGTTTCGTCGAATTCCGAGACTTTTTGAAAAATGGCTATTTTGACTCGCCAAATTTAAATTAAAAATAAATCGATGCGTTTCGAGCTGCCACGATCAAACGATAGCTCCGATTGACACGAAAATTGAAATCCGGTAATAACTAACTATTACGGATCCAATGAAACTGGTTTCGTTCAATTCTGAGACTGTTCAAAAATTGGCTATTTTACAGTCGATTATTTAATATTAAAATATTCAATTTTCACAAATTAACTTTTAATTCGATTTTAAAAGTTCTAAAATATCATTCTAACTTCAACATGATAAAATAAAATTTTACTAATCATTTTCTATCATATTTAACTCTATTTCCAATTATTTTCATAATTTAACATATTAAATTATCGATTTAATTATCCAATTAAATCCAAAAATTCAAATAAAAATTTATTTGACCTATAAATTCAATTATAAATTTTTAAAATTAATTAAATATTAAAATTTAAATTATTAAAAATTCTGGGTCGTTACACAATATCCCCCTTAACACATTTTATATATTCTCATAGTCTATACAGTACCGTAATCTACCCGTATTGGGTATTGTCAAAGGGCACTCCAAGATATGGTACAAAACAAAATCATATAAAGCATGCTAGGGTAGGTGATATGGCACAACTAGGCAATGCCAAGGTAGATATACCAATTACACTTCCGGACCGGTGGTAACGCATAGCCGCAGCTACCGCCCACCTCGAGCCACACTTTCAAAAATCAAAGGTGTGCCCAATCAATCACAAAGTAATAGAATGGTATCGAAGGAGTGTGTCCGATCAGAGGAGCTACCTCATTAGCCCATCAATCTCTTGTTTTATCCACCTTATGCCAACTTACGGGAGTCGGGTCGACATATATACCTCAATAGAACATCGCCGCCATCCTACTTCATTCTGGAATCTCCACCGTATACACGGTTGTTAAAGTGGTTTTCGGAGTTAGCAGAGAGTATGACAACTTCCGATCCCGGTCTCTTTAACAACCAAACATTATTATAACACCGTGGTCACTTCAAAATAATTTATACTTCAAAACCAAAATATCATTGCCATTTCAAAACCATATCAATACAATATCATTTCCATTTCAAAACCAAATAAGATATCATTTCCATTTCAAATATATCCATTTCCAAAATCATAGCGTTTTCAAGTTATAACATTTTAGAAACCAAACACTTGAAATTAACACTTTCAAAACATAATACTTTGAAATTCATAACTTTGAATACTTAGCTTCCACCACTTATGTCACGACCTGAATTTCAGTGTTCGAAAATCGACATCCGTACTTCACTTGTACTCGAATGCCACAGATTCAACCATTGAAATCCTATTCGTGCCGGAGCTCATAACACATTAAGTATAACAGCACAACGGAAGAAAAGAGTATATCATATAATTCCAAATGAATACAATATCCAATGATATACAACAATGATCTCAAATACATATCAGAGATCAAATACAATGCTACATTGGAATAAGTAACTTGAACCACAAAGTGAGAACTCCAATATCTGCAACTCCATCTCAAATGCTCCAAAGCTCCAAACCAAAAATAGCTTGGACCAAAAGCTCGAACCACCAATCAAGTTGTACTAAGTAAGGTCAGTCATCCAAAGACTGAAGAAGATTATCAAGGACTCCAAAGACTATCGAATCTACGTCTACAAGCTGGTTATCTGAAAAACCCAACTCTAGACTGCCCGTTTGGAAAATTGTGGGCACCCAGAGTTTAGGAAGGGAACAATAAACTCCTGGTCAGTCATGCGACTGGTGTGAGCAATAAAAACAGTTTTTGTCTTTCAAAATAAACAACAGAAGAAGTAAAAGAAATTCGCTATGCTTTTTGGAAAATGAAATTGCCATAAGACCTCCCGCCACACACACAATGCAAGCGCAAACTTGGAGGAGATTTCTCCTTATGATAGTAAAAAATGTTTGATACGCGAAAACCATTTGATATTATTATTAGTGCATAGTGGAAAACATTTGAAAGTATAATATTAATCTTAGCCAGCATACGTACCATTATAGTATGCCTACTATAGCTACCATATTAGATGGTAGGCTCTACAACTCAAACCATACAGGACATGTATTGGATGATTGGATATCTAACAAATGGTCAGGCTAAGGAACTTCCTATTGCCACATGGGAACGCCTTTGGGAGGACGCCTCGAGAACCTACCCGGATCTCTGCCAACACAAGGCCGGTTTACTCCCTTCTCGGGAGTAACACCTAAGATATGCCATCCCCGGTCGTTTGCGACCTTTATCTAAGGTACCTCAATCACGAAGCAACATCACACGGTAATAAATTTACATTGTCCACATGAGTTAAGTATCTGGGCTCCACACCATAATACCACCCTTTTTCAGAAGGAAGGGACATACCCTAGGGGAGCGACCCTTGCAACCTTGCTGCATCCTTCTTGTTTCGACCATTCTCGGTTTGTGAGGTCCTAATGCAGTCTCTTCCACAAAGCCATGCTTTTTCACAAAGCCATGCTTTGATCAACAAATGATTAGCAGCACTTCGTATGCCACATTAACAAATTAGGAATGTATCACTAGTAACCATCAACTACATAACCTATGAGCCCGTACATCTCAGAGAAGGGTGTTAAGCAAAGAGAATAAATCTCCGCCACCAAACAGAAATGTATTTGATAGAAACTGGTTTTACATCTCAAAGTGTAATGTCAGACACACATCCATACAAGTCTGTTCCGCGTTCGAACAGAACCGAAGGCACTTTCAAAGAAGCCCTTGCAATCCGGGTATTCACAATCCCGACCGGACTCCCCATCACATATGGAGATCTCTATACCTTAGCTACTCAGTGCACAGTCATTCGATAGGTTATCCTACCGTTCTCGTAAATACCCGATCTTCACCACCGGTTTTCAATTGCCATCCATATCGTCATATCATTATTCGGAATGGGTTATATGACACAAGGTCCTCTCTCGGCTAAACCAAATAATGAGCGCAATATTTAAAAACATATGGATATTGGGATTTCAGTTAAGTCACAACTTTAAAACCCAAAATTTTCCTTTCAAATGGTTTAAACAAATTACCATTTTCAAATCTTTAAACAAAAAGATTCACTTTACAAAGTTTACCCATATTGCACAAAGTTTCATTCACAGATTTCAAAACAATTTCCACTTCAAATTGGATTAACTCATCCATTCTTTAAATTAAAGATTTAATTCCTAGCTTTCAAAATCGTTTCCAAAGATTCATTTATAACTTTGGAAAACCATTTTTATTTTAAACTTGAAATCCTTTTAACACAAATTGGAAATTCATTCCTTATATGAAAGCTTTTATTATTTGAAAACAAATAGTTTTAGTTTCGGAAAAATCTGATTACCTTTGCACAAGCTAAAGCTCTTTAAGTATAAAATTTGGGTTAAATTCAAATTCCCAAAATAATATTGTAAAAATAGTTTAAATCCTACATTTATAACTTATATAACCTTTTTAAACCATATTTCCCAAATATAGAATCCAATTCCAAAACTTGAATTCAAATTTAAATCAAATTATTTAAATTTCAAACTTTATCGAGTTATTCAAAATAACTTTTTATCTTTAAAACTTCTTTCCAAAAAAAGCTTATTATATTGAACCCAATTCCAAACCATTTGAATTCAAAATTCAACTTTAAAATTATTTTGAAAAATCTATGACTTAACCGATTTCCTCGTGCAATCCACATTTGTGTGTAAGGTGTAGTCTAGGGGTTTTACACAATAGTGCAATATCATCAATCATTACAGATTCAAGCACATCAACATTAATAAGTGGTATAATCCAATAACACTTATCTCCATTCACAGATTCATAGATAAACAATGTAAATTTATCACAGACAAATAAATTACATCATCATAGATCACACCAAAACGATTTATAGCACAAAGCAAAACATATCAAGGATATCAAACAATTCAACAATCAATAGAATTCAAACATCCATAAGTAAGACTGATAAATTCTTAATTAATTTAATTAATCTCTAATTAAATTACTTGGATTACCTTAATCCTGCTTACTTAACATTAATTAATTAAAAATTAATTCAATAATTATCTCTAATTATCTACTTTAACAAATCTTCCTTGATTAATCATTCTTTAATTACATTTACGTAGTTATCCCTTAATTATTTATTCAATTAATTATTCTTTAATAATCACATTCAGTAATTAATTACCCTTAATTAATTACAATACTTAATTTACTTCTAAATAAATTTTATCAATTAATTAGACTAAGTAATTAATTCTTAATCACTTCCATAAAGTAATTATCTTTCTTATTAATTACATAAAGTAATTAAACCCAAAACTACTTTTATTAATTAATTATCCTTTAATTAATTACATTCAGTAATTACCCACTAATTACTTCACTAAGTAGTTATTCCTTATAAATTACACTAAGTAATTATACTTAACCCATTATGCAATGATTATTTAAAATTAATTAAACTTAATTAATTAACTTAAACTAATCACATTACTTTAATTAATTACACTAAGTAATTAATTCCTTTAATTACTTTCATTAAGTAATTATACTTAAACAATTCCACAAATGATTATTTTTAATTAATATAATTAATTATTAAAATTAATCACATTAATTAATTATTTAATAATCCTTAGTTAATGATCTTCATTAACTATTATTAATTCTTTAATTACTTTTATTAAGAAATTAAACTTAGATTAATCATTATTAACTAATTAATTAATTTCTAATTATTTAATTAATTAGGCGCTTAATTTTAAATTAGTTAATCCTTAATTACTAGATTAATCAATTTCTAATCATTAATTAATAATCTATAATTATGTAATTAATAATCCCTAATTTTCCCTCAATTAATTAATTTTAAACCTTTAATTACTTAATTAATTAATCCTAACTTATTAACTAATTAAATTAATTAATTACCCTTATATTTCCTAACTTATTAACTAATTAAATTAATTAATTACCCTTATATTTCCTTATTAAATAAATGAATCACCAATTATTAAAACTTAATTATCTTTAAGGTAAAAACATTATTCTTATTAATGGCTTAATTATCATTTACAAAAGCATATGAAAACATTTTACCTTTAAATTTACTTTAAAATTTCATTTCAAATTAAGATTTAAAATAAATACAAATTTAATTTAATAAAATTAAAAACCTTTTAAATCACATGTTAAAGAAATACTTTTCTTATAAAAGGAATTTAAAAGAGTATAAACCAAATTCATTTTAAATTCAGATTATTTTAAATTACACTTAAAACATTTTAAAGTTGTTAAAACATTTTATTTTTATAAAAATTTATTTATTTAAAATTAGGATACAAATTAAATTTTGAATCCATACTTTAAAATTTGGTTTTAAACTTTGTTTAAAACTTGTTTTCAAATTTAAATTTGAAACAGATAGGTTTCAGAAAAACCTATAACAACTACTACCCGAGCCAACACTTCAATTGCTTTGAGTAAGACTTCACATCACTTCGAGTCAAAAACTCTAACTACTCGAGATAAACTTGAGTATAACATCTTTGCCAAATCAATCTTCACCAGGTACAAGAATGCGCCATGCATATGCACGGTGCCTTCGACCACCTCCGATCATCACCACTGCCTTAAGCAAGTCGACGATCATCCTCTGATCATACTACGACCCTCGGAACCTCACAATCAACTCGAAATCAAAAACGAGCATTACTTCTCAAACCTGGAACCAAAAGAAACACCTTTAAAACCTCTCGTGCTCCCACTACTGATCACCAGAATGCCAGAGACTTCGGCCACGACTTCATCCATGCCCTAACTACCCTTCCCAAGAGTTCTCTTGAACTCGATTAACCAGAGGATTCGTGCAAATCAAAATACCCCACCTAGTAAAACTAGGGTTACAAACTTAAATCGGTCGTCGCCATCACCCCAGTGATCTGCCATCATTTCTACCATTTTTCCCCAAGTCACTGTCCACTCTTCTTCCTCCAGAAAGAACCACGACCTCCCAGACCATCGAGATCACCAGAAACCCCTCAAATACAAATTTTTGGTCAAACCAGAACTGCACTCAAATCCCACTACTAAAAATTATGATTATAGTTTCAAAAATCAAGTTTTAGTTTAAGTATTTGATTTATATCCCTGAATCCATGAATCATGGTAATTAAATTTTGACTTATTTTAAGTTGCTATGTTGTTTTTGTTTTCCAGAGACAATACAAAATTTATTTTAACTTAAACAAATTTTTAAACTTAAAACTATGATACAACAAACACATTTTGTTCAAGACTTAAGTCCTAATAAAGATTGGATCAAGAGTAAGTGATTTTTGATTAGATCTATAGCCTGGAAACTAGAATCAAGGAAAAAAATCCAAATACACAGCATGCACACACCGATATATTCATATATATACACACAGAAATTTACTTATAAATATACTCACAAACATACTTATTTTCGAAGGTGAACATGCAATAGAATCATATACTTAATCTTTTAAATAGTGATGTTACTCACTAGTTTTGAGGATGAAGAACAGAGCCTCCATTTGAAATTGCTTTTGATTCTTTTAAAACTGGAATGGCCTTAGCTTCTGTTTTTGATTTAAAACTTGAGTTGCTTGTCTCAGATTTGCGTGCAGAGATGACTTCATTGATTTCCAGATTTTACTTGCTTTAATTTTAAAACTTGAATTACAGATTTGCTTTGAAATACTCAGGTTGAAGGATGATACAGACTTGTTAAATTTGGATCTTAGGTCTGAATAAAAGTGCAGGCTTTTGAATTGATTCCTGTGACGCCCCACCACTATACCCACGCTAGCCAAGGACACTACAAGGTAATGCCGTCAACTAACGTGGAGAATAAGGCTGGATAGGAGCGACCATCTATAGCCTTGCTTTAACTATCTATTGAATACATCGACAATTGCCATACTAAGCAGATCGACCTATCCAATGAATACTTAAAACAAAACCATAGGTGGCTGGAGGATCTACCAGAATAGAGTATAGCAATTCAAATGTAATATACATCACAGAACAGTAGATCATCATATGAACATATACAGATACATAACGGAGTATACAAACTAATACATGACAAGTGGTATAGCAAACCACAATATACAGGCGAATCCAAAAGGATACATCAGAGTTACAACAAAAAGGGACTACATAAAAAGCTAGAACAAAAAGGAGCCAGCTGAATAGTCCATGCGGAAGCAAAATATGCTAAGTCCAAAAGTACCTAACTTGAAACATCTCGGTCTGACCCGAGTATAAAATACACGGGTCGGTCTAGCTAAATAAACCAGTTAGATAAACTGAACAACAATAAACCAGCAAGGTCATAAAGTATAACAAATATCTCTAAAAGAGATAACACAATCATCTAACAAAAGATGAATCATAACAAGACAAGCCTCATATCATCAGCAACACAATAAACAAAGGATATAAATATCCCAAAACAAGCCAAAAAGGCAAATAACAAATACCAATGAAGGTAACACAAGTTCCATAAGGTGACCGCTACATATCGTGCGGCTTAAAAAGACCAACACCGAAGGGCGATACCTAGAGAATATACATATCAATGAGACAACAGAAAATTTGCACGTGCTCAGTACTGTATAAATAAGGATCCATGAGCCCGAAGACTCCAAACCCAATATCACTCGAGCGGTGACGCATGACCAACTCCAAAAGCGATACAATAGGGCAACAAACCCGAAGGCACAAACCCGAAGGTACAAACCCGAAGGCAACATACCCGAAGGCAACATGCCCGAAGGCAACATACCCGAAGGAAACAAACCTGAAGGAGACAGTCCGAAGACACTATCCCATAGGCAACAAACCGTAGTGGTGAAGGTCCGGAGGCCCTGTACTGGACACCACTAACTGGCAAAATGTGTCACAACTTTCGAAAAGGAACCCGAAAGTATTAACGTGAGTCCCATAACCACCCATTCGCACTAAACGGTTTACTATCCGATAGTCAATTTCACACTCAAAGCAGTACAAAGTTTACCTTATCTCATCGGTAAACTAGACCAAAGGTCAAAACAATCAATCGAATAGGTCGGGGATTAATCGAAAAGATAAACGCACGGATTCATGGTCCGTGTTTTACCTAACCATTTAATCTCCTCTCCACTTCGCTCGAAGTGCGAAATTGTGTGTGTTTTAAGTAGACTTTATAAATTAGAGAAGTGAGCTTTTAATACGATTTAAAGAGATCATTTTATAAAAACCCGTGTATGAATTCAAAAAGGAATCATCAAAGTCAATGACGAATGATAACAACAAAGCGGAACAACTAAAGCCAATAAAAATTGGAAATTCAATCCCAAAGGCAAATTGGGCAAAAACAACAGATTCAGACGTCTAAAATGAATGGTTTAGACGTCTGAATCTGGAAAAATGAATATTTTCCAGAGCCTTATTCAGAGGTCTGTATCATTTACTTCAGACGTCTGAAAATAACTAATTTTAGCCTATTTGCTCTCGGGTTGGATTTGAGAAAATTCAGAAGTCTGAAATTATAATTTAGACGTCTGACCTGGGGAAGGAAATTTTGCCCAGAACAGATTCAGACATCTGAATCAATAGTTTCAGACGTCTGAAACTGAAGCTCTGGAAATTTTCTCCCCAAGGCCAATGATGGCCAATAGTATCGGAAGCGATCGGATGGGCGATGATTACGGGCTTCCTCCCACGACTACCTAACCATAACGACTCACCCAAACCCTTCGAACAACATAAACATCAACCGTATGTGGATTCACAGATTTGGCTTCAAAAATCATAAATTGGCAATTTCACCGAATCAATCCAAATCGAAAGCAAATGAACATGTAAATATGTTAGATAATTCATTCCTGACAATCCAACATAGTTGTTGACGTGGATGTGAGATAAAAATCTCACCTTTTAACTCAAAATAAGGATAGAGAGGCTCAAATACAAAGAAAGGATCAATCACTCTACAAGCTTCAATCTAAGATCAAAACAAGTATTTTTCCTAAGTTAGGTTTAGGAAATTTCCGAAATTGAAGGAAGAAAGAATTGGAGAGGATGAAGAGAGAGCTTACCAATAGCTTCTCTTTGATTTTGGAGCAAGAATTCAAGTTTGTAAGAAGAAACTAGGGCTTGGAATTTCTAATTCCTCTTCCTTTCCCCCATTTTCAGTTTTAGCTTGAGTTTTAGAATGAAAATGTGTGAATGGAAGGGGAGGGACTGAGTTATGTTATTTAGTTAGCTAGTGGGCTGAACCCAAACCCAAGACCCAATTAGAAAAAGTAGCAAAATTCGACTTACTCCAAACATATCAAAGCTTATACAACAAAGATCGCAAATGCCATTTTGGACTCAATGGAAGTGGTTTCGAGTCCCAATTCGGCCGTTTGCAAAAAGTAACATTTTGGACCTAAATCCGACTAACGACGCTATATTTAAATAAAACATTTAAATATATAATCGTTAAATATGCGGGTTGTTACAGATCTCCCCTTCTAACAAAATTGCGTCCTCGTAATTCCTAGTGACGATATTTGTAACAACTATATACATACAACATTCAAAAGAAAAGAAATAAGCTTGAGATGAAAATATATTCTCACCCTTTCCAAGAAAAGATAGAAAACCCGGATAAAATCGCTCGATAAACTCTCTGGTTTCCCAAGTACAGTCATTGAGATTAGCGGACCATTGAACTTTAAAGAGCGGCACGTCCTTGTTTCGAAGGTGTCGCACCTCCATGTCAAGTACGCATATAGGTTGTTGTATAATAGATAAGTCTGGTGAGATCTCAAGCTCTTGCAAATCAGGAGAATCGATAACAGAATCCGACTCTCGAAGACACTTCCGAAGTTGAGAGACGTGAAACACGTCATGAATGCCAGATAAATGGGCAGGAAGTGAAACTCTATAAGCCACAGGGCCAATACGTTCAGTAATAGAAAATGGTCCTATAAAGCGAGGAGCCAATTTCCCAGTCGTACTGAAGCGCATAACCCCCTTAAGGAGAAGCACGAATAAAGACAGGATCACCAATCGAGAACTCGAGAGGCTTCCTACCGTTGTCTGCGTAGGATTTCTGGCGGCTCTGTGCCTCTTTCATTCTCAAACGAATAAGATCAATCTTTTCGGAAGAATCATTAACAAAATCTGGGCCAAGAATAAGCTTCTCCCCAGATTCCAACCAACAAGAAGATGATCGACATGGCCTTCCATATAAGGCTTCGAAAGGAGCCATACCCATACTAGACTGAAAACTATTGTTGTAGGAGAACTCTACAAGAGGTAGGTGATCTTCCCAACTACCACCAAAATCAAAAATACAAATACGGAGGAGATCTTCCAAGATACGATTCACCCGTTCAGTCAGCCCGTCAGACTGTAGATGATAAGTTGTGCCAAAGTTAAGCTTTGTTCCCAAAGTTTGCTGAAGACTCTGCCAAAAATGACTCGTGAATAAAGGATCACGGTCACTCACGATAGAACCAGGAACACCGTGAAGTCTCACAACTTCCTTGACATATAACTTAGCGAAATGAGAAGCAGTCCTATTATACTTAATATGAACAAAATGAGCAGACTTGGTGAGGCGATCAACAATAACCCAAATGCTAGAATGGCCAAATCTCGAACGAGGTAGGCCATCAATGAAATCCATAGAAATCTGATCTCATTTCCACAATGGAATCTCCAGAGGCTGAAGAAGACCCAAAAGACACTGATATTCGGCTTTAATACGCCGACAAGTTATGCAATTACTCACATAACTCGCTACATCGCGCTTCATGCCTTCCCAATAATAAAGGCGACGCATATCGGCGTACATCTTACTACCACCAGGATGAATAGTATACTTAGAACGGTGACAGTCATCAAGAATGTCATGCCTAAGCGCAAAATCAGAAGGCACAGAAAGATGGTTCTTCTTGCAAAGACACCCATGAGAATCAATGCTCAAATCCCACAACGCCTCATCACGAGATTCAGACTCACAAAGCTGAATCAGATGCAATAACTCTGGATCACACCGCTGAGCATCGGCAATACGATCCAATAAAATAGGTCGAGCTCCCAAACTAAATAATAGAATAGGAGAATCAGAAGATGGGCCTGGATCACGAATTTCACAAAAAGATAGAGTCTCAAGAATATTCCATTGGGCAAGCACCATAGAAACAATAGCCGAATGTTTGCGACTAAGCGCATCAGCAACACGATTACCCTTACCAAGGGTATACTGGATATCAAAGTCATAGGAAGCAAGAAACTCGAGCCAACGTTGTTGTCTCATATTGAGTTCCTTCTGAGTGAAAAAATACTTCAAGGATTTATGATCGGTATAAAGAATGAAGCGCTCGCCTAATAAATAGTGTCGCCAAATCTTCAAGGCGAAGACAATGGCAGCTAACTCAAGGTCATGAGTGGCATAGCAAACTTCACTCGGACGCAGTTGCCTAGAAGCATAAGCAACTACCCGATCCTTCTACATAAGAACAGCACCGAGACCACTACCACAAGCATCGGTGTAGACAACAAGATCATGATACCCCTCGGGAACCACAAGAATAGGAGCATTAGTGAGAAGTTCCTTCAACAACTTAAAGGAAGCTTCACACTTGTCGGACCAAATAAATCGAATGCCTTTACGAGTAAGGCTGGTGAGAGGAAGCACAACACAGGAAAAACCTTAATGAACCGATGGTAATACACCGCCAATCCAAGGAAACTACGAATCTCATGCACATTCTCAGGCCTCTTCCAATTCTGGATGGCTTCGATCTTTGAGGGATCGACTGAAATACCGTCGGAAGATACAACATGGCCTAAGAACTTAACCTTATTCTCCTAAAAACGGCACTTGGAGAATTTGACTCTAAGCTGATGGTGACGGAGAGTACTCAAGACAATTCTTAAGTGATTAGCATGCGTGGCTTCAGACTTAGAATAAATAAGGATATCATCAATAAACACAAGGACGAACTTGTCGAGATATTCCCGGAATACTCGATTCATGAGATCAACAAAGAAAGCAGGAGCGTTCGTCAAACCGAGTGGCATAACGAGCCACTCAAAAGAACCATAACGAGTGCGTAAAGCTGTAAGAGGTATGCTATCCTCCGCGACTCGTAACTGATGAAAACCTGTGGCACGGTCGAGCTGAGAAAAGACCTTAGCACCACTCAATAGATCGAACATATCATCGATCCTAGGAAATGTTTACATATTCCTGATGGTTAACTCGTTAAGCTTGCGATAGTCAATGCAGAGCCTAAGAGTTCCATCGGACTTCTTCACGAAAACGACCGCAGATCCCCACGGAGAGAAACTGGACTGAATCAACTGCTTGGACTCAAGCTCTAAAAGCTGCTTCTTGAGTTCCTCATTTTCCTTCGTAGAGATCCTCGTGGGAGGATGACTAACTGGCTGCACGTCTGGAATGAGATCAATGCGGAACTCAATTGCCCGCTTGGGTGGCAAACCCGAAACAGGCTAAAAAACATCAGCAAAGCCACAAGCAATAGGAATACGAGATATATCATCTTCATCTCACGAGTCAAGAGAATGTAAAGCCGTTTCGGAATTATTCACATTCCGAAGAACAAGTGATAGCTGAGTAGACGAATCTGGATGTCGAAGATACAAAATTCTCTCCGAACAAATAATCTTAGCTTCATATCTCACTAGCCAGTCCATACCCAAAATCATATCAAATCCCAGACAAGAAATAACGTGCAGATTCGCATGAAAAGAAAAGCCACATAAAACAATCTCAACATCATCACAAAGCAAGCTAAGGGTCGCAGATCCCCCAATAGGATTCGCAGTCCTCAATGAAGTAACCATACAACATCCAAAGACAAATCATCAACGAGCTTTTTCGATACGAAAGAATGTGAAGCACCCGTATCGAAAAGAACTCGTATACCATGGTCATGAAATAAAATATAACCTTCCAAAATAGATGGAGATATACCTTTGGGTTGAGAAGGACCTTCAGAAGCCTTGGCAGCATTAAGTTTGCCTGACTTAGCACCACCACGGACAGTAGGGCAAGCTGAAACATGATGACCTTCCTTCTTGCAGTAGCGGCAGAAGAGAGGCTTAGGATAAACTCGAATAATATGATCAGGAGAACCATAATTGAAACACTTCCGAATGGAAGGTGTCCCAGCAGATTGAGTCTGAGAATTAGAACCACCAGTCTTCTTCTTCTTAGAAGCAAAAGACCTGGACTTCTGAAATGGAAACTGCTTCTTGTTAGGGTTCTTGGAAACCTCAACATCCTCACCACTATCACACTCCTTCTCGATAGCTTCGAGATGAAGTGCCGAATCAACCAACTCCTCAAAAGAAAGCTTAAGCTGGAGCAATAAAGACTTCTTAAGATATTTCTTAAGACCAGAGACAAACTTCAAATTCTTCTTATAAGAAGTACTAATGAATTCAAGACCATACTTAGATAAAGCCTCGAATGATGCAACATACTCAGAAACAGAAGACTTCCCCTGCTTTAACTCAAGAAAGCGACGGGTCAATAAAACTTTTTCAGATTCAGGAACGAACTTGAGTTCGAATCGCTCCCGAAACTGAGTCCAAGAAAGAGCAGACTCATCAATTTCGGCTATAAGAAGCTCATACCAATCAAGGGCACGCTCTTGCAATAAACTAGAAGTTACAAGAACTCTATCATGATTAGAAAGATCCATACGAGAGAGATACGCTCGCACGTGCGAATCCAAGCTTGGACTTCAAGAACAGACTCGGAGCCTTTAAATGGCTTTCCCCCAAGATGAGCAAAATCACTGCACAGGCGTGCAAAGGCAGACTTGCGAGGTGGAGATACTCGAGTAGGAGCTGGAGGCTGAGTGCTCCTAAACAACTCCAAAAACTGATCGGTAGATATATAAACGTCGTCCAGATGCGAGCCACTGGATTTCCCAGCACCCGAGCATCGTTCCCTGCCTCTTCCATCCATATGCTGAAAGTTAATATAAGAACAAGATTATTCACAAGGTAGATATCATTAATACAAAGGTGGAATACTACGGAACAAAATGCATTCCTAGACGATTCCTAAATTCTATCTACCATCAAAGGCACAGAAGGTATATAGAGGCACGATGGTTCAAAGATTTGTGTCACTTATTACACTTTGATGTATCGTAATATGTGCTTCTATTCTGTGTTTATCATATTTTGTTCTGAACTCAGCTCTGATACTAAGCTGTGACGCCCTACCTCTATACCCACGCCAGCCAAGGACACTACAAGGTAATGCCGTCAACTAACGTGGAGAATAAGGCTGGATAGGAGCGACCATCTATAGCCTTGCTTTAACTATCTATTGAATACATTGACAATTGCCATACTAAGCAAATCGACCTTTCCAATGAATACTTAAAACAAAACCATAGGTGGCTGGAGGATCTATCAGAACAGAATATAACAACTCAAATGTAATATACATCACAGAACAGTAGATCATCATATGCACATACACAGATACATAACAGAGTATACAAACTAATACATGACAAGTGGTATAGAAAACCACAATATACAGGCGAATCCAAAAGGATACATCAGAGTTACAACAAAAAGGGACGACACAAAAAGCTAGAACAAAAAGGAGCCAGCTGAATAGTCCATGCGGAAGCAAAATATGATAAGTCCAAAAGTACCTAACCTGAAACATCTCGGTCTGACCCGAGTATAAAATACACGGGTCAGTCTAGCTAAATAAATTAGTTAGATAAACTGAACAACAATAAACCAGCAAGGTCATAAAGTATAACAAATATCTCTGAAAGAGATAACACAATCATCTAACAGAAGATGAATCATAACAAGACAAGCCTCATATCATCAGCAACACAATAAACAAAGACATGAATATCCCAAAACAAGCCAAAAAGGCAAATAACAAATCCCAATGAAGGTAACACAAGTTCCATAAGGTGACCGCTACATATCGTGCGGCTTAAAAAGACCAACACCGAAGGGCGATACCTAGAGAATATACATATCAATGAGACAACAGAAAATTTGCACGTGCTCAGTACTGTATAAATAAGGATCCATGAGCCCGAAGACTCCAAACCCAATATCACTCGAGCGGTGACGCATGACCAACTCCAAAAGCGATACAATAGGGCAACAAACCCGAAGGCACAAACCCGAAGGTACAAACCCGAAGGCAACATACCCATAGGCAACATGCCCGAAGGCAACATACCCGAAGGAGACAGTCCGAAGACACTATCCCAAATGCAGCAAACCATAGTGGTGAAGGTCCAAAGGCCCAGTACTGGACACCACTAACTGGCTGAATGTGTTACAACTTTCGAAAAGGAACCCCAAAGTATTAACGTGAGTCCCATAACCACCTGTTCGCACTAAACGGTTTACTATCCGATAGTCAATTTCACACTCAAAGCAGTACAAAGTTTACCTCATCTCATCGGTAAACCAGACCAAAGGTCAAAACAATCAATCGAATAGGTCGGGGATTAATCGGAAAGATAAACGCATGGATTCATGGTCCGTGTTTTACCTAACCATTTAATCTCCTTTCCACTTTGCTCGAAGTGCGAAATTGTGTGTGTGTTTTAAATAGAATTTATAAATTAGAGAAGTGAGCTTTTAATACGATTTAAAGAGAACATTTTATAAAAACCCGTGTATGAATTAAAAATGGAATCATCAAAGTTAATGATGAATGATAACAACAAATCGGAACAACTAAAGCCGATAAAAATTGGAAATTCAATCCCAAAGCAAATTGGGCAAAAATAGCAGATTCAGACATCTGAAATGAATGGTTCAGACGTCTGAATCTGGAAAAATGAATATTTTCTAAAGCCCTATTCAGACGTCTGTATCATTTACTTCAAACGTCTGAAAATAGCTAATTTTAGCCTATTTGCTCTCGGGTTGGATTTGAGCAAATTCAGACGTCTGAAATTATAATTCAGATGTCTGACCTGGGGAAGGAAATTTTGCCCAGAACAGATTCAGACGTCTGAATCGATAGTTTCAGACGTCTGGAACTGAAGCTCTGGAAATTTTCTCCCCAAGGCCAATGATGGCCAATAATATCGGAAGCGATCGGATGGGCGATGATTACGGGCTTCGTCCCACGACTACCCAACCTTAATGACTCACCCAAACCCTCCGAACAACATAAACATCAACCATATGTGGATTCATAGATTTGGCTTCAAAAAATCTTAAATTGGCAATTTCACCGAATGAATCCAAATCGAAAGAAAATGAACATGTAATTTATTCCTAACAATCCAACATAGTTGTTGACATAGATGTGAGATAAAAATCTCACCTTTTAACTCAAAAGGTGGATAGAGAGGCTCAAATACAAAGAAAGGATCAATCACTCTCCACTTCAACTCTACAAGCTTCAATCTAAGATCAAAACAAGTATCTTTCCTAAGTTAGGTTTAGGAAATTTCCAAAATTGAAGGAAGAAAGAGTTGGAGAGGATGAAGAGAGGGCTTACCAATAACTTCTCTTTGATTTTGGAGCAAGAATTCAAGTTTGCAAGAAGAAACCAGGGCTTGGAATTTCTAATTCCTCTTCCTTTCCCCCATTTTCAGTTTTAGCTTGAGTTTTAAAATGAAAATGTGTGAGTGGAAGGGGAGGGACCGAGTTATGTTATTTAGTTAGCTAGTGGGCTAAACCCAAACCCAAGACCCAATTAGAAAAAGTAGCAAAATTCGACTTACTCCAAACATATCAAAGCTTATACTCAAAAGGAAACTATATTTAAATAAAACATAAAACATTTAAATATAATCGTTAAATATGCGGGTTGTTACAATTCCAGATTGAAGAAATGCAGGCTAATGATTTGAAAAATGCAAATGTTCAGGCTATTGATTTGAAAATGAACTTGCAGGCTTTGGTTTGAGAGGATTTGAAGTTTATTTACAAGCTTTTGAATTTTTCTGTTTAAAGAAGTGAACTACAGATTTCTTTTGAGTATTTGGATTTGAGTTTTCTTCTTGACTTAAGAAAAGAATGGGAAAAAAGAAATGAAAGAAAGAATGCATGCTCTATATAGGCTGAAATTTGATTTAATAAAAGAAAACTAAAATTAAATGACACTTGTTTAAAGTTTAACATTTGTCACATTCCCTTGTTTATTACTTAACACTACTATGATTACCTAATATATTAACACATGTCTTGTGCATTATTTATCTATTTTAAATGTAATTAAAAAGCTTTACTTAATTTATTTATTCTTATGTAAATGTATATATGAATTTCTTTTTAAAGAAAATGTAATAAAACTAATTATATACAAATAAAAGCTTATCCAAATATTTTTAAAATGTCTATCTTTTGAGATTTAAAATTAATTTAAAATTCAAATTAAATTTGAAAGTACAATTTAAAGTCAACTTAAATATACATATATAATCAACACACATATGTATATTATAGGATTTAACTTTTAAACAATTGTTTTGCAAATCATTCGTATTTAATTCAAAATATAATTTTAAAATTATATGTATATTAAAATTAGAAAACAAATTCTTATTAATTTTAATATATAGTTTTAAATCCAATATATTTTTCAACAAATTTATATTTGAATTTCAAATTCAAATTTCAATTTATTTTCAATATCTATTCTGAATCTCAAATCTAAATTCTATTTTAAAAATCAATTAATATACATGTATAATAAATAAACAAATATCTTTTTATTTTGAAAAAAAGAATCAAATAAATTCATAATTTAATCCAAAAATTATATTAATTACTAATTTAATTCAAATTTATCCCCAAAAATTTAAATAAATTACCAATTCAAATTTAACTCGAAACTGGGGTCGTTACAACTTAAACTGTTTAGATATGAAAATAGTATATATAATGAAATAGTCTATAAAGTAAAGTAGTATGCTCAAAATTCCACCAATCAATTTCAAATCAACTCAAATTCCAAAATTCAATTTTAATCAAATCTCAAATCATCCATTTCAATTCAACTCGGTTTCTAAATAAACTATTTCAAACTTTATCGATTTCAAAACAGATTTGAACCTCAATTAAACCATTTCAATATCAATATATTTCAAAGCTTTAAATATTCCATAATTTCAAAACTAAATTTGACAACTTCATATATATATATATCAAATTTAATTTACTATTATTTAATCTTGAAATATTTACTTAATAAATCCAATATCTTTTATATAAAACTTTTAAACTTCAAATAACCGAATATTCATTTAAATCACCTTAAACCAAGATCAAGTTATAAAATCATATCCTTTAAAATCTCAAATTTAATAAATTTCAAATCAAACTTATTTGAGTTTAATTCTTAAATAAATTCAACTTCAAATCAATTTCAAATTTATCTTCCAACCTTAATTTATTTAAATCATTATAACCTCTATATTAAAATATAATTTAAATACTTAACCATATTATCTTTAATAAAATCAAATTCTAGTATTAAACATATTCTATATTAAAACCAATTTATACATAGCTTAAAACCAAGAATTTAACTATATGTAAAATAACATTTATATAATATCAAAAATCAATATTATATAAAACCATATATTTCTTTCCAAAATCATAGAAATCATTTCAAAATATTTTTATATATATATAGACCACAGTGTCCGTATATAGTTTTCTATCCTATGGTCAAGTGATACGAATATTTGTCATTTCAATCCGTAATTTAAATATAAATACGGGTATATATCATTTCAACCTGCAATCCCAAATTAAATTCAATGAAAATCGCTTGGGTCTATCATTTCAACCCATAACAATTTTCTTCTATTGTACAGATCGTTTGGGTGTGTATCGTTTCTACCCATAGTGAATTCTATACTAATAGGGAACTTGCAGAGTGATGACAGATATGATAATAATATAACCGGCATATATCATCAGTAAAATAATAGATAATGGTGTCAGATGTCACAGGTGAATAGATACAGATAACAGTATATATATAGCAATGTAAATAACTAACATCAGCGTATTTCAATTGTCATTTCAATTGAAATCAAATTTAATAAATATAAGAAAGTTAATCGTGAGTAATTTCTCACCTTTCGAGGCTAGAGAAGTTTAGACAATGAAATGGGTTGTGGATCCAAGCACGATTTTCAGATCAAAGAAAGATAGGACACGAATTGACGATCAAAGCTGGTAGATAGAATCGATGAAATGAATCAGAATCTGAATCAATGAAGAAAATTGGTATAAGAAAATTGTATATAAATATATATAACTATATTTATAAAATTTAAATCAATACCCTTAAAATAATATATGCTAAACACAATATATACCAATATACATAATTTTAGACCTAAGGACATATATATATATTTTTTACTAATATATATTGTACTAACAAAAAGTATATACATATCTTATATAACTTATGCCATAAAACTCATCTGACCAAACATAGTATATATCGCATATAAGTTCTTAAAACAATCGAATAGGTAACTTTATAACAACAGATAAAATATATAGAATGTACAGGTCTTGTATATTCGTATTTATACCCAAATCAAAATGATCCTGACGTATATGTTTTATTACCGAAGACTCATATAATATATCACTGCACTATCATCATGAGCATATTATACATATAAAACACTAGAGCTTACGCAAAACTAATAAAAATTTACATACTGCAAACAAGATATAACTTATGTAAAGTGAAATATACTTTATACATAATATGTAACATTAGATATAACCACCCTTAAGTATACTAACTTACATAAATTTTTATACAACTAATATAAGATCTAAACATAACAATAAGTTAATTTTATATAAATTACACTATATATATGTATATACTTACATTTATAAATCCACACATAACATAGATGTACACAGAAAATATATAAACCCTTTATATATATTACACATATCTCTATATATATACGGATCGAAAAATTACTACTCTAAAGTAACACGTTTTATTAAATCATAAAATATATATAGACTATTATGTATAAATAAACGAATAACAGCATAATATACATACCTGTAACAACAATGTATATATATACATGACAAAACACGTAGCATAGCTTACGTATACTAATACAAAATTTCTAACAGATAATATATATCTATAACATAAGAAACTTACCTAGATTTGGAAAAATAAATTTATGAAACCCAAACATTACAGAAACGTATATAATATATATTATATATAAATCTAGATACTCAATATATTTATATAAACTTAGGTTTGTCCAAATCATAAATACACTAAATATATTTATATCTAAAATTTAGAAATAAATGATAATAGTATACAAGCCTGTATATATATAACCTATACAATCCAGACTTATGTAAGCTGACGTTAATGCATACATTTTCATCCAATTAGAAGCAAAACTTCTAACATATTCACTGTCAAACACAAAGATATCAAAATATAATGCTTATGATATCCAAATATAGTATACTGCCCCTACCACCTTTATAAAACATACATGATAGCAGCCTTATAAATAAACAAACTCATATACATTTTTAAATTATATATATACCTTATACAAATGTTGCAACGTGGAGATATGAGGCGGTTGTCAGGGTGAGTGGCGCGCTGAGGAGGATCATCCATGGCGAGAGAGAAATGGCCAGGGTGGGTATGCGGTTGATGGATAGAGGTGACACAAGGATTTGGCAGCTAAGGCAGAGGGGAGTGGGCTCAGATTCGCTCTTGAAGGAGATGGCGGTGAATGGTGATGTAGGCGGCTGGTGCCTGAGCTAGGGAGGGCGCGATTGTGGGTGTTTTATTGCACAGAGGTTAAGGTGGACGAGGTGAGGTGTGGGTGGAAGAATGGGTTGAGGCAGAGGATTTGTGAAGGGGATACAAAAATTGAGACGTGCGGTAGCAAAATTAATTTGAGAAAATGGAAGAGGGAAAGTAGTTTCAAATGAAAAATGGTAGGGAAATAGATTTGTATATGCCATACGAAGCGCATCCCATATGCTAAATATTAACCGATTAGATGTAACCGAGAAAAATGAAAAATGAAAGGACAATCAGTTCGAATTTCAGGGTTAGCGAGTTGGTGGCGGTCAGAGGGAAGGGAAAGTGGACGAGGTAGCCTTGCTTGGGGAAGAGATCTGAGTCGCTAGCTTGGTAGGGAGGAGATGCAAGATCTAAAGCTGATGTTAGTTATAATATATGCTTCTTCATTTGTTTACAAAGTTATTGGGCTCGGTGGTGATATAGACAGGGGGAGGAGAGGAGAAGGCAAGGATAAAAGGTTCACGGGCACGTTTAATGTGCCTTTATATATAATATACAATTTCTTACAAAAGCAACGGTCGGTCAAGAAAATGTACGGACCAAAATAAATATTTTCAAAGCTATTGGATGGTGAACGCCAGCTATCAATTTCAGGTAATAAATTTAAAGCAATTAATTAAATTGCTTGGGCTGCACGTTCGAACTTTGAAAAGCAAAAGAAAGCTAACGGTCATAAATTATGGTACCGATAGGACATACCATTTTATCGGTTCCGTTGCGTACCGAACCTAAAAATACAAAAATTAATATACCACAGAGATCAGCACGACGAGACGATCAAAACGGTATATAGATATCAGTGGTACGATCATCCAGTTAAAAGTCGATAATCGGTACCGATATATATTGCTATTCCATATGGGAAATCCAAATAAAGCTAGAAACGTCCGAATCTCGCGAAACGAATTTCGCAGTCTGACTGAGAGGGTTCTAAATAAATTTTCTCACGTTGACATATTTAGGTTTCGGAATACTTTTAAATTCCACTGTTATTAACTAATTTTAATGGAAATAAAATTACATAATAAAACAAACTTCAGTATTATCAGATGAAAATTTACCAGTTGCTATGTTAAAATAGATGTATACCAAATATTAAATATTCATTTCAAAACATTATTATTTAAAATTTCTCAAAAATACAGATAAATACGTTATTCAAACAGTTAAAATTTACGGGTTGTTACACTCTCCCCCACTCAAAACTTTTCGTCCCCGAAAAGGAAAGAAGTAGGAGAATGGAAACAATCACAAAGAAAATAGACTTTGAAATACCCAATATCAGATAACACAATTTATTTCAAAACCATAAAATTTCAATTTAAATTAATTAATATTCAATAATTGATTTAACCCATTTGATTTCTCGAAATTCAATCTTAACTATTTCTAAATCATTATCTTATTATCCAATTATCTTTAATTTACAATTTTTGAATCCATAAATTTGAATAGTCATTCATTATAATCATATTTTATTTAACCAGTTTAATTTTTCTTTAGTCCAAATTATTATTAAATTTTATTCCGCTTAACATATCTTATCACATATATTAATTATATTTACACTTATTATAACCACTCAAATTTATTTATAAATTCTTTTAACATCATTTTACATTGTAAATTATTCAATTACCTATTCAACTTCTGAATGATTTAAGTAAATTATATTAGAGTGCAATTGGGCATTATACAGATAAATTTCCCAATTTAACTATTTCAAGTTTAAACATTTATTCAAAATTTGGCTTCATTTTAAAATAACCTTTAATCATAAATTTAAGAATTAAATTTCCGATTAAGTTCAAACCATTTAGAGATAAAATATATATATATTATAGATATCAAATCAAATCCAAATTCATATACCTATATATATAATCCAAACCATACTTCAAAAATTCAAATCAATTTAATTTCCAAACAAAAGTGTAGCATAGCTACAGAATGGCCTCTTCACTTTGAAACTCGAAAATGAATGTCGATGATGCGGCCACCATTACCGAAATTATTTTCCAGTGACAAAAGAGAGGAGCACTAATTTAAACCTTTATAATTCTTTGGAAACGATTCCTATTCGAAAATACTTTAAATAATATACCCTTTAAAACTTTAAAACCAAAGTTTGAAATCACCGGAAATTGAATTCTCAGTTTCTTGATTTAAATTTATTTCAATATCTAAATTAATTTATAAACCATGTTTTATGGTTCAATTATTTATACATGAGACAAAAGCCAATGGTTTACAAGATAATAAACGGAAATCAAATATTATCATTTCTGACAACAAATTCATTAGCAATTTAATTTTAGAAAAATTTATACTTATATATAATACAATCGTACAAAATTATTTTTATTTACCAAATTTGAAAACAATATTGTGTCAGTTGCTCTACTCAAGTGTTTTGGAAATCCTATCGATATCATTGATTAGACGAATCGATTGAAAACTCAAATCAACATCAACAACTCAAAGAACACAATATATATAAAACATTTTCAATATTAATTTACAAATACACTTCCTCGCTCGACGATACAAGAATGCATTTCAAAGCAAGGATAGATATTCAATTTTGATGGACTCAAATCAAAGAGAATTTTGATTCAAAGATAGGTTTGAAACAAAGATAAGATAATTAAATGACAAAATAGGGAGATGGATAAAATTTATCTAAATCGCGGGCAACCTTAACCAGGTCGACCGTGACTTCAAGAATAAGATCAATGCAGAATTTCGAGGTAAATCAACATTCGATCTCAAGAAATAGAATTCGTGTGTAGTAAAATATAACAACATCATAAACCGAGGATACAGAAATCTTCGGTGAATCAATGCTTATTGTAATGGAGTTTCACCCCATTACAAATCATTCGAAGATTGGCGAGACCGCCGAGTTATTATAGAGATTGTTTGAAGTGGAGTTATGGGATATTCCAAAATTTGAATAGGGAGAGATAAGGATGGATTTTGAAACCGAAGGGAACGTTCCAAAATTCAAAGGAAACCGAGTCAAAGAGTAAGGGATTCAAGCTCGAAATAAAGTGATTCCATAATTAAATTTACCCTATATGTTGAGTTTTGCCTAAAACCTGGCTCTGATACCAAATGTAACATCCCAATATTTTCAAACATTCGTAGCCGCACATGTCGTATTTGAATTGCTCAAAATACCAGATTGTTAATTTATATTGGAATAACTCAGCATATACATTAAATCAAATAATCACAGAATCACAAACACAGAGTAATATAATAGTAATGTAGCGGAAATAAGAGAATAGTAGTTCATGAAGCTACTATATATATAATAGAGTTAAATAAGATACAACAGAATTCTCGAATACAACAGCCAAGTACAAGATCAGAATACTCCTACTTCATTCTGGAATCTCCACCACATACACGGTTGTTAAAGTTGTTTTCGGAGTTAGCAGAGAGTATGACAACTTCCGATCCCGGTCTCTTTAACTACCAAACGTTGTTATAACACCGCGGTCATTTCAAAATAATTTATACTTCAAAACCAAAATATCATTGCCATTTCAAAACCATATCAATACGATATCATTTCCATTTCAAAACCAAATAAGATATCATTTCCATTTCAAATATATCCATTTCCAAAATCATAGCGTTTTCAAAGTTATAACATCTTCGAAACCAAACACTTGAAATTATAATACTTTCAAAACATAATACTTTGAAATTCAAAACTTTGAAGACTTAACTTCCACCACTTAAACTGTTTGGATATGAAAGTAGTATATATATAATGAAATACTCTATAAAGTAAAATAGTTTCCTCAAAATTCCACCAATCAATTTAAAATCAACTCAAATTCCAAAATTCAAATTTAATCAAATCTCAAGTCATCCATTTCAATTCAATTCGGTTTCTAAATAAACTATTTCAAACTATATCAATTTCAAAACAGATTTGAACCTCAAATAAACCATTTCAATATCAATATATTTCAAAGCTTTAAATGTTCCATAATTTCAAAACTAAATTTGATAACTTCATATATATATATATATATATATATATATATATATATATATATATATACACACACACACACACACATCAAATTCAATTTACTATTATTTAATCTTGAAATATTTACTTAATAAATCCAATATCTTTTAAATAAAACTTTTAAACTTTAAATAACTGAATATTCCTTCAATTTATTTAAACTTGATATATTCATTTAAATCACCTAAACCAAGTTCAAGTAATAAAATCATATCCTTTAAAATATCAAATTTAATAAATTTCAAATTTATCTTCCAACTTTAATTTATTTAAATCATTATAACCTCTATGTTAAAATATAATTTAAATACTTAACCATATTATCTTTAATAAAACAAAATTTTATTATTAAACTTATTCTATATTAAAACAAATTTATACATAGCTTAAAACCAAGAATTTAACTATATATAAAATAACATTTATATAATATCAAAAATCAATATTATATAAAACCATATATTTCTTTCCAAAACCATAGAAATCATTTTGAAATATTTTTATATATATAGATCACGGTGTCTATATATAGTTTTCTATCCCATGGTCAAGTGGTACGGATATTTATCATTTCAATCCGTAATTTAAATATAAATACGGGTATATATCATTTCAACCCGCAATCCCAAATTCAATTCGATGAAAATCGCTTGGGCCTATCATTTCAACCCATAATGATTTTCTCCTATTCTACAGATCATTCGGGTATGTATCATTTCAACCCATAGTGAATTCTATACTAAAAGGAACTTATAGAGTGATAGCAGATATGATAATAATATAACTGGCATATATCATCAGCAAAATAACAGATAATGGTGTTAGATGTCACAGGTGAATAGATACAGTTAACAGCATATATATAGCAATGTAAATAACTAACAGAAGCATATTTCAATTATTGTTACAATTGAAATCAAATTTAATAAATATAAGAACGTTAATCGTGAGTGATTGCTCACCTTTCGAGGCAAGAGAAATTTAGACAATGAAATGGATTACGGATCCAAGCATGAGTTTCAGATCAAAGCAAGATTGGGCACGAATTGGCAATCAAAGTTAGTAGACGGAACCGATGAAATGAATCAGAATCAATGAAGAAAATTGGTATAAGCAAACTTGTATATAAATATATATAACTATATTTATAAAATTTAAATCAATACCTTTAAAATAAAATATGCTAAACACAATATATACCAATATATATAATTGTAGACCTGAGGACACACACACACACACACACACACACACACATATATATATTTTACTAATATATATTGCACTAAAAGAAAGTATATACAAATCTTATATAACTTATACCATAAAAATCAACAGACCAAACATAGTATATATCGCATATAAGTTCTTAAAAAATCGAATAGGTAACTTTATAACAACAGATAAAATATATAGAATGTACAGGTCTTGTATATTCGTATTTATACCCAAATCGAAATGATCCTTGCGTATATGTTTTATTACTGAAGACTCATATAATATAGCATTGCACTATCATCATGAACATATTATACATATAAAACACTAGAGCTTACATAAAACTAATAAAAATTTACATACTGCAAACACGATATAACTTATGTAATGTAAAATATACTTTATATATAATATGTAATATTAGATATAACCACCCTTAAGTATACTAACTTACATAAATTTTTATACAACTAATACAACATCTAAACAGAACAATAAGTTAGACTTTGCATAAATTACACTATATATATACACTTACATTTATAAATCCACACATAACATAGATGAGCACAGAAAATATATAAACCCTTTATATATATTACACATATCTCTATATATATACGGATAGAAAATTACTACTTTAAAGTAACAAAGTTTATTAAATCATAATATATATATACTATTATATATAAATAAACGAATAACAGCATAATATGCATACCTATAACAACAATGTATATATAAACATGACAAAACACGTAGCACAGCTTACGTATACTAATACAAAACTTCTAACAGATAATATATATCTATAACATATGAAACTTACCTAGATTTGGAAAATAAATTTGTGAAACCCAAACATTATAGAAACGTGTATAATATATATAAATCTAGATACTCAATATATTTATATAAACTTAGGTTTGTCCAAAACATAAATATACTAAATATATTTATATCTAAAATTTAGAAATAAATGTATATATAATAGTTTATACACTTATATATATAACCTATACAATCCAGACTTATGTAAACTGACGTGAATGCGTACATTTCATCCAATTAGAAGCAAAACATCTAACATATTCACTGTCAAACACAAAGATATCAAAATACAGTGCTTGTGATATCCAAATATAGTATACTATCCCTACCACCTTTATAAAACATACATGATAGCAGCCTTATAAATATACAAACTTATATACATTTTTAAATTATATATATACAGAAACTTATATATATATATATATATATATATATCTTATACAAATGATGCAACGTGGAGATATGAGGTAGTTGTTAGGGTGAGTGGTGCACGGAGGAGGATTGGACATGGCGGGAGAGATGGCCAGGGTGGGTATGCGGTTGATGGGTAGAGGCGACACAAGGATTTGGCTGCTAAGGCAGAGGGGAGTGGGCTCGGATTGGCTCTGGAAAGAGATGGCGGTGAATGGTGATGTAGGCAGCTGGTGCTTGAGCTAGGGAGGGAGCGGCTGTGGGTGTTTTGTCGCGCGAAGGTTGACGTGGACGAGGTGAGGCGTTGGTGGAACGACAGGTTGAGGCGGAGGATTTGTGAAGGGGATACAAAAATTGATACGTGCGCCAGAAAAATGAATTTGAGAAAAGGGAAGAGAGAAAGTGGTTTCAAATGAAAAATGGTAGAGAAACAGATCTGTACATGCCATACGAAGCGCATCCCATATGCTAAATATTAACCGATTCGATGTAACCAAGAAAAATGAAAAATGAAAGGACAATCGGTTCGAATTTCAGGGTTAGCGAGTTAGTCGCGGTCGGGGGAAGGGAAAGTGGAGGAGGTAGCCTTACTTGGGGAAGAGATCTGGGTTGCTAGCTTGGTAGGGTGGAGACGGAAGATCCAAAGCTGATGTTAGTTATAATATATATTTCTTCATTTGTTTGCAAAGTTAGTGGGCTCGGTGGAGAAATAGACAGGGGGAGCAGAGGAGAAGGCAAGGATAAAAGGTTCACAAGCACGTTTAATGTGCCTTTATATATAATATACAATTTCTTGCAAAAGCAACGGTTGGTCAAGAAAATGAACGGACTAAAATAAATATTTTCAAAGCTAATGGATGGTGAACGCCGGCTATCAATTTCAGGTAACAAATTTAAAGAAATTTATTAAATTACTCGGGTTGCATGTTCAAACTTTGAAAAGCAAAAGAAAGCTAGCGGTCACAAATTATGGTACCGATACGACATACTGTTTTATCGGTTCCGTCACGTACCATACCTCAAAATACAGAAATAAATATACCGCAGAGATCAGCACGACGAGACGATCAAAACGGTATAAAGAGTCAGTGGTACGATCATCCAGTTAAAAGTCGTTAATCGGTACCAATATACGTTGTTATACCGTATGGAAAAATCCAAACGGAGCTAGAAACGTCCGTATTTTGCGAAACGAATTTTGCAGTCTGACTCAGAGTGTGCTAAATAAATTTTCTCATGTTGACATATTTAGTTTTCGGAATACTTTTAAATTCCACTATTATTAACTAATTTAACTTGAAATAAAATTACACAATAAAATAAACTTCAATATTATCAGATGAAAATTTACCAGTTGCTATGTTAAAATAGACGTTTACCAAATATTAAATTTTTATTTAAAAATATTATTATTTAAAATTTCTCAAAAATCCAGATAAATACGTTGTTCAAATAGTTAAAATTTACGGGTCGTTACAATTGCTGGTACATGGGATGCAAGCATTTCAGCTAGATTCTATTTCACTTTCTATTGACACTATTATAATATCAGACGGATTTGATAAAAATGTTTTGATTATTGTGAGGTAAAAACCGGCATGTTTATTTGTGGCGTGGTCTAACGAGATACTTTTGATTTCAAATGGATTTTGAAAACTTCGATAATCCATTGGGTGTGTTTTCTCACGCTGGTTTTCTAGACTGACTCGGGTGTTACTTTACAATAATGCTCGGGTCAGACCGAGTATCATAGAGTACAGATTCTAGATGAACTACTATGGAGCTCAGGGGATGCGCTGGATGGCGAGACGTATCACACGTATCTGACTTATTTCAGCTGTTATGGTAGCTGTATAGTCAGCTTTTGTGTGGACAAGTTATTATAACTGTCCAATATTTTGCTATTGATTGTGTTGTACTCTGATGATGTAATGTATAAAGCAGATATAGTTCTTTCTGAATAAAGATCAGTCATTTATCTATTATATATTGTTCCGCTGCATTTGTGAGATTCTGATGTTGTTTTCTATTTCTTCGTCTACCTCTTTCTTCTTTAACCTTAATGGTTCGTATTTCCGTCCACTTTGAGTTGAACTATTGGAGAATATTGTCGGCTCATAGGAGTACGGATTTGTGGGTCGTTACAGTGGTATTAGAGCTGAAGGTTAAGCGAAAACCTTGGCTCTGGTGGAGATTACTCATTAGAAATAGAGTCCATAGTACTCTAGAATGAGTTTGAGTGTATTAATAGACATGAGCGTGTATTTGTTAGTGAATATAAAATTGTTTTATATTGTGTTGATTGGTTTATTGAGTAGTTTATGGATTCTGGTCAATACGAGTAATTAACGTTATTGATAGGGATCTCTAGCACTTGAATAGAACAATTCAACACAGTATTGTTTTAAAATAGGGTAAATGAAATAATTTTTCTGAAATAATTTTTATATATAAAAAGGAATAGTTTTTAGTAAATTATTATAAGTATATGCTTGCATGGTTGTTAAGAAGTGATGACATAAAGTTATTATCATTGTGTTGTGGAAATTGAATAAAAGTTGAAGTTATAAACACATATTAAGAAATAAATTCATATAACAAAAACGGGTTTTGTAAATGTGACTTTATAAATGTGATTTATAATTTGAAATAGAATAAAATTCCTGAGTAATATTTGAATATGAATTAAAAGGATTTAGAATTTGAAATTTTGGGAAATTAAATTCCTTTGAGTTTGAAAATGATTTTCTAGGTTTTGGAAGAATAATGGTTATATTAATTCGAAAATATTTTTGAATTGGATTTAAAATCTGGTGAGATTTGGAATTTAAAAATATTTGAAAGGATTTTAAAGAGATAAAATCATTAAACTCTTTTCGATCGCTGGAAAATAAATTTGGTGATGACTGCAGCATCATTGATGTTCATTTTCGAGTTTCCAAGAGAAGAATTGCTACCAAAATGTTTTAAATTTGAGTTGTTTGCAAATTGGGTTTGATTTTCGAACAGTTTGATTTTGGATATAATTGATTTCAAAAATGATTTTTGAAATACTTAAGTGATTATTCAAACTCTAGAATCTTATTAAAAAAGTTTGTGAAAATATAAATAAAAATGAATTTGACGAAAGTGTCTAAGTTGGTTAAATGGAATGACCATTGAAATAAAATTTATTAAGTCTGAAATAAATTTGTGATTGAACAAATTAATTTACATTTGTAAGTAAATGAAATTTGAAACTGAATATTGAAATTCAAATTGAATTGTGTGAAATGGGAAATTAGTCAAGTTGGACTAAATAAAACAAAGTATTGAAACTAAAATTAGTAAGTAAACTAATTGGAAAAAAATGAAATTGGAAATATAAATAAAAATGGATAACTTAAGTAGTTAAGTAAAAATTGGAATGATGATTAATTGGAAATATGTCAAGTAAAGTTGAAGAATTGGTTCGAGGTGGACTAAAAGTAATAAAGGAATGGAATTAAAAATTGTTTGAGATTTAAAATAATTTAGTAAGTGGAGCTAATTTAACAATTGGTTAATTAAATATGTTTAAGATGAGATGAATATAATTCATTATTTAAAAATGAAAGGCAAATTAAATTCAAAATGGAATTAAAAATTTAAGTTAAATGAAAATGGATATAAAAGCTAAGTGGTGAACTGAAAATAAATATAAGAAGTGTATAAAATATTTATATTGAACTTAAGAAGAAATGGTGAAATTCTTAACTAAAATTTGGTATTGGGAAAATATTCTAAGTTAATACTGAATGAAGGTTAAGTAAAGTTGTGAAATGGGATAATTGTGAAAAAGTGAATGAAAACCAAAATAAATATGAATAAAAAGAAAATTGATATAGCTAATAATAGAATGGGGTAATATACGTAGGAAGTACGTATATTATTTTCTTCGCATAACGATTTGATCCAGATTCGGGCACAAAATTTCGAGATAGTTGTATCGATCCGAGTTGGGATTTTTCACCCGATTTTCGACGGCAAACCCTGGATATGGATTTTTGACCGATTCTGGAAATTCTCTATCATAGTATATAGCTATGCTAGGAGAATGATGGTTTCTGATCAAGAAACCAAATCTGAGTCCGCACTAGGGAGTCAAGTGGACGATACTAGTTCGAAAGTGAAATTCTGTGATCGAGTGGGTGATCGGATTTGGTATTGCATACGAATGATATGTGTACATCGTATGGAATTGAATGAAATAGATATTGAAGCTTTTAAAATGATGTGATTGGATATTATTGATAAGTAGAATACAGGTGTTTAAAAGCAGAAGGAAATTAATGTTTTGATTTCAGAAGATAAATTTAATAGCCCGACAAAAAGGTATGTATTTAAATTGTCATACGAAATTTGATGGTTTTGTGATCTAGCCACCTGGCATTTGTTTTCTTTTGAAATCTGGGGGCCCGTAGAGGCATTTTGTAGTTGTACCAATCTAGCTACCCAACGGAGACGCTGGCGAAATTTTTCGAAAATATAGGGAGTTAGAAAAATTTTGAGAAAATTTTGGTAATTTAAAATTTGATTTTTGAATCGTTATTTGAATGGTTGAGTAAGTAATGTGGTTTGGAATCGAAGGATAAGTTTGGAAAGTTAGTAAGAATGACATTGTGTCATTAATAAGGAAAAAGAGATTTTTTTGGAAAGTTGTTGAAAACTTTTTGGTTTTATGAAATAGTAGACGGGTATTGGATCATTCTTCTTAACTAGTAATTTCGAGGATGAAAATATTTTAAGGGGGAAGGAATGTGACGACCAGGAATTTTTAGATATTTAAAATTGGAATATTTAATTGATTTAAAATATTTGAAAGTTAGTTTAACTTGAATTTCAAATATTACTATTTATTTGGATAATTAATTTATTGGATTTAATAATTGGAAGTTGGGTAGTATATTTAAGCTAGAGTTTTAAGCTTATTAAAAATATTTCAGAGGTTTATAAAATTTATATTAATAGTACAGAAGATAATGAAGTTCGCATCGATTGGCGCGGGTTCGGCTCAGTGACGTTCGCATCAGGTGGTGGTTCGACTCGATAGTATTCGAATCGATCGAGTTACTAGTTCGACTCGATAGGCTCGTTTCGATCATATAGGAAGGCTAGATGGATCTCGATTCGATGGCAACAAACCCAGAGTGGTAGCAAGCATGTGGAGGTTCTTCGAATCGATGTGCTTCGTATCGATGAGGATGGGTGCAGATGGCACATTTCGACTCCATGCCTTTTGCAAGTCTCCTTCGTATCCACCAGGTAAGAGCTTCGTTCGTATCCATCAGGTGAGGTATCGTTCATATCAATCCTTCATGACCACTTCGTATCGATGTCCCCCATACTCGTTTCGAATCGATCAGCTCACATGGGATCGATACGGAATGAACCCCTGAAATCGATGCGAAGAGAGACACGAGTTAATGGATGCGAGCATGCCGTTGTGAAGTCATGGATATGGACGAAGCATAAAACATGGATGCAAGCCCACATCTCCAGGAGAGAAGCGTTCAACTCGGCGCATCAAGTGGAGTCAACACGCCGCATAACTCGAATCGGCCCGGGAGGATAGCGCCACGTCATTGCGCGCGCGTGCTTCAGATGGAGTCGAAGGTGATGGATTCAAACTGGCGGGTTCGAAGACGACCGCCAATGGAAAACCCAATTTCGAACGGATCATAACTCAAGATTCACTGATCCAAATGCAACGAAATTTTCACAGCAGCTTGCATGCAAGGTAAGGAATGTTCCTGCCAAGTTTCAGCTCGATTGGATCATTTCTTGATGGATACGAAATCACTTCGTATCGATCACAGATCGAGTCGAAACTTGGTGGGGTCGGTCGCGTGGGCCCACTCACGTGCCAGAAAAAGTCTACCGAAGTTTGAGCCAGATCTGAGCCTCCTACGACTATAAATAGCACCCTGAAGCCTACAGAAAAAGGATCTTTTGGCTATTGAACGTCCAGACTCTGCCGGATTCATTTCTACACTTCGATACTGCTATTGTACTGGAAATTCTTCATATTTACTGCTGTAATCATCTGTAATCATCAAGGATAATCAATAAAAGGATAAAACTTTGGAGTGGACGTAGGTCGGAGATAGCCGAACAACTATAAAACTTGTGTCTTTGTTCATTATTTCTGAATTACTGTTTGATACTTGTTGAGGTCTGATATTTGTGCTTGAATATCATTGGTTTGTGTTCATACACTGGTGCTTTCACGGTATTTGGGGTTTGTGACCAATTTTGGCGCAAACACTTTGGTGCCTTCACTGAGAAGGACCAGCACCTGCTATATCGGATTCGAAGTTCGGATTTGAAGATTTTGAGGAGTTTGGATTTGAAGACAATGACTAGGCAAAATAGTAGAAGGTAAAGGGATGAGAGAAGCCAACAGGAAGGAAGCCAATAAGCATCCTCCGGAGCCGGGGAAGGACATGCTTCAATCTACATAACCCGGGATGAAATCGTAGCTATGGAAAATTCTTTGCAAGAGAGATTGTTGAAGAGCCAACAGGAAATGATGCAGACTTTCTTAGAGCAAATGAGAGCTGCAGGGATGCAGAACTTAGGAACAGCTACAGCCACGGTGGATGCAGGACAAGGAACTAGGGTTGTGGAACCCAATGGAGGATGGGATGCGGAGCCAGAAGGCAATCAATAAGGGCTTGGGGGCAGGCCCACGGGATCCAACACAGGAGGACCTCTGGAAGGAGTTCAACAGGCTAGGACCAACGTTGCTGAGCCACATGAGGAATATGTGCCGGAATTCCCTCGGGGGCATGGGGGGCAACCCCCAACAGACAATACTGGATTAGTGGAGATCATTAGAAAAATTGTGCGAGGTGGTTTGACCAACAGAGACTTGGAAGGAGTGAAAAAAAGTCCATTCGCTCGGGAAATAAGGATGGCTCAGAATCCACCTAAGTTCAAGATACCTAGTGTGGATGTGTATGATGGTAAGGCAGACCCAACCGATCACTTGATGAGGTACACCAGACACATGGAGGTGCTGGGGGCATCGCAGGAAGTAATGGCACGATGCTTTCCTTTGTACTTGACGGACTTAGATGCAATGTGGTTTAGGCAGTTGGGAGAAGGATCTATCAGGACTTGGGGGGAATTGGTGGAAAAGTATTTGGGACAGTTTCAGGTTCACGTCAAGAGGCTGAAGAATGTGATGACATTGACATCGGTAAAGCAAAGGATGGATGAATCGCTTAGAGATTTTCTAACTCGATTCAGTGCGGCGGTTGCTTCGGTGGATCGGCCTGATCCATCGATGGTTTTGATGGCGGTAGTATCAGGAACAGGGAGGATTCGGATTTCAAGGTATCTTTGATAAGAGATCCCCCATAGGATCTCGATGAGTTCTTTCACGAGGCAGAGAGGTTCCTTCGGCAAGAAGATGTGAGTATGGATCTAAAGTTGAAAAAGGTTAATGCAACTGAGGAGAGAGGACCATCCAGCAAAGGTTTGGATAAAGACAAAGGAAAAAGGAAATTAGACGATGATTCTGGAAAAGATAGGAAGCGATGGAAGGATCCGAAGTTTTCCACATACACAGGATTAAACGAGACGCTTGAGCGGATATACCAGGATACTCGGAATCGCCTTCCCTACCGAAGGCCGGCTAGGAAGGAACCATCAGAACGGGAGAGGATATCAGGAAGGCATTGTCTCTTCCATGATTTGGATGGACACGACACCAACAGTTGCAGGCATTTAAAGGATATAATCGAGGAGCATGTCAGGAAGGGACTGTTGCCACAATATGTCGGAACTCAGAATGCAACGACGGAGCAGGAGCAACCGCCGCCTACCTCAAGCCACGATTGTGGGAGGCCCAGGAATGATGGTCGGTTGATCATCCACTAATCAGGATAATGTGAAATAAGTGGCGAACTACTGGCAAGCAACCAAGTCATTTACACATGTATGGGGACGGAGATAGCCCCTAGGCATGCTCTGAATGATGATAAACTGCGATGCTATGGTTTGTGAAATTTATCTTTTGCTTTTGATTGAACACTGCTTTTCTTTTTGGATTTGGTTTTGGAGTTTGGATTGAGCTCCTGGTTTTGCTTGCGTTTTGATTTGGATTTTCCTTTGGATGATCATTTTCGGTTTTGGATTTTGGATTTGGATTTTGAATTTGGATTGGATTTTGATTGGATTTTTATCTGGTTTTTGATAAACGGTCGTCGGGTATGGATTATCCCTGGCAAGGGGTGAGTCACTTTGCCCGAACGTGGTAAATTGACTCATTCAGGTCGTCGAGTATGGACAATGCTCGGCAAGGGTCCGAAGTGACCAGGATTCGGCCTAGGACTTAGGCCCTGTATTATCAATTGTTATTTTCAGGTCGTTGAGTATGGACTATGCTCAACAAGGGTCCGAAGAGACCAGGATTCGGCTTAGGACTTAAGCCATGGCTTTGTACAATGTCCAGGGACAATGGACCACGGTCGTCAGGTGTGGATTGCGCTTGGCAAGAACCCGGAGAGGTTAGCTCAACGTCCAGGGACACTGGACCAAGGTCACCAGTGTGGATACGCTTGGCAAGAGCCCGGAGAGGTTATGGATTCGGATATCGACCCGGAGAGGTCCTGGATTCGGTTATTGGCTATTGGATAAGGATGGATTAGGACTCGGTTTGTCGAGTTCGGATGGATAAGGGATTGGCTAAGGCTTTGGTTATTAGATTTGGAATTGGGCATCAACTCGGAGCAGTCAAGGATGACATACTCTGGCGAAATGGCTATGGGCTTTGGATATTGGAGTCGGAACTATTCAAAACACGCCTTCTTATCAAAAGGCATGTTTTGGGGGGCAAAGTGCTATCCCACTTTTTGGTCAAAACTGGAATATTAACAAATTGGCAAGGAATGATGGACATCGGGATTGGAGATCGATTGAAAGCAAGGCTACAATCGATGACGTCAAAATTTGGTTGAGCTCCGATCGTGATGAAATTGATTGGAGATGATGATAAGGATTAGGAAAGGCTATGTTTCAAATTTCAGGTTAATCGAAGTTCGTATGAAGGAGATATGATCGATGCAAGGTAGGAAGAACATACTATTCGAACCCATCGTCACGCAAGGATGGTTCGAATCGATCAGGGATTGCGTTCGTATCGATACCGTTCATGTCGATACCATTTCGAATCGATGCCGTTCGTATCGATTGGCGCGGGTTCGGCTCAGTGAAGTTCACATCAGGTGGTGGTTCGACTCGATAGTATTCGAATCGATCGAGTTACTGGTTCGACTCGATAGGCTCATATCGATCAGATAGGAAGGCTAGATGGATCTCGATTCAATGGCAACAAACCCAGAGTGGTAGCAAGCATGTGGAGGTTCTTCGAATCGATGTGCTTCATATCGATCAGGATGGGTGCAGATGGCGCATTTCGACTCCATGCCTTTTGCAAGTCTCCTTCGTATCCACCAGGTAAGAGCTTCGTTCGTATCCATCAGGTGAGGTATCGTTCATATCCATCCTTCATGACCACTTCGTATCGATGTCCCCCATACTCGTTTCGAATCGATCAGCTCACATGGGATCGATACGGAATGAACCCCTGAAATCGATGCGAAGAGAGACACGAGTTAATGGATGCGAGCATGCCGTTGTGAAGTCATGGATATGGACGAAGCATAAAACATGGATGCAAGCCCACATCTCCAGGAGAGAAGCGTTCAACTCGGCGCATCAAGTGGAGTCAACACGCCGCATAACTCGAATCGGCCCGGGAGGATAGCGCCACGTCATTGCGCGCGCGTGCTTCAGATGGAGTCGAAGGTGATGGATTCGAACTGGCGGGTTCGAAGACGACAGCCAATGGAAAACCCAATTTCGAACCGATCATAACTCAAGATCCACTGATCCAAATGCAACGAAATTTTCACAGCAGCTTGCATGCAAGGTAAGGAATGTTCCTGCCAAGTTTCAGCTCGATTGGATCATTTCTTGATGGATACAAAATCACTTTGTATCGATCACAGATCGAGTCGAAACTTAGTGGGGTCGTTCACGTGGGCCCACTCACGTGCCAGAAAAAGTCTCCCGAAGTTTGAGCGAGATCTGAGCCTCCTACGCCTATAAATAGCACCCTGAAGCCTATAGAAAAAGGATCTTTTGGCTATTGAACGTCCAGACTCTGCCGGATTCATTTCTACACTTCGATACTGCTATTGTACTGGAAATTCTTCATATTTACTCCTGTAATCATCTGTAATCATCAAGGATAATCAATAAAAGGATAAAACTTTGGAGTGGACGTAGGCCGGAGATAGCCGAACCACTATAAAACTTGTGTCTTTGTTCATTATTTCTGAATTACTGTTTGATACTTGTTGAGATCTGATATTTATGCTTGAATATCATTGGTTTGTGTTCATACATTGGTGCTTTCACGGTATTTGGGATTTGTGACCAATTTTGGCGCAAACACTTATTTAATTATTTTAATTACTAAAAGACTTTTAAAAGGAAAATTATTAGTTAAATTAAATTGTTAGTTAATTAAATAGTAATTAGTTGTTCGATCAATTCAAATATTAATAAACCATATAATGTTTGTACAAGGTCCAAAATCATGAAGGAAATAGCCGGTTTGGGTAGGATTGCAAAACAAAGATCAAAGGTGAGTTAATCTCACTCATTTGGATTACCCTTTAAATTTAAATAGTTAAATTTAAATTATTGGTTGAATGATTGAATTGACTGGATGTGATATTATATATAATAGTATATATATTGGAATGATTGATTCCCGCATTATATAGCGGATGAGACCCTATGTGCCCCGCATAATAGCGGATGACCCTATATACCGAGATATCCCTCTCGAAGTGGGATTGGTATTTTTATATTGTGCTAACATCCGTGGATGCAGGAAAAAATAGGTTGGAGGGATCCAACTGGATTCCTCAAAATATTGAATATGTTTTCATAATCTATGATATGATTCATTGATTATCTGTGATAGATTATTGGTTATATTGGGAATTGAAAATATTGGATGCTATGGTTTGATTGAATATATTTGAGTATATTGAGTTATCAAAAATATAAAGATTGGATTTTTGAAGGGAAATAAAGAGAGAATTTTTAAGTAAAATAATTGTAGAGCATTTGGATAAATTAAAGAATGAATTGGAAAAGGATAAAAAGTTGATTTTTAAATTCTAATAAATAAATTCCAAGTATGGAAAGGAGGTTTTTGAATAAATGGGAATAAATGAATTTTTAAACGTAAATGATATTATTTAAAGGAATAAAGGATATATTCAAGGTTTAAAATAGTTGGGAGAGATAAAGAAGAATTTTGGAAAAGTATGAAATTGGTATTTTGAGTTTAAATAAGATTTAAAATCATAATAAAGGAGTAAAATATGAAATTAATGGATTTTGAAATAAAATTGAGTAAGCAAAGGAATTCATTTTAAAATGGAGTAAATTTTGGAAATCAATTTGAAAATAGATTAAGTGTTTGAAACTGTGATTTAAAAGGAGGATGAGACTATGAAATTTATAAATGGGTTTATAAAGTGAAATAAATATCGGTGGATATTTGAAAGTATAAATTCACGGTGGGAATTTATAAAGGAAGGGGTAATTTGTTTTAAAAACAAATAGTGGTTATATTTTTAAAGGCGTGGGAAAGAAATTTATGGGTTGAGACGTAAATTAAATTGGGATAAATCGAGAAAGATTTATTAACAGATTAAATGGACTATTTTGGAATGGAAAGTGTATTTTCCTAAAAATCCAAGTACGTTTTCAAAGAAGATTTTTAAGTATAAGTTAAGAGTTTAAAGTTTTTTTAAAAGAATGTTTTTGAGAAATTATTATTTAAGTTGTTTAAATTTTTTAAAGGTAAATGTTATTAAGTTAGTTATAGTAGTAATTATTTTAAAGATTAAATTGGTATTATGATTTAAAAGATAATTATTAATATTTATATTTTATAAAGTAGCTTTATTTTAAAAAGTAGTTTAGCTAAAGTTTTTACTTGGGAAATTAGTATAGAATTTCATAACTTTTATTTTAAATAAAGTCTTTTAAATAGTTTTATGTTAAGTATTTATTTTTGGATAAAGTGATTTAAATTATTTAAAAACCTAAAGTATTAAGACTTGGTGATTTTCAGTGGAAATAAAACAATTGGGAGGAGATTTATTCCGTGAGAAAAAAAGCGATTTTGAAACTATTTTCAATGGGTTGAAGTGTAGAAAATATCTTGCGAAGATATTTTGAAATTTATAATTTGGGAAATTATTAAGGCCTGATGGTTGTTTGTGGATGTTATATGATAGTTAAACAACCGACTATTAATATTGGCCAACGTGTTGTTCGTTTCGAAGAGACCGGGATCGGGATTAATTTCTTGAAAACCACTTCGATCCAGTTTGAACGTTTTCTTGAGGAAGACAAGAGCTTGGAGTTGAAGATGGAGCAGTGAAGTGTAAGGGCTAATCACTACTAATCCTGAGGGTGATTCCAAAATGGATGTAGCAGGAGTAGTACCTTCAGTTTCGTTCGGACCGGGAACAGACTTGTATGGACAAATGCTATCAGAACATCGTCAGGGGGACGATGAGCATTCTAAGTGTATGTGTGCAAAAAAGGTAATGCATAGCCTCGAGCCTCATCAACCGGGAATGGGTAAAACAGGGAGGTGCAGCATGTCTAAGTGACTAACAACCAATTAGGGTAAGGTCATCCCTGTTTAGATGTCCCTTTTATTCGGTTGTGTGGGTGGTTTCTTATCCCTACCGTGGGGTGATCTTATTCGAACTATGCAGTAAGGGATAGCTCCGGTCTTATGCTGCAGTGGGTCAGGGGGGGTCCTCGGTACGCTGATCTAGACTAGGTACTGTGACGGATGGTACCCCAGTTGCTCCGCCATTGTATGGAATCTAATCTCCAATAAGCACCTGTATGGTTTTGATTGTGTCCAAACTATTGCTGGAACGTGAGATGCAAGCATTTCAGCTAGATTCTATTTTGTTTTCTATAGATACTATTATAATATGAGACGGATTTGATAAAAATGTTTTGGTTATCGTAAGGTAAAAACCAGACATATTTATTTGTGGCGTGGCCTTATGAGATACCTTTGATTTCAAAAGGATTTTGAGAACTTTAATAATCCAATTGGGTGTGTTTTCTCACGCTAGTTTTCTAGACTAACTCGGGTGTTATTTACTATAAAGCTCGGGTCAGACCGAGTATTATAGAGTACAGATTCTGGGTGGACTGTTATAGAGCTCAGGTGATGCGCTGGATGGCGAGACGTATCTGATTTATTTCCGCTGTGTATGGTAGTTGTATAGTCATCTTTTATGAGGATAAGTTATTATAACTGTCCAGTATTTTGCTATTGATTGTGTTGTACTCTGATGATGTAATGTATAAAACAGATATAGTTCTTTCTGTATAAAGATCAATCATTTATCTATTATACATTGTTCCGCTGTGTTTGTGAGATTCTGATGTTGTTTTCTATTTCTTCTTCTACCTCTTTCTTCTTTAACCATAATGGTTCGTATTTCCGTTCACTTTGAATTGAACTGATGGAGAATATTGTCGGCTAAAACTGGTACGGATTTGCGGGTCATTACATGTTCAAATTTAATCATAATCAGAATGTGAAAGCGACAACAAAAATAAAAGGTGAGTGTTTTAAACGCTCACGACGTACTAAATAGTTGTCGAATTGATATCATTAAGTCATTCAGTTCCATTGCCTGTTATTTGCTAATTTAAATTGACATCTAAATTTTCATCTGAATTGATTGATAAAAATTAAAATTGATAGTTCATTTGGAATTGAAATATAATTGCTAGAAAATACCCAATATTGATAACTATGAAATTTTTGTGAATTATATGGACTATTTGGATGATTGATTGTGATGGGTGCTATTGGTTGATTTTGGATGTTTATTTATTTTGATTTATCCTGTATTACCCTGTATATTATTTACAATATATTAAACTATAAATCGAATTATTCTGAATAAATAAAGAATATGTTGAAATGATATATACCTAGACATTTACTTTGGATTGAAATGATATATATCCTTCCTTGAATTAAACAGAAATAACTGATTCACTTGGCCATACGATAGAAAATTATATACGGACACCGGGTTGGGTAAATTAAATGGTCTTAAAATTTTGATTTGAAATTATTTAAATGAGCTTGGTTTAAAGAAGAAAAAAACAAATTTAGGGAAATCGAATCATTCACAAAATTGAGCTCAAAACGTTGGATTCGAAATTTGTTAAACAAAATTGTTTAAAAATGAAATTTGAGATTTTAAAGTTAAAATCAAAATACAATTTGAATTATGAAATTTGTTTTTTATTTTTAAAGGATTTTAACTTTCATTCGAACTTTGGATTATTGCTAAGTAAAAGTAACATAAAATTGGATATAGAAAATTTGGACTCGAGAATGGAATTTACTTTAAGGTTAGAGACAAAATTCAGAAATTGAAGTTTAATTTGAATTACGTGATCTAAATCGATATTTCGAAATTGAACTTGAAATTATGTAAATTTGAAAGGGTTTAAAATTGAGGATTGAATTGAAATTAATTCATATTGGAATTGAAATTGAAATTAATTGAAATTGAAGTTGACATTGAATTAATTTGAAATCCAAATTGAATTGATTTGAATTGCAATTGAGATTGAAATTGTTTGGAATTGAATCGAAGTTTAATTGATTTGAATTGAAATGAGATTGAAAATGATTGAAACAGAATAATTGAAATCAAATCAGTTGATTTGAATTTGGGCTTAGGTCCAGATTGGTTAAGATGAAAAGTGACAGTTTGATTTGGTAATAAATTTTTAATATAAACGGTTTAAAAATCTATCTTCTTAAATATTCAAATTATTTTGATTTTTCAAACTATTTTATTATATAAACTATTTTCAACACAAACTATTTTCTACTAAGCTATTTTAACTATTTAAGCTATTTTCTAAAAATTCAAATTAGTCAAAATGTGAGATGTTTATTTTTAAATCATTGATTTAAATACGGATTGGGTTAAATGAAGTTATAACCTAAATTGAAGTTCGAATTAATTTTAGAGGCGAAATCCAGATATTAGAGTGAAGTGATATTTTTATCGAACTGAATATGATTTTCAAGTAATATGATGATTTCGAAATAAAATTGATTTTGAAGCGAATATGATATTTTGATATCAAGTATGAATTGTTTTCGAAAAGTAAAAGTACCAACCGGTGTGTAAAACGACGTTTGGTTGTTAAAAAGATTGGGGCCTCTTATTGGCGTACTCATTGTCAATATTGGAACCACTTTAACAATTGTGTACGTGGAGTGATGGTCCAAAATGAAATGGTTGGATTTGGCGTACGTTTGTTGGATTTGAAGAAAGAGAACGTTGATGGATTAGCCGGGCACTTGTGTTAATTGGAAATGATTAAAACAGGAGCCGTATCGACCAAGTAGGCTAGCTACCACGAGCGAAGATCCATTCTTCGATTTTCTTAGACTCGGTCCATATTATTACTCTTGTTTTTGGTTTCGATTGGTGCACCTCGATTTTAGGATAACCTCCCATTAACTCGATAGGGGACGAATGCACGCTGTAGGCGGTCATGGCTTGATGCATTACCACCAGCAGGGAAGGGTAAACTAGTAGTATCCTACCTTGGGCATTGCCTCACGTGCCTTGCAATACTTTTATCCCTTTACGAGACCCATACGATTTTGATTGAGGGTCGTCGTATCATGGCGCATCCCTATCCACCTATGGATTACTGGTATTTTATATGCAAACTGTGCGACAATGCTTAAAAATGCATTATGGGGGATCAATGTAAAGCCTTAACGCTAAGAAAGCTATTTATTTTACTAACTAGACATTATATATGTAGTGTATTCTACTATATATGAATATTTTGACGGATCCTTAAGAGATGGAAAATCCCGTAACATCTCTTGAGTATTTGCACGCATGTTATATAATGGGTGAGAGATGTGAAATCCCATAAACATCTCTGATGCTATTACACTCATGTTCTATGTGTTATCGATTTGACTTACATAAGAATATTTAGTCTTGACTCAGGTGCTTTTTCTTTTCATTACGCTCAGGTCAGCCCTGAGTTTTCACCTTATTGAAGATATATTCTAGAGGACGAAGATGAAGATTTGATATATTGTTACTATTATTATTCCTGCGTCATGTTATCTGCTGCATTGTCTATTTATCGATGTTGTATATATATAACTCTCATAAATGTTGTATAAATTATAATCAAATGTATTGTAAACAACTTCATGAACTTTTAATTTGATTATTATATTTTGTCATTCCACTGCGAGATTCTATGTTTGTTTTCTTCTTCTTTTCTTATATTTCTTAATTAACCCCATTGATTATCTATGTACCGGATTGTTTGAGTTGGACATGTGTAGGTTATTGTCAATTTAAACCTTTCGAAATGTGGGTCGCCATAGTTAGTATCAGAGCTTTGGTTTAGCGATAACCTTAGCTTTGTGGGGTTAAACTCATTAAAGATAGGGTAGCAATACCCTAGAATGAGTTGTTTTGAGCGTATATATATGAGAGAGCATATTTGTTAGTGTTATAAAATGTTTTATATTGTTTCTACTTATCCATTGAGTTGTTTATGAATTCTGGTCGATGTGTGGGACGACATGTTATTGATAGGAGTTTCTAAACGCTTACATGAAGCAAGTTGACATAATATTGTTTTAAAATCAGGTAAATGAAATAGTTTTACCTATATTATATATTATATGTATAAATGATAATTTAATTGAATGATAGTTGTGGGGAGATGATAATATTTAGTTATCATTGATTGTTGGTTGAATTAAAATAAAACGAATACTTAATGAATTTTATTTTATGAAGCATTTAATAATTAAATTGAAGTGAATCTAGTTCCTATAAAAATTGAGAATTTTAGAATTTGAATCCCTTTGTTTTTCAAAATTGTTTTCAAACCTTCAAAATTAATAATATTATTATTTGAAAGTTTTTTGACTATAAATATATTTGAAAATATTTTTAGAAGAAATAAAAGCATTGGACCCGCTTAGTCATTGGGAAATAATTCTTGAGATGACTGCATCATCTCCATTATTCGTTTTCAAGTTTCTGAGTGAGAATTGCTACCAAAAGAAATTTATTTTCGATTAAAACAAGTTTCTATTGTGAAAATATTCTAAGTATGATTGATAAATATATAAAAATAGTTTGAACTTATAAATTGAAATCATATGAAAAAATTATAATTTTTTGAATTCAAACAGGAAAGTAAAACCAAATTTTAAAATGGTTAAGCACTTTGGTTAGGAAAACAGAAGGAAATTTGAATTTGAGAAATGTAATCAAATAATTAACTTAAGAATGTTAAATAAATCGAGTTAGTGAATGAAGAAAATAAAATGAAATTAACTCGAGAAAGCTTAAGTAAAGGTGAAGTGTATTTGAAATGGATTAAAATAATAAAATGAAAGTTTAAGTGAATAAGTTTGTATTATTTATAGATTTGGAAATATTAAGCTAAAAACAAATTTAAATTTGTTTAATGTGAATGAAGTAAAGAAAAAATTTAAACAGAGTTAAATAAACTAAGTAATGGATTGAAATGAAATGAAATTTAACTTAATAGTAAACAAGTTGAATTGGATATTAAATGAAACTAGATAAATTAGTAAAGTGAACTAATCCCACTTAAGCTAAAAAATGAATTAATAAAATAAATTCGAACTTGAATTGTAAAACGAAATGTGGTTTAAGTTGTGAAAGAAATAGAATAAAAATAAATGAGTGCAAGAAAAATAATAATACGAGTAATTGGATTTAATTTAAATTGCATGTAAAAAAAATATGCAAATGGAGTGAGTCTCAATAAAAAATTAATGTTAACTAATGGAATTTGAAATAAGTTAATGAAATGAATTAAAAGGCAAAAATTACTTAAGATAAGTTGAATAAAATTTATTTTGAAAAAGAGAAGAAAATTACTAATGTGAATTCGAATTAGGGAAATAAACTAATGAAGTTAATTACTTTATAAAATAGAATTTACTTAAGTTAATGATATGAATAATTAAGCAAACTAATGAAGTGAATCAAAGAATTGATATTGGACTTAAGTTAGGAAGAGGAAAATAAAATAAACATGACTTGCGCTTTATAGAACGATTATGATAAATTTAAATGGTTTTATGAAATAGTTTATGAATGAGGTTGGTATTAAAAAGAATATGCTAAGTGATAGTGAAATAAACTTAATTTAAATAATGTTAAATGGAATAAATTTATAAAATGATCCATAAATGAATTTATATGGAATAATTTAGACAAGAAGTGAAATAATTAAAATTTTAGTAAATGGAATGTAAATAAAATGGACGTGAATAAATTGAAAGTAAATCAACCAAATGTTAATAAAGTTGAAGCAAACCAATTAAATATTAACAAAGAATGAATGTTTGTAAGAGATGAAGTGTATAAATTAGCTATTGACCTTTGAAAATATGAATTAATTGAATGAATCTTAATAATTGAATGGGTTCTTTTGTTGTAAACCATTGTTTTAACCGTTTCCGGTTGTATATGATTGTTGCTTGTTGTATATTAATGCTTATGTTATGGTTGGATTTAAAATTCATATTATATTTCTATAAAACCCATACATGCTTCCATATATTTTATATGCAATTAATATTCAAATTTAAGTTGAGATAGGTACATATGAAGACCGTTTGGACGTATATGCGGGTTTTATATGCTTTTGCTTACTTAATACGAGCGAACTCGCTCGTATTATTAATAATAAGGTACATATCTCAGATTACATACCAAGATTATATATTTTTTCCTTTGGGATGCCTCATCATTGAGATGAGATGTATATTTGGTATATTTGATATATATTTGGGTTATATATTGAATTGTAAAATCTTTACTATCGGGCCGCGCAAAAGAGAATGTAACGACCTAAAATTTTAAGTGTTTGAAATTGGAATATTTAATTGATTTTAAATATTAAAAATTTAATTTTATGGGTAAAATAACTTTAATTTCAAAAATAGTGGTTTATTGGATAATTTGATTATTAAATTTAATACTTGAAATTGGTTAAATAATGAATCTTGAGTTTTAAGCTGGATAAAAATAATTTTAAGGCTTATTTAATTTTTATTTATAAGAATGAAGATAATAAATATTTTAAATTGGATTCAAAAGCGATTTATTCGATTTTAGAAATAGCTCGTTTAAATCGACAAATAAAAATAGCCTTCCGGGACACAGTCTCGGATTTTGACGAAACCAGTTCCATTTGATCCATAATAGTGCATTATTATTGTATTTCAAATCTTGTAGCGTTTAGAGCTACCGTTTGGTCGTACGGGATAGAAACACATTGAAATTAATATCGAAAATTTAATATTATAATTGGGTCCAAAAAGCTATCTTTTTCATAAGATCGAATTAGGACTCGAAACATTTACCATTACATTCGGAATAGGGGTATAACATTATAAACGCCTGGAGGCACGCCTCGATAGGGGTTTGAGATTGTAAGCAACTTAGATCGAGACATTTTGGAAAATTATTTAATATATTGTTAAGTCAACTTTTCTTTTTAGTTGTCTACTCTATCCAATCAGCCACCCTATGATGTGATCAACCTATTGCTTCTTCAAAACGTTTCCTTCCTTCTCCACTTTTAAATAAACAGCCAAGCACAGTCAAAAGAAAATAAATAAATAAATCAAATACCCTAAGAAAATAGGCCCGGCCCAAACACAAAAGCTCCTTCTTCTCCCCTCTTCTATGTCTCTCCCGAAGCTTTGATATGTGCACGACCGAATCTTGTGCACGCAACACACCCAAAGCCATCGTCTTACCACGCTATCACAACCCACTTTTCCATATAGTTTAAACTGGCATTTTAACATTCTTGTCCAGCCTAAATTGCAGAGGAAGGCGGATAGTTAAGAAAAAGTAGGTAGAAAGAAGATAGAAAGAAAACCAAACAACATAGAATCTCACAGCGGAAACGAATAATCTATAATATAGAGTAAATATTTACATAAAACCAAACTGTATCTTGTACATATACATACATCAATCATAGTATACTAATCTATTCATCACGGACAGTTATAACACCATGTCCTCACAATTGCTGATAAACACAATTATATTGCAACAAAAAAATAATCATCTACGTGACTACGTCTCTGGGCCTCCAGCACCTTCCCTGAATCTCCAATTATCCATCTAATAAACGGGATTTTCGATTCTTGAAAATCGACACTGGTACGTCCACTGTGTTACATACCGAGCAATCGAATGTCGGAAAACCCGATAGTTAGGGAAAAAGAAAAAGAAGAGGTGGAAGAAAAGAGAAACAACAACACAGAGTCTCACAATGCAGTGGAACAATATGTAATAGATAATAACATGTCCGTATACAAATAGAACTATAACAATTATTTATACATAATATCATCAGAGTACAACAAATCAACAACTCAATACTGAATATATATAATAACTTGTCCGCACAAGTGCTGACTATATAGCCTAACACACACAGTGAAATATAGTCAAGTACGTGGAATATGCCTCCGTCATCCAACTCATCTCCTGAGCTCCATAGCATCTTTACATGAATCTGTAATACTCAGTCTGACCCGAGCATTATAATAAAATAACACCCGAGTCAGTCTGGAAAACCAGCGTGAGAAAACATACTCAATTTGAATTATTACTATTTTCAAGATCCTTTGGAAAAGAAAGTTATCTCTTAAGACCACGTCACACATAAACACTGCAGGTTTTTACCTTACGATAACCAAAATATTTTATATCAAAATCACATGATATTATAATAGTGTCTAAGTACAAATACTTATTCAAATAGCAGAAATTGTTACATTTATTAAATTCCAGCATACTAGGCTCTACAACCAAAACCGTAAAGGCACGTATTGGAAAATGGACTCCATACAATGACTAGGCACTGAATTACCACCTATCACAGTACACATCTAGAAAAATGTACTAAGGACCTTGCCAGGATCCCCTACAACACAAGACTGGTTCTAACCCTAACGTGGATAGTACCGAATAGGTTACCACCCCGGGTGTTCCCACCCTTATCAAGAGCTCTTTTTCCATGCACCACTGTATCCATAATTAATAATATATCTGAGGGTATCTAGAAAGGTGATAGCATATCTTAATTGGGTGCGACTCACTTAGCCTTGCTGCATCTCCTGATTTTCATTCATTCTGGTTGATGAGGCTTGAGGCTATGTTACCTTTTTAAGGAATTTTTACATAGAATGCTCATTGCCCTCCAATAACAATGTACTGATAGCATCCATCCATGCAAGTCCGTTCTAGGTCTGAATGAAACCAAATCACCATCTTCACCATCTTCACGATATCCATTCGTAATGCTTAAATCGGATCGAAGTGGTTTTCGGATAATTAAATCTGATCCCGGTCTCTTCAAAACGATCAAGGAAATTGGCCAATACTTGATAATGGTTATTTAACATCAATATAACATCCAAAAGCACTCACTAGGCCCATATTATAATTTTCCAAAATTTATTTTCAAAATATCTTTATAGGATATATATTCAAATCCCTTCCAAAATTTCAATATTTGACACAACTCAAATACTTATTTCCATATTAGGATATTTCAAACCATATCTTATTTCAACACTTAGAAAAATATTTAAAAATCTATTTTTATAAACCCCTTACTTCCCAACACTTAGGAAAGTTCCATTTACTTCTCTTTCCACAAAAACCTTCACAATTTATATTGTAAATTCTTTAACTCGTCTATAACGAATTCTATAGGTTCCAAGGTTCCTTAGTTAAATCTCTTTATTCAAAAGTATATTTATCTCACCGAAATAAGTATATTCACAAACCATTCCCTTCAAAAATATTTGAAAACTTTTTAAAATAAATATGGAAAGCACCATGCGGTATCAACCATGGATTCGCAGATGATTACGTCTCTATCTTAAAGAAGTCCAAACTTAACTACAGGCGATCTCTGCCTCCGATTCCCGCCATAAAAGTATACCATTACTTTCCAAAAACTTTATTTAATAACTAAATATACTTTTAGACAATTAAAATAATTACATAACGTTGAACTAATTAGTTCTGATTTATTAACAAAATTCTAGTCGATTTACAAGACATGTTTAAAACTTATAATTCATTTTGACAATTTAAAAATATTTAAATAACAACTTTCCAAAATATTTTTATGCTAAAACATTTATAAATTACCTAGTTTAATAATTAAATAAATCCTCTTTTAAAAAGACACTTAACTTCTCGATAACAACATATTTTTCAATTCCAATATAACCAATCTAATATTTATAAATCTCTCTCGATTTATCACCAATCGATTTACGTCCCCAATTTCATAAATCTCCCTTTCACATTTCCAAAAAAAATCTATCATTCCCTTCAGACCGATTTACCCATCTCATTATAAATTCTTACCGTGAATTTATACCTTCAATTTATCAAATGATAATCATTTCACTTTATTTATAAACATTGTTCATAAAACCCATAGTCTCATTTCCAGTTTACAATGGTTCCATGTTACCTAAACCCATTTTAAATCGATTTCTAAATTAAATTTCATTTATAAATAAATTTAAATAACCCAAACTATATCCCAAAACCAATCAAATCTCGATTTTTCTTCTATTCCATAATTTAGAAATCTTATTCAAGATCTAGTAAACCAATTTTATATTTATTTCCAAATTTCCTTCTATTCTCCCAAACTATTAAAAATCTAGATTTTTAAAACCTTTTATATTTAAACAAGTACCACTTAAGAATTATTATTTAAAATCCTTCATATACATTATTCCAAATTCTCTATTTACAATATCACGAAATAGTTAAGAACAAATTTAAAGTCAAACCATTTATTTTACCCAATCAATTTATTTTAACCAATCCAAAACTCTATATAAATATTTAATTCCAAAATCCCTTTTATATTTCCTTTCAAATTTAAAATATATATTTATGGTATTTTAAAAAACCAAAATCTAGGCCAATGCTATCACGACATTAAATAAATTCAAATCACACTATAATCTATCATAGATTATTCAAACATGTCATATATCACTATATTTGAAATTAAATTCAATATTTTTGAGGAATCCAGTTGGATCTCTTCAACCTGTTTTCCTGCAACCACATATGATATAAAACATAAAATACCAATCTCGCTTTGAGGCAAGATATCGCTATATTGTAGGATCATCCGCTATAATGCGGGGCGCATATGGTCTCATCCACTCCAACGGTGAGAAATATCCAACTACTAATATATGCTACTAATATATATATAATATATCATCCAACAGATACTATAATTTATCATTTCATCCAATCAATCAATAAATAAACTTTTAACCTATTTAAAATAACTAGTTATCCAAGATGAGTGAGTTTTACACACTTTGATTTTTAATTGATGCTTTCGCGTTTTGGTTTCGATTAAATTCAAACGCGTTTGGATTTATCTAAAAATTCTAGGAGCTTTAATTGAACCTAAACTAATCCCTATGCATAACATTAATAGATATGAACTAAATGCAACTCGTCTCGTCAAAATCTGATTTCATATGAAAAAGATATTACATTTATAAGTTTATAAGCTTTAATATATAATTTCCTTAATTTTCTAAAAAAATTAAAATACCCTAAGAAAATTGGCCCGACCCAAACACAAAAGCTTCTTCTTCTCCCTCTTCTATGTCTCGCCTAAAGCTTCAATATGTGCACTACCAAATCTTGTGCACGCGACACACCCAAAGTCATCGTTTACGAACAACCCACCACAACCAGACAACTCGCCATGCCGCCACGACCCCGACCATACCCACGTTTCGCCTTCCAAGCACATGATGTGAAAAACGACACTGCCTAAACCTCCATCGCACACGAACATGTCGCGACGTCCATCCTACAACCGCGTCTCGCCAAATTTTGGCCGCCCCCCTCCTGCACTCCACGATCATGAATCCGGTCCGTAATTCCCTCATCGATTGCACAATCAAAATAAACTTCCAACCCTAGTTGAACACAGCCCTGTGACTCAATGTCGAGCTCAAAAACTGGATCCTGCACCCTTCAATTTATATATCAGATTGAAGCTCATTGAGAAAACAAGTTTTAAATTTTTTAATCAAGTAGATTTTGAAAATTTGATTTTTAATGGTTTCATTTTTTTTCTTTTGACCGTGCTCAGCTATTTATTTAAAAGTGGAGAAGGAAAGTTGACAGTTGAAAAGAAAAGTTGACTTGACAATATATTAATTAATTTTTCAAAATTTCTCGATTTACGTAGCTTACAACACAAACTCCTATCAAAGCATGCCGCTAGGCATTCATATTTTATACCACTATTCCGAAAATAATGAAAAAGTTTTCAAGTCCTAATTCGATCGTATGGAGAAGTTAACATTTTGGACCTAATTATAATATTAAATTTCCGATATTAATTTCAACGAGTTTCTATCCCGTACAACCAAATGGTAGCTCCAAATGCTATGAGATTTGAAATCCAATAATAATACACCATTACAGATCCAATGGAACTGGTTTTGTCGGCATCCGATACAGTGCCCCGGAATGTTATTTTTAATGGTCGACTTAAACGAGCTATTTTTAAAATCAAACAAATTGCTTTTAAATCCAATAAAAAAATTTATTATCTTCATTCTTATAAATGAAAATTATATAAGCCTTGAAATTATTTTTATCCAGCTTAAAACTTAAGAATCATTATTTAACCAATTTAAATATTAAATTTAACAATCACATTATCCAATAAACCACTATTTTTGAAATTAAAGTTATTTAACCTATAAAATTAAATTTTAAATATTTAAAATCAGTTAAATATTCCAATTTTAAACACCCAAAATTCTGGGTCGTTATAGAGACGCTGTCGAAATTTTTCGTAAATACTGTTGTTAGAAAATTTTTGAGGTTTTAAAATTTGTATAACTAGTTTTCTTAAACAAATTGTAATTTACGTAAGCCAATCGGAGTGGCATAGCAGAAGCGTAGTAAAAGATTTCTAATATATTTTATGTTTTATAAGTTGATTTTTTTATAAATATATCAATTGTTAAATTCTCTAATTAGTCCCTTTTCGAGGACGAAAAGCTTTGAGTGGGGGAGAATGCAACAAACCGTATTTTTAGCTATTTTAAATTATTAAATTTATTATGATTATTGAATAAAAATGATTAAAAATAATTTTCTTAACGATTTATTAATATAGTTATTGAATATGAACTTGAACAAGATTTTGAAATAAACAAATTTTGAAGATTGAAGTAATAAGAAGCATTGAAAGGAAATGCTATGTATTGAATGTGTTTATAATCAATAGTTGAAATTAAATAATGAATATTGAATAACTATAAAATGGAAATAACTGTTCTATAATTTGAATACGTTTTAAAAGTTAAATTTTATAAGTTCAGTAACTTATATTTCAAAATACAATGATTTATTGAATAATCAAAATTGTTTAAATTTAATATTGTAATTGTTTAAATAATTGAATTCTGAATTTAATGTGAATGAAAATGATATCAGAAATTGATTTATGTTTTTTTAATATGAATGATGGGTGTTAACATTTGAAATTGGATTTAATAGTGAATAATTAGAAATTGGAAATTTCTGGGTTAATTGACAAGTAAAAATAGCATTCCAGAGAATAGTCTCGGATTTCAACGAAACCAATTCCATTGGATCCATAATAGTGTATTATTATCCGATTTCAAATTTCATAACATTTGGAGTTATCTTTTGATTGTATGGAATAGAAATACATCGAAATTAGAATCGAAAATTTAATAATTTAATTGGGTTCAAAAAGCTATATTCTCCATACAATCGAATTAGGTCCCGAAACAGGTTCCATTGCATTTGAGATAGGTGTATAACATTACGAACACCTAGCAACACGCCTCAGTTAGGATCCAGAATTTACAACTTGATATTTTGAAATTTTAAATAATATATATTCTTGATTTTGACCACAGCCGACATTCCCTCACATCAGCCACCATTCTTTCATCTCAGCCATCCTATCCTATACATGCGCAAGCAACCCTATCCATGTGTTGTCTCTAATGTGTTCCTATATAAAACGTAGTTAACAGTGAAGAGAAAACAAATATAAGAAAAATGAAAACTTCAAAAATTTAAATCTCTCAAACTTCTAAAAAAATATCTAAAACTTCTTTTTAAATCTAGTTTTGTCTAGAGCTTCGATCCGGAAGGTTTTTGTAAAGTGCGATAGTGATTTTGGGTTCGACAGTAAAGTCTAATAGCAGTAACGAACTAGGATTAGGAAATTCTTGAGTTTTTGCCATTTATTTGAGAGATAGAGGTTGGATTTGAGTTTGTGACGATGTTTGGCACCTCGGGTTGGAGTTTCGAAAGTCATCGAGCTTTAAGGAAGAATGCAACATATGTACGGACAAGGGTGAGCATGGCCAGGTGGCGTTGGAGGAAGGGTTTCGGTCATAGCGTGGTGGAGCGCGATCAAATGAGGAGGTGTGCAGCGATGTGTGGGTAAACTCGATTTTTTTGTGGGTGGCTTAGGTGGATCGTGCACATGCACGCTCGAGGACGTGCATTTAGGGATGGAAAGAGAAGCAGGCGGGGAATGAAGAAAGGAAGCAGGTCTAGGTAGACGATGGGCTTGGGCCATTCAAAAAAAAAAGAGAAAGGAAGAAGCATAGCCAGGCTTAGGCTGTATGGGTTGGAATTAGCATTGGGTAAGATTTTATAAATTCAAACTAATTTTATTTTGAAAATTGAAGTTTATAATTTCATAGATTCTTCGTTTAGGGTTCAAATCCAATGCGGTCAATCGCATTGGGTTCATGTTAACAAGATCTTTACTATGGCATCAAATTGGTTGAGTTTAGTGCTTGCAAATTTTTCAGTTAAATTCGGACGTATTCGAATTTAATCGGAATCAGAATCTGAAAGCGATAACGAAGTAAAAGGTGAGTGTTTTTAAATGCTCACGAGATACTAAATATTTTTATGTTCGTTGAATTGATATCATGAAGTCATTCAATTCCATTAACTGTTATTTAGTAATTTAAATTGACATCTAAATTGTCGTTTGAATTGATTGATAAAAACTAAAATTGACAGTTAAATATGAAATTGAAATTTAATTGCTAGAAAATACCCAGTATTCATAACTATGAAATTGTTGTGAATTATATGGACTGTTTGGATGATTGATTGTAATGGATACCATTGGTTGATTTTGGTTGATTTTGGATGATTATTTATTTTGATTTACCCAGTATCATCTTGTATATTATTTGCAGTATATAAAACTGTAAACCGAATTATTTTGAATAAATTAAGAAATAGTTTGAAATGATATATACTTATGACATTTACTTTGATTGAAATGATATATATCCATCCTTGAATTAAACTTAAATAACTGATTCACTTGGCCATAGATAGAAAATTATATACGGACAATGAGTTTGTTAAATTAAATGATCTTAAAATTTTGATTTGAAAAATTATCTAAATGAGATTGTTTTAAAGAAGAAAAAAATGAAATTTAGGGAAATCGAATCATTCATGAAATAAAGCTTAAAACATTGGAATCGAAATTTGTTACACGAAATTATTTAAAAATGAAATTTGAGATTTTGAAGTTAAAATCAAAATATGATTTGAATTCCGAAAATTTATTGGTTTTAAAAGGATTTGAACTTACATTCAAACTTTGGATTATTACTATGTAAAAGTAATATAAAATTGGATATAGAAAATTTTGACTCGAGAATGGAATTCACTTTAAGGTTTGAGTAAAAACTCAGAAATTGAAGTTTAATTTGAATTAAGTGATCCAAATCAATATTTTGAAATTGAACTTAAATTTTGCAAAATTTGAAAGGGTTTAAAATTGAGATTGAATTGAAATTTATTCAAATTGGAATTGAAATTAATTGGAATTGAAGTTGACAATGAATTAAATTGAAATCGAAATATCGAAATTGATTTGAATTGCAATTGAGAATGAATTTTTTTGGAATTGAATCAAAATTTAATCAATTTGAATTGAAATGAGATTGAAAATGATTGAAACAGAATAATTGAAATCGAATCAATTGATTTGAATTTGGGCTTAGGTCTAGATTGGTTAAGATGAAAAGTGACAGTTTGATTTGGAAATAAATTTTAAATATAAACGGTTTGAAAATCTATCTTCATAAATATTCAAATTATTTTGATTTCCCAAACTATTTTCAATGCAAATTATGTTCTGTTGAACTATTTTAACTATTTAAGCTATTTTAAAACTATTTAAACTACTTTCTAAAAATTCAAACTAGTCAAAATGTGGGATATTTTTTTAAATCATTGATTTAAATATGAATTGGGTCAATTTAAGTTATAACCTAAATTGAAGTTTGAATTAATTTTAGAGGCGAAATCTAGATATTGAACTGAAATGATATTTTCAAGAGAAAATGTCGTATCAAACTGAATATGATTTTTGAGTAAATATGATGATTTCAAAAAGAAATTGATTTTGAAGCGAATATGATATTTTGATATCAAGTACGAATTGTTTTCGAAATGTAAAAGTACCAACCGGTGCGTAAAACGACGTTTATTTGTTAAAGAGACCGAGGCCTATTACTGGCATACTCTCTGTTAATATTAGAACCACTTTAATAACTGTGTATGTGGAGTGATGGTCCAGAATGAAGTGGTTGGATTTGGCGTACATTTGCTGGATTTGAAGAAAGAGACCTATGATGGATTAGCCTGGCATTTGTGCCAATACGAAATGACTAAAATAGGAGCCGTACAGGCAAAAGGGAAAGCTACCTCGAGCGAACATCCGTTCTTCGATTTTCGTGGACTCGGTCAATATTATTACTCTTGTTGTTGGTTTCAATTATGCACCTCGATTTTATGATAACCTCTCGTTTACTTGATATGAGACGGATGTACACGGTGGACGGCCATGGCTATGATGCGTTATGTAACGACCCATATTTTCGGCTATTTTAAATTATTAAATTTAGCGCATTTATTAGATAGATATGGGTAGAAATAAAATTTAATGATTTATTAATATTGGTTTATTGTATAATTAAATTGTTTAAAATTAAATTTTGAAAATTATTTGAATAATTTAATTCTGGATTTAATGTGACTAAAAATGGTATCAGAAATTGATTCAATTTTTATATAATGAATGAAGATTGTTAATATTTAAAATTGGATTCAGATGCGAATAATTAAAGATTTGAAATTTTTGTAAATTAACGAGTTAAAATAGTCATTTTGGCCACTATCTCGGATTTCGACGAAACTAGTTTCATCCGATCCGTAATGGTGAATTATTGTATGGTTTCAAGTTTCGTAGCGATCGGACTTGTCATTCGGCCGTACGAGCTTGAAACGCATTGAGATTTAATTTCGAATTTAATTAAAAATATTCGACTTTGAAAGTCTATTTTCCGCTTACGATCTATTTAGGCCTCGGGACTATTTCCATTGCGTTCAGAATAGGGGTAACACATTAGAAACGCCAAACGGCAGGCTTCTTTTGGAGTTCGGTATTTTTCGGACCAATCGGGCCAGATATTTTTATATTTAAATAATAATGAAAGGGAAACACCCGTTCAATATACACATTCTATATGCCTACGTATACGCTCCATCTTCCTTTTTATCTCTAGATTGCTGATTCAAAAAGAAAGAAAAAATAGACAGATCTAAAAAAAAGAATCTCGATCGAAAAATAAAATAAAACCCAATCTAATCGATGCGCGTAAAGGAATGCGGCTTAGAGGTCGCGAGCAAAAGTCGAGCTCCGATGGTCATCAGGTGCGCGATGAACGCTAGCGAAGGGAGAGCGCTACGTATGGAGGCAGCGAGCAACCGTACGGTTTTGGGCTTCTTTGCGTGCGCGAGTTGATCGGAGGACGATGGAGGGGGGCGGCGCGGTGAGGCTAGGGGAGGCGATGGCCGCCTCGGGCGTGGCGCATGTTGATGTTTGTCGTGTGGTTTTAGGTTTTGCGTTGTCTGGAAGGAACTTGTACGAGGGAGAGGGTGTAGTAAAGTGGTTTGTTTTTTTATTTCTTTTTTTTGTTTTGTTAAATTTGATTTATATCGCTATTAAAGAAATCGTAAATCTTCCATACGAGGTTTGATTCGAGCGAGGGAAATTTTGTCGGGACAGTAGCGATGTCGTCATCGACTTAGAATGGTACTGGAATTTATAAAGCTGGCAATACTTTCAGTTTTAGAAAAGGTGAGTGTTTATACGCTCACAATTGAATAAAATATTTTTGTGATGGTTGAATTGAAATTCTGAAATGTTTTGGATTGATTGATTGTTGGTTAATAAATTAATTTGACATTTAAATTGACATCCAAATTACCTGATAGAATTTAAATTGCTAGTTAAATTGAATTGGAATTTAATTGCTTGTAAACACCTGATATTGACAATTATTAAATTGTTGTGATACATTGGTTGTCTGGATATTGGTTGCAAATGGATGCTATTGATTGATACGTGGTTGATTGGGTGTTTAATTATTTTATATATCCTGTTGTTATCCCGCATGTTATTTACAGTATATAAAACTGTAAATTGATTTATTTCGAATAAATTAACGAATAGATTGAAATGATATATACTAATGACATTTATTTTTGGATTGAAATTGTATATATCCATCCTTTGAAATTAAATTTAAATAATCGATTCACTTGGTCGTAGGATGGAAAATTTTATACGGACACCGGATTGGTTAAATTAAATAAAAGAAAAAAAATTGTTTTGAAATTATTTAAATGATTTGATTTAAAGGAATAAAAATCAAATTTATGGAAATTGAATTATTTTGAATGGGAGCTTGAAATGTTGGAATTTAGATTTGATAAACGAAATTGGTTAATTAATCGAAGTTTGGATATTTAAGTTAAAAATTGAAATGCCGCGTAAATTTTCGAAAGTTGATTGTTTTTAAAAGATTGGTCTTTTATTCGAACTTTGAATATTTCTAAGAAAAATTAGTATGAAATGATATTTCAAATTTGAGTTTGGAATTGAAAATTTGGATTCAAATTTGGTATTGAAAGTAAATTTGATTTAAGTGTTTAAATCAATATTTTGAAATCGAAATTGGAATTGGAATTGGAAATTAATTTGATATTGGGATTTAAATTAATTTGGAATTGAAATTGGAAATTAATTTGAAATTGAGATTTAAATTAATTTGGAAGTGGAAATTTAAATTGAAAGTAATTTGTGAATTGAAAGAAATTTGTTTTGAATCGAAATTTATTCAAGTTAAAATCGGAATTGAATCGATTAAATCGAAATGGAAATTGGGAATTGATTTAGGGAGGAAATTGGGAAGTTGACCGGTTTGACTTTGGAATTATTTTTAAAAGGAGTATTTTAAATGTTTTAAAATCTATATTCTTTAAATATTCAAATTATTTTGATCTTCCAAACTATTTTACTATATAAACCATTTTTATATTCAAATTATTTTTGATTAAACTATTTAAATATTTTCTATTAAACTATTTTTACTATTTAACTATTTTACACTATTTAAACAATTTTCTAAAATTCCAACTGGTTGAAGGGTAAATTGATTATATTTAAATCTTGGATTTAAATACAAACTAGGTTAAAGTGAAGATTATAACCTAAATTGAAGTTGAATTTAATTTTGGAAGTGAAATTGATTTTAAAGCGAAATACGATTTCGAAATGGAATTGATTCTAAAGCGAATATATGATGATTTCGAAATGGATTTGATTTGGAAACGAATATGATATTTTGATATCAAGTGCAAATTGTTTTCGAAATGTAAAAGAACCAACCGGTGTGTAAAATGATGATTGGTTGTTAAAGAGACCGGGGCCTCTTATTGGCATACTCTCTGTCAATATTGGAACCACTTTGACAACCGTGTACGTGGTGGATGATATCCAGAATGTAGTGGTTGAATTGGTGATTTTTACTGGAATGAAGTAAGAGAATGATGTTGGATAGCTTTGACATTCGTGTCATAATTAAAATGACTAAAACAGGAGCCCATGTCTGGCCAATGAGTTTAGCAACCTCTAGCGACGTTGATCCCTCGTATTACTATTGTGGTTTCGGATTCGATGGGTGCACCTTTTGTCGTTTGGATTGATTGTCGCGGTCGGCCACTGATGGGTTACGACCAGCCAGAAAGGGTAAACTGGTAGAATTCTACCTTGGGAATTGCCTCACGTGCCTTGTCATATTTATCCCTATATGAGCCCATTACGATTTCGGTTTAAAACTGTAAAACATGTTAAGGTGGATCAATGTAAAGCCTTAACGCTATTTTGATATTTATTTTACCGATAGACATTATCTATTATAGCGTATACTATTATATATAAATAGTTTAACGGATCCTTAGGAGATGGAAAAATCCTGTAACATCTCTTAAGTTATTGCACTCATATTTGTGATATTGATTTGACTTACGTAAGAGTATTTTAGTCCTGACTCGATGTTTTGTTTTTCTCATTACGCTCGAGTAAGTCCTGAGTTTTTCAGTGTATTGAAGACTATTCTTTGGAGGACGAAGACGGATTTTGGTATATCACTATTATTATTACCCCCGATCACACTATTCTGTTGCATTGATTATTTATTCCTGATGTGTAGATATAACTCTGATAAATTTGTATAGATTATAATCAAATGTATAGTAAACAACTTTATGAATTGTTTATTTGATTATTATATTTTATCATTTCCGCTGTGAGATTCTATGTTTTGTTTTCTTCTTCTCTTCTTATTTTTCTTATTTAACCCCATTGATTATCTACATTCCGGATTGTTTAAGTCGGACATGCGTGGATTATTGTCGTTCTAAACCTTCCGAAATGTGGGTCGTCACACGTTACCAACAGTCGGGAAGGGTAAACTGGTAGTATCCTACCTTGGGCATTGCCTCATGTGCCTTGTCATACTTTTATCTTTTTAAGAGACCCATACGATTTTGATTTAGTGGTTTCGTATCATGGCGCATCCCTATCCACCGATGGGTTACTGGTGTTTTATATGCAAACTGTACGATAACGCTTAAAAACGCGTTAAGGGGGATCAATGTAAAGCCTTTATGTTAAGAAAAATATTTATTTTACCGACTAGACATTATATATAATGTATTCTACTATATATAAATATTTTAAAGGATCCTTAAGAGATGGAAAATCCTGTCACGGTCAGGAATTTTTGACCTTCGAAAATTGACATAATACGTTCACTGTATTACATGCCAAACAATCAAATGCCGAAAATACCAGTTCACTAGGGAAAGGAGAAAGAGGTAGTAGAAGAAATAGACATGACAACACAAAATCTCAAAATCACAGCGGAATAATATATAATAGACAGCAACTGATCTTTATACAAAAAGAACTATAACTGTTTTTATACATTGCATCATCAGAGTACAATACAAATCAATAGCACAATACTAGACAGTTATGATAACTTGTCCTCTCAAATATTGAATATACAGCCTGCCATACACAGTAGAATAGTGTGATACTTCTCGTCATCCAGCTCACCTCCTAAGCTCCATGCCATCCTATCATGTATATGTAATACTTGGTCTGACCCGAGCGTTATATTAAAATAACACCCGAGTCAGTCTGGAAAGCCGGCATGAGAAAACACACTCAATTTGAATTATTAAAGGTACCGAAATCCTTTGAAAAGCAAAGGTTTCTCGTAAGACCACGCCACAAATAAACACGATGGGTTTTTATCTTACGATAACCAAAATATTTCATATCAAATCCTCTGATATTATAATAGTGTCTAAGTACAGAAACTTATTCAAATAGCTGAAATTCTTGCATCTCACATTTCAGCATAGTTGGGCACAATCAAAACCGTATGGCACTTATTGGAGAATGTGTTCCATCTGAATGACTAGGCACTAGGGTACCACCTGTCACAGTACACGTCTAGAACAACGTACTGAGGACCACATCTGGATCCCTTGCTATGCAAGACCGGACTATCCCTAACCTAGATAGACCAAATATGCTATCACCCTGGGTGTTCCCACCCTCTTTCCAGCTCCTTCCATATACCGTAGTAATAATATCCAAGATTATCTAGAAAGGAGATAAACATACCCTAATTGGGTGCTACCCACTTAGCCATGCTGCATCTCCCCAGCTTTTCAGTCATTCCTGAGTGATGAAGCTAGAGGCTAAAATTACATTTTTAAGGAATTTTTCATTTAGAATGCTCATTGTCCTCCAATGATAATGTTCTGATAGCATCCATACGAGTCCGTCCAGAATCTAAATGGAACCGAAGGCGATACTCCTACTACATCCATTTTGGAATCAACCTTAGGATTAGTAACGATTAGTGTAGGATCGATTTCACCATAGAGGGGGGTGAATAGGGTGATACCATCAATTAGAAAATTTAATGCGAAAGTATATAAAATAATCACAACACTAATAATAGCAAAATAATAGCAACACAGATAATAGCATAATATAAAAAGCAGAAATAAAACAACGTAGATTTACCCAGTTTCGACAAAACCCTGCGTACATGCTGCCCACAAGGTTTCTACTAGAAATTAAGTAGTCAGACGCTTACACATGTAAACTCGCGACACCTGCTATCGACTAACCTAACTCTATGCTCAAAACCCAGCCACAACTCAACCATTGAGTTGCAAATTCTCTAACTACACCACCGTAGTTCATCCCTTAGTCGCACGACTAGACTTTACAAAAATTTAAAAGAGAAATACAAAATTTAAAAGCAAAACCCTAGTTTTAAATAAAGTAAGCCCAAAGCTATTTAATCCGTCCCAAAATAGTGATAGACAAATATCTCTCTTTTCCTTTTATAATTTTGGCCCGTATACTATTTTTTTTTTTTTTGTTCCTCTTTCAGATTTAGGGATTTATGAATTTGAAGAAGCCAACTTTGTTGATTGATCTATTATCGAGCTTTAGTTGATGCTTCTTCGATCTTGTTCTTTGCTCAGCTTAGGCTGCTTCAAAATTTGACGAGCGTGTATACTTGGTTGAAAAATTGGTATGTGATATTCCTCTTCGATTTCGATTACTCTCGACTTTTGATTCGAGTTATTTTGATTTAAGAGTATACCCTAAATGTTTGTCTTCAGCTCGAATACTTTTTACATCGATGATGTTAACAGGTTAAATAGGGTTCGATTCCCTTTATTTTCGTTCGTATATATTTCATTTGAATTCTTCTTACTTCTTGCTTGGCCATATGATTTTGATTCAATGCTCGTGATCAATCTTGGCTTGTTCATTTCATACCCGTTGATTGATATATTTGAATTTGCTCCGGTCTTCACTGCTATGACTAATTCATTGTACTTGCTTGATTACCATGGCTTGTTTAATTCTGACTTTCATTTTTTTCTCCCCCATGGCTCTGACTTGATTTGAAAGTGCAAATTGACTTCGGCCACTTCTGAATTTTTGATAATCTGGACTTGGACAGCTTTGATTTGAATTTATTTCTCTTATGATTTGTTAGCATTTGACTTTGAAAAGTGCTTGACGGTTTCATGAAAACTGCATTTGCTTTGGGAATTGACTTTGTTTGAACCTTTTCTCTGTAGCATTTTTGATCTGATGCTTGATCACTGTTCATCCGTTCACTTGTAGTTGCATATACATATGTCTGTGTGTTTGCATTTACTTCACTTGAGTTTGCACTAGTTTGAGAGGCTGGACTGGTTTGATTTGAAACTTGCATTTGAGTTTTATCCTCGAGCTAGTTTGCATATAGTTGTGGGTTGTAGCCTCGAGCCAGTTTTCATTTGAACTTGACTGCTAAGGCTTCACTTGACACTCTTGATTCGGGTAGTTGTAGTTTGGTTGATTCACTGTCCACTTGTGTAGTTATGTTCATGTCTTAACCTTCATTGATCTTTGACATTTAAGTTGTTTTGGTCACACTACATATATGTAGTTTACTGCTTCATGTACTTCATGTTGATTTGGGTCTGGTCACGACTGCTCATTGTAGTTCGAGTTTGTATTCATATGCTTTCACTTGTTCCACATGAGTCATGAGCTTGTGCCTTATCTAGTTCACCTGAACTTTGAACTAATCATTTTGTATTCTGTTGAAATTGTGAATATTCATTGTATCTTCATGTGTACTTAAGTCTGGTTGTACTGTCTAGCCTCTGTTGTTGCTGGCTACATGTGTACATCACTTTATACCTGAGTCGAATCCAGCTTATAGCTCGGGTTTGACCTTGTGCTCGTGTCGTGACATTATTTGTATTACACTTGAGTTGAACCAGCTTTTCGTTAGGTTTGACCTTGTTCTCACCTGTCTCTACAGTTTTGTCATATGTATATCGGTGTGCCCGGTCTTGTGGCATGTATAGTGATACACTGTGCATGTCATAGGTCGTACGTGTATGATGAATTCAAAATAAATATGATGACAAACAACCCAAATAACTGAGGCACATAATATTTTCAAAAAACAAATTTTATTTTGCACTACAAAAATATTTCTCTTTCAATTTTACCGTGTCAGTATTTATTTTTACAGATAACTCAGAGCTGGATTGGAATACAGTTGAAGAATAATTATGAGTGAATGAGTGATATGCAGTGAGGAGATGTTGTAAATGATAATTATATAGTGACAAATTGTATTGTAATTTGAAATGTTGTATATATAGTGAGAGTTCAAATTTCGTACTATTCAAAAATTGTAATAAGATATTTTGTTTGAATAAAATATTTGTTTGAATTTAAATTCTGTGTTATTTATTTTATTCAGTAAATATTTATTTATTTGTGTGAAAAATAAAATAGTACATTGACAAATACATTTAAATGAATACATATGTTTATTATCATCAAACAAAAATCATATACTTGCATATTCAACAATTAGCCCTTACACTTCACTACTCCATCTTCGGCTCCATGCGCTTGTTTCACTTTCGAAAACGTTCTAGTTAGATCGAAGTGGTTTTCAGATAACTTATCTGATCCTGGTCTCTTTGAAAAAACGTTCGCTATCTCCGGTAAACTCAACCCATATTCCCTAGGAAATAAACAGACAAAATAAGATCGAAGATCACCTCCTAACCGTTAGTGGATGGATTTCCTCATCATCATCCTAGAAGAAAGAAACAAGTTTATACGTACAGTATAGCACCTCGAATGGTAAATGTACCATATAATTCCGGTATTTCTTCCAGATATTTCCGAAGTTATATCTTGGTCCAGATTTTGATGGTCGGTTATTTAAGTATCAAATAAACAATCATTCAACCAAATACTTCTTTTTCCACTGAAACACCAAGTCTCATTTTTAATTTAATTTTTATTCAATTAAATCCCTTTATCCAATATGTATATATATATACACTTATCTTCGAATTAAACTAATTCTCCACTATCGCTTTCCAAAAAATATTTGAAAACCCCTTCTTTAGAAAAATGGAAAGTACCACTGCGGTATCAAACCATAGATCACAGCTCAATGGTTATGTCTCTATCCTAGAGAAATCCAAAACTTAACTGCAGGCACTTATTGCCTCCGATTTACACCATGCGAGTATACCATTACTCTCCGAAAACTTTATTTAATAATTTTCAAAATAATACTTATGAAATTTCTATAAAAAATTTCCAAGTTAACTTTAAATAAACTTCTTTTTAAATTAAAAGTTATTATATAAAATATTAATATTGGATAATTATCCTTTTAAAACAATAAAACTGATTAATTCTTAAACAATAAAATTAATTTCTATGAACTAACTTGATTAAATATTTAAATATACTTTGAACCATTTTTAAACAACTAAATAATAAAATTTCTAAAATGTTCTTCAAACACTTTTAAATTTACTAATTAATACTTCAAAATTCCCTTTTTAAATAACTTAACTTCCCAGAAAAATATATTTTCAACTTCCATAAAGCCAGTCCAATATTAATAAATCCTTCTCGATTTATTTCCAATTAATTTACATCCCAATTCCGTAAATTCCTTTTTCACATTTCTAAAAATAAATCTACCATTTATTTTTAAACCGATTTATCCGTTTCCTTATAAATCCTCATCATGAACTTATAATTCCCATTTATCCACTGATAATTTATTTCACTTTATTTATAAACTTTGTTTACAAATTTCACAGTCTCATTTTCCATTTTATCACTGTTTCACAGCACGTAATCGATTTTTAAATAAATTTCCTAAATTAAATTCCATTTTTATTTTAAATTTCTTAAATAATCCCAAATATTACCCAAATCCACTAATTTCATATCTCACTTCCCTTTTATGATTTAAAAATCTTATTTAAATAAGGAATATTAATCTCATATTTTTATTATCAAATTTCCCTTTTTATTTCCTTTAAAAATTTATTATTCATATTTTAAATATTTTAAAATGCCAAAAACTTATCCAGCAATACTGTAGCATCCAATAAATTCAATTTCTAATAAATCTATCATAGATTATCCAAATAAATCATATCATTGAATATGAAAATAATTTCAACATTTTTTTGAGGAATCCAGTTGGATCCCTCTAACTTGTTTCCCTGCATGCACAGATGTTAACATAATATAAAATTACCAATCCTACTTCGAGGAGGATATCGTGGTATATAGGACCATCTGCTATTATGTGGGGTGCGTAGGGTCTCATCCGCTATAAATATATACGGGAATATCAACCACTCCAATATATACATACTACTATATATGTAATATAACGTCTAGACTAATAATAATTATCAATTCAATAAATCAACCAATAATAAATTTTAACTATTTAAAATTAACCGGTAATCCAAATTTGAGTGAGATTAACTCACCTTGATTTTCTGTTGTTTTTGCGTTCCGTTTTCAATTGAATCCGGACGCCTTTTAAATTATCTGAAATTTTCAAAAGCTCCAAATCCATCCAAACCTTTTCCTAAGTGTAAAGGACGACATCACGATCCCAACGAATCTTGAATCGTCCGAATCGGACCTTATAGGGAAAAGTTATACAATTTATAAGATTAACTATTTTAAACAATACAATTTATAAACATTCTTTTTTAAAAGAAAGAACAGCCCATACCAAAACGAAATAACCCGCCCCATACTATCACCTTCCCCTCATATTTTTTTCTTCCCTTGACATTCGCCTATAATCATTCGTGCACGCAATATCACTGACATCGAGGATCACTCCTTGAAATCGAGTTTTGACCTCACCAATGATTTTCTCGTGACGAACCGAACTCGACCAACCCCTTTATGTCACCTCTGCCCCACAAACACCGAACGCGACCTATTGCCGATCGTGCAATGTCACATACCCCAATCACAACAGAGCTTCCCCAAATTTTCGCCCAGAGGTGTGCCCCGACCTCGCCAATGTTCCCCCGCCTTTTGTTCCCCTAATTGATGCTTAAATCTCCATAAATCGTGAACCCTAGGTCGACTATTTTCATGTCAGTCCAAAAGGAATGCAACCGCACTACAAACGAAGCATACTAGATCGAAGGAAATGTAGAATATGAATTTAGGAACGGATTTTGAATTTTTTTAATTAAGCGTTTGAGGAGAAAAAGATTTTTCAAATTCATTGCCACCATTTTTTTGTTTAAAACTATCTCGGTTGGCAGTGATTTCTAAAAAGGTGAAAACGGGGGGAACGTTTTGAGAATGCTTGCATGTAGAATAGGTCTTGCTACGGTGATTTTGATGAGAAAGCAAAAGGCTGATGTGAAGTATTGAAATATATATATATATGTGTATATATATATATATATAAATTTAAACCGTCTCGATTTCGCAACTTAAAATCTTGACCTCCTATCGAGGCATGCCGCTAGGTGTTCATAATGTTATACCCATATTTGAAACGCAATGGAAAAAGTTTCGAGTCCAAATTCGATCGTATGAAGAAGGTAGCTTTTCGGACCCAATTATTATATTGAATTTTCGATATTAAATTCAACGCGTTTATAACCCGTACGACCAAATAATAACTCCAAATGCTACGAAATTTAAAATTCGACAATAATACATTATTACGAATCTAATGGAACTGGTTTCATCGAAATCTGAAATTGTTCCTAGAAAGGCTATTTTTAAATGTCAATTTAAACGATATATTTTCAAAACTGAACAAATCACTTTCAAATTCAATTTTTAAGCTTTTGTTATCTTCAGTATTATCAATATAAATTTTATAAGCCTTTAATTTATTTTCATCAAGCTTAAAACTTTAAAATCAATATTTTACCCAATTTTCAATTATTAAATTCAATAATTTAATTATCCAATAAATGGTTATATTTGGAATTCATGTTAAAAATTAACTTTTAAATATTTAAAATCAGTTGAATATTCCAGTTTCAAATATCCAAAATTCCGAGTCATTATCTTCCTTCCCCCTTATAAAAATTTCGTCCTCGAAATTGCTAGGTAAGATGAATGGTCCAAACCTATTAACTATTTTTCCAAAACTACATAGTTTCAAATAACTTCTCCAAAAACAATTTTTATTGAAGACACGCTATCACTCTTACTAACCTCCCAACTCATCCATAGTTTTCAAACAATATTATCCCCTAAATCATCAAACTATAATTCAAAACCAAAATTTTAAATTATCAAAATTTCCTCAATTTTTTTTGTAACTCCTTAAATTTCAAAAAATTTCGCCAACGTCTCCTTTGCGCGACTAGATTTGAAAAACTACAAAATGCCTCTATGGCTCTAAATCATCAAAAGAAAACAAAAGCCAAGTGGCTTAGTCAGAAACCATCAGTTTCATACACAATATAAACACATACCTTTTTGCCGGGCAATAAATTTTTACTTCTGAAATCGAAGATATCAATTTATCTTTTGCTTTTAAATACGTGAATCCTACTTTCCAATCATACCTAATCATTCAAATCAAAATCATTTTTTTTAAAACTTTCGATATTTGCTTTACTTAAGCTCGTACGATGTGCATATACCATTCGCATGCAATATCAAATCTAATCGCTCACTCGATCACACAATTCCACTTTCAAACCAGTATCATTCACACGATTCTCTAGTGTGGACTTAGATCTGGTTTCTTGATCATAAATCGTCATCCTCCTTGCATAACCATACACTATGACAGACAATTCTAGGATCAATCAAAAATCCATATCCAGAGGCCGTCGTCGAAAATAGAGTGAAAAATCCCGACTCGGATCGATATAACTATCTCAAAATTCTATGCTCGAATCTGAATCAAATCGTTATGCGAATAAATAATATACATACAACTTACATATTTATTTCCAATTAATTATTAGCTATATCAAATCCTTTTACTCTCACTCATTTCATTTACTATCAATTATTTACAATTGCTCTTTTACAAAAATTTATTTAATCTTCATTCAAATATTACTTACTATTATTTCCCAATACCAATTTTACTTAAGAATTTCACCATTCATTACTTAAGCTTAATATAAATATTTTATACAACTCCTTACACTTATTTTCACTTTACCACTTAAGCTTTTATATCCATTTTCATTCAAATTAAATTTTCAATTCCATTTGAACTCAAATTACCTTCCATTTACTAATTTATATCCAACCAAATTTGACTTCCAAATTTTTATCTTACTTCCAACTTAATAAATTCTATTCCAATAACTTATTCCATTTATCCTACTAGGCTTAATCTCTCAAAATTCTATTTATATATTTGTACTTTACTAATTTATTTCATTATCACACTTACTTTTATTTAACTCTTCTTAAGTTAAATTTCATTCTAAACAAATTTCAAAATTTCTATAAGTTTTTTAAACTTAATTATATTCCATAAACGTTTTAGATCAAACCCCGGAGTTTAAACAATTACTTAAGCATTTTAGATTTAATTTTTGAAATCATATATACCCAAATCCTTTGGTATATCAAATTATTCCTTGAATTTCAAAATCAAAAACAGTTTCGCAAACAAATCCCAATTCAAAACATCCAGATAGCAATTCCTCTCTTGGAAACTCGAAAATGAACACCGATGATGTCGCATTAATCATCGGAGTTATTTTCCAGCGACCGAAGTGAGTTCAATGCCCTTATTCCTTAAAAACCATTTTAAATATTTTCAATTCACAAATCTAAATAGATCTCATTTCCGATTCAAAAATATCTCCAAATATTATCACTTTTATTTTACAAGACTTTGGAAAACATTTCAAAACCAATGGGAAACTAAATTCCCAATTTTTTCAAATTCCATCTTTTAAATCCTTTAATTTATATTTAAAAATCCCTATGAAATTTTATTCTATTTCAAATTATAAATCACATTTATAAACTCATGTTTACAAACTCCATTTTGTTATAAATTTATTTCTTAGCTTTTGGTTATAATATCAACTTTTATGCAATTACCACGACACAAATGATACTTTTTCATATTATCATTTCCTAACAACCAAGCACACCATATACACTATAATAATTTCTGAAAAAATATTTCTTTTGTATATGAAAATAATTTGGACAAAATTATTTCATTTACCCCGTTTTGAAACAATATCATGTCGAATTGTTCGATTTTATTGCTTAGAGAGCCATATCAATAACGCTAATAACTCATATTAACCAGAATTCATATGCCACTCAACAAACCAATTAACACAATATAAAACAAAATTATATTCACTAACAAATACGCGTTCATATCTATTAATATTCTCCAACTCATTCTAGGGTGCTACTGACCCTATCTCTAATGAGTAATCCCCACCAGAGCCAAGGTTCTCGCTTAACCTTCAGCTCTGATACCAAGTGTCACGACCAGAGATTTTTGACCTTCAAAAATCGACATCAATACATTCACTGTATTACATACCGAACAATCGAATGCCGAAAATACCAGGTCGCTAGGGAAAGAAGAAAGAGGTAGAAGAAGAAAGTAGAAATGACAACACATAATCTCACAATCGCAGCAGAACAATATATAATAGATAACAACTGATCTTTGTGAAAATAGAACTATAACTATTTTTATACATTACATCATCAGAGTATAATACAAATCAATAGCATAGTACTGGGTAGTTATGATAACTTGTCCTCTCAAATACTGAATATATAGCAAAACATACACTGCGGAATAAAAACCAAGTATGTGTGATACGTCTCGTCATCTTGCTCGCCTCCTGAGCTCCATGGAATCCTATTATGTATCTATAGTACTCGGTCTAACCCAAGCATTATAATAAAATAACATCCAAGTTAGTCTAGAAAACCAGCGTGAGAAACACACTCAATTTAATTATTAAAGTTATCAAAATACTTTGAAAATCAAAGGTATCTCGTAAGACCACACAACAAATAAACATGATGGGGTTTTACCTTACGATGGCCAAAACATTTCATATCAAATCTTCTGATATTATAATAGTGTCTAAGTACAGATACTTATTCAAGTGGCTGAAATGCTTGCATCTCACGTTTCAGCATAGTTAGGCACAATCAAAACCATACAGCGCTTATTGGAGAATGGGTTCCATATGAATGACGAGGCACAAGCGTACCACCTGTCATAGTACACGTCTAGAACAACATACCAAGGACCATATCAGGATCCCCTGCTACACAAGACCGGACTATCCCTAATTTGGATAAACCGAATATGTTATCACCCTGGGTGTTCCCACCCTCTTTCGAGCTACTTCCATATACCGTAGTAATAATATCCGAAGTTATCTAGAAAGGTGATAAACATACCCTGATTGGGTGTTACCCACTTAGCCTTGCTGAATCTCCCCTGCTTTTCATTCATTCCTGGTTGATGAGGCTAAAGGCTACGATTTTCTTTTTAAGGAATCTTTCACTTAGAATGCTCATTGTCCTCCAATGACAATGTTTTGATAGCATTCATCCATACGAGTCTGTCCTGGGTTCGAATGGAACCGAAGGTACTACTCCTACTACATCCATTTTGGAATCACCCTCGGGATTAATAGCGATTAGCCTTGCACTTCAATGCTCCATCTTCGACTCCATTCTCTTGTTTCCCTTTTGAAAACGTTCAAGTTGGATCGAAGTGGTTTTCAGATAACTTATTCGATCCCGGTCTCTTAGAAACAACGTTCGATGTCTCCGATAAACTCAACCTCGATTCTTTAGGAAATAAAAAGATGAAAATGAAATTAGAGATCATCTCCTAACCATTAGTGGATGGATTTCCTCATTATCATCCTAGAAGAATGAAACGAGTCTATATGTACAGTATAGCACTTCGAACGGTAACTTACCATATAATTCCTGTATTTCTTACAAATATTTCCAAAGTTATATCTTGGTCCAGATTTTGATAGTCGGTTATTTAACTATCAAATAAACAATCATTCAACCAAATACTTCATTTTCCACCGAAAACACCAAGTCTCACTTTTAATTTAATTTTTATTAAATTAAATCCCTTTATCCAATACACAAACACACACAGAGTTATCTTCGAATTAAACCAATTCGCCACTATCCCTTTTCAAAAGAATATTTGAAAAGAAAACATTTAAAAAAAACTGGAAAGTACCATTGCGGTATCAAACCATGGATCATAGCTCAATGTTTACATCTCTATCACAGAGAAATCCAAAACTTAACTGCAGACACTTACTGCCTCCGATTTACACCATGCGAGTATACCAATACTCTTCGAAAACTTTAATTAAAAAATGTCAAAATAATACTTATGAAATTTCTATAAAAAATTTCCAAGTTAACTTTAGACAAACTACTTTTTAAAATAAAAGCTATTATATAAAAATTAATATTGAATAATTATCCCTTTAAAATAATAATACTAATCAAATCTTAAATAATAAATTTGCTTTCTATGAACTAACTTCATTAAATATTTAAATATACTTTAAACCGTTTTTAAACAACTAAATAATCAATTTTCTAAAATATTCTTCAAACACTTTAAAATTTACTAATTAATACTTTAAAATTACCTTTTTAAATAACTTAACTTCATAGAAAAATATATTTTCAACTTCCATAAAGCCAGACCAATATTAATAAATTCTTCTAGATTTATTTCCAATTAATTTACGTCCCAATTCCGTAAATTCCTTTTCACATTTTTAAAATAGATCTACCATTTATTTTTAAACTGATTTACCCATTTGCTTATAAATCCTTATCATGAACTTATAATTCCCATTTATCCATTGATAATTTACTTCACTTTATTTATAAACTTCGTATACAAATTTCACAGTCTCATTTTCCGTTTTATCACTGTTTCACAACACTTAATCGATTTTTAAATAGATTTCCTAAATTAAATTTCATTTTTATTTTAAATTTCATAAATGATCCTAAATATTTCCCAAAGTCCACTAATTTCAGATCTCACTTCCCTTTAATGATTTAAAAATATTTGGAACATCAATCTCATATTTTTATTTTCAAATTTGCCTTTTTATTTTCCTTTAAAAATTCAATATTCATATTATAGATATTTTAAAATTCAAAAAATATATCCAGCAATAACATTGTATCCAATAAATTCAATTTCCAATAAAATCTATCATAGATTATCCAAATAAATCATTCCACTAAATATGAAAATAATTTCAACATTTTTTTGAGGAATCTAGTTGGACCCCTCTAACTTGTTTCCCTGCTTCCATAGGTGTTAACACAATATAAAAATACCAATCCCACTTTGAGAGGAAACTGCGGTATATAGGGTCATCCGCTATTATGCGGGGAGCATAGGGTCTCATATATATTATATATGCGGGAATATCAATCACTTTAATATATACATACTACCATATATGTAACATAACATCCATACTGATAATAATTATCAATTCAATCAATCAACCAATAACAAATTTTAACTATTTAAAATTAACCAGTAATCCAAATTTGAGTGAGATTAACTCACCTTGATTTTCTGTCGTTTGCACATTCCATTTTCAGTTGAATCCGAATGCGTTTTAAGAAATTTTCAGAAGCTCCAAATCCGTCCAAACCTTTTCCTAAGTGTAGATGATGACATCACGATCCCAATGGATCTTGAATTGTCCAAACTGGACCTTGTATTGTAAATTTATACAATTTATAAGATTAACTATTTTAAACAATACAATTTATAAGCATTCTTTTAAAAAAACAACCCATACCAAAATGAAATAACCTAGCCCAGACTATCACCTTCCCCCTCATCTCTTTTTTTCTTCCTATAACATTCACCTGTAACGCTTCATGCATGCAATATCAATGACACCGAGGACCACTCCTTGAAAACGAGTTTTGAACTCACCAATGATTTTCTCATGACGAACCGAACTCGACCTAACCCCTTACGTCACCTCCACCTCATAAATGCCGAACGTGACTTGCTGCCGACTGTGCAATGTCGCACACCCCAATCAAGGCCAAGCCTAAATCTCCATAAATCGTGAACCCTAGGTCGACTGTTTTCACGTCAATCCAAAAGGAATGCAACCGCACCACAAACGAAGCATACCAGATCGAAGAAAATGTAAAAATATGAATTTAGGATAGATTTCGAATTTTTTTAGTTACACGTTTGAGGAGAAATTGATTTTTGAAATTCATTGCCACAATTTTTTTTGTTTAAAACTGTCTCGGCTAGCTGTGATGTTTAAAAAGGTGAAAAGGGGAAACATGTTTGAGAATGCTTGCGTGTAGAATAGGTCTTGCTATAGTGATTTTGAAGAGAAAGCAAAAGGCTAATGTGAAGTGTATGTATGTGTGTGTGTGTATTTAATCCAACTCGATTTCGCAACTTAAAATCTTAACCTCCCATCGAGGCATGCTCTGGGAATTCATAATATTATACTCATGTTTCGAACGAAATGGAAAAGGTTTCGAGTCCAAATTCGATCGTATGGCGAAGGTAGCTTTTTGGACCTAATTATTATATTGAATTTTCGATATTAAATTCAACGCGTTTATAACCCGTACGATCAAATAATAACTCCAAATGCTATGAAGTTTGAAATCCGATAGTGATACACTGTTACGGATCCAATTGAACTAGTTTCGTTGAAATACGAGACCGTGCCCCTAGAAGGCTATTTTTAAATGTCAATTTAAACAATATATTTTTAAAATTGAACAAATCACTTTCAAATTTATTTTTAAAGATTTTATTATCTTCGATATTATCAATAAATTTTATAAGCCCTTAAATTATTTTTAACAAGCTTAAAACTCCAGATTCAATATTTTACGCAATTTACAATTATTAAATTCAATAATTTAATTATTTAATAAATGGATATATTTGAAATTCAATTTAAAAAATTAACTTTTAAAGATTTAAATCAATTGAATATTCTAATTTTAAATATCCAAAATTCTGGGTCGTTACAAATCCTGTAACAGCTCTTGAGTTATTGCATAAACATTATACATTGGATAGGAGATGTGAAATCCCGTAAACATCTCTGATGCTATTTCACTCATGTTCTATGTGTTATCAATTTGACTTACATAAAAATATTTTAGTCCTGACTCGAATTTTTTGTCTTTTGATTATGCTCGAGTCAGCCCTGAGTTTTCAGCTTATTGAAGATTTATTCTGGAGGACGAAGACGAAGATTTGGTATATTATTACTATTATTATTTCTGCACCATGTTGTTTGCTCCATTATCTATTTATCCCTATTGTATATATACAACTCTGAAAAGTATTGTATAAATTATAATCAAATGTATAATTAACAGCTTCATTAACAGTTTATTTGACTATTATATTTTGTTATTCCGCTGTGAGACTCTGTGTTTGTTTTCTTATTCTTTACTTATTTTTCTTAATTAACCCCATTGATTATTTATGTTCTGGATTGTTTAAGTTAGACATGTGTGGATTATTGTCAATTTAAACGTTCTGAAATGTGGTTCACTATATCACTAGAGTTTTATGTAGAATTGCATCGTTATTGTTAGCTGCACTACATTGCCTTGTTGCATATGGTTGTTATATTGTTATGTTGCTTGTGCTTATGATAGGAATAGCTAATGTATTGTTCTTTTGTCGTGTTTAAATCTCTTTTGGGTTATGTAAGTAAAATTCAGGTATATTGAAGAAAGACTAATTTGATGCTTTTGATTTCATGAGTAAGGATGTCGCCCGATAAATAGGTATGTATTTATATTATTGGTTGGTTGATGATTTTCTACCCTTGATGTGGGGAGCCACTTGGCTTTTGTATTCTTTTGATCGGTGTGGGCCTGTAGAGGAAGTTTGTAGTTTTTTCGACTCTACCGCGCTAAGGAAGTACTGCCAAAAAATTTCGAAATTTTAGGAGTTAGAAATTTTTGGTAAAATAATAATGAGTAACTTTGAATGTTTATAAGTTGATTATTTTGGGGGAAAACATATCAAATGCTAGATAATTACTTCGTTCCTTTTCGAGGACGAAAATTTTTGAGTTGGAAAGAGTGTAATGATCCATATTTTTAACCATTTAAAAATATAAAATTAATTTAATTGTTAAATACAAATTTGTCGGAAATGAAAATCTTATGATTAATTTATGGAAATATGTTATAAATTAAGAGATAATCTTAAATATACTATTTAATGACAATTTCGATAAGATCAAAGATGATAACGCAAAATAGAATACAATTAGATGATATTAGTTGTATGTAATTAATAATAGAACAATATTAACGAATATTGAATTTAAACAAAGAATTGAATGCATGTTTAATAAAAATAAAACATAGGTTTATTTATTTAAATTGAATTTTTAAATAAGTTAATTTATTTAAATTGAATTTTTAAATAAGTTAATTTCAAATAATAATATAAACATTAATTAGTAAGCAATGTACAATTGTCGTTGTGTACAATAGTCACTAGAACATGTGGAATTTAATATAAAGAAGAAATAATTGTTTTATTATTAGGATTTATTTTGAAAATTAATTACAGTTAAAATTATTGGAATCTTTTAATTTAAAGAAAGAGGAATAAGTATGATTAATATGTTAATTTGAATTGAAATTAATTGGTAAAAAAAATGGGAAAACTTATTCTGTTTCAAATTAATTCAAAACCGGTTTAATATTTAATTTGTGTAAATACTCAAAATTTAATGACCAAAGTGTTAACTTCCGTATTTGATGAAATTAGGTCATGTAACTAGTTCCATTGAGTTGGGAATAGGGATATTTGACTAGGAACGTTGGTGAGCACGTCTCAATTGGGGTCCATAATTTTAAGAACAAATTGTTAACATGTTAAATCTATATATATTGACCATAACCAATTATTTTTTCCCAAAACTAGAAAATAAAACCCTAGCCACTGAAATCAAATAACTCCATTAAAAGACCATCGCCGATTGGTGCGTCTAGAGGCGTTTTTGGGCAAAGGTACTAACATAGAAGTTGTTCGTCTTGGTAAGATGTAGAAGATGACCGGTTAGATTACCGAACGGTAAAGAGAGGTGGACAGAAATCACTTACGACCATCGTGGCTAGGCTTTGAATTTTTGTCATCGACGATGTTCGATGGTCGGCGGCACCTAAAGGAAACTTGTTTAGAATGTCGAGATCTACATGTTGGCAAATTTGATGACCCATCGGTGATTGTGGCAGCGACAAGGTATGGTGGAACGACAACGGTTGTTGGATTTTATTCTAAGCTCATTCGCGAGCTATCGACGACATGGCCAATGGCGTGGAAGAGCTGGAGGCAGGGGCGACCCACTATAGGCAAGTGGTGGCTTCCAGTCGACGTCGGCGGCGCTTAGGCATAATGAAAGGCGGCGCGACAAGGATGGGATCACGTGCTCGGTTTTGATGGGAAGAATTATCGGCCAACCACGATTTTGAAGGTAATTAACGTTAATTAAATTGTTAAGTTTATTTATTATTTTAAATGAATCGTTATCTTATTAAACCTGTAACTTGTTCGTACGAGGTTGGATTTGGATGTTTGTTGCGTTAGATATGTATCGACGTTATCTTCGTTGTGGAGTTGGATTCACTATTGTTGTTCCTATCGATTTTTCAGATTCGTTAAAAGGTGAGTGCTTAAACCCACTCATGTAGTAGTAAGATTCTACCACAAGTTTATCCGATTCATGAAGTGATAAATTCTATTATTTGCCGTTTGAAATTGAATTGACTGAAATTGAATTGATAAAATTCAAATTGACATTTAAATTGATACTGAAATTTAATATCAGTGCTAGTTAAATACCTGACATTTGATGACTAATGTTGTTGTGGTATATGGTTGAATTGATTGATTTGAATGGTTATGCATGGATGTTGATAGATGATGTTGTGATGGATGATATTTTGATTGGATGTATGTTGTTTATCGATTTCGGTATATCCCTATTATCACCCTGATTATTATGACCATCAACATATGATTTGTCATATTAATCATTTTGATCACTTAATTATGATATGACCCTTGGACATCCTATTTTGACATGTGAGTTATTAGATGTACCATTGGCTACTTTGGCAGAAATGTTGTTGTTGGGATTGGACTACCGTTTGGGCAAATTTGAATGGTTTTCATAATTGAATTTTAAACTATAAAAGGTTGTCAAAATTTAGTATTTTAATCTTTAGAAATTATATGTAACAAAAATTTAATTTTTGAAATTTTGGTTAAATCAGATTTCTAAATAATCATTTGGAATTCATTTATAAAATTTTAAGTTCATTATGTAATAATAATTATATTTTTGAAAAGGGTATTTGGATGTTTGAAAAGTAACTTTATAATAGGAAAAGAAAATGTTTTGTAAAGAAATCTGTATTTTAATCCGATCGTTTGATGATTTTGGTGCTTTGTATTTTACAAATGGAAGTTGTGGGATTTTAAGAATTTGTAAAATTGTTAGTAACTTGAAACTTTTTTGAAACTTCAGTAAGCTACTTGAAGAATATTTGATAAAAGTACCTGTATTTATTTCAATAATTTAATAGATTTAAACCTTAATGTTAATCATTTGAATTTGTGAAGATTGATTAGAATTTATTAAACTTACTAGAAATTCTGAAAGGATATTTGAAAGCTCTGAAATTTTCTATGAATTCTTGAGGTGAAAATAAAGCCATGTACACCCATATTTCACCTGATTCTGGATTAATCTACATTGAATTTTTAGTTCTGACTCGAGTTTTTTGTCTTTTCATTCCGTTGGGGTCAGCTTGAGTATTTCAGTGTTTCGAAGACGTTTGTTTTCTAAAAATGAAGATGGAGTTGAAGTTCGATTTCAGGCAGTTGTTGCATGAGAGTCTGGTTGAATGGTAAGTTATTGGTTGTCAACTGAGTTTTGGAATATGATGTAGCATAGTCGCCAGTGGAGAAGTGCACAGAGGTGTTCTGTAGTCAGTTCTGTGTTGTGACTAGAAAGTGGTTTCTATTGGCAAGTGGTTTCTGGTGATGTTAATGGAAAGTAAGTGGCAAAATGACAATGTTATGACCAGGTAGTTATGGAAAAAGTTGGATGATATGCAACTTGAACTGTAATTGGAGATGATAGTTTACGTGGATAGTCTGAACTGTTGTGAGTAGTAGCTGTTTTTGGGTGGAGACAAGGTTGTGGTTGGTGGTGGAGCTACGTTGAATGTGTGGTTTGATATTGTAAGCAAGTAATGGAGAATTTTGATGGTAATATGAAATGCACGGGAAAGTAGTAATGTGAAATGCATAGGTTTGTATATGTTTTGATAGCAGAAAGTTGTTTGAGTAGTGGGAATGGGTTTTAGTAGCAGTGATGTATGAAGAAGTAGACTGTAATGCAGCTTGATGGTCACTCAAGGAGTTATGGTTGGAGATGATGTAGAATTGGTTGACAGATAGTAGACTGGGTAGGCTTGTGATAATTTAAGGAAGAATACGTAGGAAGAATAGAAAATTTACAATGGTGATGCTGTCACAATGATGGTAGTTCGATGAGGGAAGGTGAGGTGTTGTAGGGGATGATGTAGTCGAGTGGGTACTTATAGAGCAGTAGAAGGAAAGGTACAGTGAATGGTGGTTCGGTGAAAGGCCGTAGCTTTGAACTGTAGTGAAGCAGTGAGGATTATGTGACATGGTTTAGAGTTGTAGTGAAATGGTGGAATGAATTGTGGTGTTTTAGTAGATGGAGGATGAATTGGTTATGTGGGCGCAGTGAGGAGACTGGATAGTGGTTGTCGAAATATATGATGAATGAAGTTGTTATTGAGGCAGAAGCTGGTGAAGTTTTGATGTTATGGGTATGTATATGCAATGGTGGCAGAGTAGCGAATTTTAGGGGGAGGGATCTATGAGTTGGAACGTACCTGTTCCTAGTTTGGTTGAGGCTCTAAAGAGGCAGTGGTATATGAAGTGGTGAAAGGCACTGATTAGAATGGCAGAATTTAGAGGGGATGGTCAGGATATGTTTATAGAAGGAGGATGAAACAGTGAAATGGAGAATGAAAGCAGTGATGAAAAATGCAATGTAATTTTTTTTGTATATGTAGTTTAATGAGTTGAACAAAGAAAGGCTATTTTATGAAATGCAACATAACAAGTGACAGATGCATTAGAGAGAACAGAAAATAGGTGATGAAGTAGAAATAAAAATGAGCAGACACAATAACACTTGAACAAATGCTTTTTAATGTGAATAAATTAAACTAAAATGCAGACTCCACGCAAATAGACAATGTAAAACATATATTAAATGAAAGCACAAGACTTCAAAGAATGAAACAGAAGTCCAAAATATTTTTTTCCCAGTTTTTTGAAAAAAATGCGAACACACACAAAACAAAAACACACAAAAATTTAAAAAAAAATCGAAGAATAAAAAATAAAATCAAAGCAATTTTCCCAGCAACAGCACCAAAAACTTGTTCGGACGGCTAAATGTCTATTGAGTTAGAAAATATTCAAACGAATTTTGAAATAAAAATAACTGCAAGCGCACGGCGTACTATCGTAGTATATAGTGAGTACTGGTCGATCCTTAGGGAATTGTTGGCTTTAAAAATCTATTCAATCATATTAAACCAAATTTGAAGAGAGTGTTAAGCTAGAAATATGAGAGTGTGAAGGCAATTTAGCGGCAATTTTCACTCTCTAGATCACATAAATCAACAAAATGAAGTTATGATTTCTCTTTTCTTGTCATTAGTGTAATTAGTTGATGTGCTTATCATAAGTATGGTATATTTATGCTATTAATTAGCCCAATATAAACCATCAAACTATAACACAACCACTAACACACATTTAACTCTCATGAAATATGACAACAAAGTTGAAAGCAAAATCTATTTTAAGCATGGCCGATTAACTATTGTTTAGAAATATAGGCCATCAAAGTTTAATTTCAACAATCACTTCATTACCATCGTCATATGTAGATGAAGAGGTAATTATTGTTTGTGATTTTTTAAGCATAACCTATTTGGTGTCAACAATATAGGCTATCGAATTCAAATCAAAACAACAAGTTAAACCATTCAAATGTTTCATTAAGCACAAAATGAGAGCATAAACATCAAAATGTCACATCTACATACTGAAGAGCTTCATTACCCCTAAATTGTAGGGATTAGCCTCTCATATTTGTTATAAAATCAACAAATGTAGAAAGAAACATGAAATAAATAAGAGGAAAAAGAGAGAAAAATGAAAAGAAAAGCTAAGTAAAAAGAAATGAACACTAATCTACTTGCATGAAAAGTAAACTACACTACTAACATAAGAAGATAAACATGTAAATAACATATAGCACTAGTTAACATTTCATAAAAATAGGAAATCACATGAAAGAAAAATGGCTAAATAACCATGAAAAGAGAAAGAGAGCTTTCTTTTATTTTTAATCTAACTGAAACTAACTAAAGAGAAGACAAACTAAGAGAGACTAAAGAAAGAGAGGAGGGTTACATAAATATATAGGGTATTTATACATGATTTAAAACCCTAATTCACTTTTTTCGGGGAATGCCCAAACTACCCTTTTAGGAAGTGTGGTGGCCAAGTAATCATTAGCATCAAATAATCATCATTTAGATGTGAATGAAGCTTTAAAATCTATTAATATGTGCATTAGCCTCTAATTTGTACATGAAGGTATGTGGGTAGGTGGGGTCCTCCATGATCCATGAAATGAATTATTTCCATCTCCATTCCTTTGTCTTCACTGTTGCGCAGGTGGGGTCCTCCATGATCCATGAAATGAATTATTTCCATCTCCATTCCTTTGTATTCACTATTGCGCATGCATATATCCCCATGAAGCCAATTGTATTTGAATTTAAATTCTTACAAAATAACATAGAAATTTTCAATTAAATTTTAGAAAATTAATATATGCACAAAAAAGCCCATTTTGACCATGGATGAAGATGAATATGTGACGATTTGGAATAATTTGAATTTTTGTTTAAACAAGTTAAAATACCTAATATGATCATTTATTTAATTTAAATAGATTAAATATGATGGTAAAAATATGCACATTTACGTGCACTTATGTATATTGTAAAACAGCTTCATGAACTGTTTATACATTTATTATTTTTTATCATTCCGCTAAGAGATTTTGTATTTTGTTCTTCTGTATATTATTTATTTAGAATAAAACCCATTTTAGAATCCATATTTTGAATGGTTTGAGTTGGACATGTGTGGTTTATCATTGACTTGAATCATTTAAAATGGTTGGTTGTCATAGTTATTTTTGTAGTAGTGTATCATATTGTATGTTGTGCATCCTTATTATGTATTATATAATGTAAACCCCATAGAATGGGGTATGACCTTTATCTTTGATGGGTATTTATTAAATGCCCTTAGTTTTTATTTTATATTTTTTGAACCCTGGTAGTATGTACCTTGCATGCATGATATGGACTATTATTGCTTCCCTTTTAGTTCTTTTTTGGGTTAAATTAGTAGTTAGTTACTGAAGTGTTATAAAAGGGGTTTTGACTTAGTTATAAAGAAGGTTTAATAATGTTTGAACAATCTTAACAAGTTAAGAAAAGTTTTAAATTGGTTAAGCATCTTTGTTAAGTAAAACTATTTGATGTTATTGGATCGATTACAAAATATCTTTATCTTATAGACGTCCATGAAAAGTAGACTATAAGAACGAGTTTAGATACCAGGGTCCTACTCTTCTTCGCTTCTTGCCGGACTCGATGGGTAAAGAGGTTGAAGAGGTCTACTTAGTTTTAAGATCTATATTTATTTTGTGCCTGCTTAAGGATTTGAAAAAGCAGTATACAAGTTTAAAACTTAAGTTGTGCTTTTAGGAAATTTTTTCATAATTAATTTTGGGGAAGTAAAGGGAACTAGAGTAGTATAATTATTAAGTTATCCTAGAGGGATAAAACCGTAAGTTGAACTTGGATCTTTTTATTCGCATAACTATTCTTGATCCATAGTTCGTACATAAACCAATCCAAAGTTGGCATTTTTATTCGATTCTTGAATGTGAATACTTAAAATGGATTCTTGGGATAGTGCGAATGTTTTCAATCATAGTTTTGGACCATGTAAGAGAAACATAAGTATCTGATCAAGGAATCAGATCAGAGTTCTACAATGGAGAAGAGAAGTTAAGTGATCTATACTAGTTTGAATAAGAGATTTATTTATACGATTAAGTGATCGAATATTACATACAGATGATTCATACACATCGTACAAGCTTAAGTAAGTAAGATTAAGATTATGAGTTGGCTTGTTCGAGTCGAAATTCTTTAAAGGGTGATATAACGACCTGGAATTTTATCGCTTTCATATGAGAATATTTAATTATTTTTAGATATTCAATTAATGATTTTAAATAATTAAATAATACTCTTTTAATTTATAAATAATAATGGTGAACTCATTTTAAAAGTTTGTTTACAAAAATAAACAATTCGATGAAAAACTGAAAATGCGGTCGAAATTCATTTTTCGAATTTTCGACTTTTTATTGGATGGAAGTTGTTGCAACGTTGTTGCATATATATACAATTATTTGTGTAGATATTTGTACACATTCAATAAAGTTGCAAATAGTATAAAGTAAAGTAACCAAAGTTACGTTTTTTTAATTATTTCTAGAAGCCATTAACTTAGAATTTAAAATGTATTTTAATTCCTTTATTTGTGCCAAATATTAAGGGAGATGCGATATGTAGTACAAAAGGGATGGTAGCATGATCTAAGAGTGGCTAGGAGGGGATACATTCATGATGGGGAAAAGGGGTAGTGGGCTAAAAACAAGGAAGGGTATGTTTGGTCTTTTGCCATTTTTCGGGTTCTATAAAGAATCGCCTTACTTTATTTCACTTTTTATACTTTCCATTCTTGTAACTTTTTTCTCTCTTTTTGTATTTGGCCTCCACTAATGTCATAACTAAATCTACTCCAAAATATTTTATTTTCACCTCAAAACTCTTACGCAAGACTATAATCATTAAGCTAATACTCTCTACATCACAAGGATACAAACTTTGGTGCCATATCCCATTTTAACCCTAGGTCTTGCACTAGGAGGGCTCCTAGGCTTTGTTACAAGTTGTCTTGTTGAGTTTTTGTGTTTGGTTGGTGGTAGCAATTAGTAGCAAGCTTTTCCAGAGTTTAGGTTGCATTGAAAGTGAGATACTCAACTTAAAGTTATACATACGTTTGGGTATAAAAAAATTGTGCAATAACTTTTGCTTATGTTGCATAATTCTATGTAATAATTTATATTGTCTTCCTTTTTTTGTATAATTATATGTAATAATTATCACTATTGTTAGGATTAGTTCCCGTTTGGATGCGGATAACACATAAGGAATAGACATGAAACTAGCAAAAGCAAATGGATGTCAAAGTGTTTGTGGCGAATAAGTTGCAACGAAACACTACGAAGTTCTCATAACATGATTTACAGGGGAATCTTATTGTAGAGGGACTCTAAGGAGTTCCTTATCGTGTTGATTTTTTTACATATATTCTTGTTTATGTAAATGCTTGTGATATGACTTGGAAAGTTCAATTCTTTTAAGATAGAAATATTTGTAGCACTTGATTATGTGCTAGAGTAGTCGCTAAGCCTCTTTCGGTTATTTGAAAAGTTATTTCTTATAGTTTTGATTTCCTTTTAAAAAAAAATGCTTGGTTCAAATTTAATTTCGAGAATAAATTTTTAATTGACTTCAAACTTATGGATGTTTTGAAGTAAAATGTTTTTATACATATAGTAATATAAAATATAGAAAGGAATAGAGTTTGAAAGCTATTTGGTGTACAAAACAAAATTTTTAAAGTTATGGTCCATATAGCGATGATCGCTATGGATACACTTTAGAAATCTATGATTTTAGCAAAGTATAAAATGTTTTCTACTTTGGATATTTTGTAAATTCTCTATCAAACGTGTTTTATAAAAGGAGTTTGAAGTTTCAAATATATGTTAAGAATTTATTTTAGTTATTTAAATAAGAGGTTCAATTTTATAAAGGAAAAATCTTAACTTTTCAAACCAAGTTGGGTTTTATATAAAGATCCTCAAGTAATGTTTTGTATAAGAGTTTTGAATTATAATTTAAGTATTTTAGAAATGTACTTTTGAAAAATAGAATGTTTAAAGATAGTTGAGATTCGAATTTTAACTGTTAAAAAGATTTATTTTGGGATATTTAAACAAGTGATTTATTTATAAGAAATTCCTTTTATTTTCAAAGTCGTATTCTTTTTAAAAAGTGATGGCTTTAATTTATAATTTGAATGGAAGATTTAAACTTTATTTTTAAGTTTTGAAAAAGAGGTTTGAAATTTATATAGGTGATTTAAAGGATTATTTGTAACGACGCGTAATTTTTGATAATTAAAAATATTAAATCAAATAAGATTTTAAAATTAAATACTGTGAGAAATTAAAATTAATGATTTATAAATGGGAAAGATTGTTAGAGTGTAAATTAATAATGTTGATTTAATGCAATTGATAACTATTTGAATGTAACCTCAATTAATTGAAATAATTATAAAGTTAAATTGGTTATAATCGTAAATAAGGAATAAATTCAATGTTATAATAAAAAGATGAATTATATGTAATTAATTGAAATAGGTTAATATAGAATGGAAACTATATTTGATAAGTAATTTATCAACCTTCATTGGTAAACAATGGGTTTATAGAGTTGAATTATTAATGTATAGGTGAATTATTAAAAAGAGGAACTATATGTAATTAATTGAAATGGGTTAGTATAGAATGGAAACTATATTTGGCAAGTAATTTTTCAACCTTCATTGGTAAACAATGGGTTTATAGAGGTGAATTATTATTGATATTTAACCCGTTTGAAATTAATTGTAAATCAGCTAAAATTAATATAATTAAATATTGCAGTTAATATGAATCAAGATGATAATTGTAGAATAATTGATGTAATAAAATGTAAACCAATGTTAATTATATTCATAAGGTAATAGTTGATTCAATAATAAGAGTGAAATCAAAATAAAAGAATTTACTGGAATTTAAATTATAATTAATGAATTTATTACAGCTGTAATTGAATGCTATAATTTGTGCAATATTTAAATATTAGATTAACATGGAAAATTTATTTTTAAAAGATTATAAATTTCTATGTAATCATGAATTATGAATTGTTAACTTTAAAATTTGAAATTAAAAGCGGTTAAATTAATTTAATAATAATTTATTTAATTAATGTGAAAATAGCCATTTTGACCATTGTCTCGGATTTTGATGAAACGGTTTCATCGTATCCATAACAGTGAATTATTATAAGACTTTAAGTTTCATAGTGATTAGACTTACCGTTTGATTTTGTGGGCTTGAAACGCGTAGAAATCAATTTAATAAATTTAATGAAAATAAGCTAATTATAAAAGCAAACTTCTATATACGATGGAATTAGGGTTTGAAACAAGTTCCATTGAGTTTAAAAATATCGAAAACCTATATTTCGATATATTGGATGACCCACTTTCATTTCGGTAACTGTTTGCGCCAAAATTGGTCAAAAACAACCAATTGCCGATGAAACCACCCGTTTAAAATCACAGATCACATATAGCAAATATGTAGAGAATATAAATATGAAGACCACTCAAAAAATTAAAAGGAATGCAATAAAGACACAAGGTTTATAGTGGTTCGGCTATCTCGGCCTACGTCCACTTTGAAGTTTTGCTGTTTTATTCATTGTCACTCGCTGGTTACAAGAGTACAATTGATAATAATTGAGTTACAATGGAGTTCGACAGAATAATGGCGTAAAAGAACCAGAGGATCTCTTTTCTGAAGCTCTTGGACTGTTATTTATATGTGTTGGCTGCAAATATCCCGCCAAGATCTCGGAGGACTCCTTCTCTCATGTGGGTGGGCCCACGTGATCGATCCTGAGCGATTTCGACTCGATCCATGATCTATACGAATGTAATTCATATCGATTAAGATCTTGCCCAATCGAGTCAAGATCGGGCATGAACATTCTTGGGGTTGTACGCAAGCTTCTGTGAAAATTTGGTAACATTTGGTGTTGCAGATTGTGAGATATGATCGATGCAAGATTGGATTTCCAATGTGTTCTCCAATTCGTATCGGTTCATTCAAATTGATCCATTCGCATCGCTCCTAGGCACGTGCTTGCTAGGTGACGCTATCTTTTAGGATCGATCCACTTTTTATGTCGAGTGACCGAGTCTTCCTCTCGAACACAGTCTCGTTCGTATCGATCTGATGTACTCCATTCTTCGTATCGATCCTGAGATGCTTATTTCGTATCAATGATTGAATAGCCTTTTCCTATCAATCGAAAAGGGATGACATTCGTATCGATCCATTATGTGTTCTTCGTATCGATCAATGGCCAATCCATACGAAATACGTGAATGGATGGATCGATACGAAGTGCATGGAAAGATCGACATGAAGTAACAATTTCCCATGGATACAAATTAGCTGGTGATGATGGATGCAAAGTAGGATGAGCTCGGACCGATACGAAGTGGGGCATACTTGATGGATGCGGACAATGTTAGTTTTCCTTGATCGATTCGAAAGAAACCGATACGAAGAAGGTGATCTGATGGATACGAATTGTCTGATTTGCATCGATCATATCTTGAGCATATGAACTCCGGTTGACTTGAAATTTGAAACGTAGCGTTTCCTAGCCTTTTTCATCATTACCAGTCAATCCCGCCTTGATTGGAGTTTGGTCAAATTTCAACAGTATCGATCTTAGCCTTGTTTCCAATTGATCTTTAATACTAATTCCCGTCCTTCTTAGCTATTTGTTGATATCCTGGCCTTGACCAAAAGGCGGGACGACATTTACACTCTGAAAACATGCCTCGTCGTAAGAAGGCGTGTTTTAATAGCTCCGAATCCAACATCCAAAGCCCATATTCCATCCGTAGCCATACCATCTGATCCATAATTTTGTCTATTACCTAGTCATCCTATCCAAGTGTCATAGCCATATCCAAGTCTGCGACTGCTCTGAGTTGATGCCCAATTCAAAATCTTGTAACCAAATCCTCAACCAATTCCATAGGTAACCGAACCCATCAACGGAGCTTTAATCTATCCATAACAATAGTCAAATCTATGACCTTTTTGGGTCGATATCCAAATTCGCGACCGCTCTGGGCCCTTTGCCAAATCCAGGACCTCACCGGGTCTATCTATCCTAGGACGAAATCTGGATCCATGACCTCTTCGAGTTTAACATTAAATCCATGGACCTCGTCGGGTCGCGTTACCCGGTTCCAGCCTCGACTCTCCGATCAAGGGCTTGTATGTTCTCTGGCCTCCACTCTCCGGTCGAGGTGTAACAGCCCGCAAATCCGTACCACTTGAGTCAATACTATTCCACAACATTCAACTCAAGTTGCACAGAAGTACGAACCATTTGGGCTAAATAAGAAGAGGTAGAAGAAGAAAATAGAACACAACATCATAATCTAACCATCGCAGCAGAATAAAATATAATAGATAATAATGATCTTTACTCAAAAATCAAATATATATGTTTATACATTACATCATCAGAGTACATCAATCACAGCTCAACATCAATATCATACAAATGGATACAGAACTCAACACAGCGGAAAATATATGTATATAAACAAGTACGAAATACGCATCGTCATCCAGCTCGGCTCCTAAGCTCCACAGCATCAAATCCTGTATCCTATAATACTCGGTCTGACCCGAGCATTACAGTTAAATAACACCCGAGTCAGTCTGGAATACCAAAGTGAGAAAATCACACTCAATTGATTATTAAAGTTTCAAAAATCCTTTGAAAACAAAAGCATCTCGTAAGACCACGCCACAAATAAACATGTCGGGTTTTTACTTACGATAGCTAAAACATTTTTATAGAAATCCTCTGATATTATAATAGGGTCTATATACAAATACTTATAAAATAGCCGAAATTGTCACATTCATTAAATTCCAGCTACTAGCCACAGAGTGGGTAATACAAACAAAACTCGTACAAGGCTCGTAGGGAGAATGGATTTCCAACTAATGACTAGGCAATGGGGTACCACCTGTCACAGTACGTGACCTAGATCACAGTACCGAGGAGTACGCCCGCTCCCCTGCAACACAAGACCGGGACTACCCCTTACTGGATAATCCCGAGTGAGATCACCCCGCGGTTGGGATCAGCAACCGCCCACTAAGCCGAAATAAAAAGGGACATCTAGACAGGAATGACCTCACCCTGCTTGGGTGCTACCCACCTAGCCTTGCTGCATAACCCCTGATTTTCAGTCATTCCCATTTGATGAGGCTTGAGGCTAAGCATTACCTTTTTAAGAACATATCCCTTAGAATGCCCATCGTCCACCTGACGATGTTCCGAAAGCATTCATCCATACAAGTCCGTCCCGGGTTTGAACGGAACCGAAGGCACTACTCCTACTACGTCCATTTTGGAAATATCCTCAGGATTAGTAGCGACTAGCCCTTGCACTTCACTGCTCCATCTTCGATTCTAACTTGTTTCCACGAAACGTACAAACCGGATCGAAGTGGTTTTCGAGAAATAAATCCCAATCTCGGTCTCTTCGAAACGATCGACGCATTTGGCCAATATTGATAGTCGGTTATTTAACTATCAATTAATATTCACAAAAACCATCGAACAATAAATAATTTCCCAAATTATTTATTTATCCCCAAAAAAATATCTTCACAAGATAAATTCCCACCTTTCAAACCCTTTTTTAAATAGTTTCAACCTATCTTTCCTTCTCAGAATAAATTCCAAGTATTTTCTATTCCCACTGAAATCACCAAGCATAAAACTTTAGATTTTTAAAATGATTTAATCCGCTTTATTTTGAAATATACTTTAAAGCATTTAAATTAAAAAAATTACTTTAATAATTTATTAAAACATATAATATACGAATATTTGAAAATAAAGTTACTTCATAAATATAAAACTAGGTTTTCACCGTTAAAACAAAACACTAAGTCACCTTTAAATAATTATTATAATAATAGATTTGAAAAATATTTACCTTAGAATTTTACACATTCAGAAATAATAAATTTTATAAATATGCTTTTTAAAACAACATTAAACTTTTATCTTATATATTTAAAATTTACTTTGAAAACGTACTTGGCTATCCAGGAAAATATACTTCTCTTCACCTCCTTTAAAAATAAATCACTATTTATTTTTAAACAAATTTTCTCATTTCCTCTTAATGAATTCCCATCTTTAATTTATTCTCCCAAATATCTAAATTCAAACACTTAAATCAATTTCCAAATTGATTTCCAATTTACTTCATTTATTCAAAAATCCTTTAATTTCAGATTTATTCCATAATTATAATTTGAAATACTTTTAACTAAAAATACCAATTTTAGATTTCTCAAATTACTTCTTTATCCTTTAAAATAAATTAAAACTTTAAATTTTTAAAATAATTCTTTATTCCTTTAATTGATATAACTTAAGTTTACAATTCATTAATTTCGGTTTATTCAAAATTCCCTTCATACTCGAAGTTATTTATTATTATTTTCATATTACTTCTATTCTTTTCAATTCATTCTTAATTTATTCAAATTTCCTATAATTATTTCGTTTACAAGTTTACTTTATTTTCTTCCCAACAATCCAATTTATATATATATTTGGTAATTCATTATACCCAAATATATCCAATCAAACCATAACATTCAATATTCCAATATATTCATCATAGGGTATCAAGTAATCATCACAGAGAATATTAAATAATGAATGTTGAGGGATCCAGTTGGATCCCTCCAACCTGTTTTCCCTGCATCCACAAACGTTAGCACAACATAAATATCTCCGCTATATAATGCGAAAAAATCAATCATTCCCAGATATAGTATATACTATAATATAACACATAAATCAATTCAACCATTCAACCAATTTATTTAAATTTAACCATTTAAATTTAAATAAAACCAGAAGAGTGAGATTTACTCACCTTTGCATTTGTTTTGCAGTCCATCCCTGAACAGCTTGTTTTCTTTTCAGATTTCAAACCTTGAATAAATATTATGTGATTTTATTAATATTTGAACTAATTTAACCATAAATTTCCATTCAATAGATTGAATCAACTAATTATTTATTTTAAAACTAAATTTCCTTTAATACATTATTTTTAGTAACTAAAATAATTAAATGGGTTACCAAACAAATCAACTACCCTAATTCATTATTTTAAAAACTAAACTAGTAAGTAAAAAAAAATGTGTATATGTATATTATTTTTATTTTATTTTCTTTGAAACCCATTTACTTATAAAAATTTATTTATATAGATTTAAAATCAAATTTTATATAAACTTCTAATCATTTCAAAATTTCTATATTTATTATATATATTTTAAAAATCTACAGCAAGTGAAACATGTATACATATATTTTAAACTTTCCTGTAAAATTCCTAATTTCCTTTTTCTAATCTGTATATACAAATATCAGTAAGTAAAAAAAAGGAAAAACGAAAATACCCACTGACCAAAATGAACGAACCCTAGCCGCCGATTACGCCATCCATCCATCGAGAATCCACTTCGTGAGCATCCCCAAGCGCTGCTGCCCTCCATCCACGCGACCCGACATCGACGTCGTATGTCGCCTCCACCTCCATCGCGCCATCAGCGAGCCCAACGACCTCCATTCGCAACATCGGCCATGACCTGCTGCCCTTCTCCGACCTTCGAGAACCATCATGACGAAACGCTATGCCTACGTGCCACGCGACACAATCTTCCCGACCCTAAATCGCAATTCGATTGAGATAACTAATCTCGTTCGGCTCTAGATTGAAAGAAAAAAATGAAAAGGATGACTGACCTAATTTGAGAGGAAGGTGGATTTACAGTTAGAACGAGAAGGAAAGGTGCAGTCGCCATTTTCGTTTGATTTGGGTTTATAATTTTTTTGTAAAATGTTTGAACGGCAATTTTGTGTAGATGGGAAGAAAAAGAAGAAAAAGGGGTACGAAGGAGACAAAGAGGGCGGCGGGTTGTACTTTTTGTCGGATCAAAGAACAACAAATATATTTTATTTAGATTTAATTTGTCTCAGTAAATTTTCCATGCGTTTATATACCGTATGCTCACTCAGCAACTCCAATCAATACGAAATTTGAAATCCGATAATAATACAATATTACGGATCCAATGGAACTGGTTTCGTCGAATTCCGAGACTGTTTCTCGAAAGGCTATATTTAAATTCAATTTAAACAATAAAATTTTAAAACTGAACAAACCACTACTAATTTCAATTTTACAACTTCTATTATCTTCAGTGTTGTCAATATAAATTTTACAGGCCTTCAAATTATTCTTAATCGGCTTAAAATTCTAGATTCAATAATTTTTCCCAACTTCAAATTATTTAATTCAATAATTAAATTATCAAATAAATTGTGATATTCGTAATTCAAGTTAAAATTGCTCTATTGAATACTTAAAATCAATTAAATACTCCAATTTTAATTGCTTGAAAATTCCGGGTCGTCACATTCCTCCCCCTTAAAAGAATTTCGTTCCCGAAATTAGTAGTTAGGAAGAATGATTCAATATCCATTACTATTTTCCAAAACTAAACTGTTTATCATCAACCCAAACAATCTTGTCATTTAAAGTCACTACACTCTTATTAATTTCCTAAACTCCCATATAGTTTGCAACCAAAATTATTCGTTCAATCATTCAAGTTTCAACTAAAAACCAAAATTTTGAATTATCAAAATTTTCTCAAAATTTTTCTAACTCTCTAAATTTTCGAAATTTTTGCCAGCGTCTCCTTTGCGCGGCTAGCTCGGTACAACTACAAAATGACTCTACGCCCTCCCAAATCCAAAAAGAAAACAAAAGGCCAAGTGGCTAGATCCAAAAACCCAATCAAATTCCATATAGAATTTTAAAACATATTTTTTTGTCGAGCAATTCTAATTTATTATCTGAAATCAAAACCAATTCTCTTTTCCCTTTTTCATACCTGCACATCCTGTTTAGCAATAATATCCAATCACAACATTCAAAAACATTTTATTGACTTCTTTTACACATTTCCAATATTTGTTTTACTTAAGCCCATACAATGCATATATATCATCCGTATGCAATATCAAATCCGATCGCTCAGTTGATCAAACAATTTCACTTCCGAACTAGTATCGTCCACCCGACTTCCTAGTGCGGACTCAGATCTGGTTTCCTGATTAGAAACCGTCATTCTCCTTGCATAGTCATAAATATGATAGAGAATTTCCAGAATCAATCAAAATTCCATATCCAGGGTCCGCCGTCGAAAATCGAGTGAAAAATCCTAACTCGGATCGATATAACCATCTCGAAATTCTGTGCCCGAATCTGGATCAAATAGTTATGCGAATAAAATAATATACGTACATCCTACGTATTTGCCCCAATTGATTATCAATTATATCCATTTCTTTTTTATTCACATTCATTTTGATTGTGATTCCCTTATTCACAATTCCCACAGTTACAAATATCAATTTCAACCTTAATTCCATTATTCACTTAGCATACTTTCAATACCAAAATTTACTTAAGAATTCATTATCCTCTTCTTAAGTTCAATATAAATATTTTACATACTTCTTACATTTATTTTCACTTTACCATTGAAGTTTATATTCATTACCATTCACTTTGCCCTTACAATTCCATTTAAATTCAGTTTGACTTCCACTTTGAACATCGAATTAGTTTCACTTACTAATTAATTTAAATCTCACACTAAATGTTTGTTTGCAAACTTTACTTTCTTTAGTCCCTTCGATTCCACTTACTTTACATTCATAGTTAAAATAGATTCAATATTCAGTGTCTAATTCTATTTGCTTAGCAAATTTAAATCATTTGTCGTTAATGAAAATTTTCAAAAATTTTCTAACTCCTAAAATTTTCGAAATTTTTTGGCAGAGTCTCCTTTGTATGGAGGAGCTTTTGCAATTTGACAAGAGATATAAATATATATACATCGACCCACACGGTCGGAAAACAGAAAAACAGTTCATATTTCCTATTTGTATTGCGTAGGCGTACCTTATTTAGCATTTTTAAGCAAGCAGCTATTTATTTAAGCAATTAGCGTAGTCAAAACCTGTCAAACGGCTTCCAAAACCTGTACTTACTTAATTTAAACATGTCAGTGTCAAATATACAAAGTTTATTAACATTTCACTTTATTATAAATAACTAAAACATGGATTCTATAAACAGTGCATATTATATACGTCCATAAGCACATATGAAATATTTCGACACTTGTTTTGAATGCTTCCAAACAATATTCAAACCATCCTATTCAATTTAAATGATTTCACAACTCTCTTACTTAACTTAAATTCATTTTAAGTCCAAGCAAACTCATTTAAATTGAATTGATTTCCAAAAGCAATCTAACTCCCATTTTTTATTCGAAGTCAAGTTCTCATTAATATAACTTAAGTTAATTAACTCAATTACTAATTTCATTCACCAAACAAGTTTTATTTAAAATCATTTCATAAAACTCGACACCACCATATCTCAAATTACTTAAGTCAAGCTTTTATCCAAATATTACTTCAGTTATTTGTTTCCTTCAAGAAGTTTCAACTTCAAAACTTATAAGCACTTTCTAATTTAAATTCTTAATTTGATTTCCAATTATCAAACCAATCTCATTTACTAATTTAATTAAATTAGTTTATTCGGTCATTTCTTTAAACTTCAAACTTCCATACTTAATTCATTCTGAATTTATTTCTATCAATAACAAGGAAGATTTTAAATTTATGTCTACTTGGATTTTTTTTATTCACCAATTCAATCCACCATTGTTATAATCCAAGCTGAATTCATTTATTCTCGAGTTCATTTCCAATTATATTCAATTCACCGACAATCCAGGCTGAATTCATTTACACTTCATTGCTTACATTAATTTATTTATTTTATTTATTTTATTTTTTTATCCAATCAAGCCCATATTTATTACAATTGATTCAAAAACCAATTTTATTAATCCATAGAATTTACATAATCTCGTTTACGTCAAACGACAATTATTTTTATGCAAATTCAGTGATATTTACTTAAAAGAATATTCATTACAGTTTATAACTATTTTAAATTAATACCAATTCAATCTATACTTAATTTGATTTCATTTTAACTGATTCCGTTCAATTTATTTTGCATTCTATATTCATTTGCAATCATTTAAAATTTATTTTTATTCACTTGAATTTTATTTACCACTCAAACTATCACTATTTCAACTGTACCTTGTTTAATTTGAGTTCATTGCCAGCTCCATTCGTTTAAATTAAATTAGTATATCTCATTGAATCAATATGAATTCTAATTCACATTCAATAATTTATTTCTGAATTCCTCTCATTTTATAACGAGACCATTTCCAATTTATCTCTACTTAGATTTTTATTTGCAATATAAATCATTTTAATGTTAATTCAATTCCATTCAACTTCAACTCAAATTCAATTCACTTACAATTTCAAGTTGAATTTCTATTAATAACTCAAGTCACTTTCAAATTCTATCATTTATTCACAACTCAAATTTTTATTAACCAATTCGAGTTCCATTTTCATATTCCATTAATCAATCAAGTATTCTATTTAAAATTTTACCCAATATTTGATTTTGTTCCAAAATATCACTCTAACTGTTTTACTTGAGTTCAATCTATTTTATTTTATTTATTTATTTTTAAATTTTGGATTATATTCATTATCATTACAAACAAATTTTATTTGGCCTATTCATTTTACTTCCAAACTTTATAAGTCACAACTTATTTATATTCATATTACTTCTATTTACAATCAATCTCATTCACATTTTACTTTTTAACTCGGTGTTTGCGCCAAAATTGGTCACAAACACCCAATATCGTTGAAAGCACCCGTTTATGAACACAGATCAGCAACTATCAATATAGAACTCAGGTCTAAACAATCACAATAATTCACAAATAACAATCACAAACACACGATTTATAGTGGTTCGGCGATCTTGCCTACGTCCACTCTGAAGTTTATATCTTTATTGATATCCTCTTGATGATTACGGTTGATTACAGCAAGTTACAATGGATTATAGCTCTGAAACTTGAATGCAACCGTGATGATAAGGTGTAGAATTGAATCCGGTAGAATCTTTGCGCTTCAGAATCCCGATCCACTTTTCTTAACGACCTGGGGCTCTATTTATAGCTGTAGGAGGCTGATATTTCGCCTAAATTTAGGGAGACCACTTCTGGCACGTGAGGGGGCCCACGAGCCCAACCTCAGGGAATTTGGGCCCACTTTGGGATCGATTCGAAGTACGTTCGAATCGATCAAGAATTCATCCAATCGAGGCGAAATTTGGCGTGGACATTCTTCAACATGCATGCAAGCTTCTGTGAAAATTTCGTGGCATTTGGACTTGTGGATCTCGAGTTATGATTCATTTAAGATTGTATTTCCGGTTGATGCATTTTGTTCGAATCGATTCTCTTCGAATCGATTGGGTTGAATCGATGACATTACGTGCCCAAGTGATGACGTGGTGCGCATTTCCAGGGTCAACCCACTCTTTGCTCCGAAACGACTAGGTCGACTCCATGCTTTTCGCCGCTTCGACTTCGTGGATTCGAGGGAACGGATTCGAGGCAAGGTGCATTCGTATCGATCGTGGCCTATAACAGTTGATCAATACGAAGCCGTCTCAACCGTATGGATCCGAGGCCAGGCACATGATGGGTTCAAAGTATAGTTGCTTCACGGACTCGAGGTACTTTGCCCTGATGGGTTCGAATGAAGGCCATAGGATGTATACGAAGCTTGGCCACCTGATGGGTTCGAAGGTAGGCAATCGGGATGGATACGAAGGTGTCGATGCGAAATCCATGGATTCGAAGTAGGAGGAACTCGATGGATTCGAAGAACTTCCAAGCTTGATGGATTTGAAGTAGATGGGTTCGAACCGATGGATGCGAACATGATTTCTGGCCATCGATTCGAACTATGGGGTATCCTTATGGATTCGAACCGAATAAGGGCTATCTTTCTCAAACTGAATTCATCATATCTTGAGCATACGAACTCGGATTGACTTGAAACTTGAAATGTTGGCTCTCGTGGATTTGCTAGCCATGTCTAATCAATTGTAGCCGGCTCGGTCAAAATTCATCGATATCCATAGCGAAGTGAAGTACATCCAATCTCTGAGACAAACTGTCTTTTGTTTTTGACCGATCTTTTGGTATCGCGGCTTTGCCAAAAAGCGGGATAACACTCGGAATTATACCTTTCGTTTAACCAATATATTTTATTATTCCATAAACATTTTGAACAAAATTCCAGAGTTAAACAATTTTCCAAAATTTCAATATCACCTTAGAATTCAACTATATCCAAAATTCTTTGGCAAATTCATTTATTCCTTAATTTCAAAACCAAACCCAGTTCACAAAAAATTCCAATTTAAAACAACTTGGTAGCAATTTCTCTTCTAGAAACTCGAAAATGAACTTCGATGATGTTGCAGTCATCATCGAAATTATTTTCCAGCGATCGAAAGAGAACTAAATGCTTTTATCTCTTTAAAATCCCTTTCAAATATTTTTAAATTCCAATTCTCTCCGTATTCAATTCCAATTCAAAAATATTTCCGAAATAGTACCACTATTATTTCTCCAAAACTTTTGAAAACCATTTCCAAATCCAAAGGAATTTAAACCCTTTTCCAGAATTCCAAATTTGAAATCCATCCAATTTATATTCCAACATTACTCTGGGATTTTATTTCCAATGTTAAATCACATTCATAGATTATATTTACAAATTTCTCTAGAGGTTTATTTCAATTTATAAATTACATTTATAATCTATATTTCAAATTCCATTTTGTTATATAAATTTATTCTTCAACTTTGGTTATAAGATTTAAATTTCTTATTCAATTTCTACACAATAGTGTTAACAATTTAATATTATCATCCCTTAACAATCAAGCATCCAAATACAAATACTTTACAAATTTATATCTTTAATATACAAAAATAATTTGGATAAAATTATTTCATTTACCCTACTTTAAAACAATACTGTGTCGAATTGTTCTATTCAAGTGTTTAGAGATCCCTATCAATAACGTTAATTACTCGTATTGACCAGCATCCATAAACTACTCAATAAACCAATCAACACAATATAAAAGCATTTTATATTCACTAACAAATACGCGCTCATATATAATAATACGCTCAAACTCAGTCTAGAGTACTATTGGCTCTATTTCAATGAGTAATTCCCACCAGAGCCAAGGTTATCTCCAACCTAAGCTCTGATACCTCTTGTAACAGCCTGCAAATCTGTACAACTTGAGTCAACACTATTCCACAACATTCAACTCAAGTTGCACAGAAGTACGAACCATTTGGGTTAAAGAAGAAGAGGTAGAAAAAGAAAATAAACACAACATTAGAATCTAACCATCGCAGCGGAATAAAATATAATAGATAATAATGATCTTTACTCAAAAATCAAATATATATGTTTATACATTACATCATCAGAGTACATCAATCACAGCTCAACATCAATATCATACAAATGGATACACAACTCAACACAGCGGAAAATATATGTAAATAAACAAGTACGAAATACGCATCGTCATCCAGCTCGGCTCCTGAGCTCCACAGCATCAAATCCTGTATCCTATAATACTCGGTCTGACCCGAGCATTACAGTTAAATAACACCCGAGTCAGTCTGGAATACCAGAGTGAGAAAATCACACTCAATTGATTATTAAAGTTTCAAAAATACTTTGAAAACAAAAGCATCTCGTAAGACCATGCCACAAATAAACATGTCGGGTTTTTACCTTACGATAGCTAAAACATTTTGATAAAAATCCTCTGATATTATAATAGGGTCTATATACAAATACTTATAAAATAGCCGTAATTGTCACATTCATTAAATTCCAGCTACTAGCCACAGAGTGGGTAATACAAACAAAAATCGTACAAGGCTCGTAGGGAGAATGGATTTCCAACTAATGACTAGGCACTGGGGTACCACCTGTCACAGTACGTGGCCTAGATCACAGTACCGAGGAGTACGCCCGCTCTCCTACAACACAAGACCGGGACTACCCCTTACTGGATAATACCGAGTGAGATCACCCCGCGGTTGGGATCAGCAACCGCCCACTAAGCCGAAATAAAAAGGGACATCTAGACAGGAATGACCTCACCCTGCTTGGGTGCTACCCACCTAGCCTTGCTGCATAACCCCTGATTTTCAGTCATTCCCATTTGATGAGGCTTGAGGCTAAGCGTTAACTTTTTAAGAACATATCCCTTAGAATGCCCATCGTCCACCTGACGATGTTCCGAAAGCATTCATCCATACAAGTCCGTCCCGGGTTCGAACGGAACCGAAGGCACTACTCCTACTACATCCATTTTGGAAATATCCTCAGGATTAGTAGCGACTAGCCCTGGCACTTCACTGCTCCATCTTCGATTCTAACTCGTTTCCACGAAACGTACAAACCGGATCGAAGTGGTTTTCGAGAAATAAATCCTGATCCCGGTCTCTTCGAAACGATCGACGCATTTGGCCAATATTGATAGTCGGTTATTTAACTATCAATTAATATTCACAACAACCATCAAACAATAAATAATTTCCCAAATTATTTATTTATCCCAAAAAAATAATATCTTCACAAGATAAATTCCCACCTTTCAAACCCTTTTTAAAACAGTTTCAAACTATCTTTCCTTCTCAGAATAAATTCCAAGTATTTTCTATTCCCACTGAAATCACCAAGCATAAAACTTTAGATTTTTAAAATGATTTAATCCGCTTTATTTTGAAATATACTTTAAAGCATTTAAATTTAAAAAAATTACTTCAATAATTTATTAAAACACATACTATACGAATATTTGAAAATAAAGTTACTTCATAAATATAAAACTAGGTTTTCACCTTTAAAACAAAACACTAAGTCACCTTTAAATAATTATTACAATAATAGATTTGAAAAATATTTACCTTAGAATTTTACACATTCAGAAATAATAAATATTCTAAATATGTTTTTTAAAACTACATTAAACTTTTATCTTATATATTTAAAATTTACTTTGAAAACGTACTTGGCTATCCAGGAAAATATACTTCTCTTCACCTCCTTTAAAAATAAATCACTATTTATTTTTAAACAAATTTTCTCATTTCCTCTTAATGAATTCCCATCTTTAATTTATTCTCCCAAATATCCAAATTCAAACACTTAAATCAATTTCCAAATTGATTTCCAATTTACTTCATTTATTCAAAAATCCTTTAATTTCAGATTTATTCCTTAATTATGATTTGAAATACTTTTAACTGAAAATACCAATTTTAGATTTCTCAAATTACTTCTTTATCCTTTTAAATAAATTAAAACTTTAAAATTTAAAAATAGTTCTTTATTCCTTTAATTGATATAGCTTAAGTTTACAATTCATTAATTTTGGTTTATTCAAAATTCCTTTCATACTCGAAGTTATTTGTTATTATTTTCATATTACTTCTATTCTTTTCAATTCATTCTTAATTTATTCAAATTGCCTACAATTATTTCGCTTACAAGTTTACTTCCTTTATTTTCTTCCCAACAATCCAATTTATATATATTTTTGGTAATTCATTATACCCAAATATATCCAATCAAATCATAACATTCAATATTCCAATATATTCATCATAGGATATCAAGTAATCATCACAGAGAATATTAAATAATGAATGTTGAGGGAACCAGTTGGATCCCTCCAACCTGTTTTCCCAGCATCCACAGACGTTAGCACAACATAAATATCTCCGCTATATAATGCAGAAAAATCAATCATTCCCAGATATAGTATATACTATAATATGACACATAAATCAATTCAACCATTCAACCAATTTATTTAAATTTAACCATTTAAATTTAAATAAAACCAGAAGAGTGAGATTAACTCACCTTTGCATTTGTTTTGCAGTCCATCCCTGAACAGCTTGTTTTCTTTTCAGATTTCAAACCTTGAATAAATATTATGTGATTTTATTAATATTTGAACTAATTTAACCATAAATTTCCATTCAATAGATTAAATCAACTAATTATTTGCTTTAAAATTAATTTCCTTTAATACATTATTTTTAGTAACTAAAATAATTAAATGGGTTACCAAACAAATCAACTACCCTAATTCATTATTTTAAAAACTAAACTAGTAAGTAAAAAAAATGTTTATATGTATATTATTTTTATTTTATTTTCTTTGAAACCCATTTACTTATAAAAATTCATTTATATAGATTTAAAATCAAATTTTATATAAACTTCTAATCATTTCAAAATTTCTATATTTATTATATATATTTTAAAAATCTGCAGCAAGTGAAACATGTATATATATATATTTTAAACTTTCCTGTAAAATTCCTAATTTCCATTTTCTAATCTGTATATACAAATATCAGTAAGTAAAAACAAGGAAAAACGAAAATACCCACTGACCAAAACGAACGAACCCTAGCCGCCGATTACGCCATCCATCGAGAATCCACTTCGCGAGCATCCCCAGGCGCTGCTGCCGTCCATCCATGCGACCCAACATCGACGTCGTACGTCGCCTCCACCTCCATCGCGCCATCAGCGAGCCGAACTACCTCCATTCGCGACATCGGCCACGACCTGCTGCCCTTCTCCGACCTTCGAGAACCATCATGACGAAAAGCTATGCCTACGTGCCACGCGACACGATCTCCCCGACCCTAAATAGCGATTCGATTGAGATAACTAATCTCGTTCGGCCCTAGATTGAAGAAAAAAAATGAAAAGGATGACTGATAATTTGAGGGGAAGGGGGATTTACAGTTAGAACGAGAAGGAAAGGTGCAGTCGCCATTTTCGTTTGATTTGGGTTTATAATTTTTTTTTAAATGTTCGAACGGCAATTTTGTGTAGAGGGGAAGAAAAAGAAAAAAAAGGGGTACGAAGGAGACAAAGAAGGTGGCGGGTTGTACTTTTTGTCGGATCAAAGAACAACAATTATATTTTATTTAGATTTAATTGTCTCAATAAATTTTCCATGCATTTATATACCGCATGCTCACTCAACAACTCCAATCCCTACTAAATTTGAAATTTGATAATAATACAACATTACGGATCCAATGGAACTGGTTTCGTCGAATTCCGAGACTGTGTCTCGGAAGGCTATATTTAAATTCAATTTAAACAATAAAATTTTAAAACTGAACAAACCACTGCTAATTTCAATTTTACAACTTCTATTATCTTCAGTGTTATCAATATAAATTTTACAAGCCTTCAAATTATTCTTAATCGGCTTAAAATTCTAGATTCAATAATTTTTCCCAACTTCAAATTATTTAATTCAATAATTAAATTATCAAATAAATTATGATTTTCGTAATTCAAGTTAAAATTACTCTATTGAATACTTAAAATCAATTAAATACTCCGATTTTAATTGCTTGAAAATTCCGGGTCGTCACACGAGGACTTTTATACTCTCCGACCTCGGCTCTCCGGCTGAGGACTTTTATATTCTCCGGCCTTGGCTCTCCAGCCGAGGACTTTTATATTCTCCGACCGAGGACTTTTATATTCTCCAATCTTGGCTCTCCGATCGAGGACTTTTATATAGTGTTCGAGCCCATTCCATCGCTCTCCGACGAAGGGATTCATAATCTGCGATCACTGCTCCGTCTCTCCGGTCGGGACCATGATCGCCAGACCTGTGTTATTTGTTACATTGATGCAAATCCAATCATTTAAAAGTTTTTACAGCCAGGGAAAGCCAAATAAATGTCTGTACATTCAAGGGAGAAACCAAAGTTTTTACGGAAACGAAAAGAAAAAAAGATTTCATAGACTCGAGCAACACGGTTTATCATCGTCTCAGAGCATGCCTAGGGACCGTCCTCGATCCCATACATGTGTAAGTGACTTAGCCATATCACTTCGAGTTCTATTACTTATTCAAAGACATAAATCTATTTAGTTGATAATAAGCTGATGTTTCCTAGGTCCAGTGCCATCTTCGTTCGAGGTGGGCGGTGGGTGCTTCTGTTCAACTACCACAGCTCAATTCCTTACATACTACTGTAGATGAGCATTCCTTACATGATCCTTAATGATATCTTTCGACTTCCTATAGTCGTTTGTGTTGTGCCCATCCAGCTTATGGAATAGGCAATGCTTTCCCGATGCCCGCTCGTATTCATAAGGTTCCCTCCTTATCGGCCTTCGATACTGGAGGCGTCCTCGAGCATCCAAGTAAATCATTTCTAGAGTCTCAGTTAAATCGGTGTAAGAAGAAAACTTTGATTCCCTCCGAGTCCTTTTCGAAGTGCTACCGTTCTCATTCATTTTCCTTTATCATCTTTATTTGGATCCCCCTGGGTGGACCTCCACCCCTTACTGCATAAGCTTCAGCCTCTCTCCCTTCTCTCTTAGCCTACGCATTTTCCTGCCTCAGAAACCTTTCCGCCTCGTGGTAGAACTCCCCGAGATCGCTCGGTGGGTCCCGTTCCAATGATAACTTGAAATCCGAATTATCTGCAATTCCTGAAACTGCCACCATCAAAACCATCGATGGATCGGGCCGATCCACCGAAGCCACCGCCGCATTCAATCTGGTTAAGAAATCCTGAGCGACTCTCCTTTCCATTATTTCATCGATGTCAAAGTCATCACATTCTTAGGTCGGACTATGTGGAGCTGAAACTTCTTCATGGACCTTTCAATCAGCTCCGTCCATGCGCCAATAGAGCCACTCTCCAACTGTCTGAACCATAATGCTGTTATATCCGTCAAATACAAAGGGAAATATCGCGCCATGACCTCTTCTGATGCCCCCAGTACCTCCATATGCCTCATGTACCTTGTCAAGTGAACAACAGGATCCATTCTCCCGTCATACATCTCTAGTGTTGGTAGTTAGAAATCTGGCATGTTCCTAGCTTGCCTGATCCTTGGAGAAAATGGACTCCTATTCACATCCTCCAAGTCTCTATTCACTAGTCATCCCCACATGGCTCACCCGACCATCTCCGCTAACCTATTACTGTCGTCGAGCTGTAGTCCTTGTCCGTTGCCTCCAGTCTGCCCCCCAAGTTCACGAGGGAATCCTGGGACCTGCTTTCCTAGATGAGCATCCACTCCTCTATCGACACCTTATTGTACAGATCCACCTGGTACTCCGCCCGGGATTGGATCAACATCTCTAAGGGAGTGCCCCTAATCCTGGTGCTGCTCCTGATGGTCCTACTCTGTTCTGAATTTTGGTTGCTCCGTGCTTCTGATTGCTATTTCCAGCATCTCCTATAGTTGCGTTTCCCTTGACTCTACACTCCATCTTGTGAAACTTGTCGAAGTAGGTTCTACATCATCTCCTCTTGTCTTTTCATCATTGTTTCCATCTCTTCTCTGGCGATGAAAATCGAGGCCTGATTTGTTCCCGAGGAAGCCTCTTGGCTCCCTATATTTTGACTCTTTTCAGTCCTTTGTCTTCTTGTCGATTGCCTTGCCATAACCTTCCAAATCCAAGTCCTTAAGCTTTCAAATTTGAAATCAAAGCTTTAGAATTCCTTGGTCATTTCTCAGTGAAAGCACCAAAATGTTTGCACTAAAATTGGTCACAAACACTCAATTGCGGATGAAAGCACCCGTTTACAATCACAGACCACAGATAGCAAATGTGTAGAGAATATAAATATGAAGAACACTTAGAAAATGAAATGGAATGCAGTAAAGACACAAGGCTTATAGGCGTTCGACTATCTCCGACCTACGTCCACTTTGAAGAGTTGTTGTTTTATTCATTATCACTCGCTGTTACAAGAGTACAATCGATAATAATTGAGTTACAATGGATTACGATAGAATAAAGACGTAAAAGAACAAAAAGATCTCTTTTCTGAAGCTCTTGGACTGCTATTTATAGGTGTAGGCTACAAATATCCCGTCCAGATTTCGGAGGACTCCATCTCTCATGTGGGTGGGCCCACGTGATCGATCCCGAGCAATTTCGACTCGATCCATGATCGATACGAATGGAATTCGTATCGATCAAGATCTTTCCCAATCGAGTCGAGATCGAGCATGGACGTTCTTGGGGTTTTACGTAAGCTCCTGTGAAAATTTGGTAACATTTGGACTAGTAGATTGTGAGATATGATTGATGCAAGTTTGAATTTCCAGTGTGTTGTCTAATTCGTATCAGTTCATTCGAATCAATCCATTCGCATCGCTCGACATGTTCTTGCTAGCTGACATGGAGTTATCTTTTAGAATTGATCCACTTTTTATGCCGAATGACCGAATCTTCCTCTCGAACACAGTCTCGTTCATATCGACCTGATATACTCCATTCTTCGTATCGATCCTGGGATGCTTATTTCGTATCAATGATTCAATAGCCTTTTCATATCAATCGAAAAGGGATTACATTCGTATTGATCCATTATATGTTCATCGTATCGATTAATGGCCAATTGATACGAAATACCTGAATGGGTGGATCGATACGAAGTGCATGAAATAATTGACATAAAGTGAAAATTTCCAATGGATACGAATTAGCTAGTGATGATGGATGCGAAGTAGGATGAGCTTGGACCGTTATGAAGTGGGGCTTGCTTGATGCATACGAACAGTGTTAGTTTTCCTTGATCAATTCGAAAGAAACCAATATGAAGAAGGTGATATGATGGATACGAATTGCCTGATTTGCATCGATCATATCTTGAGTATATAAACTCCAATTGACTTGAAATTTGAAATGTAGCCTTTCCTAGCCTTGTTCATCATTACCAATCGATCCCGTCTTGATTGGAGCTTGGTCAAATTTCGACGATATCGATCATAGCCTTGTTTCCAATCAATCTTTAATACTAATTCCCATCCTTCTTAGCCTATTTGTTGATATCTCGGCCTTGACCAAAAGGCGGGATAACAGTAACGGAACGGGATTTTCGGGTTCGCGTAATCATTTTGACCATTTCAATCTGTACCATTCGTTCTTATCCATCTATCTATATAAACAGATTAACCCTAGCAGCTTTTCATTTATTCCTATACATACTTCTATTTCTTATCTACTCCTCTTTCTCAAATGTCAGAGCATCAAACCCTAGCTCCCAAATCCAATTTCAAATCAAATTCAAATCGAAAAATTTAAACTCCTCAAATTTTATCATATTATATATTGTTGGAAAGCTCTCGATGAGCGCAATCTACTACTGTAGTTCGTTCCTTAATTCGAGTCGCAGAATTCATTGATTCATCCTCGGCCTTTCATATTGGGTTTTCAATTTTAACGGTGGATCTTCGACGAGGGTTTGATCCGGAGGTAAGGGCTTGTAGAGTGTGACTTGTTGAGAAGATCCATGGGTTTACTTTTTCTAGAAATGGACATAGATCGCCAAAAGGCGGCAACGGCGTGGGGGTCTTGGTGGCGGTGGAGCTCTGTGCGTGGCCAGGTGGAGGTCGGCCGAAGGTGGGGTGACCAATGGCAAGTGTGGATCTAGGGACGACGGGTTGTGGTTGCTACGGCGATGTGTTTTGTAAGGTGGCGGCTAGTCAGTGTTGAGGTTAGGGTTCGGCTATTAAGGGTTAGACGATGGTATGTTAATTACGTCTTTGCCTTAATTATTTAATTTAATTTTTAAAATTCAATGGCTCTAACACGCATAACTTTTTCATACGATCTCGGATTCATGCACGGTTTTCTCCATTGCAATCGTATCAAAATTCTAGACATTATGGAACTAGTTTCGCTACTCTAAGACTGTTCAAATTTTAGGCTTTAATTGGATTTTAAATCAACGATAAATCAAAGGTGAGTGATTTATCCCACTTACAACTACTCAATCATCCTATGTTAGTTAAATTAAATTTATGATGTGATTAGAAATTTATTGATTGCTGTTTGGTATTTTAAATTGTCATTTAAATTTAGTTAGAATTTATATTGAATCTAATTTCCATTTTTTAATTAATATTGGAATTTAAATTGTTCATTAAATACCCGATTGACACCATTTAACTATTGTGATTGATTGGTTGTTTTGAATGATGATTGTGATGGATGCTCAATTGTTGACATTTTAGATGATTGGATATAATATTTATTTTATATGTTGTTATCGCACTACAAATTCTCTTAGTTATTGTTAGGAAAATCACTATGAGTTGAAATGATACATACCCGAATGGTCTTATAGATTAGGGAAAATCATTATGGGTTGAAATGATAAAACTCGAGCGGTTTTATGGATTTTGAATTTTACTCAGGATTACGGGTTGAAATGATATAAATCCATATATTTAAAATATTGGTAGTTGAAATGATATATATCTGTATCACTTAACCATAGGGTAGAAAATTATATATGCACGCCGGATTAGTTAAATTACATGATTTTAGATCCAAAAATTTTGAGTCCAGTTAAATGATATTATGAAATAAAATTAGATTTATATGAATTTAATTATTCTCTAATTCAAGCTTTGAAAGTGTTGAAACTAAAATTGGTTTACTTGAATTGTTTAAAAAATTTAAATTGAAATCTTAAAGTTGAATTTTGAAATATAAACAGAATCTATAAAAATTGAGTTATATTTAAATGTTTGAATATTTAAACTTTAAAGCTATTGAATTTGAAGTGGTTTAAATTTGTAGTTCAAACATGGATTTGAATTTGATAAATTGAAATGGTTTTAATGAGAATTTGAATTGAAACCTTTAGCCTTTTGAATTGAAATCGTTGAACTGAGATTGATTTAAATTGAAGTCTTTGGAACTAAAGCTGATTCGAATTGATGTGTGAAATTGGAAGAAACAATTCTAAATTGAAACTATTTTTGATATAAACTCTTTTAATATACAAACTCTTTTAACATATAAACTATTTTCTCATATAAACCATTTTAAAATATTAATAAATTTTGACACATTAACTATTTTTAATATATAACCTATTTTAATATATAAACTATTTCTAATATATAAACTATTTTAATCTATAACCTATTTTTTTAAAAATATATAAACTATTTTAATCCATAACCTAACTTTAAAAAATATAAACAATTTTTTTATGTATAACTATTCTAATATATAAAGTACTTTCAATATTCAAGTTGTTTACAGTTGGAACTGTTATGATTTAGATTAAATTGATTTAAATGCAAATATTTTGATATGAGGGTTTAACCTATTTTGTGGTTATGATTTTGAAATGAATATGATTTAAAATGAATAGGATTTCGAAAGTGAATATGATTTCGAAAGTGAAATGATTTGAAGTGAACATGATATTTTGATATCAATTATGAATCGGTTTTGGAAATGTATAAGAACCAACCATTGTGAAATAAGCGTTGAGTTGTTAAAGAGATCGAAATCGAATATTTTCATACTCTCTGCCAATATTGAAAACCACTTTAACAACTGTGCACGTGGTAGAGAATCCAGAACGAAGTAGGATGGTTTGGTGAATGCTATTGTATGAGCTATGAATGCAGCCCTAACCCCTCGGGTCAGCTTGATATGACTAAAACATGAGTTATACCCAGGCCAAGTGAGGTTACTCCTTCGATCGGACATTATTCTTCTATACCATATCTTTTACTTTGTGAGTGATTCGTGGCCACCTTTTATTTGATTATGGGAGTGTGTTTCGAGATGGACGGTAGTAGCTGTTATACGTTACCACCCGCCCGATTCCGCAAACGTTAGAATTCTACCCAGGCATTGCCTTACATGCCTTGTCATATGTCTTATCGAGCCCACTACGAGTTTGATTTGTGTCGTACCTATGGAGTGCTCCTTGAGAGCCCGCTAGTTTAAGATCGAGTTTATAGTACTGTATAAACTATGACATTTATATAAAATATGTTAAAGGGGATATGGGTAACGCTATTTTAATAATTTACTTTACAGTAGACATATTATAATAGTGTATTGTACTATGTATGTAGATAGTTTAACGGATCCTTAGGAGAAGGAATCCCGAACATCTCTTAAGTTATTGCACGCACGTTTGACACTGGATAGGAGACGTAAAATCCTATAAACATCTTTGAAGCTGTCGCACTCATATTTATTTACTGTTGATTTAATTTACATAAAGTCTTTTAGTTCTGACTTAGGTATTTTGTCCTTTCATTATGCTCGAGTCAGCCTGAGAATTTCAGTGTTGAAGACCATTTTATTTGGAGGACGAAGACGAAGATTTGTCTACTATTTATTATATTTGTTCCACTGCATCATGATATTCCGCTGCATTATTTATTTATTCCCGTTGTATTGTAGCACTCTGATCTATACAGTAAAAGTGAAATCAAATGTTATTTATAAAACAGCTTCACGAGCTATTTATTTGATTATTATATTTTGTCATTCTTCTATGAGATTCTGTGTTTTATTTCTTTCTTTCTCTTCTTTTTATTTTTACCCCATAACAATTCTCCCTTTTGAATGATTTGAGTTGACATGTGTGGTTTATTGTCGATTTTAAACCATCTAAAAAGATGGACCTTTACATTATTCGATATAATAAAGCAAGTGGTACTTTAATAAAAAAGGAAACTCTCTTATTTCGTAAGTCAAACTTTCCTTTAAAAGTAATGATATTTTTAAGAAATGACTTATATATAATTTAAACTATATCGTAAGTGTTTCAAATGATTTTGTAGAATGAAGAGGAAAAGTCATGAATTATAAAATCTTTGTTTTATTAAATAGTTTCGCAAAAAGAAAAATGTAGTTTGTTTATAATAGCTTATCGTAAATGGTATACAAAATTTATGAATTCTTATACTTGATATTAAACTTTGGGTTAGGGAAACTTCTACCTACCCCAAAAGATAAAAATGTTGTCAAGCAAAGGTTTGAGAGGTAAAAATACCCCAACTTGAACATCATCATTGTTAACCAAAGGATAGCTTAAGTTTGAAATCGAAGATTGATGTTACGTATATGAAGTATTATTTCCGTATATGAATTCGGTTACTTATGAAAATCAAGTAGTTATATGCTTGAAAATAAAAGCCAATGACTATATTTATCTTTAATCTGCGAGATGCAAAATCAAAGTGCTTGACTAAGGCAAGGCTAGAGGTAATCAGTGCCCCGACTTACCAAGCCTCATTTTTGGACGAGGGATAGAGTAACTCAAAATGTCAAAAATGTGGCAAGTATAGGAAATTTGATTTCTATAACAATCATTTTGAAAATTATGGTGGTATAGAAAACATTCTTTTCATACTTAACACCAAATTCCAAGGTAGGGAAACTCGTCTCTATCTATGAGAGATTAAGGATATACGTCAAGGAAGGATAGTATGCTAACTTGTCCAATTACATTGTTAATCAAAGGATAGTACACGTATGAAATCGAAAATTGGTGTAAAGTATATTTGGTCTAATTTCTATACTACCCATTTATTTGCACCAAAGGTGTTTTGGGTTTAGTATTATCAGTGTTTTGAAATGACATTTTTAAACTAATTAAGTATGGTTTTGGAGATGAAATCTTTCTTAAGATTTTATGAATATACTGATATCGTTGAGATAAGTGTTTGAATATTCTTTCTAATTATTGAAATTTATGTTGATTTGTGAATATACTTATATCTGTAAGACAAGTATATGAATACTTTTTCAAGGATTAAAAGAGTAAAAATGCATATGTATATCTTCTGTAGATGTATTTTTATACAAACAATTGAAAGGAGATTTTAGTTAATGAAAGGATTAATTAAATAGGCTTATTAGTTGCTTGTGCGCTTAATCATACTTGGTTTCCAAGTGAAATTTAATATCTGATTTTGTTGTCTGCTTATTTGATGGTTAAATAACCGATTAATAAATCTTGATCATTTTTGAAACTATTGATTGTTGGTTCAGAGTAACCAGGATTGGATAAGCATGAGTTATCTGAAAACCATTTTTAACCAACATAAGCATTCGAATTAGAGACAACTTGAAGATGATGGAAATCGAAGATGGAGTTCTTTGAAGTGCAAGGGCAACTTGCTATTAATCCTAAGGGTGATTCCAAAAAGGATGTATTAGAAGTAGCGCCTTCAGTTTGTTTAGTCCTAGAACAACTTGTGTAGATGAATGCTTGCATTGCATTGTTACATGAAGGGTGGTGTCAGCATTTGAAGAGGGCTTTGCTAAAAAGTAAAAAGTAGCCTCAAACCTCACACCCGGATATTACTAAAACATGGGAGATGCGGTAGGGCTATGTGGTTCGCTACCATTAGAGTATGATCATAACTTGTATCTAGATTATCTAATAAAATGGTTTGGTTATCATAAGGTAAAAACCCTTCCGTGTTTATATGCGCGGTGGTCTTACGAGTTACCTTTAATATTGAAGGGTTTTATTAAAATAATAATCCAAATGATTTGAATTTCTTACATTGGTTTACTTGACTGATCCGAGTGTTATTTTCTTATAATATTGGGGTCAGCCCGAGTACATTTTCAAATTTATCTATGGATACTTTAAAGCTTCAAGAGATGAGTTGGATGCCTCTAAAACCTATTCGTGTATTTTTATTTTCGCTCCATTTCTTGTTTTGTATTTATAAGCATTTGTGAGGATAATCTGTTATAATTGTCTAGGCTGATGATAAGTTAGTTACTCTGATTGTTGTATGTATATTAAAGTTTTCTTTTTGTAAAGATTTATCATATATTATATATATCTTGTCACTATGTGAGATCATGTTCTGTCTTTTCTTTTCTTTCACCCCAACATCTATCTTTTCGGCACTCAGATGCTCGATACGTGAATACCGTGGATGTAGTGGTGTTGTTTTGAGGGTCGAAAAAGCAGGTCGCCGCACATGGTATTAGAGCTTAGGTTGAGTGAACACCTAGGCTTTGGTGGGGTAAACTCATTTGAGATAGGGTAAGTGACACCCTAAAATGTCTTGAGTGTTTGTATGTGTGTGTGTGTGTATCTTTATTAATAGTTGGCTCGAAAGCGCAAACTTTTGGTCCGACCGTGAACTTTCAAAATTTTCCTTATATGTATTTCTTTATTAAAGGTTGTAATACATTTGATATCACACTCTTTGATGTCAACGTGAAATGATAAAAATGTCTTTGTATAGATATTATCAAGATTAAGTATACCTTAAAAATAGGATCTCACAATTAAACTACCTTTACAGATTCAAATTTTCCTCTATAAATATACTAAGTCTTCATATTACTTAAAAGTAGGATCTAACAAATAAACTACTTTAAAAATTTGTTTGTTATAAATTAATAATTTAAATAAAATTTTAAACTAACAAAAAATTAGATATTGAAACTTAGAAATAAAAAATCAAATTAAATACATATGATTCAACACAAACATATGACTAAATATTTATGGAAAACATTTTCTTTTAAACGATTTAAACAAATACAATTTGTACAAAAATAATTAGGTGCCTTCATCATGCGCAAAGCATGTGTCGTAATGCTCGTATACATACATACATACATACATACATACATACATACATACATACATACATACATACATACATACATATATATATATATATGAACGTGTACTTGCTAGCGCTATAAAATTGTTTTATATTGTGTTGATTGCTATGTTGAGTGGATTATGCATTCTGATCAATACAAAAGTCACAATTGTATCGATATGCATTTCTAAACACTAGGACAAAGCAAACCGATACAGTATTATTCTTGAATTTTTGCGAATGAAATAATTTTACCTAGGTTTATATTTTCTATATAAAAGAATAATATATAAAAAATTGATATATTTATTTACGATGAGTTTGTTTATTATGAAATGATAATATTCAATTATTATCATTTATTGATTGATTAGTCATGCCCATTCGTTTTAGGTGCATTGGCTATTAGTTGATTGCTATGATCAGTTAATATATGAGCATTTATTAGGTTAGTTTAGATTAAATGCGAATACCTTATGAGTTAAGTTTAATAATTTGATTATAAGGTGTTTTGCGTTAACGTTGTTATAAAGTTATTTAATTTGAAATGATTTTATAAAATTGGTTTATAAAAATGTTTTATATAAATAAAAGGGGATTTGTGGAAATATAAATTCCATTGTATTTGAAAAGTATTACAAATGAGTTTTGAGAAAAGTAATAATAATATTACTCGAAAGTATTTATAAGTATAAGTATTTTCAAAGGGAATTTGGAAAAAAGAAAGGTATTTTTATGGATTTAAGTATAAATAATTGGGTTTAAAGGATTTGGAAATTTAAAAGGGTTTAATATGTAGTTTAAGGGTTTTTGTTGTGTTAATTTTAGGAATGGTGTCAAGAGCTATGAGAGAGGATATCCTAAGGGCTAGAGAGTTGTTTCAGCAGGCCAGAGAGAGGAGAGGCATGAAGGTCTTAACCTAGTGATGGCATAGGGTGAGGAGGACCTTGTGATGGAGATGGAGGCTCCAAACCTGGAGATGGAGTATATGTCAGAGGAGGAGAAGAACCCTAAGGAGGTTCCCGATGGGGAGTTAATGTGGCCATATAGGGAGGAAGAGCCTATGGGGGTTAAGGTGTCATATGAGGAGGTCATATATTTAGAGTTAGAGGCATGTGAGGTGGATGAGTCTGATAAGGAGAGTAGCCCATGGGAGTGATGATGTGTGTTCGTTATGGGTTGGTTTTGGGATATTGTTGTAGTAGTAGTGTATCATATTGTTTGTCGCGCGTCCTCATCATCTATAATATTATGTAACCCTTATACATGGGGTATGACCTTTAGCTTTTATGGGTATTTGTTAAATGCCCTTAGTTTATACTTTCTATGTTTAGAACTCTGGTAGTATGTACCTTGCATGTATGATATGGAGTATGATTACTTTCCTTTAAGTTTGTAGTTAGTTATTAAATTTTTATAAATGGGGTTCTACTTTGATATAAAGAAGGTTTAACAATGTTCGAACAATCTTAACAAGTTAAGAAAAGTTTTAAACTGGTTAAGCCTTTTTGTTAATAAAACTATTTGATGTTATTGGGCAGACTAATAAACATATTTACCTTAGAGATGATGAAGAAAAATAGACTATAGGACTAAGTTTGGATACCAGTATCCTATCCCTCTTAGCTACTTGTCGAGTTTGTTAGGTAAAGAGGATGAAGTGGTTGACTCTGCTTTAAGACCCATATTTATTTTGGGCTTGCATTTTGGTTTAAAAGAATAGTATACAAGTTTTAAACTTAAGTTGTGCTTTTATGAAATGTTTTCGTAAGTAATTGTAGAGAAGTAAAAAGAACAGGAGTAGTATAATTATTAAGTTATCCTAAAGGGATAAAACTATAAATTGGACTTGGATCATTTTATTCGCATAACTATTCTTGATACAGACTTTAGGCACGTGATTTCGAAGTACTGTACTCCAGTCCAAACTAGGCATTTTTACTCAATCCCTAAATGTGAGTACTTAAGATGGATTCTTGGGATGGTGTGAATGTTTTCTATCACAGTTTAGGACTATATATGGAAAACATAAGTATCAAATCAAGGAACCAGAACAGAGTTCCACGATGGATAAGTTAAGTGATCTATACTAGTTTGGATGAGAGATTTATGTATCCGAGCAAGTAAACAGATATTACATATGGATGATTCATAAACATCGTACGGGCTTAAGTAAATAAGGTTAAGATTTTGTGTTGGCTTGTTTCCTCCTTTGTGTGATTGAGATGAAATTTCAGGGTCGAAATTCTTTTAAAGGGTGAGGATATAATGACCCGGATTTTTATCTCTTTGATTTTTGAATATTTAATTGATTTTAGATATTTAATTATTGGTTTTTTATATTCAAATAACCCTCTTCTAATTTATAAATAATAACGGTGAACCTAATTTGGAAGTTTGTTCACAAAAATAAATAGTTCGACGAAAAATTGAAAATGTGACCGATTTTTTTTTCGAATTTTTGACTTTTATCGAACGAAAGTTGTTGCACACATATACACATATTTATGTACACATTCATACACATTTAATAAAGTTGCAAATAGTATAAAATAAAGTAATGTAAACAAAGCTACTTTCTTTAATTTTTTCTAGAATCCATTAACTTATAATTTAAAGAGTATTTTTATTTCTCAATTTGTACCACACTTTAAAAGGATGTGATGTGTAGTTCAAAAGGGATGCTAGCATGATTCTAGGGTGTCTAGGAGGGAAGCATTTGTGATGGGGAAGTGGTGTAGTGGCCTCAAGATAAGGAAGGGTATGTTTGATCTTTTGCCATTTTTAAAATTCTATAAAAGAACCACCATACATCATTTCACTTTTTACACTTTCCATTATTATAACCATTTTCTCTCTTTTCATGTTTTGCCTCTGCTAAAGTTTCTGTAACAACCGGATATTTTCGACCCTCAAAAATTGGCACCAATACATCCACTGTATTACACTAAGCAATTGAATGCCAAAAAACCCAATTGTTATGGGAAAAGGAAGAAGAAAGAAGGAAAGAAAGAAGAAGAACAGGGAAGAAACTAAAATAACACATAATCTCAAAATCGCAATGGAACAATATATGATATAATATCAGTGACCTTTACAAAATAGAAATTTTTATATGCATACATCCATCAGAGTACAACAACAAATCACAATCGTCAGCCTGCATAGTTATAAAAACCTGTCCTTACAATTGCCGATGATTTCAACAATAAAGCATCGGAAAAATAAACGAATACCAGAATACGTTATGAAGACCTCCAGCTCTTCTGAGCTCCAATGCATCCAAAGAAACCTGTAAATATCCTTGGTCTAACCCGAGCATTATGATAAAATAACACCGAGTCAGTATGAAAAACCAGCATGATAAAATAACACCCAATTGAAATTTAAAATTATAAAAACTTTTTGAAAACAAAAGTATCTTATAAGACCATGTCGCACATAAACACGGACGGGTTTTTACCTTACGATAAACAAAACACTTTCTATAGAAAATTCATTGATATTGTAATAATGTCTAGAGGTCAAAGTCATATGAATATAGCTGAAATGCTTGCATCTCATATTTCAGCACAGTTGGGCACAACTACATCCGTACGGCACTTATTGGATATTGGATTGCATACAATGATTGGGCTACTAGTGTATTGCCCGTCATGGTGCATCTTTGGATAAAACAAGACCGAGGTCGAACCTGTCGATCCCTACTAACACAAAACCGGCCTACCCTTTACCAGGTAGTACCAAATATGTTCACCCTCCGTTAATGTACCACCAAGCATACAAATGAGAATACTATCTACTCTAGATAGGGATGATCATACCCTACTTGGGAGCGACCCACTTAGCCCTACTGCATCTCGCCTATTTTAGCCATTCCTAGTAGACGAGGCTTAAGGCTACATTTTACCTTTCATATAGCACTACCCTTATGGAATGCTAACATTGCCCTCCAAGCAATAATGCAATATCAGCATTCACCCATACAAGTTCATTCTATGACTGAACGAAACATTTGAGAGCTCCGTCTTCAATTCTAACATCTTCATGATGTCTTCATTTCGAAATGTTTGAGTTGGATCGAAGTGGTTTTCGGATAACATATCTGATCCTGATCTCTTCGAAACAACTTTCAATAACTTTTGATAAACTCAACCCCGGTTGTTTAGGAAATAAACGGTCAAAGATAAGAGTGGAGATCACCTTCTAACCGTTAGCGGATGGATTTCCTTATCATTGTCCTACGAGAACAAAACGAGATTTAGATTTAATTTCATAGGGAAAACCAACATTGGTTAAGCACATTAGCAATCACTAGCCTCTTTTTAATAAATCCCTTCATTTATTAATTTCATTATGTAAATATCATAGCAAAATTCCCTTTTACAAAGATATATATATGTGTGTGTGTGTGTGTATTTGCTTGAAGCCTTGGTCATTGACCTCCATTGCCGAGACCCTATTCCCCACCTCTGCTTGGCCGAACTCCCCTCACCAACCATCGAAAATCCTCCCTCCGCCATTGATATCTCACCACCCAAGCAGCCACGAACACCCCAGCGCCACATGTGAACCCGACTTCTCGACCACACCCAATAGCTACTCCACATCGCCTATCCTCCCATCACCACCTTGCGCACCACAACTAGCCTACAATGCCTTGAACCCTGCTCCTCTAGCTACCGGCTACGTCCATCCCAATCACGACTGCACTTCTTTTGCTTGCTTGTATTCATTTGCATGACCTTCCTCCGAGCAGACCATTGATAATTCAAAGGTGATATGTCATTTCCAAATTTCTCGGGCCCATTTTCATTTTGCATTCCATCTGCATATACATATACATATACATATACATATACATATACATACATACACATACATACACATACATACACATACATACATATATATATAAAGTTGTATATATACTTTTACCTGCACCTGTTTACCCATTTATTTTATATAAAATTTGTATATATATAATAGGTTTAAAGATATACATGAATTATTTTCATTTTACATAGTTATATTTTTTTGCATATAAACAGTCTGCATATATGTTGTTAAATAGCTTGCGTATATATTTTTTTAACATATGTTATTCTATGTTTTACTAATGTAAATATATATATATAGGTTTATATGTTTATAATCTATATTTACATGGCTTACGTTCAAATACAGATAAGTCTATATTCATACAAAACTTATGTTTAGATGCTTAAGAATGAAAATATAATATTTGTAAAGGTTTTATATGTATGTAGCTATTTTATATATTGATTTTTAAGGACTGATTTTAAAATAATGACATATTAGAATCATGATTTTAAATAATATGTTTTAAAGTATTTATATGAGAGATTAGTATGAATAATATTTTTAGAGTAGTATATAGCTTGTTTAAAGATATGTATATAATATGTTTGAAATATTCACTTAAACTTTTGTTAATATCTTTAAAAAAATAGATTTTGTAATACCCTTTAATGTATATATTGTGTTTAAGTATTCATTTGAAAATTTTAAAAGTAATTTATTGGTTTCAAAAAATATCGTTTAAAATATATATATATATATATACATATACGTATATATAAAGCTTACATATATAAGTTTGCTTATATAATTGATTTTTCATTTAATCCAGTTCATCATGCTTTACTTGTGTTTCAACGCTGCCTAGAATTGGTCGCAGTAGCAGTTCTAGCTTTGTCGTTGTTCTGCATGTCCTATCCGTGTTAGGGTGTGCATCCATGTCTATTGCTTTTCATTCATGTTGTTCTCTAGCCTCGAAAGGTGAGTAATCACTCACGATTAACATTCTTATATTTGGTAAATTTAATTCACATGAAATGACGATTGAAATAGGTTGTTAAATTTGAATTGTTAAGTTATTTAATTTTAAATATGATATGCCTTATCTGCAATTGTTTACCTTTGACATATGATACCATTGCCTGTTGTATATTATATTTAATTTATTACTGATGATATATGCTTGTTGATATGTTATATTATTATCATATTTGTTCTCACTCTGCAAGTCCCTTGTTAGTTTGGAAATTCCCTGTGGGTTAAAATGATACATACCCGAACGATCTTGTAGACTAAGGGAAAATCGTTATGGGCTGAAATGATAAACCCAAGCGATTTTCCTTAATTTCGAATTTTAGGATTGCGGGTTGAAATGATATATACCCATCTATTTAAATAAATTACGGATTGAAATGATAAATATTCGTATCACCTGACCATAAGATAAAAAAACTATATACGGATACCGGTGGTCTATTTTAAATGATTTCCAAATTTTTGGAAACGGAAATATATGTGTTTAAAAGACATTGATTTTTTTTAAATATAATATAAAGATATTTCTTTTGTAAAAATTTAGATTTTAATTTTATGTTTGAAAATTTTAAATTTATAAGTTAGTTTTGAAAATATAAATTTTAAGATTTTAGTTATAATTTTAGCATTTTAAATATATATAATAAGATTTAAAATAGATTTATTAATAAGATTTAATTTAATTTAATATAATTTAATTTAATAATATTTAATTTAATTAGTATATATATAATATGTTTAAATATTTATTTAAAAATTATATTAATATTTTTAAATAGATTTTGTAATAACTTTATATAAGTAAAGGTTGGGAAGATATATTAATTAAGAAATGATTTATAATAAATTTGTTTAGAATTGAACTTAAATAAGGATAGATTTTGAAATTTTAAAAGGATGATTTTATAACCTAATTTAAAAAAAAAGCGATTAAATGAATATTCTCAACTTTAAATAAAATTGAGACTGAATATTTAATATTGATTTAAGTTTATAAATTGAAATTTTATTTAAATTATTATTAAAATGATTTATTAAATTTTTTCAAATTTGAATAAAATTAAAGTAATGTTGAAACATAAATGAAATTTATATCGTAAATGTTTGAATATTCAAACTTTGAATCTTATTGGAATTGAAGTGATAGTTCAAAAACCTGGATTTGAAATCGATATAAATTAAAATGGATTATTGAGAGTTTGAATTGAATCCTTAACCTTTTAAATCAAAATTGTTGAACTGAGATTGATTTAAACTGAATTTTTGGAATTAAAGTTGATTTGAATTGATTTGTGAAATCAGAGGAAACTATTTTTATTATATAAAGTAATTTTAATATATAAACTATTTTAATCTATAACCTGTTTTGAAATATAAACTATTTTTAATTTATAACTATTTCAAATAATATATATAAAAACTATTTACAATGTTCAAACTATGTAAGCTGGAATTATTATGATTTAGATTTAATGAACTTAAATACTAATATCTTGATATGATGGTTTAAACTATTTTGTGAATATGATTTCGAAAGTGATGTGATTTCGAAAGTAAATATGATTTTGAAAGCGATATGATTTTTGAAAAGAATATTTTGATATGAAGTATGAACTATTTAAAATGATTATAAAAGCAAATTTATAAAATGACCATGGTATGAAATAATCATTTGGTTGTTAAAAAAATGGAGATCGGATATTGTCATACTCTCTACCAATACCAAAAACCACTTTAACAATTGTGTACGTGGTGAAGATTCCAGAACGAAGTAGGATGGTTTGGTGACAATCCTGTATGGGGTATTAACGCAGACCCGACTCCCACGAGTCAGCTTGATATGGCTAAAATAGGAGCTATACTGGGCCAAGTGAGGTTGCACCTCCGATTGTGCATATTTCTTCTGTACCATTCTATTACTTTGTGATTTGATTGGGTGCACATTTGATTTGGGAGTGTGTCTCGAGGTGGGCGGTAGTAGCTTGTATGCGTTACCACCGGCCCGGGAGTGCAAACGGTAGAATCCTACCCTGGCATCGCCTCGCGTGCCTTGTCACACACCTTATTGCACCTTCTACGAGTTTGGTTTGTACCATACCTATGGAGTGCCCTCTGAGTAAACCACCAGTTTGGTGGAGCTTACAGTACCATAGAGACTACGGGAATATATAAAATGTGTTAAGGGGGATATGAGTAACACCTTAATGCTATTTTAATATTCTACTGATAGATATATTATAATATCGTATTTTACTACATAGTAGATAGTTCCACGGATCCTCAGAGGATGGAAATCTCAAACATCCTTTAAGTTATATGTATTTCAGTCGACACTGGTATAAGAATGTTAATCTCGACTCAAGTGTTTTTGTATTTTGTTTTATGCTCGGGTCAGATTGAGTGTCACAACATTTGGCTCACCTTTGCAGTTTGGAGCTTTGCTTGAAGATATGTCTCTTATCTATTCAGCTTTATAGTTATCTTAGTTGTTCCCAGTTGATGTTCAGATTTGTCTGTTGCTTTTGTATTTGAGACTACTCTGTATTTGAGATTTTCTGTTGTTTTTTTTTCAAACTCTGTTGTTTATATAGTAGCTTCATGAACTACTATTTATCTTTTCCATTGCTTATTGTTATATTACTCTGTGTCAGTGATTCTATTATTTATTTATTTATTGTATATGCTAAGTTTTGCCAAATATAAATTAAAAATCTGCTGTTTTAAGCAATTCAAGTCTGACATGAGTGGATGATTGTCAATTTGAATGGTTCAAAATGTCAGGTCATTACAATTCTTCTTTGTGGTTTCTGCTTCCGTCTCTAAATGTGTATCATCATCCATTATAAATTCTATTTCATGTTGATTTGCATTTATTTTGTTGCCTCAATAGGTGTAACTTGATTTGTTGGGAGCACTTTTCTTCTCGAGACTCCATAGTTTCCTCTTCATTCTTTTCTTCACCCTTTTCAGATGTAGATTTCTTTTCTACATTTTGAGCTTCCGTCTCTAAACATGTCCTTCATCCATTTTAGTTGTTTTTTCTATCTCTATATATGTATTGTCTGTTTTAGTTGCTTGCTGAACTTGTTCTATATAAGGCTTGGTAATTGTTTCTTTATTTTGTTCAATTGTTGTTTTTTTTCTTCTTGTTTTTCTATTTCAGTGTCTACATATGTATTTTCATCTAATGTAAAGTCAGCTTCATGTACAGTGTGTAGTTTTTCTATTTTAGCCCCTAAGTTTCTTTCTTTGTTCTCTTGAAGTCATGATTTCATTTCTTTCGGTTCTTATTTCAATTTCAAAATTTCCTTCTTAGCTTCTAACCTCGTCCTCTTTTCTTTTTCTAGTTGTCCCTTTTTTAACTTCATTTTCCAAATATTTTATATGCATTTGTAAGACTCTAATGCTTATATCTTCTTCAAATGATCCAATAGTTTACTCGACTTCTTCAAGTTTTCTTGCCTTGCTTTTCTTTTCCTTTTTTGCTTAATTGTCTTTTGTTAATGATGTTTGAAGAAGCCTTGCTTCATATGGAAGAATATCAGTCATTTCTTTCACCTGTGTAATTCATAGGAAAATTTTATATTAGTTTTAAGCTATGATATTGTGTTATAATTGATAATTATAACTGATTTTTAATAGAAGAAAAAATAATAGTTATGAAACTGGTAATATGCAGAGGTATAAAATGATACTGTGCAGTGTTAAAAACGATAGCACGTATTATAGTGTATTATAATTGATACTATGAAGAAGCAAAATATATACTATACAGAGGCAAAACCGATACTATGGAGAGACAAAAACTGTATCAAGTATTGAAACTAATACTATGCAGAAGCAGAACTGATACTATACAAAGGCAAATCCGATACTATGCAAAGACAAAAATGATACCAAGTATTGAAACTGATGTTATGCAGATATATAAATGATACTAAGTATTGAAACTGATACTACGTAGAGGTAAAAACTGATACCATGCATAGGCATAAATGATAGTAGAAAACATATAGTGCTAAAATTGATTCTAAGTAGAAGATAGAATGATATTGCTTAATGTAAGCAAGATAGAGTTTTAACCTACCTCACCCTCTTTTACATAATCCAAAAATGCTTAACTAGTATGTCTTTTAGCTTACACAAATCCCATCTCGCAAATCTTGGTGAATTTTCCCTGTGTTGCCGCCCTGGTTGGATGACCTTCATCATCTCACAAATGCAATACTATAAATATTTAAAAAACTGATTAGAATGGTTATTAAAAATAATACAATTTTCAAATAATAATATTTGAATAATATGTCTTACCAATGGAAGCATAAAGCATCCCGACATGTTCCTTGGCTTGTGGATAATTTCTTTTACAAATTTTACTGAAAATTTTCCCTATCGTCTTTACCAAGAAACCGTGTTCAGTGTTCCAAATTGATCAAAAAGAGTAGAAGTCCCATCTTAATTTTTGTTGATTATTTTGAAACAAAGATGTCAACAAAATTTCCATTATTATAAATATTGCAAGTCTTTCTCTTTTTTTCCTTTTCTTCTTTTCTATTTCCTGTTTTATTCTTCTTTCATGAACATTCCTTGTGATGAAGGCACAGTTTCCAAAATTTCTTTAAACAAATTCTTTGCACTCTATTGGAATTATTTTACTTGTCATTTTTAGTGTTGGCTCTATATTTCTTCCTTCTAATGGTAAACCAAACAGTAAGCTGGTATCAGTGGCAGACACTATCATTTTCTCTTGTCTAATTATGAAAGCTTCATTCTCTGTTAAGTAGCAACTATACAATGCATCCAAATTGTTTTGGTGTTTCATGTGTTCTTTCGTTGCAGTTTTGTTTTCATAAAAAACACTGAAGAAATGGTAAAACCGAATGTGTTTCAGAAAGTTTATCTGCCTTTTTGTCAGTCCATTCTTTTTGAACCAATTGTATGATCATAATATTGCTTGCAATTCACATCTATATGTAGTGTCAGGCTTTATATCTTTGCATATTGCTTTTTCTTTATTTGTTTCTTGCTCTAGTACTTCAAATATCATTTTCTTGCTTTTAGGACGGTGTCGACAAAATCATCATCATCCTGTTGCATAAAGAAAGGCATTTAATTGATTAGCAAGAATCACTATTGCAACTTATTGATATCATTTTTTGCTACAAATGATAGTGAAAACAATTTCTTAAACTACAAAGTACTAACTTCGATCAAATAGACTGCATGTATCATTTTATTAAATTTTAGTTTTGTTACAGCTAAAACAATTTCTAAAATTATAAAGCATTAACTTCTAACAGATAGGTTGTAAGTATCATTTTTGGTTTAAAGTGGTATCATTTTAGATACAAATTACAGTGAAAACAAGTTCTAAAAATTGCAATGCACCAATTTCAAACAAACATATAAGGGATATCATTTTGCAATATAATGGTATCAGATTTGATATAAATGACAGTGTAAGCAATTTATAAATTGTTGGTGCGAGAGGTCATAAGTTCAAAACTTACTTAGCGTGATTCGAACGTTTATTGAGATGTGATATGTTGTCATAGTGATTTGTAGTATATAAAGTACCATTTCAAAAAAAAAATTATAAAATTACAAAGTATAAATTTCAAACAGACAGAAAGTGTGTATCATTTTTGCAAGATATTGTTATTAGTTTTGCTATGAATGACATGGGAAATAATTTGTAAAATTAGAAGGCATCAACTCCGCTCAAGCAGACAGTGTGTATTATTTTTGTTAAATATTGGTATCAATTTTGCTAAAAATGATAGCGGAAACAATTTTTAAAATTCCAAAGCATTAACTTCAAACATACACGGTGTAGGTATCATTCTTGATTTATAATGGTATCAGTTTTACTACAAATTATAGTGAAAACAATTTATAAAATTACAAAGTACAAACTTCAAACTCACATATTCTTGGTTTCATTTTTACAACATATTGGTATTAGTTTTGCTACAAATGACATGAACAATAATTTATAAAATTAGAAGGCATCAACTCCACTCAAACAAAAAGTAGGTATTTTTTTATACATTGGTATCAGTTTTGTTACAAATGACAGTGAAAACTATTTTTAAAACAAAAAAGCATTCTTCAAACAAACAGACTACAGATATCTTTTTTGTAATAAATAACATGTTATAAGGTGATAGTATTTGTAACTTTATCGAATTGATTTGTTGTAATGACCCACCCTCATGAACCTCGAATGTCGAGCATCCAATTGGCAGAAGGACGAATTGTTTTGGTGAAATAAAAAGAAAAAGAAATAAAACAAGAAAGAAGGAACATGATATCAGAATCTCACACCAGAATGATAATGTAAGATATCAAAGGTACGGTACAAAGGGTTACTCCGATATAGAAATTTCGAAGTTACAAAACCTAAGTATCATCATCATTCTGGACAGTTACAATAGCATATCCTCACAAATGCTAATATATGTAGTAATGCAGTGGAAATAAGAATACTACGGTAGGTGAAACATCAAGCTCGTCTTCTCGAGCTCTAACGAACATCAAAGATAAACCTGCCTTTCTCAAACTACTCGAAAGAGAATGCAAGGAATTTAGAGAAAACAAAAACCAAGGGTCATACATAAGTCTAGTATGAGAACTCAAGAAATATGTATATAACATATAACAATACTTTTGAGATTACACGGATGGCCATAACGATTATCCCCTTAAAAGAACCATCGTCTAATAGGTACATAAGGTGATATAATAGAAAAGATCTACGATGTGGAATATAAACATTGTAACATAGCTAGAATGGCTAAATTGGTTACATTCAATAGCATATTATAGGGTGCAATCCAATTCGATAAGGAACGTTCGCACAATGGATTTTCCATGGAGATCCCTTCGGTCCAGCCGAAAGCCAATCTCCTGCAAGGGTCAAAAACTACCTCTGAGCGCCTTATATCTCTAGATAAAATATACCTTTAAGGAAAACATAACCGGTCTACGTCTAAATACATGATTATGAATACCATCACTCCCGCATGCAACATCGATAAGCATACTCTAGATCTGGAGTGATATTATCCTGTCGTGGGTTAGCTAAACCCCAAGCTATGCCCTTGCTCTATTTTCTATCTGTTCTGATGTTGAGGTCGTATTTATAAGGAAGCAAATATTTTGGAATCACTGTTAGCAATAGGTAATGGAATATGTATATTTGGGTTATCCAACGGTTAAAATGAATAATATCCCAAAATCAGTGAATTCAACACCTATGGATTGACACCCTGAAGCAAGGGTTAAGAAGGATCTATAGAAATCCATGGAGATCTATGTTGAATTGATGTTAGATTATTATTGGAAGCTATGCAACATTAAAACATCAAAAGGCTATGTTTTTATTGCAAAATTCATGTATTTCCGATCGATTGGTCATGGCTAAGGTACCATCTTTTTTTTTTTTGCTAAGGCACCATCAAATTGATAAGGGATCGAAAGGAATCGATGTTAATGATTGGATAATTGGTTAATGGATGACTACTAGTTGACTTCATAAATACTTGGAAATATTGAGACTAATTTATGTGTATTCAGTTGGGGATGAACATCATGACGATGTCGATGGTCGTATCAATGAGAAATTGATGAAAATTAACTAAGTTTTGGCTTTTAGAAGGCACGTATCGATCAATGCTAACTTTTACCTTATGGATCGATACCGATCGGTTGTATAGTTGATATTACATAGGTTTCATCGAATAAATTCATCTCTTGGAATATATAACCGGATTTGGTGACTTATGAATTATGTGTTAGCTATGAATGGAAGGACTATTCGTCTGAATTAATGGATTTTTCTAACAGTGATGATCTGATAGACTAGTACTTGCACTTACTAGGTAGACATGAATCAATCACCATATGGAAATAAAGTGGTCTTTGAAAGATACAGTGTACCATAGAAATGATCTAAGTAACATATGCATCTTGTTGATTCAAGATTCGAGTGTTAGTCTATAATAAAGAACGCACTGTATTTAAAGAAGCATATCTTAGGAGGCAGGTGTTATCCTTTATTTTTTACACTCGATAGTTCAATGATATTAGACTTAAGATGATGAAGGAATGGATATCATACATGATCACAAGAAGGATAACACAAGACATAAAGCTCGAGATTTTGGCTAAGTATCATTAATTAGTATCGATCGATAGATATTGATGGATTTTTGTAAGCAATGAATGGATTCTGGTATCGGATCATAGTTTTAAACTAAGGATGTTGCAACAATTGATTTGATAAACAAAACAAATTAAAACAAGGAATTTTTTTGTACGAGTCCATCGATTAATACCAATTAATAGAACATAGATCAATATTAATCGGTATAATATTTTGCATAAAGGCTAAGTTAGTGTAGCCATGTTTTCTTATCTATCTTTATGGATTTGGATACAATTTTTCTTAGCCAAATTTATGGATGAAGATAGAGAAATTTGAGGCCTGTCCACCTTCTTCTATGCATATAAATACAAATAAATTTCAAAATATAGCGGTTCACTAAGTGCGGACTTTGTGCATTTTCTAAATTAGATCTAAGCTAGATTCCAAGTTTCATTGTTGCAATCTCGTTGGGTTATAGCGAAACACAATAGTATAATTAAATATAGTGGACATAGATAAAGGCGACCACTAAAAAAAATATGTCTTTTTCTTGGTTTTCGTTTTGATATTTTTTACATTTTTGTCATATCTAGATATGAGATGTACCAAGTTAAACTCATAAGAAATGAATTAGGGGATCAAATCCACTTGCTAACCCAAATCAACGACGACATTCCAAGTAATTGTTCTTTGTAGCCCCAATGGGAGCGTTGACCAATTTTTGGCATATGTATATATTTGTATATGTTTAATTATTGGGATTAAAATTATATAGATACATATGTCAGTACATAATATATGAATATGTTTATACATAGCGGATATAATATAATACAACTTAGTTTTGACTGTAAATAATATAAGTTAATTCAATTAATTGGATATCAAAATTATTGAATTAATAACTTTAAGTAAAATTTGGTACTTTAGCAGTTTATATTTTAAGTCAAATGTAAATTATTAATTTTAGACATTAGTTTTCTAGATTATATCATTAGTTACAAATCTGAATTCATATATATGTATATGTGTCATATTTCGAGTTTAAAGAAAACTATTATCATTATAAAATCATTTTCGACTGTAATAAAAATATAGTAATTTTAGTTTTTTCTTCAGTTACAAATTACTATTTTCATTTGTTTTAATGTTAATACAATACAATGTAATAAATAATATGATTATTGAAAATTTCACATATGCTAGAACTTATTATTATTTTAGAAGGGTCGAGAGTGACTTTTAATATAGTAGTGATATATATATATATATATATAATCATTACTTATTTATTTACATATATATGGTGAATTAATTTAAAGGACAAAAATTTGTATATTTTTAGCCTCAAAGACATGACCTCAATATTTTCACCACAAGGACAAACATTCTTCTAAAAATTATTCATAAGGACAAACATTCTTTCAAATTTATTTATAAGAACAAACATTCTTTCAAAACTGCTACCAAACTAAAAAATGATATCTAAAAACTGCTACCGATAACTAAAAACTGATACTTAAAAACTGCTATCAATAACTAAAAACTGATACCTAAAAAAGTTGTCATTCAGGCTAAAATACTGAAGGACTGTCCTTAAGGTTAAAATGCTGAGAAATTTTGTCCTCGGCAATAGTTTCCTATTCAGGTAAATAGGCACAAGGAAGAAGTTGCAAAAAAATTTAGTCTCAGAGACAACAAGTTTGCTTTTTAGTCTGAAGGACACTTTTTAGTATAAACTGAAAATAATAGTTACACTACAACAAAAATACCTTTTCACAACTGTCAAAAACAGTTGTAATAGGTCTATTACAACGGGCGACCGCCAGTCTTAATATCCGAAGTTGTAACAGAGTTAAATATTTTTACAACTGTTGCCGACAGTTGCAGGAGCAGTTGTGAAAAAGTTTTTTACAACTGCTTTTGAAAGTTGTAGTAAAGTCTATCGTAACTATTTCATTAACAGTTGTAATAGGTCTCTTTTACAACTGCTAATAGCAGTTGCAACAATAACTTTTGCAACTGCTTTTGACAGTTGTGATAGATTCATTTACAATTGTTACTGACAGTTGCAATAAATCTGTTTACAACTGCTACCAAAAATTGCAATTCATCTTCCGACAACTGTCATTAACCATAAATTTCACAACATTATAATTAAAACCGATATTTCACTGATAATAACTACAATCGTTAACATTACTTGAAACAACATGAACCATTCACATTTAATAAAAGCTAAAATAATTCAATTTTACACCATTTTTGAATTCATAATTTTATTACAAAATATAACTAAATCCATAACATACGTCATTATAAATATAGATACGTACTAATTAAAAGAGATAAATTCCCCATGCTAAGCAATAATCATCCCAACTGCTTGTCCAATGGTACAGACGTATGAAGTAGGCCTATATGGAATAGCTTAAGAATCCAGTTGAGTGCAATCTAATTGAGTGCTTAAGAATCCAGTTGAGTCCAATAGTCCAAGAATCCAGGTTCGGCCCTCAATAGCCTGACAAAATAATAAGGATATAGATTTGAGTGGTTATATCATTGCAATGCAATTTCATTATAACATTAGGTTGGGTTTATGATCGGGTTCAGAAGTCGCCTAAATGCTTGAACTTGAAGTTCTGTAAAAATACAAGTTTTGACTAATAATGCAAGTGTCCTTTGCAGCTATATTACAAGCGTCTGTTTATTTTAGATCCACTTTTGTGCTTACTGTTCATGTTGTATATTGTTGTCCTCCTTCTTGTATCTCACATTTCAACGTTTTCCAGTTTGGTTCAAGTCGCATTATTATCCAACATATGTAGTACAAATTTCATTGATAAACAATGAACATTACCGAGTGGGTGCGCCCATCGTGTAGCCAATCTGGAACACTCTTTGCATCATTTACAACTTATCTGGTCCAACTTAGGCTTTTAACTTTTTGTTGCTTAGGTCATTTTCTTACAACAGAGATCAACTGATACATACTTGGTGCACGTGGATTTGCTCGAACAACCACTCAAATCTATATCGTCGTCGTCATATTCGTCATGTAAAAACAAGTAGACAAGTTAATAGCATGCAATATTTTAACTTTTATAATTAATGATGGTAAGCATAAAGAAACCTACCTCATATGGGTCATCATCAGTTTGATCTGTTATAATTCGTAAACCTATTAAACCCAACTCCTTTTCACTTAAGTATAGAACTAGGACGTATAAACAATTGGTTGAACTGATCTGAATTCACCGATCTGAATAAGCTGAAGGAGGTTAAGATGATATGCCTGTTAGCCAGAAAAGAGTTTAACTTAAAATGCACTTACTTGAAATTCTTACTGCAGTGAAGCATTGAGAGTAATAGGAAGAACTAATCTGAAGCAGACGAGCTGATAAACTAAAGTAGGCAAAGTTAAAACACATGCTAACCAAAACTGTTTGACATAAACTACAATGACATGTTACAGTTAAGGCTGCAACTATGGTACTGACATAATAATAATGGTAAATAGTGAGTGGTACTAGTATAACGAGGCATGGTGGCAGCAGCAACATGGTAGTATGGGAAGAGCGACAAGCCTGTTGTGAATGGTATATCGATGCAACTGAAAGCTGTTTTGATTTAGCAAAAGAAGAGGAAAGTGCTCCAAGTACATAGGGGATGAATTATGGTTCGATGATTTTAAATAGGTAAGGTTTTGAAAAGAAAAAAAATAAGATTATGGCAGATAGTTACTGTGGAGAAATTGAAATTATCATGCATCTCTCCTCTTTCTCTACCATCGGACCCTCTAAATCCATGACGATCGTCAGATTATGCAAGGCTCAATTCCAAGACTTGTAGCTATCAAAATTCCTTTGGTGGTTTGACTCCTGAAATGTAGAGTTGGTTATTGTACATACGAATAAAAGCTGAAAATGAGACATTTAACTATATTGTGAAAATTTTAAAATGCTATATTCCCTTAAACTCATCCACTTCTCTGAAATTGGTATTGAAAAGGCGGGTTAACAAGGTGCTTTTTCCTGCTCGAAAACAGAGCAAGCAAAGAAAACAATAAAATATGCTCCTTACACTGCTTTGTAAATGGGTATGATCTTGGTGAAATACAAACCAGAATTCCACATTTAGTTGTCTAGAAACTACGTTTATTTTGATATGTTCTGCTCTCTTATATCTTAAGCATGTCACTATTTCAATTTGGCCTCAAATACAAATATGTCACCTTACTGCACTACTAACAATATAAAGAATAAATCATCGGTGGAAATAATATTGATTGGGTGAAAACCAGTATTTTCCATTCTGCTGAAATCTAACACAAGCCACTAGAGCTGAAGCCTTGAACCCAAAGTAATGGCTTTCCTTTGTTGTTTACTGCTTCAAGGACTTGGTCAAAACATTCACAAAAATATACAACATTACTTTCATGTCTGTTATAATTTGTAAATCAAGTTACCTTGTTGTTGATTAAAGTAGTATCTTGAACTGGAGCTTTCCTTTTCATAAGCTTCAGCTGTACACATGAAAAAATAAGTATTAATCATAGTGCTAATAACAAAAAGATTATAAAAAGCAATAACAAAATAACTTACTGAAGTAGTGCAAACGGAAATTATTGAAGTAGAATTAGAAAGGAGAGAATGAGCGGAATCGGGATTGTTGAGAGGCCTGACTTATTCAAGCTTTATTTTGTTATGTTCTACTTTCTTCCTGTAAACTTCAGTGTAACGACCCAGAATTTTAAATAATTTAATTTGAGAATATTTAATTAATTTTAAATATTTGAATGATGGTTTGACTTGAATTTCAAATTATCAGAATGAAATTGGCAATTAAATTATAGAATTTAATCTATTGAGAGTTGAATAAAAATTTGAATCTTCAATTTTAAGCCGATTAAAAATATTTCAAAGGCTTGTAAAATTCATATTGATAATACTGAAGATTATAGAAGCTTCAGAATTTAATTTGGAAGTGAATTGTTCAGTTTTGAAATTAAATCGTTTGAATCAATATTTAAAAATAGCCGTCCGAGGCGCAGTCTCGGAATTCGACGAAACCAGTTCCATTGGGTCCGTAATATTGAATTATTCTCGGATTTCAAATTTCGTATTTTTCGGAGTTGATATGTGATCACACGACGGTAAACGCATTGGAACTTAATCGAATTCAATTTGAGTTTTAATTTTTAAAATTAGTCAACAACAGCATCCCTATATTCTAGCCTAAAATCGCGCCTAGTATCACTGATGAGATCGTGCAGAGCATACTTCTTCACGTTCCTTTGTCTCCTCCATCCCTCTTTAAATAATAACGCAATCTTCAGTTCAAAGGGAAGAAAAAAAATCGAACGAGAAAGAAATGGCGACCGGTTCGATTCCTTCCCCCCTCGTTCCAAAATTTGAAAATCACATTTTTCCTCCGCTAGTTTTCAATTCGAAATCGAGAAATTTAAAAGGCCGCCTCCCCTTTTTCTTTCATTTCGAATCTGGAACGATTCGTTCCACAGTTAAATAAAAAAAAAAGGGGGCGAACGCGGTCTCGATCGAGCAAGCAAGGAGGAACGGGATGAGGGGTCGCGCGTTCGATCCATGAAGGCGGCATGGGTTTCGCGGTCAACTGGGAGGCCGTGGCTAGGGCATGGAGGCGAGGTTGCGCTTGACCTGGGAAGCTTCGAAGTGGGGGGGGAGGATGCCGATGGCTGGAGTCGTGGTGATTGCGAAGGAGTAGGTTTTGTTCGTGGCTAGGGTAGGATCTAGGGATATCGGCGGCTAGGGCAAGTGGCTTCGACTCAGGGTGGCTCGCGAGGAGGGCAGCGACGATCTGATGCTGCTATTGATAGTTAGGGTTTCGGTCGGCAACAAATTTGGGAATTGTCTGTAAATCAGTGAGGTATATTTGTTAACAATTTAATTTAAAATTTTGAATCTGATTTGAATTATATGTTTATAGGTTAGAAAATATAAACAATAAAAATTATCAAATGAAAATTTCTGTTTTCAGTTAAAATAATAAATAAGCAGAAAAATTAATTATAAAAGGAAAGTTAGTTTGAAATTAAAAGGGTTTAGTTAAATAAATTTATTTAAGTAAATTTAGTTGAAATTAAATTTTAGTTAGATAAATTTGTTAAGAGTAATCTATTTAAAGTTAAAAAGGAACTTGTTAAAAAAAAAAATTAATCACAGAAGTGGAATTTATAAAGCTTAAAGTGAAATTGTTAGTTAATTAAATTTATTTAAATGAGAAATTAAATTTTTCGTCTAGTTCAAATATTTATAAATCGTATAATGTTTATATATAGTAAATGAAAGTATCAAAGAAAATTTAGTTTTTAAAATTAAATTTTATTTAAAATAAATTTATTAAAGAGGAAACTGATTTAAATAAAACTATCAGTTAATTTAACTATTAAAATGAAATCACCAATAAATCAATATTATCAAATGGAAATTTATTATTATTCGATTCAGTTCAAATATTAATTAAGATCGTACAATTTATACAAGGTCAAAATTGTGAAAGAAACAAGCTGAAATGGAAAAATGGATTGCAAACGGAAATAAAAGCAAAGGTGAGAACTTCTTACTCAAAAGGATTTATTTAAATTTTAAATAGTTAGATTTAAAATTGTTAGTTGTGTTGATTGAATGCTTGAATGATGATTGTTATATATATATATATATATATATATATATATATATATATATATTGGATGTGAATAGACCCTATAGGCCGTTAGTAAGCGGAGGTTATTTATTACACACATATACCGCGATATTCCACCTCGAAGTGGAATTGGTATTATATTATATATATAGCAATATATATATATTGGCATATGTATATATTGCAGTTGATTGATTTCCCGCATTGTATAGCGGATGAGACCCTATTGCGCCGTTAGTAAGCGGATAATATTTTATAAAATCCCATATACCGCGATATTCCACCTCGAAGTGGAATGAGTATTGTGCTAATGTCTGTGGATGCAGGGAAACAGGTTGGAGGGATCCAACTGGATTCCTCACAAATATTTATTGATTTTAAATATTGTGATATTTGATTGTTTACCATATCGATATATGATATTGGAAAGTCATGATTGACTATTTGATGTGTTGCATCATCGGATCCAATTTTGAAGTTTAAAAATAACGATTTTGATTTTTAAGGGATTTCTAAAGTGATTTTTGGAAATATACGTTTATAAAATATTTTTTGAAATTGATTCATCTTAAATAAATAAACGTTATAATTTTAATGTTATAAAAATTATGATTTTTGAGAAATACAGTTAAAAATTGATTTTTGAAGATATGAGATTAATGATTTTATAAAATAGTTTAAACTGGGATTTCTGAATTTATTACAAAAAGTTTAAAAATAGGATTTATAAAATTGGATTATTTTATAAATCAAATGATGAAATTATAAAAGAGTTTAAAGACGTTTTAAAAATAGTAATATAAATTGTTTTATATTAAAAGATTTATAAATTGATATTTATAAATTAAAATATTGGAATTATAAAACGAGCTTTTACAAGTATTAGAATGAATTGTAAATGAATTTCATAAATTGGAATTATAGAATTATAACGGTGAAGTTATAAATGGAATTTTATAAACAGTAGGTTTATAAAATTTGTACAGTTATTTAAAAGAATAGATTTTGGATAAATAAAAGAATGTTATAAGTTATAAGATTTATAAATTTGGGGAGTTTAAAGAAACAATTTTGTAAACAAATAAATTATAAGTGTTTGACTTATAATATGAAATTTTAGTATATCATTGAGATATGAAATTGAATAGATTTATAAAGGAAATTTATAAAAGGAAGTTGTTGTAAAATAAATAGAAATGAAATTTATAAACATTGTTTTATAAATCCGCAACGACTTATCTTGATAAGTAAATTGTTGTAATTTATTAATAGAGTTATATTCACGTTTTAGACAGTGAATAATCCTTTAAAACAAATTGAATAGAAGGGATGAAATTGGTTAACAAATATATTCACATTTTTAAATAGTGAATAATATGTTAAAGAAATTGTTTTGAATGTGATGTTTTAAATAGAATTAAAACGATCTAACGATGTTTTAAATGTGTTAAGATTCGAAACCATAGATTTCAACATTTATTGTTGAAATAGACGTTTTCGAGAAATAAAAGGAAATGGTAGACTATAACACTGTTGTTATAGTAAATGATTTCCGAAAGGAAATGTTTTGTATAGTATTGGGATTTATATATCTATTTTAATTTCGAATCCCTATACTAGTGATTTTGGGTTGTCGTAACGATGTTTTACGCAACATTCGTTTTGGCCCAAATAAATATGGTTAAGTGAATGATTTCCTTAAAGAATGAAATATATACTTAATTTCGATTAGAGTATATTAAATATTTTCTAAGTATAGAAAATAAAAAGGCTTGTGAATTTACTTATAAATAAATAAGTATGGAAATGTTTTTCCAATATTAAGTGAATATTTTGAATTTATCTTTTTGAAGATAAATTGAAAAGAATATTAGAAATCGAATGGGAATCATATATTCATAAATATTTTGGAATGTAAATTCAATATAGAATTTATAAATGAAATTGGAAATTGGGTTTAAAAATAAATATTGATTTATTTTTGAAGAATGGAAAATATGTATATCTTGTAAAGATATTTTTGGGAAATAAATAATTTGGAAAATTATTTGGAATCTGGTGATGTTGGCATATCTATCGATAGTTCAATAACCGACTATCAATATTTACCTTTAAATAGGTATTTGTTGTGATTTGCTTGAATTTGAATGCCACACTTATTTTTTTTTAAATAAGCGCTCACTATTCGGGTTAACCGGGAAAGGGCCTTGGGGTCGTATAACCCATTCCGAATATGTGATATGTCGTTATGAATTGCATTTGAAGATCGGTGTTGAAGACCGGATAATTTCAAAAGCGAAAGGGTTTCTTGTTGATTGTCTCTGCACTGGCTGATCCCCGGTATTGAGATCTCCATATGTGATGGGAAATCCGAACGTGATTACAGATTATTCGGATTGCAAGGACTTCTTTGTAAGTGCCTTCGGTTCTGTTCGAGCCCGGAACAGACTTGTATGGATAGTATGTCTGACATTACAAATTGAGATATAAAGCCGATTTCTTTAAAATATATTTCTGTTGGTGGCGGAGAATTTATTCTCTTAGCTTAACACCCTTCTCTGAGACGTACGAGCTCAGAGGTTATATAGTTGAAGTTATCAGCAATATATTCCAATTTGGTAATGTGACATACTGAGTGTTGCTGTGAAATGATCATTGTGTTGATTATTTGTGATAGGATCATTTGTTTGATCGTCTATCTTGGTGATCATTTCTATGATCATTTGTTGACCCAAAGCACGGCTTTTGTATAAAGTGTGTTTTTGTGGACGTGACTTCGTCGAGCCTTACACCCCGGAATGGTCAAAACAGGAAAGATGCAGCAAGGTTATGAGGGGTAGCGCCCTTTAGGATATGTGCATTTCCTTCTGGAAAAGGTTGGTATCATGGTATGGAGCCCAGATACTTACTCATGTTGAAAACACTTTATGATTGTGTGAATTGATTGCGAGCGCTCGGTGAAAGGTCCCAAAGGACCGGGGGATGGCATATTCGGTCAGTTGTTACTCAGTTAGGGGTAACCCGGCCTTGTGTTGGTAGAGATCCGGTTTGGTTCTCGGGGACGTCCATCCAGAGGCGTTCTCATGTGGCAATGGGAAGTTCCTTGGCCTGACCATTCGTTGAAAATCCAAAGAAACAATACGAGACTTGTACGGTTTTAGTTGTAGAACCTGCCATCTAATATGGTAGCTATAGTAAGCATAATATAATGGTACCTATGCTGGCTAAGATTTATATTCTACTTTCGAAACTGTTTTCTACACTATGCACTAGTAATAATATCAAATGTTTTCTTTTAATGCGTATCAAGCATCTTTGACTAACATAAGAAGAAATCTCCTCCAAGTCTGCGTTTGCATTGTGTGTGTGGCGGGAGGTCTTATGGTAGTCTCATTTTTAAAAGCATTGCGAATTGATTTTTAAAAATTTTCCTCTACTTTATTTTAAAGATAAATAAACTGTTTTGAGTTCTCACACCAGTCACATGACTGACTCGGAGTTTATTGTTTTCCTTCCTAAACTCTGGGTGCCCACCAATTTTCCACACGGGCAGTCAAGAGTTAGGTTTATCAGGATATTCTAGAATTCAGAAGTTGCAGGAGGCAAGCTGGATGGCATGGCGTATTACTAGTATATAGTATTCTTTTTCCGCTGTTTGTTTGTTGTTGTACACTCTGATGATATGATATGATGTAATGTAATGTAATAACTAATATAGTTCTTTGTTTAAAGATTATTCATTTATCTATTATATGTTGTTCCGCTGCGAATTGTGAGATTCTGATGTTGTTCTGTTGTTTTCAGTTCCGTTCTATTTTCTATCTCCTCTCCTCTCTATTTTCTATCCTCTTCTCTCTTCTTCTCTCTTTTTCTTCTTTCTTAAACCCATAACATTTCGGTTTTTCGGCGACGAAAAATCGTGATCGTTACACTTCAGTAAGATCACCCCTTGGCACGCAATTCACCAAGCCTACACAAATCTGGATTATGACCACTTGAACTGCCTCACCGCCATCGTAAATCAACCTTCAAAACCCGACCTTCAACTACGACAGCTAAACCCTCAAAACGCGAATTTAACCCGAAACCACCTCCCTGCCAATCCGTGATCTCCTCTGGTAATCAAATCAAAACTGATCATTAACCCTTAGCAACCAACCACCAACCCAAAGCTAATAGACCACTAAGAGATATCAGTATGACCGGGATTGGATTAGCGACCCATATTCTCACATCCATTGGTACTCACCAACTCGAAAGATTTTGGATGGTGTCGAATTAGGGTTTCTGTCGATGAAGGGTAGGGAGTTTGAAGGGATGCGTTGACAAAGTAGTTGAAGTTTGCATAGGTTCAAATTGGATTCAGATTTGGATCTATAATTACGGATTTAATTTGCGTTTGGATTTGGAATTGAGGAGCTACAGGGCAAGGAACGGCTAAAATTTGGGAGGGATGGGAGAAAATTACATTTGGAGCCAAAATTTTGGGTATGGAGCCAAAAATTTAGGTTGGATGGGTAAAGAAAACCTGCGATGCTTTGTATGATACAAAACTGCACTGCATTTTAGAATAAATTTTGTTTTTAATTTTTATGAATATTTTTAATTTTTTATAGAAAATTTTAAAGATTTTTAAATATTGCTTATTAATATTGGTGGTTAAATGTTATATACTCCTCAAAGATTTTTTAAAACCTATGAGAAAACAACTTCTATTGTGGTAAATTAACATTTTCAAGTTTACGAAAAAAGCATGAAAAAATAATGTTTTTCAACTTTTATTGTAGAAAACGGCTTCTATTGTAGTAAATTAATTATTACTTCTTCATTATAACAGAATATAATTATTAATTATTTAATATTAATTATTCAATATTGATTATTAATATTGATTATTAATAATATTTAATAATTATTAAATTTAATTAATAAATATTAGTTATAATTTACTAATTATTAATAATTCTATATGATAAATTATTATTATTATTATTTAACTATTGATTATTTACTAATTATTAATAATTCTATATGATAAATTATTATTATTATTATTATTATCATCTAACTAATGATAATTATTTAATATTTAATTATTATTATTAACTATTAATTATTATTATTATTTAACATTGATTTTTAACTTTTATTATTACTATTTAATTTTTATTTAGTTAATTATTCTTATTACAAAAAATTTATTATTAATAATTAGTTACTATTATTCAATATAATTATTATTTATAAATTATCAATTAAATAGTTAGTATATAATTATTAGTTATAATTACTTCATATTTCAAATTAATTATTTTTGTTTAATTATATTTATTGTTTATTATTAATTTTATTATTAATTATTAATTATTATTGTTGATTATTATATTTTTGATATCAGTTATTATATATTAATGTTATTTTTTATTTCTTAATTATTAATTATTAGTGTTAAGTATTAATTATTAAAAATTTATTCTAATTTACTAAATATTAATTGTTATATTAATTAATAATTATATTGAATATTAATTATTAATACTAAATATTTCATATTTCAAATTAATTATTATAATTTAATAGTAATCAATATTTATTATTAATTATTGATTATTATATTTTAAATATCAATTATTAAATATTAATGATTAATATTAATTTTTATTTCTTAATTATTAATTATTAATGTTAATTATTAATTATTCAAAATTAATTCTAATTTATTAATTATTGTTTATTTAATAATTATTAATTATATTGAATGTTAATCACTTCATACTTTAAAATTATTATTATTATATAATAGTAATTATTATTTATTATTAATTTTCTAATCTATTATTAATTATTACGTATTAATATTCAATTATAATTATTAAATAATTATTACAACTGGTAAACAAAAAGTTGTAATAGACACCTATTACAACTGAAAAAAAGAGTTGTTAAAAATATGCATCTATTACAACTAAAAAAAAATGTTGTAATAGGCTTCTATTACAACAGACAAAAAAGAAGAGTTGTAAAAAATAGGCATATATTATAACTAGCAAAAAAATATTGTAACAAGGATCTATTACAACTGACAAAAATGAAGAGTTGTTAAAAATAGACATCTATTATAACTGGTAAAAAAGAAAGGTTGTAATAGATATCTATTACAACTGGCAAAAAAGAAGAGTTGTTGAAAGTAAGTTTATTACAACTTTCTAAAAAAAGAGTTGTAAAAAAACCTCTATTACAACTGACAAATCATGGCAGTTGTAAAAATATAGTTGTAATATGGTCTTTTTGTTGTAGTGTTACAACTATCATTCGGTGATTTACACTGTAAAGTGTCCTTCAGCCAAAAAAACAAACTTCTTGTCCTTGAAACTAAAATTTTCTCTAGCTTTTTCCTTGAGCCTAAAAAGCTCTTTTATATTATGTTAAAATACATAATGTTAACCAAAAATTACAGTTATGATTCTATATATTATAGTATGTAATACTAAACCTTTTCTTATTGTTTAAATTAGATTACATGACTATTAGTATCAATACGTCAACTTAAACTAAAATCAAGTTACATTTGTATTAAACTAATAAAAATATTCATTTTACACGGTGATTCCATTTGGGACGAAAAAGATCATGGCGACTAGGGTTTCCTATGACAAAAATTCTCCTCCCTATCCTATCCACCCGGATCCACTCAATCCTCAATCAATCAACGGTCTAATCCAACAACAGATGATGGCTTTATTACTTTTGCATTAAGGAAATATTATAAGGCATATGGATTTGATACCGCATGAACCTCAGGCGACCAGGTTTCTCTTTCTATATTGAAGGTGGTAGACTCAAAACAACGTATAACTTGAAGGATGCATGCGGATTTATAGATTTGCCTTAGGCGAGAATAGCTTCGACGTCTCTGATTGTACATTCGGATCCATATGAATAAAGGCTCCTAGATGTAGAGCGCTATGCTCGTAGAACTAGAGACTTCGTGCTTCTCTCCAATTGAATTTTTCCACCCTATGAAGTGAATAATCCGAGATATGCTAAGATGTCAGAAGAAATTGTAGAAAGTGCTAGGGAAAATGGAAATTTTTGATTTCTCTTTGTGATGGGTCACCCAAACTAGGCCTGTCAATGAGTATCCGAAATCCGTTCGTATCCGTATCCGAAATATGAAAAATTATTTGATATCCGAAAAATGGATACAGATACGGATATGGCCATATCCGTATCCGATAATCATCCGTTCGGTTTTTATCAAGATTATAGTTATTTTTTATGTATTTTAGTACACAAAACGATTGTCGTTTACTATTATATCCTAGTAAAAAAATTAATATGTATATAAAAATCAATTTTTACTGCTTAAAATTATTTTTCTCAGTGTATTTATCATTTCTACATATTTAGTACAAAAACGAATTTATAATAAATCAAAATTTTTTATTTAATTGTTTAGATTTATCGGTTGTAAACTGATCGAAGAATATCCGATAAATATCCAATATCCGTCCACATCCGCGGATACGGATATCCGATATCCGAAAATGTGCGTATGTTTCCAGTGTTTGGAAACCGAAAAGAGATTACCAAATTTTCTCCATATACAATGGGTTTGTAAGGTAAAATTTGAGAACAACGAAGATTGTGATAAAGTGTTAGCAAATGGTCCATGCTACTACAATAGAAGATTAGTTATGATGAACAAGTTGGTTCTAGGTCAAATCTATTCCCACATGGTTTGAATTTTCAAGTCTGGATATTAACTGTTGGACTGGAGATGGTATAGGGTGCTTCACTTATAGGTGCTCCTATCAAAATGGATCAAGTTACTAATGGTATAATCCAAATTGATTATGCGCATGTGGTAATTGAATTAAATTTGAATTTTAACTTTCAAACAAAGTTCCTATATTGGAAGAGAATGACAATATAACATGGGAACCAGTTCTGTATGAGTGGCAACATTAAAAATGTGGAATATGTTATTGCTTTCGGAATTCGGAGAACTATTGCAACTCATACAAAACTTGGGTACCAAAGCAACATAATGCGCCTTTGTTTGACACAAATATGACGAATATCAATGAAACAAACAATGCAAGCATATATAATATACGAGTACCAGATATTATGAAAACTTCAGACAATTCTCAATCCTTGGAGCAGCAGCAAAACAATGCGTAGAATGTTAATGTTCAGTTTTAGAGCACTATCTGAATTAATACACAATAAAATACAAGAATGCCAGATGCATACCAACTCTACACAATTTATGGAAGAGAACAATGCAGACAATGAAATGCATGGTGATATAAATTGTAATCAGGGATAGCACTAATCATTATAAGGGGCAACACAAGCAAAAACTCAAGGCATGGCTGACGCAGAAGTGAGCACGCTTGTTTTTGAGCAAGATGATATTTCTGCAATCCAACAGAAGGAATTGCAGCACTTCAGTTCAGAGAATATTCAACCTAGTCCCTATGCAGATGATAGTGGTGTAGTACATAGAAAAAAAGCTGGATAGCCTAAATGGTATTAGTGAGTAGAAATGGTGAAACCAGTAAACACAATGGAAATAATAATTGTATAAGGAAACCATTTGAATTCAAGTCTAGTGATGTCACAAACCATTTTAATTCAAAGCAACTGTTAGTAGTGATGTCACTAACAATCCTGCTTAGAATAATCTAGTGGTGCAAGTAAAATCTAAGGCCTAGAAAAGCAAAAGGAGTAAAATGAGTGTTCCCCTAATAACTCTGAAAATAGGGGCAAATTCATTAATAATAAATTTACTTTACTAATGTGGAATGTAAGGGATTGACCTCCCTTATTAGAAAATATGACTTAATTGAGTAGATTAAATCCCTCAATCATAGGCAATATGGAGCATAAATGTAACACCCATATTTTTATAGCACATCATCCTAGAAATTTAATTAATTTGTAATTGATAAATAATGTAGGAAAGTAGATAAAATGTGGATAATTCCTATATTAATAAATTTTAATTTTAAAATGTTAAAGGGTGTAATGGGTAATGAGGAAAGAAATTAAGGGCTTTAATCAAATTAACGAGGCATAAGCGAAGAGAGATAATATCTTTTGATTTGTTTCCCCTAATTCTTCCACCCTCCTCTGTTATTTTTGGCCAGCATTTCATAATCTAAAACAAAGAAAAGGAAACGGAGAACTTCCTTAAAGCTCTCCCTTAAGAAGAAGAAGAGAAAGAAGCTTAAAAGAGAAATAAGGCAATTATCTCTATACTAATCCGATCTAAGATGAGTTATACCTCTACCACTTTGTTGTGTGGATATTTTAGATTTAGGTTTAGGCTGAAATTTGTAGCGATCCTGAAATTCGAACACCCCGTCTTCGAATATCGAAACGTTTTGAAATATATTTAAGTGTTAAAATATGATTTTATAACCTTGTTAAACATTTTTTTTTTTTGGAACTAGGGAAATCTGTTCTATCATTACCGACCAGCGATTTCTGAACAGTAAACCTAGGGAATAGCCGGAAGGCCCGCCACAACCAACTATTCCGGGCAACCAGACCTTTCGGTTGGCTTGGGACAGGAGGCGCGAAAATGAACCGGATACCTCCCAAGTGAAAAGTCGTTTCTCCTCCCACACAAGGTGGGACTCGAACCCCAAACCTCCCACTTGGGAGCCGCATCATCCCACCACCGCACCAAGCCCGCGGACTAAACTTTGGGGCCAAAGAAACTATGTTTTCCCTGGCCTTTGATTAGCCGGTTTTATAAGTGGCCGTGCACTATGTCTCATTATTGTGGCCGTTGGGATTCGAACCGGTGCCACTACAACCATATGTAGCAACTCCACTATATCTTAACCACTGGACTTTTAATTAATGAATAATGATAAGAAACTTTCTTCTAAATTTTTTTTTACAAAAATATATCTTTGAAAAAAATCGATAATGTGATCGAAAATCGGTCTATCAATAAACAGTTTTTTGATCGATATAAGTTGTTCGAACTCTCATGCACTTGTCTAATGATCAAATGAGCACATTAGCAACTAATTAACACACTTCTCTTCATAAAGAAATGGAAGGTTCTAGAAGCTTCCAAGTGGATAAGAAATATTATCATGTTAAGGGTATAAATGTAAATTCGCTAATGGAAGTGATGTAAAGGAGAAGTGATGGGGGATGAGCCTTTCATGACATTAAAGGAGGGTGAAAATAAGCTTAAAGAGCACCATTTGAAGCCTATATAAGAAGGGACATACCCTTAATAATAAATCACAAATTCACAAATTCAAGCTTTTTAAACTCTTTTTCTCTTATGTTCTATAGAAAATATTTGCAAAACTCATCCAAATCAGCTTAAACTTTGCTACAAGGTTGGAAAAATATTACAAAACCTTCCACCATGTTAAATATTGAAGAAGTGAAGCCAAGCCCTCCCCTAAATCATAGGCCGTGAGCATTTTTGGTCCTTTTTGGGCTAAAGAGGAAGTGAAACAAGAAAGGAAGGAAGGAAGAAGATGGTTGCAAGGGTGGGATTGGATTTGGATGCTTGAATGTTGGTTTTTTATTGGGTTAAAGGTGAGCTAACTCACCACTTTGATTGAAAATAAAACCCATATGTTTGTGTTTGATAGTTTTAAGTTGTTGGAATTGATATTGACATATGTTGAAACGTTGGTTTTCATTCTTGCTTTGAAAATAAGTGGCATATGTGATTCATATGTATGAACTTGAACGGACTTGAACAAACTTGAATAGACTTGTATCAACATATGGCATAACCTTTAAATAAAGCACATAGGTTATAATTGGACTTTGGTTTAGACTGGATTTGGATTTGAAAACGCACTTATAGCAATAGCCGTTATAGATGCACTTTGGAATTGTTTTGTTTTTGGCAATTTCTGTGGAACTTTATAGAGAGGTCCTTTAGGGTTTCTTGCCATTATAATATTTTATATGTATGCTTGCTTCCATAAAAATATTGGATAGGAAAAGGATAAGTAACATTTTGAAAATGACCAAAACTTCACTTGTGTAAAACTGCCTCGTTTAGCCTTGATTTTTGGATTTAAAGGTTTAAAAAGATATTCAAATTTAAGTATTTTATTTCATTCTTTTTATAAGTGTTTACTAACTTGTATTAGAATATTTTAAAAGTGGTTTGGGATATTTATGAATTTTTAAGAATTAGTTGTGAATTTTAAAAGAAGAGATTTTATAATGAAAACTTGTTCTTTCAAGTTTTTTAGTAAATTATAAAGTTGTTAATTTCAAGTAAAATTTTGAGTAAATATTTTAAAACCTATCATAAGTATTATAAAGTATTTTAAAATCATTTTTAAGTATATGCATGTTTTTTAGAAAATATGTTGACTATTTTGTACCTTACATAATAAATATCCTTTAAAAAATGGTTTATTTATTATCTAGTTTTATAAATAAATTACTATACATACATGCATGCATGCATATGTGTTTTTGTATGTGTGTGTGTGTATTTTAAAAGGGTTTTAAAAGTATAAACAAAAGGTTTAGAAAGGGGTTATGAATTGCTTAATGGTCAAATGGTTAATTGTTCAATTACTCGTTTGAAAAGTAATTAACTTTGCTTAACACTAAAAGCCGACGAAGTAGGCTTATTTATTTATAGGGGTTAAGATTGATGTTCGAGTAGGGATATGAGCAATAAAGCTCTAACCTACTGGCTTCCCTTTTGACCAAGGAATAGTTAATTCGGGAATGTCGAAAACATGTTAACCGTGTTGATTACTTGCTTATGGAAACCATTGATACTAAGCTTAACACTAAAAACCAACGAGGTAAACATACCTATTTGTAAGATTCAAGAATGAAGTGTCTAGGTAAGGATTTGATACAACCAGTGCTCTAACTTGCCTGGTTTCATTCTTGGACAAGGAATAGTTGAGTTGGAATGTCGGAAACGAGTTAAGTATACACAAATTGATTTGTATAAGTAATTTTTTGTGACTAGATAGTCGATTATCGAACTTAACCTATTATTAACTTAGGAAGTATCTAAAAGCTTCACGATTTCATACCAATAAGAACTCCCGAGAAGGGGCATTGATATGAAACTTCTCTAGCTTTCGCTTACTTTTGGAAAAAATCAGAATTGAGTTAACTAGAAATTCATCGAATTGGTTTTGAAGAGACCAGGATCAGCAAGTGTTTTACTTACCGAATACCACTTCAAAAATAGTATCAAAATCTATATTTTGGGAGTGGTTGTGAATTGAAATGCTATAAAGTTGAACTGTCCATCCTAAGGCTAAATCCAAGGGAGAGGTCGGCATTAACATTTACAAATGACGCTATCATGTGGGACTTTTTACCTTGATGAGCATTCCAAGAGAGTGGACAGCGTTAGCATTCATCGAAGGACTTATGTGGGAAACTATATAAAGATTCGAGATCTGTTCAAGACGTTCGAATCCATGTAGCGGTTCGTAATATGTTTGAGATGATGGAATCCATTTGGGGAATCGTGTTCTATTCGGGTGATGAAGACTCGTGTGAGAGATGCCAAACGTGACCTCAACATCAAGAATGGCTAAAATTAGATTGGGATGCATAATATCGGGTTTGGCTAACCATTAAGGGTATATCAACTCCATTATCTAGAGATGCTTATATATGACACTAGTGGGACTTGTTGGTACTTGGTTCCACGCAGTTCATTCTATGTTCTGCGATGGACCAATTGTGCTTTCCTTGTAGTATATTTTATCTAAAGATATACGGCACTCAGAAGGTAGTTTCTTATCTTTATCATGGAGATTCGCTTTAGTTTACTAGAAGAATCTCCATGGAAAAATCCATCATGCGAACGTACCTTAGCGGTATTGATTGTACATCTGTTATTGTTATGTCGTGCGCACTACACCTATTTTATGATATATGTTCTACACCCTAGATATTATCTATAATACCAATATATTCACTCATCGGATGGTTGGTTTCTTTGAGGGGAAACCATTGCGGGAATCCATATTGTCTCGATGGTTACTATTACTAGACACACATATTTCTTGAGTTTCTCATGTTGGTTTACCAAATTAACCCTGGTGTTATTTTCTTATAATGCTTGGGACAACTCATGTGTATCTTTTCAGATTTAGCTTTGGATGCTTTGGAGTTTATAGAGAAGAGAAGAGAAGGGTGATTATCTACCATAGTATTCTTATTTCCGCTCTATTACTGTATTGTGTATATCAACATATGTAAGGATGGGTTTTTATAATTTTCTATGTTGACGATAGTGCATAGGTTTTGTAACTTTGAAATTTTTGTATTCAGAGTAACCCCTTTGTACTATACTTTTAATAGTACATGTTATCGTTTCCACGAGTGAGATTCTGTGGTTGTGTATTCTCTTTCTTGTTCTATTATATTGTTTTTATTTACCCTGACTTACTGTCTTTTAGGCACTTGATTATTCGATATATGAATACCATAGATGTATTTAGTGTCGACACTCGAGGGTCGAAAAGTCCGGTGATTACATTTGGTATCAAAGCATAAGGTTGAGCAAACACATTGGCTTTGGTTGGGTATAGCTCATTAGATAGGGTCGGCTACACCCTAGAATGAGTCGAGTGTATTATACATATGAGACCGTATTTGTATTTTGAAAACTAGATTTCTAGAAATTATTCCTTCGGAATATCTCTTTTCTTAGTAACCCTCTCTTTGAAATAACTCTATCCTTTTGTGTCCTAAAGAATTACTTTGATTAGGTAGTAAGAACTATGAGTACTAGAGCTGCCAATGCTAGAGGTGGTCAGTATAGTACTATCATGTATGGTGGAGATCGAGCACCAAAGAATGTTGCTTCAGTTAAGGAATTGAGGGAGAATACTGTAGAAGAGGTCGTACAGCTCATGCCTCAGATGAGTTTTTCTTTGCTTTTCCCTGGGTATAAGAGGCAGGGAGGTAAGAGGCTTGATGGTACGAAGATGATCACATAAATCTAGACTTGGATCAAATTATGTGATCAAATATTTATGGATATGGGGCTAGATAGCACAATGAAGCATAAGTTGGCGTTGCGACATCTGATAGTTGCAGACATGAATTGGTAGAGTTTAATTATAGTTGATGTCCAAGAGAAAGACTTCTCTTTAGCCCAATTTAAAGATGAGTTTGAGATGAAGTTTGTTCTAGAAGCCAAAAAGACTTTGTTATTTAGGAGCTTCATGGATCTACAACAGGAGGGCATAATTATGGAAGAGTATGGGAACTGGTTCATTGCTTTATCTTGATTCAAGTTAGGATTAGTTTACACGCTGCCAAATAAGAATGAGATGTTTGTGGCAGGTATGCGTCCCGTGTTTCAAAGAGATGTGACTAATTACCTTACGGGGACTTTTGTGAATTTGGTGAATATGGTTTTGAGGTTTGAGAGTTTGGCATCAAGGCATATTGTTTCTTCACCAGCTGGGGATAAGAAGCGCAAGTTTCGACCTAATAGGTATAACCTTATTTGCAATAAGTGTGAGAGGTGGGGTTACCTTTTCTAATAAATGTAGCTTGGGTAGATGGTTAAGACGCCGAGGGAGTGCTATAGTTGTCATCGGCCTGACCATTTTGTTAGAGATTGTCCCATGCTCAAGAAAGAGGGGCAACCTACCATCTTTACTATTTCTGCAGCTGAGAAGGGGAAGCAGATTCTTCAGGGTATGTTATCTATTATGAATTTCCTATTTGTATTTGTTTGACTCTAGTGCTTATCATAGTTCCATACCTATAACCTTGATGATTGTTTAAATCAAGCTCACCCAATTTAGGAACAGTGACTATTGTTTGTTATTGATTTATGCTCAACTAGTTTATGAGTATTTTTACCTTTCTACATCATGGGTTAGGTAGACAGTAATTATGCGTACATTAAAAGAGAACACCTTGTGAACTGAGTTTCACGGTTTGACTACAAGGCATTAAGTGATAATGTTGGGTTAGAAATTAAATTTAGTAAAAGAAGTTTGATATAATCAAAAAGGAAATATAGAATATTTTGGAAACAAATATTGGTAAAAAGAGTTTATATAAGAAATTAATTTTATATGAGTATGGTTTATTAAATATGGTTTATAAAAAAGGATTTAATTTGAGAATTTGAGAATCCTGATGTTTCTGAAAATGTGTTTCAAAATTTTGGCGAAAATAATAATAGAATTATTTGAAAGTAAATATTTAGGAAATTGATTTTGGAAATTGAGATCATGACACTTAGTGTTATTATACAAAGTATTTGAAACCGCTTTGGAAGGATTTTTGTTGATTACCAAAATTATGGTTTGGGAGTACGAAACTCACTTTTGTCGCTTGAAAATAATTTTGGTGATGACTGTTGCAGCACCGACATTTATTTTTTGGTTTATGAGTGGGGGATTGTATAGAGTTGTTTTGGTAAAATAGATTTTGATTTAAATCTCGAAAGTATGATTTGGTACACAAAGGTATAAGTATATATTATTCAAAATGATTTGGAATAAAATCGAGTGTTCCGTTCTAAAGTTTTTCCTTAAAGAAATTGAAAATTTGTTAAGTTATGTAATGTTGTTTGATAGTTTTCATTTGTTAGAATGAAATGGAAATTTCGGTGTTCTTAGAATGTTGAGAATTTCTGAATTGTTATAGAACTTCAAACTAAGTGTTTTAATGAAAATATAATGTTGATTTTATATAACACTTGAATTGAGGTAGTACTAAGTTAAAAAAGTGTCAAATGGTTAAACATACTTGTTAAGAAAAACAAATTTGATGTTTTGGTGTATACTCTTAGGATGTAGTAGAGTATTATACGAGTATGACCTTAAGTTATAAAAGGTTTATAAACTTAAAGTTATGTTTTTATGAGATGATTCATAAATGATTTTAGTATCGAACGGCATACCATTTGTATAAAGGAATGTAAGTTAAAGGAATTGGTGTAATTAAGAAACCAATGGGATATATACATAAGTTGTACGTGGATTGTTTTGTTTGCATGACTATTCTTGATCCAGTATTCGAGTACATGTTTTCAAAGTGGTTTACCGGTTCGAACAAGGACTTTTCACTCGATTTTTGATGGCAAACACTTGATATGGGTTCATGATAAAATCCTGATGTTTTCTATCATAGTATATGGCAATGCAAGGAGAACGAAGGTTACTAATCAAGAAACCAAACTGGAGTATGCATTAGAGATGTCAAGTGATTTATACTAGTTTGGAAGTGAAATCTATGTGATCTAGCAAGTGATCAGAATTAATATTGCATACGAATGGTCCATATATTTTATACGGGCTTTATACATTTGTACATTGTGTTATATTGAATTATGAAGAGTTTTGGGATTTACTCTTTGATTTATTATAAGGTAGTATGAATAATCATCTAAGTAATAAACTAAGGTTGTTGAGTGTAAATTATTCTTGGTAGATTATTTATCGTCCTTGGGCGATAGAAGAGTTTTGAACCTAAGAAAACCATGAGCTTTGCTTGCTAGTGGTTGCGAATACTATTTGAATATTTTTGCTTATTCCTTTGTTAAGATTAGCAGCTCCAAGAATCGAGGCTTCTTGGGGTTGTATAAGGAGGATGGAGGACAGTCTGAGGAATTTCTGTTAAGGTTTGCTTATAGACTAGGGTTTATTTGTTATCTTAGTACTGTATATCTTTTGTAGTGTACCCACCATTTGAGGTAGAGTCGCTTAGTATGCATTTTGGTTTGTAGTTTGGTTTGTATATAGTTTTAATAATATATATATATATATATATCTTGTTCTTCCAACTCCTCTGATTATCATTCTTGTTTGAATTTTGAGGACAAAATGTTCTAAGTGGGGGAGAATGTAACGATCCTGAAATTGCAACACTTCATCTTCACATTTCAAAAACTTTAGAAATATGGTTATTAGTTATAAATGTGATTTTATAAACTTGTTAAACGTCTTTTAATTAACGAAGAATGATAAGATACTTGTTTTTGAAAATTGTTTACAAAAATATATTCTTAAAAAAATCGACAATGTGACTGAAAATTGGTTTATCGATAAACAACCTTTTGATCGATATAAGTTATTCGAACTCTCGTGCACTTGTTTAATGATCGAATGACCACATTAGCAACTTATTAACACACTTCTCTTTACGAAGCAATGGAAGGTTCTAGAACCTTCCAAGTGGATAAGAGACATTATCATGTTAAGGGTATAAGTGTAAATTTGCTAAAGAAAGTGATGTAAAGGAGAAGTGACGAGGGTGAGCCTTCCATGACATGAAAGGCGGGTGAGAACAATCTTAAAATGCACTATTTGAAGCCTATATAAGGAGGGGCATACCCTTGATAATAAATTACTAATTCACAAAGCAAAATCAAGCTTTTAATGCCTTCTTCTTCTCTTATATTCTAAAGAAAATGTTTGCAAAATTCATCCAAATGAACTCAAACTTTACCATAAGCTTTGGAAAAATATTAAAACACCTTACAACATGTTAAATACTAAAGAAGTGAAGCCAAGCCCTCCCCTCCATCATAGGCTGTGAGCTTTTCTGGTCCATTTTGGCCAAAATAGGAAGTGAATCAAGGAAGGAAGGAATGAAGAAGGTGGTTGCAAGGGTGGGGTTGGACTTAGGTGCTAGGATCTTTGTTGTTTATTGGATTAAAGGTGAGCCAGCTCACCACTTTGATTGAAAATATAACCGATATATGTTTGTATTTGATTGTGTTTAAGTTGAACTGATATTGACATATGTTGAAACATCAGTTTTAATTCATGCCTTAAAAGTAAGTGGCATTTGTGATCCATGTATGGACTTGAACGGACTTAAATAGACTTGTATAAACAAATGACATAACCTTGAAATAAATCACATATGTTATAGTTGTACTTTGGTTTAGATTGGACTTAGATTTGAAAGTGCATTTATAGCGATAGCCGGTGTAGATGCACTTTGGAATTTTCTTATTTTGACGATTTCAATGGAACTTTACTGAGAGATCCTTAAGGGTTTTTTGCTATATTTTTTTTGTTTTGATGTATGCTCACTTCCACATAAAATTGGATACTAAAAGTTAAGTAACATTTTGAAAAGTGGTCAAACTTCACTTGTGCACAACTGCCCAGTTTAGCCTTGATTTGTGGACATTAAAGGTTTGAAAAGATATTTAAATTTAAGTATTTTATTTCATTCTTTTTACAAGTGTTTACTAACTCATATTAGAGCATTTCAAAAGTGGTTTGGGATATTTATGAATTTTTAATAATTTCTTGTGAATTTTTAAAGGAGATGTTTTTATAATGAAAACATATTTTTCTAAGTTAATAAGTAAATTACAAAATTATTATTTTCAAGAAACATTTTGAGTAAATTTTGTAAAACCTATTATATGTAGTATAAATTATTTTAAAAGCATCTTTAAGTATATATAGTTTTTAGAAATATGTTAACTATTTTTTATCTTATGTAATAAATATCTTCTAAAAATAGTTTATTTAATGTCTAGTTTTATAAATAAATTACTAAATATATATATCATTTTAAAAGGGTTTCAAAAGTAAAACAAAAGGTTTAGGAAGGGGTTTGGAATTGCTTAATGGCCAAGTGCTTAATTGTTTAATTACTTGTTTGAAAAGTAATTGACTATGCTTAACACTAAAAGCTGATGAAGTAGGTTTATCTATTTACGAGAGTTAAGATTGATGTTCGAATAGGGATATAAGCAATAGAGGTCTAACCTACAGGCTTCCCTCTTGATCGAGGAATAATTAAGATGAAAATTTTGAAAAACTTGCTAATCGTGTTGATTGCTTATTTGCTTATAGAAATCACTGATATTATACTTAACACTAAAAGCCAACGAGGTAGACTTATCTATTTGTGAGATTCAAGAATGAAGTGTCTGGATAAGGCTTTGATGCAACCGGTGCTCTAAATTACCTGGCTTCACAATTGGATGAGGAATAGTTAAGTTGGAATGTCGAAAATGAGTTAAGTATATGAATATTGATTTGTACAAGTAATAGTTTTTGACGAGATAGTCGTTAGTCGACTACTGAACTCCAGCCTAATATTAATTTTGGAAGTATCTAAAATCTTCATGATTTCATACTAATGAGAACCCCTAGGGAGAAGCGTTGATACAAAACATCTCTAGCTTTTTCTTACTTTTGAAAGAATCAAAATCAAGTTAACCTAAAGTTCATCGAATTGGTTTAGAAGAGACTGGAATCGGTAAGTGTTTTACTTATCGAATACCATTTTAAAACGAGTATATGAGTTCTATGTTTTGGGAGCGATTGTGAAGCGAAATGTTATAGAGTTGAAATGTCTATTCTAAGGTTAAATCCAAGGGAGAGGTCAGCATTAACATTTCAAATGATACTATCATGTAGGACTATCTATCTTGAGGAGTATTCCAAGAGAGAGGACAATATTAAAATTCGCCGGAGGACTTATGTGCGAATATATGTGGAGATTAGAGATTTGTTTAAGATGCTCGAATCCATATAGTGATTCGTAATCAGCTCAAGATGATGGAATCCATTTGGAGATATGTGTTCTATTCAAGTGACAAATATTCGTATGAGAGATGTTGAACGTAAACTCAACACCAGAAATGGCTAAACATAGGGCGGGATGCACAATATCCAGTTTAGCTAACCTTTGAGGGTATATCAACTTCATTATCTAGAGATGCTTGTAGACAATGCTAGCGGGAGTTGTTGTTACTTAGTTCCACGCAGTTTCATTTTATGTTCTACGATGGGCCGGTTGTGTTTACCTTATGGCATATTTTATCTAGAGATATATGGTGCTTGGAAGATAGTTTCTGGTCCTTGTCATGGATATCCGTTTTATTTTACTGGAAGTATCTCTATAGAAAAATCCATTATGCGAATGTACCTTAGCGGTATTGACTGTATACCTATTATTGTTGCGTCGCACACACATCAGGTTTTTAATTATATATGTTCTACACCATAGACATTATCTATTATACTAATATATTCACTCATCATATGGTTGGTTTTTTTCAGGGGACAACCATTACTGTGAAGACCCGCTAATCCGTACTCCTTGAATAGACACTAATCTTCAGTGATTAACTCAAGATGAACGGAGAAACGAATTCTTAGGGTTGAAGAAAGAAGAAAAAGATAGAAGAAGAGAGAAAAGATAGAAGAAGAATAGAAAACAAACTACAGAATAGGATAACAGACCAATATCAGAATCTCACAGTCGCAGCGGAACAACATATAATAGATAAATGAATATTTATTAAAACAAAAGAACTGTACATTTTATACATTACATCGCATTACATTACATCATATCATCAGAGTGTACAACAAAAAAACAGCGGAAAAAGAAGAAATACTATATACATAATAATATACTACGCCATCCAGCTCGCCTCCAGATATCTGTAGCAACACCTGAATCCAGAATGACCTGATAACCTAACTCTAGACTGCCCGTGTGAAAATTGGTGGGCACCCAGAGTTTAGGAAGGGAACAATAAACTCCAGGTCTGTCATGTGACTGGTGTGAGAACTAAAAACAGTTATTTATCTTTTAAACAAAGAATAGGATAATTTTTAAAAGAAAATTCGCAATGCTTTTTGAAAATGAAACTACCATAAGGTCTCCCGCCACACACACAATGCAAACGCAGACTTGGAGGAGGTTTCTCCTTATGATAGTCAAAGATGCTTACTATGCAAAATCAAATCATTTTTTGATATTATTATTAGTGCATAGTGTAGAAAACAATTTCGAAAGTAGAATATAAATCTTAGCCAGCATAGGTACCATTATATTATACCCGCTATAGCTACCATATTAAATGGCAGGTTCTACAACTAAAACCGTACAAGGCTCGTATTGTTTCTTTGGATTTCCAACAAATGGTCAGGCCAAGGAACTTCCCATTGCCACATGGAAATGCCTCTGGAATGACGTCCCGAGAACCTAACCGGATCTCTGCCAACACAAGGCCGGGTTACCCCTAACTGGGTAACAACTGACACGAATATGTCATTCCCCGATCGTAACTGATCTACATCCGAGGATCCCCGATTTCCAACAACCACAAAGTAATAAATTTGCAGTAACCACATAGGTTAAGTATCTGGGCTCCATACCATGATACCACCTCTATCCAGAAGGAATGACATACACTAAAGGGGTGCTACCCCCTAATAACCTTGCCGCATCTTTCCTGTTTTGACCATTTCCGGGGTGTGAGGCTCGATGAAGTCTCGTCCACAAAGCCACGCTTTACAAAAGCAGTGCTTAAGGTCAACAAATGATCAAAGCAATGATCATCAAGATAAACGATCAAACAAATGATCCTATCACAAATGATCATTCAACGATCATTTCACAGCAACATTCAGCATGCCACATTACCAATTCGGGAATGTATCACTAGTAACCATCAACTATATAACCTCTGAGCTCGTACGTCTCAGAGAAGGGTGTTAAGCTAAGAGAATAAATTCTCCGCCACCAACAGAAATATATTTGATAGAAACCAGCTTTACATCTCAAATTGTAACGTCAGACATACAATTCATACAAGTCTGTTCCGGGATCGAACAGAACCGAAGGCACTTCCAAAGAAGCCCTTGCAATCCGGATATTCACTAATCACGTCCGGACAACCCGTCACTAAGGGTGATAAAACCTCTATATCGAAGATCAGCCGATGCAGAGTAACTCGACGGTAATCCTTCCGTTTTCACAATTATCCGGTCTTCAACACCGGTCTTCAAATGCAATTCATAATGACATATCACATATTCGGAGTGGGTTATACGACCCCATGGTCCTTTCCCGGTTAACCTGAATAATGAGCGCTTATTTTAAAATAAATAAGTGTGGCATTCAATTCAAACAATCACAACAAATATCTATTTAAAGGTAAATATTGATAGTCGGTTATTTAACTATCAATAAAGATGCGCAACATCGCCAGATTCCAAATAATTTTCCAAATTATTTGATTTCCCAAAATATAATATCTTTACAAGATATAAAATTTCCACACTTCAAAAATAACCAACGTTTATTTTGAAACCAATTTTCCCTTTCCATTTATAAATTCCATAGTGAATTTATATTTCAAAATATCTACTGATCTACATTTTTCAATAGATTTCAAATATTCAATTCCAATTTATCTTCAAAAAGATAAATTCTCAAAAACGTTCCATTTCATATTGGAAAAGCAATTCCATACTTATTTAAAAGTAAGCGATTCACAAATATTATTTATTTTCACAATTTGAAAATTTCAGTATACTTAAACCATAGTTAAGTATATTTTTTTCATTCCTTAAGGAAAAACGTTCTTTTATTCACATTTACTTGGGTCAAAACGAATGTTGCGTAAAACATCGTTACGACGACCCAAAATCACTTGTATAGGGTTTCAAAATTTAAAATAGATATATATAAATCCCAATACTATACAAAGTATTTCCTTTCGGAAATCATTTACTATAACAACAGTATTATAGTCCACCATTTCCTTCTTTTCCTCGAAAACGTCTATTTCTACAATGAATGTTGAAATCTACGACTTCCTTTCCTTCTATTTCTCGAAAACGTCTATTTCAACAATGAATGTTGAAATCTATGTTTTCGATACTTGATGCATTTTTAAAACGTCTTTAAATCGTTTTAAATTCTATTTAAAACATCCTTTTCCCAAAAGATATCCATTTTATTTAATGATATATTCACTGTTCAAAAACGTGAATATAACTCCTTTAGTAAACTTTTATATTCAATTGATCAAATTCAATTGATTACGAATTTATAAACAATGTTTATAAATTCTATTCCTTTTTATAAACTTCGATTTATAAATTTCCTTTATCAATCCAATTCAAATTATATAACTCAATTTCTTACCAAAGGTTCATATTATAAGTTGATTACTTATAATTCATTCATTCATTTACCAAATCGTTCTTTTTAAGCTTCACAAATCCCAAATCTTATTGCTTATAAGATTCTTTTATATTCCATGACAATTTCAACGTATAAAAAAATTCCTTTATTTACAATTTCTATAAATATATCATTTAAATGCCCAAAAAATATTTTATAAGTTAATGACTCATGAATCTTTTATTTTCAATATCTATTCATTTTATAACTTTCACAATTTATAAATCTATAATTTTAAATGATCCATTTCATACTTCATTTTAACACATAATAAACTCGTTTATACTTCCAATATTTTTATTTATAAATATCAATTTATAAAGTCTTTTATATTCATCCTTTATAATAATTCAGAAATCCAATTTAAATTATTATATAAATCTATTTATTTTTAAAAACTACCTTTGGTTATATTTCACAAAAATCTTAAATTCTATAACTTTAAAAATTAAAATTTTAATTTAATTAAAAATGAATCAACTCAAAATTTCAATAAAAACATATACTTTGGAAAAATCAATTTCAAAGCCTTTATAATTCAAAATCGTTAAAAATACTTTTAAAAATGGATCCGATGATGCCACGGCATCCAATAGTCAATCACGGAACAAATATCATATATCGATATGATAATCAATAATCACACAATATCTATAATCACCTAAATATTTGTAAGGAATCCAGTTGGATCCCTCCAACCTGTTTCTCTGCATCCACAGATGTTAGCACAATACCCATTCCACTTCGAGGTGGAATATCGCGGTATATGGGATTTATAAAATATTATCCGCTTAATAGGCGGCGCAATAGGGTCTCATCCGTTATACAATGCGGGAAATCAATCAACTACAATATATACATATGCCAATATATATATATATATATATATTGCTATATATAGATATATCCTACTATATCTAATATCACAATCAAGCAATCAATCAATCAATCAACAAATTTTAAACATAACTATTTAAAATTTAAATAACCCTTTTTGAGTGAGAAGTTCTCACCTTAGCTTTTATTTTGCCATCCATTTTCCATCTTGACTTGATTTCCTTCGCCATTTTTACCTTGTATAAACAATTTTATACAATTCATTAATATTCGAACAGATCGAATAATAAATTTTCATTTTTTTTTCTTTTTTCGATTAGCCGATAATTCTTTTTAAACCAATTTTTTTTTTAAACTCCAAATTTAATTTCTAAATTTATTTCCTTTTGAAATAAATTCTTTTATCTCTTTCAAATATTTAAAATACGTATCTGAAATAATCTCTTCAACTATTAAACAAAATTACTCGAAATTTCCTTATTAAAAATATTTTGAACTAATCGGAAAATTTAATTTTCGTTTAAGAACCTAATTTAGGCAAATCAATTCTAATTTTCTAGCTAATGATTTTATTTTAACCCAGTTTCCTTTAATAAATCTAATTGTCTAACTATTTGACAAATTTAATTTACTAGCAAATTAACTTGAACAAATGATTTCATTTTCAAAACATTTTCTTTTAAACAAATTTCTGTTAAATAAATTTATTTAACTAAACACTTTACTTTCAAACTAACTTTCCTTTTACTGGAAATTAAAATTTCATTTACACCTATATTTATTTTCTGTTTATAATTTTTTCTTTTCCCGTGATAAATTCATAGATAAGTGACATTAAATTTAAATTGAATCATATACCTGGTGCACTAACCTATACTTGAAACCCTAGGTCAGCACCTCCCTGCCGCAATTGACGACCTCGTTCCTGATCATCCCACAGCGTCGCTCGAACGCGGAATCCACCATCGCCAACCACGAACCCCACTGCCCTTGCTCCATCCGCTACTAATTCACCAATCCTAGCCGCCGCCTCGTCTTCGCGGCCCCCCCACTACTCGACCCATCCTCCTTCGACCACGCGACTTCGAGACCCAGACCCGCATCTCCGTCGCCAAAATCATAGACTCCATCGCCATTGTTTGCCGCCTCGTACGCGATACCTTTGTGATTTTGAAATTTTTGGCTTCGGCCGTTGGTTTTTAAATTGATTTGGAAAAGAGGAAAGAGGGGTTTTGAAAGTGAGGGAGAGAAAAGGGCACGAGTTAAATTCAATCGAACTCGTCCATTTTATTCTTCTTGTTTGAATCGGCTTCGGCCATTTTTTTCTTCTGCTCGATTATTTTTTTCTCTGTTGGAATCTTTATGATTTGGGAAAGTAGCGTAAAAGAAAAAGAAAAGAAGGGTACGAAGGAGACAATGCTTCAGAGGGTAGGTCTGCTTAAACAGCATAGGGTGGCTGATGTTGACAATTTATAATTTTAAATTCAAATTGAATTTGATTCAAATTTTCCAACGCGTTTATTTACCGTGTGCTCACATAACAACTCCGAAAAATACGAAATTTGAAATCCGGTAATAATTCGATATTACGAACCCAATGGAACTGGTTTCATCGAATTCTGAGACTGTGCCTCGGACGGCTATTTTTAAATATCGATTTAAACGATATAAATTCAAAACTGAACAGTTCACTATTAATTTCAAATCTGAAGCTTCTATTATCTTCAGTTTTAACAATATGAATTTTCTAAGCCTTTGAAATATTTTTTTAATCAGCTTAAAATTGAAGGTTTAAATTTTTATTCAACTTCAATAGATTAAATTTTAGAATTTAATCGTCAAATTCAAAGCTATATTGAAAATTCAATCCAAACCAGTATTCAAATATTTAAAATTAATTAAATATTTTCAAATTAAATTATTCGAATTTCTGGGTCGTTACAATTACGGGAATCCATACGGTCTCAATTGTGACCGTTACTAGGCACACATATCTCTTGAGTTTCTCATGCTATTTTTCCAGACTGATACAGGTGTCATTTTCTTATAGTGTTCAGGTCATCGTATTTGTACTTCTAGATTTAGCTTTGGACACTTTGGAGCTTATAGAGAAGAGAAGGATGATTATCTACCATAGTATTCTTATTTCCGCTGCATTACTGTATTGTATATATCTGCATATGCGAGGATAGGTTGTTATAACTGTCTAGGCTGATGATAGTACTTGGATTTTATAACTCTAAAATTTCTATATTCAGGGTAACCACTTTGTACCATTCTTTTGATATTATATGTTATCGTTTCTGCTAGTAAGATTTTTATGTTGTGCTCTCTTTCTTGATCTATTCTATTTTTTATTTTATCCTAACTTTCTATCTTTCTGGTGCTTGGGTGTTCGGCATAATAATATCGTGGATGTATTTAGTATTGACATTTGAGGGTCAAAAAGTTGGGTCATTACAAAATTCTAACTTATGTCGTGTTTAACGTTGCATTTGTTAAGATAATCATTGTGATTCTATGGTTATCATTGTTGAATTTTATTGAAATTTCAAAAGAGTTTTGATGATAAATATATTTTAATCTCCAATCACTATGGATTTTGTGTATGACATTAAGAATAATATTTTAGAGATAGAGTTTTAATTTCATAATTTACTGATTAATTGTGAATTGATTATGAATTTTCTAAGTTGAGAAAATGTATAAATTTGGATTTTAATAACTAAAATATGATAAATAATTATTTTACATTGAATTTTTTATATTTTATAAAATATTGAACTTTTGATTTTTGGAGATTTTTCCCTTGCACTTTCGATTTACTGTGAATTATTTAGTAACGGAATATTTTGTTATCAAGGATAATTAATTAGACAATTACATTATAAAATAATGTTTTGGAAAGATAAGGAACTTATCTTTGAATATTTTCTACAATGATTTCCTATAAAGATTTGATTAACTAAAATAAATTTGACAATGATATTTTTTTGGTAAAAATTTATTGCTTTTAAAGGAAATAAATCAACATTTTTAGATATTTACAAAACTACCACTGTGACATACGATAACTAGCTTGACATTTATAGTTATGCATTCCAAGAAGCTATAGATTGACTTTCGATGGCTTTATATATTTTTCAAGCTTGATTGCTTATAGAACTTTTAAGGTGTGATAGCACCAAATATTTTTGACATTCGACAGCTTTACAATTTAACATGCGATAGCTTGACACTCGGTAGCTTGCATTGTTAGTATGCGACAACACTTCATTTTGAAATGCAATAACTATTTCCTTTTGACATGTGATGGGTATATTCCTTGACACCCAGTAGCTTTGTTTTCATGACATTTGATAATTATGATTTCTTAAAACTTGATAGTTACGTTATTTTGAAACCTGATGTAGACCCAGATTTTGAACACTTCGTATTTAAATATCTGAATTATTCAAATATTTGAATCTTGGATTTAATGTGATTAAATTGATTTCATAACCTTGTTAACCCCTTTTTAGTTCATAACTAATGATGTTAAACTTGTTTTTGAATAATATCTACAAAAATAAATAGTTCGAAGAAATATCAATAATGTGACCGAAAATCATTTTATCAATAAACAGCTTTTTACTTGGTAAAAGTAGTTTGAAATTGTTGTGCTTTCCTAATATATTAATTTTTAATTAATTAATAATTAAAAATATTTGGTAAAGAAGGCCTAATATACTGCAATGTGTGATTTGATCAAAATTCGCATTTTACTGATTTGCACTACTAAACTGTCGTCCCATTCAATCTGATTGGGATGCCCCTGACCCCTCTAACTACCAGTCGACAAAGTAATGTATATTCCTAATCCGCTACGATTGGTTGATCTTCCCATATGTAAATGGTGATCGTCTTCGTAGTTTGATTCCACATTACATTGCAATAATTAATTCATCCTATAAAGGTACCCAATTACTATATTAGGGACCTCTAATCTTAGATATTAACTAAAATTATGTGGAGGTACAATATAAGGAAGATATTTATGGAGAGGTGTATTTTGGGAAAGTTTAAGTGTTAAGTACAGGAGGAGTAAGGTGGAAAGCTACGCACGTGGAGGGGGAACTTCTTTTGACCAAAAATTAGAAGGTAGGATATGATTTTTTACCTCTTTCCAAAGTCTATTTAATCTTATCTTTTGTTTCACAAAGTTGTTTTGCAAATTTATGAACAAAAAGCCTGAATCTTCATGCTCTTTCTCCTATCTTACTTCCCCAAATCAATGACAAATGAACTCCAATCTCTTCCAAACTTTGGAATAGGTCTTAGAAATTATTTGGGGCATGGGAAAGCAACTCAAAGATGGAAGAAATTGAAAAAAGTGCACACCCTAACTTGGCCTTGAGCAATAAAGAAGAGGTGGAGGTGGCCAAGTGCAAAAGTGAGGTAAAAGTGGAAGCTGTTGATGTTAGGTGATGGTATGAAGTATTCATATGTTCCTGTGTGATTGTGCTTGGTTTTAGCATGGATTTAAGTAAGTTACTCACCATTTAATGTGTATAAATGTGTGCATATGTGTTTTTTGCTTGAATATAAAGTTTAAGTAAAGTTAACCAATGAAAGTTATTGCTTTTGGATCATACTTGCTTTTGAAAGCAAATGACAACTCAATATTGTATATTGTCACTTCTATTACCCTCTCAACATGTAATGTGTACTTGAATTTATGTTTGCATGCTTCATTATTTTGTGTGTGATGTTGAAGTATGTTTGGAAGTGTTTGAAGCGAGAATTGTTTGCTATAAGTGCACTTCACAAATCTTTTATGTTTAACTTGTTCAAAATGGTCATATGTGAATATATTATGAAAGTATATGTCTTGGTTATTATTTACACTTAAAAAATTTGGAATAGCAAGGAATTGGTATGGAAAGCTGTAGAAAAGACGGAACAAAGTTTAAAAGATACAGCAAAATGATCATTATGGATGCACTTTGAAAATGCCTTGTGTTCGGCGATTTTTAAAGTTAACTTTGGAAGACATCCTTAGGGGTTTCTTTGCTATTTTAGTAATTAAATATGTGTTGTAACATCCCAAATTTTACCGATTTAAATTAGTAATTGATTTGAATTTATGAAATTTAATTTGGAAATTTAATTTAAAATTTAATTGAAAATTTCAAAACAAATTTATTAAGTGTTATATTATTTACATATAAATAAGATGGTATTTGCATTAGAGTTTAAAAATTCAAACTAATGAATATTTCAAAATTATTTGAATTTAATAAAAATATGTGTGTGTATATATGGGTATATTTGAATTTAAATTTGTATTTGAATTTAAAAAAAATTAAAATAAATGTCTTAGTAAAATAATTTGAATTGGAAATTATTTATGTATGATTTTTATTAATGTATATATTTGTTTTAAAACCTTATTCTTTTTAAAGTTTTATATATATGATAAAAAGAATATATTTATAATATAACACAAAATAAAAAATTACAAGTGTTAGTTAATAAGCTATACAACTTAACAAGTGTAATTCATGTAATAAGTTGTTTAATAAATGTAATGATTTTATAACTAAAATGAACAAGTGTCATCTTTTGTTTTATTTTTGAGAAATTAAATAAAATATAAGAAACACAATTATATAAACCATTACATCTTCTCTCTCTTTTCTTTTACCTTCATTTTTAAAAACAAAGCCTGTAAGAATTTTAAAACCTGAAGAAAGAAAAAAGAAAGAAACCAGAAAACAAATCACACAAACATTTCAAACCCGGAAAATCATCCAAAACAAATTATTTCAAAACCTGGAAATCATCTCAAACATCAAAGCAAGGATTTCAACTTCAACCTCAAGCAAATTCAAAGTCTCAATTCAACTAAATCCGAGAATTTTTAGATTAAACAAAAAGGATCAAAACCAGAGAGAAACTTCCAGATTTTCAACTTAAAAATGGTTCCAGGATTTTACACACTCTCTGTTTCTTCTTGATCAAAGTGAGTAAACCCTTTATAATCTGGATTTAGATATGTTGTTTGAAAATATGTTTAAAGTAGGTTGAAAATTTTGCTTGCATGTGTATAAATTTGTGTATATATGTGGATGAATTAGCTGTGCATGTCCGAAATCAGACATATGGATTTGGTTCCATGTTTACATGCATCAGGCCTATTCGAAAATCAATTTCCATTCCTTTGATTCATTTTAGGCTATAGGATCTAAACAACATTTATTTGTTTAATCACAATTCAAGTTTTAAAAATAAATTTAAGTAAATCAAATCAAAGCTTTCTCTGGAAGTTGAAAAAATACAGGCAAACCTAAACCTGTTAAAAAATTAATTATCATGATTCCCGATCTCAAGTATATAAGTCAAAATGTTTTTGAAATTGATGATTTTTAAAAGAAAAATCATAATTTTTAATGAAGTATCCTCTAAGAAAATCGAGGATGAACGGAATCACGTTTTTCATGAAGTTCTGGTGATCGACGAACTATTGGGTGTCGTGGTTGCTTCCAGAGGTGCTTGGGTGGTCGTCGAACTCGAGAAAAATGTGAGATGAATTTATAATCCATCGTGGATGGTGATCGGAGTCGATCTAGGGATTAAACCCTTAATTTGGTCAAGGAGAAGTTTTTGGTCGCTGCACTTTCATCGTCACATTGTAGCCGACCACACCGGTGGGGAATGACGCATTGATGTCCGGCGAAGTTTTAGCCAGAATCGCGTGGCCTCTGGTGGCCTGAGACGGCGTGGCGATTGAGATTTGGCGATCGTGTTTCTTTCAGTTTTTGGATCGTGAAGCTTAATTTAAAATTCGTCGTGGTCGGAGGTTACTGGGTGGTCTGGTGGCTAGGGGAGATCGTCGTCGACTCATCGATCATCACTGCATCGATCGAAGTTCGCCAGAGTCTCTGTGCACGTGCATAATGGTAGGGTAGTGTTAGTGAGTCATGGTGTAGGAAGATAGTGTCGTGACACGAAGTGTTCTTTGGGAAATAGGGGTACATGCTCGGGTATAGGTTTGAAGTATTTTTGAGTTACACTGGGTTTTTCTAAAACTTAAAGTTGGAAGGGTGACTCGGGTTGGTCTGAGGAAGGACTCGAAGCAGATGGCTTTCTGGCTCGGGTGATGCTCGAGGAGATCTCGGGTTCGATCTAATAACAAGTTTTTCAACTTTAAACCAAATTCAAATTTTAAACATTTTAACTTATCTTTTAATTATTTATTTTGATTCAAGTTTAAAGTTTGTAAAGAAGTAATTAAGTTTTATCTAATTATGTGATCACCATTTATGAATTAATTCTTAAAATTATTCTTTTGATAAATTTTGAAATTAAAAAGTTAATTATAAGAGATGTTTTTAAATCATTAATTAACCTAAATATCTTAAGTTAATTTATGTGTTAATGTTAACTAATTATAAGGATTATTAATTAAAGTTTTTTTATAATTAAATGATTAATTAAAATAAATAATTTATAATTACTTAATAACTAAAGAATAATTACTTAATTAAAGGTTAACTAATTATATAATTTAAGTTACTTAATTTATTAATTAAAGATCAATTAATTAAGGTAATAAATTAAGGAATAATTAATTAATGAAGGTAATTAAGATTTAATTTATTAAGAGTTAAGGATTAATTTATTAATAATTAAGAATAATTATTTAATTAATTAGTTAATAATTAAATATTAATTAAATGATAAATAAGGTTAACTAATTATTAACTAAGATTAATTAATTATTAACTAAGATTAATTAATAAATCATTAAAGACTAATTACTTTATAATTAAGAATAATTAATCATTAATTAAGGATAATTAGTGGAAATAATTATATGATTAATTAATTATAATCACATGATTAGTTCATCTTAATTTCAGATGATTGATTGTTATTGAATGCTTTGCATTGATTTTTATCCCTGATATATGGTTGTCATACTATGTGATATGAAATGCTTTGTGCTGAACTATGATATCTGTGTATATATTTCTGTGTGAATGTGAAAACCACTTAGCCCGTAAAATGGCATTTGAATTTCGATACGACAGGGAGTTGGATTCTAGTTGGTTATCCGAAACCCACATCGAACCTTAAATGGCGAATCTTTGTGAATGATATATCCACGTGTTTTTAAATTAGGCGCTCACTATTCGGTTTAGCCGGGAGAGGAATTTGTGTCATATAACCCATTCCAAATAGTGATACGACGAAATGGATGGAAATTAAAGACGGTGGTGAAGACTGGGTATCCTCGAGAACGATAAGGTAACCTATCGAATGACTCTGCACTGAGTTGCTCCAGTATAGAGATCTCCATATGTGATGGGGAGTCCGATCGGGATTTTGGATGACCGGATTGCAGAGGCTTCTTTGGAAATGCCTTCGGTTCTGTTCGAACCCAGAATAGACTTGTATGGTCGTATGTCTGACATTACACTTTGAGATATAAAGCCGATTTCTTTCAAATACATTTCTGTTGGTGGCGGAGAATTTATTCTCTTAGCTTAACACCCTTCTCTGAGTCATACGAGCTCAGAGGTTATGTAGTTGATGGTTATTAGTGATATACTCCAAATTTGGTAGTGTGGTATGCTGAGCGCTGCTGATCATTTGTTGATCGAAGCATAGCTTTTGTGTAAAGCGTAGCTTTGTGGACGAGACCTCGTCGGACCTCACACCCCGGAAATGGTCGAAACAGGAAAGATGCGGTAAGGTTATGAGGGTTGCACCCTTTAGGGTATGTCTATTTCCTTCTGGAAAAATGTAATATCGTGGTATGGAGCCCAGATATTTAACCTATATGGTTGCTACAAATTCATTACTTTATGGTTGTTGTTTTTTGGTTGAGGTCCCTCGGATAAAGGTCAGTAACGACCCGGGGATGGCATACTCGTGTAGTAGTTACCTGTTACAGAGGTAACCCGACCTTGTGTTGGCAGAGATCCGGTTAAATTCTTGGGATGTCCCTCCAAAGGCGTACCCATATGGCATAGGAAGTTCCTTAGCCTGACCATTTGTTGGAAATCCAATCACCAATACGCGCCCAGTACGGTTTTAGTTGTAGAACCTGCCATCTAATATAGTAGCTATAGTAGGCATACTATAATGGTACGTATGCTGGCAAAGTTTAATATTATACTTTCAAAAAGTTTTCTACACTATGCACTAATAATAATATCAAAAAAATTTCTCGTATGAAGCATGTTTGACTATCATAAGGAGAAATCTCCTCCAATTGTGCGATTGCATTGTGTATGTGCGGGGAGACCTTATGGTAGTTTCATTTTCCAAAAGCATGAATGGATTTCTTTTATAATTTTTTTTGTACAAACAACTATTTTTGTTTACTCATACTAGTCCCATGACTGACCCGGAGTTTATTGTTCCCTTTCTAAACTCTGGATGCCCATAATTTCCACACGGGGCAGCCTAGAAGCAGGTTATCCGTGTTTGGGAGCTAGCTTGGATCTAGAATTCTTTTGGTAGCTATCGTATTTTGGAATGCTTTTGGTTTGAAGTCTTGAAAGCTTTGAAGTTTGGAAGAAGGTGGTGGTTAGTTTGGATTCTCGCTCTTTCCTTTTTGAAGACTCTGTTATTCCGATGTGGCATTACCATTTTGTTGTAGTTCCATATGTATAGCACTCTGATGTTCGTGTTGTTCAAAGATTGTATAAAATGTTGTATCTGTATTGTTCATAAATGGGATCATCTTTTGTTTTCTGCTGCTCTGTATTCATCTAATGTTGTTATAAGCTCCATCCGAACTGAAGTTCAACGTTTGAATCTCCGGCAGTCGAATACAAGTGAGGTATTTGATGTCGATTTTTTTGAATGCTGAATTTTGGGTCGTGACATGTGTACTTATTACTGTAGAAATATCAAGATTTAAAATGTTATTGAACTGTTGGAGAAAAGTTGAAAATGTTAGAAGTGAGAAGTAAGCGCTATCGATACACTTTGAAAACGCCTTGTGTTCGATGATTTTTAATATGATTTTGATAGACATCCTTAAGGCCTTCTTTACATGGTTATTATGTAATATATGTATACTTCTTACGGTGAAAAATTAAACCTTGAATCGATCATTTGGATAGAGAAAACTGGTCAAACTTTCAATGTTTTTCTAAAAGTTCCCTATCCAGAATTCTATACCGCTTTTAAGTGCTATTTTTGATCTATTGCAGCACTTTTGGGCATGTTGTAATATTTTATTTTAATGCAATATTTAACTAGTTTTTCATGATTTAAATGTTCTAAAATTTAGTATATTTATGAAATCTTTTTAGGGAAGTCCAATAACATGTATTAAAGTATGAAAAAAAGATTCAAGGTTTAAATATATTTTTAATAATCAATATCAATATTTAAGGAAATGGTTTTCTTTATAGCATCTAAAATAAAAGGTTTTTAGTAAATTATAAATTAGTTTTTTTTAAGTAATATTTTACTTGGTTTTTTAAAACCTATTTGCAAGTATTCTTAAAGGATTTTTATTTATAATTAAGTTTGGAAAAGTTAAATTAAGTAATTTATCAAAGAATAAGGGTGGTTTAAATTATAACGCTTGGTTATAATAAATGGTTTTGAGAAGTTAATCAAAGTTATATTATCTTGTTAGTAAATACACTTTGGTCTTAAAAAAGAATGTTTCAAATATAATGCTTAAGTGTAAAATGATTTTGGGTTTACAGTAACGATGTTTAAGCAACATTTGTTTTTAACCTATTTAGATATACTTAAGAAAATAATTAGATCTTTAAAAAGAATGTTTTAAAGGTATTTCTAAGTGTAAATGGTTTTGGTTTTATAGTAACGATGTTTAAAAACATTTGTTTTAACCCATTTAATTATACTTTTGAAAATGTGAAATCTTGTTTAATATTGTGAATATCTTCACACCATTTGGGATAAGAATATGAATACATATCTAAGTATCAAAAAGAGTAGAATTAAACAGTGAATAGTATTATGTATGTATCTTTTGTAAAGGTGTTTTAAATACATATATACACAAGTATTTACAAAGGATTTTTAATTAGCAAAAGAATTAATTAAATAAAGAGAGGATTAGAAGTCGCTTATGTGACTTAATCTTGCTTTGTGTGACTTAATCGTGCTTTGTGCATTTACTTTTTTTATGAAAAGTATTTAATCATGTACATAGCACTAAAAGTAGACAAAGTAGATTTGTCTAACTATGAGAGTTTATAATGATGTTCGAGTAGGATTCAGAAGCAATCATTGCTCTAACCTACTTGCTTCACTCTTGACCGAGAGATAGCGTAAGTTGAGAAGGTTAAAAACGTGATAAATGTATAAGACTTGGTTTCCATATGTGATCATTTCTATTTTGTATAAGGTAGTCGATTAGTTGCCTATCGAGTTTGACCAAATTAACTCTAGAAGTATATATGAGCATAACGTATGAATACGGTTTGAGATCCCCGAGGAGGGCTCATTCATATGAATCATCTCTTTCTTTAAGAATGTACTTATATGAGATCCACTTGAGAGGAATCCTTTATATAGTTTGTTTACTTCTTAAAGATTTGGAATTGAGTTAACCTAAAATTCATCAATTTAGTTTTGAAGAGTCCGGGATCGAATAAGTGTATTACTTACTAGGAACCACTTCAAACTGATATACAAGTTCTTTGTTTTAGAAGTGGTTGTGGAATAGCATGCTATAGGGTTAAAATATCTATCCAAAGGTTAAGTCTGAAGGAGAGGTCAAAGTTGGCATTCACCGGACGACTTATGCCGGAATCCATGGAGAGATTCATGCACTATACGAAATGGTGAAATCCATAGAGAGATTTGAGATCTATTAAAGTGATGAAGACTCATGTGTTGAGATGCTAAACATGACTTCATATCGAAAAATTACAGAAGATGGTGTAGGATGCACAACTATAGGTTTAGCTAACCCAAGAGGGTATATCAACTCCATATCTAGAGATGCTTATCGATGTTGCTAGTGGGAGTTGATGAAATTCGGCATCATGTATTCAGGAATGGTCCGGTTGTGTTTACCTCAAGGCATATTTTATTTAGAGATATGCGACTCTTGGAAATTAGTTTCTCATCCTTGTCATGGAGGCCTACCTCGATGTACCGAGGGCACCTCCATAGAAATCCATATGGGAACATGCCGTGCGGTTTTAGTCGCACTTCTATTATTGCTATGTTGTGACTTGTGAGATGCAAGTAGCACGACTATTTTCTAATTTATATTCTACACTCTAAACATTATATATTACATTACCTTATGGACTTATTAGATGGGCTTGTTTCTTTTGGGGGAATAACCGTTACGGTGATTCAAATGATCTCAAAAGTACCGGTATATGTTGGCCATATATTTCTTGAGTTTCTCATACTAGACTTTTGTCTGACTCGTGGTTTTTATCTTTCCCTTAATTCCATGGGTGATCTGTCAAATGAACTCAGAAAGGTAGGTTTTCATTGATATTCTTTAGAGCATAAGGAATCAAGCTAGATGCTTTCATCTATCATAGTATTTTATTTCTGCTAAACTACTATTATGTATATATCAACATTTATGAGAACAACGGTTAAAATGTCCAAGCCGATGATAGTACTTAAGATTGTAGCTTTGAAATGATTAGTATCTTAGAGTGGCACTTTGTATTATCCTTTTCATATTATATGTTATCGTTCCAATGTGAGATTTTAATGTTGTGTTCTTTCTCCATTGTCCATTTTTATTTCCTGTTCTTTTTATTTGTTCTAACAAACTATCTTTCTAGTACACAGGTACTTGGCATGTGAATACTGTGGATGTATTAGTGTCGATATTTGGGGTTCGAAAAGGCGGGTCGTTATCCCCGATAACTATGTTTTCATAGTATTCGATAGCTACGTTTTTGAACTATCAATAATTATATATTTTTAATTGTGTATAACACATGAGTGTAACATCCCGGAAAAATACAAAATAACTTATATTCAAATACAGCGATTATTTACATATTCATATTGTGAATTAAATATTAATTAAATGAATTTAGTTGCCTTATTTAACTCGTTTTAATTAATAAATAACAATGGTGAGCTTGTTATTGTAAATTTATTTACAATATTAAATAGGTTGAATAAATAGTAAGAAAATCAATTGTCAATAAAATGACTTGATTTTCAATGACGTATTTCTAAACGAATTTGTAGGATATTTTCATAATTTTTAATTTAGAAGATATTTAAATTTAGTTTGACATATATTTTGACAAAAGATGATATTTTTAAATTTTCATACAATAAGTTAACCAATATATTTTATTGTTGTTTTATGATTGTGCCGCATTTTTGCGCACAATCGTATTTTTGTTTCTGTAAATGGCGGTTCGTACATGAACAAAATGTTGTGCGGTGAGATACCAGAATTTTAAAAATATCATAACCAAAAAGTTAACATATTTTCATATTTCCCTCTTCACTCTCTTTCCTTTTATTTTCATTTCTAGTAAACAAGATAGTATCTGCCACAAATAAAAAAAATCAATGGAAGAGATTTAATCAACGAAATCAAAAAATTGTTTTATCTATTAGCTTACTATAAAGTTTAACTTTAAATCTATATGCTCGACATTACATGTGACGTTCTTTGGAGGAGGTCGACTTTTTGGCCATAGCTAGGGTTAAAGTTTGGTCGAGTTTAGTGACGTGAGAAATAAGGCCGAGTGTGGATTTGGGTTCCTCTAGCGAAGGAGCTTTGATTTAAGGTGGTTTGGAGTGGTGCGACACCCTATAAAAAATTGGTTCTTATGTGAATTATGGAGAAACCCTATAGGTCATGACCATAGAGGTGGACCCGAGCTTGGCCATTGTGGATCCGACGTGTTGAGTTCATGAAGAGAAGCTCGATGGGGAAGCCCGTTCGTCGAAGGGTGGTTTGGATCGTCATGGCAGTGTTAAATCATGCACAACTATTTGGTGTATGTGTTTGGTATCACCGTGCAAGTTAATTTGTGATTCGGGGGAAGAAGAATTAATATTGGTAATTAAAACTAATTGAGTTTTTAGTTGATTTAATTGATTTAAATAATCCTAAAATCTTATAAAATCGATATCTTGCTTATACAAGGTCGGATTTGGATGTCGTCTTTTGCACTAGACTCATATTGATGTTATCTGTGCTTTGGAGTTGGATTCGTTGAATTTAGAGCTAGTGAAATTTTAAGCTAAAGCCAAACATCGTTCGATTTTAGACCAAACCGGAACGCATAAGATTCTGCTAGAGTTTTGATGAGTTTACTCACTTCTAAATAAACTACATGATATCTGTGTTGCTAGTTTATATATTGTTGTTTCATTGTTTGTTTGAATTTGATTACCACTTTGAAGCAGATGGTATAAATAACCATTATTTTCCAGGGAACAAAGCAAGAGGAAGTCAAAGTGTACGTAGTGAATAGGTCATTATGGAACACTTTGAAAATACACATACCTATGTGTGATTTAAAATGGAGTTTTGCAAAAAAACCAAAAGGGCTTTCTTGCCAAAATTAATTTACTTATATTGATGTTTAGTTGAAATATTTATGACATGATTTTTGATTTGTGTAAATGTCATTATAGCAATTATCGCTATACCGATACTTATGAAATATCATCTCCTTAAACCTGTCGGTGTTGAGCTTGTGATTGTATTTTTACAAAATAAATGTTTGGTTGTGTTTTTGCCCTTTGAAATTTGTTTAAAAAATGTTTTCAAATATTTTTGAGAATTTTGAAATAAAAGGTAAGTGTTGTTTAAAATTTATAAGAGGAGTTATAATTTGATTAATTATCGTTCAGGATAATTAATATTCTTTTAAATTTATAAAAAGGTTGTAAATTTGATTTGATTTGTTTCTCTTTGGAATAATTAATGTGATAATTAATGTTGTTTATTTTTTTTTAAAGATTTCAAATTTGATTTATTTTCCTTCGAGATAATTAATGTTGGTTTAAATTAACAAAAAGGTAAAAAGATTATAAATTTGATTTATTTTCCTTTGAATAATTAATGCGGTTTTAAATTTATAAAAAGGTTATAAATTGGATTAATTTTCTTTCTGGACAATTAATGTGGTTTTAAATTTATAAAAGAGTTATATCAATTATCCGTTGGGATGATTAATACTATTTTAAGTTTATAAAAGCATTTTTAATTGATTTATTATCTTTTGGGATAATAAATGTTGTTTAAAAGTTATAAATGATAGTTTATAAATAAGAAAATCTTTAAAAAGGAATGTTTAAAAATAAAACTAAGTGTAAATTGTTTTGGGTTTATAGTAAAGAATGTTTTATTGAAATTTGATTTTTACCCTTCTTTTTAATACACTCGGTAATATATTTGCTCTTTAAAAAGAATATTTTTAAGAGTGTTATTAAAGTGTTTTACAAATATTTATGATGTGACAATCAAGCACTAGTGTGAATCAAATGTTTAAAGAGATTGAATTTCATATGCGATCATTTTATTATTCCCAATAGTTGATTTACTGACTATTGATTCTGCTATTTTCTTTGTGTTTGTCGATTCAACATGATTTTGTGGCTCCTTTGGGAGCATTTAAACACCTTATATTCTTAAAGTTAAGAATGTTGCTGAGTCAAGATAGGAAGCAGCACTAACCTAACATGTCCGGCTGTATTGTTTCCCCGGAGTAGTACTAGTTTTTTTCAATAGTTGATCCTCAACAATCGATTTTGGTATCCCTTACCAAAAATGACTAAATCTACAGAATGGGTGGATGTTAAGATATGTGGGGTTGGTCCTATTAGGATATCTTCACATCTACTCCAGATTGGCTTCGGTTATAGGCGCACGAAGATGGAAAATACTTGGATTCCCGATAAGGTTAGTAAGGCCCGGCTTGTACATTTTTCGAGAGCCATTGTAATTGTCAACAATATTTTCTAGAGGTGTACTTTCGGTAAGTGGGGTGCACCTTCCTAGTCATTGTTGAAAGTTTTCCTTTTCCTTATTTTTGAGTCAAATCTCTGAATTAATTCTTTCTTTATTACATCGGGAAGTGTGTCGCATACTTTGCGATGTTTAATTATTTATGTACATCCTTTAAGTTTGGATTTTGATCCTCCTTATGCCCATTCTATCAAGTTTGGGTTTTTGTTCTAATTTGTTTCCATTCTTTCATGTATGGATGTTGTTCTTATGGGGTAAAACCTAGTCCAGGTTTAGCAGCGTGGTCTCATTGATTATTATAAGTTCACCATATTTCTTGAGTTCTCTCACACTGGTTTTTCATACCGATTTGTGTGTTATTTATTATAATGCTTAGTTCAGAACAAGTTTTCCTAGGTTTTCGTTGGTGGGACATGGAGCTCATGGAGTAGAACTGGTTGTTCACCTACCGTAATATTATTACTTTCCGCTGTACTATTATGTATACCCATCAGCAATTATAAAGCTCAGAAAGTTATAACTGTCCAGGCTGATGAGGTTTATTTTTAACTCTGATATACCATGTATTTTAGAGTGACAACTTCTACTATCTTTGTTATATTATATATTATTGTTCTTTTGTGAGATTCTATTTCCTCCCGTTCTTTTTCTTTCACCCTGAAAATCTATCTTTCCAACACTTAGATGCTTGGCATTCTAGTATCATGGATGTATTAAGTATGGACTTTCATGGGTCGAAAAGACTGATTATTATATTTGGTATCAGAGCTGAAGGTTCAACAAGAACCTTGGCTTTGGTAGGGCAAACTCATTGGAGATAGGGTAAGTGACACCTTAGAATGAGTTAAGAGTATTATATAAACGAGAGCGTATTTGTTATTGCTATAAAAATGTATCATGTTGATTGGTTTGTCAAGTTTGAATTTTGAGTTCTGGTCGACACGTAGGAAAAGCTAAAGTGTCGATAGGTATATCAAAACGCTTAAACAAAGCAAATCGTTAGGATATTGATTTTTGAAAATTGATAAATGAAACATTTTACCCATATTTGAAAATGATAATATTTATATTATCATTGTTGTTTGATTTGTCACGCTCGAGTATTTTAGGAGCATTGACAATCATTTGTTGGTTATTAATTTATGCTCGACCACTTTATGAGAATTTATTGTTTTGATTATTGTGGTACGTTAAAACAAAACCCTTGTGAATTGATGTTCACAATTTGAATATAAGGTGTTCGGAGAAAATGTTAAGTTAAAAGTTATCTTTTAATAAAATTGTTTAATTTAATTGAAAATAAGAAGAAAAGATAATTGGAGGATAAAAATTTATGAAAAGTTTATTATTATAATAGGAAGTTATTATAATATAAGATAATTTTAAACCCTATATTTATATGAGTAAGGTATATAAAATGATTTATATGATTTATAAACGGTATTTTGTAAGTTAAAAGAGATTTTGAGACTTTAAGTCCTGATATTACTTGAAATGATTTCAAAAAGATTATTGAGAAAAGTAATAGTGGTATTACTTGGAAATATTCATAAGTATAAACATTTCAAAGATTTTTTTTACAGAAAGTTATATTTTCTTTGGATAGTTTGGAGACACATCTCAATAAGTTTTTGGTAATTGGAATAATCATCTAAGTGACGATTGAATGTTTCTTAGGCAAACGTTGTAGTGCACTTAGTACATTATTCTCTTTATCATTATGCTATCAAAATGCATTCAAATCCGAACAAACCCAAAGCGAGTGTTAGTGAATAAATTGTTGAATTTATTATATATGTATAATATGATTTCTAAAAGGGTTTTGAAATAAAAACTGGGTATTTAGTTCTTAAGTTTTCTAAAATGAAATTGATTAAAAATAAAAGGTTTTTTGATTAAAGAATAATTTGATAAGTGAAATTATTTAGCTCTTAGATATATAAAAGATAAATTAACTCAAGTTTTTAAATGGATTAAATTGGATATGAAGGTTTTGATAGACTTTATTTTGTTAAAACTGTATCTTTGTTTAAACATCTAAGTCTCATAAACTATTTGATTTTATTAGACCAACCCATAAACATCTTTCCTTAGAACACTCTAAGATAAAAATGTCGAAAGGTTGACTTGGTTTTAAGACTCATATTTTGTTTGGGCCTCCATTTGAATTTTGAAAAATAAATAATAAATAAAGTAAAATGAAATTGATGTTTTGTATGTACTCCTAAGATATAGAAGAGTATTATACAAGTAATAAAGTGGGGTAATTTTTTAATTTAATGTTTTATAAGATTCGTCTTTATAAAATGTTTATAAGCTTAAGTGAAAGTTTATGGAATAATTTATAAATAATTTTAGTATTTAGCGAAATACTATAAATTAAAATGAAAGTGATTTAGAAAGAGATTGGTGTAATTAAGAAACCAATCAGATTAAGTAAGTGAGTTGTACATACAGCATTTTATTCACACAGTTCTTGGTCTGGGATTTGTGTACATAACTTCAGAGTGATCACACCAGTCTGCAAAAGGATTTCTCACTTGATCTAGGATGGTGAGGTTTTCTATCATAGTATATGGCTATGTAAGGAAAATGGAGGTTTCTAATCAATGAACCTAATTAAAGTCCACACTACGGAGATTAGGTGAGCAATACTAGTTCGGAAGTAAAGTTTATATTTCCGAGCAAGTGAACCGATTAGATATTACGTAAGGATGATTTATGTATATCATACGTGCTTAAGTATATTTGTATGCTTTTTGTATGGCTTAGGAAAGGCCGGGTAGCGACTTTCAATTTTGTTTGAGGGAGTTTAGATAATCTTCTAAGCAATAACCAAAAGCTGAACGTAATAATACACTTAGGAAATTATCTACATCCTTAGACAATCGAGAAAGTTGTGAACCTAAGAAAAATTCTAAATCTTGTTTGATAGTCATTTAACATTTTAGATAATGTGAAGTTTTTGTTTATTCCTTTATGAAATTTGACTTTATTAATAGTGAGATTTTATAGACTGCGGTTTATAAATTTGTTATTTATTAGGACTTAAACCTCAATGCTTTTGAAAAAGTGATTTCAAAAGAATTTGCAAAAGAAATAGTGATAATAATATTTTTAAGTATAGATGAAGTATTATTATTTCATAATATTTTAAAGGAGTTTTGTGAAGTAATTTTTCAAATATTTTTGGTTATGACTAAAGTTGGGCAATTGGGGGTTTTCCAATTTGGAAGACTTGTTAGGTATATTTGTTTGCTCTGCTTATTGTTTTAGGAGGAGCTAGAATACCACTGGATGCTCCATCTTGTTCTATGTGATAACCCGAATTTTTGAGCATTTGATAATTGGAAATTATCAGATTTTAACTATTGAACACTGATGCATATGTTAAACAAATAAAATTCTGATAATTAAAACGTCTGGATGTTTATAATTGGATTTGAAACTACAATAAATATTGAATTTAAATATTTGAAAATGATAAATCTTATAGTGGATTTTAAGCAAAATTTGAATTTGAAATGGGAAATTCAAATAATAAATATCTTAATTAAAATTGGATTTGAAAAATATATATGTATATGATTTTTTTTATTAGTATAAAATTAGTTTTATATTATTTTCTTTTAAAAAGATTTACTAAATATAAATTAAGAAAAGAGTTTGTTAAATAGTGAATTAAATATAAAAGTTTTATAAACCATTTAAAAATTAATAAACACATGCATAACTACAAGTGTAAATTAATGAAATCATGTTAATAACAAGTGTAAGTTAATAAACATATTCTAATGACAAATGTTAGCAAATTAAACAAGTGTCAATCCTTTCTTTTTATTTTCTTTTATTTTAAAAATCATAAAAAATTAAGCTATGTATATCTCTCTCCCCTCCTCTGTTTCATTTTCTTTCCTATATTCTCATTTCCAAAACCTGTACACATTTTTCAAACCTGAGAAAATCTAAACAAAAAGCCTGTAAACTTTCTCAAACTAGAAGTTAATTCAAATAGTAATCTTTTCAAAAGCAACAACCCTTTTCAACTTGATCAAGGCAAGATAATTTCAACATCAAGGTTTCAGTTTATCAAGCTAAATCATCTCAGTCAAAATAAGTTTTCCAGTATCAAGTTTCCTGTTAACAGGATTCAAGCATTTTCATGCTTTCCAGTTCAAAGATCACATCATTCAAATTTTCAAAATAAAAACTGCTTCCAATCTCCTCTGTTCAACATTTATACAGGTGAGTAAACAACTAACACTTGTTTTTAAATTGTTGCTTGTGATGAATATAGTTAGTAGGTGTTGTGATAATTGTTTGCAAGGATGAAATTTTGGCTTGCATGTTATAAATATGAAAATATATAACTGTGCATGTTTGGATTTGTCTGGTTCATCTCTGTTCCAAGTTACAGAGTTTTAAAATAAGTAAAAATACAAAATCTCATTAACTGATCTCTGATAGACTTTAGTATTTAAACAAAATATGTTTGTTTATACATGAACTAAGTTTTAAAAAGGGGCATTTCACTAGAAGGACAAACTTTGCAGTCCAATTAGTTTCTAGGACACACATCCACAGAAATTAATTGCAAGGCCAAATTCAGCATAATAATTATTTTTAAGGTCAAAGTCAGCAGTCCAATTACTTTCAAGGACATAATTTCATAGGTTTTTAGGCCTTAGAAACTAATTATTTTGCATTTTTTCCTTAAAAGTAATTATTTCAGGTGTGTGTCCTAGAAACTAATTACACTTGCTAAAGAGGCCCTTGTGGCTAATTTCCACTTATAAAAATATATCTAAGCATGATAAGTTATCTGGAAATTTAGAAAAACAGTTGAAATTATAAACATATCAAATTATCGACTTCAATAAATCATGGTTCCAGGTTTATAATCTGTTTTGTTATCAAAAATCATGAATTTTAGAAGTTATATCACAATTTTTAGTTTAGGATCGAGAGAGATATCTGTAGATGATCATATTATAGATTTTAAGCGATTTCTGGTGATCGGGGGAACTCGGGGTGGTCGGGGTCTCTGCTGGAGGTAGAGTGAAGTTTGATGGTCTCGGCAAAAATGTCAGGTGGATTTATTATCCACCGTAGCGGCGGCATTTGGTCGGAGTAGGGTTTAAAACCCAATTTGGTCGAGGTTGAAAAACTGGATCACTGCGGCGTCTCTGGGGCATCGGGGTTCATCGAAGGATAGGGGATGGAAGCGTGGAGGGCCGGAGGAGTTATGGCCGGAATTTCATGGATGCTGGTGGTCGGCGTTGTCAACTCGAGGAATTTTCTGGTGATGGGTAGTTTCCAGGTTTAGCTAAATTTGCTCAATCCTGATTTTGGGCTTATGATGGAAATTGGGTGGTCGGGATCGTAGGTAGAGGTGATCGTCGATAAGTTAGAGGTGCCAGCAGTGGTCAGAGTCTTCTCGATCGCTGGTGCATGTGCACGGTGAGGTTTGTGTATCTATGGGTTTGGGAAAAGTGTGGGCTCGGGGAAAAATCGGGGAAGTGAGGGTGATGTCTCGGGTTAGTCGTGTAGCCCGTATGTGTTTTATTTCCAGATTTTAAGTTAAAACTAAATCTAAGTAAAAAAAAAGGTGAATTGTCTTGGGGTTAGACTCGAGTATTTATAGGGTCGAAGCCGAAGTAAAAATTTATCAGTTTTAAAAATTTAAATATAATCAAGTTTTAAAATTTAAAATAAATTTAGTTTTGAACTTTTTCTTAAAATTATTCTTTTTATAATGTTTTTAGAAGTCATATAATTTGTTTAACTTGAATTTGTGAAGTTAAAAATTTTAAGTTATTTTAAAACTTAATTTAGAAATATAATTAAGTGTTAATTATAAAGATAAAATGTTTTAAATATGTTAATAATAATTAAGAAATTAATAAAGAATAATGGTTTATCTTAAAGTTAAATAAGACCTTGGATAATTTAAGATTAATTAAATTAATGTAATTTATTAATTTAATTAATTGATTAATTAATAAATGATTTAGGATTAACAAATAAATAATTAAAGGTTATAAATTAATTAATTAGAGATTAATTAATTTGTAATTAAGGGTTATTAATTAGATAATTATAGATTATTAATTAATGATTAGAGATTAATAATTAAAGTAATTTAAGATTAATTAATTTGTGATCAAGCATTAATTAATTAATTGGAGATTAATCAATTGGTAATTAAGAAATAATTAATTTGTAATTAAGTTTTATTAATTATTAATTAAGGTTTATTAATTAATAATTAAAGGATAATTAATCAGTGATTAAAGATTGATTAATTGATTTATAAAGGTAATTAAAGAATGATTAATTAATTCTAATGGTTTGTAATTAATTAATGATTAATTAAGCACGGTTAGGAGATTAATTCTTAAGTAATTAATTTAATTTGAGTTAATTAAATTAATTATAGTATGGATTAATAAGTCTTGCTTATGGATGATTGATTGTATATGATGTCTGGATTGATTATAGTATAATAATCTGTGATATTCTGTGATGTGAATGCCTTGGATTATTTGACATCTCTGATATGTGATTTGTGATACTATGTGATATGATATGTTTGGGTTGAACTGTGATAATATGGTTTGTCTATCTATGATGAATTGTACGTGAATATGTAATTCTGGATATAAATAGAATTGTTTAAACTTAAACAGCTTTGTTTTTAAGATGATAATGGATACGAAGAGACTAGGGTCGGGTAACCAGCGAATACCCGAAACCACTTCGATTAGTAATCTACAGTGATTCTTTATAGTTTTTAATTTGTAATCTAATGGGCTGGAATGAAATAATTTTAGTGAACTTGGCCATTTAATCTGAGTAACGATGCTTAGATATGATTTGTGAAATGTGTATTGGACTATAACAAGTTAAGAACTTGTAGTGAAGTAAGACTTACCCCGGGTTTTAAATAAGTTTTATACATTAGAATTTCATGTTAGATGGTTTACTCACGCTGGTTTCCATCCTGACCCGGGTGATACTTTGATGTAATGCTCGGGTCAGACCGAGTATTACAGATTTTTAGGTTAGGACGTTCTGGAGCTAAGGAAGCGAGCCAGATGGCTGGAATGTACGGAGTTTACCGCTGTGTATTTGAGTTTGATTTGGTGGTAGTCTAGGAAAGTTGATATAACTGTCTAGTCTATTTGTAAAAATGAGTGTTCTCTGATGTATTGTTATAAAATTAACAATTACAGCTTTCTTTGTAAATGTGATTATTGATATTATATTTTGATCCGTTGCGAATGTGAGACGCTGTTGTTTTCTGTTCTTCTTCTACTTTCTTCTTCTTTTCTCTAACAAATTGAAATTTTCGACGTTCGATTGCTTGGTACTTCTACAGTTTAGGTATTAGTGTCAAATTTTCTGGTCGATAATTTCGGGTCATAACATTCTGGTATCAGAGCGAAAGGTTAAGCGAGAACCTTGGCTTTGGTGGGTTTACTCATTAAGGATAGGGTCAATGGTACCCTAGAATAAGTTGAGTGTAATATATATTAGAGAGCATACTTGTTATTTTATTATATAAAGGTTTTAAATTGGATTTAAAAATAAATGAGTTTTATATAAGTTTATATTTTGATATATAAAGCAATAGTTTTTCTAATATATATTAAGGTAATTGGTTGTTGTATTATTTGAATTAAAAGTAATAATAAGAATTAAGTGGAATAGAAATACAACCAAATGGGAATTGGATAATATGAACTATACGATAAGATAAGCTAGAAATGGATCCAAACTAAATTTAAAATACTGAATTTGTAGAAGTATTTTCAGAATAAGATAATAATGAATTGGTTTCCAAATATGATAATCTTGGTTACTATCATAAATGGTTATTGTGTTTAATAATGAAATGTTTGTTAATGAGTAAGCAAAATGAAATGTTTTAGGGAAGTAAACATTTAAGTGAGTATGACTTATAAATTGGAATTGAAGATAATTTAAATTGTGAAGTTTTAAATTTAAGTCCAGAAAATTTGGAATTTGTTTCAAAGTGTTAAAAGAAATAATAAATAGTATTATTTACAATGAAATTGAATGAAAAGGGCCTGTTTCAAACAAGAGTAATTTGGAAATTTTAAAGAAATTTTTTTTGAATTAAAACCAAAGGTGGTTTAAAATTTAAGGTATAACTTGGCGTGCAAAGGATATATATATATATATATATATATATATATATATATATATGAGGGATATACATAATATCAAAGATGATTTGAAATAAACTCTAAGTGTTGAGTTTTAAATTTTTCCTTGGAATGTGATATGAAAACCCAAAGTGATAAGTTTTTGAACTTATAAGTGGGAAGATTATTAGTATGAAGTTTATATTTGAAATGGGAGTTATGTGTGATTCAAACCTGGTTTGAGATCTGGAAATGGGTAATGGATGCTATTGCTAGATGTTTTAGATAATATATATCCATTACTGGAATTGATTGGAAATAAAAATTGTAATTAGGAAAAGGAAATCATTTTGAACTTTAGATTCAAATGTTAAAAATGAACTTGCAAACTAAAAATTTTAAGAATCAGTTTCGAAATTTGAAGTTAAAATTGGGTAATAAATATGATTTTGAAGATTAAATTATTTTTGAACTCTTATTTAGACTTTGAAACAAGTTAAGTAAAGGTAACTTAAATGGAAATTTTGAAATTTGGACTCAGGATTAAAATGTTTAAAAATTTAGGATGTTAATTTAAAAGTAAAGGTTAATTTGATTTAAGAGATTAAATCAACATTTAAAAATTTAACTCGAATTTATATAATTCGAGATGGTTTAAAGTTGAGACTGGAATTGAAATTAGTTCAAATTGAATTTGATTTGAATTAATTGGAATTGGGATTGAAGTTGGATAAGATTAAATTCAAATGGAAATTGATTTGAATTTGGGATAGGAATTGAAGTTAATTTAAATTGAATTGAAATTGAATCAATTTAATGGAATGAGAAATTGATTTGAAGTGGAGATTGAGAAATTGAACCAGTTTGACTCTGAGACTATTTTTGAATAAATTGTTTTAATATAAACTGTTTTAAATCAATTTTCCTAGCTATTTACTATACAACCTTTCCTTCTAAAATCCAAACTATCTTACACTTATTTTACAACTATTTTGAAACTAATTACTATTTTACATCTGTTTTACAACTATTTTGCAACTATTTAACTATTCTACAACCATTTGATTATTTTACAACTATTTTTATAACTACTTAACTATTTGCAGCTACTTTACAGCTAATAACTATTTTACAACTACTTATCTATTTTAAACTTTTTCAAGCTATTTTCTAAATTCAAGTGGTCAGAGTGCAAACTGTTTAGAATTGAAGTGATAACTCAAATAGGAATTGAGAAAATGTGAATAGGTGAATAGATATCAAAATAAAGGTAAATGAGAAGAAAATTGATTTAGTTGATAATCAACGAAGGTAAATACGTAGGATGTACGTATATTATTCTATTCGCATAATGATTTGATCCAGATTCGAGCACAGAATTTCGAGATAGTATATCGTTCCGAGTTGGGATTTTTCACTCGATTTTCGACGGCGAACCCTGGATATGGCTTTTTGATTGATTCTGGAAATTCTCTATCATAGCTATGACTTTGCAAGGAGGATGACGGTTTCTGATCAATTAAACCAGATCTGAGTCCGCACTAGGAAATCGGGTGGACGATACTAGTTCGAAAGTGGAATTGTATGATCGAGTGAGCGATCAGATTTGATATTGCATACGGATGGTATATGTACATTGTACATACTTAAATGCAATAGATATTGAAATTTTGGAAGAAATGAAAGATTATTTTTGAAAAGAAAAGTATGTTTTGAGAAATATATATGAATAAAGGTGGAAGATTGATATCTTTTGAAATTCACTTTATGAAAAGTAAGTGATATGGTGAATAACTTTATAAAAGAAAATCAAAAATTTAATGATAATTTGACATAAGTAAAGTTATATATATATATATATATTTATTTTATATGATAAACTCCCCCTATGTTGAATCTAAAACCAGAAGAAAGGTTTTTGAAAAATATTTGAAGTATAAAAGGGGAATCTATATAAGTGATCCAAAGATTATTTGCAAGTTGGAAGGGATATATATATATATATATATATATATATATGATTTTGTGAGAATGATTTTGAAAAAGGTTTTTGGAACCTATGGATTTTGGAAAGGACTTTGATTTTTGGAAAAATCAATTTTGGAAATTTGGAAAGCCAAGTTGGAACTCTCGATTTAGGATATCAATTTTGTGTAAAGGAGATTTTGATGTGAATCATTAAGGGAATGATTTGAAAGATACTATAAGAGTATAGTATAGAATGTTTTTGAGATTGGCTCTGGGAAAAAAGGCGCTTCCATTGAAATGTACTTCGTAGGAGATCCATGGGTGGTTCTGCCTTGAGCACTAAGGGGGAGGATCTAAATTGAATCTTGTGAGGAAGTCCAGACAAACTGACATTCCTGAGGATTTTGTGTTGTGGGTAGCGAAAGTCGAGGGCGTTGATGCCTACAGAGACATTTGGGTTATGCTGTGACGACAGTGTAGTTCGATGTCACCGTGATCTACTGCAGACCATAGCGGAATTTGTGTGTGCTGTGAGAGCCAACGGTCTACGTTTTATTTTACCATGATGGCAATGTAACATTGGTAGACTACGATCTATGAAGACATAGTGAAATTCGAGAGGCCATGAGAGCCTAAGGCTACATTGGGACTTGACTGATGTAGTCTGCGAGCTATGTGGGAGTGGTGAAGTTTCATTTGGCAGTGAAATTCAAGGGCGCTGATGCATATAGTTACATGGATTTTTACCGTTGATGGCGATGTAACCCTGGATGTAGCTGCGATATGTGGTGGGTTTCATGGCGTAATCGAGGGGCGCGGAGTGCCTACAGTTTTCTATGGATTTTGCAAGGATGACAACGCAACCATCGAGTTAACTGCGACCATGGAGGGGGTGATGATTTCCAGAGCATTCTCACCAAAGATGTTTTCTCTATTTCAAAAATGTTTTCTATATTTTCAACAAAATGTTTTCCCAATTATTTTCGCTGGGTGTTGAAAACGGGTCTGCTAAGTACTTATAGATTTTCAGCCCTACACCTGATCAACGTATGACCGGATTTCTTTGAGAACAAGGTGTTGGTCCGTGAGATGATGGTTTTAATGACAACAACCATAGAATAAATTATAAAATATTAATACTGACATTATAAGATTAGATATATATGTATATGCAGGATTTAACCATGCAGGTACCAAGAATGAAGACTGTACAGTATAGAGATTAAAGATATCAAGATAAAAGACTCATGAGTATCAAGATTATCAAGAGTTCAAGATTTCAAGGATAAGTATTTTTATTAGGAATTTTTTAAAACTCATAGAAAAGCACTGGCATCTTAAAATCTAATTTATTCGTGGAATGGAATCCACTTCGAGCCTGTTAAAGGGATGGAACCTTAAGTAGGATGGAACCTACGAAAAATCTAGTGGAACATTATTTTGTATCCACTAACTTTTTATTCAAAATGATTTTACAAAATTATCTTGTTTTCAAAATGATTTCAAAACATTCCTTTTAAAAACATCAAAACCCTCTATCCTGATTTTAAATAATTTTAGCCTCAAAATTATCTTTAAGTCAAAATTACTCCTGATTTTAAATTATCTTTTAAATATAATATATATTTAACTTTTAATATTTATACTTAGATTTAAATATAAAATATATAATTAAATTCTTTATATATTATTCTCTATATTTACTTATGAATTTTAACTATAGTCAAGTATATTTATAAAGTTTAAAATAGTTTTAATATAAAATAAAAGTTATTTTTAAAGAGAAACAAAACACCAAAAAGTCCTTTGGGATGTCGACATGCCCAAGTACCCCATGTCGACATGATGTCATTTGAGTTCAAAATTTAAATTTCAAAAGAAGTGTCTATTCGCCATAACTCTTCATGAATGGACATGGCTGTTGTTCTTCTATAAATAAGGGTTAGTTTCAACAAATTTTATATCAGATTTTTTGGTTTTTCACTCCTATTCTTCTTTCACATTTCTTAATACATATTCTTACCATTACTCTGCCGAAATCAACATTGAATCGAACTTGATTACTTCTAGTTTGATTCTTTATCACTATCTCTACATGGTTCTCGGTGCTATTCAGAGTTATAGGCCTTTTGTAATCTATCAAAAGAGAAAAGGTGTGATTGTAGCCTTCAAAATCAATCAAAAGAGAAAAGGTGTGATTGTAGCCTTAGTAAATCAATTGGGTGAACTTGTGGCCTGGAAATCAAGTATCTCTAACCAGAGGACAGAAATTCTGGAGGGTGTACCTCGTAGCCTTGAAACCGAGAGTGTAATTGTACAATTGCTTTTGAAAGGAAATACGTACTTGTGTTGCGGGACTGGACGTAGGGTAACTCCGAACCAGTATAAAATCCGGTGTGTTCTTTCCTTTGCTGCTTTTATTTTATTTCTGCATCTGTGTTTATTTCTGTGATCATATCTGTGTCTGTATATTGTATACATTGGCGTCCAAATCAACATAAACTCAAAAAGATTTGGTAATTCTTTATTAACACTATTCACCCCCTCTCTAGTGTTAATCCTAGCCTTAAGATCCGTAATCCGTAATTTCTCACAATTGGTATCAGAGCAAGGTTTTCAAAGTTTCATAATCAGATTTTTGAATTTTTTTTAAAATGGCTATATTTATTAATACTAGTTTAGAAGTATTCAAACCATAATTGTTTCTTGATTCTGCATATAATCAATATTCAAATTCAAATTGTCTACCAAGATTGTTTGATGTGCAGGAATCATGCTTTATGGGTGTTGAGGAATTAATCCACCACGGACAAATTGTGCAGATCAGAAAGAACAAATGGATACTTGATAGTGGATGTTCTAGACACATGACTGGCAATCCAGATATACTGAATAATATAATATACAAAGATGGAGGACTGGTTAACTTTGGAGACAATTCAAAAGGATATGTGATTAGCATTGGCAAAGTCGGTAATTCTGAAACTCCTACTACTACTAATGTTTGCTAGTTAAACATAATCTGCTAAGTATAAGTCAACTGTGTGATAAAGGATATAAAGTTAAATTTGAAAAAGATAAATGTCATATTAAAGATAATAATTCAACCATTATATTTGAGGGAGTCAGGAAAAAGAATATTTATATTCTTAGTATGAAAGTTTCAAATGATAACCTGTGTCTGACGGAAAATACAAGTGACCCTTGGATTTGGCATAAGAGATTTGGGCATTTGAATTTCAAACTCTTATCTAGACTGTCAAAACATGATCTAGTAAAAGGTCTCCCTAAAATGAATTTTAAAGTAGATAGTTTATGTAATGCTTGTCAATTAGGAAAGCTTAGAAAAAGTTCCTTCAAGTCGAAAGATATGATTTCAACTTCAAAACCTCTTGAATTACTTCATCTTGATTTATTTGGTCCATCTCAAATTCTATCAATAAATCATAGTAAATATGTCTTTGTAATTGTAGATGATTATTCTAGATTTACATGGACAATATTTTTGAAACATAAAAGTGATACTTTTGAATGTTTTAAGACATTTTCAAAAGAATTCAAAATCAATTTTCTCTAAAAATTATAAATATTCGAAGTGATCACGGTGGTGAATTTGAAAATGAAAAGTTTAAGGAATTCTGCAATAAAAAGGGAATAACTCACAATTTTTCATTTCCGAGAACTCCACAACAAAACGGAGTAGTAGAACGTAAAAATAGGACGATTCAAGAGTATGCGAGAACTATGCTTACAGATAGTAATTTACCAAAGAATTTTTGGGCAGAAGCAGTTGCTACCGCCTGTTATATTTTAAATAGAATTTTAATTAGACCTCTAACTGATAAGACATCTTATGAACTTCTTTATTCAAAGAAACCTAAGGTATCTTATTTCAAAAAATTTGGAAGTAAATGCTTTATTTTAAATACAAAAGATAATTTAGATAAATTTGATCCTAAATCCGACAAAGGTATCTTTATCGAATATTCTAATAGAAGTAAAGTGTACAGAGTGTTTGATTTAAAAACTAAATCCATTGAAGAAACAATGCATGTTTCATTTGATGGAAATTTCAAATTTTTTGAAGATACAAATGATGAAGAGGATTTAATCACTCAAAATCAAGAATCAATTGAAACAAATTATGAAATTAATCATCCTAATAAAAAGACAAAACTTTTAAAAGATCATCCTATAGAAAATATACCGGGAGATATGCAATCTGTTGTTAAAACTAGAAATCAACTAAGTCAAATGAGTAATGTAGCTTTTATATCAACTATTGAACCCAAAAATCCAAAAGAAGCATCAACTGATGATTCATGGATTTTGGCTGTGCAAGAAGAATTAAATCAATTCACTAGAAATGATGTTTGGGAACTTGTTCCTAGACCAGAAACTATAATTGGAACTAAATGGGTTTAGAAAAATAAAATGAACGAACAAGGAGAGGTAGTTAGAAATAAAGCTCGATTAGTCGCTCAAGGTTATTGCCAAGAAGAAGGAATATATTTTGATGAAACCTTTGCTCCCGTAGCAAGATTAGAAGCCATTAGGATTCTACTTGCTTTCGCAAATCATAATAATTTCAAATAATTTCAAATAATTTCAAATGGATGTTAAAAGTGCTTTTTTAAATGGATTTGTAAAAGAAGAAGTATATGTTGAACAACCATCACTTTTTCAAAATGATAAATTACCAAATCATGTTTACAAACTTAAGAAAGCATTATATGGTCTAAAACAAGCTCCTAGAGCCTGGTATGATAGACTAAGATCTTATTTATTGCAATCTAATTTTGAAATTGGTAAAGTAGATAATACTCTTTTTATTAAAAGAAATAAAAATGATATTCAACTAGTACAAGTTTATGTAGATGATATCATTTTTGGTTCAACTAATTTTGAAATGAATAAAGAATTTTCTAAAATAATGACAAAAGAGTTTGAGATGTGTCATATGGGTGAATTAAAATTCTTTTTAGGATTACAAATAAAACAATTAGATATGGTATCTTTATTAGTCAAGAAAAATATGCTACAGACCTAATTAGTAAATTTGGTTTGACTATTGCGAGTGGAAAACCCACTCCCACGGCAACCAATGAGTACTTTAGTAAAGAAGATCTCTCGAAATATGTAGATCAAAAACTATATAGAGGAATGATTGGATCACTACTCTATATTACTGCCAGTAGACCTGATATCATGCATAGTGTTTGTCTCTGTGCCAGATATTAATCCCAACCTAAAGAGACCCACTTAAAAGCCGTAAAACGAATCATAAGATATGTTAAACACACATCTGATTATGGCTTATTCTACCCTAAAAATGATTCTTTTGACTTAATATCTTACTGTGATGCTGACTATGCTGGTTGTAAATCAGACCGAAAAAGTACAAGTGGGACTTGTCACTTTTTGGGGCACTCTCTGTTTTCTTGGCTTAGTAAAAAGCAAAACACGGTTTCTTTATCAACAGTTGAAGCAGAATATATTTCTGCTGCTTTGGCTTGTTCTCAAGTAATATATATGCAACAAACCTTAAAAGATTTTGGTTTAAAATTTTCAAAATCACCAATTTATTGTGACAATACGAGTGTGATAAATTTATCCAAAAATACTTCTCAACATGCTCGAACTAAACATATTGATATCAGACATCATTTTATCAGAGATAATATAAGTAAGGAAGTAGTTACTCTCGATTATATCAATTCTGAGAATCAAATTGCTGATATTTTGACAAAACCCTTTCAATATTTACTAAATTAAGAAGAGAATTAGGTATTTTTTCTATAACTAAAATGTAAAATATAAATAACAATTATAATTAATAATAAATATCCAAATAATTCAAAGAGTTAAAATATAAAAGACCATGTCGGCATCCCCCATATACCCATGTCGACATGCAACGTTTTTAAATTTTGAAATTTTTCCCACAAAAATTCAAAAATTTAGTTATATATTCTTCTCTATTTCGAATTTTTGTTCATTCTCTCTGTTTTCTCTTTAATCTATCTTCTGAAATAAATAAAATAATGGCCTCATCTTCCAAATCAACCTTTTCATTCCCCTCTTCTATGTCTGGTCCATTTCAACATACTACACTCGCTCGTATAACAAAAATGGAGGAATCTATGAAAGATGCACTTCAGATGATGACTGAAATTCAAGTGACTCAACTTCGTATGGCAAAGGAACAAGAGAGTCAAGGCAAGATTCTTAGGAATTTGCAAAAATTCCTAATGGATAACCAGGCCAACCCTATCTTGATCGATGAAGACTCTTCATTCAATAAAGAACAAGAGGCCAGCGAAGAAGAAGAAGAAGAACCCATGGAAAAGAAGCGCAAGCGGACGATGAACAAGTAGTGTATGTTGGAGAAGTGTGTTTTGACAAGAATGTGAATCTTGTCAAACAACGTGGAAATTTCTGTTTCCACTATCCAAATTGTTCGATTCATAGATCTCCTGTGTTTACAAACACACAGTAGTTTCTTTTCTTTCTTCTCCATTGATGTTTGTGTTTCTTTATGTTTTCTAAACGCTCAAGTATATACAACTTCATACGTAATAAATAACTCGTGTTCTTATATGTGTTTTATTATAAGTGCTATCGTGAATCCTTAGATAGGATAGTTAATAGTTTTGGACTATGTTTTAGTATTAGATTTAAGTGATGATTACTTATGGTAACACTATCATTATAATCACATGTCATAGAGTGTTAGTTTTAGGGGGAGTTATATAGTTTGGAGTAAGTTTTTTGTTGATGAAAAAGGGGGATAAATATAAAATAGGGTAGTTAGGCATAAATTGAGGGTGAGTTATTAGTTTTAGGGGGAGTTATTAGGATAGAAGTAATATGTTATAAACAAAGGTTGTCATCATCAAAAAGGGGGAGATTGTTAGTCCATGAGATGATGGTTTTAATGACAACAACCTTAGAATAAATTATAAAATATTAATACTGACATTATAAGATTAGATATATATGTATATGCAGGATTTAACCATGCAGGTACCAAGAATGAAGACTGTACAGTATAGAGATTCAAGATATCAAGATAAAAGACTCATGAGTATCAAGATTATCAAGATTTCAAGATTTCAAGGTTAAGTATTTTTATTAGGGATTTTGTTAAAACTCATAGAAAAGCATTGCATCTTAAGATCTAATTTATTCGTGGAATGGAATCCACTTCGAGCCTGTTAAAGGGATGGAACTCTAAGTAGGATGGAACCTACGAAAAATCTAGTAGAACATTGTTTTGTATCCACTAACTTTTTATTCAAAATGATTTTACAAAATTATCTTGTTTTCAAAATGATTTCAAAACTTTCCTTTGAAAAACATCAAAACCCTCTATCCCGATTTTAAATAATTTTAGCCTCAAAATTATCTTTAATTTCAAAGTCAAAATTACTCCTGATCTTAAACTATCTTTTAAATATAATATATATTTAACTTTTAATATTTATACTTAGATTTAAATATAAAATATATAATTAAATTCTATATATATCATTCTCTATATTTACTTATGAATTTTAACTATAGTCAAGTATATTTATAAAGTTTAAAATAGTTTTAATATAAAATAAAAGTTATTTTTAAAGAAAAACAAAACACCAAAAAATCCTTTGGGATGTCGACATGCCCAAGTACCCCATGTCGACATGGTGTCAGTTGAGTTCAAAATTTAATATTCAAAAGAAGTGTCTATTCGCCATAACTCTTCATGAATGGACATGGATGTTGTTCTTCTATAAATAGGGGTTAGTTTCAACGAATTTTATATCAGATTTTCTGGTTTTTCACTCCTCTTCTTCTTCCACATTTCTTAATACATATTTTTACCATTACTCTGCCGAAATCAACATTGAATCGAACTCGATTACTTCTAGTTTGATTCTCTATCACTATCTCTACAAGGTTCTCAGTGCTATTCAGAGTTATAGCTTTTTGTAATCTATCAAAAGAGAAAAGGTGTGTTGTAGCCTTGAAAATCAATCAAAAAAGAAAAGATGTGATTGTAGCCTTTGTATATCAATTGGGTGAACTTATGGCCCGGAAATCAAGTATCTCTACCCAGTTGATAGAAATTCTGGAGGGTGTACCTCGTAGCCTTGAAACCGAGGGTGTAATTGTACAATTACTTTTGAAAGGAAATCCGTACTTGTGTTGCGGGACTGGATGTAGGGTAACTCCGAACCAGTATAAAATCCGACGTGTTCTTTCTTTTACTGCTTTTATTTTATTTCTGCATCTGTGTCTGTTTCTGTGATCATATATGTGTCTGTATATTGTATACATTGGTGTCTAAATCAACATAAACTCAAAAAGATTTAGTAATTCTTTATTAACACTATTCACCCCCCTCTAGTGTTAATCCTAGCCTTAAGATCCATAATCCACAATTTCTCACACAAGGATGGACTTGTTATACTTCTTAATCTTTCTGATAGCTTTTTTTTAAATATTTCTAATGTTTATGGGCCTAATTCTAAAATTAATCGGAGAATTTTATGGAACAAATGCCTAGATTTTAGATCCTTTACCTCGGGATCTTGGATTTTGTGGTGTGATTTTAACGTTACACATTTCTTTGGTGAACGATATCATAGGGAAGGGGATTACTCTGCTATGGAGGAATTCGATCAATTTATTATTAATTCTAATTTGATTGAAATTCCCCTTTCTAATAGAGAGCTTACTTTGAGTAACGCTAGAGAGTCTCCATCCATGGCTCTTCTTGATAGATTTTTTGTTAGTGATGAAATTAAAGACAAATTCCCAATCTGTAGAGCCTCTGGCTTACCTTATACCTGCTCCGATCATTGTCCAATTATACTTACTTGTGAGTACCATTGAGTTACTATAAACAATTTTAAATTTGAAAAGATGTGGCTTTTGGAATCTAACTTTGTAAACCTAGTTAAAGGTAAATGGGTTTCTTTGAGTTTCCATAATATCAGATATAAGGATAATTCTGTAAAAGCTTTTGTTTCTAAACTTAGGGATCTTAGGATTTTCCTTAAAAATTGGAATAAAAATGTTCTTTGCAACTTAAAAATTAAAAAAGATAATATTTTTAATGAAATGCTTAAAATTAATAAGATAGAAGAATCTAGATCTCTAAATCTAGGTGAACGTAATGTTCTAGCTAATTTAAAAGATGAATTAAATTCTATTTTAGAAAAGAAGGAGGTTACGTCGAAACAGTGATCCAGAATTCAATGGATCAATGAAGGTGATAATAATACTAATTCTTTCCTAATATAGCTAATGGTAGAAAATTTTGTATTACAATTAACTCTATATTTGTTAATAATACATAGTTGGTTGATCAAAGAGATCTTAACAAGGCTTTTACTAACTATTATAGGGATATTTTTGGTTCTAAATCAAACATAGAATCAATGTAAGATGGATAGATCTGTATCCATCTGATTCTATTGTTGATTTATCGGAGTTAGATAATCCTTTTACTAAAGAGGAAATTAGAAAAGCAATTAATGACATGCCAAGTGATAAATCCCCGGGACCTGATGGGTTCCATATTTTATTTTATTATACTTTTTGGGACGTTTTAAAATTTGACTTTGTTAATGTGTTTAATGATTTTTACAATGGTAATTTGCAATTAGGGAGATTTAATTTCGCAAATGTTATTTTGATACACAAAAAAGTAGGAGCTAATATCTTAAAAAAAATTGACCTATTTCTTTGATTAACTATTCAGTTAAAATCATTTCTAAAGTTCTATCTAATAGACTCGGTAAAAGAACGAATGAATTAATTGATTGTTCACAATCGGTTTTTATTAAAGGGAGAAATATCACTGATGGAGTGGCAGTTGTTCAAGAATATATTAATTAATGTTTAAGAATAATATTACTTGTGCGATTTCAAAACTTGATTTTGCTAAAGCTTTTGATTCGGTGCATTGGAATTTTCTTGTAGATATTTTTCATTCTAGAGGTGTTGTTCATAGATGGATCAGTTGGATTTTGACTTTGCTTAGAACTGGAAACTCTAGTATTATGGTTAACGGTATATTTGGTAATAGAATTCAATCTAAGAGAGGTTTAAGGCAAGGGGATCCCTTATCGCCTTTATTATTTAACTTAGCTGCTGATGTTTTTGCTAAAATTATTAAAAATACAGTGGATAATGGATCTCTTGGACGTATAGGCAATGACATTTCGCATAATGGTATATCAGTTCTTCAATTTGCTGATGATACCTTGCTTTTTTCTTTCCATCTTTCTAGTCACATTATTACCCTTAAGCTTATCCTTTACAGTTTTGAACTCTTATCAGGTTTAAAAATAAATTTTGACAAAAGTACCATGTTAGTTTTAAATGATTTTGAAAAAGTTGAAAACTTAGTTGCTAATACTCTTAATTGCAAAACTATGAACTTTCGTTTTGACTACCTTGGTTTTGTGATTAGACCTACCAAATTCAAACATGACGATTGGATTATTATCATTGATAAAATTAAAAATAAGATTTTTAACAGGAATGGGAGATTTTTGTCTAGAGCAGGTAGACTGTTTTTAATAAATTTGGTTTTATCAGCTCTTCCAATTTATTGGATGTCCATGCATCTGTTCCCGGATTGGGTTATTGATAAAATTAGAAGAGATTTCATATGGAGTGGGGAAAATTCTAATAACAATATTAAATGTCTAGTAAATTGGGAAACTGTCTGTAAGGCCAAAAAGGAAGGTGGATTAGGTGTTTTTAATTTGCGTAATATGAATTTGTCTCTATTAGGTAAATGGCTTTGGAAGTTTAAAGATATAAATGATAACGCTATTTGGAAAGAGATCATTTTTAAATATTACAATAATGGAAATAGCAATTTAAATCAAATTGCTTTCCAGCCATTCAAAATTTATCTAATTTTTGGAAAAACATTTTAAAATGTAATGAGATATTTAATTTAGGAATAAATACAGTAGTTCATTCTGGTAATCGTACTTCGTTTTAGCATGACCCTTGGAGTTCGATCTTGCCACTAAAGATAGAATTTAAGGAGCTATTTGAAATTTGTAACTTTAAATATGCTCTAATCAATGAATTTTATTCTCCCGATTCTGATCCTCCTTGGAATTTCAGTTTCAACAGAATTTTAGTTGAGTAAACTCTTAGACAGCTTTCTTTGCTATATGCCAGACTAAATCATTATAATATTGATAATGATAATGATTTTATTAGTTGGGAATGGGATAAGAGTAAGAAATATACTTCTAATTCTTTCTACAGATTCATTAATTTTTCGGGCATAATAAATAACTCATTTAAATATATGTGGAAATCTAATTCTCCTCCCAAATCCAAAATTCACATGTGGCTTATTCTTCATGAAAAACTTAATACAATTGAGTTCTTAAAGAGAAAAATATCCAAAATGATAATAAATGTTATTTTTGTAATCTATATCTTGAGGACATTAATCATATATACTATGATTGTATGGATTCTATTTACATTCTAATTAATATGCTTAAAAAATTTAACTTTAATATAATAACTAAAATTTCGGATTGTGAATTCTACTAGAACAATTATGGGTTCAAGTTTAAAAATAATATTAGATTTTTACGAAACACTTTATTCATTATTATTAGTTGGTTTATTTGGTATGAAAGAAATCAAAGAATTTTCAATAATAATAATAGTCATCTTAACAAATTGATTTTTACTCTTCATTTTGTTTTAATTGGATCTCTAATCCCAAATATAAATTAGCTAAAAATATCATTTTCAAACGGTATCTTAACAAGGTTAATCATAATATTAACTTTTTTAAACACAATAACAATTTTTTTAACATTAATAATAGTATTATTAATAGTTTCTCTAATTTAGATGATGATTTCACTTTTAATCATAACTTACTTATGATTAAAGGTTCATAAGTTTGATCTGCCTCAATTTTTGTACTAATCTCTATTTGGTATTGGTTTTTCAATCTAATTTTTTTCTTAGTTATTTTTCAGTTGCAGGTTTAGGCGATAGGATATCAGATTCATTTTGCAGGTATTCATATCTTCAGATTGCTGGACATCAGATGGTGGAGAGGTCATCAAAGCAGAGTATCTTCATCTAGGGCTATTAGAAGTTTCTCCTCAGATTTAGGATTCTGCTATCTTCTTTATGGAGTACTTTTCTCAAGAGGATATATTCTTCAGTTTGGTACCCCTTACTCTTGTTCAGAGGCTTCAGAGCGGTTCCTCTTTTCAACAGATCCTCTTTAGTGGAGATGCTTATTCACCTCTACTGATTCAGTTGGTTGGAGCTTCCTCATTAGTCTGGGACGTCATCCAATAGTTTTTGTCTTTCCTCTAGTTTTTTAGGTACTTCTAACACCTTAATATCGAGCGGTGGCCATGCCGGAGTTCGATATCGGGGTGTGATGGGTGGTGGCTTTGCCAGAACTCATCTTAGGAGTACCTGAGATTTGTTATATATTGGTTTTTGTTACCTGCCAGGCATGTTGGCAGCACCATATATTCGTGATATATATATTCGCATGTGTGCTCTCCTCTATTCGTAGAGGATCACACATTTTTCTCAAAAAGGATGGACTTGTTGAGACATCAAGTTATAAAAAGTATTTTTATAAAGCTATTTTGGCAATATTATGTAGATTTTGAAGGTGTTTTGAAAAGTTTTAAAATAATGGGAATTGAGAGTTCAAATGCTTAAAGGATAGTTTAACTGATAATTATCAAATAATTAAAATTCTGATTTCGTTCTTTTTTGGGGACGAAAAGTTTTAAAGGGGGAAGGAATGTGATAACCCGGATTTTTGAGCATCTGATAATTGGAAATTATCAGATTTTAACTATTGAACACTGATGCATATGTTAAACAAATAAAATTCTGATAATTAAAATGTCTGGATGTTTATAATTGGATTTGAAACTAAAATAAATATTGAATTTCAATATTTGGAAATGATAAATCTTATAGTTGACTTTAAGAAAAAATTGAATTTGAAATGGGAAATTCAAAGAATAAATATCTTAATTAAAATTGGATTTAAAAAATATATATGCATATGATTTTTTTATTAGTATAAAATTAGTTTTATATTATTTTCATTCAAAAAGATTTACTAAACATAAATTAAGAAAAGAATTTATTAAATAGTGAATTAAATATAAAAGTTTTATAAATCATTTAAAAATTAATAAACACATGCATAATTACAAGTGTAAATTAATGAAATCATGTTAATAACAAGTATAAGTTAATAAACATATGTTAATGACAAATGTTAGAAAATTAAACAAGTGTCAATCCTTTCTTTTTATTTTATTTTATTTTAAGAATCATAAAAATTAAGCTATATATATATATATATCCCCTCCTTTATTTCATTTTCTTTCCTATATTTTCATTTCCAAAACCTGTACACATTTTTCAAACCTGAGAAAATCTAAACAAAAGGCCTATAAACATTCTCAACTAGAAGTTATTTCAAACAGTAATCTTTTCAAAAGCAACAACCCTTTTCAACTTGATCAAGGCAAGATAATTTCAACATGAAGGTTTCAGTTTATCAAGCTAAATCATCTCAGTCAAACAAGTTTTCCAGTATCAAATTTTTTGTTAATAAGATTCAAGCATTTTCAAGCTTTCCAGTTCAAAGATCACAACATTCAAATTTTCAAAATAAAAACTGCTTCCAATCTCCTCTATTCAACATTTATGCAGGTGAGTAAACAACTAACACTTGTTTTTAAATTGTTGCTTGTGATGAATATAGTTAATAGGTGTTGTGATAATTGTTTGCAAGGATGAAATTTTGGCATGCATGTTATAAATATGCAAATATATAATTGTGCATGTTTGGATATGTCTGGTTCATCTCTGTTCCAAGTCACAGAGTTTTAAAATAAGTAAAAATTCAAAATTCTTCAACTAATCTCTGGTAGACTTTAGTATTTAAACAAAATATGTTTGTTTATACATAAACTAAGTTTTAAAAATATATCTAAGCATGATAAGTTTGAAAACTATCTGAAAATTTAGAAAACAGTGGAAGTTGTAAACATATTAAATTCTCGACTTAAATAAATCATGGTTCTAGGTTTATAATCTGTTTTGTTATCAAAAATCATGAAGTTTAGAAGTTAAATCACAATTTTAAGTTTGGGATTGAGAGAGATATCTATGATCATATTATTGATTTTGAGTGATTTTTGGTGATCGAGGAACTCGGGGTGGTCCGGGACTCCGTTGGAGGTAGAGGGAAGTTTACTGTTCTAGGCATAAATGTCAGGTGGATTTATTATCCACCGTTGCGGCGGCATTTGGTCAGAGTAGGGTTTAAAACTCAATTTGGTCGAGGTCGGAAAACTGGATCACTACGGCGTCTCTGGGGCATTGGGGTTCATCGGAGGACGAGGGATGGAAGCGTGGAGGGCCGGAGGAGTTATGGCCGGAATGTCATGGATGCTAGTGGTCGGCATTGTCGGATCGAGGAGTATTATGATGATGGGTAGTTTCTAGGTTTAGCTAAATTTTCTCGATCCTAATTTTGGGCTTGTGATGGAAATTGGGTGGTCGGGATCGTAAGCAGAGGTGATCGTCGATAAGTTAGAGGTTTCGGCAGTGGTCAGAGTCGTCTTGACCGATGGTGCATGTGCACGACGAGATTTGTGTGTCTGTGGATTTGGGAAGAGTGTGGGCATGGGGAAAACTCGAGGAAGTGAGGGTGATGTCTCGGGTTAGTCTCGTGTAGCTCGTGTGTGTTTTGTTTCCAAACTTTAAGTTAAAACTAAATCTAAGTAAAAAAAAAGATAAATTGTCTCGGGGTTAGACTTGAGTGTTTATAGGGTCGAACCCAAAGTAAAAATTTAGCAGTTTTAAAAATTTAAATATAAGCAAGTTTTAAAATTTAAAATGAATTTAGTTTTGAATTTTTTCTTAAAATTATTCTATTTATAAATGTTTTATAAGTCATATAATTTGTTTAACATGAATTTGTGAAGTTCAAAATTTTAAGTTATTTTAAAACTTAATTTAGAAATATAATTAAATGTTAATTATAATGATTAAATGTTTTAAATATGTTAATGATAATTAAGAAATTAATAAAGAATAATGGTTTATCTTAAAGTTAATTTAGACCTTGGATAATTTAAGATTGACTAAATTAATATAATTTATTAATTTAATTAATTGATTAATTAATAAATGATTTATGATTAATAAATAAATAAATAATGGTTATAAGTTAATTAATTAGAGATCAATTAATTTGTAATTAAGGCTTATTAATTATATAATTAGAGATTATTAATTATTGATTAGACATTAATAATTAAATTAAATTAAGATTAATTAATTTGTGACTAAGCATTAATTAATTAATTAGAGATTAATCAATTGGTAATTAAGAAATAATTAATTAGTAATTAAGTTTTATTAATTAATAATTAAGGTTTATTAATTAATAATTAAAGGATAATTAATCAGTGATTAAAGATTAATTAATTGATTTATAAAGGTAATTAAAGAATGACTAATTAATTCTAATGGTTTGTAATTAATTAATGATTAATTAAGCAGGGTTAGGAGATTAATTCTTAAGTAATTAATTTAATTTGAGCTAATTAAATTAATTATAGTATGGATTAATAAGTCCTGCTTATGGATGTTTGATTGTATAGGATGTCTGGATTAATTATAGTATAATAATCTGTGATATTCTATGATGTGAATGCCTTGGATTATTTGATATCTCTGATATGTGATTTTTGATACTATGTGATATGATATGTTTGGGTTGAACTGTGATAATATGGTTTTCCTATCTGTGATGAATCGCTACATAAATATGTAATTTTGGATATAAATAGAATTGTTTAAACTTAAACAGCTTTGTTTTTAAGATGATATTGGATTCGAAGAGACCGGGGTCGGGTAACCAGCAAATACCCGAAACCACTTCGATTAGTAATCTACAGCAATTCTTTATTGTTTTTAATTTAGAATCTAATGGGCTAGAATGAAATAATTTTAGTGAACTTGGCCATTTAATCTGAGTAACGATGCTTAGATATGATTTGTGAATTGTGTATTGAACTATAACCAGTTAAGAACTTGTAGTTAAGTACGAGTTACCCCGGGTTTTAAATAAGTTCTATACGTTAGAATTTCATGTTAGATGGTTTACTCACGCTGGCTTCCGGCCTGACCCGGGTGTTACTTTGATGTAATGCTCGGGTTAGACTTAGTATTACAGATTTTCAGGTTATGACGTTCTAGAGCTAAGTAAGCATGTTGGATGGCTGGAACGTACGGAGTTTACCACTGTGTATTTGAGTTTGATTTGGTTGTAGTCTGGGACAGGTTGATATAACTGTCTAGTCTATTTGTAAAAATGAGCGTTCTCTGATGTATTGTTATAAAATTGACAATTACAGCTTTCTTTGTAAATGCTATTATTGATATTATATTTTGATCCACTGCGAATATGAGATGCTATTGTTTTCTGTTCTTCTTCTATCTTCTTCTTCTTTTCTCTAACAATCTGAAATTTTCGGCGTTCAATTTCTCGACACTTCTACAGTGAACGTATTAGGGTCGAATTTTCGGGTTGAAAATTTTGGGTCGTTACATTCTGATTCCAGAGTTATACCAAGCTTCGGTAGGAGTAGCCCCCTTCTTTCATAATTGATTTTGGTTTTGATATATTTCCCTTTGGAGGAATTTAAAAATATATTTTGAATATAAAAATCCGGGCATTTAGTTCATATATCTTTTGAAAAGATTTAATGGGTAATATTTTATTACAGAGTATTCTCTGTGCTTTTGTTGCATATGGTTGTTATATTGCTTTTGGTTGCATGTAGATTTATGTCACACTAGAGTAGCATGTAGATTTATATCATGCCAGTTTTGATATGTGGAGTTGCATCATTATTATTAGTTGCATCATATTGCGTTGTTGCATATAGATGATATATTTTTTATGTTGCTTGTGCTTACGAAAGAAATTGCTAGTGTATTTCTCTTTTGTCAGCATGATTCTCTTCTGAATTATGCAAATACACAATATGTACAAGGAAGTAAGAGATTTCTATTTGATTTCTTGCGCACCTGCATTCGCATTAGGATAGTAAACTGCTTGTAAAAAGTAAAACGCAAAAGAGGTATGTAGTAGATTTAGAGATTAGTGATTGAATGATGATTTTATGTCCCAGATATGGAGGGCACCTTTTGGGCTTTTGTTTTCTTTGTTGATTTACATCAGGTGTGGCAAGTTATAGTTTTCTCGGATCTATCTGCGCAAAGGAGGCGCTGTGGAAATTTTCCGTAACCTAAGTAACTTTAAAAGCCCAAGGGTGAGAGGAAATTTTCTTCCTTGAGGAATTTCAAGGACGAAATTCTTTTAAGTGGGAAGAATGTCCCATCCCAGAAAAATGTAAATAACTTTTATTTAAATATAAGGATTATATACATATTTGAATTGTGAATTAAATATTAATTAAATGGATTTGATAGTCTTATTTAAATCCTTTTAATTAATAAATAATAATAGTGAGCTCGTCATTGTAAATATATTTACAATAATAAATAGTTCAAATAAATAATAAGTAAACCAATTGTTAATAAAACGACTTGATTTTTCATGACATGTTTTTAAATAAATTTATAGAATTTTTTCCATAATTTTTAATTTGGAAAATATTTAAGTTTTCATTTGACATATCTTTTGGAGAACGATGGTATTTCAAATTTTCACAGAATAAGACAATCAGTGTATTTTATTGTTTTTTTGTGATCATATTGCATTTTTATGCATGATCGTACCTTTATTTCTGTCATTCGAGGTTCATACACGAACGAAATGTTGTGTAGTAAAATACTGGAATATTAAAAATATCATAACCTAAAACTTAACCTATTTTCACATTTCCCTCATCTCTCTCTTTCCTTTTTTTTCATTTCTAGTAAACATAATAGTAGCCACCACAAATTTAAAAAATTAATTTGAGAGATTTAATCATCAAAATATAAATATCGTTTTATCCATTATTTTCCTATGAAGTTTAGCTTTAAATCTATATGCTCGATAATGATGCGACGTTGGTTGGAGGAGGTCGACTTTTTGGTCATAGCTAGGGTTATAGTTTGGTCGAGTTTGGTGAGGTGAGAGCAAGGCCAAGTGTGGATTTGGGTTCTTTGGCGAAGGGGCCTTCATTTGAGGTGGTTTTGGAGGGTGCGACACCCAACAGCAAATCACATCTCAAGTGAATAGTGGAGGAACTCTATAGATCATGATCGTGGCGGTGGAGCTGAGCTTGGCTATTGTGGGTTCGACATTTGAGCTCGCGAAGAGAAGCTCGATGGTGAAGTCCATTCTTCGAATGGTGGTTTGTGTAGGTGTATGGGATCTTATATAATGCAACTTATATACTAATGTGAGAGTATGTACTAGTAATTATTACTAAGTATAGTAAATTAACATAGTATAAATATGATAGGTAATAAAAGCAAGCACACTAGATAATTTATACTGGTTCGGACCTCCCATCCTATATCCAGTCCCGAAGCTCCCCTTTAGTATTTCGTTTGACCAAATAAACCTCACTTCGCATGGAGGAGTAGCTAATACAAAAGTATTTCTCCGACAATCTTGTGCTCAATATAACACGGATTTGACTGATAGTACAATTCTTCCTATGTTCCCCTTTGAGTATGTGAATGTAAGTTCTTTAAGCTGTAGGAAGTGGTTTTACCAAAATGGTATTTTGATTACGATAGATTGAGACTATGTAAGCAAGAGATGCACGAATATGTAAATAGAAATTTAATAAGAAATCAAGAGAATAGATTATATATAATTCTCAATCTTTGAAGTATTTATAGGAATAAAGAGATGCAGATGAGGAGTTGTTACTGTTAGATAAACTATATTTTATTTAATGATTGCAACCATTGAAGAAGAGATGCGATTATTCAATATGAAATAAAACATCCTTTTAGATTGTAACAATTGCCAAATGATAGATGTTTGTGGATTATCCACAAGCGTCTGTGGCTTCAGAAAAGAATTTCGTGAATCTATTCACAGACATCTGTCACTTTTCCATAAACATATGTGGATGGAATTTTCAGATTGTAAAAGTTTTTAATGCCAATTTTGAATGTTTTAATTCTAATTTTATGCATATGAATTCGTTTGTGTATATGTACTCAAGGAGACCTTATAATGTTTATCTAATACTCTTAATACACTAGTATAACCTTACTAATCATAACATGGTCCATAAGTCTTTGTTTGTCTTCGAGCCCCAATATCTTTAAGCATGATGATCTCTTTTAGTATATACATGTAATCTTGATAAGATGTATAACATATGTTATTGTATAGTTGTTGTCAATGAAACCATAGAAAGGTCCTAACATTCTCTCCCTTTTTGATGATGATAACTATACAATAGTTAGTTATAAAAAATAACCCCCCCTTAATTTTGTCTCCCCTATGTATATGCATATATTTCTCTGCATTTGTCATTATCAAAACAAAAGAAAAGAAATTATACACACATGAAATACATATAACATACACATGTCAAATAAAGAATGGAACATAAGATAAGTTAAGGAGAAAAAACATGAGTTTTAACAAGAGACATAAGTAATATAAAATGAAATAAAAGTTAAATATCATAATTCAAAAAAGAAAGAAAGGTGCTAGTGATACCAGTTTGAAGAATAGGATAATTCTCCATGATTTTCGTAATATTCCTAGTATGCGGATGGATCTTGTTCGTATTTGGTTGACCATTGAGTTTGATCAATATATTCTTCATTTTCTTGAATTGAAAGCCCTTGGAAAGCGATGTAATGTTGATGGTGAGAGTGGTGAGGGTCGGACAAGGACATCTCATCACTATCTTCTTCCTCCTCTTCAGGTTTTTCTTGCTCAATATTCTTTCCTTTAACTTGAGAAGTTCCTTATGAGAGTTATGAGCATGATAGATTGGTGTTTGTGTTCGAGGAGGTGGTATAGGTGACGGAGAAGATGATGACCGAGAAGTTGATCTGCCGCGTACTTTTATCATCACTTTTCCTAAAGTGAAACAACCTTTTCTATAAGAAATTCCATCTTCGTCATCCTTGTTGAAATAGATCGTTCCAAACCAGTCATTTTATTGTTCAAAGCTCACTAGTTGACCGTGATTAAATTTTGATTTCTAAGTGTTAAATCATGGATGGATTCATTTTGCAATGGTTCAATACGAGCTTCTTAAATTTCTCAATCGGAATAGTATTCGGTGGTATGACTAAAGGAGCCAGGTTGTTATAAAGGACTAACTGAATGAGTTTGTTAAGGAGCAGGAGGAGGTTAAGGACCCGGATACATTTGTCCTTGCTGCTGCATGATCCACTGTGCCAGCAATATGATTATAGGTGGTCTTTCAGGAAGGTTCATTAAAGATAAAAATCTTATGTCACTCTCCTTGACAAAGATTTTTTCAAAATGAGAAATATAAGAAGGTATCTTAAGACCATGTAAGAGATGCATAATATATGGTGCATATAAAATTGTGTGTCGGTGGCAAGACCACTCTCTTTTAATTGTGCATAATCTATGGTTGTTTGCACTTATTTTTAATAGCTGCTTGATTAAGCTGAAATCCAAATCCTATAATTAGGCTGAAATCCTAATTCTACCATTTGATCGGCCTACTACTCCATTGAATCTACTGTGGACCAGATGTTTCCCTACATAGTTGTGACTCCCCACCTCTATACCCACGCTAGCCAAGAACACTACGGAGTAATACTATCAACTAGCACGGAGAATAAGGCTGTTGAGGAGCGACCATCCGTGTAATTGCTTTGTGCGAGCACCGATATGCCAGATAAAATATAACATGCATTTCATCTCAAGAGGAAATCCGACATACCGACGCAAACTCAAAGCTACTACACAGTGGCTATATATAATCTTCGAAAAACAAATATAGAAATAAACATAACATAAATCAGTCACAGATAATTCATATCACAAAGGTGGAAGAAGATATGAATATATAACTAACACATGAAAGTGTATATCAGAGTAGTGGTCAAAAAGATCCACAATAATACAAAAGAATAGCAACCCGTGCTATACAAAAGAATACAACCGTGAGTCTATATCTCAAGTGTATACAACAAAAAAACTACTAATCTAAATAGTTAGCCAAAAGTCAGAGTAATGAATCCCTGGGGAGAAGTCAAGCAGAAGCACCTATAACATCTCGGTCTGACCCGAGTATTATTTAATAAGAAAATAATAAACGGATCAGTCTAGCTATAAATATCAGATGACATGATATAGAATAAGAGATATGGCATAAACATATAATATCCATAATGGCATACTACTATAAGTATGTAATTGAAACTCAACATGAGATTAATCAATATCACAAAAATCTTCTCAAAGATCCAAAAAGGGTTTCATACCCAAAACTTGTATTCACAACAAGTCAATGACACACGAATTCACCAATGCACAAAAATTGATAAATCATATCAATGAAATCACTAAAATTGGTGAAGCATAAATTCTAGAATTCAACACACGAAATCTAGAAATCATAAAAAAGGGGGGGGGAGGCCTATCACACGAACGGGAGCATGAAAACTCACCAACATATGTATCACACGAACAAGACGCTATCTCATGGTAGCTAGCCATTAATTTTTTGACACACGAACGGCCCGAAGGCCATGGGGCGCTACCCCACATGTGTGAGTCGAAATCACACTGAAACAGGGTCTAGTCTAAATAACAGACAAAGAGACATCGCACAATTGCTAGTCTAAATCACAAAAATGATCGTCATGATCATCAAGAAGTGTCAATTACAGTAAGCTAGTAAATATATGAGCTTAGCTTCATGTCCCATAACCACTAGCTTAACTTAAATATTTACGAACAAATTGTAGATCTCCACTAGAAAATTGTCACAAGAGATTCTATCGAATAAGTCCAAGATTTAACTGGCGAAGTAAACGCAAGCGTTTCATACCACTCGTTTTACTAGGTCGTTTAATTAGATTTCTCATACGAGTGAGGTAAAGGCTTGTATATACTAACAGGTTGGAAATTGGTTTGAGAAAATGAGTTTGTAATAAAATAGTGTTGAAAGCATTTGAAGAAAGAGTTTTGATATTTACTACTAGTATAGAAAACCTTTATATTTTTAAAGTGACAAATCACAAAGAAGATTGTAGGAACAGCCAATCACTAAAATTCACATTCGAAGACGTGAATAAAATCCCAAGAAATCGATACTGAATCCATCAAAATGGATATTTCGAAAATTTCCAAAGAAAATGTCATCAAAGTCGATGATAAATGATAACAACAAAAGGGAAACAACACGAATCGATTAAAGTTGGAAATTTAACAAAATAGACAAAGTAGGCAAAATAGCATCAAGTCGGTCGGCCGGCTACAGAGCTCGGTCGGCTGGCCAGAAGCAGAAAAATTGCTCGGAGTAGCAGGTCGGTCGACCGGCAACAGGGCTCGGTCGGCCGAACTGCAAGTTTCTGCACTTCCTGTCCTTTTTCAATGAAGTGCAAATTCCTCCAAAACGCGACCATTCGAGCAATGGACCTAAGGAGCCTTAGCCAATTGATACCCCAGCTCCATTAGCTCTCTGATCCGCCACCAAAAACATGATAAAACGTCAAAGTTAGGATCTTTAAAGAATTGAACCCAAACACTAAAAATTTGGATATTCACCAATTCAATCCAAACCAAAAGCAATTGCACAAAAATAAGTGTTATGAATTAATACCTAACAATTGAAGATAGTTATAGACTAAGATGTGAGATAAAAATCTCACTTTTGAACCCAAACAAATGAAGAAGAAGCTTGAAAGCAAAGGTGAATCAACCACTCTTCAAATTCAACTCAAGAAGCTTGATTCTAAGCTTTAAAGAAGAACATTCCCAAAGTTAGGTTTAGGAATTTCTGAAATTGATAAGAGAATGAGTTGGAGAAGAAGAAGAGAAGGCTTACCAATGGGTTCTTCTATTAGTTTGGAGCTAGAGTTTGATTTGCAAAAGAAAACTAGGACTTGGAGTTTTAATTTTCCATTCCACTCACCATTGTTGCTAAAGCTTGAGTATTAGGAATTAAAAATGAAGTAATGAAGAGTTGGAGTGGAGTTGGGACTGAGTTAATAAGTGGGGTTAATGGGCTCAGCCCAAACCAAAGCCCTAAGTGAAAAAGTAGCAAAATTCCACTAACTCCAAACATATCAAAGTTTATACTTAAAAATATCGCAAACGTCATTTTGAACTCAATGGGGGTAGTCTCGAGTCCTAATTTGACTGTTTGCAAAAAGTAGCTTTTCGGACTAAAATCCGACTAACGATGTAATATTTAAATAAAATATTTAAATACTCAATCGTAAAATATGCGGGTTGTTACAATAGTAGACTTTGGTGTCTACGAAAGATACACTTACTAAGCGTTTGGAACTCATAGCGATTACTGATCATCAAAATGGAAGTCGCACGCATAATTGCCACCATGCCCACGCTACCTATTGCTCTCTATTTTGACTTTTTATTTACCCTAGCCAGCATAAGCGTGCCCCTCGCCTCACTTCAGGATTATGTATAGCACCTCTCTCACTTTAAGGTTATGTGGAACACCGTGTGCATAGAAAAATAGGAGAACTGCTGTTGATACTAGTCCCTAGCAAACAATAATCTAGTTGCACCCCTTGTTCAAACCCCCTTGATTTGAGTTACCATAGATTGACCATTTACTATCACTATAAGCATAAGCGTACCCCTCGCCTCATTTCAGGATTATGTAAAACACCGTAACCATAGAAATATTAGGGGATTGCTATTTGGTACAGGTCCTACTCTTATCTTTGCTTATTTACTTCGATAAATTATTTAAATAAGCCTATATTTTTTTCGATTACTATTATTGCATATTAATTTATCCTAAGCCTTAAAATAAGCGTCATAGTTTCCATAATTTGCCATAATTTATCAACTTATAACAAACGTTATAATCATGCTTATTACTTAACCCAAGGTCTAAGTGTTAAAATAAACTTCTTTCTTCTTTGATTCTTTTTAGTTATAATTCTAAGTTATAACTAGGTCGATCTTCTTAATTCAGCCCAATTAATATCATAATTAGGCATAATTTTAGTCATATTCCAACTATATTAGTCATTGTGATTTACATCTCATATTCCATTATTTCAGATTTCTTATAATTAATCCATTTTCGCGTTAATTCTATTCTAATCCATACGCGAAGAAGAAGAAGGAGAAATAAAAGAAAACTGAAAATAGAAGGAAACCCAAGGCGTATGAAGAAGATGTAAATAGCGCATAAATAACATTAAATAAAATAAAGGGGCATTTCACCAGAAGGACAAACTTTGCAGTCCAATTAGTTTCTAGGACACACATTCAAAGAAATTACTTTCAAGGCCAAAGTCAGCAGAATAATTACTTTCAAGGACAAATTTAATAGTCCAATTACTTTCAAGGACATAATTTCATAGGTTTATAGGCCCTAGAAACTAATTATTTTGTGTTTTGTCCTTGAAAGTAATTATTTCAATTGTGTGTCCTAGAAACTAATTCCACTTGCTAAAGAGGCCCTTGTGGCTAATTTCCACTAAAATAAAATCCTATAAATAAATTGTAATTAAATGGGAAATGCTATAATTAATAGAAATAAACTAAAATTAATTGAAAATAATAGCTAGAAGGAATAAACTGAAAATAATTCTAAAAACTGTAAATAAATTACTAAAAAGGTTACTTCAAAAATCGTAGTTAAGCTACAACTATTGGAAACCCTATTATTTTAAATTACTTAATGAAATTTAAAATAATTACAATCACTCACCTCTGGTCCTTAGTTCTTTCCTTTAGGCCTTCACGGATTCACGTTGGGTTGTTAAATATTTTTATTTAAAATGGTTTCCTCCTTGGAAACTTATGCCGCTTAGGGTCCTTCCTGAATAGGTGAACCCAATTGGAGAAAATTTTAGAATGAGAAAAAGTGTTAGGCCTAGGATTCTATTTATAAGGGTAGAAGTGGATCTCAAACCATTGGATTTGGGGATTGAATAACATGCAACCATGTCATAGGCTTAGTAAAAGCCATCGGATGCAAGAATAGAAGGTTCGAATTGAAGTAAATAATGCAAAGTCGGCTAAATTCGTGCTCATCGATCGAACGAATGTTCGTTCGCCCCAGAAGGGCAAGCAGTTCGAACGAGCGATTGACCGCTCCCTTTCCCAGGTCGACCGGCCGGTCGACCTAGCCATATTTATATTATTATTATTATTATTATTATTATTATTATTATTATTATTATTATTATTATTATTATTATTATTATTATTTTCGATGTCTTGTTTAATTCATATCTCGTTCATATTAGCTTGGTTTCTGACGTTCTATATATAGAAATTGACCAGAAAATTGCCATGGACACACTATGCAACTCCCGTGGCTCAATTCTAATAATTTCACAGAGTTATTTTAATATTTAACTAATTAACAAATTAATTATTATGCTTTAAGTTTTGGGTTGTTACATTCTCCCCTCCTTAAGAGATTTCGTTCCTGAAATCTCTAAGGATAAAAGAATGTACTAAATGTTTTCATCCAATTCTACAACCAACTACTTAATCATCAACCATTCATCCATTGCCCTTAAATTTTTCTAATGCAATTTATGATACTTATGCAATTAGTGTAGTGTAAATGTCCCTAACTAATGCAAAAGAATAGGCAGACCACTGATTCTGTTGACCTCCTTTTATGCAATCATGTATGTGCCATTTATCCAAATGAATTCAAAAATTTCCTAATGATAACTGATAATTCTATATGTGTGCTACAAACATCATCCAAATGCAACAACCATGTGAAAATCATCCATTTATAACAACCACGGGAAATAGAATAAAATGCGCACATATCCATATGCACATGCTCTAGTGTCCTAGTTAGGCCGGTCCCTAAAGAATAATAGTGTCTAGTGTGCCTATATGCGTCCATTAGCATCCACTAGAAAACACTTGCAATCACTAACATACATCATTCATAACATGTTCTATTAACACATTTACCACAAATTCTACCATCCATAGGTTAAATCTAAGTTCTACCCTCCTAAAAGATAATAAAGGAAAGAACATATCCAAAACTAAAGATGGAAATAAAAAATTTGAAATTTACTATCAAAGAGAGATGTGGATAATAAGTACACATTTTCTCCTAATCCATTTAATTTTCTTCGAAGTCTTTTTAACCTCTGTAGACTCTATCAAACACGAAAGCGACTTGCGCAGTCTTCCATAAAGAGCTTCGGAAGGTACCATTTCAATGCTAGCTTGAGAACTACTATCTTATGCGAATTCCACCAAAGGAAGATGCTTTACCCAAGTTCTTCCAAAATCAGGAATATCCATTCTCAACCATGCGTGTCTAACAATTTTACTCTCTGTTTTACTGTTCTTCTTTAGTCTGCTCACATGAATCAACATTACTAGGTTCTCGCTAGGGTTATATACACTCTACAGAAACTCTACTATTAATTCCAAAAGCCATTAGTACTGTCTCCTTTGTAGCCTTTCCCCTTTTCCGTTACACCTTGGAAATGATTCCTGTCTACTTCACATTTAGGAGTTTGGTTCGGTGTTTATAGTTCCATTTTAAAATTAAGGTTTCTAAATATTTAAAACATCAAATCCCAAGATCTTTCTTTCAAAAAGTGTTATTTTTGAGTTTTTATTAAATTCAAAAATACTTGGTTACTTAACATTATTTTCCAAATTAGAGGGGAAAACTTTCATATTCTAAGCCCAAAATTTATTCCTCATTTTCTTTTAAAGACCTTTCAGTTTTCTATAAAAATTTGAATTTTCCAATTCAACTTTTATTAAATTTTTCATTTCCAAAAACTTATTTACTTTTTCACCAAACCATTTACTTTTAAAATATCTTTAAACTGTTTTAATGTATTTCCAAAACATCTTCTTATTATACCTTACGGTTTCATACCTTAATTATTGGAACTACTTTCTCAAATGAGAAATTATTAACGCTAAAATCTTCTATGAGCCTTTTAAAAGATAATTTCATGTTTATGTGAAATTACAAGGAACTTATTTTATATTTTTCAAAATGGGATATACAAAATATGGTGCTTTTCATACGTTGTATATCTCTTTCATGTATTCCTTGTAATTTGCACAAAATATTTTTATTGGTTTCATAGAAAATCATACCATTATTCTTTTCATTCCAATAGATTAAAGTATGATTAATTTATATTCTTCCCCGATATATATTTTCTAATTCTAACGTACACATTTTCCTTTCAGAAAAACTCATCTCTAAAACTGTTGTAATATTTCTATAACTGCAAAAGCACTTCCTTATACTTATTAAAAATAATAAGTGTACTTTACAAACCATTATTTTTTTATACTTAGAAATTACCTTTTAAAATATATTTTTATTTGGGTTAAAACGGATGTTGCGTAAAACACCGTTACTACAACCCAAAAAATACTAGTGTATGGATTCAATTAAATAAATACCAATAAATCTCATATACCTATGTAAAATTATTTCTCTTGGGAGTCACTTGCTATAACAACAGTGCTATAGCCTATGCTTCATTTATTTTTCACGAAAACATTTATTACAACAATAAAAGTTGTAATCTACGTTTTTGATACTTTGTACACTCTAGGTTTTTATGTTTAAAATCTTTGTTTACTTACAATGAAACTAGTGAGTTATATATATATATACACACACACGCTCCGTAATTCTTTAAAAAGAATTCCAATTTTTCATTATATAAAAACCAACTTAAATTTCATACCATTCTTTAAAAAACCCATATTTATTTTCTAAAAGAAAATATTAGCAATCAAATTTTCAATTCTAACAATTACAATTTTTCCACTTTTTTAAATTTCAAAATTTTCATTTCATTTGGCTTGACATAAAGTGGATTTTATCCTTACTAAGCCAGGAGTACTTTTCTTAAACCTTGGAAATCCTATTTCCTTACTAAAGTCTTTCGTTGCATTTATTCCAAGGTACTACCTTTTGATCCACTTATATGAAACAATTATAATTTCTATAATTAGCAACATATGGGTTTTCATCTTTTCTTATCAACCGAACCTATTGTACATCCCCAATCTTTGCCTACCTCTCTTTGGACATAATCTGATCCTAAATGTACAAAATCGTTTCTTAAACCCTACCATGTGTAAACTTTCTCTATGCCCCAATAAACGCACTTTAAAAGTGATACTTTAAGAACTCTGTCTTTAGTTGATGAATATGAAGTGTACGAAGAACCTCCTTTAGATGAATAACATGCTCTTCCATACTTCTTGGAAAACACCAAATGTCAACATGAATACCACCACGAACTTTATTTTAGGACATCTATAAAAACATGGTTCATCAAATCTATAGAATAGGCTGGGACATTAGTTAGCCCAAAAGACATAACCAACCACTCAAAGAATCCGTCGGGTGTCCTAAATACAGTCTTATCAATGCTGTCATCAGCTACCCTAAGCTGATGAAATCCAATGGCTAGACCAAGCTGAGAGAATACCGAAGACCCAACTAACTGAAATGATCATCTATCTTAAAGAGTGGATAATGGTTCTTCTTTGTGAGCTTATTCAACTATCTATAGTTAATGCAAAGTCAAAGAGAACCATCTGCTTTGGTAGTGAAGATGACTGGTGCTCCCTATTTCGATATGTTTCTTCTTATGAAACCTTTCTCAAAAGCTCACAGATCAGCTTTCTCAATCCCTTCCTTTCCTTAGATGCTATATGCCCGACGGGTAATGCTACTGGCTTGCAAAATAAATCCTGAAGTCAATCTCTCTCTTAGGGGATAGTCCCCTAACCTCCTCAAAGATGTCTGGAAAATATCTGATGACATGAACCGAATCTAACTCTGATGATGATGAATCGAGAGAATAAAGGAAGCTCAACATAACTAACCCTTGTAGGTCACAAGAAATTTTAAGAGTCCTACTGATGCATGTCTCTAGCCTAACGAATCTTCTCTCGCAATCTAATATTGTTCTATATGTGATAGCCTCTAAAAATCATCCCATACACCGAAAATCCCAAAACATAGGCGCCATAGTCAAATTCTATGCGTAGGATAAAAAATTTCAAACCCCTACAAACAGTAGACAAGTGTGTCGATCCACTTATGGGGTTTGAAACAAAGATGGGGTTTACTACTAAAGAAATGTCTAAGTGCAAACAATCCACATGATAACTAGAGATAAAAGAGTGTGATGCTCTAGAATCGAAAAGAGTCCAAATGGGAAAATCAGAAATAGAAATCAAATTTTTCTACCTAGATTTGGTCTGCTGCTGGAAGGCGCTGTATTCAAAGTCTGGATTTGTGCTATTGGTACACCCACACCCTGCCTCATTTGTTAGGGGAAACTCCTACTCCAGTGACCAGGTTGTCCCTAACTATAACGCCTTCCCCTCATCTTCTCTTTCTTATAGTCTCTTATGTAATAACTAATCATTCTGCAACTATGGCACTTTGCTTTTTTCTTGATTCGCTTCCGAGGGCCTTCCCTTTTCCTCTTATCCTTCTTACCCTTCCACCAAGGCTTCTTAGAGCTTGTAGGAATCCCCTTAAGCTCTTCTTCCAGGTGCCAAGATATAGGCTGAACACTCTATCGGCCCCCCAACCCTAACCGCCTAAACCTTTGCTCTAAATTCTCAAAACTAACCCGCGCCTCCTCAGAATCCTCCATGCCAGAAAACGGTCTACCTCCTATACTAGCGAAGTCCTTGCATAGCTCAGAAAAGGGGAATGATTTGGGTGGATTAAAGGGATTTCCACCTACTGGTGTTGTATTGGGCACTTGCCTATGCACCTTTGGTACCGTAGTTCTACGGAACAAGTCGGCCATTCTGTGCAAAGAAAAGTGAATTTAGGCGCGAAAGAATCGAAAGAAGATTACACAGGACTTGGAGGTTTTTTTTATAAAAACTCTTTTATACTTAAAAACATTTTTAAAAGTTCTTTTCTAAAAAATACTTTTAAAACAAGTAATTTTGAAAAATACTTTACTTTTTAAAAATAAATTTTTAAGGATCCTGTACCCTTAGGCTCTGATACCAAGTGAAACACCCCCACACCCCTTATTATACCCAAAATGACACATTAAAGGGCATGGTGCGTTGCAGGTATAACTGAAACTAACAGAGACTAAGATTCACAAGAAAAAATTAGGTAAAAATAGCGGAAACTAAAATAATAGCTTATTCAAAACAAAAACTTTATAATTTCTTCATAAACCAAATAAGTCAAATACCAAACACAACATACATGTCTCAAAACCTAATATGTCTTAAGAAATAAAAACTCGTAATCTTAACAAAAATTAGAGTATAAATATCCCTCTCAAGTGCCAATACAAAGAAGGTAAAACGGAAATAAAAGAAGGGAAATACATAGCAGAATCTTCTTCAAGAAACCTCCAAGCAACTGCAATCTACTACCCACTCCATTGATTGCTTATAGGGAGGAAAAGGGGAAAATAGAGAAGTGGGTCAGACTAAAAGTCTGGTGAATGAAAGTAACTACTAGAATCTTTAAGCAAAGTAAAAGTAATAGACTCTTCAATAGTTCTAGTATATATAAAAGGAAACAAAGGAAATAGGAAAGAGATAAACTGAAAAATAAGATTAAACTATTACAATTGATAAGATAGGTTAACTTTGATTGTTTACACTTGTCTTTAATAGCTACTTGATTAGGCTGAATTCATAATCTTATAATTAGGCTGAAATCCTAATTCTATCATTTGATCGGCCTGCTACTCCATAGAATTTACTATAGAGCAGACATTTTCCTACACAGTAGACTTTGGTGTCTACGAAATACGCACTTACTAAGCGCTTGGAACTCATAGCGATTACCGAGCACCGAAATGGAAGTCGCACATGTAACTGCCACCATGCCCATGCTACCTGTTGCTCCCTCTTTTGACCTTTTATTTACCCTAGCCAGCATAAGTGTGCCCCTCGCCTCACTTCAAGATTTGTGACGCACCTCGTCTCACTTCAGGGTTATGTGAAATACATTGTCCATAGAAAAATAGAAGAAATGCTGTTGGTACTGGTCCCTAGCAAATAATAATCTTGTTGCGCCCCTTGTTCAAACCCCCTTGGTTTGAACTACCATGGATTGATCGTTTACTACCACTATAAGCATAAGCGTACCCCTCGCCTCACTTCAGGATCATGTGAAAGCACCTCGTCTCCCTTCAGGATTATGTGAAATACTGTAACCATAGAAATATTAGGGGATTACTATTTGGTATAGGTCCTACTCTTATCTTTGCTTATTAACTTAGATAAATTATTTAAATAAGCCTTTATTTTTATCAATTACTGTTATTGCTTATTAATTTATCCCAAGTCTTAAAATAAGCGCCATAGTTTCCGTAGTTTACCATAGTTTATCAATTTATAACTTACGTTATAATCATGCTTATTACTTAACCCAAGGTCTAAGTGTGAAAATAAGCTTCCTTCTTCTTTTATTCTTTTTATTTATAATTCTAAGTTATAACTAAGCCAATCTTCTTAATTCAGTCCAATTAATATCATAATTAGGCATAATTTCAGTCCTATTCCAATTATATTACTATCTTTGTGATTTACATCTCATATTCCATTATTTCAGATTTTTTATAAGTTAATCCAATTTTGTGTTAATTCTATTCTAATACATACATGAAGAAGAAGAAGAAGAAATAAAAGAAAACTGAAAATAGAAGGAAATCCAAGGCGTAGGAAGAAGATGTAAATAACGCATAAATAATAGTAAATAGATTAAAAACTTTAATTAAACTGTGATTAAATGGGAAGCTATAATTAACAGAAATAAACTAAATTAATTGAAAAGAATAGCTAGAAGGAATAGACTGAAAATAATTCTTAAAACTGTAAATAAATTATTAAAAAGGTTACTCCAAAAATCGAAGTTAAACTACAACTATTGGAAACCCGTTTATTTTAAATTACTTAAAGAAATTTCAAATAATCACAATCACTCACCTCTGGTCCTTAGCTCTTCCCTTTAGGCCTTCATGGATCCACTTGGGGTTATTAAATATTTTTGTTTAAAATGATTTCCTCCATGGGAACTCATTCTGCTTAGGATCCTTCCTGAAAAGGTGAACCCAATTGGAGAAAATCTTAGAATGAGAAAAGTGTTAGGCCAAGGGTTCTATTTATAGGGTAGAAGTGTATCTTAGACCATTAGATTAAGGGATTGAATAGGATGCAATCACGTCATAGGCTGAGTAGGAGCTATCGGATACAAGAATAGAAGGACCAGATTGAAATAAAGAATGCAAATGACGTGCAAAATTGGGTAAATTCGTGCTCATTTTTCGAATGAACGAACATTTGTTCATTCGCCTTAGAAGGGAAGGCGAGTCGACCGGGCAGTCGATTGCCCCTTGCTCGGGTCCACCTAGCCATATATATATTATTATTATTATATTTTGTTGTCTTGTTTAATTAATATCTCGTTCACATTAGCTTGGTTTCTGACGTTCTATATATGGAAATTGACCAGAAAATTACCACGGACATAGAGATATAACTCCCATGACTCAATTCTAATAATTTCAAAATTTTGTTTTATTATTTATTTAATCAACGGATTAATTATTATTGGTTAAATTTTGGGTTGTTACATATCCGATATCCGTCCGTATCCGCAGATGCGGATATCCGATATCCAAAAATGACTTCGGATGCGAATGCAAATATGGCACTATCCGTATCCGTTGACAAGCCTACCCATAACTAACCATCATCATTCTCAATGTCCAAATATCATTACTACATAAGTTTACATAAAAAAGAAAGATGGACAATTGATCAATTTGTACCTCGTTTTCGTCAAAATTGATTATATCTCAATAGTTGGAGGCGATGGTGGGTTATTGAATTCCATATTCTCCAAACTTGCACAATCTGTAGAATGGACCGAAATGAAGCTCTTTTATTTAGTTCTTCAAATCTCTTTTTTGCAATTGTGCAATTTCAAAGCCATTCTTGAATGTGGGCATCGCTGACAAAGGTTTGAGAGGATGAAGATTGACCTTTCTCTGATCTTTTGCTAACAGGATTTTTTCCCTCGGGATCCATTTTTGAGGAATTTGATTTTCAGAAATTAGGGTATTAGAGTAGATTTAAAGATAGTTTGGTAAATAGTTGAAAGGAGGGTAAAATATGAAAAATAGGGGCTATTGCTGGTTGAGCTCGAGGCAGATGACAGGCGTTTGTTGGATGTTCATAGACGTCTGTGGTTTCAGGAAAATATTTTCCCAAAACCAATGACAGACTTCTATGATTTTTCCACAGATGTCAGTGGCCTGTGTTTGTAGAATATACTTCTTTTAAATACAAAATGTTTAAATTTCATTCAAAAAATTAAATAATTATTACATACAACAATATATATAAAAAAATACAATATCAAGTAAATAATTTAGATGAAATGCTATCATAATTTTAGTTTGGGTTAGAGGGGTCGGATTTCCTTATTTTTTGCAAGTCCCATGAATTCGGCTCAACCTTTGTTTTTTCAACTAACGACCTTAGCGGAGACCAACTTGGGCAAGCTGGAGTATCAATCCAGTCATGGTATGATGGTCCCAGCTTGAATAAATTTCTTGGAGTAATATTATAAGCTTTTACAAGAGTTTCTTTTAAACAAGGGGATTTTTATGTATGCAATTTTTTGTTGGTGAATGACCACAAATTGCTAGAATATATTTTTCGAGAAAGTTAAGATGAGATCCTTAACGTCGTTGCTCATAATACATTTCCCGTTGAACTCCCATTATTTCTTGTTGATAGTGATATTGTAATATCTCGTGTCTAGAGGCCAGAAGCTTAGCGCTACGGTTGCCATAATATTAACTTCTAGTGACAAAATGCGGTAATGATCATGGTATCTATAATATCAAAAGCACTTAAATATGAACAAAATCACGGATTTCCAAAAAATAACTTTCAGTGATTATCATATCCAAGTTACAAAAGTCCCCAAACGTATTCCTAGGCAACGATCAATTATAATTTACAATAATGCACCAAGAGTTACATATGAAGATGTCCTCTTGGAAGATCAAAGCAATATAGACATAACTATCTTAATACATCGTGGAAATAAAAAAAAGAAATTTAGCTATCCGTCAGCCACCTGCTCGTCTTTAGATGCTTTATTCACCAAAACCCGCTAAAACCTAAAAACCTAAACCCTCATCCTACTCAAATCAAATTTTGAGCACCCGAGAGTTTGAGGGGAAACAAAAACTTCGAGTCGGACTTAAATTTGTTGCATCTCTGTTTACTGATATTTAGTGAGACCATACCGCTTAACGAAACGGGTTTCCCGGCACTAATATCTCTTTTCAAAACATACATTTTGCAAATCATTTCCTGCAACCAAACTGGTTAATCAACTGATTATAATAATAATATAGCAAGATCCATTATGCTAAAAATAGGAAATAAATGGACTAACTGTCCAATATTCGGGCTAACTGCCCTTTGCTAAATTAACTATCCTAAAACTGATTATACCAAAATAACAATATCCTTTTTGCTAAATAATGGACTATCTTTCAATAAAAATAGGTAAAAAGGTGGACTAGCTGTCCTTAAGAAGTAGCAAGGTCCGTTGTGCTAACAAATGAACTAACTGTTCATAATCTGGACTAAGTGGCCTTAACTAGACTAACTATCCTTTAGACCGATTGCCTTCAAAATGGACCGACTGTCCGAATTTAAATGAGCTAACTGCCTGAATTTTCTTAGGTTAACTACCCTTTAAATTTTCCTTGAAATTTTTTTCAAAATGATTTAGTCTGTCAAATCATATATATATATATACACAAGGAAAATATATCTTTTAGCTTTACACTAAGCTATTTTCCATGTTATATATACTTTACTCAAAATAATGTTGATGATGTTCAATAAGGATTAACCATCCTTTTAAAATAAGTTAATGTCCTTTATAACATAAAGTACTTAGGCTTTCTGCCTAGTCATTATATTATAAACCTTTGTTCAACACCTTTACACAACCTTTTCGAAATCATTGAAGGTAACCGCTTTGAAACCAATGAAAATCCTTTCAAAAACATTGAAGGTAGCCCCTTCAAAAGCATTGAAAGACCTTTCGAAAACATTGAAGGTAACCCCTTCGAATCAATAAAAGCCTTTCCTCAAAAAGCCTTAAAATATATGACATCCGCCTCTAAAACCATTTAAATCTTGCCTTCTGGAAACATTGAAAAACCTTACCTTTCGACCTTGTCGAAAGCTTTTTTTCGACCTTGTCAAAAACTTGGGGAACCACCCCTTTTGAAACCATTGATAAAACCTTTCGAAAGCATCAAACTAAACTCTTTCGGAAGCACTTTGGGCTCAATTTAAAACAAGTGGGAACCTTTTGAAACCATTCGAAGTTGACTATTTCAAAACCATTTAAACGTTTCGATTTAAAACATTTGGATTATGCCTTCAAGTAGAGCAAAAGGATTGGAAAAACATTGGAGTCGAAAGCATCTACTTCGAAACCCTTTGAAAGTAACTCTTTCAAAACCTTTTCATAAACAATGAATGATGGTGTTAAAACCATCCCTTCAAAAGCAATGGAGAGACGACAAATTTAGAAAATAGAAGGTTTCGTTCGAAAGCATCTGGATTGAAAGGTAGGAAGCGGCAACTATTGTTTCGACCTTGTCGTAAGCTATGTTTTCGACCTTGTCGGTAGTCTTCCTTTTGACCTTGTCGAAAGAACTCAATTTTAAAACAAGAAACAACCCAATTGAAACCTTTTCTATTTGACTTTTTCGAAAGCATTTAGGTCGAAAGCAACCTTGTTGAAAGCACTTAGTCGAAATCTTACATGCGTATTTTCCTTAAAACCAAAACAAAGCTTCATCTCTTTCAAATCTCTTTCGGAACCCCTTGCTTTTGACCCTGTAACTTTCGACCTCTTCCAATTCACTACGTACAAGTTGCCTAATTTAATGTGCATTAGTTTCGACCTAGTCCAAAGCTTAGATTTTGACCTTGTCGAAAGGTGAGGAACTGAGGCGGAACCTAGTTGCCAAAGGATACGAAACAGTTATAAGCCTGTTAATTTGTGCTTTAAAATAATTCTTTTGTACCTAACCTGCCTTATTTATCTAAATTTGATTGGTTTCTAGATTTTTATTAAAAAGTGCTGCCGACTTTCTATATTTAGCGTTTTAAACATTTTTATTGAAAGCCCCTTCTTCTCTATAACTATATAAAACATTTAAGTCTCATACCTTAAAATAATTTATATAACTATTAAAACACCTTGGAAAATTCTAGAAAATCATTTTATGTATGTTTTCCAACATATAAAATTTTCGGTCCTAAATAATAAATTATTTTTCCGTAAATAATTTTATAATCCAAAATACCATTTTCTTCCTTAGAAAATTCATAATAAATCCATGAAAATTCAGAAAAATATGAAAATCGAAACCTATCTCCAAAATATCTCTTTAGATCTCCATAAAAATTTGTAAGGCAATTGGATGTAATTTAATATGGTTTTCATCTCAAAACATGTCATAAAATCTATATAACATTCATAAATTGTCAACATGTATATATAATCATTTTACCATTCAAAAACATGGCAAATCATTGCAAAATACTCGGATTTAATCTTAAAACTGAAACAATAACAATAAGAGATGTACACATTATTCACCTTTGCTTTAGAGATTAAAGGAGCTTGAGATTTGAATGGTTTTAGTTTGAATTTTCTTTTCCTCTAGCTTTTCTTAATTTCCTCTTCCCCTTTCCTTGTTAATGGTGGCTGGCCTCTTTTTTTAAATTTGTAGCAATGAAATGAACGTGTACATCATACACGGCTATGGGAAGTAAATATATGAATGGCCTCTTTCCCATATTACCACCATGTAATTCATTTTAAACCCTTCTTTAATTTGTTTATTTTAAAAGGCACAACTACCTTAATTAAAACCAAAACTCAATCCCCTAATCAACACATTATTTTATTTAGTTTACTTAACTAAATCTCCTAAATAATGTTACCAAAAATATAGGGTGTTACATACTCCCCTCCTTAAAGAATTTTATCCTCGAAATTACGATAAGGCACACAATAAATCAAACAAGAAGGTAAAATGTACCAGGTAACAAGTCAGGATAAGTATCTCTAATCCTGCTCTCAACCTTCGAAGTATAATCTTTGTCATCGTCACTCTACTGGACTTTGACTAATCTGACCGTTTGTTCTAAGCCTCTTCTCATCTCTCATAACAATATGAACTGGCTTCCTGACTATAGTCAAGTCTGGTTCTACCACTAAATCATCTAGCACTGTTGGTGCAATAGTAGTCTTCGGGTCTCTAACACACTTTCAGAGATGAGAAACATGAAAAAAATTATGGACACCTGCCAAACTGCTCGGTGACTGAAGTCTATATGTGAGTTTACCGATACTCTAAAGAATAGGAATAGGTCCAACAAACCTAGGAGATAACTTCCTCGATTTCCCAAATCTAACCATACCCTTCGTCGACGACACTTTGACGAAAACCTAGCCTCCAACTGAGAATTCCAATTCTTTCTGTCTCTTATCTGCATAACTTTTCTGCCTAGATCGAGCCTCCTTCATTCTAGCCCGAAGGACCTCAATCTTTTTTGCAGCCTCTTTAACTAGATCTAGACCAAGTATCCTCGGTCTCCAACCAACATACAGGAGATTTGTATGGCCTCCCATACAAAGCTCCAAACCGTGCCATCCCAATACTAGTCTGATAATTGTTGTTATATGAAAAATTGACTAGATGTAGATGGTCCTTCCATGATCCCCTGAAATAAAGAACACAAGCTCTTAACAAATATTCCAAGCTCTTGTTAACTCTTCCCATTTGCCCATCAGTCTGCGGATGATAAGCGGTACTCATCTTTAGCATGGTTCCCAATAGTACCTGCAGACTCTTCTAAAACTCTCTAGTGAACAAGGAATCTCTGTCACAAACTATACTGCTTGGAATCTCATGCAACCTAACCACATTCTTCATGAACAATCTCCCTAAAATAGGTGCCGTACTGGTTGACCTAACTGGAATGAAATGGGCACTCTCGGTCAATTTTTCCATTATGACCCATATACTTTCATTACTTCTGTTCAACCTTGGCAACCCATCAATGAAGTTCATAGAAATAGAATCCCATTTCCATACTGGAATGTCTAACAGCTGAAGCAAACCACTTGGCTTTTGGTGTTCGGCCTTTGCCAGTTGGCAATTCAAGCACTGCCTTATACATAAGCCAATTTCCCGCTTCATACCTTCCTAGAAGAAACTCCTCTTCATATACTGATACATCTTGGTATCTTCGGAATGTATAGTGAACTTCGAACGATGGAATTTTGCTAAGACTTCCATCCTTAAGTTTTCCACGCTCGGAGCACATAATCTTCCTTTCTTTCTAACCACTCATTCTGGTCAAGACGAAAATCTTTCAAGTCATCGCTCTCGGTTCCTTCCTTAAGCTTCCTGGTCTGCTCAGCTAACATTGGATCTTCCATCTGCTTAGAAGCAACTCGCTATATTAACTCTGATCGAACTTCCAAACAAGACAATACAACTGTATTCCCACTAGACCAAGCCTTGGATCTCCATTGCACTCTGCAATCTACTAAGGCTTCTAAATCTTTCCACTCAGCTATCGTTGCTAACACTACATTTTGATGCTTCCTACTAAGTGCATCTACAACCTGTTGCCTTTCCATATTGTGTACTCAATCCCAAAATCATAAGAGGCTATGAACTCTAACCACCTCAGTTATCTCATGTTCATCTCCTTCTGAGAGAACAAATACTTCAGCAACTTATGATCTTTATATAGCTTTAACCTTTCTCCCAAAAGGAAATGTCTCCACACCTTCAAAGAAATATCACTGCAGCCAATTCTAAATCATGCGTCGGATATCTGACCTTTTGCGGTCTAAACTATCTAGAAGCAAAGGCGATCACTTTACCTCTCACGTCAGCACAGATCCTAATCATGCTCCACACGTATTGGTATAAACTACCGAGTCCTGATTCTCCTTTGGAACAGCCAACATAGGTGCATGGGTCAATAAGTGTTTCAGACTCCAAAATGCTTCCACACACTTATTGGTCCACACAAACTTTGCGTCCTTCCTCATCAGCCTGGTCATCGATGCTGCTATTCGTGAGAAATCCTTAATGAATCTTCGATAATAACCAGCCAACCTAAGGAAACTCTTTATCTCGGTAATTGTCTCGGGTCTCTTATAACTATTTACCGCCTCTATCTTAGTAGATCCACTGACAACCCTTCCTCTGAGACCACATAACCAAGAAAATTTACCTCCTTTTTCCAGAAGTGACACTTTGAAAATTTCGCTTTCAACTGATGCTGCCTCGGTGTCTCAAGCACCACTCTAAGATGAACTTCATGCTCTCTTTCATCCTTAGAGTAAATCAAGATATCATCTATGAAAACCAGCACAAACCTATCCATGTGCTCTTGGAAAATCCGGTTCATCAAATCCATAAAGAAAGCCGACACATTCGTTAGTCCAAACGGAATAACCAACCATTCGTACGACTTGCATCTGTTCCTGAACGCCGTCAAAGGTATACTATCATCTGCTACCCTGAGTTGATGGAAACCTGTTGCCAAATCCAACTGGGAAAATACCTTTGCTCCACTCAACTGGTCGAACAAATCGTCAATCCTAGGCAATGGTTATCAATTCTTTATCATCCTCTCATTCAAATTACGATATTCGATTCATAGCCTTAACGATCCATCCGGCTTCTTAGTAAACACAGCCGCCGCACCCCATGGCGAACCACTCGGCCTGATAAAACTCTTGCCCTCTAAATCCACAACTTCTCCTTCAACTCCCTCGTCTCTGAAGGGGTCATCCTACTTGGGGGCCTACTCACTGGTTCTGCTCTCGGAACCAAATCTATTTGAAACTCGATGGTTCGCTTTGGTGGCAATCCAACTACAGGCTCGAGCACATATGCGAATTATCTAAGCATGAAAACTCGGCTCAACTCATCATCTGAATCCAAAGCACCCAACAAAGCAAACACTGCACAGTTAGAACCTTCTGTGGTAAGAACTATCTGGTTGCTACAATCAGGGTGTCGAAGAGATACCTTCCTACCCCGGCAAAATATCTTAGCAACGTACTCACTTAACCAATCCATCCCAAGGATAATCTTGAACCCCACAAAATAAAACACATGTGAATGACACACAAAAGTATGACCTAACAGGTCAAACTCAAATTGGTCTCACCTCAACCCTAGAGTTGCATACCTCCTGTTGGATTCGCAACCTGCAAGAAAGTAACTAAATATGTGGGTTCAAGGTTAAGCTAATTTATCAAACATCTAAATATAAAAGAATGTGATGCACTAGTATCAAATAAAATGCTAACAGACATACCATGAATTTGAAGCATTCCCTCAAGAACTGCTTTTCCTTTCTCCTAGGATGTTGACTTAGAAGCAGCAAGCTCCGATACATACAACTTGCCCTTAACATCTCTAATGGGATCCTTGCACTGGTTCTTATAATGACCTATCTGGTCGCAGTTGAAGCATGACATTCCTCCCCTTAGCCACATTTTTTGCCTTCCCTGAGAAACACTCATTAGCAAAGAGCCATTTCTTGGCTGCACTGCCCTTTTGAGCACTTTTCTTGGGAAAGAACTTCCTCTTCTTGCCCTGTCCAACTTGGACCTCCTTAGCCTTGCTCTTCTTCAGAGACTAAAGAACTTCTTCCTGCCTCATGGCCATCTCCATAACAATATCAAAAGGATCCCAAAGGTGAGACAATGTAGCTCTAGCCAATTCTGGCTTCAATCCTCTAATGAACTTCTCATTCCGCTTCAATACTATATCCACTGAAGCATACCTATACCGGGCTAACTCTTCAAACTTCCTGGCATACCCTGCAACTGGCATCTCACCCTACACCAACTCAGCAAACTACCTAATTAAAGCTGACTATGCCATAACAGACATGAACCTCTCTTGGAGTCTCCTCTTGAAATCCTCCCATTTGATTGTCTCCTCATAAACCGTCATAGTTACACTGTTCCACCAAAACAATGTGGCTCCCTAAAGCTGTATGGACGCTAACCTCCTCTTCTGCTCATCATTGAGCCCTAGATCTGCAAAAATCCTTTCGCAGTGCAACAATTAGTTCTCCGCCTCAATGGCATCCTCCGTCCCCATAAATGGCTTCCTTCCATGCATCACAAAATCTCCGCTCAACTAAGAAAAATGGTTAACTGCCGAAACTTCTGGAACCCATGCTCCTTCAGATTTCCTCCTAACACTCCGGCTACAACTCCTGCCTGCATAATTTTCCTGAAAAACTGATACATAGCTTCCATTTTGACCCGCGGGACCTCAACGCCTACGTTCTCTGCCTGTAGATGACCTTGGTTTCTCCCGGCATTAGGTCTGGTATTCCCTTCGGTGCTTCCCCTTCCTAGATTAAATCTGCTTCTTCCACAATCCATATCTGTGTTGTAACCTCATGAGATGAAAAAAGATAACCTAACCAAAGACAGGAGACTAGAGATAAAGCGCATACTTATATATAGCAAATACAAGTACGTTACTATAGCGTTATCCCAACCCCAATCTTACTCTAATTCCTTTGGATTTTTGTTTTCAAAAACATTTTTTAGTTAAAAAAATTTCATAAATCTATGCTTTGATACAACATTGTAACATCTCGTATCTGGAGGCCAAAAGCTAAGTGTAATGGATGCTACACTCATCCACAGTATTAAATTTTGGTAATGAAATACGATAATTCTAATGGTATCCATGACATCAGAAGCACTTGAATATGAACAAAATCATAGATTTCAAAAAACAATAACTTTCAATGATTACGTTTCAAATAAAATCGTATCCAAGTTACAAAAATAGCCAAATGTATTCCCAAGCAATGATCAATTATAATTTACAATAATACGCCAAGAGCAACATATAAAGATGCCTCATTGGAAGATCAAAGCAATATAGACATAACTGTCTTAATATACAGCGGAAACAAACAAAAAGAACTGAATTCCTAATTTAGCTATTCGTCAGCCACCTGCTCGTCTTCGGATGCTTTATTTGCCAAAACCTGCTAAAATCTAAAAACCTAAACCCTCAAACTGCTCAAATTAAATTTTGAGCACCCGAGAGTTTAAGGGGAAAAAAAATTCAAGTCGGACTTAAATTCTAGTATGAATAATTCTATTACATCTTTGTTTACTGGTATTTAGTGAGATCACGCCGCTTAGTGGAACGGGTTTCCCCTCACTAATATCTCTTTTTAAAACATATATTTTGAAAATCCTTTCCTGCAACCAAATTGGTTAATCAACTAATTATAAATATAATATAGCATGATCCATTATGCTAAAAACAGGAAATAAATGGACTAACCGTCCGATATCTGGGCTAACTGCACTCTGTTGGACTAACTATCCTAAAACTGATTATACCAAAATAGCAATATCCTTTATGCTAAATAATGGACTATCTGTCCATAAAACAGGTAAAAAGGTGGATTAACTATCCTTAAGACGTAGCAATGCCCGTTATGCTAACAAATGAACTAACTGTTCATAATCTAGGCTAACTGCCCTTAACTGGACTAACTGTCCTCCGGATTGACTGCCCTCAAAATGGACTGACTGTCCAAATTTAAATGTGCTAACTGCCCGAATTTTCTTAGGGTTAACTGCCATTTAAATTTTTCTTAAAAACCTTTTCAAAATGATTTAGTCCGTCAAATCATATATATACAAGGAAAATATATTTTTAGGTTTACTCTAAGCTATTTTTCCATGTTATATATACTACTCGGAATAATGTTGATGATGTTCAACAAGGATTAACTATCATTTTAAAATAAGTTAAAGCCCTTTATAACTTAAAATACTTAGGTTATCTGCCTAGTCATTGTATTCGAAACCTTTGTTCAAAACCTTTAAACAACCTTTTCGAAATCACTGAAGGTAAACCCTTCGAAACCAATGAAAGACCTTTCGAAAACGTTGAAGGTAACCCCTTCGAAAAGCCTTTCCTCAAAAAGCCTTAAAATATATGACATCCGTCTATAAAACTGTTTAAATCTTGCCTTTTGAAAATATTGAAAAAACTTACATTTCGACCTTGTCGAAAGCTTGGGGAACCACCCCTTTTTGAAACCATTTATAAAATCTTTTAAAAGCATCAAATTAAACTCTTTCGAAAGCACTTTGAGCTCAATTTAAAACAAGTGGAAACCTTTCGAAACCATTTGAAGTTGACTACTTCGAAACCATTTAAATGTTTCGAATTAAAATATTTGCATTATGCCTTCAAGTAGAGTAGAAAGATCAGAAAAATATTGGTGTCGAAAGCATCTACTTCAAAACCCTTTGAAAGTAACTCTTTCAAAACCATTTCATAAACAATGAAGTGATGGTGTCAAAACCATCCCTTCGAAAGCAATGGAGAGTCTACAAATTTAGAAAACAAAAGGTTCCCTTCGAAAGCGTCTGGATCGAAAGGTAGGAAGTGGCAGCTATAGTTTCGACCTTGTCGAAAGCTAAGTCTTCTACTTTGTCAGAAGCCTTCCTTTCGACCTTGTCAAAAGCATTCAATTTTAAAATAAGAAAGCAACCCAATCAAAACCTTTTCTTTTAAACCGTTTGGCTTTGTCGAAATCATTTAGGTCGAAAGCAACCTTGTCAAAAGCACTTATTCGAAACCTAGCAGGTGTATTTTCCTTAAAACCAAAACAAAGCTTCATCTCTTTCAGAACCCCATGCTTTCGACCCTGTAACTTTTGATCTCTTCCAATTCACCACGTACCAGTTGCCTGATAGCATGTGCATTGGTTTCGACCTTGTTGGAAGCTAAGTTTTCGACCTTGTTCAAAGGTGAGGAACAGAGGCGGAACCTAGTTATCGAAGGAGACAAAACAGTTATAAGCCTGTTTATTTGTAGTTTAAAATAGTTCTTTTGTACCTAACCTGCCTTATTTTTCTAAATTTGATTAGTTGCTAGATTTTTATATTCAAAAGTGCAACCGAATTTAGCATTTGAAACATTTTTATATAAAGCCCCTTCTCCTATATAATTATGTAAACAGTTAAGTCTCATACCTTAAATAATTTCACATAACTATTAAAACAGCTTGGAAAAATCTAGAAAAATTCCAAAAAATCATTTTACATATGTTTTCAAACATATTCGAATCCAGGTAATAAATTATTTTCTCGTAAATAATTTTATAATCCAAAATACCATTTTCTTCCCTAGAAAATTCATAATAAATCCACGAAAATCAAAAAAATCTAAAAATTGAAACCCATCTCTAAAATTTCTTTTTAGATCTCCATAATAATAGGGTTTTCATCTCAAAACATGTCATAAAATCTATATGAACATTCATAAATCATCAACATGTATATATAATCATTTTTTCATTCAAAAACATGGCAAATCATTGTAAAATATTCGGATTTAATCTTAAAACCGAAACCAATAAAAATAAGAGACGTACACAAAATTTACCATTGCTTTAGAGATTAAAGGAGCTTGAGATTTGAATGGTTTTAATTTGAATTTGCTTTTCCTTTAGCTTTTCTTAGTTTCCTCTTCCCATTTCCTTGTTAATGCTGGCCGACCTCTTTTTAAAAAAAAATTAAATGAAATGAACGTGTACATCACACATGGCCATGGGAAGTAAATATATGAATGGCCTTTTTATCATATTACCCCCTGTAATTCATTTTAAACCCTTCTTTAATTTGTTTATTTTAAAAGGCACGGCTACCTTAAATAAAACCAAATCTCTATCCCTAATCTATATATTATTTAGTTTAAATAACCAAATCTCCTAAATAATGTTACAAAAAATCTGGGGTGTTACAGATATATTGTGTCAACTTTGGTGTTAAGAGATGTCGATTCAAGATCAATTGACCGTTTGGTTTTCTTTTCCTTAAGAGAAAAGCCAGTTTGATATGTAGGTGATGCAATAATGTTTAGAGTGGCTGATCGAATTGGTGGAGGTGTGGATTTAGTTGGTAATGTGTAGGTGCTATTTGATGAAGGTGAGCCAAAGTCGATTGTCGAATAAGTGGAATCATGATCAGAATACATTTTGAATAGAAGAGGTTTGCAAACTGAGGTTGGTAAAAATATGTGTATTTAGTTTGTAGAAGAATTTCTTTATATTAAATTTATTTACTATTTCTGGAAGTTTATTTGTTAAAGTAGTGAATTTTTAACCATAGAAATTTAACAGAAGTTAACTAGTTTTTATAGGGATAAAATTATTTGTAAATAATTTTACAAAATTATTTCATGCATATTATTTGATTTTAATAAATTATATATCTTAGTTTACCAATTCATTACAAGAACAAATTCCTAGGTCTCATCTTATTTTTATAAAAATTAGTTCGCTCAGTGGTCTGATAAAAATATCTGCAATTTGGTTTTCGATATTTACAAATTCAACTGATACAATTCCTTTTTCAACATTATCTCTTAAGAAATGGTAACAAATATCAATTTGTTTTGTTCGAGAATGATTAATAGGATTCTTTAATAAATTTATAACACTAGTATCATCACAATATATAGGAGAATTTGTTATGATTTTACCAAAATCTTGAAGAGTTTGTTGCATATATATTACTTGTGCACAGACTAAGGCTGCTGATATATACTGGGCTTCACATGTTGGGAGAGGCATAATTTTGATTTTTACTGAACCATGAAACTAGAGATTGACCAAAGAAATGACATATGCCACTCGTACTTTTTCTATCTGTTTTGCAATCACCAAAATCTGCATCATTATATGATACGAGTTCGAAAGAGCTGCCCTTAGGATAGAAAAGTCCATATTCTTTGGTGTGGGTTAAGTATCGTAGAATTCTTTTAACCACTCAATGATGTGACCCTTAGGTTGTGCTTGAATACTCGCACATAATCATATGCTTATCATAATATATGATCTACTAGTCGTTAAGTATAACAGAGATCCTATCATACTTCTATATAATTTTTTATCGAAATATTTACCATTTTCATCTTTATCTAAATGTAGAGTAGTACTCATCGGAGTCGGTTTACTTAAGATTTTTCAATTCCAATGTGTTTAATAAATCTCGATAGTATTTTTCTTGATTTAAAAAAATTCCATTTTCCAGATGTCTTATTTGCAAACACAAAAATAGTTCAATTCACCCATATGTGACATTTCAAATTCATTTTTCAAAATGTCAGAAAATTCATTACATAATTTTTCATTAGTTGATCCAAATATAACGTCGTCTACATATATTTGTACCACTAAAATGTCATTGTTTTCTCACTTTATAAGTAAAGTATAGTCTATTTTACCAATTTGAAAACCAAAATTTTGTAAATGAGTTTTAATCTTTCATACCAAGCATGAGGTGCTTATTTTAATCCATATAGAGCCTTTTAAGTTAAAATACACGATCGGGGTATATCTAACAAATAGCGGAGTTTTTGAACATAAACCTTTTCTTTTACAAAGCCGTTTAGAAAAGTACATTTTACATCCATTTGAAAATTTCAAAATTAAGATGACATGCGAAAGCAAGTAATGTTCGTATTGCTTCACGATATGCTACTGGAGCAAATGCTTCGTAATCAATTCCTCCTTCTTGATTATATCCTTGAGCTACTAATCCTGCTTTATTTCAAACAATGTTTCCATTTTCATCCGCTTTACTTTAAAAAGTCATTTTGTTCCAATTACAGATTGATCGTTTGGTCTCCATAAAAGTTCCCGTAAGTCATTTTTTTCAAATTGATTAAGTTCTTCTTACATTGCAATAATCCAAAAGTCATCTTTTAATGCTTCTTTATAATTTTATGTTCAAAATTAGATATAAATGCAATTTGACTCATTCGATTTAACTATTTTCCGGTTGATACTTTTGTATTCAAATCACCGATGATATTATTAATTGGATGGTCTTTAATATCCTAGGTGGTGAAGTTAGCACATTATCATTATTGTTATTGATATTATTACTATTATTTTCATTTATAGGCATATTGGTTTTATTTATAACTTCTTCATCGTCATTATTTTTATTATTTTTAAAGTTTTCATCAAACTAAATATGAAGACTACTTTCTATAATGTTTGTTCATTTATTAAAAATTCTATATGCTTTACTTCAATCTGAATAGCTAACAAAATTTCCTTCATCAACTTTACAATCGAATTTTCCTAGATAGTTTTTTGTGTTTAAAATAAAACATTTTGATCCAAATACTAGAAGGTACGATTCTTTAGGTTTCTTTCTGAAAAATATTTCATAGCATGTGTTTTTAGTCATTAGCCTAAGTGTTACACAATTCAATACATAACATACGGTAGCTAAAGCTTCAGCCCAAAAACTTATTGGTAGGTTACTACTATTCAGTAAAGATCATGCACATTCCTATAAAGTTCGATTTTTCATTTCAACACCACCATTTTGTTGTGGTGTATGTGGAAATGAAAAATTATGACTAATTCCCTTTTTGTTGCAAAAATTTGTAAATAATTTATTTTCAAGTTCACCTCCATGATCGCTTCGTACACTTTTAATTTTAAAGTTCATCAAATTTGTAATTGATTTAGAATTTTTTTTAAATATTTCAAAAGTGTCACTTTTGTGTTTTAAAAATAATGTCCTGGTATATTTTAAAAATCATCAACAATTACAAAAAACATATTTGTTATGATTTATGAACGTACTTGAGTCAGTTCGAATAAATTTAGATGAAGTAGTTTGAGAGATTGAGTTATGGAGATTCCCTTTCCAGATTTAAAATAATTTTTCTTTATTCTACCAAATTGACAAGCATCACATAGGTTTTAACCTTGTAGTTGATTTTTGGTAATCCTCTAACTAATTCATTTTTAAATCGTTTGTTGATATTCTTAAAATTTATGTGACAAAAATGTTTATGCCAGAAACATGGATCGTCATGATTTGCGACTAAGCATAAATTAGTGTTGTTTTTGACATTTAAGTTTATAACATATATGTTTCGATTTCTAAATTCTTGAAAAATTAGATTTTTATTTTGATCAAAGATATTGCATTTGTTTTTCCCGAAATCAATTTTAAATCCTTTATCACATAATTGACTTATACTTAATAAGTTATGTTTCAAATTTTTCTACCAATAAAACATTAGTGATAATAGAAGTATTAGAAATACCGATATTGATGACTTCTCAATGCCGATGACAAAACCTTTTGAATTATCTCTGAATGTCATGGTGCCACCATCGATATATGTTATATTGGAAAACATATGAGCATTTCCAGTCATGTTCTTCGAGCAACCACTATCAAGTATCAATTTCTCTTTACTTTAATTTTCTGTACCTGCAAAATAAGAAAAAGTTTAATTGGTACCCACATTCTTTGTTTAAGGTCCTACATGTTAGTGGAAGAAGGTAGCCATATCCATAAGGATTTAGTTCCTTTAAAAATGTAATTATTGTTATATACAACTATCTTTAAATATTCATCATTGTACTTTTGTCTAATTAGTTTATTATTTGTTTTAGAAATCCATATTTTGATCATACTTGTGAATGAATTCTTAATCTTAGCTTCTAAATTTGGCTTTTTGAATTTGGTGTATAATGTGTTATAATTCTTTGACTTTTGTTTTCTTTTAAAACCCTATCCATTTCGATTGCCAAACGGTTTAGATATTTTAATCAAATTTTCTAAATTTTATTTTCCTTTGTTGAATTTTGTCACGTTATTAGTTATTTTATCTAATACTTTTATGATCACAAATTTCAATATTGTTAGAATCTAAACTTGCTTGTAATTCTGGTTTTTCTTTTTCAAGATTAACTTTTTCTAACTTATAGTTTTCTAAATCATGTACTAAGATGTCATTTTAAGATAATAATGTTACACAATTTTTTTGAGTAATTTCTAGTTCTTCTTCTACGATTGTGTTTTCATCTTTTATAATTTAATTTCTATTTCTACTCTAGTTAACTTTCGTAAATATTCCTTATTTTTTTTATTTTCTATGATTATCAGGTAATTCAATGCTAATTCCCATTATTTCATCACAAGTAAGTTCAGGACGTACCTCATCAATGTTAGCCACAAACATACATTTACTTATTCCGAGTCGCTTTCACTATCACTTTCAGATGAAGAAGATGAATACGAATCGTCCCATGTTACTTGAAAAGCTCTTTTCTTTTTCTTGAATTTTTCAAACTTGCTTTTCTTTTTATCATTATTGATCTGTGGATAATCCTTCTTCATGTGACCAAATTTGTCATACTCATAACATTTAATTGATTTGAGGAGTTTGATTTGCCACTATTTTGAAATCTGGTCATCATCTCGAACTTCTTGAATTTGTTGCAGTTTTTTGCAATAAAAATAACCTCATCTTCGTCTATTTTTGAATATTCATTGCATGCTTGGAATGCTATGTTTTTGTTTCATGATTTTGATCTTTTCTAGTCTGCAAGTTAGCTTTATACGACATCGGACTTCCTATTAGCTCTTCGAATTTGAGTTGAGAGAGATCATCATCTTCTTCGATGGCTAAACTTTTCTTTCGCAATCATTTTTGAAAAAGTTTAAAATTTGTTTGACTAAATCAAAATATGTGAGTTTGACTCCAAGTACCATGAGATCATGTTGAATGGTTTGAAATCTAGCATAAATATCAATAACTAATTCATTTGCTTTCATTTTGAAAGATGAAAATTGGTTTTGTAAAGTCAAGATTTTATTTTGCTTAACTTTAGTTGTGCCTTCATGTGTGACTAGTAAAGTGTGCCATATGTCATATGCCGTGGTGAAAAGCATGACATGTGAATACTTATTTTTGGCAAGTAAGCAAAACAATACATTCATAGCTTTGGCATTGTTAGATGCTGCTACATTTTGCACATCAGTCCAAGTGCTAATGTCAGTGTTAGGTGCTTCATATTTGTTTTGAGATGGTAGCCATATTTCTAACCCATTTTCATCCATAAAAATTCTCATGCGAGTTAACCAGTAAGCATAGTTAGAACTAGTAAATAGTGGAGGACGAGTAGTTGATTGACCTTCTTGAAATGTGCTAGCCATATTAATGAATTTTCAACTACGTGGTACTGTAGATTGAAATGACCATGCTTTGATTCCAAATGTAAATGTATATGATCATATGTTATGCAACTTATATACTAATGTGAGAGTATGTACTAATAATTATACTAAGTAGAGTAAATTAATACAGTATAAACAAGATAGATAATAAAAGTGAGCACACCAGATATTTTATACTGGTTCTGACCTCTCATCCTTTGTCCAGTACCTAAGCTCCCCTTTGGTATTTCCTTTGACCAAATAGCCCTCACTTCGTTTGGAGGAATAAGCTAATACGAAAGTATTTCTCTGACAATCTTGTGTTGCAAATAACACAGATTTTGACAAATAGTACAATTATCCTATGATCTACTTTGAGTATGTGAATGTGGATTCTTTGAGTTGTAGGACATGGTTTTACCAAAATGGCATTTTGATTATGATAGATTAAGACTATGTAAGTAAGAGATGCATGAATATGTAAATAGAAAGCTAATAACAAATCAAGGGAATAAATTATATATAATTCTCAATCATTGATGTATTTATAGGATTGAAGAGATGTGGATGAGGAGTTGTTACAGTTAGATAAACTCAATTTATTTAATGGCTACAACCGTTGAGAAGAGATGTGATTATTCAATATGAAATGAAACATCCTTTCGATTATAATAGTTGCCAGATGACAGACGTCTGTGGATTTTCCATAGACGTTTGTAGCTTTGGGAAAAAAAATCCCATACCTATTCACAAATGTCTATGCCTTTTCCACAGACGTCTGTGGATGGCTCTTTAGATTATAAAAGTTTTGAATGCCAATTTTGAATATTTTTTGTGCTAATTTTATGTTTATGAATTTGTGTGTGCATGTATACTCAAGGAGACCGTAAAATGTTTATCTATGACTCTTTATACACTAGTATAACCTTACAAATCATAGCATGGTCCGCAAGTCTTTGTTTGTCTTCGGGTCCTAATATCTTTGAGCATAATGATCTCTTATAGTATATACCTGTAATTTTTATAAGATATATAATATAAGTGAGTGTATAGTTGTTGTCATTGAAACCATATAATAAGATTCTAACAGTATGGATCGTCGAGTCAGTGTGAAATCGTGCACGACTATTGGGTGTGTGTGTTTGGTATCACCATGCATGTTAATTTGTGATTTGGGAGAAGAAGAATTAATATTGGTAATTAAAAACTAATTGAGTATTAGTTGATTTAATTGATTTAAATCATGTCAAAATCTTATAAAATCGATATCTTACTTATACAAGGATGGATTTGAATGCAGACTTTTGTGTTGGACTCGTATCGATATTATCTACACTTTGAAGTTAGATTCATTGAATTTGGAGCTAGTGAAATTTTGAGCTAAAATCAAGAACTATTCCATTTTAGATCAAACCAGAACGCAAAAGGTTTCGCTAGAATTTTGGTGACTTTACTCACCTCAAAATAAGCTATATGATATCTGTTGGTATAGATTACTGTTGAAAACTTAGATGATAGTTTATATATTGTTGTTTGATTATTTGTTTGGATTTAATTACCACTTGGAAGTGGATGGTATAAATAACCATTGTTTTGCAGGGAACAAAGCAAGAGGAAGTCAAAGTGTTGGTAGAGGTCGCAGCAGAACACTTCAAAATACACATACATATGTGTAATTTATAGGGAACTTTTTGTAGAGAGACCCTAAGGGGTTTCTCGCCAATATTGGTTTGCTTATATTGATGTTAGGTTGAAATATTAATAACATATTGTTTGATTTATGTAAGTGTCGTCATAGCAATCATCGCTATACTGATACTTGTGAAATATCATCTTCTTAAACATGTATGCGTTGAGCTTATGCTTGTATTTTTATGAAATAAATGTTAGGTTGCGTTTTTTCCCTTTGAAAGTCATTTAAAATATAGTTTCAAGTATTTTTGAGATTAAAGATGTGTTTTTTAAAATTTAGAAAAGGAGTTATAAATTTGATTAATTATCATTCAAGATAATTAATGTTGTTTTAAATTTATAAAAGGATTATAAATTTGATTTATTTTGCTTTGTAATAGCTAATGTTGTTTTAAATTTATAAAAAGGTTATAAATTTGATTTATTTTCCTTCAGGATAATTAATGTTGCTTTAAATTTATAAAAATATTATAAATTTGATTTATTTTATTTCGAGATAATTAATGTGATTTTAAACTTATGAAAAGATTATAAATTGGATTAGTTTTCTTTTGGTATTAGTAATATGGTTTTAAATTCATAAAAGAGTTATATCAATTATCTTTCAGAATGATTAATTTTGTTTTAAATTTATAAAATCATTTTTAATTGATTTATTATCATTGGGATAATGAATGTTGTTTTAAAGTTATAAATGATAGTTAATAAATAAGAAAATATATAAAAAGGAATGTTTAAAATAAAACTAAGTGTAAATTGTTTTGGGTTTACAGTAAACAATGTTTTAATGACATTCATTTTTGTGCCTTCTTTTTATTACATTTAGAAATATAATTAGCTCTTTAAAAATAATATTTTAAAGAGTGTTTTTAGAATGTTTTATAAAATATTTTTGATATGTCAATCAATCAGAAGTGTGAGTCAAATGTTTTAAGAGATTTAATTTTCGTGTACGATCATTTTGTCATTCCCAATAGTTGATTTATTGACCATTGATTCTGCTAGCATTTTTGTGTTCATTGATCCAAGATGATTTGTTCCTCATTTAGGGGATTTAAACTCTTATTATTATTAAAATTGATAACGTAGTTGAGTCGGGATAAGAAGCAACACTGTCTTATCTTGTTTGGCTTTACTGCTTTCCTTAGGGTAGTACTAATTTGTTGCCGATAGTTGATTCATCACCTATCGATTTTGAAATCATTTGCAGGAAATGACTAAAACCAAAGTGCGAGTGGATGTCAAGCTATGTGGGATTGCTTCCATTAGGGTATCTTCATATCTACCCTAGATTGAATTCGGTTATATGCACGTGGAGATGTGAAATACTCGGATTCTCGGTAGGGTTGGTGGAGTCCACCTCGTACATTTTCCAAGAGCCATCGTAGTTTTCAAGTATATATTCTGGAGGGATACTTCGAGTAATGGGGTGCATACTCCTAGTCATTGTTTAAAAATTTCATTTTCCCTGTTTTTGATTCCAATCTCTAAATTAATTCTTTCTTAATTGCATTGAAAGGTGTCTTGCGCAACTCGTGATGTTTAATTATTTATGTCCATTCTTAAAGTTTGGATTTTGATTCTGTTTATGTCGTATCTTTCAAGTTTGGGTTTTGCTCTAATTTATTTCCATTCTTCCATGTATGGATGTTGATCTTGTGGGGTAAAACATGTTCCATGTTTAGTGGCATGGTCTCACAGATTACTATATGTTCACCATATTTCTTGATTTTTCTCGTGCTGGTTTTCCAAACCGATCCGGGAATTATTTTATATAGTGCCGAGTAAGACCGAGTTTTTCCAGGTTATCGTTGGTGGAACATAGAGCTTACGGTGTAGAGCTGGTTGTTCACCTACCATAGTATTATTACTTTTTGCTATACTATTATATATACCCATCAGCAATGGTAAGGTCAGGAAGTTATAACTGTCCAGGCTGATGAGGTTTGTTTTTAACTCTGATATACCATGTATTTTAGAGTGATAGTTTTTAACGTCTTTATTATATTATATGTTATCGCTCTGCATTCTGTTTCCCTTTTTGTTTTCATTTTATTTTTCTTTTACCCTAATAATACGCCTTTTCGATACATGGATGCTCAGTATTCTAATACCATGGATATATTAAGTATCGACTTTAAGAGTCGAAAAGGCGGGTTATTACAACGAGTTTTATACATGCGATGACTATGCATTTTAAAGGAGATGTAGTTCATGTTCTTAAAGTATGCGATAGCATAAGTTTTGAAATACGATATCATATGCATTTGACATGAGATTGAATATAGTTTCATGGTATGATAGCTCGTATTTTGAAATGCCGTTTCATATTTTTTCATGTGCAATACCACGAAGTTTTGAGAATGGAGATAGCCTATTTTGATAAATTTGCTAGCTTTGAACGAAGTAATTGGCTTGAATTTCCTTATAATAAAATATGAATTTGTTAAATGAAAAATATTTTAAAGAAAGGAAAGGTAGGTTTTAGCACATTCTACTAAGTTTTATAGAACAAAAATATTACTTATAAATAAGTAATTTTTGTATAAAATGTTTATCATGTGAACATATGTTTATGATGAATGACGACTTTATATGTTTAGCTTTGCCCCTTGGTCAATTGATATTGTATACTTTAATTACTGACATGCTTGCTTCTATGTTTTCACCCAACTTTTTAGCCACTAAGGTTTGGAAATGGTGACCTATTAAAATCATTCCAGTAGTGGGGATGATCAGAAACTCCTGAATGAGTATAATTGCATCCTAGAGATTGAGAAGATCAAATTGTGTAAGGATGTCATGAACCGATCAAAAGACATAACCGATTGATATTCTAAAAAAACTTTCATATAGAATTTTCTTTGGAATCGTTTATTCCAAAATGATCAAATTGTGTTCAGGTCATGCCCTATACTCTAGCTGTTAAGGCCCCAACTACTTGGGTTCGCGATTCTAATATGTAGGGCTTCGCCAGTATTAAGGTCAAAACTTTAGTTACACATCCAAAGGAACTCGTAGCACCGACGCTCACCATTTTTTTCTTCTATCATAAATAGAAGACCATTGTTAATTTTATTCTGAAGGGATCAGAAGAATGTTATGAATATTTTTCTTCTATCATGGGAGTAGCTTGGTACGCTTATGGGAATAGAAGACTGTCAGATTATCTAGTATAATTTGACGTGGGTTATCCATATAGGTTTTTAGTTGGCCTATGAAAATTAATACATTCAAAGTGGTCTTGAGAAAACTATGCAGATGAATGGACAATTTTATGGGTTGGGCAGTTATGGGAATCTTTGATACTTAGACCCTTTGAATACCAGACGATTCATTTTGACCTATTATGCATTAATGTTATATTCTTACTATTGTCATTATAGGGTAATAATATGTTTTGCATTGATCATAAGATAATAGTGAGGGAAAACTCATTCTGTGCTTCAATAACGTGGTCTCACTATCTATTTTGGTCGAGATGGACTAATATTAGTCACACCAGACTTTTTGCCTAATCCGACGTTTTTGAGTTCCCTCTAAACTCTAGGGTACTCATGTGAGTAGGCCGAGGATATAGTTTTTCAGGTTAGATAAAAAAAGCTTCCAAAGACATGCAAAAGGCAAGCTAATATTAGAAGTTTATTTTTGCTGTACGTAATGATTTGTAACCATCAAGTAGTTATGACTCTGATCCTTCAAGGGGCATCTTCGTATGTTTCTCTTGGAATTATATTTGTATATATTATATTTTATCTGAAGATGAAATCATGGGGTAATGTAATTTACATTTAATGAATATCCAAATGAATAAATGAAAATATTTATAGAATTTGTAAATTATTATGCTTATGATGTTACCGTTATAGTAACTAATCTCATTTTAACATTGGAAAATAATGCTAAGGATAATAGCGACGTCATTAGTATCTATTTTCGAGCCTCAAAATGAGGATGTTACGACTTATTATGTAGGCACAAAATTACTTAATAAGATTTTTGAAAAACGTAACCCAAATAAATTAAAACGATTAAACTAGGAAATAAGATACCATTATAGTAACGTTTTTTTTGAAGATGGGTAAAATTGCCTCATTGAAAACCTATATAGACGCCAATGCGAAGCTTAGCTAAGAAAATAGCAAAGTGCTTTATTGCATATAAAATACAATAAGACCTTAGGAGGAAGAAAGGCTTTATACAAAAGCCTCATACATGAACAACAAATAAAACAAAAACATGAATAAATGCATCCCACTTACAAACTAAAACCGCAAGCCCGTTGGGAAAAAAACGAAAAAACAAAGGATGCAAGATTTCCCGGGTTAGAGAACACAAAGCAAAGGAGCTACATCACATAGGAAAACCGCTGACGCTCAAGTCGGCTTGTCGATGATCAGTCAAAGCTCACCTTCCTCCATAATCAAACCATAATTCTCTAGTTGTCAACTATCAACATGTTGACACATCAGTGTTAGGTTAGATTGATTAATTATAAGTTGCAAATCTAATTGCAGATTGAAAATCAGCTCGATGAGTTCTCTCTTCTTGTTTTGGAATACGAGGCTATTTTTCTCCTTCTAAAGATGCCAAGCGATGGCTATCACGACCACACAGGTAATTTCATATTGAATAGTTCTCTAAGGATGTGCTATAAATAGCTGATTCACAACCTCAAGTAGAGAGCAGTTGCCCGAATACTGAAGCATAATATTCTTACAAACATCTTTCGACACATAGTTATTGTATACACATAAGAAGAAGAGATGTCTTAATCCGTTTTTTGGCAAGGCCGTGAACAAGCGGATTTAACTAAATCGACTACTCATTTGTCGAGATTGGAATACGATGGGTTTGAGCCAGTTGGATAGAAAGGCGATCAGTCGTGTATGGTTCGGTGTGGGTTGTTCTAACAAAGGTGGCTCGGTCGTACATGTCTCGATCAAGGAGAGGAGATCATGCATGGTTCGACCATGGTGCTTAAGCCAAGGTGGCCTGGTGCGACTGGCTCGGTGAGTATGGCTCAACACATGTGGATCAATCGTTCGAGGTCGGTGCAATTTGATTGGATCGGCAATAGGTGGTTCGGTCTGGTTGGGAGGTGGTTTGGTTGAAGTGGCTCAGGTTCGGCATGGAATCATACTCAAGTCAGCATCTTGGATCGGATTGGCATGGAAGGGACTGGGATGGATCGGCTATGATGAGAGAACATATGTATTTTGGCATATTTGGCAGTGGATCATCATGCTTAAGAGATATTAGAGTTGAGAGTGGCTCAGTGTTGGAGTAAGGAAATGTTTCGGCCAAGGTAGATCGGCATAAATCGATCAACGTGTCATTTGGGTTTGGCAAGCATTTGGAGATGCAATTGGCAGTTTGGTTTTGAACCGGTCACGAAGGGGGTCGGCATATTGAATGGGGTCAGTAGCTTCGAGTCGTAGCTCACTTACCTCGGGTCAGCATTCTCCAGTCTTCGGTTTGGCGTGTCTTCGAGTTGGTACGAATAGAGGGGTCGGCATTGAATAAGTGGATAGGATCGGCTTCATTATGCTCCGAATTCTAGCCTAGTTTACTCTGAATCTTAGACTGGCCTGCTTTAAGTCATGCCCGAGGGACATCAGGTCAGCGTACTATGAACTCGAAGTTGGTCGTGGTGTTCGATATTCAGGTTGGCTATGGTCTTGGTGGGTCTAGATCATTTAGGAAGCCCAGTAACTCGGGTTTTGCTTATAAATATAGCATATGGGGATTCAGAAAAGGGGAACTTCTTCATTCTGTTTCCTTTCGTCTTCTATACTAAGGCTGCTCTGCCATTATTGTTCTAGGAACTCTGGATTGTAACTGTAATTGATTCTGACATCAATAAAAAGGAAATTTCTAGAGTGACCGTAGTGTGAAGTCAGCCGAACCACTATAAATCCTCTATTATTATTGCTTTCCTTTTAATTTTTATCGTTCTTCATATTTATACTCTCTACATACATTCTATCTATTATCTGTGACTGTTGGTTGGTGCTTTCATTTGGATTTGGATGTTAGTGACCAATTTTTACGCTAACAAGATGATCATAGTTTTCTTCATTTAATTCACATAAAACACAAATAGCATCAATGCCCATATTTCATTTTTGCATCCGAATTTTCTAAAAGAGAAGCCTATTCATAGCATTTACGCACATGTCACCTTTTGGGATTGTTTACTCTAGCCCAAGTAACTTTAGCCCATGGTATCTCATCATGATTATACCAAATAGATTCTATAGTAGTCTTAAAAGAGAACTCGCCATTAGCATTGTGCTTCCATGACCATACATCTTGTTGCGCACCATTATAGATAGGCTGTGTCTAATAATATCATTACAAGCACTTGCCAAACTAAAGTTACGCAAATTACAGTCGTTATTTCTAATAAGAGAGCTCACCATCTCATCTCTCCCCTATATGCGAAAAAAGCAACCCAACCCAAAATATCAACCAAACTTTTCTTTGCAACCAAGGGTCAAACCATAATGAGGTACGTACCCCATTCGAGATCTTCCTTTCCATATCTAAAGCAATAGTTTCTCTTATATTTAGGATCGCTTTCCACATGACCGAAGCATTGTTATAAACATTTACGAACCAATTTTTTTCTTTAAGACAGCGGGCCATCATCCTCCTAACCAAAATAGATTCTTTATCTAAAATTTCCAAGCTAATTTCATGCACATACCTTTTTAAAAGCATTAAGATTAATCAACAGTCTTCCTTCTTAGGCCTGCACAAGATCTCATAACTTATTTTGACGACTCCACCTCTCCAAATATTTTGGATCAATCATTCTTAATTTTGTCAATGGAAGCACAAAGTGTTTGAATGGTTTGAATCCAAAATAAGACTATTTTCTGCAATCACTATAACATAAGTTCAATTCTTCCAACAAAAGAGAGAAACATTGAGCTCCAACTTTGTAACTTATTTTTGATGTTTGTAAGAAGCACACCACATTCTCTATATGTTATCATGTTCGAAGAAAGGGGCAGACCTAATTATTTCACTGGCAAAACAACTTAACCTAACTTAAGCACATGAAGGACACTTTTGAAATGATTTAATTTTCATTGCAATAACGTTTAGTTTTATTTTCATTGGTTTTAAGACAACCATACTCTTCAATCTTCCAAAAAAGGTTGAGGTGATTAGTTGCTTTCACATTATCTTTAACATATACGAGAAGATAATCTGCTAGAGAAGTTTCGGCTCAAAGTTAGTGGTTAGCTCTGTCGATTCTAATAAGAGAGATAAGAAATCCATTGCACTGGTGAAAAGATAAGGACAAAGAGGGTTACCTTGCTGAATACCTCTATTACACAAGAAAGTCCCACAAGAAATTGCATTTACTAGAATGGAGAAAGTAGGAGTGTGAATGCAACTTTTAACAAGCTTGATGATATTAGGAGGGAATACCATAACCTTTAGCATGTGAAGAATGAACCAAAGATTGATGAGATTATAGGCTTTTTGAAGGTCAACTTTCAAGCACATTTTATTAGCACCCCTGCTGTCGAAATTTCTAATAAACTCGTGAGCTAGTAAAGGGTTTTCGATAATATTTCTCCCGTAAATGAAAATAATTTGACTACCAGATATGATATCGAGTAGGATGAGCTTTATACGATTACAAATAAGTTTAGTAATAACTTTGTATAGCACATTGCAACAAGCTATAGGATGATATGCCTCAATCTTAGTGGGTTTATTTACTTTGGAAATAAGACATATGAAAGTATGGTTTATTTACTTAAGAACACTCATAAAGGATTCACTAATAGCGTCAAGAAGTTCGAGATGGATTTCCTCCCAATGAATTTTATAAAACTTGGCGGTCAAAACATCGGGCCCCATGGTAAAAGGGGAGCAAGTGCCAATGATTAGCATAGCAGAAAGGATTCCTTTTGCTTCTAAAAATAATAAAAATCACCTCAATAATAAGAGGACAATGATCTTTAGTTGACGATGGCAAGACCATGACTTTGAGGTTGGGAAACATGTGAAGGAGGTCGGGATTTGCGAGAGCTTGATCCAAATGACATGTTATTTTTTAACTTGTCCACTTTAGCATGCATACTTAGCTCGTGCAATGATTCAACAAGGCCTATCACAAGAAAACAGTTGTTGAAGTCCTTAAGTTGGGCCACCTTAAGCTTACTATTCCCTTTCTTTTCAACAGCATTAAGAACAGCATTGAAATCACTCACTAACAATGGGTGAATCAAGTTGGATTAGCTGATGATTTGGTTACATAAGCTAAATCTTAATTCCTATTTTCTTGCATACACGAAGATAATTATAATTTGTATACCACCTACGTTAGAAGCATTGATAGTAATTTTTTGATCACTTATATCTAAACTATTATGCCCCATACATCTCGATCCTAAGCAACGATAATGCGGCCTTTGGAACACCTCTTATTATCTTGCTTCATATCCCAAGAATTTCCAAGTAATATTTTGAACATCGACATACTATCATAACTAAATTTATCTCCTAGAATACAAATAATAGATTTTTTTTATACATCGTACATAAGTTGAATAAATTAAATGTTCTAGCGTCATAGAACCCCTTGACATTCCAACAAATGATCGAGATTAAAGGGGATTTGTTATTTCTCCTAAGAGATATAGTAGGACAAATATCATGCTAGGTTTTCCTTTTCCCACTTGAGATCGATTAACCAGCCTTTATATTATGCATAGGGTTAGTGTAGGAGCAAGCTTGGATCTAATTTTTTGATCCTAAATCGTCATCTACTCATTAATATGAGCGATGTCAAAGTAACTAGGAACTTCGATTTTTTCTAAGGACCATGGTCTATCAAAGATGCAAAGAGGAGTGTTCAGAGTATCCATTAGGCCTAGGCCTATCAGATCTAGAAACTCCAAGGCCCGCATACCCATGGTTTTCATTTACTATCTGACAGAGGGTCTAACCATATTTACCAGTGCTAGGAGACTCAAGTTGTGCACTAGGTAAGAAAAGATTCAATATAAGCTAATCATTAGGAAGGAACTAGAGATTGTAGTATTACCTGCGACTTTTAAAGTCTAGGAAAGGTGGGAGGGATCATAAAAAGATAAGACTATGTATTTATGTTCTACAACTGATATGCATTTGTGTGCATGTCTAACTCATGCACTTCATTAACTATATAAAAATTTTGTCGAGTATCAACAGTGGAGTTAGGCATTGCAGTACGAGAAAAACTAGGCTTGTCTAATGGGAGCAAGGGACCAATAGGCTTTCTTGCCACTAGCGCCAAATTTTCGTTCCTTATTGGGTGTTCGATTCATTTTGCGTTGTTTTATGGCCAAAACAATAACATATCTCACAAATCAGTGGCATCGCCTCATATTCTAAGAGTGATTGATCATATTTCCTTGCTTATCTTTGACTCTCACCATCTTCCCAAATCTAGATGAGGCTTTAACTTCGACTAACACTCTAGCAAAATCAAATCCCTTAAATTTCCTAGTGTTATCATCCAAACCAAGAAGCTTCCCAACTAAGTTATCAATTTGTTGATGCATTTGGCATTCACAAGGCTAAATTAAGATTTGGGAGTCTAATTCGCATGGGGTATGTCTCCAACATGCCTCTAACAGGAATAAAATTAGCTTTCCACTTGATCATAAAAATAAGTTTACTATCCAAAACCAAGGACCATCATTGAGTATTCGATTATAGTTTTCCTCCAATCTGAACTTAACAAGGTAAAAACCATTATTCCAAGAATATACGTCCCAATTTCTTCAAAGGGACCAACTCTTCTCACATATGCATAAAAATGAGCATAAAATCAACGCCAAGATATGTTGTTAGTGACATGTAATAGGTGATAGATAAATTCTTGGTCTGGATGTTGGTTGGAGACATGTGATAGGAGATAGATAAATTCTTGGTTTGGATGTTGGTTGGAGACATGTGATATAAGGAAGGTCATGCAAATTACCAGCGTATTGGTTAGAGAGAGGTGATAGATCAATGCTTGGTCTGGATTTAGTGAAAGAATCAACGGAAATATTGAGTTAATCCAAGAAAGGATGAAGGAAGCTCAACTAAGGAAGAAAAATTATGCAGATAACAGGCATAAGGACTTGGAATTCTTGGTTGGTGATTATGTTTTTGTGTAAGTATAACCGACTAAGGGTGTTATACAATTTGGGAAGTTTAGGAAGTTGGCACCAAGATATGTTGGTCCATTTCCTATTATAAAAAGAATTAGGAAACTAGCATATCATATTAAGTTACTGAATACTATGGCCGGATTCCGTAAGGTTTTTCAGAAATCTCATTTGAGAAAGTGTGTATGTGACTAAAATACTATTATTAAGACAATGATTTTGGAAGGTTTAGTAATGGAGTCTATGATGACCTTTATTAGGTGATCTATCCGTATGGTATATAGACATATGAAGGAGCTTAGAAATAAGATAATCATATTGGTGAAGGTATAACAAAGCGACAATGAAATTGGATGTACATAGGAGACTAAGGATGGGATTAGAGATGTTACTAAAAATAATGATGTCGAATACGTAGGAGAAATGTCGAAGTTCAAGATGTCGAAAGCAGTGGAACCTTTAGCAGGGGATATCACATTTCAAGCTTTTCAAGAAGATGTCGAACACCTAGGTTAGGATGGCAAGCTTCCAAGAACGTTGAATCACAAGTGATTGACAAACGCGGGGGTTATCAAACTTTGACAAAGAGGAGATATCACATAAACGTATTGAATCTGTAAGGATTCCAAGCTACAAGGGCTACCTGACTTGAATAAAAGAAGGGGAGATGTCAAACCTTAACAACTTTGGAGGTTGTCGGGCATATAAAGTGGAAGAAATGTCGTATCTCAAAACGGTTCCTAAGGACATTGTGCATGTAACAAGCTTGAAGTGGTATCAAATTACAACACATGCCAAAAAACTAAAGCAAAGAGATTATCAAACTTGAAGGAAGATAAAAGGAGATCCTGCATCATTGAGGGACACCACATCATTGAAAGGCAAAGAAGATATAACCATAAGGAGGGTATATCAAAACTCTGTAGGTGTCGGGCCTTTACAACTATAGCTATTATAAAGCGCCAACAAGTAAGAAGTGGCCTTATGCCATATAAGTGACAAAGGACGCTAAGCTTTAAAGCGTATAACAGATGTCAAATACCTATAATTGTCAGGAATGTCGCATATCATCAGTGCCGTTAAAGATGTCGAATGCCGCCAATATGAGTAAAGGTGTTGAATTCCACCGGAGCCATGAAGAACATTGGATATCAAAAATATAAAAGGATGCTAATTATTAACAATAAAATGAGGGATATCGTAAATCACCAATCTAGAGAAGGATACCGTGAATTGTTAGTGCTTAAAATGATGTCATAAATCATCAATATATAAAAAGAAGTCATAAGTCATCAATATGAAGAATGTTGCCGCGTGCCGAAAAAACAACGAAGGATGCCAAAAAACAACAATGCCAAAGGGCATGTGGTAGCTATGCCACCTACTACAACTACTATAAATAGACCCCCAAGGTCATTCATAAAAGGGTGAATTCCTCTCACCACTTTTCTTACTTTACTAAAGTTGTAATCCTAAATTGAATTAGGAACTTCTAGAGCTTGTTGTATTTTAATGATTTTTGCACACAAGGATCTGTACAATCAATTTTTCATAGCATATCACAAGTAAATAAAGACATTTGACTACGATTTGCCTTATGACTTGCATATAACTCTTGTTAACCAATATTTACGACGTTAATGTGACCTTGTTTCTCAAAGATCGAAACTACGAACAAATATACTTCGCATTGGACTTGCATATTTCTTTTGGGCTAACACTAGGTTGAACAAGCCTATTTTTAACCAAGACCTATTTGCCTTGCACCTCTTGGGTTAAAAAGAAAAACTATTAATATTTTGGTGCTAGAAGAAGTGCTCGAACCTCCAACTTTCTACTCATCTCATCTTGGATTATTCTTGACCTGCATATATAGATTACAGAGAATTTACCAGAACCTGCATATTTCATAAAGGAACTTTCAAATCCTACATAACCTTCTTTGGACCATATGATGACTATCTCGAAACAAGGATCTTCCAAGCCTCAAGCAGTTAGGCTAATTTCTCAAACTGCTTTTGGCCTTTGGTTTCATTAGGAATAACTGTTAAGGATGGTAGCACTACAAATCATGAAAGAAAAGAGACAAATGATTCCTTATCATCTCGATGAGTGGAGCATAAATCCATTTCATATAGGTCCTACCCTTATCCATGGTTATCATCCCCTGCTTAAAAAGGAAAGCATGAAGAAGGATAATTTGTTCCTAAAAATGAGAAGGGCTATACAATTCCAATCAAAAGGGACTATTTTTTGAAAAAGAAATAATAAGAGACTTTGACCAACTTGCCTAAAGGTGGAAGGAAATAATTGATCATCCCCATGCATCAATCAAAGCTCTAGAATCTTTAAAAAGAAAAAATTATAGATGATGCCAATGTATTAATCCAATGCTACAAGAGAATCAAACTGGAGCAAAGAACACAATGCTCTAGAAATTTTAAATCTTCAAGGTTTCATTCCCATAATACATCCCATGAAAATATCTACCTCCTAACTAAACATAAATTAAACTATTGGCCTTCAAAGAAGAAGCAACCTAGAAATAAAAGGAATCACGGAGGTGCTTATTGCCAATATTATTGAAGAAATGGACATGAAATCAATGAATGTCGAGCTCTAAAAGGAATGATTGAGAATTTCTTAGAAAAAAGAGAGCTTTAGGAGTTTATCAGAAAATTTTAGGCAAAAGGTAAATGTGTCAACAAAGAACAAGTAATCAATAAAGTAGAATGCTTCCCAAAGAGGATTAGTAAAATAAAGAAAAATCCTTTAATCCTGCCTTGATGGCCTGGTCAAAGCTCCTTCTAGAGGGAGGTCAGAATAAGCCTCTTGTCCCACCTATAAGGCCTGGCTAGAGCACCGCAAGGCTTAGGGCCCGCCTACATGGCCTAGCCGGGGCGCTCCTAGAGTGAGGATTGAGTAAGCCTTCAGTCTCGCCTAAGATGGCATGGCCAAAACACCGACCAACCTTCAGTCCCACTTATAAGGCCTGTTTGGAGCATCTCCTAAAGGGCGGACAGAGTATACCTTTGGTCATGCCTAAGATGGCCTAGCCAAAGTACCGAACCAGCCTTTAGTTTAGCTTATAAGGCCTGATTGGAGCGCCTCCAAGGGGGAGGAAGTAAGACTTTGGTTCTGCTCAAGATAGCTAACCAAATGCATCGATTACAGCATAAATCATCACCTAAGATGGTGATAAGGTGTTCGATCAAAGTTCAGATCATTACCTAAAGATGGTAACAAAGGAAATTAATCAAAGCCTAAATACTACCTAAAGTGTAGTAGGAAACAGTCTTTTAGAACAAGATCAATTGAATGCAAGAGAAAATCAAACTCTATCCTAAAGAAGGATCAAGGCAATCTTCTAGAGGAAGATCAGTCAAATGCAAAGGCAATCTTCTAGAGGAAAAATAATCAAACGTATTTAGTTCTGCACCAAGGCAAAGTTAAGAAAACTTCAAAGGGAGGTTCAAAGCCTATCTTCATCCAGAAGTGAGAATTTTGACGTCAAATAGTAACATCTAAAATACTATGACTTATTACCCAACCTGGGGGCTTCATTCTTCGAAATATCGGAAACTATCAATCAATGACTTGCATATTAGAATTCAAACTAGTAAATAATGGGAATACCTTTAACAATTAGGTTCCTAAATAAAGGGAATCTCCGTTAATAATCAAGACTTCTAAATAATGGAAACCTCCATTAATAGTTGAATTTCTGGTTCTCTTACCAGATGAAACTCCAGACTTGTTATCAAAAAAATTTCTAGATTATTATATCGTTCTATTCAGACTAAATTATGGTATTCTGTTCAAATAACTAGCAAATAATTTCTTGGTCTTCTACTTCAAAGATATTATCAGATTGTTTTATGTTCTTCCATTCAACTTATTGCGGAATGGATTTCTAGTTTTCTATCCAAGTAATATTATTGCTAGAAGATTTCTGATCTTCAATACAGATGAAATTATCAAATGGATGTTCGAATGTATACTCCTTCGGGACTAACGCTTCAAGTGCCAAAGTTCTAAGTGATAAAGTCAAAAGACAAAGTTGTTAATAGCTTTATACCTCAAGATTTCTGATTTTAAAGAAGACAAATCAATACTCGATCAAAGGCTACGTATCATGTTGCATCAAATTAAAGCTTTGGAAAATAAGTTGTGTCTCAGACAATTCAACAAATTCGAAAATAAGAATACAAAGTTTATTTCAAGTTAACAATCATTCAGATACAAATTTTTTTATTTTACATATTATATACAAGAATTACATGCACCAAGAAGGAAGCCAAAGGGGAATCTACCCAAAAACTCATAAGTAATGCTTTGTTATATGTCAAATTTCTGCACCTCCTTTTTCGAATTTTTAACGATCAAAGGAGAATCGTTAATGTGATGAATCACCTAATCTAGAAGTTGTTTAAGCCTCTTATTTTTCCTTCGAATAATTTTTGATCATCAATAGAGCCAATTTGAACTTTTGATGCATGCTTAAGTGTTTTGTTGGCTCCTTTTAAGGTTTTAACCTTCCTCTTCAATTTCTTAATCTCTAGTTCAAGAGTGTATTTTTCATGTTTAAGTTTCTCTATCTGACTATGATAATTATTAAGATATAAAGAAACTTTGTCATCCTATTGCATGTTAAAAAATTGAATGCATTCATATCTAAACCTTTGACTCCATTGGCCGATCTCCCCATCATTTAGACTCGAAGGTAGGTTCAACAAAGCAGAAATTTTTTCTTTACACTCAACAGGGTAGGAGTAGGAAGGCTGGATTCGCCTTAACTTGAGACAAGTTCTAAGGATTGATAGAATGCTTTGCTTTTCAGTAAGTCTATTTTAAGATCCATAATCCTTTGGTGGAGATGAGCAATTTCTATGTCAACGTCAATTTTTAGGACTGAAAGTTATGACTGACCGATCGCACTCACGCTTCCTTTCAACTTTATAATTTTTCTATCTTTCTCTTTTATTTTCTCTTCCAAGTAAGAAACCATCTCCTTTATACTACTTAAGGTATATTTCAATTGATAAAACTTCTTACGCCATTTTTTCGCATCTGGGTTATCCAAAAATAATAAAGGTGAAACGTCTTGAAAAAATGTTTCTCCTCAATGACCGACTTTATCTTAGCATCAACTTTCTCCACAGTGAAACTTATTAACTAAGGGCCGGCAGATAACTTTGAACACTTAAATAAAGTATTCCACATCTGCGCGACTGGAACCTAAGAAGTTGGGACTTGATCCTTTTCCTTTGGTTGTTGAATGGAGAAGTCGCATCGTTTGGAGGGATATTTTCCTGTGAAGCACCCTAAAGATTTGGTAAGTCGGAAAACTTAGCATCATGGGCAGACGAGTCATGACCACCTGATCCATTGCCCTCATCTTTTGGTCCTTTTGGACCCATGCCACTACACCACCATCTTGATCATCACCATCATTATGACCGTTAGTATCATCATCTTCATTTTCATCCTTCCCTTTATCTGAATTTTCAACTCCTTCGAGTGAGGGTTCATCAAAAGATAACTACTTCTTCGGATTGACGGCTTCTCTTTTAGGGAATTCATCTTTGATCGATTTGTCGACTCTTCCCAATATAAGATTAAATTTTCTCTTGAATTTGTCATTTAGTCTAGGAGAGAAGGAAAATCCAGATCAGGGCATTTGTCAATATTGTCGTTATATGCTACAAAGAGAGTATCTTTGTAGCAGTTTTTGGTGATCTTAGTAAGAGCTTGATCAAGAAAGAAAGTGACTCTCTTCTTGGCATCCTTTATGATGTTATTAGCATTCAGAGTGGCATCTCCAGTTTCCAACTGGCTTTCTAAAGATTTTATCTTATCAACCATATCGACCTTTTCTTTCTCTAAAGTCTTCATACTTTCCTCAAGTGACAGTTTGGCTTTCTTTTCCTCATTAAAGGAGGAGGCAAGTTGTTTTTCTCAATAATAACATTATCCTTCTCTACCATAATATCAGTCACTTTAGCTGTTAGCCAAGAAAAATGCTCCTTGAGCTCATTAATTTGATTAGAGGGCTCTTGAGAGGCCAGTTGAAGAAAGAACATGTGCTCGGCCGCTTGAAACATACAATAGACACAAGTTAAGTGAGGATATACCAAGTTAAAAATCTAAAATAGCTAAACATGAGAAGAAACATACCAACAAAACTTGTTGATAAAGAAAAGATGATATGTTGAAAAGGATAATGATTGCAATGGAATCAGAGAAGCCATAGTTTGATATTGAACAATCGAACTAATAAGATTATCAAAGTCCATAGAAGTAGTTTGAGCCTAAGTCTTTAAAGGAAGAGATTCATTGGGGATGGGAGACAAACCCAACTCCTTAAACAAGCATTGAAAACCTAAAGCTGAAGTGGGAAATGACATGTTTAGTAAAGGGTTCAAGGTATGAACCTCCTCTGTGTTTCCTTGTGCATCCTGATCCCAAGAACCTAAATTAATCATGCTACGATCTTGAATGGTTAAGGAAGCATCCACATTCTATTTTCCAGCAACAACATCGGAAGTATGGACCTACCCGAGCTTAGGCTTTTTATTCAGAGGGAGGATTAAAGTATCAGTTGAGGCTTTGGCACTTGTTTTCCTTTTAATAGCTTCAATAGCTTAAGCAATGGAACCCCTAAATAGGGGCGGACTTGGTTGATTCAGATAAGGTGGAAGTACGAGTTTTATCTTTCCTAGACTTAGAAGCAGCAACAATAGTAGACAAATCTAAATCAAAAGAGAACTTGTGAGATACCGACATAAGAAACTTTGCTTAACCATGATATAAACTTACCAGAAGAATCACATCGAATAGGGAAAGAAGAAGAAAAAACATTTTATGTAACAATCCTGTTTTCTACGCCGTAAAATAAGTAAATTTAACAAAAATAAAAAAAATTGAAGAAGAATTTTTTATAATTATTCTTTTGTAAATAAATTCTTATTTATTAAACTCTATTTAATAAAAGATCTAATTTTAATAAATTGAATTAAATTAATAAATTATTTCTGAATAATAAATTGAAATTGAATCAAATGTTTAAAAATTGAGTATAAAATATTTCAAGTGTAAATTAATTCGAATTCGATTGAAATTTTATTGCAAATAAATTAATAGACAAACCATTTGTTTTCTCTGGGATACTCCACATAGCCTTTTCATTTTATCTCTAGAATAGATTCCTTTAGGAGGAACCAAAGTCATAATTTCAAAATCACGTACACATGCATATCAAAAAAACAAGGAGAAAAGGGTCACGACTAAGGCGAACTGTGCTGGCCTTCGTCGATTGATGTGAGATGAGGGGAGGTTCGACATGAAGCCGTGATTGGAAGTGGAAACGCGACGACAGAGGACGATTCGACCTGAAGGGCGATTCATGACTGGGCATCGAAGGTGCGATCGAATTCTTGATGGCATGATAGTGTCGAAGGTGGAACAACAACTGGAGACGCATAGAGGTAGATGGTGGTGGCGAGTTCGATGTTGTGCGACTTGAAGCACGGTGATGGCAACAAAGCTTTTGGATATGCATTCATCCTTCTTGCTCCATCTTGCAAACCTGAAAATCACTTGTGTGAGAAATGAATGGGAGTTTCACGAAATGAGGCATTACAGAAAGCGGACAATCAAGGAAGGTGAGGTAGAAGATGGGAAGTTGAGTGCAGGCAATTTGGGCTTATTCACAGCATCGCTTCTCTTGTAGTGTGCATGTGGGTGTTCAAACATGGCGAGGAAGGGAGGCGATAGCAAGTAAGTCTATACACTCACTAATCTACGTCTTTGTGAAATTATTTCTTGCTATATACTTAAGATTATTAGGTTTTATATCTATACATATAGCAATAATATATATAAGTGAAAATATATGGCTTCAATCTTCATTGCTTGCATTTGTAAAGTTACTATAAGTTTATATAATGAACCCATTCTTGTTTGCTGACATTTATCGCCTACTACCTACGGTAAAGTTTACATTTATTAGAATTGTTATAATGTTATAAGTTCGATACTATTATACTATTATAGATTAACAGTTCATATACAGGTGATAATTAAAGCTAAGTTTCTAGCTAAGTGTATGGTTCAGTTATCGGTTCTAATATACACGTATGTATGAACTCCAGTTCATATACATTAGATGATAAGGCACAATCTAGCCTGTATGTATATATGTACACACACATTAGTTCAGTAACTTTAGTTCTAATTTTCAATCTTATATATAGGGGTGTATGTGAGTGTTCAAAACTTACATAATTAAAATCCAGTTCTATATTTTAGTTTATACACATATAGACAATAAATTGTTGGAAAATTTCAATATGTGGGCCATATATGTAAAATAAATGTGCTATGCTATTTTGGTGTAAAGCCTAATTAAATTAATTAAAGTAAAAGGCTTATAGGTATAATTGTCATGGTATTAATAGGTAAATACCGGGGTAATTTTATTTTGTTGAAGAGCCAAATTAGGAAATTTCAACATTATAAATATGGGGTTATGGTCCCCAAAATACATAAGCTTTAGTTATTCTTCTAATCTCTTCTATGGAAATAATTCAGATCTAGGGTTTATGTTAGTTTAGAAGATCAGATCCAACTCTTATCTTTTAGATCTATCTCTTTCCCTTAATTAGTTTATAAAAGCAGCAACTATGGATTCGAATCTAATATAAGTTCTATGGCTTGTGTTAATATGGAAAACCAAATCAAATTTACTTTTCCAATCAGCAACTATGAATTTAGGTATGTCTTTTGCTAATTTTTTTCCTTTGATTTCTTCTCAATCAAATCAATAAGAATCATCTATTCAGATCTAGGGTTTCATGACTAATCTATCCTAAAGTATATTGAAATCCTAATAAGTGGTATCGGAGCCACCCATCATTGATTTCATTGGACATTTTTTTTATTTACAAGTAAATTTTGAATTGAACCTTTTTAAGAAGTCCTGTAATAATCTTACTTAAGTTTTAGATCTGCTTGATCTATGTGCCAAGGACTTTTTGATGATGATTTTGGATTTGGTTTATATCAAATTTTTTGTTGTAAATTGAAAGGCTAATTTATGAAATTGTTTTAGTGTAGAAAGATAGATAGATCTAAATAATCTATGTGTTATTATGAAATGATTAGAATTTTCAAATCATTAAATTATGAGAAATAATCCAACTTCCTCTAAAGTTCAAAAACAACTTATATTGGTTAAAGCATTCACATGTTTATTATTGTATGTTTTATAAATAAGCTATGAATTTTATGGTGAGGAATGTTTTGGATCCGATATGTACAATCTTTTTTTTAATGTTTATAATTGGTATAAATACATATATGTAATTTAGAACCATTTATGCAAGAAATATAAATCTGGTTCTATGGTTATTTTACCTTACTTAACTTTTGGTTAAGTAATTTGGATATTTATATAAGGTATTTGGGTTATTTCAGAAATTTTGATTAATTGGAAATAAAGTATGCTCCTTTAATGTGTTTACGTTTATTTTATTATTGAAATAAATTTTAACATGACACTAATGTACATTTTGGACCACACAACGGTCAATTGCATTTATTTTTATTATAATTGCATTAAATGTGGTTTTTATGGTAATAAATTAATGCATTTATTATCATAAATGCAGTAAATGCGTCAGTTGCAATAAATTTAATGGTGCACCATGTTTGTATTTGGAATAAGAAAAGACATATTGTTTATTATTTGATGCATTTATATTTAACAGATACAGATATTTTATATGTATGGCTTGCTCATTAAAAATAAGTTTTAATTTCATGCTTTGGTTATCATGAAATAAATGGAGTAGAGGTTTTCATATTTTGCCAAAATGCATGGTTAGTGTCCTTAATTAACTATTCAAATAATAAACTAAAGATAAAGTGGTACAGTAGCATTCTGTATAACTATATTGTGGTTCAGATATACATTATAGTTACTACATTTATTCATGTCATTTGTTACGACATTTACTATGTCATTTATGTATAATTTTATATGGCATTTAATTCTGGCATTTATCCATGACTTTGTTATGTGATTTATTTATAATATCTTGTATCATACTTATTTAGAAAATGTCATCAATGCAAGCACATATTTATAGTAAAAGACTATAACAGCTATGATTAAAACATGTTGTACCACATTTATAATTTTGAGATTTTCAAGTGTCATATAGACTTAAATGCTTTTGGGAGTAATTTATAGCACTTGAAATATTGTTTATACACTGAGAAATAAATTCAAATATTTTTTTTGGTGTCTCTTTGCATACTAATTCTAAATATCCTACATTCTAAGTGAGCTAATTGAAATAACATGTCACCAAAGTGACCTCTCTTATTTTATTTTTTCATGAAAATGTTTGATATTTGTGTTCATTTATTCATACGGATGTTAGCCAGCCCAAAGGAAGACTTAAATTTGGCCAAATAATTTACACATGTGTGATGATAAATATGTGATAATTATAAGGTTTTACAAGTGAATAAATACTCCGCCCAAAGGAAGTTTGTTATTTGACTTGAATTTATTATTAGTGTTTGATCATTACAATAAGAGTACCACTTACAATTAAGGAACTATCCACAGACTTGATATTAATGTTTTGCTGGGTATCTTGAGAAGTGATTTACCAATTATTAGAATTTACTATGGATGATATCTGGATATTGGCATATATGGTCAATGCTTAATTTTTATTCAATTTTCAACTAATTTGACTAAAGTGTTTGCCAATTTTAATGTTATCATCTAGTTTAGGACTAACTCGGTGGAAAATTAAGTGTACATGTTTGTTCTTAACTGCATGGATCTAACTCTTGCAATTAGAGGGGTAACCCCTCAACTATATTATGGTTGAATGCTTTTATAATGTTATGTAGATAGAGTCAAAAGATTGTAAAGTAAAATATTTCAGAAGCTTTCAAGTATGTGATATTACTAGGGATAACCAATTTTAAAAGGTTCTTGCTGAGAATGACTTAAAATAGTAAGGAGAAACAAGCATGCTTTATATTGCTTGATTCCATAAAGTCAAAATAAAGGAAACATAAATAAGTTCTATATGGAAAGTATTTCTTCAAAAGTTAAAGGCACTCAAGTTATTGTTATTTTTTCTTATAATATCTTTGTTCACAGTATAACCATTTTAAGATTATTATAATTTTTCTAAAGAATAAAATGACCTCTATTGAGCTCATTTCACATTGTGGTATAAAGAAGAGAGACTGAAGCATGGTAAGATAGAAAGTACCTATTTATCGTACATTGTAAATAAATGTATAGATAAGGATAAAGAAGTCGCTAAGGATCTAGAAGAAAAGAAATAACATATAAATATATTTATAGTTGTTTCTTTAGGAAGATATACAGATATATAAAATAAAGTTTACCGGATATTTTTAAGATATTATTGAGATTTTGATAATATTGTTTGGATTTATTTGATATTTTTGTTATGATGTCATTTGGATAGATTTCAGTTTTTTATTTCTAATATGAACAAATTGGGTTATTATTGTTCGTTTAGAAATAATAAGACTGATTTATGAATAAATTCAAGCATTGTTGAAAGTAAAACTCCGAATGTTTAAAATATAGCTTATATATACGTATGCTAAATATCCTTTATAATGAAGTCCCAAATTTTAATCTGGTGATTAATATGATTACTTATTTCAGCTTACTAAATAATTATACTTTGAGGCACTAAAGACAGTAAACACTTTATTAGTATTCTAAGCGACTTAAAAGCTACCAGTTTATAAACTCACACTAAGAAAAAATTACAAGATGGGAAATGCTACAATTTTTGAGGATGTTGAGTTTGAGTGAGAAATAAAGAACAGATCATTGTCTTTAAGGAGAATCATTATCTTCAATTAAACTATAGTTACTTCTTCGGATAATGTATAGGATTTGTTTCCTTTCATTAATAATAAGTAAATTAAGAACCACAACAAGATAATGTTAAACCAAATTTTAAGGTATATATCATTGTCATTAAGGAAAATCATTATCTTTGATTCAACTACGTTTACTTCTTCGGACAATATATAGGACTTGTTTCCTTTCATTAACAAGAAGTAAATTAAGAACCATAACAAGACAATGTTAACTAAATTTTCTTCAAATTAAGGTTATTGTTTCAAGAAAACAAACTCAACAACCTCAAAGTGCAAGGTCACTAAGAAAATACATTTGAAAGGAAGAAATACTATTCCGATGACAATATAGTATTTTTTTCATAAAGATAAATATTGGATTGATGAAGATGATTCTTTGGACTTTCATCAATCCATATAAGGTACTAATTTGAAATGCAGATTTAAGGTACGAATATATAGTCTAAATCTATAAGGATAATAAAGTTTGAGATCTTTCCCACCACCTTAAGGTAACAAGATCATTGGTTATGAATAATTATTTAAAAACAAAAATGGATCAAGTGAATAATGTGGAAAGGTATAAGGCTCATTACTGAAAAGACTATACTAAAAAGGAAAACAATGTTTTATTTCTAAAGAGACTTTCTCTTTGGTGTAACTAAAGGACTTTTTAGAATTATTTTGAAACTTGTTTTAAATTATGATTTTAAGCAATATCGGAGGGATATTAAAGTCATTTTACTCAATGGGGACATTAATGAAACAACTAAGAAAACCACTTATGTTTTATCCTTTTGTATTGGGGATTCAAAAACACCATTATCATTCATGGAGTGCTATTTGGATTAGCACAAAAGGGCTAGGCAGATAAGGCTTTAAAAAAGGTGGGGATTTGGTATGAAAACTGCAAGTCAATTCTCTTTTGCCAAATTAGACAAATGGCGTATTATATAGTAATATAAGAACATTCTTGAAGCTAAAGAAATGCAAAAGATTCATCACGCATTTGCGGTGTGGAGTCCAATGCATACTAAAGCATATACACATATGGATATTGTGTGTATTATTTGGCAGATATCTTACTGACATTAAAAGTGGATCAATTTAGTAACTAAAATGGTTATGAGATAACTTTAAGAAACAAAGGATTATATGCTCAATACGGATTGGTTGGAGATCATAAGGCATTATAGTCTGAATATTTTGGATGGCAAGAATACAAAAGATCCACTTCAGATAACAATAATATTGTTGTTGTTGTTGTTGTTGTTGTTATTTTAGGACGAAGCTATATAAGGAAAGCTGTCATACAGATACTTATAGCCTTCTTTGCTATTTTCCGTTATGGGACATCCGACGATGGAAAATAATTGTATAATTTTGTCATAAAGTAATGGACTGTTGAATGAAAAATTTAAAAGATCCTTAGAGTAATATTGTAACAATAAACAACCTATTATTTTCCAGTAAGGGGAGAGTGCAAAATATATTGTAATTCATTGAGTATACTATGACAAGCTCCACTATGGCAGATCCGCTTACAAAAGGACTATCACTCAAGGTCCTTTATGAGCATCTTGCTCAATTGGTGTAACTTTCATGTAAGAATATTTAGGTTCAGGGGAGTTTGCATTTGGTACTGTCATATGACATATTGCTCTATATTTTGGTTATAGATATATATCATGTTCTTTTTTTACCAAAAATAAAGCAATAAAGTTTTGTTTGCACTTTAGGTTGTTCAAATATTAAACGTTTTGATCTCACTAAAGTAGGACCAGATGGAAATAGACATGTATAGATCACATCTCACGTAATTTCCATGCTACGCATCCACGATTGATCTATGTCATTTGATTGTGTTGGTATATGTGACCATTGTTTGGTTTAGTTGCACTGAAAGTAACGAAAGCCACTTTGGTCCTTTGTCAGCATAGTTAATGGATGAGATTGTTTCAAAACACCTTATGTTATAAATAGAAAATTTTGGAGCTCAAAAGGTTAAACACTTTTATAATGTTATTACATATATGGCGCAGAGGGAGATTGTTGGAAAATTTCAATATGTGGGCCATACATGAAAAATAAATGTGGCATGCTATTTTGGTGTAAAGCCTAATTAAAATGATCAAATTATGAATTAAAGTTAAAAGGCTTATAGGTATAATTGTCATGGATTAATGTGTAGATACTGTGACAATTCTATTTTGTTAAAGGGCTAAATTAGAAAATAACAACATTATAAATAAGGGGTAATGATCCCTAAATTACATAAGCTTTAGTTATTCTCATAATCTCTTCTATGGAAATAATTCGGATCGAGGGTTTAAGTCAATTTGGAAGATCAGATCCAACTCTTACTTTTTAGATCTTTCTCTTTCTTTTAATCAGTTTATGAAAGCAACAACTATGGATTCAGATCTAATATAAGTTCTAGGGATTGTGTTAATATGGAAAACAAAATCAAAATTACTCTTCCAATGAGCAGCTATGAATACAAGTAGGTCTTCCACTAATTTGTTTACTTTCCTTTGATTTCTTCTGAATCAAATCAATATGGATCATTTATTCAGATCTAGGGTTTCACGATTAATCTATTCTAAAGTATATTGAAATCCTAATATAAATATATTAAGTAACTTCATTCTCTATATATGGATGAGGATCTTGGGAAATGTTTAATACTTAAATGACAAATTTCGCATGGAATTTTTAGAATATGCCAAGATCCCGATTTCCTCATATTCGTGTGATGGGACTCGGCTCTCTTCTGGAGTTCATATGTTGTTAGTCATTGTATTTGCTGGCATGTTGCTTTTGCAATTTGAATTGCTATTTTCTATTTATGTAATATATGAGTTTTGTATAGGACTGTAACTTGCATTGCTGCTATATTCTCATGTAAGGCTATGTGAATATAATAGTGAATATGTGTCTACAGGCCATTTTCTGTTGTTTTGTAGGGTTACTTATTGTTTTTTGTTCTGTGTAATAATATAATTTTTGTTGAACCAAGTAAAACATGGTTTCTTTTGCATATTTTTATTCACCGCTCTTTGTTTTTCATGCGGGCTTATCTTTTGCAAATTGGTAAGCTTGCTACTATATATTTACATAGTAATCCACTTACCTGTTATAACTTGCATGTGATGTGTGCAATTTTATCGATAAATATATATGAAAGATTTGGTTATCTATCTTTACACACACACATAGATATGTATACACACACACATGCATACATACATACATACACACATACATACATACATACATATATATATATATATATATATATATATATATATATATATTTGATACATTTTCCATTACATTTCAAAACACAAGTTCCATATCCAAACCACGCAATTCCAAAACGTTTCACAGGCAATGATAACATATACTTATTACAAAATACGCCAAAAGTGACATATGAAGATGCCCTCTTGGATGATCAAAGTAATATAGTCACAATAGAGTTAATACACGCAATGGAAATAATAGCAAATCAAAAACTGCAACTCCTAAATAGCTATCCGTTAACTTCTGATCGCCTCCAGTAGCTTTATTCATCATCATACTAAAAACCTAAATGAACCTCAACCATCAGCCTACTCAAATTAATTTTTAGCATCCGAGAGTTTAAGGGGAAAAACATAAACTTCGAGTTAGACATAAAGCATAGTGTGAATAATACTATATATCCCTATTTTCAATGTTAAGGGAGAAGCACCGCTTAGCGAAACTGGTTTCCCCTCACTAACGTTCTTTTAAAACATATCTTTCGCAAATCTTTTCCTGCAACCAAAACTGGTTAAATACTATAATGCATCATTATGTAAACATATTGTTAGCGCTAAAATTGGTCACGACAACCAAACGCAGATGAAAGCACCAATTAACGGTCACAGATAACAGATAGAGTGTATGTAGAGAGTATAAATATAAAGAACAATCAAAATTAAAAAGAAATTGATAACAGTAGAGGATTTATAGTGGTTCGGCTGACTCTGTCCTATGTTCACTCCATAAATTTCCTTTTTATTGGTATCAGAATCAATTACAGTTACAGTCCGGAGTTTTTAAAATAAAAATGGTAGAGTAGTCTTAATAGAGAAGATGAAAGAAAACAGAATGATGATCCCCCTTTTTGAAGCCTCGCCCACTGTATTTATAGGCAAAACCCGAGTTACTGGGCTTCTTGAGTGATCCAGGCCCATCAAGACTATAGTCGAACCCAAACCATCACCACCGCCGACCTTGAGTTCATAACATGTCGATCCGATGTTGCCCCAGGAATGACTCAAAGTAAGCATATGTATGACCCAGAGGAAACTCGCCTGTGACCCAAAGTAAACTATGTTTTAACTCAGAGTAAAGAACATGTTGAACCCATAGTTTTTTTGCCGGCCTGCTCTCCTATGTTGTGCCGGGGATATGCTACAACCACCTGAAGTACACAACCCATCAACCTGGAGCGCTCAATTATGCCGACCCCATACTTACAGATCCCAAAACCAAGCAACTGACCCTAAGTATGAAGCTCACCGACCTGGTGCAAACCAAAGACGACGATCCCATTCACTATGCCGACTCCATACTTACCAATCCCAACACCAAGCTGTCGACCAGAAGTATAAAGCTCACCGACCTGGAGTAAACCAAGGACGCTGATCCCATTCACCATCCAGAACCCATACTTACCGATCAAAAACCAAACTTCCGATCCATTTCCTCACCGATCCCATCCATTTTCTCCAACATCGACCCTATCTCCAAAGCTCTTACCGACCTAATGTTTCACACCGACCCGGAGAAACACACATGCCGACTCAAAGTCATGGCCTTGCCAACTCGAAGCAATGATTTAACCCATCCCTCTTAAATATACACCGACCCTAAGTGACTCGAAGCAGGGCTCTGCCTGACCCGAAGCATCCTATCGAAAAACCCGAATCTGGCCCATAGGCGAATCGGAGCAAACTCCAAGCAATCTGAAACGACTAGACTTTTTTTGAAACTTTTAATTCAAGTATCCCACGCTTTTTTCCATCGACCATACCAAATCCCGACTTCATAATCATGTCGTCTATCCATCAAGTCTAGTCAAACTTGTTGTATTTCAGCCTCGCTACCCGAGCAGTTGATTTAGTTAAACCCGCCTGCCTACGGCCTTGCCAAAAGGCGCGTTAACACATACATATCAAGTAATAAAAGAACTATTTGTTCAAACACTTTAGTTTTGTTTGGCTAACTATTAACCTTTGGCTCACTCAGGCCTACCACACAATATAAACAAAATTTTATCTAACATCTATTAGACACTCCTCTTCTAATATAAACAAAATTTTAGAAATCCATGCATACAAAATATATATTCCCTCCAAACATTTTAAAATATAAACACAATATAAACAAAATTTTAAAGACCTCCAAACATTTTAAAAAATAAACACAATATAAACAAAACAAAACCTTTTTTTCGAAATCTTTAAAATCTTAGACATCATATCTTAAAACACCTCCAAACATTGCCTTTAGAAACCCTTGGAAACACCTTTCCTTCCAACCCTTTCGAAACTATCAGAAAAACACTACCTATCGACTCCTTCGAAATCCTTGGGAGGAACCACCTCTTTTAAACCCTTTTAAATACCTTTCGAAAGCATCAAACCTTTATAAACTCAAACATTTCGAATGCACTTGGGTTCAATTAAAACATGAGGAAAAAACACCTTTCGAAACCATTACAACTCCTTCGAAACCATTGGTTTATACTTCAACGGAACAAAAAGGGTCTATAAAATCATCTAAGTCAAATGCCTACCTTTCGAAATCTATCCCTAAGTAAAGAAATGAAGGTATCAAAACCAACCTTCCAAAAGCATTGGAGAGGTGGCTAATTTTAAAAACTAAGTATACCTTTCGAAACCATCGACTTCGAAAGGTAGAAAGACGACAGCTAGGGGTTTCGACCCCTTCAAAAGCATTACTTAAAATAATAAAGTGCAACCCATTTGAAACCTTTCCTTTAAAATATTTGGTCCAGTTGAAAGCCAACTGAATCGAAAGCTAACCTTTCAACAACAAAGCAGGCACTACTTTTAATTTTAAGACAACGCATACTCCAACACCTTCGGAACCCAACGTTTCCACTATACGCCTTCCACCTCTATCCAATATGCTACGTACCAAGTAACATGATACCATGCACATCGATTTCAAAAGCATAGTGGCGAAACATCCCAGTCGGAACCCCTGGTGCTGAAAGTAGCAGAACATGCTTTAAACATGTTACTTTTGTTCTTAACTTAAAAGATAAACACTTTTTAACTTACCTGCTATTGTTTGTCAAATTTTCATTGGTTGCTAAATATCTTTTTCAAAAGTGCTGCAAATATTTTCAAAAAGAAACAATAATTTTATTTTACAAAATATCCTTTCTTCTTGAATAAATATATAAAACATTTAAGTCCCATACTTTAAATAAATTTATATATTCATCAAAACACTTAGGAAAATTCTATAGAAATTCCAGAAAATCTAATTTAATATGTTTTCTAACATATATAAATTTAGACACAAATAATTATTTATTTAGCTGTAAATAATTTAAAACCCAAATAACCATTTTGTTCACTAGAAAATTAACTTAAAATCCACATTAATTCAGAGAATTATGAAAACTGGTACCCATCTCTAAAATATAATTTATCATCTACATTTAAATTTGTAAGGCATTTGGAAGTAGTTAATAGGGTTTTATATCAAAACCTATTATAAAAATCAATATGAACATACATAACCATCAACAAGCATGTATAAACATTTAAACATTCAAAACATTGCATTATCATGCAAAAACATTTTGGAATATCCTTAAAACCAAAAGCTATAAGAACAGTGAGATGTAGTAATTATCCACCTTATCTTGATGATTTAGGATGTGAGATTTTATCTTGATTAAGTGATTTGATTCTTCCTCTTGAAAATCCTAGCTTTATCCTTTCTTGAGATTGCTAATGGTGACCGGCCTTAAAAATGTTTTTGCTTGAGAAAATAAGAAATGAGCATGTGTTTTGATTTCCTAAGGGGTTAGGGTGTAAGTTTATTATATTTCCCATTTTTCCCCCTTATTTACCAACACTTACATCTTGCTTCATTAGTTTATTGTACATATAGGCACGGCTACCCCTTATTAATCACAAATCTCAATCCATTAATCATATTACATTATTTTATTTTATTTAACTAATTAAATATCCCAAATAATATCACTAAAAATATGGGTAGCTACAGACTCCCCACCTTAAAGAATTTCATCCTCGAAATTACGATAAGGTACACAACAAATCAGTCAACCAGGTAAAACATACCATCAAACAAATAAGGATAAGCGTCTCTAATCCTGCTCTCAGTCTTTCAAGTACAGTCTCTCTCAACGTCGCTCTACTGGACTTTCACTGTAACATTCCTGAAATTTAGCCAAGTTTAATTTGATAATTAATTTAATTTTGAAATTAAATTATGGGATTATTGGTGAATTAATTAGAGATTCCCAGAATAAACCAAAAATTTTAGATTATAAGTAGCAATTTGATTTGAAATTTGAGGATAAGTATTTATAAATAAATATTGGATCTAAAGATAAATAGAAATTAAAAGTTTTGAGATTGATAAAAAGTTAATGATAGTTTGTTTTCTAAATTTTAAAATATATTAATATTTGGAAGATGTATTAATTTTCGAAAGATTTATTTTTAAGATTTAATTTCCTTATATATATACATATATGAATAAAAGTGATCAGTTGTTAATTTATGATCAAGATTTTAAACCATTCTTTTCTTTTAAAAAGTTGTACAGAAATAAAAATTCATAAAAATGTATAAATGGAAAGTAAATGTAAATATATATATGTACTAAACTAAATTAAGTTTGAATGTAAAGATATATTTGAGCTAAGATTTTATTTGTGCAAATGTAGGAAATATTAAGGATGAAAACATTTTAAAAAAAATGAAAACATAGGTTGTATACGAAATATCATTTGCATTAAGGGTTAAAAACAAATTTACAAAAATAATTTGAACTAAGGGTATAAACATAAAAATGCACATATGGACATTTGTAAAAACATAAGTAAGTATAAATTACAAGTGTAAACCATGCAATAACAAATTAAACAAGTGTAATAATTTTGGCATGCAAATGAACAAGTGGCAAATGCATGTGATACTTTAAACTAAAATTTAAGTAATATGAAAATGTATCTAAGGAGAAACAAAACCAGATTTTATTCTCATTTTCTCAAACCTGGAAACCGAAATTAAAATAGAAATAAGAGAAGTCAAAATATACAAATCTAAAAGAAAAATCTGAAGCATTGATGCATTAATTCAAAACAAGAGTAAATCATCCCCAGGTTCAAGTTAAAATCTGAAATTCAAGGCATGCAACAGACAGTAAAAATCAAATTTAAAAAATCAAAGAAAGCTTTCTGGCCTGAAAACATTTTCAAACTGGAAATTCAAATATGAAGCAAAACCAGCAAAACAATTCATATTCTTCAACCTGAAACAAGTATCAGGAGAAAAGCAAATCAAGAATTCAAAGAAACTAACTCAAATATAAAACAATGATCCAGAGTCAGATCAGTTTTTTCCAAATTCAAAATAGCAGGCTCTGCTTCATCTCTCAGGTAATTCAAGTAAACCCATAATTAAAATTAAAATTTAAAATCCGAAGTAATTAAAACCATAATTAAATTTAGTATTTTCAATCTGAGGAAATGATAATCAAAATAAAGATCAAACAACATGCAACAACAAGATGGCAGAGCAAATTTCCAGATTTTTCAAGCACTGTTTTCTGCTTTCAAACCAAATTCAGGTGAGCAAACTCTTAAAACCCCTTTATACTTTGGTTTGCATGTGATGATCATTGATGAATGAATATAAATAAAGATTGCATGTGTATATATATGGTGTGTCTGTGTATATAGACATTTAATGTATGTGTGTATAACAGGATATACCCTCTGTTGTTTTTTACAGGTTCTAAAACTTTGCTAAGAAATTCCATATCTCTGTATATAATCAAAATTTGGACAAGATCATTGAAGAACAAATGATCATATGAATGTAATATAAATTTTAAAAATAATAACAATAATTTAAATGCAGTGATGATTTCAAAACTTGGAAATTTACAGAGAGAAACAAGTCTGGTCAAAAATGAAAAATCTGGATATCATGTTTGAATTATATAAACAGAATTATATTGTGTAATAATGAATTTAGGTATTAAAATCACAATTTTAAATATAGTAATTGGGGATGAATTTGAGGATGTTGGAAATTGGGTTTATCGCCGATTTCTGGCGATCAGCATGGTCATGTCTGATGAGATATGGGTTGGAGGTGGCCTAAGTGTTGTTGGTCACAGGAAAAATGGTGAGATAATTTTCTGGTGACTGTGGTGGTCGAGGAACGGCGAAGTAGGGTTTTGCTGTGGGTTTGGTTCGTCTGTGTTTTTGAGGTGAAGGCGGTGATGATAATGCATCGGAGGCGTTCGCATGTAGGGGAAATGTTGCTGGAGGTCGTCGCATAACTGTGGTTGGAAGGATATGGGCTCCGGTGATCGAATTCGTCGACGGCGAGGTGATTTACTTCGTTTGGTTTTGGTTCCGGTTCGACAGAGTGTTTAATTTTGATTTGACGTGGTTATTGACGATCTGAGTGGTCGGTTCGTCTAAGGGGATGTTCGACCGACATGGCGAAGGTCCCAGCGTTGATCTCTGATGGTCAGCTCAGATGTACACGTGCATGAGTTGATGTTTGTGTCTGGGTAGAAGGGGAAGGTGTTGTCTCGAAGCGTGCCTCGGGAAGAAGAAGACTTGGCTCGAGTTGTCGTCGAGTCGTTCGCGCGTAACAAGGTTCAAAGGATTTAATTTAAAAACAAAATCAGGTTTTAAAAATAGAAAGGGAAGAAGTGGGTTAGCCTCGGGTCGAACTCGAGAAAATTGTGAAGATGCTCGGGATTTCAATAGTTAGGCTCGGGTAAAAAATTTGATTAAGTAGCAGGCTTAAAATAATTTTTTTATATAGAAATGCGTTTCAAGTTTTAAAACAAAGGAATCGGGTTTTACAAATGTTTCTAAGTTTAAATACAAAGTAAAAACAAGTTTAAAGATATGGAAAATAATTAGTCTTCACATATTCATATTTAACAAAGTTTTAAGTATATTTAAAATGTATAGATTTTAAATAATTATTTTGATTCAAGCTTAAAGTTAATAAAGAAGTAATTAAGTTTTATTTAGTTATGTGATCATTATTTATAAATGATTCTTAAGTTATTTTAAATCAATAATGAAGTTAATCAAAAGAAATGTTTTTGAATCATTAGTTGACTTAAATTTCTTAAGTTAAATTTTGTGTAAATGATAATTAATTACAAAGATGGCTAATTAAAGATTTTAAGGATAAGTAAGTGATTTAGGAAAGGATAATTACTTATGAGTGTTTGGATAATTAATTTCATGATTCAGGTCAATTAAGTATTGATTAAAAGTAATTAATTAATTATTAGCGTTGATTAATCAAATGATAAAAAAGTAATTACTCAATGTAATTAATTTGTGAAATAAGTAATTAACGATAATCCCTTATTATAATTAATTAAGGATAATTAATTAAATGGTAATTGATTTAAAGGGTTAATTAACTAATTAAAGATAATTAATTAAAGGATAATTGAATAATTAAAGGTTAATTATAAAAAAAAGGTTAATTATCTAATGATTAAAGGTTGATTAATTCATTAATCAAAGTTGATTTAAATTAATGATTAAGGTTAATTAATTAATTAAGGTTGATTAACTAATAGTTAAAGGATTTATTAATTTAATTTATTAATTGAGGTTAATTAATAAATGATTAAAGGATTTGTAATAAATTAATATTAGTAACCAGGATTAGTAAATTATTCATAAGTAATTAATCGTATTAATCAAATAATTAACTGATCTTACTTATGAATATTTGAATTAAATTGGATGCTTTGAATTGTGTGATATCCCTGATTATGATGTTCTATGATATGATTAGGCTGTGAAATGTAACTTATTATCTGTGATAAATGTAATTTATTTATCTACGATGTACCTATGTTACTTATCTGTGATCTGTGAATGAAGATAAACATTATAGCCTATACCGCTTATCAAATATGTTGTTGTATTCGAATCTGTGTTGATTGATGATGTTGCATTTTATTGTGTAGAACCCTTTTGACCACACTTATAGACACATAAATATGGATTGCATGAGGAAATTGGTTAAGTCACAGATTTTTGAAATGGTTTTAAGAGTGAATTTTGAATCCAAATGATTTTGGAAATGGAATTGAAAGCTTTTGAAAATGGGTTCAAAAATAAAAGTTATTTTGAATAATTTGATTGAGTTTTGAAATTTAAATAATTTGATTTAAATTTGAACTCAAAATTTGAAATTGAATTCTATTTATGATTTAAAAAGGTTATACAAGTTTATATGGGTTTTAAACCATTTTTAAAGTGTTGTTTTGGGAATTTGAATTTAACCCAAAGATTTTAACTAGTATAAATGAAATCGGATTTTTTCCGAAATAAAAACTATTGTTTTCAAATAATAAAAGTTTTCATATAAGAAATGAATTTCCAATTTGTGTTGAAAGATTTCAAGTTTGAAATGAAATTGTGAATTGCTTTAAAAGCTATAAATGAACCTTTGTGGAAGATTATTAAACCTTGTTTGGAATCGAAGATGATTTTAAATGGTGTATCTTTTATATAAAAGATTGACTTGGAAAAGGTTTGAAAGCTATGAATTAAATCTTTTATTTAAATGATTGGATGAGTTAATCCAATTTGAAATTGTTTTGAAAGCTATAATTGAATCTTTGTGAAAGGTGGGTGAACTTTGTGAAATGAATCTTTTTATTTAAAAAGATTTGAAATGGTAATTTGTTTTAAACCATTCAAAGAAAGGTTTTGGATAATTAGTTGCGACTTAACTGAAATCCTATAACCATATGTTTTTAAATATTGCGCTCATTATTCGGTTTAGCCGGGAGAGGACCTTGTGTCATATAATCCATTTCGAATAATGATACGTCAATATGGATAGCATTTGAAGACTGGTGGTGAAGACTGGGTATTTTCAAGAATGAAAGGATTACCTGTCGATTATCTTTGCACTGAGTCGCGCCGGTATAGAGATTCCCTAAGTGATGGGAAGTCCGATCGGGATTGTGAATAAATCGGATTTGCAAGGGCTTCTTCGGAAGTGCCTTCGGTTCTGTTTGAACCCAGAACAGACTTGTATGGATATGTGTCTAACATTACACTTTGAGATGTAACACCAGTTTCTATCAAATACATTTCTGTTTGGTGGCGGAGGATTCATTCTCTTAGCTTAACACTCTTCTCTAAGACGTATGAGCTCAGAGGTTATGTACTTGATGGTTACTAGTGATACATTCCCAAATTGGTAATGTGGCATACGAAGTGCTGCTGATCATTTGTTGATCAAAGCATGGCTTTGGAAAAAAGCGTAGCTTTGTGGACGAGACTGCATCAGGACCTTACAAACCAAAAATGGTCGAAAGAGGAAAGATGCGGCAAGGTTATGAGGGTCGCACCCTTTAGGGTATGTCATTCCCTTCTGGAAAAAGGTTGTATCATGGTATGGAGCCCAGATACTTAACCTATGTGGTAGCTGCAATCTCATTACTGTGTGGTTGTTGCTTTGTGATTAAGGGCCCTCGGATAAAGGTCGCAAACGACCGGGGATGGCATATTTGTGTAGTAGTTACCTAGTTACAGAGGTAACCCGACCGTGTGTTAGCAGAGGACTGGTTAAGTTCTCGAGACGTCCCTCCAGAGCCGTACCCATGTGGCAATAGGAAGTTCCTTAGCCTGACCATTTATTGAAAATCCAAACAAAACAATATGCGCCCCGTACGATTTTAGTTGTATAACCTACCATGGAATGTGGCGGTAACCTGCTATTGAACATGGTAGCTATAGTAGGCATAAGTGCGAAATGCCTATGCTGGCTTAGATTAATATTATACTTTCGAAATGTTTTCTGCACTATGCGCTAATGATAATATCAAATGGTTTCCGCATATCAAGCATTTTTTACTATCATAAGGAGAAATCTCCTCCAATTCTGCATTTGCATTGTGTGTGTGGCGGGAGACCTTATGGTAGTTTTATTTTCTAAAAAGCATTGCGGATTTAAATTTTAAAATCCTTTGTTGTTTGTTTTAAAGATAAACTGTTTTTGTTTGCTCATACCAGTCCCATGACTGACCTAGAGCTTATTGTTCCCTCCCTAACTTTGGGTGCCCACAATTTTTCCACACGGACAGTCTAGAGTTGGGTTTTGTAGATAATCGAATAGTAGGTGTAGATTCGATAGCTTTCAGCCTTAGGATTTGGCAATCGCATTTGGATCGAGTTGCTTCACTTCATCTTGATTGGGAGTTCGAGCTACTTCTGGATTGGCGCTTTGGAGATGGAGTTACAGTTCTGGATTCTATCTCTCTTTCTCTCGTGAAGACCATATTGGAGATATTGTTCCACTGCTGGTGTTATATTTTCTTTCCGCTGCTATTGTCTGTATCATATCTCTGATGTATATTGATATTCATTGTATCATTCAGTTGTATCAGATATTGTATCAATGTTGTATATTGATATATTCTTTTTCTTCCGCTGTGTTGTTATACTTAATATGTTATAAGCTTCGGCGAACCAGATTCGACGTTTGGATCTGCGGCATTTGAATATAGGTGATATACTTGGTGTCGATTTTCGAAGGTCGAGTCAGGGTCGTTACATTCACTAGCCTGACTATCTTGTTCCTTACCTTCTTCTCATCTTTAGCGACTATACGAATTGGCTTTCTAACTATGGTCAACTCTGGTTCTACTACTAGATCCTCCAACACAGTCGGTACTATAGTAGTCTCCGGGTCTCTGACACACTTCCTTAGATGAGAAACATGGAAAACATCATGGATTCCTGCCAAAATACTCTGTAACTCTACTTCGTATGCGAGTTTCTCGATCTTCTCAATATTACGAAAAGGTCCAATGAATCTCAGTGCCAACTTTCCTGATTCCCGAACCTAATCACACCCTTCATCGGTGAAACCTTAACAAACACATGATTTCCAATAGAGAACTCCAAGACTTTCCTTCTTCTATATGCATAACTTTTCAATCTAGACTGAGCTTCCTTCATTCTAGCTCGAACCAACTCAATCTTTTCTACGGCTTATCTCAATAAATCAAGACCAAGAACCAACTTATCCTCGGTCTCCAACCAATATGCGAGAGATTTCCATGGTCTTTCATACAAAGCTTCAAATGGTGCCATCTCTATACTAATCTGATAACTGATGTTATATGAAAACTCAACTAAATGTAGATGGTCTTCTCATGATCCTCCAAAATTCAATACACAAACTCTTAACAAATCCTCCATGACTTTGTTAACTCTTTCCGTTTACCCATCAGTCTGAGGACGGTAAGCGGTACTCATCTTGAGCTTGGTTCTTAAAATATCCTGTAGACTCATCCAGAACTCACTAGCGAACATAGAGTCTCTACCACTAACAATACTATTAGAAATTCCATGCAGTCTAACCACATTCTTCATAAACAACTTCGCAAAAATGGGTGACATCCTAGTTAACTTTACTGGAATGAAATGCGCACTCTTGGTCAATCTATCTGCTACGACCCATATACTCTCATTTCCACTTCTAGATCTTGGCAACCATTCAATAAAGTCTATAGAAATAAAATATCATTTCCAAACTAGAATATCCAATGGCTGAAGCAATACACTTGGCTTCTGATGTTCAGTCTTTACCTACTGGAAATTCAAGCATTGCTTTACCAAGCCAATATCACGTTTCATGCCTTCCCAGAAGAAACTGCTCTTCATATCCTAATACATCTTAGTTTCTCCTGGATGGATGGTGAACTTCAAACCAAGACATTCTTCCAAAACTTCCTTCTTAATATCTCCTACATTCGAAACACGTAACCTTCTTTCTTTCTCAACCATCCATTTTGGTCAGGAATAAAATCCTTCAAGTCATCGCTCTCCGTTTCTTCCCTTAACTTCCTTTCGTTTTACTAAAACCGGATCCACCTCCTGTTTAGAAGCAATCTTCTCAATCATTACTGGTCGGACTTCTAAACAAGACAACATAGCACTTTCTCCACTAGACCCAACCCCGGATCTACACTGCACTCTACAAGCTGATAATGCTTCCAAATCGTTCTATTCTGCAATCATCGCAAATACTGCATTCTGATGCTTTCTGCTAAGTGCATCTGCTACCTTATTTCATTTTCCTGGTATGTACTCAATCCTGAAATCATAAGTAACAATAAACTCTAACCATCTCTGTTGTCTTCTGAGAGAACAAATACTTCAGCGACTTATGATCAGTATATAGCTCAAATCGCTCCGCCAAAAGATAATGCCTCCACACCTTCAAAGAAAATATCAATGCAGCTAACTCCAAGTCATGCGTCGTATATCTAACCTCATGCGTTCTAAGCTACCTAGAAGCATAAGCAATCACTTTACCTCTCCGCATCAACGCAACTCCTAATACAGTTCCACATGCATCAGTATGAATAGCCAAATCCTGATTTCCTTCCGGAGCAACCAATACAGGCGCATGGGTCAATAAAACCAATCTACTTGCATTAAAATCAAACTACACTACTAGCATGAAATGAAATAAACAAGAAAATAAAAGAGCAATGTATTAATGTTGCATAAAAAATATTACATGAAAGAAATGGCTAAGTAGCCATGAAAAAAAAGAAGCTTTCTTTTATTTCTAAGCTAAAACTAAAGAACAAAGAGCCTAAGAGAGACTAAGAGGAAAGAGGTTACATGAAACATAAGGGGTATTTATACAAGTTTAAAACCCTAATTAACTTTTTGGGGAACTACCTAAAATACCCTCTTAGGAAGTGTGGTGGTCAAGTTATCGTTAACTTCAAATAATCATCCATTAAGTATGCATAAAGATTTAATGACCTTTTAGCATGTGCATTAGCTCCTAAGTGTACATTAAGGTCGGTGGGTAAGTAGGGTCCTCCATGATCTTCACATTGAATTATTTCCATCTCCATTCCTTTGTATTCACTCTTGTGCATGCATATCTTCATGAAGCCACTTGTAAAATTCACTAAAAATCCTACAAAACAACATAGAAAATTCCAAGTAAATTTTCACAAATAAATAAATGCACAAAAATGACCATTTTCCCCTATATGAAGATGAATATGTGACAATTTGAAAATAATTTGAATTTTGGTTTAAACAAGTTAAAAAACCCAATATGATCATTTATCTAATTTAAATAGATTAAATATGGTGGTAAAAATATGCACATTTACGTGCACATCAATCAGCGCTGCTATCCGCGAGAAATCCTTAATAAACCTCCGATAATATCCAGCCAATCCAAGAAAGCACTTTATCTCGATCATTGTCTCGGGTCTCTTTCAATTATTCACTGCTTCAATCTTAGTCGGATCTATAGACAACCCTTTCTCTGAGACTACATGACCAAGGAACTTCACTTTCTTCTTCTAGAAATGACACTTCAAAAATTTTGCCTTCAGCTGATGCTCCCTCAACGTCTCAAGCACCACTCTAAGATGAACTTCATGCTCCTTTTCATCTTTAGAATATATCAGAATATCATCTATGAAGACAAACACAAACCTGTCCAAGTGCTCTCGAAAAATTTGGTTCATCAAATCAACAAAGAATATCGGCGCATTAGCTAGTCCGAACGGCATAACTAACCATTTGTACAATCCATATCTTGTCCTAAACACCGTTAGAAATATACTATCCTCCGGTACTCTAAGCTGATGAAAATACGTCCCCAAATCCAACTGAGAGAATACCTTAGCTCCACTTAACTGATCAAAAAAATCATCAATTCTTGGCAATGGATATCGATTTTTTATTGTATTCTCATTCAACTTACAATAATCAATACATAGCCTCAACGATTCGTCCGTCTTCTTAGCAAATACTAATGCTGCCCCCCAAGGAGAACTACTAGGTATGATAAAACTCTTGCCTTTCAAATCCACCAACCGCACCTTCAACTCCCTCATTGTTGTAGGTGTCATACTGCTTGAATGTCTACTAACTGGTTCAGCTTCTGGCACCAAATCTATTTGAAACTCGATAGCTCGTTTCGGTGGTAATCCAACTAGCAGCTCGAAGACATCAGCAAATTTTCTAACCATGAAAACTTGATGCAACTCGTCTTCCAGCTCCACAACACCTAATAGAGCATTCATTTCACAACCAGGGTTTTCTACGGTATAAACTATCCGATCACTACTGTCGGTGTGTCTAAGTGATATTTTCTTATCATAGAAAAATATTCTAGCATCATACTTAACCAATCCATACCCATTATAATTCCAAACTCTACAAAGTCAAATACATGCAACCAGCAAACAAAGGTATGACTTAACAAATCAAACTCTAAGTGGTCACACTTCATCCTAAGTGTCGCATACCCTCCTATCAGATTTGCAACCCTTACGGAAGTAACTAAATATGGGGGTTCTAGGTTAATCTTTTCTACCAAACATTAAGATATAAAAGAATGTGATGCACCAGTATCAAACAAAACGATAATAGACATACCGTGAATCAGTAGCGTGCCTCCTAGAACCGCCTTTCCCTTTTCTTGCACTACTGGCCTCGAAGCAACAAACTCCAATGCATACACTTGACCCTTTCCATCCTTTGCTGGCTCCTTGCATTGATTCTTATAGTGGTCGATTTGATCACCATGAAAGCACCTGAGATTCTTCTTTCCGATTACCTCCTTTCCTTTTCCTTTTCCAGTACGAAACTCATGAGCATAGTTTCTTTTCTTGTCGCACTTATAGCAAACCACCTCAGACTTTCCTTTCTACAATGCTCCTCCCTTCAAAGCATTCTTCTTGTGGAAGAACTTTCTCTTCTAGCCTTGTCCAACCTGAACCTCCTTCTCCTTCTTTTTCTCCAAACAAACAAGCATCTCTTCGAGTCTTAACGCCATCTCCACTACCACATCACTGGGATCTCTGATGTGCAGTAAGGTAGTTCTTGCCAACTCTGGCTTCAAACCTCTAATAAACTTCTCATTTCTTTTCATTGTTGTGTCAACAGTGGCATACCCATACCGGGCTAACTCTTCGAACCTACAAGTATACTCCATAATAGACACCTTCCCTTGTTCAAGCTCAGCAATCATTCTAACCAACATAGATTGCACCATTACTGACAAGAATCTTTCTTAAAACCTCCTCATAAACTTTACCCATGTCATAGTTTCCTCATCCACACCAGCTGTTACAGTATTCCACCAAAATAGAGCAGCTCCTTGAAGCTGTCACGAAGCTGGTCTTCTTTTCTGCTCATCGTTGAGCCCTGTGTAGTTAATGCCCCGCTATTACCCCGTTATAACCCCGCTGTATCTCATAGCGTATTTCCCCTGCTATGATTTTTCCATATAGCCCTAACATATAGCCTTTCCGCTTTAAGCCCCGCTATTTCCGCTATATCCTGTTATTCCCGCTATATTCCGCTGTTTCTTCTTTAATAAAATGAATTGAAAAATTACATTTATACATTATAAAAATTATAAAACTAATTTATTTGATTTAATTTTTAATATATTTTAAGAAATGAAAATACTCTAATATTCTACTAAATTCAATTATGTTATATAACAGTTTTACATTTATTTAAAGTATATTCACACATGTTTTTATTTAAAATTATTTATGTATTAATTATAATTCAACTGAATGATAATTTTTCATTTAGTTACCATTTATATATTTGTATAAACATTAAGTACGAGTTTTTTATGCTATTTTTGAGTCGTCCGCTATATCCCGCTATATCCTCGTTGTATCCCCGCTATGACTTTTTGCACTTCCACCGCTTTGAATCTGCCAAGCGCTTTAACTGCACAGGTTGAGCCCTAATTTAGCAAAAATCCTTTTACAGTGTAGCAGCTAATTTTCCACCTCGATAGCATCCTCAATCCCAATAAACAACTTCCCTCTAAGCTTGACACAATCTCTGCTCAGGTTAGCATAATAGTTGGGTATCAGAGCTTCCCCAACTCCTCCTCCAGCAGCATTCCCTCCAACAACTCCAGCTATGATTCCAACTTGCATCATGTTCACAAAAATTGATACGTTGCTCATATATCCACTTGTAGGACCCCAACACCAATGTTCTCAACCTGAGCCCGACCTTGACCTCTTCTAGCATTCGGTCAGGCATTTCCATTTGTGGTGCTGCTATCTCCTCCTAGATTAACCTTGCCTCTTCTTCAGTCCATATCTATATTCAAGCCTCATGAGATACAGAAGAATAGCCTAAGAGAGATAGGAGAATAGAGATATAGCGTATACTTATGTATAAAAAATTCAAGTACGTGACTATAGCGATATCTCATACCCCAATCTTAACTCTAATTCCTAAGAATTATGTTTTCAAAAAATATTTTTTAGTTAAATTATTTCATTAAACCTATGCTCTGATACAAAGTTGTAACATCCCCTATCTAAAGGCCCAAAGCTAAGCACTACAGATGTTGTAGTCATCTATAGTATTAACTTTCGATGACTAAATATGTCTATGTTAATGGTATCTATAATATCTGAAGCAATGAATATGAAACAAATCACAGATTTAAAAATAAAATTTTCCGTTACATTTCAAAACACATGTTCCATATTCAGACCACACAATCCTAAACATTTCCAAGGCAATGATAACATATACTTATTAAAAAATACACCAAGAGCGACATATGAAGATGTTCCCTTGGATGGTCAGAGTAATATAGTCACAATAGACTTAATACACACAACGAAAATAACAACAAAGAAAAAACTTCAACTCCTAAATAGCTATTCGTTAGCATGCTGCTCGCCTCCAGTAGCTTTATTCGTCGTCCTACTAAAAACTTGAAAGAACCTCAACCTTCAGCCTACTAGAATCAATTTTGAGCACCCGAGAGCTTAAGGAGGAAAAACATAAACTTCAAGTCAGACATAAAGCTTGGAGTGAATAATACTATATATTCTTGTTATTAATGTTAAGTAAGACTGCGCCGCATAACGGAACGGGTTTCCCCTCATTAATATTCTTTTAAAACATATCTTTCGCCAACCATTTCCTACAACCAAAACTGGTTAAATATTGAAAGCATCATTATGTAAGCATACATATCAGGTAATAAAAGAACTATCTATTCAAACATTTAGTTTTTTGGGCAAACTATTAACTTTTGGCTGACTCGGGCCTACCAAACAATATAAACAAAATTTTATCTAACATCTGTTACACACTCCTCTTCTTTACAGTCTATCACTAACTATCTGTTAAAAACTTCTCTTCTGGACGGTCTGTACCTAACTTAACATATCCTCGGGTCACTTGATCCTAATGGTTTTGCGGGCTCACTCTGTATACAAATATATATTCCCTTTTGTGTATAATCATAATTTTAGTCTTACTTGTGACAAGCCCTACATACTGGAATTTTGGACAAAAAATTAGCCGGGGCCAATAGCCAGTGTATAGGGCGCAACCCTATACCAATCCCATCTAGTATTCTAATATCTGAGTCATTTTCACTTAGGGATCCCTTTCCATAATTTTCCTCGAAAACCTTTTCAAAATGATTTAAAACCTTTAAATCAAACTCACACAAGGAAAATACATATACTCTATGCTTTACTCAAAATCACATTGCCATATTATATATATGCTTTACTCAAACCTTAGTTGATAGAAACATTTAAACACTTAAAAGTACCCCTTTCGAATCCATTAAAAGTACCCCTTTTGAATCCATTAAAAGCACTCTTTCAAAACCAAGTATAACCCTTCATTTATCTAGGCCGAAAGTCCAAAACCTTCCTTTCAAAACCAGAATCAAAACCCTTTTGAAACCTTTGAAAACCTTCCTTTCGAAAGCTTTAAAACCTTATACATCATATCTTAAAACACTTCCAAACATGGCCTTTATAAACCCATGGAAAAACCTTTCCTTCCAACCCTTTCGGAACCATCAAAAATACACTACCTTTCGACTCCTTCGAAATCCTTCGGGGGAACTACCCCATCGAAACCCTTTTAAATACCTTTTGAAAGCATCAAACCTTTCATAGAACTTGGGTTCAATTTAAATTATGTGGAAAAAACACCTTTCGAAACCGTTAATTCAACTCCTTCGAAACCATTGGGTTATACTTCAACAGAACAAAAAGGGTCTATAAACTCATCTAAGTCGAAATCATACTTTTTGAAAGCTATCCCTAAGTAAAGAAGTGATGGTGTCGAAACCATCCTTTCGAAAGCATTGGAGAAGTGGCTAATTTTAAAAACTAAGTACCTTTCGAAACCATTAACTTCAAAAGGTAGAAAGGCAGCAGCTAGGGGTTTCAACCCCTTCGAAAGCATAACTTAAAATAATAAAGTGCAACCCATTCGAAACCTTTCCTTTAAAATATTTAACCCAGTCAAAAGCAAATTGAATCAAAAGCTAATCTTTCAAAAGCAAAGCAAGTACTACCTTTAATTTTAAAACAAAGCATACTCCAACCCCTCCAGAACCCAGCATTTCAACTACGTACCTTCTCTATCTAATACACTACGTACCAAGTAAATTGATACCACATGCATTGGTTTCGAAAGCATGGTGGCAAAACGTCATAGTCGGAACCCTGGTTCTGAAAGTAGCGGAACATGCTTTAAACATGTTATTTTTGTTCTTAACTTGAAAGTAAACACTTTTCAACTAACCTGCTATTGTTTATCAAATTTTCGATGGTTGCTAAATATCATTTTCAAAAGTACTGCCAATATTTTCAGAACAATAATTTTATTTTACAAAATACACCTTCTCCTTAAATAAATGTATAAAACATTCAAGTCCCATACCTTAAATATTTTGTATATGCATCAAAACACTTAGGAAAATTGTATAGAAATTCCAAAAATATAATTTAATATGTTTTTTACATAAATAAATTCCAGACCTAAATAATTATTTATTTAGCCGTAATAATTTAAAACCCAAATAACCATTTTTTCACTAGAAAATTAATATAAAATCAACATTAATTCAGAGAATTATGAAAATTGAAAATCATCTCTAAAATATAATTTGTGATCTACATTTAAATTTGCAAGATATTTGGATGTTATTTAATCGGGTTTTCATCACAAAACCTATCATAAAAATCAATATGAACATACATAACCATCAACAAGCATGTATAAACTTTTAAACATTCAAAACATGGCATTATCATGCAAAAACATTTTGGAGTATCCTTAAACCGAAAACTATAAGAAAAGTGAGATGTAGTAATTATCCACCTTAGCTTTGTGATTTAGGATGTGAGATTTGATCTTGATTAAATGATTCATTTCTTTCACTTTAAAATCCTAGCTTTATCCTTACTTGAGATTGCTAATGGTGGCCAACCTTAGAAACGTTTTTGCTTGTGTGTTTTGATTTCCTAAGGGTTTAAGGTATAAGTTTAATATATTTCCCATTTTGCCTTCCTTTATATCCTAACACTTATTTCCATCTTACTTCATTAGTTCATTGTACAGATAGGCATGACTACCGCGTATTAATCACAAATCTCAATCCATTAATCATCTTACACTATTTTATTTTATTTAACTAATTAAATATCCTAAATAATGTCATAAAAAATATAGGGTGTTACATTAATGTGATATGGTGATGATATTTTTATATTTTATTTATGAAATTTTATTTCTGTATGTCAATAAATTTGAATAAATAGTTTAGTGATACCGTCTGCTATAGGACTTTCAGTAACAGTTTTCCTTTTATTCATCAGACTTGTCATGTAGAAATACTCAGTATGGATCGAGTGTAGTTTATGAACTTTGAATTCGAGTGCAGTTTAGTGATACCGTCTGCTATATTTGATTCGAGTAACATATGGTGGTATGGGACACCATTATGTTATTTGTTTGATTATTCATTATAAGTAAATGACATTTAAAGGGGATTATACTCATGGGTCCATGTAATACTCAGTGAGGAGTATCCTATTGATAGATATTGGTATGAGAGCCGCGTGTCGGCTTTTTATTAAAGATATGTTTAGCGATAGGATATGAGTGCTACACGACCATCCATATTTGTGTCCAACTTCCTTTATTTTTTAGAAGTAAACTAGATTGGCCAGTATCCACCCTGGTGGGCTGATCGTGGGGTCACGACCCAGATCCATGACATCGTAGTAATATGTCCTTTTGATGCACATTAAAGTATTGGTAGTTGGTGGGTGGGTGCCCTACAACCTATTGTGTCGCTTAAGCCAATAGTCTATTATCATTAGGGGAAAAGCAGTGTAACGATCAGGGCTATGCGTAGACGAGCCATTGGTGAATGGGTTCACGATGTCCATCGAGGTAACTAAAGATTGTAGGAACAGACGGTTACTTTGCGGTAGGCGACTAAACCTGGATTCCTAGAGCAGGCTTGCGGTAGGCGGCTGTCAGTCTCCCTATCTGGTTCAGGGTATACGAGTGTAGTAGATTGGCATATACCTTAAAGACTATAGGAATCGACAGTTACTCTGTGGTTAGCGAGTAAACCTATGTTCCTAGAGTAGGTTTGAGGTAGGCGGTCTCTTGGTAGATTCAAGGTATATATGTGTGTGTGGTGGATTGGTATATATGTCTCTTTCCCATAATGAGTGGGCTACACTAGAGACTAGTTGAGTCTAAAGTGTAGTCAGTCCTCGTATATCCATGCTTTTCTGAATTGATATTTTAGAGATAGCCTTTGTTTATTGATGTGATTGATTCATATTTGTGATTTTATGATGTTGAATTTGATGGAATAATACTATAGGCTATCTCACCTTATATCTTGTGTTGATTTATGGATATGTATGATTCAACCATTTGAGTTGATTTTTGGGGATTCTGATTTGATGAGCTTTTATATAGGCGATGACATTTTCATACATGGTTCTATGATATTTTAGATTGTAAGATGCATTTATGATTGTCTATGATATTATAATTATATATACACACATACACCATGCACACACTACCCTTTACTTTAGATCTTATGCGTGTTATTATATTATTTTACTCCTGATTTAGATATAGTCTGGTTCGTGTGTTAATTATATAATACTCGGGTCGGTACGAGACATTCCAGGTACAGGGACGATATGGCCGACATCTGTTTACTTTGGGCTTAGAGGAGTATTATATTAGGATGACTACCTGATATTTGTATGATATAGGTTCAACGTACGTATGTGTGTATATATATAGTTGACATTTGAGTTATATTGTATTCTTATAATATTATTGGATTATATATATATATGATATGTTAACATTGTGATCGACTTTGTATTCTGTTTTACTCATTGTATATTGTGAATTGTTCTATCCGAGTGGCATATGTGTTCATTACTGTGTGCTGATACTGTGTACATTTGTTGGACAGTCATATACGATGTTTTAATATGTACTAATGTTAGCCTAAGGGAATATTCACGTATTTATCCCCTATTGTCTCATTCTCCATATTATCTGATAGTATTACCTAGTAATACTCTTGGATAATAATCGTATAGAGGTGGGGGTGTTACATTTCGACTACTAACAACTAATGCCCGCTTTCTGTGAGAACCTCCTTTAACCTTAGGAGGATCTCCAAATACCCTGTGGCTTAGAACTAAAGAATGTTTATGGAAGTTGGCTTTAGTCGAAAGTATAAGAATGTTCCTTATATTCTTATAAGCCCCAATCAAGGCACTATTGGTAGTAGCGGTGGAAGAATCAGTCCCTTTAGAAGAAAAATCTAAAAAGGACCAACTGTCGTAAGAAAAAGTAGGATATAATAATATAAATAATGGGAAGTAATAAAACTTAATGGGAAAAAAAGGGCCCTTTGATTTGAGGGGTGTAACACTTGACTTAAAAGAATTAGTTCTCCCAATCCCTTGCTTTATTGATCATGTTAGTAACCAAGCTCTTTGGCTGAGGAAGGCGGCGACATATAGAACCCTCCAATTGCCCTGTTACTTTTACAAGATTTGCCGATGAATGGAGAGTTTCAGCACCAAGTGAAGGGTGGTTGGCTTCCCTAGCGAGTATCTCTAAGAAACTTAGTTAAAAGTATGAATTGGGAGTTAGCTGAATTGGAGCAATATCCAGATGTTCCAAGAACCATATAGAAAATTTAGGAAAATGAAGATAGCCTGAATGCCATTTGTGGATAGGAGAAAGACAAAGAATCCATCTAACGAATTATCTATCCTACTAGATGGACCGACGACCATTACTTCTATATTTATAATTTTAAATTGTCGAAGGATGGTATCGACCTCATCCTATGTAGTTATGAAGGATCGAGCCTGCTTATAATCTCCTTTCGCCGAAGAGGGAAAAGGCTTGAAGCTTTTATTAGAATTCTTACTATCCATTAATCTGCTAGATGAAATTGCACAAAATCAGGGAAGTATTGCATACTTTATTAATAGATATCATGATAAACAATTAAATGCTTAACCAACAAGTACTTGGTTGATTGAAAGTTATTCAATTCTTAATGGAAAGATGTCGAAACTAAGACTAGTTATGAAACTTATAACAAGTTAATAATCCATTAAGTGATACATTCCTAGATGTCAAATCTATAATAAGATATTGTATTTATAGAATATTTGAAAATTTTATAACCAATGGGAAGTTCACTGAAAACTATTGAATTTGTGGCCAAATGTTGGGCTCATAACAGGTCAGTAAGGTTTAATTAAAGTGTTATACTAATAACATCTTACAGAAAATATAAAAGATGTTAAATTGGAAATCCAATATCGAACTTATAAGGCTGTTGAATGGGTAGCGTTAAACTTACACAGAAATGTTTTAATCTATTGTCGAATTTATAAGATGTCGAATGCATAAACAGATTGTAAGCCTATAATATAATAACTACATTACAAAGTCATGATGTCATATCGAACTTAAGCAGGATATCGAATTTATAGCCTGAACATCAACTCTTTCTGTAGTTATCGAATTTAGAAATAGCGGCTCATTGTGGGTTGCCGGGTTTAAAACTAATATAACCATCCCTCATAACCTAGTTATTAGATTCCTAAATAGATATCAAAACCCTAATTAATTGCCGAATTTATAGCTGGTAAGTAAAGACTTAAAGATATACCGAGTTTCAAATTAGTTGCCGGCTTGCAAGAGATATTGAAGTTGAAATTTCAAATTGGATGTCAAATTTTAAAAGATTAATCAATCTGAAAACCAGGAAAGTTATCAAGTTTTAAAAAAGGTTCTAAGCTTCTAAGAATCGGTCAAATCCTTAATTGAATATCGACATTTAAAAGGACGTTGATTTTATCCTAATCAAAACTCTAGAAAGGTATCTTTCTGGAAAATTTTAAAATTTGTAATAGCGGTTGTCAAATTTCAATTGATAAAAGAACATATTGCAATCCACATTCGAATTTAAAATACTAAGTATGACGCTTCAGTTAAATTCCATACAATTCATAAAAACGCCCATTTGAACCCTAATCAAAAAATGGAAATCAAATACACCTCTTTAGTCTTATGCCTAAATCAATAAAAAAAATAACCTTGAGATCGGGCTTGAGTGCTGAAGCGAATCAAATTTTTTAAGGTAAAACTGGAAATGAAAATTGTTGTCTCAAGTTTAATTTGCAGGTAAAAAGGTTGGGAGGAACAAGACAGGTATTTATAGGAAGAAAGAGGAGCAATGAGGACCGTTGATCTCAATTTGAATTAACGAGTGAGATTTGGAAGGAATGCCAATAGACGGCAGTGAAGTTACCAAGGCGGCAAACATTAATATTGAAGAGTTAACTTGAAAAGTCAACATTTCTTCTACACTATGGAGGCAAATGTTACTATAAAAGCCGAATATGTAGGGGGCGTATCGGAGTTCAAGATGTCAAAAGTAGTGGAACCTTTATCAGGGAATATCTCACTTCAAGCGCTTCAAGAAGATGTTGAACACCGATGGAAGGATAGCAAGCTTCCAAGAACGTTGAAATCCAAGTAATTGACAAACTTGAGGGTTATCGAAGTTCGACAAAGAGGAGATATCACATAAAGGCATTGAATCTATAAGGATGTTGAACTAGGATATCAAACTTGAATAAAATAAGGGGAGATGTCGAACCTCAACAACCTTGTTGGTTGTCAAGCATATGAAGCGGAAGAAATGTCATATTTCAAAATAGTTCCTAAGGACATCGTTCATGTCACAAGCTTGAATTGGTATCGAATGAAACCAGATGTTGAAAAACTATAGCAAAGAAATTACCGAACTTGAAGGAAGATAAAAGGAGATACCGCATCATTAAAGGATATTACATTATTGGAAGGCGTCGAAGATATAACCACAAGGAGAGGATATCAAAACCTATAGGTGTCGGGCCTTTACAACTATAACTATTGTAAAGCATCAACAAGCAGCAAGTGGTCTTGTGCCCAAGGTTGTAAAAATCGCTAAGAGGACGCTAGACGGTTAGTATGGATTAGGGATTAATTGTCTAAGCGGGGATTAATCGAGGATTAATCGAAGCAAGAAATTTTTGATAACTCATGTATTTTGGATAAAAGTGTTGTGTTTTCTAGCGTCGATTGATATATTTTGGAATTTTAGGATGTTAAATGTGCTTAGGAGTAGCCAAGGAGGCAAGATAGCCTAAAACTAACACATTGATGCTTATATATCGCATTGAACATTAAATAATGCCTAAATACATGTTTTGATTCTTAAATGAGGTAGTAAATCTTGTCTGGGTGGGCCTAAGCAAATCGCTAGGCGGTTAACCTCGCCTAGTGCCTAGGCGGAGGCCTAGAAGGATTTTTACAACAATGCTTGTGCCATATAAGTGGCAAAGGAAGTCGAGCATTAAAGGGTATAACAAATGTCGAATACATATAGATGTCAAGAACGCCGCATATGATCAGTGCCACCATAGATGTCGAACACTGCCAATATGATTAGAGATGTTAAATTCCATCAGAACCATGAAGAATGCCGGATATTGTAACGATTCGGTATTTCAATCCATTCGCATCCGCACATGTCGAACTTGAATTGCTCAAAATATCAGACTATTAATTTATATTTTGCAAAACTCGGTATATACATAGAATAAATCAATCACAGAATCACAGACATAGAGTAATATAACAATAAGCAACGGAACAGATAAATAGTAGTTCATGAAGCTACTATATAAACATCAGAGTTTGAAATAAATACAACATAATATCTCAAATACAATGAAGTCTCAAATACAAACAGATGACCTTTCTGAACAAAACAACTGGAAAAGCTGAATAGACAAGACAAATCTTCAAGCAATGCTCCAAATCTCCAAAGGTGAGTCTCAAATGTTGTGACACTTAGTCTGACCCGAGCGTAAAGTAAAACACAAAATACTCGAGTCAGGATTAACATTCTTATACTAATAAATTCAACTCAAGTGAAATGTCAACTAAAATACAAATAACTTAAAGGATGTTTGGGATTTCCATCCTCTAAGAATCCGTGGAACTATCTACTATATAGTAATATACGCTATTATAATATGTTTATAGTAAAGTAAACTATAAAATAGCAATAAGACGTTACCCATATCCCCCTTAACACATTTCATATAATGTCGTAGTCTATACAGATATTGTAAACTCCACTCGCAAGTGGGCTATTAGGGAGCACTCCATAGGTACGACATAAAACAAACTCGTAGAAGGCACGTTAGGGCATGCGACAAGGCACTTAAGGCAATGCCAGGGTAGATATACCGTTTGCGGATCCGGACTGGTGGTAATGCATAGCAGCTACTACCACCCACCTAGTGACACACTCCTAAATCAAAGGTGCACCCAATCAAATCACAAAAGCAATAGAATGGTATCGAAAAAATGTGTCTGATAGGAGGAATGACCTCACTTGGCCTGGCATGGCTCCTGTTTTAGCCGCATTAAGCTGACTCACGGGAGTCAGGCAACGTAAATACTATACAGAATCGTCACCAAACCATCCTACTTTATTCTAGAATCTCCACCACGTACACAGTTGTCAAAGTAGTTTTCGGTATTGGCAGAGAGTATGACAATATCTGATCTCGGTCTCTTTAACAACCAAACGCTTATTTCACACCGTGGTCGTTTCATTTCCAATAGTTCATACTTCATATCAAAATATCATATTCATTTCAAAACCATATCAATTTGATATCCTTATTCACTTTAAATAATGTTCTTCTCTAAATCATTACACTTTCAAATTTATAACACTTTTGAAATCATAACACTTTTGAAATCATAACACTTTGAAAATTATAATGTTGTAGGATCTAGATTAACCCTAGAGGGGGGTGAATAGGGTTATAGCAAATTTTCTCGATTTAAACGTAAAAACAAACTGCAGAAATAAATATGCTGAAAAGGAAATCACACACAAAATTTACCCAGCTTCGGCAACCCCTGCCTACTGCTGCATTCCCAGATTTCTATTAGAATTAAACAGTATCCCGCTTACAAACACTCTAACAGACTCGCAAACCCTTGCTCCCGCTCACAAACACTCTACTAGACTCGCACCCCCTGCTCCGCCTATAGAGTTTTGCAAACTCGCAAACTCTGCTCCCGCCTATAGAGTTTTGCAAACTCGCACACCCTGCTCACTGAACTAATTCTAACTAGACAATCTGACACTACCTACAACCTAGGTGGTGATTTACCAATTCTTTGACTCGAAAAGAAAAAACAGACTTCAAAATTGAAAGCAGGAGCAAAAATTAAAATACAAACTTGACTCCATAATTTTTGCTCAAATAAAACTAAAAACAAATTAAACAAAAAACCCTTTAAAATAAACCCTAAACTAAATCCCTTTTATAATAATAAAGTCGGCCCTTTTATTTTTTAACCCGATCCACTTCTTTTGGCTTGGCCGTTCCACTTTGTCGAATTAGGGCTTCGGTTCTTTTTGCTATGGAAAGGTTGCGGCCGATCCTTTTTCTGAAATTAGGGTTTTGCGGCTCTCTGACGATCGATTCTGACTTGCGTTGCTCTTGCTCGCGCTCGTTCTCTGATGATCGATGGTTTGCGTTGCTTGTTCGCAGCTGCTCCTTTTATTGTTTTATGAAATTTGGACTTGGTTGCTTCGAGACGATCGAGTTCACTGTTGCGGTATGTAATCTTTTCGTGGCTGGTATGATTGTGTTCTTGACTCGATGCCGATGATGATGATTTGGGTTTGGTATTTATATGAATTCGTATACACTTGATTTCGTTCGTATCAATTCGATACTTTCCCAATTTGTTGCTTCCCGATGCACACGGCTTTCCTGATATATTTTTGACTTGTTACTCACGACCTTGATTTTCAAACGTTTGATTTATTCTTGAATCATACGGCAGAAACTTTCCCTTTTTAATTTTCTTTGACTATTTCAAAGATACACATCTGAACACGAATTTGTATTTTACTTCACTGTTGCACTTGCTCATTTGCACTACTTCATCATGTCACTTGATCTGTTTCCTGTCATGTTTGCTTTATTACAGTGGTTTTGCATATGATACTCCAAATTGTCACTGTGCTTCTTTTGTTGCTCTGACTTGAACTTGATATTGTGGTATTTGCTGTTATTGCATTCACTTCATGTTTGCATTGCTATATTATATACTTGGGCTTTGAAATTTTTGTAGTTTGGTATCTTTACTTGAATTTATCTTGGTGGTCATTACTGCACTCATGTTGTTGTGTACTGATTCTTGATGGCTTGCATGATGCATTTTGACTTGACTTGCTACCTGGTCGACACTTGCAGTTTACTGTGTCAAGTAGCTGTCTTCATATTGTCACTATATTATGTTCGATACAGTTTTCATGCTTGTGACATTCATTTGATTGTCTGCACTGTCCACTGCCCTTGTGTTGCTCACCATGTTGCATACATGTTTTCATTCACTTGAGTCTGCCTTGTTGAGTTCATGTAGTTGCATTCATGTTATGTAGTTGCATTGTAGTTGCACACTTTGACTTCACTGAGTCTTTGGATGGTGCATTGCCACACTGAACTTGATTCATTAATTTGCTGCATTCATTTGTTTGTTGCAGTCCATGTTGCTGTTGGTCTGACTTGAACTTTCATTGTTGAGTTTTTTGCTGTGTTGCTTCATGAATTGTGCATTTGTGGTGTGGTTTCACTTGGGCTTGTAGTTGATGTTTATAATTGTTCAAACTGGCACTTGCATGCATTGCTGTTGGACTTGATCATGGCTTCTTCTGTTGTATACATGTCCACTGCAGTTTCATTGTGACTTCACTGATGCATGGTTTTAGTCTTGTTTCATGTTTGAACATAGCATTCATATTGTTGTGTCACTTGTACATTCATGTTGCAGCTGGTCTTTGCATCCATACATGTTGATTTTTGAAATTTCACTTGCGTTGAATTCAGTTTCAAAACTCGGGTTTGACCTTGTGCTGATGACGAGATTTCATTTATATCGCACCTGAGTTGAACCTGTCTTTATATTTGGGTTTGACCTTGTGCACACCTGTCCCTGTAGCGTTATCAAGTGTATATATCTATGTGCACGGCCTTATGGCATGTACAGTGATACACTGTGCATGTCACATTGTTCGTGTATGATGAATTCAAATGTAAATGATGACGAACAACCCAAATAATTGAGGCAAATAAAATTTTCAAAAATCATATTTTATTTTATATTGCAAAAATATTTCTTTTTCAATTTTACCGCGTTAGTGAATATTTTTGCAGATTGCTCAGATGCTGGATTCAAACTGGAATGCAGTTGAAGACAAAATACGAGTGTGAGTGATATGTAGTGAGGAATTTATGTAAACTGAATTGTGATGTAATTGTGATGTAATCAAAAATGTATATGTATGGTGAGAGCTTGAATTTTGTACTATTCAAGATTGTAATAAATATTTGTTTGAATAAAATTTCTGTTGAATTCAAATTCCATTCAAATTCTGTGTAATTTATTTTATTCAACAAATATTTATTTAATCTATGAAAAATAGAATAGTACATCAACAAATACATTTAAATGAATATATATGTTTATTATCATCAAACAAAAATCATATAAGCGCAAAGCGCATATTCAACAATCTCCCCCTTTTGATGATAACAAACATATATTTAAGATTTTGACTGTGTTAAATGTATTTGATCAATGATTTACTCTAATTGCTCCCCCTATTTAAATGCTTCCTCTCTACATGATGCTCCCCCTACATATATGCAACAAATAGAAATATATAAATAAGCCTAGATGCAAATGGAAAATTATTTGACCTTTGCTTGATTCTATTTGACAAAATCTTAACTTTTCTCTCCCCCTTTTGTTATCAGCAAAAGAATAATAGTGTTAGAGAAAATAGAGATAAAGTGATCAATATTAATCCAACATTAAACTCAAATTGAATATAAATATTAAACTTCAATAAAAATCAAACAAAAATCATAACCACCCTTGTTAGGCGCATATTCCACTTTTAGAAAGAATGGAAATGATGTTCTAATATAAAATCATACAATTGTATCAACTTGTGGTACATTTATATCAGGAATTTGAATATCTACTAATCATGCATAACCGTTAGGACTTTTAAATGAGATTAGTAGTATTCCAATTTAATTTCAAAAAATGAAATCAAGTATCTTCTAACCACGCATGACCGTGAGGACTTTTAAATGGGATTAGAATCAACTTGTCTATTTAATCAATTAATTTTGATATGCGTTCCATACATGCATAACCGTAAGGACTTTTAAATGAGCATGGAAGCACATAATCAAAAATCCAAGTAATTCACTCATGCATAACCGTGAGGACTTTTAAATGAGAGTGAATACTTTGGATATTTATTTATTTTTAAAAAAAAATGTGACATGAAAAACGAATGATTCCTGATTATAGTACCACATATCGACAAACTATATTTAAGTTTTGATAAACAATGGTCGATAGAAATATGATAGATATAGAAATGGTCATGGAATCTTTACCCAACAAAAAGTTTTATAACTCTTGTTTGAATTCCTAAAGAAATTTTCCAAATATACTCTCTTGAGTAATGTATGTTAAATATCAACACTTATCACCTTTTCAATCACTATTCATCTTTTTGATAATTAGTAGGGAGTCGGATTAGTCAAAATTTGTCATTTAAAATCAAATAAAAATGACTAATTTGAAAATATGGTCAACGATGATTTTCTCGAAGGGGTTATATGAGGAAAAAATTTCTGCTATATGAAAATTATTTGTAGTGAAAAAAATATGCAGATATTTTCTTTGAAAAATGATGCAGTTACTAAATGTCTCACCAAAAATCACGTTCAACTAGTAAGTTTTCTGTCAACTAAATTACCAGTATGATCTGCATCTGAATTTGACTTTCACTTCAAAACATCACTAATTTGATAAACAAGACCATGAAAATGTGCATAAGAAACTCAAATTCAATTTTTAACAGTGAACAAGTCAGAATCAAAAAATCATCATCTTAATATTGGCTGATTTCATTCAGAATATGGTGCAGATTATCACATCTAATATATCGTTCAAAAACATACCATTACCTGTTTTACCTTTACGATAATTTTTCGTGATTGCCCATTGTGATTCTGTCACCTTTGTACTAGGCTAAGAAACTTTGCTTTGTTGCCCGTTGTGTTTCTGGAACAGCCAAAATCCAGATAACACTGTTGTTGTTCCTTAGCCTGCCACCATACCTACACGATGAAAGATTTTTGTGACCTATTTGTTTTTATAGGTCCATGATTGTTAGTGGCTGAAGCATTGTGAATAAACAAACCCTTTGGAACCCAAACTTGTTTAGTCATTTCATTCTTGTTCCAATAGACATGAAATTTGTTTGTAGAATTCTTAGGAACCCAAACTTGTATAAATTTTGTTTTCTTGTTCCTATGACTACAATTTTCAACACGATGTCCAATTATTTCATATCTATCAAAGACACTCTTACCTTTTTCATTATCCTCAACTTGTGTTTTCCCAAAGCCTAGTCCTTTTCTGTTGTTAGCAAAAATTTGATTTCCCAATAGCATGTTGAATGATTTTTCTCCTCTTGAAAAGTTATTCAAGGATTTCTCAAGATTTTGGACTTTGGTTTTTAGTCTTTTGTTTTCAGTGACAAGTGAGGTGCATCTATTTATAAAATCCTTTTTCCTAGTGTCAATGGTTTCCTTAAGACTCAAGTTTTCTTTTTCAAGATTCTCAAAGCTATTCTTAAGTCTCGATAATTTTGAATCTAAAATTTTACATCTTTTACATTCTAGGTTTTGAATATTTTCAAGTTCAGTTTCTAACCTAAAATTTTCACGAGCAAGTTCTCTCCTATCAGATTTCAGTTTTTCAATTTTAGATTCAAGAGCATCAACTACTTTAGTAAGATCAAGACACATAAAAACAAGATCTTTATAAGAATAGTCACCTACCTCACTAGATTCCTCTGAGCTTGCTTCTGAATCTGATTGTGCCACAAGGCACAAGTTAGCCTCCTTTGAGCTACTATTCGAAACTTCCTCTCCTTCTTCATCATCCCAAGTCGCTGCAAAGACCTTCTTCATCTTTTTCTTTCCTCGATTGTTTTTGAGAAGTGGGCATTCTTGTTTAAAGTGGCCAGGCTTGTTGCAGTTATAGCACGTCAATTCATTATCGGAATTGTTAGACTCTCTTGACCTATTACCAGATGTTTTCTTCTTGTGTGGCTTGAATCTTGACCATTTTCTAAGATTATTGACAGCCATTGCAAGCTCTTCAATCGGATCTTCTTCATCTTCATCGCTCTCTTCTTTGCTCTTTAAGGCAATCGTCTTCTTCTTTGGTTCGGAGTTGTTGCGTTCCTCTTTTGCTTTTAGCTCAAGCTCATATGTCATCAAGTTGCCAATCAACTCCTCCATGCTTAGTTTACCCAAATCTTTCGATTCTTGGATTGCCGTGACTTTTGCCTCAAAGTTCATCGGTAAGACTCGTAGCACCTTCCTCACAAGCTTTACCTCAGTGAATACCTTCCCGAGCGCTCTAGCGTTGTACACCAAAGTTGAAAAGCGTCCAAACATGTCCTTTATACTCTCGCCTTTGTCCATCACAAAGTTCTCGTATTCATTGTTGAATAGGGTTAGACGAGACTCCTTGACTTGAGAAGTTCCTTCATGTGTCACCTCCAAGGTATGCCAAATTTCCTGTGCAGTTTTACAATGAGAAATTCTATTAAATTCATTCTTATCAAGAGCACAGATCAAAACATTCATGGCTTTAGCATTTGTAGTTTTTAATCTCTTATCGTTATCATCCCACCTATCCCTAGGTTTAGGAATCTCAGTATCACCAACAATTATAGTGGGAGATTTATAGCCAGTTTCAATAATATCCCAAACATCATAATCAACAGAACTAAGATAAATGCCCATCCTAACCTTCCAATAAGCATAATCACTCCCATTAAACATGGGTGGCCTAACAATAGATTGCCCCTCAGAAAAAGCATTATTTGATGAATTCATGATTCTAGAGTTAAAGAAAAATACCATGCTCTGGTACCAGTTGTAGGATCTAGATTAACCTTAGAGGGGGGTGAATAGGGTTATAGCAAATTTTCTCGATTTAAACGTAAAAACAAACTGCAGAAATAAATATGCTGAAAAGGAAATCACACACAAAATTTACCCAGCTACGGCAACCCCTGCCTACTGCTGCATTCCCAGATTTCTATTAGAATTAAACAGTATCCCGCTTACAAACACTCTAACAGACTCACAAACCCTTGCTCCCGCTCACAAACACTCTACTAGACTCGCACCCCCTGCTCCGCCTATAGAGTTTTGCAAACTCGCAAACTCTGCTCCCGCCTATAGAGTTTTGCAAACTCGCACACCCTGCTCACTGAACTAATTCTAACTAGACAATCTGACACTACCTACGACCTAGGTGGTGATTTACCAATTCTTTGACTTGAAAAGAAAAAACAAACTTCAAAATTGAAAGCAGGAGCAAAAATTAAAATACAAACTTGACTCCATAATTTTTGCTCAAATAAAACTAAAAACAAATTAAACAAAAAACCCTTTAAAATAAACCCTAAACTAAATCCCTTTTATAATAATAAAGTCGGCCCTTTTATTTTTTAACCGATCCACTTCTTTTGGCTTGGCCGTTCCTCTTTGTCGAATTAGGGCTTCGGTTCTTTTTGCTATGGAAAGGTTGCGGCCGATCCTTTTTCTGAAATTTGGGTTTTGCGGCTCTCTGACGATCGATTCTGACTTGCGTTGCTCTTGCTCGCGCTCGTTCTCTGATGATCGATGGTTTGCGTTGCTTGTTCGCAGCTGCTCCTTTTATTGTTTTATGAAATTTGGACTTGGTTGCTTCGAGACGATCGAGTTCACTGTTGCGGTATGTAATCTTTTCGTTGCTGGTTTGATTGTTTTCTTGACTCGATGCCGATGATGATGATTTGGGTTTGGTATTTATATGAATTCGAATACACTTGATTTCGTTCGTATCAATTCGATACTTTCCCAATTTGTTGCTTTCCCGATGCACACGGCTTTCCTGATATATTTTTGACTTGTTACTCATGACCTTGATTTTCAAACGTTTGATTTATTCTTGAATCATACGGCAGAAACTTTCCCTTTATAATTTTCTTTGACTATTTCAAAGATACGCATCTGAACACGAATTTGTATTTTACTTCACTGTTGCACTTGCTCATTTGCACTACTTCATCATGTCACTTGATCTGTTTCCTGTCATGTTTGCTTTATTACATTGGTTTTGCATATGATACTCCAAATTGTCACTGTGCTTCTTTTGTTGCTCTGACTTGAACTTGATATTGTGGTATTTGCTGTTATTGCATTCACTTCATGTTTGCATTGCTATATTGTATACTTGGGCTTTGAAATTTTTGTAGTTTGGTATCTTTACTTGAATTTATCTCGGTGGTCATTACTGCACTCATGTTGTTGTGTACTGATTCTTGATGGCTTGCATGATGCATTTTGACTTGACTTGCTACCTGGTCGACACTTGCAGTTTACTGTGTCAAGTAGCTGTCTTCATATTGTCACTATATTATGTTCGATACAGTTTTCATGCTTGTGACATTCATTTGATTGTCTGCACTGTCCACTACCCTTGTGTTGCTCACCATGTTGCATACACGTTTTCATTCACTTGAGTCTGCCTTGTTGAGCTCCTGTAGTTGCATTCATGTCGTGTAGTTGCATTGTAGTTGCACACTTTGACTTCACTGAGTCTCTGGATGGTGCATTGCCACACTGAACTTGATTCATTAATTTGCTGCATTCATTTGTTTGTTGCAGTCCATGTTGCTGTTGGTCTGACTTGAACTTTCATTGTTGAGATTGTTGTTGTGTTGCTTCATGAATTGTGCATTTGTGGTATGGTTTCACTTGGGCTTGTAGTTGATGTTTATAATTGTTCAACCTGGCACTTGCATGCATTGCTGTTGGACTTGATCATGGTTTCTTCTGTTGTATACATGTCCACTGCAGTTTCATTGTGACTTCACTGATGCATGGTTTTAGTCTTGTTTCATGTTTGAACATAGCATTCATATTGTTGTGTCACTTGTACATTCATGTTGCAGCTGGTCTTTGCATCCATACATGTTGATTTTTGAAATTTCACTTGCGTTGAATCCAGTTTCAAAACTCGGGTTTGACCTTGTGCTGATGACGAGATTTCATTTATATTGCACCTGAGTTGAACCTGTCTTTATATTTGGGTTTGACCTTGTGCACACCTGTCCCTGTAGCGTTATCAAGTGTATATATCTATGTGCACGGCCTTGTGGCATGTACAGTGATACACTGTGCATGTTACATTGTTCGTGTATGATGAATTCAAATGTAAATGATGACGAACAACCCAAATAACTGAGGAAAATAATATTTTCAAAAATCATATTTTATTTTATATTGCAAAAATATTTCTTTTTCAATTTTACTGCGTTAGTCAATATTTTTGCAGATTGCTCAGATGCTGGATTCAAACTGGAATGCAGTAGAAGACAAAATACGAGTGTGAGTGATTTGTAGTGAGGAATTTATGTAAACTGAATTGTGATGTAATTGTGATGTAATCAAAAATGTATATGTATAGTGAGAGCTTGAATTTTGTACTATTCAAGATTGTAATAAATATTTGTTTGAATAAAATTTCTGTTTGAATTCAAATTCCATTCAAATTCTGTGTAATTTATTTTATTCAAGAAATATTTATTTAATCTATGAAAAATAGAATAGTACATTAACAAATACATTTAAATGAATATATATGTTTATTATCATCAAACAAAAATCATATAAGCGCAAAGCGCATATTCAACACATAACACTTTTGAAATCATAACACTTTGAAATTCATAACACTTTGAATCATAACAATTTTGAAATCATAACACTTTTAACCTACACAAGTTTAGATATTGAAAATAGTATATATATATATATATATATATATATTAAAATATTTTATAAATTAAAATAGTTTATTCATATATTAAAATAGTTTATATAATAAAATTAGTCTCCTCCAATTTCGCAAATCAATTCAAATCATCTTGAATTCCACCATTCAATTTAAATCAATTCCAGTTTAACCATTTCAATTTAAAGTTCAAAGAGCCAAGTTGTTAATATTAAAACATTTACAATATAAATTTCATTTATATTTCAACATTTAACTTTAATTTAATTCAAATTGGAAAATATTCACTTAATCATTTCAATAACAATATATTTAAAATCCCGATTTACATATTTAAATCAATATTAAATATTAAATCTCGTTTTTATTCAAAACTGAGAATATTCATTTAATCACCTTTTTATCAATCAAGGTATAAACCAAGTTGTAATCATACCTTTTCAAAATCTCAAAACTAATAAGTTTATATCAATCCTTTCTCAATATCAATTATTAACCAATTTGAAATTCCAAGTTAACATTAACTTATCTTTCCAACCTTTATTGTTAAAGTTATAAATCTATTTTAAAATATTAATATAAATTTAAATAAATATTATAAAACATATTATATAATAATTAAATTAAACTTTATTAAATTAATTCTTATTGTTAATTGTATGTTGTATTAAATCTTATTTTATATATTTAAAAAAATAAAACTATAAGAAAATCTTAAAATTTATATTTTCAAAATTGACTTATAAATTAAAATTTCCAAAACATATAAATTCAAAATCTAAAATTTTATTCATGTATAGAAATTACCTTTACAAATATTATATAAAACAATATTTATTAAAACTTGTATATTTCCTTTCAAACTTTGGAAATCATTTTTCAAATATAGACCAACGGTGTCCGTATATAATTTCCTATCCAATGGTCAAGTGATACGGATATTTATCATTTCAATCCGCAGTTTAAATATTTACGGGTATATATCATTTCAACCCGCAATCCCAAAAATTAAAATAAATGGATATCGCTTGGGTTTATCATTTCAATCCATAATGATTTTTTCCTATTCTACAAAAATAGTTCGGGTATGTATCATTTCAACCCATAGGGAACAGGAAACTTACAGAGGGAGAACAGTTATGATAATAATATCAACAATAAGCATATATCATCAGTGATAAATTAAATAAAATATAACAACAGGATATGGTGTCATATCCCACAGGTAAACAATTACAGATAATATCATATCATATATAACAATTAACTAATTAACAGTTCAATTTAGCAGCATATTTCAATTGTCATTTCAAATGAAATCAAATTTAATAAATATAAGAATGTTGATCGTAAGTGATTGCTCACCTTTTGAGGCTATAGAGATTCGACAATGAAATGAGTTTCAAATCCAAGCACGAATTCCAAAGCAAAGCAAGATTAGCATGAATTTGACGACAAAGTTGATAAATAGAAATTAATGAAAAGGAGTCAGAACCATCTTGATATTACTGAAATAAAATTTATGTTAAAAATTTTTCTCTAAACCAAATTATTAATAAGATATATATATTATATTTTAAAATCAATATTTAATTTAAAACACGTAAAATTTAAAATTCAAAAATATCAATATGCATTTCAAATTTCAAAAACAACACTTTAAGCAACATTCACAAAAAAATTCAGTTAAAATTAATCTACGTTATCATTCAAATACATTAAAAAAAGTACAAATACACTTATACAAAATCTATATATATAACTAACCAGATCATGTACAACTTACATAAATCCATACATGAACGACAAAATGATATAAGACATATATAAATTCATATATAAAATATGAAAGCTGCAAATACAATATACTTTAAACGGTATTATATTTATAAGATATGTATATATATTTGGAAGCCAAACTAATGTATACTCGTACTTATATAAACTAATTATATATAACCATACATATATAAACTTACAGTATATATAACAAACACTTGTACTTAAACAAGCATGCTATAACTAACATACACAACTAATATCTATGAAACCTAAAGCATATTACACTCAACACATGATATAATTACAGTGTAGCATATATACATACATACATATATATATAAATATATATAAGCTAGGATTTAATAAACAAAATATATGCAAAAATACTGTAACATATATATATATATATATATATAAAACTTAATATATTATCATATAAAAAACTATCTTAAAACTAAAACATGTATATGAGGTGTGTCATACACAAAGCTGCTGGATATAAATATGACTTAAAAAAACTTATAACCAATATATATTTAATCCAACTATACATACATATAATGTAATATACAATACTATAACAACTGCATATATAAAAATATATAAACCAAACCTATATCTAAACTTATACAATCCAAAACAAATATATAAACTATAGCCGAACAATAATTATATATATATATATATATAAACAGACATTATTAATATAACTGACATATGTATATACTATCTATAAAAGAGATCTACAAACAAAATTTATATAAACTTAATATATATACTCACTGACGTATATGTGTGCATACAATTATATAAGGCTATATATCCCACTAATAAACAACAGGTTTTATAAATTTAAACTTAAACAGACTAGCATATATATATATATATATATATATATATATATATATAAACTTATACTATATAACAAACACCTATATATACCTTTATAAACCAGGAACAAGAGATGATTGGCAAAAAGGAGGTGATGGAGACTGAGATGCACGGCCAAGGTGGGTAGGTGGTGAGTAGTGACGGGCTAGAAGCTGCTAGGTTGCATGGAAGTGCGGGCGTGGTTGCGTGCGATGTGGAGGAGAGGATGAGGCAGCAAGTGGAGCTCGGGTTTAAGATCCGAGTTTCGGGTTTGAGGAGGCTCGAAGTGGAGGAATAAAGGAGGAGGGAGGCTTACACGTGGTGGGTAGGCTTGTGATCCGCAGTGAGTGGGAAGGGTGCGGGACAAGGAAGAGAAGGTGGAAAGAACGGTGGAAGGAGCTTTGGAGAGGAAGTGAGATTGCAGATCTAACGGTATCTATCCACTTTTTTTTTCTTTTAAGAATGAATAAGCAAAAAGAAAAATGGAAGGAAATCGAACTATATTATATAAATCAATGGCAGAGAATAAGAATTGCCGCGCACGAATTTCTACAATAATAAAAGCGAATAGTGGACGAATAAATATAGAGTGAAAGAAATGGAAACGGTCATCCATCTTTTCAGCTAAATAATTTAAGCAATTTATTGCTTGTTTAGGTTGTTTAAAACTCATAATTTATGATACCCTTACAATGAACTGTTCAATCGTTTTGCCGCGCATCAGACCTCAAAATGCACAAATAAATATACTGCGGAGATCAGCACAACGAGACGAACAGAATGGTACAAAGATATCAGCGATACGATCATCCAATCAAAAGTCGAAATTTCGCTGCTAGACTGCTACAAAATCGTCGAAAAGAAGATAAACGGGACTAGAGAAGTCCAAATTTGACAAAACGAAATGTGACATCTCACTTAGAAGATGATTTACAAATTTATCATATAAAAATATTCAGGTTTGAGAAATAATTTATTATCATCAAATATTAACTGATTTAAATTTGAAATTGAAATTACACGACAAACTAACTTCCATATTATCTGATGAAAATTTACCAATTTCTATGTTTAAATAGACGTATTCCAAATATTAAATTTTTATTTCCAAATTCAATTATTTAAAATTTCACAAAATTTTGATTTAATTACGTTATTAAAACCATTAAAATTTACGGGTTGTTACAGATATCAACAGTATAGAGGGGTGTTGAATAACAAAGAGGGATATCATAAATCACCAATCTAGAGAAGGATGCCATGAATCGTCAATGCTTAAAATGATACCGTAAATCATCAATATAAAAAGGGATGACGTAAGTCATCAATATAAAGAATGTTACTACATGCCGACAATACAATGAAGGACGCCGAAAAACAACGATCTCGAAGTACAGGTGGCAACTATACAGTGTACTGCAACTACTATAAATGAGCCATCAAGGTCATTTAAAAGGGGCGAATTCCTCTCACCGCTTTTCTTACTTTTCTAAAGTTGTAACCCTAAATTGACTTAGGGATTTCTAGAGCTTGTTGTTTTTTGATGATTTTTACACATAAGGATTTGTACAACCAATTTCGCATAGCACATTACAAGTGAAATAAGACATTTGACTATCATTTGCCTTATGACTTGCATATAACTCTTGTAAATTGATATTTACAACGTTAATGTTACCTCGTTTCTCAAAGGCCGAAACTACGAACAAATATACTTCACATTGGACTTGCATATTTCTTTTGGTCTAACACTAGGTTAAACAAGCCTATTACTAACTAAGACCTATTGCTTTACACGTCTTGGGTTAACAAGAGAGATCAATCCTGAGTTGTTTTGATGTATGTTTTATAAAATTTTATATAGGGGGTCACTGATAAAGGATAAGTGGTGAACTAGGATATATCTTGTGTTCTTTATAGCTTTGCACTGTTTTCTATCTCTAAATTTATATTATTTATCTTACTCATGATAATTATTTATTTATAGGTTGCAGTCATACGATAAGTTTTGATAAGTGATTACCGTAATTGATTTTTTTATATCATATCTACATCCCCTTTCACTTATCTTCTTTCAATTAGTTTCAGAGTGGGTTTTCTATAAATTTCTAACTAGATTTTATAATATTTTAAATATACCTACATCAAATATGTGTACTTTCACTTGGGGATCAATTTATTGTCCATCGCCATATTACAATGGTGATAACTATACATATTGGTCTACACATATAAGCGTATATTTACAAGTTAATGGCTTAGATTTTTGGTAAATAACTTAAAATAATATAATAAGCTAACTACGAATTTGAGACATGGACCAAAAATGATAAAACAAAAGCTAGTAACAACTCTAAGCCATAAATATTCTATTTTGTGCAATAGGCAAAAATGGGCTTAATAAGGTATAAAAGCGCTTTTGAAATTTAAAGAACATGTTCGCCTCCTAGATTCTTATAATCTTGATACATTTTAGCAAAGCCTTCTCTCATTTTTGGTCTTGGTGCTCTTGACATGTTAGGCATCTATTGATAAACTTGTTGATGCACTAGATTAGTTAGAAACTGGTAGAATAAGGCATTCATGTCCATTCCTCCTACCGTTGGAGCAGATACTTGATCTCCAATGATGGTATTCTCATTAGTGGTATCATCCACCTATCATCACCATTGGTTTGCATACTTCTTGTCCCTCTATAGACATTAGTCCTTGAACTTCCAGGTAATACTAATCCATTTTGGATATTCACTTCTGGTTCTCTAGAAAAGTGAGTTTATATGAGAACTAAAAGCAAAGAGAGTGAAAGCATTGGTAGAGCATCAGATTTATCTACTACATATCTATATCAAATTGAAAGTATGTTATATAATGCATACCCTCCCTTAAGATGTTTTCGTTCTGAACCATTCCAAGATTTCCACTTAGCTCCGCTTAACTTATGTGTCCCTTAACCTAAGCGATGATACCAAATTGTAGTGTTCCCCATTTCAAGTCTCGAAAATGAACGTCGATTATGCTGCAGTCATAGCCAAAATTATTTTCAAATGATGAAATGTGGTCCATCGGTTTTTTTAATAATGATAAACAGAGCAACTTATAGATTTCATTACCCAATTGTTTATGCAGCATTTTCACTTTCATTCACGCGCAGGGGTAAATAGTCTGTTTTACAATTTATATCTTAAACACTCATAGCTCTAGCTTTACATAATGTAGACTAAATAATTTAAAATAACATAGATACTAAGCCTTCTGCAACATTCTCGAAATCTTTATTTGAACGCCAAAAGATAACATGTAACATATATAAGCTTAGCCTAATCAAATGAATACCCATATGATTTTGGAGAAAACAATATAAACAACAGGAGTCAAGCACTAGTCTGGCCTGAATAATATAAGTTCCCCAAAGCATTATATGTTCCTTGTGCAAGCATGAGGTAGAGCAAAACGGATTCTCCCTTCATAAATGATATAATATCAAAGAAAAAAATATAACTACTTTAACAATATCAAGTCATTCAATCACTAATGTCTATGTGCCACTTATAGGTTAAGTGTTTCAAAATTAATGACATATAAAGCATGAAATGTCCCTTATCATTTCAACTTTTAGTTCCACTTTATAGTAAGAGTGATACTTTGTTCAAGTAGATCGCTCATTTTGATGTCTTAGGCATTCAAAACATGATCCCTATAATCTAATTCTAGAGCGTCATACCACTAACCAGTTGAGCTAGTGGTCATTTATCATATTTAATGAAGCTTAAAGTAAGAAATTTCTTATATCATTTTCCTTTAAAATTTATTTTCATTCATTTCATTTAAGAATCAAAACATGCTCATATAGAAAAACTTTTAGGCTATACGCCATTAAGGTAAAAAAAAACTTCTTTCAAAACAATGTCGATGGCGACATAAACGAGTCTCCTATGAGAAAGTGTATACCAAGAAGTGATTCTTATAAAGCCCACCACTATGCCGGAGACCAACCTATCCTTCTTAGGATTTGGATGCAACCTGAAAGTAGACAAGCTTAGTGTATGCCCCTACTAAAGCATCTTCGGCTTCTCCTGATCCAAACACTTTTGGTTTTTATCATTTTCGTTCACTAATAATAGTTTGTAATATTACCGTTTAGATCCCGCTTGATCCCTTGGATGAAATTCTACTCACGCAAGAATTAAACCCAACCGCACCCACTAAATTCGATAATATTAGTTAGTTATTCAACTATCATTTTCAAAATCGCCATATAAGCGATATTCAATAAATAGGTGGGTACAAAATATTTTCCTTGTAAAGCTGTTAATTTCTCTAACATATAACAACCATCAAGATCATTCCAAAGTTAATCGCATCATCGTACCAATAATCTGGATCGTATTTTAATATTTTGGTCGAGTCAAAGGAAATTCAGCCAATTTACATTTAATTTATTTTTAGTTTAATGTTGCATTTTGATATCGTTTAAATATTCCACATTTGTATTACATTCTACGGTAATTTGATTATACAAATTTATTCACTTACCTAGATCGTTCAAACATGATAAATTTCTTTGAATTATGCATTCTGAATTCTCGAACGTTTTTATTGATTTTGCGTTGAATTAATACCTCAAAAGTTCATTTCTTATACATATGGATAAATAATAACAAACGGTCTTTGTCGCTGTTCATGTTATTTTGATATCTTTGTGCCCTCTCAATTTCATCTAAAGCAACCCCTTATTGCTGATTTTCTTATGGATATAGATGATATCGATCATCCATTTAGGCAACATTCAATCAAACGTTTCGATCTTTGATCCAAATATACCATTGCGAAGATCTCAACTCCAACTTTACTTCTACAATGTGATCATCGAAAGAGCGCACGGATAGGAATAATTTTAAAGTTGAAGGTGAATTAAGGCGCCATCACCACCTTCAGTTACCACCACCATGACCATCTCTGCATGCTCTACCTCCTTGCTTCACTCGCTTCCTTATCATCTTCTTATCGCTTCCAAAATCGATCCATAAGTTGGAAGTCATGATTCTGCATTTCAATCAATTCCTTTGTCACAGTTAACATTCTAATGATCACGCCTCCTATGGCTAGCTCTCGATAAGAGATTTCCAATTATGGGTGGGTCGAAAGTTATCATGGTCTATAGAGAGAATTTTCCTTTGACCATCTTCTGATTAACTCTGTCCATCTGTCAAATTCTACCACCTTGAACCCTTATAAACTTGCAAATGAAAGTTCTCTACCTCCTCTATTCGATTTGACCTCCACACATAAGAATTTTCATGTTTCTGATGAAAGATATTTATTATAAGTTCACACTTTCGATAAAAGATAAAAGATAGCTTTTTTCTCACGAATTTAATAGCTACCATATACTGATAGGGGTTGTTTTCAATGGGGGGGGGGCTATTTTCAATGGCATTTCTTTCGATAGTAATAAGAGGATGTTCAATAGCCATTTTTTATAAGGGGCTATCAAAAAATTTACACTGCTATCAGAACGTTTAATGCTATTTTCTATCAGTCAGGCACCAATACCAATTGAACTCCTCCAATCAAGTCACATTCATTGACACCATATTCGATCATTTGTTGATTTTTGATTTCTGAAAATTCTAAGGACTTGCAATGGATATCTATAATGGGAACGTCGTAAATAGTTTTGTAATAATGAAAATATGTCGCTAATTTCCACAAAATAATGAACAATTAACTAAATTATAAACTAATAATCAATATTAATAAATTACAATTAATAACTAATTAAACATGACTTAAGGCTTACAATGTTTATTATTATTATTATTATTATTTGATAGGTCCTTAAGTAATCTTAAATATATTTCTTGCATCCAACTCTCTCTCCGTATGCTTTGCATAAGCATTCGCGATCACTACTGAGTTTTCGAAAGAAATAGCACACTACTTAGTTGGTATTTGACTATTTGAAATAAACCATTACAAGCTTAAGCTTTATATTTGTACTTTACCGTTATTTACATTGAAACTGCAGAATACTCCAAACTCCTTGAACTTCATCCAAACTAGAATTATTTTCAATGTCCAGAATTACTAAAAAACTAGGAATACTAATTCCAAACCGAAGAAGAGAAAACCAAATGTATGAAAAAGGTCAAAATTACGAAAATGACCTGAAATTCTATTCAAACTCATTGTATAAGTTATAAATATTGATTTAATACACCTTGCAAAGTAATTTTTAGTTACTTCAATATCAGGAAATCCAATACAGTAAATGATTATGATTTTTACATTGCCTCTGACTTGATAATCAGTAGTCACCAACCACAGCTTTGACACCCGCTAGTTTATGCAGGTGAATCACAATGACCCGTGGCTAGCTCTCTACAAGGGATTTCCACTTATGGGTGGGTTGTAAGTTATCATGGTCTATAGAAGGAGAATTTCCCTTTGATCATCTTTTGATTAGCTCAGGTCAAGCTTCGTTCATCTGTTGATTTCTACCACCTCAATCCCTTATTCCACCTCTAACAACTTGCAAATGAAAGTTCTCTACCTCCTCTACTCGATAGTAATTATTTGGCCTCCACACACAAGAATTTTCGTGTTTTCGATAAAAGATATCTATTAGAAGTTCGCATTGTCAATAAAAGATTTAAAAAAATAACTTTCCTCTCAAGCTTCTAATAGCTACTACATACTTTTGATAGGGGTTATTTTCAATGGGGTTATTTTCAATAGGGCTATTTTCAATGGGGTTGATTTCGATAGTGAAAAGAGTAATTTCAATAGCCATTTATGATAAGGGGCTATCTAAAATTTTACGCTGCTATCAGAACTTTTTATGCTATTTCCGATCGGTCAAGCACCAACACCGATTGAACTCCTCTAAGCGAGTCGCATTCATCGACGTCATTTTTGATCATTTGTTGATTTTTGATTTTTGAAAATTCTAGGGACTTGTGATGGATATCTGTGATGGGAACGTTGAAAATGGTTTTGTGAAAAATGAAATATGCAGCTAATTTCCACAAAATAATGAACAATTAACTAAATTATAAACTAAAAATGAATAATTAATAAACTACAATTAATAACTAATTAAACAAGACTTTAAGGCTTACGACATTAACTATTATTATTAGTATTATTATTATTATTATTTGATCGGTCCTTAAGTGATCTTAAATATATTTCATGAATCCAACTCTCTCTCTCTCCATGTACCCACATAAGGATACGCGATCACTATTGAGTTTTGGAAAGAAACAGTACACCACTGAGTGTAAGAAATTGAATATGTAGACAGTGAATGTAGCTCTCAAGCTTTTTTATTCATTAACTCAAAGGAGGCTTTTATAAGCAAATACAAATCATGAACGGTAATAGATGCTTAATCTAAGGATGAATAAATCAAACACTAAACTACTGTCTGGAAACCAGGACTTATTTACTAGAATAGGAAAACATGGATCCGTTGAAATAAACTATCAAGACTTATTATATCAAGAGTCCTAACAACTCCTCCCTTAAACTGAACTACATACTTGCAGTCGGTTTATTTCTTGCACATTACACACACCAAGCCGCTCTCTTATCTTCAGGAACAAGTCTAACTTCAAGGGCTTTGTCATGATATCAGCTAATTGGACTTTAGAGCCACAATGTACCAAGTCTAGTACTCCATCATTAGTTAAATCCCAAATAAAATGAAATCGAACATTGATATGCTTACTTCTACCATGCATGACCGGATTCCTTGAGAGTTTAATAATTGAATTATTATCATAGAAAATAATGCACTTACATTGCTTCAGTCCCAGTTTTTAAGAACTCTCAACATCCACATGCTTTGTTAAGAGCATGTAGTGACGGTAATGAACTCAGCCTCGGTTGTGGATAGTGATACGACTAGTTGCTTCTTCGAGCTCCAAGCTACAGCTCCAGAACTCATTTTGAAAACATACCCTGATGTGCTCTTGCGGCTGTCAAGGTCGCCCGTGTAGTCACTATCTGAATATGTAGACAAATTCTCTTCTCCTTCTTTATGGTAAAAAAGTCCAAGGTTGGCTGTTCCCTTCACATACCGAAAGTTTCTTTTCATTGCTTGTTGATGCAGCACAGTAGGAGCTTCCATAAATCATGCCATCAAGCTCATTGAAAAGACAGTGCAGATCATGCTATATGGAATTATATTATATTCTATATGGAATTATATTATATTAGTGTGGAAGTAAACTAAGTTACTATAGCAATGTGAATAAGTAAAATAAAACAAGCACACCAGGAATTTTTATACTGGTTCGAACTTCCCGTTCTACGTCCAGTCCCAGACTCCTTCTGGAATTTCAACTACAACAATCCTCACTTAACCCGGAGGAATAGGTTTACAACACCTGAACAACAGAATATGATTTCGATGCCTCAACAACCAAAGAGGACCTCACTTGCCTGAACAGCAGAACAGGACTTCAACTTATACAAAGAGTATTTGACACAGTGTGTTCTTGATAACACGGATTTGTCTCTTGATAGTACAACCGTCCTATAATCTTCTCCTTTTGATATATATGTATGTATGTATGTATGTATGTATGTATGTATGTATGTATGTATGTATGTATGTATGTATGTATGTGAAGAATATGGAAGTAAATGAATGATTTTGTATGAACTTAGAATAAAAAAAGTATAAGAATAGAAAGAGTTAGATTGATTAGGTGAATAAAACTGATGATTCTAACATGTTTATATATAGTACAAAGAGATGCAATTGTTTATGAATAGTTATCATGAAAGTATGTGGACATATCTATTGATAAAAGGTCGTATCTCTTCATGAAAAAGAAATGTCTATTCAAAAATATAGTCGTTTTAAGAATTCAGACGTCTGAGAATTAGAATTCAGACTTCTGAAATTGTTAACGTGCAAACCAGAAAGGAAATAGGCCATTTTTGACCTGATTCAGACGTCTGAAATGTCCAATTCAGACGTCTGAATATTGTCAGAAAATTCAAATTTGATTACAGATTCAAACTTCTGAAATGGTCAATTCAGACGTCTGAATTTGACCTGAAAATTCAAATATGCTCTATGCATGTGTATACATGCACGGTCGACATATATATCCAAAAGAGAGATTTTAACATCATTTTAATTCTAAACAATGACTCAATACAACATATATGAATTATGAAGTTCATTTGAATCCGGTCTTGTAGATATTCCTGCAAAAACAAGTTAGCATAGAAAATTCAACGTATATAGTTGTCGTAGTCAAAATATCATAAGTATGAAACAACGTAGACGAGGTTTCAACATTCTCCCCCTTTTTGACGATGACAACTATATATAATACAAGAAAAATATATACATATGTATACTCCCCCAATTTAAAAGCTCCCCCTGTCAAAAAAGAAAGATAGAATAAATAGACAATTTCAACACCTTCTCCCCCTTTGACATCTCAAAGAGGGAAAATATGAACATATGATAAAGCAAAGTGGAGTATTCAGAGCATAATACAAACCAACAGGTAATAAAGGAGTTCATGACAGAAAAAAAAATAACAAACAAAGAAATAGTTCAAAACAAACTTATTAATATCAAAGGAATCTAAAATTTAGTGCTTGAATCACTCATCTTCATCTTCATTTTGAACGTATTTGTTTATCTCTTTTTGATGCTCATTTACCTGCAAATTAGCTTAGAGATTCTTTGACATAATTGTATAGTTGTTGTCATTAAAATCCAACAATTGAGGTTCTAACATTCTCCCCCTAAGTATAATATCTCCCTCTATTAATATGCATATGAATTTCTCCCCCTTTGTCATTATAAAATAGAATGAGGGAATATAGTAAATTATATAAAATATCTTGTGAATAGTGGGATAAACTCAATATTAATTATGGAGAAAAAATAAAATAGATTTTATCATATTTGTTGAAGTCCATATTTCATTGTAAGCACGTAATTCTATTAAACGTATGGATCATTCTTTAAAATTCCAAAATCTATCCTTTTCCTTTTGTTTCTCTGAGTACCTGCAATAAATAATAATCATTTTTGGTACCCACTTACTATGTTATGGTCCGGGGGGTTAGGTCTTTGGAAACCATACCCATTTGGGTGTGGCTGAACCTTTATAAATATAATTTTCATTACAAATCACATTCTTATAATAGTTGCTAATATAAAGTTGTTTATCATGATCAATCATATTAGCTGGAATCCATATCTTAATACTATTAGTCATTAGCTTAGTACTTGAAGAATAATTTCTGTTATTTCTAAACAAAGTACTATTATGACTATAACTGGTTTTAAAACTATCTTGGTTACTAGTATTAGCACTAAAATTAGTATACAAGAATGCATATCTAGTACTATTTTTACTTTTAGCTTGTTTATACCTAATCCCTTCTTATTTGAAGTAGGTTGAGAATTTTCAATAATCCTGGATAAATTTTCTCTCCCTTTATTAAAATTGGAAATATTTTTAGTAATGTCATCAAGCTTAGTTTTGAGAGTAGTGTTTTCTAACTCAATAATTTTAATTTTTGTTTTTAACTCATGATTCTAAGAAGCTAGAGCATTATTCTTTTATTTTTGAGCTTCTATCTTGACTTAATAGAACGAATTGCGATTGTCAGAGAGTGAATCTTGAATTTTCTCAAGTTCTTCTTCTAATATATTTTTTCTCGTCTTTAAGCATATCTCTTTCGAATTCTACTTTCTTCTGATTTTCCAGAGCTTCCTTATATTTTCTTTTGAGATTTTTTAAAGTGTCTAGAAGATCTGAATTTATTTCCATCATATCATCAAAAGTTAGATCACTAATCTCATTATCTTTTTCCATAAAGCATTTGTTTGTTTGCTTCTTTGATTCTACTTTATTGCTCTTCCTCTTCCTATTGCTAAATCTCTTTATAGCCATTTATTCTAGGATGTTGTTGCGATCTCTAGAATCACAGGCTCTGATACCAAATGAAAAGACAGTGCGGATCGTGCTATATGGAATTATATTATACTAGTGCAGAAGTAAACTAAGTTACTATAGCAATGTGAATAAGTAAAATAAAACAAGCACACCAGGAATTTTTATACTGGTTCGAACTTTCCGTTCTACGTCCAGTTCCAGACTCCTTCTAGAATTTCAACTACAACAATCCTCACTTAACCCGGAGGAATAGGTTTACAACACCTGAACAACTGAATAGGATTTCGATGCCTCAACAGCCGAAGAGGACTTCACTTGCCTGAACAGCAGAACATGACTTCAACTTATACAAAGAGTATTTGACACAGCGTGTTCTTGATAACACGGATTTGTCTCTTGATAGTACAACCTTCCTATAATCTTCTCCTTTTGATATATGTGTGTGTGTGTACGTATGTATGTGAAGAATATGGAAGTAAATGAATGATTTTGTATGAATTTAAATGCACAAAAGTGTTAGAATCAAAGTAGTATAAGAATAGAAAGAGTTATATCGATTAGGTGAATAAAACTGATGATTCTAACATGTATATATAGTACAAAGAGATGCAATTGTTCATGAATAGTTATCATGAAAGTATATGGACATATCTATTGATAAAAAGTTGTATCTCTTCATGGAAAAGAAATGTCTATTCAAAAATATAGCCGTTGTAAGAATTCAGACGTTTGAAAATTAGAATTCAGACTTCTGAAATTGTTAACGTGCAAACCAAATAGGTCATTTTTGACCTAATTCAGATGTCTGAAATTTCCAATTCAGACGTCTGAATATTTTTAGAAAATTCAAATTTGATTACAGATTCAGATGTCTGAAATGGTCAATTCAGATGTCTGAATTTGACCTGAAAATTCAAATATGCTCTATGCATGTGTGTATGTACACGTGTCGACATATATATCCAAAGGAGAGATTTTAACATCATTTAAATTCTAAACAACAACTCAATACAACATATATAAAGTATGAAGTTCATTTGAATCCAGTCTTGCAGATATTCCTGCAAAAAAAGTTAGCATAGAAAATTCAACGTATATAGTTGTCGTAGTCAAAATAGCATAAGTATGAAACGTCGTAGACGAGGTTTCAATACTCACCACATACGCAAGATCCGATCTGGTGACGGTCAAATACATACATCTTCCCACCATTTGTTTGTAGGCAGTGGGATCAATCTTCATGCCTTCTTCATCTTTAGTAAGTTTGCATCCAGGGACAATAGGATTTTTCACTGAGTTGTAGTGCTCCATGTGGAATCGTTCTAGTATTTCATTTGCATACTTTCTTTGGTTTATAGAAATTCTAGTTGTGTTTTGCACCACCTCTACTCCAAGAAAGTATTTCATACAACCAAGGATGGTCATATCAAATTCTTTTGTCATTGAGCTCTTGAACTCCTTGAACAAATGCTCATTGTTTCCTATGAAGATAAGGTCGTCCACATATAGGCTAACTACAAGTATACCTCCATCTTCTCCTTTCTTTGTAAAGAGTGTGCGATCAGTTAAGCATTTATCAAACCCATGTAACAAGAAATAAGATTCGACCTTGCTAAACCAAGCTCTTCGGGCTTGTTTAAGCCCATAAAGTGCTTTCTTCAACTTGTAGACTTTGCTTTCTTCCCCCTTCACCTCATAACCTCGTGGTTGTTCCACGAACACCTCCTCGCTGATTTCTCCATGCAAAAACGCACTTTTAACATTGAGTTGAAATACTTTCCAACCTCGATTGGCTGCAAGTGTAAGAATTAAGCGAATTCTATCCTAACGAGCAACATGGGCAAATATCTCACTATAGTCGATGCCAGCTTGTTGTGTATATCTCCTTGCTACAAGTCGGGCTTTGCATCTCTCCTTTTCTTCCTACTCATTCATTTTGGTCTTGAAAATCCATTTAACACCGATCTTCTTTGCGTCTCTGGGCAGTTCATCGGTTCACATGTCCCATTCTTCTCGATTGCTTGAACTTCGTGATCCATAGCTTCTCTCCAAATCCGACTCTTTGATGCTTCTTTGCAAGTTGCTGGATCATTTGAGATGAACATAGACATGTTTTGCATCTCTGAACACAATTACTCCACCTCATCTTCTTCTTCAGATAGTCCTTCACCGCTAACATAATCTCTCATCCACACAGGTTCCATTCTTCTCCTCCTTGGAACTGGATTTGTTTCCTTAGTTGGTGGTTCTAAGTTGCTTGCCCTTCTCTGTTCATCATTTTCCTCGTTTTCCTGCATATTTTCTTCTCTTATCTCTTCTTTTTATCTCCATTCAATGAGGTCATTGTTTGCTTCTTTGGTTGTTGTGCTCCAACTCCATTTTTCTTCCTCTTCAAACACCACGTCTCTGCTTATGACAATCCTTTTCGTCTTCGAATCATACATATGATAGGCTTTGTATTGTTCACTTACCCCCTAGAACACACACTCGAAGCTTTTATCATCAAGCTTCTTCCTTTTAACAATAGGTATATGAACGTGTCCAATGCAACCGAATACTTTTAAGTGATCCACGGAAGGTTTTGTTCCACTACATGCTTCTTCAAGTGTCTTGTCTTGTCTTGTACTGCCGATGTGGGACGACGGTTGAGCAAATGTACTACCCAATTTGCTGCTTCCGGCCAATATTCCTTAGAAACTTCTTTATCGGTCAGCATGCACCTTACCATATTCATTAGTGATCGGTTTCTTCTCTCTGCCGCTCTATTTTGTTGTGGAGAGAAAGCTGTTGTGGGTTGTCTTCTAATCCCATTTGAGTTACAAAGTTGTTAAATTCAATTGAGATGAACTCCCCACTGCGGTCAGTATGCAAACAACATATAAAATTCCCCATCTCCTTCTCGACACTACTTTTGAATTTCCTAAACATAATGAATGCCTCTGACTTAGCATGTCCACATCTTGCGACTATGATCATCAATAAAGGTAAGTATGTACCACTTGTGGCTATTCGATTCGGGAGTAATTGGACCACAAATGCTTGAGTGCACAAGTTGTAGCAGTTGAGAGGCACTCCACAAGCTTTTCTTAAGAAATGGGTTACGATGTTGCTTCCCCGCAACACAGTCGGTGCATAAGTTTGAGCTTGCCTTCAAAATTGGTAGGCCTGTGACCATCTTTCTCTATGCTAACGTTCTCATGCCTTTCATGTTGAGATGACCAAACTTCAGATGCCATAAGTTGGTTGTTGAGTCTTCAGAGGATGCTTGAAAGCATGTTAATTTTGAAGCACTGGTAGAAACAGAAGCAAGCAGTACAAACATCCTATTTGGAGTCATATCTTCTTGTATTATTAAGCCTTTTAGTGAATGATAGATCTTGCAGACATTGCTTCAAGTCACAGTAGCCAAAAAAATTTCTTACAGCTGTCCAATACTGATTAGATTATTTTTTAGCTCAGGAATATAATATACCTCAGTGATCACTTGAGTGTTTCCATGAACTTCAATCTTGACGTTTCCCTTTCCTATGACAGCCATCTTTGAGTCATTGCTAAGCTTCATGGTGTGTCAAAAGGACCGATCGAGATTAATGAACCACCATTTGTCACCACTCATGCGGTTGCTGCAGCCTGAGTCTAAGAACCAAGCCTCCTCTCTGTTACCATCGTGTGCTTCAACACGTGACATAAGCAATAGTTCTTGTTCTTCATCTAACTGGGCATATTTAGCATAATTGACATAGGTAGGACCATTCATATTGAAAATGTCCCAACCTGTGGCATGTGTAACACTCAACAAGAGCTTTGTTGAAGTTTCTTCCTCGACCCCTTCCTCTGCCTCTATAAATTCCTTGGCCTCTTCCTCTTCCATCGAACATGTCTTCCTCTCTTGCTCCAGACCTTTCCCCTTCTTTAACTTTCAAGACTTGTTCTTCTATGTTCTTTTGAAATTTTTGTTCATGGACAAGTAGGGAACTTTGCAACTCATCCACAAAGAGAGTGTCAATGTCTTTCGACTCTTCTATAGAACATACGATATAGTTAAATCTTTCTGTGAGTGTGTGCAGTACCTTCTCCACTATCTTCACATCTTGCATGTTTTCTCCTGCATTTATCATATCATTTGCAATTAACATTACTCTAGAAAAGTTGTCAGTTATAGACTCATCAATCTTCATCTTCAAAACTTCAAATTCCCTGCGGAGCGTCTGAAGTTGAGCTCATTGGACTCGTGCATTTCCTTGATATTTCTTCTTCATGGAGTACCATAATTGTTTGGATGTGTCCTTTTGAATGATGGTGTTCAGAATGGTCTTGTCAATTGAATGGAAGAGGTAATTTTTTGCTTTCAAGCCATTCAACTTCTGATCCTCCAAGTTTTTTCGTTGTACGGTTGACAATGTATCTCCAACAGCAGGTTCGGTGTACCCAATCTCAATGACACTCCAGTTGATCGTAATAGATTCTCCATCAACATGGACCAGTGATTGTAATCCCCATCAAATTTGGAAATGATCATGGAATTGCTTCCTTCTCCAACCAATTTCCACCTATTTCCTTGCTTACTGTGCTTTACTCAAAATACTTTCTTGCAGTATTGTTCTCAAACACTTCTTCTGGTGTTTTACTTACTCTGGCATTTCTCTCAATCAGGTCACCATGAATGTAGCTCTCAAGCTTTTTTATTCATTAACTCAAAGGAGGCTTTTACAAAGCAAATACAAAGCATGAACAGTAACAGATGCTTAATCTAAGGTTGAATAAATCAAACACTAAACTACTACCCGAAAACCAGGACTTATTTGCTAGAATGGGAAAATGTGGAGCTGTTGAAATAAACTATCAATACTGTTTCCAGGATTTATTTACTAGAAATGGAAAACGTGGAGCCGTTGAAATAAACTACCACGACTTACTATATCAAGAGTCCTAACACTGAGTTGGTATTTGATTATTTGAAACAAACCATTCCCAGCCATAGCTTTGTACTTGTACTCTACCACCGTTAGCCTTGTACTTGTACTTTACCACCGTTTATATTGAAACTGCCGAATACTCCAAACTCCTTGAAATTTGTCCAAACTCAATTAATGTTCCTGCAGAATTACCAAAAAAACTAGGAATACTAACCCCAAATCGAAGAAGAGAAAATCATACGTAAAAAATAAAAAAAAATAAAAAAAAATAAAAAAAGGCGGAAATGACCTGAAATTCTGTACGAACTCATAGTGACAAGTTATAAATATTAATTTAATACACCTTGCAAAGTAATTTTTAGTTACTCCAATATCAGGAAATCCCATACAGTAAATGATTGATAATCAGCAGTCATCAACCACAGCTCTGACACCCGCTAGTTTATACAGGCGAATCATCTACACCCCAGAAAGAATAGAGTTCGAACCAGAAAATAGGAGAAAGCGCAGTATAAGAGAAAAGGAAAAATTGAAACAACCGTAATTTGCCGATGCTTGTAATGAAAACTTATTGTTTACTCCTGGTGCATACATAGTGTGAATGCCGGTTTGCATCAATCGCTGGATATTTGAAGGAGAAGCACTTCATCTTCCAATTCATGAGCCTTGTTTTTTCTTCGTTTAATGGGTGAAAGGATTAAATTTGATAAACGACTTAGTGGGTCTTGCAAGCCTTCCATCTCATAGTGGCCAAATCGCCAATCTCTCAGGATATATGGTCTTTGTATTGGTACATCTAGACCTCCTGTAAACAGTACAATACAAGTCTTTAAAATATATATATATATATATATATATATATATATATATATATATATATATATATATATATATATATATATAAGAGCTAGACTTAATGTGCATAAGTAGAAGTTAAAGGCATTTTGGTAGTAATTGTTTCATTATTGTACTTCCTATCAGAATATGGATATTGGATCATTAACTATATAGTTTTGCAACAACATAATGGTGATATTTTAGAAGGTGCATCTAATTACCTGCATACATGTAGCCTTTCTTGTCGACTGCTCGATAGAATGGCCTTGTTCTCTTTTCTTTTGCAGCATGTTGGAGCTCAATCCAAGCCCGTGCTCTATCCGGCTTTGTGATTTTTCCAGTTTTTACCACCTGATGTTAGCTTGACACACTATTAATCAAGATTAAAGATCAGAATACAGTTTAAAGGTACATTGATTAATGTATCTTCCATGATTGTTAAAGTTTGATAATGACAAATTGTAGCATTCCCAATATTAAAGGTACAACAGCAGATCTTAAGGTCCTACTCCAGTCTCGAGCATATCATTGTTGCTAGAAGGTGTATAAAAAGACAGGGAAGACTTCTGATACAGTAAAAAAAATGTCAAGACAAGCAAATAATCATGACATAGACAATTGTGAATTAAAGCTATCATCTATCTGTTTCTTTTTGGTTCAGTACTAGCTGAATTCAGGAATAAATGGAAGGTTGTTGCTGCTCAAAACTAATAAGGAGAACACGTAAGTAGTCCCCCTAAGCAATACGTTACACAAATTTAGATAGCAAACTTGAAGGAATAGCCAAATAATCTACATAAAAAACAGAACGCGTGGTTAAAATCAGTAAGAACTTCTGCAGTTATCTATACTATAATATTATTATTGAATTAGATTTCAAGAGCACACAGGTCTCCTTCATATTTTGAAAAATGAACAGTCACGTTCTTTATTTCTTTCTATTCCAAACTTTGAAATGTGATAACTTTTCCTACATTAATTGGATTTAATAATCGATTTCACTATGAAATCTCAAGTTTAATATGCTTTCCAATGATATCCATTGTTGATAGCTAAAAATAAATTTTTTAAAATCATAATTTTATATAGCAGTTTTAACTGTATTTATATAATCCAATTATTTTGTGTCACCGCTGTGTACCGCGTTTCTGTAACAGCATTATTATGATGATCATAAACATTACATAGTAGCTTTACCTAGATTATTATAATGCATTTATTATCTTTTAACATATCCGAAAAGAATATTATTATTTTTTGAATTATACAATTATGGCTGCCTTTGAATTTTTTTTAATGCATTATGTAATATATACTATAATATTATTATTTCGTTAGATTTCAAGAGCACACAGATCTCCTTCATATTTTGGAAAATGAATAGTCACGTTTTTAATTTCTTTCTATTCCAAACTTTGAAATGTGATAACTATTTTACATTAATTGAATTTAAGAATCGATTTCACTATGAAATCTCAAATTTAATATGCTTTCCAATGATATGCATTGTTGATAGCTAAAAATAAATTTTTTAAAATCATAATTTTATATAGCAGTTTCAACTGTATTTATATAATCCAGTTATTTTGTGTCACCGCTGTGTACCGCGTTTCTGTAACAGCATTATTATGATGATGATAAACATTACATAGTACCTTTACCTAGATTATTATAATGCATTTACTATCTTTTAACATATCCAAAAGGAATATTTTTTTTGAATTATACAATTATGGTTGCCTTTGAATTTTTTAAATGCATTATGTAATCTATATTATAATATTATTATTGAGTTAGATTTCAAGAGCACACAGGTCTCCTTTATATTTTGAAAAATGACCAGTCACGTTTTTAATTTCTTTCTATTCCAAACTTTGAAATGTGATAACTTTTTCTACGTTAATTGGATTTAAGAATCGATTTCACTATGAAATCTCAAATTTAATATGCTTTCCAATGATATCCATTGTTGATAGCTAAAAATAAATTTTTTAAAATCATAATTTTATATAGCACTTTTAACTGTATTTATATAATCCAATTATTTTGTGTCACCGCTAACATACCCGAAAGGAATATTTTTTTTGAATTATACAATTGTGGTTGCCTTTGAATTTTTTAAATGTGTTATGTAATAAAATAATAATTTTGATTGTGCTTGATAGTTTATTCAAACTTAATGCAGTTTTAATTTAATCCCATCAAAAAATGGTGTAATAATTTATAGGCATTTTTTGAATTAATTTAACTACATTAACATTTTTTTAATTGTATTTACTATTGATGATTTTGACTATATTTGATAATTTTATACAATTTTAAAACAGTTATAAATTAATGAAATTAAGAAAATGCAATTATAATTTACCAGCAAGTTTTGGGTAAATTTAACTATATTTGAAGATTTTTAACCACATTTATGTGATGTAGTAATAAATTTGGCTATATTTTAGGAATTTATTCGATCTTAATACAATTAAAATTTAACTACATTAATAAAATGCGGTTATAATTTAATGACAATTTTGAATTATGCATGGTAGAAATTGAGTATTTCAACTATATTTATGTTATGCAATAATAATTTTGGTTGTACACAATGATTTATTCGAGCTTACTGTGGTTAAAATTTAAATGCATTAAGCAAAAGCGGTTATTATTTTGCAATATTTTCGGATTTAAGAAGTTATTTTGCATCTGAACATTTGAACTGCATTTGTGTGATGCAGTACTAATTTAGCTGTAGTAATGATTTTGTTTGATGTTAACGATAGTAATTTAACCACCGCATTATGAAAATATAGTTATGATTTTAAACGCACACCAAATATGAATTGACTTTAACTGCATATTTATTAATTTTGTACATGCTAATTTGAATGATGCAATTATATTTGCATTTTGAATGATGCGGTTATAAATACAATATCAATATGAAAGGCTACAATTTTTCAAAAAAAAAAAACGATTGAATCTTTACATATGAATAATATATATCATTTAAAAGATCATAAATACGTTAATTTAATGGTGAAAACTGTTTGTCAATCTGATGTTTCTAGAAAATGTTATTGTATTTTGAATATTTGAAAGGGGTTTTGGATCAAAGATCCATATTCTCAATGTCCATGCACAAAAAGTCTCTACTAATAAACTCATGTAAATTAGGTTTCTGTTTTGTTATTTTTACCAAATTAACCCCTTATAGAAAATCGGCCAGCATTCAAATCAGGGGAAAAAGTAGCATAAATTAGTCAAAAACTAAAAATAAGGACCAAATTTTTATAACTTTTACGGGACTGACTTTTCTTCCATCGTCTTCCAATTCTATGGACTTGGTAGTCGTTCCTTGTATTTGAAATCTATATAAGTATGAAGTATTAACATGGGTATAAGAATAACAGTTACTAATAAAGGATATCAAAGGAAAGGGACCCGATTTACATAAATTATCGACGAAGGATATTTTGTTTATTTACTTAAACTATGCAGTGATGACTTTAGTTTATAATGCATCGTTCTTTTATCCATGTAATTTTCTTATTTTTACATTCATGACTTTCTAACGTATTAGTATGAAAAATTGGTGCTCGCAGTTTTCAGTGTTAAACGGTTTTGTCACCCTAAATTCTTTAATGATTGATAGAAAATGGTTGGAAGTATTTAGCATAGAATAAACTAGTATATTATATGCACAAATGCATTTTTTCTCTTAAACAGGTCGAAGATTGGTAATCTACCAAGTCGAAGATTTCATTTAATTATCAATGTACATTTGGTTAAGATCACCAGATATTTTTAATGGATATATCGAATTGCTTCACGATAATGTTATAAGACTATTAGTTGTTAGGGATTTCAATGTTTTAATTTTGTATGTTGGAATTAAAAGTGTAGTGCGGTTTTTTATCTGTACAATACTATAAACCTATAGCTTTCTAATGGGTTTTTGGCATCATTATGTCATTGTTAATTTAATTCGCAACATCAAAAGCTCATACGGAAAAATGATCGTCACTAAAAAGTTAGTGGTTTCGTTATGACGCCAATTTAGTGATGCATAGTGATATTAGAAACATTTGTGATACTACATAGATATCGACATTCTAATGCACTGAAATCTATGCTTACATTGATTGTCAAACTTTTAATGAAATTATATGGACTTATGAACTTAAAATTTAGGAAGATGTATTAAATTCCAACGTAAATGTCTGCCATGTAAAAGTATATGTAAGAAACCATCCTAAGATAAGGTATTTGTCATTTTCTCTCCATGCTTAATTGTTTACGTTTTTAAATAATACACTCAGATTTAGGACTTCATGTTCTTGAAGGATCCAACACGTGCAAATTAAAACTCTTTGATGAAAGAAACCGAAAAATCGAGGAAAAAGATAATTCATGAATCATTATCGAGCTAAAATTGATTATTATGAAAATCAATTAAAGACTTTCTCAATTCAAAATTCATGAATCAACACACCATATGTTTGAGTAGAAATTAATTATCCAATACTTAATAACACTTAATTTTTCAAGGTACTCAATTCTAATAGATTAAAAAAAAATGCCATTCCAGAAAATAAGGTATCTTCATTAATAGGATAAAAAATGGCTGCATGTATGAAATAGTTAACTGTCAGTTTTAGTTTCAATTGCATTTCAAAAATTATCGTACCTCGCATATTCAATTTTAACGTAGGATATATTTGTGTAAATTCTTATGAAATAACCAATTTTTCTGATGAAATGACATGATAACATGTTTTTTATTGTTATTAAAACTTAAAGTTTTAATTATCCCAACTTAATAGATTGCACAAAGAAGTAGATATCGTTAAATTCGATCGACTAATGTCCTTCTAATAGATAAGTAGAAGTATCATTCACATGAAGAAAAAGCTTGTGTGATTATCACGTTAATAATGCTTTAGTGAGTTGTAATGCTACAATCAGAATTCAACAGTAGTTTTGCTGGTTTTTGTTTCATTCACCATTACCTTCGTAGAGATAAAGTGACTTAACGTTCAATTTTTTATGTAATATGTAGTACTCTTTGAACTTAAAATGATTTTGTTTGTTGTTTTCTAATATGAGACGTTTGTTTTAAACTAGCATACTAGCACTATCATTAATTCTCTCTTTCCTTAATCGTTTAAAAGTTTAAGCTCATGCCCAAAAAATATTATTTTTGACATTCAATTTTACATCTTCAAAATAGTTGCGCCAATTTTCTAATATTTGCTGAGAAAGAATCAATGAGATTATGAATATTATCATGAATTAAAAATGTAATTTTTCATAGAATTAAATAGCTTTCTATTATTTTCTACGATTTTATATAGATTTGTTGTAAATAGTCACCTTTTGCTTTATTACATTTACATTGCAGACCAATCTTTCTACAAACAACCGTGTGTGAAGCACGGGTTCATGCTAGTTGCCTATAACCATTCAGTTGTACAAGGTGAAGCTAAAATATACCTTAGAAAACAAATAGTAAGAGGGACGAGGTTTCCGAGCTAGATTATTGGCGCGATCCACTGCCACAAGCCCAAACTTTGGACCATATCCATCTGCCCACTCCCAATTATCAGAAATAGTCCAGAATAAATAGCCAAGTATCTTCACACCCTAAACAGTTGAAAGAAATGAAAGAATAAATTAACTATTTTCCAACAAAATGGGAATATCTTTTTCTGTATATAATAATAAAATAACTTAGATGGGATCATAACCGTTTTAGCAGCTGCATAAACAGCTAGTAAATGTTCCAGTATGTATGGACGACGAATTAAATCGGTTTCATCACTAACTCCATTTTCAGTAATGATGAATGGCACATTGAGGTGTTTGTATCTTTCATTAAACTGATGCAACATGCGAAACAACCCATCTGGATAAACACCACGACCGGATTCACTATATTCATCAGTTTCCACAAGTTTCAGGGAAGGCCCAGAAATCACTTCCTGTTAGTAACAATAACGCATCTAGTCTCCATTGCAAAAATAAAATTAATTTAAGGCTATTACAATAAAATTGACATAATTCCTAAAACTTTCTTCCGATACCCTTTGAAGTTGTTATTAAAAGTTTAAAACATTAAATACTAAACTTCAGATTAATAATGCGTGAACGCGAGCACAATAAGAATGACATAATTTCTGAATCTTTCTTTTGATGCCCTTTGAAGTTGTTATCAAAAAATTAAATACTAAACTTCAGATTAATGATGCATATATAATCTACTACGATAAGATTGACATAATTCCTGAAACTTTCTTAAATCCCAAAAACTTCAGATTAATGATACATAAATATTATATAAAATCTTTAGTCTAACTTCAGTTTCATAAATAGAGCTATCTCAACAAACAAACAAAAAAAAAAGGAGACCTTTTTTTTGGCCAAAATTGAAGTTGAGTAAAGGTAAGCTTGAATAAAATTTTAAGACAATTAGCTGAAATATCGATATTCTAATTGTAATGAGTATTGGTTGCTTTAACATTTTGAGCAACACATCTTTTATGAAAATAAATGATGAAATGGTACAAACCTGCCCATAATAATTTATGCCTATAAAATCTAGCTTATCGCAGATGCTATCAACGTAAGGAAAAAGTGTCATAGAATTGCTAAATGTGACAGCAGCTATATCAAAGAGCCCATATGGTCTTGTAAAAGAGACATGATGTGAAATTCCCACAATGGTTTTCCCAGTGTTCTTCCTGCACAAAAAACATAGTAGTTTCTTGTTGGTCATAATACCACTTGAATACAGTGAGGTTTAAATCAATTTGTTTGCCACGATGACAATATTCTTTTAGTTATTGCACTTATATATACAATGCGGTGCATTTGCCAATAACGGGTCGAATGAATTGAAGTTAAATGAACTAAGCATGAACGAAGTGGGGTTATGTAAATTTTGTTTGAGTAAACTTGCGTTCTCAGATACAAGGAACAAGGGTTTAAAATTGAGATGTAAAGCAGGATGAAACAATATGTCATCCATTAAATAAAAAATCAGAATCCACACGTTGTTAGCGTTTAAGTGCACAAAACCCAGCAAATGATGAAACGGTTGAGAATTTGTGACGACCGCCCATGACTCCTGCACGGAAACAAGAGGAAATAATGCGCTGAAAGGCGTGCCAGGCAGCCATGGACGACAGTCAGGGTAAAACAAAACAAAAGAATCTCTATCGCATAACTCGCAGCGCATGGATAAAATACAATAGAGAAATATAATATAGTGAAGCTCCATAGAACAGAACATCATCATATAAGCATCACAGTAGTTTTGTACAATCATCTACTCAAATCCATACATGAAAGCCTCACTACAAATCACTCAACCAAATACAGCAGCGGATACCCAGTACATATAGTAAGAAAACTAATATGCAAAGCCTCCTGCTCGTCTTCGTCATCTTCAGCGTAGAACTCCTAGCACAGCACCTGTCACCTGCTACCTAGTCTGCCCATCCCAAACATGGATGAACAGCCCAAGGTAATAAGAGGAGACATAAAACCTTGAGTCAGACAAAGTCTTAGTGAGCAGTAAATTAACTATCAAACATACCAAAAGAGCATAAAGGATAAAAGGAATAGGAACCAAACCATCCCACTCCACCTCTTTCTACAGTGATAGCCCCAGACATACACTAAGGAGAAGCAAGCATAACAACATAGACAATTAAGGTAAAGCGAATACCACTCGAGTCAAGGACGATGTTTTCCAAATACAAACCCCCAAGGCCTAAACCAAGATCAGATAAGCACCCAGAAAACACCGCTCTTGAAGCCGAATGATAATACAACCAAACATCCATGACTCTGGCTATCACTGTCATCCTTGCCTCGATTTCACCGTTAGTTGAATGACCATCTGTCAAGGGCTAATGGTAACCCCGGTTCTAACCATAACTCCGCACACTGCCTTGTGCCTAGGACTTATCTACTTTGCCCAGAGTACTCAACTACCTACCTGTAGTCTTTTGGGTGTCCCGACTACCTACCTGTAGTCGTTATGGGCGCCCCATGTACTCTTGCTTTTGAGCATGCTAGAACCTTCAACAACGACGAGATCCAAGCCTCCTAGCCATCCATCTTGACGACTATCCTCATACAAGCTCAAGCTACCTCTTGAACAATCCATTATCAACCAACTTGAACTACTCTTCAAGTTATCAACATGCTTGGAATGATCCCTGCTTGGATTAAGCCAAGACTCACATCATACTTCGCTTCATCGCATCAAAGCAAAGTCTCAACTCAACAACATGGTTTGCCTCATCAAATCATGGCAAAGTCCCATCTCAACATCATCCAATCTATACATATGAGCTTCAACATCCGCTACATATGCCTTAAGCAGCTTTCACCATTCAAGAGCCTTCTTCCATAGCTTTTGAATCCTCTTTCATCATCTTGTTCCAAATCAACTACTAGCTAACTTGGAAACAATCAAATCAACCATACATTCAAATAATCAATCATTCAAACAAGATCTATTAAGCAATTTAAGCAATATCAACTATAATGGCAATTTCGTAAATAAACGAGCAAAAGTCCAACATATGTGAAATCATGGTTTTTAGCATAAATTTATCAATTATAAAACATGGGATTTGTCTCTAATGCTTATTAAACAAACTTGCATAAGTAAACATCTTCAAAAACCATGGATCTAGACTTCGATCTAAGAAAAATGCATGAAATCTCTAACTTTAACACTCAAACAAGCCACCAATCCAATATACTCCCTTGGATCCGCGTGAGAGATAACTACCACTCACCAAATCACCCAAACACTACAAAAACTACACACTTCAGATCTGGACAGCGAAGATCAAGGCTTGATCCGGCAATATTTCGCCTCAATCGATGAAATCTAGCTCAAACGGATGAAGATCTTCAACTTTGGCACTTGAATCTTCAATCTAAATCTTCGATCTTGGGTGGATGTTAGAACTAGATTAGAATGGAGAAAAGAAGATGAAGAAATGTTGTAGTCGAGTTCCCAAAATGGCAGCACTTCGTCGCTTCAAAAACCGGTGCCAAAAAGTGAGCCAAACCCCTCTATTTATAGGCTGAACAACCCTTAGGTCGTCGCCCCTTAGGTCGTCCCCGACCTAACACTCCAACGACCTACGACCTAAAACCAGCCCGCCCTAGCGACCTACGGCTTATCCAAACACACAGGGTCTCACGACCTAAACCCCCTGCGACCTAACAAACAAGGCCGACTTAAGCCCAAGGCCGACCTAACGACTTATAACATTAACGACCTACGACACAACCCAGACATAACCTAAAACACAGGCCGCATATCCCAAGTCCTAAGTCGTATGACGACTTAACCACCATGCCGACTTACGACTTAATACCAGTGCCGACTCAAACCCCTGCCGACCTATGTCCCCAACGACCTAACAAACACACAATACAAAAGCCTCCGACCTAACTTAGGTCGTTGCCGACCTATCATGCTACGACCTAACAACATAGCCGACTCACGACTCAACCTATTTCCTTTAGGTCGCGCTAGCGACCTAACGACTCATCTACCAACGACTCAAGCATGCCTCTCTAAACCCTAAGTCGGCTACTTTCCTGGGTCGGTCCATCTCTAAGTCGCCTAACCTTTAGGTCGCTACCCCCTCTTAGGTCGCTCTCCACTAGGTCGGTCACTTTCTTAGGTCGTTCCTCTATCCTAGGTCGCTCAACCGACCTAACTCTCAACACATTAACATCCTAACCCGTTAGCTCCTTAGGTCGCTCACCCCTACCTACGACCTATCCTTCAAACGGCCTAACTCCCAAGCCTTCCATCCTATGAGTCGTAACTTGTACACGACCTATCCTATGAGTCGGTCACGACTCAACCCTTAACTCGGCAATGCCTATGAGTCGGTCACGACTCAACACTAACCACACGAGTTATCTCCTTATACGACTCAGGCTAGGAACACCACAAACAACACTAACGACCTGTAAATTCTACGATCCATCGACACGTAAAATACGGGTCGTTACATTCTCTCCCCCTTAGGAATTTCGCCCCCGAAATTCCAAGCAAACAATCAGAAATCAAAGATATTCTGCATGCCTACCATCCAAAGCAATCAACAAACCATGCAACCAATTCTAGCCTAGGATGCAGAATTCTATGACTTAGAACAAGCTACAAATTCATGAGATGTCACGACACTTTAGGGCCATACCTCGAAGAGTCCGGGATGAGCTGCCTTCATCCTCTCTTCCTCCTCCCATGTACAGTCGTTAACATCATCACTCCATTGTACCTTGAGCAACGTAATCGTCTTCCTCCTAAGCTGTTTCGTATCGGTTTCAACAATACGAAGCGGCTTACGAGGTCTCGAAACAACTGGATCAACCTCCAAGTCTTCACAGCTATCAGCAGAAACCACCGTAGTTGGGTCGTGCATATACTTCCGTAGATAAGATACATGAAAAACACTGTGCACACCCGCCATCTTTTCCGGTAACTCCAATCTATAAGCGAGCTTTCCAATACGCTCGATAATCGGGAATGGTCCAACAAATCTCGGAGTTAACTTTCCTTTCTTCCCGAATCTAATGACACTCTTCAGAGGAGAAATCTTCACAAAAACCATATCACCTACGTCGAATTCCAAATCCTTACGACGATTATCGGCATAACTTTTCTGACGATCTTGGGCTGCCTTCATTCGTTGCCGAATGATCTCTATACAATCTGAAGTCTGTCGAATCATCTCTGGCCCAAGTATCAGCTTTTCTCCAGTTTCCAACCAACATGTCGGAGAGTTACACGGTCTTCCATATAATGCCTCATATGGTGCCATACCGATACTCGACTGATAACTGTTATTATAAGCAAACTCCACCAAATGAAGGTGATCTTCCCATGATCCTCCGAAGTCCAAAACACATGCTCTAAGAAGATCTTCCAAAACTCGGTTGACTCTCTCAGTCTGACCATCTGTTTGAGGGTGATAAGCTGTACTCAAACACAACTCAGTTCCCAAAACTTCCTGGAAGCTCTTCCAAAATCTACTAGTGAACAATGGATCTCGATCGCTCACTATACTCTTCGGAACACCATGGAAACGAACTATCCACTTCACATATAATTCAGCCAACTTCGATGCAGTCCTAGTCGATCGAACAGGAATGAACCTTGCACTCTTGGTCAAACGATCTACTATGACCCAAATCCCTTCATTCCCTGCTCTTGTCCTAGGTAGACCATCGATAAAGTCCATCGACACTTGCTCCCACTTCCATGTAGGAACCTCCAATGGCTGAAGCAATCCACTGGGCTTCTTCTGCTCAGCTTTTACCAACTGGCAATTCATACATTTGGAAATAAAATTTCCAACATCTTTCTTCATACCTTCCCAGTAGTAGGTCCTCTTCATATCCCGATACATCTTATTTCCACCTGGATGAATTGTCAACTTCGAGTGGTGACTCTCCCTCAGAACTTCATCTCTCAATCCATCTACATCGGGAACAACTAGTCGCCCTTGCTTTCGAAGCCAACCCTCTCGATCGACTTCAAATCCTTTATCCTTCTCCGGGTCCAATCCAGATTCCAAATCACAGATAATCTTGACAAGCTTATCATCTCCCCTTTGCCTCTCACCAATTCTTTCCACAAGAGTAGGCCTTATCGATAAGTTTGCCAACATCTCAGGTTCCAATTCACATCTAGGCCTGAAATCAAATCCAGCCAAATACTCAAGACTCTTCCATTCCGAAAACATGGCTCCCAATCCTGCATGTCTTCGACTTAACGCATCAGCCACTGCGTTACCTTTCCCTGGAGTATAGGCTATACCAAAATCATACGATGCTAAGAACTCTAGCCACCGTTGCTGTCGAAGATTCAAATCCTTTTGGGAAAACAGATACTTCAACGACTTATGATCTGTAAACAGCTCAAATCTAACTCCCAATAGATAGTGTCTCCACATCTTCAAAGCAAACACAATCGCCGCTAACTCCAAATCATGAGTCGGATAATTCCTTTCATGCGGCTTTAGTTGTCGACTAGCATACGCAACAACTTTATCCTTCTGCATTAGCACCGCTCCTAGTCCAGTGCCACATGCATCGGTGTAAACCACCATCTCATCATTCCCACTCGGAATAGTCAAAACAGGAGCACTTGTCAGTCGTTCTTTCAGGATTACGAAAGCTTGCTCACACTTATCATCCCATCTGAACACTTGGTTCTTCTTCGTCAATCCTGTCAACGGTGCAGCTATCTTGGAAAAGTCTTTGATAAACCGACGATAATATCCTGCTAATCCAAGAAAACTTCTCACATCAGATGCATTCTTAGGTCTAACCCAATCCTGGATCGCTGCCACCTTAGCGGGGTCAACCGCTATTCCATTTCCAGAAATAACATGACCTAAGAACCTCACTTCATTCTTCCAGAAGTGACACTTCGAAAACTTAGCCTTCAGCTGATGTTTCCGTAAGATTCCTAAAACAATCCTCAAGTGCGTCTTGTGCTCTTCCTCAGTTCTGGAATAAACCAAAATATCATCCACGAACACAAGCACGAACTTATTCAACTGATCTCTGAATACCCTATTCATAAGATCCACAAAATATGCTGGCGCGTTAGTCAATCCAAACGGCATTACCAGCCACTCATAAAACCCGGATGGTGTTCTGAAAGCAGTCTTCGGCACACTATCCTTTGCCACTCTCAACTGGTGAAATCCCGTTGCCAAATCCATCTGAGAAAACACCTTAGCCTCGTGAAGCTGATCAAACAAGTCATCTATTCTCGGCAATGGATACTTGTTCTTCCTAGTCACCTTATTCAGCTCACGATAATCAACACACAACCTCAACGATCCATCCGTTTTGGTTGCGAACACAACGGGCGCACCCCATTCGGACACACTTCTCCGAATGAATCCTTTCCGCAAAAGGTCATCAACTTGCACCTTCAGCTCTTGCTGCTCCCTCGGTGCCATTCGCCTAAGAGGCATCACAACAGGTCTGGCTCCCTCAATTAGATCGATACGAAACTCGATCTCCCTATGCGGCGGTAACCCTTTGACTTCCTCAAAGACATCACCAAACTCATTCACAATAGGCACTGATGACAGTCCATCCCGTGGAACAACTAGCGAATACATGAAGCTCATGAAGACGCCTTCTTCATGCTTACATCGTATCACAACCTTTCGTCCTTCCACATTCCCGACTGTCACCTCAAGCCTCTCACAATCAATCCTAGCCGCATACTTCCTAAGCCAGTCCATACCCAAAATAATTCCGAACCCCGCAAAGTTCAGAACAAAGCAATCACAAACAAACGAGCAATCATGACTTGACACAACTAGACCACGACATAACATACACAAACATGACGAACCCCCTACCGGATTAGTCACAACCAATGGCCTATCAACAATATCCGGTTTCATACCTAACCGGCTTACCAAATCATCACAAACAAAAGAATGCGACGCTCCAGTATCAAACAACACTCTAACTGGAACACCACAAATAGAAAGAGTACCTTGAACAACCACACTCTTCCCCTTCTCTTCAGCAGTAGGAGCTTTCGAAGACGATGGAACAGCCCCCAAAGCATAGGCTTGCACAACCTGCCTATCTTTCCTCGGTTCTGGACAATCCTTCTTGATATGTCCCAGCTTATCACAGTTGTAACACTTTCCCGGCACTTTGGGATTCTTACAATCTTTGTAAAGATGGCCCTTCTGCTGGCAGTTATAGCAAGTCATTTCGCTCTTCGGCTTCTTCTGGCCATCCTTACCCTTCTGTTGCTGCTGCTTCCTCTTCCTGTTGCCACTCTGCTGTGGTTTAGATACTTCCCTGGTTACAGCAACAACAGAACTTTCCTTAGGGAACAAACTCTCATGCCTCAAAGCTTTTTCCACAAGCTTCTCAAATGGATCGTCCAGATGATCCACTAACTGCCTCCCAAGATAAGCATCCAGACCAGTCACAAACTTTTCATTCTTCTGGTAGGGAGAATCAATATATGATCTGGCATACTTAGACAAAGCTTCAAACTCAGAAATGTACTCAAGAACAGGCCTTCCCCCTTGCTTGAGCTCCACAAACCTCTTAAACAAGACAGATTTCTGGGAAGTAGAGATGAACTTAGCTTCAAATCTAACTTGGAATTGCTCCCAAGTAATCTCTTCTTCTGGTGTATCTATGGTGATAGAATTCCACCAATCAGCAGCTCTTCCCTGAAGCTGTCTCGATGCAAGCTTCCTCTTGGTTGCATCCTCAATCCCTAAGTCACCAAAGATTCTTTTGCAAGCATCAATCCATCTCTGCACCTCAATAGTCGACTCCGTTCCCAGGAAAGCTTTTCCTCCAAGAGAAGTATAATCCTTGCAAAGCTTGGCAAAATCCACCGGTCTCGGAGCTTGGACTTGAACTCCCACATCCACAGATGATCCTGAAGCTGGTATTCTCCTCATGATTGAAGTCATCATGGCCTCAAACATAGGAGCATAATCAACAGCTTCCCTAGCATCACGGCTACCCCTCGCAGCTTGTCTCTCACTTCGACTCATCCTTAATATCTGTAAATAAGAATGATTAGAACACCTTAAGAAACAACTGCATAAGGAGTTCAAACCCTTCTAAACTACTATATTATATATAGTAATCATCCATCAAATTACAATTACGTCTCTCTTACGTAGTTACATCAGCGAGCGTTGGCTAAAATCGATTAACCAAAGCTCTGATACCAAATGTGACGACCGCCCATGACTCCTGCACGGAAACAAGAGGAAATAATGCGCTGAAAGGCGTGCCAGGCAGCCATGGACGACAGTCAGGGTAAAACAAAACAAAAGAATCTCTATCGCATAACTCGCAGCGCATGGATAAAATACAATAGAGAAATATAATATAGTGAAGCTCCATAGAACAGAACATCATCATATAAGCATCACAGTAGTTTTGTACAATCATCTACTCAAATCCATACATGAAAGCCTCACTACAAATCACTCAACCAAATACAGCAGCGGATACCCAGTACATATAGTAAGAAAACTAATATGCAAAGCCTCCTGCTCGTCTTCGTCATCTTCAGCGTAGAACTCCTAGCACAGCACCTGTCACCTGCTACCTAGTCTGCCCATCCCAAACATGGATGAACAGCCCAAGGTAATAAGAGGAGACATAAAATCTTGAGTCAGACAAAGTCTTAGTGAGCAGTAAATTAACTATCAAACATACCAAAAGAGCATAAAGGATAAAAGGAATAGGAACCAAACCATCCCACTCCACCTCTTTCTACAGTGATAGCCCCAGACATACACTAAGGAGAAGCAAGCATAACAACATAGACAATTAAGGTAAAGCGAATACCACTCGAGTCAAGGACGATGTTTTCCAAATACAAACCCCCAAGGCCTAAACCAAGATCAGATAAGCACCCAGAAAACACCGCTCTTGAAGCCGAATGATAATACAACCAAACATCCATGACTCTGGCTATCACTGTCATCCTTGCCTCGATTTCACCGTTAGTTGAATGACCATCTGTCAAGGGCTAATGGTAACCCCGGTTCTAACCATAACTCCGCACACTGCCTTGTGCCTAGGACTTATCTACTTTGCCCAGAGTACTCAACTACCTACCTGTAGTCTTTTGGGTGTCCCGACTACCTACCTGTAGTCGTTATGGGCGCCCCATGTACTCTTGCTTTTGAGCATGCTAGAACCTTCAACAACGACGAGATCCAAGCCTCCTAGCCATCCATCTTGACGACTATCCTCATACAAGCTCAAGCTACCTCTTGAACAATCCATTATCAACCAACTTGAACTACTCTTCAAGTTATCAACATGCTTGGAATGATCCCTGCTTGGATTAAGCCAAGACTCACATCATACTTCGCTTCATCGCATCAAAGCAAAGTCTCAACTCAACAACATGGTTTGCCTCATCAAATCATGGCAAAGTCCCATCTCAACATCATCCAATCTATACATATGAGCTTCAACATCCGCTACATATGCCTTAAGCAGCTTTCACCATTCAAGAGCCTTCTTCCATAGCTTTTGAATCCTCTTTCATCATCTTGTTCCAAATCAACTACTAGCTAACTTGGAAACAATCAAATCAACCATACATTCAAATAATCAATCATTCAAACAAGATCTATTAAGCAATTTAAGCAATATCAACTATAATGGCAATTTCGTAAATAAACGAGCAAAAGTCCAACATATGTGAAATCATGGTTTTTAGCATAAATTTATCAATTATAAAACATGGGATTTGTCTCTAATGCTTATTAAACAAACTTGCATAAGTAAACATCTTCAAAAACCATGGATCTAGACTTCGATCTAAGAAAAATGCATGAAATCTCTAACTTTAACACTCAAACAAGCCACCAATCCAATATACTCCCTTGGATCCGCGTGAGAGATAACTACCACTCACCAAATCACCCAAACACTACAAAAACTACACACTTCAGATCTGGACAGCGAAGATCAAGGCTTGATCCGGCAATATTTCGCCTCAATCGATGAAATCTAGCTCAAACGGATGAAGATCTTCAACTTTGGCACTTGAATCTTCAATCTAAATCTTCGATCTTGGGTGGATGTTAGAACTAGATTAGAATGGAGAAAAGAAGATGAAGAAATGTTGTAGTCGAGTTCCCAAAATGGCAGCACTTCGTCGCTTCAAAAACCGGTGCCAAAAAGTGAGCCAAACCCCTCTATTTATAGGCTGAACAACCCTTAGGTCGTCGCCCCTTAGGTCGTCCCCGACCTAACACTCCAACGACCTACGACCTAAAACCAGCCCGCCCTAGCGACCTACGGCTTATCCAAACACACAGGGTCTCACGACCTAAACCCCCTGCGACCTAACAAACAAGGCCGACTTAAGCCCAAGGCCGACCTAACGACTTATAACATTAACGACCTACGACACAACCCAGACATAACCTAAAACACAGGCCGCATATCCCAAGTCCTAAGTCGTATGACGACTTAACCACCATGCCGACTTACGACTTAATACCAGTGCCGACTCAAACCCCTGCCGACCTATGTCCCCAACGACCTAACAAACACACAATACAAAAGCCTCCGACCTAACTTAGGTCGTTGCCGACCTATCATGCTACGACCTAACAACATAGCCGACTCACGACTCAACCTATTTCCTTTAGGTCGCGCTAGCGACCTAACGACTCATCTACCAACGACTCAAGCATGCCTCTCTAAACCCTAAGTCGGCTACTTTCCTGGGTCGGTCCATCTCTAAGTCGCCTAACCTTTAGGTCGCTACCCCCTCTTAGGTCGCTCTCCACTAGGTCGGTCACTTTCTTAGGTCGTTCCTCTATCCTAGGTCGCTCAACCGACCTAACTCTCAACACATTAACATCCTAACCCGTTAGCTCCTTAGGTCGCTCACCCCTACCTACGACCTATCCTTCAAACGGCCTAACTCCCAAGCCTTCCATCCTATGAGTCGTAACTTGTACACGACCTATCCTATGAGTCGGTCACGACTCAACCCTTAACTCGGCAATGCCTATGAGTCGGTCACGACTCAACACTAACCACACGAGTTATCTCCTTATACGACTCAGGCTAGGAACACCACAAACAACACTAACGACCTGTAAATTCTACGATCCATCGACACGTAAAATACGGGTCGTTACAGAATTTTTTTTCCAATATCTTAAATAATCTTTGTGAACCTACCGTTTTGTTTTTGCACAAGGAAAAATACTTGCAGCTATCATTTTCTTATGTCACAGTCAATTACTCGTTGCTCACAGAGCACGTGTAATGCAAAATACCTGCTGCATATAATAAAACAATGGTTTAACTAGTGTTGGATTGGTATTAACTAATGTTGCGCTGGTATTAATTAGTATTTGGTATTTAGTAGAATTTAGTTTCAGGTATAACTAAATTTAGTTTTAATAATATTTAGTAATTTTCATCAACAGACCATTGAAAACCGGGACCGAAATTTTTGAAATCATCCGAAACTAATAAAATTTCAAATGACCGAAACCCAGCATGAAACCGAGTTCTCAAACCTTGATTTCAACCCACTAGATATAAACGGGTTATTTAATCATTGACTTTCAGGATTTAACGAAATCTTTTAACAGTGTAACGGAATTCGAGCTTTTGATTCGGCCAAGAACATATGCATTTCAAAGGCTAATGATGCAATATAATGGAGATCGGAGAATGAAGAAGGAGAAGAAGAAAATTGATTGTGAGAATGAACTGCGCATTGCCTTTATATAGGCACTGAAGAGACACCTTTGATGGTCGTGTCCGTTCGATACAGCTATTCCTTGGGTTCAAAATGCACATCTTTCGCCTTCCAAATTCCGGGTTTGTATACGGGCTTTAAAAAGCCCATTAAAAAACCATCCAGAAATAATCCAAATCCGATTGGACGGGCAGCGACGGCGCGCACGTGTTGACATACGTAGCTTTCCTCTTGAAACTAAGAGAAAACATTTGAGTGCACAAAGAACTCAGCCTTTTTTTGAAAATTTACAACATTTTCCCTTTATTTTCAAAATAAACTTAACATAAAAGAAATGACTGCATCACTTGTTAAATTTTAGCGACACTATATGGGTATCTGTAGAGGTCGAAAGTAGCTTCGTAATGAAGAAAACGGTTCGCAAATCGAAGTTCGGAGGTGAAAATTATAAGGGAAAATGTGAAGTGTGATGAATTGACAGGGTCAGAGTATGAGAAAAATGGTCAGACGTCTGACCCTTCAGCAAAGCTGCAGCAGACCGTTCCAAAGAACGAGGCCAAACGTCTGACCAAAAGAGTCAGACGTCTGAGGCTGTGCAGAATTGGTTTCAGAGCCCGTAGTTAGATGTCAGACCAAATGGTCAGACGTCTGAGCTGAAGCGAAACTTTTCAGTAACTTAAGTCGGACGTCTGACCATTTTGGCCGGACGTCTGAGGCAACTTTATGCCTGTTTTCACGTGTGGACTTGGCGTGAAGATTTGTGACAGCTGCAGGGGTAATTTCGAAACATTACCTAGGATTTCTATTCTCCTATATAAGCTAGCTTCAGATTCAAAATCAAGGGTGCAGTAAAAACAGCTGCAAAAAATTAGCCTCCACCAATTAGGGTTTATCAAAACCTAATTTCCTTCAATTCTCTTTTTCACAAATCAATTTCTAATTAGAATTTTGATCGTTATATTCAGTCTCTTGTACTCTTCTCATCAATATTAATAAAAGCCCTCTCTTAAAGTGGATGTACACTAACACAACGTCAGTGGAAGCACTATAAATCGCTGTGTGGTTTATTTTTCGTTATTACTTTGATTTTTATATTGCTTGTTTGGGATTGTGATTGTCTTGGATAGGTTGAGATTGGAATTTGAGTTGTTGATTGGTTGTTTTTACACTTCTTACCACGATCCCGTCTTCCGCTGTGCTTGTGGGAATTCGATTTGAGTGGTCTCGAGTTGGATTCCCGCTCCAACATTTGGTATCAGAGCATTGGTGTTGGTAGGTAGTTGTAGAAATGTTTGAATCAAGTAGTTTCTCAATGGGTACTCCAAGTGGTGTAGCTTCTTATGTATGTGGTTCGTACACAGCTTCAGAATCACAATTGGTAATAGACAAGTGGAATGACAATAATGATTTTGAAAAATAGCAATGGAAGATGAAAGCAGTTCTAAGGAGAAATCGGATGCATCGGGTAGTGTTTGATACACATTTATTGCCAGCAGACATCTCGGATGTTGAGAGAGAGGAGATGAAAGAGTGGACATTTACTACACTTCAACTTGCTATGGAAGAGAATATTATCTCTGAAATTAGTGGTGAGACAACCGCTAAGGGTATTTGGGACAAGTTGGAGGAGTTGTATATGAAGAAGTCACCGACAAATCGTTTGATCTTATTGCGAACGTTCTTCCCCTATAAGATGAAGGAAGGTACTTCGTTAAAGTCGCACTTGAATACATTTGATAATTTGCTAATGAAGATGAAGGCGGTAGATTTGAAGAATGAGGAAGAGCAAAAGGCGATGATATTGTTGTGTCTATTGCCAGATCGCTATACAGATTTCTCAAATAGTTTGATCTATAGTCGGGATACATTGACTCTTGATGATGTCAAGACGGGTCTTATTAGCGAGAAGTTGCGGAATCAAATGAAGGAGTTAGGTGATGGAAGTAGTGGTGTTAGTAATGGTCACGGTTTATTTGTGGAGAAGGAGATGTATGTGAAGAAGGAGAACCGATGACGTTCTAAATCAAGGAATCCTGGTTGGAGAGGAAAGTCGAACAAAAGAAAAGGCAAGTGCTATATTTGTAGGAAGCCCGGTCATTGGAAGAATGAGTGTCCGGACAAGAAGAAGGTAAAGAAGGAAGTAGCATCTTCATTAGTAGCGGTAGAGAGTGCAGTTGGTGAGGGAGATGTAGATGTTTTGTCGGCGGTAGCGTCGGATGTTTCGGATAGCGAATGGATGCTCGATTCGGGGGCATCTTATCATATAACGCCAAATAGGAATTGTTTTTCTTCTTACATCTACAAAGAAGGAAATTCAATTGTTATGGAAAATGGTGCTATTTGTAAGCCGAAATGCATTGGTTCCGTACAAATTCGGATGTTTGACGGGGTGTTTCGTACTCTCACTAATGTGCGCTATGTTTCGAGTCTTAGAAAGTCTCTTATCCCTTTGGGGCAGCTGGATTATTTAGGTTGTAAGATCACTATTGAGAGTGATAGCTTGCAGCTTTCGAAGGGTGCGCTTGTGGTGATGAAGGGTGCAAGGACTCATGGTATTTATTTGCTTCAAGGAGTGACCGTAGAAGGTGAAACTTGTATAGGAGTTGATAGTTCTCGTGGCTTGGATGCGACTAGGTTGTGGTATTTGAGGTTAGGTCATATCTCGAAGAGAAGTTTAGAGCTTCTTCGAAAGAGAGATGATCGATGGAGAAAGTTTCAACAAGTTAGAGTTTTGCAAAGAATGCGTCATGGGGAAGCAAACTAAAGTTTCATTCGGTGAGGGAAAGCATGATTCGAGAAGGGTTCTTGAGTATGTTCACACGGATATTTGGGAACCATCGCCTGTAGCTTCTTTTGGTGGAGCTCGCTATTATATTTCCTTTATGGATGACTTTTCTCGGAAAGTTTGGGTGTATGTAATGAAGGCCAAGTCAGAGGTATTTGCAAAATTCAAAGCATGGAAGGCTCTTGTTGAAAATGAGAGTGGAAAGACTTTGAATGTTTTAAGGTCTGATAATGGCGGAGAGTATGTTTCTGGAGAATTTTTGAAGTTTTGCAAGCATCATGGTATTCGGAAGCATTTTTCTACACCTGGAGATCCACAGTCGAATGGTGTTGCGGAGAGGATGAATCGTACTCTACTTAAGAAAGCTCGATGCTTGAGATTGACATCGGGTTAGACGAAGGGATTTTGGGCTGAAGCTTTTTCAACCGCAGTGCATATTATTAATCGAATTCCATGCTCAACTGTTGGTAACAAAATTCCGAAGGAAGTGTGGAAGAGAAAGAGCATTGACTTGAGTTATCTTCGTGTCTTTGGTAGTCCGGTTTATGTGCATGATCCGGGAAATGATAAGTTTGAACCTAGAGCTTTCAAGGAGATTTTGTCTGGCTATACGGACGGAGTAAAAGGTTATCATATTTGGAATTCGGAAACGAAGAAGGTAATGAATTCTCGTCATGTTACTTTTGATGAGTCGGCGATGATCAAGGAGAATGTGAGCTCATCGGACGTTCCGGATTTGGTTCATGGTGAATCAAAAGAGAAGGAAGTTATTTCCACATTTTGTCAAAGGAGTAGAGAGAGTAGAGTAGTTAGAGATGCTTGTGAGGAAGTAGCAGTTGATGTTACATCACATAGTCCACAGGGTGCCTCTAGTAGTGTTGGTGATGTGCATGATTCTAGAGAAGATTCAGTTCAAGGTGGAGCCGAAGGGAGTTTGGGTGATGATATTGCTACTCGGGTTGGTCGTCGTACTATAAGACCACCGAAAAGATGTGGTGATTGAAACTATCTTAGCTTTTGTGATAATTTGTACTATGCTCTTCATGTAGTCCAAGATGAGCCGATAGACCTTGATGATGTCATGAGGTCGAGTGATAGATCGAAATGGATTTGTTTTATGGAGGAAGAGATGCAATCATTGTTGAAGAATCAATCTTCGAATTTGGTTCCACTTCCTAAAGGAAACCGTGCTATTGGGTACAAATGGATATACAAAGTGAAGGACGATGGAAAATACAAAGCTAGGCTAGTGGCTAAGGGGTTTGCAAGGAAGGAAAATGAGTATGATGAGATATTCGCACCGGTTGTGCGTCATACTTCTATCCGGATATTATTTGCTATTGTTGTTATTCGTGACTTGGAGTTGGAGCAACTTCATGTGAAAACCGTCTTCTTGCATGAGACTTGGATGAAGACATCTACATGAAGCAACCGAAAGGTTTTGTTGTAGATGGTAAGTCAAATTTGGTTTGCAAGTTGAAAAAATCACTATATGGTTTAAAGCAATCACCTAGACAATGATACAATAGGTTTGATAATTTTATGCTTGAAAATGGTTTTAATAGAAGCATCAAAGATGCTTATGTTTATTTTAGGAAGTTGAAAAATGATTGTTGGATGTATTTACTCTTGTATGTGGACGACATGCTCATTGCTTCGAAAGATAAGAATGAAATCAACAGGCTAAAACTGAGTTTGAAATCGGAGTTCGAAACGAAGGATCTTGGAGAAGCAAAAAAGATATTAGGCATGGAAATCGTAAGAGATCGAAAGCATTTTGAATTGAAACTAACTCAAAAGAAATACATTGAGAAAGTGCTTTGCCGGTTTAGCATGGAGAATGCAAAGGCGTCAAATACACCTTTGCCTTTGCATATGAAGCTTTCGAGTAAAGAATCACCTATCTTGGAGAAAGACAAGACTTATATGGCAAAGGTGTTATATGCTAGTGCGGTTGGAAGTCTAATGTATGATATGGTGTGCATAAGGCCCGATATTGCAAATGACATCGGGATGGTTAGTCAATATATGGCTAATTCGGGAAAATCACATTGGGAAGCAGGGAAGCTTATATTAAGATACCTTAGAGGCACATCATCTCATGGTCTTGTTTTTTGCGGTAGTAAGGCGATGGATTGCAAGTTGGCTGGTTATTGTGATTCGGACTACGCCGGTGATAGGGATCGAAAAAAATCAACTTCCGAATATGTCTTCACACTTGGTGGTACAGTCATAAGTTGGAGATCTAGATTGCATACCGTAGTTGCTTTATCCACTATGGAGGCAGAGTTGATAGTCGCGGTGGAGGCGGCAAAGGAGGCACTCTATTTGAAGCGATTGTTGTGTGACTTGGGATTCGGGCATGATAGTATTGATGTTCGATGTGATAACCAAAGTATTATTCACTTGGCAGAGAATTTGGCGTTTAGCTCACGGATTAAGCATATTCAGGTGACAGAGTCATTTCTAGTAGCCACGGATGAAGATAAGCAAGTATATCTTCGGAAAGTGCACACAAAGGATAACGCGGCGGACATGTTCACTAAGGCATTGCCGGTTGGGAAGTTCGAGCATTGCTCGGACTTAATTCGTTTGGAGAAGTGCTAGGTGCCACGGGATGGCACGGTTAAGGGAGGAGCTTTGTGGTAGATGAGGAAGAATATCGGTGAGATATTGAGATTCTATCTTCTTGGTAAGTGCTAGTCTTTGATGAGATAGCTTAGGATTTGGATGTTTTCAACATTTCATTAGCGGATGGGGGCTTTGCCTGAGTTCATTGGTGGAGTGCAATGGACGGTGGCTTTGCCGGAGCTCATTGGGAAAGCATTCATGTCTGGTTGAAGGTAGAAGTGATAGTTGGTGCTATCGGTTGTCGTTGATGGTATGGTATCGTTGGAGTTAGAGATGGATATAGTGTCGAGGTGGAGTGTTAAATTTTGACGATACTATATGGGGATCTGTAGAGGTCGGAAGTAGCATCGTAACGGAGAGAACGGTTCGCAAATCAGAGTTCGAATGTGAAAGTTATAAGGGAAAAGATGAAGTGGGCAGAATTGACTGGGTCGGACGTCTGAAGAAAAGGATCAGACGTCTGACCCTTCAGCAAAGCTGCAGCAGACCTGTTCCAGAGAATGAGGTCAGACATCTGACCAAAAGGGTCAGATGTTAGAGGCTGTGCAGATTTGGTTCCAGAGCCTGTAGTCAGATGTCTGACCAAATGGTCAGACGTCTGAGCTGAAGCGAAACTTTTCAGTAACTTAAGTCAGACGTCAGACCATTTTGGCCAGACGTCTGAGGCGACTTTCTGTCTGTTTTCACGTGTGGACTTGGCGTGAAGATTTGTGACAACTGCAGGAGCAATTTCGGAACATTGTCTAGGGTTTCTATTCTTCTATATAAGCTAGCTTCGGGTTTCAGATCAAAGTGTGCAATAAAGACAACTGCAAGAAATTAGCCTCCACCAATTAGGGTTTATCAAAACCTAATTTTCTTCAATTCTCTTCTCCACAAATCAATTTCTAATTAGGATTTTGATCATTGTATTCAATCTCTTGTACTCTTCTCATCAATATTAATAAAAGCCCTCTCTTAAAGTGGATGTACACTAACACAACGTTAGTGGAACCACTATAAATCGTTGTATGGTTTATTTTTCGTTATTGCTTTGATTTCTATATTGTTTGTTTAGAATTGTGATTGTCTTGAATAGGTTGAGATTGGAATTTGAGTTGTTAATTGGTTGTTTTTACACTACTTACCACGATCCTGTTTTCCGCTGTGCTTGTGGGGTTTCGATTTGAGTGGTATCGAGTTGGATTCTCGCTCCAACATCGCTTAGGTGACCGTCTACGTATCCAAGTGGGATCAAGCCAACTTAGTTTAAAGATTAAAAAATTGCACTATCGTGGAAACCGATATGTAAATGAGAGGTATCTTTTAGATTCGAACATTACCTTAGTGTAAACCCTTCAAAGTCCTATCGAGGTCGTTGGTGAACTAGTTTTGAACAAAATACTCCTATGATAAAACTGGAATAATAACACATATTAATTTCCGTAAGTAGTGTTCTATATGTCCAGCACATTAATGGTCATGTGCTTTTAATCCTAAGTTTATGACTCTAATTTAGAAAGTGTTCTTACTTCCATAGAAAACAACATGATTTCCATACTCGTATAGGTAAGTCTTCTAAGGTGTTTCTGCCATACACTTTGTTAAATATCTAGACTTATTAAGGATCTTCATCCATCATGGTTCATGCAGAATCCAACACTAATTTAAGGAAAATGTTTTAGTATTCCACAATCATTCTCTTAACTTGTTGGTACTCATTGAATCTTGTTTTTCATTTTAAAAATATAGTTTGGTTTTCTGTCAAGGATGATCAACCTTCATTCATAGACCTTTGTCCCATCTTTTTTTATTTTATAAAAACCATTGCCTTTAGTAGACTCTTTGTTAGTAGGTAAGCCAAGTTTTATTTGCTTCTATATAATTGACTATGATTACTCCTCTTTTGAGTAACTGTCTTATCATCTAATGTTTGAGACTCGTATGTCTAGACTTTTCATTATATGTTTTGTTAGAAATATCATAAATTGTAGTCGGATTATGACAATTAATCATGATTGTAAGATATGACTTATTCCATATATGTAGTTTTATTAAATGAGGTATTCCACAATCATTCTCTTAACTTGTTGGTACTCATTAAATCTTGTTTTTCATTTTAAAAATATAGTTTGGTTTTCTGTCAAGGATGATCAACCTTCATTCATAGACCTTTGTCCCATCTTTTTTTATTTTATAAAAACCATTGCCTTTAGTAGACTCTTTGTTAGTAGGTAAGCCAAGTTTTATTTGCTTCTATATAATTGACTATGATTACTCCTCTTTTGAGTAACTGTCTTATCATCTAATGTTTGAGACTCGTATGTCTAGACTTTTCATTATATGTTTTGTTAGAAATATCATAAATTGTAGTCGGATTATGACAATTAATCATGATTGTAAGATATGACTTATTCCATATATGTAGTTTTATTAAATGAGGTATTCCACAATCATTCTCTTAACTTGTTGGTACTCATTAAATCTTGTTTTTCATTTTAAAAATATAGTTTGGTTTTCTGTCAAGGATGATCAACCTTCATTCATAGACCTTTGTCCCATCTTTTTTTATTTTATAAAAACCATTGCCTTTAGTAGACTCTTTGTTAGTAGGTAAGCCAAGTTTTATTTGCTTCTATATAATTGACTATGATTACTCCTCTTTTGAGTAACTGTCTTATCATCTAATGTTTGAGACTCGTATGTCTAGACTTTTCATTATATGTTTTGTTAGAAATATCATAAATTGTAGTCGGATTATGACAATTAATCATGATTGTAAGATATGACTTATTCCATATATGTAGTTTTATTAAATGAGGTATTCCACAATCATTCTCTTAACTTGTTGGTACTCATTAAATCTTGTTTTTCATTTTAAAAATATAGTTTGGTTTTCTGTCAAGGATGATCAACCTTCATTCATAGACCTTTGTCCCATCTTTTTTTATTTTATAAAAACCATTGCCTTTAGTAGACTCTTTGTTAGTAGGTAAGCCAAGTTTTATTTGCTTCTATATAATTGACTATGATTACTCCTCTTTTGAGTAACTGTCTTATCATCTAATGTTTGAGACTCGTATGTCTAGACTTTTCATTATATGTTTTGTTAGAAATATCATAAATTGTAGTCGGGTTATGACAATTAATCATGATTGTAAGATATGACTTATTCCATATATGTAGTTTTATTAAATGAAAGACCTCAATTCATAAATTTATTATGTCGGTGTCTAAAAATAAATAGGTTATAGAATATGCCTCTTTGACCAAAAAACACAATTAACAAATACCATTAGTTGGAAAATTCAGTATGTTAAGTAGGCACGAGTTATCGGTCTTTAAGAAAAGTTTATATCATATTTCTTCTAATTTGTTTATATTAATTGTATTTTCAATAACACCTCCTTTCTATTTTTCACTCTTCATGGTTGTGTTTTATAACATCAGTTTGTAAAACACTTTTCAGTTTATCAATACAATAAAATCTCTGCTGTTATTTCTTCAATATGGTATCAGAGCTACAAAAACTTGCCTAACGGCAAGAAACGCCTTGCCTCTAATTCCATCAGATTCACATTCATCACTTGGAATTAGGCTGCGTCTCTGAATCATCTGAGAACTCAAGTCAAGACAACTCTAGCAACACTTCTGCAAATTCAACCTCAAGCAACTCTGCAACATCTCTCAATAGCACACAAGATTTGATCAAGTCTATCATCAAGCCCCAAAGTCAGTTGATCAATATTCAGTTAGATGATTCAAATTATTTGTTATGGAAGTTTCAAATTGAAACAGCTTTTAAAGGATATGGATTGAAGGAACATGTTCTTGGGACACTTGCTACACCCCCTAAATACATCATAAATCAACAAGGTAAATTAGTCATCAATCAAGATTACACAATTCATCAAAGACAAGACAGTTTAATCAGTTCTTGACTCTTGTCATCAGTCAGTGCAAATATATTGTCACAATTAATTGGATGCAAAAGTGCACATGAAATTTGGAAAACTATAGAACAAGTATTCAATACTCAGTCTGCAGCCAAAATAATGTATTATAAAAGGCAATTGCAAGGTTGCAGAAAAGAACACTTATCTATGAGAGAATATCTGGCAAAAATCAAAACTTTGTGTGATCGGCTTGCTTCTGTGGGTCACAAGATCTTAGACACAGAGCAAATTCTGTGCATACTTTGGGGACTTGATGAAGACTATGAATCTATGGTTGTTGTCATCTCATCAAAGGAAGTTACTCCTTCCGTACAGTATGTACATTCCACCCTACTTGTTCATGAGGGAAGACTTGAGCAAAAGAAACCTATAATCTCAGAATTCTCTCCTAATTTTGTGAGCAACAATAAAGGCAGAACCCAAGAAAGGAACAATAATGCAAGAAATCAAGCAAGTAATCATCAAAGAGGAAACATGCAATTCAGAGGTAGAGAAAGAGGAAGATGGAGCAACAATAACAGTAACAGACTTAGATGTCAAATCTGTGAAAAGTATGGGCATAGTGCAAACAAGTGCTATTTCAGATTTGACACAAACTTTACACCATCACAGCAAGCCAACAGTAACTCAAGAAACTTCATTCCCAATGTCAACATGATTAATGCACAACAGGAGACAAAAGGTCATTCTGACAGTCAAGAATGTGCAAAATTGGAGGATACACAGGATGAAAACTGGTATCCAGATACTGGAGCAACAAATCATGCAACAAATAATCTCAGCAACTTAAATCTTGGCAACAAAGAATATAAAGGTATGCATTCTTTACATATGGGGAATGGTAAACCCATTAATATTACTCATACTGGATATGCTTATATAAATGGGAAGAGGTTGTTTAATCTCGATAACTTATTGAGAGTTCCACAAATAAGAAAAACTTGATAAATGTATCTCAGTTTGCCAAAGATAACAATGTTTATTTTGAGTTTTACCAAAAATTCTGCCTTGTCAAAGACATTCTAACTAAGGAAACTCTTTTGCAGGGTAGAGAAGTTAGGGGACTTTATCAATTCAATGTTGCTAATTCAAAAAATTCTGCAAATAAGGAGTGTAATGTTTCTGAAATCAAACAGAGAAAAAACTGTGAGAAATTTGATGTTTGGCATTGTAAACTGAGACATCCAAGTGTTAAAATTGTAAGACAAATTTTACATGATAGTAATATTTCTGTTGGTAATATTTCTATACCATGTGTGCACTTACTGCCAAATGGGAAAATCTCACAAGCTTCCCTTTCCTTACTCTGACACTGCTCATAATAAACCACTTGAATTAGTTGCTGCTGACCTATAGGGGCCAACTCTAATTACTTCTGATTATGGATACAAGTACTACATATCTTTTGTTGATGCCTATAGCAGATATGTATGGATATATTTTCTGAAAGCTAAATCTGAAACTCAAAATGCAGTTTTACAGTTTATAGTCAATGCAGAAAAACAAACAAACTGTCAATTGAAAATTATTCAAACTGATGGTGGGTCAGAATTTATGCCATTAAAGCAGTACTTTCAAAACAGAGGAATAACACATAGAATGACATGCCCACACACATCTGAGCAAAATGGGCTTGTGGAGAGAAAGCACAGACACATTGTTGAAACAGGTCACACTCTACTAGCTCATGCATCAATGCTACTAAAATTCTGGCCAGATGCATTTGCAACTTCAGTGTACTTGATAAACAGGTTACCCACAAAAGTGCTGAAATTTAGCAATCGACTAGAATTACTTTACAAAGTTAAACTTGATTATTAAGCACTAAAAGTATTTGGGTGTCTGTGCTTTCCCTATTTGAGATGTTATAATTCTAACAAATTGAGTTTTAGATCATCCCCTTGCACTTTTCTGGGTTATGCAACTAATCAGAAAGGGTACAAGTGCTTAGACACCAATGGCAGAATCTACATATCTAGGCATGTAGTTTTCAATGAGCAGGTTTTTCCTTTCAACAAATCAGAAATCAAAACCACACAGAAAGTGTACAATCCAAAGTGTTCATTACCACCAATACCCAGTCAACTGGAGGAAGCTACATCCATGCAAAAAAATACAGAATTTAAAAATCAGAATGAACAATCTACATCAATCTCAAGTCAAAGGGATCTCAGTCCAGAATCAAGTCAGGAGCTAAATAAATAATCAGAGAGTCCAATTCACACATCACAACAAGACAACAATTTTCCATCAGATTCACATAAGTAATGGATGATGCACAATCATCCAGTACTCAACATGAATGCACATCAAATGAAGAAAGACAGCAGCATGCAAGAACTGGTCATCACATGACAACAAGGGCAAAGAGTGGTATATTCAAACCAAAAGTATATAATGCAGACTTTGAAACAGAAGAGCCAAATACATATAAACAAGCCATTCAAAATGAGAGATGGATCATTGCTATGAAAGAAGAGCATGATGCACTAATAAGGAACAAGACATGGACATTTGTTCCCTTGCCACCTAATAAAAGTATTGTAGGATGCAAGTGGACATATAGACTTAAGAAGAATGTTGATGGTTCAATATCTAAATACAAGGAAAGACTAGTAGCCAAGGGGTATTCACAACAACATGGATTTGACTTTAATGAAACTTTTTCACAAGGTGTGAAACCCACATCTGTTAGAATCATTCTAACAATTGCCTTGCAAAGAGATTGGATCATCAAGCAACTAGATATAAACATTGCATTTTTAAATGGTATACTGCAAGAAAAAGTATACATGGCTCAACCCCAAGGATTCATACAAAAAGGATATGAAAACTGTGTTTGCAAACTAAACAAATCAATATATGGGCTTAAACAAGCCCCAAGGGTGTGGTTTGAAAAGTTAAAATCAACCCTAGCTAAACTTGTTTACAATCCTACAAAGTCTGACAACTCATTGTTTACCAAGTTTAGCAATAATATTATTACTTATGTTCTAATATACGTTGATGATTTTATTATTACAGGGAATAATGCCACTTAAATAAGGAATCTCACATTATTTTTAGACAAGGAGTTCTCTGTTAAAGATCTGGGGAGCTTGCACTACTTTCTTGGAATAGAAGTTAAAAGAACAACATCCACCATATTACATCTAAGTCAAAGCAAATACATCACTGATATACTGGTGAAATCAAAAATGCTTCAGGCAAATTCTCTATGCACACTAATGGCAAGCAACTTACACTTATCAAAAAATAGAGGCAATCCAATAATTAATGACAAGCAATACAGAAGCATTGTTGGAGCACTACAATATGTTACAATAACTAGACCAGAGATCACATACAGCGTAAATAAAGTGAGCCAATTTATGCACAAACCACTGGATGAGCATTGGAAAGCAGTTAAAAGAATTCTAAGATATCTCAAAGGGGCTGCTAATCAGGGTCTGACACTACAATCATGCAAAACACTTAACATCAATGGTTATGCAGATGCAGATTGGGCTACAGACTACGATGACAGGAAATCAACTAGTGGATATTGTATATTCTTGGGTAAAAACCAATTTCTTGGTGCTCAAAGAAACAACCAACTGTGTCAAGATCGAGTACTGAAGCTGAGTATAAAAGCGTTGCTAGCGCTACAGCAGAAATAATGTGGATTGAGTCGCTACTAAGTGAGTTAAAAGTCAAGACTAGCAGTAAAGCAACAATATGGTGTGATAATTTAAGTGCAACATTACTTGCAGCAAATCCAGTCTTGCACTCAAGGACGAAACACATGAAACTGGACTTATACTTCGTTAGAATTTCGTTAGAGAATAAGTTATGAAAGAAAAACTGATGATTAGTCATATACCTGCAGCTTACCAGAAGGCAGACATTTTAACCAAACCACTGACCAAACAGAGCTTCCTTAGATTCAAGCAAGAACTTCATGTCGAAGACATAATGCCACTTCTCAAGGATGCAGATCTGATGTCAACCAGAGGAAAGTTGCAAAACAAGGGCTTCTCAGATCTGACATCAAACAGAAATGGAGACATCTCTACAAGAGAGTCACAAAGAAGGAATCTTTTAGAAGCTCAACCCCCTGATAATCAACGTGCAAAAACTCAAGGCTCAAAAACAAGTATTCAGATCTGACATCCGCAACAGGCGATGAACCTTCTACAAAACCAATGCAAAGCAGAAATTTTGCAGAAGTTCATCACTGGAAACTATCTCATGTTTTATCCTAACACAATCAGCTTTCAAATCGCAACTTATTACTCCAGTATAAGGATCTCATACCCTACAAAGCTCTGAAAAGTTCATAACTTTGTAAGATTAAGCATCTATTCTGGAGATCATCTGACTGATTTTGGAAAGGGAAAAAAAATCGCAAACCCTAACGATGTTAGGTTTGAAGGGGGGAATAAGAGAAACAGAATATGTGGCTGCCTCTAATATCTCAAAGTATTATCCCAAAGCATTATCATCAACGGCTCACATTGCATCTCGATATCCAACAGTCAGAATATATTGGGCTTATATCTGCCAGTCCAATGTTTATGTTTATATAAATACAAGTTGTAAATCAATCAGTGAGATAACATCAGTTTGTAAAACACTTGTCAGTTTATCAATACAATAAAATCTCTGCTGTTATTTCTTCAATAGTGTTGCGCTCATACATTAAGAGTGGTGTTAAATGCATCACGGTATGAACTCTAGTTTATCCAATTTTGATCCATGGTATACAGCCGGTTAAAATTTTGGTAAAAAGTTAAAAAGTTACATTATAGTCAGTAGTATACTGCTGAAATTTTTCTGAAGCGGGCAACGGTACACTGCCAACCGAAACAGTGGATAAAATGAAGTGCCAAATGCGGTGCATTTTGCATTGCTCTACATTAAGTATTCCACTAGTTATGTTTATACATTAAATGCTCCACTTGTTTACTCGCTATTTTTTATGGTCTGATAATTCTCTCAATATACAAAACTAGAATTTAACAATTTAGATTCCTTATTTTCATGCCCTAAAGTACTAATCTATATTGTAAGAATGACTATCATTGCATAGTTGGAATAAGTTGTTAGCAAAACCAAATTCAAAGTGAATCCAACCAAATACAAAAAATCATTGTTTGCTGCCTTACCGTTATTCATATTTGCACGCTTTAAAAACATATGCAATGATAAATGATATTTTATGAGGTCCATAAGTGGAATCTGTGATACTCCAAATTTCAACATTTTACACTTCAATACCCTAAATTTTGCTGAAACAGGTTATTGCCCTAAACTTAGCAATTTTAGAACATAATCGTAACTTTTTCAGTTTGTTTGTTTGATATTTGAAATGCTGTAAACTGCAAACCAGCAAGAGGTGTGGAGAACTATAATTGGTTGAAAGGTTATTTTCTCCTTAACTAATAATTTGAAATATGAGGATTTTCTTCTTCTTTACTTCGTTCTCAATAAAGGGTGGGTTAATGACCGACTCTGACTCACCCTCATCGTCCACAATGTGAAGAGTGTTACTATGAAGCGACCTGCAACCCTCTAAAGCAACATTGCAGGTTGTTGCAACTTCCAATTTCACATACATAACCGGCTTTGCTAGGGCAGGTTATATATATGTGTGGTTTTTAACCATACAAATAGTCTATAACAGCCTTGTTAAGACTGAGTGTGTGTTGTGTGGTTAACACATAGCAATAATATAGTCAATGTAAAATAGTTTTCTAATTTTTTACTCAATTTGTTCTTCTTCTTTTTTTCTTGGATGTGTGTGAGTGTTGAGTGGAATTAATGAGTATGGATGAAAACCATTGTAACAATGTAATAAAAAATTAAATGTTATTCTATCTATTTTGAAATGTGTTTCTAGTTAAAGTGAAAACTTGGTTTCGTCCCTTATTTTCAAGTTTGATACACGAAAGCTCTTCTCAAAAACATATTTTAATCTCGGTTTCGGTTATTGTAAATTTCAAAAAATTTAATTCCATTTCCGGATCTTGTTATTTATATTTCATATAATTACACATATATTTGTCTAATTTATTGAAACAAAACGCATAATTTATATTTAATTGAAAAATAATATATAAACGAACAATACTAATTAATTATATAAACATATATAACACTAAAAAATGTTTATTCATTACTTTGTTTTCAACTTTTTTTAGTTAAACCATTTATATATTTTGTGAATTCGTATGTGTCCTAAGTTAAAAGATTTTAAATATTTATAAATTCAAATTAATTCTTTTTTGAGTTTCTTCTATAAAATTTAAAGTTCGATGGTTTTTTTATTGAACCTGAGTTTCAATTTTGTTTCATTTCGGTCCCTACTGAAACCTAAATAGAACGATCGAAATTTCGGTGTTTCAATCGAAACCTCAAATCTTGATCACACCTCTTAAACTATTTTTGATTAAAAAATTGTTTATTTAATCAAATTCGCATTTAATCGTAGGTTTCTATGAACAAAAAATATTTTTTCTAGAATTTATTTGCAAATATTTTGCAGTTTTCACTGCAAATACTTGCTGTTCAAGAAACTGCAATTATAATAGTTTTTTGAAGAGGAACGGTTGTGTATTTTGAAAATTAAAAGAAGTGCTATATAAAAGTTTCCTTAATTAAAATTGTACTCAATCAAGTTTCAAGTAAAAACATTGAACCACGATTAGGGAACTCTAACCCTTGCTAGATTCCAATCTTGACGTCTGAGCTCTTTTTCATACTCACGGAGTTAAGAAACCTTTGACATGCTAAGAAAAAATGTTTTACCATAAGGTAATAATAATAAAGAGATAGATATGAAACCTGTTTTCGTGTATATAATCATAAGCCTTCAAGTGAGCAACGGATATCCAGTGCAATGCTTGGTTATAAACTCCAGTAGGTAAAGTAGCTGTTGCAACCTCAAGCATATCAGGTTTTTCTCCAGGCCAAGCTCCAGCACAATAAGTGAGCAAACAAAAAACATGAGGCTCGTTGAATGTCACCCAGTAATCTACCAAATTTGACACACTGTCTACGACAATCCTACATCAAAAGTATATATTTATTTAGTTTCACTTATATCAACAATGAAATTGCTTATTTTAAAATGTTTGTTTTTATGCTTTTAGAAAAGTGATGATCAAAATGAATTATGGCCGCCAATCTTGAAACATGAGTTAAGAACATACTTAACATGCTTCATTCCTCTAAAATTATAAAAATATTCTACAGTGTCCAGGCGAAATATAGTTCCATGGTAATCTTTTGAAACTGTCAATAGAAATATCCACTTCATCAGCCGCAATTGCATACTGTTCTGATTTTTACGAGCTGCCATTTCTCTGTCTTTATTTTTGTATTATGTAACTCCATATATATGTATACATGTTTTCTTATCTACTATGAATGCCCAATAGTCTAGCATGAATATTTTACCTTGTGAAATCAATAAAGTAATCAACAGTTTTCTCCATTTTCCACCCTCCATATTTTCCAGCCCAAGGAGGAAGTGAATGGTGAAAGAGTGTAAGCATCACTTTCATTCCATAAGAACGAACCCTTTCAATAATCCATCTATACCGCTCTAGTGCAGCAAAGTTGACCTAAAACAATCCGTTTATGTAAACAACAACATAGAAAATAATCTGTACTTCTGCACTATAAGAAATTGAACTTATATCATACAGTTCAAAAGGACTACCGCACTTTTTATATTAAAAAAAATTGTACAAATGAGCTTGAAGTGGGAGAAGAAAATGGATGAAGAAATGGAATAGGGAGAAAGAGTAACAGAAACAAAAAAGGAAAGTTGGGCTGTGGTGATGGAGGGAGTGATATATATCCGCAACCTGATTCCTAGCAGGTTGATAATGGCCTGTGCAGAACTTTTACAGGCAAATGTTCGATGCCAAGGATATCATCAACCAATGTGATGAAAAATTATTCATGCTAGGTTCCATGGGCAGTCCTTAGGTGGAGCCTAAAGTGCAGTCTCCGGAACCTCATTTTCAAGAGGGCCATAAACTTTATCAAAATGAATTATTTTTCTTGTACAAGTTCACGTAAATAATATGTGTGATAAAGTTAAAAAATAATAATGTAGTTAGGTGGTAGATGATTAAAATTATTTGTAAGAGATCACTAGTTCAAGATTTTCATATGACATAGTTTTAGCTTTTTATTAAATGAAAATATGAAGTAATCCATGTAAAGGATCCAGCTTTGAACTTTTTTAAGTGAAACAACCTTAGACAAGGGAATTAAGTAATCAATGTAAATAATTTGGCATCTAACATGATTATTTTTCTGAATGCCAATTTAAATTGGACATTGTCTGTAAACTCCTAAGAGGATATCAATGATCCCACAACATAACTCCGGATAATTGGCAAAGGGATCTACTGTCTTTATTGGAAAACGATTCAAGCATCTTTCATAATATCTTGTTGTTTGGACCAGCTGGATACCTCTTCATGACATTCGACATTCAACACGTTAAAACATATTACAATGTATACATAGAAGAGGTCAATTTATAATTTTTTTCCTAAGTCAAAATTCGCTACTACGATTCGCTAGGCCAGCGTTGCTAGGTTCCACGATGTAATCCTTACGTCCAAGTTGCTGAGTGAAATATAGATTATAGTCAAAATAAGTTAAATGACAGCTCATTAGTGGAAAAGCAATGTGTCAACAAGGGTAAGGCAATGCTCGATCCCAACAGTGATAATAATTTGCTTTGCTAATTAACCAAATTGTGTAGACTCTACGACACAAATTCAGACGTTTACGAACAACATTCACTTTACCTGAGCATTAAAAAATGAAAGGAAAAAACTGGATAAATGGTTATTGATAAAACTCTTACTGCTCCACTGAGTCCATCTATTGGTTCTTTAGGCATGACCCTTGACCAGTCAATTCCCATTCGGAAAACAGTGACACCGGTATCTTTAGCGAGCTTCAATTCAACATCTGGATCAGACCAAAACCTAAGCCTCTCCTTCCTACAAAATAAAACTTTGCATTTATATGATAAGCTAAAGTTGTTAACATTGTTAACATTAGCATTAATATACATGCGATAGCACATTTTATTAAGGTGGTTTTGATACTTGTCAAAAAAATTGTTATCACGAAAAGGTATGGCTTAAGAAAGACCCCAAAAGGGTAGTTCATCTGGTCAAAGCATTGAGATGTCAAACTTGATGCGTAAAAGTCGATTCCAAATACCGACTAATACCATTTTGAATAACTTGACGTGCGTGTTGTGGATCGGTGCATATTCTCTTAGGAGCTCAGGGAAAATGTACAATTTACTTGGGTATTAAAAAAAATTGCAAGGTTAAGATAGTTCAAGAATATAACTTGGATGTCTTTATAATTCAGACTGAAGATGCCAACATTGTTATCTCACAGGTTGCTTGTTCACATTAGCCGATCAAATAAGGCATAAATTTTGCTCATTTTTCATCCATAAGTTACTTGTGTATCACCCCTATTCTTATCTCACACTTATCCCACTTTAAGTCGATTAGCATCACAAAATCCCATTTCGTAGGCGTAAAATCAACAGGGACTCACGGATGAGGAACATTATGCCAAGCAGCAACATTATGACTGCTTTCCTTGTTCATATTATCATCTTCTCCATCATCCATGTGTGTATCAAAACCTCTTATCATAGCCTCCATAGCAATTCTAAGACGCTTCTTTTTTTTGCTTTCTACTTTAGAATAAGAAGCTTGCTGAGAACCACCATCAGCAGTAGCTGAAGCCATTAATGTATCAACGGGCACTGTATTATTGGTATTCTCTTTGTCATCACAGGGTCTTTCTTCGGCAAATTTAATCCAAGCATCATCAAGCCTGTCTTCGACATGAGCAGGAGCTGTGGCCAGTCCAAAGAAGAATTCATCTTCTGTTTATGACAATCACAAAAGACCAGTTGAGAAAAAAATGAAAAAGTTGATCACACTCACAGAATAGTGTATCATTATCAAAATATTTTTTTTTCAGAGCTTCATAGATTGTTGTATACACGGGCTTACAAACTACAATTAGGTGCATAAGTATAATTGGTACTAATCTATGTTGTCAGGGGTGCCGCTGAGGCCGATTAGGTGCTATTTTGCAATTTTAACACCTTGTCTTTTTATAATAGTGTTTTATTATGCTCTTTGTTTAAGGCGCCGTTTGAGCGCTGAGCTTTACTTAGAGGGCCAGAAAATAGGCATTTTTAGTGTAACTTTATTTTTTACTTGGCTAAATTAAATACACTTAGAATAAAATCGTCTATTTACTTTGTTTATCTATTACAAATATTTGAATTTCAATTCTTGAATTATTTTTCTATATCTTTTTTAAAATATACAAACAATAAGTTCATAAATAATAAAAATTCTTCTTTGTATTTAAGAATAAAGTTACCCTCTAATTTCTCACTGCTTTGAAATTTGGCTTTACTAAATTCTTTTTTTTTTATAATTGTGTTGGCCTTTTAAAATAATTTATTGATCAAACACAAAATAACTAACTACAAATTGAATTTATTTTATTCACTAGTATTGTACTTGATTTTTTAAGGATGTTTGGTATACAAATATTCAATCATATTGTCATAACAAAACTTTACTAATATATGTTTTGTTGCTTACATAAGTTATAAAAGTACTTGATTCATTTTTAAAGTTATATATGAAACATTTACACGTGTCTACACCCCCCCCCCCCACACACACACACCCCCACCCACCCACCCACACGCACACACAAATATATATATATATATATATATATATATATATATATATATATATATATATAACACGCACATGCATATCTCATTTATAGTAAGCTAATATGTAATGATTATCTCATCAACATCAATATAGTTTAACAAATAGTTAGTTATTTTATATAATTATTTAATGCAAATATTATTTATGTGACGAGCACCTACTTTCATCCAAGCTACGCCTGAACTCCATCTGGACTCTAAAGCTAATCTTAGTGCCTAGCGCTCCGCTCCACCTTGAACAGCATAGGTACTAATACAATGGTATTCGTGATGCACGTCAGCGCATCAAAGTTAATTTAATCTTGAGCCAAAAAGGTATTGAGCATAAACAATCACAACTCTGTTATAAAGTATAGATTATTTCACCTTTGCAAAATAATGACACAATAACCATGTTTGAATTATGAATTTTAATTCACATACACACTTGTTCCAATGCTATAAATTTACTTTAGCATTGTATTTTACATACATAGCCTTTTACAAAATAACATTTTATTTATAAAAACTATCACATGAACAAATATGGCAAACGCAATTCCAAAAAGAATTCAAATTTTAGAAATTTTGTTAACAACTTAGAAGGAAAAGCCTTTTGAAATAGAAATAAAAACACAATTGGTAAAACAATAGATCTCAACCATCAGATTTCATTGTTTCTATTTATGCATGAGAACTAATGTAGATCCACCAGCTAAGATACATCGTGTCACCAATTGCCCATCCGTTTGTATCTCAATAGCCAGCCTCCATTTAGACTAGTTAAACACATCAACTTTTATTCTATTTTTTATTATATTACTAATTTTCTTATTAGGATTAGGAAGATAAGTTGATTGTGTATTTTCAGTATAATAATAAAACAGGTTTCTACAGCATTATTTTACATTTTTTTATTTCGTCGACAATGTTCATTTAATCACTACATATGATTGTTACTTGTATGATCACACAATATCTACAATACCTTTTAACTATATTTTGGGATATTTACGATGCATGCTATAAGTTGATTATAACTATTTGCTTCAAAACCATATTTATTCTTAATAAAACAGCAAATAACAAGTGAAACAAAAAAATAAAAATAGAAACTGTATTTGATTAAGATATCATCCAAAAAGAAGTGACTGGTTTAGATCTATAAAAAAATGTAGATTAAAATGATATTTTGAGTGACAAATTTGAAGCAAAAAACTTTAAAAATTGTTTGCAATGGCCAAGTTTTGAAGGATGTCTGTGTGTGTAAAGAAAGAAAAAACCTATGATTTCACGGTGATCATGAGAAAATATAAATGCTATCAAAAAAATTAAAAATGGTTCAATATATCATAATGCGTAATGTTCCATATACTGTTATAAAAAAAATATCAACAGTAAGTTCAATGCATTTTTTAGAAGAGTAATACACATACTTCATTTACCAATCCCATACCCTGCTCACAATGTTGAAGATAAAGAAAATTATTGTCAAATGGAAGTATATTACCCAGTAAAAAAGAGTAAAGTCATCACTAACCTAAATTTACTGTCATATATAAAATTACATGGTAGGTGTTTGATTTCATGAGAAAAAGGGTAATATATGCCTTTTGAAGTGGGATCAAATTCCACTCTCACCTACTCAACAGATATTACTCTTACGAGATCTAAAGGCACGCGCTTCACCCCTGCAAGAGAAAATCACACACACACAATCTGCACACAAAATGAAAAATAAATAATACAAATGACATGCACTCTGCATGTGAAAGACATTAATAAATAGAACAAAAGGGGCATGCTCCACCTTTGAAAGAGAAAAGGTTAACATTTGAAATTCAAAAGCTTAAATATCAGTTAAGATATGTTTTGTTAACATTTGAAAACTACACACACATATACAAATATACATGCATGAATATATAATTTTGATTTTCTTTTGTACTGATTTTAAATCTTTTAAGTATGAGAAAAACCAAATTATTATATAAAATTTTACTTAAGAAAAGTAATATATACATATATGTACATAGGGTTAGGCATGCTAATTTTTATTTTTCAAATATTTAGAAAAAATATTATTTTTTTCACAAAATACGCTAAAATGATACAAAATTCGAAATAAAGAGTGCATTCAATGTAAGAGTGAAAAATATATACAAATTTATTGATACTTAAGAGAAAAAAACAATAGAAAATTTGAAAGATGGAAAGAAAAAATATATAAGAAAGAATGGCATCATTGAGATTAGAACCTATGACGTTGAACAAAAAATTTCCATAAGCGGAATTCGAACTCGTTGCCTCACTATCCTTATCTCTGTAAGGTATTTTCAGAACTTTACAGTCGAACAAAAAAATTGTTACTCTATTAAAACTATTAATAAAGATTTGATTTTAAGCAAAGATATTTTAGGCATCAGGTGTGCTATAGAAAAGTTTCACGACGAACAACTCTTGTGGCACCAAACTCAAGAGCAAATTTATCAGCGATATAGATATGAGATAATTAACAACCATCGTAGAATGATCTAAAATATTATATTTAATTATATAAGTAGTTTAATCAACCTAAAATGAAATACATAAAGGAAAAAGCCATGAACTATTTGCTGAGATTGGGATTTGAACTTGCAATTAACGAATGTTACATGTTTAACATTAGGAACCACAAACTGAAAAAAAAATTATCCCAACCTCTTATCAATGTTTCAGGATTTCCTCTCAATGAAAGAGAGCAAGAGGGAGACGGTGTGTGTGTGAGTGTGTGTGTGTTCCTTGAAAATAAACTTTAATTTTGGTTCAAAGAGGGATTCAAACTTCTGTCCTCATTTGCGTATAAGGGCTTTCTTGGATTTTCGCGGTTGGACCAAAATACTTTAACCATATTCTAATTATTAATAAAGAAGATAAATATATTTCTTCTTTCTAATCACATATGCACAAATGTCAACCAGACTATAATTAAATTATAGTTAGCAAAGATTTACATCGCATCCAGTCTTAGTTTTTATAGTGGTGAGGCTGGCATTAGGATATGATGAGGCTGACAAATGCCTCTAAAGGTTTTCATCAAACGGGAACTCTTCTTCTATCACACAAACACACACTCAATATATCATAATTAATTCACTTTTTACCCACACCGAATAATTCTTATTCTATTTTCACTTTTCATTTCATTCAATCTATTTCATGCTTGATAATTATAAGTTTAGTTGATTGAATTCAATTTCATAAATATAATTCAATGATTCCGAGTTGCTTTTAGAGAACTTATAAATTAATTTTGTTTTGATGTTGTCTCCCGGAATGCAGTATAAATAGAAGTAACTCATTTTTTGAGTTGCAGCAAATTCAAGCAAGAAGATTCTGAGTTACCATCCTATTTTGCTTTTGAATTGCATGCAATTAAAATACAAATAGCGTAAAATATCATTTCATTTTGTTTTACAGTATTTCTGATTATATTTTTGTTTATGTTAGCTTTTAGTTGCAGTATACTATTAGCAAATCTAAAATGTTAGTTGAACTGTAGTTAGCTAGATTGTTGGGTACTGTGCATGGATAAACAAAAGATTTGGATTTTAAATTTATTTCTTACTCAATCAAAGTTTGATACAAGAGAAAGGATATATTTAGGCAGTAAATGCCAATGAACTGGTGGATGAGTTGACTGGTGCCTTTAAAAGGACGAACAATAATGCTATAGCAAATTTTTAAGAGGATTGGATAGTGTTTGGTTTAAAAATGAATTTTGTATTTTGCATTTTTAACCTGAACATAAAAATGCATTGAAGAGGAAAAGGGGTGAAAAAAGTATGATTTGGAAAAATGGATTTAACATATAAAATGAAAAATAATTTTTCTTGTATTTAGTTTTTTTGAAAATATTAAAACACATCTTATCTCTTCCCTTCTCTCCTTTGTTGGAATGAACAAAATTTTCCAACTCATTCTCTTCAACGTCATTTGACATACATATTGAAAACGCAAAACTGAAAATTCTTTTTTAAACCAAACACCACCATATTATTTCATGAAGGGACATTTTCAAAGGCTCATTGATCTACAAGGAGTTCAGAGCATACTGCTCAAGAGGATAAGATGCAATTGAAGAAAGCTTGATTTCATTTTGGTTCACTGTCATAGACACCAAGTTGCAGTTATCTCGATCTCACCCAACACAAGACCTCGTGTGTGAAAACACCAAGACGAGATGTGATCAAAATTCGAGATTTAAAATATATATATATATATATATAGTGTCTTGAACTACCGCACTACTCGTATGATTTTAAGTATGGATATGAAGGTTTTGGTTTGAAAATCAATCGTCCATTCAGAAAAATTAAAAATGGCAATTTATGTTTAGGAAATTGAAACTTAAGACCTCTAGTCCACGTTCATATCCGATTATGATATGGTGTTTATGTTTTTACAAGATCTTTCAGGTTGTTCTTCCAATAGATTAATGTATTAGAACTGTATATCACTGTATACAAGTTTTTAAGGTGTCTCCAACAAATTTACTAGTCTTAGAATTGACTTAGATCGAAGAAATTAGACTGCGAAATGATGAAAGAATGAGTCAAATAGCTTGGAATATGTCAAGCTTGGAGAATTCAAAATTTTGATTAAGTTAATAGGTCGGTACCAACATGATTTGTACCGATATGATTTGGGAACAACAAGAATGATAAAAGGAAGGAGTATGCCAAATTGATTAAATTTTGATAAAGAAAACATGTTGGCACCGACATGATTTGATCGGTACCGACATGATTTTGGATCTTGATCTCGCTACTTTGGAGAACTTGGACTCAAGCTATGAAGGAAAAATGAAGTTTTGACACATAAAATCATGTTGGCACTGACATAATGTGTGACGACTTTATCTTCCTATTGGAATTTTAGATCTAAAGAAATTAGATGGTGTTTGGTTTAAAAATGAATTTTGTGTTTTCGGTTTTCAATATGTATCTCAAATATGAGAAGAATGTAGGGACGACGGAATGGATGAAAGAAAGACGAATGACAGGACGAAGGGGATAGAGAGACGATGGAATAATGGATCGTTTCACGTGCTTGTGTTATTTTCCAAAATGCAGAAATAGAAAAAAGTTGTTTTCTATTTTGTATGTTAACTTCGTTTTTTAAATTGATCATTTTCGACAACATAAATGCGTCGTGTGCATTTTTGTATGGACGAAAACTCAAAACTAAAAATAACAAATCAAATACTACCTTAACTCCTTCAAACGTGGAATGGAGAAATTTGGACTGGATCTCGTTGATAAATAGTAGCATGCCTTTAACTAAGAAATGACTTGAATCTTCTTCTTTCCTTTGAGACAATACTGATCTATCTAGTTGTAATGAGAAATTGATTGCAAATCCAGAGAGAATCGATCAATAAAGATAATCAAGTAGACGTAGACCAGAAATTTTGCCGAACCACTATAGAAAGATTGTGTTTTTCCTTTCTTTCTGTATGATTTCTTTGTTAACATATTTGTTTGATTCGAATTTTGTTCATATCGGATGTTGTGTCAATTTTTAGTCCAACTTTTTTTGTGCTTTCATTGACAAAGACTTAAAATATGATTTGGAGAAGATGAAAAGGCCCGCTACAAGAAAAACTATCGTTGGAAGAAGTCAACAAGAACATGAGGACGGCAAGAAGGTGTCTTCAAATCTACATTGTATCTATGTTACCACATAGAATATGGAAGAGATGATGACAAAGATGCAAGAGAGACTGATGACTCGGCAAAAGGATATGATGAATGGATTCTTCCAAATGATTAAACAACAAAAGATAATTGGAGTTGCTGGAAACCAAAATCGGAGGTTAGAAGACAAAGCAGATGCAGAATGAAATGGAGCGGAACAGATCGGGACCAACCTCCCAGCTTACCAATAGGTCAGTACCGAGAGATCTAATCATGTTGGTACCGACATGTTTCGTCAGGGGGCTTGGTCGATCCGAACGTTGAGCATGGAAGGATGTGTCAGATGGATAATATTGAACCTCAAAACCAGGATCAAAATGCAGACTTGCGGTAGCATGGAAGAGAATTGGAAAGGTCCCTGTATGAATGGATGGCATGAGGAAGTTATGGATCGAAAGCATATAGAGCTACAGAGATTTCAAATGAAACCAGATAATTGCTTAGCAGAGAATGTAGGACAGGCACTACGAGTAGAATCTCGGATTGGAGTTTGGAGGATGTGAATAAAAACTCTTTTATCTCAAACATCTGATATGTCAAAAATCCACCTGATTTCAAACCATCTACTTTGGAACTATATGATGAAAGGATCGAATAGTTCACTTGATGAGATATATCCATCACATTAGAGTATTGGAAGATTCAGAGGAAGTGATGGGACGACGTTTCCATTGTTTTTGACAGATTTAGCTGTCATATGGTTTCGTCAACTAGATAATAGGTTCATCGGCACGTGGACTAAATTAGTGGAGAGATTTATGAACCAGTTCAGAGTTCATATAATACGGCCAAGAAACATGATGACACTCTCGAGTGTGAAACAGATGGAATGTAGACTTTATGGAGTTACTAGACTAGGCTCAACGCAGCAGTTGCTGTAGTACAGAAACTAGATCCGTCGATAGTTCTGATGGTGGTGGTTTCAAGAGTCGCTAATAAGGCTGAATCTAAGAAGGCTTTAGAAATAGATCCATCGGTGGATCTGACATATTTCTACTATTAAGCTAAGAGATATTTGCATCAAGAGGATGGGGTAGCAGAAATTTGTAAAGTGAATGATGTGGAGGATGGAGAACCATCTAAGGTAGGATCAGGAAAGGATAAAAACAAAATAAAGGCTGATGATGACTTCGAAGAATTAAATCAACAAACGAGGGAGTCAAAATTTTCCTCTTATGAAGATTTGACTGAGACCCCGTAGAGGATCTACCTTGACACCAGGGGCAGATTCCCTATAGGAAACCCACAAAGATAGAACCCATAAAATTGGAAAGAAAATCTATAAAGTACTACGTATTCCACGAGCTGGATGGGCGCAAAACCAATGGATGCAGACATCTGCGAAATCCGATTGAAAAGCAAGTTAAGAGTAGACGACTACAACAATACGTAAAAAATCAGATAACGACGGTGCAAACCACAATGGTGCGGCAGAAGCGACCACCAACTGTGATGGATGTACTCAGTCGCAGTAGAGGATCTGGACTGGGCATAGTTATCTCATGATCAAGATGGATCGAAATTAGGTTTATTTTCTACACTTTATTTTTGTTTAAATAAACTATGAATAATTACACCAGGCTGCTTACACATGCACGAGATCCTGAATGGTCCCATAGGCATGCTCCAAATTAAAATCCAAGAGTAATCTTGGATTAAATATTTTTTATTTTGCTTGACGCATTTTGAATTGAACTCTATGAATAATTCACTGATGGATATTTGAATACGAAATCATTTGAAAATGATAATTAGTATTGATATTGATGTGAGGTGCTACCGGAACGTAGTTATTCCTTATATTTAATGGATAAACTGATATATTGTAATCCCCAAGACCGAAGAGAGTGTGACAAACGATGAAGTATAGGTCCCCTTGCGGAGAGTGAGCAAACGGATCTATAAAGTATAGCAAGTCCCCTCAGCAGAGAATGAGCGAATAGACTTGCTTTGAATATTATGTCCCCCACCGAAGAGCGAGCGGATGAGTTCAATCTAGATTTATGATTATATAATCCGAAAAGATCAAAACTTAACTTCGAGGTCCGAACACCTTTGATTTAAATTAATTTGATAATGATTACTGAATGATTGATAAATGTCACTGTCTCGATTCATTTGGACTTATGATGGGCGATACTAGACGATTTATAAGTAATATTTCAATCAGGGGCGATGCACCACTATGATTTATAATGCATGATAGCATGACATATGATTTACTTATGATAATTTAATCCCAAAGAAACGTGGTACGATTATGATTTATGATTAACATTCAAGCAAAGACCTAAGCTTTAACCATGATGGATCTAGAATGACCTCCACTTGTAGTTGAATCTGAAGGAACGGAATGATTTCACATGATTGGACCAACAGATAGCCAAAAGGTGCAACTGATGATAATGTGTCAGTCTCGATATGTGTTATTGAGCAAAGTCACATTGTTTCCATAAAAGCATACTTTGAAGGCAAATGTTTCTAACAAATTACCACGGTCTTAGAATTGACTTAGATTAAAAAAACTAAAAAAATGATGAAAAAATAAGTCAAAGAGCTTGGAAGATGTCAAGATTGAAGAAATCCATTTGACCGAGTTTTAGAAATGCAAAACATGTTGATACCGTCATGATCATGTCAACACCGACATGATTTGTATCGACATGATTTGAAAACTATCAAGAATGATAAAAGGAAGGGGTACGCAAAATTTAATTAAATTTTGATAATGCAAACATAATTGTATCGATATGATTCAATCGGTATTGACATGATTCTGGATCTTGATTTCGCTACTTTGGAGACTTGAGACTCGAACTATGAAGGAAAAACGAAGTTTTAACATATAAAATCATGTCGACGCCGACATGATTATGTCGACGCCGACTTAATTGGTAGCTTTAGAAAACGTGCGCAACAATCTATTCTTCATGTTGAAACTTTGAATTTGAAGAATTTAACTTGTTCAATCCTGAAATAGCAAAATTTATGTTGGATCTCATGTATAAGTAGTAACATACCTTCAACTAAAAGGACTTTTGGATCTTCTTTTGCCTTTACCCTTTGAGGCAAAACCGAACTATCTCGTTGTAACGAGAAACTGATTATCAATCCAGAAAGAATCAATCAATTAATTGTGTTTTCCCTTCTTTTCCGTTTGATTTCTTCATTTTATATTTGTTTGATTTCTTCATTTTATATTTGTTTGATTCAAATTTTATTGATATTGGGATGTTGGGTCGATTTTTGGCCCAACACAGGGTTTGTATTTTGTTAATTTTGACCCATTCATTGCTTCATTATACACTTGTTCCCGAAGCCACGTGATGCTTAGCATACACAGCTGAAATTCATACTCTAAAATCAAATTAAACAATGATTATGAAGTGTATTCAAATTGCAGACCCAAAATTGTAGGTGTATAATTCTGATTAAAACAGAATGATCAGTGGCATGGTACAAAATATTGTAATTTACACAAACTGAAGTCGGTTCCTTTAACTAATTTAAGCCCTTGCTGGGTTCGTCCCAGCATGTATCTTTTACAATGTCACAAAGATGAAAGTTGACGATATTTTTCGCATTAAACATGGATTACCAGTGGCAGTTTTTTGCATAACTGAAACTATTACTATCCTTTGGACATTTGCTCCAACACTTCGCATTATCTTCCTCCACAATTAAATTACAAAGTAGCGTTTCAAAATCCAAATTCAACCAGTTTAGCTAAGAAATAGGACATCACAAAGTAATCCGAGTTGGATTTAGTAGTTTACCGGGTCCGAGTACTGAAGTAAAATCCGCGAGCACGTCTGCTGACTCATCAATAGGCGAGCGGAATGGGCGAAGATTCTTACGGCGATAACGGGAGAAAGATATGGCATTGGCTGTGACGGTGATGGCGACGAGGAGTCCAGCTATTTTCGTCGCCGATAAAAAAAGCACAATAAAGGTCATTTTTCCCGCGAAAGATTGAGTGGATCAAATGTTTGGAGCAATTATTGATAAGGTGGATTTAATAGGCCGGGTTCTGGTAGGACTGATGGAGATGCACTTTAGCTTTTTATAAATCGCTGATGTATACAGAAACCATCTACAAGAATAGTGCTATATACCAATTACCAACGGAGATGGCTACTAGTTTACTAGTGCCACACGAGTTGCAATCAATTCTTCGTTGTAAATGACAAATATGGATTGTTGGTTTGTTCACTTGCGTGCATGCTCGAGTTTCAAACGCTTATTGTAACTTTGAACCCATATTACGCATACGTCATCGGGTGAACTATATATAACATAAATGCCAATAAAATGTGACAGTGAATAGTTGCATGACTTTTTAATTTTGTACAAGTTGTTTGTGAACACCATTTTGTTTGAGTGACCTTTTTATTTCATCCGTTCCAAAAATATTTGAAATGTAGTAGTCAAACAAAATCCAAAAATACTACATAACAGCAGTAGCACAAAATATTCTCCTACCTTTCCAAACTTATACCTCTTTTACAATTGTAAATTTTCTATGTTTATTAAAAATTTCTATGTTTATTAAAATTTTCTAAAATTACTTAGGTAGACACATACCTTTGTATCGTGTTTTTAAAACGACTTATCTATTTTACTCAAGTAACTTCGTCCAGCATCGATGTTTCAATGGTTAGACACTTCGATTTTTGTTGAAGAGGTCGCAGATTTGAAACTTACGTTGTGTGATTCAAACCGTTGGATGTAGATTGACATATAATTTGATATATAATGAGTTATACACTACCATGTAAGTATTCAGGTTAAAAAAAAATTGTAACTTCTGTTTAGACTTACACTGCCATTTTCTATAATAACACATTCAACCATAGGCCGCAAGTATTAATACATAATTAAAGAAAGATATTGCATTTAATATTGCAGTTTTCGAATGTTCATGACTATTAACAGTAATTTATGTAACTAAACTAATCTTACACAATAACAGATATATTCATTTTATATGAGTGATAATAACGTGAATCATCAAGTGAGCAAGAAAGATAGAAAAATAAATGTTGTACAAGGGGAAACCTCATGAACCAGTAATTTGTGCCATATAAATTGCTTCCAAATACTTTGACTACAATCAAAGATTAAGAAAAATACAAAGCAAAAAAAAAGTGTATTGGAGACAACGGTTAATTTGACTCAAGTAATGTCCAAAATAGAGGAGTGGAGAAACTTATTTTAGTTCTCAACAAATGAACTATGCCCAAGTCGCAATTCAGCAACTCATGGTCATAGTTAGAAGTGAACTGGCACAACTAGATAGCAAGGATTTCATCTTGTTATTACACCTCGACTTCTTAAGCATTTACTCGGACACTTTCGCCAATTCTTCTCTTTCCATAGAGTTAAACATAGGACAATGTGTGTGTCATTTTATGCTCGACACAACAGTGATATCTAGTGAGCCTTCATCGTTGTTCTATAACCGATAATACTAATATCTAGTGTCATAATAATATTTTGAAGAGTTAAAAAGGAATTTCTATATATTTAAAATAAATGACGACATGTTATACTGATTTGTTTTATTCATTTTCAGGACAGAAAAGGAAATAATGATAGAAGTTAGTATGTTAATATCTTACCTTTTCTCGAGTTAGAGAAGTATACATTCTTCAATATATTGTGATAGAAACATATTTGACTAATCATTGGGGTTTTATGCACTATGTCCTATTTTGTTGGAGAAAATTTGTATTAACATCCCCAAACGTAGCGGAAATAAAAGAATCGTGTTGATAGTGAGATAGAACAGATAAAAAATAATATTTCAAAATAAACGACCATATATCATAGATCTATAAATAGAAAAGAAAATCATACACAAGATTTATAATGATTTCACCATCACAACAGAATGTACATTCACTTGTAAAGAGGAGATTTTATTACTTTATGAGAAAAGAAAATTACAAGATTGATAATGGAAGCTAAGAAGAAGAAAATGAAGAAATACAACTATAGATGATTATTCCAAAATCTAAAGAATGGCTATCCTTATATAGATATTATTACTTATGGTTTAGGTAGTTGATTCATATAATAAATCAATGCTTCATTAATTCGTCTTTTTATATAGGAAACGTTCATCTATTTGATTTTTCCAGTATACTCCAATTTGCATGCGCCTGATAAAATGTCTATTTTAATCAACTGATTAGGGAATTGATTTATTACTTCAATCTCTCAAAACAAATTCTTCTTATTTAAACAATCTCTGGCCTTTTTTAGTTCATTAAAGGAGACAATAAATTTGAGTCTCGATTATATATTGACTCTAATATTTTTCAAATCTTCTTTAATATGAAAATATTGTATCATTGGAATCTAACAATCTCTAGCTTGATACTATATTTCCATGAAAGCCTACCAACTCAACCTGCATCCTCATACTCCAAGCAACTCTCGAACAAGACAACGTGAATACTTTTCCAATGAGCTTCGGCACAGCCATCACCCATTGCACTTTGTCAACAAATTTCAGCAAGGTCACCGCCCGTCAATAAATTGTTGAAAGTTTCCTCTATGTAGGACCTATCATTCACCATAATGAAAACAAATGTCTCCATCTACCAACCCACTCTTCCTATGTACCACCATATGGCTCCCAACACCTAGCACCTCAATAAGTGGATCAAGCTCAAGCAATTCTTGAACTTTGCAGCAAACAAAGACTTGGTAAACATATCTGCTGCATTTTCCTCCGTGCAAACCTTTTGAAGATGAACTAGATTCTCTTCATTCATCGAGAAAAGAAAGGACTCTCTCACTGTATATGCTTTGTCCTAGAGATAAAAGCCAAATTTTTAGCTAAGTGAATTGCACTTTGACTATCACAACTCACTACGATTCCATTTATATGAAGCCTATTAACCGCTTCAAGTAGTGGGTCTGTTAGTTTGCGGAAGATGGATCTTAAGGCTAACTTAACACTGGAGGGAGGGTGAATAGTATTTACTGATTTTTATGAATCTTTTTAAATTCTTTTAAGATTATAATTAAACAATGTAGAATAAACAATCGTAGATGAAAACACAAACAGATATAAGTGCAGTAAAAGTAAAGAGTTGGAGAGATCACAGCAGGAATTTTCATACTGTTTGGAGTTACCCTACATCCATGCCGTATAATTTCTTGTATAGATTTCTTTTCAAATATCAAAGTCAAGACAATCTCGATTTCAATGCTACAAGACACACTCTTCAGATTTTCCGAACTTTGGGTACACTCATTGGATTTGGACGGGACACGAGCACACCGACTTGGATTCAAATGGGACACCAAGCGCACCTACTTGATTTAGATGGGACACAAGCATATCCACTTGATTTAAGGACACTAATCATACCCTACAGTATGAGAGTATGATTTGATAGAGTTTATAAAATCAATATTGATCTTGAGTACAAATGATCCTATAACCTCTTGAATAGCACTTTGATCTTGATTTGATCGAGAGAGATCGGAGCAGATCAGAGAGTAAACAATAGAGAATCAAATCAATAGTGTTTGAATTTGATTCTAGTTGAATTTGAGAAGATTTTGGTAGAATTTCTTTCAGAAATCAAGAGCATGAAAGAGGAGAGAAAATATAAGAAAGTGGTTAAAAAATTTCGATGGTAAACTATCTATAGAGAAACAATGGTCATGTCCATTCGCAAAAGATATGACAAAAAGACGCTTCCATTCAAATTTAAATTTTGAAATATTCGACCTATGTATCGACATACACTACAGGGATACATCGAATTCCCTTTGCATTTTTGAAAAAACTCTTTATAAAAATTATTTTGAAAATATACAGCTTTGTAAAATATTTTGAAACTTCGTACAATCATCTAAACATAGCTTATACATATTTTAATCATATCAAAACTTAAGAAAACTTTATAAATTTATTTTGAAATATTTTTAAATTATACAGGTTTTAAATATGAATTTCTTTTTGAAAATAATATATCTAAAGTATAAGTGAATATATATTTAAAATTAAAGTTATAATAAATGCTGGAATATACTTTTAAACATTTAGAAAGCATAAAAATAAAACTATAACAAAGTTTAATAATTTAAAAATATATTTAAAATATAAAATACTTAAAAAACTTAATTACTCAAAATATAATAATATTTTAAATAAAATTAAAAGTTAGAAATCGTTTGAAGGCCGTTTTGAAAGATCATTTTGAAAATAGGGATTCTTTAAAAACATTTTTGGAATTCAAAATATTTGAAAACCATTTAAAATCCAAGAATAGATTTTGAACCTTTTTTAAAAAAAAATGAAGAGAGAGATCAAAGAAGTACTATCAGCGTTTTAATAATAATCCATGACTCTAGAACTTATCTGACCTTGAATCTTCCATACTCACGAGTCTTCAATATCTAACTCTTGAATCTCTATATTAGCCTCTTGAATCTACTCTTGATAATACACAGTGTTCTTAATCAACATCTGTCTAATATCCTGCACTATATAATATATATACATAACTTCATAAAAATATTAGTATCTATATTTTATATGATGTCATATGGTTGTTGTCATCAAAACTATACCTAAGGTACTAACAATCATCCCTTTTTTGATGATGGCAACCATGTTTATAAAGTATGATATAACTCCCCTTGAGTTACAAAACTCCCCCTTAACCTATGCCTAGATATTTTATATATTTATCCCCCTTTGTCATCAACAAAAATTATTACCCGATCTCCCCCTAATTAAGATACTGGATAATATATATAAAAGTGATAAGAATGATGAGAGTACATAAGTGATAGGTTGTTAAAAGAAGAAAAGCCAATTTTATTAATCAATCCAATCCAATGCATATATTCAATTCAAAACAAAATAAAAGAAAACCATAGTCAAATCAATTCTAACCCTAATATAAGTCTATACACACCAATCCTAATATCATTCCAAACCAAATCAATCATGCATATCAAACAATCCAAGAAACAACAATTCAAACAAATCAAACATTCTTATCCTAAACTAAACTAACGTGATTTCCTAATAATTGGGGATTTATGAATAAGGTTGAAGGATAATGGAGATTGAAATTCCCTTTTTGCTCGACCAAATTTCCATTCTTGTCAAAGCATACTTCTCTAACGCACTTAACCTCATCGCCATCAACTTCCTCTTCTTCCTCCTGTTCTTCTTTCTTTTCTTCCTCTTCCTCTTCAATGTTATTCATAGGATCATAAATGACCAAATTTGCAGCATCATCTTCAATGACTATTGGATTTGTGGGGTTACCCAATAGGTATTTCTAAAGATTTCTCAGAATTCCGCCTTGTTTCTCCTGTTCCTTCTTCATTCTCAATTGAATGACTTCCATTTTAGAAAGCATATTGAGAGTATGCTTCGGATCACTCTCAATCTTAGTCACTTTGGCTAATGCAGAGTTTTGGAGAGGCTCCGGAGTGGGAGAATCGAAGGAAAACAATGTAGATTCATGCCTTAGACATTTGGAATGATTAGGATCCATTAATTTTAATTTGTTTGAGATTTTCAGAAAGAAGAAGACTGTTAAACGGGTTTGATTTATAAATAAAGTGTTTATATATAGTTTTAAGTTTTAAATTAAGGAGGGAAATTTGAAATTTTAAAATAACTGCATATGTCGACATACAGAGTATGGATATGTCGACATATTTAGTGTAATTTTGTTGTTTTGATTTTCTTTTCAATTTTTAATATATATGTTATTATTTTTATATTACAGAGAAAGAACGTATCCTAACTCTCTTCTTAGCTTAATAAATGATGTTTGATTTAATGGTTTTGTTAATATATCAGCTATTTGGTTTTCGATATTTATAAATTCGAGTGAGATTAGTTCTTTATTTACATTATCTCTTAGAAAGTGATGTCGTATATCTATATATTTAGTTCTTACATGATGGGTTGAATTTTTAGATAAATTAATCGAACTAGTATTATCATAGTATATTGGCGACTTAGCAAAATTTGGACCAAAATCTTTTAATGTTTGTTGCATATATATAACTTAAGAACAGACTAATGCTGCTGAAATATATTCCGCTTCTGTTTTGGATAGAGATATACAATTTTTTTTTGCTAAAACAGGAAACTAGAGAGTGTTTTAAAAAATGACAAGTTCTACTTGTGTTTTTTAGGTCTGATTTGCAACCAGTATAATCAGCATCACTTTATGAAATTAAATTAGAGGAATCTTCTTTTGGATAAAAGAGTCCATAGTCTATTGTGTTGTTTACATATCTTGATATTCGTTTTACAGATTTTAGATGAGTTTCCTTGGGTTGAGATTGATATCTTGAATAGAGACACACTATGCATTATACCAGGTCTACTACCAGTTATATAGAGCAGTGATCCAATGATTCCTTTATATAATTTTTGATCTCTTGAATTTTCTTCCTTATTTAATTTTTCATTTGTTGCTATGGGAGTTGGCTTACCACTAATATTTAACATACCAAATTTCTTAACTAAATCTTTAACATATTTTTCTTAATTTATGATAATATCATTACCTAATTGTTTTATTATAATCCTAAAAAGTAATTTTGTTCTTCTATATGACTCATTCAAATTCCATAGTGGTTATATTTGAAAATTCTTTATTCAATTGTTCATTAGTTGAACCAAAAATAATATCATCTGCATGTATTTGTATTAGTAGAATATCATTTTTATTTCTTTTAATAAATAGAGTACTATCTACTTTACCTATTTCAAAATTAGATTGTAGTGAATAAGATTTAGGTCTACCATACTATGCTCAAGGAGCCTGTTTTAGACTATATAAAGCTTTCTTTAATTTATAAACATGTTTTGGCAATTTTTCACCTTCAAATAGAGGGGGTTGTTCTACATAAACATCTTCTTTAATATGACCATTTAAAAAAGCACTTTTAACATCCATTTGAAATAGTTTAAAATTGTTATGAATTGCAAAAGCGAGTAAGATTCTTATTGCTTCTAATCTGGCTACGGTTGCAAAATTTTCATCAAAATCTATGTCTTTTTCTTGACAAACCCTTGAGCGACTAAACGTGCTTTATTTCTTACAACTTCTCCCTGTTCATTCATTTTATTCCTATATACCCATTTAGTTCCTATTATAGATTTATCTCCAAGTCTTGGGACTAATTCCCATCACTTCTTATAAACTGATTCAATTCATTTTTCATAGCAAAGATCCATGAAACACCCGATGATCCTTTGGATTTTTAGGTTCAATGTTGAAATAAAAGAGACATTACTCATTTTACTTAATTGATTCCTTTTTTACAATAGATTCTATATTTCCTAGAATCTTTTTTATAGGATGATCTTTCAAATATTTTGTTATCTCATTTGGATGTAAAATTTTGGAATTATTATTTTCATCGTTAGTTATTTCATTATTAGTAATTTCATTTTTTTTATCAACATTTTCTTCATCATCAATACTAGTATTATTAATTTTGAAATTTTCATCAAATGAAACATGCAATGTCTCCTCAATAGTATTAGTCCTAGTATTGAAAACTCTATAAGCTTTACTTCTATTTGAATATCCAATAAAAATACCTTTATTTGATTTAGCAACAAATTTATCTAAATTTTCTTTAGTATTCAATATAAAACATTTACTATCGAAAACTCTAAAGTATGATACTTTAGGCTTTTTATTATAAAATAATGTGTATGGTGTTTTCTTAGTCAAAGGTCTTATTAAAATTCTATTTAATATATAACATGCTGTAGCAACTGCTTCAGCCTAAAGGTTTTTAGCTAAATTACTGTCATTTAACATAGTTCTAGTGCACTCTTGAATTATTCTATTTTTATGTTCTACTACTCCATTTTGTTGAGGTGTTTTTCAAAATGAAAAATTACGTGTAATACTTTTTTATTAATTTTTTTTTATTTTCATTTTTGAATTCTCCACCGTGATCACTTCGAATTGTTTTAATTTTAATAGACATTTGATTTTTAATTCTTTTAACACAGATTTTAAATATTTCAAAAGCACCACTTTTAAGTTTTAAGAAAATCATCCATGTAAACCTAGAAAAATCATCTACGATTACAAAGACATATCTATTATGATTTATAGATTGTATTTACGAAGGACTGAAAAGATCTAAGTGGAGAAGTTTAAGGGGTTGAGAGGTAGAATTCATATCTTTTGATTTAAAAGAACTTTTGCTAAGTTTTTCTAATTGACACGCATCATATAGATCATTAACATCGAAATTCATTTTAGGAAGACCTCTAACTAGATTATATTTGGCCATTTTAGATAGGTGTTTGAAATTTAAATGACCAAATCTATTGTGCCAAATACAAGGGTCACTTGATTTAACCAACAGACATGAATTATCATTTGACACCTTCATAATGGATATTTCTTTTTCTAATGCCTTCAAAGATAATGTTTGACTCATTATCTTCAATATGACATTTATGTTTTTCAAATTAAATTTTAAAGCTCTTATCTGTAACGACCCACTATTTTGGACCATTCAAATCGACAATAATCCACACATGTTAGACTTGAATAATTCAAAATAATAGATTGTAATAAAATTTGGAGCAAACAAAACCAATCACAGACACAGAAATATCAGAATAGCTCACAGCGGAAATAAAAATTCCGTAGTAGTTGATGAAGCTACTATAACAAAATCTCAAAACAAAATACATAATATTAGTCTGAAAACAATCATAATAGAGATCCCAAATACATAAAAGTCTACTAATACAAGAGCTGAAATAGAACGCTGAAACTGAAATAGATAGATAAATAGATAGATAAATAGATAGACAGAATCTCCAGCGATTCCTAGCTCCAGAAAGAGAAATCCAAAGCTGTGAATACTCAGGCTGACCCGAACGTAAAGTAAAACACAAAACACTCGAGTCACGACATACATACTTATACAATGTAAACCAACTCAAGTAAACTGTAGTAGTCATGCACAATAACTTAAAGGATGCCTGAGATCGCCCATCCTCTAAGGATCCATTAAACCATCAATTAAGCAGTAATAAACTCTATCATAGAAATGCCTATATTAAAGTAAACTATGCAAATAACAGTGCAAATGTGGCTAGGGTAGCGTAGAGCCGCAGCAATCGCTCACCTCTAGTCACACTCTCAATTTGAAGGTGTACATCCAAAATCACAAGGCATACAGAGAATTGTACCCGTGGTTAAAATTTCAAAATTATTCCAAAAAGGTTTATAATTTCGAATTAAATTACATAAAATTTCAGCTTTCGCAGCACTCATCAAGTGCTACAATAGCCCTTTTATTAATTTCAAATTCAAGTTTTAGTTCTGCAACTACAACACTTACCAAGTGCTACAATAGCCCTTAGTTAATTTTAGCCTTTTAGTTCACTTGCATCAACTAAAGAACTTACAAAGTGCTGTAATATCCTTTACAACAGTTTTTAAGTTATCTTCAGAAACGATAGCATTTCTGAAGTGCTATTAAATAAATTTCCATATTTTCAATACAATTTCAGAAATAGTTTAAACTTCAATTTAAACCATTTAAACTTATAATTTTTCATATTTTTTCCACTCAAAAATGTTCTTTAAAATGCCCTTTAACTTATGATTTTTATAAAGTAAATTTCACAAATAAATATCAAATTTCTCAAAAATTCACTTATTAAAGTCAATGTACAAATTTTCCATTCTTTGCATTTACTTTATACTTTAATTTAATTTACCATTTCATAAATTAAACTTAATTTCCATTTTTATTTTTTAACTTAACTTATATTTTTAGACCAAATTCTACATTTCCAAATCAAGTTATATTTCAAATTACACTTTTAAGCATTTATTTAATTAACCATTTTAATTCATAGAAAATCAATAACACTTTATTAAGTCATTTTAAATTCGAATTTAAATCCAATTATCATATTTATTTTTCTTAACTTAAATTCCATTTTTAAAAAAATTCACAAATTTCAAAAATAATTTATATTTCAAATTCAACTTAAGCATTCATTTATTTCACTTGTTTAACTTGTAGGAAATCATTAATACTTTATAAAAATTATTTTTAATTCAATTTAAATCAAAATATCATAATATACAATTTTAAAATACTTTTTTTACAAAAAAACTTTATAAAATAACCACGGGTCTGTATAATATTTTCTAGCCTAAGTCAAGTGATACAGATAATATATCATTTCAATCCGTAATTTACAAAGAAAAATTCGGGTTCTATCATTTCAAACCCGCAATCCCAAGTCAATTAAAAAAATAAAAATCGTTCAGGCTTATCATTTCAGCCCATAACGATTTTTCCCTATTTTAAAGTCCGTTCGGGTATGTATCATTTCAACCCATAGTGATTCTATTCTACAGGGAACTTGCAGTGTGATAAGCAGAAATAAACGAACAATATAACAACATATAGCAGTATCAGATGATATGACAGGTTTATAAACAGGGTTGACATCATATGATTCATATCACAGGCAGGTATAACATGATATAGAAATTCTACATATTCACTTGTAATCAATTCAAAAATTATATAAGTATGAAAGTCATGAGTGAATACTCACCTTTTGTGTTGGAGATAACAAATCAAAACACACAGAACAAATCCAGAAAGTACGATATGGCACGACACAGCACGAAAAATGATTAAAGTGAGTGTAGAGAGCCAAGATGATCATCTTGTAACAACCAATAAACAAGACAACATACACATGAATATTTAACCACAAAACAACAATGAAATAAATTGAAATTAAAAAGCAACAAAGACAAGATAACTTAACCTTGTTACAACTATTCAAAAGCTCGACCAAGGGGGTCTTTTGCTCGGCCATAATGTGTGTTTGGGTCAGGTTAAGCATCAATATAGTAAGGGTAGATGGAGTAAGTGAAGGGTAGGTGATGTGACATGGGCATACAAAGAGACAAGGCAAAAAGAGGCAAGTTTGGTCAACATGTGGCTCGGCTTGGTCATTGCTTGGCTCGGCCATGCTTAGTACAGATCTGGTCAGGTCAGGTGATGGCTGAAGCTGCGGCTAGAGGAGGTGTAGATTGGGTGGTGGTGGTACTAGGTGGTGGCCGAGGAGATATAGGAAGGAGAAGTGGTGAAACTTAGGTTGGCTAGCATAATTTCAAGGAGTTTTGCAATTTTTGGTGATGCTAACTCAAATGGAGGCCACGGCCAGAATGGTCAGAGGAGGAGGGGAGGTTGTAAGTGTAGATGGTGGTGGTGATGGTGAAGCTGATGGAGTAGGAGCCAGGTCGAGCAAAGCTTTGAAAAAGAGGAAGCAAAATTCAATGAAAAAGAGCAGAAAAGTGAGATAAAGAAAGAGGCCATTACCATTTTTCTTCTTCTTTTTTTTCTTTGCCGTGATTTTGTTTGAGAAGATGAGAAACATTTTCACATGAAAAGATGAATGAAAGTCACGGCTAACATCAGGAAATGGACGACCAAAAGATAGAAATGAAGAGACAAAAGGAAAATGAAGAGACAAGCACATGAAAAGCCACAAGGAAAATGAAAGGTTTTTTACTCTTGAAATTTCTATTTCTTTTAAATCAAAATAAACTAAAATAAATCAGTAAATAAAATAGAAAAATAAAAAAAAAGTGAAAAGAAAAATAATAATTATTTTAAGGAAAAATAGAAAATAAATAGGAAAATAGCTTAATGATTGAAACTAGGATTTAAAAATTGTAAATAAAATACAATAAGCTTTGGAAAATTATAACTTCACTTTTAAAAATGTTTTAAAAATAAAATATATACATAACATATCGTGTTACACATATATACACAATTAGAACAAGATATGATAAACAAAATACTACTTATATAAATTAAAATAAACAATTTTGTTAAATAAAACAATTTACATACGATATTGTAAAAAGCATAACTTTCACAATATAAATCAGATTTCAACGAAACAAAAAGCAGTATTCTTGAAATTAAATTTATTTTCATAGTAAAAGATAAAATTAAAAAATTCATATATTTAAAATTTAAATTTAAAAGTCAAAGTTTGATCATATTGACCAAAATTCACATTTTCTAGAAACTATTCTATTTATTCATGTTTGAAATTATAACTCACATAAAATCAAATTTATATTTAAAATAACAAAATTTATTCATTTTAGTAAATAAAATAAAGTTTTTAAATCAGGAAATTCAATTAAAATAATTAAAATATAAAATTAGAATAATCGTAAAATACAGGGTTGTTACACTCTCCCCCACTCAAATCTTTTCGTCCTCGAAAAGAACGAACAAGGAAAAATAAGAAAAAGCAAGATAGAAAAGAAAATAGTACCTAAAAAAACAATTCCGGATTCGAAGCACGAATGCGCTCCTCTGTCTCCCAGGTACAATCTCGATCATCAGTACTTCACTGTACTTTAATCAGACTAATAGATATCCTTCTTAGCTGCTTCATACCTCTGCCGACAATACGAAGTGGCTTACTCTCGACAGTCAGATTAGGCTCAATATCCAAGCTATCAAGAGCATAAGGCTGAACAAAAAGAGATGGGTCATGAAGATACCAGTGAAGATGTGAGACGTGGAATACATCATGCACTCCAGAAAGATTCTTGGGCAAATCCAAACGATAAGCCAAAGAACCAACTCTTTCCTACAAATGCGGAAAGGACCCTCGAAAAGAAAGAAGGTAGGAGAATAGGAATAGCTAGAAGGGAAAATAGGTTGAAAGACAAGGATGAACCATTATTTTAAAACTATAAATTTCAATTTTTTTTTATATTTAACATTTTAAACATTATATAATATGATGAATAGTCATTTGATTCAAATTTGTTAGTTCGAAGTAAACAATATTTAAAACATTTTAAATTATTTAGAAAAGAAAATGATCAAAATATCCTTTATATAATGCTTTATCAAAATACTTTTATAACTCGATGTCTGAACAAGTTTACTCTCGTTCTTGCAGACTCTGGCCATGCGTTGATCAAGCGCAAAGCTAGAATTCTCCAGGTACTTAGTAGACTTGTTTCAACACCCAGTGAAAATACTGGAAACCTTAAAAAAACAGATATGGAAAGTACAATCCAAACAAAACAACCAAACCAAAACATTGCCTAACCATGGATCGCAGATACACAATGGTTACGCCTGGATCCCCCAGGAAACATCCGTACCCGTAAGCTATCTTAGCCTGCGAATTACGCCATGAAGACTAGTAGACCGCAGATACACAATGGTTACGTCTGGATCCCTCAGGAAACATCCATACCTGTAAGCTATCTCAGCCTGCGGATTTTGCTACTAAAAACGACCTGCATAGATCGCAAATACATAAAGGTTACGCCTAGATCTCCCAGGAAACATCCGTACCTTCAAGGCATCTCGGCCAGGCGAATTACGCTATGCAGTCGCGCTCGTAAGACCATGGAGATCGCCATGGAATTTGATGGACTCTCAAGTATCATATTCGAAAAACCCAAACCAGAGAGAATAATTTCGATAGAATGAATCCAAAATGTGTCCACAAAGTGGATATCAAGCAGAAGGCACTTTCCATATCTTTACTTCGAAAATATGTATCATATAGTACCTATTTCAAAACAATTTCAGCTATCATACTTATATAAAGTCCATTATATATAAGATTCCATTTTCAAATCAAATACTTTCCAAATCAATAGTATATCAAATCATACTTATATAGACTTCGATTATATAAGATTTTAATTTTTAAATTGAGTACCTTTCCAAAATAATAGTTTTCAAATCAACTTTATACTTATACAAATCAATTTTGTATAAGTTCGGTAACTCCTAAATCAAATATTTAATAAAACAAGATTCTCAATTTTAATTCCTTTCAATAATGTTTTAGTTTCAAAATCATATATGATTTCACCAAATCATTTAAATTATATATATTCAGTTTCAAAGTTTCTCAAAACAATAGGTTTAGAAAAATAATCCAAATTTCCAAATCAATAAAAAATTTGTCAAACAAATCCATTTCTAAATTCATCATATAAATACGGGGTTTAAATTTCAATTTATTTTCGAAACCAAATCTTTTCCTCAAAAATCACTTATCTCCAAAATGATTACCAATTCTATAACCCTTCCTTTAAATCCTTTTTTTTTTTTTTTTTTTTTTCAAAGATCTTCTTTACCTTTGAAAATTATTATTATTGTATATATAGTTTTATAAAAGATGTTACTAAGTTAAAACATTTAAACAAAATTTTATACAAATATTTTTAAAACTAAATTTTTATTCAAAACGTTTCAAAACTAAATTTCATGTTAGTATAATTCAAAATAGTTTTATTCATTAACTTACAAAACAGTTTCAAACTTATTTAAATTATAATAAAACATACAAAACTAAACTTATATACTTTATCAAACTTACATACAAAACTAAATTAAATTTAAACCTTGATTTGGAAGTGCTCTAACTTTAAAAATAATCGAAGAAACCAAAATTTTCAATCCAAGAGTTGGAAATCAGCAACAAATCAGTAAATCAATTTTAATAGATAAGGTTATACCAAAACAAATCTAAAACTTTAGGACTGAACACCGGCTTACTTTAAATCATTTCAAATATATATACATATATCTTTCGAAAATCAAATCAACCTTCGAAATTTGAAATCAAAATTTGTTTCCCAACATCACTCGCATAGCAAAGCTACTAGAGTGGCCTCTTTCCCACTCTGAAACTCAAAAATCAATGTCGATGATGCATGCACTCATCACTGAAATTATTTTCCAGCGACACAAATGAGTTCTGGACTTCTATTTTCTGGAAACTTCTTTGAAATCTCTTCGAAATCAATGGAATTCATTCGAATACATTTGAAATATTTCTTATTCGGAAAATATCTTTAAATCGTATTATTATTATATTTTCCAAAGTCTTAAAACCGATTTCAACACACCGAAGTTCGATTCCTCGAAATTCAAACCCTTCAGTTATAAATCATTTTTATATAAATCAAATTTCTTATAAAAAAATTTCAAAATTTCAAATCCTTTCGAAACTTCAAATTATCGTTTAAAAGGTATATAATCCTTATCGAAAATATTTCACTTTTATATAAATGTGGTCATCCATATCAATCTAATAGTTTCGATGTATGCACAATTTCAAAATACAACCAAGCACAAATTTCCAAGGGGTGATTAAAGGATGAATTTCAAACAAACAGAGATTCAAATTTAAAGGAACTCTATTCAAATAGAATTCTGGTTCGAAGATAAGCATGAACGGAGATGAGATAATTTAATTACCAAATAGGAGATGATAAGCCTGTATAAATCGCGGGCGACCTTAACCGGGTCAACCCTGACTTCAGGACTATAATCAATGTGGAAATCTAATGCAAATCGACATTCGATCACCAGAGATAGAATCCAAGTAGAGCAGGAGATAGATAGCATCGACATCCGAGGGTACAGAAACCTCCGGTGAATCAATGCCAATTGTAAAGGAGTTTCACCTCTTTACAAATCATTCAAAGATTTGTGGAATCACCGATCTTTATAGAGGTCATTCAAAGTGGAGTTATGGAATGCCCCAAAATCAAAAGGATAAAAATGGGGAAGACAAGACTGGATTTCAGAACAAGTGGGAGCGTTCCAAAGTTTAAGGAATCCAAATCAATAAGAATCTCAACCAAAGAGATTACTAACAAGGTGGATACAAAAGGGATGAAGTTTAGAAAATCTTGATTTCAAAATAAGAAAAAAAAAATTATACCAATATAATCTTTGAAAATCCTTTAAAATCATTTGGAAATCATTTTATACTTCGAAAATACGTTCTCTCACAAAAAAATGATTCTGAGATTGATTTCACTCATTCTAGGGTATTTCTACCCTATCTCTAATGAGTTTTTGCTCCATAGGCTAAGGTTTGCATAAAAACAAAGCTCTGATACCAAATGTAACGACCCACTATTTTGGACCATTCAAATCGACAATAATCCACACATGTCAGACTTGAATAATTCAAAATAACATATTGTAATAAAATTTGGAGCAAATAAAACCAATCACAGATACAGAAATATCATAATAACTTGCAGCGGAAATAAAAATACCATAATAGTTCATGAAGCCACTATAACAAAATCTCAAAACAAAATACATAATATCAGTTTGAAAACAATCACAATAGAGATTCCATATACATAGAAGTCTACTAATACAAGAGCTGAAATAGAACACTGAAATAGATAGATAAATAGATAGGCAGAATCTCCAGCGATTCCTAGCTCCAGAAAGAGAAATCCAAAGCTGTGAATACTCAGGCTGACCCAAGCGTAAAGTAAAACATAAAACACTCGAGTCAGGTCATACATACTTATACAATGTAAACCAACTAAAGTAAACTGTCGTAGTAATGTACAATAACTTAAAGGATGCTTGGGATCGCCCATCCTCTAAGGATCCATTAAACCATCAATTAAACAGTAATAAACTCTATCATAGAAATGCCTATATTAAAGTAAACTATGCAAATAACAGTGAAAATGTGGCTAGGGTAGCGTAGAGCTGCAGCAATCACTCACCTCTAGTCACACTCTCAATTTGAAGGTGTACATCCAAAATCACAAGGCATATAGAGAATTGTACCCGTGGTTAAAATTCCAAAAAGGTTTATAATTCCAAAAAGGTTTATAATTTCGAATTAAAATTATTCATTTAAACCTTAAAAAGGTCGAGCCATTATACCTTCAAAATCAAATATCAAATTCCCAAAATTTTAACCTTTTCATAGTTTATTTATTCACTTAAATACATTAAAACAGTGAAATTTCAGTTTTCGTAGCACTCATCAAGTGCTATAATAGCCCTTTTATTAATTTCAAAATCAAGTTTTAGTTCTGCAACTACAGCACTTACCAAGTGCTACAGTAGCCCTTAGTTAATTTTAGCCTTTCAGTTCACTTGCATCAACTACAGCACTTACAAAGTGCTGTAAAATCCTTTACAACAGTTTTTAAGTTATCTTCAGAAACGATAGCATTTTTGAAATGCTATTAAATAAATTTCCAGATTTTCAATACAATTTCAGAAACAGTTTAAACTTCAATTTAAACCATTTAAACTTATAATTTTTCATATTTTTTCCACTCAAAAATGTTCTTTAAAATGCCGTTTAACTTATGATTTTTATAAAGTAAATTTCACAAATAAATATCAAATTTCTCAAAAATTCACTTACTAAAGTCAATGTACAAATTTTCCATTCTTTGCATTTACTTTATACTTAAATTTAATTTACCATTTCATAAATTAAACTTAATTTCCATTTTTATTTCTTAACTTAACTTATATTTTTAAACCAAATTCTACATTTCCAAATCAAGTTATATTTCAAATTACACTTTTAAGCATTTATTTATTTAACCATTTTAATTCATAGAAAATCAATAACACTTTATTAAGTCATTTTAAATTCAAATTTAAATCCAATTATCATATTTATTTTTCCTAACTTAAACTCCATTTTAAAACAAAATCAAAAATTTCAAAAATAATTTATATTTCAAATTCAACTTAACCATTCATTCACTTATTTAACTTATAGAAAATCATTAATACTTTATAAAAATCATTTTTAATTCAATTTAAATCAAAATATCATAATATAAAATTTTAAAATACTTTAAAAATTTACAGAAAAACTTTATAAAATAACCACGGGTCTATATAATATTTTCTAACCTAAGTCAAGTGATACAGATAATATATCATTTCAATCCGTAATTTACAAAGAAAAATCCGGGTTCTATCATTTCAAACCTGCAATCCCAAGTCAAATGAAAATAAATAAAAATCGTTCAGGCCTATCATTTCAGTCCTAATGATTTTTCCCTATTCTAAAGTCCGTTCGGGTATGTATCATTTCAACCCATAGTGATTCTATTCTACAGGCAACTTGCAGTATGATAAACAGAAGTAAATGAACAGTATAGCAACATATAGCAGTATCAGATGATATGACAGGTTTATAAACAGGGTTAACATCATATGATTTATATCAGAGGCAGGTATAACATGATATAGCAATTCTACAAATTCACTTGAGATCAATTCACAAATTATATAAGTATGAAAATCATGAGTGAATACTCACCTTTTATGCTGGAGATAGCAAATCAAAACACATAGAACAAATCTAGAAAGAACGATATGGCACGACACAGCACGACAAATGATTCAAGTGAGTGTGAGAGCTAAGATGATCATCTTGTAACAATCGGTAAACAAGACAACATACACATGAATATTCAATCACAAAAGAACATTGAAATAAATTGAAATTAAAAAGCAACAAAGAAAAGATAACTTGACCTTGCTATAACCATTCAAAAGCTCGACCAAGGGGGTCTTTTGCTCGGCCATGATGTGTGTTTGGGTCAGGTTAAGCATCAATATAGTACGGCTAGATGGAGTTAGTGAAGGGTAGGTGATGCAACATGGGTATACAAAGAGACAAGGCAAAAAGTTGCAAGTTTGGTCAACATGTGGCTCGACTTGGTCATTGCTTGGCTCGGCCATGCTTAGTACAGATCTGGTCAGGTGATGGCTGGAGCTGTGGCTAGACGAGTTGTAGATCAGGTGGTGGTGGTTCTAGGTGGTGGCCGAGGAGATATAGGAAGGAGAAGTGGTGAAACATAGGTTGGCTAGCATAATTTCAAGGAGTTTTGCAATTTTTGGCAATGCTAACTCAAATGGAGGCCACGGCCTGAATTGGTCAGAGGAGGAGGGAAGGTTGCAGCTGTAGATGGTGGAGCTGATGGAGTAGGAGATAGGCCGAGCAAAGCTTTGAAGAAGAGTAAGCAAAATTCAATCAAAAAGAGGAGAAAAGTGAGATAAAGGAAGATGCCATTACATTTTTTTCCTTTTTTTCTTTGCCGTGAGTTTGTTTGAGAAGATGAGAAACATTTTCACGTGAAAAGCTGAACGAAAGTCACGGCTAACATTAGGAAATGGACGGCCAAAAGATAGAAATGAAGAGACAAGCACATGAAAAGCCACAAGGAAAATGAAAGGTTTTTTACTCTTGAAATTTCTATTTCTTTTAAATCAAAATAAACTAAAATAAATCAGTAAATAAAATAAAAAAAGAAAACAAAATAAAGTGAAAAGAAAAATAAATAATTATTTTAAGGAAAAATAGAAAAGAAATAGGAAAATAGCTTAATAATTGAAACTAGGATTTCAAAATTGTAAATAAAATACAATAAAGCTTTGGTAAACTATAACTTCACTTTTAAAAATGTTTTAAAAATAAAATATATACATAACATATCATGTTACACATATATACACTATTAGAACAAGATATGATGAACAAAATATTATTTATATAAATTAAAATAAACAATTTTGTTAAATGAAACTATTTACATACAATATTGTAAAAAGCATAACTTTCATATAAATCAGATTTCAACGAAACGAAAAGCAGTATTCTTGAAATTAAATTTATTTTCAGAATAAAAGATAAAATTCGAAAATTCAAATATTTAAAATTTAAATTTAAAAGTCAAAGTTTGACCATATTGACCAAAATTCACATTTTCTGGAAATTATTCTATTTATCCATGTTTGAAATTATAACTCACAAAACATCAAATTTGTATTTAAAATAACAAAATTTATTCATTTTAGTAAATAAAATAAAGTTTTTAAATCATAAAATTCAATTAAAATAATTAAAATATAAAATCAAAATAATCACAAAATACAGAGTTGTTACATTATCGCATTGTTGACTAATACTTAGCAAGTTATGTTTTAAATTCCCAACTAACAAAACATCATAAATAGTAAAAAATATAGAATTACCGATATTGCTGATGTCAATCACATATCCTTTAGAGTTGTCTTCAAAATTGACTAATCCACCATCTTTGTAAATAATATCCTTCAAGATCTTCGATCAAGAGTATAATCCAGTATCCAATATCCGCTTATCCTTTTTGATTTGTAAAGTTTGGTCATCGGGTGTCTGTTCATCGTTAGCCATGTAACACATCTGTTCCTACAAGTTATACCTTTTCAAAATATCAAGTGGCTTTCAAAATGAATGGATGCAAATTCGTGAAACAAAGTCATGGTGATTTTGCAAAAGTACTTTTCTAAAATAGTGTTAAAAATCAATAACGTTTGCCATTAAAACTTTTCCAAAATCAAAATTTGAAATTTTAAAAACCAATACTCTGCCACCAAATGTAGTTTGTAGAAGATGAATCTTAAGGCTAATTTAACACTAGAGGGGGTGAATAGTATTTACTGATTTTGTGAATCTTTTCAAATTCTTTTAAGATTATAATTAAACAATGAGGAATCAACAATCACAGATGCAAACACAGACAGATATAAATGTAGTAAAAGTAAAAAGTAGAGAGTTGGAGAAATCACACTAGGAATTTTTATACTGGTTCAGAGTTTCCCTACATCCAGTCCCGTATAATTTCTTGTATAGATTTCTTTTCAAATATCAAAGTCAGTACAATCTCGATTTTAATGCTATGAGACACACCGTCTAGATTTTTTGAGCTGTGAGCACACTCACTGGATTTGGATGGGACACTAGCACACCCACTTGGATTCAAACGGGGCACCAAGCACACCTATTTGATTTAGACGGGACACAAACCTACCTACTTGGATTTAGGGACACCAAGCACACCCACGAGTATAAGGGTATGATTTGATAGAGTTTATAAAATTAATTTCTAGATCTTGAGTACAAATGATCCTATAACCTCTTTAATAACACTTTGATCTTGATTTGAGTGGAAGAGATGAGAGAGATCAGAAAGTAAACAATAAAGAATCAAATCAATAGAGTTTGAATTTATAAGATTTTGAATTGAATACCTTTTAGAAATCAAGAGAGTGAAAGAGGAGAGAAAATATGAGAAAGTGGTTAACAAATTTCGTTGGTAAGACCTCCTATTTATAGAGAAGCAACGGTCATGTCCATTTGCCAAGAGATATGACGAAAATACATTTTCGTTCAAATTTGAATTTTGTAAAATTCGGCTTATATGTCGACGTACACTATAGAGATATGTCGACATACCCTTTGTATATTCGAAAAGCACTTTATAAAAATTGTTTTGAAAATATACAGCTTTGCAAAATATTTTGAAACTTTATATAATCACCTAAACATAGTTTATGCATATTTTAATCATATCAAAACTTAAGAAAACTTTATAAAATTATTTTGAATATATATATATATATAAGGTTTAAGATATGAATTTCTTTTGGAAAAATATTTATAAAGTATAAGTATATATATATATTTAAAATCAAAGTTATGATAAATGTTATAATATACGTATAAACATTTAGAAAGCATAAAACTAAAATATAACAAAGTATAATAGATTTAAAAGTATGTTTAAAATATAAATTACTTAAAAACTTAATTACTCAAAATAAAATAATCTTGTAAATAAAATTAAAAATTAGAAATCATTTGAAAACCATTTTGAAAGATCATTTTGAAAATAAAGATTCTTTAAAAACATTTTTGAATTAAAAAATATTCGAAACGCATTTAAAATTAGAGAATAGGTTCTAAAACCATTTTTAAAAATAAAGAAAGAGATCTTGAATCTTCAATACTTATGAGTCTTCAATCTCTAACTCTTGAATCTCTATATCAGCCTCTTAAATCTACTCTTGATACTGTACATCTTAATCAACACCTGCCTACTATCCTGCATTATATACTATATATAACTTGATAAAAACATTAGTATATACATTTTATATGATGTCATATTGTCATCAAAACTAATGCCTAAGGTACTAACATTGTCTCTATAGCTGCTTCAACGGTACCTACAGTTCTGCCTCTATAGTAGACAAAGCAAATATTGTTTGCAACCTCATCCTCCAACTAGTAGTTATCCTTCCAAGGATGAACACATAACCTGAGGTTGACTTCCTTCGTCTCTATCTTCGGGATGGTCAGAATCACAATATCTAACCAAACAAAAATCTTTACCTCTACCGCCAAAAACAAGCCCATGGTCTAGATTTCATCTAGGATATCTAAGAATATACTTCACTGCCTCATAATGCATCTTTCACAATAGCCAGTGCATTTCCAGACATAGTGCAAATCATAAAATACATTAAGCTACTAATTGCACTCACATAGGGCACCTTCTTCATGTAGGCTTTGTCCTTCTTTGAGATCAGAGAGTCTTTACTAGAAGGATGTATGTGCAAAAGAATAAGTGAACTAATTTCCTTGCTCCCTCTATAATTAACCAAACAAGCACCTTTCAAATATACTTCTTTTAAGTGAGCCTCAAAAGTCCACCCTTTTTAAGACTTTGGATTTCCATACCCAAAATTTTCTTTGCTTCTCCAAGGTCTTTCATCTTGTATTCCGCCTTTAGCTTTACTTCAATCCATCGATTTTAGGTTTATCGTCATCTACACAAAAGAGTAAATACACTTAATAACCATAATTTAAATGCTTAAATAAACACATGCATCTTTGATACTATGATGAAAACCAAGTGAAAGCATAAAAGAATCAAATCTCTTATACCGTTGTCTAGAAGATTGCTTGAGTTCCTATAGAAACTTCTTCAATTTTCAAACTCAATCTTCTTTTCCGCTTACAACAAAAATTCTAGCTGCTTCATGTGAATGGTCTCCTCCAAGTCACCATGCAAGAAAGATGCCTTCACATCAAGTTGCTCCAACTCCAAATCATGAATTGAAACTATGACAAGCAAAATCCAGATGGAGGTATGTCTCATTATAGAAGCAAACATCTCATCATATTTCATTCCCTTCATGTGTGAAAACCCTTTTGCAACTAATCTAGCCTTGTATCTCTCATCATTCTTCATCTTAAACACACATTTGCAACCTATGGCTCGACTTCCCTAAGGAAGTGGAATCAAATCCCAAATCTCGTTCTTCTTCAAAACCACAACTCATCCTTCGTAGCGCAAATTCACTTCGAGCTATCACTTGACTTCATTGCTTCTTTAAGGTCAAATGGCTCATCATGAACTACATATAGGGCATAGCCAAATGGATTATCTAGGCTAAGATTTGCATACTTCCAATCTCTATACATCTCAGGCAACCCAATGGTCCTACGACTAGCTCAAGTATGTATAACATTGCCCAAATTCCTTTCAGCTCCACCTTGAACTAAACTTCCTCCCGCTTCCTGCACATCACCAATACTACTAGAAGAAACCTATAGACTACTCCATGATCTCTCATCACCTACATCTTCATTTCTATCAACAATGGCTACAACTCTACTTCTAAGCTGAAATGTGGGAACTATTTCCATCTTATTAGGCCTACTAGAATCAACTGATGTGGCAAGTAACTCTTCCTGAGACTTTAACATTGCAGACTCACCAAATATAACATGTTTGGAATACACAGTCATTCTATCAACAGGGTTCCAAATGCAATACCCTTTGACTCTATATGTATGTCCTATAAATATTCATTGTATGCTCCAGCCTTCAACTTATCATCACCTGTATGGTCCATAAGACAACCAAAAGTTTAAAAATAACTAAGATACACTGCTTTACCTCTCCACTTTTCTTCTATAATCTTCCCATATATGATTGAGCATAGAATTCAATTTATAATATGCATTGCAAATAAAGGTTTAGCCTAAAAGACTATGGATAGGCCCACAATAAATCTCAAGCATTGGACCTTCTCAAGTAGAGCCATATTCATTCTCATAGAAATCTTATTGATTATGGATCACCTAGTGTAGTGAAATGTCTCCGAATACCATGTAGCTTGCGGAAATCAAAGAAATCCCTAGAGACAAATTTGTTGTCATTATTAGACCTCAGCTCCTTTAACCTACAATCAGACCGATTCTCGAATAGCACCTTCCAAGCTTTAAACTTCTCAAAATTTTAAGATTTTGCCTCATTACATGCACCCAAACCCTTCGAAGAAAAGTCATCAATGAAGGAAATAAAATACTTCACAATGGAAGTGGCATCTACTGGTTCCCAGACATCCGTGTGTACACAATCAAATACTCTCTCCGATCTATGAAGTCCAACTTCAAAAGATAAGTTTGTTTGCTTCCATAAAACATAATCCTGATGGAAATCTATTTTGTCAAAGCTTTCCCCTTTGATGATCTTCTATCTATGAAGAAACTCCAAGTCCTTCTCTGAAATATGACCCAATCTAGTATGCCAAATTCTAGTGGCATCCAAAGCGCGAGAATTATTTACTCCAACACAAGACTCCCCAAGCATTATTGTTCCTTTCAGTAGATAAAGATTTCAGAATGCATCTCTTTCATCTAGAGCACCTCTAGAAAGCTTTAAACCATATTTCTATTTAGTCACCTTGCACCCCATGGGTGCTAACTGTCCCAAAGAGTCAAAGTTTTCGAAGATCTAGAATATAACCGACACCTATTATAGTGCGAATCACCCTATCAAACATGTGAATTTGTACAGTACCATCTCCTATAGCTCTGCAACAAGCACTAATTCCCATAAGATGTGCTTCCCTCTTTTCTAATAAAAGAGATAAAGTAATCCCTATTCAACATCATATGGAATGATGCCCTTAAATTAAGCATCCAATGGTTTGATACATCCAAAGCTACTACAGTCAATATATCGTTAGATATAGGTTTTCCCACCGTAATAAATAAAGGTCCAACCTCGGTCTTCCTTTTAAAATCATACAATCTCTATTCTAATAGTCTAGTTTCTTACAGTCGTGGCACTTCCCTCTCTTGACTTTTCTCTTCAACCATTTTTGAGCTTCCTAAACTTGGAACACTCTCTGGTATTCCATCTCTTCTTCTCCTCTCTTCCTTTTCTAACAAACAGATTCAGACTGCTACTCCCTCCTTTACCTTCACTTGTCTCCTTCATTTGATCCCTCAAGTCTTCAAATAGAAGATCCGACTTTACATCTTCTACTGTCAAAAGTGTCTCTCCTATATATATCATACTATTAACGAAACTTGTGTAATATTTGGGAAGGGAACACAAAAGAATCTTCAGTTTTTGCTCTTGTCTACCTTCAAATCTACAATCTTCATCTTCATCAAAAGATCATCAAAAAAAAACTATGATGCACCTTCACCGAAGTACCCTCTCCTATCTTCATAGTGAAAAATGTCTTTAGTAAAATTAAACGGTTAGTGAATTATTAAGCAGAGATTATCCAACTTAGTCCAAAATCCTTTCGTTGTGATTTCACTACTAATCTCCAAGATAACATTCTCTCACATGTCTAACTGTAGAGTAGCAAAGGCCCATTCTTCCATCTCCTCCTTCTCCGCGACTGAAATATCAATGGGCAATGTAACATACCTCATTTTGAAGCCTGAAACTAAGTGCTACGGATGTTGCAGTCATCCATAGTATTAATTTACGATGACAAAATTTGGCTATATTAAACATATCAATAATTAGAAGCACATCAATATGAAAAATATTAAATACAGCCTTTCTTAAAAAAAATCACATTTCATTTCATAGATAATATTTCTTATTCATCACATAATACCATTTGCAAACCCACGTTCAGAGGAATTATAACTATTTCAAAATACTCCAAGAGCGACATATGAAGATCCCCCATTGGTTGATTAGAGTCTAAAACTTGGCAATTATATAACTTGCCATTATATCTATACAGACAAAACCAAACAACATAGCGGATTAGATAGATACTCCTAAATATATAGATTGCTTCCTACTCATCTTCAGAAGCTTATTCTTCTAATTGGAAACCTGAAAACCCCTACTCCCGACCAGCTCAAATAAGTATCTGAGAGTTTAAAGGGAAAAACAAGAAATTTGGATCAGACAACTGTCTGGTGTGAATAATAACTTACCATCTCGAAGCAAATAGATATCTGGTGAGACCATGCCACTAAGAGGAATGAGTTTTCCCCTTACTAGTATCTTAACCAAAACATCTCAACCATATACTATAATCCTGCATCCATAATGGTTATAACATAATAATATACTGATATGAAAACATGCAATATACACTGGATCACACATCCCAAGTTATTTGAGTACCTGTCTAGGATTTCATTGCCTATCCGTCGTATTCTTATATGGACTACCCATTCTACATATATTGATTCTTTAGGTTACCTATCCCCTATCATGTTGACTACCCATCACCCATGGTTTCATTAACAAAATTATGCAGACTATCAGTCTCACATGTTATTATTACTTGAATTACTCATCCCTTACCATATGGACTACCCATCACACATGGTTTAGCTATTTAAATTATGTGGACAGTCCATCACACATATTACATTCATTTAAAATGATAAGGACTATCCATGACACATCCCATAGTTTTCCGAGGATAACTATGAACCCTTCATTAATCTCGTAGAGACTATCCATCTTCAGCATGATGTGGACTATCCATCTCACATCTCATAGTTTTCCTATAACAACCATGAATACATCATTTAACAATTTAATTCATGTTTCCCACATGTTTAACCTATGCTTATTGGTGAATCCTGTGACGACCGCCCATGACTCCTGCACCCAACTGGATTATAATGCGCTGAAAAGTGTGCCAGGCCGCCATGGACGATCATCAGGGTAAGGTAAAACAATAAACTCTATTGTATTACTCACAGCGCAGGGATAAAATACAATAGAAAAGTACACATAGTGAAGCTCATAGAACAGAATCTTATCATATAAACTCATAGTGGTTTTATACAAACATCTGATTAGTCAATACATCAAGCCTCACTACATAACTCTCAGAGTATCAAACAAACAGCGGAACATCCAGTACATATAGTAAGAAAACAGTATGCAAAAGCCTCCAGCTCGTCTTCGTCATCAACAACGTTGGTCACTAAGAACAACACCTGTCACCTGCTACCTAGTCTGCCCATCCCAACATGGATGAACAGCCCAAGGTGATAAGAGTTAAACATAAAACCTTGAGTCGGACAAAAGTCTTAGTGAGTAGTAAATCAACTATCAAACATACCAAAAGAGCATAAAGGGTAAAAAGGAATAGGAACTCAACCATTCCACTCCACCTCTTTCTACAGTGATAGCCCCCAGACACACTAAGCAGAAAGAAACATAGCAAAGCAGACAATTAAAGTAAGGTAATTATCACTCGAGTCAAGGTCGATGTTTTCCAAGTACAAACCCCCAAGGCCTAAACCAAGATCAGGTAAACACTCCGAAAACATCGCTCTTGGCCCAAGCGACGATACAACCAAAACATCCAAACATCCATGACTCTGGCTATCACTGTTATCATTGCCTCGATTTCACCGTTAATTGAATGACCGGCCCATTATTTCATCCGTCCGCCAAGGGCTAATGGTAACCCCGGTTCTAGACATAACTCTGCACGTCGTCGTGACCCGTGCCTAGGACTATCGAATCTGCCCAGAGTACTAACACGTCATCGTGACCCGTGTCTGGGACGTCGTCGTGACCTGTCCCAACGTACTCTTGCTTTGAGCATGCTAGAACCTTCAATAACGATGAGATCTTAGCCTTCTAGTCATCCTCCCCGACGACTATTCACATACTAGCTCAAGCGCCTCTCGAGCCAACCATTATCAACAAACTCGGACCACATCACCGAGTTATCAACATGCTTAGAATGATCCCGTCTGGATTAAACCAAGGCTTTCTCATATCATGCTTTGCCTCATCACATCATAGCAAAATCCCATCTCAACATCATGATCAAATCTATCCATATGAGCTTTATCATCCGCTTCATATGCCACGAGCAGCTTTCCTTATTCAAGAGCCTTTCCACTTAGCTTTTGAATCATCTTCGACCAACTTGTCCAAATTCAATCACTAATCCACTAATCAATCAAATCAATCATTCATCCAAGTAATCAATCATTCAAATAAGATCTAAATAAACAGTTATAACAATAATGGAAATTTCGTAATTAAAGGGTCCAAATCTAACAAGCATGAATTCTAAGTAATATCTTGGTGAATGAACTAGCATAGGTTAACATATAGTAAAATGGATATCAAAGCTTTATGAACAATGGATCTACACGCAGGCTTAAGGAAAAGGCATGAAATCACTATCTTTAACACATAAACAAACCACCGATCCAATATACTCTTTTGGGTCTATGTGAGAGATAACCACCGCTCACCGAATCACTTAAACACCTCAAAAACAACAAACTCCAGATCTGGACAGCAAAGGATCTAGCTTGATTCGACAAGGTTCCGCTTCAAATGATGAAATCTCTCCTTGTTGGATGAAGATCTTCAACTTTAGCTCTTGAATCTTCGATCTTGGATGGATGTAAGCACTAGATTAGAGTGGAGAAAAGAAGAGAAGAAGTGCTGTAGTCGAGCTCTCAAAATGGCAGCACTTCGTCGCTTCAAAATCCGGATCCCAAAAAGTGAACCAAAGACGTGTATTTATAGGCTGAAACCTTAGGTCGTCCGCCCCCTTAGGTCGTCCACGACCTAACTATCCCAAACTACGACTTAAGCCTCTACACGACTCAACAACCTAACGACTCAACACTTAACGGCATGCGCGACCTAACGGTCCAACGACCTAACGACTTAACCTATGCGCGACTTAAAACACAAGCCGACCTAAAAACCTCACGCGACCTACGACCTAACTGGGTTAAGTACTCAAGCGGCTCAGCGACTTAACAAATCCAACGACCTAAAACACACGCGACCTAACGACTCAACCATAAGTCGCCCAACGACCTAACTACAACACAGGCTATCCACTAGGTCGCCATCCTCCTTAAGTCGATCACCACTAGGTCGCTAACCCGTTAAGTCGTCCCAAACGACCTAAATTACCCACGACCTAAGTTCCACACCTATCCCCTTAGGTCGCCTAAACCTTAAGTCGCTAGCCCTTAACTCGTTAACCCGTGGCCTTCCAACTCGTAACTCGCTAACCTCCTTAGGTCGCTCCAAAACTCCACCGACCTAACTATCATACGACCTAACCCCTTAGGTCGTTAACCCTTAAGTCGCCAATTACGTCAAGTCGCTCCACGCGACCTATCTTCCTCACGACCTAACTATTACACGGCCTAACTTCTATAGGTCGCTCCATATCACTAACTCGTTCACGACCTAAGCACCACACGAGTTAACTTTCACACGACTAGAGCTTTGGTCGACTCAAACTCTAAACAACTTAACAACATCAACGACTTAATGTCGACAGTTCTACGATCTTTCGATCCGTAAAAATACGGGTCGTTACATTCTCTCCCCCTTAGGAATTTCGCCCCCGAAATTCCAAACTAACAAGAGCATCCAAAACTATTCTGCATGCCTACCATCCATAGCAATCATCAAACCATGCATCCAATTTCTGGCCTAGCATGCAGAATTCTAAGACTAGAACAAGTTACAAGTTCATGAGATGCCACGACACCTTAGTGTCATACCTCGAAGAGTTCAGGATGAGCTGCCTTCATCCTCTCTTCCTCCTCCCATGTACAGTCGTTAACATCATCACTCCATTGTACCTTGAGCAACTTGACTATCTTCCTCCTAAGCTGTTTCGTGTCAGTCTCCACAACACGAAGCGGCTTACGAGGTCTCTTAACTACTGGATCAACCTCCAAATCTTCATAGCTATCAACAGAAACCACCGTACTTGGGTCATGCACATACCTCCGTAGATATGACACATGAAAAACATTGTGCACACCCGACATCTTTTCTGGTAATTCCAACTTATAAGTGAGCTTTCCAATTCGCTCGATGATCGGGAATGGTCCAACAAATCTCGGAGTCAACTTTCCTTTCTTCCCAAATCAAATAACATTCTTTAGTGGAGAAACCTTCACGAAAACCATATCGCCTACGTCGAATTCCAAATCCTTACGACGCTTATCGGCATAACTTTTCTGACGGTCTTGGGCTGCCTTCATTCATCGCCGAATGATCTCGATGCAATCCGAAGTCTGTCGAATCATTTCGGGCCCAAGTATCATCTTTTCTCCAGTTTCCAACCAACATGTCGGAGAGTTACACGGTCTTCCATACAGTGCTTCATACGGTGCCATACCAATACTTGACTGGTAACTGTTATTATATGCAAATTCCACCAAATGAAGATGATCTTCCCATGATCCTCCGAAATCTAAAACACATGCTCTAAGGAGATCTTCCAAAACTCGGTTAACTCTCTCAGTCTGACCATCTGTTTGAGGGTGATAAGCTGTACTCAAACACAACTTGGCTCCCAAAACTTCCTAGAAGCTCTTCCAAAATCCACCAGTGAACAATGGGTCTCGATCGCTCACTATACTCTTTGGAATACCATGGAATCGAACTATCCACTTAACATACAACTCAGCCAATTTCGATGCAGTCCTAGTTGATCGAACAGGAATGAATCTTGCACTCTTAGTCAAACGATCTACGATTACCCAAATCCCTTCATTTCCTGCCCTGGTCCTAGGTAACCCATCAATAAAATCCATCGATATTTGCTCCCACTTCCATGTAGGAACTTCTAATGGCCGAAGCAATCCACTTGGCTTCTTCTGTTCGGCTTTTACCAACTGGCAATTCATACATTTGGAAATGAAATTTCCAACATCCTTCTTCATACCCTCCCAGTAATAGGTTCTCTTCATATTCCGATACATCTTATTTCCACCTGGATGAATTGTCAACTTCGAGTGATGACTTTCCATAAGAACTTCATCTCTCAATCCATCTATATCAGGAACAACCAATCGTCCTTGTTTTCGAAGCCAACCCTCTCGATCGACTTTGAATCCTTTATCCTTCTCTGGGTCTAATCCAGATTCCAAATCTCGGATAATCTTGACAAGCTTATCGTCTCGCTTTTGGCTCTTGCCAATTCTTTCCACAAGAGAAGGTCTTATTGATAAGTTTGCCAACATCTCAGGTTCTAATTCACATCTAGGCCTGAAGTCAAATCCAGCTAAATACTCGAGACTCTTCCATTCTGAAAACATGGCTCCCAATCCTGCATGTCTTCTACTTAACGCATCTGCCACTGCGTTACCTTTTCCCGGAGTATAGGCTATACCAAAATCATATGATGCTAAAAACTCTAGCCATCGTTGCTGCCGGAGATTCAAATCCTTTTGGGAGAAAAGATACTTCAATGACTTATGATCTGTAAACAACTCGAACCGAACTCCCAATAGGTAATGTCTCCACATCTTCAAAGCAAAAACAATCGCCGCTAACTCCAAATCATGAGTCGGATAATTCCTTTCATGCGGCTTCAGTTGTCGACTTGCATACGCAACAACTTTATCCTTCTGCATTAGCACTGCTCCAAGTCCAGTACCACATGCATCGGTGTAAACCACCATCTCATCATTTCCACTTGGAATAGTCAAAACATGAGCACTTGTTAGTCGCTCTTTCAGGATTCCGAAAGCTTGCTCACACTTAGCTTCCCATCTAAATACTTGATTCTTTTTCGTCAATCCCGTTAACGGTGCAACTATCTTGGAAAAGTCTTTGATAAACCAACGATAGTATCCTGCTAATCCAAGAAAACTTCTCACATCAGATGCATTCTTAGGTCTAACCCAATCCTGGATTGCTGCCACCTTGGCGGGATCAACCGCTATTCCACTTTCAGAGATAACATGGCCTAAGAACCTCACTTCGCTCTTCCAGAAGTGACACTTCGAAAACTTAGCCTTCAGCTGATGTTTTCGCAAGATTTCCAAAACAATCTGCAAATGTGTCTTGTGCTCTTCTTCGGTTCTAGAATAAATCAGAATATCATCCACGAACACAAGTACAAACTTGTTCAACTGATCCCTGAATACTCTAATCATAAGATCCACAAAATATGCTGGTGCATTAGTCAATCCAAACGGCATTACCAACCACTCACAGAAACCAGATGGTGTCCTAAAAGCAGTCTTTGGAACACTAGCCTTTGCCACTCTCAACTGGTGAAATCCCATTGCCAAATCCATCTGAGAAAACACCTTAGCTTCGTGAAGCCGATCAAACAAGTCATCTATTCTCGGCAATGGATACTTGTTCTTCTTAGTCACTTTATTCAGCTCACGATAATCCACACACAACCTCAACGATCCATCCGCTTTGGTTGCAAACACAACTGGTGCACCCCATTCGGACACACTACGCCGAATGAATCCTTTCTGTAAAAGGTCATCAACTTGCACCTTCAACTCTTGCTGTTCCCTAGGCGCCATCCGCCTAAGAGGCATCACAACAGGTCTGGCTCCTTCAACTAGATCGATACGAAACTTGATCTCTCTATGCGGCGGTAACCCTTTGACCTCGTCAAAGACATCCTCAAATCCATTTACAATAGGCACCGATGACAGTCCATCCCGTGGAACAACCAGCGAATACATGAAGCTCATGAAGACGCCTTCTTCATGCTTACATCGTATCACAACCTTTCGCCCCTCCACATTCTCGACTGTCACCTCCAGCCTCTTACAATCAACCCTTGCCGCATACTTCCTAAGCCAGTCCATCCCCAAAATAATTCCGAACCCCACAAAGTTCAGAACAAAACAATCACAAACAAAAGAGTAATCATGACTCGATACAACTAGACCACGACATACCATACACAAACAAGACGAACCCCCAACTGGATTAGTCACAACCAATGGTCTATCAACAATATCCGGTTCCAAACCCAACCGGCCTACAAGTTCACTACAAACAAAGGAATGCGACGCCCCAGTATCAAACAACACTCTAACTGGAACACCACAAATGGAAAGAGTACCTTGAACTACCACACTCTTTCCCTCCTCTTCAGCAGTAGGAGCTTTCAAAGATGATGGCACAGCCCCCAAAGCATAAGCTTGCACAATCTGCTTGTCCTTCCTCGGTTCTGGATAATTCCTCTTGATATGCCCCGGTTTGTCATAGTTGTGGCACTTCACCGGCACTCTCGGATTCTTGCAATCTCTGGAGAGATGACCTTTCTCCCGACAATTGTAGCAGGTCACTTCACCCTTCAGCTTCTTCTGGCCATCCTTACCCTTCTGTTGTTGCTGCTTCCTCTTCTTGTTTCCACTTTGCTCCTTGGTAGCAGCAACAACAGATCCTTCTTTAGGAAACAAATTCTCATGCCTGAGAGCTTTCTCCACAAGCTTCTCAAATGGGTTATCCAAATGATCCACCAACTGCCTCCCAAGATAACTGTCCAAGCCTGTCACAAACTTCTCATTCTTCTGATAGGGAGATTCAATATATGACCGAGCATACTTAGACAAAGCTTCAAACCCAGAAACATACTCAAGAACTGGTCTTCCACCTTGCTTGAGTTCCACAAACTTCTTAAACAGAACAGATTTCTGAGCTGTAGAAATGAACTTAGCTTCAAATCTAGCTTGGAATTGCTCCCAAGTGATCTCTTCCTCTGGAGTATCAATGGTGATAGAGTTCCACCAATCAGAAGCTCTTCCCGGAAGCTGTCTTGATGCAAGCTTCCTCTTAGTTGCATCCTCAATTCCCAAATCACCAAAGATCCTTCTACAAGCATCTATCCATCTCTGGACTTCTATGGTTGATTCTGTTCCCAAGAAAACCTTTCCTCCAAGAGCAGTATAGTCTTTACACAACTTAGCAAATCCACTGGTTTTGGAGCTTGAACTTGAACCCCAACATCTACTGATGGCCCTGGAGTTGGTATCCTTCTCATGATTGAAGTCATCATGGCCTCAAACATAGCAGCATAATCAGTAACTCCCTCAGAAGCACGACCTTCCCTAGCAGCTTGTCTCTCTCTTCGACTCATTCTTAATATCTATAAAAAGAAGAATGATTAGAACACTTTGAGAAACAACTACATAAGGAGTTCAAATCCTTCTAGGCTACTATATTATATATAGTAATTATCCATCAAAATACAAGTACGTCTCTCATACGTAGTTATGTCAGCGAGCGTTGGCTAAAATCGATTAACCAAAGCTCTGATACCAAATGTGACGACCGCCCATGACTCCTGCACCCAACTGGATTATAATGCACTGAAAAGTGTGCCAGGCCACCATGGACGATCATCAGGTAAAGGTAAAACAATAAACTCTATCGTATTACTCACAGCGCAGGGATAAAATACAATAGAAAAGTATACATAGTGAAGCTCATAGAACAGAATCTTATCATATAAACTCATAGTGGTTTTGTACAAACATCTGATTAGTCAATACATCAAGCCTCACTACATAACTCTCAGAGTATCAAACAAACAGCGGAACATCCAGTACATATAGTAAGAAAACAGTATGCAAAAGCCTCCAGCTCATCTTCGTCATCAACAGCGTTGGTCACTAAGAACAGCACCTGTCACCTGCTACCTAGTCTGCTCATCCCAACATGGATGAACAGCCCAAGGTGATAAGAGTTAAACATAAAACCTTGAGTCAGACAAAAGTCTTAGTGAGTAGTAAATCAACTATCAAACATACCAAAAGAGCATAAAGGGTAAAAAGGAATAGGAACTCAACCATTCCACTCCACCTCTTTCTACAGTGATAGCCCCCAGACACACTAAGCAGAAAGAAACATAGCAAAGCAGACAATTAAAGTAAGGTAATTATCACTCGAGTCAAGGTCGATGTTTTCCAAGTACAAACCCCCAAGGCCTAAACCAAGATCAGGTAAACACTCCGAAAACATCGCTCTTGGCCCAAGCGACGATACAACCAAAACATCCAAACATCCATGACTCTGGCTATCACTGTTATCATTGCCTCGATTTCACCGTTAATTGAATGACCGGCCCATTATTTCATCCGTCCGCCAAGGGCTAATGGTAACCCCGGTTCTAGACATAACTCCGCACGTCGTCGTGACCCGTGCCTAGGACTATCGAATCTGCCCAGAGTACTAACACGTCATCGTGACCCGTGTCTGGGACGTCGTCGTGACCCGTCCCAACGTACTCTTGCTTTGAGCATGCTAGAACCTTCAATAACGATGAGATCTCAGCCTTCTAGTCATCCTCCCCGATGACTATTCACATACTAGCTCAAGCGCCTCTCGAGCCAACCATTATCAACAAACTCGGACCACATCACCGAGTTATCAACATGCTTGGAATGATCCCGTCTAGATTAAACCAAGGCTTTCTCATATCATGCTTTGCCTCATCACATCATAGCAAAGTCCCATCTCAACATCATGATCAAATCTATCCATATGAGTTTTATCATCCGCTTCATATGCCACGAGCAGCTTTCCTTATTCAAGAGCCTTTCCACTTAGCTTTTGAATCATCTTCGACCAACTTGTCCAAATTCAATCACTAATCCACTAATCAATCAAATCAATCATTCATCCAAGTAATTAATCATTCAAATAAGATCTAAATAAACAGTTATAACAATAATGGAAATTTCGTAATTAAAGGGTCCAAATCTAACAAGCATGAATTCTAAGTAATATCTTGGTGAATGAACTAGCATAGGTTAACATATAGTAAAATGGATATCAAAGCTTTATGAACAATGGATCTACACGCAGGCTTAAGGAAAAGGCATGAAATCACTATCTTTTTTAACACACAAACAAACCACCGATCCAATATACTCTTTTGGGTCCATGTGAGAGATAACCACCACTCATCGAATCACTTAAACACCTCAAAAACAACAAACTCCAGATCTGGACAGCAAAGGATCTAGCTTGATTCGACAAGGTTCCGCTTCAAATGATGAAATCTATCCTTGTTGGATGAAGATCTTCAACTTTAGCTCTTGGATCTTCGATCTTGGATGGATGTAAGCACTAGATTAGAGTGGAGAAAAGAAGAGAAGAAGTGCTGTAGTCGAGCTCTCAAAATGGCAGCACTTCGTCGCTTCAAAATCCGGATCCCAAAAAGTGAACCAAAGACGTGTATTTATAGGCTGAAACCTTAGGTCGTCCGCCCCCTTAGGTCGTCCACGACCTAACTATCCCAAACTACGGCTTAAGCCTCTACACAACTCAACAACCTAACGACTCAACACTTAACGGCATGCGCGACCTAACGGTCCAACGACCTAACGACTTAACCTATGCGCGACTTAAAACACAAGCCGACCTAAAAACCTCACGCGACCTACGACCTAACTGGGTTAAGTACTCAAGCGGCTCAGCGACCTAACAAATCCAACGACCTAAAACACACGCGACCTAACGACTCAACCATAAGTCGCCCAACGACCTAACTACAACACAGGCTATCCACTAGGTCGCCATCCTCCTTAAGTCGATCACCACTAGGTCGCTAACCCGTTAAGTCGTCCCAAACGACCTAAACTACCCACGACCTAAGTTCCACACCTATCCCCTTAGGTCTCCTAAACCTTAAGTCGCTAGCCCTTAACTCGTTAACCCGTGGCCTTCCAACTCGTAACTCGCTAACCTCCTTAGGTCGCTCCAAAACTCCACCGACCTAACTATCATACGACCTAACCCCTTAGGTCGTTAACCCTTAAGTCGCCAATTACGTCAAGTCGCTCCACGCGACCTATCTTCCTCACGACCTAACTATTACACGGCCTAACTTCTATAGGTCGCTCCATATCACTAACTCGTTCACGACCTAAGCACCACACGAGTTAACTTTCACACGACTAGAGCTTTGGTCGACTCAAACTCTAAACAACTTAACAACATCAACGACTTAATGTCGACAGTTCTACGATCTTTCGATCCGTAAAAATACGAGTCGTTACAAATCCAATTAAGTTATCTTCCCTTAAAGTTATAACATCTCAAAGTGACATATATTGGTATCCCCAAATGATTTCTATCAAACTTATTAAAACACACATTGGTATCCCCAATGATTGATATCGAGTTTATTCCACCTTAGTACCCCTAATAAATAATGTCAATTTTGTATAATTTTAACATCTAGAAATATAAAAATTAGTATCCCCAATTAGGTTTAAAAATCAAAGTCATAAAACATAAGGCTCATTGCCTTTAAATAGGTAAGTTTAGATCAGTGTCAACGTCAATAACAATGTCGACAAAGAACCTTTAAGGCTCTCCGCCTTTAATATGATAACACAGAACAAAAACGGCGTTAAGACATTTGCAACCACTATCCAAGGTCTAAGATAAAACTTAAACTCTTTTAAGCATAAAATTTCATGCCGAAAATGATGTTGTCGACTTTCATAGGTTGTAGGTTACCCATCTTTCAAAACTAAGCTTTAGGATATAATAAAACAAATGGCTACCTGCCAAAAGCATAGGGTTATCGACCCTCTTAAACCTAGGCTATATCGCCTCTTTTAAAAAAAATAAGTTACAAAAAAAGAGCCTCATCGGCGTTAAAAGGATGAATTGTAGCTTCAATGCTGCGCTGCATCGTTACCAACCCTATTCAATATAAACCTTGGTATACATAAGGTCGTCGACATCGATGAGTAACGACTTCAAGACTATCGGTATCATTATAAGAACATACTTAAATACTTCGGCTACTATGCCTCTTAGTATATACTGTCGAACTCAAAACATGCGTCACCATTTAAAACGTAGGGGAAGAGGTGCGGTGATGACATATATGAATCATGAAGTTGCGATGCCGCCAAACTTAAGTTACCGCCATTGTCAACTTCGACACGGCTGGAAACATTTCATAACTGTCTAAGTAGTTATCCTATGTTTGCCTCCTTATTGACGTCGACGCTCATGGATGCGATGTTGTTTAAGCTTGGTGAAGTTATAGGTGGCATGACATGGTCGTAATTATCAAGAACTCTGATTTGTTATTAATAAAAGTAATTACTTTTCTCTAAATCCAAACTCTTGTTCAATTTCTATTAGATGATAAAATATTTTTCTCAATACTTTTCAAAAGTACTACCATATACAGTTTTTAAAGTTCCAAAACATATACCAAACCAGTTAATTAATATCCTTAATTGATTATCCTTTTAAATGCTTGTCTAGCATAATAGATTCATGATAATTCAAATTCACTCAGGAAAAATCTCCCAAAATCACAAAAATTCCAAATGCCATATTTTTCATCATATAAACATTTCGGAGCAAAAAACCGTATTTAATTATTTTTAATACTTAAAACTCGAATTTAACCCAATTTCCTCGTTATTTTTAATAATTTAATTTGAAAATTTTCAAAATTAAATACTCCTCTCCAAAATAATGTTTTACTCAACATACCATAAAATCAAAGCCATTGGAGATTAAAAACTTAGGTTTTACCCCTAAAACCCTTTAAAGTAATTTCCTCAATAATTCCATAAATCATTATACTATCCAAACAGTGATTAAACAACCATAACTTGGAAAAAAATCATCAAAACCATTCAGATGTTATCCATAGCCAAAATCAAGAACAAAAATAGAGATGGTTCATGTATTATTTACCTTAGATTAATGTTGGAGTTAAGATTTAATACAGCTCTTGGATCCCTAAATCTTTTCTTTGATTAGTTTTACTCTCCTCTTTTAATCCCCTTGTTTAATGGCCGATGTCTTTTTTTTTTATATTGTTTTGACATTATGAAAAATAAGAATGAATATGAGGAGGAGAGGGTTTAAGGTTTAAAAGTTGAATCTTCCTATTTCTTCCCTATCATATATTCTCTTATATGTTACGCTTTTAAAACAATCTTGCTTAGTTCATTAGTAATGGCTTGACCTTATAAATTTTAAATTCTCATCTTCCTTAACTATTTACACTATTCTATTTAATCTATCCAATTAAACATCATGAATAATGGTAAACTAAAATTAGGGGTGTAATAGGCAATCTCTTAGTGTCAGACACCACCCGATGAATCATATTCCTCCTTATAACAACATTCATCCTGCATTGCAACTTATTGAAGTCATTATCCCCGTTCCACTTCTCTTTTGCTAACTGAGATCCTGATGCCACATAAGATCCTCTAACTTAGGGTTTTGCTTCAATTGGGGTACATTAATCTCCAACCATACTATCTAACACCTTCTTTCTACAATGAAATAGCTCTGATACCAAACTATTGGGGAAAACTTGTATTAATGCCCCTAATGTAGGGAAAAAATATGATCGTGTTGATGGTGAAGTAGAACAAACTAAAAACTAATATCCCAATATAGGCATACAAATAGGGAAAAATCATGCACATGACTCATAGTGGTTCCACTATTGTAAGATAGTATACATCCACTTATGGAGGGAATTTTATTACTTTATAAGAAAAGAAAATTACATGATTGATAATGGAGGCTAAGAAAAAGAATATAAAAAATACGACTTGAAAGGATTATTCAAACCACTAAAGAATGATTATATTTATGTGGAGATTATTACTTAGGGTTAAAGTAATTGATTTATGGTAATAAATTAATACCTCATCAATTCTTCTATTCACATGGGAGACGTTTATCCATCTGATTTGTTCAGTTTTCTCAAATTTGCATACGGTTGATAAATTGTCTTCCCTAATCGGCTAATTATGAAATTGATTGATTATTTCAATCTCTTAAAATAATTTATTCTCATTTAGAAAATTTCTTATCTTCTTTAATACATTAAAAGAGACGGTAAATTTGAGTCATAATTCTAGTTTGACTCAAATATCTCCCAAATCTTCTATAATACAGAATATTAATCATCGAAATCTAACACATTTGAACCCCTGCCAGACTTGACATAATAAGTTTATAGTATTATTGAAAAAGATTAATCATTGAGAAAGAAATATGATAAAATACTTAAAAAAGGTATATGTGCTCGACATGGACAACTATAGTTTAGCATTATAATTTAATCCTATTACCGAAGTGAGATGAAGGAAATAGCTTACGACATAAAATGTCAATATATAAGAAACTGCTTGTAAAAGTGTGACGACAAATTCAATTATTTTAACTTAAAGAACATAAATTGAAACGGAAGTCTAAGCAACTGACCAACTTTCTGTATCAAATGATATAATGCATTTCTACGCATAACAATTAGAAGATCTAAGGCATACTGAATCATTCTATTGCATAAGTAACATGGTAACCGATACTAAGACCTTAGCAAAGAACTAAAACAAAATGCATCCAACATATGCTATTATTATACGATGAAAGGTGAAAGGCTGAAAAAAAGTATGACGTACCTTTTCTTCGCTAATTAGAAGTGGGTCTTTTGAACACACATGTTTACTTTCTGATTGTAGTGAAAAGGCCACAACCTGATTTAACATCAATACATGAAATACTTCTACATAAAAAAAGAAAAAGTTCCATTTTGTATGATGGTTTTAGTGAATTAATAATACACATACGTTATGATGTTAGCAATTTCGATCCATTAAATTTTAAATGGACTGAGACTTATTCTATAGCCATTAGTTTCTAGATGTAAGTAGGATTTACAATAGAATCTTCGCTCAAATCTCTTTAATAGTTATGAAAAAGAGAATCCATCACTAATATTAATTTGATCATTAGATAGTTTTTATTATGCTTCATCTTCGTCATAGTCATTGTGTACAATGGAATAGAAATATGCTAACCCACAATGATGAAATATAGAAGAAAATTATTGTACTTTCTACCATTTAGTTCTTGAAATGTGAATATTAGTTGAAAGTAAACCTCTATTTCATAATAGGTTCCTTGAAAAAGGGAGAAAGATGTGTACCTATATCGCTTATAGGAAAATTATTTGATTTACAAATTTTATCGTATTTTTAGCTACTAGGATCGGCTCTTAACTTTTTTAACATGGTGGACAAATTTGACAATGAAATTTTGCAAAAGGACAAAACTTTTAGTGAGAAGGACAACGCATGGTGAATTAGTTTGGACGATGGAGGAGGCTTGCAACCGCTTTGGTGAACACACGACAGATCTTAGCAACATAGGCGACGACATAGGTTAGCATGATGGCAGATCTCGCCTACGGCTGGGGTTCTGAAGGGGCGCAAGCTGAAGTACTTTGACAATGTGATGGCAGTGAGTATGGATGGATAAGGGGCGGCTTTGCTAAAAGCAACAATGTGGTGAAATAGTTGTATTAGAGAAGTAGCAGGAAATTGAGAAAGAAAAACATAATATAATATGTTGCAATGCTACCGTGCAGTATCATTTTTTATTTTTTAATAAATTAATTATCTATATTTCTATTTTTAATGCTATGTTTTAGTAACAATTTATGGATCGTAGCAGTGGCTTTTTAAAAATTGCAATATCATATTATAAACAACTGTAACATATTTTTTATGTATGTAGTAATAATACCATGTCTATCATTTTTTTAAATAAATATAATTACGTTTACTTTCTTTCATTATGTTATTTTATAGTAGCATTTTATGAATTATAGTAGCCATTTCTTTATTGCACTAGCTTTAAATTGCAGCAGGGGTTTATAAACAATTTTAGCATCTTTTTAAATGTTCATAGTAATGATACTATATAATGGCATGTTTGTATTTTTAATAAAAATAATTATCCATATTTATGCTCATATGCCATTTCGGTAGCATTTTATAAATTATATTAGGAATTTCTAAATTCCAGTAGCTTTTTTAAAATTATAGTAGCGGTTTATAAATAATTGTAGCATCTTTTTTTTAGATATGTGTAAAAATGATACCAAATAGTATTATTTTTTATTTTTAAAATAAATATTATTATGTTACTTTTATTAATAATGTTGTTTTGTAGTAGTATTTTATGAATTATAGTAGCAGTTTTTGAATCATATTAGCTTTATTTAAATTGCAGCAGCGGTTCATAAATAATTGTGAAATGTTTTTAGAAGATTGTATATTATATCCCATAACATTGTTTTATAATAGCAATTATGAACTGTAGCATTGGTTAATGAAGTATTTACATCTTTTGGTTTGTGGTACGTTTTTATGTGTTGTAGTATCATTTTTGAATTATTATATTTAAATTCCACTTTCTAGCTTCATTTTATGGTTATTTATAAAGGTGATATCATTTATATTTTATTTTTGATAGTTTGTAATACTACTGCATAAATTAGTCTATAATGCTACTAAATAGCTTTGTAAAGATGGTGTTATTTTTATTTAATTTTTTGAACATTCATCATACTTTTGTTCATAAATTATTTTATTATATTACCATGTAGTATAAGTTTTGTATTTAGTGAATTACAAAAACAACCGTAATAGTTGACCTTGCCTTTTGGTAGTACTTTATAGTTAAATGATATGACTTAATAAAAATTTGTACTTGCTATATTTCTTTTTACATCATTTTCTCATATAATGATACTATACATATTTTTTTATCTACTACTATTTTTGCAGTAATTAATGATTAGTAAGCAAGGATGTTGTGATGTGTTGGAAGATGTAGGCGGCACTATGGGCGGTGAGCAGCGACATGTTTTTGTTTATTAGGGTTAAGTTTTGAGAAGGAGAGGGCTATAAGAGTGGCAGCTATGAGTAATGACGAAACTTAGGGGAAGATAAGCGTAGAGGGTGCGGTTGTATAAAGTGAGGTGGCATAGGGTGCAATGGCATGGAAAGCGACAATTTAGCCTACGCATACGTGCACTACAACAAATATACCCTAACATAATATCACAAAAACATTGTAATAGGAGTTTCACAACATTTTTACAAACATTATATTAGAAAAGGTTGTAATAGGGTCGGCGTCTTTTATAATTTTTTTTGATGTTGCGAAAAGCATTGTAATAGTTACAATTACATTTGTTTTTAGTTGTTGCAAAATATGATTTACAACTTTTTTAAATGCTGCATAATTTTTTTTACAACATTTGTTTGAAGCAGGCTAGTATACAGTGCAATAAAATAGGTGAATTTAAAAAAAAACCATTTTGGATCTTTATTGCACCATTAAAGTCTAATTTATTTAGAACATTTCTAAATTTCTCAAAATAAAATCATCATTTTATTTATATTTATTTATAATATGGTTTTTATTATGCAACTGATATCATATTATATATATATATATATATCTGTATGTGTGTGTATATGTATGGGTGTGTGTAACATGGCACTTCATACAAGGTTTAACATACCCATGTATAAGCACCGCAATGGATATGTTAGCTCATCTAATATACAAATCGATCGTCCAAATTTACGCTTATATGCTATAATTTATGAATACAAAATATTACATGTGTGTATTATTTTGAATAATTATAAATAAATATTTGCATATGTGGAATTTATAGAATATATATACATATATAATTATATATATATATATATATATATATATATATGAAAACATTAAAAATATATAATGAAATTTATTATTTTTTATAAAACCAAAAATAATTTTTTGTATAATACACACACACACACTTTTTTATAGCTTAATAAATATATATATATATGAGCAAAACATATATAAAATATATATGTATATATACTTACCTAATAATGCTCATGGCAAATTTGATTGATTAGTTGATTTATTTATTTTAAAATTATTTAATTTAAATTTATAAACGAAAATAAATAATAATCTTATATAAAAAATGTTGTTGAAATTATAATTTTGTGTTTTTATATTTTATAAAAGAATCTAGATGATATTTTAGCATTTGAATATTTAAATGTATATTTTGTAATTTAAAATCAAATGTAAATTTCAGCTATTAATATTTAATTAGCATATATATAAATTATTATTTTGTATAGTCGAAAGTTTGTTAGGCGTTAAATTAATATTATATAATTTAAATTATATTTTATATGATATATTTATTTATTTTATAGATTTATTTAAGTTTTTTGAATTAAAAAATATTTAAATAAATTTATATATATCAAAATTATATATTTTACTTTGAAAAATATTTAGGTATAAGAATATTTATATGTAAGTTTAAAAATATTTTTTTATAGTATAATATTTAGCATTTAAATATAATGTTTGTGTAGTTTAAGTAATGTATATTAAATCATTTAAATTAAAATCAATTTTTTTAACAATCTTAAGCCATGAGTATCAAGGCATGTACCTATTGAATTTTTTTAAAAATTATATAAGCGTATAAACATACAACCATATGGAATGTGGTGATATACTAGAATCGTCACTAAACTAACACGACAGTATATGGTATATAAACAATAGATTTATTCGTATATAATCATAGATCAGATAATTACCTTTCATCAATACCAAAGGATCACACTTTGAAGCATTGACATAAACTCCATAATCAAATTTCAATTCTGAAGTTGCTATCTACCGAATTGTAGACCGTCGACTATCCAATAGTGGTTATTTTAATTTGATTTGAGCTTGGAAATGTAGAAGAGGGGACAATGAATTTTGCCTAGATGATAGCAGAGGCTTCAAAAAGTCAGTAGAAGAATGAGGGTTATGATCTATTTACAGAGGAGACACCAGAGAGAATAGTTAGGACCTAGGTACACTTTTCTCTCTTTCCTATTCTCTTCCTTTATCTGATCAAAACCTTAGCCTATTCTCCATACCAAAGTTCCCCTGCATATGGTTTATGCATAGCTTAACTTCCCTTGCCCATATGGGATTTAAATCAAGTCTTATCCCATACAATATTCATTGCATTTGAAACCAATTTAAATGCGTATCGATATTGTCTATCGACTAATATATTTATAACTATTTTAAACATATTTATTTATATCGTTTAACAAATAAAAATAATTTTTTATAACTAATATTTCATAAATATTATGTAATTTAACTAATGTATAATTTTATAAATTAATTAACTCATATGGTCAAAGGAGTATTCAACAATTTGGTTGTGCGACTCTTCGGGTGTAAATTTGGTTAGCGATTAATATCGAACTATTCGAGGCAACGTTCGGTGAGACATTTTGGCCAAATTTATTGCTAACTTGGTTTCGCTTAAATCCAAGTTTACTTTGTTAAGTGTTATCCAGAGTGACTATTATTTACATTAATTCTTTTCATGAAAACTATATCACTTCGAACTTATGGAATTTGTTAATGGTTAAAATTCCAATATCATCCATATTCAACTATATAGTTCAAACACAAAATCCTTGGTTAATAATAACAATTAATATGAACCAAACTACTTTGGCCAAAGATTTTGACTTTGAGCTGTGATACTAACCTTATATAACTGAGGAGACGAATCCTCTTTTGAATAGTATTTCACTCTCGATACTTCCACTTAACCCAACTATAGTCACTCGATGGATGTCGTTCCATGATTTGAATATAATCAAAGTCGACCTTTCATATTGAAGATCAAAAATATTCTCAACTCGAGAGAACTATGTAAATTAGTCACATCGATATTTTCTACTTGACCTTAGTTATATTAACTAACTATCGGGTGAGTCATTCTATGATTATCCAGAAACTATTATTACATAACCCTTGGTGCCCCAGTAGTCATGAGTAATACAATTTCCAATATTAGAGATCATTGCATACTCTAGCCTCAATGGATGCATTAATATCCAGTCTTGATACATTTGACTATGAATATTTAAAATGATTTGTTTATTGTATTATGATACAATACTATTACTCATGATTACAACTATTTGTAATTACTGTCACAATCGCACCATTTATGGATTTTTTGTTAAATACGTTTTTGATTAAATATTTAATTATTTATAACTCGTTATAAAAATTATATAATGGAAATAAAAGACCTTTATTATGAACGAAAATCGATTACATGTTAATTAATTTATAATCAATTATAGAATCGGCCATAGGGCATACCCTTAACTCTATCAATCTCCTACTTGCACTTAGGGCTAATTATGGAATCTTAATCCCATCCCTTTAACCAGCTTCTCAAAAGTCGATCGAGTTAGTCCCTTAATGAATGGATCTACTATATTTTCCTCAGTATCTACCTTTTGTATCACGACATCTTTCTCCTCAACGAACACTCTAATGAGGTGGAACTTCGAAAGAGTGTGTTGGGACTTCTTGTGTGCTCCGAGTTCCTTTGCAACCTGAATCACTGCATTGTTATCACAGAACCGTTTCATAGGATTCTCTATAACGGAAATCACTTCGAGCTCACTTAAAAACTTGCGCGTCCATATTGCCTCTTTAGCTGCTTCATTAAGGACGATGTATTTGATCTCCATTGTCGAATTAACTACTGCCACTTATTTAGAAATTTTCAACTAACGGCTCCATCGTTAAGTGTAATAGACTTAACTAGACATCGATTTACTATTATTTATATCACCTTGAAAGCTAGAGTATGTATACTCATTCATAAGGAGGTCTCCATTCCGATAAATGAGGAAAAAGTACTATGTATTTCTTAAATATTTCAATATACATTTTACGATGGTCTAATGATTTTCTCCAGGATTAATGCAACATCCAATCTAGTACATATCATAGCATAATTATGGATCTTATTGCTGAAGCATAGGAGATCCTCTCCATACGCTCTTTCTTCTTGCTGGGATGAGGAGCGTCCTTCTTAAAAAGAACGATTCCAGACCGCATTGGAATATTTTCACGTTTGGAATTCTCCATATTGAATCTTTTCTATATAGTATTATGTTAGGGATTGCCCAACAACCTCTTAGATCTATCTCTATAGATCATTACACCTACTATATAGATCGCTTCTCCTATATCCTTCATGGAGAAGTTCTTCGTAACATCCCGTAAAATTTACGTTAATTAAAAAATAATTGTTAAGGCTTAAAAATGGAATTTAAGAAAATATTAGAATTTGGTTATGAAAACTGCACCATTTCCTTTATGATAATTTTCTTAATAATTTTCATATTTGGAGTTTTGCGATTGAAGTTCGAACGAGAAAGTTATAAACGTTTAAAGTTTTTAGAATGAAAATAATTAAAAACAAAATTTGGAATTGAATAATAATAAATACGGGACCCGTTGGTTGATCCCTTCCTTGGGCCCATCGACCACTACCACTCGATCGACTATAGGGAAGTGGTCGACCGGCCAACACGGTTGCGGCAAGGGTTGTACCTTGGCCAAACAGCTCGGATTTAATTATTTTAGTCTAACGATTATGATTTATTTAAGCTCATATGAATATATACCCAACCCTTCACTTCTCTTCCCATATTTTCTGATCTGAGCAGAGAAGCTTTGTCATTTGTCGTTCTCCACTATTTCTTAAAGTTATAAAATATTACACTCACACATAAACAAAAAAATATGAAAAGGGAAGAAAATAAAAGAGAAAAAGAGAAGTATCGAATCAATACTTTGAAAATAAATAAATTTTATTATTATAAATCTATATTCCCCTTAACCCAAATTCTCTTCTCATATCTGTTGTTTTAATAATATGTATATACATTATTATACATATTCTTATGGAGTGGAAAAGAGAAGGAATATGAGATTTGGAAAGCCTGAAAGGTTGGTGGGAAATTATATAATTTATTTATAACATTAAAATTTATACCGTTGAATTTTATATAATTATTATGCTATATAAGATTTGATGTAATAATCGCCTTTTCAACCTTCAAATGTCGACATTAATACATCTACAGTATTCACATGTCAAGCACCCAAATGTTGAAAAGACAGAACGTTAGGGTAAAATAAAAAGAAGAAAAGGAACAAGGAAGAAGAAAATACAATATTGGAATCTCGCAACAGAACGATGGCATATAATATCAAAATGATCTTTTATAAAGAAAAACCGTATAGATACAATAAGCAGAGAAAACTAACCTGCATCAACCCAAACAATTATAATAACCTATCCTTAGAATTGCTGATTTATAAACAAAGTAATGCAGTGGAAATAAAACTATAGTAGGTGTTAATCGGGTTTTTACCTAGTAGAATTCACTAGAAGTCTGATCATTCAGATTAAGCCAGAATGACTTGAAACTTGGCTGGAAGGCCCAAAAGAACTAAATAAAAGCCCCTAAGAAGTTCTAGTAAAAAATAAGCCAATTTTCGGATCAGCACCGATCCGATCCAATTGGATCGGTACCGACTCGAATTATTGGTTCAGGGTAACTCCAAATTTCTTGCATGACACTCCTAAGCCTCCACTAAGCTCATCCAACAAATATGGTAGCATTCCAAGCAACCTAGTTTCAGAAGTGAAGGCCATCCGATTCAGAATACAGTTCAATCTAACCCATAGGCAAATCATCATAAAAACAAGTCAACAAGCTACGAAACTACATGAAGAGCATCATAACCAGGCAAGGAAGAAAACCAAGTAGTCAAAGCATCAAAAATGCACCACTATTTGGATCGGTACCGATTCAATTGGATTGGATCGGTATCGGTCCAAATACTTTGCTTCGATGACCTTCAGTCTTTCTAGACTTCCTCTATGTGATAATGCAGGCTTCTGACAAAGTGGCTCTAGCTTAAGTGCTCTCTAACTCCTATAAATACCATCCTATCTGCAACATAAAAGGGATCTTTGGATTGACTGCTGCAACTCTGCCATTCTATTCTTCACTCTTCTTATCCCACACAATAGTCATAAAGGAGTAAATGAGATCCTCTGGTTTCCTCCAAGTACTTATGATTAGATCTAACTTAGGTGATTCAATCATATTGTAAACCAAATCAATCTTGTAACAATAGTCAGCTAAAAAAAGCTATAAACCTAAATCACTATAAAAATCTTTTTGTCTCTTTACTATTTCTGCTCTTTTTACATTTATTCTCTATATTGTTTGCTCTAAAAAAAGGGCAGGTGCTTTCACACTCAAACAAGGGTGTTGATCCAACTTTTGGATTTAACATTTTGGTGCTTTCACTTAGAGTTGAACTCAGGCATAGATCTAATTTTCCTCTTTGGATGCACCAGTTCCAGAAACTAGATCCATCAAATCAGCTCTAGGAAGTTTGAAGTTAGCCATCGAAGATTAACGGTGGGGAGAAGGAGAACTTCTTCTGGAAGATCCATAGGAGCTGTTATAGCTAGAGAAGAGACTAAGCCTCAGCAAGTTGAATTCAACGACGCCAATAATCCATTAATCTGAACAAATTTTGGAGCTAATACAGGAGATCAGGTGCCGAGATATTCTACCTAGCATGAATTTGTCACTAAAGGTGAATTGAATAAGATGGTTGATGAAATCAACCAAAAGATGGAGAACAGCCAAAAGCCCTTATGGAAAAATTAAATGACCTTCTAACCTTGCAATCACTAGCTGTTCCTAGAATCATGTTAGAACCCACGGCTACAACGGAGCTGGAAAACTCTTCCATTTCTAACCTAAATAGAAGAAATAGAAAGCGGAAGCAGAAGGGAGTGGTGAATGGAGCTGCAGGAATCGTCTAGAAGGAAATAGAAGCAATCTACCAACTGCAAAGCAACCTGCTACAAACTTGAGTCTAGGGGCGAACATCCTATGGGAATATATAGCGGTGGATCTCTTCGACTTTGAAAATGGTGAGCAACTTGACGACGACAAGTTGGAAGAAAATGCTAATGCACTCAATACTGGTAGGGAGGCCTAGATTGCCCCTTCCCAACTAACCGCAAGACAATGAAACTCTGAAGGAGTGGATCTCCTAAAGACAGGAGAGCCTAGGCTTCAACCCACTTACTAAGATTGTTTGCCAAATCAAAAACTTGACATAGTTGCTGAAAGTTGACCCACAGACTACTTAACATCAGAGGCATATATCGCGGATATGATCAAGCGCTTAGTAGATGAAAGTAAAGATATGAGAGATGATGAATGGAGATCCGCTCCAAACCGGACTCCCTTCACTTATAAAATTTTGAATGAACGGTACCATAAAAAGTTTACTATGCCAACTATTCCATCTTACGATGGAACTAGAGATCCGAAGCCTCACTTGTACAAGTATAGTTGGTACATAGATGGAGCAAAAGCTCCAAGTACTGTTCGATGTAGATGTTTTCCTATCTTTGTAGAGGGAATTGCTTCTTTATGGTTCACCAGGCTCCACCAAAATTCATCTCCACTTTCAATAAATTAGCAATGAAATTCCTTAATCAGTTTAGGTTTCAAACAGCACAACCAAAAGACGCGATGTCCATATCTGGCCTATTCCAGGGATGAAATGAATCTTTGAAATCCTTCATGAGTCGGTTTAACATCGCGATAACTGAAGTAAGAAGCCCAAACAAAGATATGGTCTTCAGGCCCTGGTCCGCGCTATCCACCCCGACATTGAATTTGGAAAATGGATCAAAATAAAATAACCTACCATTAGGAAGGACTTTAACCTAAAGGTAAGCCAGTACTTGGGATTGGTAGAGGCGGAGGAGCTGGAAGGAAAACTTGCTAACCCATAACTAATCAACACTGGCCAAAATGGCATGGCAGCTAACCAAGGCGCCAACACCTCTAGAACCACTGTAGGAAACACATGGAAGGATGGGAGTTAGAAAAATAAGAAACATAATTCCAATAAGCGAAACAGATGTAACAAGCAACTTATAGGCTTGAGGTCTGAAGATTTCACCCCGCTCAGTGATACTCCAAAAAACATCTACCATGTGACACAAGGGACGGAGAAGTACAAGAGGTCACCTAGGAAGGAAGCAACCGAGCAGTAAAAGCATTCTGGAAAGTACCAATTTTTCCATGAAACATATGGTCACAACAGGAATGAGTGTTGACACCTGAAGAACCCGATTGAAGAGCTGATTCGAGAAACCAAGCTTCAATGGTATGCGTGGAAACCACAAAATCCTGACCAGCCTGCTGCACCCCAACCTCCTAAAGATTAGGGAAACCCCGCTGGAACTATCAAAGAGGGATCCAGATGGACCGACCAAAGACTCGTTATCGGAACAATATCTGGAGGATCTCATCCTGTGCTAAAGAGTTGGAGAGAAATGGAGCGATATGTAAGTTCATTGAAACATGTTGCAGAAGATTTGTGCTTCACAGTTGAAGATGGAACTCCTGCTAAGCAGCAGAGAACCCTGAATGATGATACAGTATTCCAAAATCGAGACATTGAAGGAATAGAAGCTTCTACCCTTCGTGACAGTAGGAATCGGACTAACCATGGTCGAACGAGTATTGGTGGACAGTGGCAGCTCTGTTAGTATCCTGTTCAGACACACGTTTGATCAGATGAAGATCAGTATAAAAGATGTATCCGCTTGTTGAACAAAGATCCAGGGACTCATCGGTGAACCTAAGCAACCTGTCAGAACAATTGATTTGCCTGTAGAACTTGGGGAAGGCGACTGAAGAGTCATTTTCATCCATATCTTTGTGATCGTAGGTGAAATGTTCTCCTAAATTGCTTTCTTAGGTCGGCCTGCTTTGGTTGATTTCAGGATTGGTTTAGCTTAATGGTATCTACCCACGAAATTTCCAAGAGATAATAGAGTTTGGGTGATCAAAGAAGGCCAAAGTGTCACTAGAAAATGCTACATCGCAGAACTGCGTGAGTCTAGAAGAAAAAAAGGGAAGAATGTGGGGGAGAACTTTCCATATTTGCAAACCTACCGCATAGAAACTATAGAGCCGCCTCTGGCTTGGGCACCATAGACGATTTGACAAGGCTTTGGACCTTAGAAAGATGAGTTCAGGGAAGGATCGGGCAGCACTGGCCAAATTAACGGGGCCTGTCCCAGTCGATATGGATGACCCAACGCCGGTCTTGAAAATTGGGTCATATCTTAGAAGCAAGATGCGACAGGAACTAATCAAATTTCTTTGTGCTAACTTGGACATATTCATTTGGACTCATTCCGATATGTGCGGGTTGTTGTCAAAGATTGCATGCCACGTACTTTATATCGATCCCATGTATACCCCAGTGAAGCAAAAGAGGCACAACCTAGGATCCAAACGGTCCAAAGCACTAAGAGAAGAAGTGGATAAGCTGACGGTGAATGGATTTATTCTTGATGCAACCTATCCTAAATGAGTATCCATCCCGCTCTTGGTTAATGAAACCATGGAAAATGGCGAACTTGTATCGACTACTCAGATCTAAACAAAGCTTGCCCAAAGGACAGCTTTTCACTGCCTAGAATCGACCTGATTATGGATGGGACAGTAGGACATGAATTGCTATCATTTATGGATGCTTACTCGGGATACCACCAAATCATGATGTACGAATCAAACCAGGGAAACACTAGTAGTATCACTGATATAGGATTATAATGCTACAACGTGATGCCATTCGGCTTAAAAAATGCTAGGGCAACTTACCAACGACTGGTGAACGCCATGTTCAAACATCAGATAAGGAAAATTATGGATGTCTATATAGATGATATGTTAATTAAATCGTGCATGGCTGCAAAGCACTTGGATAACCTTTCCAAAATGTTTGAGATACTCTGTAAGTATAGAATGAAACTCAATCCACTTAAATGTTACTTCAAGGTTGCCTCTGGAAAGTTCCTAGGATTCATTATAAGTGTCAGAGGCATCGAAGCTAATCTCAAACAAATTACCGCTTTATGGGAAGTCGAGGCCTCAAGGAACAAGAAAGAATTACAATGCTTGAGTGGAAAAGTTGTAGCGCTAAGTTGGTTCATCTCAAAAGCAACCGATAAATGTATACCATTCTTTGACACACTAAAGAAGGGAAAGTAGAACTTCGAATGGAATCAGGCTTGTCAGACTGCTTTCAAAAAACTGCTGCGACATATGTAGACTACACCAATCATATCCAAGCTTATAGACGGAGAAGACTTGTTTATCTACTTAGCAGTCTCGCCTCACACATTAAGTGCCGCTGTAACGACCCGTAAATTTTTGATAATTTTTAATGATTTTATTTAGCGTATTTAATTTGATTTTTGAGAAATTTTAAATAATAATATTTTAAAATAAAATTTTACATTTGGATTACGTATAGTTAAATGTGGCAAATGATAAATTTTCATCAAAAATTAAGAAAGTATATTTTAGGGTATGATTCTGTTCAATTTAAGTCAGTAATAACTGATGTTCATAAAATAATTTATTTTGGGAAATTCAAGGCACAGCTGTTTTATTTGCCATCATTCATTTATTTATTTTCAAACGGTTCATTTTGCCTTTATAACATGTCCTTCCATATTTATTCTTACTGTCCAATCAAGCTATTAATTGCTTTGATTGTTTCTAAAACAGTGTGTAGCTGTTACTTTTTCTACCGTTAAAATTTCAATTGCTTAATAATTTTTCCAATTCACAGATAGACTTCCCCATTCCTAGCCATTAATAAACTTTGAAATCATCGTCCTTGCCTTTCGTTATTCCCCGTTTTATAATAATAATTGAAATTTATAGCCGTTTCAGTATATAACTTTTACACGTTTTATACTCATTTAATTTCAGCAGTCCATTGCCTTTAATTTTTAAACCGTTCCATTTTCTTCCCAGGCAACAGCTCACATTCCATTTCGCTTATAAATCAGTTTTCACTTTTACTCACCTGCTCACCTTTTCTTCCATCTATCCGTTTAATAGTTATATATAAGTTATAATACGTTTCCCTGATTCATCTCCTTTCCTTTTTCATTGACATATTAATTCTGGGAAGTGATTACTTTAAAAACCCATCTTTCCCTCATTTCTTTAAACTTTCAGCTAAATTTTAGCTTGTGACCATTGCTGTACATTTCATTAAAGAGGTACGTTACCTTATTAATCTTCGGAATTTAAGGGTGAAATTTTTATTTTTCTAACCTTTCCTTTCCTACGCTCCCTGTTTCCACTTCTTTCATTATGACCGTTCATTATATATATACACTACAGTTGGAAAGTTATAAACGTATAAACTTAGATACGTTTTGTATTTATTAAAAATTTAAAGCTCACTTTAAATTGTGCAAAGCGTTTTTCCTCTGCCTTTATAACTTTGGGTTTATACCTACTGTTGCTTCCTCTTCCTCCCTGAAGCCTATTTTCTTTCTTTCCCAAGTTGTTACAACGCCTCTTCAAGGCCATAACCGCATACCCCTATCGCCATCACCCATCAGACACTCGCCACCACTAGCTTGCATACGTTCGCATATATTAGGTATAGTACTTCTGTCTGTTAGCATATATATATATATATATATATATATATATATATATATCAGTGAATTTGTTACATAGGTTATATTATCTTGGGTATCCCTGTTTCTAGTTTAATAATATATTATACAAATTTTGCATCGTCTATCATATAGTTTATATATATATATATATGTCAAAGTTATTCTTTTATATATATAAATGTATTTGTGTATATATGTATATATGCTGTTATATTAGTTTATAAAATAAAATTTTCCTTTTTCGGCTGCTGTATGTAAAGATGCTTTTTGTTCTAATTTGTTTAAGCTTAGTATTTTGTTTTTTTTATATATAATATTTTAAACGTGAATTTGATTTAAGTGAAGCTTTTCGTATCATGTTATTAAATGGAATAATATAAGGTGATTTGAAAATATATATACTTTTTTTTTCTTTTTCTTTTTCGTTTTTGAATCTTTTTGGGGTTTTGTTGGTTTTGTTATATATTACTCTTTCTTAATGCAATGCACTGGAAACAACAAAATAGGTGAGTGAGAAAAAGAATGAAAACCATACATATATATCTAAGCATTCGTGTTTATACATTTGGTCGGTAAGTATATGGTATTTATAACGGTTTTGAAAGTAAATTTTAAGCATGTCTAGGCGGTTTATGTCGTAATGGTTATATTATTATTTAAATATAAGTATCACACGCGCAGGTTTTAAGTGTATATGGTATATTTATAATGTAAAGTTTATTAAGTTATAAAAGTTTATACAGTTTATATTTTATAAGATAAAGTTTAAAAGTTATATACGCGGCAGTTGATATGTTGCAATGAACATACATTATATATAAGTTTTTATTTTAATAAGTATTATTTCAACATATATATTGCATATATGTTTGATTTTTTTAATTGTATATGTGTTTGGTTTAAAAACAATGATTTGAAATGTATGCATATTAAATTTAGAATATGTTTTATATATGCAAATAGTTATATATAATTATATATATAATTGTAAGTTCACTTATATCATTCATCTTCATCGATCTAGTTCTAATTTGAATTCGATTTTTCTCTCTTCCATTTATCAGCTTTGTTCGTCATGCCTGTTTTCTTCGTCGAATCGTGTCTATCTAGCATTGCTTTGGAATTCGTAACTAAACTTCATTGTCTATTCTCTTTAGCCTCGAAAGGTGAGCAATCACTCATGATTAACGTTCTTTTATTTATTAAATTTGGTTTCAATTGAAACGACAATTGAAATATACTACTAAAGTTAGTAAATCTGTTATATATGCTATTATCTGTAAACTGTTCACCTATGGGATATGACACCATATCCTATTGTTTATACTTTATTTAATTACTGTTGACATATGTCTGTTGTTATATTATTATCATATCCTGTTATATTATTATTATCTGTTATCACTCCGCAAGTTCCCTGTAGTTTAGAATTCACTGTGGGTTGAAATGATACATACCCGAACGGACTTTAGAATATGAGAATTTCGTTATGGGTTGAAATGATAGACCCAAGCGATTTTCATTATATTGAATTTGGGATTACGGGCTGAAATGCTATCCACCCGTATATATTTAGTGTACGGATTGAAATGATAAATATCCATATCACTTGACCATATGATAAGAAATATATACAGACCCATTGGTCCATATATAAATATTTTGAAACTAATTTCTATGGTTTGGGAAAGAAAAATATAGTTTTAATAAGGACTAATTCTTAGAATATAATATGTATAAAAATGAAAATTTTATGTATAGATCTAATAATAATATTTAATCTAATTGAGATTAATTTAATACATATATACTATCTTGGAAAATAGATATATTTGAAAGGGAAATGATGTTTTGATTTTGAAGTCTAAATAAAACTGAATGACCATGGTGTTATAGTGTATATTTCTACCTTGTAGATAGTTCCATGGACCCTTAGAGGATGGTTATCCCAAACATCCTTAAGTTATTTATATTTCAAATGATATTTCACTTGAGTTGGATTTATTGATATAAGAATGTTAATCCTGACTCGAGTGTTTTGTGTTTTTGCTTTACGCTCGGGTTAGACTAAGCGATACAACATTTGAGACTCGCCTTTGGAGTTTGGAGCTTCGTTTGAGGATCTAACATTGATTCAGCTTTCAGCTCTTTCAGTTGATTCGTTCGGAGAGGTCATCTGTTCGTACTGGAGACTTCACTGTATTTGAGATATTCTGTTGTATTTTTATTTCTAACTCTGGTATTTATATATTAGCTTCATGAACTACTATTTATCTATTCCGCTGCATTATTTTATATTACTCTGTGTCTGTGATTCTGTGGTTGATTTATTTACTGTATATGCTGAGTTTGCCAAATTTTAATTAACAATTCGGTATTTTGAATTCTTCAAGTCGGACATGTATGGTTTTATTATCGATTTGAATGGTCCAAAATAGCGGGTCGTTACAAGTTGGTATCAGAGCTTTGGCTTTAGGAAAAACTTAGCATATATGGTAAATTTATTTACAGAATCACTTTCATTCGAGTTGAATCTCTTCCTTTTGACTCGATTTCCTTTGAACTTTGGAACGTTCCCTGTGGTTCAAAAATTCATTCTTGTCTCTCTCTATTTATATTCTTTTGATTCTGGTGTATCCAATGACTCCACTGAATGATTTGTAAAGGGGGTGAAACTCCTTTACAATTGGCATTGATTCACCGGAGATTTATGTATCCCTCGGTTTAGATGCTACTATCTCCTGTTTTCCGAATTCTGTCTCTAGCGATCGAATGTCGATTTGCCTTAGAATTCTGCATCCATCATATTGCTAAATTCACGGTTGACCTGATTAAGGTCGCCCACGACTTATAGAAGTATATCCATCTTCTATTTTGTAATTTAATCATCTCATCTTCGATCGAGTCTATCTTCAAATTAGGATTCTATCGATTAGAGTTCCTCTAATTTAAATCTCTATCTTTGTTTTAAAACCCATTCTTGAATCATCCTTTGTAAATCAGGTTTTGTTTGTATTTTGAAATTGTTTTATATACCGAAATTTTTATTTGGGTAACTATGATTTTATTCTATATATGAAAGTGAAAATATTTTCGATAAGGATTATATATCTTTTATAAGCGAAAGTCTGAAATTTTGAAAGGATTTGAAATTTTGAAAATTTATAAGGAATTCAATTATATAAAGGATTTATAACTGAAGGATTTTGAATTTATTTTTGAGGAATTAAACTCTGGTATTTTGAAATTTGTTTTTGAGATTTCTAAAATATATAATAATAATACGATTTAAAAGTATTTTTCGGATAAGAAATATTTCAAAAGAGTTCAAAAGAATTACAACGATTTAGAAAAAAATTCAAAGAAGTTTTCAAGAAAATAGAAGTCCAGAACTCAATTATGTCGTAGAAAAATAATTTCGGTGATGAGTGCACACATTATCGACATTGATTTTCGAGTTTCAGAGTGGGGAGAGGCCACTTTAATAGCTTTGCTATGCGAGTGACTTTGTGAAACCAATTTTGATTTCAAATTTCGAAGTATGATTTGATATTCGAAAGATATAGGTATATATATTTGAAATAATTTAAAGTAAGCCGATGTTCAATCCTCGAGTTTTCAATTTGATTTAGTATAACTATATAAAAAAAAATTGATTTGCTGATTTGTTGCTGATTTCCAACTCTTGGATTTGAAATTTGATTTCACCGACTATTTTGAAGGTTCGGGCAATTCCAAATCAAGGTTTAAAATTTTAAAACTAAGAAATTTCGAAGAGTATAAAATATTTGATAAAGAATATAGGTTTAGTTTTGTATGTTTAAAGTATGAAGAGTATGACTTAAGTAAATTTGAAACTTTTGTTAAATAAATAACTCGAAAAAGGAAAATTGGATTTTTTTTCCGTATAGAAATAAATAGTTAAAGGTTTTAAAGGGATAATTATAAATTTAGAAACGATTTTGAGTATAATTTATTTTTAGAAGAATATTTGGTTTTGAAATTAGATTGGAATTAAAACCAGTACTTATATGGTGATTTTGGAAATGAATTTGTTTGACCTATATTTTGTTGATTTGGAAATTTGGATTATTTTCTAAACCTATTGTTTAAGAAACTTTGAAACTGAATATATTTAATTTGGAAGAAAATTTAGTGAAATCATCTATGATCTTAAAACTGAAATGTTATTGAAACGAGAATTTTTTTTGAGAACCTTATATTATTAAGTACTTGATTTTGGAGTGGTCGAATTTATACATAATGGATTTGTATAAGTATGAAGTTGATTTGAAATCTATTGATTTGAAAGATACTCAATTTTGAAAGAGAATTTTTTATAATCGAAGTCTATATAAGTATGATTTGATATACTATTGATTTGGAAAGTATTCGATTTGTAAAAGGAATCCTATATATAATGGACTTTATATAAGTATGATATTTGAAAGTATTTGGAAAGGTACTATATGATATATATTTTTTCAAAGTAAAGATATGGAAAGTGCCTTCTGCTTGATATCCGCTTTGTGGTCACATTGTGGATTCATTCTATCGATATTATTCTCTCTGATTTTTGGTTTTTCGAATGTGATACTCGAGTGTTCCCACCGTGGCGTAACCCATGGTTTTTTTTCTCTCGCGACTGCATAGGGCAACTGCCTGGCTGAGTCTGGCCTAAGGGTACAGATTGTTTCCTAGGGGATCCAGGCGTAACCATTGTGTATCCTACAATCTGTGTAGGTCGCATTAGTAGCGAAACTGCCTGGCTGAGATGGCCTAGGGGTACGGATTGTTTCCTGGGGGACCCAGGCGTAACCATTGTGTATCCTGCACCCTACTTGCCATCATGGCGTAACTCGCAGGGCTGAGAAAGCTTACGGATACAGATTGTTTCCTGGGGGATCCAGGCGTAACCATTGTGTATCTGCGTACCATTGTTGGAAAAAGGTTTTGGTTTGATTGTTTTGTTTGGATTGCACTTTCCATATCTGTTTTTAAAGGTTTTTCAAGTATTTTCACTGGGTGTTGAAACAGGTCTACTAAGTACTTGAAGAATTCTAGCTTTGCACCTGATCAACGCATGGCCAGAGTCTGCAAGAACGGGGATAAACTTGTTGAAACATCGAGTTATAAAAGTATTTTTGAAAGGAAAAATTCGTTTCGATATAAAAGTATTTTATTATAAAGGTATTTCCAACAAAGAAATTTTGTATTAATATATGTGATTAAATTTTATGGTTTGATTTAATTATTCAAGCCCGATACTATCCCTTTGAACCTACCTTATCTGCTCAGCCTTATTTATTCACCTATATTCCATTTTTTCGAATCTACCCTCCTTTCCTTTTTGAATATAATCTTTAAAATATTGTTTATTTATATACTACATGGTTTAATAGTAAATCATTAATGTCATTAATATTTCAGAAGTTATTAATTTAATATAACATATTTAAGATATGAGTATTAATTTATCTATAATGTTGAAAGTGTCTTAAGATAAATTAGTAAATTTATAAACTATGGATTTAATGTTGTCAAATAACTTCCTTGAAAATATAACCAAGGATGTGAATAACTGTTCTAAATAGTTTTCATATATATTTATAAAGGTGTTATTTAAACATATAAATGTTATTTATAAGGGAAGCGGGAAATTTTACAAATAGGTTTCAAAAAGTTTTAAAGTATTAAAGATAATTGAACTGCAAATGAAGTTTCAAATGAATATTTCTAGAAAAATTTATATGGTCTTAAATTAATTGTTTATCCTTGTCTTTCAATCTATTTATCTTTATGGTTGTTTCTATTCTCCTACCTTCTTCCTTTTCGGTGACGAAAAGTTTTGAGTGGGGGAGAGTGTAACGACCCGTAAAATTTTGATAATTTTTAATGATTTTATTTAGCGTATTTAATTTGATTTTTGAGAAATTTTAAATAATAATATTTTGAAATAAAATTTTACATTTGGATTACGTATAGTTAAATGTGGCAAATGATAAATTTTCATCAAAAATTAAGAAAGTATATTTTAGGGTGTGATTTTGTTCTATTTAAGTCAGTAATAATTGATGTTCATAAAATATTTATTTTGGAAAATTCAAGGCACAGCTGTTTTATTTGCCATCATTCTTTTATTTATTTTCAAACGGTTCATTTTGCCTTTATAACGTGTCCTTCCATATTTATTCTTGCTGTCCAATCAAGCTATTAATTGCTTTGATTGTTTCTAAAACAGTGTGTAGCTGTTACTTTTTCTACCGTTAAAATTTCAATTGGTTAATAATTTTTCCAATTCACAGATAGACTTCCCCATTCCTAGCCATTAATAAACTTTGAAATCATCATCCTTGCCTTTCGTTATTCCCCATTTTATAATAATAATTGAAATTTATAGCCGTTTCAGTATATAACTTTTACACGTTTTATACTCATTTAATTTCAGCAGTCCATTGCCTTTAATTTTTAAACTATTCCATTTTCTTCCCAGGCAACAGCTCACATTCCATTTCGCTTATAAATCAGTTTCCACTTTTACTCACCTGCTCACCTTTTCTTCCATCTATCCGTTTAATAGTTATATATAAGTTATAATATGTTTCCCTGATTCATCTCCTTTCCTTTTTCATTGACATATTAATTCTGGGAAGTGATTACTTTAAAAACCCATCTGCTCCTCATTTCTTTAAACTTTCAGCTAAATTTTAGCTTGTGACCGTTGCTGTACATTTCATTAAAGAGGTACGTTACCTTATTAATCTCTAGAATTTAAGGGTGAAAATTTTATTTTTCTAACCTTTTCTTTCCTACGCTCCCTGTTTCCACTTCTTTCATTATGACCGTTCATTATATATATACACTACAGTTGGAAAGTTATAAACGTATAAACTTAGATACGTTTTGTATTTATTAAAAATTTAAAGCTCACCTTAAATTGTGCAAAGCGTTTTTCCTCTGCCTTTATAACTTTGGGTTTATACCTACGGTTGCTTCCTCTTCCTCCCTGAAGCCTATTTTCTTTCTTTCCCAAGTTGTTATAGCGCCTCTTCAAGGCCATAACTGCATATCCCTATCGCCATCACCCATCAGACACTCGTCACCACTAGCTTGCATACGTTCACATATATTAGGTATAGTACTTCTGTCTGTTAGCATATATATAGATATATATATTAGTGAATTTGTTACATGGGTTATATTATCTTGGTTTCCCTGCTTCTAATTTAATAATATATTATACAAATTTTGCATCGTCTATCATATGGTTTTTATATATATGTCAAAGTTATTCTTTTATATATATAAATGTATTTGTGTATATATGTACATATGCTGTTATATTAGTTTATAAAATAAATTTTTCCTTTTTCGGCTGCTGTATGTAAAGATGCTTTTTGATCTAATTTGTTTAAGCTTAGTATTTTGTTTTTTTATATATAATATTTTAAACGTGAATTTGATTTAAGTGAAGCTTTTCGTATCATGTTATTAAATGAAATAATATAAGGCGATTTAAAAATATATATAATTTTTTTTGTTTTTGAATCTTTTTGGGGTTTTGTTATATTTTACTCTTTCTTAATGCAATGTACTGGAAACAACAAAATAGGCGAGTGAGAAAAAGAACGAAAACCATATATATATATATCTAAGCATTCGAGTTTATACATTTGGTCGGTAAGTATATGGTATTTATAATGGTTTTGAAAGTAAATATTAAGCATGTCTAAGCGGTTTATGTCGTAATGGTTATATTATTATTTAAATATAAGTATCACATGCGCAGGTTTTAAGTGTATACAGTATATTTGTAATATAAAGTTTATTAAGTTATAAAAGTTTATACAGTTTATATTTTATAAGATAAAGTTTAAAAGTTATATACGCGGCAGTTGATATGTTGCAATGAACATACATATATATTTCAATAAGTATTATTTCAACATATATATTGCATATATGTTTGATTTTTTTTATTGTATATGTGTTTGGTTTAAAAACAATGATTTGAAATGTGTGTATATTAAATTTAGAATATGTTTTATATATGTAAATAGTTATATATAATTATATATATAATTGTAAGTTCACTTATATCATTCATCTTCATCGATCTAGTTCTAATTTGAATTCGATTTTTTCTCTCTTCTATTTATCAGCTTTGTTCGTCGTTCCTGTTTTCTTCGTCGAATCGTGTCTATCTAGCGTTGCTTTGGAATTCGTAACTAAACTTCATTGTCCATTCTCTTTAGCCTCGAAAGGTGAGCAATCACTCACGATTAACGTTCTTTTATTTATTAAATTTGGTTTCAATTGAAACGACAATTGAAATATACTGCTGAAGTTAGTAAATCTGTTATATATGCTATTATCTGTAAACTGTTCACCTATGGGATATGACACCATATCCTATTGTTTATACTTTATTTAATTACTGTTGATATATGCCTGTTGTTATATTATTATCATATCCTGTTATATTATTATTATTTGTTATCACTCTGCAAGTTCCCTGTAGTTTAAAATTCACTATGGGTTGAAATGATACATACCCTAACGGACTTTAGAATAGGAGAATTTCGTTATGGGTTGAAATGATAGACTCAAGCGATTTTTATTAAATTGAATTTGGGATTACGGGTTGAAATGCTATCCACTCGTATATATTTAGTGTACGGATTGAAATGATAAATATCCATATCACTTGACTATATGATATGAAATATATACAGACCCGTTGGTCCATATATAAATATTTTGAAAATAGTTTCTATGGTTTGGGAAACAAAAATATAGTTTTAATAAAGACTGATTCTTAGAATATTATATTTATAAAAATGAAAATTTTATGTATAGACCTAATAATAATATTTAATCTAATTGAGATTGATTTAATACATATATACTATCTTGGAAAATAGATATATTTGAAAGGGAAATGATGTTTTGATTTTGAAGTCTAAATAAAATTGAATGACCATGGTGTTATAGTGTATATTTCTACCTTGTAGATAGTTCCATGGACCCTTAGAGGATGGTTATCTCAAACATCCTTAAGTTATTTATATTTCAGTTGATATTTCACTTGAGTTGGATTTATTGATATAAGAATATTAATCCTGACTCGAGTATTTTGTGTTTTTGCTTTACGCTTGGGACAGACTAAGCGATACATCATTTCAGACTCGCCTTTGGAGTTTGGAGCTTCGTTTGAGGATCTAACTATTGATTCAGCTTTCAGCTCTTTCAGTTAATTCGTTCGGAGAGGTCATCTGTTCGTACTGGAGACTTCACTGTATTTGAGATATTCTGTTGTATTTTTATTTCTATCTCTAGTATTTATATAGTAGCTTCATGAACTACTATTTATCTATTCCACTGCATTATTTTATATTACTCTGTGTCTGTGATTCTGTGGTTGATTTATTTACTGTATATGCTGAGTTTTGCCAAATTTTAATTAACAATTCGGTATTTTGAATTATTCAAGTCGGACATGTATGGTTTTATTGTCGATTCGAATTGTCCAAAATAGCGGGTCGTTACAGCCGCGCTTGTACGCGAAGAAGCTAGAGTCCAATGACCCATATATTGCGTAATTAAATGGCTCACTAGAGTTGAGAATAATTAGCCAAAGTTGGAAAAACTAGCCTATTGCCTCTTGATCGCATCAAAGAAATTGCGACCATACTTCTAGGCGCACCCGATCAAAGTACTAAAAGATCGACCCTTGAAGCAGGTGTTGTTCTGCCCTGAGACCTTCGGACGTCTTATCAAATGGAACATTGAATTGAGTCAATATGAAATCACTTACCATCCTCGAAGGGTGATCAATGGTTAGGCACCGTCAGACTTCATTGTCGAGTTTGTCATATGAGATAAAGAAGAAGAAATTACTCTGAAAGTGGAGTCACATTGGAGGTTGTTCGTCGATAGCACATCAAAAAGCTTTTACTCAAGGGCAGGAATCGTGCTCAAAACTCCCAAAGGACGATCCGTTTGCTACGCCTTATGCTTGGAATTCCCTGCAACAAATAATGAAGCGAAATATGAAGCATCGATAGCCGAACTAAAGGTTGTAAAGGAACTCAAGTAAAGTCCACACATATCTATATCGACTCTTAGCTGGTCGACTGTCATGTAAGAGGCGAATATCAAGCCCAGGGACAGGACCTCTCCCCATATTTATCCAAAATGCAGGAATTGCCGAACGACATTGAGTATTACACTGTAGCTCATATCTCGAGGAAATAAAACACAAAAGCAGACTACCTAGCTAAACTGGCCAGCTCTGGAGAAGCTCAGTCGATGGGACTGGTCCAAGTTGAAACTCTAACTGTCCAAAGTATAGGCGAGATGGATATCAATTGGATTTTCGAAAAGACCGAAGAACCAAAGACATGGATGACACCGATCAAGGCCTTTCTGCTCAAAGGAACACTCCCCACGAACAGGAATCAATGAAGCTCCTTCGAAAGGCACTACGGTTCGTAATACATGGTGGAATACTCTATCGAAGGAGGTTCTATAACCCCTTGCTCAAGTATATGACCAATGGTGAAGCTTGAAAAATTCTCAGAGAAGTTCATTAAGGCGAATGTGGAGATCACACTGGGGGCAAACCCTTGCAAAGAAAGTTCTCAGATATAGGTAATTTTGGCTAACGGTCAACTGCGATGCAATGAATTATGCCAAATGATGTGACCAATTCTAAAGATTCGGCAAGATCAAAAGAACTCTTACAGTAGTGCTAACATAGATGGTCAGCCAGTAGCCATTCGTGATCTGGGGAATCGACTTGATTGGTGTAGTGCCGACTGCCAAAAAGGAACCAAATTGGCTATCGTTGCTATAACTACTTCACCAAATGGGTCGAAGCGGAACCGCTGGCCATAGTTACCAAAAAGAAAGTCATTAACTTTGTCACTAAAAACACTACTTGCATGTTTAGAGTGCCACAAAAAATCATTATGGATAGTGGAAACCAATTCAAAAGTGCGGAATTTAAAGACTTTTGCAAACGCTTTCGAATCGAGTAAAGCTTCTTCGCTATTGGACATATGCAGGTAAATGGGCAAGTGGAGGTAGCAAACAAGATCATCAAGTCCACCATCAAAAAACAGCTAACTAAAGCTAAAGGAAATTGGGTTTATGAACTTCCACTTGCACTATGGGCTTATAGAACAATACATAAGTCTGCAACTTGTCACTCTCCATTTTTTTTGGCATATGGTTTAGAAGTAATGATCCCAATCAAACTGGAGTCCCTTTTCATTGAAGCGCAACTTCAATCAACAGCAGAATGGGCAGCTCCTGCTCGAATTGCTCGATATGGTCAATGAGAAGCAGAAAGAAGCCGAGCTAAGGACCGTCGCTCACCTAGAAAGAGTCTCGCGACATTGCAAGTCCAAGGTCCATAGCCGTACCTTCAAAGTAGGAGACCTTGTCCTCAAACGGGTCTAACCTGTACCAGGAGCATTCGAACCACACTAGGAAGAACCCTATATGATGAGCCAGAAGTTAGGGGATGGCACGTTCAATCTAACAACCGTTGATGGAAACCAAATTCCTCGTGCTTAGAACAGCTACTACTACGACGTTTCTTTAATTAAGATTATCTTATTTGTTCCTATTTCATGCAAATAAGCTATCCTGGGATACCGAAGGCATTATAAATAGGCAGAACTGCCCAACTTTTATTTTTATTAATGAGATGCTTTGCTTTCTAAACCGATGAAACCGTATTCGCATAAGTAACTTGTTGAGTTGATGGGGTTAGATCGACTCAAAACCATTCGATCATTGCTTGAGATAGTAGAACCATGCTCAAGCACACCTCATCTACCTCCCGAGTCGACGAAAGCAAATCGATTCAGACCGTTGGATCAGCGGAACTCGATCCTTGCCTTCTAAGAACCGGTGTTGCTCTAGTGACACCGAGAAGGTCCGAATAAAGCCGTGCATTTCGTAATCCATGCACCGTCTCTTAGAATGCGAAATCATATCCAAGCGAACACAATTATCCAAGCTGTGCATCTCATAAGTCGCACATCACTTCTTGGTTTATGAAGCTATGACCTAGCAAATCTCAATCCTACTGTGTGCATTTCGTAAGTCGCACACCACTTCTTAGATCAGCAAAATTGCATCCAAAGAAGAGAAACCCTCATATTACTAAAAGCCTGGCACCGCCTTCGGAGCCAAGGAAATAACACTCTAAGGAGCAACACATGTGCGCAATAGCTTAAACGTTAACATTACGATGGAATTACTTAACCGTATTTCAAGTAATCGGTATTGCCTTGGCATCACAAATCACTTAGTAAAATTCTTAAGTACGTAAATCACACGCCGTAAGGCCACTAAAAAAGGACTCACGGATATCTCAAGTCAAAAATCAAAATGGGATATCTAAAATAAGGGCAATAAAACCAGAAGTTTCCAAAGATAAGAGTTGTAGTATAAATTCGTCTGGAGGCATCTAGAAGACCACATGGGGCACCCAGTCTTGTATTAAGTGTTCAGAGTAAACAGTCCTATAAACTAAGAGGCACACACTCACCAACACTCAACCAAATAGAAAAAAAATCATAGTTTTGTTACTCCAAACGAAGAATTTGGCAGTAATTACGGGACTAGTATAAGAAAAATATCAATGACTACTCACATATACAAAATCATGCTGCATAAAAAAATAGTGGTATAAAAAGGCAACAGTGCATGGAATGTAGATAAGTATACAACTGAAGTTACAATCAAAATTTCAACAGTTTTATTACTTATAATGTTTTTCATGTAGAAGAACAAACTGCGGGTGCCGTATCCACACAATATTGGCCAGAAAAAGGAAAATACAGACGCCACTATTGGAACAAGAAGAAATGCTAAGTGTACACTCTACATTTGTACAAAAGCAACCAAAAAGCAAAAGCTCAACTTCAAAGATACATAGACAGAACATAGCTTCTTGTCACCACCTCTCCTATCGCCTTTCCTACCTTCGATCGGTAACTTCTCAAGTTTATCCTCTCCCGAGGTGATATCACACTCTGAAACATTGGCACTGGCAGACCCTCCTTTGCCTTTGTGCTTGTGGGATTTGTAAGAACTCTTTGACGACCTTTTGTGCACTTCAACCTTCTACTTCTTCACCGCTACCATATGTTGCTTGGTCATCGGCTGTTCGATCCCTACTTTATCTGGTTGGCTAGCTTGATCAGCTTGCTCCCATGTGTCGGTAGCTGTCAAACCCTTTTCTTTAGATATAAAAGGGTCATCCAAACCATGCAGCGCTGCAATTTGCTCGGAGTGCAAAGTGGGCTGCGAGCCAAATACGGAGACGACTATTGATGTTGTCAGAATAGTAGTAGATCCGGCACCGAAAGGAGGAGGTAACTCGGTAGGAAGAGAGGGTTGATCTATAACATCAGAATAAAGGGCGGTTATATCATCAATTTCATCCAGTGTAAATTGGAAGTCTTCAAACACGAGAGAGATAAGAAAATTACCTAGTGTGGCGGTCTGTTCATGAGCCAAAACTTCAAAGCCCTTGCTGGTTCCCTCTTTTGATGGCTGCATAATCATAGGAGAAGTAGAAACAATCCCTCATCAGTGCGAAGATGGCTCACCAGGGTCTGAAGAGAAATGCTTGGTTATAGCCTTAGCGGCAGTCACAACATCAATACCTTCTCGTTTCCTCTCTGGTCTCAAGATTTCATGGTCCTCCCCAAAATCTTGGCTGGACTCTTCATCCAGATATGCTTGAACCAATTCTTCTTCAGTATAACTGCCACTTATGTCTTGGAATTGGGCCAGAATCTCTTTCCAGACTCCGATAAGCGTGCGAGGGAATAATGGACCCAAGTCACTAAGACTCCCCTGATGCATTACGGAGTTGACATAGAAGCCCAAAATAGAAGCTTTCCAACTTCTTTGTGAAGGTACATTGAAGCTCTAAAAAGTTGGCATCTGTGTTAGCCTTCTATACCACCAACATTTTCTTCTTAGTATCCAAATTCGAAACTTGCTCACGAAGAGAGGCAATTCTTGAACCTGCTTGGTGATGGTTTTCCTCTACATCTCAACCATCATCTCGCTTATCATCAAATTTTTTTTAAAGCCACCTCATCCGTATGACACTTCTTTATCTCATCTCTAAATATCATTGTGGCTCGATCAGTGGATTCTTTTCACTCCTTAAGCAAAGAAGTACTTTTGCTCTCCCTTTTGAGGACATCATCTCTCTCTTTCTTTAGCCTCTCGATCTCTGCATCGCGATCCGCATCTGTGAGCTGCTTCTTACACTTATCCTTTTTGGACTCAAATGAGAGGATTTCTTGGTAGTTGTTTCGGTGAACAGTAGACATCCTTAAGCATAATTTTTCCCACCCTTCAGCTTGCTTCAAACCGCTTTGAATTGCTTGGAAATAGGGTGAATAAGATTCAACACGAACTGACTTTAGATTGGGCTTATTATACAACCCCTCTTAAGAACAAATCAGGGAATGCAACTTGTAGATGTAGAGGACTAACAGGATAAATGTAAGGTGCACGCCTAGAAATCCAGGGAGTGGCGGCTATGACAGTATGAGTGGAAGAGGTCATGGCACTGGAAGTTGGGACATTTATCTCAATGGAAGTAGGAGGCTATGGAGCAGATTCTTCTTGGTCTCTTTTTGACCTCTTTGACGGATCTCCCTACTCAATCGGGCTCTTCTTCTTTTCGTAGCCACTTCTCCTATCTCTACCTTAATCTATCTTGGCTTGGCAATGCTCTTCTGCCTCCCTTTCCTTTCTCCTTTTCCTCTCCTCGTCAGTCTCCAGGGGAGCATGGTACCTTGGAGAGTGTCTCTGGGAATGCCGAGACTTCAAAACTCGATCAATATCATTTGAAAGATCATGAGACATGATTCTTGTAGCAAGCAATAAAATGGCTTTAGGAAAAAGGCATTTGATGAACTAAAACATCCTGAAAATAATAATAATATGAAGTGTGATCCTAATGAGTATGTGTTGCAATTTAACGATCCCAGCGGAATCCACAAACCAGTTCGGTCACCAACTAATACCAGAACATTGCTTACTACAGGATGGTCTGAGTAAACTGGGAAGGTAACCCTTCCAGGGTAAAATCATCCATCAAGTCACCCATATTTACAAAAATGATACTCGTATCTACCAAATTGATGTCAGCACCTTCCGAAAAGGAGCTGGATATAGGCTCAGTCTTGGGAGAAGCTCCATCAATAGGCTCTTTCAAAGAAGGTGAGGGTGCATGACCAGGGCTTAATTCCGAAACCTTATCACCTAATTTGATGTCACCCTCATCAGTGTACCAATCTGTTTCTTCCTTATTTAAAGGATTCTCCTCACAGATTTTCTCTTCTTCCTTCTCTTCAATAAGCGAAGCCTTTCCCTTTCATTGAATAAATTCTTCCTCTTTCTCTTTTGGAATCGATGGCATTTTGGGTGGGACTGTCGACCCCAACTTGAATTTGAATCTCCTCATGGATCTTCACCGACCCATCAGATGGGCTACTTTCTTCTTCATCATCATTATTATATTCACCAGAGCCATGGAAGGAGGAAACTAAATAGGTTCGAGCTCTAGAGCGGGAAGGAGCGCTAACGAATCCAACGGATCTTCTAAGGTGTAAAAGCCCACATTGGAAAAGGTTGTCATCTGTGAGCAAGAATCTAATTGTGCTCTTGAGCACCGACCACTTTCAAGGTGCTAAGAACTGTGCTAAGTGCCCGGTCCTTGTTAATTTTTGGAAGAACTACAAGAAATATATGATAGTTCAGAAAACTTATAGCAATTAGAAAAACTCTGAGCATGGTGAAGGAGACTTCCCCCATAGTCCATAAACGGGCGAATCCTTCTAGGCACGTAGCAAAAAAGAATTAATTCTTAAATGAAGAAACTTTACTGGGAAGACTCAGTATAAGTTTCTAGCTATGTCGCACCTTGATATAAGCAAGTGATGGATTGCCTCCCTCTTCTTGAACAATAGAAGATACTGTAGCTCAATGAAGCTTGGGGCACGATTAATCGTCCCCATAAACAGAACATATAAGCACGTCAACATGGCATATCCATTTAGAAGAATATGGAATAGGGCCAACCTTATGTTCTGAAGTGTTGTCATTAAGAAGTGATTGAACAGGGGCACTACACCGTACATGCACATATATCAATGGCAACCCACGTATCTAAAAGGTGGCCTATGAGAAAATTCTCCTCTCGATGACAGAAGCACATCATCCTCTGGGATACCACATTATGAACAAATGCTTCACAACATCATGTGTGTAAGAATGGTAGGAGCTTTCTTTGGAGGATCAAGCAAGACTCTGAAATTAGGAGGAGTGTGATTGACGACGGGACCGACTGGAATCAAATGACCATATTGATATGAAGTTATGGAAGCGGCAGATCTAGCTGGGATCGACGTTGACTCTGCTTTAGAATAAGGTGAGTTCCCTTTAACTAATATGCACAAAGAATATTTGCACGTCATTTTATTTAAGAAAGCTTATGTTTAAAATGGTCAGGTACGCCTAATCTCTACTAGACCCTTGCGTGGTTGACACTTGAAATCCAGGAGATAAACCACCGATCGGATTCCCAGTGTTAACCAGGAGTGTGTCTGTTGTGTTACCTAAGTGAGAATAGGTCCAGTGTCCTAAACATTGTGAACAAATAATTCTATATAGTTGGCTCATTCACATCGGAAAGAGTGATCCATATAACCCGTTAATTTCATTGCTTCTATAATTACCCGTTACTGATCAATGATTGATAACGGATCCGTTGTCCGAAGTGATATGGAAAGCCCTTCCAATTCTAGGTACATCGACTGTGCAATGATAGGACCAATCTAAAGCGAGAAAATATAGATCAATGGGTCTGAATCAAGTAAAGATTTTTCAGCATAAGTTGATTTTAGTTCTCTGAAAGGTGATAACAGCATGAGCTATACATAAGACGCTACCATAATCTATTATCACCTACTAGAAATACCAAAATCAATTCGCAATATATGTCATCTCCACTGCAGATTCAAATTAATCTCTAGTGGCTGCCAAAAACATCAAATCCACATCACCAACCTTCAAAATTGAGAAGAATAATTTGATCTCTATTTCAAGGCAATCCAAACTAGGGTATTGGATGGATCGGATCAGTAATGCCTCAAAAAGGAGGCGATCACAACGGTGGGACCCATATAGAACGGTGGCAGCAACTCCAGGAGGCGGCGACTAATGGTGATGGTCATGAAGATCAACGGCGGAGGCTTTCTAGCAGTTGCAGGTTTTGGATCGGCGAGGGTTTGCAGCCATTGGATCGGTTCGACTCGAATGAAGTTAAGTGGGAAAAAAATGTGGATCCATCCTTTATAAAAAAAAGGTTAAAAATTGTTTCAAGTACTCGGATCAGTACTGATCCGATCCAATTGGATCGGTACTGATCCTAATTTACTCCTTTAAATGGTTCCAAATTTCTCCTACGCGACCTACTTGATGTTCGTATTCACTTTGGAAATTATCAATGCAAGATCACTCTGTAATTATAAAAATGAAGACTCACACTAAGGACTGTATAGTTAACCTGTCTTCGTAGATAGCTTTCCAAGTTAGCCAGATACGATCAATGAAACTCCTTAAAACGGAAACCTAGGGACAGTCAATTCCAGAGCACACCTTGCTTTCCACGAAAGCATACTCCGGGGGGAAAATGTTAACCGAGTTTTTAACCAAATAGAATTCACTAGAAGTCAAAACATTCAGATTAAGCTAGAATGACTCAAAACTTGGCCGGAAGGCACAAAATAACTAAACAAAAGTGCCAAAGAAGTTCTAGTAAAAAATAAGACAACTTTTCGGATCGACACTGATCTGATCCAAATGGATCGGTACCGATCCTATAATTGATTCAGGTTAACTCCAAATCTCTAGCATCATACTCCTATGACTCCGCTAAGTTCACCCAATAAATTTGGTAGCATTCCAAGCAACCTAGTTCCAAAAGTGAAGGTTCATCCGATTCAGAATACAGTTCAATCTAACCCATAAGCGAATCATCATCAAAACAAGTCAACAACCTATGAAACTACATGGAGTGCGTCGTAACTAGGCAAGGAAGACAATCGAGTAGTCAAAGCATCAAAAATGCCTAATATTTGGATAAGTACCGATCCAGTTGGATCGGATCAATACTGATCCAAATACTTTGCTTCAGTGACCTTCAACCTTTCTGGCCTTCCTCTATGTGATGAATGCAGGCTTCTGATAAAGCGGCTCTAGCCCAAGTGCTTTGCAACTCCTATAAATACCATCCCATCTGCAATATAAAACGGGTATTTGGACTCTCTGCTGCAACTCTGCCATTACTATTCTTCACTCTTCTTATTCTACACAACAATCACAAGGAGCAACTGAGATCCTCTGGTTATCTCCAAATACTTGTGATTTAGATCTAACTTAGGTAATTCAATCATATTGTAAACCAAATCAATCTTGTAATAGCAGTCAGCTAATAAAATCTATAAAGTGGATGTAGGATTCATTAATAGCCAAACCACTATAAAAATATTCTCCTCTCTTTACTATTTCTACTCTTTTTACATTTATTCTCTATATTGTTTGCTTTGGGAAACATGGGTGGTGCTTTCACACTCTACTCAGGGTGTTGATCCATTTTATGGGTTAACAGTAGGTAATCATCCATCTCCTCTCCAAGAGCTCCAATGAACATCAATGCAATCTGGAAATATAAATGAAGTTGAGCCGAGCATTATAAGAAAGATAATACCTGGATCGGTCCGATAAACCAACGTGAGAAAACTCAAGTCATATGGATTACTTAATTTTATAAAATCTTTTTAAAACAAAGGTATCTTGTAAGATCACACTACAAATAAATACGGATGAGTTTTTACCTTACGATAATCAAACCATTTTATGAGAAAATCTATTGATAATCTAATAGTACCTAGAGTTGAAAATACAAAAGAGATAGCCATGTGAGTGAGTGTACAACACAACTATAATCGGTATGCAATTAAAAACGTTAAGGAACGCTCGATAATTGTGTAGGATTCCATGGAGAAGCCCTCATAGCTATGAGGTGGATCTCCTACATATAAGATTAGAGATATCCTTCCATGTGGCGTACATTTTGGTGATATACCATAAGGCTAACACAACTGGTCCCAATGCTAGGACACTAATGTGTGTTGGATCGTAGGTTTTGATTGCTGACATGAAACAACAATTCACGAATCTACGACTGCGACAACATCCAGACTTAACGACTCAAAGTATGATTCATATAGTTATATATTTTTTAACAAGAATCATCAAATATGTATATAGAGTCTAGTTTAGTGCTTTGTTACAATCTGTCCTCAAGAATCATCATTCACATTCAAATAAACTTGCATGCATATTTTAATCAAAATCAAGTTTTCAAAAAATGCATGGAGCGGGGCTCAAACCCGGGTCACTAGTTTAGAAGGCAAGTGCTCTAACCAAATGAGCTATGGCGATTTTTGATTATCAACAAAATTCAGTCGACTGAACAAGTCATTAAGTCGACTGAATATCTATAAACAACCTAACAAACCTGTGTAAAACCGTGCAAATTGCACAGAAATTACCAGGTCAGTTGACTGACCTGACAATCTTTATGCAACATGCACAGGTGCACAAATATTCAAATATTTATTTAAAATTCGTTTGAATATTCAGTCGACTGACCCAGAGGTTCAGTCGACTTAATTTCTATAACAGCTATATTTTTCTGAAAAGACACAACCATTTGTGAAGAGTTACGAACCTCTACAAAGAGATTTGGACACAATATTTCAACCAGAACTCTTCGCCAATGGTCGCTGCTTTTTAACATATATAAATACATATTCTAACTTGATTTCATATTATAGAATCTGCTTTTCTCTCTTATCTAGCTTTCTTATTCTTGCATACTTATTACTTAAATCAGATTTATATATTCTAAGAAATACTATTCCTTTCTAATCTTCATAAACTTCAAATATACACATCATACTTGAGGAAAAGATTATAGGAAGGGTGTACTACAAGTGACAAATTCGTGTTATCAGAACACACATTAGTCAAACTATTTTCTGTATTAGTTGAAGTCCTGTTCTGCTGCTAAGGCGAGTGAAGTCCTCTTCGGCTGTTGAGGCGAAATCCTATTTTGCTGCTCAGATCCCTATTCGGCTGCTCAGGGGTATATAGACCTGTTCCTCTAGGTTAAGTGAGGGTTGATGTTTTAGTGAAATTCCAGAAAGAGTCTGGGACTAGACGTAGAACGGTGCTCCGAACCAGTATAAAAATCTCTGGTGTCATTTTACTATACTGCTTTTTATTCCGCACTATTTACAGTATTATTATCATCATTATACTTTGTATTATCATATATCCATATTACATGATCCATGACACACTTTCATTTAGTATTACAGCCTGGTATTCTAGAGATCGTAACAACATCCTAGAATAGATGGATACAAAGAGATCTAGTCAAGGCAATAAGAAGAGGAAGAGCAATAAAGAAAAATCAAAGGAGAAAAAAAACAAATGCTTCATGGCAAAAGATAACGAGGTTAGTGATCTAACTTTTGATGATATGATAGAATTATATTCAGAACTTCTAGTCACTTTAAAGTCTCAAAAGAAAATATAAGGAAGCTCTGGAAAATCAGAAGAAAGAAGAATTCGAAAGAGAAATGCTTAAAGACGAGAAGAGAATATTAGAAGAAGAACTTGAGAAAATTCAAGATTCAGACAATTCTCAACTCGCTCTATTAAGTCAAGAAATAGAAGCTCAAAAAGAAAAGAATAATACTCTAGCTTCTGAGAATCATGAGTTAAAAACAAAAATTCAAATTGTTGAGTTAGATCACACTAGTCTCAAAACTAAGCTTGATGACATTACTAAAAATATTTCCAATTTTAATAAAGGGAGAGAAAATTTATCCAGGATTGTTAAAAATTCTCAACCTACTTCAAATAAGAAGGGACTAGGTTATGTTAAAAATTCAAAATCTCACAATGATAAAAGTGGTTTAGGATATAATAAAAGTGATCATAGAAATAGAACTAGATATGCTTTCATATATAGTAAAAATAATAGTGCTAGTACTAGATTAAGAGAAAAGTCTAAATCCAATTTTTATAGAGATTCAAATACTGCTATGATTAATAATGTTTATAATTTCTTTAGTAGTACAAAATCATTGACGGGAAATATGAATAAAAATTATCTAAGTATTTGGGTACATTGATGATTATTTTGATATGGTGGTTAGTAATGAAAATTATATTTATAAAGGTTCAACCACACCCAAATCGGTATGGTTTTCTAAAAATTAGAAAATTATAAGAACCTTGGGTATCGCATGCTTTAAATGTTAATTTTTATGATACCTTGCAATATAAGTACTAGTTATTTTGTTTTACATTGTTCTATGTTAACACTTATGTAAAATATAATTTATATCATCATATAAACTCTCCTTTTTGTCGATGACAAAGGGGGAGAAAGATATTGCTCTAATGCTATTTGCAGGAATAAATGATGCAAGCTCAGATTAAGGGAGAGAAAATATTAAATATTTACAGGAATATATAGCATAGATTCAGGGGGAGATATCTATAGCACAATTACAGGAATATATTCCGGGGGAGAAATAAGTCAACAAAGCTTGTCGAAGATTCGTCCATAGCAAATGGAGTTGTCATCATCAAAAGGGGGAGAATGTTGGATCATAGGTTTTGATTGCTGACATGAAACAACAATTCACGAATCTACGACCACGACAACATCCAGATTCAATGACTCAAAGTATGGTTCGCATAGTTATATATTTTTGAACAAGAGTCATCAAATATGTATATAGAGTCTAGTTTAGTGCTTTTTTAAAATCTTTCTTCAAGAATCATCATTCACATTCAAATAAACTGGCGTGCATATTTTAATCAAAATCAATTTTTCAAAAAAATGCATGGAGCGAGGCTCAAACCCGGGTCACTAATTTAGAAGGCAGATGATCTAACCAAATGAGCTATGGTGATTTTTGATTATCAACAGAATTCAGTCAACTGAACAAGTCATTCAGTCGACTGAATATCTATAAACAGCCTAGTAACCCTGTGTAAAACTGTGCAAATTGCACAGAAATTACCAGGTCAGTCAACTGACCTGGTAAAGAAGGAGAAAGATATTGCTCTAATGCTATTTGCAGGAATAAACGATGCAACCTCAGATTAAGGGGGAGAAAAGATTAATTATTTACAGGAATATATAGCATAGATTCAGGGGGAGAAATCTATAGCACAATTACAGTAATATATTCCGGGGGGGAAATAAGTCGACAAAGCTTGTCGAAGATTCATCCGTAGCAAATGGAGTTTTCATCATCAAAAAGGGAGAGAATGTTGGATCATAGGTTTTGATTGCTGACATGAAACAACAATTCACGAATCCACGACTACGACAACATCCGGACTCAACGACCCAAAGTATGGTTCATATAGTTATATATTTTTTTAACAAGAGTCATCAAATATGTATATAGAGTCTAGTTTAGTATTTTTAAAATCTTTCCTTAAGAATCATCATTCACATTCAAATAAACTTGCATGCATATTTTAATCAAAATCAAGTTTCCAAAAAATGCATGGAGCGGGGCTCAAACCCGGGTTACTAGTTTAGAAGGCAAGTGCTCTAACCAAATGAGCTATGGTGATTTTTGATTATCAATAGAATTCATTCGACTGAACAAGTCATTCAGTCGACTGAATATCTATAAACAGCCTAGTGAACCTGTGTAAAACCGTGCAAATTGCACAGAAATTACCAGGTCAGTGGACTGACCTAACAATTTTTGTACAACATGCACAGGTGCACGAATATTCAAATATTTCTTTAAAATTCGTTTGAATATTCAGTCGACTGACCTGGAGGTTTAATCGACTGAATTTCTATAACAGCTGTATTTTTCTGAAATGACACGACCATTTGTGAAGAGTTACGACCTCTACAAAGAGATTTGGACACAACATTTCAACCAGAACCCTTCGCCAATGGTCGCTGTTTTTTAACATCTATAAATACATATTCTAACTTGATTTCAAATTATGGAATATGATTTTCTCTCTTATCTAACTTTCTTATTCTTGCATACTTATTGCTTAAATCAGATTTATATATTCTAAGAAATACTATTCCTTTCTAATCTTCATAAACTTCAAATATACACATCATACTTAAGGAAAAGATTATAGGAAGGGTGTACTACAAGTGAAAAATCCATGTTATCAGAACACACATTAGTCAAACTATTTTCTGTATTAGTTGAAGTCCTGTTCTGCTGCTAAGGTGAGTGAAGTCCTCTTCGGCTGTTGAGGCGAATTCATGTTCTGCTACTCAGGTCCCTGTTCGGCCGCTCAGGGGTGTATAGACCTATTTCTCCGGGTTAAGTGAGGGTTTTTGTTTTAGTGAAATTCCAGAAGGAGTCTGAGACTGGACGTAGGACGGTGCTCCGAACCAGTATAAAAATCTCTGGTGTCATTTTACTATACTGCTTTTTATTCCATACTATTTACAGTATTATTATCATCATTATACTCTGTATTATCATATATCCATATTACACGATCCATAGCACACTTTCAATGTGAACTATGCAGCCATTAGATATCAACAACTCTGGGCCCAATAATCGAAAGCATACTCCAGATAAAGGAGACCCCTCTTGGGTTAGCTAAACCCCTGGATTGTGCCTCCTTACTCTGGTTTTTGTCAATACCGATGATCAGGCTACATCCAACATCTTTACACGAGTTTTCAACAAAACTTGATCAAATAATGAATCTCACATGGATTCTCATACCCCCAATGGGTATCAGAACCACACATGTATTTCAACATCTAAAATGGATCTTGGAATTCCTCCATAGAACACGTATATCGTTTTTCGAGTGGTTGGAATACGAATCATCTCTTACAGGTACACTCCCCCGCTAACCGGACGCCCCAAAAACCAATCGACAATTTTTCGAAACACTCGGTACCGGTTCTTTTAGAAATAAATAGACATACATAAGAGCGGAGATCACCTCTTCACCATTTAAGTGGACGAATTTCCTTATTATTGTCTTAGAAGAGCCAACAGGTTTATATGTACAGTATAGCATCATTGAAGATAACTATACCATATAATTCTCGTGTTTCATCTAGATATTTCCAGAGTTATGACCCTTCGGTGTTAAGTAGAGAATTTTTCCATACCACCAAAATTAAGAAGGACACATAGTTAGGCCAAGATTTGATAGTCGGTTATTTAACTATCAAATAAGAATAAACAATAAAAGCATAAGTTTTAATCTCATGAGAATTCAAGCACGGTTAAACCCATAATCATGATCAAGTCATATAAAAGACTTTCAATACCCTTTTAACTAATTTATCCTCTATGGATTAAAACTCTTTTTTTATAGTTGTATATATTTTTAATTTCTCTTTATAAAGGATATATACTAGTATTCATATTTTTAGTTATTCACCATACTCTTTTCAATACTTTAAAATATATTCATACACTTATCTCATGGTATAAGTATATTCACAAGTCACTTGGCAAAGATTTCCTTATTTGAAATATAATCAAAGAGGTTAAAAATAATTACTGCTAAAATATTGTTGTAATAAACTTCTTTTCTTTTATAAATTAAACATATAACACTTTCTATCTTTTTATATAATATTTCAATACTTGTTATTATCTTTAAAACTCTATTATTAAAGATCTAATTATACTTGTAAAATTACTCCACTTTAAAATATAAATCAAAGGTTTAAAAACAAATGCCACTAAAAAACTGTTTACAAAAATCCAAAACACTTCCTATTTAATCAGTGTCTTTTAAACTCTCTTTTAAAGGTTTAATTATATTTATGGCTTAAAGGCAAGTGTTGTTTAAAACATTGTCACAACAAACCCAAAAGCATTTACTTGTATTTATCTACTAAATATTCGTTAGTAAATATCTAATTGTATTTCCAAGTATATTAGTATTAAGGGTTAAAAACAATTGTTGCTAAAATAATGTTTACAACAAACCAAAACCTTTTACTTATACCCATTATTAACTTTGAACATTTATTTTAAAGATCAATACATGTCCACCCATATTTATTAAGAGAATGTACTCTTAATTAATTTCACAAACCCAATTTCTTTAACTTAAGTGTTAAAATTCAAACTCCTTTATTATTATATTTATAAAGACACTTAATTTAATATTCAAAAATTATATATATATATATATATATATATAAACAGACTGGACAAGTTAGACTTGACTGCCATCAATGCCAATAGCCCAGAGTGATGATCGTGGGGTCCAAAAATCAAGCATAGATTATGGTATGAAGTAGAAGCATAAATGCTCGCTACTCCCCGAAGATGGATCAGGCACGATCCATATTCAACACTATGGATCATATTGTATCGATTGCACAACTCAATTTTGCAGCGATGATTGGTCAATAACTCAAAATCAACATATGCTATCAACATGAAACTTGGACTATAAGCTTACTACAACATGTGGAACACCCCCAGGCATCTTATTCCAATTGGAGGAAATTGAATGGATCCGCATGACTCCCTTTGGAGGTCGGCAAAAACTAGAATTCAAGAACCACTACTTAACGGAAAATGCGATATCTCATAAACCGTTCGTCGCAATTTCACGAAATTTGGGAAGCAAGTAACTAACATCATGGGACACCTCTCATAGGGATCGCAGCCCATTTGGACATACTAATAGGGATTGGTACGGATCCCTATTGTGGGCTCCGATGGGCCTAAAAAAATTTGGCTGGCCTTGTCTTGATCTCCTGAACCTTCCATCGAAATTTCTTTCCGATTCGTGCATGTCTTCCCCTATAAATACAGTAGACATGGCATCAGAAAGGGATCCTTCTTTCTATTGAAAAGGCACTTCCAATGTTATTGTTTATTCTTGTACTAATGGATCCTAGCTAATCCAAACATTCTTGTAATCATAATCAAGTGCAAGATCAACAAAAATATAAAGTGGTCATAGGCCAAGATTGCCGAACCACTATAAAAATCCATGTGTTCATTTATGATATTCTCTTTGTTTTAATTTCATTCTTCATTTAATCTCTACTAGATTCTATTGGGTGGTAATGCCCATTTTTAGCGTCAACAATATGTATATATATGTATACATATGTGTATATATATGTATGTATATATATGTCTATATATATGTATATATATGTATGCATGTGTGTGTGTATCTAACTAACTTTTAAAATACTTCTAATATGTTAAACACTTTTAAAACCACTTTTAAATGATATATCTATGTATACTAACTTAGTTATAAGATAAAATATTTAATAGTAAAAACAATTCAAAAAGATATTATATAGTATAAACTTCTATTTACTTTAACAAATATTTAACTAATTATCCAGAACTATATATACTTAAAATACGTTAAAAACTATTATGTACTTTAAAATACTTTAAAAACTATTATATTATTAGAAATAAACTTCAAAACTTCTTTATTTAATTATTTTAAATAAATATTTACAAAATTTCTTTAGAAAGTTTTGAAAGGATATATAAAGAAAAAGTCAAATTTACTTTATTAGATGAAATATTTCCAATTCCACTTGTTATCTAATTTCTATAACTTCCAAAACTATCAATTTATGTCCATCACACCAAAACATGTGTAAAACAATCCAATACATATAATATATATACATATATATATTCATTTTCAATATGTCACAATTTATCCAATTTAAACACATATGAAATATCACGGATTTCAAAGCTCGTTTATAACAACTATATAGCTTCCAACTTTCACAATATGATTTCCAGCTGAATCAAATAGCTATATCAAACATATAAAAGAGTCTGGACTACGATACAAGTGGTAGAGGATTTAAAAGTGAGATTACACTACATATATTGTTATTATTTGCTTTTAAAAGCAACGAGGGGTTCAAATATAATAACTTGCATTGTTATCAATTGTAATTTTATATTTTGCACAACAACAATTTTCACAACAATAACCAAAGAACTGGTGAGAAAATCTCAACCAAATTCTAGGTAACGCTTTTATGTTTCTAAATAGTTCAAAATCGAACGTCGTCCGACTTTTGACTAAAATTCCAACTTGCTCCGAACTCAACTAATCCAACTCCAATGCATAGATATAATCGCCACGAGTTCAATGCAACTATCCGCATCCCTATTCGACCTCGTATGAACAAGATATGGATTAATGAACGTTTAGAGATTAATTATATTAATTAACTTAATTAAATCTTAAACGTTAACTAACTCTCCCTCTATCTTGTATAACCAAACATGACATCCTACCTCGGCCCGCTCACTTCAATCGATCATCGCCCCCGCCACGTCGATCCTGCCACCATCGCGTCTCTACCGGTGATTGCCCCGTCGAAGAACAACCCTTGCCACCGACCTCCTCTCCAATGGCTCCCCCGTTCAAGAAAATAAACCCAAAAACGCTTATAACGACCCACCTTTTGAATGTTTTAAATCGATAATAAACCAGACATGTCTAATTCAAACCATTCAAAATGGAGGATTGTTATTGGGGTAAATTAGCAAATTAAAAAAATAGAACCTCCCAGCGGAATGAAAAAATTTAACAATCAAATAAACAGTTCTTGAAGCTGTTTTAAAAATAAAATTTGATTACACTTTTACAATTCAAATCAGAGTTATACGCACATCAAAAATAAATAAATAATGCAGCGGAACATAGAATGCAGTGGAATAATTATAATAAATAATAAAAATATACCAAATCTTCGTTTTCGTTCTCCAGAAAATAGTCTTCAATACATAGAAAAGCTCAGACTGACCCGAGCGTAATGAAAAACAAAACCGCTCGAGTCAGAACTAAAAGATCTTATGCAAGTCAAATCAAAATCAGTAAAATAGAGATATTAGTGCAATGGCTTAAGATGTGTTACAGGATTTCTATCTCCTATCAGGTGTACAGCGTGAATATAATTATTCAAAAGATTTCAAACAATCCGAAATACCAATCTTAATCATTTTATTTAAAATAAATCCGAAGTTTAAATTAACTTAAAACTTCCAAATAATTCAATATCCAAATTCAAGAAATTATATGGGTATATGTCATCTCAACTAGTCTCCAAAATCAAAATTTCCAAATCAATGAAAATCGCTCGAGTTTATCATTTCAACCCATAACGATTTTCCCTAATCTATAAGATCGTTCAGGTATGTATCATTTCAACCCATAAGGATAGCAGAGATATATACATAAATAAACATCCAATCATCCAAAATGTCAACCAATAACACCCATCACAAATTCAACATCCAAATCAGCTAATACATCACAACAATTAATTGGTTATCATTATCAGGTGTTTAACTAGCAATTTATATTCAATATTAATTAAATGGAAATTCAATTCAATATAAATTCAAATTTAAGGTAAATGACAATTTAAAATACCAAACAACAATCAATAAATTTCTAATCACATCATAAATTTAATTTAACTAACACAAGATAATTTAGTATTCGTGAGTAGGTTAAAACACCCACCTTTGATTTCAAATCGACTTGGAATCCAAATAAAGGCCTAAATTTGAACAGTTTCAGAACTTGACCAAACCAGTTTGAAAATGTCCGGATTATCAATATGATCACAGCAAACAAACTGTGGTAAATCCGACCTTGTACGTAAAATATATGCTATTTAGAAAATTAAATGATTTAAAAAATATAAGTAAATAAAATAATTAAATAAACTTACACATCATCTACCACTACATGTGTGAAACCCTAGCCGATCGCGTATCTCGACTTCGAACCCATCCAACCGTCGTCAACATTCTGTTTGACCACCAATACCCCCCACCACGACCCACTATAACTCGATCGACCAACCCCGTTGACACACCTACGTCGAGGAGACCCCATCAGACAGTCACGGCCGCCATGAAACTTGCCAAAATAGCTGCATCGCCGCACCTAAAGCACACTGTTTGAGGTGATTTCAATGACCTCTGACCCAAAATAGCTGTACAGATTTACTCCCCTCGACGCCCTCTCCAATGCAGTGCCTTCCGATCGCTCCGAGGACGAAGATCCACCGTCCAATCTCAAACCCTAATATGGACCGTCGAGGTTCTTCCTTAATTTTTAGCTAAACGATAAACCAAATTGAAAAATGAACCACTGCATTGGATTGCGCTCGTCAAGGGTTATAACTTGCTTACCAAAAATTTATTTTATATTCTTTCAATCAATTACATACAATCTCACCATTAAATACATCATTTAATTTATTTCGTTATTTTCAATTATAACTAAGTTAATCTAAAATTTGTTTCAATTTATTGTAATTACATTAAAATAGTTGTCAAAAGCATTCATACAATAATATTAAATCATGTTCTAATTATTTTCTCATTAATAAATCACAAATTTTAGTTTTCTTCCAATATTAAATTATAAAATCTTATTTAATTAATATTTTTAATTATCGAAAAAATACGGGTCGTTACACTCTCCCCCACTCAAAACTTTTCGTCCTCGAAAACGGAAAGAAGGAATTAAGAAATTAATATATTTTATTCAAATAATAAGTTAATAAGTACTTTAAAATTACATAATTAAGTATTTAAATAAAATATATCAACTTATAAACAATTAAATCCTTTATATTCAAGTTCTATGAAAGTTTCGAAAATATTTCACTTTGAAATTTTTTTAAGTCTAAATTCATGGAAAATTTCGGAAGAGTCTCCTTTGTACGGAGAGGTCCGACAGAAATAATAATGCCGATAATTACAATATATATCATACTTCAAAATAAAATATCCCAACCCATGAGAAACAATATAATATCACTATAAAACCGTAATCCAAGAACGTACCTATTTGTTGGGTAAACAACGCTTAATTTATGAAACCAAAAGCAATAGCTATTGCTTCCATAAACCTGTACTTCACTTATATAGCCCGAATAGTGAGAATTATGTAAAAGAGTAATGTTTAAGTTGTTTCAATCAATAGCAAAACAAACCAACACAACAAACAATAGTCACTTGCAAACAAAACCATACAATCATCATATGCAATCAAAGTAAGCAACCATCCATCCATAACAACCAAAAAAAAGGTTTGTTTGGGTTTAGAAACCTTTAAACATGCGAGGTGATAAATAAACTATCAAATGTACCTCAACAGTCTTGGATAATTACGTAATAAATTATCTATACAACCTTAAACAACTAGAAGTATCCTTTCCAAACATCCCATAAGCCAAAACAGCCAAGAATTTTGACACATTATTTAAGTTTATTCAATTGGTTTCCTTTCACATCATTATTTACTTTTTATTTATTTCCATTCATTCATACAATGTCTTTTTCATGTACTTACATAATTTATTTCACATTCAATACCTAAAATAATCAATGAATTCATTATTTAAGTATTACATACATTTTATTGTAGTTTATTTCACATTTACTATTTACTTATAATGTTAAATATCCATTTAATATTAATATTCATCAGTGAATCCTTTTCAGTCATTTTCTTGAGTTTATAATCATTTACCTAAATAGTATTTACTTTTTACTATTTAATTTAATTACAAGCATTTCACAATATTAACTTACGTTTATAACATTTCTTTTACATCAAAATTCTTATTTATAGAAATAGTTCCATTTGAACCCTTTCATTACTTAAGTTTTACTTGTATAATATTCTATTACATATCCCTATTTAACATTACAACTTTTTAAACATTTGGTAAGTTATACATGTGTCCATTAGAATAAAATTGAATGTTACACAAGTTAATCTTATTCATTTTAGTTAGCAAAATGTTCGATGATTACATATCTACCGATATACAAGTTACAAATTCCAATTTACTATATATTTCATCAATCACTTAGCATCTAATTTCTTATTTCTCATTTTAGAAGTTCCCAATTATTAAAATAGTTGAGAATTCATTTCATTACAATAATTGAAATCTCTAATTTATAGAAACTTAAGAAGTAAATGCGGGTTCATTTCAAACCATATGAAATAATATATATATATATATATATATATATATATATATATATATATAAAATCATAACTTTCATATATCAAACCATATTTAGAAATACAAAATTAGGATTTGTTTTTCAAAATAAATGTATAGTAAAACCACTACAGCGGCCTTCCCACTTTGAAGCTCAAAAATGAATGTCGATGATGCATGCACTCATCATCGAAATTATTTTTCAGCGACAGAAGAGGAGAGCATAGAACTTACTTCCTTTTAATAATTCTTTTAAAACATTTCTTTCAAATCACATTTGAGAATATTTATCCAAAATACTTCCAAATAATACTAGTATTATATTCCAAAATCCCCTTGAAAACAAATTTCAACCCGGAACTTAAGTTCTCAAATTTCCAATTAAATTCATGTTATTTATAGTCATATTTTACAATCAATATTTATAAAATTTCACTTCCTGTCAAACAAGTATATCACATAAAACTATTAGTATTTTGAAATCAAGTAAATATTTCAAAACATACTTCAAAGTAGAGATTTTAATTTATTTTCAAGCATATTACTAAAATAAATTTCCCAAATCATTTATTTTCTCATTTGTATAGTCCATTGATACACTACAAGAAATTTTGCTTTTAGTTGCATTAATTGGTAGCGTTTAAAACCATATGCAACTGTTGGACCCTTTTTAATATAAAAATAAACAATTGAACGCTGCTAATGGGTTCCCGCCAACAATTCATGAAAATTTTGCTAAATTTTTCCGAGATCGCTCGTAGCTTATTTTAACACTTAATATTTTTCCCGTCCTCCTTTCAAAAAGTACGATGGAAAAAAAATCTTATTTCCAAACCCTCAAAACCCTCATCTTCATCCCCAAAATTCCTCATCTTGGTCCACCAAAATCATCTCTTATAAAATCTTCTTCTACCTTCATCCCAACCACCGCTTTCCACCTCCCATCTTCAGCAGGGCCGGCCTTTGCCCAAAGCAAAAGTAGCAACTGCTTTAGGCCGCAAAATAAGTTAGGGCACCAAATCGCACTTACTATGTTAGTAATGAAAGCCCCTGCGTAAATAAAAATTAGGCATCGCAAATCGTAATGCATCCATGAACCCATGAGCAAAAGGCGGTGTTTGGGAAGTTTGGTGGCATGGCAATGATTTGGTAACAATAAAATAGGCTTTTTAGATTTTACAAAGCATGAAAACAGGCAAAGGCTCAAGCAGTCTCCTTCGATCTGAATCCATTCATTATTTATTTCTGATTTGGGAATTTGTAATTGCATCAGGTTAGTGATTTATATATTTGTTTTAATTTAGAATTTCAAAAGCATGTTATGAATTTGGGAATTTCACAATATTTGGATGATTTGAATACTTCATTTGATGAAGCCTTTGTTCCATTAATAAGTGGCCGCGAAAAAAGAAAACTAAAAGAAAAGAAAGAGGGATTCTTCGTAACACAGTTATCCATGATGCATAATACCTGAAACATCAAAAAAACAGTTGAGAGATGTCTATTCTTTGTTGTTTATTGTCATTAATAGATGCTGTCTCTAAGCTTGAGGAAGCCCTGGAAATTAATCCGAGGAAGCATGATACTATGTGGCGTTTGGGGAATGCACTTGCTTCACATGCTTTTTATACGCCAGATCATGAAGAGGCAAAGATTTACTTTACAATGGCAGCCCGGTGTTTTGACCAACCAGTTGCGGAGGTAGTATTTAATTTAACGTGTCGGTATTCATCAAAGTAGTTGAGCAATATTCTCTACATTAAAAGCTCCTTTATATGTACTTATATAAGAAGTGCTCATATGAAAACATTTTTTTTGGAAATCATTTACTCCTTTAAATCTCCTGCAATTGCTGGTTACAATAACTTAAAATGCTGAAATAAGAATTTAATTGCTCCATTAACATGATTATCATCTTGAATTTCTTACTTCAGAAAATTACACAAGGTTCCACAAAATCTTTAAGCAATCTTTATTATTACAACGATACTTTAATAACATGCTCTTTAAATTGTGTAACTGGTCTGACAAACATTTGATTTTGTAGGATCCTGGGAATGAATTGTATTTGAAGTCGTTGGAAATGTCATCAAAGGTAAGCTTTATATGTTTTACTATGTAATATGGGTTTTAACATCAGTAATGATTTATCATCTGCAACTTTACAAAATCATGGTATCAGCATGTAATGTTGCATGTTAGACTCAAAGTGCTTGCTGATAATGGAAGATTGTGATTTGGTTTCCAACTCCCATCATTTGATTTCTTGTTTAATTTAGCAGTCAATTATTTTTTGGCACATATGATTTGTTTCATATCCCGAATCATGAAGTTGTGCCTTTGGTTGCAATATATTCCAAGATCTTTGCTTCATGTTACGAAAATTTTACTCAAAATTCGAACATATTATTAAGTTATCAAGGTTACACCTTCATAATATTGAAGTAATTATCTGCTCAAGTTACTGGCTTAAACACTTAACCGTTGCTAAAGTTGCGCTACTGGCCAGTTGTTGATATTTGGGTAATGCTGTTGACTAAATTACCATTACTTTGTGAGAGCCAAACTTTGCAGAAATAAATGGTACACATACATGAATTGTTCATCTACTTGGATGTGTTTTAACCAGCAAGGAAATCAAAATCTTGAGACTTCCAACATTATTTCTCCTTTTCAAATGTTTAGCTACTAAAATATGTTATCGTGCTTTCAGTTTTCTGTTAGATGGGTCTGAATTGGTGTTAGAAATTGATCGCCAGAGGGTGTGGAGGTAAAATATTGCATGTGTTCTGATATTTGCCAGCAGTTAGTGAAACATGATAGGGTTTTGGTCAGTAACTTGAATAGGATTGAATATGACTATAACACCGCTGTCTCATCAGTTAAAGTATGTGAAGTTATGCTCAGTGATACATGAAACATGTACATGGGTGCAAGAAATGTTCAAAGTGATATCAAAAATAGATTATTTACTTATTCTTTCTCAATCAGTGATAGTATTTAATCTCTGTCATTTCACAGGTGCAAATAGGATGAAAACGAGGAATGCATGAGTATGCACAAATGAGATGAAAAGCTAAAGAGGTATAATGTAAATTTATTTTTTCTCATATTCAGTATTTGTGGATGCACCTCTTATGTTAACTAGTATGTTTTTTTCTTCTTCTTTTTAAATAGCACTAGAACTTCAGACATTCATTTTGACCAAGAAAGTGGTAATAATAGTGTGTATGTTTGGACATCATGAAATGAATATTATATTAGTCTATGTCTTACTTTATCATGGACCTCAATTTGATGTTTTGTAACACAATTATACAGTTTGTTGAAGCCAAATTTGAGGAGATCTTTCAGAAGTATGCACATACAAATCAATTCATTTTACGTACTATGACCATATTGTATTAGTATCCTATATTTTTATCAAAAAATGCATCTATCGTTATGAATTTTTTGAATCTGTGTTTGGCTGTATCCATATGGGTCTGGAAGATTTCTTACACCTACTTAATTTCACTATCTAAAATAATTCATGTACACTTATATTTTCATCCGTGTTCGAGTATATGAAAATCTATGTTTGAGTATATGAAAATGTACAGGCAGAGATAAAATGTACAAAATATTGATGACAAATCTTCATTTTCATTTTATTCTTGGCCAAAACTAACATGCACATTATTTTAGTTTTCATATTCAGTTGTGCATATTCAGTTGAACACAAGATTGCATATATTCGGTTATGCATAACTTTAGTCTCATTGTTTCCTCAGTATTGATGGTCCTGTCATTATTATCTCAGTATTGATTATAACTTGAGTCTCACTGTTGATTATATTTTGTCTACAGGTAGGCATTTCTGAAGAATGAGCAGTGGCAGCACTAGTTATCGTACTTGTTAGGTAGTTTGGTTGTTTATTGTACTTGCTTAGTTCAGATGTTTATGGTACCTTAACTGCAGCAGTAGCATATTGTTTGTGGTATGTAGTTCGGTTGTGTAAACTTCTATGTACGGTTAACCTTTTGTCTTGAAACTACTGTTCGGTTGTGTAAACTTCTATGCACGGTTAACATATTGTTTATGTTAGTGCTTTTTTTATGCTTGAATGTATATATGTATATGTATATGTATTTTGCTGTTGTTTATTGTGTATGTGTTTATGTATTATGTTATAAGCTATGAACAAGATTGAACTGGTGGCAATTTATAGGCAGAGCTGGAATATTTTTAGTAGCATTTAAAAAACGCTACTAAACAACGCTACAAAAAATAAAGGGTCGAAGTACATTTTGGGAGCGTTTTATACAAGCTGCAATAAAAGAATTTAGTGGCGTTTCATAAACGCTGCAGTAAAATGATTTATGGTAGCGTTGAAATAAGTGCAACCAAAATTCAGGCATTTTTAGTCGCGGGCTTTATAACAACGTTTATCAAAACGCTGCTAAAACTTTTAGTAGCGTTTTTTGAGCGCTACTAAAAATCAAAATTCTTGTAGTGATATAATATCTCTAAATTATACATTCAAAGAAACTTGCATAAATTTTACTTGAAATATTCATTTGAAAACTTTATTTGCAAATCAATCATCTTTAATACTTTACAAAAATTCATCTGTAAAATTCCAAGCTTTGTTTATAAATACCATTTTTAAAATCTTAAACAACTTCTTTATAAATATATGTAAACTATTTGAAAATAATTATTTACATCGTCACTTATATTTAAATGGAGTTATTGAAAACCTTAAAAAAATTATTAGTTTTAAATCTTAAAATACTTTTCGAACATTATTTATAAATCAATAATCATTAACTTTAAATATGTTTTATTAAATTAATAACTTCTCACAATATTTACAACACTAATAGTTTTCTATTAAACCATGTTGTACATAAATAAACAATATTTTAAACATTTTAAAAGTATTTAGAAAAGAAAAAGAAAAAAAAAGATCTAAATATCCTTTATATAATACTTTATCAAAATACTTTTAAAACTCGATGTTTTAACAAGTTTATCCTCGTTCTTGCAAACTCTAGTCATGCGTTGATCAGGCGCAAGGCAAGAATTCTCCAAGTACTCAGTAGACCTGTTTCAACACATAGTGAAAATACTTAAAACATTTAAAAATAGATATGGAAAGCACATTCCCCCATGGATTACAGTTACACAATGGTTACGTCGCTATCCCAGCGGAATCACTTATAACTGTAGGCATCCCACCCCTCGATTTACGCCATGGTTCATAGATCGTAGCTACACAATGGTTACGCCACTATCCCAACGGAATCACTTATAGCTGTAGGCATCCCACCCCTCGATTTACGCTATGCATCAATTGATCGCAGCTATGCTATGGTTATGCCGCTATCCCAACGGAATCACTTGTACGTTAAGCATCATGCCTCTCGATTTACGCTATTCAACAGTATCAAATGAGTATGATAAGTGACACACCAAGTGGGTTTCGATACATGTTCCTACCTAGCAGGACCCCGATTTCCGATGGACCCCCTCACGGAGTTCCAATGCCACCCTACCGAGTAGGATCGCGATTTCCGATGGAAGGTACTTCCCATATCATTTACTTCAAAATATATCATTCATATATAGTACCCTTTCAAAATCATAATTTCAAATATCACATTTATATAAATTCCATTATATATATGATTTCATTTTCAGATAGAGTACTTTCCAAAATCAATAGTTTTGGATATATCAAATCATTCTTATATAAATTACGCTGTATATAATATTGATCTCTTCAGATCAAATACCTTCCGAAATCAATAGTCTTCAAAATCACGTTATACTTATATAAAGTCCATCTTATATAAGAATCAAAAAATTTCCAAAATCAATTACGCTGCATGAAGAGCTATATGGGATTCAACATCTTTGCTTTATATAAGAATATGAATTTAGAATAGTCTTGTATATAAAATAGTTTGTAAGTAGTTTTGTATATAAAATAGTTCTGTATATAAAATAGAATAAAATAGTTTTAAGTAAGAGAAATAAAATAAAAATAGTTTTTTAAAATGGTTTAAATTAATAGTAGTTTTGCATTAAAAAATTTCCAATTTAAATTACAAAGGATATCCACCCCAACAACTTTCAATTTCATCGTCAAAGCATATCAATTATATTAGAACATAAGATTTACATATGTCATCATTACACAAAATCACATTCGATCGCTCGCTCTATCACATAAGTTCGCTTTCAAACTAGTATTGTTCATTCGACTTCCCTAATGCGGACTTCGGTAAGGTTTATTGATTAGAAATCATCATTCTCCTTGCATAGCCATATACTATGATAGAGAATTTTAGAATCAAACCAAAAATCCATATCAAATATTCGCCATCGAGAATCGAATTAAAAATCCTAATATGAAATGGTGTAATTCACCTCGAACTTGTATATTCAAATTCAGATCAAATTAATTATGAGAATAAAACAATATATATATATATATATATATATATATATAACCTACGTATTTATTCCAATTTGTTTCATCACAAGTACATTTAAATTTAAATTCATTATTAATCTTGTTGATTAACACAAATATCACTTCATACCTAAATATTTGCTTCATAGAATTTCTCCATTTAATATATGACATTAATATATTCATTCTCAAACATTACTTATATATCTATTCATTTTAAATTACATTCATTTTCACATGTAACATTTCTCATTTAATACTACATTTATTTGCGAATCATTTCATAAGAAATTTTCTTAAGTTTATAGCCAATTTATAAAAGCTTAACCTCTTTTATAAGACATTTTTCGAGTTTAAAGTTATCACTAGTTTAATTATAACTATTTATTGCAACATCCATTTATTTCCCAAGCAATTTACAAGTCATGGCTGTATTTATAATCATTTCACATTTAGTTCATATTTGCTTATCCAATTAATATTCAAGTTTACTTCCCAAATTTATTTATGCCACATTTCATAATTAATTAAGTTTGTAAACATCTTTTTTCAAATTCAATCTCATTTACATCATTTCCTTAATCACAACATCGATTTAAACATGCCAAGGCTTAAAGTTCACACTTGTATATTATTACATTACATGCCAAGAATGTATATAACAATTCTATTCATTTACTAAACATAGATATAACAAATTAAACCTTGTTTCACTTGCTTTCAAGTTAAGGTTATCAGATTCAACTGCATAATTCAACGCAATTACTAAGTTTCAACTCATATATTAATTCAGAAGCTTCAACTATCCAAAAATATCCAAAAAACAACAAAATTCACAACAAAACATTTCAATTTCATAAAAAAATATCCTAATTATTCATTTTATTCTCTTTAATACACCATTATTAAACTAGTGTTTAGTTCATAAATTCAATCAACCATAATAGCCAATGCTTATAAACTGACTAAATACAACAAATCCACCAGAAATGATAATAATTAAATATTATCGTTTCCTAAATCAAACACATTACAAATAACTATAATAGTTATACAATTTTACTCCTTTATATATAACATATAATATTAGAAAAAGTTATTTCATTTCAAAATTTTATAAAACATTTTATAACACTAACAAATACGCGCTCTCGTCCACACACACACACTCAGACAAACTCATTCTAGGATATTACTATCCTATCTCTAATGAGTTAATCCCAACAGGCTAAGGTATGTCTAAACCTGGCTCCGATACCGACTGTAATGGGACACCTACTAGTGGGGTAACGTCCACCGTAGCATACAATGGTACCTGTGTTCTACTTTTACGGCCAGCTCTCGACTGCACCAACCCTACAGGACATGTAGTAGTAAGAGTCATCCATTTGCTACCAAACCAAGAAGCGAGAACCCCCATCATGCTGCATCTTCCAAGGGCATAAGCAGACACACATGTCTAATTCAAACCATTCAAAAAGGAGGATTGTTATTGGGGTAAATAAGAAAATAATAGAAAAGGAAGAAAAACAAAACACAGAACCTCGCAGCGGAATGGCAAAATATAATAATCAAATAAACAGTTCATAAAGCTGTTTTACAAATAAAATTTAATTACACTTTTACAATTCAAATCAAAGTTATACGTACATAAAAAATAAACAAATAATGCAGCGGAACACAGGATGCAGTGGAATAATTATAACAAATAGCAATCATATATTGAATCTTCGTCTTCATCCTCTAGAAAATAGTCTTCAATACATTGGAAAGCTCAGACTGACCCGAGCATAATGAAAAACAAAAACACTCGAGTCAGAACTAAAAGATCTTATGTAAGTCAAATCAAAATAAGTAAAATAGAGATATTTGTGCAATGGCTTGAAAGATGTTACGGGAGTTCCATCTCCTATCAGGTGTATAACGTGAATATAATTATTCAAAAGATTTTAAATAATTTGAAATACCAATCTTTATCATTTAGTTAAAATAAATCCGAAGTTAAATTAACTTAAACCTTTCAAATAATTCAATTTTAATAAATAATCCAAATTGAAGAAATTATGGGCATATGTCATCTCAACTAGTATCCAAAATCAAAATTTCGAAATTAATGAAAATCTCTCGGGTTTATTATTTCAACCCATAATGATTTTTCCTAATCTATATGATCACTCGGGTATGTATCATTTCAACCCATAGGGATAACAGAGGTATAGACATGAATAAACATCCAATCATCCAAAATGTCAACCAATAACATCCATCACAAATTCAACATCCAAATTAGCCAATAAATCACAACAATTAATTGGTTATCATTATCAGGTGTTTAACTAGCAATTTATATTCAATATTAATTAAATGGCAATTCAATTCAATATAAATTTAAATTTAACGTAAATGACAATTTAAAATACTAATCAACAACCAATAAATTTCTAACCGCATCATAAATTTTGATTTAACTAACACAAGATAATTTAGTATTCGTGAGTGAAATAAAACACCCACCTTTGATTTCAAATCGATTTGAAATCCAAATAAAGGCCCAAATTTGAACAATCTCAGAACTTGACCAAACCAGTTCCAAAATATTCGTAATTTCAATACGATCGCACAGAACAAAGCACGCGTAAATCTGACCCTGTATGTAAAAGATATGCTAGTTAGAAGATTAAACGATTTAAAAATATAATTAAATAAAATAATTAAATAAACTTACACGCCATCTACCATTACACGCGTGAAACCCTAACCGATCAAGTATCTCGACTTTGAACCCATCCAGCCGCCAGTCAACGTGCCTTTGACCACCAATACCTGCCGCCACGACCCACTATAACTCGATCGACCAACGCCGTTGACATACCCACGCCGAGGCGACCCTACCTGACAGTCACGGCCACCATGAAACTCGCCAAAATAGCTGCGCCACCGCCACATAAAGCACGCTATTCGAGGCAATTTCGATGACCTCTGAACCAAAGTAGCCATGCAGATTTACTCCCTTCGATGCCCTTTTTGATGTAGTGCCTTCCAATCGCTCCCAGGACGAAGATCCACCGTCCAATCTCAAGCCCAACATGGACAACCAAGGTTTGTCCTCAATTTCTTGCCAAACGATGAACCAAATTGAAAAATGAACCACTATAGTAGATTGCGCTCGTCGAGAGCTTTCCAACGATATATAACTTGCTATAGTTTGGAGAGTTTGAATTTTGAAATTGGATTTAGGGTTTTGAAATTGGAATTTGGTTTCAACCATTGAAGAGAGGAACATATAGAAGTTGATGTACATACAGAATAAACTGAAGACTGCTAGGGTTTGAGAAACAAAGCTACCTATATGGACAAGTCCCGATAAAATGAACAACATATCAAATTAGTTCGGAACGACCCGAAAAGCCCGTTCCGCTTCCGAAATGAAAGTAGATCATCCCATATATCAAAATAGATGTTTTCGATATTTTTAAATTCAATAGAACAAGTTTCAAGTCCTAATCCCATTGTATGAAGAAGTTAGCTTTTAAAATCAGCCTATTTCAAATTGATTTCATTAAATTGATTGTTATGCACCGCACGATCAAACGACAAGTCCGATCACTACGAAACATAAAATCCTACAATAATTCGCTGTTACGGATCCAATGAAACTGGTTTTGTTGAAATCCGAGACTTGGCCAAAATGGCTAATTTCACGTTAATTAAATAATTATTATTAAATTGGTTTATTCACTTTTTAAATTTAAGTTTAATAGTCAACAATTTTCATCATTGCTTATTACATATAAATTTATATTCTTTTTAAATAACTTTCCACGTTAATTTCAATATATATATATATATATATATATATATATATATATATTGCACAAATTTCAGCGTTCAATTGAAACTGCAATAAATTTTCAGTTAATTACAATTTAAATTCCAATAAATTCATTTATTTTGATTTATATCTTATTATTCAATCAATTATCATCTTACGGATATACTTAACATTATTTTACCATTTTATTACATTAATACTCTACAATTATCATCTTACTTCATATTAATTGCAATATTTCAGTTATATTTTTTTTTTATCGATTTCTAAACTAATTTAAACAGATCAAATAACAAAATGCCAATTAAAGAAATTATTATACACTAATAAATCAACACATTTCCAAGCCTATTATTTACAAACAAATCCTAATAAATCTATGTGCTAATAAATTGATTTTCTAATTCATAATAAACCTATTTCATTTAATAACATATAATTCAAACATTAAATCAAATATTCAACTGCCTTAATTCCATTAATTACCCGTTTAATATTCAAACGGATAAATTAACGAGAAGATAATTAAAACAATCGCTTTATAATAAAATTTCATTTCCATTATGTAACGACCCGTAAATTTTGTGGATTTAATTTGGTTAAATTAATGAGTTTTGTAATAAAATTTAGTTGAAATAAAAACTTTATAAGCAAACATTGAAATGAACGCTAAATTAAATTATATAAATGGCAACTTAAAACCTATTTAATAGAAATATGAATAAATTTCAATAAATGATATAGAGTAAGTATTATACCTGGATATAAAATTCATTTAAAGGAAATTTATTTATATGTTAATGTAAATTTAGAAAATATGATAATTCCATTCGTACTTGTAAGCTGTTACTATAAGTTGCGTGTTGAAGAGGATGGATTGAATTGAAATTTATATTTAATTTAAATGGAAATATTAAAGGCTATAATAACGGAAAATTTAGGTAATAAAAGTTAGCACAAGTGGATAAATAATAACCATATAAGAGAAATAAATGCAAGCATTTAAAATATTAATTAATGTTGGTTTGATGATAACGTAACGGGTGATTAATTTGGTAGTAACGGAAGTGTGAACGTAAAGTAATAAAAGAGTAGATTTATGTTAAGTAATAATTTGTGGTTTTGGAAAATAAAGTTGAAGTTTTGATAATTAAGAAATTAATAAGAAAAAGTATGCAAAGTAAGTTATAGAATGTAAAGTAAGTTATAATAATAAGTAGAAATTGGATGACATTAATACAAGATAATGAAGTGCAAATTTTAGGTTTAAAATAAAGTGTGGATGGAAATTTGATTGGTTATATTAATTGAATGGGATTTAACTTTGATGGGAAAGGTAAATGGATATTTGGTAATAAACTTAAACGGACTTAAATAGTGCATTTATTTAATTTATACATAATAATAAGTAATGATTGAATAAAAACCTATACCTGTAAATATCTATAATATTTGAGTGGAAATAATAAACTTATAAATGTGGGTTTGAGATTTTTACAACAATTTTTATGAGTTATATACTTAGTTCATTCAATTAAATTGGAAATCATTGCAATGAATATAAATTTAATGTTATGCAAATTGAGATAAACAATTGGAAAATATTAAAGTATCTGGATATTAATATTAAAATAAATGGTAAACCCTTTTATTTGAAATTTATGAATGGAATGAATATAGGTTAGAGTAACGATTATTGTATGTTGCCTATTTTGGTAACTTGTTAATTTACAATTTTGAAATCAGTTACGATAATTTTAATTGAGTATTGCGTTAATGTTAATTAAAGTAGTATTTGTAAATGTTAAGACTTTTCGTATTGGATAGTTTGTTGTAATATAAGACTTGGAAATGAAGTTATTAACGTATTGGAAAACGATTACATTTAGATGAAATTAATTGTCTCATTTATGTGGGTGAGAACTGTAATTGAAAAGTATAAAGGCAATGAGCAACGGAAATGCATATTTATTTCATAAGTTAATATAAAAGTATGAAACCTATTTAATGAATTAATTGAGTTTCTAATTTTAGCACATGTATATAGTTGGGTTGGAATAATAATTTGGAATAACAACTTCAATATATTTGGAAATAATAATTTATACAAAGGGAAGCTGGAAATTTGAATATATATGGAATGAAATGTGAGACAAGTGTTAACTGCGTTACAAAGTAATGATAGGCTCAATTAAAGGGTTGGAATTGAATCTAATCAGTTTAATTGGAAACTTATTAAAATAAATTTGGATTGGGTGATTTATTTCCAATTAAATCAGTTCACGTTTCAAAATTTAATGCTAGTTTATTGCATATATGTTTATACCTAAATTTAAACTTATGTTTAGATCCAATCAGAGCATTAAAAAGAAAGGATTATTTATAATACGAAGATAGGCTAATTTAAGGTTAGTAATTAATGGGTGGAATGAAATGAGTTTAATGTAAATGTTATATTAGGCTGTAAATCAATTTGTAATAAAATTTTATTTAATTAGAAGGTAGTCGATAATTTATGAATTTGATGGTAAATATATACATAAGATGATGATTGTTGATTTAATAAAGAGAATTGAATACGAATGGTATAAAATTTCATTGAAATAAGATTTTATAATTTATTGAATTTACTTTAATTAAATGTAAACACTAAATTTTTTGCAATAAATCCTTATTTGATATGGAGGTTTGGTTAATAAATTTGAAGCTAACTGCAATCAGAAATGATAGAAATGGTATGTTGACCATTTATTCATAATAAGATATAAAAATCAAATAAATGGATTTTTGGAATTTAAATTGACAAATTGTGAATTCGTTTAAATTCGGATCCGTTTGTCTATTCCAACTTCATCTATAAATACCCCACTAAACCCTAGCCTCCACCTACTCTCATTTGTCTGCGTGTAAAATTTCTTCAGCTCCTTCTCCTCCTCAATGGCAGACAAAATTTCAGATCCAGATCCATTTCAAAACCAGAGTCAAAAAGTCAAAGTCGTTAGAAAAATATCAAAATAATATATGTTGAAGCTCTCGACGAGCGTAATTCAATGGTGTAATTCATTTTTCAATTCGATGCATCGTTTGACCAGAAATCGCGGTCAAAATTGATTTGGGCGTTTTTGACTGATGCGTCTGATCGGAAAATCCCTTCTGGGTTATGTAGAGGGGCTAGCACGTTGTTCATCGGCGAAGTTTTGCGGCGAATTGACGGTCGAATTGGTGGCTAGGCGTGGTCAAAGATCGGTCAAATGGAGGTGTGTTGGGTTCCACTTGCCGTGCGCAGCGTTTATGAAAGAGGGGAGTGAGGTTGACGTGGCATGTTGCAAGGTAAATTGTGTTCTTTTTTTTATTTTATTTTTGAAATTCAAGCGTAATTTTCGCTATATTTTTTCCACATACAGACTCGAATTCACGCGAATTTTTTTTGTTAGGATCGTAATAAAATTCTGGACGCTTTGACGCTGGTTTGGACAGATTTGGAGACCGTCGAATTTTTTAGTTTAAATCGGATTTAAATCCAATTTAAATTCAAAAGGTGAGTGTTTTAACCCACTCACAATTTCTAAAATTTCCTATGCCTGTTAATTTGACATAAGATATGAGTAGAAATTTATTTATGACTGTTTGGCATGTTTTATTCATCATCTCTGTTAAATCGCATTTATTTAATTTAACGGTTAATTAATTTATTTATTACATATAAATTGACAGTTAAGATTTATTTATTTGCATATAAATTGATAGTTAAACAGTTAATAAATTTATTATTGAATATAAACTGTTAGTTAATAACTATTATTTATTACCTGTATATTTTATATGCTATTTATTGATGTTTGTTTAAATTGATGATGGTTGAAATAAATTGGTTGATGATTGATATTGGGTGAATGGATGATGTGTTCTATCTTATATAAACTGCAAGTTATCATGCATGTTCATTTCCTTCGGGATTGCGGTTTGAAATGATATACAACCGCATTTTTATTTTTAAATTGCGGATTGAAATGATAAATATCCGTATCACTTGACCATATGATAGAAAATTATATACAGGCACCGCGGTATAAAAAAATATTTTTGAAATGATTTTATGGTTTAGGCATGATACGGTTTAATAAATAGTAAATTTGGATATGATATAAATATATTTTATATATACATATATAGTTAAATTTTGAATTTAAGCTATGAATAAATCTGTTAAATAAAAATGAATAAGTTGAAACTGGAAATTGATAATCTGTATTATATGTTTTAAATACAGGTTAAGATCTTGTATATATATATAGAGTTTTAAATGATTCAAATCAATTAAGATTGAAAGATAAATGGGAAATTAATTGGAATTGAGCTTATTTAAAATTTAACTCCATAAGTTAATGTTAACTTATTGAAATTGGAAGTTTAAAGGTATGATATTCATAACTGGATTTAATGGATAATTCTAGTATAAATAAATGGAAGGAGATAATTAGTGTTAATAAATCTAGTTTTATTTTAAATGGTTATGGATTTACCATGTAAACCTTTCAAAAGTAAATAATAGGAAAATGAATTGTTGATTTGAAATTTTCAACCTTAGTTTTGAAATTTATTAAATACTCAAAGTTTGAAAATATTGAAATCGAAGTGTTTTATTCAAACTGAAAGTGAATCTAAAAGTTATGGGTTTAGGCTGAATTTGAAGTGAATAAAAATTGTGAAGGCGTGGAAATTATTTACTTTTAAAGAAATTTTAAATTCAACTATTTTATTTTATATACTGTTGAATATCCAAACCATTTAAGTTTTGAAAGTTATGGTTTTAAAACTATGGATTTCTAAGTATTATGTTGAAAGTTAAAATTTAAATATTTGGTTTCGAGGTATTATAAATTTTAAAAGTGGCATGATTTTGGAAAATAAATATATTTGAAATAAAATGATATCATATTTATTTGGGTTTTAAAAAGGAAATGATATCGTATTTATGGGTTTTGAAATGGATAATTTTATTCTGGTTTTGAAAGTATAATTATTTTAATGACCGCGGTGTTATAATAACCTTTGGTTGTTGAAGAGACCGGGATCAGAAGTTGTCATACTCTCTGCCAACTCCGAAAACCACTTTAACAACCGTGTACGCGGTGGAGATTCCAGAATGAAGTAGGTTGGTGGCGGCGTTTCCTGTAAGGTAAGTACATGGACGCAACTCCCGTGAGTTGGCATAAGGTGGCTAAAACAGGAGCGATTGACGGGTTAGTAAGGTAGCACCTTTGATCGGACACATCCCTTCGATATTATACTTTGACTTTTGGATTGATTCGGTGGCCACTTTTGATTTCTTTGATTTAGGGGTGTGGCTCGAGGTGGGCGGTAACAGTGGCTATGCGTTACCACCGATCCGGAAGCGTAATTGGTATATCTACCCTGGCATTTCCTAATTGTGTCGTGTCACCTACCCTATCGCGCCTTATACGATTTTGGTTTTGTACCATACCTATGGAGTGCCCTCTGACGATGCCCAGTACGGGGGAGATTACGGTACTGTATAGACAATGGGAATATATTATGTGTTAAGGTGGAAAATGTAAAGCCTTAACGCTATTTAAAAGTAAGTTTATTTTACAATTAGACACTATTATAATAGTGCAATATACTACATAGTAAATAGTTTAACGGATCCTTAGGGGATGTAAATCCCGAGCATCTCTTGAGTTACTGCACTCATATTTATTTCTGTTAATTTAACTTACATAAGATCTTTTAGTTCTGACTCGAGTGTTTTTGTCTTTCAAATTCGCTCGGGTCAGTCCGAGCGTTTCAGGATTTGGAGATTTAGCTCTGGAGGATGAAGACGAAGATTTGTATTACTATTATCTAGTATATTATTCCACTACAACATTTAATTCCGCTGCATTGATATTTTGGTATGTGAACTCTGATATTTATTGTATAAAGAAGAAGCAAATGTTTTGTAAACAGTTTTATGAACTATATATTGATTATTATATTTTATCCTTCCGCCGTGAGATTCTGTTTTCTCTTTTTTTTCTCTTCTCTATTTTTCTTATTTACCCCATAACAATCCGCCCTTTCGTATGGTTTGAGTTGGCACGTGTGTCGGTTTAAATCGCGCAAAAAGGCGGGACGTTACATCTGGTATCAGAGCTTTGGTTTAGCGATAAACCTTAGCTTTGTGGGGTTTGATTCTTTACTAATAGGGTAGTAATACCCTATGGGAGTCGCTGAGAGTATATATATAAGAGAGCATATTTGTTAGTGTTATAAAAAGGTTTTAATATAGTGTTAATCTGTTCCGTTTTGTATTTATAAAATCTGGTTGATGCATGGGACGCTATGACATCAATAGGGATTTCTAAACACTTAATAGGACAGACCGACATAATTTTTTTTAATATAGGAGAATGAAATAATTTTGCCTATTATATTTTCTATATATAATTTTTTTTCAAATGATGTCTATATTTGGCTGCAATAGATTGGTTGCTAGGCAATAAAGTGTATAAATAATAATAGAAATAAGATTGAAAAATAAAATAAATGAAATTCGAAAATTTAGAACTTAAGTTCCGGGGTTTTGAAATTTCTTCCGAATAAATTTTGGAATATAATAATATTGTTTAGAAGTATTTTCTAATAAAGATGATTTTGGAGAAAATAAGTTTTGTACTTTGCTCTCTGTCGTTGGAAAATAATTTCGGTGACGGCGGCCGCATCATCGACTTTCATTTTCGAGTTTCAAAGGGGAAATGCCACTGTAGTAGTTCTACTGCATATTCATTTTTGAAAATATATAAATTTTGAATTGTTTTAAATATAATTAGAGATATATAAGTTGTAAGAATATATTTATCTATTGTTTTAAAATAAATTGAAAATTTAACCCGGTATTAAATTCTTAAATTTCCATTAATTAATTGTTTCAATTATTGTAGTGAAATAGAATTTAACTAATAATTGAAACCCTAACTAAAATAAGAGATTTAAATACTAAGTTATAAATGGAAATTAAAGGAAATTTGAAATTTGTAACATATGAAACAAAGAGTAATATTGTTGAACATTAAATTTAATTAAAGGATGAGATAAAACTTGTATAAGTTCATTTGCATTTTCTTTAACATATATAACTTACCAAATATAAAAAGTTGAAATGTTTAATAAAGAATGTAATGGAAATTGTACAAGCAAAGTAGGTAATGAAGTATTCAATGAATTGGCTGTTAAATGAGAATTTAATGTTATAAACTTAAGTTATAATTGAAATTTTACCAAGTAAATATAATGAAAGGTAAGTATGACAATAGGTGATTATAAACTTAAGTAATTAAAGTGTAAAAAGATGAGGTCATGCAATTATAAATGAATGTAATATAATAAAGAGAAATTGTAAACTTAAGAAAAAGGGTTGAAGTTATTTCTAAATAAAATGAAAATAAAATTGAAAGAAAGAAATGGAAATAAAAAGAATAAACCGTTATATGAATGAAAAGAATCAAACAACAAATGTATGAATGGAATAAATAAGAATAGACTAAATATATTGCTGAAATTGTTGTTTGTCGTGGTTTGTGGTTGATTGGGCAAGGAAACTTTAAATTTGTTGGGATGGATGAATAATCCATTGTGTTTAATCTAAGACTGTTGAGTAAATGATGCACTTGATGGTTTATTCTTCATTCCGTACAATTTAAAAGTTTTGAATCCGAACAACTATTTGTTTGTTTGATTGTATGGTTGTTTTGTATTTGTTGTGTATGCTGTTTGTTGAAATTGTTGGTTGTTGTATTCATTTGTTGTTAGTGATCGAAACCACTTAAATATTTCACTTTATATAAATTGTTAACCCTTTGGATTTTATAAGTGAAATGCAGGTTATGGAAGCAATTGCTACTGCTTTTGGTTCCATAACTTAAGCGTAAAATGCCCGAATAATAGGTACGTTTCGGATTTCGGTTTGTAGCGCTATTTTATATATTTTCCCGTGCAGGGATATATTAATTTAAAAAATATATATTGTATATTGTTATATTATATTTTCTCTCGAGCCTCTCCGTACAAAGGAGACTGCCAAAAATTTTTCGTAAATTTTGGAGAAAATATTTTGAAAATGTTTTCCAAACTTTAGTAATTTAAGTATAAAAAGATTTAATGGTTACAAATTGAGATATTTTATCTAAATTAATTAATTTTATAAATTTAATTGCTTATAAAGTTAATGTTTGAATAAGGTATATTAATTTCTTAGTGTTCCTTATCCTTTCTTTTCCCTTTTCGGGGACGAAAAGTTTTGAGTGGGGGAGAGTGTAACGACCCGTAAATTTCGTCGATTTAATTTGGTTAAATTAATGAGTTTTGTAATAAAATTTAGTAGAAATAAAAACTTTATAAGCAAATATTGAAATGAACGCTAAATTAAATTATATAAATAGCAACTTAAAACCTATTTACTAGCAATATGAATAAATTTCAATAAATGAAATAGAGTAAGTATTATACCTGGACATAAAATTCATTTAAAGGAAATTTATTTATATGTTAATGTAAATTTAGAAAATATGATAATTCCATTCGTACTTGTAAGCTATTACTATAAGTTGCGTGTTGAAGAGGATGGATTGAATTGAAATTTATATTTAACTTCAATGGAAATATTAAAGGCTTATAATAACGGAAAATTTAGGTAATAAAAGTTAGCACAAGTGGATAAATAATAACCATATAAGAGGAATAAATGTAAGCATTTAAAATATTAATTAATGTTGGTTTGATGATAACGTAACTGGTGATTAATTTGATAGTAACGGAAGTGTGAACGTAAAGTAATAAAAGAGTAGATTTATGTTAAGTAATAATTTGTGGTTTTGGGAAATAAAGTTGAAGTTTTGAAATTAAGAAATTAATAAGAAAAAGTATGCAAAGTAAGTTATAGAATGTAAGGTAAGTTATAATAATAAGTAGAAATTGGATGACATTAATACAAGATAATGAAGTGCAAATTTTAGGTTTAAAATAAAGTGTGGATGGAAATTTGATTGGTTATATTAATTGAATGGAATTTAACTTTGATGGGAAAGGTAAATGGATATTTGGTAATAAACTTAAACGGACTTAAATAGTGCATTTATTTAATTTATACATAATAATAAGTAATGATTGAATAAAAACCTATACCTGTAAATATCTATAATATTTGAGTGGAAATAATAAACTTATAAATGTGGGTTTGAGATTTTTACAACAATTTTTATGAGTTATATACTTAGTTCATTCAATTAAATTGGAAATCATTGCAATAAATATAAATTTAATGTTATGCAAATTGAGATAAACAATTGAAAAATGTTAAAGTATCTGGATATATATATTAAAATAAATGGTAAACCCTTTTATTTGAAATTTATGAATGGAATGAATATAGGTTAGAGTAACGATTATTGTACGTTGCCTATTTTGGTAACTTGTTAATTTACAATTTTGAAATCAGTTACGATAATTTTAATTGAGTATTGCATTAATGTTAATTAAAGTAATATTTGTAAATGTTAAGACTTTTCGTATTGGATAGTTTGTTGTAATATAAGACTTGGAAATAAAGTTATTAACGTATTGGAAAACGATTACATTTAGATGAAATTAATTGTCTCATTTATGTGGGTGAGAACTGTAATTGAAAAGTATAAAGGCAATGAGCAACGGAAATGCATATTTATTTCATAAGTTAATATAAAAGTATGAAACCTATTTAATGAATTAATTGAGTTTCTAATTTTAGCATATGTATATAGTTGGGTTGGAATAATAATTTGGAATAACAACTTCAATATATTTGGAAATAATAATTTATACAAAGGGAAGATGGAAATTTGAATATATATGGAATGAAATGTGAGACAAGTTTTAACTGCATTACAAAGTAATGATAGGCTCAATTAAAGGGTTGGAATTGAATCTAATCAGTTTAATTGGAAACTTATTAAAATAAATTTAGATTGGGTGATTTATTTCCAATTAAACCAATTCACGTTTCAAAATTTAATGCTAGTTTATTGCATATATGTTTATACCTAAATTTAAACTTATGTTTAAATCCAATCAGATCATTAAAAAGAAAGGATTATTTATAATACGAAGATAGGCTAATTTAAGGTTAGTAATTAATGGGTGGAATGAAATGGGTTTAATGTAAATGTTATATTAGGCTGCAAATCAATTTGTAATAAAATTTTATTTAATTAGAAGGTTATCGATAATTTATGATGGTAAATATATACATAAGATGATGATTGTTGATTTAATAAAGAGAATTGAATACGAATGGTATAAAATTTCATTGAAATAAGATATTATAATTTATTGAATTTACTTTAATTAAATGTAAACACTAATTTTTTTGCAATAAATCCTTATTTGATATGGAGGTTTGGTTAATAAATTTGAAGCTAACTGCAATCAGAAATGATAGAAATGGTAAGTTGACCATTTATTCATAATAAGATCTAAAAATCAAATAAATGGATTTTTGGAATTTAAATTGACAAATTGTGAATTCATTTAAATTCGGATCCATCTGTCTATTCCAACTTCATCTATAAATACCCCGCTAAACCCTAGCCTCCATCTACTCTCATTTGTCTGCGCGTAAAATTTCTTCAGCTCCCTCTCCTCCTCAATGGCAGACAAAATTTCAGATCCAGATCCATTTCAAAATCAATGTCAAAATGTCAAAGTCGTCAGAAAAATTTCAAAATAATATATGTTGAAGCTCTCGACGAGCGTATTTCAATGGTGTAATTCATTTTTCAATTCGATGCATCGTTTGACCAGAAATCGCGGTCAAAATTGATTTGGGCGTTTTTGACTGGTGCGTCTGATCGGAAAATCCCTTCTGGGTTATGTAGAGGGGCTAGCACGTTGTTCATCGGTGAAGTTTTGCGGCGAATTGACGGTCGAATTGGTGGCTAGGCGTGGTCAAAGATCGGTCAAATGGAGGTGTGTTAGGTCCCACTTGCTGTACGCGCGTTTATGAAAGAGGGGAGTGAGGTTGACGTGGCATGTTGCAAGGTGAATTGTGTTCTTTATTTTATTTTATTTTTGAAATTCAAGCGCAATTTTCGCTATATTTTTTCCACATACAGACTCGAATTCACGCGAATTTTTTTTGTTAGGATCGTAATAAAATTCCGGACGCTTTGACGCTGGTTTGGACAGATTTGGAGACCATCGATTTTTTGGGTTTAAATCGGATTTAAATCCAATTTAAATTTAAAAGGTGAGTGTTTTAACCCACTCACAATTTCTAAAATTTCCTATGTCTGTTAATTTGACTTAAGATATGAGTAGAAATTTATTTATGACTGTTTGGCATGTTTTATTCATCATCTCTGTTAAATCGCATTTATTTAATTTAAAGGTTAATTAATTTATTTATTGCATATAAATCGACAGTTAAGATTTATTTATTTGCATATAAACTGATAGTTAAACAGTTAATAAATTTATTATTGAATATAAACTGTTAGTTAATAACTATTATTTATTACCTGTATATTTTATATGCTATTTATTGATGTTTGTTTAAATTGATGATGATTGAAATAAATTGGTTGATGATTGATATTGGGTGAATGGATGATGTGTTCTATCTTATATAAACTGCAAGTTATCATGCATGTTCATTTCCTTCGGGATTGCGGTTTGAAATGATATACAACCGCATTTTTATTTTTAAATTGCGGATTGAAATGATAAATATCCATATCACTTGACTATAGGATAGAAAATTATATACAGGCACCACGGTATAAAAAAAATTATTTTTGAAATGATTTTATGGTTTGGGTATGATACGGTTTAATAAATAGTAAATTTGGATATGATATACATATATTTTATATATACATATATAGTTAAATTTTGAATTTAAGCTATGAATAAATCTGTTAAATAAAAATGAATAAGTTGAAACTGGAAATTAATAATCTATATTATATATTTTAAGTACAGGTTAAGATCTTGTATATATATAGAGTTTTAAATGATTCAAATCAATTAAAATTGGAAGATAAATGGGAAATTAATTGGAATTGAGCTTATTTAAAATTTAACTCCATAAGTTGATGTTAACTTATTGAAATTGGAAGTTTAAAGGTGTGATATTCATAACTGGATTTAATGGATAATTCTAGTATAAATAAATGGAAGGAGATAATTAGTGTTAATAAATTTAGTTTTATTTTAAATGGTTATGGATTTATCATGTAATTCTTTCAAAACTAAATAATAGGAAAATGAATTGTTGATTTGAAATTTCCAACCTTAGTTTTGAAATTTATTAAATATTCAAAGTTTGAAAATATTGAAATCGAAGTGTTTTATTCAACTGAAAGTGAATCTAAAAGTTATGGGTTTAGGCTGAATTTGAAGTGAATAAAAATTATGAAGGCGTGGAAATTATTTACTTTTAAAGAAATTTTAAATTCAACTATTTTATTTATATACTGTTGAATATCCAAACCATTTAAGTTTTGAAAGTTATGGTTTTAAAACTATGGATTTCGAAGTATTATGTTGAAAGCTAAAATTTAAATATTTGGTTTCGAGGTATTATAAATTTTAAAAGTGGCATGATTTTGGAAAAGAAATATATTTGAAATAAAATGATATCATATTTATTTGGGTTTTAAAAAGGAAATGATATCGTATTTATGGGTTTTGAAATGGATAATTTTATTCTGGTTTTGAAAGTATAATTATTTTAATGACCGCAGTGTTATAATAACCTTTGGTTGTTGAAGAGACCGGGATCGGAAGTTGTCATACTCTCTGCCAACTCCGAAAATCACTTTAACAACCGTATACGCGGTGAGGATTCCAGAATGTAGTAGGTTGGTGGCGGCGTTTCCTATAAGGTAAATACGTGGACCCAACTCCCATGAGTTGGCATAAGGTGGCTAAAACAGGAGCGATTGACGGGTTAATAAGGTAACACCTTTGATCGAACACATCCCTTCGATATTATACTTTGACTTTTGGATTGATTCGGTGGCCACTTTTGATTTCTTTGATTTGGGGGTGTGGCTCGACGTGGGCGGTAGCTGCGGCTATGCGTTACCATCGACCCGGAAGCGTAATTGGTATATCTACCATGGCATTGCCTAGTTATGCCGTGTCACCTACCCTATCGCGCCTTATACGATTTTAGTTTTGTACCATACCTATGGAGTGCCCTCTGACGACGCCCAGTACGGGGGAGATTACGGTATTGTATAGACTATGGGAATATATTATGTGTTAAGGTGGAAAATGTAAAGCCTTAGCGCTATTTAAAAGTAAGTTTATTTTACAATTAGACACTATTATAATAGCGCAATATACTACATAGTAAATAGTTTAACGGATCCTTAGGAGATGTAAATCCCGAGCATCTCTTGAGTTACTGCACTCATATTTATTTCTGTTAATTTAACTTACGTAAGATCTTTTAGTTCTGACTCGAGTGTTTTTGTCTTTCAAATTCGCTCGGGTCAGTCCGAGCGTTTCAGGATTTGAAGATTTAGCTCTGGAGGACGAAGACGGAGATTTGTATTACTATTATCTAGTATATTATTCCACTACAACATTTAATTCCGCTGCATTGATATTTTGGTATGTGAACTCTGATATTTATTGTATAAAGAAGAAGCAAATGTTTTGTAAACAGTTTTATGAACTATATATTGATTATTATATTTTATCCTACCGCTGTGAGATTCTGTTTTCTTTTTTTTTTTTTCTCTTCTCTATTTTTCTTATTTACCCCATAACAATCCGCCCTTCCGTATGGTTTGAGTTGGCACGTGTGTCGATTTAAATCGCGCGAAAAGGCGGGACGTTACACATTATCTTATTCTTTACAACCAAGGGTTATAACTTGCTTACCAAAAATTGATTTTATATTCTTTCAATCAATTACATACAATCTCACCATTAAATACAACATTTAATCTATTTCATTATTTACAATTATTACCAAATTAATCTAACTTTTTTTCAGTTTATCATAACTACATTAAAATAGTTGTCAAACGCATTCAAACAATAAAATTAAATCATATTCCAATTGTTTCCTCATAAGTAAATCACAAAGTTTACTTTTCTTCCACTATTAAATTCTAAAATCTTATTTAATTAATATTTTTAATTACCGAAAAAAATATGGGTCGTTACAACGATGCCTTAGTCGAACCTAGATCCTAGCCTCCTAGCGCCAAACCATGACAATCCAACCGTTCACCCCCCTCATCTCATCACCCGCACCTCTCTCTGGTTAGGACAATCATCTGAAATGGGTTCTGGCAGCGCCGAAGAACCTAGACCGTTGGATGAAGGGTTTTATTTAGGGTTAGGGTTTTAGTTTTTTAGAAATAAAATAAAAGTGAGGTCCTAACATAGAAATTTATTTTCAGCACTATTCACACTCCAAAATCTTGAACTCCAAATGAGATACGCTCCCTGGCGTTTTTAGCTATTTACCCATATTCCAAACTCAAAATAACTAGTATCATGACCTAATTCCATTATATATAAGTTTTATATAATCAAATTATAGTATGTTTTAATTCCTATAATTAATCTCTATGCATTTCGAGCTCGCATGACCACTTAATACGTTCGGTAGTTACGAAACTCATTGGAATTCAATAATCCACTATTCTGAATCCAATGACACTAGTTTCATCAAAATCCGAGATAGTGCCTTGGAATAATATTTTCACACGTTAATTAAAATGAATTATTATTAAACAATTTTAATAACTTTTAATTCTACATTAAAAGTCTATATTTACTATTTTTATGTAAACAGAATACAAATAAGCTTTTGAAATCAATTTTGTTCACTTTAAATCAAAGATTCAATTATCTAAATAATTCTAATATTTATAAATTGTTAAAAAATCTAGGTTATTACATTCTACCCCTCTTAAAAGAATTTCGTCCTCGAAATTCCCAAAGGTTGAAAAAATGTTACCAAACCCTTAAGCTTTTAAAACTAATTTACTTCAAATGAGTTATTTACTTTTAAAATCTCATTAGTTACAGAAAATTTTGGGAGCAACTCCTTTGCGCGGGTCGATTCGGAAAAACCCAAACTTGTTACAACGGCCCAAACTAACAAAAGACAACAAAATCCCAAAAATGGCTGCCCATATATATGACATAAAACCATCAAACAACAATATAAAGGTGTACCTATTGGTCGAGCAATCAAACTCTACCCATGAAACCAAAAGCATCAAAATAACTTTTGCTTCTATGAACCTACAACTCAGTTACAAATGATAGATAACCAAACAACTCGCATTCTATAACGTTAAAATCATATCATTATATCAAAGCACATAAGATGTACATATGTCATCGTTACGCAATACCAAATTCAATCACTCGCTTGATCATGCAAATTTCACTAACAAACTAGTATCGATCACTCGACCTCCCTAGTGCGGGCACTGGTCTGGCTTCTTGATTAGAAACATCTATTCTCCTTGCATAGCCATATACTATGATAGAAACCTTTAGAATCAAATCAAAAATCCACATCAAGTGTTCGTCATTAAATATCGAGTGAAAAATCCTATGTCAGACCGGTGTAATTCACCATGAAATCGTGTATTCTAATGTGGATCAATATAGTTATGTAAACAAAATGATCTATGTACAACTTACACATTTATTCCAACTAGTTTCATTGCTATACCATTATTCCTTAATTCGCATTCATTATAAATCCCATTTACTTATACAAATATTATCTCTTCTTAATTAATATTTATTTACTTAAATTATTTCCCATTTTGATATTAAAATAATTGGTGAATCATTCCATATTACTTTACTTACGTTTATCTACATTTTAAATCACATTTATTTTCACATATACTATTTCTCATTTAATGCTAAATTTATTTGCAAATTGTTTCATAAAACATTTACTTCAGTTTGTAAACATTTTATAAAGATCTATCTTTACTGATAAAAATATTGCTCAATTTCATAATTCATTTCAAAAACTGACAACTTTATTTATAAAAAAATTCTTGCAAACTTAGTTTTATTTAATAAGCAATTTATAAAGACGTGACTTCATTTATAAATCATCTCACTTTCTTAAATTCATATTTATTTACTCAGTAGTATTCTCATTTACTACCCAATTTATTATTTTCTTTCTTAAAACATTTCGCAAAACGATAATTAAGTTTATATACTTCTTTATATAGACTTAACTCTATTTATAAACATTCCTTGAAACACAATTTCATTTTAAGATCTAAGTTCATACTTGTATAATATTTCATTACGTCCTAAGAGTATATGCAAAACAATCATATTCATTTACTTAACATAGATGTTAAACAAATTTTAAAACCTATTAGTTTCTACTATCTTTTAGAATTAGGAGTTATAAAAATTCAACCTTTTTATTTTTTTCACACAAACACTTAACTTTTAATTTCTAAACTAATCCGGAAGTTTTCAGCTGTCCAAAATTGCCAAAAATTCCATCTCATTTCAATAATTAAAAACTACCAATCAAAAAGTCAAACAAAATGCATAACCAATTATCCAATGCATAGGATACATACATCCATAATAGGTCTTAACCAAAAACTTAAGAACCAAATATCGGGATTCATTTCAAACCATTTCAAAATAATATATACTTGTAATCTTTGTATATCAAATCATACGTTCGAAATTTTAAATCAAAATCTGTTTTACCCAAAACATTTTAGTAGTATAATTACTATAGTAGCATCCCCCACTTTGAAACTCAAAAATAAATGCTGATGATGCTGCAATTATCATTAGAATTATTTTTCAGCGACATAAATGAGTTCAATACTCATAGCTCATGCCTTTCGGACTTAACCAAAATATTTTCCAAAATAGTATCAAATACTTCATAAATATTACTAAGTACCATGATAAAAATTACATAAACCCATTTCCAAAATATTGACTTTCAAATAACACTAGTAGTATTTTCCAAAATCTTAGAAAACCAATTTCTAAAACCCCGAGATTTAAGTTCTTAAATTCTCAATTTAAATCCTTTTCATATTTATAAAGTTATACTTTACAAATCATACTTATAAATCACATTTTTTTTAAAATTATTACACGAGTGTTTGTCTTAAATTATCTTATTATTACTTAATATTATAATAAACAACTTTTATTAAAATTAAATTTTTAACCAAACATCTTCACTGAATGCCTTATAGTCAAATTGTGAAATTTAATTCACAAGATGTTTGTTTCAGTGTTCCCATAAATTGCAATCTATCCATCCCATCTTGCATGAAGGTAAATTACTTATAAATTGGTTAAACACAATTCAAAAATCAACAACCAATAGTCACTGCTCACAAACTGGCCAGGCACAACTAATCAAACACCAAATGATAATACTTGAATATTACCATTTTCTAACAATCAAACACATCATAAATAACAATATCAGTTTATTAAAAATTATTCTTTATATATAAAATATAATCCTTCGTAAAATTATTTCATTTACCAATTCAAAAACAATATTATGTTCGTTATTCGTATTTTAATATTTAGAAATCCCTATCGATTCCATGGCATCCCATGTACCCACTAGAACCTGTAAATCACTCAACGAGCCAATTAACACACTATAAAACATTTTTATTGCACTAACAAATACGTGCTCTCATATATATTATACATTCAACTCATAATAAGGCATTCCATTACCCTATCTCTTAATGAGTTATACCTAACCAAGCCAAGGTTCTCGCTTAACCTTTAGCTCTGATACCACAATGTAACGATTGCCTTTTCGACCCTCAAATGTCAACACTAATACATCCACAGTATTCATGTGCCGAGCATCCAAGTGCCAGAAAGACAGAGCGTTATGGTAAAATAAAAATGCAACGACCCACCTTTTTGGGCAGTTTAAATCGACAATAAACCACACATGTCAACTCAAATCATTCAAAAGGGAGGATTGTTAATGAGGTAAATAAGAAAATAAGAGAAAAGAAGGAAAAAACAAAGAATCTCACAGTGGAATGGTAAAATATAATAATCAAATAAACAGCTCATGAAGTTATTTTACAAATAATATTTGATTACACTTTTACAATATATCAGAGTTATACATACAACAAAAATAAACAAATAATGCAGCAGAACAACTGATGAAGTGGAATAGTAATAATAATAACAGCAATAACATAATACTAAACTTCGTCTTCGTCCTCCAGAGATAAGGTCTTCATCACTGAAAAGCTTAGGCTGACCCGAGCATAATGAAAAGACAAAACGCTCAAGTCAGATCTAAAAGATCTTATGTAAGTTAAATCAAAATAAGTAAATATGAGTGTAACGGCTTTAGAGATGTTTATGGAATTTTAAATCTCCTATCCAGTGTCTAACGTGCGTGCAATAACTTAAGATATGTTCAGAATTCCCTCTTCTAAGGATCCGTTAAACTATCTACATATGTAATACAATACACTATTATAATATGTCTACAGTAAAGTAAAGTATGAAAATAGCAATAAGGCGTTACTCATATCCCCCTTGACACATTTTTATAAATGTCTTAGTCTATATACAATACTGTAAACTCCACCAAACCGATGGGCTATCAGGGAGCACTCCATAGGTTCGACATAAATCAAAATCGTAGTGGGCTTGATCAGGATAAATATGACAAGGCACGCGAGGCAATGCCTAGGGTAGGATACTACCGTTTTGCAGAACCGAGCTGGTGTTAATGCATAGCAGCTACTACCGCCCACCTCGAGACACACTCCCATAATCAAATCAAATGGTGGCCACAAAATCAAATCACAAAGTAATAGATATAGTTTCGAAGAAGCATAGTCGATAGGTGGAGCGACCCCACTTGGCCCTAGTATAGCTCCAGTTTTAGTCATTTTAATTATGACCCGAAAGTCAAGGCTATCCATCATGTTCTCTTACTTCATTCCAGTACATTGGCCAAACCATCCTACTTCATTATGGATTCTCCACTATGTGCACAGTTGTTAAAGTAGTTTTTGGTATTAGCAGAGAGCATGAAAATGTCCAATCCCGATCTTTTTAACAACCAAACGCTTATTTCACATAGGTTGGTTCTTTTACATTTCTAAACCGATTTATAATTGATATCAAAATATCATATTCAATTCAAAAAATCCCTCAGTTCAAAACCATCATATTTACTCAAAATATGTTATTTCACTAGAAAATATCATTTCAAAGTCCAATGTAAATTATAACAACATTTAGCCACATTCGTCTTTAAATCAGGGATTAAAATATAAATAGTTCAACCTTGCACAATTTGAATTTTTGAACATAATTTGGATATTTATAAATATTTTAAATAGTTTAAAATAGCTTAAATAGTCTTAGGATTTTAAAATAATTAAAAGTAGTTTAAATAGTTTAAAAAAGTTTGAAATAGTTTTAATAGTTTAAGGATTTTAAAACAGTTAAAAATATTTTAATATAAAATGGTTTGAGTATTGAAAATGGTTTATATGGAAAAATAGTTTGAAAACCAAAAAAAATTCTGAATGTGAGGCTAATTCTTCGACATTGGTGCATCGAGTTGAACCGAACCGGTGGGAAGTGGTGCGTGGACGATCGACGGAGCTATGGTCGAAGTTGCATGGTGTCCAGTGGTCTGTAACATCGGAGCGAGGCGTTTTTCGACGAAATGTTGGGTTCCAGTGAGTACGTGGAAAGCTCGATTTCGATTTCTGTCGAATTCATCGGAGATAGGTGGTCAAGTGGGTCGATGAAGTCGTCATAGATGTGTCGATGATCACGGTGCAGGTGGGAGGTGGCTAGTTTGGTTGTACACGTACATGGGTGTATCGCATGTATCTGATGATCTTGGGTGTTTGGGGAAGAAAGGAAATGCTCGAGTTTGATCACGTGTATTTGAATGTTCGACTCGAAGTAGTGTGAGATCGTGAGTTCCTCGGGGGTTAGCTCGGGTAATTGATGGTATGGCTCGGGTTTTATTTGAACTGGATAAATTCAACAAGTTCTTAAGTAAAATTTAACCAAGTTTTTAAATCTATTAAATTGAATAAGTTTTGAAGGAAGATAAATCAAGTTTTTTCAAAGTAAATTTATTAACAAGGTTTTAAACAAATTTCAATAATTTATTTCTAAAGATAATTAATTATTAATTTAAGTAATTGAAGGTAAATTACTTGATAATTAAAGGTTAATTAATTAAAGGATATATAATTAATGTGATTAATTAATTAATATGATTAATTGAAGGTTAATCAATTAATGATTTAATGTGTATTAATTAATAATTGAAGGTTAATTGATTTATAATTGAGAGATAATTACTTAAATGTGATAAATTAAGGGTTAATTAATTGTGTAATTAACCTAAAGTTAATTTATTTATGTGATTAATTAGGCAATAATAAATTAATTAAGGATAATTAATTAAGAAGGATAAATAAGGTTGATCAATTAATTTCATTAGTTAATATCAAATGATTTGTAATCAATTAATCAAGATTGAGTAATTAATTCATAAGTAATTAATTCAATTGAAAATTAAATTGAATTAATTAGGATATGAACAATTGATTAATCCTGCTTATAATGATTATTGAATGCTTGGATTGCTTATGGATATATGGATTGTATTGAATGCTTGAATTGATGTTACCTCTGATTTGTGATATTCTATGATGTGGGTTGTTGAGCTGTGATAAATGTAATTTATTTATCTGTAATGAATTTACATATTTATCTGTGAATGAAGATAAGCGTTATAGGATTATACCGCTTATCGATATTGCTGTGCTTGGATTTGTGATGATATTGTATTGTTGTGTGTAAAACCCCTGGACTACAGCACACACAAAAATATGGATTGCATGAAGAAATTGGTTAAGTCACAGATATTTGAATTAAATATTATGAAATGGTTTTAAAGTTTAATTTTGAATCCAAAATGATTTTGGAAATGGAATTGGGTTGAATATGAAAAGTTTTTGAAAAGGAAATTTGAAATTGAATTTAGTTTGAATAGAATCTATCTTGTTTAAGTTTTGAATTTTTTTTGGAAACTATGGTTTGAAAGGGTATACAAGTTATACAATAATATATATGGATTTTAAACCATTTTAAAAGTATTATTTTGGGAATTTAAATTTAACCCAAGTTTATACCTTAAAAGCTATAACTTGTGCATATTTGATCGGATTTTTCCGAAATGAAAAGTATTTGTTTTCAAATGATAATGGCTTTCATATAATGAAAGAACTTCCAGTTTTCGTTGAAAAGATTTCAAGTTTGAAATGGAATTGTTTTAAAAGCTATGAATGAATCTTTGTTAAAGATTGCTGAACTTTGTTTCAAACTGAAGAGGATCTCAAAAGTGTATCTTTTGTATAAAAGATTTGGAATTGAAATAGTTTGGAAAGCTGTGAATGAATCTTTGTGAAAGGTTGGTGAAACTTTATTTCAATTTGAAAGTGATTTTAAAAGTGTAAATCTTTTTTTTAAAAGGTAAAAAGTGGAAATTTGTTTGAACCATTCAAAGAAAGGTTTTGGGTAATTAACCTTTAATAATGAATTAATTAACCTTTAATTATTTATTTAATCAAACTTAATTAGTAATTCAATCAACCTATAATCATTAAATAATTAACCTTTAATTATTTAATTATCATTTAATTAATTATTCTTAATTAATTACATTAATAAATTAACCCTTAATTACTATTTAATTAATTATCCTTAATTAATTACAATAAGTGATTATCCCTAATCACTTATATTAATAAATCACAAATTAATTACATTAAGTAATTGTCCTTTAATCACTTGATTAATCAATCTTTAATCATTAATTAATTTTTCTTAATTACTTTCAGTAACTAATTATCTTTAAGTAATTAATTACCCTTTAATCATCAATTAAGAAATTAATTAATTATTCTTTATTTACTATCTAATTAACTAATACATATGTTTGCACAAAAAATGGGCAAACACCTCCAAGTCGTATGAATTAGTTGATTTTATGTTGTTTCTAGTGATTTGGGTGATTTACGCAAATATATAAAAAGCAGGGACTAAACTGTAAAAGACACACAGATTTATAGTGGTTCGGCCAGAACGTGCCTACGTCCACTTTATATGTTATTCTCCTTTTCTCTTCAGATTACAAGTACAAAGCTTTGATTACAAGTAATTGAAAGTTGTTTGAAAGTTCTATCCGTGCTTGAGCTCTCAAACTTGTCTACCATTGTTGTACCCCTGCCCCTCTATTTATAGAGTGAGGCTGGGGCAGGGGTCCTGGATGTATATAGCTGCTGGTGGGCCTGGGCTGATGCAATCTGGCCTAGTAGTGTCGGTCCGGTACGCCTTGGTTCGGTGGTAGGTGGTAGATGGGATTGGTTCGGCAGGAGGTTGGTTCGGTGGTGAGAGGACCGACAGTGCATGGGGATGGAGTTTGACCGATGGAGGTTGGTCCGGCCAAGGTTGATTCGGTGGTTAGTGGAGAGGGGATTGGTCCGGTAGGTGTGGGAAGTGTGTTGGTTCGGCAGGGAGTTGGTTCGGCAGGTAATGGAACAGGGTTTGGTTTGGTTATGCAGGGGAAGCGAAGTGGTTCGGCTACGCAGGGGAAGTGTAGGTTGGACCGGTAGCACCTTGGTCCGGTGGAGGGTGGAAACGTACACAACATTTGCCCCCCAAAGTGGGGCATATGCCCGCATATGTCGCGCTTTGTTTTAGCTTGGTCATCCACATCCGGTCCTGTGTGCCGGACCAATTCGTCCGGTTGTTTATATTTGCCTATAAGTATGGGCTTCAGGCCTTCGTTCAACCTCCATCATTTGAGACAGCCGAATCACCTAGTGCCGAATCATCTTAGTGCCAAATCATCTAGTGCCGAATCAGGTGTGTTTCTTTTACCGAATGAGGTTTCTTCGTTTCACTGAATGAGCATAAAGTTTTAATACCAGATGGACCTTATACTGAGAATGCCGAATGGACCTTATACTGAGAATGCCGAATGAACCCTGGTATTGGGAATGCCGAATGAACCATGGGGATTTTGATTTGTCGAATGAATTCTCAGGCCTTTCGTACTTTTTAAATCACAAACGAAAACCCCAGACTATACGCACTTGCTTGTTTGTATCTCTGCACCTCCTTGTTCTAATAATGTGCTTTTCTTTTGTGTTTGCAGGTAAATGTCTCGCAAAGTGGAAACCTGATCAGAAAAACAGAGGAAATCTATGGATAGAAGAGAGTCTCCCGCTGTGCCCCCAGTCCAGCCGGAACCAGCGCGACATGGAGCCCCGAGGTCATTAGTGGACGGATATGGCCCTCAAGAGCTTCTGAACTCTCCTCCCGATTGCTTTCCGAGCTCCCTCAAAGAGGGACAACTTGATGTCATCGCTCGCTCCTTCGGGATTGACAGAGCGAGCATGCTGCTGCCGGGAGATGGTGTGATGCCGTATGATCCTCCTGAAGGATATTTTGCCTATAGCCGATACCATTGCATGTGCGGGGCCATTCCTCCGATCAATGCATGGATAGTCAGCTTCATTACTTACCTGAAGGTGGCTCCTTTCCAGCTTCAGCCCAACTCCTACGCCATCATAGTGTGTCTATTCGTTATCTTCCAGAGGAGGTATGGGCGCCCCCTTCTAACCGGAAAATCCGATATTTGTATAATCTGAGGGGCTACAAGAAGGGGTCTCCGTACATTAGTTTAGAGTCGGCCGTGTCCTTCAAGCCGGTCTTGGACTTATACTCGAAATTCACCATGTTTAAGAAGGAATGGTTCTTCGTCAAGGACGACTCCGTTTCTTTTCGCCTTTTCACTTCTGGCTGTAAGTTGAATTCCATTTGTAATTTCTTTGTCCCGACTGCAATGCTTCTTCTTATATGCTTTTATTTCTTGCTAGCGACAGGTGGCTTTGCGGTCGTGGAGAATGATCGCCTAGTACAGATGGCTGCGGAGATAGAGGCTATCTCAGGAAGGGATAGGTCGGCTTCTTACCTGATCAGGAATGCCACTCTCATGGAGCACAACTTGATTCTGCCACGTCAATCTGTGGTTAAGCAGAGAGATACAACCGAGGAGAGGGCTGCCAAAGATAAAGACGGGGCCACTACGAAGAGTAGCAAGAGGAGACCTTTCTCGGTACCTCCAGTCGTCGGGGGGAAGAAGCTCAAGAGATCCGATGGACCCTCCCCTAGCACATGCCCAGTTGTTCCGGAGGAAGAGGATGTGGAGGAGGGAGAATGCAAGGACGAAGGAGGCGAAGCGGAGGGGGGAAGTGGTAGAGAAGGTCATGGTGATGAGGGTGGCGAAGGGCGGAGCGGTGATGGCACCGAGGCTTGGTCTTCGGGGCAAGTAGGTGAGATTCAAGAGTGGACGGATGATGCTTTCCGCCAAGCTTTTGAGGGGTTGGAAGAAGGGTCGGCCTTGGTGGAGAAACCGAAGGAAACTGATAAGGCCGGGACTGGTGCCGGTTCATCTTCTCAGAGTATTCCGGCTAAGGAGATTTCGGTGATTCAAGGTGAATTTTTGACTTCCGCAGACTCCCTTTATGATAAGGACTTAGTAATATTTTATGGCCTGCTCCCGTCTTGGAATGAGATTCAGGACTTATTGCAGTATCCCACTCCCCCTCAGGGTTTGTAAAATAAACGCGTTTTCCTACTCCTTTTAACTTAACATATTTCTCGGATTATAGTTTCATGCATGCTTGTAACACTTAGTTTTTATTCCAGGAACGGGTAAGGTAGCCAAGACATCAGATATTCGGCACCGCCTTGAACAGTACAAGCTACTCAAAGCTTCCGCCAAACCGAAGCCGTCAACTAGCCGTCCCGGAGATGTGGTTGGCTATCACCCTCTTCTCGGAGTTATTGAAGAAGATATGCAAAAGAGGAAGAGGGGCCGATCTTTGTTTGAACCTTCACCTGGCCCTCAGCCTCCAGTCCAGCCTACCCATGATATTACTGAGGAAGATACTGAGTTTATACCTTCCCCACATCCGTCCGAAAATCCAACCGTCACCCCGATAGACCACCCTAGTTTGGTTCGCAACCCATTTGCTGGCCACCCAGATCTGGACCCGAGTTTTCAGGACATTTCTTTTGACGAGGCCACGGGTGAGCATCTTCTTCCCCGCAATCCCATGGTACGGGTGCTTGATGAGGCTAAGTCCTTAGACCTCGATTTGCTTACTACTCGGATTGTGACCATGGGGGATGAGGCCAAGGCAAACATCGATCGGGTGGCTGAAGAGACCAAGAGGCTAATGGAGCATCATGCTCGACTGTCCAAGGTTGGAGAGGAAATCGGAAGTGCTAACATTCGGTTGCGGCTAATGGTTTCTGATCAGGCCAAACAACTTGCCGATCAGGCTATCCAGATATCCCAGCATGAGGCGGCCTCCAGACGACTAAAGAAAACCATGGAAGAGGCTAGCAAGGCTGAGTTGCGAAAAATGGAGGCTGTTTGCAAAGAACGAATTGACATGGCCATCGCAACGGTGGATGAGGTTCGGAGAGCGGATCTTGAGCAGGTAGAGGAGTTATCTAGGAGGCTTGAGGCCACAGAGCTTGCTCAGGCCAAGCTGAAGGAGGAGATGGAAGTGATGCGGAAATCCCTTCAGGCTGACTGCTTGAGATACCGATTGGAGAGAGATGCTGCCGTCGCACGGCTGTCGGCTTCTGAGGCCCGGATGAAAGAGTTTGAGGAGAACGAGGGGATGATGGATGAGATGCTCCAGGATATGTATTTTCGAACTTGGAAGCTGGGCAACCTATCCTGGATGGACGATTATCCCCGGGTCATGGTTAGGATATATCTTCGGGCTTTGGAGGAGGCTAAGGCCGATGCGGATAAGGAAGGTGGTGCGGCTTTCAGGATGGATGTGGTTACGGCCTAATTCACTAAGGAAGAGAAGGTGGCGGTTAAGGATGGCATGCGGCTGCTCGCTGCGTATGAGGTAGGCGTGCAGCTAGATGATGATGATCAGGGAGCAGATGCTGGTAAGTCTTCCCTCTCAATCTTTCCTTAACTTGATTGCATATCATTTATCTGATGGATTCTTTTCCTGAATAGGACAGGTGGGACCCCTGGCCAGCATGCTGGGAGTTCTGACCCTGCGGTCAAGTAGATCCCGGAGGACGAACAGGATAGAGGCGGAGCCCTGCTGCAGCTGATTATTTTTTGGCCTACTTGGCATTCCTGTATATACTAGTCCCAAAACATTAATGTACTTTTGGGTTGTAATTATATCATTTGTAATGAACGGCTTTATTTTTGACATGTAATTTCATAACATAAACCGATTCTGCTATATTTGAATGCTTTTGTTACTTTGATGTGTTGCATAAGAAATATAGCTGTGCATGTGCTAGTGATTCAATTGTGTTTAATGCTAAGTTCTTGCTTAAACTATAACTTATGTTTGGTAATGTTAGTGTGATGTGCGCATAAATTATAGCTACGTATTTATATACAAGAGAAGAAAGTACCGCCTTCAAGTTTTAGCTGTATATGGTAGCTTTGAATGTCTTGTGTAGCTGAGTATGGAATGCAGCTGAGTGTCATGCCATCCAGTTGTGAGTTCCTATTTCCAATCACGGAAGGCCGTCGATATGCTTAAGTTCGTGGCAAACGGGTTTTGTAGTCACTTTCCCTAGCTGTGGGTCTTGGAGACATTTGTCACCCATCTTACGCCTCCGCGAGGAGTTTATCTTTTTTACCACAGCCGCACTTAAGACATATCGGAGCCGAGATCGCGCACAGTAACTACCCGAGCCATTATGGCCCGTAATCGTGGGTATTATTCGATTTACTGTGGCCGGCTAGTGTGGGTGCCGATCGTCAACCGTGAACTACCCCTGGCTAGCCACACCTTATGTTGGGGCTTAAAGTAGGTTCACAGTTGCCGGCGAGCCGAACGCTGTAATGAGTTAACCTTTGATGGCTTATAATCGGCTCATTACAGTTGGCTTTGAGGGCAGTCGCGAGCAATGAGTTAACCTGCAGCAGAGGGATGCTGGAGCAAAAGTGTCTCATTGGCGGGTGCATAGATTCGTATAGTACCTGTTAGGTCTTGTCCAGGTGTAGCCGCGCTATGATGTGTCTTGAATGGAAATGCAGGATTTTGTTCAACAGAAAAGGATAAAACTCAACAAGTAGCCAAGACATAAAGGAACAAGTTAACATGAGACAAGATTTTTAAAGTGGTTCGGCACGAAAATGCCTACGTCCACTGATTCTCTTTGTTAATTCACTTCATATGGGCAGTACAAGTTAAGGAAAGTATCGACGAAGGTGTTGGATGTTCCATGCCCTATGGAACACCTCTCCGTCCACTGTTGACAAAATATAAGCTCCGTTGTGGAGATCTTTATGAATTACATAGGGTCCCTCCCAGACTGGATCTAGCTCCCCGGGGCGCGGGAAGACCCGTTTGAGGACAAGATCTCCTTCTTGTAAGCTGCGATGTTTGACTTTGGAGTTGTATTGTGCTGCTACTTTTTGCTTGTGAGCTGCTGCTTTGAGTGCTGCATCATTTCTTCTCTCCTCAATTAGATCCAAAGACATGTGGAGGAGTTCTTCGTTCTCTTCTGGGTTGTAGTGGATCCTACGGTGGGAAGGCACTACAGTTTCAACTGGGAGCATGGCCTCCGATCCGTATGCCAAAGAGAAAGGAGTATGCCCTGTTGATGTTCTGTAAGATGTGCGGTAGGCCCAAAGTGCCGTAGGAAGTTCATCCATCCAAGCGCCTTTTGACTTTTCAAGTTTCTTCTTGATTTGGGTTTAGAGGATTTTGTTGACAGCTTCGACTTGTCCGTTTGCCTGGGGGTAAGCCACAGATGAGAAGCTTTTGTGAATTCTGTGCTCTTGGCACCAGTCGGTGAATTCCTCGCTGTCAAATTGAAGTCCATTGTCCGATATGATTTTGAGTGGAACCCCGTACCTGCATAAAACTTTTTTGATCAAGAAGTTAATAACTTTTGCCGAAGATATTTTATTTAGAGGCTCCGCTTCCACCCATTTGGTGAAATAGTCAACTGCCACTATGGCATATTTGGCTCCGCCTCGGCCCATTGGCAGGTCGCTAATCAAGTCAATTCCCCATATTGCAAAGGGCCAAGGGCTGGTCATTTGAGTAATCTCATTTGTGGGCAGTCGAGGAATCTTAGCAAATTTCTGACATTTGTTGCATTTTTTGACGAAGTCCAAGGCGTCTTTGTTTAAAGTGGGCCAGTAATACCCGTATCGGAGTGTTTTCTTGGCTAGAGTCTGCCCTCCGGTGTGATCTCCGCAACTTCCTTAATGGATGTTGGACAAGACTTCCCTGGCTTTCCTTCCAGCGATACACCTTAATAAGGGATTAAAGAAGCCGCGCCGATAGAGGATGCCTTCTTGTAATGTGTAGCGGGAAGCTTTCCTTAAGATTTTCTTAGCTTCGTTACGCTCGTTGGGCAGTGTGCCATCTTGTAAATATTTCCGGATAGGAGTCATCCAAGTTTCCTCTTCGATTGCAGCTATCATATTCATTGTCTCCTAACTCGGGGCTAGTTGCTGTGAGATGGTTATTGTTCGGGAAGCGGTGCCGTTCTTCATGCTAGCTTGCTTTGCCAGTTCGTCGGCCTCCTGATTCTTTTCTCGAGGAATGTGTTTGATTAAATAGTGATCCAACTGATTGAGCAGCAGCTTGGTCTTCTTTAGATATGCTGTGAGTCAATCTCCTCGAGTCTGGAATTCTCCCAGTACTTGATTTACAATAAGTTGAGAATCACTGTGGAGGCATAAAGAACCGACTCCAATCTCCCGGGCAAGTTCTAATCCGGCTATCACTGCTTCGTATTCTGCGTCATTGTTGGTGGCGGCGAATTCCAACCTTAGGGCATAGTGTAGCTTCCTTCCCCTGGGGGTGATTATCACAACACCTGCCCCCGAACCTTGTTCATTTGATGCTCCATCTACGAAGAGATTCCACTTGATATCTTCTGCTATTTCAGATTGCTCTTTACCTTCGTTAGTAGTGAATTCGGCAATGAAATCAGCTTTGGCTTACCCCTTGATAGCGGTGCGAGGATGGTAGGTGATATCATATTGACTCGGTTCAATGCACCACTTAAGTAGTCGCCCAGAAGTGTCGGGGCGATGGAGTACCTGCTTTAGCGGTTGATCGGTTAAAACTCTAATGGAATGAGATTGGAAATAGTGTCGCAGTTTCCGTGACGTGATTAGCAAACAGTATGCTAGCTTTTCAAGTTTAGGGTATCTGGCTTCTGCCCCTGTAAATCTCTTGCTTACAAAGTATACGGGCCGCTGCCCGCGGTTGTCTTCTCTCACCAAAGCGGGGCTTAAAGCATGGGATGATACAGCAAGGTATAGGTATAGTTCCTCGCCTTCATTTGGAGTTGAGAGTACTGGTGGTCTCTGGAGGTGTTTGATTAAGTTAAGGAAGGCTGTCGAGCATTCGTCAGTCCATTCGAACTTTCCTTTGTCTTTCTTTAGAGCTTCGAAGAAAGGGATGCATTTGTCGGTTGCTTTAGAGATGAACCTGCTTAGGGCGGCCACCTTCCCGTTTAGGCTTTGCATCTCTCTTCGAGTGGATGGTATCTTGATATCTTGCAAAGCCCGAACTTGTTCGGGGTTTGCTTCAATCCCCCTGGCATGGATGATGAATCCCAAGAACTTTCCCGACGATACTCCGAAGGAGCACTTTAGAGGGTTCAGCTTCATTCCATATTGGCGAAGTACTTGAAACATCTCATCCAGGTGGTTTATATGATAGTTGGATTTCCTCGATTTTACCAGCATGTCATCCACATAAACTTTCATAGTTCGTCCTATTAGTTCCGCAAACATCTTGTTGACGAGGCGCTGATAAGTAGCTCCGGCGTTTTTAAGTCCAAAAGGCATTGCTTTGTAGCAGTACAATCCCCGGTCAGTGATGAAACTAGTGTGGTCTTGATCGGGGGCGTGCATAGGGATCTGGTTATATCCTGAGTATGCGTCCATAAAAGATAAGAGTTCGTGTCCGGCGGTGCTGTCCACGAGCTGATCAATTCGGGGGAGTGGGAAGCAGTCCTTCGGACAAACGTCATTTAAGTTGGAGAAGTCGATGCATGTTCGCCACTTCCCATTAGCCTTCTTTACCAGTACCGGGTTGGCGATCCATTCTGGGTAGATGGCTTCTCGTATGAAGTTATTGGCAAGTAGGTTCTTTACTTTTTCCTCTAGGGCTGCTGATCGTTCTGCCCCCATGCTTCTCTTTTTCTGCTTTACTGGCACCTTGGTGGAATCGATGTTCAGTACGTGGCATGCTACTTCTGGGGAGATTCCTGTCATGTCAGCGTGCGTCCATGCAAATACATCCATGTTGTGGCGAAGAAAATCAATGAGTTGATACTTTGATTCTTCTTTTAGTCGAGATCCAATTTTCAATAGTCTACTTGAGTCATGTTTGTCTACAGCTACGAATTCCATAGCCTCTGCAGGCTCGGCGGTGGCCTCCTCCTCTTTGTCCTTGGGGTCTAATTCATTGAGAGGATCACTGTTATATCGAAGAGGAGGGGCTTTCTTTAGCTGGTATGCTTCCAAGCTTTTCATGCAAAGATTAGTCTCTGCATTTTTCCCTTTATCTTTTCTGCGGTTATTGCGAAGTTCAGTTACATAGCAGTCTCGAGTAGCGTCTTGATCTCCCTCTATTTCTCCTATTCCATTATCCGTTGGAAATTTCATCTTCAGGCACCATGGGGCCAGGACAAGTTGGAAGTCAGACAAGGCCGGTCTTTCCAAAAAGGCGTTGTAGGCCGAGTAGTTCTCTATTAGTGCAAATGTTTGTTTCCGCACAACGGAGCGGGGATGACTTCCTATTTCAACAAAAAGGCCCAGTTGCCCGAGGGGCATTTTTGCATCTCCAGTGAAATCATGTAGTGGTTTGTTGCAGGGACACACATCCTTCATTGACAGCTTCATTTTGTCGAAAGCATGCTTGAATAGGATATTTACCGAGCTTCCAATGTCTACTAAAATTCGAAAAACTTTGGCTGGACCGAACCAGGCAGAGATGACCATAGGATCCATGTGTGGGTACTGTCTTCCCTCTAGATCACGCCTACTGAATATGATGTCGTCATTCTCTTTCCGTTTCAGGTGGCATTCTTCCATAATAGAATTAACGTAGCATTCATCGTTCCTAAGTGACTTACCGTATCTTTCCATCTCAGCCCAGCTTCTGTCGGTGATGTGTGGTCCTCCTGATATGGTATGGACCACTATCTTCTCTTGACTAGAGCCGTTGGTGTTGCGATTTCCTCCGCCTATTTCTGGGAGGGGTAGCTCTGGGTTTTCATTGGCGGGAGCTGGAGTCCTGTTATGGCTTTTTACATAGCGTTCCAGTCTCTTCCTTCTGATGTGTTCTTCAATTAAGTCCCGAAGATGGTGGCATTCATTGGTGTCATGTCCATGGGATTCGTGGAAGCGGCAGAACATTCCAGACTTGAGTGTGTTATCTGACTCCTTCTTGTGCGGGGGGTGTTTGTATCTAACTTCGTCTTGAGTGGCTAGGAAGATGTTTTCGATTGTTTCATTCAAAGGAGTGTAGGAGTCAAATCTTGGTCCTGATCGATATAAGCGCTTTTCTCCCTTCTTGCCCCAGCATTGTCTCTAGAGTCACTTCTCCGAACATCCTTTGCTGCAGCGGGAACCCTGTCTGGAGCTGTCTTAGCCTGTTGCCCTGACTGCCCCTCAGTGGCAGCGTCTTCAAGTCTCATATACTTTCCAGCTTCATGGAGGAAATCAGGTAAAGTAGCTGGTTTTTCCTTGGTTAGTCTTCTAGCAAATTTAGTATCCGGATGTACACCACTGTAGAGGGCCATTAGGATAAGTTTCTCGTCGGCATCTTGGACTGCGGCCGCCGCGGCATTGAATCAGGTTAGATATTGTTGCACTGTCTCTCCGGGTTTCTGTTTGATATTAAATAAGGAATAAGTATCCTTGGGTTGTTCCACATGAATGCGGAACTGGCTGATGAACTTTTCTTTCAACATTTCCCATGAGCTGATGGACCCTTGGGGTAGGTGGCAGAATCAGGAGGTAGCTAGATCTGCCAAGAATAGTGGAAAGCATTTACACAACACTCCCTCTGTTGCTCCGCTCATGAGCATATGCTGGGTGTATCTCTGTAAGTGTACGATGGGGTCAGAGGTTCCCTTGTAAGGCTCCATTGTTGGCATTCTCCATTCCCGGGGGGTGATGGCAGTTTCAATATTGTGGGTGAAGGGGCTGGTTACCCTAGCACCTATCCCCGATCCCTTTGCTCCCGTTGGACGCACTCTCTGAACAATCGCGCCATCCTTTCATCAGAACTTGGAGCGGATAGAAATGAGTTTGGTTCTTCCCTGCGGGATTGATTCCGTCCAGATGACCTGTAAGGATGGTATCGTCTATCACTCCTGATATTCTCCAATGGCTGCCTCTGGTCTTCCGGGGGCATGCTGGGGTCAACCACAGTTGGCCCTTGCCTTGATCTTCCCCTGCTGGGTTCTGTTCTTAGCACTTCCTTGGGTCCAACTTCGGGCTGGACTCCAGCTCGGCCCCGTCTACTGGTGTTTCCATGGTTAGGTAGCATGACAGGCTCGGCTACATCCGACCCCTGTCTGGTACCTCCCCTGTTGGGTTCGGCTCCAAGAGTTTCCTCAGGTCGGAATTCGAGCTGAGTCTGGGCTCGGCTCCTACCATTGTTGTTTTTGCTATTAGCCTCTTCGAAGAAGAAAGACCTTTGTCGTCTCCCAGATCCTCCAGACCGGGACTCACCCTATGATTCAGTGTTGCGATTGGATTCTTCAGCATCCCTTAAGTGTGACATGAGCTGGTCCACCAAGGCTTCTTGTTGAGATGCGAAGCGGTTAGTTACTTCAGCCACAACCCTGTCCAGGTCCGCCTTGTAATTGGTTGTTCCGAAGCATGGGCTGTTGGATTTGCCTGATTTCCATTTGCTGTTGGAACTGAACGATTGTCTTGATCTCTGATTACTGGATCTGGGATACTGCTAGTTGCAATGTTCTTTCCTTTGTTAGTATCTTTCTTCCGTGTGGGAGGCATGTTTTCCAAATGAACGATGCTGATAGGAAAAGGGTTAAGTGGGAGAAGCTGAAGCTTCGAGCTCCTTTTCTCAGTGAAAGCACCAAAAATGTTTGCACAAAAAATGGGCAAACACCTCCAAGTCGTATGAATTAGTTGATTTTATGTTGTTTCTAGTGATTTGGGTGATTTACGCAAATATATAAAAAGCAGGGACTAAACTGTAAAAGACACACAGATTTATAGTGGTTCGGCCAGAACATGCCTACGTCCACTTTATATGTTATTCACCTTTTCTCTTCAGATTACAAGTACAAAGCTTTGATTACAAGTAACTGAAAGTTGTTTGAAAGTTCTATCCGTGCTTGAGCTCTCAAACTTGTCTACCATTGTTGTACCCCTGCCCCTCTATTTATAGAGTGAGGCTGGGGGCAGAGGTCCTGGATGTATATAGCTGCTGGTGGGCCTGGGCTGATGCAATCTGGCCTAGTAGTGTCGGTCCGGTACGCCTTGGTTCGGTGGTAGGTGGTAGATGGGATTGGTTCGGCAGGAGGTTGGTTCGGTGGTGAGTGGACCGGCAGTGCATGGGGATGGAGTTGGACCGATGAAGGTTGGTCCGGCCAAGGTTGATTCGGTGGTTAGTGGAGAGGGGATTGGTCCGGTAGGTGTGGGAAGTGTGTTGGTTCGGCAGGGAGTTGGTTCGGCAGGTAATGGAACAAGGTTTGGTTTGGTTATGCAGGGGAAGCGAAGTGGTTCGGCTACGCAGGGGAAGTGTAGGTTGGACCGGTAGCACCTTGGTCCGGTGGAGGGTGGAAACGTAAACAACAACATATAATATCCAAAACAATTTATCTTTATAACGTTAATCTTTTAAAATTTAAACTTTGAAACTCGATTGAAATCTTGTTTAATAATCTCACTTTGGAAAATCTAGCTCATAATCTTTTGAGAACTTATTTATTTTAAACAAACTTAAAAAGTCGATTCATTTAAATTTTTAAAACTATCATTACCAACACCCAAGGCCCAAACAATATTTTCCCGAGCTCAACCAACAAAAACCCGAGCAACTTCTCGAGCAACCCACTCCCTTATTTTCCTTCGAGATAAACTCATGACGTCATCGAGCCTTTCTCGAGAAAACATTTCTTCCCTGGTAAAACAAAATCACCCAGACACAAAACCATCTCGTACACGTGCACCGATGAATCAACGCCCTCTGACCATCGCCAAGACCCTCGACAAGTCGCTGGTGACCTCGACGACAATGCTACCTCCCCACTTCGACGATCACGACTGAAAAACAGAATCGAGCTGCTCGATCACACTAGAACCCAAACTCCAGTCGACAAATCCACCTTACATCGATGATCCCAACTTATAGCTTCCACGCCACCATGACTAGAGCTTCGTCGCTCAACAATGCTTCTACTCCCACTGGTCCGATCCATTCCGGTGGCTCGTCGACATCGCACAAATCGAGAAACAACCTCGACTTAAAGCTCAAACCTTTCTTTAAATGGTTGAAAAGATTTCAAGTTTGAAATGGAATTGTTTTGAAAGCTATGAATGAATCTTTGTTAAAGATTGGTGAACTTTGTTTCAAATTGAAGAGGATCTTAAAAGTGTATCTTTTGTATAAAAGATTTGGAATTGAAATAGTTTGGAAAGCTATAAATGAATCTTTGTGAAAGATTGGTGAAACCTTGTTTCAATTTGAAAGTGATTTTGAAAGAGTAAATCTTTTGTTTAAAAGATTTAAAATGAAATTTTGTTTAAACCATTTGAAAGAAAAGGTTTTGGGCATACCCTAAAAGTGTATCATGGTTTTAGTTGTGACTTAACTAAGATCCCATATATCCATATGGTTTTTTAAATTTGCGCTCATTATTCGGTTTAGCAGGGAGAGGACTTTATGTCATATAACCCATTTCGAATAGTTATATGACGAAATGGATAGCATTTGAAGACTGGTGGTGAAGACCGGATATTTTCGAAAGCGAAAGGATTACCTGTCGAATGTCTCTACACCGAATGGCCCCGGTATAGAGATTTGATCACCCTTTGTGATGGGGAGTCCGAATGTGATTAGGGATTATTCGGATTTGCAAGGGCTTCTTTTGAAGTGCCTTCGGTTCTGTTCGAACCTAGAACAAACTTATATGATGTATGTCGGACGTTAAACTTTGAGATGCAAAGCTGGTTTCTATCTAATACATTTCTGTTTGGTGGCGACGAATTTATTCTTTTAGCTTAACACACTTCTCTGAAATGTACGAGCTCAAAGGTTATGTAATTGATGGTTATCAGTGATACATTCCCAATTTGGTAATGTGGCATGCTGAGTGCTGCTGATCATTTGTTGATCGAAGCATGGCTTTTGTGAAAAGCATAGCTTTGTGGGACGAGACTTCATCAGAACCTCACAAACCGGAATGGTCGAAACAGGAAGGATGCGGTAAGGTTATTGGGGGTAGTGCCCCTTAGGGTATGTCCATTTCCTTCTGGATAAAAGGTGGTATCATGGTATGGAGCCCAGACATTTAACCTATGTGGTTGCTACAAACTTATTGCTTTGTAGTTGTTGGTGTAGAGGAACCTCGGATAAAGATCGGTGACGACCGGGGGATGACATACTCGTGTCAGTAGTTACCTAGTTACAGAGGTAACCCGACCTTGTGTTGGCAGAGAGCTGGTTAAGTTCTTAAGGCATCCCTCCAGAGGCGTACCCATGTAGCCCAGGAAGTTCCTTAGCCTGAACATTATTGGAAATCAAATCACCAATACATGCCCTTTACGATTGCAATTGTATAACCTGCCATTCTGAAATTCCAGACCAAATTTGGAGTTTTGGCATTAAAGGATGATTAATTAAGTAAAGCTTAATTAATGACAAATAATTAAAGGTAATTAATTACTTAAAGATAATTACTTAATTAAAAGTAATTAATAAATGATTAAAAGTTGATTAATCAAGTAAATAAAATTAATCTGAGATTTATTAGTATAAGTGATAAAGGATAATCACTTATTGTAATTAATTAAGGATAAAATAAAACGATCCGGCCCTCGGCCATCCAATAATGGCCATGTAACGATCCGCCTGGCTTTCACTGGTGCCCTTCAGTTTGCTTTTACGGCCAGCCTTTTGACTCAATTCAACCAAGCCAACCCGGGACATGTAGGGCCAAGAGTCTCCCGTTCGCCACCAAACGCGAAGCAGGAACCCCCTATCGTGCTGTAATGAAGCAAGATCAGTCATGAGACTGGTGTGAGTAAACAAAAACAGTTTATCTTTAACAATAGCAAACAAAAGAAATTAAAAGAAATCCGTAATGCTTTTTGGAAAATGAAACTACCATAAGGCCTCCCGGCACACACACAATGCAAACGCGGACTTGGGGGGAGATTTCTCCTTATGATAGTCAAACATGCTTGATACGCAAATTCCTTTTGATATTACAATTAGTGCATAGTGCAGAAAACATTTGCAAGTATAATATTAATCGTAGCCAGCATACCTACCATTATAGTATGTCTACTATAGCTACCATATTAAATGGCAGGTTCTACAACTAAAACCGTACAAGGCGCGTATTGGTGATTGGATTTACAACAAATGGTCAGGTAAAGGAACTTTGTGGGCCACATGGGTACGCCTCTAGAGGGACGCTCCGAGAACTTAACCAGCTCCCTGCCAACACAAGGCTGGGTTATCTATGTAACTAGGTAACTACTACACGAATATGCCATCCTCCGGTCGTTATCGACCTTTATCCAAGAGATCTCAACACCAACAACCACATAGTAATAAATTTGCAATAACCACATAGGTTAAATATCTGGGCTCCATACCATGATACCACCTTTTTCTAGAAGGAAATGAACATACCCTAAAGGGCGCGACCCACATAAACTTGTTGCATTCTTCCTGTTTCTACCATTTTCGAGGTGTGAGGTTCGACGAGGTCTCGTCCACAAAGCTACGCTTTTCACAAAAGCCATGCTTTGATGAACAAATGATCAGCAGCACTTTGTATGCCACATTACCAAATTGGGAATGTATCATAGTAACCATCAACTACATAACCTCTGAGCTCGTATGTCTCAGAGAAGGGTGTTAAGCTAAGAGAATAAATTCTCCGCCACCAAACAGAAATGTATTTGATAGACACCAGCTTTACATCTCAAAGTGTAATGTCAGACACACATCCATACAAGTCTGTACCGGGTTCGAACATTACCGAAGGCACTTCAAAGAAGCCCTTACAATCTGAGTATTCACAATCCCGATCGGACTCCTCCTCACATATGGAGATCTCTATACCGGTGCGACTCAGTGCAGAGACATTCGACGGGTAATCCTTTCGTTCTCGAAAATACCCTATCTTCACCACCGGTCTTCAAATGCCATCCATTTCGTCGTATCACTATTCGGAATGGGTTACATGACACAAAGTCCTCTCCCGGCTAAACTGAATAATGAGTGCTTAATTTAAAAAGCATATGGATATAGTAGGATCTAGTTAAGTCACAACTTTTCAACACTTGTTTCCCAAAACCTTTCTTTTGAATGGTTAAAACAATTTTCCACTTTCAAATCTTTTAAAAAAAAGATTCACTTTTAAGATCCTCTTCATTTTGAAAACAAAATTCACCAATCTTTCACAAAGATTTATTCATAGTTTTTTCAAAACTATTTCAATTCAAATCTGATTTACACACAACTTGAAATCCTTTCAACAAAAACTGAAAATCCTTTCTTAATATGAAAGTAATTATCATTTGAAAGCAAATATTTTTCGTTTTGGAAAAATCCGATCAAATATGCACAAGTTATAGCCTTTAAAGCATAAACTTGGGTTAAATTTAAATTCCCAAAATGATACTTTTAATATACTTTAAAAAATGGTTTAAAATCCATATTATATAACTTGTATAACCTTTCCAAACTATAATTCCCAAAATAATAAGATATAGTATATTCAAACTAAATTTAGATTTTAAAACTTCCTTTTCAAAAACCTTTTCATATTCAACCCAATTCCATTTCCAAAACCATTTGGATTTAAAATTCAACTTTTAAATAAAATAATTTAAATTCAAAACATCTATGACTTAACCGATTTCCTGTGAAATCCATATTTGTGTGTGTGGTGTTGTCCAGGGGTTGTACACAATAGTACAATATCATCAATTATCACAATCCAAGCATAGCAATATTGGTAAGCAGTATAATCTATAACGCTTATCTTTATTCACAGATTCACAGATAAATAGTATAAATTCATCACAGATAAATAAATTATATTCATCACAACTTAAGTCAAAGCAATTCATGTTATAGAGCATCACACACTAGGGATATCAAACAATTCAAAGCATTTCATACAATCCAAACATCCATAAGTAGGATAATTTAATTATCTGATTAATTTAAACCAGATTAATCACTAATTCTTGGTTAATTAATTACAAATCATTTTAATTAATTATCCTTTAATCACTTATTAATTAACCTTTAATGACCAATTAATTAACCTTTAATTATTAATTAATCAATCTTTGATCATTAAATAATTATCCTTTGATTATTTAATTAATTTTTCCTTAATTAATTACCATTTAATTAATTATCCATAATTAATTACAATAAGTGATTATCCCTAATCACTTAATCAACTTTAACCATTAATTAATTACTTTCAATTAAGTAATTATCTTTAAGTAATTAATTACCTTTAATTACTTACATTAATTAATCTTAATTAATTAATTATCCTTTAATGTAATTACACAATGTAATTATCCCTTAATCACTTAATTAATTAACCTTTAATTAATTATCCTTTAATCACTTATCATTAATCAATTAACTTTTAACAAATTAATTAGCCTTTAATTAATACTTAATTAAACTTTGATTAAGTAATTATCATTAAATTACAAAATTGATGATCCTTAAATCTTAAGATAACCTATTTATTTTAATTAATTACAAAATCACCATTTAAATCTTATTTTAAACAATCTTTTAGATGAATTATCATTATCACCTAGTTTAACTCAAAGCCTTTAAGTAAATTAAAAATATTTAATCTTATTAATTAAATTCTTAATTATACTATTTATATATATTTAAAATAAATTTTAAAAACAAATAAAGGATTAAAATACTTCAAACTTGATTAATTAAAATATTTTAAAACCTTTAATTTATTCAAAACAAAAAATAACCATTTATTATCTTACAGAATGAATCAAGATTTTTTTTAAATTTGATTAAATGAAAAACTTGTTTAATTTAAACTTTTAAAACTGTAATATTACAAACCCGAGGCGAAAACTGGTTTAACCCGGGGCAATACCCGAGTTCAATTTTTACTTTATAAACTTCGAGTCAAACACTAGTATTTCTCGAGTTTGAACCTGAGGATACTTCATCTTTCCTAATCCACGAAATAAAACAGATTCACGAATGTCTTCCATGCACATGCACGCATCATCGCCAGAGCTCCGACCATCTACGCCGGCCTCAACACAACACCAACGACACTCGCAAACAAGCACAACCACCCTTCTTCTTCGATTTGACGTAAATCGAAATCAACCCCAAATGATCAACTCCAGGAATAATCACCTCGACAAATTTGCCATACTCCGACAATCCCATCCACATGGGCCTCCACCGCTTCGTCCAGAGCAGCTTCACAACATCCAGCATCGTATCCCAACACGTAAAAGATTCCGATACAACCCCGTCGTCGAAAAAGCCACTGAAAACCATCGACGACAAAACTGGGTAGAAACCCTACTCCGTCGATCCTTGACCACCACAGCCATCGATAAATACCTTCAATATTTTTCCCATGATCAACAACCTTCAAACTATCCTCGATGGGAATCATGACGACAATTATCACGTCGATCGTCTGGATTTGACGATAAACCAAAATATGGTCAACTCGAATTATCCCATTGAATACAAACTTAAAAATCAAGATTATTATATCAAAATTCATAACTATCAACCATGAATCAATCTATGTAATCCAAACATTAAATTACAATCTTTTATTTTTGACTTATTTCTGCCTATTACTGTATTTTATTAATTTTGGATTAATTACTAAATTAAAATTCTTGAAACTATTTTTAGAATTGAGATCATACACTTACAATCATTTTTCATTTGTACATCTAAGCTTGCAAGTGAATGATCGAGAATATTTTGATTTTTTTCATTTTCTTTCTAACCTGTAAACATAGGAACATGTATATATCCCTGTACATACACATTTTAATCCATACACACACACATGTAGACATTTATCTCAATAACAACAAGTAAACACATCAAGACAAATCACTAATTCAGGTTTAAATGGGTTAGTTTTGCTCACCTGGTTCAGTTTGAAAGCAAAGAACAAAGAACAGAGGACAGGTTTGAATGCTTGGTGTTTGGACCTGATCTGAACTTGAGTCACTTGAGTTTGTTGAACTGCTTTGATTTTTAAACTGAAATGCTTTGATTTAGGTTACTTGAGTTTGTTGAACTGCTTTGATTTTTAAACTGAAATGCTTTGATTTAGGTTGTAGACTTTGAATTTCTTTGCTTGATTCAGATTGATTTGCTCAGGTTTTGATTTTATTTAATCTCAGTTTTGATTGCTTTGATTTCAGTTTGAAACAGGCTGAAGCTTTGATGGTATTTGATTCTTGAGTTTGAATGCTCTTTGATTACATCAGGTTTTGATTTTTTTTTCTAAGTTTGATTTCCAAGTTTTGTTTTGTTTTCAGATCTAAGAATTTGTTTTACAGATTCTTGGTTTTCAGCTTGAAAATGAATGAGAGAAGACAGCCTGATTTCTTCTTCAACATTTCATTACTTATTTATTTATATTTTTTTTTTAAAGAAATCAAGCCACTTATTTTACTAGCTAACACTTGTAATGATCTTTTATCATTATCTGGCACTTTTTAGTTACTTGTATAATTATTTTACAAATGCATTTTGCATGTCTTTATATATTTACAAATGTCTTAATTTGTATTTTTATGTTAAAACCCTTAACTTAACTTTAATTAATTTATCTATCATGTTTTTAAATTATAAATATATATATACACTATGTTTTTATTATTTTCAAATGTATTATGCTTTATTTCAAATATGAAAGAAAATTTTTTTAAATATTTTATTAATCTTATTTCATATTTACAAACCAAATTTAGTTCAAGCAATTAAAAAGAAAGTATATAAAATTTTTCTTAAATCTTATTTTAATTAAAATATCTACCTATATATTTACTTTTAGAACTATTTATATAATCTTTAAGAAAATGATTTTAAAACTAATTATACACTGATAAATAAACATACATATATATATTTTAAAATATAAAATTTAACTTAATTAGCTTTTGAAAATTATTTATACCAAATTCAAAATATATATACATATCTGTGTAATAATTTCAAGACAAATTTTTTATTAGTTTTTAAATTATAGAGTTTTCAAACTCAATATATTATTCAAATTAAATTATTTTTTTACAAATATACAAACTATATTTATTTCTAGGTATATTAAAGAGAATTATTTTAAACCTTTTATTTAAATCTCATTTAATTTTTCCAAAAGGATATATATATATACAGGGAATTAGGCTGAAGGAAAAACCTGAAAACACTTTTAGTCTGAAGGACAGAAGTTTTAAAATTTAGTCTGAAGGACAAAAAATGATATATTCATATAGCATTGCACATCCATAATGCTATATTCATATAGCATTACACAGTTGCTTGTTTGTGTATGCAGAAACTTATGAAATTGTGTTGTATATAGCATTATAGATATGTAATGCCATATGAATATAGCATTATGGATGTGTAATGCTATATGAATATATCATTTTTTGTCCTTCAGACTAAATTTTAAAACATCTGTCCTTCAGACTAAAAGTGTTCTCAGGTTTTTCCTTCAGCCTAATTCCCTCTATATATATATATATAAATCTTTTATGACTTCTTAAATAACTTAGAAAAATGATTTGAAATCAAATCATACGTTACTAAAAAATAATGATATATTCATATATATGTGTATATATATCTGTTTCTTAAATTATAAAGCTTTTAAATCCAATTTTATTTATAAAATTTCAAATCAAAATTCAATTTATACATACATATATATATATATATGTATATATATATATATATATGTATATATATATATATATGTGTATATATATATATATATGTATATATATATATATATATATATATATATATATATTTATCACAAATTTTCAAATTAATTCTCAATTAATTCACAAATTATCCCAAAAATTATACTAATTACAAATTTTAAGTTGGCCTAAAAACCGGGAATGTTACAGCGATCATTACCTAAAATCATCAATTTGTAATATGAACATGATCAGTAATCAGATCTTAAAGTTAAAATGTTCCATTTTCCTGATATATAATGATCTTACTGTAAATTATTATTTTCAAAACTATTTACTTAATTTTTTTTCTAATATTACTTTTGGAAATAACTTTACATTGTTATAAACAATTTTCTTTCAGGAATCATAGTTTAAAATGATTTAAACATGGAGATATGAATTTTTCTTGCTGAAATTGTAGCCTGTAAATGTTAAACAGAGAGATGTACATGCCTACACAGACATGCGTACATCCATTCACACACATATATCTGTATATACTTGCAGCTATATTTACTTTTCTAAATCATCACCATTGCATGCATAAGAATAAAGAAGATCTGGTTTTAAAAGTAAGGTTTGCACACCTTCAACATGAAGAACATATGAACATGATCTTGATTTTTGATGTTGAAAACTGTTGTTGATTTTAATTCTGCTTGATCTTTGCTTTTGATTAAACCTGCACTAAATTTGTACTGCAACTTGAGTTTGAACTTGATCTTGATGCTGCTCCGGAATCAGGTTGAAGCTTTTGAATTTGCTTTTGGTTTATTATTTGAACAGGTTGAAGATGGTTTTTAAATACAATATAACAAGTTTAAAATAAGTTTCAAAGATTTAAAATGTTTTAAGATACATATAAACTTTATTTAAAGTTTAATTTAAATAAACTTAATAATATTAAAAAGTTATTTAGGAAGAAATGTTTAATTGATAATTAACTTTAAAAATCTAAGTTAATTTATTTGTTAATGGTAATTAATTACAAGGTTTATTAAATAAAGATTTTTAAAGTAATTTATTCAGATAAATGGATTATCTTTTAATTAATTAAAATCTTAAGTAATTAAATAATATTACTTAATGAAAGTAATTAAATAATAATTGCTTAATAAATAGTAATTTAGAAGGATAATTACCCAATGTAATTTAATAAAAGGATTAATTATGTAATTACTTAAAGATTAATAATCAAGGTGATTAATTTGATTTATGATTAAAGGTTGATAAATCAAGTGATTAAACAATTTTTAATTAAGGATAATTAATTATTTAATGATTAAAGGTTAATTGATTTACTAATTAAGGATGATTTATTAATAATTAAAGTTTAATTTAATTTATTATTAATGGTTAACTAATAAATGATTGAAGGATAATTAATTGAAAATAATTTGTAATTAATTATAATTAATTAACCAGGATTAGTAATTTATTCATAAGTAATTAATCTGGTTTAAAATAATCAGATGATTAATTGATCTTACTTATGAATGTTTAGATTGTATTGAATGTTTGAATTGTTTGATATTTTTGATGTGTGATGCTCTGTGATATGAATTGTTTTGATTTGAGCTATGATGAATGTAATTTATTTATCTATCTGTGAAGTATTTATATTATTCATCTATGTATCTGTGAATAAAGATAAGCGTTATAGGATTATACCGCTTATCGATATTGCTATGCTTGGATTGTGATGATTTATGATATTGCACTATTGTGTAAAACTCCTAGACTACACCATACACACACAAATATGGATTTCACGAGGAAATCGGTTAAGTCATAGATATTTGAATTTAATTATTCAAATGGCTTTAAATTTGAATTTTGAATCCAAAATGGTTTGGAATGTAATTGGGTTAAATGTGAAAAGCTTTTGAAGATAAAAATTATTTTGAATAACTTGTTAAAGTTTTGAAATTTAAAATAGTTTGATTTAAATTTGAATTCAAGATTTGAAGTTGAGTTTTATGAATATATGTTTGGAAAATTATGGTTTAAAAAGGTTATACAAGTTATATAATGTATTTATATGAGTTTTAAACCATTTTAAAGTATTATTTTGGGAATTTAAATTGAACTCAAGTTTTATACTTTAAGGGCTATAACTTGAGCAAATGTAATAAGATTTTCCCAAAACAAAAACTCTTTGTTTTCCAATGATAATAGTTTTATATAAAAGAAAGAATTTACAGTTTTTTTTGGAAGGGTTTCAAATTTGAAATGGAATTGTTTTGAGAGCTATAAATGAATCTTTATTAAAGATTGGTGAACTTTGTTTTCAAACAAAAGAGGATCTCGAAGATAGACCTTTTGTTTAAATATTACGAATGAATCTTTGTGAAAGAATTGGTGAACTTTGTTTTAAGTTAAAGAGGATCAATCTTTTATTTAAAATAATAAAATGGTAATTTGTTTAAACCATTTAAAAGAAAGGTTTTGGGTTTTACGTTGTGAGTTAACTAGGATCCCATATATCCATATGTTTTCAAAATTTGCGCTCATTATTCGGTTTCTCCGAGAGTGGAATTTATGTCATATAACCCATTCCAAATAATGATACGACGAAATGGATAGAATTTGAAGACCGGTGGTGAAGACCGAGTATTTTCGAAAGCGAAAGGACTACCTCTCGAATGTCTCTGCGTCGAATGGCCCTGGTATAGAGATTTGATCATCCATTGTGATAGGAAGTCCGGACGTTATTAGGGATTATCGGGATTGCAAGGGCTTCTTTTGAAGTGCCTTAGGTTCTGTTCGAACCCAGAACAGACTTGTATGGATGTATGTTTGACGTTACGCTTTGAGATGTAAAGCTGGTTTCTATCAAATACATTTCTGTTTGGTGGTGAAGAATTTATTCTCTTAGCTTAACACCCTTCTATGAGATGTACGAGCTTAGAGGTTATGTAGTTGATGGTTACTAGTGATACATTCTCAATTTGGTAATGTGGCATACGAAGTGCTGCTGATCATTTGTTAATCAAAGCATGGCTTTTGTGAAAAGCATAGCTTTGTGGGACGAGACTTCATCAGAACCTCACAACCCGATAATGGTCGAAACAGGAAAGATGTGACAAGGTTATCGGGGGTCACGCCCCTAGGGTATGTCCATTTCCTTCTAGATAGAAGTGGTATCATGGTATGGAGCCTAGATACTTAACTTATGTGGTTGCTGCAAATCTATTTCTTTTTGGTTGTTGGTGAATCCCGGGGTAAAGATTGGCCATGACCGGGGGATGACATACTCGTGAAAGTTAGTTACCTAGTTACAGAGATAACCTGGCCTTGTGTTGGCAGAGATCCAGTTAGGTTCTTAGGGCGTCCCTCTAGAGGCTTACCCATGTGGCCTAGGAAGTTCCTTTGCCTGACCATTTGTTGGAAATCCAATCACCAATACGTGCCCTGTATGGTTTTAGTTGTATTACATGCCACCTTAGGTGGTAGCTATAGCGGGCATAATATAATGGTACCTATGCTGGCTAAGATTAATATTATAGTTTCAAAATATTTTATGCACTATGCACTAATAATAATATCAAAAGGATTTTGTGTATCAAGCATGCTTGACTATCATAAGGGGAAATCTCCTCCAATTGTGCGCTTACATTATGTGTGTGCGGGGAGGCCTTGTGGTAGTTTCATTTTCCAAAAAGCATTGCGGATTTGAATTTTAAATTCTTTTTGTTTGTTTTTATTCAAATAAAAATGATTTTGTTCGCTCACACCAGTCCCATGATTGACCTGGAGTTTATTGTTCCCTTTCTGAACTTTGGGTGCCCATAATTTTCCACACGGGAAGCTTAGGATTAGATTTTTTAGATAATCAGCTAGTAGATGTAGATTCGATAGCCTTCAGCCTTCTATTTGGAAATCGTTGGAGTCTTTTCTTAGATTTTGGATATCTCTTTGTGCTTCTCTTCAACATTTCAGACTGTCCTTGCTCAATTCAACTTGATGGTGGTTCGAGCTTATTGGATTGGAGTCTTTGGAGTTTTGGCATTGGAGTTATTGCTTTTTCGCTTTTGCTATTTTGTTCTTCCGCCGTTGTCTTGTATCTCTGATATATGTCCATATTTCAAAACAATCTATATATATTTATATTTATAACTTTAAAGAATATGATTTAAAATTAATCAAACATTAATAAATAAATATATAATGTGTACATATTTGAATTTAACTCTTTAAATAGCTTTTGTAAATTTATTTATATTAATTTCAAAATATAACTTTCAAATCATTATATTATAAATACAAAACAAAATTTTCTATTAGTATTAAATTACAGAGTTTCCAAATCCAATATATTATTCAAAACATTTATTTTTAAATTTTCAAATTCAAAAATTAATATATAATCAATTTGTATTTATAACTGCAATCTATTCTATTCACAAACTATTTATTTTCCAAAATTTTCAAATTAATTCACAATTAATCCAAAATTTCATATTAATTACCAAATTAAATTTAACTCAAAACCGGATCGTTACAAATTCCCCCCTTAAGAAAATTTCGTTCTCGAAATTTGCTAGATAGGGAGGCAACAATGAATAGATGAAGAATGTTTTACCAGATCAATCTGAATATCTATTCTGTATTTGGCTTACCAAATCAGAATATCATCAATAATTAGTAGAACGAACTCATTTAACACTTTACGAAATACTCGGGTCACCAGATCTACGAAATATACAGGGGAAATGGTTAGTTCGAAGGGATAACTAACCGTTCGTAGAATATATCTGGACTCCAAAGAATAAATAAATGGATACAATTTAATTCGGTTTCATATTTCGTTAACCAATTATTTCTAATAAAATTTTAAATTCATTAGAGTCAAAACGAAAAGCTGATAAAAAATGATGAAGAGAATACAAAATAGGAATTTATAACCTTTTCTACAACGATTCGCAGGGCCACCATCACCAAAGCTTCTTCTGTAGCTACCACGAAGCAATCAAAGAATTGAGACTGGATCAAAGGAGATTGATAGAGAAAGATTGTTTCCTTTGTTGTTACAGGTATCGACCATTTATAGTGGTACTCCCCTGTCCCCTATCTCATCCTCTTCTTGCACTCATACTCACTATCAGTGGATAGTAAGAGAATTTATTGAGGCAAACAGACGGATATCTTAGGGATATACTCATTCTAGGGTATACTTCACCCTATCTCTAATGAGTCACCTAATGTGTTATACTCCTGAGCTAAAGTTCGACCTTCAGCTCTGAAACCAAACTGTCACGAGTATGCCATTCCCCGGTCATAACCGACCTTTATCCCGGGATTCACCAACAACCACAAAGCAATAAGTTTGCAGCAACCACATAAGTTAAGTATCTGGGCTCCATACCATGATACCACTTCTATCCAGAAGGAAATGGACATACCATAAGGGGCGTGACCCCCGATAACCTTGCCGCATCCTTTCTGTTTTGACCATTACCAGTTTGTGAGGTCCTGATGAAGTCTCGTCCCACAAAGTTATGCTTTTCACAAAAGCTATGCTTCGATCAACCAATGATCAGCAGCACTTCGTATGCCATATTACCAAATTGGGAATGTATCACTAGTAAATATCAACTAAATAACCTCTGAGCTCGAACGTCTCAGAGAAGGGTGTTAAGCTAGGAGAATAAATTCTCTACCACCAAACAGAAATGTATTTGATAGAAACCAGCTTTACATTTCAAAGTGTAACGTCTGACATACATCCATACAAGTATGTTGCGGGTTCGAATAGAACCGAAGGCACTTCAAAAGAATCCCTTGCAATCTGGATAATCCCTGATCTTGTCCGGACTCTCCATCACAAAGGGTGATCAAATATCTATACCAGGGCCATTCGTTGCAGAAACATTCGACAGGTAATCCTTTCGCTTTCGAAAATACCTGTCTTCACCACCGTCTTCAAATGTTATCCATTTCGTCGTATCATTATTCGGAATGGGTTATATGACATAAAGTCCTCTCCCGGCTAAACCGAATAATGAACGCTTATTTTTAAAAACATATGGATATAGTGGGATCTAAGTTAAGTCACAACTTAAAGCCCAAAACCTTTCTTTCAAATGGTTTAAACAACCTTTTAAACAAAAGACACTTTTAAGATCCTCTTTACTTTGGAAACAAAGTTCACCAATCTTTTACAAAGATCTATTCATAGCTTTCAAAACAACTCCATTTCAGATTTGACTTTCAACAAAAACTGGAAATCCTTTCTTTTATATAAAAACTATTATCTTTTGAAATCAATATAATATTTAAAATAAGAATGATATAAAACATATATAAATATTTAAACTAAATTGAAAATATGATTAAACATATTTAAAACATCAGTGGACATGTGCAAGGTAATTATTTCATGAAAGTAACAAGTGTAAAGAATTATACCGCTTATCGATATTGCTGTAATGAATTTACATATTTATCTTTGAATTTGTGAATGAAGATAAGCGTTGCAGGATTATACCACTTTTCGATATTGCTGTGCTTGGATTTGTGATGATTGATGATATTGTATTGTTGTGTGTAAAACCCCTGGACTACACCACACACACTCAAATATGGATTACACGAGGAAATTGGTTAAGTCATAGATATTTGAATTAAATATTATGAAATGGTTTTAAAGTTGAATTTTGAATCCAAAATGATTTTGGAAATGGAATTGGGTTGAATATGAAAAGCTTTTGGAAAGGAAATTTGAAATTGAATTTAGTTTGAATAGAATCTATCTTGTTTAAGTTTTGAACTTTTTTAGAAACTATGGTTTGAAAGGGTATACAGGTTATACAATAATATATATGGATTTTAAACCATTTTAAAAGTATTATTTTGGGAATTTAAATTTAACCCAATTTATACTTTAAAAGCTATAACTTGTGCATATTTGATCGGATTTTTCCGAAATGAAAAGTATTTGTTTTCAAATGATAACGGCTTTCATATAACGAAAGAACTTCCAATTTTCATTGAAAAGATTTCAAGTTTGAAATAGAATTGTTTTGAAAGCTATGAATGAGTCTTTGTTAAAGATTGGTGAACTTTGTTTCAAATTAAAGAGGATCTTAAAAGTGTATCTTTTGTATAAAAGATTTGGAATTGAAATAGTTTAGAAAGCTATGAATGAATCTTTGTGAAAGATTGGTGAAAATTTGTTTCAATTTGAAAGTGATTTTAAAAGAGTAAATCTTTTGTTTAAAAGATTTGAAATTAAATTTTGTTTAAACCATTTGAAAGAAAAGGTTTCCGGCTTTAAGTTGTGACTTAACTAAGATCCCATATATCCATATGGTTTTTTTAAATTTGCGCTCATTGCTCGATTTAGCCAGGAGAGGACTTTATGTCATATAACCCATTCCAAATAGTGATACGATGAAATGGATAGCATTTGAAGATCGGTGGTGAAGACCGGATATTTTCGAAAGCGAAAGGATTACCTGTCGAATGTCTCTACACCGAATGGCCATGGTATAGAAATTAGATCGCCCTTTGTGATGGGGAGTCCGAATGTGATTAGGGATTATCCAGATTTGCAAGGGCTTCTTTTGAAGTGCCTTCGGTTCTGTTTGATTCCGGAACAGACTTTTATGGGCGTATGTCTAACGTTACACTTTGAGATGTAAAGCTGGTTTCTATCAAATACATTTCTGTTTGGTGGTAGAGAATTTATTCTCTTAGCTTAACACCCTTTTTTGAGACGTACGAGCTCAGAGGTTATGTAATTGATGGTTACAAGTGATACATTCCCAATTTGGTAATGTGGCATGCTGAGTGATGCTGATCATTTGTTGATCGAAGCATGACTTTTGTGAAAAGCATAGCTTTGTGGGACGAGACTTCATCAGAACCCTAGTAAACCAGAATGGTCGAAACAAGAAGGATGCGACAAGGTTATTGGGGGTAGCGCCCCTTAGGGTATATCCATTTCCTTCTAGATAAAAGATAGTATCATGGTATAGAGCCCAGATACTTAACCTATGTGGTCGCTGCAAATTTATTACTTTGTGGTTGTTGGTGTTGAGCGCTCGGATAAAGGTCGGTAACGACCGGGGGATGGCATACTCGTGTCAGTAGTTACCTAGTTACAGAGGTAATCTGGCCTTGTGTTGGTAGAGAGCTGGTTAAGTTCTTGGTGTGTCCCTCCAGAGGCTTACCCATGTGGCCCAGGAAGTTCCTTTGCCTAAATCACCAATATTAGCCCTTTACGATTGCAGTTGTATAACTTTGCCATTCTTAAATGGTAGCTATAGCAGGCATAATATAATGGTACCTATGCTGGCTAAGATTAATATTATACTTTCGAATTTTTTTCTGCACTATGCACTAATAATAATATCAAAAGGATTTTTCACGCATCAAGCATGTTTGACTATCATAAGAAGAAACCTCCCCCAAGTGTGCGATGCATTGTGTGTGCGCTGGGAGGCCTTATGGTAGCTTCATTTTCCAAAAAGCATTGTGGATTTCTCTTATTTCCCTTTTATTTTCTTTTGTTAAAGATAAAATGTTTTTGTTTGCTCACACCAGTCCCATGACTAACCTGGAGTTTATTGTTCCCTTTCTAAACTCTGAATGCCCGCAATTTTCCACACAGGTAGCCTAGAATCAGGTAGTCAGATAGTAGATGTAGATTCGATATCTTTCGAAGTGTCTGGTTTGGCGGCATTTGGAAATCTTCTTCAGTTTTTGGATTTTGGCGATCGCATTCATGATTGTCCTTGCTCAATTTTAAAATAATAGATTGTAAACAATTTATATTAAAATAGTTATTTTGAAAATGGTGTCAAATCAAACGGTTTCTTCCATTTCAACAAATCTCGACCATATCCAAATTTCAAATCAGTAAAACTCAACTTTAATCTTTTAATTTAAATGACTCAATTTCGAGTTAGTTCCAAATCAATGTGTTTTCCATTTCAATTCGAAATAACTTCAATTTCCGAAACATTCATTTTTAACTTCAATTTCGATTCTACAATTCAAATCAACGCTTTAAATTCAATTCCATTCTTATTTAAAACCTTTCCAAATCATATCAATTTCAATCCCAATTTCAATTTACTTATTTAAACCATTTAAATCAAATTAAATTCATTGTTAAATTTTAATATCCAAATGTTCAAAATAATTCAAATCTTTGAATTAAAGTCATATATCAATTTTAACTTTACATTCCTAATCTAATTCTTAAACAATTTCTTTTTAACCATTTCAATTTCAACTTTCAAAGATTGGATTAGAAAAGTAATTAAATTCATATAAACTCTATAATTTATTTCCTTTAAAACAAGAACATTTAATCAAAAATCCAAATTCAAGATTTTAAACCATTTAATTTAACCAATCCAGTTTTTGTATATAATTATATAATTTTCTACCCTATGGTCAAGTGATAAGGATATATATCATTTGAATCCACTATAAAATTAAATTTTCGGATATATATTATTTCAACCCGTGTCCCGAATCATAATTTTCCAAATCCATAAAATCGCTCGGTTTATCATTTAAACCCATAACGATTTTACCATAAACTATAAGATTGTTCGGGTATGTATCATTTCAACCCATAGTGATTTTCCTAATAATAACTAAGGGAACTTGCAGTGTGATAACAACATATAAAATAAACATAACATCAAAGCATCCAAAATGTCAACAATTAAGCATCCATTACAATCATCATTTAAATCAACCAATAAATCACAACAATTAACTGGTTATCATTATCAGGTATTTAACTAACAATTTAAAATTCAACACTGATTCAAATAGCAATTAAATTCAATATAAATTCAAATTAAATTTAAATGACAAATTAAAATACAAAATAGCAACAAATAAATTTCTAATCACATTATAAATTCAATTTAACTAACATAAGATGGTTATTATTAGTGAGTGGGTTAAAACATTCACATTTGATTTGTCGTCTATTTAAAATCCAAATATAGCTAAAAAATCCAATAGTCTCAGAATGCAGCCAGACTCTTTCCATGTCATCTGAATTGTCGATATGATCACAACGGAAAAACCGCGTGTGAATCCGAGCTCGTATGCAAAAGTTATGATAATTAGAAGGTTTGAAAATTTAAAATTTCAATAAAACAAACTAGGGGCATTGTTGTAATTTCGTTACCTCTCGTCATTGTAACCCTAACCCATGCGATAAGCTCGATCCAAAAACATAGCCGCTGCATCCATTGCCAAAACCCTGCCACTTCATTCGCCCTTGCCTAGATCCGCCACTACTATGACCTCCCCCACTCGAGCCGCCTTAGAACAAGCCGCGCCACCATCCCCAGTGGCCAACAGTGGCTCTGGCGCCGTGATGCTATCATGGCCAAATTTTGGCGATTCGTGCACCATCAACACCCAAGAATCACATGGATCGACTCACCTCAGCCTCCTCTACGCTCCAGCAACCTTCGATCAACCCATCGACGAAGACCACCATTGGATCGAAAACCCTAGTTTCAATGGCTGAGACTTCTTCATCATTTTCTGGTCAAACGATGCATCAAATCGATAAACAAACTGCAGTAGTAGATTGCACTCGTCGAGAACTTTTCAATGATATATAATTCACTATGGTTTGGAGAGTTTGAATTTTGAAAATTGATTCTGAAATTGAAATTGAATTTGGGAATTAGGGTTTCAGCCATTGAGAAAGAAGGAAGGAGCAAAAATTTTGCAGTACGTATAGAAATTGAAAAATAGAGACTGCTATGGTTAGAAAAATCTATTTATATATACAGATATAGATAAGAATGAATGGACACATCGAATTGGGTCGAAACGATAACAACGACCCGAAAAGCCCGTTTTGTTTTTCGAAACGAAAGTAGGTCATCCAATATGTCGAAATATAATAATTTTAAACTCAATGGAACTAGTTTCAAACCCTAATTCCATTATATATAGAAGTTAGTTTTTAAAATCAGAATATATTTATTAAATTCTATTAATCAATTTCTACGCGTTTCGAGCTCGTACGATAGGTATGATCGCAATGAAACTTGAAATCCTACAATACTTCACTGTTACAGATCCAATCAAACTGGTTTCGTCGAAATCCGAGACAGTGGCCAAAATGGAAAATTTTCACGTTGATTAAATAAATTATTATTAAATTAATTTAATCAACTTCAAATTCAAATTTAAAGTTAACAATTTTATCATTCTTGATTACACGGAAATTAATAATATATCAGAATAAATTTCCATGTTAAATCCGATATTTAAATATTGCATTATTTTCAGAGTTCAATTGCATTTGTAACAAAATTCCAGTTAATTATATTTTAAATTCCAATAAATTCTTTTATTTGGATTTAGAATCTTATTATTAAATCAACTATTTCCTTATGAATATAATTAACATTAGTTTACACTTATTTACATTCATATTCTACAGTCATTATCTTAACTCATATTAACTGCAATATTTCACTTATATTAATTTCAATAATTGTTTTACTCCTTATTTACAAATTTAACCAAATTAACTTTACAATTATTTCAATTGCTTGGAATTACATTAAAATAGTTGTCAATTATATTAAATTAACGTTATTAAATTAAATTCTAATAATCCTTTCCATTTATAAATCATAAATTTTAATTTCTCCCAGAATTAAACTCTAAAATCTCATTAAATTCAATAATTTTAATTATCAAAATTTACGGGTAGTTACACTCTACCCCACTAAAAACTTTTCGTCCTCGAAAAGGAAAGAAGGAATTAAGAAACTAATTTATTTTTATTCAAATAATCAATTTGTAACACTTTAAACTTACATAATTAAGTATTTATAAAATATATCAATTTATAAACAATTAAATCTTTCATATTCAAGTTTAATAAAAGTTTAAAATATTTTCATTTTTACAAAATTTCCAAGTCCTAAATTCACGAAAAATTTCGGCAGAATCTCTTTTACGCGGTTAGCTTCGAAAAAATAATAATATCAATAATTACAGTATATATTATATTTCAATAATAAAATATCCCAAACCATGGGTAAACCTATAAAATGTCATTCCAAAACCGTAATCCGAAAACGTACCTATTTGTCGGGCAAACAACTTTATTTTATGAAACCAAAAGCAGTAGCTATTGCTTCCGTAAACCTATATTTCACTTATATAATCCAAAATAGTGAGAATTATGTGCAAGAGAAATATTTAATTGTTTCAATTAGTAATAAAAGCAAATCAATACAAAACATATGTAAACAAAACAGCACGATCATCATATGCAACAAAAGAATCCATTACACATCCATAACAATCAAAACTAATGATTTGCCAGGTTCTGAAACTTTTCATTGTACAAGGATGATAAATAAACTACGAAGCGTACCTTATGCTCAACAGCCTTAGATAATTACTTAATAGCTTATTCATACAACCTTAAAAAATCAAAGCATCATTTCCTAAACATTCCATGAGCCAAACAACGAAGAATTTACCACATTATTTAAGTTTTCTCGATTGGTTTCTCTTTTTTTTTATAATTTACTTTCATTTATTTTCATTCATTTATACAATGCCATTTTCTTCTTTCATTCATTTACTTACATAAGTTTTTCATGCACTATTTAAAATCAAAGTATTACATACATTCCATTGCAGTTTATTTAACATTTATTATTTATATAGCTTGACTAATATTAATATTCATTCATGGATCATTTCAACTTAAGTTTCTTAACTTCTTAGTTTACATTCATTTCTTCACATACAATATCATTTAACATTACATCTACTTATGAATAAATAAATATTAATTTATTAGTGATTCATTTCAACATATTCTTAAGTTTAAAATTATCTACTTAAATAGTATTTACATTTGTCTATTCAATTTAATTTGTTAAGCATTTCAAAATAGTAACTCATGTTTATAACATTTCTATACATCTTAATTTTTCATTTATAAATATTTGTTCATTTTGAAGCATTCTGTTATTAAGATTTTACTTGTATAATTTTCAATTACATATCCATATCAATACTTCAACTTTTAAATATTTCAGGTAAGTTTTATATATGTCTTTTATAATGTAACTGAATGTTACACAAGTTTATCTTATTCAAATTTATTTAACAGAATGTTTAATAGTTCACATCTTCTTAATTCTCACTATCTTTTAATTTACAAGTTACAAATCTCCAATTCCGTTACAGTTTCATTAATCACTTAGCTTCTAATTCTTATTTTTCATTTTAGAAGTTTCCAATTATTAAATTAGTTAAGATTTCATGTCATTACAATAATTGAAATTCCTAATTTGTAGAAATTTAAGAACTAAATACTGGGTTCCATTTCAAATCATTTTAAAATAATATATATACACACATATGTTTTATATATCCAATCATATTTATAAATTTAAAATTAAGATTTGTTTATCAAAACAAATGTGCAGTAAAGCTACTATAGTGGCCTTCCCACTTTGAAACTGTAGTGACCTGGAATTTTCGACTCTTGAAAATCAACATAAATACGTTCACAATATAACATGCCGAATATTCAAGTGCCGAAAATATCGATTGCTAGGAGTAAAGAATAAAAGGTAGAAGAATAAAAAAATAACACAGAGTCTCACAATTGCAGCGGAATAAAATATAATAACAGATTTTTATATAAGAGAATCTGTAACTGTCAATACACACACACACACACACACACACACACACACACACACACACACACACACACGACCATTAGAGTACAACAATTAATACATTAGTATGGATAGTTATCTATAGCTTATCCTCACCAGTGTTGACTATACAGTCTACATACACACAGCGGAATATAATCAAGTACGAGTATACGTCTCTGTCATCCAGCTCGTCTCCTGAGCTCCATAGTATCCTAGCATGAATATGTAATACTCAGTCTGAAAGGTGAGAAGGCTACGCGATTTAAAAAAAGAAGCCGCATGTATCAAATATAGGGTGGCTCTGAAGAATATAAGATGACTTGACAAGGTTTAGGTCTGCTGAGAATTGACCTTGATTTGATTTTACAAATCTAATATTGAAATTATCTTGCTATGTACTTCGCAATTTCGAATCCCTATTTAGGCATGCCGGCTGGCGTTTATAACATCGTACCACCATTCCAAACCCAATGGAACAAGTTCCATGGCTTAATTCGATCGTATGCGGAAGATAGCTTTTTAAATCAACTATTTAAATTAAATTCTATTAAATTATTTCTAGGCGTTTCCAGATCGCACGACCAAACGGTACATCCAAATGCTACGAAATTTGAAATCTGATAGTAATATACTATTACGGATTCAATGGAACTGGTTTCATCGAATTCGAGACCATGCCTCAGATCGCTATTTTTCACTATTAAATATAAATATGTAAAATTTCAAATTTCAATTTATCGACTTTTAATTCAATTCAAAAGTCCACTATCATCAGTTTAATTCAAATAGAGTTTAAATCATCTTTAGAAATTATTTTCATTCACATTTAACTTCAGATTCACATATTTACCAAATTTCAAATATCAAATTTACTATTTACCAAATCCATCTAATTGCAATATTTAAAATTTAATTTCATTCTATAGTTTCAACCAAAATATCCATATCCAAAAATCAATTTATATTCCAAATACAGAATATAAAATCATTTAAATATTAAAAATTAATCTTCGAAAAATATAGGTCGTTATAAAAACTCGAAAACGAATGTCGATGATGCGGCCGTCATCACCGAAATTATTTTTCAACGACAAAAGAGGGGAGTACAAAAATTATTTCTTTTAAAATTCTTTTAAAACATTTCTTCCAAATCACATTGAAAATATTCATATCTGAAAATACTTCCAAATAATACTAATACAATATTCTAAAATCTTTTGGAAAACAATTTCAAAACCCCAGAACTTAAGTTCTCAAATTTCCAATTCATATTTACTTTATTTTTAAATTCTATTTTTCAACCAATATTTATAAAATTCACTTTCTAACAAACATATCGTATACCACAATATCCATTTACAAAAATTATTCTTTTATATACAAAAGAATATACTAGGTAACATTATTTCCTTTACCTATATTTCAAAATAATATTATATTGGTCTGCCCATTTAAGTCTTCAGAAATCCCTATCGATGCCATAGTGTCCTATGTATCGACCAGAATTTATAAATACTAAACAGAACAAATGTAATGACCCACCTTTTTTGACGATTTAAATTGAAAATAAACCACACATGTCAAATCAAACCATTCAAAAGGGAGGATTGTTAATGGGGTAAATAAGAAAATAAGAGAAAAGAATGAAAAACAAAACACAGAATCTCACAGTGGAATGACAAAATATAATAATTAAACAAACAGTTCATGAAGCTGTTTTACAAATAACATTTGATTACACTTTTACAATATATCAGAGTATACATACAACATGAATAAATAAAGTAGCGGAATAACATGATGTAGTGGAATAATACTAATAATATAATACCAAAACTCCGTCTTCATCCTCTTGAAATAACGTTTCAACGCCGAAAAGCTCAGGCTGACCCGAGCGTAATGAAAAGACGAAATACTCGAGTTAGAACTAAAAGATCTTATTTAAGTTAAATTAACAGTGAATAAATATGAGTGTAACGGCTTCTAAGATGTTTACGGGATTTTACATCTCCTATCTAGTGTATAACGTGCGTGCAATAACTTAAGAGATGTTCGGGATTTCCATCTCCTAAGGATTTGTTAAACTATTTACTATGTAGTAAAATACGATATTATAATATGTCTACAGTAAAGCAAAGTATTAAAATAGCGTAAAGGCATTATACATATCCCTTTTAACACATTTTTATATAAATACCGTTGTCTATACAGATACTATAAGCTCCACCAAACCGGTGTGATACTCAGGGAGCACTCTATAGGTATGATATAAACCAAAGTCGTAATGGGCTCGATTAGGATAAATATGACAAGGCACGCATGGCAATGCCCAGAGTTGGATGGTACCGTTTTGCAGAACTGGGCTGGTGGTAGGCATAGCAGCTACTACCGCCCACCTCAAGATACACTTCCATAATCAAATAAAGGGTGGCCACCAAATCAAATCACAAAGTAATAGATGTGGTTTCAAAGAAGCATGCCCGATAGGGGGAGTGACCCCACTCGGCCCAGGTATAACTCCTATTTTAGTCATCTTAATTATGACCCGAAAGTCAAGGCTATCCATCATCGTTCTCTTACTTCATTCAATAGCATTCGCCAAACCATTCTACTTCATGCTGGATTCTCCACTACGTGCATAATTGTTAAAGTGGTTTTCTATATTGGCAGAGAGTATGACAACATTCGATCCCAATCTCTTTAACAACCAAATGCTTATTTCACACCGGTTGGTTCTTTTACATTACCAAAATCGATTCATAATCAGTATCAAAATATCATATTCACTTTAAAATGATATCACTTTCGAAATCATATTCACTTTCAAAATCATTATTTACTTTAAATCATATTCATTTCAATGTCATATCCACAAAATCATTTGAACCATTATATCAAAATATTCACATTTAAATCAATTAAATCTAAATCATAGCAGTTCCAACTTTAAACAGTTTGAATATTATAAGTAGTATATATGTTGGAATAGTTGGACATTAAAAAAGTATAGATATTAAAATATATATATTAAAAGTTGTTTATAAATTTAAAATAGTATATATATTAAAAGTTGTTTATAAATTTTAAATAATATATATATATTAAAATAGTTTATATTTAAAAATAGTTATAGATTAAAATAGTTTATATTTTAGAAATAGTTTATATAATTAAATAGGTTATATATTAAAAATAGTAATGTATTAACGGATATTAATATATTAAAATGGTTTATATGAGAAAAATAGTTTATATGTTAAAAGATTTTGTGTATTAAAAGAGTTTATATCGAAAATACTTTCAAATTAGAATTGTTTCTTCCAATTTCACAAATCAATTCAAATCAACTTTAGTTCCGAAAAATTCAGTTTAAATCAATCTCGGTTCAACGATTTCAATTCAAAAGGCTAAAGGTTTCAATTCAATTTCTCATTAAAAACCATTTCAATTTATATCGATTTCAAATCCATGTTTGAACTACAAATTTAAACCACATCAAATTCAATAGGTTTCAAAGCTTAAATATTCAAACATTTCGAATAACCCAATTTTGATAAATTTCTTTTATATTTAAAAATTCAACTTTAAGATTTCAATTTAAATTTTTTAAACAATTCGTTAAAACCAATTTCAACATTTTAAAGCTTGGATTTTAAAAATAATTTGGTTCATATAAATCTAATTTTATCATTTCATATCATTTAACTGGATTGAAAATTTAGGGATTTAAAACATTTAATTTAACCAATCCGGTGTCTGTATACGATTTTCTACCCTTTGGTCAAGTGATACGAATATATATCATTTCAACACGCAATAAATTTAATTTTTCGGATATACATCATTTCAACCCACAATAAAATTAAATTTCCAGATATATATCATTTCAACCCGTATCCCGAATCACAATTTTCCAAATCCATAAATCACTCGGGTTTATCATTTCAACCCATAACGATTTTCCCTAATATATAAGATCGTTTGGGTATATATCATTTAAACCCATAGTGATTTTCCTAACAATAACTATGGTAACTTGTAGTGTGATAAGAAAATAAACATAACATCAAATCATCAAAATATATCAACAAATAAGCATAATTGCCATTATCATTCAAATCAACCAATAAATCAGAACAAATAAATAGGTTATCATTATCAGGTATTTAACTAGCGATTCAGTTCCAATACTAATTCAAATGGCAATTAAATTCAATATAAATTCAAATTAAACTTGAATGAAAATTTAAATATGCCAAACAACAATCAAACATTTTTTTATCACATCATAAATTTAATTTAACTAACATAAGATAGTTTAGTATTTGCTAGTGGGTTAAAACACTCACCTTTTATTTATCGTCGATTTAAAATCCAAACAAAGGCTCAAAATCCGATAGTCTTAGAATCTAACCAAACTAATTCCATATTGTTCGAAATTTCAATACGATCGCAATAAAGGAAATCGCGCGTGAAGTCGAGCTCGTATGCAAAAGATATTAAGGTTAGAAATTATACGATTTATTTTATGAAATAAATAAAAAATAAAACACGTCACCTCTCTCTCTACCCAAACTCCATCGCATAGAACCCAATCAAAATCCAGCCGCTACCTGCGTTGACCGCTCCTCCCTCTGCCTTGTATACCGCCATATGCCACGACACGACCACCACGCAACTCGCTATGCCACTGCCCATCGAATCTTCCTGGTCCGCTCCTCCCTAGTGCCGCCGTCGCCGCCGCCCAAGCTAGGGGTTTTTGAACCCTAGAATGCAAATTTCGGCCGCCATAGGTCGATCTACGTGATGCGACCACAACCGATAGGCACCTAGAAGCCACCTCCACAAAACCCCTCAACTAATTTCACTAATCGATATTCCGATCAAAACACCCAATTTTGACTTTGACCGTGATTTTTGATCAATCTGATCACTGTCTCGAAAATCAAACTCTTGCTGTAGATTCGTGTTGTCGAGAGCTTCGAAACGGTCTACATTATGATAGGGTGTGGACAGTTTGAAATTTTGAAATTGTTTTTGAAATTGAAAGTAGAGTTAGGGAAATGTCTGCCATTTGAGAAGGAGGAATGGATAAGAAGTTGATGTACACATAGAATAAAATGAACGGCTACTAAGGTTAGAGATAATAGAATGGGCTAGGGTAAACATATATTTACAACATACGATCAATTGGTCCCAAATGGTCGCACAGGCTTGAAAAGCTCATTTCCAACCCTGGACGAAACCATGGCATTCTATATATCGAAAGTGAAGTTTTCAATATTTCTGAACTCAATGGAATAAGTCTCAAACCCTAATTACATTGTATCCAGAAGTTAGCTTTCAAAATTATCATTTAATTTCTATTAATCGATTTGTACATATTTCAAGCTCGCACGATCAAACTATAAGTCCAATCGCTATGAAACTTGAAATCCTACAATAATTCACTGTTACGGATCCGATGAAATTAGTTTCGTCGAAATGCGAGACAGCCTACAAAATGGCTAATTTTTACGTTAATTAATTAAAGCATTATTAAATTGGTTAAATCACTTTTATATTCGAATTTACAAGTAACCGTTTTATCATTCTTGATTATGGAAAATTTTAATAATCTATTTAAATAAATTTCCCATGTTAATCCAATATTTAAATATTGCAATAAATTCATCATACAATTGCAATTGTAATAAATTTCCAATTAATTATATTTTGAATTTAATCAATTCTTTTATTTCGATTTACACTTTTTTATTCATTCATCCAATACCATATGAAATCATTTGACACTAGTTTACATTTTATTACATTCATATTTTATAGTTATCATCCTAACTCATATTAATGCAATATTTAATTACATTTAATTTTATTGATTGCCATTTCAATATTCAAACGGATTAAATAATGAGATGATACTTAAAACAATTATTACGCATTAATAATTCAAACACATTTCTATGTTTATTGTTTACAAACAAAGCTAATAAATTCACATGCTAATTAATTGATTTCGTACTCCTTAATAAACCTATTTAATTTATAACATATAATTCATTATTAAATCCAACATTTAATTTATTCCTTGTATACAATTATAACCAAATTAAAATTTACAGTTATTTCAATTGATTGAAATTACATTGAAATATTTAATTAAATTAAATCAACATTATTAAATTACGTTCTAGTTATTTTCTCATTAATAAATCATAAATTTTAATTTCTCTCAACATTACTTTTCAAAATCTTATTTAATTTAATATTTTTAATTATCGAAAAATGCGGGTCATCACACTCTCCCCACTCAAAACTTTTTGTCCTCGAAAAGGAATAAAAGGAATTAAGAAGATGATATAATTTTATTCAAAATAATCAATTTATAAACACTTTACACTTACATAATTAAGTATTTTAAATAAAATATAAAAATTTTTAAACAATTAAATCTTTATATTCAAGTTTAATAAAAGTTTGAAAATAATTTTACTTTCACAAATTTTCTAAGTCCTAGTGAAAAAGGTAACATCTAATGACCAATTAAACCTGGAAAGCAAACATCAAATCCACCATTAATGCATGTCGTTCCATCTTAAGATATTTTTTCAATATGTCTTATCATATTACATCTCATTAATGCATGCACTACTACCTCCCCTTCGCCCTCTTCTATTACTCATCTCCTACTATCTGCATATAGTAAGGGAATGTCTTTAAATATAGACAAAATTATTTTAGGGAATTGGTATAAACTTGAATAAACTTATTTGGATAAATTTTTTAAATATGCGCTCTCTCAGACTAAACTCATTCTAGGGTAATACTAACCCTTTATCCAATGAGTTGACCCCATATAGGCTTAGGTATTCACTTAACTAGAAGCTCTGATACCAAAATGCTCCAAGCTTACCTGGCTGCCCAGGAAAATAGGGAACCCAGAGTTTAAGGGGAAATGAAAATAAACTCCGGGTCAGTCATGGGACTGGTGTGAAAAACACAAAATACGATGTTGAAAACAAAAGGTATCTCATAAGACCACGTCGCACATAAACAATGAACGAGTTTTTACCTTATGATAACCAAAACATTTACTATGCAGAATATGTGAATATTATTTTTAATGACATTATTTTGAAAACACTTTTCAAGTAAGTATACATAATCTTAGACATGTTACATTATTAAATTCCAACATGGTAGGCTCTACAATCAAATCCGAAGGCACTTATTGGAGAATGGATTTCCATAAAATGACAAAGTAAGGGACTACATTTCGACAGTACATCTCTAGAAAAATGCACCTGAGGCTCCAACCTTTACCAACACAGAACCGTCCTACCTTTACCATAGATAGTACCAAATATGTCATTACCCCGGTCGTTTCCGACCTACCCGAGAGCTCTCTTTGCATACACCACGTAAATTTAAAACCCGACGTCATAGCGGGAATAAATATATCTAGAAAGTGATGACTGTATCCTAATGGGAGCAACCCACTTAGCTCTTTCACATCTACCGTGTTTTTGTCATTTTCGGATGGTGAGGTTCGAGGTAAGGATTACCTTACTCATAACACCTGTAACGATCCATATTTTTACCACTTTGAGAATGGAATATTTAATTAATTTTAAATATAGTTTTATAAGTTAAATGAACTTGTTTTAATTAGTTAAAGATGATAAGAAATTTATTTTCAAGTTTTGTTTACATAAATAAGTAGTTTGAATTAAAAAATGAATATTTACCTGGAAATTGGATTCCGAAATCTCAACGGTTTGACAAAGGAAAATTGTTTTAAGTTGTTACAACACATGCACACACATACACATACACACACATATGTGTATCACAATTATTCAAACCAAAGCTAAAGAAAATATCTAAGATATTTACAAAAAGTAAGTGAAAAAGGTAACATCTAATCTCCATTAAAACATGGAAAGCAAACATCAAATCCACCATTAATGCATGTCATTCTATGCTTAATATATTTTTGCAATATATCTTATCATATTACATCTCATTAATGCATGCACTTGAGTATGGTAAGAAGGATTTGATGTTGAAGTGATATGGTGTAAGTTATATTTTGATAATATCTAAGGGTAATTTAGTAATTTGCTACATTTTCCTAAGGCTGTAAATAAGACCCTAAGGCTTCACAAATTCACACATATCATTTCATCTTCTTCTTCACCTCTACTTTAATGGCTTCCATCATCTCCATCCTCTCATCCATAGGCCGAGCCATTTTGAAGCAATAATCCAAGTGATCGCAAGCTAAAAGTTCGAGTTAGCAAAGCTATAGCCAATTTTTAGTTAGTCGTTTAAACCAGAGGTGAGTAAACTCCTACACTATCGTATTATATGCTATTGGATGTTATATATATTTGATTATGATTATTAATGATGGTTTTTTAATATGTATGTTGAACATATATGCAAGTCACGGAAATACACGTCGATAAGCACAAAGGAAATCACTTTCCTTTATTTAATGAATTAGTGTATATGGAATGTTAAACCTCTTCAAAATTGTTTAAAAATATGAAATAAATTCTTAAAATATGTTGAAATGTTTAAAACTGATTTGAGTTATAAAAATGAGTTTTCAAATGATAAAAAAAGACGTTTTGATCAATATAGCAAAAAAGCACTTTCCGCGATACTTTTCCGCAGCACTTTTCTATAACCGTCGAAATATAGTCCCTTACTTTGTCATTGTATGGAAATCCATTCTCCAATAAGTGCCTTCGGATTTGATTGTAGAGCCTACTATGCTGGAATTTAATAATGTAACAATTTCGACTAAGATTATATATACTTACTTGAAAAGTGTTTTTAAAAGAATGTCATTAAAAATAATATCCACATATTATGCATAGCAAATGTTTTGGTTATCATAAGGAAAAAACCCGTTTCGTGTTTATATGCAGCGTGGTCTTATGAGATAAGTTTTGTTTTCAAACATCATATTTTGAGTTTCTCACACTAGTCCCATGACTGACCTGGAGTTTATTTTCTTTTCCCCTTAAACTCTGGATGCCTTATTTTCCCGGGTAGCCAACTAGTTAGGTAAGCTTGGAGCATTTTGGAATGGAGCATGGAGCATTTTGGGCCTTTTTTTGAAGTCGTCAGTCACTTTTCGCTGTGTCTATATAATGTTTTAGTATCTACCAGCACTGTAAGGATAGGTCGTTATAACTATCCTAGCTGGGTCAGTACCTGTCATAACTTTGACGAAATAATTTGGAGTAATTGCATGTACTACTCATATGTATAATTATGTGTTGAATACGATGTGAGATTCTATTATTGTTCATCTTCTATCTTTATTTCTTTATGCCCATGATAATCTGCCTCTCTAGTACTTGGATTTACGGCACATGAATACCGAGGATGTATTAGCGTTAATTTCTAAGGGTCAAGGAGGTGAGTCGTCACACCTAAATTCACGGAAAATTTCGTCATGGTCTCTTTTGTACGGATGGGTTTAGGAAAAATAATAATATCAACAATTTCAATATATATATATATATATATATATCATATTTCAATAAAATATCCCAAACCATGGGGAAAACAGTAAAATACCGTTACAAAAACCGTAATCCGAAAACGTACCCATTTGTCGGGCAAACTACTTATTTATGATACCAAAAGCAGTAGCCATTGCTTCCATAAAGCTATATTTCACTTATATAATCCAAAAGAGTGAGAATTATGTACAAGAGAAATATTTAGTTGTTTCAATTAGTAACAAATGCAAATCAGCACAAACATAGGCAAACAAAATAGCATGACCATCATATGTAACAGAAGAATCCATCACACATCCATAGCAACCAAAACTAATGATTTGTTTAGTTTCAGAAACTTCTCATCGTTCGAGGGTGATAAATAAACTACTAAGCGCACCCTATGCTCAACAGCCTTTGATAATTACCTAATAGATTATTTATACAACTTCAAACAATTTGAAGTATCTTTTCCCAAACTTCCCATAAGCCAAAACAATATAGAATTTTAAAATATTATTTAAGTTTATCTAATTGGTTTCCCTTTTTACTCTATCTTCATTCATTCATACAATGTCATTTTCATTAATTTACATTCATTTATTTACATATGTCATTTTCCATTCATTTATTTAGAACATCAATAATCAATTCTTAAAATATTATATAAGTTTCTTTGCAATTTAATCCACAGTTATCATTTACTTATATAAATTTGATTTCCAATTAATATCAGTATTCATTTGTGAATCAATTCATACTTAAATTTTAACTTCTTAATTTACATTCATCCCTTCTTATATAGTATCATTGAATATTAAATCCATTTCTTTTATAGGGTCAATTAATAATAAACTTATTTATGAATCATTTCAGTCATTTCTTAAGTTTAGAAACAATTTCTTAGATAATATTCGCTTTTTACTATTCAATCTATTTATTAGCATTTCAAAACATTTACTTATGCTTATAACATTTCTTGTACATCAGAATTCTTATTTATAAAAATAATTCCATTTGAACACTTTCATTACTTAAGTTTAACTTATATAATATTCTATTACATATTCCTATTTAACATTACAACTTTTTAAGCATTTCTAGTAAGTTATATATATGTTTTAAGAATGTAATTGAATGTTACACAAGTTTATCTTATTCATTGTTGTTAACAAAATATTCAATAATTACTTCTTCTAAATTTTCATATCTTTTGATTTACAAGTTACAAATTTCCAATTTCTTATATATTTCGTTAATCACTTAGCATCTTTTTTCTTATTTTGCATTTTAAAAGTTTCCAACTATTAAAATTCCACTTTATATCTAAATTGAAAATCATTAATTTAGTAGGAACTTAAGAACTAAATTACCGAGTTCATTTCAAATCATTTGAAATAATATAAATATTCCTACCTTATATATATATATATATATATATATATATATATATATATTAAATCTTGCTTAAGAAATTAAAATTAATTTATCAAACTAATGTGTAGAAAAGTTACTACAGTGGCCTTCCCATTTTGAAACTCGAAAATGAAGGTCGATGATGCCACGATCATCACCGAAACTATTTTCCAGCAAAAAAAGGGAGTACGGAACTTATTTCCTTTCAAAATTTCTTTAAAACATTTCTTTCAAATCACATTGAGAATATTTATCCAAACTACTTCCAAATAATTCTAATAGTATATTCCAAAATCTTTGAAAACCAATTTCAAAACTCCGGACTTAAATTCTCAAATTTCCAACTTATATTTGCTTATTTGTAAATCATACTTTCAACCAATATTTATAAAATTTCAGTTCCTAACAAACAAACATATCACATACAACTATATCTATTTATAAAATTATTATTTTATATTCAAAATATAATGTTAGGTAAAATTATTTCATTTACCTATATTTCAAAAACAATATTGTGTAAGTCTGCCCTATTAAGTGTTTAGATATCCCTATCAATGTCATAGCGTCCTATATACCAGCCAGAATTTATAAATACTAAACAGAACAAATTATACAATATAAAACATGTTTATATAACACCAACAAATATGCTCTCTCATACACACACACACACACTCAGACTCATTCTAGGGTATTACTACCCTATCTCTAATGAGTCAAACCCCACCAAGCTAAGGTTATCGCTAAACCAAAGCTTTGATACCAACTGTAATGACCCACCTTTTTGGATGGTTTAAATCGGTAATAAATCACACATGTCAAATCAAGCTATTCGAAAGGGAGAATTGTTAACGGGGTTAAATAAGAAAATAAGAGAAAAGAAGGAAAAAAACACATAATCTCACGGTGGAATGGCAAAATGTAATAATCAAGTAAATAGATCATGAAGCTGTTTTACAAATAACATTTGATTACACTTTTACAATATTTCAGAGTATACATACTTCATGAATAAACAAATAATGCAGCGGAACAACATAATGTAGTGGAATAATACTAATAATATAATACCAAAACTCTGTCTTCGTCCTCTAGAAATAATGTCTTCAACATTGAAAAGCTTCGACTGACCCGAGCTTAATGAAAAGATGAAACACTCGAGTCAGAACTAAAATATCTTATATAAGTTAAATCAATAGTAAATAAATACGAGTGTAACGGCTTCAGAGATGTTTACGGGATTTTACATCTTCTATCCAGTGTGTAATGTGCGTGCAATAACTCAAGAGATGTTTGGGATTTCCATCTCCTAAGGATCCATTAAACTATTTACTATGTAATAAAATACGATATTATAGTATGTCTACAATAAAGCAAAGTATCAAAATAGCGTTAAGGCATTACACATATCCCCCTTAACACATTTTGTTATAAATACCGTAGTCTATATAGATACTGTAAGCTCCACCAAACTTGTGAGACACTCAAGGAGCACTCCATAGGTACGATACAAACCAAAGTCGTAATGGGCAAGATCAGGATAAATATGACAAGGCATGCGAGGCAATGCCCAGGGTAGGATACTACCGTTTTGCAGAACCAGACTGGTGGTAACGCATAACAGCTACTATCGCCCACCTTGAGACACACTACCATAATCAAATCAAAGAGTGGCCTCTAAATTAGATCACAAAGTAATAGATATAGTTTTGAAGAATCATGCTTGATATGGGGAGCGACCCCACTTGGCCCAGGTATAGCTTCTGTTTTAGTTTTAATTATGACCCAAAAGTCAAGGCCATCCATCATCATTCTCTTACTTCATTCCAGTCGCGTTCGCCAAACCATCCTACTTCATTCTGTATTCTCCACCACGTGCATAGTTGTTAAAGTGGTTTTCGGTATTGGCAGAGAGTATGACAATATCTGATCCCGGTCTCTTTAACAACCAAACGCTTATTTCACACCGGTTGGTTCTTTTACATTTCTAAAACCGATTCATAATCGATATAAAATATCATATTCACTTTAAAATTATATCACTTTTGAAATCATATACACTTTCAAAATCATTATTTACTCTAAGTCATATTCATTTCAAAGTCATATCCACAAAATAGGTTAAACTATCATATCAAAATATTCGCATTTAAATCAATTAAATCTAAATCATAACGGTTCCAACTTTAAATAGTTTGAATATTGAAAATAGTTTATATATTGGAATGGTTAGGCATTAAAAATAGTTTAGATATTATATATACACTAAAAGTTGTTTACGTCCGCAAGTAGTAGTGCAGTGGTAAGATACCTACTTCCTGGTAATCAGGTCGTGGGTTCGATTGCTTTCTACCCTACTCCCAATTTCAAGGCGCCGAGGAGGTCCCCGTTAAATTCGAAAACTAGTTGATGGCATCAAATCTCAGTGTTGGGCTGGCTAACCTCCCTACTGTTTGTGGTCGGACCAGGCAGGAGGGGGCTCCTTCCATCCCTTCGATTTCATCAGGATTCTGGGTTGAGTTTTTTTTATAAAAAAGTTTTTTATAAATTTAAAATAATATATATACTAAAAGTTGTTTATAAATTTAAAATTATATATATTAAAATAGTTTATATTTAAAAATAGGTTATAGATTAAAATAGTTTATATTCTAGAAACAGTTTATAAATCAAAATAGGTTACATATTAAAAATAGTTAATTTATTATATATTATTAATATATTAAAATGGTCTATATGAGAAAAATAGTTTATATGTTAAAAGATTTTGTATGCTAAAAGAATTATATCGAAAAGACTTTCAAATTAGAATTGTTTATTCCGATTTCACAAATCAATTCAATTCAACTTTAGTTCTAAAAAATTCAATTTACTCGATCTAAGTTCAACGATTTCAACTCAAAAGGCTAAAGGTTTTCAATTCAAATTCTCATTAAAAACCATTTCAATTTATATTGATTTCAAATCCATGTTTGAACTACAAATTTGAACCAATTCAAATTTAATTGGTTTCAAAGCTAAATATTTAAACATTTCCAATAATCCAATTTCGATAAATTTCGTTTATATTTAAAAATTCAACTTTAAGATTTTAATTAAAAAAATTCAAACAATTTATTTTAACCAATCCCAGTTTCAACATTTTAAAGCATGGATTTTGAAAATAATCAGTTCATATAAATTGTAACGAACACGGGATTTTCGATCCTCGAAAAATCTATATCAATACGTCCACTGTACCGAATGCCGTGCAATCGAGTGCCGGAAATACCAGTTCATTAGGGCTGAAGAAGACAACGGTGGAAGAAAATAGAATAATAACATGGAATCTCAAAAAATAAAGTGAAACAAAATATATTATATAATGATAGATTTTTGTACAAAAAGAACTTGTAACTATTTTAACTTACAATCATCAGAGTACAACAATCAATACATAAATCTGGACCGTTATAATGACTTATCCTGATATACATAACTCACATAGTGAAAATATAAACCAACTAAGGAAATACGTCTCTGTCATCCAGCTCGTCTCCTAAGCTCCATTGCATCCTATCAGGAATCTGTGATACTCGGTCTAACCAGAGCATTATAATAAAATAACACCCGAGTCAGTCTAGAAAACCAGCGTGAGAAAACACACTCGATTTAAATTATTAACTTTTATCAAAGCCTTTGAAAACAAACGTATCTCATAAGACCACGCCATATATAAACACGACAGGTTTTTCCCTTACGATAACAAAAACATTTTTATCAAAAACGTTTGATATTATAATAGTATCTAAACAAAGTAAATAGAAAATAGCTGAAATGCTTGCATCTAACGTTTCAGCATTGTTGGACACAATCAAAACCGTACGACGCTTTTTGGGGAATGGATTTCATACAATGACTAGGCACTAGGGTACCACCTATAATGGTACACATCTTGAAAAATGTAACGATGACCTCGTCGGCATCCGCTACAACACAAGACCGGCCCTAACCTGGATAGAATCAAATATGTTATCACCCCAGGTGTTCCCACCCTTATCGAGAGCTCTTTTTTCCATGCACCACCATATCCATAATTAATATTATATCCGAGGGCATCTAGAAAGGTGATAACATACCCTAATTGGGTGCGACCCACTTAGCCTTGCTGCATCTTCCCTGATTTTCAATCACTCAGGTTGATGAGGCTTGAGGCTACGATTACCTTTCAAGAACTATTCCACTTAGAATGCTCAATCGTCCTCAAACGATGATATTTTGATATAATTCTTCCATACAAGTTACCCTGGGTCTGCACAAACCAAACTCGTCTTCACTATCTTCACGATATCCATTCATAATGCTCGAGTCGGATCGAAATGGCATTCATATAATTAAATCCGATCCCGGTCTCTTCGAAACAATCAACGAATTTGGCCAAAATTGATAGTCGGTTATTTAATTATCAAATAACATCTATAAGTAGTCACTAGGCCTTATTATAAGTTTTTTTTCCAAAATCTTTATTTTCAAATATTCTTATATGATTTATATATTCAAATCTCTTCTAGATCTTCGATATTTGAAAACCATTCAAATTTATGTCCATAGCAAGAAAATTCAATTATTTCAATACTTAGAAATATTTTTCTTCCAATTTCATTTTATAATTCACACTTTAAAATTATTTCTACAGTAATAATCTCGCAGTTAAAATATTTCAAATCCTTTCAGTCCAATACTTAGGAAATATCTTTGAGTATAACTTTCCAGATTCATTTCATTTTCCAATACTTAGGAAATATTTCATTTATTCCCTGTTTCTCAAATGCTTTACAATTCACCTGTAAATTCCTTATCTCACTTGTAACAATTTTCATAAGTTCTGGAATCCATCAATTAATTTCCCTTAAAATCGATTGCACTAGTCTATAATTCCCACCACCCATTTCTATCTTCCTTTATGAATTCTAATTCATTTCTCAAAGTTCTCTTATTTCAATGATTAGGAAATTTTCCTTAAATTATCCAGAATTCCGTTATAAGATTTCTCTTTAAAAAAAATCATTACCATTTAACACACTTCGTTTATGGATCTCAAGAGCATTTATAAATCAATTCCAATCACTTTCCAAACCTCAATATACATAAAATAAATATTTTTAAAGGATAGTAATTTATTTCAAAACGTGTTTACGCAACTTGTTTAAAAATCAAAACATTTCAAATAAAACATCAAAACTCATTTCCAACTCATTTTAATATAACTAATCGATTTACAAAACTGATTATAAAATTTTGAATTTAATTAATATTTGGTATTTGAAAAATGCACTTATGAAATATTCCAATAATAAGTAGCTTTCGATTATACAGTTTAATAATTAAAATTTCCTTTTAAAACAAAACTTAATTTGTTAATAAAAATATATTTTTTCTTCAAAAACCCCAATAACCAATTTAACTTATAAATCTCTCACGATTTTCAACACATCGATCCCATTCTGATTTCTAACATTTTCATTATTCACAGTAGAGTCCACTGTTTTTTTCCAAACCCTATTTCCATACCTCGATATATATTTACACTATGGAATTTAATTCCAATTTATCAATTGGTATTCTTTTCCTTATTTATAAACATTGTTTATAAATTTATAAACTCCTTTGAGTTTTCACTTATTTATAAAACTAATTCCATTTATAAAATCTCATTTTATAAATCCATTTCTTAATAGATTCCATTTATTTCGCAAATCCATTTAAAATATCGATTTCAACTTCTTTTCCTATTTTCTAGAAATATCATTTGAAAATCCATCATTTGAAAATCCTATCTAAATTACTTTAAAGTCCCTATTTTAAATATTTTACGAATAGATAAGTACAACCCCAATATCAAATCATTTATTTATCCAAATCAACTTTCTTTAAAATAACCCAAATTTCGATATAAATATTTTTGTATTCAAAATCTCCTTTTAAATTCCTTCAAATTCCAAAATAATATTTATAGTATTAAAGTGCCAAAATTCCGGCCAATGCTACTATAGCATCCAATAATTTACATCACAACAATAATCTATAGCAGATTATTCTAACACATCATATACTACCATATATGGAAAACAATCAACATAAATTTGAGAAATCCAGTTGGATCCCTCCAACCTGTTTCCCTGCATCCACAGATGTTAATACAACATAAAAATACCAATCCCACTTCGAGGGAGATATCGCGGTATATAACGTCATCTACTATTATGCAGGGTGCATAGGGTCTCATCCGCTCCCATCGGCGGGCATATATCTGACTACTAATATATATACACTACTATATATATAATATCATTCAACAGACAATAATTAATAAATTGTACCAAACATTTACAATTAATTTTAACTATTTAAAATTAAATTTGATAATCCAAATGAGTGAGAATTTTCCATCTTGATTTTATTTGCAATCCATTCCAATTTTAATTCCATTGCATAGATTTTCCGGCTACGAATTCACTCGACTTGTTTTCATGATTTTTCATCTCATATGCAATTTTAATTAACTTCCATTAGCTAACTAAATTTCAATTCTGTAAACTAACTATGAAATTAAATTAGCTACAGTGATCTACCTTCACCTTCACGACCGTTTGTGCCTTATCAATCCACAGCGTGTCAATTCCCTGCACCACCGCGACCAAAACCAATGCCCGCTGCTTCACCATATAGCCTCAACATCGCCTGCCCTTCCCCATCATCAGCCTCCACTCACGACCCATTCTCTCTGAACCTACAAACGGCCCATCTGCCTTGACGCGTCGTCCCCTACTTCGAACGCTGCTAGCATGAGCCCACATCCTAAATGAGTTTGAACGAAATCATCTTCTGTAGCGCCGCCGCACTCAAGTTCCACCGAAACAATCGCGATTGATTTTCCCCTCTCCTCTTCGTGCTGCCACTCCGCCTAACATCGTGAATTTATTCGATCACACATCATCTTTTTTTTATATTTGATGTTGAACGAGATTTTCGTGACGATGAACTGATTTTGAATTTGGTTCTCTTATTTTTCGTTCTGTAATCGGGTGCGTTTTTAAAAAGGAAGAGGGGGAACCGATGGAAAAGAAAGGAGGCATGTAGGGTGTCGTCTATAGTGTTTTGAAATGAAGGAAAAAAGGGATGATATGAATATGGTCAATCAAATTAATATATACATTATCTAAGTTTTCAAACCGTCTCGATTACATGACTTAAAATTTCGAACCCCTATCGAGACGTGGCACTAGGTGTTTCTAATGTTATACCCCTATTTCGAACGCAATGGAAAAGGTTTCAAGTCCTAATTTGATCGTATGGAGAATATAACTTTTTGAACCCAATTATTATATTGAACTTTCGATATTAATTTCAGCAAGGTTCTAACCCGTACGGCCAGACGATAAATCCAAACGCTACGAAACTTGAAATCTGGTAATAATACACTATTACGGACCCAATGGAACTAGTTTCGTTGCATTCAAGACTGTGTCTCGGATCGCTATTTTAAATGGATTTAAATCAATGATTTCAAAAATTAACGAAATCACTTGAAATTTCAGTTTTAAAACTTATTAACTAAATTATAATTCAAAATCCGATTGTTAAACCATTTAAATATTCAAAATCAAACGACGAAAAATCCTGGTCGTTACATAAATCTAATTTTATTTCATAATATCATTTAACTGGACTCAAAATTTAAGGATTTAAATCTTTAATTTAACCAATCCGGTGTCCGTATACAATTTTCTACCCTATGGTCAAGTAATATAGATATATATCATTTCAACCCGCAATAAATTTAAATTTTCGGATATATACCATTTCAACTCGTATCACGAATCATAATTTTTCAAATCCATAAATCCCTCAGGTTTGTCATTTCAACCCATAACAATTTTCCCTAATCATAAGATCATTCGAGTATGTATCATTTCAACCCATAGTGATTTTTCTAACAATAACTAAGGGAATTTGCAGTGTGATAACAACATATAAAATAAAAATAACATCAAATCATCAAAAAATATCAATAAATAAGCATCCATCACGATCATCATTCAAATAAACCAATAAATCATAACAAATAAACTGGTTATCATTATCAGGTATTCAACTAGCAATTCGGTTCTAATAATAATTCAAATGGCAATTAAATTCAATATGAATTCAAATTAAACTTGAATAACAATTTAAATATACCAAACAATAATCAATCAATTTTTCTATCACATCACAAATTTAATTTAACTAACAATAAGGTAGTTTAGTATTTGTGAGTGGGTTAAAACACTCACCTTTTATTTGTCGTTGATTTAAAATCCAAATAAACGCACAAAATCCAACGGTCTTAGAATCTAACCAAACCCATTCCCTATTGTCTGGAATTTCGATAGGATCGCAACGAAGAAAACTGCATATGAATCCGAGCTCGTATGCAAAAGATATTAAGCTTAGAAGTTATATGATTTATATATTATAAAATAAATAAAATAATAAAACGTGTCTCCTTTCTCTCTACCCAAACTCGATCACACAGAACCCAAGAAACGCCCAGCCGCGACCCTTATTGAGCGCTCCTTCCTCCGCCTATATGCCACCGTAGGCCACGACACGACCACCAGGCAACTCGCCATGCCGCAGCCCATAGAATCCTTCTGATCCTCTCCTCCCTAGTGCTACCGCCACCGCCGCCCAAGCTAAGTTTTTCAAACCCTAGAATGCAAATTCCGGCAGCCGTAAGTTGATCTAGGTTATGCGACCACCACCAATAGGCTCCTGGAAGCCACCTCTACAAAACCCTTCAACCAATTTCACCAATCGATGCTTCCATCAAGACGCCCAATTTTGACTTTGACCATGATTTTCGATCGATCTGATCATTGTCGTAATAAATGAACACTTGCCTAGATTTGTATTATCGAGAGCTTAGAAACAGTTTATATTGATAAGGTTTGGAGAGTTTGAAATTTTAAAATTGATTTTGAATGTAGGGTCGGGAAAATGTCTGCCATTTAAGAAGAAGGAACAGATAAAAAGTTGATGTACGTACAGAATAAAATGAAAGACTACTAGGGTTGGAGATAATAAAATGGGCTAGGATAAACATACATTCATAACATACGAACAATTAGGCCCAAATGGTCGCACAGGTCTGAAAAGCTCATTTCGAACCCTGAACAAAACCATGGCATTCTATATATCAAAAGTGAGGTTTTCGATATTTTTGAACTCAGCGGAACAAGTCTCAAACCAAAATTCCATTGTATCCTGAAGTTAGCTCTCAAAATTAGACTATATTCATTCAATTTCTATTAATCGATTTATACACGTTTTGAGCTAGCATTGTAAAACTATAAGTTCGATCGCTATGAAACTTGAAATCCTATAATAATTCACTGTTACGGATCCGATGAAATTGGTTTCGTCGAAATCTGAGACAGTGGCTAAAATGGCTAATTTTCATGTTAATTAAAGTATTATTAAATTGGTCAATTCACTTTTAAATTTGAATTTACAAGTAACCATTTTATCATTCTTGATTACAAAGAAATTTAATAATCTATTTAAATAAATTTCCCATGTTGATCCAATATTTGAATATTGCATTAAATTCGTCGTTCAATTGCAATTGAAATAAATTTCTAGTTAATTATACTTTAAATTCAATCAATTATTTTATTTCGATTTACACTCTTTTTATTCAATCATCCAATACCATATGAATTCATTTGACACTAGTTTACATTTTATTACATTCATATTCTATAGTTATCATCCTAACTCATATTAATGCAATATTTAATTACATTTAATTTTGTTGATTTCCAATTCAATATTCAAATGGATTAGTTAATGAGATGATAATTAAAACAATTTTTGCACATTAATAATTCAAACACATTTCTATGTTTATTGTTTACAAACAAAGCTAATAAATTCACATACTAATTAATTGATTTCATATTCTTCAATAAACTTATTCTAATTTATAACATGTAATTTCATTATTAAATCCAACATTTAATTTATTCCGTATTTATAGTTATAACCAAATTAACTTTACAATTATTCAATTTATTGAAATTACATTAAAATAGTTAATTGAATTAAATCAACATTATTAAATTACATTCCAGTTATTTTTCTCGTTAATAAATCATAAATTTTAATTTCTCTCAACATTAAATTTCAAAATCTTATTTAATTTAATATTTTTAATTATCGAAAAATGCGGGCCATTACAAAAATTAACACAGTATAAAACCATTTTTATACAACACTAACAAATATGCTTTCTTATATATATACGCTCAAATAACTCGTTCTAGAGTATTACTACCTTATCTCTATCGAGTCAGACCCCATAAAGCTAAGGTTAACTCACACTAACCAAGGACACTATGGGGTAATGCCGTCGACTAGCACGAAGAATAAGGCTGTTGAGGAGAGACCATCTGTGTAATTGATTTGTGCGAGTACCGATATTGCAGATAGAAGGTCATGCATTTCATTTCAAGAGGAAATCGGACATATCAAATACAAATTCAAAGCTATTACACAGTGGCTATGTGGCCTTCGAAAATAAATATAAATAGGCATAACACAAAATCAGTCACAGATATTCATATCATTTAGGCGGAAACAGATATTAATATAACACATAGAAGTGTACATCAAAGTCGTGGTCATATAAGGTCCACCACATCACAAAAGAATAGGTACAAGTGCTAGAAAGAAAAATAAGTATACATCAAGTGGTCTCTATCTCGAATGTATAAAAACAAAAACGACTAAGCTAAAGTAGTTAGCCAAAAGTCAAAAGCCAGCTCCTGCCAAGAGTCAAGTGGAAGCACCTAAAACACCTCGGTCTGACCCGAGTATTCTTTAAGAAGAAAAATAATAAACGGATCTGTCTGGCTATAAATATCATATAAGATGAGATGGGATAAGAGATATGACAAAAATATATGATAATAATAATTCCATACCGTGACAAGCATATATTTGATAACAATGAAAATCATACAATATCTCAAATCTCCTCAAATACCCACAAAGAATATCTTGTTCTTTAACTTATTCATCAAACCTCAAATATTAACAAAACATATCAATGCAAATCACAAATTTGGTGAAACAAAAATTCAAGAAATCAATAATTACATCTAGAAAACACAAAGGGGGAGGCCTATCACAAACGGAAGCATGAAAACTCACCAACAGGTGTATCACAAACGAACGCTAATCCATCACATTTGAGCCCAAGCTCCACAAACGACCCGAAGACTATGGGTCGCTACCCCACCAATTTGAGCCGAAGCTCCACCGAAATGGGGTTTGGTCCCCCATATAGACAAAGAGACATCGCACATCGCTAGTCTAAATCAAAAAATGATCATCATTGATCGATAAGTGTAAATTATACTATGCTAGTAAATAAATGAGTTTAGCTTCATGTCCCATAACCAATAGCTTAACTAAAATATTTATGAACAAATTGTAGATTTCCACTCGAAAATTGTCATGAGAGTTTAATCGAACAAGTCCCAGAATTAATCGACGAAGTAAATGCAAGTGTTTTATACCACTTGTTTTGCTAAGTCGTTTAATTGGATTTCTCAAACGAATGAGGTAAAGGTCTGTATATACTAATAGATTGGAAAACGAATTTAGAAACGAGCTTTGTATTAAAAGTAATATTGAAATTATTTTTGTAAAAGAGTTTAAGTATTTACTACTAGTATAAAAACCTTTATATTTTAAAGTGACAAATACAGAAATGATTGTAAAAACAATCTATCACCAAAATTCCACATTCGACGATGTGGATTAAAACCATAAAAATCGATATCAAATCCAATTTAAAAGATATTCCCAAAAATCCAGAAAAAAGTCAACAAAGTCGATAATAAATGACAACAACTAACCGAATCAACAAAAATCTATTAAAAATTGGAAATCCACTCAAAAACAGGCAAAATAGAAAAAATTCAATAGGACCAGACATTTGGTAGGTTTAGCCAGATGTCTGAATCTGGGTTCTGGAGTGTCACGACGCAAAACTCAACTATTAATATTTAACTCATAACATATATTTTATTACAACCATACTCTTAAATTTCATTTCTATTTTTAAAATCAACAATTAATATTCAACTCATCAAATATATTTTATTTTATTGTTTAAAACAATTTCTTATTTGTTACATAATTTATTCATTATTTATTTAAAAACTTATACTATCAATATTTATTTATATCAATATATCTTTGAAATATTAACAATATTTTATTCCTCTTGAAATTTCTCAAATTAAATTTTTTGGAAGTTCAAATAATTTACCGAATTTAAAATTCAAAATTTTGGGATGTTACAATATCCCCTCCTTATGAAAATTTCGTCCTCGAAATTTGAAAGAGAGAGAAACGCAAACAGGAATATACGAATTCAGAAAAATAAGGAAATGACTTACCAGTTTAAGCCGAGATGTCTACTCTGCAATTTGGATATGATTTCTTCATATTATCTTCAGTTTCCCTAGTGCAGTCCATTGGATCGCCACTCCATTGAACTTTGACCGGTTACACAACTTTGTTTCGCAATCGCTTTTCATCACGATCAATAATTTTTATCGGTTCCCTTTCAACTGCCAAGTTAGGAGTGATCTCTAGATCCTGCTGAGCAGCTTCTTCAATAATACTATCTGGGTCGTGCACATACTTCCGAAGATTAGAAATGTGGGACACATCATGCATGCCAGACAACCAGCTGGGTAGCTGCACTCGATATGCCAAAGGACCAATCCTTTCCAGAATAGGAAAAGGACCAATATAACGCGGTGCTAGCTTCCCAGTTTTCCCGAATCTCATTACACCCCGCATCGGAGACACTTTCAGAAATACAGAATCTCCAATTTGAAATTCCAAATATCTTCTTCGACGGTCATAATAGCTCTTCTGACGACTTTGAGCATTTATTAATTTCTTTCGAATAAAATCAACCTTCTCCGTGGCTTCTTTAATCATATCTGGTCCAAGGACGAGTCTATCACCTGATTCCATCCAGCATGTAGGTGATCGACACGGACGACCATATAAAGCTTCGAAAGGAGCCATTTCTATACTGGCCTGATAGCTGTTATTATACGAGAATTCGACCAGATGCAAATGGTCCTCCCAAGAACCACCAAAATCGAGAATGCAAGTACGTAAAAGGTCTTCTAGAATTCGATTAACCCTCTCAGTCTGCCCATCAGATTGTGGGTGATAAGCAGTACAGAAATTTAATTTTGTTCCCAAAGCGGCTTGGAATGCCTCCCAAAATCTACTAGTGAAGAGCAGATCACGATCACTCACTATACTGCTGGGAATACCATGGAGACGAACAATTTCCTTTATATATAGCCCTGCTAAGCTGGCTGCAGTCCGAGTGGATTTCACTGGAATAAAGTGAGAAGTTTTGGTTAGACGGTCACCTATAACCCAAATTGCTTCATTTCCCTTCTTGGTTCGTGGCAATCCGTCGATGAAATCCATCGATACCTGATCCCATTTCCATTTTGGTACTTCTAAAGGTTGAAGTAAATCGGCCACTTTCTTTTGATCGCTTTTGATTTGTTAATAAGTAGCACAGCGACTCACATATATGGATATGTCTCTTTTCATTGTCTTCCACCAAAACGTTCTTTTTATATCTCTATACATTTTATTAACTCCTGGATGGATACTGAGTTTTGACTTGTGGCATTCATCTAAAACTTCCCGTTTCAGCTCCGGAATGTCAGGGACACAAATTCTTCATTTCATCCTTATAACTCCGTTATCATCAATTTCAAAACTAGAACCTTCACCTCGACATATTCTTCTACGAATTTCTCGAAGAAGCTTGTCTTCAGTCTGCTTGTTGGCGATCTTCTCGAGGAGAGTAGGAGTGATAACAAGATATGCAAGAACAACATGTCTCCTACTTAAAGCATCGACAACTACATTGGCTTTTCCCGACGTATAATGGATATCTAGGTCATATGATGCCAGAAATTCGAACCAACGTTGTTGTCGCACACTACATCAAAACAACCATATTACAACTGTTCCTTTACAACTAACATAGATAGGCAGTTGTAATAGATATTATGCAACAACTGTTTGTTTTAGTAGTTGTAATAGAGCCACTTTTAACAACTGTATTTCAAAAGCAATTGTAATATTTGATCAATAACAACTGTTTAAGGTAGAGCAGTTGTAGATATTATGTACAACAACTGTCCCCACTAGTTGTCCGCACTTTATTTTTTTTCTCGTGAAAAATTTCACTTTCCCTCCTTCGTGAAAACGAAGGCCGCTTGTTTCGTTTATTTTCTTTCTCCTCCGAACAAAAAATATAAACCTAACCTCGTCAATTTCGATCAACATCTCTGTTTCTAACGAAAATTTCGCTTTGCAAATTATCTAAACTCCGCTTCTTTCGTCCATCGCTCGCCGCTGCTTCGCCATCGCTCTGCCGCCCGCCGCCTTCTTTTTCTCGCCGTTCGCTCCCTTCTGCTTGCCACCTTCTGCTCGCCGCCGGTCCTTCTGCTTCACCATCGTCGCCGCTGCTTCGCCATCGTCGCCGCTAGAGGTACATTCAAACCCTAGTCATTTTGATATTGAGCTAGTAATTCGCCATCTATTTCGTGGATCGATGCGATTTCGTGACGTTTTATTGCGGCGAAGGTTAATATATGAACTTTAATCTTGATTTTATACGAGTTTGTTGATTTGGAGAACAAAGGTGTTTCTTGAAAAAAAAATGCAGGATGTTGATGTTTAATTAAGTATTAAGAGAATGTAAATATGAAAATTTTTGAGAGGTTCAACAGTAAGGGATGTTCAAAACTGTAACATATTTATGCATATGTGAAAACTGTAACATATTTACGTCAGTAGGGGATGTCGATTTATGCCCTATTCAATGGGAAAGTAGATGCACCGAAATTTTTACCAGACTTTGGTAAACAGTCGTTCTCTGAACTGTTTACTGCTGTCCCGGTAATAGTGGTCGCATTCGCCTTCCACTATAATGTGAATGCCTTCCACTATAATGTTCATCCCATTCTTGCAAAGTTGGAAATTGCTTCAGATATGAAAAGTGCAATAAGAATTTCTTTAATTTTTTGCTCTGTAATCTACTCTATGGTGGGACTATTCGGGTACTTGTTATTCGGTGACTCAACTATGTCTGATATGCTGTCGAACTTCGATCAAGGAAGCACGAGTTCTTATTTTGGACCATTGCTGAATGATATGGTTAGAATTAGTTATGTCTTTCATTTGGTTTTGGTGTTCCCTCTTCTCAATTTTTCTTTAAGGATGAACATAGATGAAATGTTCTTTTCAAAGAAGAAACCTCTAGCCAGCGATAATGTGAGATTTGTTACAGTTACAGTGGTTATAATGGCCCTAGCGTATTTGGCAGCCATAGCAATCCCGAATATTTGGGTTCTGTTTCAGTTTATTGGATCGACTGTTTCTGTCTGCATTATGTTGATTTTTCCAGGAGCTATTGTTCTAAGGTAAGTTTTATGCATATGTGAATATACTGTTGAACATCCCTTACTGTTGAACATCCTTAATCAACATCACTTACTGTTTTTACATTTTTATGCATATGCAAATTAAGTAGTAAGAGACAATATCACTTACTGTTGAACATTTTGATTTCCTTGTCTTTTATTTAACTTGGCAATCAAGTTGCTCTAACAGCGTTTTCAATAACATCTCCTAAAGCAGTTTGTTCACGTTTAAGGAATACTTGTACCGTTTGTTCACGTTTAAGGAATATTCTCATCCACTAATATACACGTCGGCATTACACGTTAATGTCATTGCGATCACCCCCAATAATGCACGTCGCATCCAACTCGCTTTCATCTTCCTTTTCCTATCATTAATATTATGACTTGGAGTGTTAATCAATTTTCATGTACGATCCTCAGATATATATAAATGATAAACCATCATTTGTTGATGAAGTACGTTTACAGCATGAACTACTTAAAACTTACTAGTTTCTTTTGCCATTGTAGTCACTAGTTTCTTTTGCATGTGCGCCTAATCGTATTCACACAAGATATGGACAAAACATGGGTCAACCTTCCAAGGTTTCTTAATTTTTGGTTAATAGTTTCGTACTTATAACTACTTTGGATTGACTAAGAACATGTTTATTTTTTTTAGAATGACAGAGGAATACAGGCAAGCCGTTCGAAATTTCGTACATAAGCATGTAGAAAGGGAGGGTAATCCAAAAAAAATTATTTGCCCATGTCGTCAATGTAGGAACCTTATTTGGCATTCTCCAAGAGATGTTGTGACACATTTGGTGTGTTTTGGAATCGATCCAACCTATGATGTATGGATTTTTCATGGAGAAGAACATCAGTCACAAAATGAAGCCGACGAAGTGGCAGATACATATAGAATATACTTAGATGCAGAAATTGATGACGAGGAGAATGAGTATCGTGTTGACGATAAACATAGGGAAGGGACTAAGAAAATGATGGAGACAGCCGAAATTCCTTTATATCCTGGTTGTACAAGCCACACAATGTTGTCTGCTACAATACTTCTTTATAAACATAAGGCTCGAAATGGTATAACCGATACAGCATTTACGGAACTTCTTAAGCTCATCAAGGATATGCTACCTAAGGAAAACAAGCTTCCCGATTCCACATACGCAACAAAGAAGTTGATTAAATCATTTGGTTTAGGTTATAGGAATATACATGCATGTGTAGATGATTGTTGTCTGTTTAGAAAAGAACTTGCACATCATGATTTTTGTCCTAAATGTGGCAAATCTTGTTGGAAAAAGAACAAAACAAGGGAAGATGGAAAACAATCCAAAATACCTGTGAAGGTTTTGAGATACTTTCCACTTATACCAAGGTTGAAAAGAATGTTCATGTCGCCAGAGACATCCGAACAATTAAGATGGCATAGCAAAAATAAAAGAGAAGATGGCAAACTGCAACATCCCGTAGATTCCTCTCAGTGGTCTACTATTGATAGAATGTATCCTTCCTTTGCATCTGATCCACGAAATTTGAGGCTTGGCCTTGCTAGTGATGGCTTTAACCCATTTGGAGATTGGAATTCGATATATAGTTGTTGGCCAGTGTTTCTTGTTGCTTATAACTTCCCCCCATGGCTTCGTATGCATAAAGATAATATGATGCTATCTTTATTAATTCCAGGCCCGCGACAACCAGGAAATGATATCGATGTCTATCTGCAACCACTAATTGAAGATTTGAACAAATTGTGGAATAAAGGGGTAAAGGTGTATGATGCATATACTCGTAGCGAATTTAGACTAAATGGAATTCTGATGTGGACAATACATGACTTTCCAGCTTATGGAAATTTAGCAGGTTGCACCGTAAAAGGTAAAAAAGCATGTCCTGTTTGTGGCATTAATACATGTTCAATTTGGCTACCATTTAGTAAAAAATGCGCATACTTGGGCCATAGACGATTTCTTGCACCTAATCATGAGTACCGCAATCGAAAAAATTTATTTGATGGAACCGTAGAAAATAGACAAATGCCTCCAATACATACCGGTGCCCAAATCTTTGAGGATGTTAAAGATATTGTTAATGAGTGGGGGAAAAAACAAAGGAGGAAGAAACAGATAGTAAGAAAAGAAAGCGGCGGGAAGTAAAGAAGAAAGGAATCCAAATGTGGAAAAAGAAGTCCATTTTTTTTGATTTGCCTTATTGGAAGGTAAAATATAGCTAAAAATAAAATGTCTTTCCATTTTCTATCCATGTCTAGTAATTAGTATTTTACTATCAATTTAGTATATACATTTTTTGATTTTTGTAGGCACTTCCTTTGCGTCACAATTTAGATGTAATGCATGTTGAGAAAAATATTTACGAGAGTATTCTTGGTACATTGCTTGATATCAAAGGAAAATCAAAAGACGGAATTGCTTCACGTCAAGACTTGGAAGCCATGCGTATAAGGAAGAAGTTGCATCCTATAGATATTGGAAGTAAAGTATTACTTCCTGTTGCGCCGTGCACCTTAACAGACCAAGAAAAAGAGATCTTTTACGATAGGATGAGGAATTTGAAGGTGCCTGATGGGTATAGCTCAAATATTGGGAAATGTTTTGCAAAACAGGACAAAATTTCAAGTCTTAAGTCTCATGATTACCATGTTTTGTTGCAACAACTGTTGTCTGTAGCATTGAGAGGACTTTTGCCTATAGGCACAAGGAACGCATTATTGCGATTATGTTCATTTTACAATGATATATGCCAAAGAGTGCTTGATAGAGATAAATTAGAGTCCATGGAGAATCAAGTCGCGTTAACATTATGCGACCTTGAGAGATTCTTTCCCCCTTCCTTTTTTGACATCATGATTCACTTAACAGTGCATTTAGGGAGGGAAGCAAGAATTTGTGGACCGGTACAATACCGGTGGATGTATCCATTTGAAAGGTAAATTTTTTAAGATTACTTAACACAATTACTAAAATATGCACTTATGAAAGCATTTTATGCTCATATGTTGATTATAGGTATATGAAAATACTAAAGGGTTATGTTAAAAATCAAGCCCGACCTGAAGGGTGCATAGCTGAGCGTTATTCTGCCGAAAAATGCATTAAGTATTGTGCTAGATATATTGAATATAGGTATGAATCTGGAGAAAGAAAAAATCGGAATGAAGTGCGACAAAGTGATTCCATACTCGATGGACGTCCTATTTCCAAAGGAAAACCCATATTACTTTCTGAGGAGGTGGTTTGATGTTGCTCATCGGTATGTGTTGTTCAATACCGATGAAGTGGAGTCGTACATAGAGTAAGTATAACTTCAACTCGATCATTCTATATGGATGAAATTAAATTTTAACTTGTATCTTTGCATATCCAGAATGCACAAGGAGGAGTTGAAACGTTTGCACCCTCAGCTTTTACAAGACGATGTGGAATTTTCAAAACTGCATTCAGAGACTTTTAGTTATTGGTTTGGAAAAAAGGTTGAAATATATTTTTACGTTTGAACAATTAAGCTTCATATATGCGTATATTGCTGTCATATATTATATACAAAATTATATATATGTCCAGGTTAAAGATGAAAGAAATGTTTCAGATGTCAGCGAAATAATAAAATGGCTTTCGTATGGGCCTCGATATCAAGTAGTTTCTTATACTGGCTATATTATCAACGAACGACGTTTCCATACTAAAGACTATGAGAACTCTACGCAAAATAGCGGTGTTTCCATTGAGGCGAATACTACTCGTGCAAATGGATCTGTTGAGAAAATTATTTATTATGGCATCTTACGTGAGATTTTGTTGTTGGACTACCGTTTATTTCAAGTTGCTTTGTTTAAGTGTGATTGGGCAAATATTTATCGTGGAGTCAAGGTTGAAGATGGATTTACATTAGTTAATTTACATCAGTTCCAAAATCAATTTGCAAGCGATCCTTTCATCTTAGCAACACAAGCTGTACAAGTGTTTTTCTCTAGAGAAAGTAGTTCTTCAAATTGATATGTTGTTTTGAAAGCACCTCCTAGAGGTTTTCATGAATTAGAAAAATACGAGGAGGAGGAAAACTCAACTAGTAAACCACTAAATGAGTCGCTACTTAATGATAGAGATGTCGATAATGGAGATGAAAGTTACGTAAGGAAGGACTGCGATGGCATTTTGGTATGAATAAACATTCATTGTTAATATCTTGTTTTATATGTAGTCATATGCCTTAAAGTCTTTAATTGTGTAGTTATGTCTTATATGTATCTTACTTGATGAATTTTATATATGAGTATGTTTAGAATAATGTTAGAGCCTTAGTAAATTTGTTTGATATTAACATAGTCGTTACATATCAAATTATACTAATTAGAATGATAATAATTTTTTACATGTTATGATTTTTTTTCAAGGTTGATCACTTGGTAAAAGAAGCTTGAACTTGTTGCATCCATGGGTGACGACGAGCAACATCGAGGAGAGGTAATTGTTTTAAACTTTGTATATTATGCATTTCAACTATCTGTTCTTATTTAGAATCCATATTTAGAATATATTTTGGCAATAGATGCGAAATATGTCTAATATAGTTTAGAATTCAATTTCCTTTTCATTTAAAGGTCTTATTCTAACAGACCGCAGGCAATTCTACATTTTTAGAATAAGAGAAGAATTAAAATTTAAAGTTATTGTTTAGTCAATTAATTGTATTAACAAGTAGTGACTGAACGCACAGAAATACTGTCAAACTATAATTTTTTGTTGATTTATTAAATATTTACACTTAATTAAATACCAGATTCATACCTTTTAGAATCGTAAAATGATTTGTTATAGAACTACTTGCTGATTTGTTAAATACCAGAAATACTTGCTGATTTGTTGTATTTCTGATCTCAAAGTAATAAATTGTGCTAAATTTTCTACTTTTAGAGCTTGAAGCAAGTAAATAAAAAATCGAAGAAGCAAAGTCTTGCTGCACTTGCAGCTGCTCGTGGTCTAACTGAGGCTAATGGTGGTATTAGAATCTCTAAAATGAAAGATGTTGAAGTTGAAGTTGCTTGTACTCTTAAAGATCTGAATACTAATGTTAGAAAATCTCCACACAAGCACGGTAAAATTTTTCCACCCATCATTCCTTCTCGTAATTCAACCCCTTTCCGAAGCGTCAGTATCACACACTCATCCAATCCTATTGATTCAACTCCCCTCCAAAATGTCATTACCACACACTCGTCTGATCATCATGATTCAGCTCCCCTCCAAAACGTCACTACCACACAGTCGTCTAATCCTCATAATTTAACATCTCATCTACATAACACTTCTACAAATCGTCAAAGGTCTGCTTCACCTACGAATTTAAATTCTTCCCCCGAAGAGGCAAACATGGTCAAAACTAAGAGAAAAAGAGGAAAAACAATGATGAGATTATTTTCTTTGACACCGAATGAGAAAGTAGAAGTTGAGTTCAATGATCTAAATCAACCTATCGGTACAAATTCCACGTATTTATCATCATATATAGGGACTCTAGCAAGAGAGATGGTACCCGTGACCATTAGCAATTGGAAGAAAGTCGACGATAAATTGAGGACTGATCTATGGACATGTATTCAGGTAATTGTACACAGTAGTTCAATTAACGTCCTTCTATTTACTGTGCTCTTGTTCATGGCTGATTCATTGGTAAGATGTCATGAATTGCAAAACTTAATTGCAAAACTGTCATGAATGATTCATTGCAAAACTGTCATGAATTGTACGCAATTAGCTGACATAAGTCTCTATCCAAACTGATTTTGAAATTGATACATTTTGAAATTGTATGCAATATCTATTTACTGTGCACATGCTTGAGAAATCTAACTTCTTCAATCTTTATTTATGGCCTAAATTTGCACTTAATTGTTTCATAAGTCTTTATCCAAACTGATTTTGAAATTGATACATATTTGTATACATATACACGTATATGTTTTTTCTACATAGCTTTGTGATGCTTGTATGTTTTTTGATTTTGTCGGCCTTGTGTACGTATACATCTTGCTGTAGTTCAGGTTTTTTTTTTGATGCTCAGTTGGCAGTTATGCATGTTTGTGCAATTCAGGTTCAGATTTATATTCATATGTACATTTATTCAGTCATGCATAAAGGAACAAAGCAGAGACAAATTTTCTAGCACAATTTCCATTTTCTTTCATGCATGTACAACCTCATTTTCTTTCTCCCACGACTCACGCACGTTCTCCATCCCATGTCTTTGCTTGTCCCTTACACTTGGACGTCTTCTCGGACATTACATTTATTAACTCTTAGGTTCCTTAGCTCCTAGGTATAAATCAGCCTATATATATACTCATCAACACATTAACTAGGGGTAAAACATTCACTTTTAAGCTTTTGTTCCATGCGCATATTAAGATGAACAGAGCATTTCATTTACTATTCTTTCTTTCTCTCTGAAAAAATATTGAACATTTGCATTTCCTCTTCTATATATGCAAGGCATGCATGCATACCAAGAAAATGAAGACATTTTTCCATTCTTTGCATGGAAACAAATATGTACTATTGGAAGAAATATGCCCAACAATAGACCCTTTACTTCTAATTCTTCTCTTTCCTTTCTCTCTCTTTCATATTACTAATGGAAGAAATATGCCCAACAATAGGCCTGTGCCGTGGGTGTTTTGTTGTTTGTTGTGAAGATCCGTCTTCTAATGGTCTTCCTAAGTTATTCTCTGTGTCGAGACTTTTCACTGTGTCCAGAGAGTCATGCTTGGGTTTTGCAGGTCCGGACCATTTAAGACCTGAATGTATTGATTTTTTCATATATTTATCACAAAGGCATAGTGAATGGCAGAAGAAGAGAGGAAAAAAAAGGCGCAAATCTTTTTCTGGGTTCTATATGCTGCATTGAGCTTGATTAGTTTCTTTTTGAAAAGTGGATGCTTAGATGGTAGTAAACAACTGGAATACAAGTCTTAAGTAGTGTGCATGCGCACTAAAAGTTAACATATGTCTAGTTGTTGGAATCACATTATGCAAGATTCGAAACTACAACTCCACGGATCAAAACCGAAGTGACTAACCACTAATACAGTGGTACCAGACTGAATTTGATAAGTTTGCCCTTGTATCCTTTTGATTGAATTTTATACACCAATACGGTAATCAATTCAGATATCGGTCAAAGGAATCTAAAGAGCTAATCTCTATGTATAATGAACAATATAAACAAATTGGCAAAAAAATCTAGTCTATAACTTGTAAATGGCTATGTTTGAATCACTTAATACTTAAATATCCTTCGCTAAATCTGAAAAAGGTAACCCACTTACATTAAAACTACGCAATTCAAATCGATATCAGATTATGTTACTCATTTTGTGCTTTGTTCCTTTACTCATTTTGTGCTTATTTTGCAGTTCAGGTTCAGATTTTGTTGGCCTTGTTTTGTAGTTATTCATGTATTTTGTATAAATTTGAGTTTTGATCCATTGCTATAATATTTTATATATGGTGAAAATTTAAATCTTACATCTATAACGACTTTAATTGTGTATTTAAACTAAAACATTAATGCAAGTCTACAGTATCTATTAATCTGTATTTAAATTTATGTTTTTGAGATTGTCCTTATACATATTTTCATGCGATAAATCAGGTTTTTTTTATGCAAATTATTTTTTCCCAACTTGTATGAGTTTCTGTGTTTACTAATATTGAGGTCAAAATGGATAAGACGTGTCAATCTCAACTATCAATAATGACATTGTTTGATACATTCTATGTACAGGCAAGGTTCAAGTTGGATGATGTATACTGGGATATGTTCCTTCAGATGGTGGGACTGCGATGGAAAGAGTCAAAGTCAAGGCTAGTTAAAGCTATAAGAGTTGCAGCAAGGGATCCCGATGCTTCCAACAAATTAAATATGTTAAAACTAGATAATATTAAAAATGCTCAAGAATGGAATGATTTTGTCAACGAGAAATTAACAGATGAGTTTGAGGTAGTTGGTTTTATTTTAATGGCTACAATTGAAAAATATTTCATTTTATTTTATTATACCTAATTTTAATGATTTTCTCTTATATAGTCGACGAGCAATAAATACAAAGCCAGGAGAGCAATGAATACAATTCCACACACTATGAGTCGAAAGGGGTACGCAAGACTAGCGGAAGATATGGTAAGAAGAAATAACTTATAAAATTCATCCATTATTATTATCAGTAGCAATGTAATCGATTTGAGTATAGTGTTTAGTTTTTAAGCTCTTTTTGCAGAAAAAAGATAGTGGCTCATCAGACATCAGTAGGGAGGAATTGTGGTGTAGAGGCCACATAAAAAAATGGAGAACCGCCGAATTCTATCGTCGCCGACTACATAGTAAGGATAGATAGTACATCAAATTATTTCTTCGATATATGAACCTTACATTGAATGTTGTGACATCTGAAAAATGTATTTTTTGAATTTGTAGACTAAAATAAACGAGTATAAAAATACTCAAAGTTCTCAAGGAGTATCACTGAATGAAGATGGTGTGGGGAAGGTTTTTGGTCGTGAACATAGAGGTAGAATAAGAGGACTTGGTTTTGGAGTTGCACCAACTCAGTTTGGAGTTCGTATATGTAGTTAAAAAAAAGTACGTGAAATGGAAAATGAAATTACTACCTTGAAGGCTCAAATGAAAGAGCTCTCTGATATGTTCATTGCCGTAAGTTCTAATTGATTCACTGTGTTAACGAGTAATTGATATGCGGTTAAAATTTATTAGTACATGTCTAACATTTTTTTTTAAACAGAATATCAATGGTAAACAAAATGCAGCGGAAGAACCAGTAACTCCTCATGGTGATACGCCTCAGGTATTTTTTTATAACGCCATAAGTTTTAGCATCCATCTAGCATCCATCTAGTTTTAGCAAATTGAGCCCTCAAGACTCCCATAATGTGATATGTAAATCAATTAAACCGTGCTGCAAGTTTTTTAAATGATTATATTTCTCAGGAAGAAACCATATCAACCATATCCATCTAGCATCCATCTAGTTTTAACAAGTTTCATGCCTATCTCTATTTCAATTCTCTGCTTGGTTAATCGACAAAATTGATAGGAATATGCAAAATTTTCTTTTGAAGGGGGAAATGAACGTTTTAGCTTAATCTCTCCACTTAATTCCAATGAGCCTGCAAACCTAAATATCTAGAAGGTCTAGGAATAATTAATTTGAAAAAAAAAATAAACATTACTTCTGGTGCGAGTTGGCGGTGGTTTTGCGTTGAGAGATCTGGTTAAAGAAGAGGAAAGTTAGTTTTATGTTTATATATGGTAAAATGAAAATTTGAAAGGTTGCTGGTGTGAGGCAGTTAGATAGTGGTTAAGGGAGCATGCGATGCAGGCTGGTGATTGGGTGGGAGGAGCAAGCTGTGGTGACTGGGTGGCAGGCTATAGTTAGTTGTTGTAGTTGATTTGTAGAATGTGGATATGTGGAGGTTTTGATATGTGGCAGTAAGTGTTTAAACAAAAAATTGAAACTGTAACAGTGGTTTTGGAGATGGTTAGTTAGCTGTAGAGCAGCAGTGAAGTTTGGAATCACAGTTGAACAAAAAAATGTGGGATGTAATGTTTAAAGTGTTGTTGCAGTAAGTTTGAAAAGTTGAAGTCTGTTGTAATGGTTGTTTGTTTGGTATGAAAGACTGTGAAGTTGACAGTAAGGCAGAACGATATTGTTCATGCCGTTAAAGCATTATTGCACAAATTTGTATTACTTAGTATATTTCTACCGCATAACCATATTTTAATACTTTCTTTATTGATCATATTTTTAATGTGATTTGCTTTTATTTTCAACATCATACCAAAAATTCCAATTATAATCCAACTATTACAGTTTTATACTCTAGCCTGCACTCTTTGTTTCAATTTGTGTATTTGACTATTTTCACATTTGTTATTTCTTATAAATTTGTAACGTTTGCGCTCATATATTTTGTATGCTTCAAGTCAAATTTGTAACATTTGTCTTTATGTGTTCATTTACAATTTAGGATAGAGTATGAGTCAGATTTTTTTTTATTAATTGTCAGGTGCATACCAAAAAAGGGGTAATTACTATATCTGAAAATGTAAATGGAGTTATTTGTTCAATTCTATTGGGTTGGCGAGGTTAAACTTTGAATAAACACCTATCATTAAGTGCGGTTAGCTGTAGTTTGTAGTTGTAGGCACCAAATAAGGACCTTTTTATTAAAAAAATTCAAAAGTGCATACAACTAACCAGTAAACTATATTAATTACTCGCAACTGTTTAATCACTTGCAGGTTGCAAGTACAAATCCATTGCTCTTCATGGCAAAGTCCAAAAAATGGTTTCGCTATTTTTTTTAAAACTTTTAGTTCTATCATACTTTAATAAAAAACATATTCTATTTACAGTATATGTTCAGAAAATAAATGAGACTTAGAAAAAGAAACTTATCAGTTAAAACACTTATTTTACAAAATATGAAAAACACTTTTTAACATATATATTTAATAACTGAACTATCAAACCGGTTTTAAATTTTCAGCCACTGTCATAGCATATTGATGAAACTCTTTTTAACTAGCCCTCAAGTGCAACTAAAATTCAAGAAAAGAGTCAGAGAAACTAAGCTTAAGGGAATCCTCTTTTAATCCTCCTATTTGTTTCTATTGATGTGATTTGTTTCTTTCCCCTTTTTTCATTTTATTCTTCATTCTGGCATTATACTCATTTGACCTCTATAGTACATCTGTTCTTGTTGTATAAACTATGTTTGCATGTGTCTAAATCACTTTTCTGAATTACAACTACAATATTTTATCTACGGGGATAGCACAGTTCGTTCGGACATATGGCGCTTACATGTAAGGTCGAGGGCTAAATGTTTGCTAACTTAATATCCTTGTAGGAATTGAATGAAGTTCCAATAAAACTGCCATATTAAGCATGCTCTGTACTGTGGCTATTTTTTTAGTACAAATAAGTATGTACTGCTATACAACTCAAAATCTATAACCTGCGTAATTTAGTATTAAGTAAAACTTGAACTCTTACTTTGAACTAACATAACAACGTTGCTTACTTGATTATTCTAAGAGGTAAGAACAGATATCATAACAGATATCTGAGAGTGTCATCTGTAATATTTTTGGCATTATTAGTATAGTATTACTATTTCATAAATTGAAGTTGAGTAAATTTTACACCTGGAGGTTGATGAGTGTAAATAGGTAACTTTAAACCATCATCAACTTTGAGAACATGTTGCTTGACCATTTTGATATTTTATACTTATCTGTGTAAATAATGTTACATGCAGTAATCTTTGTTATTTTTGTTTGCAGTCACATCGAAGTAGCAACAACGTCACAAATGGTGGTAACATACAAATTCAAAATCAGCCTAGAAAGTGCAAATTGTTGGGTTGGCACAGGAATGTTGTCGCAGAAGGAACAATTGCATCTACCGATCCTACTGTTTTAGTGCATCATGTGCCACTAGGTAAAGATGCTTGGAAGGTTTGGGTCGATGCGGCGGTGGATCCCGAAGCTATTCTATTTCGGCCTACCTCAGATATCTACACTATTGGACAAGCGGTTGGGACTACTATTGCTTGGCACAAGGAATTTATCTTGTTTGATTAGTACGTATGTATTTTTACTAATATATGTTATGGATTTAGTTTTTCTGTGTAATGGAGCTATGAACCCATAAATGGTGTAAACTTGAATTGTTTTTGAATGTGATTGGTTTGTATTGTTTCAATTAATTTGCATGATTATGGTTATTGTAAATGATATGTTGGTTTTAATTATAATATTATGAAATTACGGTTAATAGCAGTTGTGAAAAGAGAATTTAGTTGTAAAAATATCTGTTGCAACTGTCGTCAGTAGTTGTAAAAATATTGATTACAACTGTCCTAAACACTTGTTAAATTAGTAATTACAAGTGTCCTAAATACTTGTTAAAATATTATTTACAACTGTCCTAAACAGTTGTAAAAAATTCAACCACAACTACGTAAAGCAGTTGAAAAAGATCATATTGCAAGAGCTATCGGCAGTTGCAAAAGGGTCTTATGACAAAAGCGACTGACAGTTGTAAAAGGTCTTTTACAATTGTTAATGGACAGTTGTAAATAATTTTTTTACAAGTGAGACAAGCAGTTGTAAAAAGAGTTTTTACAACTGTCAGCAGCACTTGTAAAATAATTTTTTACAACTGCGCCCGCAAGTGTCTACGTCAGTTGTCAAATAATCCTGCTCTATTACAACTGCGGATATTAAGACTGGCGAGCGCCAGTTGTAATAGATCTATTACAACTGTTTTTGGCAGTTGCGATAGGGTATTTTTGTTGTAGTGGCAGATTCAGATCTTTCTGGGTAAAGAGATATTTCAAGGATTTATGGTCGGTGAATAATTCAAATTTTTCACCTAAAACAAAGATAGTTTATTAAGTATATTGTTTAAGTTAAGTATGTAAATTGTTAAGAAAGCTGAAAAGATTCTTACCCAGAAGATAGCGTCGCCAGATTTTTAAAGCGAAATCAACAGCCAATAGCTTCAAATCATGTGTTGGGTGGTTTCTCTCATGCGGACGTAATTGTCTACCCGCATAGGCAATTACCTTCCCATTCTGCATTAATACTGCACCTACCCCATCACCACACGCGTCAGTATAGACAGATAAGCCTTGGTTCCCGTTAATGATAGCGAGAACAGGAGCAGTAGTCAATCTCCTTTTCAATTCCTGGAAAGCTTCATCACATTTTGGAGTCCAATCGAATTTAGCATTCTTCATTGTTAGCTTAGTCAATGGGCTAGCCAACTTAGAAAAATCTTGTACAAACTTTCTATAATATCCCGCTAAACCCAGAAAACTTCGAACTTCTCTAGGAGTAGTGGGTTGCTTCTAGTTCAGAATTGCAGAAATCTTGCTTGGATCAACAGAAATTCCTTCTTCATTAACAATATGACCGAGAAATCTGACTTCTTTGATCCAAAAGTGACACTTAGAAAATTTAGCGAATAAGATATTCCTCCTTAAGATTTCCAAAACAGTTCTGAGATGTTCAGCTTGCTCTTCTTCGGTTTTGGAGTAAATCAAGATATCATCAATAAATACAAGGACAAATTTGTTCAATACTTCACGAAACATTCGGGTCATTAAATCCACGAAGTACGTGGGAGCGTTGGTTAGTCCGAAAGGCATAACTAACCATTCGTAGAACATATCAGGACCCCTAAAGGCAGTTAAATGTACACAATCCTCAGCTATTCGCAGCTGATGGAATCCCTGAGCTAAATCCATCTTAGAAAAGAATCGAGCGCCATGAAGTTGATCGAATAGAACGTCAATCCTAGGTAGAGGGAATTTGTTTTTGAGAGTTTGTTTATTAAGATTGCGATAATCTACACACAATCTCAAAGATCCGTCTGATTTAGCCACAAATACAACAGCTGAACCCCATTCGAAAACACTAGGGCGAATCAATCCTTTCTTTAGCAAATCTCAAGTTTGATTGACTAATTCAATTCTTTCCCTAGGTGCCATTCTACGACTTGCATGAACGACAAGACGGGCATTAGGTACTAAGTCAATTCGGAAATTTATTTCTCTGGGTGGAGGTAAGGATTTTACTTCTTCAAATACGTCATAAAATTCTCGAACAACAGGTATAGACTGCAAACTGGGTTCAGGATATCCCAAAGTATACATCAATCTATCACTCTTTGGACTCGGATCCTCACAAGAGATTTCAATAAAATTTCCAAGGCTTGTTTTGACTAAAACTATCCGATTATTACAACCCAATTTAGCTTCGTATTTCGATAACCAGTTCATTCCGAGTAAGATTTCAAATTCATTAAATTCGAGGACATAAAGGTTGATAGGAAATTGATAGCAAGCATATAAAATAGGAACTTTCTTACAATACGAACAAAGATTTGCGAGACCTCCAATCGGATTTTTCACGCAGATAGGGTCGTCAACAAATTCAGTTTTAAGTTCTAATTCACTTACGGTTTGTTGGGAGATAAAGCTATGTGAAGCTCCCGTGTCAAATAAAACTCTAACAGCTCTATCATATATAGTAAGGTTACCTTCCAGAACACATTTTCCTTTATCTACTTTCGAAGTTGAAGGATCTTTCTTTATCGCATAAACATTTGCCACCTGCGCTTGCTTCATTAATGGGCAATCTTTAATAACATGTCCAGCCTTGCGACAATTATAGCATTCTTTAGCTCCTGGATCGTTCCTCATGGGTTGTTCCTTCTTAACTTGCTTCTTCAAGTTTTTACAGCTGTTTGAATAATGGCCCTTCTCTTGGCAATTGTAACAAGTTATGTTCCTAGCCGAATTTCCTTGACTGCTCTTTTTATCCTTGTCTTGTTGTGGCCTCTTGCCCCCAAACTTCCTTTTCTTCCAATTCTGATTACTTGAATTTCCTCCTTCCCTTGGAATCTCCTGCATATCCAGTGTGGCATACCTATATCCCATATCAATAAGATCAGAAAAAGATTCTTTGACGTGTGCTGTCATCCTTTCATGATACTTCTGGTTCATTCCACGGATGAACCTTTCATTTTTCTTAAGAGGCGTGTTTAACAACTCCGGACCAAAACGGGATAGTTTGTTGAACTTGTTTAATTACTCTTCAAATGACAAGCTTTCTTGCTTTAAATCCAAAAATTCTTGATACATTCTGGAAATTCCTGCCGACGGCATATAACGCTTTTCAAACACCTCCTTAAAACGATTCCAAGTAAACTCTTCCTCTGGTTCATTTATAATGACTGTTTCCCACCAGGCTGAGGCTTCTTCTTGGAGTTGCCAAGAAGCTATAAGTCTCATCTGCTCGTCTTGCAGCTTTAGCCCTTTAAAAAATTTCTCACATGATCTTACCCATGCTTGAGCCTCAATAATTGACTCCTTACCGGTGAACGGTTTGCCACCAAGCTTTGAGAAATTTTTATACAAATCAGCCAGATTCGGCTGCTGCTGGATATCTATTGTTGCTTCTGCTGCTGGAGGATCTTGATTAGGTACTGCGGCATTCCCTTGACCTCTAGCTCTTTTTCTTCTTTCGCTCATTCTTACTATCTGTTATTAGTAAGAAAAATTAATTTAGATATACAGATGAGATATCTTAAGGAATATCAGTAGTAAAAAGAAATGAACTAAGAAAATTTAGAGTTTCAGTCTTGGTTATACTCATTCTAGGGTATACTTCACCCTATCTCTAATGAGCCATCTAATGTGTTATACTCCGTAGCTAAAAGTTCTTACTCGACCTTCAGCTCTGATACCAATTTGTCACGACCCAAAACTCATCGTTCAAAAGTCGACATCAAATACCTCACTTGTATTCAACTGCCGGAGATTCGAACGTCAAATTCCAGTTCGGATGGAGCTTATAACAACATCAGATGAATATAAAACAGTGGAACAGAATGAATATCATGCATATATCACAGATACAACAGTATAATATCCATTTCTACATCAGAGTTTTTAATACATACACCACAACTCCGAATAAACATCATAATAATACAACAGTGATCATATCCAAAAAGTCTTCAAATGAAAGGAGTGATAACGAACTCCCAAAAGCTAAACACCTGTGATCTCCAAAAGCTCTTAAGATATCTCCAAAGCAAAAGCTCCAAAATACTGCTTACTCCAGAGTACGGAAAACTTGCTACTAGGCTACCTGTGTGGAAATTAAGGGCACCCAGAGTTTAGGAAAGAAACTATAAACTCCAGGTCAGTCATGGGACTAGTATGAGTAAACAAAAAAAACAGTTGCTTTTAAAGAAACTAGATTTATAAAGAATTCCGGTATGCTTTTAAAAATGAAACTACCATAAGACCTCCCGCCACACACACAATGCAATTGCATAATTGGAGGAGATTTCTTCTTATGATAGTCAAACATGCTTGATACGAGAATTTTTTTTTTGATATTATTATTAGTGCATAGTGTAGGAAACATTTCGAAAGTAATATATGAATCTTAGCCAACATACGACCATTATCGTATGCCTACTATAGCTACCATGTTGTGGCAGGTTACCGCCACGCTGCATGGAAGGTTTTACAACTAAAATCGTACTGGATTCGTATTGTTTCTTTGGATTTCCAACAAATGGTCAGGCTAAGGAACTTCCTGGGCCATATGGGTATGCCTCTGGAGGGACGACCCGAGAACCTAACCGGATCTCTGCCAACACAAGGCCGGGTTACCTCTAACTCGGTAACTACTTACACGAGTATGCCATCCCCCGGTTGTAACCAACCTTTATCCAGGGCCCCAACAACAATCATAAAGTAATATATATATCTGCGATATCCACATAAGTTAAGTACCTGGGCTCCATACCATGATACCACTTCTATCTAGAAGGAAATGCACATACCCTAAAGGGCGCTACCCCTAATAACCTTACTGCATCTTTCCTGTTTCTACCATTCTGGGGTGTGAGGTTCGACGAAGTCTCGTCCAAAAAGCTACGCTTTTCACAAAAGCCACGCTTTGATCAACAAATGATCGGCAGCACTCAACATGCCACATTACCAAGTTGGGAATATATTACTGATAACCTTCAACTACATAACTTTGAGCTCGTACGTCTCAGAGAAGGGTGTTAAGCTAAGAGAATAAATTCTTCGCCACCAACAGAAATGCATTTGAAAGAAATCTGCTTTATATCTCAAATGTAATGTCAGACACACAATCCATACAAGTCTGTTCTGGGTTCGAACAGAACCAAAGGCACTTCCGAAGAAGTCCTTGCAATCCGGGCGTCCACAATCCCGATCGGATTCCCCATCACATATGGAGAACTCTATACCGGAGCAACTCAGTGCAGAGTCATTCGACGGGTTATCCTATCGTTCTCGAAGATACCCGGTCTTCATCACCGTCTTCCAAATGCTCATCCATTTCGTCATATCACCTATTCGGAATGGTTTATATGACACAAAGGTCCTCTCTCGGCTAAACCGAATAGTGAGAGTCAATTTTAAAAATATGTGGATATGTCATTCACAAAAATTTACAGGCTCGATGTGGGTTTCGGATAACTAACTGAAATCCGATTCCCTGTCGCATCGAAGTTTAAATGCCGTTTTACGGCAAACAGGGTTTTCACATCAATACAGAACAAACACAAACATAGTGTAGTACATAGCAATCTATATCACATATTATCGCAATCAGAATAGAAATATCAATCTAGTGCACGATAGTAGTTAATTATTTTCCAATGTGGTTTAAATAAATTAACCACACAATTATTTGTAGTGATGTTTAAAATCAATGATTAAATTTGGATAAATTAATTAACTCGATTTATTGTTTCATATTGTTTCATAATCAGTTATTTCAATTAACTGCCAATTAAAATAAATTAACTTAATTTATCTAATTAACAAATTCTTAATTACAAATTTATTTAAATACTTACTCATTTATTAATCAACTTTAATCACAAATTATAAATTGTTCTTAATTTCTTTTCAAAACTATTCGTTAGTAAAAATTATTTACCTTAATTATCATTTGAGAACCTTCTTTACTCTTTGGAAATCAATTTATTGTTCCATTGAAAGTTTTAATGTAAATTGATTTCAATTCTTATTTTAAATTTTAATCGTTTAATTAAAAGATTAATTTAAAAAAAAAACATTGTTAACTAATCTATAACTTATAGTAAGTTTTTAACTTAACATAATCACATTGGTTACCTTGTAAATGCCAAAAATTTACTTAATCATTGTTAACTTGAAAATTTGTTTGGGCTTAACCCAATATCAAAGCAAACCCGAGACTTCCAGGCTTTTACTCGAGTGCTTCCCCGAGTCTTCCCCCTTTCTTCCCCGTACTCTCTTCTCCTTCTTGTTCTTTTTTTTCTAGCAAGTTAAACTTTAAAACTAAGTAATAATTTCATGCATCGGGCAACTCACTCGAACTCGCGTCCTACCCGAGTCACAAACCCCATTCGCTCGAGAATTCCTCCGAGTTTCATCTCGTGTTGACCATCGACAACACCCTAACACCAAAGTGATGACATGCACGTGCACATCAATGCGCCGCCGTTCTGGCGAACGTCGCGACCCTCGACAAGTCGAAAAAATCACAAACACTCGAATTCAAACATCAATTCGAAGCCATCGTCCCGAAATCAAAATGTAGCAATTCACTCGACCCTGTAACTTAAACTTACCAACACGAAAACGCCTCGCCGCCTCGCACAGTCCACCAGAAAATTCATGCTTCCAGCCTCGCCATGCTAACCCCATGTTCTTCCATTCCCCTCAATCTCATGAAGTTCGATCCACTTGTGGTGACGAAATCACCATGTTTACCAAACACTGCAAAACGCAGGGTTAAACCCTAAATCGAACTCGTCCACCTAATCCACACAATGGATAATTTTTTTCACATTTTTCCCGAAATCAAGGATGGTTAAACTTGCTTCAATTCAAGTTTCAACAATTAAAATTGATTCAGTCATCCTAAATTTGTAAAAATGTAGTTTTTATTCAAATACGAACTGCGCACAAAATACCCATTTGAAAATCTTCATTTTTGGTTTAAAAATCATGATTTTCTGTGAGGATTCAAACTATGAAGTTGAATTAACCTTTTATGACAATCGAATTTATCAAAAAATTATTTGATTACCTGTAAACAAAGTTCCAGTGGGGATAATTCACTACATATTTAAATAAGCTTTGCAAAAATCTTGATTGAGGATTAAACATCTTGATTAATTGAAAAATCAAAGATTGACAATGATTAACAACAAATGAATTTTAGTTTTGAAACAAATATACACCCTGTATAAATTTGCAGAGAAACACAGAACATCACAACAATATTTTCATACTGAAGCATGTACAACCGGACCATCACAGAGCCTTGAACTATTTTTAATCAACTTAAAGCTTTTAAAAATTATGTTTACTCACCTGGAATTTTTTTGAAACAGAGACTATATTGGTTTTGAAACTACAGTTCTGATCTTTGCTATTTTTTTCCTTTTCTATTTTGTTGTATAAATTGGATTTGAAGTTGTAAACAAATAGTGATGTTTGCTTTTATTTTTTTTTCAGGGTTTGCTAAGTTGCTCGAACGAATGAACTGAGACAGATGTTCATGTATATAAAGGAGAGGGGTATACAAGAAGGTGTGCAGGTTTTCCTTGTGTTTTGCTGAAGTAAGATGTTTTTATTGTACTTTGTAACTATTTGCACACTTTTAATCAGAGAATTTTTCTTCTTTTTACCATTTCGAATTACTTGTTTATGGGCTGAGTTTGAAAGCATTAAATGAAAGCATGTAATGTAATGCTTCCTTGTATCTTTACAGCAATCTTATTTTATCATTTGTGCACGTACTATTTTATTTTGTTAATAGATTTTTTTTCTTTGCCTTGCCTAAGTCTTAGTTTTCCTGGTTTCTTTCTTGGGTTATAAATTTATATGCACTTATGTGTATATCCATATGTCTTTTTATTACAACCATACTCTTAAATTTCTTTTTTCTTTTTAAAATCAACTATTAATATTTAACTCATAACATATATTTTATTTTATTGTTTAAAACAGTTTCTTATTTGTTACATAATTTATTCATTATTTATTTAAAAACTTATACTATCAATATTTATTTATATCAATATATCTTTGAAATATTAACAATATTTTATTCCTCTTGAAATTTCTCAAATTAAATTTTTTGGAAGTTCAAATAATTTACCGAATTTTAAATTCAAAATTTTGGGATGTTACAATATCCCCTCCTTAAGAAAATTTCGTCCTTGAAATTTGAAAGAGAGAGAAACGCAAACAAGAACATACGAATTCAGAAAAATAAGGAAATGACTTACCAGTTTAAGCTGAGATGTCTACTATGCAATTTGGATATGATTTCTTCATGTTATCTTCAGTTTTCCAAGTGCAGTCCATTGGATCGCCACTCCATTGAACTTTGACCGGTTTCACAACTTTGTTTCGCAATCGCTTTTCATCACGATCAACAATTTTTATCGGTTGCCAAGTTAGGAGTGATCTCTAGATCCTGCTAAGCAGCTTCTTCAATAACACTATCTGGGTTGTGCACATACTTCCGAAGATTAGAAATGTGGAACACATCATGCATGCCAGACAACCAGCTGGGTAGCTGCACTCGATATGCCAGAGGACCAATCCTTTCCAGAATAGGAAAAGGACCAATATTAAACGGTGCTAGCTTCCCAGTTTTCCCGAATCTCAATACACTCCGCATCGAAGACACTTTCAGAAATACAGAATCTCCAACTTGAAATTCCAAATATCTTCTTCGACGGTCATAATAGCTCTTCTGACGACTTTGAGCAGTTATTAATTTCTTTTGAATTAAATCAACCTTCTCCGTGGCTTCTTTAATCATATCTGGTCCAAGGACGAGTCTATCACCTGATTCGATCCAGCATGTAGGTGATCGACACGGACGACCATATAAAGCTTCGAAAGGAGCCATTTCTATACTGGCCTGATAGCTGTTATTATATGAGAATAAGATATTCCTCCTGAAGATTTAGCGAATAAGATATTCCTCCTTATTATAGGAGCCATTTCGACACGGACTTCTTTGACCTAATAGTGACACTTAGAAAATTTAGCGAATAAGATATTCCTCCTTAAGATTTCCAAAACAGTTCTGAGATGTTCAGCATGCTCTTCTTCGGTTTTGGAGTAAATCAAGATATCATCAATAAATACAAGGACAAATTTGTTCAATACTTCACGAAACACTCTGGTCATTAAATCCACGAAGTACGCGGGAGCGTTGGTTAGTCCGAAAGGCATAACTAACCATTCGTAAAACATATCAGAACCCCTAAAGGTAGTTAAATGGACACAATCCTCGGCTATTCGCAGCTGATGGAATCCCTGAGCTAAATCCATCTTAGAAAAGAATCGAGCGCCATGAAGTTGATAGAATAGATCATCAATCCTAGGTAGAGGAATTTGTTTTTGAGAGTTTGTTTACTGAGATCGCGGTAATCTACACACAATCTCAAAGATCCATCCGATTTAGCCACAAATACAACAGCTGAACCCCATTCGGAAACACTAGGGCGAATCAATCCTTTCTTTAGCAAATCTAGAGTTTGATTGACTAATTCAATTCTTTACCTAGGTGCCATTCTGCGACTTGCGTGAACGACATGACGGGCATTAGGTACTAAGTCAATTCGGAAATTTATTTCTCTGTGTGGAGGTAAGGATTTTACTTCTTCAAATACGTCGGAAAATTTCCGAACAACAGGTATAGACTGCAAACTAGGTTCAGGATACACCAAAGTATACATCAATCTATCTCTCTTTGGACTCGGATCCTCACAAGAGGTTTCAATAAAATTTCCAAGGCTTGCTTTGACTAAAACTGTCCGATTATTACAATCCAATTTAGCTTCGTATTTCGATAACCAGTTCATTCCGAGTAAGATTTCAAATTCATTAAATTCGAGGACATAAAGGTTGATAGGAAATTGATAGCAAGCATATGGAATAGGAACTTTCTTACAATACAAACAAAGATTTCGGGACCTCCAACCGGATTTTTCACGCAAATAGGGTCGTCAACAAATTCAGTTTCAAGTTCTAATCCACTTATGGTTTGTTGGGAGATAAAGCTACGTGAAGCTCCCGTGTCAAATAAAACTCTAACAGCTCTATCATATATAGTAAGGTTACCTTCCAGAACACATTTTCCTTTATCTGCTTTCGAAGTTGAAGGATCTTTCTTTATCTTATAAACATTTTCCACCTGTGCTTGCTTCATTACTGGGCAATCTTTAATAACATGTCCAGCCTTGTGACAATTATAGCATTCTTTAGCTCCTTGATCATTCCTCACGGGTTGTTCCTTCTTAACTTGCTTCTTCATGTTTTTACAGCTGTTTGAATAATGGCCCTTTTCTTGGCAATTGTAACAAGTTATGTTCCTAGCCGAATTTCCTTGACTGCTCTTTTTATCCTTGTCTTGTTGTGGCCTCTTGACCCCAAACTTCCTTTTCTTCCAATTCTGATTACTTGAATTTCCTCCTTCTATTGGAATATCCTGCATATCCAGTGTGGCGTACCTATATCCCATATCAATAAGATTAGAAAAAGATTCTTTGACTTGTGCTTTCATCCTTTCATGATACTTTTTGTTCATTCCACGGATGAACCTTTCATTTTTCTTAAGAGGCATGTTTAACAACTCCGGACCAAAACGGGATAGTTCGTTGAACTTGTTTAAGTACTCTTCAAATGACAAGCTTTCTTGCTTTAAATCCAAAAATTCTTGATACATTCTGGAAATTTCTGCCGACGGCATATAACGCTTTTCAAACACCTCCTTAAAACAATTATAAGTAAACTTTTCCTCTGGTTCATCTATAATGACTGTTTCCCACAGGCTGAGGCTTCTTCTTAGAGTTGCCAAGAAGCTATAAGTCTCATCTGCTCGTCTTGCAGCTTTAGCCCTTTAAAAAATTTCTCACATGATCTTACCCATGCTTGAGCCTCAAAAATTGACTACTTGCCGGTAAACGGTTTGCCACCAAGCTTTGAGAAATTTTTATACAACTCGGCCAGATTCGGCTGCTGCTGGATATCTATTGCTGCTTCTGCTGCTGGAGGATCTTGATTAGGTGCTGCGGCATTCCCTTGACCCCTAGCTCTTCCTCTTCTTCCGCCCATTCTTACTATCTGTAATTAGTAAATCTGGATGTGTTCGCTCGATGAATTCTTCGGATTCCCAAGAGCAATCCTTAGGATTTGTGGACTATTGAACTTTCACAAGCGAAACATCTTTATTTCAAAGGCGTTTAACCTCCATAACAATGATATGAATTGGATGTTGCTCATAAGTCAAATTAGGTGAAACTTTAATTTCTTCAATAACATTGGGCTCAAGAATGGAATCAGAATCTCTAAGGCATTTCCGTTGTTGAGAAACATGGAGTATGTCATGAATAGCAAAAAAATATGCCGGTAATAATAGGCGATAAGCCACAGAACTAATGCGTTAGGTGATGGGATATGTGCCAATATATCGGGGTGCTAATTTTCCTAAACGACTAAAACGCACAACACCATTCATAAGTGAAACATGAATGAATACCAAGTTTCCTATAGAAAATTCCAAATTCCTTCTTCGGTTATCGGCATAGGATTTTTTTCTACTTTGAGCTTCAAGGATGCGGTTTAAAAGAGAAGGATGAGCCACATGGCTACATAAAACAAGAGATGAAAACGAATCAGATTCACGATCTCGAATCTCACAAGTGGACAAAGTTTCAAGACCATTCCATTCGGATATCATGATGGAAATGGCTACTTGTTGTTTTCGACTAAAGGCATCGACAACACGATTTCCATTTCTGGGAGTATAAAAATATCAAGATCATAAGATGCAAGGAATTCGAGCCAACGTTGTTGACGTAAATTAAGTTCCTTTTGAGAGAACATGCACTTAAAAGTTTATGATTGATGTAGAGAACAAATTTCTCTCCAAAAAGATAATGACACCAAATTCTAAGGGCGAAAACAATGGCTGCGAGCTCTAAATCATGAGTGGCATATCTAGTCTCGGTAGGCTTTAATTTCCTAGAAGCATAAGAGATAACACGTTCTCTTTACATGACAATGGCTCCCAAACTAACACGACAAGCATCGGTATAAACAACTAAGTCTTGGTTCCTTTCGGGAATCACAAGAAAGGAGCATCAGAACGGAGTTCTTTTAATTTTTGAAAAGCAGCTTCTATGCTAAATAATTTATTTCATGATCAACTTTCCCGAAAAGCTAAGACATTTAAAATTATGATTAGATTTATGTAATTGTCTTTTTAGAAAAATTTATTTATCACAAGTCAATTTACTGTGTCTGACTGTCTCATCATAGCGTTTAGGAGACTCCTATCGATAACGTTGATCAGGCGCATCGACCAAAATTCTCAAAGCACTCAATGGGCAATTCAGCACAAAACCAACTTCTATATGATAAACACGTCTCTTAAAATTTTTACGAATATTCTTTTCTTGTTTTAAGACCAAAATCCAATTATACTTATAAATATATCTTATTAGAAAGATTTGCAATTTTAAATTGCTGTTTTCGCCCATAATCAATAAATACAAGGACAGACTCATCGAAATATTTGTAGAATACTTGATTCACAAGATGGATAAAATAAGCTGGATGGTTCATCAAACCGAATTACATAACAAGCCACTCATAAGAATCATAACAAGTGTAGAATGTGGTAAGTGGAACGCTAACTTCCGCAACTCGTAGCTTATGAAAACCGATGGCAAGATCGAGCTGAAAAGTCCTTAGCACCACTCAATTGATCGCTTAGGTGGTAATCATATGATAGGCTCAAAGATGTTGGGAAATTCATGAAGTACTTGAATGAGGGAAATAACATCTCCCTCATCATGTGTGTTTACAGAATAAAATGATGCCATCGAATTGGAATTGAAATCATTAAGAACAATAGAAATCTGCTTAAAAGATTGAGGATGTCGAAGATGGATAGTTCTCTCAGGACTTAGGATGTGGGCTTCATAACGGTTAGCCAATCCATTCCCGAAATCATTCTGAAACCTAAGTAGCGCATAACATGCAAATCAGATCGAAAAGAATAATCACATAAAATAGTCTGGACATTTTATACAAAGTAAATTGAGTGTTGCGGATCCACCAACTAGATTTGCAATTCTCAATGAAGTCATTAACTCCATAATATTTAAAGAAAAAGTATCATCAATTCATTTGACATAAAAGAATGAGATGCACCCCTATCAAAAAGAATTTGAATAGGATAATCACAAAACAAAATAATGCCATCAAAGACTAAATGAGAAATACCTTGACCAAGAAAAGGGTTACAAAGGCTTGCACAACATTTAGCTTTCCCTCTTTCTTGCCTTGAAGTTTGGAGCATGAAGATATATGATGACCCAAAACTTATGCAATAGAGACAAGTAAGGGACTTTGGACACTTATTTGCATAGTGGTCCTTAGATCCACAATTGTAACATTCTCCACGATTAGAGGTAGGAGTCTTTGTTTCTAAAGTTGCTCGCTTCCCTTTCTTGTTAGGATTTGGTTTGAACTTATTATTGGGATGCCTCCTCTTATTATTGAAGTTCTGTTTGGCACCCCCAACATCACTATCACTTTCTTTACCGGTCTCTTCAGGTCGAAGAGCGATATTTACAAGCTGGAACTTCTAGTTTCAGAAGTAAAGCCTTTTTGAGATTCTAATTCAACCCATAGATAAACCTTTGATTCTACTTCAATGGGGTATTAATATACTCGACCCCATATTTAGAGAGGGGTTCAAAAGATACGACATAATCCGTCACAGAAGATTCACCTTGAACAAGGTCAATAAAGCGTCGGGCTAAAGTTACCTTTTCAGCTTCCGGCACAAACTTTAACCCGAACCTTTCCCAGAGTTGCTCCCAAGTAAGATCCGTTCAACAAATTCTAAAACAAAAAGCTCATACCAATTTAGTGCTCTCTTCTGGGGCATGCTAGAAGCCACTTGGACTTGATGTAGATCCACAAGATTCATGCGAGAAAAGATGCGATCGCATGTTCTTAGCCAAGCTTGGACTTCATAACGTTTTCGGAACCCTTGAATGGCTTTCCATCCAAATTGGTATAATCACTGCATAAGCGTGCAAACCCGGATTTAGGATGAGTAGGCTCTGGAATGGGTCCGACAGCTTGGGCATTCTTTACAAGATCCAAAAGTTATTGGGCAGACATGAATACGCCATCCTGAGGCGCAGCACTAGATTGACCGGCGTTAAGACGACCAGATCTAACCATTTCTCTTCTTTAAGAAAGAAAGAAAGATGAGGTAAAAGGTTATTCTCAAAATGAATATCAAACAAACTTGATTGATAAAACAAGGCATCATAAAAGAAAGTAGGATAGAACGGGTCAAAAGGCTCGGATTAAATCCTAAGGCACGATTCCTAAGAGAGACTTAGGACAATGATTCTTGTCATAATATTCTATATTATTCCGAAGTTTGGCTCCGATACCAAGCTGTGGCGCCCCACCTCTATACTCACACTAGCCAAGGACACTATGGGGTATGCCGTCGACTAGCACGAAGAATAAGACTGTTGAGGAGCAACCATCTATGTAATTGATTTGTGTGAGTACCGATATGCCAGATAGAAGGTCATGCATTTCATTTCAAGAGGAAATGTGACATATCAAATACAAATTCAAAGCTATTACACAGTGGCTATGTGGCCTTCGGAAACAAATATAAAATAAGCATAACACAAAATCAGTCATAGATATTCATATCACTAAGGCGGAAATAGATATGAATATAACACATAGAAGTGTACATCAAAGTAGTGGTCATACAAGATCCACTACATCACAAAATAATAGGTACAAGTTCTAGATAAAAGAATAAGTATACATCACGGAGTCTTTATCTCAAATGTATAAAAACCAAAACTACTAAGCTAAAGTTGTTAGCCAAAAATCAGAAACTAGTCCCTGCTAAGAGTCAAGTGGAAGCACCTGAAGCACCTCGGTCTAACCCGAGTATTATTTAAGAAGAAAAATAATAAACGGATCAATCTTGCTATAAAAATCATATAAGATGAGATAGGATAATGATATATGACAAAAATATATGGTAACAATAATGTCATACCGTGACAAGCATATATTTGATAACAATGAAAATCATACAATATCTCAAATCTCCTCAAATAACCAAAAAGAATATCATATTCCTTAACTTATTCACCAAACCTCAAATATTGACAAAACATATCAATGCAAATCACAAAATTTGGTGAAACACAAATTCTAGAAATCAATAATTAAATCCAAAAAACACAAAGGGGGAGGCCCGTCATAAAAGGGAGCATGAAAACTCACCAACACGTGTATAAAAAACGGGACGCTACGCTAACCCATCAAATTTGAGCCGAAGCTCCACAAACGGCCCGAAGACCATGGGTTGCTACACCACCAATTTGAGCCGAAGCTCCACCGAAACAGGGTTTAGTCCTTCACGCAGACAAAGAGACATCGCACATCGCTAGTTTAAATCACAAAATGATCATCATCGATCGATAAGTGTAAATTACACTAAGCTAGTAAATAAATGAGTTTAGCTTCATGTCCCATAACCACTAGCTTAACTTAAATATTTACGAACAAATTGTAGATTTCCACTCGAAAATTGTCACAAGAGTTCAATCGAACAAGTCCAAGAATTAACCGACGAAGTAAACGCAAGCATTTCATACCACTTGTTTTGCTAAGTCGTTTAATTAGATTTCTCATACGAATGAGATAAATGTTTGTATATACTAATAGATTGGAAAAAAGATTTAAAAACGAGCTTTGTATAAAAAGTAATATTGAAATCATTTTCGTAAAAGAGTTTGAGTATTTACTACTAGTACAAAAACTTTTGTAATTTAAAGTGACAAATCACAGAAATGATTGTAAAAACAATCTATCACCAAAAATCAACATTCGATGGTGTGAATTAAAACTATAAAAATCGATATCAAATCCAATCAAATGGATATTGCCAAAAATCCAGAAAAAGTCATCAAAGTCGACAACAAATACAACAACTAACCGGATCTACAAAAATTGATAAAAAATTGAAAATCCACTCAAAAACAGGCAAAATAGGCAACATTTAAAAGGACCATACGTCTGGTTTGGTTTAACCAGATGTTCAGTTATGCTATCATGGCCAAATTCCGACGATTTGGGCACCATCAACACCAAAGAACCATATGGATCGACTCGCCTCAGCCTCTTCTACGTGCTAGCAACCTCCGGTCGACCCATCGACGAAGATCCACCGTTGGATCGGAAACCCTAGTTTTGACGACTGAGACTTCTTCATCGTTTTCTGGTCAAACGATGCATCAAATTGATAAATGAATTGCAGCAGTAGATTGCTCGTCGAGAGCTTTCCAACAATATTTAATTCGCTATGGTTTGAAAATTAATTTCGAAATTGAAATTGAATTTGGGAATTATGGTTTCAGCCATTAGGAAAGAAGAAAGGAGCAGAAATTTGTCGTACGTACAGAAATCAGAGAAAAGAGACCGCCAGGGTTAGAAAAATCTATTTATATATACAGAGATAGATAAGAATGAATGGACATATCAAATTGGGTCGAAATAATGACAACAATCCGAAAAGCCCGTTTCATTTTCGAAACAAAAGTAGGTCATCCCATATATCGAAATATATGTTTTCGATATTTTTAAACTCAATGGAACTAGTTTCAAACCCTAATTCCATTGTATATAGAAGTTAGTTTTTAAAATCAGAATATATTTATTAAATTCCATTAATCAATTTATACGCGTTTCGAGCTCGTACGGTCAAACGATAATCTGATCGCTACGAAACTTGAAATCTTATAATAATTCACTATTATGGATTTGATGAAACTAGTTTCATCGAAATCCAAGACAGTGGCCAAAATGACAAATTTTCACGTTAATTAAATAAATATTATTAAATTAATTTAATCACCTTTAAATTCAAATTTAAAAGTTAACAAATTTATCATTGATTACACAGAAATTAATAATATATCAGAATGAATTTCCATGTTAAATCCAATATTTACATATTGCATAAATTCCAGAGTTCAATTGCAATTGTAACAAAATTCTAGTTAATTATATTTTAAATTCCAATAAATTCTTTTATTCGGATTTACATTCTTATTATTAAATCGTTATTTCCTTTTGAATATAATTAACATTAGTTTACACTTATTTACATTCATATTCTACAGTTATCATCTAACTCATATTAACTGCAATATTTCACTTATATTAATTTCAACAATTATTTTAGTCCTTATTAACAAATTTAACCAAATTAACTTTACAGTTATTTCAATTGATTGGAATGAAATTAAAATAGTTGTCTATTATATTAAATTAACATTATTAAATTAAATTCTAGTAATCCTTTCCATTTATAAATCATAAATTCTAATTTCTTTCAATATTAAATTCTAAAATCTTATTAAATTCAATAGTTTTAATTATCAAAATTTACGGGCCATTACAAAAAAGAAGGAAATGCCAAGAACATAAAAGAAGAGAATATAATTTCAGAGTCTCACAATGGAACGATAACATATGATATTAAAATGATCTTTTGTAAAGGAAAACTATATAGATACAACAGAGAAAACTAACCTATCATCAGCCTGGACAATTATAACAACCCGTCCTTACAATTGATGATATATAAATAAAGTAATGCAGCGGAAATAAAACTACGGTAGGTAATCGTCCAGCTCTTCTTCAAGAGCTCCAATGAACATCAACGCAATCTAGAAATATACAAGGGCCTAACCCGAGCATTACAAGAAAAATAAAACCCGGATCAGTTTGGTAAACCAGCGTGAGAAAACTCAAGTCATATGGATTACTTAATGTTATAAAATCTTTTCAAAACAAACGTATCGTGTAAGACCACACTGTAAATAAATGCGAACGGGTTTTTACCTTACGATAACCAAACCATTTTATAAGAAAATCTATTGATATTATAATATTTCCTAGAGTTGAAAATTATAAGAGATAGATGTATTTTAAGTGAGTGTACAATACAACGATAATAGATGTACAATTAAAATCATTAAGGCGCATTCTCTAATTTTGTAGGATTCAATGGAGAAGCCCTAATAGCTATAAGGTCGATCCCTTGCATAAGGATTAGAGATATCCTTCCAAGCAACATACATCTCTGGTGATGTACCATAAGGCTAACACAACTAGTCCCAACACAAGAATACTAATGCGAACTACACGGCAACGGATATCAACAACTCCAGGTCCAACAATCGAAAGCATACTCTAGATAAAGGAGTTGATGATGCCCCTCATAGGTTAAATAAACCCTTGGATTGTGCCTCCTCACTCTGGTTTTTGTCATTACCGATGATGAGGCTACATCCAATATCTTCACATGAATTTTCAACAAAACTCGATCAAATAATGAATCCCAAATGGATTCCTGTATCCTAACAGGTCTCAGAACCACATATGTATTCAAACATTCAAAATGGATCTTAGATTTCCTCCATATAACACGTATATGGTTTTTAGAGTGGTTACAGTTCAAGTCATATCTTGCAAGTACACTCCCCCGCTTACCAGATGCCCCAAAAACCAATCAACGATTTTTCAGAATGCTCAACACCTGTTCTTATGGAAATAAATAGACATACATAAGAAGGGAGATCACCTCCTAACCGTTTAAGTGGACGGATTTCCTTATTATTGTCCTAGAAGAGCCAACAGGTTTATATGTACATTATAGCATCGTCGAAGATAACTGTACCACATAATTCTCGTGTTTCATCTAAATATTTCCTGTGATAAAACCTTTTTGTTTTAAGTAGGGAATATTTTCATACAACCAAAATTAAGAAGGATTACATATTTAGGCCAAGATTTGATAATCAATTATTTAACTATCAAATAAAATTAAACAATTAAAACATAAGTTTTAATTTCATGAGAATTCAAGCAAGGTTAAACCTATAATCATGATTAATCATATAAAAGATTAATGTTTACTACAAATCAAACACGGTTAAAACCATACTCATGAGAATTCAAGCACGGTTAAACCCGCAATCAAAACTTCTTTTCTTTTATAAATTAAACATATAACATTTTCTATATTTTTATAAAAGATTTCAATACTTGTTATTATCTTTAAAAATCCATTATTAAAGATCTAATTATACTTGTAAAATTATTCCACTTTAAATATCATTCAAGAGTTTAAAAACAAATTTCATAAAAAACTTCTTACAACAACCCAATACACTTTCCATTTAATCAGTATCTTTTAAACTCTCTTTTAAGGGTTCAATTATATTTACGGGTTAAAGACAAGTGTTGCTTAGAACATTGTCACATCAAACCAATACCGTTTACTTGTATTTATCTACTAATTATGCATTAGTAAATATCTATTTATATTTCCAAGTATAATTAGTATTAAGAGATAAAACAATTGCCGCTAAAACAATGTTTACTACAAACCAAAACTTTTTACTTATACCTATTATTAAATTTAAACATTTAGTTTGAAGACCAGTGCACCACCATTTTTAATTAAGATAATATATTCTAAACTAATTTCACAAAACCAATTACTTTAACTTAAGTGTTAAATTCCAAACTTCTTTGTTATATTTATAAAAATACTTAATTTAATATTTAAAACTTATATATAGGAACACCTTTTAAAATACTTCTAATATGTTAAAAGCTTTTAAAACCACTTTTAAATGATATATCTATTTATACTAACATAGTTATAAAATAAAATATTTAATAATAAAAACAATATAAGAAGATATTATATTATATAAACTTCTATTTACTTTAATAAAATATTTAAATAATTATATAAAATTATATATACTTAAAATACATTAGAAACTATTATTTACTTTTAAAACTATTTTATTATTAGTATAATTTTAAAACATTTTGAAACATCAAAACTTCTTTATTTAATTACTTTAAATAAATATTTACAAAATTTCTTTAGAAATGTTTGAAAGGATATCTAAAGTAGAAGTCATTTTTACCTTGTTAAATCAAATATTTCCAACACCATTTGTTATCTAATTTCTAGAACTTCCAAAATTATCCATTTAAGTCCACCACACCAAAACGCGTGTAAAACAGTACAATACGTAATACATAATATATATATATATCTGTGTGTGTGTGTGTGTTCATTTTCAATATGTCACAATTTATCCAATTTAAACACATGTTTAAATATCAGGGAATTCAATGCTCGTTAATAATAAGTATATCGCTTCCAACATTCATAATATAATTTACAACTAAATCAAATAGCTATATCAAACATGTAAACAAGTCTGGGCCACGATACATGTTATAGAGGATTGAAAAGAGAGATTGCACTACATATATTGTTGTTATTTGCTTTTAAAAGCAACGAGGGGTTCAAATATAGTAATTTGCATTGTTATCAATTTTAATTTTATATTTTTGTACGACAATAACCAAATAATTGGTGAGAAAATCTCACCTAAATTCCAGCTAATGCTTTTGCGTTTCTAAATAGTTTAAAATCGAACGCCATTCAATTTTTTGACTAAAATTCCAACTAGCTTTTTACTCAACGAATCCAACTATAATGCGTAGTTATCATCGCCACGAGTCCAATGCAATTGTCCGTGTCCCAATCCGACCTTATACGAACAAGATACGAATTAAGGAATGTTTAGAATTAATACTAATTAACTTAATTAAAATAAAGTTTAAATGTTAACTACCTCTCCCTCTATCTTGTATAACCAAATGTGATATCCCACCTTAAGCCGCTCACTCCAGTCGATCGTCGGCAACGTTGATCCTGCCACCGCCGCGTCTCTGCCAATGATCGCCTCATTGAAGAGCAACCCCCGCCACTGACCTTATCTCCAATGGCACCTTCGTTTAAGAGAATGAACCCAAAACTGCTGCCATTGTCGAACCCAGATCCTCGCCTTCGAGCACTGAATCATGGTGATCCAACCGTCCATCCCCTTCAGCTCATCACCTCACACCATTCTTTGGTTAGGACCATCACCAGAAATGGACTCTAATGGCGTCGATAAACCTCGGACGTTGGATGGAGGGTTTGATTTTGGGTCTGGGTTTTAGTTTTTGGAAATAAAAGAAAAGTGAGGTCCTTATATAAAAATTATTTCCAACAATATTCACCCTCCAAAGTCTCGAAATCCAATGAGATGTGCTCACTAGCGTTTCTAGCTATTTACCCCTATTCTGAACTCAATGAACCAGTATCGGGACTTAACTCCATCATATATAGAAGTTAGCTTTTATAATCAAATTATATTATGTTTTAATTCGTATAATTAATCACTAGGCATTTCAAGCTCGGACGACCGCATAATACGTTCGGTAGTCATGAAACTCATCGGCGTATAATAATTCATTATTCCGGATCAAATGACACTAGTTTCGTCAAATTCCAAGACAGTGCCCATGGAATGATATTTTCACACGTTAATTAAAATGAATTATTATTGAAACAATTTTAATCACTTTTAATTCTAAATTAAAAGTTTATTATTACCATTTTTATCTAAAGAGAATTTAAATAAGCATTTGAAATCATTTTTATTCACTTTAACATTCAATTATTTAAGTAATTCCAATATCTAATTATAAATTATTAAAAAATCTGGGTCATTACATATGATGAGTTGTAGACTTAAAACAAGCATACAGGAAAACCACTTACATATTCAATAAGTTGGGTATTGGAATAGCATGTGCAACCTAATATGGAAATTTGAAATTAGTCGCGGATTTTTATTATCGTAGGATGTTTGTAAAGTTGTAAAGTTTATTCTAGATTTATAATTGGGTTGTAAATTAGGTTGCTCTTGTTGACTTAGAATGTACATTTCTATGTTTTAATTACTGGGAGCAAGGTATAATTTAATTATATCCATTTCGTGTGTTTCTCATAAATTATCTATTTCCGCTTATATAAAAAGTACATCACTTGAGTTAACAAGGAATATAGCAAAAAGGAAAGATTTGTGTAAAGAATAGACATTATTCTCCACAATTTTCACTATCTACTTTAATAAAGGAAAAGAGATAATTCCTTGTAATTTAAAACGGAGCAAAAGTCTCAATTTTAGGCAATTTATGGAAAATTATAACGGTGGCCATTTTTTAAGGATAGCTCTAATAAGTTAAATTGTGGAAATTAATGTTCTGGGATTCCTAAGTATAGGAATTAATAGTTAGGATAGAAATATATATATATAGCTTACCGATTAAAAACATAAAAATATATTTATACTATAATATGTGATATTCACATTAGTTATAATTACGCCATTTAGCATTAATAGCAGCGATCATACGACCAGGAGGTTGAAAAAAGAAGGAATGGTAACTCTAAAATTTATGGACAATATCTACAAATTTAATGGGCAACAATAATTAATAGTAAGTTAAAGGAATTGAATGGGGAATGATTTGGGAATTTAATACGGCGTTTTAAGAAAAAATGTATAGGCTTAATAGTTAATTTGGAAACAAGTAATTAAATATCATTAGAGATTGTCGGTTTTGATATTAGTGACCATTTACTACGGACAATTGAGATTTATCAGTTACAAAATGGAAATGAATAATATAAGGTATATGTGTATAAAACAGAAATAATGATGCGGCGAACAAGTAAGTGTTAATACTAATAAATATGCGTAGAATATAATTTCCATAGTTGGGAAGCATATAGCTTTAATTGTACAATTAGAACAAGGTGTGAATTAATAGGCCTAGCCCAACATTTAAGCCTAGGATGGGTAGTTTGGTTTAATGGGTTGGGATGCGAGGTCAGTAAAGTTACACAACATAAGTCTTTCCTTTACTTGGAGGCTACTAGTAGTTGTGTATACTTACTACTGATATGGGACATCTCCAACCATAGGACCCTTGGGAAAAGGGATATGCATTTTAGCTAGGCAGGGGAAAATATATCAATGGTTCACCTTAGATTTGAAGTATTAAATGATCCAGTACTTTTAAGAAAATGGGGTCTACTTCATTTCTAATCAAAGGTATTAAGTAATTGAAAGTGGCATTTTCATTGACTTACGTTCGGTTAGTCTAAACTAGATGTCAGCCATGGAAGGTCGGCGGTTAGTGTTAGTATTTTTGTTGGACCGATATTTAGTAGTAGGACTGGCATATAGGATATGGTCACCAGTGGCCCGAGCGGGCAGTGGAAAAGACTTGTCTTATTCCTTGATGGATTTTGCTTTTACCAGTGTAAAATCCATATGGAAAATACACAGACCTCAAAGTTAATGACTAGACATATATTACTTGTCGGAAGTGGGCTAGTCAACCTTAAAGAAGACTTTGAGATGCCTTAGTGGTGCGGTAGTTAAATTATGAATTATAATGCCATATATATGGGTCATCGGTCTCTGTAGCTAGAATTGATTGATTAGCATTTACATTGTGGAGGGCCAGCTTCATGATTGAGGTATTAAATGGCTGTTGGGTCTGCCTCCTCCCTATTTAAGAATGATTAAGTGGTCGGGGTTTGGGTAGTGAACCTTTATATATGTAAGAATACACACACACGCGCGCGCGCACACACACACACATATATAGTTATACCTAAGAGAAAGTTAGGTTTTATATAATTATATGCGCACAGGATTTAACGGATTAGTAGCAAGTCTATACATAACACTTAATTGGAAATTAGTCAGAATAAATTGGTGTTTAGGTAACCAATCATCAGAACGTTGTTCTGACTCTCTCCTCATTACAACCCATAGGATATACTAGAGGGACAGTTTATTGGAGCAAGATGGAAACGGTAGATGGAGAAGTCTTTTTATGCATGCTAGGTGACGACAAGGCAATTAGATATCCAAGGAATTCTATTGATTACAAGGTAGCAGTCTCAATCAGTATTTATGATTTACTATATTTTCCATTTTTCTATGAGCTTATATTGGTCGAGCTTTGGTATATTTATGTCTATTATAGGTTCCAAAACCAATGATCCAAGCTCTAATGGAGTTGGATTTCGATTTGGTTGAAATTCAGACCCGTTAAGGTGTAGATTGTTACATTCTTGGAAAGCCAAGCTTTCACTGATTGCAATAACAAAGTGTCATTGCCAATCAATAATAGATCGTTGATTTCACCAAAAATATGATAGCGTCGCCCTCTTCCTTTCCATATATGCAAGCTATCTCTATGTTCTGATAAAAACCAAACTGTTTGATTACCTTATAAAAGCACTCGTTCTAACTTCTTGAAGCTTGTTTAAGCACATAAACAGATTTTAACAATTTGCAAGAATTACCCTCCCTTCCCATGACCACAAAACCCACGGACTGTGATGTATAGACGGTGTCTTCTAAATGACAATTTAGAAATGTCAACTTTACATCAATTTGTCATATTTCATAGTCATAGAAGAAACAACTATTATAATCTAAATTGACTTAAGTATGGCTAAGGGCAAAAACATCTCATCATAATCAACACCTTGAATTTGATGAACTCTTTTCACAACTGTCATTGCTTATGAGTCTACTTCTCCATCTGCATGTAGCTTTTTCTTAAAAATCTAGTTGTAGCCGATGGATTTTATCCCTTCGTACATCCGACAATGTCCATATTTTTTTGTACATGGAATGCATCTCAGATTTCATCGCTCCAAGTTAGAGTGTAGAGACTTTACAATGTTTATTGGAAGGTAGAGGAATGTCATTATTTAACACACAATCCTCTTTCTTGCCATCCATGAGAAAACCATAGTATCTCTCTAGTGCGTGAAATTCCCTACTAGAGCTTTTAATGGGTTGTGTGTTTTCATATACGGGTGAACTTGGTTCTCCCCCATTAGTTCGGCCTTAATGCTAATTTCATAGATCTCATCCAAATCTACAACTTCGTTATTAATTTCCATTGATAAAAATTCCTTTTTTAAAAAGACAACATTCTAAAACACAATAACCCTTTATTCCTCGCTATTGTAGAAAGTATATCCTATTGAGTTTTTGGAATATCCTATAAAGTTACACAGTATCGATCTTGCCTCTAGTTTTTCTGGACCAGCATTCTTAATGTATGTTGGATAACTCTATACCGTCAAATACTTGAGTTAGGGTTTCTTACCAAACCATATTTCATATGGCATTCTAGGCAAAGATTTAGCAGGCAACACTTTCAATATATGCTTTGTGGTTTCTAGCGCGTATCCTCAATAGGACAACAATCACTCAGCCTTACTCATCATGGAACAAACCATATCTAATAAGGTTCAGTTCTTTCTCTCCAACACACTGCTGTGTTGTGGAGTATAATGTAGACTAATCTGAGAGATAATCCCATATCTTTTACGTACTGTTGGAATTCCTATCCAACATACTCGCCTTCTTGATCTGATTGAAGAATCTTTATCTTATAGATCGTTTTTTTCTACTACATTTTTATTTTCAATAAATTTCTCACAGACATCAAATTTATTCTTCATAAGACACACATATCCTAGTCTCGAGAGATCATCGGTGAAGGTAACAAGTAAGAACTATTATCTTTGGTGATTACAAGATTTAGGCCACATACATAAATATGTACTAACCCTAAGAGTTCATCAACTCTTTAATTGCTCCCACTGGTAGGGTGCTTGGTCATTGTACCTTTGAGAGGCAATTCACACATGCCAAATGATTCAGAATTAAGAGATGGGAGAAAATAATCGGTTTTCAATTTCGTAGTCGTTTTTTACAAATAAACCAAGCCTACAATGCCAAAGATAATTAGCTTTATATCGTCAGAAGAGTTATTCATAGAACACGCATATTAGTATTGATCACATAAATGCCATCTTCAAAGACGTTATCGCGGACTTTATTCCATTCAAACTAATGCTTATAACATTTATTTGCATAATAAAATATATATTTGGTCTTAAACAATCTAGAAACACAAGTAGTTCCACAAATAAAGCCTTTTACAAAATAGTACTTATTTAGTATCAAGAATACTCCATTAGGCAAACATATATGATAACCTCCTACTGCCATTGCATCTACGATAGATCCACTAGCAATTTGGAGCCTGATCTCTCCTTTTTCCATGCAATGCCAGTTCCTAAGCCCTTATAACGAATTACGTATATGAGTTCTAGATCTAATATCTAAGACCAAAGACCTTTTATCGATTACAAAACAATTTTGAATCATAAATGTATATGATGGAGCTGCTAAACCATTCTGCTTTCTTTCTCTAGCAATCGTTAAGTAAATAGGAAAGTTTCTTTTCCAGTGACCTTTCTTGTAGCAGCGACATATTTTTTAAGTAATGAAATATGAAGAAATTTGAATTTGTGTTCTTTTATAAAAGATAATGGATTCTTTTGGAATGTGAATCCTAAATTTGTATAATATCGAAAAATTAATATATGGAACTAATATTTTGTAATTTATAAATAAATATATTATTAAGAAAAATAGAGATTTTATTTGTTAAATTCTTTTAATTATTATAAACAGGAATTAAGGAGTGTTTAAATTGTTAATAATCAGTTTAAAGTACATTAAAAAAATTGACTTAAAAGAGTTGTATTTGAGTTTATGGTTGATATCATAAAAAGAAGATAAATTGGAAAGTAATTAGTAATAATTATTAGAGAGTGAATTTTATAATATGATTGAAAGTGAGAATTAATTTAGAAAAGAAATAAAAGAATGAAACATTTCTTTTTCTTACTGGGTATATTTTCAACCAAGCCAATTTAAGACGCTAATTTAAAAATTAAGCAAAAGAGAATTCACTTCTCATTTTCTCATTTACTATACGTTCTATAATCACTAAAGAAAACCTAATCTTCCTCCTCTTTTTAAACTCTAGAGCAAAAATCAACTGTTTAAATTCCAAGAAAATTCTGAAAATTCCAATAAGATCAAAGTAAGATTCTCAAGCCTTTTTTAACTTATAGACAAATTGACTTCAGCTTTGATTTAGTTTGGAATCCCTTTTTGTTCTCGTGTATACTATTTCTAGGGCTTGGCTGAAATATGAGAAGATTGGTTATTATGTATGTTTTTGGCTAAGGATTCAAGGAGTTAAGGTAACTAATCCACACTATTATCTCTAGTTTGTGTTGCATGCTAATGATTGATTAGGTTTTGATGATTGTTGGATTTTTATTGATAAAATACCGTCTGTAAGAAATTTATGAAAACTGTAAGTATAAAACCTATCAAATTGTAGCTTATAATAGATTGAATATTAGTATTTTTGTGCTTGAATGATCTATCTAGGATGAGTATTGTTGTGTGTCAGTTTTGTTGTGATGTCATGCTTTGGTGGCTAAGTTTTGATGGCCGGAGATGATTATATCACCATCAGAGACGATGCCTGGAGTTTTCACGCTCTAGGCAAAATCACCGGTCGACCGATCAACTATTTCAAGGCTTCTTTCTTTTTAAATTTTAGTATGTTTCCCCCTTTTCTCCTATCTCCTTTTATTTCTTCTGCTTTTTGAATTTCTGCAGTTTTTGGAATTATGATAGCTTCGTATTTATGGGAAATTTATTTATAATAATTATATATATCTATATATTAGTTATATGTGTATATATATATTAAAGGACTCTTTTAGAGTTTATATAAAATATATTATTGATTTCAAAATTTGGGTTTCGAAATATAGATTTGAATCCCATATTTAAAAGAATTTTGGCCGAAGAAGGACTATTATGGAGTTTTTAATAATAATAGTGTTCTAAAAGTTGATAATAAAACTATATATATACTTTAGATTTCTATATGAATAGCATATTTTATAACACAACCATTTTATAGTCAGTAGACCGGTATTTAGACGATTTAAAAAAAAGTAATATCCATATAAAAGGTTTATAGACTTAAAAGAAGAGATTTAAAAGTATATAAGGTATTTTGAACATCATTTTATAGTTTTATAAAGTTAATACTTAGGCTTTATAAATAATTACTCCTCTTTTGAAATATTATTGTGATTTCATGAAAATTAGCATTTATGCTAATTATTTCTTTTCTATTAAAAAAGAAATATAGTTAAATAGTTTAGTAGTATCGGGTGGTTATGGCACATATGGTATCACTTCATTGTTCAATTATACTAATTGTGGTATATAATACTTGGTAGTGGATTTACAAACTTATACTAAATATTTTAGTGACCAAGAGTGGTTATGGGACAAAGGAGTTGCTTTATTGATTACTGTTTTCAGGGTATATAGCACTTTTTAATTAGTACTATCTTTAGGTAATTTAGCTATTACGATAGCATTCCTTGTAGGATGTATACTTTAAAGTTTTACCATGTAGGCTAGTTATTCGTCCTAGCGGCTTGACTACAGTAGTCGTTCCCGAGTCATGGTATTGTTATTATATCTTACCATGTGCTTGACTTCGAGTTTGATGGTTTGCCTGATACCATAAAGCCACTAGTTAGTTACAACGGGCACGAGGAATTATACGATTGCATCATTGTTATTAGACGTGGCACTTTAGTACATTTGTGGCAGGCGAGACAACATTATGATTATCTGCAATAAAAAATGATTGTTGAAGTGTTTCTTTCGGTTACATGTTATTTATAGACTCTTGGAGCTTTCTATATCAGTCTCCCCATGGTAAATTAGTTTCACTTCCATTGCCTAATAAAAAGATATCTACAAGACTAGTTATTTTTCCTCGACTTTCTTTATGCTCGTCTTTTGATTTTGACTTACTTCCATGCAGTTTATGGTTTTGACTCACCTTCATGCATGTCTTTGATTTATTATTTGTTTCATGAGATTTTTATTTTGACTTGATTTCAAGCTTTTTATTTTGGTTTTGACTTGCTTTCATGCTCGTCTTTTGATTTGGACTTGCAAGATATTTTGATTCACTATATTTGAGATGATTGCTTGTAATAAGCATGATAAATTTTATGACCTAGTGAATTATTATGATTATGTTATCCATTATTCAGATATTGGCATATTATATAGTTATGACTATATTGTTGAAATTTACTTATGTTACACCTATTATCTCACATTTGGTTAATTAGAGATAATTTGACTCGTTTATTATTTAGTAATACTCGAGTCAAACAGAGACTTTTCAGATACTGGGACTCATTGACCATGGATGTTAAGCTAACTTATGGAGATGGATATATTTAGATATATATGTGTATACGTTTGCCATTTAGGTACTATACTTATGCATGTTGTACAATTTGTATGAGTTGCTAACTTTTATATTATGTATATTTTTGAGACGTTATCTATATCTACATCTGTATTATATCTGTCTAGTATTTTTGTATTGTATTTATGTATGCATCTTCATGTCTATATTATATATATTCCATTGTGTTTTGTGATTCTGTGTTCTCAGTGTTATATTATATATTATTCTACTCATATTAGCCAACGTGTTTATTGCTTTGTGCCAAAATCATATACGTCATATATGATTCATGAAGTAAAGTAAAACATATTGGTGTTGATCCAAGGGAATATTCATGTTTGGTCACTCCTAATTGGCCTTATTCTCCATATTAGCAGACAATATTACTATGTAACATTCTTTGTTAGTATGGGTATAGAGGTGAGGCATTACATTCGCATTCAATTGGTCCATATTGTCATTAATATGAATGGTTCATACTAAGGGGTAAGAGAACCGAATCAAATCAACTTGTAATTCATTGCTTGCCAAACCTATCAATATAGCCCTTCATCAATAGTACGCAATCGTCCATCTTTTGTCCTTTAGTAATTTTGACATTGAATGGCATTTTCATAAGCTCGTACCTTGCCGACCGTGACTATTCCTTAAAAAGGGCCTTGAGACAATCAAATATCTCATGGACAGACATATTTTCATATTGCCTCTACAATGGCCTGTCTAATGTAGACTTCATAAAAACTTGGACGATCTTTAGATCTGAAACATAGGCAAGTCAAAGTTTGGGGGTCCGCATCATTAATGTGTTATTCTTTAGGTTCACATACAATAGCCAACACTCGTAAATCAACACTATTTTAATTGTTCTTAGCCAATCGATATAGTTATGTTCGGTAAGCTTGTCACTTTCATAAAACAGCTTTGGAGTTGACTTTTTTTGCAAGTTTTAATCAGTACATTATTAGGGCAATATCATAGTCGATATTCTTATAACATTAGTAAGGTTAAACTCTAGGTTCCATTTTACTATTAAGCCCCCACCAATCTTTTATGTTTCGCCAAACCTTAAGGCGAAACATCAAAGTCTTTCGACTTCACTAGTAAGTGTTAGGACACATCCATCTTGGAACTCCGACCTCGATTTTTCTTAGCAGTTAGTAACGCCAAGATGATGGATAAATCCTTTTCGGTTGTATCATATACAACCCCTAACTCTTGGTACCTTATCCTAATTTCACTTCAATCTTGAGTTTTCTCAACAAATTGAAATGAAATTATTCACTCGTACCTACCATACCACGACGGGCTAAGTATAGCATATTTACCTTGAGTTTTCTCAACGAATACATATAGTTATCTTACATCGTGTATTCACTATGTTAATAATACCAGGGCATAACATCCCCAGCTTGAGTTTACTCAACAATTAAGGAGTATGCAAGTAATTTGTTAATATATGTATTATAGAGGACAACATTATATTGAAGATTCATAATCTTCAATATATTATATTAAGTGATATCGACTTATAGAATAATGTATTTCTTATGAAATAATCCCATAATTCTAGTGTTGGACACATCAAAAAATAAGGTATACATATATATACGTATGTATTTATTTCTTAAGTCTATCTAGGGTTTCTTAATGTTCCACCTTTAATTTATACATTCATATTAAATAAGTTTTATTATTATATAAGTTTTATATTTTATATTACTTATATAATAGTCTTATATGTAATATTATATTAATTAAATCTTAGTTAATTGTTTTTAATTAATTAACATGTTAAGAAATTTTATATTATCTTAATATAACATTTATATTGAATATTTATTATATATTGTAACCTTTATGGTATAACACATATATATTATATATGTGTATATTATTAATTAATTAACCTTTTAATTAATTTATTTAATTAAATTATTTTAATTAAATTATTTAATGAAATGGTTTTAATTAAATTAAATTAATTTCGAAATCCATTTCATATACAGACATGTATACCTATGTTATTTTAACATTTTAAAATAACATTACATATATCATAATATATGACACATGTATATATTTATTAATTAGTAAGCTTATTTAATTAATATATTTTATTAACCTTATTAATAAATTTTAGAAATTTCAAAATTAATTTATATTATTTTTCAAACATTTTGAAAATTTTCATCATATTATAACATTTATAATACATCTATGTATTATTTTAAATTAACTTTTAAATTTAAAATCTTAAAATTCTAATTTTCAAACAATTTTGAAAATTAATCCAAGGCCTTATTCCAATTGGGCCTAACAACCTTGGGCTCACATATCCGCTTGGGTCGGGCTGATAGCTAGGTAGGGCAGAGTACTTGATTACCCAAATTCAATCCTTCGACACTACCTTTATAGACACCCTGCTATGTGGACAATGAAATAAATTAGTTAACTTTACCGTGACTAATTTAGACCGCATAGGCTATTGGGCTTCGATACCATTGTCGAAACCGGACTAGTCTACGACGGAAGAAATCTATAAATTTCAAAAAGAGTTCAATTTTGGATATTTATTGCGCTTACAAAGCCTAATTTATTTAGAACATTTCTAATTTCTTTAAATAAAATCATTATTTTATTTATATTTATAATATAGTATGTATTATGTAATTGATATTACACACACACACATACATACATCTACCTTTATCATATACACACATACACATGTGTGTGTGCGTGCGTGCGTGCATGTGTAACATGGCAATCCATGCAAGGTTTAACATGCCCATGCAGAAGTGCATAGATTTACACTGCAACGAACATGTTAGCTCATCTATTATACAAATAAATTATCTAAATGTACGCTTATTTGCTGTAATCTATGTATACAAAATATTACATACATACATATATATTTATGTATATATCTTATTTTGAATAAATATGAATAAATATATACACATTAATTATATATACACGAAAACATTTAAATATATAATAAAATTTAATTATTTTGTTGTAAAAATGAAGATAAAATTAATTTTTTTCATATAATATATATATATATATATATATATATATATATTATACTTGTAAATAGTTTAATAATAAATACACACACACATAAATATATATGGGTGAAATATATATAAAATGTATATAAATATACTTACCTAATAATGCTTACAGCAAAATTGATTTTGTTTATTATTATTTTTAAATTTATTTAATTTAAATTTCTGAATGGAAATATATAATAATATTGTACAAAAAATGTTTTCAAAATTATAATTCTTTTGTTTTGATATTTTATAAAAAAATCTAAATGATATTTTAGAATTTGAATATTTCAATATATATTTCGTAATTTAAAATTAATTTAAAAATTAATTTCATTTATATTAATATTTAATTAATATGTATAAAAAATTTGCAGTTGAAAGTTTATCAACTGTGAAATTGATTTTGTAAAATTTAAATTATATTTTATATGATATATTTATTTATTTTATAGATTTATATAAGTAATGTGGATTAAATAATATTTAAATAATGTTTATATATATATATATATATCGAAAATTTATTTTTTATGCTAAAAAATATTTTAATATAACACTACTTATATGTTATTTTAAAAACATATTTGTATAGTATAATATTTAATATTTAAATTATAAAGTTTGGTTATTTAGGTAATGTATATTGATAATTTAAATTAACAATCAATTTTTTTAATCTTAAATCATGAGTATCACGGCATGTATATGTTATAAAAGAAAAATTAAATTTTATAAGCATATAGACATACAGCCATTTTGAATGTGATGATATACCAGCATACTAGAATCTCCACCTAACTAACAAAACAATATATGATATATAAATAATAGTTATTAGTATATAATCATATATTAGATAATTGCTTTTCATCAATGCCAAAGGACCACACCTTGGAACGTTGACATAACTATTGAATCAAATTCCAATTCTGAAGGTGTTGTCACTTAAATCATAGACCACCGACTATCTAATAGTGTTTATTTCAATTTAATTTGAGCTTGGAATGGTGGAAAGGGGAGGATGAATTTCGACTAGAGGTAGATGTAGTGAAGGCTTCAAAAAGTCAATAGAAGGATAAGGGTTGATCTATTTATAGAGGAGAGAATAGAGAGATAAGTTAGGATCCCAATCCACTTTTCACTCTTATCCATTCTCTTCTTTTGTCCTATCAAAACTCTAGCTTATTCTGCATATCAAAGCTAGCTCATACATGGTCTATGCATGGCTAAGCTCCCCTTGCCCATATGGGCTTTAAAAATAATCTTAGCTCGTACAATATTCATCACATTTAAATCCAATTTAAACATGTATCCAATTTATAACTATTATAAACATATTTATTAATATTGCTTAACAAATCAAAATAAAATTTATAACTGATATTTTATAAATATTTATTAATTTAATTAATTTATAACTATTATAAACTAATTAAATCATGTGGTCAAAGGAGTATTCTACGATTTGGTTATGCGACTCTTTATGTGTAAATTTGGTCAGCGAGTAGTATCAAACTATTCGAATATTAACGTTCAGACATCACTTAGCAGGTGCTGTGGCATTTTGACCAAATTTATCACCTTGTGGTTTGGGTAATCCAATTTTACTTTATTAAGCGTTACCTTGCAGTGGCTATTATTTACACTAATTCTCTTCGTAAAAACTATATCACTGCGGATTTACGGAATTTGGTAATAGTCAAAATTTCAATATCATTTATATTCAACTCTATAGCCCAAATACAAAATCCTTGGTTAATAATGACAATTATTATTAACTGAACTACTCTGGCTGGAGATTTTGACTTTAAGTTGATCGTGATACTAACTGCATATAACTAAGGAGAGGAATCCTCTCTTGAATGGTGTTTTACTTCCAATACTTCCACTTGACCCAACTATAGTCTCTTGATGGACGTCGTGTTATGATTTGACTATAGTCAAAGTAGGGCTTTCGTATTGAAGATCAATAGTTTTCTCAAGTCGAGAGAACTATGTAAGTTAATCACATCGATATTTTCTTTTTGACCTTAGTTATATTATCCAACAGAAAACTATCAAGTGAGTCATTCCATAGTTATCAAATATATATTAGTACGTAACCCCTTGGTGCCTCCATTATCGAGTAATACACTACCTAACATTTGGAGAGTATTACATACTCTAATCTCAACAGATGCATCGATATCCAGTCTTAATGTGTCATAACTATGAGTATTTAAAGTGATGTATTTATTATATTGTGATACAATTCTCATGATTAGAACTATTTGTAATTACTACCATAAACACACCACTTATGATTTTTCTATTAAATATATTGTAATTAAATATTTAATTATCTATAACTCATTATAAAAAATATATAATAGAAAGAAAACCATCTTTATTATAAATAAGAATTGATTACAGAGTTACTAATTTACAATAAATTATAAAATTGCCTTCAAGCCATACCTCTTACCCATTCAAACTTTAAAAACAGTATAATATTCAAAAAATGGCGACAGGATGATCATATTATATCACATCCACCACTAACAAAAGAATATTACATTATATATATTCTCAGCCAATATAACTAGCAATTTTAACATTCATACCTTATACGAGGATATTATAAATTCCGCTTATGCTTCTGCTATAAATTTCCCTTAGATCTAGTATGCAACTCCAAATTTCATAATCTCCAAAAATTAGTATAGAATTTCCTTCTTCATCATCCTTTTTTAGTTTCTTGCATTTGACCTCTTTGAGTGAATGGGCGGAATATAAGAAAGTTAGGTCATTCACACCTTCTTTGTAGTATGCAAACACAAAGATGCCATCATCATGCATGCTCTCACCAACAAAGCTATATTCATCATCCACAAGGACACAAATTTACATTAAAAAAGATTTAGTTTACAATCATATGGTGAACTGAACGATGGTATATACTAGTGTAGTTGAACAAAAAGCCTTCTTGGAAAACATGGGTTTTTTTTGAGAGAAATTTGTGATCCTCTAATAAAAGAGGAGAGCACACATGAAGCTATATATATATATATATATATATATATATAACACATAAAATGGTGCTGCCAACATGCCTAGCAAGTGACAAGTCCATGTCTAGAAACAAATAAAGAAATAGGTACCCCTATAATGAGCTCCGGCAAAGCCACCGCCCATTACACCCTAATACCGAGCTCCGGCAAGGCTACCGCCCGATAATAAGGTGTTAGAGGCACCTAGAAAACTGAACAAGTATCTAAATCCGGAGATATTGAAAGCCAGCATCATCAAAAAAGAGACTCTATGAAGCTGCCTCAGAAGAAATAGGCAAATCTCGAAAAAGAAATGATCCATAAAGAAGAACTCCAAGAAATGATCCATAAAGAACTCCGCTCTGAAGACACGGAATATCTGAAAGAAATGCCTGACGCAATCAGAACACCTGGGAATGGCTATCCTGCACACCTATACAAAGACGCTAGCTATCCTGCAAACCTGAAAAGAGAAACTAGCAACCTACCTAATCCAAACCTGAAACAAAACTAGGAAAATTAATTAGTATAAATCACATATATGTATATAAATAGAATTTATATACATATATACAAGAATAAAATCTAATAAGAAAAATAAAGCAAAGATAAACTAGTATCAAAAACAAACAATTCTAAAAAGTAAAGGAAATATGAACTAAACAGAATAAGGTAAACAAATAAAAAATTAGAACTAAAAAACTAAAATAAAAACAAAACAATACTAGAAACATCTTTAAGGACCTATAATAGGAAGAAAATTAGTATGCATCATGTGAACATCATTTAAATTATAAAAGATATTAATATAAATGTTTTTAGTGTCAAAATTATTAATGTTATGTTTGAATATATTAATATTATTACTAACCTTGTTAAGATATTCCTTAGAACAATTATTTTTAGCTAATTTATTTTTAGGATTTCAGACCCAATTTAAAAGGCCACCAAACTAGAATGACTAATATTGTACATATATAAAATTATAATCCAATTAGATGTTAAAGGGCATTTCATATTAGCTCTAAACATATATAAATAGTAAATATGACATAATCCATATTGAAATTGGATAAAATTACACATGTTAAATGTAACACCCCTAATCTTAAATAACATTATTTAAGAGATTTAATTTGATAAATAAATGAAAATAATGTGTTGTGATAAGTAGAATGAGATTTGATAATTAAATGGTCGTGCCTTAAGTAATCAAGTAATAAGATTTTTTAAAACATAGAAAAGAAATGGAATAATTAAAGGGACTGAATATGTGTAGTCCCTTATTTTCATATCCTAAGCCCACCTCTCTCATTGTCATTTCATTCTCATATAATCAAACACGAGGATAGAGGCTGGCCATTAAAATGAGGAATAAAAGAGGAAATCTAAACCATTCAAGGGGAAAAGATAAGGGGAATTAATTAACTACAAATCTTAAACTATTTATCCAATCTAAAGTGAATAATAGTTAACCATCTCACTTTTTAAATGCACGAATTTAGATTTTTTGACTATTTTCGAATTATTTGTGATGTTTTTCCATGTTATGATTGATTGCTTCATTATATGATTAAATGATGATTTATTGTATTTATATGAAATTAAATTGATAGGTTTTAAGGGTAGAAACCTGATCTATGATCTCCAAATGACTTGAAATCCATATGATGTATAAACGTTATTTGGAGAAGGATTTTAAATTTCATAATTTTACAAGTCTATATGAATATTTTATGAATTTCCTAAGAGGAAAAAGATTTATTTTGGGTTATAATTATTAAAAATAATTAAACAATGGTTTTTGGCCTTGAAATTTTTATATGTAAGAGAATATACTAATTTTTTGGGTGATTTTTGGGTATTTTTCCCAAATCGTTATGATTTTCTAAATATTTATTTGGCTAGAAAAGGTATTATCTAATATTAATTAACAATATTATTTAATGGGTTTGCAAATTTTTTTGGGGAAGGTAAACTACCCTTCCAGCAAATTTTTGTGAAGGAAATAAAATGTATTTATTATCCAATAAGAAATTGACAAGGGACAAGAGTTGGTGGAAAGAGATGACTTTTAAAGAAATAAATCAGTTTTAAGTTTATTCACCAAAATGCCATATCATCAACATAGAGGTCTGACATCCTTGTTAAAAGCCGCTATCTGGTATTGTGTCTATAATTTCGACACCTATATGAATTGATACATGCGATATCTATCTTGTAGATATGTGACGTATCAGTTTGTATCGAAGTTCAACACCAATTTTGTAGGGCTACGGTACCTCTAATTATAGAGATTTGACACCCATGGGTTTCGTAACTCCATATGGTTCTTTTAAAAGCTTGACGTCGTTCTATTTTAAAAATCTGACACCTTTCAATTGTAGAGGATTGGCATCCTCACTGTTTTAAAATCTGACATTCCTTGTCCCCTATATTTTCGATATTTATTTTAACGGCATGGATGCCATATGTTTACAAACTTGATATCCTAGTTTTATTGGCTAGAAATCCTTATGTTATATAAACCAAAAGCTAAGTTTTTACAGGTACGACAACCGATATTTCAAAAATTGGACAGCTACATATTTTGGCCTTATAGCCTTATGTTTTACAAATCAGAATACTATTTTAGAGACTTCATATGTAGAGGCTCGACATTCTATTTTGGTAGTATAGATGCCTCATGTTTTTAATCTAATAGCTTTACTTATAGGCTTTATAGCCAAGTGTTTTAGAGGTTCGACGACCTCCTTTTTAATACTTAATGTATAGAAAGCTATTTCAAAGAATATTGTATTTTAGGCATAAATTTTTGATTAAGTGAAGGGTTATTTTCCTTGTATTAAAATATGATTTTAAAGGATATGTGAATCGTAAGTACAAATGTTTTTAGGGAAATAAAAGGGTATATTAGCTCAAGATTTTATAGGGAATCTATTATTCTTGTCACTAATGGATAAATTGTGATATGATAGTTTGACTAATGGATTTAGAAAACCAGATAGTGTGGGATTAGTATAGGGTCCCACCCTATGATTCAACTGTTAGCCCCCAGTTGATAAAGGTCCACGACTCAAGTGCATAAAGCTTTGTAAACAATAAAGACTAAAAGTAGGTTTATGCACATAAGGGAACTTAATAGCTCAGATAGGTTATTGGTTGGACTAAAAAAGCAATATGTTTGTAGTGATCCTAGGAAAAACTATGAGTTAGACAGATAGTCAGAGTAACCCTAAGAAAGTTAGGTTCAGAGGGACAATCCAGTTTCCTCCTAATGGTATTTGGATATTTTGGTATATCTGGCAGGCCCAAGTCAGCCTAGTGGTTTATAGTAACCATGGAAAAACTATGATGTTGGGATAGTAGTCCACTGAGACAGACTGGTCAAATTTACCCATGTTGCGTGCATGCATACGATTGTTTTATGTTATGTTCTAATCACTATGGTTGCAGATGCATGGTTTAAGATTGACATATTTTTAGAAGATACTAGTGAAGGGAAAACCCATTCAACTCAGCATCATGGTCCCACTAGATATCTATTTGACTAGAGATGGCATATAATTATTTATACTAGGCTTTTTGTTTGACTCAAAATTTTGGTTTTGCCCCTTAAACTCTCGGGTGCTCACCTGAGTAGGCCGGGGGTAAGGTTTCCAGGTTCGACGAATAAGCTTCCAGAGACTGCAGGAAGCAAGCTAGCTATATTAGAAGCTTTCTTTTCTACTATGTTATTGTTTTGTTTTGTTTTAATGAACGTAATGGCAGATTGTATAACTATCAATTAGTAGAGTCTAATCAACCAAGGGGGTATCTTCATATGTAGCTCTTGGAGTATTTTATAATAATTGTATTTTCACTGAACATGGGACGAATGAGATTATGTAATGAATATGAAAGTTGAATATGAAATATGTTTTGAAAATTTTCATATTCCTATGCTTCTGATGTCAATGATACTATTAACTAATCTAATGTTGTCATCGAAAAATAATATTATTGATGGCTGCACCATCAGTAGCTCTTATTTTCGGACCTCAAATAGGGGATGTTACAGTTTGGAATCAGAGCTTAAGTTTATGTAAAACTTAAAAGAATTTTGAACTTCAAAGAGTTTTGAAAATGTAATCCAAATGAATAAAAGAATATGATTGGTGTATAGGATAACGCTATAGTAACGTACTTGTATTTTGCTATATATAAATATGTATTCTATCTCTATTCTCCTCTCTCTCTCTCTCAATCCTTTCTTATGTACCTTACAAATGTCCATATTAAGATTTAAGGGAGTAGGATATGAAAGCAGAAAATGGAAGAGTGAATCTTGGAGGAGGAAACACCATAACCAATGGAAATGTTCGACCCAACACTAGAAGGTATCCAGATCGACAAACAACTGCTAATGTGGGTGCTGGAACCCCCCTAGTGGATATAGGGACTATGTACCAGTTCTTTGTTAAAATGATGCAAGCTATAGTGGCAACAAGATTGGTTGGGGGAAATGCTGCTAATGTGGATTGAGAAAATCCCAAAGTTCTTTTGTCAGTAACTATAATGTGTTAAGCCTGGATTATGCCAAAATCGAAGGAAAACCATTTATTGGAATAGAAGACACCATTGAAGTTGAGAATCAGCTGTTGCATGAGAGGATTTTTGTTGACTTAGGCTCGAATGATGAGCAAAAAGGAGATTGGCATATCGACAGTTGCAAGGAACTGCTTTATTCTAATGAAACAATGTGACTGTAGGAATACCAAAGAAGAACCTGACTTGGGCTGAGTTTAAAAGGAGATTTGAGGAAAGATTTATGTCTGAGATAGCCAAATCAACTTCGCTAAGAAAGTTTGCTGAATTGGAGCAAGCGAATACGTCCATGTTGGAATATGAAAATAGGTTTGAGGAGCTGACTAGATATGGATATGCTATAATCGATTCTGTGATAAAGAGGAATGAGAAGTTCATTCATGGATTGAAATCGGACCTTGCTAGAACAATAATGTCGTATTTCAAGGATCCATGTGATATGGTAGTAGAGATGGCACTAAGAAACGAGGAAATACTTGCACTATTTGGTAGTAAAAAGCAAATGGAGACTCAAGGTAGTCAAAGCCAGAAAAAGAAGTTCTTTTAGAAGAAGGGAGCTCAGAAGGGTGAAGCTGCCAAGAAAGGAAAAGCCAATGTTGTTTGCTTTGAGTATGACAAGAAATGACACTTTTCTAACAAGTGTCGCTCTAGGGATGGAAAGAAGGTCATAGGAAGAAAGTACATAAGGTGTTTCAACTGTGACCAGGTGGGGTATTACAAGAATCAGTGTCCCACACTGGCCAAGGCTAATAAAGGAAAAGTGTTTGGTTTAGAACTATCAACTTCTAGGTCGACTTCAAAGGAGAAAGGAAAGGCTATGATGGGAGGTATGCTTTTGATTCATGACATACCTGTTAAAGTATTATTAGATACTAGTGCATCACATTCTTTTATTTCACATTGTCTAATAGATAAGTTATGTTCGGAACCATCCATCTTGTTACTTTCTTAAGGGTTGCAAATCCAATAGGAGGGTATGCAACTCTTGGCATAAAATGTGGCCATTTAGAATTTGAGTTATTAGGTCATGCATTTTCCTACAATTTGCATATGTTTGATTTTTGGGCTCTAGGATTACTCTGGGTATGAATTGATTAAGCAGATATGATGCTAGGATATTTTGTTAGGATAGTAAGATATCATTAAGACATTCTAATAGTAGCGATTGAATTATATACTTAGTAGAGAATTCGAGAGTAGATGGTTGTACTTTATTAGGTGCAATGGAGGAGGAAGATGAATTGAATCATGCTTTTGTTGTATGACAGTTTGCAGATGTTTTTGAACAAATTATAGGATTACCACCGAAAAGAATTATTGAGTTTAGAATAGATCTTGTACCTGGAGCTGAACTTGCAAGTAGATCGTCTAGTAGAATGAAATCTATTGAGATGAAAGAGTTAAAGGTGCACTTGGTGGACTTAGAAGGAAAGAATTTTATTAGATCAAGCATTTCATCTTGGGAAGCGACTCTGTGTTTTGAAGAAACCAGATGAGTCGTTGTGGATGTATATTGATTACTGTAAGTTTTTGGCAAGGCACTTTTATTATCAACAAATCAATAGTTCATACAGGAGCAAGGCTGGATGCCTCGACTACAAATAAAAGGAAAATACAAAACATGAGTTAGGGAGAAAGTTCCTAAACAACTAAGATGACCTAAAGGTAATCCTACTCAGAAGGAACCATTATATGCCCCGAAGAGACAGGGCCTAACATATGCAGATAACCGAGAAAAGAGACACAAGATTTAGAATCTAAGCAGAGTAATCCTTGCAATAGATAAATTTTCTACCCCAACTATCATCATCAAGAACAGCTTTATTCGTTGCACCAGGGGCACCATCAACAGAAAAAACAAGACAATCCCCATCAATAGAGTAATGAAGATGCCTGGATTTACTTTCAACTTCACTAACAAACACAAAGAAATACTTTCATATAGGTTCATATCTCATCTTAGACAGCTCATGTATCCATGCTTTCTTAAATTATTCCATTCAATAACATTAGCTTGGGTGGCACTAGATGACATAGGATCAACAACAACATCAGAAAGGGAAATCATAGGGGAAATTATACCATTAACTAAAAGGGAGGTAGGTCGACACACCGTCACAAGTCGATCAGATGAAGCTTTAGAAATAGGTGCAGAAAATTTTATTTAAACCCTACTCCAAGGAGTAGAGCTAGGGGATACAGATGGCCCTCCACAATCGAACACCCGTTTAGCCAGCCCAACATAGAGCATCAATCTACCCAAGCATTCTCGCTTTTTCGAGGGATAACCGCTCCTGGTTTTCAGGGTCACACAGCAGAGCTTGCTAGGACTCGAACCCGCAATCTCATGGAATATTGATTACCGTAGGTTCAATGAGAAGACGATAAAAAATCAGTATCCTTTGTCAAGAATAGATGATTTATTTGATCGGTTGAGTGAAGCCAAAGTATTTTTCCAATTGGATCTGGCTACAAGGTTCCATCAGTTAAGGGTGATGGAGGACAGTATTTCTTTGATGGTGTTTCGAATGATATATGGTCCATAGGAATAGTTAGTCATGCCCTTTGGACTAACTAATGTGCCTGCTTACTTTGTGGGTTCGATGAACTAGATCTTTCGAGAACATTTGGACAGATTCATTTTAGTGTTTACAGATGACATTCTGATATATTCTAAGAATGAGAGAGAACATGTGACCCATCTTAGAATAGCGCTTGAGATGTTGAGGCAATATTAACTAAACGCGAAGTTTTCAAAATGTCATTTTTGGAAAAGAGAAGTGAAGTTTGCTGGTCATGTAGTTTTAGAAGAAGGGTTATCTGTGGATCCAAGTAAAATTGAAGTTGTTAATAACTGGAAGAGGTCCAAGTCTATGACTGAGATAAAGAGTTTCTTGGACTAGCTGGCTATTATCGGAGATTCATCAAGGATTTCTCTCATATGGTAGCATCTATGACTAAAATAACAAGGAAGGTTTGGACCGATGTATGCAAGGAAGCATTCTTGAAGCCAAAACATTATTGACCAATGCGCCCGTGTTAGTGTGCCAGATGGGAACTAAGACTTGGTGGTGTATACTGATGCATGTGGAACATGATTAGGAGCTGTTTTAATGAAAAGAGGTAAAGTGATTGCCTACGCTTTTCGATAGCTTAGACCATATGAAGTGAGGTATCCGATTCACGATTTAGAGTTGGTAGTAGTAATCTTTTCTTTGAAAGTATGCAGACACTATCTTTTAAGAAAAAGATTCGAGTTGTTTACAGATCATAAGTCCTTGAGATATTTATTCTCCCAAAAGGAGTTGAATACGAGACAACAGAGATGGATAGATTTTTTAGCAGTATATGATTTTGGAATTGAGTATACGTCAGGAAATGGAAATAAAATTGTCAATGCACTTACTAGGAAACATCAAAATTTGGTGTTAGCCATGTTAGTCGAATAGAAAGACTTAGAGGAATTGACAACTTGTGGTGTGTACTTGAGATCAATGGCTAGTTCTAGGTAGGAAACTGCTATGTTGTCATGTTTGGAGATACAGCCAATAATGATCAAAAGGATTGCTTCTAGGCAAAGACATGATCCATAACTAGTTGAGTGGATTAAAAGGCTTGAAGTTGGAGTTGAGATTGATGATTTGAAAGGTATTAGTCTTGACCAAAATGGATGGTTAAGAATGAAGAGATGGTTATGCGTTCCAGATATAGGTGACCGAAGGAAGGAAGTTCTTAGGGATTGTCATCGATTGAAGTTTACTATTTATCCTAGAGGAGTAAAGATGTATCAAGACATGAAAAGAAGTTTCTTCTGGACGGTATGGAAAGGCATGTAGGCTTATGGGTAAGGCAATGTTTGAATTGCCAACAAATCAAAGCCTGGCATCAGATGCCAAGTGGATTACTTCAACATTTCGATATACTGATTTGGAAATGGGATTCTATAACTATGAATTTCATTGATGAGTTGCTAAGGTCAAATAGAGGAAATGAAAGTATCTGGGTCATGGTTGATAGACTGATCAAGAGTGCACATTTTATTCCCATTAAATTGAAAAGGAAGACACCAACTTTGGCTAAGTTATTTATGAAAAAAATTGTTAGACTGCATGGTGTAACGACCCACCCTTCTCGACCCACAAAAATCGACACAAATATGCCACTGTAGAATATACCAACGATCGAGTGCCGAAAAAGACAAATAACTGAGGGAAAGAAAGAAGGAGGTAGAAGAAGAAATAGAAAACAACATCAGAATCTCACAATCGCAACAGAACAATATATAATAGATAATAACTGAGATTTATACAAAAGGACTATATCTATTTTATACAATACATCATCAGAGTACAACACCACCAATAGCAAAATACTGGACAGTTATATTAACTTATCATCACAAAAACTGACTACACAACATACCAAACATAGCGGAAATAAGACAGATACGTGTGATATGTCTCATCATCCATCACATCCCCCGGAGCTCCATAGCAGTCCATTCAGAATCTGTATTATATAATACTTGGTCTGACCCAAGCATTATAGTGAAATAACATCCGAGTCAGTCTAGAAAACCAGTGTGAGAAAACACACTCAATTGGATTATTAAAGTTTCCAAAATCCTTTGAAATCAAAGGTATCTCGTAAGATCACGCCACAAATAAACATGCCGGGTTTTTACCTTACGATAACCAAAACATTTTTATCAAATCCATCTGATATTATAATAGTGTCTATAGAAAGTAAAATAGAATCTAGCTGAAATGCTTGCATCTCACATTCCAACAATAGTTGGGCACAATCAAAACCGTACAGGTGCTTATTGGAAATTGGTTTCCATACAATGGCAGGGCTACACACTACCTGGTCTAGATCAGTGTACCGAGAATCCCACCCGATCCCTTGCAACACAAGACAGGAGCTAACCCTTACTGGATAGTCCGAGTAAGATCACCCTACGGCTGGGATCAGCAAATGCCCACACAGCCAAAAAAAAGGGACATCTAGACAAGGGTGACCTTGCCCTAATTGGTTGCTAGCCACTTAGCCTTGCTGCACCTCTCCTGTTTTAGCCATTCTCGGTTAACGAGGCTCGAGGCTATGTGTTACCTTTTTAGAACACATCTTACTTAGAATGCTCATCGTCCTCCTGACGATGTTCTGATAGCATTCATCCATACTAGTCCGTTCTGGGTCCGAACGGAACCGAAGGCACTATTCCTACTACATCCATTTTGGAATCACCCTGAGGATTAGTAGCGATTAGCCCTTGCACTTCACTGCTCCATCTTCGACTCCAAGATCTTGTCTTCCTCACGAAATCGTTCAAACCGGATCAAAGTGGTTTTTTGAAAATTAATCCCGATCCCGGTCTCTTCGAAATGACCAGCACATTGACCAATATTGATAGTCGGTTAATTAACTTTCAAATAACATCCACAGACAACCATCAGGCCTTAATAATTTCTCAAATTATTTATTCAAAATATCTTCGAAGATGTTTTTCTACACTTCAACCCTTTGAAAATAGTTTTCAAATCATTTTTTCTCTCACGGAATAAATTTCCACCCAATTGTTTTATTTCCACTGAAAATCACCAAGTCTTAATACTTTAGGTTTTTAAATAATTTAAATCATTTTATCCAAAAATATATACTTTAAACATTAAAAATAAAAACTACACAAAATACTTTATTAAAAATACTAGTTATGAAATTTATAATAATTTCTCATGTAAAAATTAAGCCAAAATTAATTTTAAAATAAAAGTTATTCTATAAAGTATAAATATTAAACAATTATCCTTTAAATCATAATACTAGTTAAACCTTTAAAATAATTTACTTATATAATTAACTTAATAAATATTTACTTTTAAAAATTCTAAAACCACTAAGTAATAATTTTTTTCTAAAACATTCTTTTAAAACCACTTCAAAACGTCTAACTTATACTTGGAAATCTTTCTTTGAAAATGTACTTGGCTTTTCAAGGAAATACACTTTCCATTTACATATAGCCATATAATCATTTATAAATCCTGCTCGACTTATCACAATTTAATTTACATCTCAATCCCGTAATTTTCTTTTCCACACTCTTTAAAAAATAAAACCACCTTTTATTTTTAAAACAAATTACCATCTCTTTATAAACTCCTACCGTGAATTTATACTTTCAAATTTATCCACTGATATCTTATTTCACTTTATAAACCCAGTTTATAAATTCCATAGTCTCATCCTCCTTTTAAATCACACTTTCAATCACTTAAATCAATTTTCAAATCGATTTCCAAAATTTACTCCATTTTAAAATAAATTCCTTTACTTACTCAATTTTATTTCAAAACCCATTAATTTTAGATTTTACTCCTTTGTTATGATAAAAATCTTAATTAAACTGAAAATACCAATTTCATACTTTTTTCAAAATTCTTCTTGTTATCCCGCTTTTTGGCAAAGCCGCGATACCAAAAGATCGATCAGAAACGGAGAACAGTTCGTCTCAGAGACCGGTCATACTTTGTCTCGCTATGGATATCACTGAATTTTGTCCAATTCCAGATTGAGCTACAATTGATAGGACATGGCAAGATAGATCATAGAAGTCCGCATCTCAAATTTCAAGTCAATCCGAGTTCGTATGCTCAAGATATGATGGATTCGATTTAATGAACCTTGCTCGGTTCAAATCCATCGCCCCTTCATTAGTTCGAACCCATTAAGTTCGAACCCATCAGAGCAGGTACCATATTCGAATCGATAGGCAGAAATATTGTTCGAATCCATCAGCCAGTGCCTGTTTCGACTCCATCGGCTTCGACTCCATTTGCTTCGAATCCATCATGATGGCCTGCCTTCGAATCCATGATGCTGCCTCTCTTCGTACCCCTCAAGGTTGAAGAGTTCGAATCCATAGAGTTGCTATACCTCTAACCCGTCCTGCACCTTGCCTCGAATCCATACCCTCGAGTCCATCAAAGAAGGATCTCTCGAATCCTCATGTTGAAGCAACTTCGAATCGCTCCACAGTCACGTATTTGGATCGATTCGAATAAGAACCAGCTCCATCAATTCGAAGCATTCCTTCGAATCCAATCCTCCGAACCCACCTGGTCAACAAAGCTAAAACCTAGGACTCGACTCATTCAACTCGGCAAAAGATAGGGATCGACTCGAAGAACGCGCGCCACGTCACAGGAGCATGGATTCGACCCCATCGATTCGAACCATATCGATTCGAATGAACTCACAGGTCGATTCGAACCAACTAGCAAGCTGAAAATCCCCAACTTGAACCCATCATATCTCTCAATCCCTTGATCCAAATGCCATGAAATTTTTACAGGAGTTCGCATATACATAGAAGAATGGCCACGCCAATTTTCATCACGATTGGACACTTTTTTGATCGATTCGAACCAAGGGTCGAATCGATCCCAAAGTGGGCCCGGATCTCCAGAATTCGGCCATGTGGGCCCCCCACACGTGCCAGAAGTGGTCTTCCTGAATTTTAGGAGAAATATCAGCCTCCAGCACCTATAAATAGATCCCCTGGTCATTCAGAAAGGGGATCGGAGAATTGTAGAGAAAAAGCACGTCTAAACGCTGTCAGAATTGCTTCAGAGCACCACTACTGCCCTTGATTTCGAATTTTGGCTTATTACTTGCTGTACTTCGACATAAAAAAGTTGAATTCTCCGAATATCAAGCAATAAAGTAACAAAACTTCATAGTGGACGTAGGCGAAACGCCGAACCACTCTAAATCGTTGTCTCTTGTGCAATTTACTTTCTTCATTTGGAGTTTTTGTTAGATAATCTACGTTTTAATTTACTTTCTTCATTTATTATCTCTTCAAAAACTTACGACGAGTGTTGTGCCCAAATTTGACACAAACACTTTGGTGCTTTCACTGAGAAAAAAACCCAGTTTTTTCCTCTTGCTCCTTGGATCTGATCTATCTTCGATACCTGATTGCGTAAATCTAAGAGGAAGATCCAGACCTCATATTCAGATTCCTTCCGTTCTATTTAGATTTGTTAAAAGTCTAGGAAAGAATTCAACGCTTCAAAATGGTGAGTACAAGAACCACTTCTAACATTGGTGATCAGGAAGGCCGGGATAGGCAAAATCCCACACAGCTACAGTCCACCAATCAAGATGCTGCTGGGCATACGGATCAGTCAGGTCCGGTCACAAGACAAGAGTTCCAGGTGCTACTCCAAGAACTAACCCAAAGCCGACAACAGCTAACTGAGCAGTTGCGCGCTAATGCTGAATTGACCAATCAGTTAAATCGCCAAAAGCGAAGAAGATCCAGAAGGGATCAAGTTCCTCATTCTTCCACCGAGAGCTCTGCTTCATCTGACTACAATAACAGATCTATCCGTCCTAGGCTAGACGGAAATTATACGCAAGCTGCTGACTATCAACAGGCGGCAAATAAGGGTTGGCCCATCAACCAGCTTCCATACTGGACACTCATCCCGAGGAGGCACCATTCCACAACACACTGCAGATGATCGAGCCGCTACAGCTGCTGCAGTTGACATAGGAGTTGATGCTCGAGATCACTCCAATCAAAATTATCATCAGCAGGGACAGGCTCCAGAGCCATATGTCCCAGAAGACATCGAGCCAAGGAGGCGAGATGCGGATCGTCGACAGCGCCCGATCCCACCTCGCACTATGGAACCCGACCATACCTTGGCTCACCACCCACAGAACTTTCCAATACCAGACTTCTCAGCCATGGTACGACGAATGATTCGCGAGAGTCAAGGCCTAACAAATGACGATTGGGGAATCTCCCGGAGTCATACCCCATTTACTGATGACATATTGTATGCTGAACCTCCTCGGCGATTACGAATGCCAACCCTTCCCATGTATGAAGGAAATTCCGACCCGAACCAACATATTCTGAAATATGAATGGTCGATGACTGCTGCGAGAGCTGATGACGCAGTAAAGTGCCGCAGTTTTCCCATTTCCTTGGGGGGAATTGCGACAATGTGGTTTACACGATTACCGCCACGATCTATTTCTTCGTTTGACCAGTTAGCTACTAAATTTGTTGAATAATGTCGCATGCATATTGCCCGACCTAAAGATGTTAATACCCTATCAAGTGTCACTCAAGCTCCCGGAGAAACACTTAGACGATATTTGGAGAAATTCAATGCTGCATCCGCAGAGATCACCAACCCCAATGATAAATCCATTCTAATGGCTTATGACCAAAGGAATCGACCCTGATTCCGAGTTTGGAAACTGGTTAGCCGGAAAACCTCCCGCATCATTGGACCGTTTTTATTCCAAAGCCGCTCAATTCTTGAGGCGAGAGGATGCGAAACAGTCTAGGAAGCAAGACGATGCAAGGCCCAGCAGTGAAGGGATTCAGAGTAATGTTGCGGTTAAACAATCCGGAGAAAGTTCAGGAAAAGTCGAATTGAATATCCAAAATAAACAGACTCAACGATCAAGAAACGGTGATAACCGAAACAAGAAGCAAGACCAGAACCGTGGTCCGAGACATAGGGCCGCAATGTTTGACGGTTATACACCGCTTAACACGTCACTGGAAAACGTATACTTACAGACTTGTAATACTATGCAATACAAGAAGCCTGCTCCGAAGCCTTCGTCGGAGAGACAGATTCAGACAGGGAAGTTCCGTAGGTTTCACGAAAGTTATGGGCATAATACCAATGAGTGTAGACATTTGCAAGACCTCATTGAAAAGTTAATCAGAGAAAGAAAGTTGGACCAGTTTGTTCGGGCGCCGCAGTCTGGTGGAGCAGGCCGATCTAATCAAAATCAAACGCAGAATCAGGAAAGACAAGGTGAACCCGCTCGCACGGGCGGAAGGTTGGTTATCAATACAATAAGTGGTGGTCCCCATCCAGCAGACAGAAGCTGGAGAGAAATGGAGTCATATGCTAGCTCAATCAGGCATGTGAACTTTGAATGCTATAGTAACTCGGAAGACGGAACACCGACTAAACAACAAAAAACGATGGCTGATGAAATCGTGTTCAGAAATCGAGATGCCGATAGGGTCGAGGCTCCCACAATTGACCCGTTGGTCATATCCGCTCAAGTTGGTCCTGCTTGGATGAAGAGGATCTTAGTAGACAGCGGAAGTTCCATGAATATATTATTTAAAAGAGCATATGATTTAATGAAAATGGAAGCTAAGAACTTAAAGCCTTGTCAATCACGAGTCCACGGCTTCAACGAGAGTGCAACGATACCAACCGGAATAGTTGAATTGCCAGTAGAGTTGGGAGCGGGAGAATGCCGAAGAGTTCGAATGTTGCAATTTGTTGTCTTAGATATTCCTTCCCCGTACAATGCTTTTTTGGGTCGATCGGCCCTTGCTGAATTTAGGGCTGCTATTGCCCCATGGTATTTAACTCTGAAGTTCCCTACTGACCATGGGATAGGAGTTGTACAAGGAGATCAGGCTGCTGGAAGAGCCTGTTATGTTGCTGAGCTGCGGGAGGCGCAGCGAAAAGAGAAAGGAAAGGGCGTAGAGGAATCTCTCTGCGTCCGTTTTACTGACAATTGACAATTAGCGCCTGGGCCTCGGCCTGGGCACCACAACCAATTCCAAAAGGATCTTGATCCAAGGGACAATGATAATAAAGAAGAATCTACGGAAAGTTAGGCTTCTCCGGCCGAGCTAACCATTGATGTCCCGATTGACGATGATCACGATAACTCGAGAATGTTGAAGATTGGGTCTCAGCTTAACCAAAAGACACAACAGGAATTGGTTGATTTTCTCCGGGCAAATCTTGACGTGTTCGCCTGGACACACTCTGATATGTGTGGAATCTCGCCTGACATCGCGAGCCACACCTTGAACATTGACCTGCGGTATATCCCGGTCAAGCAGAAGAGACGTGGTATGGATCCAGAGAGATCTGCCGCCCTAAAAGAAGAGGTCGATAAGTTGAAGTCAAATGGGTTCATTAGAGACGCTTTATACCCAGAATGGGTGTCCAATCCCGTACTTGTCCGGAAACCAAACGGAAAATGGAGAACGTGTATCGATTACTCCGACCTGAATAAAGCCTGCCCAAAAGACAGCTTTCCACTTCCTCGGATCGATCAACTGGTAGATTCAACCGACGGACATGAATTGTTATCCTTCATGGATGCTTACTCAGGTTATAACCAGATACCCATGCATGTACCGGACCAAGAACACACAAGCTTCGTAACCGACTTGGGGTTGTACTGCTACAAGGTCATGCCTTTTGGATTAAAGAATGCTGGCGCAACTTATCAACGCTTAGTCAACCGAATGTTTGCCGATCAGATTGGAAAGACTATGGAGGTCTATGTAGATGATATGTTGGTGAAGTCACGATACTCTGGTGATCATGTCAAAGATTTGGAGTCAATGTTCGATATCCTCCGGAAATACGGGATGAAGCTTAATCCACTAAAGTGTCATTTCGGAGTCGCATCCGGAAAATTCCTCGGGTTCATTGTCAATGCCCGAGGAATAGAGGCCAACCCCGAAAAGATATGGGCTATCAGAAATCTCCAAACTCCGAGAACCATGAAGCAAGTTCAAAGTCTTAATGGAAAAGTCGTAGCACTGAGCAGGTTTATCTCAAAATCGACCGACAAATGTATCCCCTTTTTTGATTTGATTCGAAAGGGGAAACGAAATTTCGAATGGACTGCAGAATGCGAGGGAGCATTTCAATCGCTAATCCAACATCTTTCCGTACCACCAATCCTTTCAAAGCCTGTAGATCATGAATAGTTATATCTTCACCTAGCAGTATCAGAGAATGCAATCAGTGCTGCATTAATTCGGGAGGAGGACCAAGTGCAAAAGCCGGTCTACTACGTGAGTAAACGATTGACCGAAGCCGAGAGAAATTATCCAAAGCTTGAAAAGTTGGCATATTGCCTAGTCATTGCCTCGAGGAAGCTCCGTCCATATTTCCAGGCTCATCCTATTACTGTGTACACCGACCAGCCGTTACGACAGGTCCTTACGTGGCCTGAGACGTCTGGTAGGTTGCTAAAATGGAACATCGAACTGAGTCAATTCGACATCACTTATACTCCCAGGAGAGCCATTCACGGCCAAGTCCTAGCAGATTTTATAGCCGAATTCACTATCCCTGAAGACTTGCCCGAGACCAGCAAATCTCCCGAATACATCTGGAAGTTGTACACCGATGGTGCGTCAAACGATCGGTGCTCAGGAGCTGAGGTAGTGCTTAAAACCCCCGAGGGACGATCCATATGTTATGCTTTAAAGTTCGAGTTCCGTGCAACCAACAACGAAGCCGAGTACGAAGCCCTACTTACCGGGCTAAAGCTTGCCCGTGATCTGAAAATCATTGCTGTAGAGATCCACTGCGATTCCCAGTTGGTAGTATGCCAAGTTCGAGGAGAATATCAGGCCAAAGACCGAAGATTAGCCGCTTATCTAACTCGGGTTCTGGAGATTCTTAACCAATTCGATTACTATGCCATTTTCTACATACCCCGAGAGCACAATCAAAAAGCTGATTCATTGGCAAAGTTAGCAAGTACGGGTGAGGCTCAACAGTTGGGGGTTGTCCCGGTTGAAACCCTATCCTTTCCGAGCATTGATCAAAGGGAGACTAATTTCACATTTGAAGCTACCTCCAATAAGGAGTCGTGGATGACTCCTTATCGAGATTATATCGAACGTGGTGTATTGCCCGAGCAACGAAGCGAGAAAAGACAAGTTCTATGAAAGGCCTCACGATTTGTTATTCAAAATGGAGTCATGTACCGGAGAGGATACTCTGTTCCTCTCCTCAGGTGTATCGCTCACGATGAAGTCAAACGAGTGTTACACGATGTACACGAAGGAGAATGTGGCGATCACACTGGGGGGCAAGCACTTGCAAAGAAGATATTTCGATATGGGTATTATTGGCCCATTGTTAATCGCGATGCTGCAGACTACGCTAGAAAATGTGACAAATGCCAGAAACACGCTCGAATTCCAAGAGCCCCGCCTACAGAGATAACCCAAATGGTCAGCCCTTGGCCATTTGCGGTATGGGGAATGGATATCATCGGCACATTGCCTCTGGCCAAAGATGGCGCGAAGTACGCCATCGTCGCAGTTGATTATTTCACCAAATGGGCTGAAGCTGAACCCCTTGCGACAATTACAACAAAGAAAGTAATCAACTTTGTAGTGCGTAACATCATCTGCCGTTTTGGTCTCCCACGTACTATCATCACCGATAACGGAACTCAATTCGACAGTGCTGAATTCAAGAATTTCTGTCAACGATTCCACATCCATAAGAAATTCTCTGCAGTAGCGCACCCTCAAGCAAATGGTCAGGTTGAAGCTGTTAATAAAGTTATCAAGTCCATTCTAAAGAAGCTACTGGAAAAAGCTGGGGGCAAATGGGTCGACGAACTTCCTATGGCACTATGGGCCTATCGAACGACTCATAAAACTGCAACCGGTCATACCCCGTTTTCTCTATCTTATGGTTCTGAAGCCATTATTCCGGTCGAAATGGAAGTGCATTCTCATCGTGTAACATATTACGATCCAAAAACAAATGCCATATTACTTGCTGAATCTTTGGATTTACTCGATGAAAAGCGCGAAGAGGCTGATTTGAGGGCAGCCGCATATCGAAATCGAGTCGCCCGACTGTACAATGCCAAGGTCCGACCGCGAACCTTCGAACTCGGCGATCTCGTACTCAAAAGGGTTTATCCGGTCCCTTCACACATGAAGCCAAATTGGGAAGGGCCGTATGTGATTTCACAAAAGCTCGGAGATGGCACGTTCAAATTATCAACAGTTGACGGTTTTACCTTGCCGAGAGCTTGGAATAGCGAAAGTCTTCGTCGCTACTACATATGAAAAACTTTACTTATTTATTTTATGTCAATTTATTCCTTTGCATTTTATTCTAGCATTTCGAGATTTAAATTTGTAATAAGGCAACTGACTTTGCCATATTTTCTCGTTTCAGCAATAAAATGCCATCTCTTCGAGCCAAAGCTGTGATTTACTGAATATGACATACATTATCACAATGCACGGAGAGCTAAGTTCCATCACGCGGTGGGATTTATTCAAATAGGGAGTGACTGTGATACGACCGGCCACTCTCTAAGTGAAACCCGAGCTCGGGGGCAGAACACTACATCAACATTCGTAGGGATTGATACACGACAATCCCTCCTCCAACTCCGAATTCCCAGAGTGTGAATTGTAGTATAAACTTCAACTCTCGGTTCCCGGAGTGCGAACCGAAGTATAAATCCACCGCTCCCAGAGTGTGAGCCAACTCCAAATTCCCAGAGTGTGAATTGGAGTATAAACTTCAACTCTCGGTTCCCGGAGTGCGAACAGGAGTATAAATCCACCGCTCCCAGAGTGTGAGCCAACTCCAAATTCCCAGAGTGTGAATTGGAGTATAAACTTCAACTCTCGGTTCTCGGAGTGCAAACCGGAGTATAAATCCACCGCTCCCAGAGTGTGAGCCAACTCCAAATTCCCAGAGTGTGAATTGGAGTATAAACTTCAACTCTCGGTTCCCGGAGTGCGAACCGGAGTATAAATCCATCGCTCCCAGAGTGTGAGCCAACTCCAAATTCCCAGAATGTGAATTGGAGTATAAACTTCAACTCTCGATTCCCGGAGCGCGAACCGGAGTATAAGCCTAAATTCCCGGAGCGCGAATTGGAATGCAAAACTCTATCTCCAAGTTCTCAGAGTGTGAACTGGAGTATTAACGTTAAGTACAAGTTCCCGGAGAGCGAACTAAGTCATAAACGCTAATAATTAATAAGTTCCCGGAATATGAGCCGAACTGTTAACTACAAATTATGTTAAGTCCCCGAAATGTGGACATGTATACAAGGCTTATGGCATATGTGAGCACAAGCTAATTAATGCAATACTTGAGCAAAAAAGAGAAGAGTTGTTCTTCATGTTATCAACAATTAATGATTACATGATAAAACTAAAAACAATTCATAAAGTGGGTGCCGAATCCACACTTATACACGGCCTAGAAAAGGGGAAGTAAAAAGAATTGCCCTTTCACAACTACATGGTAAAACAAGAAGTTCACTCTTTCTTCTTCCGGGGTTTCTTCTTCGGAGTTGAGCCACTAGACCCACTACCCGGCTTCTTACGAGATTTCTTGTCCTTCTTTGGAGCATCCTCAGGGTCTGGCATGATATCTACGTCTTCCTCAGAGCTGGAAGGGACAGAGATCCTTTTGTGAGGACGAACCGGAGGCGGAGGAGCCATAACAGGTGGCGAAGCTTCGACGCTAGAAGTTATAACTGTGCTGGTGAGAGAAGTAACCATTGAAGGAGTTAAGCTTGGCGGAGCAACATCACCTCCGGAACCACCAGCCGTCGTCACCACAGCCATTTTAGCGCTTATCTCAGCAAGGATTTCTTCTTCTCGGGAAGATCGAGCAGCACTGGAAACACTGACGGTCGGCATAAACGAGCTAAAAGTAGAGGCAACTCCACCCATTGTAAAGGAAGGATCGGTAAAGGGTTCACAGGGTTGCTTAAGAATCTCCTCAATCATATGAACATCAAACGACATTGAACTCCCCTCTCCCATCTCGTCGGTTACGGCAGTAGTTGTGATAGCCTCAGTAACGACGGCTCCTTGCATTGGCTGCGAAGTTTGTGGTATTGGAAGTGCTGGTGCATCACTTTCAGTCACTGGTTAAAAAGAAAAGAGGATAATTATTCAAATGATCGGCTCCAAGTTCAACATTCTAGAAACACTTAAGCAACATTTAGAATACCTTCTTTGCCTCGGCTCGGTGATGGGACGAGCTCAGAAATGGTAGTTGTACCGAGAGACAGTTCCGGTCGATCCGGGTTATAAGAAGGGACAACATGTGGACCGACGGTAGTGGTGACTCCAGATGAGGTTGGGGCATTAACTGAAACATTCTCACTATAATGTGCGGCTCTAGAACCTTCACCAGTCTCTACATGGTGAAACCCAAGTCTCTCTCTCTCTCAGCGGAGATCATCGCATCATGGAGAAGTTTCCTTTCCTCTTCGCTCAACAAGCGAGATTCAAGTTCAAATTCGTCTACGGCGCCTTCAGGGAGAGATGCTCTTTTGTTCGCCACCAATTTTTTCCAAGCACTGAGTAGAAGTGTAGAATAATCTCCGAGCCACGAGAGATTCCTGTGCTCAAGTACATTAGCGTTATAAGTGTCGAGAAGATCGTCAAACTCAGCTTCTACTCTGAATATCTCTGCTTGAACTCTCCCTTCTACCTCTGCTTCCACCGCTTCAACTTTAGCAACCGCCGCGTCTCGCTTAGCTCGGAGAGACACAGCTTGCTCGCACGCTTCCTGTGCGGCCGTATTAGCGTCATCTTTTTCCTTGTTTAAGCTGGCGAATTTAGCTTTTAACTCCTCAAGTTCATTGACCTCCGCATCTCGCTCGGCCTCAACATTTTTGTACCGATGGCCTAAATCCTCAACTAAAGTACAATGCGCTTATTGCGTTTTCGCCATCTTAGCTAGTGTCTCGTCGACCTTCTGTAGCGACTCTTGTTCAGCCTTGCAAGAAGATTCCGCTTCAGATTGAAGTACGTCAACAATACAGTTCTTCTGAGCCAAGTCTGCTTCCAATTTCTCAATAACTTTGGCTCGTTCGAAGGCTACTTTCGAGGCTTTAACAGCTGCCTTTACCATTCTTTATACTAAGCATAAAAATCCCGGGTATAGCTGAGGGCGGTGTGCACGGCCTCTTCGGGAATTCTTTTGAGATTGGGTGGAAAGATATAGGCGTCAAAGCATATTTCTGGAAAGTCTTTTTTCAACTGAGCAATTCTAATAGCCCCTTCACCAGACGGTTCAAGAGGTGTCTCCTCCACGGTTACGGTCGTAGCCGTATCGGTCCTTGAACGATGTGGACCAGGTTTAGAAATTTGTTGAGATGGTTGTTGCCGCGAAGTTTCGACTGCAGGTGCTTGGCCCCTGGATGGCGGAGGAGAACGAGAGGGTGAACGGTACCTTCGGTCCCTATCAGAATGCTCCTGGCTAGAATAGTATCGGGAATGATCCCTATCGCGATGCTCCTGCTCACAATACCTCCGCTCACGATCTCGGTCAGATCCCTATGGCGAGACTCATAATAGGATGAAGAATGGTGTACTCGCCGAAGTTTATCAATTGTAGAAGGACGATTCGACATGGCACTTGTAAAAAAGGAACAATTCGATTAAGTACCAAGAAAAAAAATTGCAATGCGTGTGGAAGTCGTGAAGTGTTGTGAAAAGTGTATAAATGCGCAAACCCCCCGACCAACCAGAAGCGTCGATTACACTAACGGGTAAAGATTCGCTTATATCAAGCACTTCCCGGAGCTCTTCCAACCCGGACCCGTGGTGGAGAGATACGTAGTCCGGAATGGGAATATCATCCAACCCTGTGAAAAGGTCTCCGGACTGACAAGGAGAGGCGCTGGAAACAGTAACCCCAGGTTGGGAACGGGTTACGACTACGGACTTCCATCTCTTAAACTTAGGTACAGCAGCCTTGCCTGTCTGGCCCTCTTCTATTCGGGAAAGGTCGGCTGCTATCTCAGTGTCTGTGGGTGTTCTTTCATCATCGCTCATTTCTCTTATCACAACGCTAGGTTTTTTTTTGTCACTTTCTTCTTCTTCCTCGAGGCCGATTTCGCCAAACCTTCAATTACAATACTCTGGCCCATCTCAATCAAACCCAATGTCCTTAAGTTATCGTCGGTCAGCAGCAAATCTATGTGCCTTGAGTCGTGAGGAACCCTTTGTAAGCTTTGAACGACGCCTCTATAATGCCCACCAGTAGGTCTCGAAATGATAGCTACAAGAATAGCAGGGTATTGGCATAAAGTATTAAAAATGACCATTCAAGAACGAATTATGATACTTACGTCTGGATAACCATATCCTGGCAAACCCTGGGGGGAATCAAACAAAAAACCACTCGTTCTTAGCCTGGTCCAGGCCCCAGTCACAACCTGACAGTTCCTAACCGCCTCCAGAAAAGTAAAAGACGGGCTATCACCCCTACTCTTAAAGTTAAAAATGTGCCTGATCTCGTTAGGTCTTGGCGGGCGAAAAAGGCAATCCATAAATATGACGAAGACACTGTTTAATAATGCATGCCCGTTGGGATGAAGCTGTGAAGGAGCGATTCCTAGATACGACAGCATCTCTCTGATATATTGGTTAAAAGGAGGAAGAGATCCAGCCGCACAGGCATGACGGTAGAAGGCAGTATATCCTTCAGGAGGGTTGTGTGGTCTATCATTAGCACTGGGTAATAAAACATCGTCCAGAGATATGTTATGTTTCGAACATATCCGGCCCAACAGAGACTCTGAGATATTAGACTGAACAGAATCGACAGGATCTTCGATAAATATGGCCTTTGGCAATTCATCCGGGGCCGGATCTACGACTTCAGGAGGGATGTCCGGAATCTCAAGCGCTGGAAGAGGCGAGCCTTGTGCTTCTTGTTGTTGAGAACTCGAAGACTCCATAATTAACTAACTCACCAGAAAGCGGCGTTAAATACGTATAAAAAAGAAACAAAACATGCATTCCCCCGGTGCAAAGTGTATGAGTATGTCGTGCGATGCAAGTGCTATGCGAAAAATTTAAGCAGATTTTACAAGATGAAACGAGGTGTCCGAACGACGAAACTTTGGAATTTGAGAATGAAAACGACCGTCATTGCTGACCGTCACTTTCACGCCACCTAGATGCTACTGGCCAATTCAAGTATAAATTCGTTATATTTTGTTTAAGTCATGGTGCCATCGACGAGCTCCAACAGAGAGGTCAAGTCAAATTCGATTATGCAAGGCCGAAGCTCGTCGGGGTCGAGTATGCTAAAGTTCATTAAGCTCGTCAAAGTTCAACTTGAAATTGGTCATAGTTCAGAAGTTGGAGCCAATCAGAAAATCAGAAGTTTCAGATGTTCGAACGTTCGAATTGATCGACTCGAATCGATACAAGTCGAATCGAAGACGTTCGAATCCATACACTTCGGCTCCATGAAGGTCGACTCGATGAAGCCTTGGAATGAAAAAACCTTTCGAATCCATATAACCTGCGTGGCTTCAAATCGATCAGTATTGTGCACCTTCGAATCGATCGAAGTAACACTACTTCGAATCGATCGATTCGATGCATTCTTTTTCCTTCAACCATCGATTCGAAGCCTTCTCCTTGATATCGATTCGAAATGGTCATTCACAGATCGATGCGAAGCAAGGAAGGAAGATAACGTCCATCATTGCTTACACTTCTCCCTGGAAACACATAGGATCGATACGACTTGAACAAGTTCGTTCCCCAGATCCATCCAGTCAACCCATTTTGGATCTCACTATTCCTCAAGGTTTTTGAAAGGAAGAATTGAAATCGATGATAAATTTCCAGTTTCGTCGCTCTACAGTCGAATCGATCCCTTGAATTACCCAATTGGATTCGTTTACAAACAAAGACTTGATGGAATTTTATCGATTCGATGCAAAGACACGGTAGTTTCTTGCTTTGAAGGATCGAGCTGAGGAAATAGAAATAGTAAAAAAGTAAAAAGTAAAAATGAAGATGGCCTTGGGTATTTATATAGGTTTCACAGAAAACGCGTGACTTTTCGACTCCCGGTTGCGTTTACTTCCTACCACGGTCACTCGACATACCCCATCGATTCGAACAATCGCTCAATAACCCACTGCGTTCGAATCCATCACAGCGTAGAGTCGTGACTTCGAATCCATCAAGATAGCATCGATACGAAGCACTTGAATTAAGACTGAGTGGGAAAATCCTATCGATTCGAAGTACCTATAGCCAGCAGTTCCACCGATTCGAAACCCTATCGGTTCGAACAAGCGTGCTTCGAACCCACTAGGCACTATCAATGAGAATGAATACAGTGCTTCGATATGAAAAATTACTGGTCAACCTTTTACACCGATTCAGGAGAGAATCGATACAAGAGGATGATCATAGATGGCTATAACAACAATACTTTAACCCGAATCTCAAATCGGTTCAGGAGAGGGCCGATGCAGAATTCGATAGCAAATAAAACTAACACGACTCATGAACGCACGACGTTTGCAAGGGTCAAACTAACATATGCACATATATGTCGAACTAATGATCGATTTTAAACATTTACAGGGATCAAACACTCATCCTGCTACGAATGCAACAGCCAACGGCTAAGCACTATTATACAGCAATCAATCATGTCAACACAAGGTTACAACAGTACATCATACGAGTTTCAACAAAAAAGGAGAGCACTGGTTGTTCAGAGAAATTGCAGCTGTTCAAAGCATGTCATGTTCCCACAAGACGTACTTTGGGGGGCAAAATGTTATCCCGCTTTTTGGCAAAGCCGCGATACCAAAAGATCGATCAGAAACAGAGAACAGTTTGTCTCAGAGACCGGTCATACTTTGTCTCGCTATGGATATCACTGAATTTTGTCCAAGTCCAGATTGAGCTACAATTGATAGGACATAGCAAGATAGTTCATAGAAGTCTGCATCTCAAATTTCAAGTCAATCCGAGTTCGTATGCTCAAGATATGATGGATTCGATTTAATGAACCTTGCTCGGTTCAAATCCATCGCCCCTTCATTAGTTCGAACCCATTAAGTTCGAACCCATCAGAGCAGGTACCATGTTTGAATCGATAGGCAGAAATATCATTCGAATCCATCAGCCAGTGCCTGTTTCGACTCCATCGGCTTCGACTCCATTTGCTTCGAATCCATCATGATGGCCTACCTTCGAATCCATGATGCTGCCTCTCTTCGTACCCCTCAAGGTTGAAGAGTTCGAATCCATAGAGTTGCTATACCTCTAACCCATCCTGCACCTTGCCTCGAATCCATACCCTCGAGTCCATCAAAGAAGGATCTCTCGAATCCCCATGTTGAAGCAACTTCGAATCGCTCCATAGTCACGTATTTGGATCGATTCGAATAAGAACCAGCTCCATCGATTTGAAGCATTCCTTCGAATCCAATCCTCCGAACCCACCTGGTCAACACAGCTAAAACCTAGGACTTGACTCATTCAACTCGGCGAAAGATAGGGATCGACTCGAAGAACGCGCGCCACGTCACAGGAGCATGGATTCGACCCCATCGATTCGAACCATATCGATTCGAATGAACTCACAGGTCGATTCGAACCAACTAGCAAGCCGAAAATCCCCAACTTGAACCCATCATATCCCTTGATCCCTTGATCCAAATGCCATGAAATTTTTACAGGAGTTCGCATATACATAGAAGAATGGCCACGCCAATTTTCATCACGATTGGACACTTTTTTGATCGATTCGAACCAAGGGTCGAATCGATCCCAAAGTGGGTCCGGATCTCCAGAATTCGGCCATGTGGGCCCCCCACACGTGCCAGAAGTGGTCTTCCCGAATTTTAGGAGAAATATCAGCCTCCAGCACCTATAAATAGAGCCCCTGGTCATTCAGAAAGGGGATCGGAGAATTGTAGAGAAAAAGCACGTCTAAACGCTGCCGGAATTGCTTCGGAGCACCACTACTGCCCTTGATTTCGAATTTTGGCTTATTACTTGCTGTACTTCGACATAAAAAAGTTGTATTCTCCGAATATCAAGCAATAAAGTAACAAAACTTCATAGTGGACGTAGGCGAAACGCCGAACCACTCTAAATCGTTGTCTCTTGTGCAATTTACTTTCTTCATTTGGAGTTTTTGTTAGATAATCTACGTTTTAATTTACTTTATTCATTTATTATCTCTTCAAAAACTTCCGACGAGTGTTGTGCCCAAATTTGACACAAACACTTCTTTATCTCTCCCAAACTATTTTAAATCTCGGATTTGAAAATAAATTCTTTATTTCTTTAAATAATATCTCTAAAGTTTAAAAATTCATTTATTCCCATTTATTCAAAAAACTCCTTTCCTATACTCGGAATTTATTTATTAGAATATAAAAATCAACTTTTTATCCTTTCCAAAATTCATTCTTAAATTTATCCAAATTAGCGGAATTATTTTACTTAAAAATTCTCTTTTTAATTCCTTCAAGAATCCATTCTTTATATTTTTATATCTTAATATACCCAGCATATTTTCAATTCCTAATAAAATCGATAATCTATCACAGATAATCAGTGAATCATATCACAGATTATGAAAACAATTTCAATATTTTGAGGAATCCAGTTGGATCCCTCCAACCTGTTTTCCTGCATCCACGGATGTTAGCACAATATAAAAATACCAATCCCACTTCGAGGGGGATATCGCGGTATATAGGGTCATCCACTATTATGTGAGGCACATAAGGTCTCATCCGCTATATAATGCGGGAATATCAATCACTCCAATATATATATATATATATATATATAATATCACATCCAGTCAATTCAATCATTCAACCAATAATTTAAATTTAACTATTTATATTTAAATGATAATCCAAATGAGTGAGATTAACTCACCTTTGACTTTATTGCAACCCATTTCCAGTCCGGCTTGTCTTCTCCATGATTTTTGACCTTCTATACAGCAAATTACATATCTTTATTAATCACTGAGGTAATTTAAATTCTGTTTTAAATTAAAGTTGACTCAAAATTTTAAATTGTTATAACCAATTTAACTTTCCCTTGGAAATCACATTTGATATAAATTCATCTATACGAGTTTCAAAAATCTAATTTTTTTATAAAATCTTTCAATTGAAACATTTTAAAATCCCTGTTTCATAAATCTTATCTATATTATATTCCATTTAACATGATTACATAAATAGTATCTGAATTTATTTTATCCTCCTCAACCAGAAAAATTTATGTTTCCCAACTTATATTTTTTTTCAAAAGAATTTAAAATTTGAATCAAATAAGAATTGGTATTGGAAAAAAAGGCTAAAATCAAAGGTGAGTTAATCTCACTCAATTGGATTACCATTTATATTTAAATAGTTAAATTTAAATTATTGGTTGAACGATTGAATTGACTAGATGTGATATATATACACTATTATATATAATATATATCACATCCAGTCAAATTATTTAAATTCTAAATTTGAATTGTTTGACTAGATGTGATATATATCATATACAATAGTGTGTTTATATATATCACATCTAGTCAATTCAATCATTCGACCAATAATTTAAATTTAGTATAGTCAGTGACAAGGATACTTTATTCACTAGTGAATTGTGGAAGAGTTTGCAAGAGGTATTAGGTACGAAGCTTAAGATGAGTACCGCTTATCATCCTCAAACGGAAGGGCAAATGGAAAGAGTTAACAAAGTTCCCAAAGATTTTCTAAGAGCTTGTGTATTAGACTTTGGAGGGTAATGGGAAGACCATTTGTATTTAGTTGAGTTTTCCAATAATAATAGTTACTGGGCTAGTATACGAATGGAACCGTTCGAAGCTCTGTATAGAAGACCTTGCAAATCACCAACATGTTGGTTAGAGACCAAAGATAGATTGATTCTTGGTCTAGATATGGTAAGGGATGCCACAGAGAAGATTGAGTTGATCCGAGCAAGTATGAGGAAAGCTCAGTCTAGGTAGAAAAGTCACGTAGACAAGAGACATAAGGAGTTAGAGTTCTCAATTGGAGACCATATTTTTTCAAAGTATCATCGATGAAGGTTGTGGTGTTGTTAGGAAAGTTAGGGAAATTGGCACCTAGATATGTTGGATAGTTTCCTATTATAGAGAGGATCGGGAAACTCACTTATTAGATAGAGTTACCGAGAAGTTTGATAGGAGCCCTTACATATTTTTCATTTTAGTAAGTGTGTTCATGATCCAGAGACTACTATTACTTCGACAACATTGGAAAATTTAGTAGTGGAACTAGATATGACTTTTGCTGGACAACCAGCTCATGTCGTCGTAAAAGATGAGAAGAAGTTAAGTAACAAAACAGTTAAGTCAGTAAAAGTCTAGTGGTGTGACAATAAGGACCATACTAGAGAGACAAAGGACAGGATTAGAGACACTTATCCTAAATTGTTTTGATGGTATGTTCGATATTTGTCTTATATGATTGTTATATTACTTATCGCAATTTCGAGGACGAAATTCTTTAAGGAGGTGAGCCTATTACACCACTAATTTTGATTAACATTATTTAGGAGATTCAATTAGATAAATAAAATAAAATAATGTGTTATTATAAGGAGAATGGGATTTGATAATTAAGTTGGTTATGGCTTAAGTAATCAAGTAATAAGACTGTTTAAAACATAGAAAATAGGAGGAATAATGAGAGGGACAAGATAGGAATAGTTCCTTATTTTCATATCGTAAACCCACCTCTCTCATTATCATTTCATTCTCATACAATCAAATACAAAGATAGAGGCCAACCATTAACAAGAGGTATAAAAGAGGAAATCTAAAGCATTTAAAGGAAAAAGCTAAGTGGAATTGATCAACTACAAATCTCAATCTATTTATCCAATCTAAGGTGAATAATAATTAACCATCTCATTTTTAAATGCATGAATTTGGATTTATGACTATTGTCAAATTCTTTTGCGATGTTTTGGCATGTTATTATTGATTGCTTCATTATATGATTAAATGATCATTTGTTGAATTTATAAGAAATTAAATTGGTAGGTTTTAAGGGTAGAAACCTACTTTATAATCTCCAAATGACTTGAAATTCCAATAATAATGTATAAAATGTTATTTTGGAGATTTTATTTTAATTTCATAATTTTACAAGTCTATATGAATATTTTGTGAATTTCCTAAGAGGAAAAAGGATTTCGGGTTTTAATTATTATAAATAATTAAATAATTATTTTTGGCCTCAAAATTTTTATATGTAAAAGAATATGCTAATTCTTTTTAGTTATTTTTAGGGATTTTTCTCAAGTGGTTATGAATTTCTAAAAATTTATTTATCCAGAAAAGCTATTAACTAATATTAATTAACAATGTTATTTAATGGGGTTGCAAATTATTTTGGGGAAGGTAAACTGCCCTTCTAGCAAATTCCTGTGAAGAAAGTAAAATGTATTTTTTTATCCAATAAGAAATTGACATGGGACAAGAGCTGCTGGAAAAAGATGACCTTTTAAAGAAATAAATCAGTTTTAAGTTTATTCATTAAAATGCCATAACATCATCATAGAGGTCTGGCATACCTGTTAAAAGCCGATATATGGTATTGTGTCTATAATTTTGACACCTACATGAATTGATACATGCGATCTGTCTTGTAGATATGTGATGTATCGGTTTGTATAGAAGTTCAACACCAAGTTTGTAGGGGTATGGTACCTCTAGTTACAGAGATTCAACAAACAAGGGTTTCGTAACTCCACGTGGTTCTTTTAAAAACTCAATGTCATTCTATTTTAAAGATCCGACACCTTTCAATATTAAAAGTCGATATCTAGTATTGTGTCTGTAAGTTCGACGTCTATATGACGTGATACATACAATATCTATCTTGTACATATGTGATGTATCGGTTTGTACAGAAGTTCAACACCAAGTTTGTAGGGATACGGTACCTCTAGCTGTAAAGCTTCGACACCCAAGGGTTTCGTAACTCCACATGGTTCTTTGAAAAACCTAACATCGTTCTATTTTAAAGATCCACACCTTCCAATGTTAGAGGATTGACATCCTCACTATTTTAAAATCCAACATTCCTTGCCCCCGTATTTTCAATGTTTATTTTAGCGGTATGGATGTCGTATGTTCACAAACCTGATATCCTAGTTTTATTGGCTAGAAAACCTTGTGTTATGCAAACCGAAGGCTAAGTTTTTATAGGTCGACCAATCTATAGATTTTAGAAATTCGACAGTTAAATGTTTCGGCGTTATAGCTTTATGTTTTACAAATTAAATACTTGTTTACAGACTCCATACGTAGAGAATCGACACTCTAGTTCGACTGTATATACGCTGCATGTTTTTAATCTAATAGCTTTACTTATAGGCTTAATAGCCAAGTGTTTTAGAGGTTCAAAAACCTCCATTTTTATACCGAACGTATAGAAGGATATTTCAAAGAAGATTGTATTTTGGGCATAAGATTTTGATTAAGTAAAGGGTTGTGTTTCCCTGTATTAAAATACGATTTTATGGGATAACTCAATTATAAATACAAAAGTTTTCAAGGAAATAAAAAGGTATTCAAGCCTAGAACTTTATAAGGAAGTTGTTATTGTTGTCACCATTAGATAAATTACGATGGGATATTTTGACTCATGAATTTAGAAAACCAGATAGTGTGGGACTAGTGTAGGGTCATATCCTATGCTTCAATTATTAGCCCTTAGTTGATAACGGTCCACGATTCCCATGCATAGGGCTTTATCAAGGATAAAGACTAAAAGTAGTTTAACATACAGAAGGGAACTTATAGCTGAGATAGGTTATTGTTGGCTTATAAAACCAATATGTTCATAATGATCCTAGGAAAAACCACGAGTTAGACAGATAGTTAGAATGACCCAAAGTAAATTAGGTTCGGATGCACAGTCCAGTTTCCTCTTAACAGTATTTGAATATTTTGGTATATCTAATAGGCCCAAGTTAGTTATAGAGGTTTGTAGTAACCCTACGAAATTGTGATGTAAGGACATATAGTCCATTGATTGAGACAAACTAGTTAGATTCACCCATGTTTCATGCATTCATAGGATTATTTTACGTTAAGTTCTAAACATTGTGGTTGTAAGTGCATGGTTTATGATTGACATATTTTTAGAAGATACTAGTGAGGGAAAAACCCGTTTCTCAGTGGCATGGTCTCACTAGATATCTATTTTACTCGAGATGGCATATTATTATTCAAACCAGATTTTTTGTCTGACTCGAAGTTTTCGTTTTTCCCCTTAAACTCTTGGGTGCTCACTTGAGTAAGCCAAGAGTAGGGTTTTCAGGATTTTAGGTTTGACGAATAAGCTTCCAGAGACGTGCAGAAGGTAAGCTAGCTATATTAGAAGCTTTATTTTCTGCTGTGTTGTTGTTTTGTTTTGCTTGCATAGATGTAATGGCAGATTGTATAACTGTCGGTTAGTGTACTCTAATCAACCAAGGGGGCTTCTTCATGTCGCTCTTGGATTATTTTATAATAATTATATTTTCTCTAAACTTGGGCAATAAATGAGATTATGTAATGAATAAGAAGTTGATTATGAAATATAATGCTTCACCCATGTCAATTGCTTTTGATCAAAAGCTAGTTGTTTCGGTCAATCTAAAGCTTGAATGTAGATATCGCGCAAGGATTAAGAGAATGATCAAATAAAGACAAAAATAAACCTAAAGCATGTATGTGTCTACAACGTCAACAACCCTAACAGCCAAATCATTGAAAATACTGATGTCGTATCTGTACATGTCTGCATATTCATCGTCACTTCATCAGGGAATATGTAATTAGTATACTCCTCATATCTTCACATTCTTCTAGAACAATACTAATGTCATTTCAACTTGGAAAAAAGTTTAGTGACTAGTTAAACACTTTAATTATATTGCTATTTTTTGTAATTTCGTAGTGCGTGCTAGTTTGCAGAAACTACGTTGATGTAATTCTTTATTTCTTTCAGATGTAATATTTGTTAATCTAATTTGTGCTATTCAGTTTCTGTCATGACATACTCAATGAATGTCCTTTACAAATTCTTGAAATGTACGCAATATTAGTATTTCCTATCAATATATTACTTTGATATGACATAACAATTTATTGAATGCAAGTTAGTGTGCCGAAACATCACTGCTTGAACTAGTTATGGTCTAAGAACCATACAAGGAGATTTGAGAAAAGTAAATCCTTAATTTTTCTAATACTGGAAAAGGCATCACCTATTTCAACCAACTATTGAATACAAAGTGGTGGTATGAATTGACAATTAGTTCAACGATCCTAACACTAAAATGCATACAACCCAGAATTATCAGGCCAAAAACTGTACACACAACAGTGAAAAGGTTATGTTTAATCTAATGTAATACATCCATTCATGTCAAATGTAGAACTTCCAAACCCAAATTTCCATTAACTATGTTTTTACAACGCTTTTGGTATTAAAGGTTATTAAAAGGGTATTATAATGACATTTACAAAAAAGTTGTAAAAACAAGGTTTTCACCTTATTTGCTAAAAAAACATTATGAAAAACAAGGTTTTTACAACGTTTGCATCAAAAACGTTGTAAAAAAGCCTTTTTTTTATAGTGTTTTAAAAATAAAGGTTGTAAAAAAACATTGTAATAGGCCCTTTTTGTTGTTGTGGTGAGGAATGGTACGTTTTATTATGGCTAAAATTTGAAGGTGCTGACCTAGGAGTCAAAAAGCTTTAAAAGTTTATCTTTTAAACTAAATTTCTCTATCTCGTAGATAAAGCGATACTGTAATACAAAAGTTAACCACACTTATTTTTTAATCCTAGGTAAGTATCTAAGTAATTTAATGAATAAATTTTCTTGAGATTTATAAACCAAGAGGAGACGACGGTCTTAATTAGAAAACAATGAAAAAACGTAGTGCAGACAATTATATACAAAACCACTCATAAAAAAATAATCGGTCATTGTCTCAAATTGGACTCACATGCTAGAAAAACTAAAAGATATCTAAATGATTTATATTTCGAGTTAGGACTGTTGCATTACATTATTTTGTAATAGCACTATGTATGTTCTTCCATTAAAATGTAACATATATAAAGAATCAAGTTCTCAACAATCCCACAAGTAGCAACATAAATTTTGAAAGAAACAAAGATGTTAACGGTTTCCAAAAAGTACGTGTAATAACATGCCTTATCGACCCTCCAGTTTAATGCCTGCACCAACATCAACACCTCGAGAACCGAAAAAGATAAGTCGTTGGGGTAAGATAAAATAAAAAAAAATACAATTCTAACTAATGACTTTCAAAGCCTCACAGCAGAAGGTAACAAAATATAATACAACAATAATCATAATCATATCACATCTCCAATACATGTCCAACCATCAAATACATATGACTGTATCATATAAATCAAACATAAACCATACACTATCAAATCCAGGTAACAACTCTTATTTACATCATATATATACAAATGAATCTTTGTCTTTCATACCATCTCATCTCCAAACTCCATCAACCTGGATATATATAAATAGAAAGGAAAAGATAGGAGTGGACCAGACATAAGTCAGTTGAGCTAGCCATACTTTACATATACTACAAATAATACTATAGCATGATATGAGTCTAACACTCGATAACCTCACGTCTTATTGGTTACACCATGCCTAATTATCCTATACATCTAGTTGTATCATATGACATCTATGTGGACTCGCTTACTTGGAATTGTCTCGTGCACTATAGAGTCGCATGTTGTCCACTACCACATAAATCATATATAGGACTCACTTTACTAGACCAGCCTCTTGTGCTATAGGGTCATCTATTATCCTCACATATAAAAATGGACTCATGCCCTTGACCTTACAGGATCACCTGCCTCTTACACTATAGGGTCGCTCACCATCGATCCTCCATGCTAGTCCATCGAATTCTACATGGGAGCAATGTAATACCTGGACTACCTACTTCTGCACCAGGTCTGTATCCTTATCTTAGGCCACCTAATTGTGCCATAGGCTCGTTCACATTCACGTCACCATCATATCATGTTTCGGTATCACTGACAATACATAAATCCATCTCAAACAACAATCAATAATCACATACATTCACTTGAATTCGTACAATCATCACTTTCCTCGTCAATAGCCCCTAAGCACCTTTAGAAAACAAGAGGAACAAGATTCGAGTAGTAAGCATTATTTTTTATAGGCCCATAATGGTCCAGGCTAAACCTGACCCTGGAATAGGCTACCGTGGCCCGACTAGAGCAACCGATGGACTAATGTATATGAAAATTGGGGATTTTTCAAATTGTGGATTTGGATGTTCCACAACGTTATTTTGCCACCAATCGCCTCTGTTCCACCCCCGGTCACTTGAGAATGTTCCTAACACCTATCCCTACATTTCTAAGTCTAATTTTATAGTTTATTTCATCAATTTAGTGGTACAATCGTTAAATTATAAATTTGAAAGAGAACCTAGTTTCAATTCACTGTTTCTACCAAATTCTACCCCAAACCCTATTACATCCGAATATAAATGTTCATAAATAGTTATCTACATTAATATAGCATACATATTACATTTATAGGATCTAAATTGCATAATATGAAGGGGAAACTATGAATTAGTTACCGAATTCGCCTTTCACTACCTGAATCTCCGCCGTCTAGCCAGTTGCATCTCATTGCTTCAGAATTTTGCCTCTAAATTGGTATAGATGTGTAATCCTCTTTAATAGCTTTGTGATGCCACTAATTTCGTTTGATTTTGTTAAGATTTGAGGGAGATATGGAGGTTTGATTCTTTATATGTAAAGAGGAAAAGAGGAAGAAGAAGATGTGTCTGTTTCTGTAAAAATCGAAAAGAGTACATGACTTTTGTTTATAAAGAAGGACGGAAAAAATGTTGTTTCAAATTTTAGACTTTGGCGCCCGATCAGCTCGACAACATTTTGACCATAACTCCTTCATATGGACTCCAAATGAGGCAAACCAAAATACTACGCAGATTAAAAAACAAGACGGTCGCAATGGTGTCAGTTACATCATCAAATTCCAAAGTAGAAAAATGACCATTTTACCGCTTCTTATTTAATTTATTTTATTAACATATTAAATTTAATTAATTTCACATTATTATATCATTAGTATTTTATTATAATATTTTTGGAACTTTCAGGGGTATTACATTCTCTTTCCTAAAAGAATTTCGTCATCGAAATTCCTAAAGAACGATGTGTATATGTATATATTATTTGAACCGAAAATGGCACAAACACCTAATAGAATGAGTAGAGAATAAAAAGTGAAGAAAGTAAATGAAAAAGAGCAATAATTAGAACATGTAAGATTCATAGTGGTTCGACGTACTCCGTCCTACGTCCACTTCAAGTTTCCTTTTTATCATACCATGATTTTTAAGTATAATTCTTATAGGTCAGTATTAATCCATAAGTGATTACCATAAATTAGAGTAGGAGAAAGCAAGAGCCAAAAGATCGTTAAATATAAGCCCTGCCCCTTTTTTTATAGACATGGAAGCCTAAAATCTCGCCCCCCGTGATCTCCACACCGTTCTCCATGCAAAAGACTTGTTCCTTTGAAAAATTTGTTGCCACATCATCAAACATTATGGATCAGTACCGATTCATGGTATTGACTTATGGATCGCTTTGAATTCTTTGCCTAGTTGCGACTCGTGGTTAGCTTCGTGATTCCTATCTTGTTCGTACCTTTAATTGCCTGTTTCTAGGTCCACATAATGAATCTGTGGAAGAATGGAGTTTTTGATTCAAGTGCTCGTGGAGGTCGATAGAGAATTGCGTGGAAACAATACTTGAAATTGGCCTCTAACATTATCACTGGCATGTAATAGTGGCGGGGCATGATTTAGCCAAGATTTGTGGGTCAATACTGATCTATAATGTTGGATCGGTATCGATCCAATACATAGTTGGGTGGATCGATGACCCCAAACGCTTGAGTTGGCTTTGTTTTTTTCCCATGGCTTTGTTTGTGCTTGGTTTCTAGACCCTTGGGATATCTCTTCGAGCTTCTAACCTTGATAGCTTTGAAGTTTGACTCGTTGAGTTCGTCCATATATTGCCTAGTCAAAAAGTAGGATAACACATGCCCCTCAAAGAACGCCTTGCGAATGGATGGCGTGCTTTGCTCAAGAACAAATATCGAAGTCGATGGGATATTAGTAGTTGAATTATCTGGTTATCAGTCGATCAAGCTATTGTGAATCATCATGTTCCTTTGGATTCTCTTGTCAATTGCAGGTCATCCAAAACCTGTTATAGCCTAAGATTCTAGACTCTGCTTAAGTATAGCCTATTCATGATCATCGTTCATAATTCATTTGGAGTAATTACATCATATATCCAAACAATCCTATGTTCATCCGAGATTTATCATCTCTATTTCGATTATAAAGCATTCAAATCCTTTTATCAAATCTGTATATTTTCTAAGATTTGATCTTTCTGGATAGTTTAATATTTAGTTTAACATATGATCTCTCCGGATCGTTTAATGTTTAAGTTAAAGGGATGATCTATCCGAATCACTAATCAAATTCGTGGTCGTTTAGGGTCGATAGTTAAATATGTGATCTCGCTAGATCATTAATTGAGGTCGTGGCCATTCGGGGTCAGTAAGTAAATTCATGATCTCTTAGGACCGTTAATCAAATTGATGGTCGTTCGAGGTCAGTAATCAAGTCCATTGTCTCTTTGGACCATTAATCAAATCCATGGTCTCTCCAGACCTTAATCAAATCTTCGGCCATTCGGGGCCGATAATCAAATCCATGTTCTCTCTGGACCTTGCTGATCTCGATTCACTCGCTCTTCAACGAGGGGGCTCAATGATAAGCAAGCCCATTCACTCACTCTCTAGTGATGGGACTTACCTCTTGCACTTCGGTCCCGTCTCTCTAGAAGGAACTTAAAATGATCAATATAAATCATCACGTTCAAGGGGTTTCGCTAACCAAGGATTTTTCTAATGGAATCAAATTCAAATACTAAGAAGCATAAAGTCAAATATCATGATATCCGCCTCTTCGGACACTACAGCCTAGCATGTAGCTTGAAGAGTGCCTAAGGACCAATTGAGATCCCATACCCGAGTAAGTGGCTGGACTGTAGTATTATGTTGTTTGTTGGAAGGAGAGATAGAGTGGGAGAATCAAAACTGATTCCCTGCCATCCTAGTCATGAGATGACTATTCTTGGTCTCGATCCAAGGTTGTTTCCATCTTTTGTAGTTGATGGCTACTCCAGTTCCAACAAAACAGTTCAGTTTCTCACATATCGCTGTAGTTGGTTATTTATGACCTATTTTTCGATCAGATCACGCAAGTTTCTGCAATCATTCGTGTTATGCCCATCAAACTCATGATATAGGCAATATTTTCCAAACACCCTCTCATGGTCTATGGGTACTCTTCTTGCCGACTTTCGGTAAGGAATCTGTCCCCCGGTATTCAGATAAATCCGCTTTGGGGTTTCATTTAAATCCATGCAAGAAGAGAATTTCGGTCCCCTTCTTTGACGGTTTGATTCTTTAAAGCCACCATCCATCTTTCGTTTTATTTTTCCTTTGCTGGATCCTTCTCCAGGTAGTCCTTTGCTATTCAAAACATTGATTTCTTCCTGATCAACCTCAGCATCCTTTTGACGCAGGTATCTTTCAGCCTCATGATAAGTTCTATAAGATCCATAGGAGGATCTCGTTCTAAAGAAACTTTGAAATCAGTCTTAGCGGCTATTCCTGAAACCGCTGCCGTTAAAACCATTAAAGGGTCTGGCTTATCAAGCGCGGCAGCTGCCACATTGAACCTTGTTAAAAAACTACCGAGGGTCTCTTTGGCCCTCAACTTCATACTTCCTAGTTTCATTACATTCTTAGATCGTGAAATATAAACTCGAAACTGTTTAACAAATATGTTCACTAGCTCGACCCACGTGCTAATGGGACTATTCTTAAGTTGTCTAAACCATAATGCTTCCAAATCCATTAGATATAAAGGGAAACGCTGTCCCATGACTTCTTCAGATGCACCCAGCACATCCTTGTATCAGATGTACCTTACAAATGAATTGTTGGATTAGTCTTTCCATCATATGTCTCCAACATAGATAAACTTGAAATCGGGTGGATTCCTAGTGTACTAAATATTTGGAGTGAATGGACTCTTGTTCACATCCTCCAAGTTCGGTCAGGAAATCCACCCTTCATAGCTCGTCTCACTATCTCAACAACTTTGTTATCATCATTTAAAGGAATTCTTAAGTTAGCATTCCCAGCTTGCCCCTTGTTTCCACGTGGGAATTCTGACATGTACTCCTCCGGTCATGCTTCTGCATCCTGATTCACATTCAAACGCTCTGCATCATCTCTAGGACGCACGTCATCTCTTCCTAGGCCAGCACGACCCATGCCTCCGAGACCTTGTGGATTAGTACTGATCTGTGCTTGTGGATCGATACCAATCCATATGATTAGATCGGGGTTTTATTAGGTGTGTTCTGCTCCACTTCGAGGCATGTTTGCTTCCGCTCCAGGTCTCTGGTTCTAGTTTGCAACAACTTTGGATATTCCTTTTTGTCCCATTATTCTGAAGAAACTCTCTATCATTTCCTCCTATCAAGCAATCATCCTTTCTTAAAATCCATTCATCATGGATTCCATCTCATCCCTGGTTATGTAGATGGATGGAGAGTAAGCTCCTAAGGATACCTCTTAGCTGCCCCTTTGTTAGTTTCCTCCAGTAACGACCTTCCTAGTTGATCGTTTAGTCATTTTAATCTTCTCCAAATCCTAAATCAAAGAATTCAAATGGCCTTCTCAGTGAAAGCACCAAAATGTTTGAACCAAAAAGGACACAAACACCAAATAGATTGAGTAGAGAATAAAAAGTGAAGAAAGTAAATAAAAAGAGTGAGAAATAGAACACATAAGATTTATAATGGTTTGGCATACTCCGGTTAACATCCAATTTAAGTTTCCTTTTTATAATAATGTGTTTTTCAAGTAGTTCTTATAGATCGGTATAAGTCCGTAAGTGATTATCAGAAACTAGAGTAAGAGAAAGTAAGAGCCAAACGATCCTTTAAAATGATCCCTACCATTTAATTATAGATATAGGAAGCCTAAAATCTTGTCCCCATGATCTTGGCACTATTCTCCACTCAAAATACTAGTTCCGCTAAAAATTTGGTTCACGTCTCAATCATTGCAGATCAGTACCGATCCATGGTCTTGGATCGGTACCAATCTATAAGTTTGACTTATGGATCGCTTTGAATTCTTTGCCTAGGTGCGACTCATGGTTAGTTTCGAGATTCCAATCTTGTTTGTATTTTAATAGCTTGGTTCTGGTTCCAAATGATAGATCTGTGGAAGAACGGAGTTATTGATTCAAGTGCTCATGGAGATCAATAGAGAATTGCATGGAAAAAACAAAACAATGTTGAAATAGGATTCTAACATTATCATTGGAATATAGAAGGAGATATGGCATGATTTGGCCAAGATTTGTGGATCGGTACTGATCCATGATGTTGGATCGATACCAATCCAACACTTGGTTGGATCAGTGACCCAAACTCTTGAGTTGGCTTTGTTTTTTTCCCATGGCTTTGTTTGTGCTTAGTGTCTGGACTCTTAGGCTATCTCTTCGGGCATCCTGCCTTGATAGCTTTGACGTTGGCTCGTCGACTTCATCCATATACTGCCTGGTCAAAAGGCGGGATAACATATATATATACATATATGTATGTATGTGATGTATGTATGTATGTATGCATGTATACACATAGACACACATATATGTTATTATGAATGTAAATCCAAAAGTACGTAATCTAACAATCGCATCATCCAAAGAATCCAAATCATAATCCTAGAATAATCTAATCTATTGAAATAAAATCAAATTTGGAAACTTATCGGAAAAGAGATGAGGATGAGTAGCCTTCGTCTTCTGTTCAGGCTACTATGTAGTCTCTACCGAGCCGTTCCCTCATTGAACTCTAACCAGTATTTCCACTTCGTTTTAAAGTCATTTCATCCCATGTTCCATAACACGGGTTGGACCATGGGATGAGCTCGACTCAAGTTCCAACTCTTCTCCGTCCATTAACTATGTGCAACTATAGTCGTCAGATCATGCACACATTTTTATAAATGTGACATGTGGAATACGTTATGGACTCCTACCAACTTCTGAGGAAGCTCCACTCTATACGCCAAACTTCCAATCCTTTCCAACACAAAAATGGGTCAATAAATCTGGATGCTGATTTTCTCGAACTTCCTAACCTTTCCATTCTCTTTAACGGAGTTCACAAGGACTAAATCTCTGACTGTAAATTCCAAATTTCTCCTCCTCCAATCAACATATGACTTCTGCAGATTTGTTCAATTTTCATCTTTTTCCTTATGAGTTCCACCTTCTCCACAGTATCTCTAACCATCTCTAGACCCAAAATAATCTTATCTAGCAGACTCCTAATAACATATAGGTGACTTACATAGCCTTCCATAAAATGCTTTGAACGCTGCCATGCTTATACTAATATGGAAGCTATTATTGTAAGCGAATTCTACTAGAGGTGGATGATTCTCCCATTATCCCCCAAAATCTAGTATGTAAGCCCCGAATAAAACCTTAAACACCCAATTTACTCCCTCTATTCATCCATCGGTTTGTGAGTTATATGCCATGCTTAAATTCAATTCAGTCTCCAATGTTGTCGCTATTCTCGTACTCCTTACCGAAATAAAGTGTGAATTTTTCATTAGATTATCTACTATAAATCATATGATATCCTTTTCTCTTCTACTCTAAAGTAATCCGTCCACAAAATACATAGATACTCGACTTCTTCTGTTCCATCTTCACTTTTTGGTATGACATACACTTTGCTCATATTCAACTGCCTGCCTCTTCATTCCTAGCCAATAGAATATCCTCTTTGATACATCCTATCTCTTCCTGAGTGAATAGTCATCACAGAATGGTGAAATTTACCTAAGATTTCCTCTATCAACTCTTTGACCTACGGTACACATAGCCTTCTGTTTCTTCTCAAGTAGCCCTTCTAGTCTTTGGAGTAACAATCCAAATGGCTAGATCAGTTCACCCCATCCTAACTGCTCCATAATGCTAACTAACGACGTGCCTTACACTTGACTCAACCCAAGACGATCTATCGGTATAGGTCTAAGCTCCATCATTATTACTAATTCAGTTGCATACTTCGATTGGGGTCAAGAATAAAACTTTTATATACATTCTAAATCCCTTCACTCTAATGACATAACATTGATCTCATCGTGCTTTCTATTCATTGGCGACCATGTTTTCCTTTCTTAGAGTATAAGAAATCGCAAAGTCATATGATGATAAGAACTTCATTCACCATTGCTGCTTAAATTCAAATTCTTTTAAGAAAACAGGTACTTGAGAGATTTATGGTCCGCAAATAACTCAAATCTCTCGCTCAACAAATAATGCCTTCATAACTTTAGTGTGAAGATTATGGAAAACAACTCCAGGTTGAGCATTAGATAGTTTCTCTCATAATTCATAAGCCATCGATTGGCATACACCATTGCCTTTCCTTCTTGCATAAAGATAACACTAAGGCCAATACCGCATGCATCAGTATATACGATGAAAGTTTTGGTATCATTTGGAGTAATCAAAAATGGTGTACTCTTCAACAACTCATTCAATTTAATAAATATTGCCCACACTCCGAAGTCCAATCACAGGTTAGGTTCTTCTTAGTCAAACGGGTAGGAGGTGCCGATATCTTCGCAAAATCATTAATAAATTTCTAATAGATTCTAGCTAAACCCAAAGGCTATGGACCTCTAAAGCATTCTTCGACGTCTTCTAATCTCTAATGACAACTACTTTCCTAGGGTCTACTACCAATCCATCTACTAACATTACATGTCTAAGGAAACGAACCTCTTTCCAACAGAAGTGACGTTTAATGAACCTAGCCTTTAAACTATTGCTTCTCAATACATCAATCACTTCTCTTAAATGAATTTCAGGCTCCTCTTCACTTCCACAATAAATAAGAATGTCATCTATGAAGACAATAATAAACTTTTTCATCTGCTCTCAAAATATCTTGCTCATCAAATCCACAAAATAAGCTGAAGCATTGGTTAACCTAAACTGCATGACCAACCACTTAAAAAATCCATCAGGTGGATAGAAAGCTGTCTTCGAGATACTATCTTCATCCACTCTCTACTGATGAAACCCAGTTATCATATAAAGCTGAGATAAAACCTTTGCCCTAACTAATTGATTGAAGAGATCGTCAACACAAGGCAATAGATAGCAGTTTTTTTCATCAACTTATTCAATTCTCAATAGGTGATGCATAACTTTAGGGAATCATATGCCTTAGTAGCAAAATGACAGCCACTCCTATTCTGAAACATTCCTCCAAATAAATCCTTTCTGCAAAAATTTAGAAACCTTCTTATCCAACTCTCTTCTTTTCTTCAAAGCTACCGACCTTGTATCTTTTTTGAGATCAATATGGAATTCAATTTCTCTTCGGGGAGGGAGATCAGAAACTTCTTCAAATATATTTAGATAATCCTTCACCATAGGAGTGAACTATAGCTCTTATTGTAAAGACTGAGTGAATACAAAAAATTCTCCATAACAGAAACATCGAGCTTATAACATGAAATCAAATCAAGTCCTTCACCCTTCCTCAATTGAATTTTCCTCAGGTCACAATCCAACACTACCACATAAAAAGACATCCAATCCATTCTCAAAATCGATCCATACCCTAAAAAGTTTAATACATATGCACCAAAGGGAGTTCCAAACTACGAATGACCAACTTTAAGTTACGACATGTAATACCCAAAAAATTTAATTATTTTAATTAGATATTAATAAAATAGTAATGTGAAAAAAATTGAATTTGATAAGTTAATAAAATAATTTAAAAATAAGAAGGGCAAAATGGTCATTATTTTAACTTTGGAATTTGATGATGAAACCAGCACTGTTGCGACCATCTTATTTTCTATTCAAGTAGTACTTTTGTATACCTTGTTTAGAGTCCGTATGAAGAAATTACGATCGAAAAGGTTTGGGTCGATCGGGCTCTAAGATTAGGGTTTGAATTCAAATTTGAAATTTGGCAGATAGCTTCCCTCCTTTTTTTGAAACTGAAAAACACATGCTCCATTTTCAAAAACCAACCGATCAATTCTTCTTCCTTATGTCCTTCTTCCCACTTAACATACCCAAGATCAAACCTCGATATCTCTCTTAAAACTTAAATGAATCATATAAAACCACCGGTGTTGCTGAGATATCAAGAGGAAGCTACTAGTAACAATTTAAAGATGGAAAGCTAAAGTGAGAAGAGATAACAAGTTGAACAGCAGAGGTCTAGGCATAAAGCATTGATTTGTGAGTGATTTATTCTTTTTCCTTCTTATAATGCAATTATAATGTTATATCTATGACGTGTTGACTATATTAGTGTAGTAAACATAAATAAACGTCTAAAATCAGATTTATTTGAGAATTGGGAGAGACTTTGGCTATGAACCGTAAAATTAAAACAGGTTTATACCATATTTTAGAATTTGATGAATTTACACCCAAGTTGATGAAATAACTATGAAACTAGACTTAGAAACATATAATTAGGCACATGTTACATTATGGATCCTTTTAATTATTCGAACAATCTATCTCTTTATTAAGATTTTTATTTCTTAATTCTATCTTTCTCTAAAAACATTCAAAGAAGACAATAAACTCATTCTTACGTTTCCATATTAAAGTGAAGTATGGTACTTAAATTTTTTCTTTAATTTAATGCCCATTGGCGTTCCAAAAGTACCTTTTCGGAGTCCTGGAGAGAAAGATGCTGTTTGGGTTGACATATAGTGCGACTTGTCAGACATATTGGGTCATATGGAATTTCCCCATTTTTTGCCCCGATCGAGATATCCTCTGTTTTGCCCAAGAAATATTGTAAAATTAAAAAAGAAAGCTTTCTTTGTCGATTTTCATCCATTTCAATTTTAAAGTTTTATGTTGCATTTAAATTTAGTCAAATAGATATATATCAGTTGAGATTGGTCAGTTGGGATTGGTTGACATTGGCATATAAGTCATGTTATACTGTTAAATAACAAGCCCCAATTAGTGAAGGACCAGAGAAGCTCTCTAGTTATAATCAGGTATAGAACCCATGGGAGACGCTTGGTAACAATTTCGAATCCACTATTACATGTTTGCTCTAGTTTTTGTTGTTTTTGACATTTAAACGATCTTTCTTTATCCATGGACGATGAGTTTTGATGTATTGGGTGTATCCATATTTATAGAAGCTTTCATTTCCGTGCTTATCCCTATTGTTGGTTCAGAACTAGAATTCTTATCGATACTGGAACTCATAGGGAAGAAAATGGAGTTATGGATGGAATCAAATATGCAATATTTACAGAAAAAAGTATTCTGCTATTGGGGAACAATCATTATACTTCTAATGTCAAATCAGGATCAACTAGGACAGAAATAAAGCATTGGGTCGAACTCTTCTTTGGTGTCAAGGTAATAGCTATGAATAAACATCGACTCCCATGAAAGGGTAGAAGAATAGGACCTATTATGGGGCATACAATGCATTACAGACGTATGATCATTACGCTTCAACCAGGTTACTCTATTCCACCTCTTATAGAGAAAAGAACTTAAAAGCAAAATACTTAATAACACGGCGATACATTTATACAAAACTCTACCCCGAGCACACGTAATAGAGCCATAGACAGTCAAATGAAATCCAATCCATGAAATAATTTGATCTGTGGACAACATCATTATGGTAAAGGTCGTAATGCCAGAGGAATCTTTACCACAAGACATAGAGGGGGAGGTCATAAGCGTCTACACCGTAAAATCGATTTTCGACTGATTTTGACGGATATACAATAGAAAGTTCAAAACTTCTTAGCTTCTTGATGTAATTTGTGCCAAAGATAGCAAGTAAAAAAAAATCCGAAATCTCTTCTTTGTGATACTAATGCCAAAAATATCAAGTTAGCTCGTACACCTTTCTTTTTCTTTATATTGATCGTTCCAGGCCTCTTGAATCTTCTTTTTCCTATTTTTGTTTGTTTTTGTTATTTAATTTTTTGTTTTTTGTGCGTAATGCGGGTCGACTTTTGTTTTACTATTGATAGGAATTCCCTTGTTAAGACCCTATAAATCAATTATCAATATAATTTATCTTAGACTAAGTGGTCTTATTTAGTACCAAAACATGGCAAAATAGGGCCAACGAATGTCGTATAATTCAAAAAAAAAGGCTCAACGAAATTGAATTTATATAAAAAAGAAAAAGACCAACTAATTCATTACATGAAAGAAAATTACTATGCAGTAAATTCATTGATGAGTCCAAAAGACAAATTGAAAAAAATAGTACATGTATGACAGGCATAACATCTACGATAGGATTGAAAAAAGCATAAGCCTCGGGCAATTTGCCGAAGAAAAAACTACTCGAAGAAAGGGTAGAATTAAGACAGATACAGATTAAACTAAAGATATTAAGCATAACAAACATTTCATTCTTGTAGATTAGAAAATTAGATTTTGATTGAGTTCATTTTATGAGGGAAAAGTTAAAAGGTAGGTCAAAAAACCTTCTTGTTCTTCGAATGTTCTTGCATATGTGCTCCTCCGGAAGCACACATAATAATAACAGGTAGAGATCAATTAGTAGCATACTCGATCAAACGAGTGATTTTCTTGCCTACTACAGATCCCATACTACCCCCTCAAAACTGAAAATCCATTACGTAAGGGCCATCCTATCCAACTTTCAGGCATCAAGATACGTTTAAGACGTGGATGATTATCATAAGAGATTCCCAACATATCATAAGATTCCAGTTCTTGAAAATCGGCACTTCGGTCTGTTAGGATGCCTTAGCTGCATACATCACTGCACTTCCACTTGACATCTATCATAATGATAAACGGCTCGTCTCGCCATGACCTTATCTTGGATTCTCAATACTTCTGTCTCTCCATCCCCATAGGGGCAGAGAACCCGTCGCTGTCTCGGCTGTGCTACCGGATGCTCTGGGGAAGTCGGAATAGGAGAGCACTCATCTTGTGGTGGTTTACTACTTAGATGCTTTCAGCAGTTATCTGCTCCGCACTTGGCTACCCAACATTTACCGTGGGCACGATAATTGGTACACCAGACGTGCGTCCTTCCCGGTCCTCTCGTACTAGGGAAAGGTCCTCTCAATGATCTATCGCCCGCACCGGATATGGACCGAACTGTCTCACGACGTTCTGAACCCAGCTCTGTTTCCAGTTGTTGTTCCCCTTCCAAGGGCAGGTTCTTACGCATTACTCACCCATCCGCCACTGGAAACACCACTTCCCGTCCGACTTGCATGTGTTAAGCATGCCGCTAGCGTTCATCCTGAGCCAGGATCGAACTCTGCCACATGCTACTTGGGTCAGAGCGTAAGCTAGTGATGCTTTCGGCTACTGGACTCTCGCCGTCTAGGGTGCAACACTCCACTGCTTCACCTAGCAGCACGATGCTTGTATTTCTCTCCCACAACCCCGTTTTCACGGTTTAGGCTGCTCCTATTTCGCTCGCCGCTACTATGGGAATCGCTTTTGCTTTCTTTTCCTCTAGCTACTAAGATGTTTCAGTTCGCCAGGTTGTCTCTTGCCTGCCCATGGATTCAGCAGCAGTTCGAAAGGTTGACGTACGCCTTTTGGCCTGATCTTAGGCCCTGACTCACCCTCCGTGGACGAACCTTGTAGAGGAACCCTTAGGTTTTCGAGGCATTGGATTCCCACCAATATTTGCGTTACTCAAGCCGACATTCTCGCTTCCGCTTCATCCACACCTGCTTGCACGGGTGCTTCCCTCTAAGGCGGAACGCTCCCCTACCGATGCATTTTGACACCCCACAGCTTCGGCAGATCGCTTAGCCCTGTTCATCTTCGACGCAAGAGCGCTCGATCAGTGAGCTATTACACACTCTTTCAAGGGTGGCTGCTTCTAGGCAAACCTCCTAGTGCAGCACTTCACTGCTTCACCATGCAGCACGACGCTTGTATTGCTCTCCCGCAACCCCGTTTTCACGGTTTAGGCTGCTCCCATTTCGCTCGCCGCTACTACGAGAATTGCTTTTGCTTTCTTTTCCTCTGGCTACTAAGATGTTTCAGTTCGTCAGGTTGTCTCTTGCCTGCCCATGGATTCAGCAGCAGTTCGAAAGGTTGACCTATTCGGAAATCTCTGAATCTATGTTTATTTTCAACTCCCTAGTTAACAGAATTACACAAGACCTAAAAATAAAACTTTTTATTTTTTGTGACAAAAAAAATGTTGCGGAGACAGGATTTGAACCCGTGACCTCAAGGTTATGAGCCTTGCGAGCTGCCAAACTGCTCTACTCTGCGCTAAAGAATTAGGAACTAACAGGTCAAGAAAGATTGGATATGCCCTCTACCATATCTATACAAATATAATAGTCTATTTATACAAAATGTTAAATAAGGCCTAGTTGGTCCTATACATATGCCCCGCGATCAAGGAAAGAATTGCAATAGCTAAACGATGATGAGAAATATTGCTCAACCACAGACCTCATGTTATTGGATCTAATCCTCCACGAAAACTCAAAAAATCCGCGTATTTTGACCAATTCAAGGTGAAAATGGGGGTTGCCCCTCGGCAAAAGTGGGAAAAAGTTGAGACAAAAGATCCCGATTCAAGATAAATTCATGAGGAAGTGGGATCTCTTTAGGATCAACTCCAGCGTCGAGAAATTGGTTAATTGGTAAAGATACATGGATTTGGTGTCCCACCCAAGAAAGAGACCCAAGTCCTAGTAACCTTGCTAAGTGGTGATTCAACATCGATTCTACATCTTGGAACCAAGCTAATTTTGGGCGGCTTTGTGATAATGGAACCAATCAGAAAAAAGAGCAATTGTGAGTAAATAATTAAATAAAAATGAAATAAAATAGGGATTTGTGTTGGATTGGCACAACAAACAATAAATATTGTAAATATAAAACATAATATAGAACAAGAAAAGAGAAATTGTGAGTAAATAATTACCACACAAATTTATACTAGTTACCTTTCTTTTTTCTAATTTATTTATTTATTTTATGTTATGAATTCTTTTAAAAATTCTGTTTTTCTTAAAATATCATGAACAGTTCCTATAGGTTGAGCACCTTTTTCAAGGAAATAACGAATAGCAGGAACGTTTAAATAAGTTTGATTTTTCATTGGATCGTAAAAACCCACCTTTCGAAGATCTCTTCCTTCTCGTCGGGATCGAACATTAATTGCAATGATTTGGTAGATAGTTCATTGGGATAGATATAGATAAATAACCCCCCTTAGAAATGTATAAGAGGTTTTCTCCTCATACGGCTCGAGAAAAATCATCCTTTGTAACGATCAAGACTAGTAAGTCCATCAGTCCACACAGTTGTCCAGGTACCAGTAGAAGATTCGACGGCTACCGCAGCCCCTGCTTCTTTAGCGGGAACTCCAGGTTGAGGAGTTACTCGGAATGCTGCTAAGATATCAGTATCTTGGGTTTTGTAAAAACATTCCTCCTAGAGTAGCTGTTAATACAAATAATAGAAACTCTGTTATAGCCATTTCTGTACATTCAATGTACTCTACAGATAGAGGAATACATAGAGTTGAACATAGTAAAATAAGAAATTGAAAGATTTCGTTGAAATTGTTCATTTGGAAAACCTGAAATTCAGTCAAGAAAAGGAAAACGCATAATAATTTATACTGATAACGATCAGAGTACTAATTCGAGTGCAACTAATATTACTACTAGTAATACCAGTGATGAAGAAGACGAGGTGGCTTTGATACGTTACTCACAACAATCGGATTTTCGCCGTGGTATAATCAAAGGATCTATGCGTGCTCAAAGACGTAAAACAATTATCTTGAAAATATTTCAAGCAAATGCGCATTCTCCACTTTTTTTGGAAAGATTTCTCATTCCTTAGCCGTAAAGATATGTGGCCATGAAAAGGGGATTAAGTGGAACAGAATTGGCCGGGTGGTAGAGTCGTGGAAACACTTGTTTATTCCATATTTTTGGACTACAAGATCAAATCAGATTATAGAGCAAGACTTTATAAACAGCGTTCAACAAATTGGAATTCATTTATCAACAGATTTTTATCTTCCATTTGAACTAATTTCTATAATTCTTTTAGTTTCTTTGATAGGCGTAATTACTATAGCTCATCAATAATAAATAGTTTAGTTAGAATTAAAAAAAATTAGTTTAATCTACTGCAATATTCCCTTTTTTATGTAATTGCTCGATTCTAGTCAATCAACTTGGTTGAATAAATTTTTTATTTATTCGTTTGGATTGACTTGTTATCTTTCATAAAATAAAGAAGCATGGCTCGGCTATCTCACCTAGACGAGCCAGAACAGAAAAAAAACAATAGATATAAAGAAAAAAAATCTTAACTAAGTGGGGTCATAAAAAGAATAGGTTCCAAATCGCGATCGATTCCTTTTTCAGATCCTGCTGCAGCTGCATGGGCCCTTCCCGCATGCCACAAATGACGGAAACAAATCCACTATCCGTTTTACGTCAAGCAATACGTGGAGTAACTCTCAATATAGCAGTAAAAGCAAGACTTGTAGGCGGGTCGACTCATCAAGTTCCTATTGAAATAGGATCTACACAAGGAAAAGCACTCGCCAATCGTTGGTTATTAGGGGCATCCTGAAAATGCCCGGGTCGAAATATGGCTTTCAAATTAAGTTTCGAATAGGTATAGCACCTTCGTTCAACGATTCTTAATACATTAATACGAAAGTCTTATCCATTTGTAGATGGAACTTCTACAGCAGCCGGGTCTAGAGGGAAGTTATGAGCATTACGTTCACGCATTTCTTCCATACCAAGGTTAGCACGATTAATGATACCAGCCTAAGTGTTAATAACACGACCTTGACTATCAACTACAGATTGGTTGAAATTGAAACCATTTAGGTTGAAAGCCATAGTACTAATACCTAAAGCAGTGAACCAGATACCTACTATAGGCCAAGCAGCCAAGAAGAAATGTAGGGAATGAGAATTGTTGAAACTAGCATATTGGAAGATCAATCAGCCAAAATAACCATGTGCAACAACGATATTATAAGTTTCTTCCTCTTGACCGAATCTGTAACCTTCATTTTGTATCCATTGAGCAAATATAGGTTGTAATTGTATAGCGGTATCTGAAAACATATCTTGGGGACGTACTAAAGCGCTCATGGTATCATTATGAATATACAAACCAAAACTGTGAAAGCCTAGAAATATACATGCCCAGTTTAGGTGTGATATGATTGCATCGCGGTGCCTTGCGACGGCCCGGGACGTGGGGGTACTTGTGATATTTCTGCTTGGGACGCGTTTTATTTGGCAGTTTTCTGGATGTTAAATACTATTGGATGGGTCACTTTTTATTGGCATTGGAAACATATTACATTATGGCAGGGTAACATTTCACAATTTAATGGAATACTTTTTTCTGTAAATACTGCATATTTGATTCCATCCATAACTCCATTTCCTTCCCTATGAGTTCCAATATCGATAAGAATTCTAGTTCTTACTGTTCATATGTTATGGTATGAATATACCATACCAATTTGCTATGTATGGATGATGAGATTCCATTGATACAGATCCAATTCCAATAGACTTGTTGAACGTTCCCATTGGCGTGCATCCAGTAGGAATTGAACCTACGAATTTTCCAATTATGAGTTGGGCGCTTTAACCATTCAGCCATGGATGCTTAACAGGGCTCATTGGCTTTTTTGCCCCATATTGTATGGTGGATCTTGAAAGATATGAAAGATCTCCCTCCAAGCCATACATACGACTTTAATCGAATACGGCTTTCCACAGAGTTCTATATGTATCTATGAGATCGAGTATGGAATTCTGAACGATAGTAAATACCGGGACTTTGCAATATTTGATTGATCACAATTCTGTATATTCCATTTACTATAGAGGTTCCTAGGGAATTCATTAGAGGAATGTTTCCAACAAAAACAATTTGTTGTTGCATATCCCTACCGGTTTCCCAAATTACTCCCGCAGGGACATATAATTCAGAAGAATATGTGAGTGATTCGTACACAGCATCTATTTCCAATAAGATTTCATTCTTGAAAAAAAAATCCAATTTTGGATTTATTTCATCTATTCCATAACCGGAACAAAGGGGATACACGTTACACCACGATTTTGAATCAAAAGAGAGATTTCAAGAAATGGCAGATCTATTCACTCTATCAATAACCGAGCCGGATCTAGTGTATCATAGGGAATTTGCCTTTTCTATTGATTCCTACGGGTTGGATCAAAAAAAATTCTTGAATGAGGTATTCAACTCCAGAGATGAATCGAAAAAGATATGAGGAGAATGAATCTTTTTATCGAAGGATAAAAAAAATTGGCCCGGATCCACTGCGGGAATTATTTGGAAGATCCAAAACTAAAAACAGCGGTATTTGCTAGCAACAACATCATGGAGGCAGTAAATCAATATAGATTGATCCGAAATCTGATTCAAATATAAAATGCATTAATTTAATTCTTAATCCTTTTCCACTTTTTTTTCATTTTGATTGAAAAAAGAGTGGAATGTGTTAGGGATATACGGACTCGAACCGTAGACCTTCTCGGTAAAACAAATCAAACTAATTATTATCGAAATGATGCGAACTGTTTCAAAGACCCAACATGCATTTTCTTGCATTGGGCTCTTTCATTAACTGATTGATACAAAGATCAGTTAGTCCACCATATTCCATCAAAGATTTTATCTTTTCTAACTCTGTCTGTAACTCACTAGAGGCTCGGGAAAAAAGAGAAGATGGATACGAACGAGATATTCAGCAACAAGAAGAAGGAAAAGGATTGAATAGAGGAACTCCCAAGCATTTCTTGACCTCAGATGTGCCCATATCAATTGAACGGGTGACTCATTATTTCGATGAATCATTTCTTCGGACAGAAGAAGATTCTGTAAACACTTATTCGAAATCTCACTTATCAGAGTCCATTGTGGAAGAATCCTCTGAGGAATTGGCCATGAAATATCTGATCCATACATAATATCATGAAAAATGGATACAAATTTTTGACTGCTACTTAGTATTGGCAATTGGTCAGACGCTTCTTCCTCGGAGAAAGACGATCAAACAATTCCCAATCATGGTCCTTGCGGATCGGATCATCCGTATAGGATAAAAAAAGAAACTCCAGATATTTGCTATCTTTCTCTTTGAATGAGATCTCAATTCTAGCTACGGTTTCATTAGCTATCTTACAACTAGAATCCCTCTTTTTTTCGATCCGGTTCCTCCACCACTGCGAACCCCGATCTGATTCAACTGACCAAAGGTGGAGCGGAGGCAGCTAGAGGCGGAAAACGACGAGAAAACAACTAATATCCAATGCTTGGAAACTGTTAGGAGTTACATGCACTAGCCCATCAGTGATGGTAACCAGGGCACCAATGGCCTATTCTACGGTCAGTTTGAACCTAGACCTAAAAGAGCTTATATATATAACAAACGGTCGGTTATTTCTTATGTTTTGGAAGATGACCGAAGCCAAGTTGATGAGGCGAATGACGTTATGAACTGATTGAATTTGCGTGACAATTAGTTGCTACTTGAAATGAATTTGTATGCTATTATAATGTGGAGATGTGATTAGATGGTGAACGTGGAAAGTTGGATGAGTTTACGGCACATGTAGACATGATAAATAAGAATATTAATATGAATATAGATATGAATATGGATAATGATATGGATTCAGATCCTGATACACATGTGAATGCGGACGTATGACATAAGCAGGTGATCCAGGCATTATGTCGCATCGCTATAATGCTTTAGCAGGCTAAATGGAGACGGTGATGTTAAGCGACTGTTGTAGGCATTTCCACCCAATACATGGTGAATATGAAGAGTAAGGGTAAAATTTTCATTGTCTTGGAATAGATCTAAACTAATTTATAAGTATTCTCGAGACCAAGATATTAACCTAGCTCAAAACCGCATCTCAATCTGAGATACGATTTGAAAGATATGAACATCTTAATATTAGCCCATTGTCTAAGTTATATGGGTCCCACTTTGGAGAACTACTAATTTTCTCTCTCACATGGAAAATTCAGTGGAATTGGAATACTATACTTAGTGATACACAGCTACCAATTCAAGTCTCATTCAATTCTGACCTGGATTGAAAGGGTTATGGCATAATAACAAGCGTAGCACAATGGTAAAGACTTACGCCTTTTAGCCAACCCACTCGGGTTCAAGTCTTGGTAAGCACTTATTTTCATGAAGCATGAGTATTGGTCCAATAGGAAATCAAACTACTAAACATCTAACCATTTCCAATGGAAGGAAGGTTGAACCAAATCCGAGAGAATGGAAGGTTGAACCAAATCCCGGAGAATGGAAGGTTGAACTAAATCCCATATAAAGGAAGGTTGAACCAAATCCCAGAGAAAGAAAGGTTGAACCAAATCGTAGGGGAAGGAAAGTTCAACCAAATCTTACATGAAAGAAGGTTGAACCAAATCCCAGAGAAAGAAAGGTTGAACCAAATCGTAGGGGAAGGAAGGTTGAACCAAATCTTACATGAAGGAAGGTTGAACCAAATCCCAATGGAAGGAAGGTTGAACCAAATCCCAGACCAAATCCCAATGGAAAGAAGGTTGAACCAAATCTTGGAGGCTATGTACTTAGCTGCCACTCCTATCATAACCTCACTCTATAAATATCAGGCACATGGCATTATTAAAAGGGAGGTTGGAAAAGAGTGAAGCTCTCATCAACAATAGCAGACAACTTTGAAAGGGAAAACTCTTAGTTCCAATGGCATGTTTAGTCATATTCAAAGCTTGTAGTTGTAATCAGAAATGAAAGAGATAACAAAAGAGGAACAGTGGACGTAGATGCATTCAAGCCGAACCACTATAAAATCAGTGTCTTTTTACATTTAAGTCCTTTACTTATTCTTTATTGCACATTCTTGATTTTCTATCTCAATCATCTGCAACTAAAATTCATCAAACAATAGCTCTATACTGAAAACAGTATTCGCAGCTCTACTACTATGACCTGAAGGTGTTTGCCCATTTTTTGTGTAAACATTTTTTGTGCTTTCATTGAGAGATGAACTTTCTTTTTTAAAGGAAAATTCTCTCTTTCTTATTTCTCTTTTTTACTTTGAAACTTTAAACCATTCTCTTTTGGAGTTTGAAGTTCATTTTTTTTAGCCTTAAACTACTGTTTTGTTTAAATTAGAAATGATATTGTTTTAAATTTTCATACCAGAGATTATCTTGTCATGAGAAACTCTCTTCCCAATCTTTGTAGAAATGAAATCTGTTTCTCTTTTTAGATTTACCATCACTGTTTTCGTAAAAAACGTTCTTTTCCTTCTTCAGCTTTGAATCATCTTTTATTTATAAAAAAAAGAATATAGTATCAATCTTTTGAATTTTCAAATCTACAATTATTGTTCTAAAATGGAAAAAACTATCTTTTCTATTCAAGATCTCAAATAATTGTTTCTATGAGAAAAAGAGACAATCTCCTTTTCTTTACCAGATCAAGTTCATTGTTTTAAAAAAATCTTTTTATCGTTCAAGATCTAAAATAATTTGTTTCTTTGAGAAAAGGAAACAATCACTCTTTTAAGATCTAAATTGGCGTTTCTATAAAGAAAAAAATTGTCCTTTTCCTTTCATACTTCCCAACACCATTATATACACCAACCCTAATGCTCTGACATCGGATTGCTAGAATCTATCCTACCAAGTTGATAAATTTAGCGACACTGATGCACAGAAAAAATCTAACATCAAATTGTTGAAATTTATTCTTATAAGCTGATAAATCCAACGACATTGGTGGATAGAAACATCAGGATTAGAAATAGAAATGGTGAAATATTTCATACTTTCCAGCACCTTTCCATACACCAACCCTGATCCTCTGACATCAGATCACTAGGATCTATCCTTCCAAGTTGATAAATCTTGCGACACTGATGCGTAGAAAAACTTTGACATCAGATTGTTGAAATTTATCCTTCCAAGTTGATAAATTCAACAACACTGATGGACAGAAACATCAAGATCGGTAATAGAAATGGTACAACCAACCAATTAATTAGATTATTGGAATCAATCCTTCCAAACTAATAAATCCAACTTCATGAATTAATCACAATGAAAGGAAGCACATAATTCATATTACATAGCCTACTTTATATGCATGCCTTGGAGCAAGGGGTTGAAATTATTTCACAATGTGGGACTAAACAATCTAATGATGTATCGTTTTTTCTAGCATTTCAGATCAACACCAACGGTTTCATTCAAAAAAGAAATGTTTATTTATCTCATAGATTCAAAATCATTATTTTTTTCCCTTATTTTAGATCTACAAACACTATTTCTTAAGAAAAAAAGAAATATTTATTTATTTCTTAAGATCTGAAATCATTCCAACTTTTTTCTCTTATTTCAGATCTACAAACACTGTTTCTTAACAAAAAAGAAACATTTATTTATTTCATGGACCTGAAATCATTATCTTTTTTTCTCTTATTTTAGATCTACAAACACCGTTTGTTAAGAAAAAAGAAACATTTATTTCTTAAGATCTGAAATCATTCCAACTTTTTTCTCTTATTTCAGATCTACAAACACTATTTCTTAGGAAAAAAGAAACATTTATTTATTTCTTTAGATAAGAAATCATTCTATTTTTTTCCTCTTATTTCATATCTACAAACATTTATTTCCTAAGAAAAAAGAAACATTTATTTTTCTTATCATCTGAAATAATCCTATCTTTTTTCTCTTATTTCAGATCTACAAACACGGTTTCTTAACAAAAAAGAAAAATTAATTTATTTCATAGATCCAAAATCATTTTATCTTTTTTCTCTCTTATTTTGTATGTGCAAACACATTTTCTTAACCAAAAAAGTAAACATTTACATTCCTTAGAATTGAAATCATCACATTTCCTTTTTTTCATTTCAAAAGTTTTTTTAACCAAAAGTAACTTTTGTTTATTTTTCAAAATCATTGTATATCTTATTCTCTTTTCATCCAAAAGTATTATTCCCTTGACATAAGAAACTATAGTTCCTCTTTAGATCCAGATCCTTATTTCTCTAACATAAAAAAATCCTCTTCTCTTTTCTGACCGACAACCAATATTCCTTGAAATGAGGAGCTCCATTTCCTTTCTCTTATTTAAGAAAAGTCACTTTGAGAAAATTATTTTCTATTGTCCGGATCTGCAATCACTATGTCTTGGAAATAAGAAATCATATATCTTTTTCCCCTTCAAATCTAAAAAAAAAATTTCTTGGCCAAAAGAAACTTGTGTTCACTTTTCAAGTCTGGAGTTATTCAAACTCACTTTCCCATTACCAATCAGATCATTGTTTCCATCACCCAAGGAAACCTTACCCGCTTTCCCAATCGGAGATAATAGTTTTGAGAAGCTCTATTTCTCTTTTTCGAGATTCTCGCTTTCTTTTAAGAGTTACGGCATCGATCCTTCGAAACTACAAAATCTCCCCTTCCTTTTCGGAACTTGAATTATTGTCTCTTGAAAATTACAAGCTCTTCTGGAAAGAATAGGACAACAACTTTCCAACATGCCTCTTAAGCGAAGGAACTCTGATACAAAGAATACAACTGCTGTTAGTACACCCAATCTAGATGTGGAAAGACGAAAGATTAGCTTAACAACCACGTCGTGCTAAAAATTACCGGACATAACTTCGAAATAGTTGTCGCTTAAATCAATAAACACTTCGCTGCTTAATATAAATCTTTGGTGGATAAAATCTTGACATGCTTAAGACAAATGAAAGTATTCAACCTTAACATTGTAATGCAAAGGAAGCCCCAGTTTGGGGAACACAAGGGGAATTCCGCCTAACTATATAAACCCCAAGCACAACCCTCATCCATCCAACATCTAATCAAAAGACTGCAATCGGGATCCCACTCATGGATCAAAATATGACAACTTAAAGACCAACAGTTACTAGTCCACCCTCCAGGAAAACAAAAACTTTTGAGTGCACACTACAAACCTTTATATGCGGCTAACCCAGCCCTTAGGCACTTGCCAAGATCTCCACACTTGTTGATGAGAAGGGGCAAAGGAGGTGCTATATAATTACTTTTCTTTCATTCTAATCAATCTTAAGCTATTGCAGGGCTCAATCATCTACTCTTGGATCTCCATCCTTGTAAAGAGCTGAAGGAAGGATTCGTAAACCCGTTGCATGTGCTGATCGAGCCAAGGGTGCTAACATGCTACAGAAGTAAAGACAAAAAATAAAACTAGCCCCTATAACTATGCATGACCTCTCCATTGGGTTAGCAAGGCACATAAAATGAGAAAACATCACTGTCGGGAGTTCGGATAGATGGTCACCTAGAGAAGCTAGCACATCTTGCAGTACAAATGCTATAGCAAAATTGAAGAGATACAACTCTCTGCCTCCAGAACTCGAAAGATCAGAGAGAAGCCATCCATTTTAGTATGGTGTTACCTCAAAGGGTAAGGAAGAGGATGCAATGGAAACGACATCTATGGAGAACTTGGATAATATAATAGTTTATACAGAAATGCTTTGAAAGACTGAGCTCGAGAAATTCCAATATATTTGGCCCGTAGCAGAATGGCGAGTGATATCTAGAACCACCACCACTACTCCTCATATTAAAATTCATCCCAAATCAGCAATATATAATAAACCACTAGGACATTGCAGTCACCAATTAAGACGCTAGCTTCATCACTTCATCATGATCTAATAATCAAAAAACACAATTCAAATTGATTAAGAAATAAGGATAGTAGGATGCACACTGGGCACTTCCACTATAAGTCCATCAAAATAGCCAGAGTGAACCTGACAAAATGACTAGACCAACGACTACTAGGAAGCAACAATAAAATTCCAAACAAGAATCTTGGCAATCTTAGCCCAGAAAAACCCCCGTTATCAAATAGAGTACTTGCATAAAATCCTTATGAGGAACTCTCCGATCACACAATTTTCTCTCATGAATATGTCATACGCATGACAACAAATGGTCCTGCAAAGGAGGTACCACAACAAACATTTTATTTTGTTTTATCTAACTCGGTTGTTTTCATTTCAGGACAATGCCATCGGTCCTAGGTTCCATAGAGTCTTATAAAAATACTAAGCGAGAATTCCTACCCAAGAGAACATCTTAAACCAGGCATACTACATAACCTGGTACTTTGCGCTTCTTTCGAAGCGGCAGGTTTGGTCCAAACTACTCTTTCCCTTTTGGCCGAGACAAGAGACTAATGCATTCATTTAATACATATGCAGTTATATTCACTTAACACTTATGCTATTATAACTACTACTTCATTTGTAATTAGCAACCCAAATCACAAGCATGTGTTGGCAGTAGTGAAATAAGATAGCAATGACTAAAAGCACTAGCATGGGCAGTTCACCGCTGACAACCATCCCTTTCCCTGGCAATGACATACTAGTCGGGCATCCAGACACAAATCTAGCTTAAGTAACTCAAAGAATAAATGCATTCAATGCCTAGCGTGGATTGACTCATAACTGGAGATTCCCTAAGCCAATGAGCAGGTTGAAGCTATCAACAAAGTCTGAAAACGCTAATTAAGAAAAACTAGATGAATCCAAAGGAGGGTTGACGAACCACCCACGACACTGTATGCTTATCAAGCCTCCTATAAAATAGCAACATGACATACTCTATTTGCTCTAAGCATAACATGTTGAGGAGAGAAGGAATCACAACGCTCTCAAGACTACTGCACACAGATGGAAAGTGGAAAAACAATACAAATCTAAGGTGAAGTCCCAAGAGTTACAAGAGGGAGATATGGTTCTCAAGCAAGTCTTTCCCTTTCTAAGTGCACTAGATGCAGTTTGGGAAGGACCATTTGTAGTTCATAAGGATCTCCACAACGGAGCTTACATTCCACCGACAGTTGACGAGAAAGGTGTTTGGGAAACGAAGGAATCTCCATCATCTCCACCATTACTTCTCTCAGCTTGTAAAGAGCATGTATCACCTGAAACAATAAAAAAAAGACAATGGACGTAAGCATATTCTGGCCAAAACACTGTAAAAATTGATGTTTTGCTCGATTGTTTATGTGATATTTTTCTTATTGCGATCAATCAAAAGCTCTCGCTGGCAACAATGAAAGCAAGATAACCATGACTAAAGGCATGAAAATAACAAAGGTAGTTCACTGTTGACTATCGGCCCCCCAACCAGCAATGATAAACCGACTATAAGCCACGGATTAGGCAAGATTATAGCCTAGGCAGTTTATCATTAGCGTTCAGCTCGCCAGCAACTGTGACCAATAATAAATCCCAAGATTAAGGCATGGCTGCAGTCAGGGATAGTTCATAGTTGACGATCAATACCCACGCTAGCAGAGCCACAGTGAATCAAATAATACTCAAGATACAGGCCATAATGGCCCAGGTAATTACTATGTGTGAATCCTTGCTCTAAATCTTAAGTACGACAGTCGCAATAGTTACACTCCCTTGGAACGTAGGTTGGGCTGACAAACCATATGACACCAAAATCCACAACGAGGGCAAGTAACTTATGTGCCATGAATCTTAAGTTTAGAAGGACTCTCTTGACGGAGAATATAGTTCGCTGTACTTAAACTAGAAGCTTTTAACATTAATTTTGCGCCATTACATACAGATAGTAGGAATATGAATTCCACTCTACCAACTACAGTAGGATATTCCTTTGCTTCCACTTCACATAAGAAATGAAGCATCGACTCAACTTTGTCAGAGCTAGGGGAACATCAATCCAACATTGCCACAAGAATTGGAATATCCTTTCCCGCCAACTTTACTTAAGAAACTGTAAGGATTCTCCCAAAGCTGAGCTTTCTTATGGAACCCGAGAAAAACTCCGTGCAAAGGTATGACTAACTTTTTTAAGATAATCTAAATTAGATTAAAAAAAATATTTGGGGGCATAGCAATACCTCACCCCTTGATTATACACATACATTACCACTCAACATGTTAATAGCACATTGGAATCATGACCTCAAGTTTGCAAGTTTAAAACCTATCCATGATACAGGGCATCATGTTGTGAGAAGGAAACCAAATGCACTATACTTGGGGAAAACCTAGAAAAATAATGAGCGCTCCCGGTAAACTTTTGATAGCATTGCTAGAGGTGCTCTGGAAGATGTGATGAGTATTTGTGGACTGCCACATCCCCCAAATAACTCTCTAAACCTAGGTAATAGGGAATCACTTTGAATGATAAGGACCTCTCTAAACTGAAGTTTCGATCTCTAACCATCCAAATGTAATTAATTTACGTCAAAGTCTATTTTAACACAAATAGCTTGACACCTTTACCTAATAAATCAATCCCAAGGACACGCGGAGGACTCTAACACATATCTATGGTAAAATTCCAAATAAAAATGTATTAATAGTCTGCAACTAATTCTAAGGCAAGGATGAAAGTCCTTGACCACACTAGGCCCGAAAGGACCCTAAACTCGTAAGTAAAGTCAACAGAATAGGACGATCCTCTACCGCCAAAGCTGACGAGACATTTGAGTTGAAAGGTTGATTCTACCTGACCAACGTAGAGATAGCAAGCTCATGTCACTAATAAACACCCCTTGCTGGAGGCATCTAACTACAATAATCAGCATAAACCGGACAGGCAATAGGACTCCTAATTCACAACGCCGACAAATTCCCTTGAGCTCCACTCAAAAGAGCCAAGACCACTCGCTTAGACCTGACATCTACCCTTTTATCTCTTGCTAGTAGTCGACTCCAAACATATGCATGAGATATTAGCAGGCAAACTACCAAGGAAATTGGTTAGGCTAATCTTATACAAATGTGCCTGGGGGCAAATCCTGGAAAAGCTAACAGAAGAACAAGGAATTGCTCCAAACATCATCACCTTACCAGTCTGGATACAACACTAGCCTATTGCAATTAGTTAAGCCTAATCAGATATAATGACCCCAACTAAAGCTCCTACAAAATGTACATGTCTTTGTACAAACGTTCATATAAAAAATACAAAGTACGGGTTAGGGAAGAAATTGTCAGCCTTCACTCAAAGGCACCACATTAAATATCCTACATATGAGTACCTTTCAGTGGAGATTCTTACTCTACCAAATCCATCAATAATTAATCCCATACGTGCATGCATGGAAGTTGAGAAAGTTCACTAAGAAATATGCAAATTCGGCAATCGCATTGGATGGATAGGTCGTGATCACTAGACTTACCCATAAAATGAACATAAATAGAATGCCACAACAACAGATCCGATAACAATACCATAAAGTATACATCGGTTGGTTCACACACTATAGAACATTAAAGTAGGAAGCAAGAAAAACAAGCTTAAGAAAAAATAATCCCACCAGGTGAAGACTAATCAAAGACAGCTAGAGACAACCACAACACCGTCCTTTAGAAAAGCTTCGCCTCACATTGAACTAGCAAAGGAGAACACTTTAAGGAAACCAAAATTATATACAGATAGTTAGACATCAAGTTGACGGCTTCTAGACAAGCAAGGGAACCTCTGATCAGACAAAGCACATTTTGCATTCACGAAAGTATGCTCTGGGGAGAAAATGTTGTGGGCATTTTCGCCCACTACATGGTGAATATGAAGAGTCAGGGGTAAAATTTTCAATGTCTTGGAATGGAGCTAAACTATCTTAGAAGTATTGTCGAGACCAAGATATGAACCTGGGTTGAAACCGCGTCTCAATCCAAATAACGGTTTGAAAGATATGAACATCTCAACATTGGCCTTTGTCTAATTTATATAGGTCCCACTTTGGAGAACTGTTAATTTTCTCTCTCACATGGAACATTCAGGTGCATTGGAATATTCTACTTAGCGATACACAACTACCAGTTCAAGTCTCATTCAATTCTGACCCGGATTGAAGGGGTTATGGCATAATAACATGCGTAGCACAATAGTAAAGACTTGTGCCTTTTAGCCAACCCACCCGGGTTCAAGTCATTGAAAGCCCTTATTGTTATGAAGCATGAGTAATGATCCAATAGGAAATCAAATTGCTAAACATCTAACCATTTCCAATGGAAGGAAGTTGAACAAAATCCCTGAGAATGGAAGGTTGAACTAAATCCCATGTAAAGAAAGTTTGAACCAAATCCTAGAGAAAGGAAGATTGAACCAAATCACAGGGGAAGGAAAGTTGAACTAAATCTCACATGAATGAAGGATGAACCAAATCCCAGAGGAAAGAAGGTTGAACCAAATCTCAAAGGCTATGTACTTAGCTGCCACTCCTATCATAACCTCACTTTATAAATACCAGGCATATGGCATTATAAAAAAGGAGGTTCGAAAAGAGTGAAGCTCTCATCAACAATGGTAGACAACTTTGAGAGGAAAACTCTTTGTTCTAATAACATGTTTAGTCATATTCAAAGCTTGTACTTGTAATCAGAAATGAAAGAGATAATAAAGGAGGAACAGTGGACGTAGGAACATTCAGGACGAACCACTATAAAATCTGTGTCTTTTTAAATTTAAGCCCTTTACTTATTCTTTATTTCACATTATTGATTTTCCATCTCAATCATCCGCAACTAAAATTCATCAAACAATAGATCTATACTAATAACAGTATTTGCAGCTCTACTACTATGACTTGGAGACGTTTGCCCGTTTTTTTATATAAACAGCGACCCTACATGCTACGGGTGAACTTGGGCGCGAGCCAGTTAGTACGAGGGTCAAAAAAGGCTTTCCTGTAGGCTTTGGACAGTCTAGGGAAGTAAGTCATGTGCACAATTTAAGTGATTATAGACAACAAGCGACCTAGTAGGGCATAAGACCAGTCTAGAGAAGTGAGACTATATAGTAATGATGTGATATGACTAGATGTGTACAATAGTTAGGCATGATGTGATGATAGGAAACGAGGTGACCAAACGATGGACTCATATCATATTATAGTATTATTTTTATATTATGTAGAGTAAAAGTATGGCTCACTCACCAAACTTATATCTCTTTTTATTTTTCCTATATATATGTATGTATGTATGCATGTATGTATATCCAGGTTGATGTATTTTTAAGATGAGATGGTATCAAGGATAGAGACACATTTGTACATATTGGATATGGATATAAATAAGTGTTGTAGCTTAGAATTGACTATTGGTATGGTCTGGGTTGTAGTTGTATTGTTCAAACACATGTATTTGATATTGTCGACCTGGTGATGTGACTATAGTTACCATTGATGTATTATATTTTATTTCCTTCCATTGTAAGAATTTGAAAGTTGATAGTTATTAGATAGAGTCACTTGGAATTTTATTTGATGTTGATATTTTCCAGTAGTTGTATATATTTTTTCTTCCCCTAATGACTTGTCCTTTAGATTTTTGAGTTATCGACTTTGATTCGGGCACTGGATCGACCGAGTCGGTTATTACATGGTATCATAGCATAGGTTAGGTATACGATAAGAATTAAGAACGTTTTAAGAGAGCATATTTGTATTTTCTATTATATATATAGGAGTCAAGTACATATGCACACACCAATTACTGTTCCAGTTTTATTTAATATATATTGGGAATTTTGTAATGAATCCTATTTTTTAGATATCTGAAATGAGTAATTTAGTCAAAACTAGAACATAGACAACACAATTAAAGCCGGTGGAGTAGATACCAGGGCAGGGACTGGCACCGAAGTTGATACACTGGATATCCTTGGAATTAATATTCCAGTATGGTTTAGATGTTATATTCTGGTGACAAGCCAAGCTAGTGCTATCCCTACTCAACCCATAGCCACCATTAACATTACCAACCAAGGTGTGATTCTAGCCTCAACACCACCCACTATTGATTTTTCTAAGCTGTATTAGGATTTCTCTATCCTTGGTAAGAAGCCTTTTCCCGGGATGGAACCATACTCAGTGACCAGTGCATGGCCAAATGCATATGAAAAGATTTTCAATATGTTAGGGTTTGGTGAGAGTACTAAAAGATAGTTAGCTACTTGGCATTTGAAAGGTGAGGCCATGGTTGGTGAGAAGTGGTGACAGCTAAAGTATATGAGAATACTATTACTTGGATGACATTTAGGACAAGGTTTGAGATTGAGTTGCTTTCTGGTGCTAAGGAGGATCAACTATTGGAAAAGTTTATCCATCTGAAGTAAGGAGAAATATCTATTGAAGAGCATATAAGCCTATTCATTGAGTTGGACAGATTTGGATTTGAGTTAGTGAATACCTAGAAGAAGAAGGCATTGAAGTTAGCAAAAGATTTGAATTCACCCCTTAAAGAATTTGAATTGAATTAAATACCATATAAAGCTACTTTTGAGGGACTAGTGGAAGCAACACTATTGAATTTGCTAAATGGAATGGTGATTTAGGACCAAACAAAGGGAGTATAGGTTTGACAATAAGGAAAGCACAAAAGGAAATATACCACAAGGAGGGCAAGGTAAAAAGTAGATGGTTACTTGTCAAGGATGTGGAAACTAGGACGCCTTGTAACGAACTGTAGGACAAATCTTTCAAAAGGTAAATGTTATAACTGTAACCAAGTAGGATACAAAATAAAGGATTATGAGGCAGTCCCAACTCAAAAGAAAGTGAACTGTTATAGTTATGATAAGTTCGAACGTATGAAAAGGGACTACATAGCTCTAAAAAATGAAGGTCATATAGTGAAGGCATATGCTATGAATGTCATTCCAACCTATAGTAAAGCGTCAGTGCCGATTTAGGATAAAGGGAAATAGATTGTGATGGAAGATGTGTTGATTTTATTTGATTCTCCTATTTGTATTTTATTTAACACTATTGCATCTCCTTCATTCATAGCAAGTACATTAGTCGGTAGTTTAACCATTAAACTGGACATTGTGCACGAATCTATTTTGAAGTCGAAACCTATTAGGGAATCAACCCATTTATCAATGTTATGTCATAACCTAATGTTGGTTATTTATAGTATGGAGTTTCCTTGTGATGCATATGCACTAAACTTTTGGGAGTATGGGTTGATTTTGGGAATGGATTAGATGTCTTACTATGGCTTAGTGTTGGATTGCGACAGTAGGATGGTTCGATTGAGAAAGGCGAATTACTTGATTAGTTATGTATTGTAATCCTGATATTTCTGCTGTGGAGAAATATTTGTATTTACTCGGTTTTTTACATGAAGAGTTATCGCGTATAACCATGGTGAAAGATTATCCCAATGTATTCGAAGAAGTTTTTGGCCATCCTCACTAAAGAGAAATCAAATTTCATAATGACCTCTAGAAAGATGCAAGGCTAGAAGTGATGTCTCTTAGGCATATGGCTATGAAGGAAAGAGGAGATTTGAATAAGCAATTTTCATAATTATTACATCAAGGCTTTATTCGAAGGAGTATTTAGAATAGGGAGTGTCTATCATTTTTACTACTGTGGCAGATAGTTCCATATGGTTATGCATTGGCTACCAAGAATTGAATAAGCCGATAAAGAAAAATCGATATCCATTGCCTCACATCGATAACCTCTTTGATCAGCTAGTCGAGATGAAGGTTTTCTCTCAAGTTGATTTGGCAACTAGATTTCACCAGTTGAGAGTGGCTGAAGATAGGATCCTGAAGATTGCTTTTCAAACACCTGATGGATTATTTGAGTGGCTGGTCATGCAGTTTGATTTGATGAATGCTCTGACTTATTTTGTGGATTTGATGATTAGGGTATTCCAGGAGCAGGTTACTAGGTTTGGTCTTCGTGGACGACATTCTATCTATTTCAAAAGTGAGGAAGAGCATGAGATTCATTTGAGAGATGTGATGGATGTTTTAAGGAGGAATTAATTGAAGGCTAAGTTCTTTAAATGTCACTTCTGGTGGAGAGAAGTTTGCTTCCTTGGGAATGTTGTGTCAGTAGATGGATTGGCACTAGACTTAAGGGAGTAGCTCTTGTCAGAGATTGGAAGAGCCGAAGAACGCTTCAAAGTTCTATAGCTTTTATGGTTTGGCTGGATTCTATCGAAATTGTGTTATGGATTTTTCGAAGATATCGACACCTATAACCCATTTGACAAAGACAAACTTGATTAATACATGGAGTCCAGAGTGTGAAGCGGTGTTTGTTAAATTCTAGGAGTTATTGATGAGTGCTCCAGTTTTGGTTATTCCCCATGGTATCAAACCTTTCATCGTGAATATCGACATATGCGGTATTGGCCTTGGTGTCGTTCTTATATAAGAAGTGAAAGTACTGGTGTTTGCGAATTGATATTTGAAGAATTGATTGAAAGATTATCCAATGCATAACTTTGACTTAGCTTCCATTATATTTGCATTGAAGTCATGGAGGCATTATTTATTGGGTCTGAGACTTCAGTTATTTACAAAAAATAAATCTCTCAAGTACTTTTTTTTCCCAAATGGATCTGAATCTAAGGTAACAACGATGGATGGAGTTCTTTTCATCGTACAACTTTGAAATTTCTTATAGTCTAGGGATAGAAAACATAGTCACTGATGCTTTGAGTAGGAATCACGCTAAGGTGGATGTAATGTTGTTATAGCGGAGGAATTTGGAGTCATATTAGGGTTTGATTTCCGATCCCTATCAGAGTATGCTCTTGGATTTTTAGCGGTGATGGAAGTTAGACCTACACTGATGAATCATATATGCCAAGCCAAGGGAAAGGCGCATCGTTGGCTAGCATTATAGAGCAGTTAGGACTGGGTGAATGATCAAGTCATTTGGATCATTACTCCAAGAACCATAAGGGTTAGTTGAGGAGAGGTAGAAGGCCGTGTGTACTACATGTCAAGGATCTGATAGAGGAAGTCCTTAGTGAGTGTCATTACTCATAGACGACTATTCATCTAGGAGGAGACAAGTTGCATCGGGATGTGAAGTAGATATTCTATTAGCCTTAGATAAAGAGGTAGATAACAAAGTATGTGGTGAAGTGTATGACATGTCAGAGAGTGAAGGTGGAACTGAAAAATCCAAGTGAGCTATTACTTCTACAAAACATGCCACAACGAAAGTAGGAGTGCGTATCTATCGATTTTGTTGACAGATTACTCGGGGTAGAAGAGAAAACGAGAGCATATAGGTAATAGTAGATTGCCCCACAAATAGTGTGCACTTTATTCCACTTACAAGCACGAGGACGCCAATGATGTTGGTGACACGGTATATTAAAGATGTAGTCCGACTGTATAGAGTTCCAATTAGCATAGTAAGTGACCGAGATCTTCTTTTCATGAGTGAGTTATAAAGGATTCTATAGGAGGCATTGGAAATAGAGTTAAATTGAAGAATATAATATCATCCGTAGACTGATAGATAGACAAAGATGGTAAATAGGGTGTTGGAGGATTTATTGAGGGTTTATATATTAGACTTTGGAGGATCTTGGGAAAATCATTTACCTTTTATAGAATTCACATATAGTAATAGCTACTCGGCGAGTATAAGCATGGCGCTATTTGAAGCATTGTATGGAATACCATGCAAGTCACTATTACGTTGGTGGGTGTTTATAAATATGATTACTTTAGGTCCAGAGATGGTTAGAGATGTTGTAAAGAAGCTGGAACTTATAAGGAAGAGGATAAAAGTTGTATAAGACCGACATAATTCACATGCTAATTGATGGAGGAAAGATTTGAAATTCGAAATGTAAGATGTAGTTTTGGTTAAAATTTCTACGTTAAAGAGGGTGATAAGGTTTGAAAGTTCAGGGAAGTTCGCACCCAAGATTATTGGCCCATTTCTAATAATAGAGAAAATAGGGAGATTTACATATACAGTGCAACTTCACGAGAAGATGGTAGGAGTCCATAACATATTTGATATGTTAAAAATGTACACGATCCGACAAATGTGATTACACCTAGTCAATTGGAAGAGGTAGAGTTAGAATCTTTGCCGAGTTCATCCCATGGTCCAATCCATATTATTGAGCATGAGGTGAAACAACTTAGAGATAAAATAGTGACTTTAGTTAGAGTACAATTGGGGAACATTTCAGTAGACAGTACATGGGAGCCTGAAGAGAAGTTGAGGGTTACTCATCCTCAACTATTTTCTGATTTGGTTTGATTCTCTTTGTTTAGACTATACTAGGACTAGAATTTGGATGCCTTGATGAACTAATTGGTGGATTACATATATGTATATATAATTGGATTTGCATTCATATTGAATTATATATGTGTGTGTGTGCACACGCGCATGCTTATACTTGGATATTCTGCATTATGCCTGATATGCCATCTTATTACATTCGTATAGGTTGTATTAGCTACATTCCTGCATCGTAAGTATAGAAACTACAAGTATATGACATTGTTCATACCTATATGTTGTTCGTAACATTTATATTCATGTGTTTTTCATAAATTGAATCATATGTTTGCTAACTTCTTATATATGTTTAACGAGCCAGCGCTTTTTTATGTTTTCCACTCCTTAGGAATTTCGGGGACGAAATTCTTTCAAGGGGGAGAATGTAGTACCCTAAAAATTTGTAAATAATTTAATTAAATATTATTAAAATGGTAATGTGAAAATAATTGAATTTAATAAGTTAATAAAATAAATTAAAATTAAGGAGGGAAAAACGGTCATTTTTCGATCTTAAAATTCGACGACAAAACTAGCGCCATTGTGACCATCTTGTTTTCTAATTCGTATAGTGCTTTCGATCGGGCACTAAAGCTTGGGTTTGAATTCAAATTTGAAGTCTAGCAGATAGTTTCCCTCCTTAGTTTATAATTGAAAAACACGTACTCCATTTTTAAAAACCAATCGATCACTTCTTCTTCTTCTTTATCTCCTTCTTCCCTCTTAACGTACCCAAGATCAAACTGAATATCTCTCTTAAACTTAACCAAATTACGTAAAACCAGTGGCTTATGGAGTTATCGAAGGACGCTACGTACCAACAATGATTTGGAGATGGAAATTGAATACTGGGAGGCATATCATATCGAACGATGGAGGTTCATGTAGAAAACGTTGATTTTGTCAGTAATTCGTCCTTTTTCTTTCATATAATGATATATATATATATATATATTGGCATATTGGCTATATTAGTGTAGTATAACATAATTAAAAATCTAAAATCGAATTCAATTAGGATTTGGGAGGTGTTTGGCTATGAAAAATAGGTTTATACTAGATTTTGAAATTTTGATGGATTTACACCTAATTTGATGAAATAACCTATGAAATCGGAACTTAAAATGTAAGACTAGGCACTAGGGACGTTCTCAGGCAACCAGAGGAGAGTGAAGCTGACTAGAGGTGGAAAATGGTAGAAAACGATCAACTTTTAAAACTTGGTGACTGTTAGAAGTTACATGCACTGATCCTTCGGTGGAGGTAATTGGGGCCCCAGTGGCCTATTCTAGGCTCAAGTTGAACCAAGACCCAAAAAGGCATATATAAATAATAAATGACCAGTCAAGTCTTGTTTCACTTGTGTTCCGAATGACAATTGAAGGCTATTGACAAGGTAAATTATGACATTACAAATTGAATGGAAGTATGTGATGACTAGTTGCTACTAGAATAAATATGTACGTCATTACAATACGGAGATGTGATATGATGGTGAACATGTAACATGAATATGTCTCTTGCTCAAGGAGACATCACGGGATAGGAATATGAATACCAATTATGATTTTGGACACAGATATAGATAGGGATATGAATATGGATACAAATACTTATACGTATGTGGCTGCGAACCTATGGGACAAGCTGGTGATCTAGGCGTTACATTACTCCCCTGTATTGCTTCGGTGGTCCTGGTGGAGGAGGTGGATGTTAAGCAACCCTATAGGTTGTGGGCAGACCAAGGCATGAGTCCAATTAGCATGAGGACAACATGATTTCCTATAGTGTAATGACTCGAAATTTTTAACCTTTTGAATCGGAATATTAAATTTATTTAAATATTCAGATTTGATTCGAATATAATAAATAATAAGAAAATCAAAATTTAATATAACGACTTGATTTTTAATTCAGTATTTTTAAATGAATTTATAGGATTTTTCCATAATTTTTAATTTGAAAAATACTCAAATTATCGTTTGATGCATTTTACGGCAAATGTTGGTATTTTTGAGATTTAACAGAATATGATAGTCAGTGTATTTTATTATTGTTTTGGGTTCATGTTGCATTTTTGTGCATGACTATACTTTTGTTTTGTCATTCGCAATTTGTACGCAAACAAAACCCTTCCCTTTTGATTCGAATATGATAGTCAGTGTATTTTAATTTGCATTTAATTTTTACTTTACAACTTTTCATCCACTTTTTTTCATTTTTACTATAAAAAAACACTAAACCCTTCCCTTTTAAAATCAAAAATCAAATTCGTTAATCAATGAAAAACTGAAAAACAAGAATCTTTGAGTTTATGGTGATGAGATCTACAAATCTATAATTTTTTGGGAGTTTGATGTTGTGTTTTGGGGAAATCGATAGTTGGGCATGGTGGGTAGGAAATATAGATTCTTTTATGGTCGATCAAGAGGGCGTTAAAGCTTAGTCGTTGTGGAATTGGCTTTGTTGTATGAAGGAGCACTTTGGGGTGGAGTTTGGTGAAGCTTGATGGTCTTTGGGGGGTAGCGATGTGACGAGATCGAAGGAAAAAGGTGCTAGGTCAGAATTTGATCTAGGTGATCGAGCTTTATGCCATGGTGTGGGATGCATAGTGAAAGAAAAGAGAGACTTATTTGTGAAGTCGGTTCGTCGTATAATTGATAGGAGTAGGGGCAAGGGTGCACAGCCATGTATTCGTGCACTGTGTTTTCATGTACAGGCAGTAGCGTTTTTGAATGGGGAACAAGATGTTTTAGTTCGGGGTAGTTAACCTAATTAAGTAATTAGTGTACTTAATTAAATTAATTAACTTAATAACTTATAAAATGAATTTCTCTCTCATACGAGGTCCAATCAAGATGTGGTCTTTTGCTTTGCACTCATAGTAGCGATATCCAAGCATTGGAATCGGTTTCGATGAGTTTGGAGCAAGTGGGATTTTGAGCCAAAATTAAATGCCATTCAATTTTAGATCAAATGGAACACTTAAGCATTAACTGGAATTTTGTTGAGTTATCTCAAATCTGAATGATCACTATATGATATATAGTAGATAAAGATTATTGCTTTTGTGTGTGATTGGTTTATTGGTTTGGTTTGGAAGGATATTTGCTTTAAAAAGTGAATGACATGTAAAATGAAATATAGGGAATTTCGTAGAGAAATCTGGATTCCTTGCCACTGTTATTTTAAAATTTTGTTATGTACCTATTGATTTTAGTTCTATATATATATATATATATATATATATATATATATTTGTTATATAAATTGTTGAATGCTAAAAGTTGATAGTTTGGCCATAGATGTGACATTGATATATCTTAAAAGTTGAACCTTCTTATTAATAAATGTAGTAATAGCATTGCTTAAGTGCTACAGTAGCTATTGGCCTCGTTATCGTATTTTGAAATACTGTCTGTTGCTGTTTTTAATTTGGAAATGGTTTTAGTTCAAAATATGAATTTTAAATTCGAACTTTGGATTTTCTTTGATATTTATTTCAAAATATTTTTTGTACTTTTCTATTTTACTCCAACCTTTTTGGAAATGTTTTTAAAAGTCTTCAAAGAAGCATTTATTTTCATAGAAAAATTGTTATAACAATGAATATTTATTTTAAAGGAAAATAAAGGGATTTATTTATTATATTAAAATGATTCTATTTCAAAACAAGATAGAAATATTTTGGTATAAATATTTGTAAAACGTTCTACACACAATGTTGAATAAAAAGGATACATTTATAGATGATATTTTTTTATAAAAGAATAGATTTTTAAATGGGCTTTTATTAAAAGGAAAAATTATATCATTTTGATAAAGTGAAAATAAATCACATTTGTGGGTTTATAGGATATTTGGAAAAATCGTTTTTATGGATAATATTTGTTTCGATTATACAACTGGAGATTTTGGATAAGTATAGGAGATTTAAAATTAGGTTACAAATAAGTTTTATGAAGTAGTTTTATAAGAAGTTTTTTAATTATATTTGGAGGTTTATAAATGAATTTTTGCAAAGGAATTTGTAAATGGAGTTGTAAAGATAAAAGAGATTTATGAAAAGGAATTTTATGAAGAGATTGAAATTTCATTTCTATAAATGATTATTTTAATTTACAATGATATAGGAAATATTCATTTCATACTTAACACCAAATTCCAAGGTATGGAAACTTGTCTCCATCTTAAGGAGTAAGAATGAATGTCGAGGCAATGATAGTTTACTAACTTGTTCGATTTCATTATTAATCAAGGGATAGTACTGTTTAAAATCAGAAAGTGATGTTAAGTATATTTGTTGTAATTTCTATATAGTCTATTTACTTACACCTAAAAGAAAGTGTTTTGGGCTTACTGTTACTAATGTTTTAAGTGACATTTTTTTAACCCAAATAAGTTTGATTTTGGAAGTGAAATCTTTTTTAAGATTTGTGAATACACTTATATCATTGTATAAGTATATGGAAAAGTTTTCAAAGTATTGAAAGTGAAATGTTTCGTGAGTATACTAATACAGTTGAGATAAGCATATCAATATTTTTCAAGTATCGAAAGAGCGGAGAGGGTTTGTGAATATATCTTTGTAAAAGTATTTTAATACAACAATTTACAAAGTGGTTTAATTAATGGAATGATTAATTGGAGAGGCTTAGTGGTTTCCTTGTGCTTAACCATGCTTTGTTAAATCTTTAGTTGAATTGTTTGTTTATTTGATAGTTAAATAACGTATTATCAAATCTTGGCTAGTTTTAAAACTGTTGTTGTGAGTTCGAAGAGATCGAGATCATATATATTATCCAAAAACTACTTCGAACCGGCATATGCATTCAAATTGAAGACATCTAGAAGATGATTGACTCAAAGATGGATCTCTTTGAAGTGCAAGGGCTACTTGCTACTAATCCTAAGGGTGATTCCAAAAGGAATGCAGTAGAAGTAGTGCCTTCGGTTTGTTCTTATTCTGAACAACTTATATGGATGAATGCTGGCATTCTAAGTGGGATTTTCTAAAAGGAAAAGGTAACCGTTGTCTCATGAGTCCCACAACCAGGAATGTGGTTCGCACCCACTAGGGTATGGGCATCACCCTTCCAGATCACTATTTATGGATTCAGTATATGCATGAGAGCTCTAGAGAAAAGGTTTCAAAGAAACCAGGGTGATGACATATTCGGTACTATCCAGTAAGTGATAGGCCGGTCTTGTATTGGCAGTACGTCCACGTGAGGCCCTTGGAATATTTTCTATATGTGTACTATGGCAGGTGGGACCTCGGTGCCTTGTCATTGAACGGAATCCATTCTCTAATACGTGCCTTACGGATTTAGTTGTAGAACCTAGTACTGTTAAATGAAATTATGGATAACCATTCCACATATATTATATATCTATTTTAACCTCTAGACACTATTATAATATCGCAAATGGTTTGTTTATCATAAGGTAAAAATTCATCCTTTATTTATGCACGATATGGTCTTATGAGATACCTTTATTTTTGAAAGGTTTTATAGTATTAAAAATCCATTTGATGTGGGTTTCTCACGTTGGTTTACCAAACTGATCTGGGTGTTATTTTCATATTAATGCTCGAGTCAGCCCAATCATATTTCCAGATTTAGCTTTGGATGCTTTGCAGCTTCAGGAGACGAGTTAGATGCCTTAAGGACATATTTAAATATTTCTTGCTTTGGTTACATATTTAAATATTTCTTGCTTTGGTTGTTTATATTTATCAGCATTTCTGCGGATAGGTTGTTATAACTATCTAAGCTGATGATTGTTTAGTTTATTTTGATCGGTGAATATATATTATAGTATTCTTTTGTAAATATCTATTGTGTATTATATAATACTCATCACGATATGAGATCGTGTTCCCTTTTTTCTTTCTTATCCCAAACAATCTGTCTTTCCAGCACTTGGATGCTTAGCATATGAATAAGTAGATGTATTATTGTCGACTTTTGAGGGTCGGAAAGGCGGGTCATTACATATAGGGTTTGGGCGGTCTTGGAAGTGGTACTATATACAATTTATGTGACCATGGACAACATGCGACCCTATAGGGCATAAAGCCGATTTAGGGAAGTGAGTCCGTGTAGTGATGATGTCATATGACTAGATGTGTATGATAGTTAGGCATGACGTGATGACAAAATGTGAGGTGACCTAAGGATAGACTCATATCATGTTATGGTATTATTTTTGTAGTATACTTTGAGTAAATGTATAGCTCACTCATTAAACTTATGTCCGACCCTTTTATTTTCCCTCTCTCTATATATCCAGGTCGATGGAGTTTGGAGACGATATGGTATAGGGGATAGACACACATTTGTAAATATTGTGTATGATATAAATAATTGTTGTAACCTGGATTTGACTATTGTATAGACTAGGTTATAGATGTATTGATCAGACACATGTATTTGATATTATAGACCTAGTGATGTGACTATTGTTACAATTGACGTATTATAGTTTATTTTCTTTCGCTTTGAGACTCTGAAAGAAGATACTTATTAAATAGCATTAGGTGGAACTATATTTAATATTTGATATTTGTTAGTAGCGATATATATTTTTGTCTCACCACAACGACTCATCCTTTCGGTTCTTGGATTATTGACCTTAACTCAGACATTGGACCTTGAGCTAAAAGGCAGGTTGTTCAACGACATTATATCGATAAATGGGTCTATCTCCCAATAAGATTCAACATTAAAGTAGATTCTAGCACAATGTCAAGTTCAAGGGCTAAAAAATCGACTAATGCACTAGCTATGGATGAATGGGATGCACCAGTGTCAAATAAAGTACAAATAGGAGAATCAGATAAATGCAATACCCCTTCCATTGTAATCTATTTCTCTTCTTCTGAGCCGATGGTGGTGCAATATTAGAGGTTGGAATGGCAACCAGAGCATATGCCTTAACTATTTGACCTTCGTTCTTTAAAGCTGGGCAATCTCTCTTCATATATCCAAACTTATCGCAATTATTATACTTTACATTCCGCTAAGCTAGGATTGTCTTATAATCCTTTAATATATGTCCTACCTGGTTATAGTTATATCACCCACCCTTTGAAAAATTCATCTTACTGTTCTATTCGACGTGTCCCACCTTCTGACACCTATGATTACTGATCGCCTGCTTCTTACCTTTCCCTCCTTGCGGGCTATTTCCTTTATGCTTACCTTATTGTTGGGCCCATCCTTCCTCAGCCTAATCTTAGCCAAAGTTACATTTAGAAAATTCAATAATGTTTCCTCCACTAGTCCCTCAAACGTAGCTCCATACGGTATCTGATTCAATAAAAGCTCCCTCAGAGGTGAATTCATACCCTTTGCAAACTTCAATACCTTCTTCTACTGGGTATTTATTAACTCAAAACTGAATCTAACCAACTTATTGAGCTGATTCTCATACTCTACAACTTTCAACTCTCCCTTCTTAAGATGAGTAAAGTTCTCCAATAATAGATCCTTCTCAGCCGTAGAAAATAATTTTGCTTAAACTTCATCTTGAACATTCCCCAAGTAATGATACTCTCATCTACTTTTGTAATCGCTACCTCCACCAACATGTTGGCTCACCTTGCGAATGAAAAGAAGCTAACTGTCACTTAGTAACATCACTAAGTCCTAATAGGTTGAAAATATTCTAACAGTTATTAAGTCATGCCTAAGTCATCATGTATGGTTCCGTCCCGACAAAAGGCTTTCCACTGAGGCTGGTGAAATCCCTAAACAACTTGGGAAAGACAATAGTTGGTGAGGTTTGGGCTAGAGTCATACCTTGGTTAGTAGTGTTAGTAGTGGCTACATGTTCAGTGTGGTTGTCACTAGCTTGGCTCATTGCTTGGATACAAACATCTAAACCATACTAGAATATTAACTCCGGGAATATCTAGTACAACTACTCAGGTGCTAGTCCCTTCCATGGTCTTTGCCCTACCAGCATTGTCTATATTGATCTCTGTTCTAGTTTCCAATGAAATACTAATTTTCAGCTATTTGTATAAATGAGAGTCATTAGCAACTCCCCAATAGATAGTAAACAAAACTGAAATAATAAATAGTGTGTGCATATGTAGTTGATTCACACACACATATACATATATATGATAAAAAGTACAAATACGCTTTCTCAATACATTTCTAGTTCCTATCCTTAAGGTTTTGCTCCAATACCAAATGTATCGATCCGCCTTTTTGAACCCCGGGTTCAATTCCCAAACTGACATCAACACCTCGAAAACCCCAAAAGACAAGTTGTTCGTGTAATTTAAAATAAACAGATATAGTTTAAATTGATAACTTCGAAGTCCCATAGTGAAAAGAAACAAAATATAATACAACAATAATCATGATCATATCACATCATTTATAAATCTCTAATTATCAAATACATATGTTTGTACTATGCAAATCAAACCAAACCATACACATAATCAAATCCATGTCATAATACAAATTTACATTATATACAATTTATAGAAATGAATCCCTATCTTCCATACCATCTCATCTCCAAAATCTGTAAAGGATATGTAAATAAAAAGAAAAAATAGGAGTGGTTTAGACTTATTTCTGGTGAGTGAGCCATATTTTTCTCTACATGTACTACAAAAATAATATTATAGCATGATATGAGTCTAATGCTCAATTACCTCACGTTTATTGGTTACACATGCCTAATTATCCTATATATCTAGTCATATCGCATCACATCTATATGGATTCACTTCCTTGGACTCGCCTCGTATGTTATAGGGTCTCCTATTGTTCACCATCACATAAATCGCGTATAGAACTCACTTACCTAGACCCACCTCATGCGCTACAGGGTCGCATGTTGTCCTCGTTTACAAACTAGACCTATGCCCTGGAACTGCTCTTGCACTACAGGGTTGCTTACCATTCATCCTTCAGTTGATCCTCCGAAGCTTATAGTGGAGCCACACAATACCTGGATTACCTACTGGTGTTGTTGGTCCATATCCATATCCTGGGCTTCCAACTTATACCACAGGCTCATTCAACTTCACATCACCATCGTATCACATTTCTGTCACTACAACAAAAAATGTCTTTTGTAGCGGCATATAGCCGCTACAAATCACAACCATAGCGGTTTGATAAGCGCTGTATATCGACATGTTATAAAAAAACTGTTGAATATTTATAACACAAAATATGCCGCTATGGTTGAGCTTAGTTTTATAACGCAAATTCGCCACTATGGTACGTTAATTCAATAGCTCATTATAGCCTCTATAATACAGCTAAATCTCAACGGAACTGGAGATCTTTATAACACCATTTTGCCGCTATAAAATATTTATTCGATAGCTCATTGTAGCAGGTATAATACAGCTAAATCTCAACGGAATTGGAAATCTTTATAACACCATTTTGCCTCTATAAAATATTTATTTAATAGCGGTCATATCATGCTATTAAATCAACATGTTATAGTATTGATAAATTCTTTTACAGCTCATATATGCCGCTATATAAATCGTAGATACACTTTTCAAGAGCTATGCCTATATATTACATTTTAATAATAGCAACCAAACTAAATCTTCATAAACGAATGAAGATTATAATCAAAAAATATAACACAAGAGCATGCTCAGAAAGAAATGTGATATATTTTTCATTACAGTGTACAAACATTAAAGCAAGTGCATAACCATTGAATAAAACATAAGCCTGCAGCCAAGTTAACACAGAGAAACAGAAAATAATGTCAATTTAATAAGTGTGCAAACATTACAGAGTACAAACATTACAGAGTACAAACATTAAAACAATCCTTCCAAATATTACAGAGTACAAACATTACAGAGTTCCAACATGCAAGATCTGATCTAGTTGCGTACTAAGGACCTTGCTTCCTTCCAAATAAGCTTGCGAAGTTAACACAAAGAAACAAAAAATGTTAAAATAAGTGCATGCTCAGATAGAAATGTGATATATATTTTTCATTACAGTGTACAAACATTAAAGCAAGTGCATGAACTGCATGAACTAGAAACTACAATTGATTATTTCTACTGATCTATTTTCCCAGTATGGAAAATAGATTAACGCAATGTTAACCTCACTTTTCTCAGTTGTAGCAACCATCTATTGAAGCATTTCTAACACTCCAATATTTTGCCATACATTTCTAACTGCTATTTCTTGAATGCACCCATAAAAATACAACATATCCTTCCATTGCGTGCTCCATACATACCAACATTTTCTGTTATCTATTTTCTGCTATAGGCAGTGTTTGTGTAACTTATATTCAGTGTTTATTTTGAATTTTTATCAATTTATCATTTGTTCACCTATAAATGGATATATTACTAATCATAACGATTCAGTATATATTTTACTCAAATTTGTTTCATGTAAAAGATCTTTTAATTAGGGTAACTATTACACCAAGAAGAGATGAATATGGTTTTGCTTCATCATGTTGTATCACTACATACATTCAACTGTACATCTCTACCTCATCCCTGAACTCCAAACAGTCAACTACAAACAAACCACTACAACTGGTAATAAACAAAAAAAATGAACGGTAAAGACTTACTCAAAATTCATTCCATTACGACGTGCGTAGCAGGTCAAGCTATAATAGAAGAGAGGGCATCTTCCATATACTGTAATTCGGATGTTTGCCTCCATAGCTCTACCGTTGGCTCTTTTACAGTCATTATCCAAACTTTAACTGCATTGTGTTGAAGCATACATTATATTGATGTGTTTTTCTCTTCATTCGTTGTACATAATTGGAGTTACGCTAAATTACTTTTATAAGCTGCATTCAGTGTCATTTGGGCCTACCTAACAGAATGATCGATGTTATGAAATAAGTGCAAGTTTAGTGGTTGTCGTCATATGAATGGAGCATGGCCTTAAGGATTACATTGATCATGTTACAAAAATAATAACACGAGTGGAACGATGTACCATATATGTAGCTCCAGTAGCTATCTACAGATGACAACCAGAAATGATGAAGGCAAGGCTGATCGTCTAAACTGAAAGACTGCTAGCAGCAAGGTCATAACATAAGGGTTGCGTTGATCAGAGAAAACTGACATGCTTCAGTTAAAGTAAGGAGATGCTTCTTTCTGAACTGAGAGGAATAACAGTAAGAGCACACGATGTCCTTTGGCAAACGAAAGAAAGATGATGCGTTAGCAGAAATGACAGTTAGGAGACCCATTAGTTTCATAACTGTAGAACTGAAGCTGTCAACATTGCATAAGGGAGGAGACATGTATGTGCAGGTTTGGGATAATAAAGAAATGCTGCAACCGATGCCAAGTTTCAGGACCTAAATGAAATGCGTTGTACTTTGTTCTAGAAGTAGTGAAGAAGCAAGTTGAGCGGCCACGGTCAAAGTGAAGAGCAGATGAACAGTGCAGATGTCAAAAATGTGGCATGTGGACAGCGAATGTCCTTATTTCATGAATATGAGAATACCCAATAAATGTATAATGGTAAGTGCGATTTTTTTCTGAAAATGAAATACCGATTCATCCATATTAAAGAATAGATTGCTCCTGGCGTAATCATTTTATTTTCAAAAAATTAGACACCTTGTTGGAACAAAGGTAAAATCATGATAAACCACAATTCAAGAAACATGCATGAGCATTGCATAAATATAACAACACGCTACTTTATGTAAAATCACAATAACAATAAGAGGTCCAATTTTGAACTGCAAATGACACGAATTTTGCTTTCTGGTTTTCTGTTTCACAGGTTATATGATTCACCAACCTGAAATGTGTAAAAAAAACGTTACGGCCATATTTTATAGGTTGAATGGTATCATTCTTGCATTTATCAAATTGTTATATGATACAAGGCCCAACCTTTTAAATACGTTAATATGCATGGGATTTTTTATAACGAAATACCAAGTACTGTACAATAGGTGTATACTTTTTACGAAATTAATTGATATACTCGACCTTGAGTTCCATAATAGAGTCCTGTAGCGATAAATACTATACGTTTACCAAATTAAACTGCTTGTTGCATTAAAGGTGAAACCTATTTTTATGTAGACTAGCTCAAATTGGAAACATTAGTTATGAATACAAAGTACCACTGAACTTGATGCAACACCACAACTGCAATAAGAGCAAGTATGAATCAGTCGCGATACATAATACTATAAGCAAAATAGCACAGAGCCTTAGTATGACTAGTGTTCTAATAAGCTAATTTATAATGCACAATCAATTTGAAATGTCACTCAAGCTATAAGTTTGCAACTTATTTGATTGACATACGTCAATGCAGTGTAGCATCGATGCAAGGAAAATCAGAACCCAACATGTTGTTGAAAAGTCCTCCTTTGCTTTCTTACAGAATGCAACACCATTCATATTAATGCATAAACTGTTTTTTTTTTAAATTAACCATGTTTTTCTGCATAAACCTATTCTTCTGTATTTGTATGCGTATATTTCTAATTGTCAGACAAGCTTGACAAAAACAAATGTATGCATTGAAATCCTGATAATTAACATAACTGCACAATGAATCATACAGAAAAGTTTGCAAGATAAAGCATTTCAAGGATAATAATAGTTGCTATGAACTGACAATCGCTTCCAAACCCACTACAAACTGTAGAATCCTTAATGGCTGATTCTATTAATACACTTATAGTTTCTTAACCTACATTATAACATTCCATGTCATGAAATTTAACTTGCACATATAAAATTAAATGAAACAGAAATAGATTCGCAATTTGTCTACCAACAATAAAGAAAGTAAATAAGATTTACATCTCATTTTGAGAAATTAACATGGATTGACAAAAATATCATCCTAAATCTAAGAACTAACAAATAATTTCAAAGAAATAGAAATAAATTCGAAAATCGCTTACTTTCTGCCAATGTGAGGAATCAAATTTGAAGGCTCAAAAGATTGAAAGCTGACTTCGTTATTGACATCATCGTTATTTAGGTGCGACCAATCATGCTCTTCGACGATTGCTTCAACACTACTAGGGCTGTCCAGATTATTGTGGCCACCATCGTTAATTTCAGTATTAGTTTTAGGGTTCAAATTGAAACCACGAAGAGGAAGATGCCGTATTTTACCGAGGAGAATTATGAAGGAGCGATACAGGATTTGGGAGAGAGAGAATTGAGGAAGAGGGGAAAATTGGAATGAAAAGGTAGAGGGAAATAATTTGAGGCAGAGGGGGAAAATTGGAATGAAAAGGTAGAGGAAATTAATTTGAGAAAAGCATGCGCGAAATATAAATATCTGGGGAGCCAGCTTCTTTCAAGTGTTACTGAGCCGATTCTACTTTAAGTATTAAAAGGAAGTAGACCAAACAATAACACTATGGAATAAAGCATTATCTATTGGCGTTATAAAAAACACCTTTCCTTGTAGTGTGTATCAATAATAACACATGAATCTATCTCAAGCAATCATCGATCACCACATGCATTCACTTGTATTTATAACGTCATCACTTGCCTCGTCAATAGCCTCCAAACGCCTTTAGAAAACAAGTGGAACAAGACTTGAATTGGTAAATGTTATTTAATATTGGCCCATATGGGTCCAAGTCTAATCTGACCACAAAATAGGCTACAGATTAGAGCAACTAGTAGACCCATGTACATGAAAACCAGGGATTTGTCAAGTTGTAGATTTTGATGTTCTACCACATTATTTTGCCTTCAATCACCTCTATTTCACCCCTAATGGCCTGAGAAGGACCCTTGCACCAATCCCTGCATTTCTAAGTCTGGTTTTATAACCTTTTCCATCAATTTAGTGGTATTATCATTAAATTATGAGATTTGAATGAGCATCTAGTTTCTATTTACTATCTCTACCAAATTCCTTTATAAACCTTTGTTTGATCCTAGTTTAAATGTTCATCTACACTAATATAGCCAACATATCACATTTATAGGAACAAAATTGCATTATACGAAGAGGAAATTATGAATCACTCATCGAATTCACCTTTCACTTCCTAAATCTCCACCATCGGGCATGTTATGCCTTCTTAATTTAGAATTTCACCCCCAAATTGGTATAGATGTGTAGCACTCTTTAATAGCTTTGTGATGCCGCTGATTTCATGTAATTCGTTAAGATTTGAGGGAGACTTGGTGGTTTGATTCTTTGTATGTAAAGAGGAAAAGAGAAAGAGGAAGATAAATTAGTTTTATGGAAAAACCAAGAAGAGTATGCGACTTTTGTTTATATAGGAGGGAAATATATTTTTTCGAATTTCAAAATTTAAACTTTGGTACCCGATCGGCTCGACATAATTTTGAGCATAAGTCCTTCATATGGATTCCAAATGAGGAAAATCATTCATAAAATACTAGGAGGTATTTAAGTGCTCTGGCTTTGGTCCATGAGGTAGCAGGCTCGAATACTACGTAGCATTATACGAACCACTAAACATATGCTCTATACTACCTAGGACTTGTAGTTTGACTATGTATTATGACCAAACTACAAAAGTCCACTTAATCAAGATGTTGGACCATATATTTATTGTTGAAAAGAGAAATCAACACTTACATCATAAATTAGCCAAAATTCATTCGTGTGCTCAAAGTAATTTTATCGTTAGTTGTAATTTCAAAAGGAGAACTTTAATTGTCTTGAAATTGAAATTTATGTAGGGATTTGGGGAGAAAATGATATTGCGGTCGTTAATATTGAAATAAAAAGTCCATAAAATTTTAAGGTGGAATAAGTTAAATCAAACCATATAAAGAATTGGGCATCGAATTTGCAAACAAATCCAAATTGTTTTCGCTCATATAAATCTACAAAAACAGATATTTCATTAGATTATGGTCGAGGTGACTTAATTTTATACGCCAAATATTGAGTAGCATTAAAAAAATGATTACACCATCAAATGGCGGATAATGGTGAAAAACTACTTCAAACATCAAAATTGTTTTGCACAATGAATATTTAGTAAAGAAAGTAAAATACAAAATTAAATATCAAATTACTGACGTAAAATATCTTCATGCTCACTCAACAATTTCAAAACGTCAACATACATCCAAATGAGCATATTTTTAGCATGTATTGTAAGCTTCATGGCATATTGCATGCACTAACAGCATTAGGTGAAATCTTTTAATAATTTGCAAATTATTACCAATATATAAAATCTTGTAACTCATGAATGACAAAATAATTACTAGTTATCTAAGATGCTAATGAATTATCCAAAATGAAGGTTTAGGGAACCTAATTTCATATGAAACTCAATTACAGGCTAAGGAGGAGCAAGTTCAAGTGAAAACTCAACATCATTCAAATTTGAAATAGAAGGATTAGGTTAAATGTTGTAAAGGAAGTGACAAAAAGATTTAAGAAATTTCTAATTCTCTAAAAATAAATTAATAAAAAGAAAATATTATCAAGAAAATGGAGAAATAATATAAGATGCTTCGAGTGGAAAAGGAAGGACCACTTAATTGTTCGAAAGCTTAGAAAGAATATCCTAAAACCCTAAAATTTGATAAGAAAAGGAAGAAAGCTTATCAAGTAACGTGGGATGAATCGGATAATTCTAATGATCATGATAATAATGACGAATAAGCTATTCTCTGATCTATGGCTTTAAATGGTGAGGTAGTTTCTGATTATATGAATAACCAAGTTTTTGAATTTGCATAAGACCTAATTCGAACAAAAGAGCCTAGAGAAAAAAACACAAAGAAACATTTACATTGTAATGGACCATAATCTAATTAGTATCTAATAAAGAGTAAACTGATAATTTTATTTAAAGGAGGCAAGACTATAATTTCAACAATGGGTGAATTATCTAATGAAACTGTAATGACCTGCCGTTTTGAACCATTCAAATCAACAATAATCCACACATGTCAAACTTGAATTGCTCACAACGACAAATTGTTATTTATATTTGGCAAAACTTTGCATATACAGTAAATAAATCAATCACAGAATCAAAGACACAGATTAATACAACAATACGTGGCGGAATAGATAAATAGTAGTTCATGAAGATACTATAGAAACATCGGGGTCTAAAACCAAATACAACCTAAGTCCAAATGCAAAGAAGTCTCTAATACATAAGCAAATGATAAGTCTGAACATAAACAACTGAAAATAATTAAAATAACCGAGATAACTGAAAAGCTAAATAGATTAAAGATAGATCTCCAAACAAAGCTCCATGCTCTAAAGGTGAGTCTCAAATGCTGTAATACTCAGGCTGGCCTGAGCATAAAGCAAAACACAAAACACAAAACACTCGAGTCAGTATTAACAATCTTATGCAAGTAAACCAACTTAAGTGAAATGTCCAAATGAAATGCAATGACTTAAAGAATATTCGGGATTTCCATCCTTTAAGGACCCGTGGAACTATCTACATACATAATACAGTACGCTATATAAATATTGTCTACAGTAAAGTAAAATATTAAAATAGCCTTAAGGTGTTACCCATATTCCCCATAACACATTTTTATATAAATGCTGTAATCTATACTGATAATGTAAACTCTACCCGCATGTGGGCTATCAGGGAGCACTCCATAGGTACGACACAAAACAAGCTCGTAAAAGGCACGATAAGGCATGTGAACACGGCAATCGAGGAAATGCCAGGGTAGATATACCAATTGCACTCCCGCACTGGTGGTAATACATAGCAGCTACTACCGCCCACCTCGAAACACATTCCCATAATCAAAATCAAGGGTGGCCATCGAATCAATCACAAAGTCATAATACAGTATCGAAGAAATGTTCCCAATGGGAGGAATGACCTCACTTGGCCCAATATAGCGTCTATTTTAGCCACATCAAGCTGAGTAACGAGAGTCAGGGTCACATAAACACCTCATACATAATCGTTCGCCAAACCATCCTATTTCATTTCTGCAATCTCTACCACAAACACGTTGTTAAAGTGGTTTCGGTATTATCGAAGAGTATGACAATATCCGATCATGGTCTCTTCAACAACCAAACACTTATTTCACACTGGATGGTCCTTTTACATTTCCTAAAAACAATTCATACTGATATCAAAATATCATATTCACTTCAAAATCATATCACTTTCGAAATCATATTCACTTCAAAACCATATCACTTTCGAAATCGTATTCATTTTCAAAATCATAACCACAAAATAGGTTAAACCGTCGTATCAAAATATTCGCATTTTAAATCAATTAAACCCAAATTATAATAGTTCCAACTTTAAACACTTTGAATATTGAAAGTAGTTTATATATTAGAATAGTTATACATTAAAAATAGTTTATATTTTAAACAAATAGGTATAGATTGAAATAGCTTATATATTAGAAATAATTTATAGACTGAAATAGTTTATATATTAAAATAGGTTATATATTAGATAAATATATTAATTTAAACATTTTAAACATAACGTATTTTATTTTTGTTAAATTTTATTAAATTAAATCTTATATTGTGAAAAAGTAAATAAAGTTATTAGTAAAACCTAAAAATTTACATTTTAAAACTTAACTTATAAATTTTGAATTCTTCAACAAATAATTTCTAAAATCAAAATTTTACATATATGTTTAAAAATAAAATATTTATATTAAATTTAAAAATCATTTTCAACTAAAGGTCAAATTTTGACTAAGTTTGACCAAAATTCAAAATTTTAAAAGAATTTCTATTTCATTGAATTTGGAAAATTATATTACTCAATATTCCAAAATTTGTTCTAAAATTTTAACCTTTAAATTTTATTTAAATTCAAATAATAATATATTTTAAAATTGACTAAATTGAACCTTCATTTTATTAGCATTGGTTTATCTTCATTCAAATGTTCATTTTATTCAATTCAACATATGTTGCTTATTCTTGACTGAATCAATTACCATCTATTACTCTTTACCTTAATTAAAAGATTTAATTTCAATTTATTCAATATTAAATTTTCAGTTGAATGGTTGTTACATACTAATCGTTTTATTTTCATTAAATAATTCAAATAAAGTTTTATCCTTTAATTTCCATTTACATGTTCTTTATATTACATCAAATTTCTCTTCCAATTAAAACATATGTTTCCCTTTTATTTCGTCAACTTCCTCTTTTATTTTAATTCAAACATACATTCTATTATTACGTTCATTAATTACAATTAATGTTCACTTTACTTTATTTCGAAAGATTTCAATTACATTTAATTCCATTGATTACAAAATAAATTCCAAAGCGGGTTAAACAATGGGATAAGGATTAAATCAATTGTTACAACTTAATAATTCATATCTATTAATTTATTGTTTACATTAGAGTATAAATTTACTTACTAAATAATTGATTTCTTGTTGTATGCTAACATATTTAGAATATTGTTTATCCCATTCTTTAGTAACATTTATTGTTACAATTGATTGGAATTGCATTAATACAGTTGTCAATTACATTCAATCAATATTATTAAATTATATTCTAATACGCGTTACCACCTTCCATTTCAATAAAAATTAGTTGTTTTAGAATTTTATCTAAGATCATGTTTTATATTCTAATAAATTTATTATTATTATTATTATTATTATTATTATTATTATTTTACAGTAATAATTGAAAAATCTTTAATTTTAACAATATTATATACAACAATTATAATTAATATTTCTAAAATTTGTTCGAATTTACAAGTCGTTACACTCTTCCCCACTCAAAACTTTTCATCCCTGAAAAGGAACGAGGTGGTAGAATATAAGCAAATCGAAAGATAAGATAGATTCGAAATGAATAGTATCAGATACAAACAATTAATACAAAACCATATAAATTTCATTTCGAATGTTAACTTTATACATTCTTATTACTTATTAACATCCATTTATTATTCTCATTCTAATCAGCTAACTTTTAATTAATTTATATTTATATCCTCACCTTATTTACCTCTTAATTGATTAACATTCACTTATTATTATTCATCTCGTTAATTATTCGATGGATTTATATTCAATTCATTTGATTTTAATTGATTTACATCAATTAATTTGGTTTCAATCCATTTTTATTCAATTAATCAATATTCATTGCATTCGCATTTGATTGATTCCAATTTAATGTATTTACATTCAACTGATTTTTCAATTATTTGCATTTGTTTCATCCATAGTTAATTGGTTTACATTCAATTGATTTACTTTCAATTTATTAACATTCGTTACAATTTTTTTCCATGCTTACTTGTTCATATTCAATGAATTCTCATTCCATTAATTTCTGTTCTATTATGTCTAATTAACTTACATTCAATCATTAATGTACATTATGTTCACCCTATTTATTTATATTCATTTATAATCATATTTTTTATTCTCTTTCACATTCAAGTTTATTTATGATCATTTATCTTAACATTCACATAGTATGTTTCCTTTAATGCCAATATCACTTAATTGACCATTCTACAAATTTACCTAAGTTTAATTCATAATTCCATATTTTCCTTTACCTATCAAAATGTTTAACCACATTCTTATTTTGGTTTTTACTTCCTATTTTCTCAAGTTTCAAGTTACATAGATTATATAAAATCCAAATTTCTTACATCTCTACTTAATTTACTTTCATTCATAGTTTATTTACATTCACCTTATCTTTATAACTTAAATTCATTTATATATATATATATATATATATATTATTTTAAAACTGTAACGACCTGCCTTTTTGGACATTTTAAGTAGACACACAAGCCTAACTCAAACCATTCAAAAGGACAGATTGTTATGGGGTAAATAAGAAAAAGAGAAAGAAATAAAACAAATATAGAATCTCGAGCGGAATGACAGAATATAATAATCAAATAACAGTTCATGAAGCTGTTTTATAAATACATTTGACTATTCTCTTACAACACAAAAATTAGAGTTACATAAATAGGGATAAATAAATAATGTAGCGGAACAACATGATGCAGTGGAATACATATCATAAATAATAATAATAATAATAATAATAATAATAATAATAATAATAATAATAATAATACAAATCTTCATCTTCGTCCTCCAAAAATAAGGTCTTCAACCCTGAAATGCTCAGGCTGACCCGAGCAAATTGAAAAGACAAAACACTTGAGTTAGAACTAAAAGATCTTATGTAAGTTAAATTAGTGATAAATATGTGTGTGACGGCGTCAGAGATATTTATGGGGTTTGACATCTCCTATATAGTGTCTAATGTGAGGGTAGTTACTTAAGAGATGTTCGGGATTACCATCTCCTAAGGATCCGTTAAACTATCTACTATGTAGTAAAATACGCTATTATATATCTCTACAATAAAGTAAAATTATTAAAATAGAGCAAAGACGTTACCAATATCCCCCTTAACACATTTTATATATTCCCATAGATTATACAGTACCGTACGCTAAACTGGAGATTTACACAGAGGGCGCCCCATAAGTATGGTACAAAAAAAACTCATGGAAGGCCCGCTAGGGCATGTGAATATGGCACTCGAGGCAATGCTAGGGTAGATAAACCAATTGCATATTCGAATTGGTAGTAATGCATAACGGCTACTACCGCCCACCTCGGAACACACTCCTAAATCAAAATCAAGGTGGCTATCAAATCATCACAAAGTCATAATATGGTATCAAAGAAATGTGTCCGATCAGGGGAATGACCTCACTTGGCGCAGCATGGCTCATATTTTAGTCACATCTAAGTTGACTCACAGGAGTCAGGGTCATGTCATACCTCATACAGATTGTTCACCAAACCATCCTACTTTATTTCTGGAATCTCCACCACGTACACAGTTGTTAAGGTGGTTTCCAGTATTGGCAGAGAGTATGACAATATCCGATCCCGGTCTCTTTAACAACCAAATGCTTATTTCACATTGGATGGTTCTTTTAAATTTCCAAAATCAATTCATAATTGATATCAAAATATCATGTTCAATTCAAACCATATCACTTTCGAAATTATATTCACTTTCAAAAATCATGCTTTTATAATAGTGGTAAACCCTCATTTCAAAACTTCATATTCAAATCAAATATGTAATTTAAATCCCAACTTAGATTATAATATCATTTAACCATATTTGCTTTTAAACCAGTGAATTTGAATATGAACCCTTCCACTTACTTAGTTTGAAAATTTTGGAAATAGTTTAAATAGTTATAAATAGTTAAAACAGTTATAAGTAGTAAAATACTCTAACATAGTTTAATTATAGATTAAAGATACTGTTAAATTGGTTAAAGATAGTTAAATAGATTTAAAATAGATTACATATGATTAAAACAGATTAAATAGCTTTAAAATAGATTAATTAGATTTAATATAAGTTAAAATGGGTTAATTAGTTTTGAAATAAATTAAATGGTTTAAAATAGGTTAAAATGATTTAACATAGTTAATATAATTTTAAATAGTTTAATAATTTGAAAATCTTAAAATTTAGAATCTTTATAATAATATATTTTTGAAACAGTTTATATTAAAACATGAATTTGAAATTTGTATCAATTTAAACTATTTATTTCATTTCAACACGTTCGGACTATTTCGACTTCCAAAAACCCAATTTCAAAATCTTTCAATTCAAATTCTCAATACAATATTTAATTCTATATCGCTTCCAATCCATGTTTGAAATATCAATTTAAATTACTCCAATTCTCATATATTTTAAAGTTATGTTTCAAACAATTTCAATAACTCAATTTCGATAGACCTCACTTATACTCCAAATTCAAGTTTAAAATTTCGATTTAATTTCATTATACCATTCCTTTGAACCAAATCCAATTTTTAACATAAAATTTGAATTTCGATAATAATTCAATTTATATAAATCAAATTTTATTTCAAAATGTCATTTAACTAAATTCAAAAATTAAGGATTTAAAAATCATTTAATTTAACCAAATCCGGTGTCTGTATATGATTCTCTACCCTGGGGTCAAGTGATATGGATATTTATCATTTCAACCCGCAGCTTAAAATTTTACGGTTATATACCGCAATCTCGAATTAAATGTTAAAATCCATAAAATCGCTCGAGTTTATCATTTCAACCCATAACGATTTTTCCCTAATTTATAGATCGTTCGTGTATATATCATTTCAACCCATAATGATTTTCTAATAATAACCAAAGGAACTTGCAAAGTGATAACATTATATGAATCAAATATAACATCCAATCAACCATGTCATCAAATATCCATCATAATTATCATCCAATTCAACCAAATAAATTTCAACAAATGACTGATTATTATTCATAGATAATTAACTAGCAAATTTAAATTCAATAATAAATTAAATGACAATTTTATTTCAATAATTCAAATTAACAGGAATAGCAATTTAAATATACCAAACAACTATAAATAAACTTCAAATCACATCGTAAATTTAATTTAACTAACGTAAGAAATTTTAGAAGTTGTGAGTGGGTTAAAACACTCATCTTTGAATTTAAATCGAATTAAAATCCAAATTAGGGCCCAAAATTCCAATAGAAGAAATCGTGCGTGAATGAAAGTTTATATGCAAAAGATATTCATGTTATAAGAAATATTATTAGAATAATAATTAGTACGCGAAAAAAAACAAATTTAATACTTACGTTTTTCTCAAGTTGAGACTTCAGAAAAAGATTGAAGAACAACAAGGATGAGGACAGGACGTGTACGGAAAAATGGAAAAAAAATCGTGTTTCATAAAAGAAAGCTTTCGGACTTGCAAGAAAAAGAGCTTTTGAATATGAGGTGTCAGGAGAAACAAAACATATGTGAAGAAATAAGCTTTAAGTTATTTATAAATAGGAAATGAAGGCGGTGGGACAAAAATAAATGTCACAATTTATTTTGAAAGCTTCAGGCGTTAATAATGCATAAGGAAATGTACGTAGGAATAGAAAAGTTTACAAACCAAAGGAAAGTAAAATTTTGTATACGTGAAAATGAGGTGGTAAGAATTAAATACAACCTAAAAGTCTCAGCTCATGTATTAAATAGAAAGAGAAATGAATATATTAAGTATTAATAGTAAGGTAACAATTTTAAAACGTTCATGCAACAATAACAAAAGAAATGAAGAAACTATGTACATCACACACCTTTTGAAATTCAATTTTCCGAAACGTAACCAAATTAACTTCATTAACTCAAATAATATTCAAATTTGTACGCATTAGATTTTTATCCACGTACAATAAAAAAAATTATACTTACCTTAAAAATAAAACGTTCAATTTGGTTTTTCTAAACGATCTTTTATTTACACTAAAACATCCATTTTGTTTAATACAAAATGTGTGTTTCTTTTATTAAATCTATTAATTGCAATCAACGTTTCCTTTCCTTTTAATTGAGATATTTGAATTACAATAATTGCAATTTCTTACAAAATTAAATTTCAAAATAGACACTAGAATGGATGAAAAGTAGAATAATTGTTTATTTAAACACGTTTATAAATTTGTAATTTATAAATAAGAGTAATAAATAACTTTGAAATAGATTATTTTCCTATTCTTGTAATCAATCTGTAAGCTAAAACACAATTCAATAGACATATATTTCTTCCTTTAAAATCAATTATTCTATTCTTTATTTTAATGAAATTAAACCTACATTCACAAATAAACATTCGTTTTATTTGATGTAAATGTTTTTTCATTAAATCAAACTTTCCTTATATTTTCACAAAACATAAGCTACTTTTAATTACACCTATTAATTTAAAATTTAGCATTCTCTCTCCTATTAATTGAAAATTTTCAATTACATAAATTTCAGTTGATTAAGTTTCAAAATGGACTAAATGAATGTAATGAGAAGTTGAACAATTATTTCCTTTCTAACAGTAATTTAAACATATTTATACACTATTGGATACAAACAGTAATTACACATTTCTTTCTAAATAATAGTTTCTCATCTCTTATTTGTATTGACAACTATATTCCATTATATTATTTTTTGTCAATTTTATTATAATTCAAAAATCTCAATTTTTTTTGTTTCACTCTTTTTATTACATCAATTATTGCCTTGTAAATATAATTAACATTTATATACCTTCATTGCATCCACAATTTGCAGTTATTATCTTAACTCACATTAATGCAGCATTTATTTGTAATCGATTAAATAAATGGGTAACACATAACAATTGTCACCATTTCTATATTTAGTAACATTTATAAGTTTATTATAGAAAATGTCATAATTACTTGCATAACACTGATTTTATTCAATTACCATAAATTATATATTATTTCATTAATTGATTCAATATTTACATTTGTTTTCTTATATTCAATTTATAACCAAGTATGACATTTAAATTATTTCAATTGATCAGACTATCGTTACAATATTTAATAATTAACTTAAATTTTCATTATTACATTTCACTCTAGTTATAATATTAACTCACATAAATGTAACATTTGTTTCCTTTAATTGCAATTGATTTAATATATTGGTAACAGACAATAATTTGCTTTAATTATTACATTTAAGGTGGTTATAAATTACCTTAAGTTGATACTATTACCTTCCATTTCTATTATAATCTTATTAGTCGGCCATAAATTTTTATTTCTTTCAACATTTAATCACAAAACCATATTAAATTAACTAATTTTAATTATCGAAATTACGGGTCGTTACAAAAACAAATCCTATTTGATTTAACTCATTTTATTTATTTAATCCATTTGACCTCACTTAAATTAATTCCACTTCATACTTTTATTTCAACCATTCTTTGTAATTTAACTTTGTATCACAAACAGTTTACAAAATATAAATTTATTTATTACTTGTTCAGTTTCTTAAGTTCATATTCATTTACTTAAATAGCATTCTCTTTTTATTATTCAATTTATTTCACTTAACATTTCTTATAACATAGATTAAGGGTATGAACATTCATTAAAACAACTCAATTTTTATTTATAGCTTTGCTTAACAAATTTCATTTTGGACAACTTATTATTACATTTCATATTGTATACTATTCTATTACATGTTCTCGTTAACATTCAAATTTTTTTCCTAGTAACTTTTTATTAATGTTTCAGAATGTAATTCAGCATTATATAATTTACATTTTATTTGCAATATTTTATCAAGAAAAAATTTAGTTTGAACATTTTTATTACTTAAGTTTCCTCTTGTATACCCTTAAATTACATATTCTTGTTAACGTTTTGACTTTTAAAATATTTCAGGCAAGTTATATATGTTTTATAATGCAATTTAGTATTATATAAATTAATTTTATCCTAGTTCAACCGTTTCAAGTTGTTTCAATTTCATTTCTCGTATTAGATACTCCAATTATTTAGAAATTTTACTTCATTTCAACAATTGAAAACCATTACTTAACATAAACTTAAGAGTTTAATTCACAGTTTCACTTTAAACCATTTTGAAATAAATATATGCATTTTTTGTATATCAAATCATACTTAAGAAATCCAAATCAAAATCCAGTTTCTAAAACAAAAATGTTAGCAAAGATATTAAGTGGTCTCCCCCACATTGAGACTCTAAAATGAATGCCGATGATGTTGCAATCATCACCAAAATTATTTTCCAACAAAAAAAGAGGAGAGTACTGATTTGCTTCTTTTAAATTCTTTTGAAAACAATTTCGACTTAAAAATACCTTCAAAAAATATTAATATTATTTTTATTTTTATTTTTTTCAAACTTCGAAAACCAAATTTTGAAAAGTATCAAAAATTAAATTCTAAAATCCACAATTTAATTTTATCTCGTTTGCAAGTCAGATTTATAAACCATGTTTATAAAATTTCAGCTCCTTATAATATACAATAACAATTACCGATTTAGGAATGTTAACAAAATAATAAATGATAATCTAGTATTATCATTTCTAACAACTAATCCATTGACTATCTAAATTAAGAAAATTATACTTTTATATATAAAATATAATGAAACTTAACAAAATAAACAATACGATATAAAACAAATTTTGTAACACTAACAAATACGCTCTCTCATAGAATGATTCAAGAATGGATCTTAGGACAAAGATAGAGATTCAAATTTAGAGGAACCCTAATCAAAGAGAATCCTAAATAAGAAGATAGGCTCGAAAGGAAGGATGATTTCGTAATTGATTCTACTCATTCTAGAGTATTACTACCCTATCTCTAATGAGTTTTTACTCCACAGGCTAAGTTTTGCCTAAACCAGTGCTCTGATACCACTTGTAACGACCTACCATTTTGAACCATTCAAATCGATAATAATCCACACATGTCAAACTTGAATTACTCAAAACGACAAATTGTTATCTATATTGGGTAAAACCTAGCATATACAGTAAATAAATCAATCACAGAGTCATGGACATAGATTAATACAACAATACGCAGCGGAATGGATAAATAGTAGTTCATGAAGCTACTACAGAAACATCAGAGTCTAAAACTAAATATAACCTAAGTCTAAATGCAAAGAAGCCTCTAATGCATAAGCCAATGACAAGTTTGAACATAAACAACTGAAAATAATTAAAATAACCGAGATAACTGAAAAGCTTAATAGATTAAAGATAGATCTACAAGCAAAGCTCCAAGTTCCAAAGGTGACTCTCAAATGTTGTAATACTCAAGCTGACCCGATCATAAAGCAAAACACAAAACACTCGAGTCGGGATTAACAATCTTATGAAAGTAAACCAACTCGAGTGAAATTTCCAAATGAAATGCAATAACATAAAGAATGTTTGGTATTTCCATCCTTTAAGGATCCATGGAACTATCTACATACATAATACAATACGCTACATAAATAATGTCACAGTAAGGTAAAATATTAAAGTAGCATTAAGGCATTACCCATATCCCCCCTATACATTTTTATATAAATGTCGTAGTCTATATAGATACTGTAAACTCCACCAGTGTATGGGCTATAAAGGAGCACTCCATAGGTACAACACAAAACAAACTCGTAGAAGACAAGATATGGCATGTGAACACGGCACTCGAGGCAATGCCAGGGTAGATATACCAATTGCACTCTCGAACTGGTAATAACACATAGCAGCTACTACTGCCTAACTCGGAACACACTCCCATAATCAAAATCAAGGGTGACCACCAAATCAATCACAAAGTCAGAATATAGTATCGAAGAAATGTGCCCAATAGGAGGAATGACCTCACTTGGCACGGTATTGCTCCTATTATAGCCACATCAAGCTGATTCACGGGAGTCAGGGTAACGTAAATACCTCATACAGAGTCATTTGCCAAACCATCCTACTTCATTTCTCGAATCTCAACCATGTACACAGTTGTTAAAGTGGTTTTCGGTATTAGCAGAGTATGGCAATATCCGATCCCGGTCTCCTTAACAACCAAACGCTTATTTCACACCGGATGGTTCTTTTACATTTCCCAAAACCAATTCATACTGATATCAAAATATCATATTCACTTCAAAATCATATCACTTTCGAAATCATATTCGTTTCAGAATCATATCACTTTCGAAATCATATTCATTTTTAAAATCATAACTACAAAGTAGGTTAAACCGTCATATCAAAATATTCGCATTTTAAATATGTTAAATATAAATCATAATAGTTCCAACTATAAACATTTTGAATATTGAAAGTAGTTTATATATTGGAATAGTTATACATTAAAAATAGTTTATATTTTAAAAAAATAGGTTATAGATTGAAATAGTTTATATATTAGAAATAATTTATATATTTAAAATAGGTTATAAATTGAAATTGTTTACATATTAGAAATAGTTTATACATTAAAAATAGGTCATATATTAGATAAATATATTAATTTAAAGATTTTAAACATAATATATTTTATTTTTATTAAATTTTATAAAATTAAATCTTATATTATGAAAAAGTAAATAAAGTTATAAGTAAAACCTTAAAATTTACATTTTAAAACTTAACTTATAAATTTTGAATTCTTAAACAAATAAATTTTAAAATCTAAATTTTACATATATGTTTAAAAATTAAATCTTTATATTAAATTTAAAAATCATTTTCCTTTTTTTCCAAACACATCTTTTCAAAATTTCAGAAATCACTTTAAAAACAGACCAACCGGTGTCCGTATATAGCTTTCTATCCTAGGTCAAGTGATACGGATATTAATCATTTCAATCCGCAATAATTTAAAATTTACAGGTATATATCATTTCAACCCACAATCCCAAATTTTCAAAATCAATAAAAACCGCTTGGGTTTATCATTTCAACCCATAATGATTTTTCCCTACTCTAAAGATTATTCGGGTGTGTATCATTTCAACCCACATGGAATACCTAGAACTAAGGGAACTTGCAGCATGATTTACATAAAACAAATAACAAAATACGAAATCATACATAACATAGTACATAAGGTAGCACATAACTTACATTACAAATTGCATAAAGTAGCATATAACTTACATAATAAATGAATAAAATAGCATATAACTTACATAACAAATAGTATGTAACTTACATAATTAATTATCGAACATAGCATGTAACATGCATAATTATTCACATAACATAGCATGTAACTTACATGATTAATTATAGAACATAGCATGTAACTTATATAAATAATTATTACAAAATTAATTACATAACATAGCATATAACTTACATAATTAATTACAGAACATAACATGTAACTTACATAATCAATTATATAACATAGCATGTAACTTATATAATTAATTATTACATAATTAATTACATAGCATAGCATGGAATCTGACATAAATTTTCCACCATAACATAACCCAACATGCAATCATTTCCAATATAGGACCTTAGGTGATTTCCAATATAACAATCATACTACATATAAGCACACAAATTTTATTCTTTTTCCTTTTTTTATTCATTTTTTTCTTCTTTTTCACACATAAATTTCACATAACATACTAATGAAAATTTCCATCACAGAAGTGTCAAGCTTCAAATCAACATAAAATTTTCCTTTTTCTTTTCAACATAGAAATTTAATATTAACATCATATGATGCATATTAATAACCATATCATCACATCTATTTTGATAAATAAACAACATAATGTCAAAAACAATTTCATGTCAAAAATAATAAGGGAACATATGTCATATCAAATCATAATCAAATTACGCAAAATTTCTTAACTATTGCAACGTTCCAATAACATATCAACTGACATCCATTTACTTAACATAAGATTATAAATCGTGAGTAAATAGCTCACCTTTCGAGACTTGGAAAATTGACGACACAAAGCTATGAATTTGAGTCGCGAATTCCAAAGCAAATCAAAGCGGACTTGAATTAATGCAACACAAAATATATATGAATATATATTACATTATTTTTTATATAAAAGAAAAGAGGAGAAGGGTTAAGAGGCTCAGCCTAGGGTTGAAAGGATGGGTTTGGATGGTGGAGGAGAGGCGGCAATAGGAGAGGAGGTGGAAGGAATTTGGAAGAGAAAAGGAAGGAGTTTTGATTTAGAGAAATTTGTGTTTTTAGATCTAGAACTCTCTGTAAATTTGGAGAGGAAGAAGGGAGTGTGATGAGAAAGTTTTCTCAAGAGAAAATTATGCACATACAAGTTAGTTAGAAGGAAAAAATGGTCGTAGGCATGGGAATAAACAAGTCTCTCGGTATGGTTAGAGTCTCTTGGTTAACCAAGGCCCACTAGGACTAAACCAAACCCATTAGGACTTAGCCAAATTTCATAACTGAACACCACAAACTTATGTTAATTTTTCACAGAAATTCAAATATTGTTAGTAATAGATATTTAATTTTGACAAAACAATAAGTGGAGAAAAGATCAAAATTCAGTTTAGTATCGTATAAAAAGAATAAATTTTAAAATTCAAATTTAAAATTTAAAATTTTCAACCAAAGGTCAAATTTTGACTAAGTTTGACTGAAATTCAAAATTTTAGAAATTTTTTCTATTTCACTGAATTTGGAAAAAGATATTACTCAATATTCCAAAATTTGTTCTTAAATTTTAACCTTTAAATTTTATTTAAATTCAAATAATAATATATTTTAAAATCGACTAAATTGAACCTTTATTTTATTAACATTGGTTTGTCTTCATTCAAATGTTCATTTTATTCAATTCAACATATGTTGCTTATTCTTGACTGAATCAATTACCATCTATTACTCTTTACCTTAATTAAAAGATTTAATTCCAATTTATTCGATATTAAAATTTAAATTAAATGGTTGTTACATACTAATCGTTTTATTTTCATTAAATAATTCAAATAAAGTTATCCTTTTATTTCCATTTACATGTTCTTTATATTACATCAAATTTCTCTTTCAATTAAAACATATGTCTCCCTTTAATTTCCTGAACTTCCTCTTTTATTTTTAATTCAAACATACATTCTAGTATTACGTTTATTAATTACAATTAATGTTCTTTTTCCTGTTATTTGAAAGATTTCAATTACATTTAATTCCATTGATTACAAAATAAATTCCAAAGCGGACTAATCAATGGGATGAGGAATAAATCAATTGTTACAACTTAGTAATTCGTATCTATTAATTTATTATTTACACAAGGAGTATAAATCTACTTACCAAATAATTGATTTTTTGTTGTATGCTAACATATTTATAATATTGTTTATCCCATTCTTTAGTTACATTTATTATTACAGTTGATTGAAATTGCATTAATACAGTTGTCAATTACATTCAATCAATATTATTAAATTATATTCTAATAAGCATTGCCACCTTCCATTTCAATAAAAATTAGTTGTTTTAGAATTTTATCTAAGTTTATATTCTAACAAATTTATTATTATTATTATTATTATTATTATTATTATTTTACAGTAATAATTGAAAATTCTTTATTTCTAACCATATTTTGTACGACAATTATAATTAATATTTTTAAAAAATTCGAATTTACAAGTCGTTATAGAAATTTTTACCATTGTGAAAACAGAATTTATATGCTCAAGTTTCACTATAAAGACATCTTAATCAGACGAAGGAATTAGGAGTTACGACTGGTTTACTATTGGGTTCATTTAGCCTAAGTTAAAGTCTCTAGGCCCATTGGTGCCAAAACAAAATTAGAGAATGATCTCCTAATTTTGAGAATCACATATACTTACTTCTCATCCATTTCTCTTCCTTTTCTTAAAAATAAATGTAAAATTCTTTCCTTTAGAAACCTAGATCTTAAATTATAACACTAACTCTTCATCAATCATATAATCCTTAGGGCTAAAGATATTACTATGAAGAGTACTGCAAGGAGGTATAAATTTCAAATAAATTTGTGGAGGTTAAAATAAGTGCAAATTCTGAACAATAGAGAAAAAGAAGATTCAAATAAATATGAGGCTTCACCTAGTAATTAGTGAGTAAGAGATAGTCAATTAAGATATATGATGTTATCTATGCTTATAGTTCACTAATTATAGCCTAAGTTAGGTTAACGGACTCATTAAATATGGTGTGGATGTTATAAAGTACTTGATTTGGATATTGGTATTTGTATAGGTTTTGGAAATATGGGTTTGACCGTTAGAGGTAAATTGTAACTTTGAACCATATAAATGAGGAAGATGAATAAACATAGTTAAGTAATGAATCATTTGATTTAATAATCTCATGATGTAGAATACAAATTTGTCATTGTTAAGCTCACTTAACATAATAACGAAATAATAAACATGTGTTAATAATCATATCTACTTTTATCGATACCGTATTCTACATTTTTTGGTATTGTTGTTACCATCTTCTAGATTCACTACCTCCTATTTACATTCCCCTATCCTATGATTCGTCCTGTGTCGTGCCTTCAGTCTAGTCTACTATCTCGCCCTAGCTAGTTGTCAACCCTCTTTCCTAAATCAACTACTAAGGGTGTCGACCTCTGTCTCGACATGTTGTGATAACCTAATTTTAAAACAAGCATGGGTTAATTATTGTCTTTGGCAGCTATAATGTAATTCAAATCTTGGTATTTCTTGTGTTTGGACTTGTGAATTTCATGGCTATGATGTTACTTTCTTTGGATTCTGTGTTTGTTTCATGGTGGATGAGATAGTTATTATCATGTTTCGCTGTAGTTGGTTGCTAGTTGGTACCATCAAAGGTTGAGCACTTCCAATTGCCTTGCTTTTTCTCTTAACATCGGCTAGCTAACATAATGATTGCATAGCAATGAATGTTGGTCTTTTGGTTGATGTTGACATCGATGTTTATGGTTTGTAGTGATCAAGGTGTTGCTCATCTTTGTGCTTACTTGCTTCACTTTTCTTCTTGGAGTTCACTTGTGAAAGAACCCTCAATTTCAACTTTGCATTTTTTTGGTGTACTATGCAATATGGTTTATCTTTGCAATAAGGTTGTATCCTCTTGGAATGTATGGTGCCTTTTTTGGTACTCTTATAAGTGTAAACTATTGTTGTGGGCATTTCTGCTTACTACCTGGTGAATATGAAGAGTCAGGGGTAAAATTTTCATTTTCTTAGTAATGGACTTAAACGAGTTTAGAAGTATTCTTGAGATCAAGAATGAACCTAGGTCAAAACCATGTCTCAATCCGAGTAACGATTTGAAAGAATATGAACATCTTAACATTAGCCCGTTGTCTAAGTTATATAGGTCCCACTTTGGAGAACAACTAATTTTCTCTCTCACATGGAACATTCAGGCACACTAGAATACTCTACTTAGCAATACACAACTACCAGTTCTAGTCTCATTCAATTCTGACCTAGATTGAAGGGGTTATAACATAATAACAAGTGTAGCACAATGGTAAAGACTTGCGCCTTTTAGCCAACCCACCCGGGTTCAATCCTGGCAAGCACTTATTTTCATGAAGCACGAATAATGGTCCAATAGGGAATCAAACTACTAAACATAAAACCATTTCCAACGGAAGGAAGGTTGAACGCAATCTCGGAAAATGGAAGGTTGAACCAAATCCAAGAAAAAGGAAGGTTGAACCAAATCGCAAGGGAAGGAAGGTTAAATCAAATCTCACATGAAGGAAGGTTGTACCAAATCCCAGACCAGATCTCAAAGGAAAGAAGGTTGAACCAAATCTCAGAGGCTATGTATTCAGCTGCCACTCCTATCATAACCTCAATCTATATATACCAATCACATGGCCTTATAAAAAAGGAGGTTAGAAAAGAGTGAAGCTCTCATCAACAATGGCAAACAACTTTGAGAGGAAAACTCTTAGTTCCAATAGCATGTTTACTCATATATGTACTTATAATCAAAAATGAAAGAGATAATAAAAGAGGAACAGTGGATGTAGGCACATTCAGGTCGAACCACTATAAAATATTCGTCCTTTTACATTTAAGTCCTTTACTTATTATTTATTGCACATTTTTTGTTTTCTATCTCAATCATCTGCAACTAAAATTCATCAAACAGTAGCTCTATACTGAAAATGATGTCCGCGGCTCTACTACTATGATTTGGAGGTGTTTGTCCATTTTTTGTGTAAACATTTTTGGTGCCTTCACTGAGAGCTGAACTTCCTTTTTAAAAGGAAAATTCTCTCTTTCTTAATTCTCTTTTTTTACTTTGAAACTTTAAACCACTCTCTTTTGGAGTTTGAAGTTCATTTTTATACCCTTAAACTACTATTTTTTTTAAAATAGAAATGGTATTGTTTCTAATCTTCATACTAGAGGTTATCGATTCTTGTCATGCGAAACTATCTTCCCAATCTTTGTAAATCTGAAATTCGTTTCTCTTTTCAGATTTACCATCACTGTTTTCATTATAAAACATTCTTTTCCTTCTTCTGCTCTGAATCATTTTTTATTTAAAAAAGAATATAGTATCAATCTTTAAAATTTTCAAATCTACAATCATTGTTCTAATAAGGAAAAAATTATCTTTTTATATTCAAGATCTGAAATAATTGTGTCCATGAGAAAAAGAAACAATCTCCTTTTCTTTTCCAGATTGAATTCATTATTTAAAAAAAACTATCTTCTTATTGTTCAAGATCTGAAATAATTATTTCTATGAGAAAAGGAACAATCTCTTTTTCGTATCTAAATTGGAGTTTCTATAAAGAAAGAAACTGTCCTTCACTTTTCATACTTTCCAACACCATTCTATACACCAACCCTAATGCTCTGACATCAGATTGCTAGAATCTATCCTTCCAAGTTGATAAATCTACTGACACTGATGTGTAGAAAAAACTCTAACATCATATTGTTGAAATTTATCCCTCCAAGCTGATAAATCCAACTACACTGATGGATAGAAACATCAAGATCAGAAATAGAAATATTTCATACTTTCCAACACCTTTCCATATGCCAAACCTGATGCTCTGACGTCAGATTGCTAGGATTTATCCTTTCATGTCGATAAATCTAACGACACTGATGCGTAGAAAAACTCTGACATCAAATTGTTGAAATTTATTCTTCCAAGCTGATAAATCCAACAACAAGGATGGACAGAAACATAGAGATCGGTAATTGAAATGGTACAACCAACCAAAAGAATAATTAGATTATTGAAATTTATCATTCCAAGCTGATAAATCCAACTACGCCTATTAATCACAATGAAAGGAGGCATACAATTCATATTACATAACCTACTTTATATACATCCCATGGAGCAAGGGGTTGAAATTATTTCACGATGTGGGACTAAAACAAGCCAATGTTGTATCATTTTTTTCTAGCAATTCAGATCTACACCAACAATTTCGTTAAAAAAGAAATATTTATTTATTTCATAGATACAAAATCTTTACCTTTTTTCTCTTATTTTAGATCTACAAACACTGTTTCTTAAGAAAAAAGAAACATTTATTTATTTCTTAAGATCTGAAATCATTCCAATTTTTTTCTCTTATTTCAGATCTACAAACACTGTTTCTTAACAAAAATGAAACATTTATTTATTTCATGGATCTGAAATCATTATCTTTTTTCTCGTATTTTAGATCTACAAACACTGTTTCTTAAGAAAAAAACATCTATTTATTTCTTAAGATCTGAAATCGTTCCAACTTTTTTCTCTTATTTCAGATCTACAAACACTGTTTCTTAACAAAAAAGAAACATTTATTTATTTCATAGATCCAAAATTATTATCTTTTTCTCTTATTTTAGATCTACAAACGCTGTTTCTTAAGGAAAAAAAGAAACATTTATTTATTTCTTAATATCTGAAATCATTCCAACTTTTTTCTCTTACTACAGATCTACATACACCGTCTCTTAAGGAAAAAGAAACATTTATTTATTTCTTAAGATCTGAAATCATTCTATTTTTTTCCTCTTATTTCATATCTACAAACACTATTTTTTTTTAAAAGAAACATTTTTTCTCTTATAGTTTGAAATAATTGAAAATAAGGGACACATCCCTAAAATCAAACTTAATACACAAAACATCCTCCTCATAAAAAAGATAAAACTTACATCCCTATTCTCAAATACTACAATTTTCATCCCTACAATAACCCTCTTCTCCATTGCAGCAATGTTGATTCTTCATATATGGATATTATTCTTACATCCATAATTAAAATTTGCACCCCATTAATTATCAATCTTTAAAACACAATAATTTCTTGTAGGAACGATGAAATAACAAACCATTTTCACCATCAAATCACAAATTTTATTATCTTTCTAACAAGTGGCATTGTGCATATGCAAAAACAACGAGTGGTATAACTGCAGACATATCTGTAATTATATGGTATAATTGCAAACATGTCTGCAATTATTGCATATAGTTATAGACATTTCTGCAATTATATGGTATAATACCATACATATCTGCAATTATACAATATAATTGTAAACATGTCTGCAAATATTGCATATAGTTGCAGAAATGTCTGCAACTATTGCATATAATTGCAGACATGTCTGCAATTATATGCAATAGTTGTAGATATTTCTGCAACTATATGCAACAATTGCAAACATATCTTTAATTATATGGTATAATTGTAGACATATATGCAATTATACCATATAATTACACAATTGTCTGCAACTATATGCAATAATTGCAAACATGTCTACAATTATACCATATAATTGCAAAAATTTCTGCAACTATATGCAATGGTTGAAAACATTTCTGCAACTATGTGCAATAATTGCAGACATGTTTACAATTATACCATTTAATTGCAGAAATTTCTGCAATTATACGCAATAGTTGCAGATTTGAAGGAAAAGTGGAAGATGTTCAAAATTTGCAGAATTGTCTGCAAATATATGGAATAATTGCACCTTTACTACAAATATGATTTTTTGGTATCAACAACGGATCTCATTTTAAAGATCATAAATTTTTTTATTTTTCACTGAAAACGGTATGCTGATCCGATGTTTCTACAGAAAGTTATACGCGTTTGAAATGTTAAAAACGTAAAGGGTATTTGGGTCTTTGTGCGCACGTGAATTTGAAAACAGGGACCGAAAACTTATTAAAAAAATGGAGGGGTGTTTTATGTATTTTCAAACCTTACCAGGGATGTACGCCAAATGCCCCCTTGAAATAATTCTATCTTTTTTCTCTTATTTCAGATCTACAAACACGGTTTCTTAATAAACAGAAATAATAATTTATTTCATAGATCTGAAATCATTCTATCTTTTTTTTCTCTTATTTTACATTTGCAAACACAGTTTCCTAACCAAAAAAGTAAACATTTACATTTCTTAGATCTAAAATCACCACATCTCGTTTTTTCATTTCATAAAGTTTTTTTATTACCAAAAAAACTTTTGTTCATTTTTCAAAATCATTGTATGTCTTATTCTTTTTTCGTTCAAAAGTATTATTCCCTTGACATAAGAAACTCTGGTTCCTCTTTAGATGCAGATCCTTATTTCTCTAACATAACAAATCCTCTTCACTTTTCCGACCGACAACCAATATTCCTTGAAATAAGGAGCTCCATTTCCCTTCTCTTATTTAAGAAAAGTCACTTTGAGAGAATTCTTTTCTGTTATCCGAATCGGTAATCATTATGTCTAAGAAATAAGAAATCATATCTCTTTTCCCCTCCTTCAAATCTAAAAACATTCTTTTTTGGTTAAAAGAAACTTGTGTTCAATTTTCAAGTTTGTAGTTATTCAAACTCACTTTCCCATTAATGATCAGATCATTGTTTCCATCACCCAAGGAAACTTTACCCTCTTTCCAGATCTGAGATCATAGTTTTGAGAAACTCTATTTCTCTTTTTAGAGATTCTCTCTTTCTTTTAAGGGTTGGCCTATCGATCCTTCGAAATGACAAAACTCCCCTTCCTTTTCAAAGCTTGAATTATTGTCCCTAGAAATTACAAGCTCTTTAGGAAACGCAAGAGAACAACTTTCCAACATGCCTCCTAAGCGAAGGAACTCTGCTATAAAGAATACAACTGTTATTAGTACACCCAATCCAGATTTGGAAAGACAGAAGATTAGTCTAACAACCTCCCCGTGCTAAAAATTACTGGACATAACTTCGAAATTGTTGTGGTTTAAATTAGTAAGCACTTCGCTGCTTAATATAAAGCTTTGGTGGATAAACTCTTGACTCGCTTAAGACAGATGAAAGTATTCAACCTTAACATTGTAATACAAGGGAATCCCCAGTGTAGGGAACATAGGGGAATTCCGCCTAACCATATGAACACCAAGCACATCTCTCATCCATCTAGCATCTAATCAAAGTACTACCATCGGGATCCCACTCATGGATGGAAATATCACAACTTGAAGATCGAAGTCATGGTGATTGGCACTCAAAGTCTAGATATGACAAGCTCAACACTTTGTCACTCTTATCATGCCCGAAGGCATCACCAAACCAATGCGTACTAAACATGACCTAAATAATATAGCTCTCCGTACCCATGGATATGTTCAACAAATATGAACAGAGAAGGAGATAAGACCAAGAGTTACTAGTTCACCCTCTAGGAAAACAAATACTTTTGAGTGCCTACTACAAACCTTTATAAAGGGCTAACCCGACCCCTTAAACACTTGCCAAGATCTCTACACTTGCTGGTTAGCGAGAGGCACAAAGAAGGTACTATATAATTACTTTTCTTTCATTATAATCAATCTTAGGCTATTGCAGGGCTCTACCATCTACTCTTGGATCTCCATCCTTAGAAAGAGGTGAAGGAAGGATATGTAAATCCGTTGCATATGCTGATCGACCTAAGGGTGCTTACATGCTACATGAAGTAAAGACAAAAATTCAAACTAGCCGCTACAACTATGCATGACCTCTCCATTGGGTCAGCAAGGCACAAAAAGATGAGAAAAATCACTGTCCGAAGTTTAGATAGATGATCACCCAGGGAAGCTACCACAGCTTGCAATACAAATTCTATAGCAAAATGGAAGAGATACAACTCTCTACCTCCGGAGCTCGAATGATCAATGATCAGAGAGAAGCCATCCATTTGAGTATGGTGTTATCTCAAAGGGTAAGGAAGAGGACGCGATGGAAACGACATCTGCCAAAAATTTGGATAACATAATAGTTTATACAGAAAGGCTTTGAAATACCAAGCTCCAGTACTTCCAACATATTTGGCCCGCAGCAGAAAGGCGAGAGATATCTAGAACCACCACCACTACTCCTCTATCACAATTCAACCCGAATCAACAATATATATAGTAAACCGCTAGGAAATTGCAGTCACCAATTTAGATACTAACTTTATCACTCCATCATGATCCAATAATCAAAAAACACAATTCAAATTGATTAAGAACTAAGGATAGCAGGATGCACACTGGGGACATCCACTATAGGTCCACCAAACTAGCCGGAGTCAACCTAACAAAATGACTAGACCAATGACTGCTAGGAGGCAGCACTAAAACTCCAAACAAGAATCTTGGCAATCTTGGCCCAGAACCCCCGTTATCAAACACGGTACTTGTAGAAAGTCCTTACGAGGAACTCTTAGATCACACAATATGCTCCCCTGAACATGTCGTATGCATGATAATAGATGGTCCTGAAAAGAAGGTACCATAACAAACCTTTTCTTTTGTTTTTATCTAACTCGGTTGTTATCATTTTAGGATAATTCCATCGGCTCCTAGGTTCCATGGAGTCTTACAAAAATACCAAACAAGAATTCCTATCCAAGAAAACGTCTTAAACCAGGCATGCTACACAACCTGGTACTTTGCGCTTCTTTCGAAGTGGTAGTTTTGGTCTAAACTGCTCTTTCCCTTTTGACCAAGAAAAGAGACTAATGCATTCCTTAACACATACGCACTTATATTCACTTAACACCTATGCTGTTATAACCACTACTTCTTTTGTAACTAGCAACCCAGATCACAAGCATATGTTGGCAGTAGTGAAAATAAGATAGTCATGACTAAGAGAACTAGCCTGGGCAGTTCACTGCTGACAACCGCCCCTTTCCCTAGTAATGACATACTAGTCGGGCATCCAGGCATAAATCTAGCTTGAGTAACTCAAAGAATAAATGCATTCAAAGCCTAGCATGGATTGACTCATAACAGAAGATGCCCCAAGCCAACGAGTAGGTTGAAGCTGTCAACAAAGTCTTGAAAACGATAATTAAGAAAAAACTAGATGAATCCAAAGGAGCATGGGTTGATGAACTACCTATGGCACTGCGGGCTTACCAAGACTCTTAAAAATAGCAATAGGACATACTCTATTTTCTCTAAGCATATGGGGCTAGACATGTTGAGCAGAGAAGGAATCACACCGCCATCAAGACCGCTGCACACAGACGAAAAGTGGAAAACTAGTACAAATCTAAGGTGAAGTCCCAAGAGTTACAAGAGGGAGATATTGTTCTTAAGCAAGTCTTTTCCCATCCAGGCGCACTAGATCCAGTTTAGGAAGGATCATTTATTGTTCATAAGGATCTCCACAATGGAGCTTACATTCCATCGATAGTTCACGAAAAGGTTTGTGGGAAAGGAAGGAATCTCCAACATCTTCGCCATTACTTTTCTCAGCTTGTAAAAAGCATGTATCACCTGAAACAATAAAATAAAGACAGTAGACGTAGGCATATCTTGGCCAAACCACTATAAAAATTGATGTTTTACTCGAGTGTTTATCTGAAATTTTTCCTATTGCGATTAATCGAAAGCTCTCGCCAGCAGCAGTGAAAGCAAGATAACCATGACTAAGGGCACGAAAATAGCTTGGGTAGTTCACTGTTGATGATCGGCCCCCCATCCAGTAATGATAAACCTACTATGAGCCATGGATTAGGCACGATTATAGCCTAGGCAGATTATCTTTTGCGTTCAGCTTGCTGGCAACTATGAACCGATAATTAGTCCCACGATTAAGGCATGGCTACAGCCAGGGATAGTTCGTAGTTGACAATCGAAACCCACGCTAGCCAGGCTATAGTAAATCGTATAATACTCACGATACAGGCCATAATGGCACAAGTAGTTACTGTGCGCGAATCCCGGCTCTAAACCTTAAGTATGGCAGTCAGAAAAGTTACACTCCCTTGGAACATAGGTTGGGCTGACAAACCATATGATACCAAAATCCACAATAAATGCAAGTAACTTACGTGCCACGAATCTTAAGTTTAGAAGGACTCTCTTGACGGAGAATATATTTCATTATACTTAAACTAGAAGCTTCTAACGATTTTTGTAGTCTTGTGGCATTACATATAGATAGTAGGAATATGAATTCCACTCTGCCTACCGCAGCAGGATATTCCTTTGCTTCCACTCCACCAGAGGAAATGGAGCATCGACTCAATTCCGCCAGAGATATCGGAATATCAATCCAACATTGCCACAAGAATTGGAATATCCCTTCCAGCCAACTTCACTTAAGAAACTGTAAGGATTCTCCCAAAGCTGAGCACACTTATGGAACCCGAGAAAAACTCAGTGCAAAGGTATGACTAACTTTTATAAGATAAGCTAAATTCGACAAAAAATACTTCGGGGAATAGCACCACCTCACCCCTTGAATATACACATACACTACCGCTCAGCTTGGTAATAACACATTGGAATCATGACCTCTCGTAAGTTTAAAACCCATTCATGATATAAGGCACCATGTTGTGAGAAGCAACCAAGTGCACTATATGGGGGAAAATCTAGACAAATAATGAGCACTCCGTGCTGGCTTTTGACAACGTCGCTAGAGGGTGCTTTGGAGGATGTAATGAATACTTATGGACTGCCACGTCCCCCAACTTACTCTCTAAACCTAAGTAATAGGGAATCACTTCGAATGATAAGGATCCTTCTAAACAGAAGTTATTCGATCTCTAACCTTCCAAATGTAATTAATTCATGTCAAAGTTAATTTTAACACAAATAGCTTGATACCTTTACCAAATAAATCAATCCCGAGGACACGCGGGATGACTCTAACAAATATCTACGATAAAATTCCAAATAAAAATTTATTAATAGTCTGCAACTAATTCTAAGGCAATACACTGGGCCCAAAAGGACCCTAAACTTGTAGGTAAAGTCAACAAAAAAAGGACGATTCTCTATTGCCAAAGTCGACGAGACATTTGAGTTGAAAGGTTGATTCTACCTAACTAATGCAAAGATAGCAAGCCGATGTCACCAATAAACACCCCACGTTGGAGCCATTTGACTACAATAATCGGCATAAACCATACCGGCAATAGGACTTCTGATTCACAATGCCAACAAATTTCCTTGAGCTCCGCTCAAAAGAGCCAGGACCACTCACTTAGACCCATCATCTACCATATTATCGCTTGCCAATAGTCGACTCCAAACAGATGTATGAGATATCAGTAGGCAAACTACTAAAGAAATTGGCTAAGCTAATCCTATACAAATGTGCCTGGGGGCAAGTCTTGGAAAAGCTAACAGAAGAACAAGGATTTGCTCCAAACACCATCACCTTACCAGACTATATGCAACACAATCCTATTGCCATTAGTTAAGCCTAATCTGATATAATACCCCGATTAAAGCTCTTACAAAATGTACACGTCTTTGTACAAACGTCTATCCAGAAGATACAAAGCATAGGCTAGGGAAGAAATTGTCAGCCTTCACTCAAAGGCACCGCACTACATATCCTTCATATGAGTACCATTCAATGATATTCTTGCTCTACCAAATCCATCAATAATTAATCTCATACGTGCATGCGCAGAAGTGGAGAAAAGTTCACTGAGAAATATGCAAATTCGGCAATCGCATGGGATGAATAGGTCATGATCACTAGACTTATCCACATAATAAACATAAATAGAATGCCAGTCAATAGATCCGAGAACAATACCATAAAGTATACATCGACCGATTCACACACTGTAGAACCTCAAAGTAGGAAGCAAGAAGACCAAGCCTAGGAAAACAGAATCCCACCAAATGAAGACTAATCAAAGATGGCTAAAGACAGTCACCACACCATCCTTAAGCAGAGGAAAGCCTCATACTGAACTAGAAAATGAAAACTCTTTAGGGAAACAAAAATAATATACAGATAGTCAGATATCAAGATGACGGCTGCAAGACAAGCAAGGCAACTCCTGATCAGATAAAGCACATTTAGCATTCACAAAAGTATGCTTTAGTGGCAAATGTTGTAGGAATTTGCGCCCACTACATGGTGAATATGAAGAATTAGGGGTAAAATTTTCATTGTCTTAGAATAGACCTAAACTAGTTTAGAATATTCTCGAGATCAAGATATGAACCTAGGTCCAAACTGCATCTCAATCCGAGTAACGGTTTGAAAGATATGAACATCTTAATATTAACCCGTTGTCCAAGTCATATGGGTCCCACTTTGGAGAACTACTAATTTTCTCTCTCACATGGAACATTCAGGGGCACTAGAATACTCTACTTAGCAATACACAACAACCAGTTCAAGTCTCATTCAATTCTGAGCTGGATTGAAGGGATCATGGCATGATAACATATGTTGCACAATGGTACAGACTTGCGCCTTTTAGCCAACCCAGCAAGGTTCAAGTCCTGGAAAGCACTTATTTTCATGAAGCATGAGTAATGGTCTAATAGGGAATCAAACTACTAAACATCTAACCATTTCCAACGGATGGAAGGTTGAACCAAATCCCGAAGAATGGAGGGTTGAACTAAACCCCATATAAAGGAAGGTTAAACCAAATCCTAGAGAGAGGAAGGTTAAACCAAATCGTAGGGGAAGGAATGTTAAACCAAACGTCACATGAATGATGGTTGAACCAAATCCTAGACCAAATCCCAGAGGAAAGAAGGTCGAACCAAATCTCAGAGGCTATTTACTCAACTGCCGCTCCTATCATAACCTCACTCTATAAATACCAAGCACAAGGCATTATAAAAAGGAGGTTGGAAAAGAGTGAAGCTCTCATCAACAATGGCAGACAGCTTTGAGAGGGAAAACTCTTAGTTCCAATAGTATTTTTACTCGTATTCAAAGCTTGTACTTGTAGTCAAAAATAAAAGAGATAATAAAAGAGGAATAGTGGACGTGGGCATATTCAGGCCGAACCACTATAAAATCTATGTCTTTTACATTTAAGCCTTTACTTATTCTTTATTGCATATTTTTGATTTTCTACTCAATCATCTGCAACTAAAATTCATCAAACAATAGCTCTATACTGAAAATGGTATTCGCAGCTTTACTACTATGACTTGGAGGCGTTTGCCCATTTTTTGTGTAAACAACTGTCTTATGATAATGAATGTTTGTATTCTCTTATGATTATCTTGATTGATTGTATGTGATATTGCTTCATGCTATTTTGATGAATGTTAGTGCTCTTTAGGCATATGTGTCGAGTTACTAAGGTGGTTAACCTTGCACCTATGTCAACATTATTTTATAAAAGTGGATGGGCCAATATAAAATATGTCTCCCATGTAAAAAAGTGATGAAGACAAATGATGTGAAAGTATATATAAGACAAGGTAGGATCACAATTTATGCATTAATACATTTATATAATATGATAGAAAAGAAAAATGACTAAAATTTGAGTCAAAATTACACTTAGATAATGTATAATGAATTACAATATATATATATATATATATATATATATATATATATATATATTAAATGAAACTGGATTGAAATAGTATTAAATTGACTAATTACACCGGTTGAAAAAATAAAACCCTGTAAAACCTGCAAGTTTATAATGCAGTTTTAGGGTGATTCAGTCGATTTAATATAGCTTTAGTCAACTGAACTTAAGTAGTCAGTCAACTGAGTTTGTATTCATTCGACCGAACAACCAAAGAATTATTTTCTATAGGAAGATAGTCGACTGACCTACTTTGATAGAAAGTTGAAACAGTCAGCTGATTTATATAAAATCAACTGAATAAACACCTATTGTGAGGCCAAAATGAACATGGTTCCTGAAGGAACTATGTAAGTAGTCCAAGATTCTTTGTATAGATCATGTGACAACATTTGGATATGATGCACTATATCATGTATTAGTATGGTATGATACTCAAAGTCGATGAGTTCCGTAACACTCAATACTAATAGATGTTTAAGCTTTAACATGATTCCATATGGTTACTAGAGGTGTCATGATCTTCTCCTTTATTTCAAGGAGATCGGAGAGAGATTGAAACATCCATCTAATGTTCGGTACAGTGATTGGTAGTTTGAATTGTATTCTGTTGTTCAGTCGATAGTTTAAGGAGGTTGAAAGGTTGACTAATCTTCATGTACTTGCCTATTATTCAAGAAATACAATGGAGGTAGGGCACATGCACACACATATTATATATATATATATATATATATATATATATATATATATATATATATATATATGCATGCAATCATGTGTTATCATCAATATGTTGTTTCTAGTCGTTATCTTAATATCTTGTATATTTACTCGATTTGGAAGTTCTTAGCTCTAGGCAGATTTCAAGTAAGTACCTTTATTGATATGATATTATGAAACCTATGTAGATGAAACATGTTATGTAATATTGAACTAGAGGTTATTGACATCAGCATGTTATATTATGATGGACATAAATACAGGTGATAGAAATATGGTTAGTTTAACGTCAGACCATTTTAATGTTTTATCAACATGTAATAATATATACTTGGTGATATTTTATACTCACATATGCATATGTCTAACCTTCTCTATATTTCCTTTCTATTTCTATCATTGATAAGTTGATAGATTTACAAGGAATGCATGTTGTATGAGGACGACATTGGTGACTCGATGAAGTTATTTTTTTATTTAGCTATATACTCTTTTAGTGCTATGTATTTATATTGAACTACTAGCGCAAGATGGTGTTTAATGTCATTTCTGAATTTGATGTAATGTCATTTACGACTATTATATAGTACTAGTTAAGTCTCTCTATTATCCGTGTTTTATTGTATTTTATTCCTTCAATTGTGATTTCTAAGAGTTACAAATAGGGTAGATAGATCTATGTGCTATTTTGCTTTATTTCAACCTATAGATCCATCCTATACTAATTTTGCAATTCATGCGTCGATTAGGGTATATAGTCAGAAGGTCACATGTACTCGATAATACGAAGAATGAGGCATATTAGGTCGTCATGCATGAGTTTTCCCTTGGGCTAACACTGACAAGTATTTAAAATCTCAAATAACACATCTATATGTACTCGATATCAGCAAAAAGTAATAACACAAGTGTTTCCAAGATAGAATAATACACATATAAAACAGAAAATAGAGAACATAGAGTTATCAATGCAGCAATAATATATAATGAATAAAATATATAAATATTAGTGGATTCATCTAAAAAGGAGTTAATACCTACTATCTCTCGAATAAATACAAGATAGGTCTAATAAATACAACCCAATAACATATACATACATGAGACCTTATAATATATATAATGTTTCATACTATTGCTAATAATCTAAGCTCCAACTAAGCCCAACAATCACAAATTTGTCTCTTCGTCCCTGAACCTGAAATGTCTTGGACTAACCCGAGTACTATTTAAATAACACACTTGTCAAACTATATCTAAAATGTAAACGTCAACATGATATAGAAATCAATATGGTATAACTAATATATAAATATCCCAAATGGCATAAATCAATACTAGTCTAACAAAATTTCTCAAAACCATGCCTAAGTATGATTATCCACATGCAAGTAAAGTCAAGCTACAAATCAAGTAGTGAAATATCAGAATAGGGTGAAACATCCACACATGTAACTATCATCAATGCATAAGAAACCATCAAATATAGTACGAATAGCACACAACAATGCCCATGATTATCTTTCAGATAATCAAATGCAAACATATTCTGGGTTTGTTGTACTCAAATAAGTGAAACAAATAAGCATCCACACAACCAAACATACAATGGCAAGGCTAACATCTCAACGCAACCTTGGTTATCCTCCTTAATAATCTTATGTATGAGGATTGATTATCCATTAGACATGGAGTCTCCAGTATAGTCCTCTACTCATCATCATGCTACATCAAGCTCAAAAAGGTGTTTAAATGGCGTATGTCTACTTATCACACATTATAACCAAATAGGAGACCGATGGCCACTCGCTTATTGCAGGAGACTACACTACACCCGTATAGCATGACTCTTATAGTCTTTAGTTACCGTGATGACCATTGTGACCCAATATCCATCTGGTGCAAGTCTACACTATGTAATGTTAATGATCCTACAGGTGTCCTAAAGGATAATAAATTACTGGCCTATGTGACACAGGGGAATAACACATAGCAATGGCACAAATCAATATCAGACAAGGTGTGCCATGGATCCTGGGGGCAATCTGCAATCAGGCCACTAGGATGGATACTAGCCTAATATGGTTTAAGTCCTCACTAAAATAATAGGAGTACACATAAAGGATAGACATCAATGTATATTTATAAGCACACAGCCATATATAACTATTAGCATGCAACCATAGACACACATTCTTACTCACCACAAAGAGTATCACCTCATACACAACATATGCAATACCTTAGTATTGCTTATCCCTATTAAGTGACATCTACTTACGAAAAGAAACCAAACAGATATCGGCTCAAGTGTCCCATACCACCTGGTGTTACTCCCTCGTTTACTCAACGCCCGTAAACTACACTCGCATCACATAATAATATTATATACCATGAATCATAAAAGCAATCAGAATAATATTATCAAATGTCCCATACCAGATGGTATTACTAATCTGTTTACTAAAAACTCTCACCATAAAGAGCTTCACACGATAATATTCTATGTAGCGAGTACAATGAATAACTAAAGAAATATTACCAAAAGTCCTATAAGAATCGATATTATAATTCCGTTTATCCAATATTCTTGTCACATGGAAATTTAGTTGAGCATAAAGCTCATATAGAAAATAAATTTATCTGCAGCAATTTACTTATATATATGTATGTAAGTATGTACATATAATGAAAATATAATTTTCCTTCTTATTTAAAACTAAAGTAGGGATTTTAATCCTTAAAATACATTTCTTAGTCTCTTTCCTATATTTAAAACTCATGAAAATCTATTTTATAATCTAAAATTATTTACAAGAACCACTTCGTAATTTTTTGCAATTAAATGTGATTTTAAAATGAATTTATACATTCTAAAGCAATTTCCTTCATTTCGAACCCATAAAATATATTTTCTAAAACTCTTATACTCATAAATCATGAAATACTCTTTTAGAACCACATTATATTAATTAAAAACCATTTCATTTTTTCTAAAAATTTATTGGATTTATAAATAATTATTTAAAGTCAAAATCAAGATTTTCTGTAATAAATTAATTCCATTAAATATATGTTTAATACTAAAAATTTAATAAAAAATTTAGTAAAACAATTTCATTACCATATTAATTAGAATCCATATCATTATCACATATTCAAATCTTTATATATGTTACATAAATGTACAGTTTATTTATTTTTAAAACAACACAAAGAAAAGGCAGAAAATGCCTATATATCGTCGAATGGTGCACCGGTGTACTACGCGTCAGTCTGCGGTGAGAATTCCGAAAGTCTAGAATTTACCTTAAATTGAACGAATCTTTACTCTTCCCTCTTCATTACTTTTTTATTGGCTTCACTAATTAAGCATATATTAGTATACAATTTTAGATATTGATTTAAGCGCCACACAATGATTCATTTAATTCAAATAGGTCTAAATTCAAATGTAAAATAGAAAGAGGAGTTTATGTAATTCATGAAGAACCATATCAAATAATGCATATTCATTACATCAAAGCACACACATATCATAACATGGTTTAGACATAGATTGTGAGTGTATTTACTTACCTTGAAGTAGCTGAATTTCTACACTAGAATTACTCCTCCTTTCTCTTTTTTACTAATTTCTAATGAACTCAGACTTGTTCAAAATCTGAACTTATTCCTGCCTAGTGTTGTAATAGAGTGTTGAGGTGGTTGTACTTTAATTTCATAATTTTTATAATTTATTTCTATTCATTTTGAATTTTTAAAGAAAGGGAATTATGGATTCTTACTTGGATTTAGTGGAATGGAGCTTGGAATGCGTATATAGGATGTGAAGTATAAAGTAATGAAGGAGGGTTCTAGACTTCTCTTGATAAGGCAATGAAGCAGAGATTTTCTACATGTGGAGTTGGGCCAAATGGGCTCACTTTCATTTGTTTCAACTCCTTTTCTTTCATTTTTTTCTTTGATAATATATTACTTACCATGACAAACTAGCCCAAAACTCTAAATAAAATTCATATTTATTCCCCATAAATGTTTTACTACAATCCCATAATTTTTCCGTAGTAAATATTTATTATCTTTACCAATCAAATTACTTCCTTATTTATTGTCCGGCCCAATTTCATAAATAAATTAATAAACTCCTTTTATAAGTGAAACAAAAATTTAATTACTTTCCTTAAAATTAAGTTCCTTATTTTCTTTACGTTTAATATTTAACTTTACAAAAATTATTTATCCTTTTAGTTATAATTTAAAAATCATTTTGAGCCTTAAAAATGTTCACATTCATTTTAGAAATGAAAATTTTGCTCAAATAAATTATTTTCTTACTTTATGGGATATTTTTCTATATAATTTCCTAATTATTTACATTTATCGACATTTTAAATATTAGAACCCATTTAAATTAATTAAACCTTTATTAAAAATTCCAAATAAATTCTATATTTTCAAATCATCACAAATCCTCATATTCACGTTTTGTTATTAAAAACCCATTTATTAGTTAAATCTTTATTATTAATTTAGTTAATTGCATCCCAACATAAGTTTTGTTATAGATTCTCTCTTTAAGAAAATTGTATCGCAATTTCCTGTAAGGAAAATCCATTACAAGCTATTACACTTCTTACTCTACTACACCCATCTATATTCACTTTTACTATCTTGGGTTAGCAGGAATAATTCTCCGCATTAACCCATCAAGTATCAAATAGTGTGATTCAAATCTAATTGACCTTTTGGCTTATTCAAAATCATGGTCATCCTCCATGCCCATTGTTTATAATTATGGAATATGCAAACAAACTCATTTGGAAAATTTTGATACTTGCATAAATAATCAAATTATAACTATATGTACAAATTTCTGGAAAACTTCAAAGTAATCTCAATGGATAAAGTGTATTCTAAAAATCCATAATACTCAAAACACAATATAAATTCATTTAAGAGTTATAATCTAGTAATTCAACTTTTTTGCTTAGAAATTTTAGATAGGTATATACTTCTTCTCAAAACAAATTTTAGTACTCGAAAACGTCACAGGTATCTAATACGAAAGTTGTTGTCCTTTAAAACTTTAATACTAAATCAATGAAATATTTCTAAAAAATCCTATCCAAAAATTTAATTCTTTTCAAATCTACTTCTAACTTTGAAAATCTTAAAACCGATTTAAAATAACTTTTTCCATAACTACTTAATTATAGGGATATGTCGATGCATCGATATTAAAGGTATGGTATACAGGGAGTCTGTAGTAGCCCAGTATTGATATGCAATTAATTAAATTAACAATAGTATCGAGATGGAGTGTATGTTCTTTAGTAGTATTAGGTATACGGGGATAGTGTGTTACAACCCGATACTAAGAAGAAGTATATATTCTTTTGTAGTATAGGTATGGGTACGGGGGGAGTTTGTAACAGCCTGTGTTGAGAAGCAATTAACTAAAATTAATAACAATGATTAAATTAATTAAAATGGATTTTAAAGATTAGACTAAGCATACTTTTTTTATTTTTTTGGGAATATTATGATTTAATGATGGAGTATTATAAGGTAAATGAGAATTTGATGGTAAAATAATGATTTGGGTTACCCATTTATTTTTAGGAGAAATTATTCAAAAGGTCAAGGTATAAATTATTTTCAGTGATAAATATTGTCATAGTTATGAATTATTAATAAATAATAATTTTGATTATTTTAGAGTAATATTAATTTTTAAGTTGGAATGGTTTTAAATATATTAAAAGTGGTTAAATAATTAATATAAAGTTTAATATTAATCGTAAATAAGATTAAAAGTTCATGTCAAATGGAATTTTTTTTATTTTTTTTAAATAAGGAGTTTTGGAATTTGTTTAATAAATGAATTAAAGAATAATTAAGTTAAAATGAGTCAAAATATGAAGATAATATTTTATAAAATTATGTAATAAATAGGAAATGAAAATTTGGATAAGAAATATTTTTTAATGGAAATTGAAGCTAGTTTGGGTTAATAAATAAATACTATTAAAGTGGGCTAAATATGAAAGTTTTGAGATAGTTAGCTAAAATAAAAGAATACGTGGAAAATAAATTCTATAAAATTTTCATAATGTTGCATAACTACTTTAGTAATAAAAATATTATTATTATTATTTTGGAGTTTTACATTGATTTGGTTAAGTAAAATGTTTTATGAAAGGAAAGAAGATGAGAGAATATTTGCTTTAGTAGCCTACTTGTAGCATAAGCCTAAATTTCAAGCTTTAATCCCTCATTCCTATACTTATAGCTTTCTTGGTCTAGAATTCCCTCTTATATTCATGAAATCTCTTTACTATACTTCCTTCTCCAACACATAACTTTATAAAATTCAAATTATTAATAACCTTGCTTCCTTTCCACTATCAAAATAAATTTTTATAAATTCCCAACTTAAGAAGTGAGATTCTCAATGCATGACTACATCATCAGGAGTTAGCTAATTCTAGTTTGATCTAGAATTGGGTGCTTGGAAATTTTCATGAAGAGGAGGAAGAAGAAGCCTCAAGCCTAGCAGCTTCCTATGAGTAATTTCTACTCATAAACTAGTTCTAAACATGTGCTATAATGTGTGTATCATAATATGGATGTAAATGTTGATGAATTAATCTCTAAAGCCCATTTATTATAAAATTGTTTTTCACTATATTCTTGAATCCAAGCCTGTTATGGTTAATTGATGTTTCTATTGAGTTGCACAATGTATATGTTGCATTGTATGTGTGAATGTATGCTTGTGATTAGTGGAAAAAATTGCAAAGAATCGATGAGCAGGTGGAAGACATAGCTGCTAAAAGGAGCGGCCATAGAATTTGCGACCAGTGCACCAGTGTATGATTATGAAATTATTTTAAGAAATTTTTTATTTAAATTTAATATTAAATATTTTAAAGATATTAATTTATTATGGAAAATTTATTTATATATTTAAATAATCATTTAAAAATCTCATATAATTCTAAAGAAATATGAAACGACTTCTAGTTAAAGTTGTATGGTTTTTAAAGTATATTCCTTGATTTTTTTAGTGTAAGAAAGAGTTTGTTTAAAAATATATTAGGTTATGGAGTTTACAAATTCATTTAAGAATTTAACTAGAATAAGTTGTAAAGTATTTCTTATAATTAATATTTGATTATAAAAGTGGTTTCTATGGGATTTAAATATAAAAAGCGATTGAAAAATGTATTATATGAATTGAAAATCCTTAGTTTTGTTTAAGCGAAAAGGAGAAATTATATTTTTATAATTATATAATAAAAACTTTTGAAATGAATAAATATGATTTACTACAAATAGTCATCTCTTTTATATATGAATTGTGTGCTATGGTTGATTATATTTTCCATGTAATGAGAATATTAAATAAATGGTGTTATTATAACGTTTGGTATGAGACTTTCGGTAATATTTCTCTAGATATCCTTAGTATTGCATAGAATATTATCGAGTGTAATTTATGATCACTTAGTAAATGAGCGAGTAACACCAGGTGGCATGGGATACTTGAGCTGATATTGGTTTGCTTACTTTTTATAATTAGATGTCACTCTTGCAGGGTCAAGATAAATAGGGTCTTTATTGTTATGGTGTTGCAAACTGAGAGTGAGCAGGCTAAGATCCATAAATGTGTCTACCATTTTGTGTATGTACTCCTATTATTTGAAGTGGAGTAAACCGGATGAATTTAGTATTCATTCTAGCGGCCTGAGTGGGGTTGCTCCCTAAATCCCTAGTATGCCTTTGATGGGTATGGCTGAGAACCATTACCCGCTTGTCACATATGCCAGTAGTTCGTTACCATTGGGGCACTTGCAAGACGTGACCACTATATAGCATAGTCTTGCTCTCTATAGATATTGGGTCACAATGGCTATCGCGGTAATTAAAAATTATAGAAGTAGGGTTGAAAGAAAGTGAGGAAGGCACTAAGAGTAGGCTGAGAGCTGTTGGTTTCTCATTTGGTTATTATTGATGAGATGACAAAGATAACATACTTATTCATCTACATGAGCCCACTGAGCATATTGTTGAGACCCGATCAAATCTTTTGATGGGATGAAAGCCTAAATGGTTATTTATGATGTAGAGAGCATAAAAAATTGATAATCCAAGTGCTATCTACGTTGTAGCAACCCATATTTTATGTATCAATGGATTGTAAAATATTTTTATTTTATTCACATGAGGTCGTATGATTCTATAATTTTAAAATATGACTCCTAGGAATATTTTACGCATCTATGATTTTTTTTGAAGTTCTGTGTGACCATTTTGTCCCTAAAAAAATTAGTTGGGCTATAACTTTCGATAGGAATTGAATTAGACTCTCAAACTAGTTCCATTGCTTTAGGATGATGGTTTCCATTTCATAGATTGGTCGATATAAAAAAACAGACTTACGATTAGGGAGTTATGCTTGTTTTAAGTGTTGTAAATTATTGGTCGGAATTAGTGTGTAATTAGTTAAGCCCGTTAGTTGGTCCATTAGTCTAATCAGAGATTGTAGGAGTCAAATTAGAACTTTTTCCTCTAATTTCAAATTAGGTCTAAACCATAATTAGTCCTAAATCCATCCTAATTCATCCAAATTTCTCCCTAAATCAAAATAGATTGTTGTTTAGTAATTAAATCATCAATTAGAAGATAGAGATTGCCGATTTACTTGATTTGGAGTGCTTTTCTTCGCTGTTCGTATTGGATCTACACACAAATCAGTTAAATTTGGTAATTGGTGAATGGTTTATGCCTTCTCACTATCATATACATGTTTATATGACATAATTGCATGATTTAACATAATTTGGATAGCAAAACATTTTCTAAAACCCTAATTATATGTTAACTATGCATATGACCTAAATTGGGTTAGAATTCATCATATTCATGTTCATATATTTATGATTATATGTAGATCTATGACGGAGATTAACTTGTTTGTCTTATTTCTATGAATTGCATGTTTGAATTGATAAAATTGCTTGCTATGCTATGATTGGATGTTATGCTTAGGTAACGTTTGTTAGTGTTGTGGATGCATAGAAAAATAGGTTGTGATTTGGGCAAATCGAAGGCAAAATTAGTCGGAAGTGGACAAAACTTGGAGGGGAAGCTCTGGAATATGGGAGGAGCTTGGGGTTCAAGTTGTAGGTCTAGATTCTCTAAGCACGAAATTTGGTACCTACATGAGAGGTCGGTACCGAGTTCTATGGGTTTGTCTAACAAGTTGGTGGTTTTGGAAAATTCAAGAGCAATGCTTATAGAGGTGACCCAAGATAAGAGACATGTGATTAACTAGGTGTTAAAGGCTATACCGACTTGTTTTCTAGAATTTGTAGTTGGTGCTTTGGATTGAGAACCAAGTTGTTTGGATGGATATGTCGAGGTCAAAGCATCTAGGCATGGAGTACTAGAGGCAAGGAAGGGAAGGAAAGAAACTTAACCAATAATTGGCTAAGGAGAGAGGTCGGTACCTACATGAAAGGTCGGTGCCGAATTCCCATGGTGAGTCCAATGAGGGTGAAACTTCTGGGAGGTGAAGTAGAGGTTCTATAGATCATGTTGGAGGTATTTGCTCATTCGCATCAGGATTGGATAGCGATGTAATAACATGATGAAAAGCTAGAGTCTTCGAATGTTGGCTCGTGTTAGGAATAGGTTCCAAAGATGGTGGCTCATAAAAGGAGTAAACTGTAGGATCGGGGAATGAGTTTAGGTTCTCATGAATAATGGAAAATGGATTGAGCAAGAAGAGCAAGGTATCAAAATGGAGCAAAGGAGGACTTGGGTGTATGTACTAAGGAATCATTGATGCTTGGAGTGTTTTTTCTGTTATACTCGTAGTAGGAGTATTATAAGTAGGGACGCCCATGGGTTGGTATCAAGGATATGTATGCCCTGGACTTGTGGCTTTAGGTCTAGTGTCCAGCTTTGGGCTACGAGATATGTATCTAGCTTTGGGCTACGAGATATGAGAGTACGATGGTGAACCGAGATTTTCATTAGTCACTGGTAGAAAGGAAGCCATATGAGCAATCATATGTTCAGAGCATAAGGAGTGATAGTTTGGTTTTTAAATCTATATAGTAATATATTATATAGTATAGCTTACATTCACATGAGCACCATAGACGTAATTTTCTTCATGCGAGACTGATCATTCTTGTTGTAGATAAAAATGAGCCGGCATACAAGAAACGCTGTGAGGAATTCTGCTTCAGTAGTAGAGGAATGAGCGGGATCAGGAGTTGTTACGCCTGACGTCCAAGCCTGTTCATTGCATGATGCTAATATGATGAGGAATGCTCCTTGAGTGGTGATAGGTGGATGTGCTCCAGTGCAAGCGCCTAGGGCTGATTTTTCTAAGCTTAGCAAAGATTATTCTACTCTTTGAGGAATGCCCTTTCATAGGATGGAGTCAACCATAGAATTGCAAGACTGATTAGATACTTATGAGTGCATCTTCGATGATATGGAGGTGGAAGATGCTATTAAGAGGAAATTGGTTTCGAGATAGCTTCAGGGCCGACCTATGAATTGGTAGAATGTTGTCACTATTGCTACTCTAAAAGACCATTTTCTTAGGATCAGTTTAAGATGAGGTTTGAGGAGAAGTTTATTCCAGTGGCCTAGAAGTCAGTTTTGTTTAGAAAATTTGTTGATCTCAAGGAGAGGGAGATGTCAGTCTCGGAATATGTTGCAGAGTCCGATGCCTTGTCAAAGTTTAGGATTTTATTCATAGATACTCTCTTGAGAAAGAATGAGAAATTCATTATAGGATTGGATGACTATCTTAGTGAGAATCTAGTGGAGCATATAGATGAGCCATTAGAGAAGCTTGTAGAGAAGGCACTATGCCATGAGAGAATGTACCATAAGGCTAAGACTGTTGTTATTTCCACTGAGAAAGAGGAGCCAAAGCCGCAGCAAGGTGGTGAAGGCAAGAAGAAGTGGAATGGGAAGAGGAAGAAGCCTTAGGGTAAGGGTGCAAGAAGAAGGGTAAATGGGAACCTACTTGCTTCAGATGCAATGAGAAGGGTCATCAAATTAAAGACTATAAGATGAGTGAGAAGAAGAAATGCAATAATTGTGATAAGTCCGAGCATTGGATGAAGAATTGTCTGGAACCGGTAAAAGATAAGCATATTGTAACATCCCCATTATAAGGCCCAAAACTAAATGCTACAGATGATGCACTCATCCATAGTTATTAATTATTAGCGAAAAAATGCAGCTATGTTAATACTCTAAGCGCGACATATGAAAATTCCCCTTTGGTTGACTAGAGTAAGATACTTAGCAATTATATAACTTTGCCGTTACATTCAAATGACAAAATTGAACTACATAGGGAAATAGAAAAAGCTCCTAACAGCTAGATTCCTCCTGCACATATTTAGAAGCTTATTCATCTAACAAGAACCTAAAAGTTCTTACTCCCGACCTACTCAAATGAGTATCCAAGAGTTTAAGGGGAAATGCAAAAACTTCGGGTCAGACAACAGTCTAGTATGAATAATAACTACCATATTGAACCAAATAGATATCTAGTTAGACCACACCGCTGAGCGGAATGAGTTTTTTCCTTATCAGTATCTCATCAAATCGTAAAAACCATATATTATACTCTTGCAACCACAATGGTTAGAATATAGAAAATAGCATTTATAATCATGAAATACACATTGAATTACCTCCCTAATTCATTAGATTATCCATCTTAATTCTAATGACTACCCATCACAGTTTCGACTGACTATCCATCTTATTTTAATCTGACTACCCATCTTATAATTTTGTAGTCTATCGATCTCACATTTAAACATATTTATAATTATGTGGACTATCCATCTCACATGTATTTATTACTTGGATTTCCATCCCCTTCTATATTAACTACCCACCACATATGGTTTAATCGGTTAAAATTTTATGGACTATCCATCCCACTTACTCCAATTAACTTAAAATATTGCGGGCTATCTATCACACATCCCACAGTTTTCTAGGATGACTATAAACCCTTCATTATTCTCATAGAGACTATCCATCTCTAGTATTATGTGGACTATCCGTCTCACATCCCATAGTTTCACTAGGATGACTATGAACCCATCATTTACAATTTAATTCATGTTACCCACATGTTTAACCTATGTCTATTGGTATCCCCAATTAGGTTATTTCCCCTTAATGTTATAGCATTTCAAAGTGACATACATTGGTATCTCCAAATGATCAATTTCAAATTCATTTAAGAAAAATGCATTGGTGTTCCCAAAGATAGAGTCATATTTATATGACATTTAATGTGTCAAAAGTAATATACTTAGGTGCTCCCAATGATAGTGTCGACTTCTATAATCAAAAGCATTAGTATCCCTAATGTTTAAAATCAAAAATCATATGACACATGGCCAAAAATAGCTTAATATAAATCAATGTCGAAGTTTATCCACATTGATGTTCCCAATGATGGTGTCGAAATTTATAATTTAAAATAGTATTGGTATCTCCAATAACTTTGTCAAAATAAAAAAACATAAGGCTCTCCATCTTTAATGAAGATAGAGGACGTCCAAGCTACACTATACCTCATCGACCCTCTACCCAAGGTAAAACCAAACTTAAATTCTTTTATGTATAAATGGATGCACTTTGGTTTGTGATTGTTTTGTTTTGAACTTTATTAGATTCGGGATTATCTTGGGAATGGACTGGCTTAGGAAGTATGCGACCATAGCGGATTGCGTGAAGCTATTGGTAACAATCGGAGATGTGGATAGGCGAATGGTAGTGATTAGTTGCCCACCATAGGATGGGGTAATGGTTAACTTTCTATATTTGCTTGAGGTTCCATGAAAGGAATTGTCATCACTTCCTATCACTAGATACGGATGTCTTTGAGGAAGCGACGGGACTGTTGTAGCATAGAAAGATCGAGTTTGGGATAGACTTGGTGAAGGAAGCCAAACCTATAGTTATGCCTTTAAGGAATATGGAACCCAGAGATCAAAAAGAATTGGAGGTGCAAGTGAGCGACCAATTAAGGAAAAGGTTCATTCAAAGGAGCAAATCTGAGTGGGGCGCACCTATAGTATTCGTAACAAAGGCGGGTGGCTCTTTGAGGTTGTGTGGATTATCATGGATTGAACAAAGTGATGAAGAAGAACAATTGTTCACTCCCATGCATTGATGAAATATTTGACCGTCTGCATGATGTGAAGGTTTTCTCCCAAATGGATTTGGAGATATGATTTCACCAGTTGAGAGTAGCGAAGGAGAGTGTGCCCACTACCGCGTTTCGTACGCCGTCGGGTTTTTATAAGTGGTTGGTGATGCCATTTGGATTGAGTAATGCTCTGACATACTTTGTGGGTCTTATGAATTGGGTTTTCAGAGACCAGTTGAACAAGTTCATGCTTGTGTTCATGGATGATATTCCGATCTATTTCATAACTGAAGAGGAACACAAAATACACTTGAGAATTGGCTAGAGATATTGAGGAAGCACAAATTGAGAAAAGTTTGCTAAGTGTCACTTTTGAAGAAAAGAAGTGAGATTCTTGGGTCATGTCGTTTCAGAACAAAGTATAGCAGTAGATCCTGTGAAGGTGACAATGGTCCAAGGTTGAAATCAACCCAAGAATGCTACGGATGTGAGGAGTTTCCTAGGATTAGCAGGATACTATAGACGCTTCATAATGGACTTCTTCAAGGTAGCGACGTCGTTGACCAATTTGACGAAGAAGAATCAGACCTTTTCTGGGATGCGAAGTGTGAGCATGCGTTTGCGAGTCTGAAAGAGAGGTTGACGAGTGCACCAGTGTTGACCATTCCAAGTGGAAATAAAGAGTTGATAGTATGCACCAATGCTTATTGTACTGGATTTGGTGCGGTGTTGATACAAGAAGGTAAAGTTGTTGCCTATGCTAGTTGACAGCTAAAACTACACGAAAAGAATTATCTAACCATGATTTGAAATTGGCGGAAATTGTTTTTGCTTTGAAGATGTGGAGGCACTATTTGCTAGGAGAAAGGTTTGAGCTGTTTACGGACTACAAATCCTTGAAGTAACTTTTCTCTCAGAAGGATCTCAATCTTTGATAGCAATGGCGACTGGAGTTCTTGGCCTCTTATAGTTTCAATATTTCCTATACTCTAGGAAAAGGAAATGCAATCACTGATGCATTAAGTAGAATACATGCTGTTTTAGGAGCAATGTTCTTGAAATGGAAGCAGATAGAGTATATTGTTGGATTTGATTTCAGGCCACACTGCGAGCTAGAACCTAAAATGTTGGCAAGCTTATCGATTAGACCTGCTCTAATCGAAAGGATTGGTACTAGTTAGAAGCAGGATGCTAGACTAGTGGGGATCATAGCAAAGGTAGAAGAAGGAGTAGAGTCAGAAGATATGAAGCAATACGAACTCGACCAAGAAGGTTGGCTCTGTAAGGACGGAAAATTGTTTGTTCCCGATATTAATGGATTGTGAAATGAAGGGCTAAGAGAGTGTCATCCTTCCAGATCGACTATTCAACCTGGTGGTGACAAGATGTATCGTGATATGAAGGGAACTTACTACTAGGAAGGCATGAAGAGTGATGTTGGGGCATTCATCTTCAAGTGCATGAACTACCAGTTGATAAAGGCATAGAAGAAGAAACCTAGTGGATTGTTGCAACCATTAGAGATTCCTGAGCGTAAATGAGAACAAGTATCGATGGATTTTATAGATGAACTGCCAATGACTCGAGCAGGGTACTGACGTGCACGTAAATGTGTATATTTTTACTTCCATATTTGATCTACGTTTATATTAAATAAATGTCATAATCGGGTGTTTCTTAATGTTTAAAACCAAAATTCAAAAATGATTTCAAGTCATCGTTCATGCATCTACATGTGGTAAAAATGATGATTTTGTGTATGATTTAATTTGAGAAAATTCACTTCGCATTTTATGTTTATTTGCACGAATTTAGATGGAAAATGGAAGAGACTTCATGCATATATGCATGTACAAAGGTTGAAAGTCAAAGGAATGAAGAAATAAAAGAATTCATGAAATTATAGAGGACCCCACCTACCCACTAACCATAAACTAGAATTAAGAGTTAATCCATATGTTAGTGAGGATTAAAGTCACATGCACATTTAATTTAGGACTAAGCTTAGGCAAATAATTACTTGAAGTTTACACTTCCTAAGGGGCATTTTAGGTAGTCCTCTAAAATATGTATTAGGGTTTTATGCATATATAAATAACCCTCTTATGTTCATGTAATGGAGTATTTATCTTCTTATCATATTATGCAAATTATAGCCTCAAAATTAAATGAGAAATAAAATGGCTTCCTAAGCCTCTTCTTCTTTTTCTTCTTTTATTTTATTTTATTTTCATGCTCATTTTTATCTACGTGCTCTCTTTCCTTTTATGTTAGTAGATTAGTTTTATTTTTATGCAAGTAGTTGGTTCCTTTTCATTTTAATTAGCATGCACTTTCCTTCTATTTTTTATGTTGAAATTTATATGTGTTGAAATGATAACACAAATGAGAAGCTAAACCCCTTCAATTTAAGGGTAATGAAGCTCTCTAAAATTATGTAAATTTAACATATGTTATTATTTATGATCTCTTTTTATGCTTCATGAAGAATTAGATTATGATGTAAGTTTATTAGGGAATATGATAGCCTATGTTGTAATCACAAATGAGCCATGCTTAATCCAACATAAACATAATTTATATCATCATCCAACTAAGTGATTTTGATCATGGAATTAAAGGAGAGACAAAATTTGATGATCTATGCTACTAAACAAATAGTAAATTGATCATGCTTAAAATAGCTTTTGCTTTGTCTTCATGTTAATTTTCATTACAATTGATAAGTGGTTTTAGTTGTTGTATTATAATTTGATGATTTAAGTTATGTTAATTAATAACATAAATATGCCATACTTATGATAAATACATCACTAATTCTACTTAAGGTAAAAATGAGAGATCATAGATTGTTTTTGTGTTGATTTATATAAGAGTGAGTGTGGATTTGCCTCAAAATTATCATTTAAACTCATATTTTTATTCACTTTTGTCTAGTTTAGTTTTTACTATCTTTCTTAGTTTTCAAACAAACTTAAACTTTTAGGTTAATTTGATGGAGTAGAATTTAAATTAATTCAATTTCTTCCCAATCAAGCAGTACTTACCATGTACTAAAACTATAGACTGTGCGCTTGCGGTTATATTTATTACAATATTTTTCGACGATTTCATAACCGATAGAAAATTCGTTGTCGAATAAGTTTTTGGCGTCGTTGCCGGAGAATAGATTTGATTTTAGTTTTAATCTTCGAATTATTATTTTTTATTTGATTTTGTTGTATGTTAATTTTGTGTGTCGAATTGCATATTAAAAAAATATTTTGTGTTGTGTGTTTGTGCGATTTTTTCTTTCATTTGATTTGTGTGCTTGTTGTTTTTTGTTTGCATTTTTATTGAAAAAAACACACACAACTTCAAAAAAAAAAAATTTGCATTTCATATATTTACAAGTTTTCCCTGTTACATTTTCAACTATGTACAAAAGCCTTGTAAACTGACCATTCCTCTCCCCGCTGCCATATCACAGCAATTCACCATACAACTGCCACCAGTCATCACATTCACCAGCAGCTTCCCACCTACAATCACCACAATTGCCATTTGCCCATACTTCTTTCCACTGCCTATTCTTCTAACCACTGTCTGCATCACATACAAGTTGCACCACTTCTGCTCCTCCTTACTACACCTCTTCCAAATCCAAACATCATCTTGCTTCAACACCATCACTGCTTCCATCACCCCTACACATCAGTGCACATACCCTTATCTGCTCCTAAACTCCACTGCTATCATCAAGACACGCGTAACTGCTGCATATCCCCATACCCAATTACCACTGCATATCCCTGCTACCATCACTTCAGAGCAAACCACCCACACTTCATCATTCAACTTCCACCAGCTACACAATTCCACTTCTTCCACCAAGCAACCCAGAGCAACAACACACACTTCTTATACCACCTGAAACTACTGCCTCACCAAAATTAAATCCACCATCCCATCACATATATTTCACTTCAGTAGTTACTTCATCTACATCACCATTACTTCTTCATCATTACACCATCACTTCTGCTACAACACATCTTCACATTGCCACATCAAACACATTACTGCCTAAAATTTCATCACCAACAAACTTCAACACCTTCAACAACAAACTCTGCCATTCACCACCAAACATCAAACTTCAACACAAACAACAATTTACTACTTAAACATCACAACATCATCTGCAAACTACTTTTCTGACCATCTACTGCACCTCACCATTCTCAAATACAACTGCCTCCTGCATAACCAACTCCACCATCTTCCCTCTGCAACCATCACTTACATACATATTAGAGTGCACTACCAATCCCCTCCCTCCGCCTGCCATCATCCTCTGCCATTCTACTTTACCTCCATACCCTCAAAACAGTTACCTTCCATCACTGCACATCCATAACTACACTGCATATCATAAAATAGTTGCCTCTGCCTATGGCCCAGTACTCCTCCATCACTTCTCCTATCCGTCGGTACAAGCTTTTCAAATCGCCTTACCACATACGTCTGCACCCATCTAAACTTCAACAGAAGTACACCTGCTCTCCTGAAAATACCCGAATACCCAAACCCAAACTCACATTCAAATCACTCGCAACCACCTGACAACCAACTTACTAAAAATGAAATTGCAAATCCACTATCACCCGCGACCATACCCAAACCTCATCATCTTCCTCAAATTGAACCACACTTTCCATCGAAACTCACCCTGTCGATCAGAATTTCGACTGCAACTTCGAATTTTGAATTTAGGTATTGGAATCTGGAGTTTAGGAAATTGAGTTCGAATTTGGTTGTGAAATTGAAATTTTAAGGAGCCTAACAGAATTGAGAAGTACGATTATCAATTGAATATCCAAGTTTTTACGGATGATTTTTGCTTGGAATTTGGTTGTGAAATTTACGGTCTTGGGCTTCTTACTGGGTCAGAGTTAATTTCTTTTTTTATGTAAAGTTTAATTTGTTTAATTTTTTATTTTGTTTGTTTAAGTTTCTTATTAAAAAAAGCAAAAACATATAAAAAAATCAATCTTCCTTTTGAAAAATAAATTCTTTTGCGTAAATATTCTTTCTTTAAAAAAAAAATAATAATAATAATTTTTCACTTCATTTCCGAAACCTTGCTTCTTTCTCTTAAACTCAATTCTCATTTCCTTCTCTCCTTCACTCTAACTTATGCATGAGTACTTGGATTCGTGACCCTTCTACGAATCGTTTAACTCGAACAAACTATCCTCCAACAATGGAAAATGAAAATGCCCCTCGAACTCTCATGAATATAATCTTTCCCGATAGAGTTTCTATTCCTTCTTGCATCAAGTTACCTGCCCCAACGGGTAACTATTATGAAATTCATTCAAACCATATTGCCAAGCTTTCGAAATTTGGAAATTTTGAACGTATTATGAAATTCATTCAAACCATATTGCCAAGCTTTCGAAATTTGAAAATTTTGAACGTATTATGAAATTCATTCAAACCATATTGCCAAGCTTTCAAAATTTGGAAATTTTGAACATAATGACCCATTCATTTTCTTAAGGAAATTTCGAACGGTTTGCGTAACCATTAAACTCCAACAACGTTGTGATGATAGAATCAAATCTTTATTAATTCCATTTGCCCTTACTGATTACGTTGAAAAATGGTTGAATAGCTTACCTTCAAACTCGATCAAAACTGTGGAAGAATTCGTTAAAGTTTTCTCAAAAAAGTTCCACCCCTTGGAAAAAACTACTAAAATACAAAATGAAATCGTAAATTTTCATCAATTTAGGGGTGACCCATTTGGAAAATATTTGAAATATTTAAAGAGCTTTTGATGAAATATCCAACCATAATATCGAAAAATGGACGTTTTGCCAAATCTTATATGATGGACTTGAAAACAGCTCACGAACCGTGCTTGAATCGATGTGCCAAGGCAATTTTCTCGTCCAACATCATGACAATGCTTGACAATTTCTTGAAAACCTGGCAAAAAAGTCATCCTAATAGGAATGTTCTAATGAAAAATTCATTTACTCACGACCGAGCGCACACAAGATAGGATCATCTTTGGCTTTAGAGGCTAAGATCAACAAAATGATCAATAAATTCGACAACGTTTTCTCATCCAACCAAATGAATCAAGCCTCCCAACCAATATGTTATAAATGTAAAGATCCGAATCACATAGCCGATCAGTGCCCTAATTCGATCGAACAACTCAATGCTTTCAATGAGGTTAAGGATGACCCATTTTCTCCAACGTACAATCTTGGTTGGAGAAACCATCTGAATTTTGCTTGGAACCAAAATAATCCCAGCATGAATTTTGTTCATCCCAAATTTCAAGCATTTTCGAACAATTCTTTAAATCATCCCTTTCAACCCAATAATTTTCAACAAAATTTTACGAGTCCGTCTCAAAATCAACCGCAACAATCTTTTGCTCCCCAAGACGATAAACGTTTGTCTCCACTTGAGAAAAGTCTTAAAATTTTGGCTAAAGCAACGACTCAAAATCTCCAATCAAACATCAATTGGCAAAATTTTTTGACCTCATAAATGCAAAACACGAGCCAATCAATTGTTAAACTTGAAATGCAAATGAGTTAATAAGCAACGTCTATATGTGAACGTGAACGAGGCACATTCCCAAGTCAGCCAGTTTTGAATCCCAGAAATCAAAACATGAATTCGAATCAAGCCCAGTTGTTCAAGATAGCAGCGTAAACCAAATGAATGCTATCACGACTTTGCGTTTCGGTAAACAAATTGATAATTAAGTCATTAATCCATATGATTTACCGAAAACCCCTCTTGAAACTTCTAAAACAAAAAACGATTCTAAACAAAACGTTGAGCCAAACATCAAATCAAGTGCCAATCCAAATTCTTCTTCTATACAAGTAGACCCACCTTCTAAGTATTGCGTTCCATTTTCATATCGCCTTTGACCCAAGAAACACTCTGACCAAATGGAAAAGATGTTGAAAATTTTCAAACAAGTCAAAGTTAACATACCGCTCCTTGATATCTTCAACAAGTCCTAACTTACGCTAAGTTTCTCAATGACCTGTGTACCCAAAAACGACATAATCATGTACCCAAGAAAGTTTTCTTAGCCGCCAGACTTAGCGAAGCCTTGTCCCAATCAATTTCGTCAAATACAAAGATCCTAGATGTCCAACGATCTTGTGCACGATTGGAGACAAAACGATTAACAAATGCTTGCTTGATTTGGGTGCGAGTGTCAACTTGATTCCTTATTCCGCTTACCAGCAACTTGGCTTGGATGAACTAAAACCGACGGAAGTAACTCTTCAATTTGTTGATCGTTCAATAAAGAAACTCATGGAAGAAATCGAGGACGTACTCATCAAAATCGATCAATTCATATTCCTAGTCGATTTCATCATTTTGGAGACTCAACTCATGAATAATCCAATGAGCCAATTCCATTGATTTTAGGCCAACCTTTCTTGGCTACTTCAAATGCTCTAATTAATTGTCGAAAAGGTTCGATGAAAATTTCTTTTGGAAACATGACTTTGGATCTTAACATTTTCAATCTTGAAAATCAATCGAACGAACCACATGACCAAACGCTGGAAGTTAGCTGCATTCAAGAAAATTTTGATAACAAAACAGTTGACCTTAACAACGAACGCGAGACCAAATACGGATAACTCTTTTGAGAGCCTAATGAAATTAAAATTACACTTCCGTTTGAACTATTTACCATTGAATCATAACTTCAACCAAAATCCTTAGTTGAGCAACCCCTGAGATTGGACCTTAAACCCCTTCCCGATCACTTCAAGTACGCATACTTAGGTGACAACGAAATGTTTCCCGTCATAATTTCTGCAACTCTCTCTCTTGATCAAGAAACTTCCCTTCTTTAAATTCTGTCGAAAAATAAAGAAGCAATTGGATGGTCAATCACCGATATAAAGGGAATTAGTCCCGCTTTTGTTCAACATCGCATCCATTTAGTTGACGATGCCAAGCCTGTTCGTGACGCACAACGAAGGCTTAACCCAAAAATGAAGAATGCGGTTCACAACGAAATTCTTAAATCCTCGACAACGAAATCATATACCTAATCTTTGATAGTTCATGGGTTAGCCCAATTCATGTCGTGCCGAAAAAGTATGGACTTACCGTTATCGAGAACGACTCAAATGAGCTCATTCTAACTCTTACTCAAAAGGGTTGGCATGCTTGCATCGATTATCGAAAACTAAATGCTGCAACACGTAAGGATCACTTTTCTCTTCCTTTCATCGACCAAATGCTCGGACGTTTAGCCGGTCACAAATTCTATTTCTTTCTTAATGGTTATCCTGCCTATAACCAAATTCTAATCGCTCTCGAAGATCAAGAGAAAATGACTTTCACATGTCCCTTTGGCACTTTTGCTTATCGACGTATGCCATTTGGCCTTTGCAACGCTTCTGCTACGTTTCAAAGATGCACAGTCAGCATCTATTTTGATACGATCGAACATTTTCTTGAATGTTTATGGATGATTTTTCTATCTTCGGAAACTCTTTTTCCGAGTGTTTACACTATCTTGAGTTGGTTCTTGAATGATGCAGGAAAAACACTTAACATTAAATTAGAAAAAATGCCATTTTATGGTCAAACACGGCATTGTCCTTGGGCATGTCATTTCAAATAAAGGCATTGAGGTAGATAAAGCGAAAGTTCACGTAATTACGAATCTACCGATTACTAAATCTATCAAAGACATTCATTCATTTCTTAGACACTCTAGTTTCTATCTATGCTTTGTGAAAGGTTTTAATAAAATTGCTCGACCTCTTACGACTCTTCTTGGAAAAGACATTTCATTCGACTTTAATTCTGATCGTGTCTCTGCTTTCGAAGGTCTCAAAAATGAACTCATTTCTGCTCCCATCATTTGCTCTCCAAATTGGGATCCTCCTTTTGAAATAATGTGTGACACTCTAACTTCGCGGTTGGTGCTGTCTTAGGGCAACGCATCAACAAAATTCTTCATGTCATATGCAATGCTAGTATGTCTTTAAACAATGCTCAACTCAATTACACTACCACTAAAAAAGAGCTTCTAGCGGTTGACTTTGTGCTCGAGAAGTTTCGACCTCATTTGATTGGCTCACACATTACTGTCTACACTGACCACTCCGCTCTTAGGTACATTTTCGCTAAAAAGGATGCTAAGTCTCATTTGATCCGTTGGATCCTGTTACTCCAAGAATTCAACCTTACGATCAAAGACAAAAAAGATCTAACAATATCATTGTTGACTATTTGTCGTGTCTGTCAAATGCACCATCTTCCTTACCGATCAACGAGAACTTTCCTGATGAACAACTCCTTTCTGTTTCTGTTGATCCATGATATGCTGACATAGTGAACTATCTAGTCACTAAGGAAACTCCTTCATTTTGGTTGAAACAAGATAAATATAAATTTCTTTCCAACGTCAAGTACTTCTATTGGGATGATCCACACTTGTTTAAATTCTGTTCTGACTAAATCATCCGACATTTCATCCTGGATTGCGAAATCAAAAGTGTTTTTTCGATTTGTTACGAACAAACTTGTGGTGGTCACTTCGGTTCAAAGAAAACTATTGAAAAAGTACTTCAATGTGGCTTCTACTGGCCACTCTTTTCAAAGGCTCGTTCGAATTTTATAAAACTCGCGACCGCTGCCTAATGGTAGGTAGAATCTCTCAAAAAAACATACATGGAATTGCCACACCAAGTTTTACAACTTGGAATTGCCACATCAATTTGACCTCAAAATTAACGACTTAAACGATGTCAACTCCAAGTATCTTCTTATGTTGATAACTAAATAATGTAGTATGGTCATCATTTAAAGCCATACTTGGAATTGCCAAGTAATCAAGAGGAGGATCTCATGATTCTTCATTGCCATACTACGTCCAATAAGAAATGTTAATCCTCTTTTGTAAATATTTGCATATTTTTCCCCGTTACACTCATTATATCATGCACTGACTGTGGGGACACAGTCAAAATTAAGTGTGGGTGGGTCTCGTCTTCATTTTTGATTTTTTATGGTTTATTTTTTACATTTTCTTTTCAAAACTCAAAACTTAAATAAACAAAAAACCAAAACCCAAAATTCCCAAAACAAATTTTCTTTTAGCATATTGATTTACTTTTGAAGAAACGCTATAGGATAAGTATATGTTTTTGGTTATTGAACTGAAGTTTTCGAAAATTTATTTGTCTCAACAAAAATAAAAATAAAGTTTGGTTACAAGTAAATATGGTTTAACTAGTATATAGGAAGGTTCATGGGTGTTAATTATGAAGTATATCCTAATTGTAAATCTCTATTCAAAAGAGTGATTGATTTAAAGTAAAGGCGATAACGTTTTTGATCTTCTAAGTTAAGTGGTGCTAAGATGGTTTTGCAAAACTATCTCTTAAAAAGTAAAAAAAAAGGAAAAAAATATAAAACATATAAAATGGTTTTTATGAAAATAAGAAACACCTAAAGTCATGTGTTCACATGCAAGTGTGTACACGTGTTATGCTCTGTACCCTTCTTAGGTAATACCGAAAGGCAGTGCATGATCGGTATATCCAGCCTCATTTTATCTGAGTTAATTGTATGTAAATAGATTTAATAAAAACAACCACATAGAGTCATATGTTCATACGCAAGTGTGTATACTCGCTGCGTTTTGTACTCTTCTCACGTAAGTCCGAAAGGCAGTGCATGATCGCTATATCTGGCCTCAGTTTATCTGAGTTAGGTGTGTAAATATTGATAGTGTTAATACTTTTCAGAAATAGAGAGAGTAAGCAATTGAAATCCAAGCACTATTTTTACTTATTTGATTTGATTTGTTATCCAAAAGAAATAAAAATACCACTTTTAAAAACTTTGATAATCAACTAAGGATCCATGTCATAGTTGCACTATGTTATCAACCAAAACAACTAGCCAAACTCGAGTTCAATTATGATGATAACTTAATTTTTGTTTGATGTTTTGACAAGTAAAAGGACTTAAATTTCTTTATAATGACCAAAATTATATTTAACTTATTCGTGTCAATTTAAAAGTAAATTCTTCATTTGTAAATATTTCAAAAACTTGCATTCATCTCTTTGTAAATAAATCTGGCGTTTAGGTATTTTTCATGTTGCAATTGGATTTTGTGGGTAGTATCAGCTGAAAACCCTCATGAAACAACACTCACCCTACTAGGGACACCTAGAGTTTTAAAGGCTTGTTGCATACGCTCAATGCAATCGTGCTCCCTACGAAAGTGGATTTATCTTAGTTTTTCTTTATTCGAGGACGAACAAAAAGATAAGTGTGGGGGTATTTGATGTGCACATAAATGTGCTTATTTTTACTTCTATATTTAATCTACTTTTATTTTAAATAAATTTCATAATCGAGTGTTTCTACATGTTTAGAACCTTCTTTCAAGTCACCATTCATGCATCTACATGGGGGTAAAATGGTAATTTTTTGTATGATTTAGTTTGAGAAAATTCATTTGCACATTTTATGTTTATTTGTAGGAATTTGGATGAAAAATGGAAGATGCTTCATGTATGTATGCATGCACAAAGGTTGGAAGACAAAGGAATGAAGAAATAAAAGAATTCATGAAATCATTGAGAACCCCACCTACCAACTAACCATATACCAAAAATAAGAGCTAGTGCACATGTTAGTGGGATTAAAGTCATATGCATATTTAATGGAGGTTTAAGCTCATACTAATGATTACTTGGAGGTAACACTTCCTAAGAGGCATTTTAGGTAGTCCCTTAAAATATGGATTAGGGTTTTTGGCATGTATAAATAACCCTCTTATGTTCATATAATGGAGTTTTTATCTTTTTATCATAATATGCAAGTCGTAGCCCCAAAATTAAATGAGAAATAAACTGTCTTCCTAAGCCTCTTCTTCTTCTTTTCTTCTTTGCTTTTATTTTCATGCTTGTTTTTATTTACATGCTCTCTTTCCTTTTATGTCAGTCGCTTAGTTTTATTTTTATGTAAGTAGTTAGTTCCGTTTTATTTTAATTAGCTTGCACTTTTATTTTATTTTCTATGTTGAAATTTATATGTGTTGAAATGATGAAACAAATGAGAAGCTAAACCCCTTCAATTTAGGGGTAGTGAAACTCTCTAAAATTATGTAAATTCAACACATTATTATTACGATCTCTTTTTATGCATCATGAAGAGTTAGATTATGACATAAGTTTATTAGAGAATTTGATAGCCTATGTTGTAATCACAAATGTGCTATGCTTAATCCAACATAAACACAATTTACATCATCATTTAAATAATTGATTTTGATAACGGAATCAAATGAGAAACAAATTTTGATTATCTAGGTTACTAAACAAAATAGTAAATAGATCGTGCTTAAAATAGCTTTTTCTTTGACTTCATTTTCATTTTCATTACAATTGATAAGTGGTTTTACTTGTATTATAGTATGATGGTTTAAGTTGTGTTAATTAATGATATAAATAAACCATACTTATGGTAAATACATCATTCGTTCTACTTAAGATTAAAATGGTAGATCATAGATTGTTTTTGTGTTGATTTATATGAGAATATGAGAGTGGATTTGCGTTTAAATTGTCATTTAAACTCATATTTTTATTCACTTTTGTCTAGTTTAATTTTTTCTCTCTTTCTTAGTTTTCAAACAAAATTAAACTTGTGGGTTAATTTGATTGAGTAGAATCTAAATTAATTCAAATCCTTATAGATCGACCCGTACTCGCCGTGTACCAAGATTTTACATCGTGCGCTTGTAGTTATTTTTATTACAATATTTTTCGATGATTTTCTAACCAGTAAAAAATTCATCATCGATTAGGTACGAAAGCATTTGGGTCATAATTGACCTATTGACCAAGATTGCGAGATTTATACCTATCAAGTCAAGCAGAATGGCATACTAGCTGGCAGAGTTGTATGTAAAGTGGATAGTAAGATTAGATGGTGTGCCAAAGAGTATTGTGAGCGACCGAGATCCGTTGTTCAATAGTAGGTTTTGGAAGAGCTTACAAGAGGTGTTAAGGACGGAGACGCATCTTAGTACAACTTATCATCTGCAAACAGATATATAGACCTAAAGAGTAAATCGTACATTGGAAGATCTCTTGCAAGCATATATTATAGATTTCGAAGGATCATAGGATGATCATTTTCACTTGGTAGAGTTTGCATATAACAATAGTTATCATTCGAGTATTGGTCTGGCACCGTATGAAGCATTGTATGGTCGACCATATAACACTCCTTCATGTTGGTGGGAAGAAAGCGAGAAACTTATACTTATGGAAGATACGATTAGAGAGACTTCGAAGAAGATTGAGGTCATTCGACAATGAATGAAAGCTGCTCAGGGTCGACAGAAAAGCTACGCGGATAAGAGACGAAGAGATTTACAGTCTTCTATCGAAGATATTGTGTTTATGAAGGTTTCTCCTATAAAGAATGCAGTGTGATTTGGTAGAAAAGGGAAGCTGGCACTGAAATTCATAGATCCTTTTTCCATAGTCGAGAGAATCAGGAAGTTAGCATATAGGGTCGACTTACCTAAGAAAATGGCGGGCATGCATAAATTTTTTCATGTTACTTATCTATGGAAGTTTATGCATGAATTAGGCGTGATAGTCACATCAGATTAGCCAGAAGATGTTGAGGTAGAACCAACATTTTTTATACCTCGTAGGCCGTTTTGTATTATTGGGTTCGATATGAAACAGCTTAGGAGAAAAACGATGAAGCAAGTTAAGGTATGATGGAGCGAAAATGAGGACGGTTGTATGTGGAAGATGGAAGAAAGAATGAGGACTTCTTATCTAGATATCTTTGAATGGTACGACCCATTGTTTATCGTATTTACTTTCACCATTGTGTACTATAATTGATAGGTTGTTGTTCCACATGCTAGAATAAATTAACTGTACTATTGATTGCATGGCTCTTGATTAAGATGTGTGATGGATGCTAATGATTAGTAGGAATGTAGGATAACTATGGATGCTTGTACTTTGGCTTATTGGGGATTACGGGGGAGAAATTCCTAAAGTGGTGGAGAATGTACGACTCGTATTTTACATATCAGAGGATCGAAAATATTTTTATTTTAATCGTATGAGGTCGTGTGATTCTATAATTTTGGAATATGATTTTTATGGACATTTTACACACCTATGATTTTTCTTGAATTTCTATGTGACCATTTTAACCCTGAAAATATTGTTTGGGCTATAACTTTCGATAGGAGTTGAATCAGGGTCTCAAACTAGTCCTATTGCTTGAGATAATGGTTTCCATTTACAGTTAGGGAGTTATGACTCTTTTAAGTGTTGTAAACCACTGGTCAGAATTAGTGTGTAATTTGTTAAGCCCATTAGTTGGTCCATTAGTCTAATTGGATATTACTGTAAACAAGGGCTGTATGAGTCAAATTAGTTCATCTCATTGTAAATCAGGTCTAAATAGTAGCACTAAGTCCATCCTAATTCATCCAAATTTCTCCCTAAATCAAACCAGATTGTTGACTAGCGATTAGATCGTCAATTAGAAGACAGAGATCATTGATTGACTTCATTTGGGGGCGCTTTTCTTTGCTTTTCAGATTAGATCTACACACAAATTGGTATAATTTGGTAATTGGTGAGCGGTTTATGCCTTCTCACTATCCTATATATGTCTACATGGTAGAATTGCATGATTTAACATGACTTTGACAGTAAAACCTTTTCTAAAGCCCTAGTTACATGTTAACTATGCATATAACCTAAACCGAGTTAGAATTCATCTTATTGATGTACATATATTCATGATTATATGTAGATCTATGATAGAGAATAACTTGTTTATCTTATTTATATGAATTGCATGTATGAATGGATGAAATTACTTGTTATGCTATGATTGGATGTTATGCTTTGGTATTGTTTGTTAGTATTATGGATGAATAGGAAGATAGGTTGGTGATTTGGGCAAACTGAAGGCAAATCTGGTCGGAATTGGACAAAACTTAGAGGGGAAGCTTTAGAGTATAGGAGGAGCTTGGGGATTAAGTCAACAGGTCCAGATTCTCTAAGCACATAAGTCGGTGCCTACATGAGAGGCCAGTACCGAGTTCTGTGGGTTGGTCCAATAAGTCAGCAGTTTTGGAGAATTCAAGAGTAAGGCTAGTAGAAATGACCCAAGTCAAGAGATAGTTGATTGGCTAGGGGTTGAAGGCTATACCGACTTGTTTTCTAGAATTTGAAGTAGTGCTTTGGAGTGAGAATTGAGTTGGTAGGATGGATAGGTCGGGGTCAAAGCATCTAGCATGGAGTACTAGAAGCAAGGAAGGAGAGGAAAAGAACTTGGCCATAATTGGCTAAAGGGAGAGGTCAGTAGCCACGTGAGAGGTCGGTTTTGATTTCCTATTGTAACAACCCTAGATTTTTGAAATATTTTTTAAATTTGACTTTATTTCATTTTTGAAAATATTTTAAATTTATTTTTATTTCAAGATTTTATTTTTAAAACATTTTTAAAGCGATGTTATAATTTTCCAAAGCTTATTGTATTTTATTTACAATTTTTAAATCCTCGTTTCAATTATTATGCCATTTTCTTAATTATTTTATATTTTTATAAAAATTAATTATTTATTTATTTTCTTTCTTACTTTATTTTATTTTTTTCTATTTATTTACTTACATTTCTATTTGTTTAAAATGAGAAAAGAAAAAGAAATATAAAGAGTCTAAAACCTTTCATATGCCATAACCTTTTCATATGCTTTTGTCTTTTCACTTTGCAATTGTCACTTGCATTGATTTGCCGACCATATATTCTTTCTTCAGCCATATTCACGCAAGAAATTTTTCGCTTCATCTTTAAAAGTTCGACCATCATTTCTGAAAAATATTTGGTAATAGTTCTTCTTGTTTTTCTTACTTTTTCTTCTTGTTTTATTGATATTTTTGCCTTGCTTCTACCTATCATGCTCAGCCATAAGCTCCTCCATGACTGCATCACCTTCACCACCACCTTGCACGACAGCTTCACCTCTAACCCCTCTGTCCAGTCAGGCCGTGGCCTTCCCAAAGATGCAAACCCATCAAAATTAGCAAGCAACACTTGAAAACTACCCTAGTCGAACCCTATAGGCCACCATCCCCTTCATACCCCTCTCGGCCACCCTAGAACCACCTCCACCAGCCTCTACCTGACCATTGGCTGCTGTTGCACCATCACCTGACCATCACCAAGCAAGGCCGAGCCCACATCACCTCAGGCCAAGCCAAGAATTGTCATAAAAACTCCACTTTGTGCCTTGACCTTGTGTATGTTCATGCATAAACCACTACCCCTTTCATCTCGTACTAGGCCGATCAATATGGACCCATACTTGACCCAAACACCTAACCATGACCATGCATTATAACCCCTAGGCTGAGCATATGATGTGGTGAAAGCAAGGGCAAGTTGTGTTGTTCTTTGTTTTTTTATATTTCTAGTTGTTTAATAATGATTTGTGTTGTAAATTCATGTGCAATATCTTGTTATGTTTGCTATGTAAAAGATAATCACTTTGGCTCTCTCCTTACTTGAATCTGTAGTCGTGCTTTCGTGCTTTCTGGATCTTTATTTGTGTGTCAGAATTTGTTAACTCTAGCATTAAGAGGTGAGTATTTCATACATGACATCTGTACTCATATAATTAGTGAACTGATTGCATGTGAATCTGTAGAACTATATTATCATGTTATACCTGCCTATGATACGATCATATGATGTTCACCCTATTTATATATCTATCATATCATCTGTTACTGCTATGTAATGTTATACTATTTATTTATATCAGTTTATCACACTGCAAGTTCCCTGTAGAATAGAATCACTATGGGTTGAAATGATACATATCCGAACGGACTTTAGAATAGAGAAAAATCATTATGGGCTGAAATGATAGGCCTGAAAGATTTTTATTTATTTCATTTTACTTGGGATTGCGGGTTTGAAATGATAAAATCCAGATTTTTCCTTGTAAATTACGAATTGAAATGATATATTATCTGTATCACTTGACCTAGGTTAGAAAATATTATACAGACCTGTGGTTATATATATATATTTTCTAGAAAATTTTAAAGTATTTTAAAAATGTAAATTTATGATAATTTAATTTAAATTGAATTTAAAATGATTTTTATAAAGTGATAATGATTTTTGTACAAGTTAAAAATGAAATAAATAAATGGTTAAGTTGAAATTTGAAATATAACTTAAATTGGAAATTTGGGAATTTTGTTTAAAAGTGAAATTTAAATTGAGTAAATAAAATGAAAAATAAGTTATATTTGGAAATTTAAAATTAACTGTTAAGTTAAAATTTTAAAATGTAAAGATGTTTGAATTTAATAAGTGAATTATTATTAAAATTTGATTTTAAGTATAAGAATTTTACTTTATAAAAATCATAAATTAAAGGGTATTTAAATGATTGTTTTTAAAGTGTAAAATATGATTTTTATAAGTTAAAAATGGTTTAAATTAAAATTTAATTGTTTATGAAATTGTATTGAAAATTTGGAATTTATTTAATAGCATTTCAGAAATGCTATCATTTCTAAAGTAAAGGATATTACAACATTTCTAAGTGCTGTGGTTGTTACAAATGAACTAAAAAGGCTAAAATGAACTAAGAGCTATTACAGCACTTTGTAAGTGCTGTAGTTGTAGAAACTAAAACTAAACTAAAACCTATTACAGCAGTTTTAAATGCTGTCTTTGCTTAATTGAATTGTTTTCAAATGTAACTTACTGTAGCATTTTCTAAATGCTACGAAAGTTGAAATTTCACTGTTTTAATAAATTTGATGAATAAATAAACTCTGAAAAGACTAAATTTTTGGGAATTAAATATTTGATTATTAAATATAATAACTTCATTTTTAAATGGTTTAAATGGAGTATTTTGTTTTGAAGTATAAACTATTTTGAAATATGATTTGGAATGGTATTCAAATTAAATAAAGATGAATGGGGTTTTGAAAGTATAGGATATTTTGATATTTTGAAATGGATTTGAAATGATATTGAATTTTGAAATGATATTTGATTTTGAAGTATAAAATACCATTTTGAAATTATAACCACGGGTTATAATAACAATTGGTTGTTAAAGAGACCGAGATCGGATATGGACATACTCTTTGTCGATACCGAAAACCACTTTAACAACTGTGTACGCAGTGGAGATTCCAGAATGAAGTAGGATGGTGGCGACGTTCTTAAGTTATATAATGTGGACCCGACTCTCGTGAGTTGGCTAAAGGTGGCTAAAACAGGAGCGATCTCGGGCCAAAAGGGGTAGCTCCTATGGTCGGACGCACTTCTTCGATACCATTCTATTACTCTGTGACTGTTTGTTTACCACCCTTGATTTAGGAGTGTGTTCCAAGGTGGGCGTATGTGGCTGCTACGTTACCATTAGCCCGTGTGTGTAATTGGTATATCTACCCTAGCATTGCCTCGTGTGCCATGTTACCTACCATATCGAGCCTTACCACGAGTTTCTATTTGTGTCATTCCTATGGAGTATCTTCTCATAGTCTCCCGATCAGGAGATATGCAGGTACTGTATAGACTATTGGCATCATTTGTGTTAAGGGCTATATGGGTAACCCCTTAACACTATTTTAAAGTATGTTTATTTTACTATAGACATTATTATAATAGCGCAATATTACTACATAGTAAATAGTTTAACCGATCCTTAGAGGATGGGCGGTCCCAAGCATCCTTTAAGTTATATATTCATTTACTGGAGTTCACTTGAGTTGGTTTACATTATATAAGTATGTATGTACTGACTCGAGTGTTTTGTGTTTTTCTTTACGCTCGGGTCAGCCTGAGTATTCACAGCTTTGGATTTCTCTTTCTGGAGCTAGGAATTGCTGGAGATTCAGCCTATCTATTTATATATCTATTTCAATTTCAGTTGTTCTAGTTTATCTCATGTATTAGTGAACTTCTATGTATTTGGGATTTCTATTATGTTGTTTTCTGACTGATATTATGCATTTATTTTGAGACTTTATTATAGTAGCTTCATAAACTATTATGGTATTTTTATTTCCACTGCGAGTTATTCTGATATTTCTGTGTCTGTAATTCTATGTGATTGGTTTTATTTGCTCCAAATTTTATAACAATCTGTTATTTTGCATCATTCAAGTCCGACATTTGTGGATTATTGTCGATTTGAATGGTACAAAATAGTGGGTCGTTACACCTATGGTGAGTACAATAAGGGTGAAACTTCTTGGAGGTGAAGTAGAGCTCCAATAAATCGTGCTGGAGGTGTTGGCTCGTTCACATCAGGTTGGATGGTGATGTAATAGCGTGATGAAAAGCTAGAGTCTTCAAATGCTGGCTCCTGTTGGGATTGGGTTCCGAAGATATCGGCTCGTAAAAGGTGTGAGCCGTAGGATCGAGCAATGTGGAAGGGCTCCTCGTGAATAATGGAAACTGGATTGAGCAAGAAGAGCTCGATATCCAAGTGGAGCAAAGTAGGGCTTGGGTACATGTGCTAAGGAATCATTAATGCTTGGGGTGTTTTTTCTATTATACTCGATGCAAGGCTATTATAGGTGGGGACGCTTATTGATTGGTAGCAAGGATCCGTATACCTTGGACCTATGGTTTTGGGTCTAGTGTCCAGCTTTGGGCTATGAGACAGGTATCTAGCTTTGGGCTGCAAGGTATGAGAGTACAACAAAGAATTAGGAATTCCAGTAGTCCTTGGTAGACATGAGGCCATACGAGCGATCATATATTCAGAGCATAAGGAGTGATAGTTAGGATTGTTAATGGATACTATGGATGATTTTCTTGTTTTCTTTAGTAAGCTATCACTCATAGGTATCAGGGGAAGTTAGTATTGGAGATACGAATACCTGGAAGATTGATATCCTTTTTTTGGTTTGTGATATATCTTTATGATATTGTAAAGTAGCATATTATAGTGTTATATGCTAAATCTTTGGTTGCAGTGACATGTCAAGTATGGTTCCTGTACTCTTTCTCCTTACCATATTTACTTGTATAGTATTTTAAGACTCATTTACCGCTCGCACCAGACTATTGTCTAATCCAAGGCTTTATGGTTTGTTTCTTATTATCTTGGGTACTCTTAAATGAGTAGACTAGATAATAAGTGTGACGATCCATATTTCGGAAGGTTTAAATCGACAAAAATCCACACATGTTCGACTTAAACAATCCGAAACATAGATAATCAATGGGATTAATTAAGAAAAATAAGAAGAGAAGAAGAAAACAAAACACAGAAACTTACAGCGGAAACGATAAAATATAATAATCACATAACAGTTCATGAAGCTGTTTACTATACATTTGATTGAAAATTCATACACATTTATCAGAGTTATATATATACATCAGGGATAAATAATTAATATAGTAGAATAGTATGATGCAGGGATAATAATAGTAGTAGTATACCCAAACTTCGTCTTCATCCTCCAGAGAATAGTCTTCAATATGCTGAAAACTCATGACTAACCCGAGCGTAATGAAAAGACAAAACATTCGAGTCAGGACAAACATAATCTTATGTAAGTCAAATCAATATCATAAATGTGAGTCTAATAACCTAAGAGATGTTACAGGATTTTCCATCTTCTAAAGATCCGTTAAACTATTTATATATATAATAGTATATGCTATATAGATAATGTCTATCGGTAAAATAAATATCAAAATAGCGTTAATGCTTTACATTGATCCACCTTAACACATTTTTTATAATTTTAAACCAAAGTTGTAATGGGCTCGTATAGGGATAAATATGACAAGGCACGTGAGGCAATGCCCAAGGTAGGATTCCACAAGTTTACCCTTTTTGGCTAGTCGTAACCCATCCGTGGCCGACCGTGACAATCAATCCAATAGACAAAAGGTGTACCCATCGAATACAAAATCACAATAGTAATATGAGGGATCAACGTCGCTAGAGGTAGCAAACCTCACTGGCCAGACATAGGCTCCTATTTAGTCATTTTAATAATGACACGAGTGTCAAAGCTATCCATCATTGTTCTCTTACTTCATTCCAGTAAACATTGCTAATTCAACCTCTATATTCTGGATATCATCCACCGTGTACACAGTTGTCAAAGTGGTTCTACTATTGTCAGAGAGTATGCCGATAAGAGGTCCCAGTCTCATTAACAACCAAACGCCATTTTACACACCGGTTGGTTCTTTTACATTTCGAAAACAGTTCGTACCTGATATCAAAATATCATATTCGTTCTGAAATCAAATCCATATCAAAAAAATTCATATTCGTTTCAAAAATCATATTTTATTCCAAAATATTAATTTAGTTCAATATATCAATTCAACCTCAAATTCGATTCGAATTACAATTTAGGTTATAATTTTTCTTAACCCAATTCGTATTTAAATCTAAAATTTAAATATAAGCATTCCACCCTTTAACCAGTAAGAATTTTAGAAAATAATTTTAAATAGTTTTATAGTTAAAATAGTCTAATTGAAAATAATTTGAGTAATAAAAATATGGTTCATATAGTAAAATAGTTAGGAAAATTAAAATAACTTGAATATTTAAGAAAATAGACTTGAAATAGTTTATACTTAAATAAATTATTTAAAATATAGTTTCAAAGTCAAACGATTTAATTCCAAATTTTCAACTCAAATCAATTTCAAATTTCCAATTCAATTTAATCGATTCAAATTGTGATTTCAAGTCAAATTCAATTTCAATTCCATTTCAAATTAATTTCAATCCCAACTCCAAATTATTTCAATTTCTAATTCACAAATTAATTTAAATTCCAATTTCTAATTAATTTCAACCCCAAATTCCAAATTTAAATCATTTCGATTTATATTAATTTTCGAGTTTGATTTCCAAATGTTGATTCAAAACACTTAAATCAAATCTCCTTCAATCTCAAATTTAAAACCAAATCTTCAAATATAATTATATTCCGACCTCAATTTCGAAATATCATTATACATCACTTTTATTTAGCAAAATTCAAAAATTCGAGTAAAAGTCCAATCTTTTTTGAAACAAATCAATTTATGAAAATTTACATCATATTATGATTCTAACTTTTAAAAAAAATCTCAACTTCGACTAAACAATCCCTGTTTCAAATTTAAATTTCAACGTTCCAGGCTCATATTCGAAAATAAACCAATTTCCATAAATTCGATTTATTAATTCCTCAATCAAAACATTAAAAAATATCAAATTAAAATTTTAAAATCATTTAATTTAGCCGATCCAGTGTTCGTATATAATTCTCTATCCTATGGCCAAGTGAATCAATTATTTCAATTTAATTCAGGGATGGATATGTATCATTTCAATCCAAAATAAATGCCATAGGCATATATCATTTCAACCTATTTCTTAATTTATTCGAAATAATTCAATCTACAATTTTATATACTGTAAATAACATACTGGATGATAACTGGATATATTAAACATAATTAGACATCCAAACATTCAAAATATCAATCAAATTTCATCCAACACAAAGCCATCATCCAAACAGTCGATAATCACAAAAATCAATTAATTGCCGATAAATTTTGGATTTTATTAATAGTTGAATTCTAATTCAATTCTAACTGTCAATTTAAATTATATCAATTAATTGACATGTCAATTAAATGTCACTTTAAATTTTATCCAACAACCGTCATAAATTTGAATTGCTTCACGATATAATTTTTACTAACATAAAGATAAAATAGTCGAATGTGAGCATATAAAACACTCACCTCAGATTGAATCAGAAAAATCCAAACTCTCCAAATAATCACGAATCCATCCCCACAATGTGGATGGTTTTGAAACAATTCCAACGTGACAAACGACACTCAAATCCGACCTCGTATGATTATAATACGAATTAATAAACATTTGAAATAAATTATAAACTTAATTAACACTTAACTATAATTAACTAAAAAAAATCTAACATTACCGTCCCTTCCTCTCACGCGATCAGGAAATGCACGCGTATGAAGCCAATGGTCGCGACCATCCACCCTACGTGTGTGTGCCTCGGCAAGTCAGCGGGCGCCTATCCACCATCACCATGTTCTGTCGCGCCCCTCCCCTCAGCCTCGCCGCTTGCATCCAAGATCGAGATTTCCCCTAGCCCTAACCGCAAACGAATTGATGAATGCAAGCTCTACCTCGGTTGCCCTCGGTTGCCGCTCCACTCCTCGCGATCGTATTCATTTTTTTCATCGATCGTTTCTTTTTTCATATGTCGATCGGTTGTTGTTTGTTTTTTTCTTCTAATTTGAATATGAGATTTGCAAATAAAGGGGAAAGGAGTAATATGCAGGGATAGTTGAACGAGTTAGGAATGAATTACATAAATTTATATTATAAAATATTAACCCAATAGCCACAAAAATTTCGAACTCCAAATGACTCGTGCCGCCTGGCGTTCTTAATGTTTTACCTCCGTTCTGAACACAATGGAACTAGTTTCAGAACCCAATTCGATCATATGTGGAAGATAGCTTTTCAAAGTCGATTATTTTAATTAAATTAAATTTCTACACATTTCAAGCTCGCACGGCCAAACGACAAGTTTGATCGCTACGAAACTTGAAATCATACAATAACTCACTATTACGGATCTAATGAAACTGGTTTTGTCGAAATCCGAGAAAATGACTAAAATGGCTATTTTTACCCCTCAATTAATATATAAAATTTCCAAATTCTAATTATTCACATTTAAATCCAATTTTATATGTTAACCATCTTCGTTCACATTTAAATAAAATTTGAATCAATTTCTGATACCATTTTTAATCCTATTACATCCATATTCAATTATTCAAATAATCTCCTATATTAAATTTAAACAATTTAGATTATCCAATAAATTAATATTAACGAATCATTATATTTTTACCCATATTCATCCAAAAATTTCATTATATTTAATAACTTACAATAGTCAAAAGTACGCGTCGTTACATATCCCCCACTCAAATCTTTTCGTCCTCGAAAAGGCATTAAGTACGGAATTTAACGTACAATAAATTTTCTCAAAATAATTAACTTACAAACGTAAATATCTTATTTGCAAAACTTTTACTATGCTTTTACCGCGCCATTCCGATATCGGTTTTATGGAAAATATAACTTATATATCAAACAAGCTATGGAATTTTTAAAATTTCAAAATTTTTCTAACTTCTGGATTTACGGAAAGTTTCGGTAGAGTCTTTGCGTGGCTCGATCGGAAAAATTTACAATATCAATATATATCATAAATATACCAAATACATATCAAATATACGTCTCATCTCAATGACGAGGCATCCCGAAGGGCAAAAATATAAAATTGCGGTATGTAATCCGAGATACGTATCTTATTATTAATAATATGAGCGAGTTCGCTCGTATTAAGCAAGCAAAGCATATAAATCCTCATATACGCCCAAACGATCTTCCTATGTACCTATCTCAACTCAATTTGGAACGTTAGTCACTTATAATAAAATGTAGAACATTCATAAGTTCCAACAAGTATAAAATATGTATTCCGAATCGAAATCTCAAGCACGAGCACCAATAAGCAACCATACAACCATCATATGCACTTAAAATAATGAAACAAGGATTTACAACAAAACAAATCATCCGACAAATCAATATTCATTCAATTCAATTCATAACTATCACAATTTACATTTCAATGTCAATATTTAAATTAATACATTTCATTCTTATTAACATTAAATTTTTATTAACATTTTATTTGCTCATTTTCCATTTATTCATAACATTGAATCGACTTATATTCAATCTCATTTGTTTCTGAATTCTTTTTCATTCATTTAAATGTTATTAAGCTCATATCCACTTATTTCATTTCAATCATTCATATAATTAATTACACTTAAGTAATTTAATTCCATACCACATTCCATATATTTAAAATTTATTTACATTCACTTATTAATATTCATTTCGTTAACCATATAAGGGATTTATAATCAATTCATTTGGTTTTAATTGATTTACATTCAACTAATTTGGTTTCAATTCATTCTTTTCTTTCAATCAATATTTATTGCATTCATATTTGACTTGTTTCAATTCAATGTACTTACATTCAATTGATTTGTTCCAATTATTTACGTCTGTTTCATCCACATTTAAATTTAATTTACATTCCATTGATTTCTTTAAATTTATTAACATTCATTGCAAATTCATTATATTCAATTTTGATTCAATTTAATTTGTGAAATTCCAATTATTTCACTATTTTTATTTAACCTATATCATATGAATTCATTTATGAATCATTTATAAAAATTATTCCACTTAACCATGCTTAAGTTAAATCTATTTTATTTCCACTTAGTATATCTTTTTTCATATTATATACTAACATCATTTATAAACCATCTAAATTTATTATAAATAATTTATACAACACAATCACGAGTATTATTATTACTTCATATCTTAAGTTATTATTAATTCATCAATTCACGTCATTTATTCAAATTCATATTATTAATTTACTAAAGTAAATTTTATTTTTATAACTCAATTCATATTAATAAATATATAATTTCTTCCAAAATCAATTCATTTAAACTCTCTTAAGTTAACTTCAATTTTTAATTTATTCCAATAACTTATTCCATTTTATATTAGTTAACATTAAATTTTTATTTAAACAACTCCACTTGCATTTTATTTATTTATATCCAATTTAAATTAAATTTAATTAACCATATTAATTTTACTTACACTCATTTATTTTATTTCTTTCACACTTAAATTACATTTCATTTTGAAATTCAAGTTCGTATTCATTTTTAATTCATTTTATAGCTTAAATGAAATTAATCCACCTTATTAATTTATCCAGTTTCACTTAATATCCAATTCAAAAAAAAAATTCGTCCTTAAGTTAAACTTCATTTCATTTTAATCCATTACTCATTTTATCTAATTTTATTCAAGTACAATTTCCTTATCGTTCCCATCCAACTAATTTAAATTTGTTTAGCTTATTAATTCTCAATCTATAAGTTGTATAATTCATTCATTTAGAATTCCATCTACTATATTTCAAATGAAATTCATTTTATTGAAGCATTCATGAGCTAAACTGTAATTTATTTACTTCATTTTACTAACTCAATTAATTTAACATTTATTAAGTTAATCAATTTATTTCATTTCTCGGATTCAAATGTCTTTTATTTGCTTAATCAAAATATTTAACCAATTTAAATTAGGTTTTATTTTCTTATTCCAATTTATAATTTACAAACTTATTTCTCATCCATACTATTTAAATTTTAAGTTCAAAACTATTTCCATATACTTATTAAATCACACATAGAATTTTTTTTCCAATCAAAACTTGTTTTAAACGAAAATAAATTTCTTTTGGTAGCAATCTTTACTTAGAAACTTGAAAATGAACACTGGCGATGCTGCAGTCATCCCTAGAATTATTTCCAGCGGCCAAGCGAGTTTAATGTTTTATTTCTTTCAAAAATATTCTCAAAATATTTTTCTAGTCGAAACTCTTTCAAATAATAAAATTTATTAAATTTTTGTTTAAGGCTTTGGAAAACGATTTTGAAAACAAAAGGATTTTAAGTTCAAAATTCTCAATTTTTTTTAAAATCATTTCTATATATAAGCTATATTATAATATATTTATACAAATTTCCTTAACCTATATCAAAATATTCCATTAATTTACAACTTGGTCAATTTAACCAATTCTTATTGTAATTATATTTCAATTCAATTTAATTATCCATGCTTCATAATTTATTGTTCAACCCATAATCGATGATAGTTAAATATTATCATCGCCTAACAGTAATTTCATTAATAATTAACCTTATATATAGTATAATTTAGCCAAATTTATTTCATCTACTCGATTTTTAAAACCATATTTTGTCGACTTGCCTTGTTTAAGTGTTTAGAAACCCATGTTGATAACACGACGCCCCACAAATCGACCGAAATTCATAAACAACTCAATAAATAAGTAAACACAATATAAAACATTTTATAACACTAACAAGTACGCTCTCTCATATATATACACACTCAAATAGACTAATTCTAGGGTATTTCTACCCTATCTCTAATGAGTCATACCCCCACAAAGCCAAGGTTATAACTAAACCTTCGCTTTGATACCAATTGTGACAACCTATAATTCAGAATGTTTAAATCGATAATAATCCACACGTGTCCGACTTAAACAATCCGGAATGTAGATAATCAATGGAATTAATTAAGAAAAATAAGAAGAGAAGAAGAAAACAAAACACAGAAACTCACAACGGAAACGATAAAATATTATAATCACATAACAGTTCATGAAGCTGTTTACTATACATTTGATTAAAATCCACACACATTTATCAGAGTTGTATATATACTTAAGGGATAAATAAGTAATACAGTAGAATAGTATGATGCAGGGATAACAATAATAGTAGTATACCAAAACTTCATCGTCATCCTGCAGAGAATAGTCTTTAATATGCTGAAAACTCAGGATTGACCCGAGCTTAATGAAAAGACAAAACACTCGAGTCAGGACTAACATACTCTTATGTAAGTCAAATCAATATCACAAATATGAGCGCAATAACTTAAGAGATGTTACGAGATTTTCCATCTCCTAAGGATCCGTTAAACTATTTATATATAATAGTATATGCTATAATAGGTAATGTCTATCAGTAAAATAAATATCAAAATAGCATTAAGGATTTATATTGATCCACCTTAACACATTTTTTAGAGTTTTGAACCAAAGTCATAATGGGCTCATATAGGGATAAATATGACACGGCGAGGCAACGCCCAAGGTAGGATTCTACCAGTTTACCCTTTTTAGCTGGTCGTAACCCATCCGTGGCCAACCACGACAACCAATCCAACCAGCAAAAGGTGCACCTATTGAATACGAAATCACAATAGTAATACGAGGAATCAACTTCGCTAGAGGTAGCAAACCTCATTGGCCAGACATAGGCTCATGTTTTAGTCATTTTAATTATGATACGAGTGCATCCATCATCGTTCTCTTACTTCATTCCAGTAAACTTCGCCAATTCAACCTTTACATTCTAGATATCATCCACCACGTACACGGTTGTCAAAGTGGTTCCAATATTGTCAGAGAGTATGTCAATAAGAGGCCCCGGTCTCTTTAACAACCATGCGTCATTTTACACACTGGTTGGTTTTTTTACATCTCAAAAATAGTTTGTACCTGATATCAAAATATCATATTTGTTCCGAAATCAAATGTAACGACCCACTATTTTGGACCATTCAAATCGACAATAAAACCACACATGTTTGACTTGAATAATTCAAAACAGTAGATTGTAATATAATTTAGAGCAAATAAAACCAATCACATAATTATAGACACAGATAAATCAGAATAACTCGTAGCGAGAATAAAATTACAGTAGTAGTTCATGAAGCTACCACAAACACAATCTCAAAACAGTACAAAATACCATAGTCTGAAAAGCAAATACAACAAAATCCCAATACATAAATGTTCCATAGTACATAAGCTGAATAGAGAATACTGAAAGAAATAGACAGCAACTAGATAAATGATGATCTCCAGCAAATCCTAGCTCCAGAAGGTGAATTCCAAAGCTGAAATACTCAGGCTGACCCGAGCGTAAGAAAATAAACACAAACACTCGAGTGTAAACCAACTCAAGTGAACTGTAATATAAATGCACAAGTAACTTAAAGGATGCTTGGGACCGCCCATCCTTTAAGGATCCGTTAAACTATTTACTATGTAGTAATATATGCTATTATAATAATGTCTAGAAGTAAAGTATAATATACTTGAAAATAGAATTTAGGCTTTACATTTTCCACCTTAACACACTTCTATATTCCCATAGTCTACACAGTACCGTAATCTCCCCCGTACTGGGCGTCGTAAGAGGGCACTCCATAGCTATGGTACAAAACAAAATCATATAAGGCTCGCTGGGGTAGGTGACATGACACAATGAGGCAATGCCAGGGTTGATATACCAATTACGCATCCGGACTGGTGGTAATGCTTACCAGCCACTACCGTCCACCTCGAGCCATACTCCCAAAATCAAAGGGTACCCCAATCAATCACAAAGTAATAGAATGGTATCGAAGAAGTGTGTCCAATAAGAGGAGCAACCTCATTGGCCCGGAATCGCTCCTGCTTTAGCCACCTAATGCCAACTCACAGTAGTCGGGTCCACGCTCATACCTCAAAGGACGTCACCACCATCCTACTTCATTCTGGAATCTCCACCGCGTCCACGGTTGTTAAAGTGGTTTTTAGAGTTGGCAGAGAGTATGACAACTTCCGATCCCGGTCTCTTTAACAACCCAATGTTATTATTATTGTGGTCATAAATTTCAAAAATGGTTTATATTTCACTTCAAAACATATTCATTTAAACCATTTAAATCTAAGGTCAAATAATATTCATTTCAAAGTTGTAGCATTCCTAAGTTCATTCATTCAATTATAAAATTTCCAAAACATTGTAAATTTCAGCTACAACAACACTTATAAAATGTTATGGTAGATGTAGTAATGTTTCAAAACATTGTCATTTTCATAAACAGCAGCACTTATAAAGTGCTACGGTACGTATTTTAGTATTTCAAAACAGTTCAGCTTCAGAAACAGCAGCACTTACAAAGTGCTACGGTAGGTATTTAGTTATTGCAAAATAGTTTAGTTTCAGCAACAGTAGCACTTACAAAATGCTACAGTAGTTTATTTATTATTTCAGAACATAGTTTACTCTCAGCAACAGCAGCACTTACAATGTGCTACAGTAGCTTATTTATTATTTCAGAATATAGTTAAATATCAGAAATGGTAGCACTTAGAAAATGCTACCTTAAAACGACAACATTTCTGAAATGCTACAATTTCTGTATAAGTTTATTGTAACCCTTTTAAAACAATATATCTTCAACCTTTCTCATTTTAACTTATCAAACTCATTTCACTTTTCAAAATTATTTATTTGGATATTACTTAACTTATAATTTTGATAAAATAACATTCTATTATAAATATCCAATTTAAATTAAATTTATTTGAAAGTCAAATACATCATAAAATGCTTAACTTTTATTTTAACAAATAACTTAATACTTTATTTAAAAAACCCATTTCATAAATAAAATATTCCTATCACTAAGTTAAGCTTAGAATTCCATTTGAACCCTAAATTCTCAATTATTAAGTCAAATCGAAATTTACATTTTATCCATTAATTTGCTTATACATTTATAATTTATTGAAATCACTATGAAATTTATTTAAATCATTTAAATCCAATTTAAGTTAAAATTTCATATTTTATATTTCAAAATACTTAATAATTTTTAGAAAATATTTAAAATTAACCACGGCTTTGTATATAATTTTCTAACCTAGGTCAAGTGATACGGATATGTATTATTTCAATCCGTAATTTAAAAAGAAAAATCTGGGATCTATCATTTCAAACCCGCAATCCCAAGTCAAATAAAATAAATAAAAATTGCTTGAGCCTATCATTTCAGCTCATAATGACTATTCCCTATTCTAAAGTCCGTTAAGGTATGTATCATTTCAACCCATAGTGATTCTATTTTATAGGGAACTTGCAGTGTGAGAAACAGAAAATAAAATGAACAATATAACATATCATATGATGTTAAGTGATGCAACAGGTATATAATCAGGTAATATCATCATATAATGTCAGATAATAGGCAGATGTGAACAAATAACATAGCATATCAACTATTACAATTCAAGTGACGTTGTTTCACATTTATATAAGTGCGATTTGTCAAGAGTGAATAACTCACCTCTAGAGCTAGAGATCAAATTCAAAACACAAATCCAAACTCCGCAAAGCATGAAAAGGCACGACTAGATTCAAGGAGAAGTAGCACCCAAATCCAAATCTTGTAAACAAATAATTATCATAAATATAAGTATATGATTTAACACACACAAGATATGAATTCAACAATGTAAAACATGAATCAATTTGAAACAAAATTTGGTTTAAATCACAAGTGGGCTCGGCCACATCACCTATAGGCTCGGCCATCACCATATTTTGCTCGGCCATGATGTTTAGAGGCAAGCTAGGCTCAGTCATGTAGTCACAAAGCACGACTATGGTTTGGTTGTTGAAGAGAAGGCTTGTGGAAGGCAAAAGGCTAGGCAAATGAGAGGGGTGTTGATGTTTGGGCTCGGCCTATAGCTACATGGCTCGGCCATGGCTAGGCTTGGGTCAAGTCAGATCTGGATCATGGCTAGGAGATGGGGATGGGTCACAGCCAAGGCAAGGGGGTGGGGTTTGTGTTGTGGCCAAGGCTAAGTGGAGGGGTTTAGGAGAAGTGGTGGAGATAGGATAGGGTTTCAAGGCAAATTTGCGATGTATTGGATCTAGGTTTCAAGGTAAGGCTTGGGGAGGTGATAAGGTGATGGTGGTCAGTCAGGAGGAGGTGGTGGTGGAGGAAGGTGGTCGGCTAGGGCATGAGGCCAAGCTAGCTTGAAGAAAACAAAAGAAAAATAATAAAAGAAGAGAAGAGGAAGCCATAGAAACTTACTGTATTTTCTTTCAATCAGAAGAGGCAAATGAGGAAGGAAATATTTGGGAAAATAATTGTACCTGAATTGTTAATTAATTGCGGAGTTTTCACGGCTAATCAATGGAAAGAAACGGCATGGTATCAATATTTGAACGGCTAGTGAAATGAAGGGGCTTTATTTCCTATTTAATAAAAAGAAACTTATGTCCTCTAGAATTTCCAAGCCAAAATTCAAATAAAAATCCAATAAAATCACATTAAAAAGTCCAAACCAAATGGAAAATAGAAAATTAAAATAGAAATAGAAATGAACATAGGAAATAGACAAAAAAATAACAATAAAAATACGAAAAATAAATGCGTGTAAAACGCTGAAATTTATCAAAATTTAAAAGTATAAAACAGAATGTTACGAAACGAAAAGCAGCACGAATATCAGAATCAAATATAACTTCAAAGAAAAAGATTAGAAATTAAAAATTCAAATTTAAAATTTTCAACTGTGGTCAAACTTTGACTTTCAGTTGACCAAAATGTCAAATTTTCTAAAAATATTTAATTTATTATATTTGGAAAATAATTTATAAACAAAATCCAAACTTACATTGGAAAATTCCAAAATTTCAAATTTAAATGGCTTAAAAATCAAAGTCTTCAATTAAATTGAATTAAAAATATTTATTAAAATTATGGGTTGTTACACTCTCCCCCAATCAAAACTTTCGTTCTCGAGAAGGAACGAGGCACGGAAGCAAGGAAAGATAAGATAGAAAAGAAAATAGTACCTGAAACAAAATATTCCGGATCCAAAGAACGCATGCTCTCCTCCATCTCTCAGGTATAATCCCGATCATCCGTACTCTACTACACTTTGACAAGGTTTACAGATTTCCTTCTTAGCTACTTCGTACCTCTTTCGACAATACAAAGTGGCTTCCTCTCGACAGTCAGATTAGGCTCGATATCCAAACTCTCGAGAGCAGAAGGCTGGACAATCGAAGATGGATCATGTAGATATCGACGAAGATGCGAGACGTGGAATACATTACGCACTCTAGAAAATTTCTCAGGCAAATCCAGACGATAAGCTGAAGAACCAATCCGCTCTAAAATACGGAAAGGACCAACAAACCTAGGAACAAGCTTCCCTCTACGACCAACCCGAATCACACTCCTTAAGGGAGAGACCTTAAGGAAAACCAGGTCACCAACAGCAAACTCTAAACTCCTCCTACGACGATTAGCATACTTCTTCTGCCTATCCTGAGCAATCCTCATCTTCCTCTTAATCTCCTCAACTTTCTCAGAAGCCTCCAAAATCATATTAGGACCAAGAACCGAATGATTACCGGATTCAATCCAGCAAGATGGAGATCTACAAGATCTTCCAAAAAGAGCAGCAAACGGAGACATTTCAATACTAGCCTGAATTCAAAGATGAAATGAGATAGATAAAAGACTAAGATAAGATTGAAATAGAAAATTGAAAATATACCTGATAACTATTGTTATAAATGAATTCAACAAGATGTAGATGATCTTCCCAAGATCCTCCGTAATCTAGAATACAAGCACGAAGAAGATCCTCTAGAATCTGATTCACTCTTTCCATTTGACCGTCGGTCTGCGGATGGTAAGCAGTGCTCAGATTCAGACGAGTACCCAATGATTCCTGAAAAGCTTCCCAAAACTGACTGGTAAAGATAGGGTCTCATTCATAGACAATGCTGATAGGAACACCATGGTGACGAACAATCTCCCTCACATAGATCTCAGCCAGACTGGAAGCAGAACGAGTAGGTTTAACCGAGATGAAATGAGCTGATTTGGTCAATCTATCCACAATAACCTAGATGCTCTCATTATCCCTCCGAGTCCTCGGTAAACCATCAATAAAATCCATGGAAACCTATTACCATTTCCAATTGGGAACCTCAAGGGGCTGCAACAAACCAGGGGTCTTCTGATGATCTGCCTTGACTCGTTGACAAGTTGCACACCTAGTAACAAAGATAGAGATATCTCGCCACATACCTCTCCACCAATAAAGCTTCTTCATATCCTGATACATCTTCCGTCACACCCGGATGAATAGAAATTCTGGATCGATGATGTTCCCGAAGCAACTCCTGCCTCAACCCATCAACATTCGGGACACAAATCCGATTATTAATCCTCAATGTACCTCTATCATCGATCTGAGCTCCACTACCATCAAGACTACTACCACCAACTCTGCTACGAACACTCTCCTTCATACGCCTAAGCATCTCATCCTTATCCTTCTTAGCAATGATACGATCCAAAAGAGGAGAAAAAGAAACAACAAGCTGACACAACATGGCCTTCTTCCGACTCAAAGCATCAGCCACAACATTAGCTTTCCCAGGAGTATAGAAAATGTTGAGATCATAAGAAGAAAGAAACTCAAGCCACCTAACCTGCTGCTGATTCAAATCCTTCTAGGTGAAGATATATTTAAGAGACCGACGATTAGTAAAGAGACCAAACTTAGCACCCAGAAGATGATGCCTCCAAAGCATCAAAGCAAAGACAACAGCAAGCAATTCCAAATCATGAGTCGCATAATCGGCCTCCGGGGTCTTCAACTGACGATTGGCATAAGCAATCACCTTACCATCTTGCATCAGAACAACACCCAATCCCTCACGACCAGCATCAGTGTAACGGCCCAATTTTTCAACTTTCCAAAGTCGACAACGATACGTCCACTGTATTAATTGCCGCACAATCGAATGCCGGAAAACTGAACCGTTAGGGTTAAAGAAGAAGAAGATAGAAGAAGAAAACAGAAACAATAACAGAATCTCACATTTGCAGCGGAATAAATATAATAGATAAATGAATATCTTTAAAACAAAGAACTATATCAGTTTTACAAACATCACATTATCAGAGTTTACAACATCACAAAACACAACATTGGCATTCATTAGAATTGCTTACATGAAATCATGACTTGCACCAACCCATACGCAGCAGACACTACATAATATAAGTGATACGTCTTGCCATCCAGCTTGAACTCCAGACCTCCACAGCATACTTCTTGACTGACTTAGCTTTGGAATAATGATAACCTGACTCTAGGCTGCTCGTGTGGAAAATTATGGGCACCCAAAGTTTAGAAAAGGGAATAATAAACTCCATATCAGTCATGGGACCGGTGTTAGATCTTAAGAACAGTTATTTTCACAAAGAAAATAAAAAGAAATCCGCAATGCTTTTGGAAAATGAAACTACCATAAGGCCTCCCCGCACACACACAATGCAAACCCAAAATTGGAGGAGATTTCTCCTTATGATAGTCAAACATGCTTGATACGCAAAATCCTTTGATACTATTATTATTATTAGTGCATAGTGTGGAAAACATTTTGAAGGTATAATATTAATCTCAGCCAGCATAGACATTTCGCACTTATGCCTACTATAACTACCATGTTCAATAGCAGGTTACCGCCACATTACACGACAGGTTATACAACTAAAACCGTACAGGGCACGTATTGTTTCTTTGGATTTCCAACAAATGGCCAGGCTAAGGAACTTCCTATTGCCACATGGGTACGCCTCTGGAGGGACGCCCCGAGAACCTAAATGGATCTCTGCCAACACAAGGCTGGTCTACCTCTATAACTAGGTAACTATTACACGAGTATGCCATCCCCCGGTCATTAGCGACCTTTATTCGAGAATCCTCAACCACAAAACAACAACCACAATGTAATAAATTTGCAGCAACAATATAGGTAAAATATCTGGGCTCCAACCATGATATTACCCTTTTCCAGAAGGAAATGGATATACCCTCAGGGGGCGCTACCCCCAAATAACCTTGCCGCATCCTTCCTGTTTCGACCATTTACGGGTTGTGAGGTCCGATGAAGTCTCATCTACAAAGCTACGCTTTTCACAAAAGTCATGCTTCGATCAACAAATGATCAGCAGCACTTCGTATGCCACATTACCAAATTGGGAATGTATCACTAGTAACCATCAACTACATAACCTTTGAGCTCGTGCATCTTAGAGAAGGGTATTAAGCTAAGAGAATAAATTCTCCGCCACCAAAAGAAATGTATTTGATAGAAACCAGCTTTAGATCTTAAAGTGTAACGTCAGATACACATCCATGCAAGTCCGTTTCGGGATCGAACGGAACTGAAGGCACTTCAAAGAAGCCCTTGCAATCCGGATATTCACTAATCACGTCCGGAATCCCCATCACAAAGGGTGATAAAATCTCTATACCGGAGCAACCCAGTGCAGAGATGTTCGATAGGTAATCCTTTCATTTTCGAAAATACCCTGTCTTCAACACCATCTTAAAATGCAATCCCATTTCATTGTATCATTATTCGGAATGGATTTTATGACACAAAGTCCTCTCTCGGCTAATCCGAATAACGAGCATTAATTTTAAAAATAAGTGTTACATTCAGATTCAAGTAATTCATGAAAAAATTCCATTTTGATCTTTTAAACAAAATATCAAACACAAAGATTCGATGTGATTTTCGAATATCCATTTGGAATCCGATGCCTGGTCTCATCGAAATTCAAACGCCATTTAAAGGCCAATATTGATAGTCAGTTATTTAACTATCAAACAATATTCACAACAATCACTATCAAACGATATTCACAACAATCACCAAGATTTAAATAATTTTCCCAAATTATTTATTTTTAAAATATCTTCGCAAGATATAATAATTTTTTTAACACTTCAATACTTTGAAAACAAATTTCAAATCACTTTTCACATTTCAATCCTTTGAAAACAAATTTCAAATCACTTTCCTCACATGGAATAAATTCCCAAATATTATTTATTTCCACTGAATAAATTCCCAAATATTATTTATTTATTTCCTCATATTCAAACTAAAGGGTGACATCTTACCTCTCTTGCAGATGAGTATTAATAATCGATTTACTGTTAGTTTTTGGAATGACCCTTGGCTTGAGAAAGGGTTGATTCTGAAAAGTAGGTTGGCTTATAATGAAATGATTCAAACTGGGATCCATCTTGAAGCAAAAGTCATAGATGTTGTACATAATATACAAAGTTCTGCTGTCTTCTCGTCTAATCAAAGAATACAACAATTATGGAACCAGATAAAAGGAAATGCTACCCTATCTACTTCCAATAAGCAGCTGGTATGGGGTGACAAAGATGCTTCTTTTACTATTAGCAAAGTATATAACTTTCTGACTAAGAACTATCAAAAAACTGACTGGACATGGAGCAAGCGAACATGGCACAAGGATAGCAGTTTTAGAGATAACTTGTTACTCTGGAAAGTGTTGCACCGTGCTATTCATACAAAGGCAAGACTTGTCTGCATTGGGATGGATGTGGATATGCAGTGTGTCTTCTGCAGTGATGGTGTGGAGACTGTGGAACACTTATTTTTTGAGTGTGAATTCATAAACCATGTTTGGGGTAATATAAAGGACAAGCTGCGTGTGAATGACCCTTCTACAAGCAACAACAACATAGCGGAATGGAGCTCTATTTTAGGGAAGACTGGTCATGCTCACAATCATAAGAGACTGTACCTTGTTGTGTTGAAGTGTTTTATATCACAAGTGTGGTATGAGCGAAATACTAGAGTGTTTGATGCTGAAAGAGCTAAGTCAGGCCCTATGTTCTTGCTTTCAGTTTCTTATGCGATTAGATCTCTGCTGAAAACACTCTCTTTTGCTATTGAACCTGGTATATCTCTCTCCTTTTAAGTTCTTGTTTGTGTAGTTTTTCCTGTTTCTTCTTTTTTCCTTTTAGTCTCAAGTTTATTTTGTAGCGCTTTGTTTCCCTTGTATTCTTTGAGTTCGCTCAATGTCTTTGTTGTAATCTCTTTGGTGCTGCAATAAAGTGGTCGGGGACCATCCAACCCCGTCGGCCTTGCCAAAGAAAATTTGCGGAGTTCGAATACTTTAAAAATAATTTAAATCACTTATCCAAAAATATATACTTGGAAACATTTAAAATAAAACTATTTTAAAACACTTTATTTAAATATTAGCTATGAAAAACATTATGCTAATATCTCATATAAAACTTCAAGTCCAAAACTACTTTTAAAATAAAATTAGTAGATAGGTTATAACTATTTAAATAACCATTTTCTAAAATAAATATTATTTAAATCTTTAAATAATCACTTCTATAATTAACTAAATAAATCTTTACTTTAAAGATTTTCAAAATAACTTAAGAAAATAATTTCTCCAAAATATTCTTTTTAAACCAACTCTAGAACTTTCAATTTATATTTGAAAGCTACTTTAAAAACATACTCGGCTTTCCAGGGAAGAATACTCTTTCCATTTCAAAATGGTTCATTTACATAAATTAATAAATCTTTCTCGATTTATTTTAAATTTACATTCCAAATCCGCAGTTTTCTTTCCACGCTTTTAAAAATAAACCGATATTCATTTTTAAAAAATATTCCCCTTTCCTTTATAAATTCCCATTATGAATTTAAATTTCCAAATACCCATTGATGTATGATTTTCAAATCGATTTCCAAATATTCACTTTTCAACACCAAATCAAATTCCCAAATCGATTTCTAAAATTTATTCCAACACCAAATCAAATTCCTAAATCGATTTCCAAAATCATTTCAAACACCAAATTAAATTCCAAATTTAATTTCTAAATTTATTTCCTTTTGAAATAAATTCCTTTATCTCTTCCAAACTATTTAAAATCTGTATTTTAAACAAATTCTTCAACTTTTGAATAATATTACTCGAAATCCATTTATTGAACCTTTTTTTCAATATTTGGAATTTACTCAATAGGATTACAAAAATAAAACTTTATCCTTTTTAAAATTCCTTCTTTTAAATTTATCCAATTCTCGAAAATAAATTTTACTATAAATTTTCTACTTGAATTTCAAAAATCCAATTTTATTTATTTTTGGTATCCTACGATACCAAAAATATATTCGGCTAAACTATATCCTTCAACGATTTCAATCACAATATAATCACATATAGATTATAAATAAATCAGCATACAATATTGAAACAAATTCAAATATTTGAGGAATCCAGTTGGATCCCTCCAACCCGTTTCCTTGCATCCACAGATGTTAATACAACAATTAAATACCAATTCCACTTCGAAGTGGAATATCACGACATATGGGATTTATGTAATATCATCCGCTATTATGCGGTGTATAGGGTCTTATCCGCTATATAATACGGGAAATCAATCACTCCAAATACCAATTCCACTTCGAGGTGGAACATCGTGGTATATGGGTTTATATAATATCCTCCGCTATTATGCGGCGCATAGGGTCTAATCCAATACAACTGATAATAATTTATCATCCAAGCACACAATCAACAATTTTAAATTTAAATATTAAAAATTAAATTGGAAATTCCAATTGAGTGAGAAGATCTCACTTTTTTATTTGCAATCCGTTCCCATTCCGGCTTGATTTTCTTTGCAATTTTGACCTTGTATAAATAATCATATCACTTATTAATATTCGAATGAATCGAACAATCAATTTCCATTTAATAGATTTATTTAATACAAACTAATAATTAAATTTCTTAAACCCAAATTCCTTTAATAAATTTAATTAACTAACAATTTTGATTTTAAACTAGTACTTTAATTTTAAACAAATTTCTTTTTAATAAATTTATCTAACTAAAAATTAAATTTAAAACTAAATTTACTTTAATAAATTATTTTTACTAACTAGATAAATTAAATAAGTTAATAAAACAAATTAATCACTTTAATAAATTATTTTCAAAATAAACTAGTGAATTTAAAAATGTATTTATTTATAGATATTTTATTTTATTTCATTTTTTGAAACTTCATATATATATATACACACACTTTTACCGAATTAAAATATTTTATTTAAATACTTATATCTTTCAAATTTATAATAACTTTAGTTTGACTGTATATGTATATATATATATATATATATATATATAAATATCAATGTATATAATATATTTCAATCTACATATAAATTCAAAATAATTTTAAAATCAAATGATTTACTACCTTACAGCTGATATTGGTGGCCTGCCGTCGACCTCGGCCTTGATAACAGTTCGACCTCGAAGTCGATCGATCCAAAATTCTCACCAAGCTTTCGAACGAGCTCGCCATGATCCAAAATTCTCCACCCTACTGCTAGCATCGTGTCACCGAGCTCGACGGCCATCGCGACGCTTGAATTCGCGTATCGCCCCTTCAAACGCCCACTGCACCTTGATCGTTTTGATCGATTCCCAAAGCCTGTCGCATGCATGCCTGTATCCTTTCGAAGGTGCTGATGAACGATCGCGACACCACCCCAAATAGCCGCGACTTCGATCGCCTTTTCCCTCCTTAATCGTCGAACCCTACCTGCCTTCTCCTTTGATAATCAAATCGCCTCCATAATGCACTCGACCATGAACAGGCGTATATCAATCGTGACACCATCCTCTCCGATGACTGGCCGCGACAACTCCTGATGCGTCGTCGTGCTTTGATTTTTGTTTCAAACAATCGTTCGAGTGTGAATGATTTTGATTTTCGAATTCAAAACAGGAAGGAAATGGGGCTTCGATTTTTATACGAGAGGAGGATATGTGATTATAGATCAAACAAATAAAACTTGGCCATGGATTTGAACGAAAGAAATAAAAATGTTTTCGTTGTTGTTTCTTTTTTTTCTTTTTAAGCACGGCTTTAAAAAAAATAATTATTTGAAAACGAACGTGTGTTGCAATTGTGCAGATAAAAGGGAATACGTGTTTTAACTTCTATACGTGTATGAAAAGTTTTGACACAATTTTTTAAAGCAACAATATTAATTATATTTGAATTTAAATTCAAATTCAAATCGCTTCGATAAACGCAACTCAAAATCTCAATTTCCAATCGAGGCGTGCCACCAGGCGTTTATAATGTTATACGCCTATTCCGAACGCTATGGAAAAGGTTCCGTGTCCAAATTCGATCGTATGGAGAAGATAGCATTTTGGACCCAGCTATTAAATTAAATTTCGATAAAATTTACAGCGGGTTTACTTATCGTACGGCCAAACGATCACTCTAAACACTACGAAAATTGAAATCTGATAATGATACAATATTACGGATCCAACGGAACTGGTTTCGTCGAATTCCGAGACTGTGCCTTGGAAGGCTATTTTTAAATATTGATTTGAATAATATAAATTCCAAAAATGAACAAAACGTTTTCAAATCCAATTCTGAAGCTTTCATTATCTTTAGTATTATCAATATAGATTTTTTAAGCCTTTAAAATATTTTTAACAAGCTTAAAACTAAAGTTTTCAAATTTTTTACCTAAATTTCTATAATTAAATTCAACAATTAAATTGCCATATTTATAGTTATAATTGAAATTCAAATTAAACTAACATTCAAATATTTAAGATCAATTAAATATTTTAATTTCAAATGTTAAAAATTCTGGGTCATCACATTCTCCCCCCCTTAAAAGAATTTCTTCCCGAAATTACTAGTTAAGAAGAATGATCCTCAACCCGATTGTTATTTTGCCAAAACCAAACAGTTTTATCTTTCCAACACAATCTTTTTCTTAAAGACCCATTATCGATTCAACTAACTTTCCAACCTTTCATAGTTTCCAAACAACTTTATTTATTCCATAATTTAAATTTAAATTCAAATTTCAAAATTTTCTCAAGATTTTTTCTAACTCCTAAATTTTTGAAAAATTTCGCCAGCGTCTCCTTTGCGCGGCTAGATCTGTACGACTACAAAATGGCACCACAGGCCCTTATATTCAAAAAGAAAACAAAAGACAAGTGGCTAGACAAGAAAATCATCAAATTTCATACTGAAATTTAAAATACATACCTTTTTCGGGCAATTCAAATTTTATTTTCGAAATCAAAATCCAATTCCCTTTACATTTAAATCACCCGTATATCCTACTATCCATAGTGTCCAATTTCAACGTTCAAAAATCATTTTGCACATTTCTTTACAAAAGTTTCAATATATATTTCATTCAAATCCGTACGTTATACATGCATCATTCGTACGCAATATCAAATTCAATCGCTGACTCGATCACAAAATTTTCACTTCCAAACTAGTATCGTCACCCACTTCCTAATGCGGACTCAGATCTGATTTCTCGACAGAAATCATCACAACACCAGAAATGCAATTTCCTCACGGTTATATGCGTGAAAAAACTAATTTGTTACGGTTATAACCGTGAAAATAGGTACCGTGGGAAAATTCAGTCATACTTTTGCTTACGGTTATAACCGTGATAAAAATAGTAATTTCTCACGCTTATAACCGTTATAAATTTAGATATTATCACACTTATAACTGTGACAGAGCAGTATTTACTCACGGTTATAATCATGATAAAATGGTTATTACTAACGCTTATAACCGTGAGAAATTTAGGTAGTATCACACTTATAAACGTGACAGAACAATAGTTTCTACCATTTATAACCATTACCGAAAAGGAAACTCTAACACTTATAACCATGACAAATGCAAATTATATCACAGTTATAACCATTACGAAAGGTTATTTTCTAACACTTATAACCGTGATAACTAAAACAATATCAAACAAACTATATAGAACCAATATTTTATTACAGCTACAAACAATCTATACAAAAAAATATAGTATTAACATTAAGAAAACATACGATCAATAATTAGAACAACACCAAACATTTATGTTTCATACAAACACCACAAAGGATACTTCATGCCAACACCACAAATTATAGCATACAAGCATAGTATATATATTTGAACCAAAACTAATACATCCCCGTCATGCCAAGCTGAACAACACCAACCTTTCTATGGTGAGGATTAGCAGCAGCAACCGCCGTGGCAGGAGCAATACCGTGCCTAAAAGCAGGCGGTTTCCTTGACTGCAACATGCTCACTTCATCAGCTATTATTTAGTCAAGTTTACTTTTCTTACTCGCTTCAGAAATACCCGATGCTGCTGAAAAATGTTGAAAGAAAGGAAAACTACCACCACCACCTCTCATGTCGATTGCTATGTGATGTTGTTGTGATGGGTAGTCGATTTTTTTCTCTGATGTCTCCAAAGGGGCCTCCATCTTGCCAGATACGCTGTTGCTTCTGCTGAAATAATATGATGGACTAGGAATGGCTGGATACGGCTGCTGTGGTGGCATCAACATTGTACCATTGTTATTACCTCTTGTCGTACTTCTTGGATCATAAGGATCTTTCAGTCCTGTATTATTTTTGTTAAGTAAACATAACAAATGACTTCAGATATAGCAATTAATCCATTTAAATGGTGTGGTAAATTAAATTAAATAAAAATAATATTGCATGCATTCATACCAATTGGGACCCTTTGAGGAATAGCTTGAGATGATCGTATTGTATGTCTGGCGTTTAATTGCGGCTGAACTTCAGGATGAACTGCTTTAGCATGTACAGTAGATCTACAAAGATATGCCCAAATGGATGTTAGTATAAATTTTGACATTAACAAACCCATTTTTTCTTACCAACCAAAAAAAAGAAGGATTAATGGAATATTTCTGCCAAAAGCATTCCTAGTTCCTATGTTTGGAAATTTATTCTCCAAACTCAATTTGAGTTTGATTACATTCTCATCCTCCTTATATCCATATCAGACGTTAATTTCAGTTGTACCTTTCCAGGATCTAGCATTTTAATTAACTATATAGTTAATGATGGGGTCCCTATAAATATACGAATATTTGACGTTTGTGATGTAATAAACTACTTAAAACACTGTAATGTTACTACAGTTGCCCAAGCAAACCAATTTAGGCAACAAAATAGCATAGATACCTATATATGCTAATAATCACTGACTTTGGTCGCAACAATTGTCTTCTTTTAGATTTCTTTATTTCTAAAAGCATAACAACATTAGACCCCATTGGATTTGTCATTTTTAGTTTTTTGTTTTCATCCAAAAAACATGCAAACGATGCATGCATTTTCGGAAAATGACAAATTTGAAAAATGACGCTAACATATAAAATAAAAACAAATCTATTTTGTTTTTCGTGTTTAAAGAATAACAAAAGAATGAAAAACAATCCATCTCCTCCATCATACCTCCATCCCTTCTCCTGTCCCTCCATCATCGTCATAATGGCCTAAAACTTTGAATATCTCTTCCGTTATCCTCGGTTATGAATGTTGAAAACGGAAAACACAAAATACAAATGAAACCAAACATGCCCTTATCTTTTACTTTAAGTGCACTAACACAATGAGGGTGAAAATGTTGTGTCTATCATACATTCATTTTCTTAAATCTTTTCATTTCGTTTTCGTTTAATCCGTCGCTTGGGAATTTTGAATTTTCCAACGCAATTCAATCATGTTAATTATCATACATTCATTTTCTTCAATCTTTTCATTTTGTTTACGTTCAATTCCATCACTTGGGAACTTTGAATTTTTCAACGCTATTCAATCATGTTAATTATTATTTTTGATGAATCCAATGTTAGTTGTTATTTTTGGTGAAAATGTTGTGCCAGATTTACTGGTTCATCGTCGAAATTCTGAAAACCAAACATGCTAATTATTATTTTTGATGAATCCAATGTTGTTTTGACTCATCAAACTTGAAAATTTCTCTAGGAAGATGATTGTTTTAACATGCATTTTTCAACAGTGCAAATCAGTATGTGTTTTTCATACATGAATATGTACATGAATGATGTAATTTAAAAAGAGTATATTATTTAAATCAACATTGAACTTTCAGAGATTTAGTGTGATTAAGTTATGTCAAACTTAGAAGAAGAAAAGCCAAATCGGTTTGTGCTTTCCATGCATGCTTATTTTTTACGGAATCAACTGCATACCACATACTATACCACTAGAAAATGAAATCATATAAACATAAATGGTAGAGCATGTAAAGTGTAAATGATGGCTAAACAGTTTTACCAAATAGTCTGCCTGCAAACAGCATTTTGACGGGCGCAGACATGTGGACAGACTGATTGTTCAATATATGCTATACAAAGCCAAATTTAATAAATAATTGTTGCATCCGATAATTCATCGCTGTGATAAAAAATTGGTGCATCAAACATTAGTTAATGGTTAAGTGGTATATATGAGCATGCATTTTGAATTTATACCATTACCACTTATATTTTCAAACTGAACATATCATACTAACTGAGGTACCTTATTGTGCACCGGTAAAGATGAGTATCATCCACATTTTAGTATTTTCCTTTATCACCGGTGCTGCTGATGCTTCAATAGACCAACTCCTCAAAAAATATGGGCTCAAAGCAGTCTAATTTATGCTTGCTCACTATCCCCCATTGTTGATTAACCTGTAATATTCGAGGTCGAGATACATATTAGTCATAGCAACAACAATAACAACAACAAAGCCGTTATTTCTGCAAGGAAGTGTGGTTATTCAAGTACTAGGCAATCAATACCTGTTGATCATCCGATGTATCAGCACTGAACTCTAATGCATGCATGAAGAGTAATAATTAAATATAAGTCATACGTAAACTCATATCATACCCAACCATTGTATGGATCCTATCCTATGTTCACAACCAAATACACATTTACAACTACACTTGTATACAAAAGCTGGAAGTTTATTTCAAATAAATTAAGTATTTCCCTAACCCCTGTAAAGAAGAAAACATGGTTTATACTGATGTTTTTTCTTTTAACTTTTCAAGACTATTACCTAGCAACAATTAATTACAAAGCACACCGTGCTTTGGAGAAATTTAACTAAAGTCAAAGTATAAGAGGAGAAAATAATCTGATTCTTACAAGTTACGTCCACTCTGAACTATCAAAGGAGCATGATTAATCCAATAACGTCCAATTCCAAAGCTTAATCAAAAGAGTTGCATTTATCACCGCACGTATGACGTATTCTAGTAACCTGTATCATTAATAAAAGCGATTTAACGAAATATTGAAGTAATCGATGCCAAAGTGGTAAATGATTGAAGTACAACAATGAAAAATCATTAAATTCAAGATACTCTATTGAAGTAACAATCATTTAAGCTCAAGATATTCTAGAACAGAAATCTGTCAGTTCAGTAGCTAAAATTAGAAAAGAATTGGCAGTTTCCTTTTTACTTCGTTTTACAACCTTACTATTCAGGCCCAAACAGCTGAAAAAAACCATGACAAGGTTTTTTCTGGAAAATTATAACGTATAGTGCATAAATCTCTCTGTATTGGTTACGAACATAATGGATCCACTTCCTTTATTTTTTTGCTTTTGTTTCTTTCATATCTTTCGTAGAACCGCCAATAATCCTATCATATTGTAACCTTTGCTTTTCAAACTAGGAAGCTAGCTTATAGCCTGAACCACAACTTCATCGCATTGATCCTTAAGAAAGATAAGCCAAAAACCATAGCTGATTATCGACCTTTTTCATATGCAAATATTTTATATAAGAATATTTCTAAAATAATTTATGCTAGAATAAAAAATTTCTCCCATTTCTTATTGTAGAAAATCAATCTGCATTCGTGCCAGATAGAAATATTGGAAAAATATGTTTTACTTGCTCATGAACTTGTTAGATATTGAAAATAAAATTGTGCATCAAAATCAGTCTACAAGAGGCGTATGATATGGTGAATAGAGAGTTTGTGTGTTACATGCTAATTGATATAAGATTCCCTATCTCACTTGTAAATATGATCTAGGAGTGTAGTAGCTGTCCAACTTTTTCTATAATGGTAGATGGAACACCACATGGATTTATCACATCTTACAAAGGCCTATGTCAAGTTAATCCTCTGTCTCCCTAACTTTTTTGTGTGGCCATGAGTTTTTTCTCTTATAATGGAAGATGCACTTATCTTAAACCAGTTACAGCCTATTTCAAATCTTCAGGCAATTATTTCTCATTCATTATACATTGACGGTGTTATAATTTTCCTAGTTGCCACTGTCCCAAATGCAATAACCATGACTACTATTTTCAATCAACTTGTAAGCATAGTGGGACTATAAATAAGTCAGGTTAAATCAAAAGTTTATTTTAATAGAGAAGTTGCCAACAAAGATCAACCACTATCAATTTTGAGGATGGCAGGTGACAGTATACCTATAAAATACTTAGGCGCACCGCTAACAACTGATCATATCTGTGCATCTCATTGCATATTTCTATTGAATAAGGTTTTTGTGAAATTTAAAGGCTGGTATAGTGATTTAATATCCACTACAGGGAGAGATGAATTAATTCAAAGTACTATTATATTAATAGTGCTATATTGGTTTCTTATTTATCATTTACCAAGCCCGGTGTTACATATGATAGAAAAAATGTGTGCAGACTTTTTTGCATGGCAAGGAAGGAAATGGAAGATAAATATACTGTGGATGAACATAATAAAAATGCAAAGAAAATTGGCAAACAATGCAATGAAGTCTACTTGCCTTTGATAGATCCAAAGCTCTCATTTAAAAGGTCTCTCCAGAGGTTCCTAGAGAGAAGAAAGAAGAAAAGAGTCGCTCTCGTCTGATCAAATCCCCTGCTTAAATTTTAGTGCATGTACTTCATTTAAAGTATCAATGTCATGTATAAAAATAATAATTATTATTATTTTAAATCAGTGCCATAATATTGAAAAATCAAAATTTCTTTAAAAAAAAGAAAAAGAAACAAACTCTAAGCAAAATATGCAAATATACTATGAATTAGAACTGAAATGACAACACAATCTGAACATCAATTTTTAATGTTTTTTTTCTTTTCTTTACATGTAAACTGTTGTGACATCAAATATAAAGTTTAAAACCAATACAATATAAAATAAAAGAAATAAACCACAAGACAATATATTGTATAAAATATCTTGAATTTAACCGAACAATAATCAAATCAACACATCTCACATAAATTACCCAAATTATCAAACATTGATGATTATGTATCGTTAAACACTTAAATCCTAACCAAAAAAGAAAAAAGAAATCACAACATATGTTTGTTTAAGTTAATTATCATACATAAAAGATCAAGAATTGAAAGCTTTCTATCTTCTGCAGTCATGACTCCTTTAAGTAAGATTGGCAAGGAAGTGACTTTTTATAGCTATTTGACATCCTTTCATATATGCAGCATGGTTCTCTTATAAGAAATGCTTTATTTAATTTGGACGGTTTAAGGACAAATTCAAGAAAATATTACAAAAAGCATGAATTCCTACACATATGTGATAAAAAACAGAGAATGCACAAGTATACGTACAAGCCTAAGTATCAAACTGTTTAAATGATTTAGATGTTGCAACGAACAATGGACATGTCAAAAGTTAAAACGTGAAACTGATGTCAACTTTACATAGTATAGAATACAGAGACCAAAAATAATAAATTTGACAAGGTTGAAGATCACTGCAGAAAATATTGATAACGAACTAACACTGGGGTTCCATTTAAAAAGTTTCTTATGACACAGATAATATAAAATACATCGCTTTCCCTAAAGCTATGGCCTTCTAGCTCAAGATTGGCAAATTTGGAATAACTATTGTCAATGGATACTGTCCCAATAGAATTTAAGTTTTAAGATGAAAGATTCTTTTTGCCAACACCAAACTATTGAAAACCCAAAACTTATCCTTCCGTATTAAAAGAATATCCATTAATTTCACATTATGCTCACACTCTTCTTTTTTACTTCATGCACTCGTTTTTACATCACAGCGTCATTATATTTTATGTGAACAAATAGTTTTACATCACATCGTGATTCTATTTTATTTGTAAACAAATAGTGCGTTCATACATTGGCAAGCATTCAATGCTCAACATGTGCTTGCTAAAATCGCCGCAAGCAGTGCAGGAATTTCAGCGATCAATCTCTCCTACCATAGTACCACTGTCCTAACACAGATTATCAGCATCATAGATTACAACGGATATAAACGAATAATTATTTTCATAAAGTAAAACTATAAAACACAGAATCATGCAAAAAACAGTTTCAATTTATGCCCTATTGAAAAAAACCCTAAATAAACAATCACTTCGAAAGTGCACCGGAGAGAATAGGTATTTAATCGAATTTAATTACATACAAAACCCTAAATAAACAATCTTAAAACATAAAAAACCAACTTAAAAACGAAAATTATTACCTGACTTTGAAGAAGGGTGGATTTGGCGAAAGCGATGGGTGGATTTGGCGAAAGAAATGGAAGGAGGCTTTGAAATTACGGCGATAGGCGGGCGACTCGCAATGAAGGAAGGCTGGAGCGACGGCTTTAACCTAATTAGATTTAAGGAAGAAAGATATTAGAAGCCAGAAGCATGACAAACAGCTGAAGCAAGGATTGGAACATAAATGACGACTCTATCCAATCTCTTTTAGATATTTACGAAAAGCCCAAATTTTGTCACGGAAATAACCGTGATAATACAATGTAACAAAAATAACCGTTATAAATTTCCAACAATAATAGCTGTGAAAAAATGAAACGAAAAAAGTGTGACAAAATGGCCTATTTGGTGTAGATTGCATAGTTCTAAACTATGATAGAGAATTTCCATAATCAACCAAAAATCGATATCCAGGTTCGCCGTCGAAAATCGAGTGAAAAATCCCAACTCGGATCGATATAACTATCTCAAAATTCTGGATCAAATCGCTATGCGAATAAAATAATATACGTATATCCTACGTATTTATTTCCAATTTATTATTGGCTATATCAATTTTCTTTTCTATTATCCACGTTGATTCTCATTTCTATACACTTATTCACAATCGCCATTTCACAATTTCTAGTTTAATCTTCATTCACTTATTAGCTTAGAATATTTTTCCAATTCCAAATTTTTCTTAAGCATTATTTCACCATTTATCTCTTAAGTCCAATAAATATTTCATATAACTTTTTATATTTATTCCTCACTTCACCATTGGAGTTTATAACTTCTTATATTTAAACTGGATTTCAAATTCCATATGAATTCAAATCATCTCAGACCATATTTATTTGGTCATTCCTTCAATTAGTTTCACTTACTAATTTTATTTCAATACTTCGCTTTGATTATCACAAATCAAATTCAATTCCAATTCTATTTTCTTGCAAATTCAAAATGAATTTCAACATTCTATTTCACTTTCATTTACTTGCAATTGTAAATTCATTTATTCATTCACAATTTTATTTTCCACATTAATAAATTTTATTCCATAACTATTTTTATCAGATTCCAGAGTTTTTCCACTTTTCAAAACCATTTTTTAATCAATTCAAATTATCTTTTGAATTCCTAAAACCAAACCCAAATTTTGCAAACAACTTCCTTTTAAAATAATTCGACAGCAATTCCTCTCCTGGAAACTCAAAAATGAACACCGATGATGTCACGATCATCATCGAAATTATTTTCCTGCGACCGAAAAGAGTTTAGTGCTTTCATCTCTTCAAAAACATTTTTTCAAAACCATTTTCAAAGTCCAAGGGAATTTAATTTCCAAAATTTCCAAATTTCAAATCTTTCTAAAAAAACATTTCCAAATATTTCTCTGGAATTCTATTTCAAATTATAAATTACATTTACAATTTATAAACAAATTCCATTTGTATATGGATTTTATTTCTCAGCTTTAAGTTATGATTTCAACTTCTTATTCAATAACCAATGATAATAATTTAATATTATTACTTCCTAACAAACAAGCAACCATATACTATAATATTTTACGGAAAATGATTTCTTTTTTATACAAAAATAGTTTGGGTAAAATTAATTCATTTACCCTATTTTAAAACAATATCATGTCGAATTGTTCTGTACAAGTGTTTAGAGATCCCTATCGATAGAGTTATACAAACTATACCGACCAGAATCCATATACCACTCAACAAACCAATCATCACAATATAAAACAGTTTTTATATTCACTAACAAATATGTGCTCATATCTATTATTACACTCAAACTCATTCTAGAGTACTACTGACTCTATCTCTAATGAGTAATCCCCAACAGAGCCAAGGTTGTCGCTTAACCAAATGCTTTGATGCCACTTTGTAACGACCTAATTTTTCACTTCTGAAAGTCGACATCGATACGTCCATTGTATCAAATGCCGCACAATCGAATGCCGAAAAACCGAATCATTAGGGTTAAAGAAGAAGAAGATAGAAAAAGAAAACAGAAACAATAACAGAATCTCACATTCGCAGCGGAATAAATATAATAGATAAATGAATATCTTTAAAATAAAGAACTGTATCAGTTTTACATACATCACATTATCAGAGTTTACAACAACACATAACACAACACTGGCTCTCATTAGAACTTGCTTACATGAAAACTTGACTTGCAACAACCCATACGCAGCAGACACTATATAATATAAGTGATACATCTCGCCATCTAGCTTGAACTCTAGATCTCCATAGCATACTTCTTGACTGACTTCGCTCCAGAATAATGATAACCTGACTCTAGGCTGCCCGTGTGGAAAATTATAGGCACCTAGAGTTTAGAAAAGGGAACAATAAACTGCAGGTCAGTCATGGGACTGATGTGAGATTTAAAAAACAATCATTTTCACAAAGAAAACAAAAATAAATCCGCTATGCTTTTGGAAAATGAAACTACCATAAGACCTCCCCGCACACACACAATGCAAATGCAGAATTGGAGGAGATTTCTTCTTATGATAGTCAAACATGCTTGATATGCAAAATCCTTTGATATTATTATTATTATTATTAGTGCATAGTGTGGAAAACATTTCGAAAGTATAATATTAATCTTAGCCAGCATAGACATTTCGCACTTATGCCTACTATAGCTACCATGTTCAATAGCAGGTTACCGCCACATTCCATGGCAGGTTATACAACTAAAACTGTACAGGGCACGTATTGTTTCTTTGAATTTCCAATAAATGGTCAGGATAAGGAACTTCCTATTGCCACATGGGTACGCCTCTGGAGGTACGCCCCGAGAACCTAACTGGATCTCTGCCAACACAAGGCCAGGTTACCTCTGTAACTAGGTAACTACTACACGAGTATGCCATCCCCCGATCGTTAGCGATCTTTATCCAAGGATCCTTAACCACAAAGTAACAACCATAAAGTAATAAATTTGCAGCAACAACATAGGTAAAATATCTGGGCTCCATACCATGATACTACCCTTTTCCAGAAGGAAATGGACGTACCCTCAGTGGGTGCTACCCCCAAATAACCTAGCCGCATCCTTCCTGTTTCGACCATTTCCGGATTGTGAGGTCCAACGAAGTCTCGTCCACAAAGCTATGATATTCACAAAAGCCATGCTTCGATCAACAAACGATTAGCAACACTTCGTATGCCACATTACCAAATTGGGAATGTATCACCAGTAACCATCAACTACGTAACCTCTGAGCTCGTACGTCTCAGAGAAGGGTGTTAAGATAAGAGAATAAATTCTCCGCCACCAATAGAAATGTATTTGATAGAAACCAGCTTTACATCTCAAAGTGTAACGTCAGACACATATCCATACAAGTTCATTCCGGGATCGAACATAACCGAAGGCACTTCAAAGAAGCCCTTGCAATCCGAATATTCACTAATCACGTCCGGAATCCCCATCATAAAGGGTGATAAAATCACTATACTGGAGCAACCCATTGCCGAGACGTTTGATAGGTAATCCTTTCGTTTTCGAAAATACTCGGTCTTCAACCCCATCTTCAAATGCAATCCTATTTCGTCGTATCATTATTCAAAATGGGTTTTACGACACAAAGTCCTCTCCTGGCTAATCTGAATAACGAGCGCTTATTTTAAAAATAAGTGTTACATTCAGATTCAAGTAATGCACAACAAATTTCCACTTTGACCTTTTAAACAAAAGATCCAACACAAAGATTCGATGTGTTTTCGAATATCCATTTGGAATCCGACGCCCGATCGCATCGAAATTCAAACGCCATTAAAGGCCAATATTGATAGTCAGTTATTTAACTATCAAACAATATTCAGAACAATCACTATCAAAGAATATTCACAACAATTACCAAGATTTAAATAATTTTGACAAATTATTTATTTTCAAAATATCTTCGCGCGATATAATAATTTTTTTTAACACTTCAATACTCTGAAAACAAATTTCAAATCACTTTTCACATTTCAATCATTTGAAAACAAATTTCAAATCACTTTCCTTACATGGAATAAATTCCCAAATATTATTTATTTCCACTGAAAATTTGCCGAGTACGAATACTTTAAAAATAATTTAAATCACTTATTCAAAAATATATACTTGGAAACATTTAATATAAAACTATTTTAAAACACTTTAAATATTAGCTATGGAAAACATTATAACAATATCTCATATAAAACTTCAAGTCCAAACTAATTTTAAAATAAAATTAGTAGATATGTTATAACTATTTAAATAACCATTTTCTAAAAAAAATTATATCTTTAAATAATCACTTCTATAATTAACTAAATAAATCTTTACTTTAAAGATTTTCAAAATAACTTAAGAAAATAATTTCTCCAAAATATTCTTTTAAAACCAACTCTAGAACTTTCAATTTATATTCGAAAGCTACTTTAAAAACATACTCGGCTTTCCAGGGAAGAATACTCTTTCCATTTCAAAATGGTTCATTTACATCAATTAATAAATCTTTCTCGATTTACTTTAAATTTACATTCCAAATCCGCAGTTTCCTTTCCACACTTTTAAAAATAAACTGATATTTATTTTTAAATAAAATTCCCTTTTCCTTTATAAATTCCCATTGTGAATTTAAACTTCCAAATACCCATTGATATATGATTTTCAATTCGATTTCCAAATATTCACTTTTCAACACCAAATCAAATTCCCAAATTGATTTCAAAACTTTATTCCAACACCAAATCAAATTCCCAAATCGATTTTCAAAATCATTTCAAACACCAAACTAAATCCCAAATTTAATTTCTAAATTGATTTCCTTTTACAATAAATTCCTTTATCTCTTCCAAGCTATTTAAATCCTTATTTTAAATAAATTCTTCAACTTTTGAATAATATTGCCCGAAATCCATTTATTAAACCTTTTTCCCATATTTTGGAATTTATTCAATAGGATTACAAAAATAACACTTTATCCTTTTTAAAATTCCTTCTTTTAAATTTATCCAATTCTCAAAAATAAATTTTACTATAAACTTTCTAATTGAATTTCAAAAATCCAACTTTATTTATTTTTGGCATCCTACGATACCAAAAATATATTCGGCTAAACTATGGCCTTCAACGATTTCAATCACAATATAATCACACACAGATTATAAATAAATCAACACACAATATTGAAACAAATTCAAATATTTGAGGAATCTAGTTGGATCCCTCCAACCTGTTTCCCTGCATCCAAAGATGTTAAAACAACAATTAAATACCAATCCTACTTCGAGGTGGAATATCGTGGTATATGGAATTTATATAATATCATCCGCTATTATGCGGCGTATAGGGTCTCATCCGCTATATATGCGTGAAGTCAATCACTCCAAATACCAATTCCACTTGGAGGTGGAATATCGCGGTATATGGGTTTATATAATATCCTCCGCTATTATGCGGCGCATAAGTCTAATCCAATACAACCGATAATAATTTATCATCCAAGCACACAATCAACAATTTTAAACTTAACTATTTAAAATTAAACTGGAAATTCCAATTGAGTGAGAAGATCTCACCTTTTTATTTGCAATCCGTTCCCATTCCGGCTTGATTTTCTTTGCAATTTTGACCTTGTATAAATAATCATATCATTTATTAATATTCGAATGAATTGAACAATTAATTTCCATTTAATAGATTTATTTAATTCAAACTGATAATTAAATTTCTTAAACCCATTTCCCTTTAATAAATTTAATCAACTAACATTTTTGATTTTAAACTACTTTCGATTTTAAACAAATTCCTTTTTAATAAATATATTTAACTAAAAATTAAATTTAAAACTAAATTTACTTTAATAAATTATTTTTAGCAACTAAATAAATTAAATAAGTTAATAAAACAAATTAATCACTTTAATAAATTATTTTCAAAATAAACTAGTAAATTTAAAAATGTATTTATTTATATATTTTTTATTTTATTTTTTGAAACTATATCTATATATATACACATTTACTGTTTAAATTAAAATATTTTATTTAAATACTTATATCTTTCAAATTTATAATAACCGTGGTTTAATTGTATATGTATATATATATATACAAATATCAATATATATTATATATTTCAATCTACATATAAATTCAAACTAAATTTTAAAATCAAATGATTTAATACCTTACAACTTATATTGGTGGCCTGCCGTCGACCTCGTCCTTGACAACAGTTTGACCTCAAAGTCGATCGACCCAAGATTCTCACCAAGCTTTCGAACGAGCTCGCCTCGATCCAAAATTCTCCACCCTACTGCTAGCATCGTGCCACCAAGCTCGACGGCCATCGCGATGCTTGAATTCGCGTATCACCCCTTCGAACGCCCACTGCACCTCGATCGTTTTGATTGATTCCCCAAGCCTGCCGCACGCGCGCCTGTATCCTTTCGAAGATGCCGATGCACGATCGTGACACCGCCCCAAATGGCCGCGACTTCGATCGCCTTTTTCCCCCTTAATCGCTGAACCCAAACTGCCTTCTCCTTTGATAATCAAATCGCCTCTCTAACGCGCTCGACCATGAACACGCGTACATCAACCGCGACACCATCCTCTCCGATGACGGGCCGTGACAACTCCAAATGCGCAGTCATGCTTTGATTTTTGTTTCGAACAATTGTTCGAATGTGAATGTTTTTTATTTTCAAATTCAAAATAGAAGGGAAAGGGGGCTTTGGTTTTTATTCGAGAGGAGGATATGTGATTATAGATCGAACAAATAAAACTTGGCCATGGATTTGAACGAAAGAAATAAAAATGTTTTTGTTGTTTTTTCTTTTTTTCCTTTTTAACGCATGGCTTTAAAAAAAAATTATTTGAAAACGAACGCGTGTTGCAATTGTGCAGAGAAAAAGCAATACATGTTTTAACTTCTACACGTGTATGAAAAGTTTTAGCATAATTTTTTCTAAGGCAACAATATTAATTATATTTGAGTATAAATTCAAATTCAAATCGCTTCTATAAACGCAACTCAAAATCTTGATTTCCAATCGAGACGCGCCGCTAGGCGTTTATAATGTTATACGTCTATTTCGAACATAATGGAAAAGGTTCTCTGTCCAAATTCAATCGTATGGAGAAGATAGCCTTTTGGACCCAGCTATTATATTAAATTTCGATAAAATTTACAACGCGTTTACTTATAGTTCGGCCAAACGATCACTCCAAACACTGCGAAAATCGAAATCTAATAATAATACAATGTTAAAGATCCATAGGAACTGGTTTCGTCGAATTCCGAGACTGTGCCTCGGAAGGCTATTTTTAAATATCGATTTAAACAATATCAATTCCAAAACCGAACAAAACATTTTCAAATCGAACTCTGAAGCTTCCATTATCTTCAATATTATAAATATAGATTTTTCAAGCCTTAAAAATATTTTTAACAAGCATAAAACTGAAGTTTTCAATTTTTTTACCCAAATTTCTATAATTAAATTTAACAATTAAATTGCCAAATTTATAGTTATAATTGAAATTCAAATTAAACTAACATTAAATATTTAAAATCAATTAAATATTTCAATTTAAAATATTAAAAATTCTAGGTCATCACAATCAGTGTATACCGTTAATCCTTCATTTCCATTTAGAACGATTAGCACTGGTACGGAAGTAAGCTTACGTTCAAATCATTGAATGAGGCTTTACACTTATGACTCCATATAAACTTAGCATTCTTTCGAGTTAAAGCAGTGAGAGGTGCAGCAATCCGAGCAAAAATTTCAATGAATCTCCGATAATAACCGGCAAGGCCCAGAAAACTGCGAATATCAATTGGAGTCCTAGGAGTTTCCCAATCCTACAGCAGAGTAGGGAGAAATAAGGGCCACAGAAAAGATAGAATGATAAGATTACAGAAGGAAAGAAATGAAAGACTTACATTGATCGCAACGATCTTGACTGGATCCACTGAAACTCCATTACTAGAAACAATATGTCCAAGGAAACGGACTTTATCTTTCTAGAAATGGCATTTTGAGAATTTAGCTTTCAACCGATGACTCCTAAGAGTCCCAAGAACAAAGCTCAAATGGGATTTATGCTCTTCCTTTGACTTGGAGAACACAAGAATATCATCAACAAAGACTAGAACAAATTTATTAAGCACATGAGGAAAAACACGATTCATCAAATCAACAAAGAAAGCAGAGGCATTAGTCAAACCAAAAGGCATGACTAACCATTCATAAAACCCATTCTCAGTATGAAAAGCAGTCTTGGGAATACTTTCTTCAGAAACTTTGAGCTGGTGAAAACCTGTGGCAAGATCAAGCTGAAAGAAAACAGTAGCTCCATGGAGCTGATCAAACATATCATTAGTGTGAGGCATAGGATATCTGTTCCTCATAGTGAGCTTGTTCAACTCCCTATAATCAACACACTTCCTCAAAGAACCATCGGACTTAGTGACGAAAACCGTTGCTGCTCCCCATTCTGAATGGCTAGGTCTGATCAGACCTTTGGAGAACAAGTCCTCAATTTGCTTCCTCAACTCAACCTTCTCATAGGGTGCCATTCTTCTAGGAGGAAGAACTATAGGTCGAGCTACAGGAATAAGATCAATACAAAATTCATTTTCCCGTTTCAAAGGTAAAGAAGTGACTTCCCTAAATACAACGGGATATAGTCTGACCACTGGAGTAGAATCAAGATCATCCGGAGAAGAGTCAAGGAAATAAATAAAACTATTGGCATAATCCTAAGGCAAGCAACATTGGATCTCCAAGGAATTACCAAAATCATCCAAAAGAGAAACAGTCCGGGTTTTACAAGAGATAACGACATCATGCTTCTTCAACCAATCACCCCCAAGTAATAGATCAAAATCATCAAAACCCAGAACATAAAAATCACCATTGAAACGGTGATCAAAATGGAGAAGTTTCGCTTGGTTACAAATCCTACTAAGGTTCGTGGGACCCCCAATAGGATTTGAAATACACAAAAGCTCATCAGCATACTTAGGAGAAAGAAGATGCTCAAATTTATCACAAATATCCACAGAGATAAAGCTATGGGAAGCTCCAGTATCAAACAGAACACGAACAGGAAAATTAAACAGAGAAAAAGTGCCTTGAAGGGTACCTTGGGAATCATTAGGAGTAGGAGGAGGAGGTGGAGCGGGCGAAGATATAGAGGTGACAGCAAAAATACCAGAGGGTTGGCCCTTCTGTTGAGTAGGGCAGTCCTTCTTGAAATGGCCAGGCTGCAGACAAATGTGGTAGAGATCACGCCTGGACAACTGAGCTGGAGGAGGAATAGCAGCACCAACTAAAGTAGGACAACTATTTGCATAGTGTCCCCTCAGATTACATCTGAAGCAAGTAATGGAGGATAGGTCTACAGACTGCCTCTGAGATGAAGAAGATCGCGGACCTTGAGTCTTGTTCCAATTCTACCTCTACTGGTAAAAGTTAGGCTTTCTCTTCTTAGGATTACCACAGAAAGAATGAGATGAAGTAGAAAGAACAACAGGAGGATCCTTAGAAGTAGGATTCTCATATCTAATGGCCATATCCATCAGACTAGTGAAAGACCATGCACATGAGCTATGAGACGATCATAATATTCTGGACGAGCGCCAGAAATGAACTTCTCATTCTTCTTGAGAGGAGTTTCAATCGAATTATGGCCAAACTTAGAAAGTTCATTGAACTTCCTCTCATATTCAGCAAAAGACATATCACCCTGCTTGAGATCCATGAATTCCCAATATAGCTGAGACTTTCCTGCCTCAAGCATCCACTTCACAACAAAAGCATCCCTAAAGCATTATAAAGAAATATAAAATAGATTTCAAAAGAGAGAAAAATTGAACCAATTCAAGACAAACAGAAGAAGATACCTAAACTGGTCCCAAGAAATGTCAGCCTCAGTGGTGTAAGCTACGACAGACTCCCACCAATCCAAAGCTGCTCCCTTCAACTGCCAAGTTTCCAACTGACGCTGCTAGGCATTAGTGGTCTCAAGACCAGAGTAGATTCTCTCCAAATCTTTCAACCACTGCTAGGCCTCAATAATACTCTCAGATCCGATAAACTTGGTTCCACCAAGTTCAGTGTATTCCTTATAGAGTTTAGTGAACCTAACCGGTGCAGCAGGCTCAGGGGCTGGGGCAACACCACGTCCCCTAGCTCTAGCATTCCTATGACTCATCCTGAAAAATCAAGAATGAATTTTAGGACAGAGGTAATTGAGAACAAATACACGATTAGATAAGATAAGATTCAACTAGAATTAAATATCCCGAACAAGGAATTTCCAACAAGGTAGACAAGGAAAAGAAAGAAGTTTAGAAAAATTTGATTTCAAAACAAGAAAAGTTTTTATATCAAAATACTCTTCAAAATCCTTTGAAAATCACTTGAAAATCATTTTATACTTTAAAATACGTTCTCTCACAAAGAAAGGATTCTAAGATTGATTTCACTCATTCTAGGGTGTTTCTAACCTATATCTAACGAGTTTATGCTCCGCAGGCTAAGGTTTGCCTAGAACCAAAGCTCCGATACCAACTGTAACGACCCACTATTTTGGACCATTCAAATCGACAATAAAACCACACATGTATGACTTGAATAATTCAAAACAGTAGATTGTAATATAATTTGGAGCAAATAAAACCAATCACAGACACAGATAAATCAGAATAACTCACAGCGAAAATAAAATAACAATAGTAGTTCATGAAGCTACCACAAATACAGTCTCAAACACAGTCTCAAAACAGTACAAAATACCATAGTCTGAAAAGTAAATACAACAAAATCCAAATACATAAATGTTCACTAGTACATAAGGCGAATAGAGAATACTGAAAGAAATAGATAGAACTAGATAAATGATGATCTCCAGCAAATCCTAGCTCCAGAAGGTGAATTCCAAAGCTGAAATACTCAGGCTGACCCGAGCGTAAGAAAATAAATGCACACTCGAGCCAGAACATACATACTTATACAATGTAAACCAACTTAAGTGAGCTGTAATATAAATGCACAAGCAACTTAAAGGATGCTTGGGACCACCCATCCTTTAAGGATCCATTAAACTATTTATTGTGCAGTAATATACGCTATTATAATAATGTCTTGAAGTAAAGTATAATATACTTGAAAATAGCGTTAAGGCTTTACATTTTCCACCTTAACACACTTTTATATTCCCATAGTCTATACGGTACCATAATCTTCCCCGTACTGGACGTCGTCAGAGGGCACCCCATAGGTATGGTACAAAACAAAATCGTATAAGGCTCGCTAGGGTAGGTGACACGGCACAACGAGGCAATGCCAGGGAGTCGAGTCCATGTTCATACCTCAAAGGACGTCGCCACTATCCTACTTCATTCTGAAATATCCACCGCGTCCACGGTTGTTAAAGTGGTTTTCGGAGTTGGTAGAGAGTATGACAACTTTCGATCCCGGTCTCTTTAACAACCCAACGTTATTGTTACCCATGGTTATAAATTTCAAAAATGGTTTATATTTTACTTCAAAACATATTCATTTAAACCATTTAAATCCATTATCAAATAATATTCATTTCAAATTTGTAGCATTCCTAAGTTCATTCATTCAATTATAAAATTTCCAAAACATTGTAAATTTCAGCTACAATAGCACTTATAAAATGTTACGGTAGATATAGTAATATTTCAAAACATTGTCATTTTCAGAAACAACAAAACTTATATAGTGCTATGGTAGGTATTTTAGTATTTCAAAATAGTTTAGTTTCAGAAACAGCAACGCTTATAAAGTGCTACATTAGGTATTTAGTTATTGCAAAACAGTTTAGTTTCACCAACAGCAACACTTACAAAGTGCTACAATAACTTATTTATTATTTCAGAATATAGTTTACTCTCAGCACAGAAGCACTTACAAAGTGCTACAGTAGCTTAGTTATTATTTTAGAATATAGTTAAATTTAAAAAATGGTAGCACTTAGGTAATGCTACCTTAAAACCACAGCATTTCTGAAACGCTACACTTTCTGTTATATGTTTTACTATAACCCTTTTAAAACAATATATCTTCAACCTTTCTCATTTTAACTTATCAAACTTATTCACTTTTCAAAATATTTATTTGGATATTACTTAGCTTATAATTTTGATAAAATAACATTTTATTAATAAATATCCAATTTAAATTAAATTCATTTGTTAAGTCAAATACATCATAAATTGCTTAACTTTTATTTTAACAAATAACTTAATACTTTATTTAAAATAACCATTTCACAAATAAAATATTCCTATCACTAAGTTAAGCATAAATTCCATTTGAATCTTAAATTATCAATTATTAAGTCAAATCAAAATTTATATTTTAACCATTAATTTGCTTATACATTTATAACATACAGCAAATCACTATGACATTTATTTAAAACATTTAAATCCAATTTCAGTTAAAATTTCATATTTTATATTTCAAAAATACTAAATAATTTTCAGAAAATATTTAAAATTAACCATGGGTCTGTATATAATTTTCTAACCTAGGTCAAGTGATACAGATATGTATCATTTCAATCCGTAAATTGAAAAGAAAAATCCGGGTTCTATCATTTCAAACCCACAATTCCAAGTCAAATAAAGTAAATAAAAATTGATTAAGCCTATCATTTCAACTCATAATGATTTTTTCCTATTCCAAAGTCCGTTCGGGTATGTATCATTTCAGCCCAAAGTGATTATATTCTACAGGGAACTTGCAGTGTGAGAAACAAAAAATAAAATGAACAATATAACATATCCTATGATGTCAGGTGATGCAACAGGTATATAATCAGGTAATATCATCATATAATGTCAGATAATAGGCAAATGTGAACAAATAACATAGCATATAAACTATTAGAATTCAAGTGACATTGTTTCACATTTATATAAGTATGATTTGTGGAGAGTGAATAACTCACCTGTAGAGCTAGAGATCAAATTCAAAACACAAATCCAAACTCCGCAAAGTACGAAAAGGCACGACTTGATTCGAGGAGAAGTAGCACCCAAATCCAAATCTTGTAAACAAATAATTATCGTAAATATAAGTATATGATTTAACACACACAAGATATGAATTCAACAATGCAAAACACGAATCAATTTGAAACAAAACTTGGTTTAAATCACAAGTGGCTCGGCCACATCACCTATAGGCTCGGCCATCACCATATTTTCTCGACCATGATGTTTAGAGGAAAGCTAGGATCGGTCATGTAGTCACAAGGCACGGCTATGGTTTGGTTGTTGAAGAGAAGGCTTGTGGAAGGAAAAATGCTAGGCAAATGAGTGGGGTGTTGATGTTTGGGCTCGGCCTATCGCTACATGGCTCGGCCATGGCTAGGCTTGGGTCAAGTCAGATCTGGATCATGGCTAGGAGATGGAGATAGGTCACGGCTAAGGCAAGGGGGTGGGGTTTGTGTTGTGGCCAAGGCTAAGGGGAGGGGTTTAGGAGAAGTGGTAGAGATAGGCTATGGTTTCAAGGCAAATTTATAATGGATTCGATCTAGCGTTTCACAGCAAGGCTTGGGGAGGTGATAAGGTGATTGCGGCCGGTTAGGAAGAGGTGGTGGTGGAGGAAGGTGGTTGGCTAGGGCATGAGGCCGAGCTAGCTTGAAGAAAACAAAATAAAAAAGAAAAAAGAAGAGAAGAGGAAGCCATAGAAACTTACTGTATTTTTCTTTCAATCAGAAGAGGCAAATGTGGAAGGATTGGGAAAATATTTGTAGTGAATGGATAATTAATTGAGGAGTTTTCATAGCTAATCAATAGAAAAAAGGGCATGGTATCAATGTTTGAATGACTAGTGAAATGAAGGGGCTGTATTTTCTATTTAATAAAAAGAAACTTATGTCCCCTAGAATTTCCAAGCCAAAATTCAAATAAAGGTCCAATAAAATCACATTAAAAAGTCCAAACCAAATGGAAAATAGAAGATTAAAATAGGAATATAAATGAACATAGGAAATAGACAAAAGAAAATAACAATTAAAACACGTGTAAAACGCTGAAAGTTATCAAATTTAAAAGTATAAAACAGAATTTTACGAAACGAAAAGTAGCACGAATATCAGAATCAAATATTCAAAGAAAAAGATTAGAAATTAAAATTAAAATTTAAAATTTTCAACTGTGGTCAAACTTTGACTTTCAGTTGACAAAAATATACTATCTTAAAATATTTATTTTATTGTATTTGGAAAATAATTTATAAACAAAATCCAAAATTACATTGGAAAATTCCAAAATTTTAAATTTAAACGGTTAAAAAATCTAAGTCTTCAGTTAAATTGAATGAAAAATATTTATTAAAATTATGTGTTGTTACCTCAAATCCATATCAAAATTTTCCATATTCGTTTCAAAAATCATATTTTATTCCAAAATATTAATTTAGCTCAATATATCAATTCAACCTCAAATTCAATTCGAATTACAATTTAGGTTATAACTTTGCTTAACCCAATTCGTATTTAAATCTAAAATTTAAATACAAGCATTCCACCCTTTAACCAGTTTGAATTTTAGAAAATAATTTTAAATAGTTTTATAGTTAAAATATTCTAATTGAAAATAATTTGAGTAATAAAAAACGGTTTATATAGTCAAATAGTTTGGAAAATTAAAATAGCTTGAATTTTTAAGAAAATAGACTTGAAATATTTTATAATTAAATAAATTATTTAAAATATAGTTTCGAAGTCAAACCGATTCAATTACAAATTTTCAAATCAAATCAATTTCAAATTTCCAATTCTATTTTAATCGATTCAAATTCCGATTTCAAGTCGAATTCAATTTCAACTCTAAATAAATTTCTATCCCAACTCTAAATTATTTCAATTTCTAATTTTGAAAATTAATTTAAATTCCAATTTCTAATTATTTTCGTCGCCAAATTCCAAATTTAAGTCATTTTGATTTGTATCAATTTCCGAGTTCAATTTCCAAATGTTGATTAAAAACTTAAATCAAATTTCCTTCAACCTCAAATCTAAAACCAAATCTTCAAATATAATTAGATTCCGATCTCAATTTCAAAATATCATTATAAATAACTTTTACTTAGCAAAATTCAAAAATTTGAATAAAAGCCCAATCTTTTTTAAAACAAATCAATTTCTGAAAATTTATATCATATTATGATTCTAACTTTCAAAAAAAAAAATCTCAACTTCGACTAAACAATCCCTGTTTCAAATTTAAATTTCAACATTCCAAGCTCATATTCGAAAATAAACCAATTTCCATAAATTCGATTTATTAATTCCTTTCAATCAGAACATTTTATAAAAAAATTAAAATCAAAATTTTAAAATCATTTAATTTAACTGATCCAGTGTTCGTATATAATTCTCTATCCTATGGCCAAGTGAATAAATTATTTCAACTTAATTCAGGGATGGATATATATCATTTCAATCCAAAATAAATGCCATAGGTATATATCATTTCAATATATTTCTTAATTTATTTGAAATAATTCAATTTATAGTTTTATATACTGTAAATAACATAAAAGATGATAACAGGATATATTAATCATAACTAAACATTCAAACATTCAAAATATCAATCAAATTTCATCCAACACCAAACCATCATCCAAACAGTCGATAATCACAAAAATCAATCAATTACCGATAAATTTAGGATTTTCTTAATAGTTAAATTCTAATTCAATTCTAACTGTCAATTTAAATTATATCAATTAATTGACATGTCAATTAAAAGTCACTTTAAATTTTATCCAACAACCATCATAAATTCAAATTACTTCACGATATAGTTTTTACTAACAGAAAGATAAAATAGCCGAACGAAAGCCTATATAACACTCACCTCGAATTGAATCAGAATAATCCAAACTCTCCAAATAATTATGAATCCAGCTCTACAATGTGGACGGTTTTGAAACGATTCCAATATGACAAACGACACTCAAATCCGACCTCATATGAATACAATACTAATTAATAAACATTTGAAATAAATTATAAACTTAACTAACACTTAACTATAATAAACTAAAAAAATCTAACATTACCTTCCCTTCCTCTCATGCGATAACATCAGAATATGCACGCGCACGAACCTAATTATCGCGACCATCCTCCCTACGTGGGCGCGCCTCGACAAGTCAACAGGCGCCTATCCACCATCACCATGCTCTGCCACGCCCCTCCCCTCAGCCTCGCCACACTCGTCCAAGATAGAGATTTCCCCTAACCCTAACTGCGAACAAATTGATGAATGCAAGCTCTACCTGGGTTGCCTCCGGTCACCGCTCCACTCCTCGCGATCATATTCATTTTTTTCTTCGATCGTTTCTTTTTTATATGTCAATCGGTTGTTGTTGTTTTTTTCTTCTAATTTGAATCTGAGATTTTCAAATAAAGAGGAAATATGCGGGGAAGGTAAGAAACATGGGTTTTTTTGAACGAGATTGGAATGAATTACATAATTTTATATTATAAAATATTAACCCAATAGCCACAAAAATTTCGAACTCCAAATGACTCGTACTGCCTGGCATTTCTAATGTTTTACTCCCGTTCCGAACATAATGGAAATAGTTTCAGAACCTAATTCGATCGTACGCGGAAGATAGCTTTTCAAAGTCAATTATTTTAATTAAATTCAAAATTAAATTTCTATGCGTTTCAAGCTCGCATGGCCAAACAACATGTCCGATCGCTACGAAACTTGAAATCCTACATTAATTCACTATTACGGATCCAATGAAACTGGTTTCGTTGAAATCCAAGACAGTGACCAAAATCGCTATTTTTACTCGTCAGTTAATGTATAAAATTTTCAAATTCTAATTTTTCACATTTAAATCCAATTTTAAATGTTAACCATCTTCGTTCATATTTATATAAAATATGAAACAATTTCTGATACCATTTTTAATCCTATTACATCCATAATTCAATTATTCAAATAAACTCCCATATTATTTAAACAATTATATTATCCAATAAATTAATATTAAGGAATCATTATATTTTTACCCATATTCATCTAAAAATTTCATTATATTTAATAACTTACAATAGTCAAAAGTATGGGTCGTTACAATAAGTCTGGTGATGTAGTAGCTGTTCAAAGGACAAGTTGGAAGGAGCTATCTCGTATTATATACATATATGAATTTCTATGCTTTTCCACCAAGCAATGCCATGGAGCCCATGATAGTACTTTCTTTTTTCTATTTATTGAGACGGTTTATTTAAGTTTACTTCTATTATATAAAATCTACTGCATTTGGTGTATAACTCGGTGGATTTATTGTTCTAATGATGATTTGTTCACATAGTTATTATTGTAACTTCTGTTATATCCGTGATATTATATTTTATCCATACTCTGTGAGATATTGTAACAACCCTAGATTTTTGTATATTATTTAAATGGAATTTCTTTTATTTTTAAATTAATTTAAATTTGTTTTATTTAAAACATTTCATTTTTAAATATAAATGCTGATTATTAAGTGATTTATAGTTCAAACTAGTATAATTTGAATATTTTACTGTAAAGTGAATTTCTGGTCAAACTGTTCAAACTTTGACTTTTAAACTTCAAGTTTAAATTATTTTAAATCTTAAATTTTATCTTTTATTATGAAAATAGATGAAATAACTTGAACACTGCTTTTCGTTTCGTTGAAAATGGAGTTAAACTGCAAAAGTTATGTACATTTCAATTTTGAGTATAATTTGTTTTATTTTGCAATTTTGTCTATTTTAAATTATATAAATTATATTTTCTTTGTCGTATTTTATTTTAATTTGTGTTAGTATGTTATTGTATGTATATTTTTGTCTTTTATTATTTTTAAAGTGATAATATAATTTTTCTAAAGTTTATTTGAATTTATTTCAATTTATTAAGCCTGGTTTCCAATTTTCTGCTATTTTCTTCAATTAATTTTTTTTAATTACAATTCATTTATTTATTTTTGTGAATTCATTTTTATTTTGTGTTCTTTTCTTTATTTATAAATATTTTTCAAGTATATACAAATTTTTCAAAGTTCATTGCATTTATTTTTCATATTTTCAAGACAAGTTGCAATTTTTACCGTTTTATTTAATTAAATCATATATAATTAAAATTTATTTATTTATTTTTGTTTATCTAATAAATTTTCTTATTTTATCCGAGTTTATATATATATTTCAATTATATAAAAATTAAAATAAAATAGAGGAAATTTGAAAGGTTTTAAACTATTGAAATTCCAATGGCTTTTCACCTCCCGACCTTTCATTTTCCCAACTCCTCTCTTTATTGATTTTGGCCGTATACTTCATTTCTCTTCAGCCTCATCTTCATTTTCACGTGAATTACACTCCTCAAACATTTCTCAACAAAAAAAATACGGCCCTAGTACCCCTCCTCCTCAGGCCGAGCCACACCAAGGCATAGATCATCACAAAAATCCACTAAAACCCATCACATGTTGCCTAGCCGATCACCTTTAGTCACCATCTCCTTCTACAACCTCTAGCCCCCACAACCACCACCACCACCTGGACCCACTGGTCATGCCCCATAGCTTCTGGCCGAGCCAAACTTTAGCAAAGAAATGATGTATGTTGCCTTGTTCTTGCCTTGTTGTTGAAGTTTATGCACCTAGACTTATGCACCATCTCCAAACCCACCTAGGCCGACCTGTTTGGACCCAAACCCAGCCCTTAGTCCCTGCCTTAGCTGAGCTTATTCCATCACTAACTGAACCATGTGAAGTTGAGAACAAGTGCAAACCATTCGATATGGTTTTGGGTATTGATTCCTTGAATTATTTGGTGATAATTTGTGTTGAAAACTTATATCTATCTTATTGTTTTGTTAAATGTTTAACAAGGCTATTAGCTTTGGCTCTCCACTCTCTTGTCGTATCCGTGTTGTTGTGCCTTCGTAGTGTCGGTGTTTGCGCTTTGGCAGCGATCTCCAGCTTTGAACATGTGAGTTAATCTCACCAGACTAATATGTACTTATATAGTTGATAACTGACATCACCTGAATTTGTATATGCATATCATCCTGTTATAACTACTATATTATTAACACATGATGTTCACACCTATTATTACACCTGTTATATCATATGTTACTGTTATTTTATGTTATTCTGTTATTTATATCAGTTATCACCATTGCAAGTTTCCTATAGACTAGAATCAATATGGGTTGAAATGATACATACCCGAACGGACATTAGAACAAGGGAAAATCATTATGGGCTGAAATGATAGGCCTGATTGGTTTTCAATTCATTCATTTTACTTGGGACTGCGGGTTGAAATGATGGAACCTGGATTTTTTTTTGTAAATTGCGGGATGAAATGATATATATCCGTACCACTTGACCTAGGTTAGAAAACTATATACAGACCCGTGGTTGATATAATATATTTTTTCTAAAATGTTTTAAAAATATTTTAAAATGTAAAATTTATAATATTTTAATTTAAATTAATTAAAAATGACTTTATAGAAATATTAGTGATTTTCTATAAATGAAATAATGAATTATGTAAATGGTGAAGTAGAATTTGAACAATAAGTAAATTTTGGAGTTTATGTCTTGTGTTTAAAAGGAAATTATGTAAAGTAAGAAAATATAATATTTTGATTTAAAAATGTATTTTTAATGATTTTACAAAAATTATAATGATTTTTGAATAAGCTAAAATGTTAAATAAATGAATGTTTGAGCTAAATTTTGAAATACAACTTATTTTGAGAAATTTTGAATTTTTGTTAAAAGTGAAATTTTAGTTAAGTAAAACGAAGGGTAATAAGTTATATTTTGGAAATTTAAACTTAATTGTTAAGTAAATAATTTAATTTAAAGAAATGGAATGCAATACTTGAATTTAAATAAGAAATTATGTTAAAATTTGACTTTGGGATGAAATTTAACTTTATAAAAAAAATAGAGTATTGAAATGATGGTTTAAATGTGAAATATATGATTTTATAAGTTAAATTGATCTATATTAAAAAGTTAATTGTTGTGAAATGGTAATTAAAACTCCAAATTTGATTTGACAATATTTTTAAATGTAATGTAAAAGATATTGCAGCATTTTGTAAATGCTATTGTTATTTTAAATGAACTAAAAGTTAATTTGAAAAGTGCTATAGTGGTTAAACTTAACATTTAAGTTTATTTGAAAACTTAAAGGAAATCTATTACAACATTAAAATGCTGTCTTTTGTTAAATGAACTGTTTTAAACGATAACCTTACGTAGCATTTTATAAGTGCTACGGAAACTGAATTTTTTTTGTTTTCTTAAATTTTAATGAGAATAATCTTTGGAAAAAGATTGAAAGTTTTGAAAATTTAATATTTAATTATTAAATATAAGGAATTGACTTTATTGTTTTAAATGGAAAGATTTAATCTTTAAATATGAACTCCTTTGAAATGTAAGTTTGAAATGGTAATTAATTTCTAAATAAAATGATTGTGATTCAAATGGTATTTAAATAAAAATGAATGATGTTTTGAATAATATTTGATATTTTGAAATGGATTTGAAATGAAATTTGATTTCTGATTTATTAATTTATTTGATAAATGAATATTTGAAGTGTATATTATTTGAGTTTATTTAAATGATATTGGATTTATGAAATGTGGGATATCTAAGATTTGAAATATAATAAAGATTGAATATTATATTTTGTGGATTAAAACTATTTTTGAAATTGATAAGATTTGAAATGGTTTGTTAGAAAACTGAATTGAGTTGAAACTGATGGCTTGAATTAAATTAAATTGAAAAGCTGAAATTTTAGTTTAATTTAATAAATTTGTAAAATGTAAAGAATTAAAGGATGATTTCAAATGCATGATTTTGAAATGTTGTGATCTTCAAAGTGTAATGATTTCAAAATTTTTGGTTTCGAAAGAGTTCTAACTTTGAAAGTATAAACTATTTTTGTAAAGTGAATATATGTTGAAATAGAAATGATTTGTGTCTGAAATGAATAAAGCTTTGAAATAAAATGGCTTTGGTTCTGAGGTATAAACTATCTTTGAAAATTATATTTTGATATTAAAAGGATTTGTAATGAAGTTTTGGAAAGATTTGATTTTGATATATTAAATTGATTTGAAAGGAAGTTTTGGAAAGGTATTATTTCTTAATATATTGAAATGATTTGGATAATCTTTATTTTGATAAAGATTTGGATTGAAAGGATAGTTTATTTTAAAGTATAAAATATTGTTTTAAAGTTATAACCACGGGTTATAATAACGATTGGTTGGCAAAGAGACCGGGATCGGATATGGGCATACTCTCTGTCGATACCGGAAACCACTTTGACTAACCGTGTACGCAGTGGAGATTCCAGAATGAAGTAGGACGGTGGCGACGTTCTTGAGGTATATTACGTGAACCCAACTCCCGTGAGTTGGCATAAGGTGGCTAAAACAGGAGCGATCTCGGGCCAAGTGAGGTCATTCCTCCGATCAGACACATTCCTTCGATACTATACTCTTACTTGTGATTGATTAGATGGCCATCCTTCGATTTTGATTTGGAGTGTGTTACGAGGTTGGTGTATGTGGCTCCTGCGTTACCACCAGCCCGTGTGCGTAATTGGTATATCTACCCTGGCATTGCCTTGAGTGCCGTGTCACCTACCATATCGAGCCTTTACTACGAATTTGTTTTTCTCCCGTAGCCCATGTAGTATTTAGGGTAGTCTCTTGGAGATATGCTGATACTGGATGGACTACTGGGACTACTATTTGTGAAGGGTGATATGGGTAGCCCGGAACGCTATTTAAAAGTATGTTTATTTTACTGTAGACATTATTATAATAGTGAAATATTACTACATGGTAAATAGTTTAACGGATCCTTAGAGGATGGGCGGTCCCAGGCATCCTTTAAGTTACCTGTACCCTATTACAGTTCACTTGAGTTGGTTTACATTATATAAGTATATATTGTCCTGACTCGAGTGTTTGTATATTTTATTTACGCTCAGGTCAGCCTGAGTTATTCACAGATTTGGATTCCACTTTCTGGAAATTGGAATCGCTGGAGATCATTTGCTTATCTAGTTTTATCTATTCCAGTTCTGTTGTTCTATTCAGCTTGTACTTGGTTATCATCTTGAGACTTCTGTTGTACTTTATTTATTCTGTTATATTTTATTTAACTCTGATATATTTTCATAGTAGCTTCATGAACTACTATCTCTTTTACTTCCGCTGCATTTCTTACTCCGTGTCTGTGTTCTGTGATTTTTATTTACTGTATGTCCTGAGATTTCCAAATTTTATTTACAACGCAGTATTTTGAGCAATTCATGTCCGGCATGTGTGGATGCGAATGGTTGAAAATATCGGGTTGTTACAGTTGGTATCAGAGCCAGGTTTTGAGGCAAAACTTAGAATATACGGTAAATTTATTTATAGAATCACTTTCGTTCGAGTTTGAATCTCTTCCTTTTGATTCAATTTCCTTTGAATTTTGGAACGTTCCCTGCGGTTCCAAAATCCATTCGTGTCCCTCACTATTCATCTTCTTTTCATTATGGAGTATCTCATAACTCTACTTCGAATGAACTTTGTAGTGAATTGCGGCCTCGCCAATATTCTAATGACTTGTAAAGGGGTGAAACTCCTTTACAATTAGCATCGATTCACCATGGATTTATATATATCCTTGGTTTAGATGCTAATATCTTTTTTTGTTCCAAACTCTATCTCTTGAGATCGAATTTAGATTTACTCTAGTCAATCCACATCGATCTTTTCCTTTAGGTCACGGTTGACCCGGTTAAGATTGCCCGCGATTTATTTAAGCTTATCCATCCCACTACTCTGTTTAACCATCTTGTCTTTTGTTTCTAAACTATCTCCAAACATATTGAATTGTACTTGTAAACTATGTTTTGTTTTATATATTATGTTGTTTGAGTTGTTGATGTTGATTTGGGTTTCCCATCGATTCGTCTGATCAACGCTATCGATAGGATTTCTAAAACACTTTGACAGAACAAACTGACACGATATTATTTTAAAAATTGGTAATGAAATAAATTTTGATATATAAGTAAATTTATGGAACTTAATAAATTGATTTAAATTGATTATTTGAAATGATAATGCTTGATTTATAATTTATAGTTCTATAAATGAATTTATAAATAGTTGTTATAAATTGATTTGGGAACTGAAATGAATTTAAATCAAGAATTTGAGAATTTAATTTCCGATGGTTTTAAACCTTGTGTTTTCAAGTTTTAAAAGGATATATTATTTAAAGTATTTTTGAATAGAAATTTGTTTCCAAAGAATTTTAAAGTTTTAAAGAAATTGGTGCTCTTCTCTTTGTCGCTGGAAAATAACTTCAGTGATGACCGCGGCATCAACGACATTCATTTTCGAGTTTCGAAGTGAAGAGACCGTTCTGTAGACTTGCTACAGCTTTGTTTTGGAAAATTTAATTGATTTGAATTTCTAAAATAAGATTGAATATATATAGATAAATGATTTAGATTTGATTTGACATATTATGTATATATATTTATTTATCTCTGAATGGTTTGAAGGAATCGGAAATTTTATTCTTAAACTTTATCTTAAGAATCATTTCAATTGTAAAAAGAAAATCAAACTTTTTGAATAAATGATTCAAACATGAGATGATTGAATTAGAAAGCTTTATTTGTATAATACAATTGCATTCAAATATAACTTACCTTAAATTTTAGAAGTTAACAATGTAATTGGATAATATAAAATATAAAAAGATTTTTATAAATAAAATTTGAGTGGTTATAATAAATATTATACACTTAAATTTTGTTATAAAAAGATTAATAGAGGTAAATAGAATAAAAGAGTAAATTGAATAATTTACAATATAAAATGATGTTAAAAGAACTAAGAATAAGTTAAAATAGTTATAATAAGTGTAAGTACATTTAACATAAGTGATAAAATATATTGAGAGGAATAAATTTAATTTTAATTAGGAATAAAGAGGAATTAAATTTATTAAGTACATTTTGAGTATAATAATGATTTTTTTCAAATTCATGATTTTGAAATTTTTAGTTTAAGACGATTAGATGATAAGATAATGAAACTAGATATCTTTAAGATTCTTGTAACTTGTGTAAAAATTAGTTATCAATATTAAGTTGAAACCATGGAAATTTCAAACCTATTATCTTATTTTGTTTTTCAAACTTGTTATCCTATTTTGTTTTCAAATTGTCTTTAGTTGTCCTAATTTTCCTCATCCTACTATAGACTGGTATATACATATTTCTATAATCTTTCTGTTTAGAAATCTTTCTATAATCTTTAATAATCTTTGGTACTCATTTTGAATCTGAGCGCTGCTTTCCATCCACAGACCGTCGGCCAAATGGGAAGAGTGAATCAGATTCTAAAGGATCTTTTCGTGCTTGTGTTCCTAATTCTGGAGAATCTTGGGAAGATCATCTCCACCTTGTTAAACTTACCTATAACTATCAGGTATAATTTCAATCTCTTTGGCATCTTGTCTTAATCTTATTTCACTTTAATTTTTTTCTGTGCTTTCCCTTTCCTAATTCCTTTTCGGGGACGAAAAGTTTTGAGTGGGGGAGTGTGTAACAACCCTAGATTTTTGTATATTATTTAAATTGGACTTTCTTTTATTTTTAAATTAATTTAAAATTTTTTATTTCAAACATTTCATTTTTAAATATAAATGTTGATTATTAAGTGATTTATAGTTCAAACTAGTATAATTTGAATATTTACTGTAAAGTGAATTTCTGGTCAAACTATTCAAACTTTGACTTTTAAATTTCAAATTTAAATTATTTTAAATCTTAAATTTTATCTTTTATTATGAAAATAGATGAAATAACTTGAAAACTGCTTTTCGTTTCGTTGAAAACGGAGTTAAACTGCAAAAGTTATGTACATTTCAATTTTGAGTATAATTTGTTTTATTTTGCAATTTTGTCTATTTTAAATTATATAAATTATATTTTCTTTGTCGTATTTTATTTTAATTTGTGTTATATTATTGTATGTATATTTTTGTCTTTTATTATTTTTAAAGTGATAATATAATTTTTCTAAAGTTTATTTGAATTTATTTCAATTTATTAAGCCTGGTTTCCAATTTTCTGCTATTTTCTTCATTTAATTTTTTTTAATTAAAATTTATTTATTTATTTTTGTGAATTCATTTTTATTTCGTGTTCTTTTCTTTATTTATAAATATTTTTCAAGTATATACAAATTTTCCAAAGTTCATTGCATTTATTTTTCATATTTTCAAGACTAGTTGCAATTTTTACCGTTTTATTTAATTAAATCATATATAATTAAAATTTATTTATTTATTTTTGTTTATCTACTAAATTTTCGTATTTTCTATGATTTTATATATATATTTCAATTGTATAAAAATTAAAATAAAATAGAGGAAATTTGAAAGGTTTTAAACTATTGAAATTCCAATGGCTTTTCACCTCCCGACCTTTCATTTTCCCAACTCCTCTCTTTATTGATTTTGGCTGTATACTTCATTTCTCTTCAGCCTCATCTTCATTTTCATGTGAATTACACTCCTCAAACATTTCTCAACAAAAAAATATGTCCATCTCCTTGTTGTTCAAAAATTTGGTAAAAATCTTCTCTTCTCTTCTGTTTTTTTTTATGTTTTCCATTGAATCTTTGCATATGTTCTCTACTTCATGGATCCACTCCTCCTACTCCAGGCCTTGGCCGACCACCACCACCCCCTTTCTCTGACCATCACCCACCCTAGTACGCCTCCTCCTCAGGCCGAGCCACACAAAGGCATAGATCATCACAAAAATCCACTAAAACCCATCACATGTTGCCTAGCCGATCACCTTTAGTCACCATCTCCTTCTACAACCTCTAGCCCCCACAACCACCACCACCTCTGGCCTGACCTCCACCCTCTTCCAAGTCACCCACCACCACCTGGACCCACTGGTCGTTCCCCATAGCTTCTGGCCGAGCCAAACTTTAGCAAAGAAATGATGTATGTTGCCTTGTTCTTGCCTTGTTGTTGAAGTTTATGCACCTAGACTTATGCACCATCTCCAAACCCACCTAGGCCGACCTGTTTGGACCCAAACCCAGCCCTTAGTCCCTGCCTTAGCTGAGCTTATTCCATCACTAACTGAACCATGTGAAGTTGAGAACAAGTGCAAACCATTCGATATGGTTTTGGGTATTGATTCCTTGAATTATTTGGTGATAATTTGTGTTGAAAACTTATATCTATCCTATTGTTTTGTTTAAATGTTTGAACAAGGCTATTAGCTTTGGCTCTCCACTCTCTTATCGTATCTGTGTTGTTGTGCCTTTGTAGTGTCGGTGTGTGTGCTTTGGCAGCGATCTCCAGCTTTGAACATGTGAGTTAATCTCACCAGACTAATATGTACTTATATAGTTGATAAACTGACATCACCTGAATTTGTATATGCATATCATCCTGTTATAACTGCTATATTATTAACACATGATGTTCACACCTGTTATTACACCTGTTATATCATATGTTACTGTTATTTTATGCTATTCTATTATTTATATCAGTTATCAACCATTGCAAGTACCCTGTAGACTAGAATCACTATGGGTTGAAATGATACATACCCGAACGGACATTAGAATAAGGGAAAATCATTATGGGCTGAAATGATAGGCCTGAGCGGTTTTCAATTCATTCATTTTACTTGGGACAGCGGGTTTGAAATGATAGAACCTAGATTTTTTTTGTAAATTGCGGGTTGAAATGATATATATCCGTACCACTTGACCTAAGTTAGAAAACTATATACAGACCCGTGGTTGACATAATTTTTTTTTCTGAAATGTTTTAAAAATATTTTAAAATGTAAAATTTATAATATTTTAATTTAAATTAATTAAAAATGACTTTTATAGAAATATTAGTGATTTTCTATAAATTAAATAATGAATTATGTAAATGGTGAAGTAGAATTTAAACTATAAGTAAATTTTGGAGTTTATGTCTTGTTTTTAAAAGGAAATTATGTAAAGTAAGAAAATATAATATTTTGATTTAAAAATGTATTTTTAATGATTTTACAAAAATTGTAATGATTTTTGAATAAGTTAAAATGTTAAATAAATGAATGTTTAAGCTAAATTTTGAAATATAACTTATTTTGAGAAATTTTGAATTTTTGTTAAAAGTGAAATTTTAGTTAAGTAAAATGAAGGGTAAAAAGTTATATTTTGGAAATTTAAACTTAATTGTTAAGTTAATAATTTAATTTAAAGAAATGCAATGCAATACTTGAATTTATATAAGAAATTATGTTAAAATTTGACTTTTGGATGAAATTTAACTTTATAAAAAAAATAGAGTATTGAAATGATGTTTTAAATGTGAAATATATGATTTTATAAGTTAAATTGATCTATGTTAAAAAGTTAATTGTTGTGAAATGGTAATTCAAACTCTAAATTTGATTTGACAGTATTTTTAAATGTAATGTAAAAGATATTGCAGCATTTTGTAAATGTTGTAGTTGTTTTAAATGAACTAAAAGTTAATTTGAAATAAAGGCTATTATAGCACATTGTAAGTGCTATAGTGGTTAAACTTAACATTTAAATTTATTTGAAAACTTAAAGGAAATCTATTACAGCATTAAAATGCAGTCTTTTGTTAAATGAACTGTTTTAAACTATAACTTTACGTAGCATTTCATAAGTGCTACGGAAATTAATTTTTTTTGTTTTATTAAATTTTAATGAGAATAATCTTTGGAAAAAGATTGAAAGTTTTAGAAATTTAATATTTAATTATTAAATATAAGGAATTGACTTTATTGTTTTAAATGGAAAGATTTAATCTTTAAATATAAACTCCTTTGAAATGTAAGTTTGAAAATGGTAATTAATTTCTAAATAAAATGATTGTGATTCAAATGAAATTTAAATAAAAATGAATGATGTTTTGAATAATATTTGATATTTTGAAATGGATTTGAAATGATATTTGATTTCTGATTTATTAATTTATTTGATAAATGAATATTGAAGTATATATTATTTGAGTTTATTTAAATGATATTGGATTTATGAAATGTGGGATATCTAAGCTTTGAAATATAATAAAGATTGAATATATTTTATGGATTAAAACTATTTTTGAAATTGATAAGATTTGAAATGGTTTGTTAGAAAACTGAATTGAGTTGAAACTGATGGTTTGAATTAAATTAAATTGAAAAGCTGAAATTTTAGTTTAATTTAATAAATTAGTAAAAAGTAAAGAATTAAAGGATGATTTCAAATGCATGATTTTGAAATGTTGTGATCTTCAAAGTGTAATGATTTCAAATGTTTTGGTTTCGAAAGAGTTATAACTTTGAAAGTATAAACTATTTTTGTAAAGTGAATATATGTTGAAATAGAAATGATATTGTGTCTGAAATGAATAAAACTTTGAAATAAAATGGTTTTGGTTTTGAAGTATAAACTATCTTTGAAAATGATATTTTGATATTAAAAGGATTTGTAATGTAGTTTTGGAAAGATATGATTTTGATATATTAAATTGATTTGAAAGGAAGTTTTGGAAAGGTATTATATCTTAATATATTGAAATGATTTGGAAATGATTTAATCTTTATTTTGATAAAGATTTGGATTGAAAGGATAATTTATTTTGAAGTATAAAATATTGTTTTAAAGTTATAACCACGGGTTATAATAATGATTGGTTGGCAAAGAGACCGGGATCGGATATGGGCATACTCTCTGTCGATACCGAAAACCACTTTGACTAACCGTGTACACGGTGGAGATTCCAGAATGAAGTAGGATGGTGGCGACGTTCTTGAGGTATATTATGTGAACCCAACTCCCATGTGCTGGCATAAGGTGGCTAAAACAGGAGCGATCTCGGGCCAAGTGAGGTCATTCCTCCGATCGGACACATTCCTTCGATACTATACTCTTACTTGTGATTGATTATATGACCATCCTTCGATTTTGGTTTGGAGTGTGTTACGAGGTGGACGTATGTGGCTGCTGCTTTACCACCAGCCCGTGTGCATAATTGGTATATCTACCCTGGCATTGCCTTGAGTGCCGTGTCACCTACCATATCGAGCCTTTACTACGAGTTTGTTTTTCTCCCGTAGCCCATGGAGTATTTAGGGTAGTCTCTCACAGATATGCTGATACTGGATGGACTACTGGGACTATTATGTGTGAAGGGTGATATGGGTAGCCCGGAATGCTATTTAAAAGTATGTTTATTTTACTGTAGACATTATTATAATAGCGAAATATTACTACATAGTAAATAGTTTAACGGATCCTTAGAGGATGGGCGGTCCCAGACATCCTTTAAGTTACTTGTACCCTATTACGGTTCACTTGAGTTGGTTTACATTATATAAGTATATATTGTCCCGACTCAAGTGTTTGTATATTTTATTTACGCTCGGGTCAGAATGAGTTATTCACAGATTTGGATTCCACTTTCTGGAGATTGGAATCACTGGAGATCATCTGCTTATCTAGTTTTATCTATTCCAGTTCTGTTGTTCTATTCAGCTTGTACTTGGTTATCATCTTGAGACTTCTGTTGTACTTTATTTATTCTGTTGTATTTTATTTAACTCTGATATATTTTAATAGTAGCTTCATGAACTACTATCTCTTTTACTTCCGCTGCATTTCTTACTCTGTGTTCGTGTACTGTGATTTTTATTTACTGTATGTTCTAAGATTTTCCAAATTTTATTTACAACGCGGTATTTTGAGAAATTCAAGTCCGGTCTGTGCGGATGCGAATGGTTGAAAATATCGGATTGTTACAGATATGATATGTTACAGGCCATATTGGTTTATTTCAACCTTGATGATCATCCTATATCGGTCGGGCATGACTGCAGCGCACTATTATATACTATTGGTGCCGGTGGTGTTGGGCGGTCGTCACATACATTATTGAGGGCAAATATACTATCGAGAGTGTCTGAGAGGCCATATGATTATTCTCGAGGCTAAGATCAAAGTTGATTAATAATAAGCTGAAAGTCCACATGATCATTTATGTGATTATGGATTGCTTGGATTGATCACGAGACCACATGTACATAAAGTGGTATGTCCCAATACACATCCATTATACAACTTCAAGGATAGCAAGGAATGCTTAGAGCAAGAATGTGGACCTTATACTTATCTTTTATATGGTTATCTTAGATATTACTTAGGAAAATGATGTTATGCCATATTTGTGGTTGTGTATGTGTATTTTGGATGATTGGTTTATGTGTGTGCATATATGTTCAGCACGAAGGACCTAGGTATGTCTGCTATACGATTATTGAGGAGATAATCTTGAGCATCGCTATATGCATGTCATATGATGTTGATGATTTCTTTGGTATTGATGATATTTAGATGAGTAGATTCTTCACCCATTTTATCATACAATTTTGATGTGTAGCTTGAATTTGCTTTGATATGGGTGATGATATATGCATAGCTATAATTATGTTGTTACATTTATGATTGCCACTTTGAGTTGTACATGATCATACTCTGCCAATTTTTATTATATTGCTACATTCTAAATAGTCAAACCCATGTGTTACTTATATAATACTCGAGTCAGTCCTAGACATTCAGGTTCAGAGACGAAGAGACCAGTATGTGATTATTGGGCTAAGTTGGAGGCTAGATTATTAGCAATAGTGTATATCATTATACATTTGTATGGTCTCTTGTATGTGTATGTTATTAGATTGTATGCATTGGACCTATCTTATATATTTTACGAGATAGTATGCAATTAGCTTATTTGTAGTCCCACTTATCCTTGTATATTTCACTTAATATATTTTATCACTATGTTTTGATGACTTTGTGTTCTCGTATGATTTTGTTATATTATATACTATTATATCTTGGAAAAACACATGTTTATTGATGTATGCCAATACCGACTACGTATATGTGAGTGGTATACGGATGTAAACCTAAGTGAATATTAACGTGTGATAGCCTAACATCGATTATTCTTCATATTATCAAAAAGTATTACCTAGTAATACTTTTTGGTACTATAGGTATGAAGGTGGGGTGTTGCAGTTGGTATTAGAGAAGGTTTAGAACAACACACTTTATATACGATACATATTTCTTGACCTTAGATAAGACTTAGAGTCCCTGTCCACTTGGGTGTGTTGGGTAGTTAACCTATAGTAAGGAATAGTAGGTGTATATGATGATTACTGGAGTAATCATCTAGGGACGTATTTGTATTCTTTGTATACAATTTTTACTTCTAACATGACTGAGTATAAATTTCTATATGAGACACAGAATGGTTGTTGTGGTAGTAAGGGTGGAAGAAGTTGGTTCGACTAGTAGTGCCGGCACTAGTGAAGTATGTAGGACCTCTGGTGGCTTAGTATACAATTGTTTTATCTTGATCCACTACTGATCAAAATGGCACATCAGAAGTTAATGGATTGTCTTCCATTGAGCGCATTGATTGGATTGTTTCTCATGTATGCTTGATAGGTTGCATGATGATTAGTTGTATTAAGTTTGTAATAATTGTGTAAGGATCGTTTTTGAGTAGGAATAATCACTTGAAAGTTAGAAATCTACTCAAACATTGATAATTGAACTTTGTGGTGTCTTCAGTAGTGTAGTTACTACAAAGTGATATTGAGGAATTATATTTGTAAAATAATATGCTATCTATGTATGCATATTCAATTAATTAAAATTATGAGAAGAATTTAAATTTGATGCTTGCTCATCTATGCATGGATGGATTAGTACGATATTTGGATGGTTGTAAGTAAATTATTACTGATATATAAATATAAAGGTTAATTGAGGAAATCTTTAATAAAAATAAGCAAATGTTTAATCACAAATCTTTTGATAAAGTATATATTTATTAATGTCGAATTTGATTATCTTTTAAAGGAAAATATTTATTTAAATAAAAAGAAGAACACTAAAGGATATATGTAAATAATATTTAAAGAAAAGTATGAAGTAGATGTGTGTTAATCTGTCCATTGAGTGCTTTTGAGGATTCTGATCAATGCATCTGGCCAACATTATCGATTGAGATTCCTAAACACTAAGTTAAGACATTTTCACATAATGCCATGAAAGGGGTAAATATATTGAACAATATTAAAAAAAATTGATGTTTTGGGTGATAATATACCGTTTTGGAAAGTGCTATAAATAATATTTGAAAAGAAAATAGTGTTTCGAGAAAAGTTATGCCATTTAGTAAGAAGTGAATGTTCAGAAAAAAATATTAGTAGTAATCTTGGAAAAGACTTTTTGTAGGCAAAGAAATTTTTTAAAGGAATACTATGAGTTGTAATTTGAAAAGAGGAAAATATGGTGTTTTGATAAATCAAATGCAGTAGTTTGATAAGAAAATGTATGTTATTTGGAAAACTATTTTGATATAAAAATATATTTATTATTTTGATATAGAAATGAAATGTGAAATTATTAATGATACTTTATGAATATAAATATTTTAAGCAACGGTTGCAGCCATTGTACATTAGTGAATAAATGAGGTCATTAGCGAGACAGTGTTGACCACATAGTTAACATCACAACCAAGAGTCACTAATGATTAATGGCAAGGCAAGATCGTTATATTAAATAATTTTTGTAAATACATATTTATATGCATGTCAAAATGAATTGCGTGTGATACTTTTGAATGATTGTGTGTGACATGTTATGGCTTGTATGGATGTTAAAACTTATATAATGAGATATAAATATATTTGTAATAATATGTAGTGAGATATAAAACATATATAAATTTCCAATTAAAATAGAGGTTGGAATAAATTAGTTTTCATTAGATACTTTAATTTTCGTAAACAAGAAATATTATAGAAAAATATGATTTTGAATATTTTGGGGAAATGAGTTTAGAAAATAAGGATTTTCGTATAAAGAGAGGTTATGTGCTAAAATAAATAAATTATTAAAGTTAGATTTGTATGAATTTTTTTTTGGAAATTGCATTTAAATTAAAGTTTATATAGCAAAAATATTTTTGAAGAAAAGGAAATCCATTTTGTTTTATGTACAACGCTAATTACCAAAAGCTGGAATGTGTTTGATTTTTAACTTCAAAGTGGAAATTTAATTGGAGAAAATTAAAAGTTAAAAAATGATTGGAATTTTATGACTTTCTTTTAGATGGAAAAAGTAATTCTTTAAGCATAAATTTTCAAATAAAATATTTTGAAGTTATGGAGTTTAAAATGTATAATGAGGGTATTTACTAGAGGGCCTATTTTGGTAAAGGAAATTAACTTTTCAATTTTGAAGCATTAAATTTTATAAATGTGCTGATGTAACATCCCGAAATTTATCAATTTAAAATTAGTAGTTTATTTGAATTTTTGGAATTCAATTTGAAGTTAATTTGAATTAATTTTAAAATTTCAAAACAAGTGAAATATTGAGTTTGTTTGTTTAATTATATATCTATAAACATATGTATGTAGAATGGATTGAATTTCAAATTTGAATTTGAATTTTTAATTTGAATTTGAATTTTTAATTTGAATTTGAATTTGAACTTGTATTTGAATTTAAATTTAAAGTGAAATATCTTAAGTAAAATTATTTGGATCCAAATACATTAACATATGTGTATAGTTTATAAATTAGTATTAAACCTTTCTTTTAAAACGATTGTATAAATGTAAAAAGAGAATGTAATTATTTAAATAAGAAAGAAAATAATATAAAAACTTCTATTTAAAATATTTTCTTATGCATGAATTAACAAGTGTTAGGAACATAGGAGAATGAATTAACAAGTGTAATAACTTGAGAATGGAAGTGAACAAGTGTCATCTTCCTTAATTTTAATTTTTAGAAAATTTATAAAAGAAATGTAAACTATTTTCTCTCACTCTTTTGATCTCATTTTCAAAAGCTTAAAAACCAAAAGAAAACAAAAGGAAAAAAAATCAGAGAAGCATCAAATCTTCAAATCAGAAATCAAGCAAGTTAAAACCAAATTCATAAACCAGAAAAAAAAGAAACAACTTCTTCAATTCAGAAAAGAATTTAGGGCCTGGAATTTCATTTCTATCCAGGAATCAAGTAAAGTAGTTTCAAAACTTCAAACAAACTCAGCAAGCTTCATCATCTAACAACAGGGAATCAAAGCATTTTAATCAAATCCAGAAAAAGAAGCAGTTTCCAGATTTTTGCAAGTTCAACATTCAGGCTTCTCTATTTTCAAAAAAAAACTGAAGGTAATTTTTTTTAAAATTTTGAGTTTCAGTCGTTAAGTAATCAATCAGATAAATCCAGCAGAAGCCAAGCAAATTTAAACAATTAGTTGCAGGTAAAATAAAATCCAAGGTCAAGTTTAAAATAGAAATACCAGTTTTCAATTCCCAGTCTTCAAAGTTCAAAACACAGACACTTCTTCTCCGTTTCTTCTTCATAGGTGAGTAAATCTTTGAAAGCCTTGATTTTTGATCTGTTGTTTGAATACATGATGTAGGCGAGTTTGAATATTGGTTTGCATGCACGAATATGTGAATGTGTATATGTATCTTGCCTGTGCATGTTGATGTATAGGGTTGCTAATCCCTGTTCTAGTTCTAGGTTTTAGAAAAACCTGTCAAAACCCCAAATTCTTTATTTCCAGTTTGTTAGATTAAAGTGTCAAAAAAAGTGTTTAAATTCATTAATATTGAATTTTAAAATACATTTAAAAGACTAATATCCAGAATATAGGGTCTGGAACAAGGAAACACTGTAAAACTCAACATATAATTTAAATTTAAATTCTTTGATTATTTAATTTGATTATATAATCTAAATCATCTTTGAAAATATTGATTTTTAAGATTAAAATCAAGATTTTAAATTACGTTTAGAATGAGCATTTCGACGATGAACTGGAAACGAGTTTTTGGGCTTTTCTAGCGATCGAGGCAATTTGGTTGGTCAGAATTCTGCCTGAAGATGGTTGGGGAGTTGTCGAGGCCATGAAAAATGTCAGGTGATTTTTCAATTCACCGTGGCGTCGAGAGTTGGTCGGTGAAGGGCCTAAGCCCTAAAATGGGTTGCGATCAAATTTTGTTGCCGCCACTTCGTCTCTGATTGATCGAGTTGTATAGGGTTTTGGTAAATCATAGTGGGGAAGGATAGCTGGGTGTGGCCGGAGTCTTGGACTTTCCGTGGTCAACGTGAGGTGTTCATGGTCATATTCTGGTGATGGTTGCTGTGCTTATTTTGATCGAGGCAACTCGATTTTGATTTTGAGTTTTATTTGTGATCTTTTGCATTCGAGTAGCAAGAGGGGATCGAAGGTGGTCTACTGGTGGTAGTCTTGGAGGCCGGATGGTTGACGTTGATCGGTGCAGGTGCACGGCACCATGCTGTGTGTCAGTCATTGGTTAAAAGAAGAAGCAAGGTTTGACCCGAAGAAGGCTTCAGGATAATCGTGTTATGGCTCGATGTTTGTCTTGAGTAAAGTTTGTGATGCGTCGGGTCAAAAATACTTAAGAAAATTTATAATTTGAAAATATGAGCGCTCGGGTTGATTTTGGACAAAATCCGAAGCAAACGAGAATTTTTCTCGGGGGTGACTCGAAGCGGTTCTCGAGTTTAATATGTAAAACAGTTTTTACTTTAAAAAATTCAAACCTTTAAACAACTTTTAAACATGTTTTCAAATTTATGACTTTGACTTAAGTTTGAATCAATTAAGGATTTAAGTAAGATGTTTTCAAAGGAATTAAATTTTAGTTTATTTAGTTTTGATACACTATTTTTATAAAGTTATTTATATTTAATAATAATGTAATTAAGGTAAAATGTTGTTTAAACTAATCTTAATATTTTGAGGCAATTAATGTATGAAGATAATGATTAAACGAGGTTTAAAAGGATAATCAAAGTAATTAATTTATTTCTTGGTTTATTAGACAATTAATGACTTTGTTAATATAATTACTTAAAAGTAATTACTTAATTAATTATTTAATATTAAAGATTAATTTAATAAATAATTAAGGTTAATTAATTTGTAATTAATTATTAATTAATTAAGGAGTAATTAAGTAATAAAAGTAATCAAGATTTAATTAATTAATTGATAATTAAGGATTAATTAATTAATTAATTAAGGAATGATTAATTAATGTAGATGATTAAGACTTAATCAATTGTAATTAATGAAATTAATCATTGATTAAAGATTACTAATGAAAGTAATTATGTGGTTAATAAATTTAAAACCACAACGATTTATTCATCTTAGTTAAAGATGTTTGATTGTTATTGAATGCTGTGTGTTGGATTGGTATTTCCGATACGTAATGTGATGCTATGTAATATGAAATGTTTTGTGCTGAGCTGTGATAGAATATACTTCTGTGTGAATGTGAAAATCCTTTGGCCCATAAAACGGCAATTGAATTTCGATGCGACAGGGAGTCGGATTCCAGTTGGTTATCCGAAACCCACATCAAACCCTGATTGTGAATCTTTGTGATTGGTACACCCATATGTTTTTAAATTGAGCGCTCACTATTTGGTTTAGCCGGGAGAGGACCTTTGTGTCATATAACCCATTCCAAATATGTGATACGACGAAATGGATAGCATTTGAAGATGGTGGTGAAGACCGGGTATCTTCGAGAACGTTAGGATAGCCTGTCGAATGACTCTGCACTGAGTTGCTCCGGTATAGAGATCTCCATATGTGATGGGGAGTCCGATCGGGATTGTGGATGCCTAGATTGCAAGGGCTTCTTCTGAAGTGCCTTCGGTTCTGTTCGAACCCGAAACTGACTTGTATGGCTGTATGTCTGATATTACAATTTGAGATATAAAGATGATTTCTTTCAAGTACATTTCTGTTGGTGGCGGAGAATTTATTCTCTTAGCTTAACACCCTTCTCTGAGACGTACGAGCTCAGAGGTTATGTAGTTGAAGGTTATTAGTGATATACTCCTAATTTGGTAATGTGGCATGCTGAGTGCTGCTGATCATTTGTTGATCAAAGCATGGCTTTGTGAAAAAGCGTAGCTTTATGGACAAGACTTCGTCAAACCTCACAACCCGGTTATGGTCGAAACAGGAATCGTGGCAGCAAGGTTATTCGGGGGTAGCGCCCCCTGAGGGTATGTCCATTTCCTTCTAGATTATAAGTGGTATCATGGTATGGAGCCTAGATACTTACTTTGTGGTTGCTGCAAACTTATTGCTTTGAGGTTGTCGGTTGAGAAGCGCTTCGGATAAAGGTTTGTAACGATCGGGAGGTGACATACTCGTGTCAGTTGTTACCTAGTTACAGCGGTAACCCGACCTTGTGTAGCAGAGATCAGGTTAGGTTCTCAGGGATGCCCCTCCAGAGGCGTTCCATTTTGTGTGGAAAGTTCCTTTGCCCGACCATTTGTTGGAAATCCAATCGTCCAATACGAGCCCTTTATGATTTTAGTTGTATAACCTGCCATTTACTTATGGTGGTGCCCCACTGTTTAGATGGTAGCTATAGTAGGCATGGTACGAAATGTCTATGCTGGCTAAGATTAATATTATACTTTCGAAAATGTTTTCTACACTATGCACTAATAATAATATCAAAAGAGTTTTCTCGTATTAAGCATATTTACTATCATAAGAAGAAATCTCCTCCAAGTTTGCGTTTGCATTGTGTGTGTGGTGGGAGGACTTATGGTAGTTTCATTTTCCAAAAAGCATATCGGTTTTCTTTTATAAACTATTTTATTTCAAACAACTGTTTTTGTTTACTCATACCAGTCCCATGACTGACTCGGAGTTTATTGTTCCTTTCCTAAACTTTGGCGGCCCATACACACGGGTAGCCTAGAAGCAGGTTATCCATATTTTTCGAGCTAGCTTGGATTTTGAAGTCTTTCGGGAGCTATCGGATTTTTGGAAAGCTTTTGGATTTGGAAATCTTTTGAAGTGTTGGAGTCCTGAAGACCTTGTCGAAGTGAAGTATGTTGAAAACTTGTTCAAGTTTCTGTTGTCATAATATTGTTGTATCATATTTGTATCACTCTGATATTGATGAATGTTGTATGGATATTGTATCATGTTGTATCTGTATTCTGATCAATGATATTCATTTTTCCATTGTTTATGTTCATCTAATGTTATAAGCTCTATCCGAACTGGAGTTCAACGTTTGAATCTCCGGCAGTCGAATACAAGTAAGGTATTTGATGTCGATATTCAATCGTTGAATTTTGGGTCGTGGCATGTGGTATCAGAGCTAAAGGTTGAGTAAGAACTTTAGCTACGGAGTATAACACATTAGATGGCTCATTAGAGATAGGGTGAAGTATACCCTAGAATGAGTATAAACCGAGAGACCGAAACCCTAAATTTCTTGGTCTATTCCTTTTAACTGTTGATATTCCCTAAGATATCTTATCTGTATGCCTAAATCAAGTTTTCTTGCTATTTACAGATAGTGAGAATGAGCGGAATAAAAGGACAAGGTAGGGGACGGGGAAATACCACCGCAACTGGTCAAGTCCCTACAACAGCAACTATGCCTACTCAACCTCAGCCGAATCTGACTGATTTATATAAGAATTTCTCGAGACTTGGTGGAAAGCCATTTACTGGCAAGGAATCTATTGTTGAAGCCCAAGATTGGATCTGATCCTGTGAAAGAATTCTTAAGGGATTGAAGTTGGAAGACGATCAAAAACGACTAATAGCTTCTTGGCAACTCCAAGAGGAAGCATTAGCTTGGTGGGAGACAGTTATTATGCATGAGTCAGAAGATGAGTTTACTTGGAGACGATTTAAAGAAGTGTTTGAGCAGCGATACATTCCATCTGCGGGTATCTCTCGAATGTACCAGGAGTTCCTAGATTTGAAACAAGGAAGTCTATCATTTGAGGAGTACTTGAATAAATTTAATGAATTGTCTCAATTTGGTCCGGAGCTAGTGAATACACCCTTGAAGAAGAATGAAAGATTCATTCGAGGAATGAATAAGGAGTACCACAAGAGGATGAAAGCCCACGTTAAAGGATCTTTTTCGGTCTTGATCGATATGGGTTATCGATATGCTACTCTAGATATGCAAAAAGTTCCGGAAGAGAAGGGGAGTTCAAGTAGTACGAATTGGAAGAAAAGAAAATTCGAAGTAAAGAGGCTGGTTCAAGGCAAGGAGAAGAAGAGGAGTAATTAAGAGAACCCAGCTAGAAATATTACTTGTTATAACTGTCAGGAGAAAGGCCATTTAGCAAATGATTGTAAGAGGCCAAAGAAACAGGTGAAGAAAGATCAAATTGTAAAGACAAGCCAAAGATCCAAGGAATGCTATTGTTGTCATCAGCCGGGTCACGGAGTTAAAAATTTCCCGAAAAAGAAATAGACACAGATAGCGAAAGTGTACGCAATAAAAGATAACCCCTCAACTTCAAAGGCGGATGAAGGAAAGGGAGTTTTGGAGGGTAACCTTATTGTTGGTGATAGAGTCATTAGAGTTTTATTCGACACGGGAGCTTCATATAGCTTTATCTTCCTACAAATCGTGAATGAATTAAAACTTAAACCTAAGTTTGTCGATGAACCTATTTGTGTAAAGAATCAGGTGGGTGGTCCTGAAAATCTTTGTCTATATTGTAGGAGGGTGCCTATCTCTTATTCTGGCCATCGATTTCCTATTAACCTTTATGTTCTCGACTTCAATGAATTTGAAATCCTACTCGGAATGAATTGGTTATCAAAATATGAAGCCAAATTAGATTGCAACAACCGAACAATTTTGGTTAAAATAAAACTTGGAGATTTCATTGAAATTTCTTGTGAAGACCCTGGTCCAAAAAGGGATAAATTGATGTATACGTTGGGATATCCAGAACCTAGTCTGGAATCCATTCCTACTTTCCAGTATTTGCCCGATGTATTCGAAGAAGTGAAATCTTTACCCCCACACAGAGAGATTGAATTCAGAATTGACTTAATTTCGAATGCCCATCCTGTCGTTCATGCTAGTCGTAGGATGGCACCTCGGGAAAGAATTGAACTAGTCAAGCAAACCGGTGATTTGCTAAAGAAGGGATTGATTCATCTTAGTGTTTCTGAATGGGTTTCAGCTGTAGTTTTTGTGGTTAAATCAGACGGATCTTTGAGATTGTGTGTCGACTATCGCGATCTCAATAAGTAAACTCTCAAGAACAAGTTTCCCTTACCCAGGATCGACAGCTTATTCGATCAACTTCATGGTGCACGATTCTTTTCTAAGATGGATCTAGCCCATGGATTCCATCAGTTGCGAATTGCCTAAGATTGTGTTCACCTAACCACTTTTAGGGGTCTAGATGTATTCTACGAGTGGTTAGTCATGCCTTTCGGACTAATCAACGCTCCCGCATACTTCGTAGATTTAATGACCTGTGTGTTTCAAGAGGTGTTGAATAAATTTGTTCTATATTTACCGATGATATCCTAATTTATTCCAAAACCGAAGAGGAGCATGCTGAACATCTCAGAATTGTTTTGGAGATTTTGAGAAGGAATATCCTGTTCGCCAAATTTTCTAAATGTCACTCTTGGCTCAAAGAAGTCAGATTTCTTGGCTATATTGTTAATGAAGAAGGGATTTCTGTTGATCCGAGCAAAATTTCCACTATTCTTGACTAGAAGCGACCCACCACTCCGAAAGAAGTTTGAAGTTTTCTGGGTTTAGCAGGATATTACCGGAAGTTTGTTCAGGACTTTTCTAAGATAGCTAGTCCGCTGACAAAGCTCACAATGAAGAATGCCAAGTTCAATTGGACTCCAAAATGTGATGAAGCTTTTCAGGAATTGAAAAAGAGATTGACTACTGCTCCTGTTCTCACTATCATTTACGGGAACCAAGGCTTATCTGTCTATACCGACGCTTGTGGTGATGGGATAGGTGCAATATTAATGCAGAATGGAAAGGTAATTGCCTACGCGAGTAGACAATTACGTCCGCATGAGAGAAACTACCCAACACATGATTTGGAGCTTTTGGCTGTTATTTTCACCTTAAAAATCTGGCGACATTATCTTCTGGGTAAGAATCTCCTTCAGCTTTTCTAAAAGAAAATTTTAAAAGTTCAACTTGACTTAATATATACTAAATAAATTCTTCTTGTTTTAGGTGAAAATTTTGAATTATTCACCGACCACAAATCTTTGAAGTATCTCTTCACCTAGAAAGATTTGAATCCGTGACAACAATGTTGGTTGAAATTTCTGGCATCCTATGACCTAGATATTCTGTATACACCCGAAAAAGCCAATGTAGTAGCCGATGCTCCAAGTAGGAGACATGCTGTTCTTGCATATATTGTCGTCGCTCCGACTCTTCTTAAGAAGATTGCAACGAAGCAAGAAGAAGACGAGTTTCTTCAGGGAATTTATAAAAGAATATGCCAAGGTGAAGATATTAGTTTTGAGATGGATAGTAGAGGAGTTATAAGATTAAAAGGAAGAATTTGTGTCCCTGGCATTCCAGAGCTGAAATGTGAAGTTTTGGACGAACGTCACAAGTCTAAACTTTGTATCCATCTAGGAGTCAATAAAATGTATGGTGATATCAAAAGAACGTTTTGGTGGAAAACAATGAAAAGGGACATATCTGATGAAAAGGGATAGTAGAGGAGTAATATGTGAGCCGTTGTGCTACCTGTCAACAAATTAAAAGCGATAAAAAGAAAGTGGCTGGTTTACTTCGGCCTTTGGAAGTACCGAAGTGGAAATGGGATCAAGTGTCGATGGATTTCATCGACGGATTGCCACGAACCAAGAAGGGAAATGAAGCAATTTGGGTTACAGTGGATCGTTTGACCAAAACTGCCCACTTCATTCCAGTGAAATCCACTCGGACTGCAGCAAGCTTAGCAGAGCTATATATAAAGGAAATTGTCCATCTCCATGGCACATCGAGCAGTATAGTGAGTGATCGTGATCCGATCTTCACTAGTAGATTTTGGGAGGCATTTCAAGCCGCATTGGGAACAAAGCTGAACTTCAGTACTACTTATCATCCATAATCTGATGGGCAGACAGAAAGGATTAATCGAATTCTAAAAGACCTGTTGCGGGCTTGTATTCTCAACTTTGGTGGTTCTTGGGAGGACCATTTACATCTGGTAGAATTCTCATATAACAATAGCTATCAAGCCAGTATTGAAATGGCTCCTTATGAGGCTTTACATGGTCGTCCGTGTCGATCACATGCATGTTGGACCGAGTCGGGTGATAGACTCGTCCTTGGACCAGATATGATCAAAGAAGCAACAGAGAAAGTAGATTTTATTCGAAAGAAGTTAATAACTGCTCAAAGTCGTCAGAAGAGCTATTATGACCGAATGTGGAATTTCAAGTTAGAGATTATGTATTTCTAAAAGTGTCTCCAATGCAGGGTGTTTTGAGATTAGGGAAAACTGGTAAGCTGGCACTGTAATATCCTAGAATTTTGGACAATATAAATTTAATAATCTGTGTTTAAATTTATATTGAATTGATGATTTTTGTTAATCAATTTGATTTGATTTAATAATCTTCTTTATTTAAATATTTAATTTGTGAATTTATTTTTAATAAACTAATAAATCTATTTTCTATTTAATAATGTATATGTATTTATATATATTTTAAATAGATAAGTTGTTAAATTAGTATAGCATAATTTTAATATTTTGAAAATAGGAAATTGTGATTTATTTTTGGATTTAAGATTTTCAAAAATATTTAATAAAATACTATATGATTTTTGAATATGAGATAAATGTTTTATTTGTTTAAAAATTCATTTTAACTTAAGTCTGAATATTTTAAATAAGTTGCAAAAATGTTGTGTTATTCTTTTTAAAATATTAATTTATAAAATGTGATTTGTTAATTTAATATGAAGTTTAAAATACAATTTAATTTATGAAACATGTATTCATTAAGTTACAAACTCTTTTATAAATTTATTTTAATTGTTTAAAAGTTTTTTTTTTCAAATGATAAATTCGTATGTTGTTTTATTTAAACACTTTGCTTTATTCATTAAAAATTATTTTAATACATAACTAAGTATAAGAACTAGTTAACTAAGTTTAAACATTCATTAAGTTTAATTTATCTTTAACACTTAATCTAAATTACTAATTACTTGAAAGATACATGTGTAACCATCTTAAAAACCTAAATGAACATGTGTTAAATATTTAAGTGTGCAAATTAACAAGTGTCCATTTCTTTTTAAAAGTGTCAAATTTTATCTTTTATTTTTCTTTAATTTTAAATAAATCATAAACTAGCTATAAAACATTGCATTTACTCATTTCTTCTCCTCTTTCTCATTTTTTTTTTCATTCCTAACAAAGAAACCTTTTTACTCCTTCAAAAAAATAAAAATAAAATCTGTAGCATTTCAGATTTTAAAATCAAACTTTTCAAACTGCATTTCCCTCTTTCAAAAGCCTATATGCAACAATCTTTCAAACATGCATGAAATTTCTAAAGTCTGCATCCTCCAAAACAAGCCTGCATGTTTTCAAATACAACCTGGGTTGAACTGCAACTTCAAATTGTTCTGCAACCATGAAGCAAACAACCTGCATGTAAGATCTGGAAACAAATTTCAAAGAGTAATAGCATTTTGTTTTAGAAAGCAACATTCAAGTTTAAAAAAAAAGCATTCAAGCTACTGCATGCTAAAATCTGGGGTCTGCATAATTCAGGTGAGTAACTCATCTTTTAAAATCCGTTTAATAGGTAAAGTTGTGTATGCTTTATAAATTACAAATGAACTTATATGCAATTGTTGAGATGTTATACCTGAAAATATGTGCCTCTAAACATGTTGATGACTGTTGCTTGTTGTTCTTCAAAATTTCAAACTCATGTTTGATCCCTGAAATTCTTTGCTTGACTTGATTGTTGTTATGACCCAAACTTTTGAATAAAACATATTTGTTTTAGAATTGAGTATGTTTAAAATTTTATGTCAATTAAACAAAATTTTCTGTAACCTGGATAATCAAGTTACACAGAGCAAATTTGCCTAGAGTGAAAATTCAAACTTTATAATTTATTGTTGTAGATTTATAAATTGAAACAACAAGTGAATTCATGAATTTTAAATCAAACATTATAATTTATAGTGTTGTGAACAAAGTGTGGTGATGAATGTACTGTATTTTACATTTTGATTAAGTACACTTGATACTTGCATTGGTTTTGGATGAATTTGATTCTGGAGATAGTAGCTACCAAATATTATAGGAAAAATATTGAATTGGATTAAAATTCAATCTTGCTGTTGCAATTTGGGTTTCCAGGTTTAGAACCCTAGTTTTCTGGGCTGTAAAGATTTGAACTTTACTGCATTTATAGTGGATCGAGTTCGATGTTGTTTTGGGGATTGGAAAATGATGGTTAGTCGAGGTTGTCGCCGAAGTATGGAAGGTGATGGTGGCCTGAGTTGTGAGTTCTCGACGTTGACAGGTCAAGTTTGAAAAGGGGGAATGTTATTTCCAGGTTTGGTTTTAAAACTTAAATTCAAATTCAAGTTGAATTATGGGTATTTGAGGGTTGAAGTGTGACGTGGGGTTACTGATTGATGGAAGGTGGCCGTTGGTGATGGCAGTGATGGCCGGAGTTGGTGGTTGGGTGCATAGTGCAGAGGTGTGCATGTTGATGATGTTTTGGGTGCAGGGGTTTGAAGCTCGTGATTGTCTCGGAAAAATTTGGAAGAAACTCGAAGAAATTGTACCTGTGACTCGAAGTGAACTAAGGAGGAGCTCGGGTTTGTGTAGTATAGCAGGTTTTAGGAATTTAAGCAGCAGCCTGTTTTCCAGGTTTTAAAATTTTAAAAGTAAGTTTTTAAAATGTAAATTTAAAACCTGAACTAAGTATAAAATTTAAACGGAATTTAAATATAAATTCAACTAGTTAAATTTTGGGTTTTTGATAAATTTAAATTTTGAAAATTTTATTTGGTCTTAAGAAAAAGCAGAAACCTGTTTTCCAGGTTTATTGAAATTGAAGTAAAAGAAAATTGCAAACAAAATCTGAAATAAGTTTGAATCTAGAATTGAATTTGAATTCAATTAAGTTTTAAATTTTAGATCTTTGAATTAAATTTGAAATGCTTTTAAATTCAAGTTGGTTTTAGACAAAAAAAACAGAAACTGTCTTTCTGTTTTAAAGATTTAAAAGTAAAATTTAAAAATTTGAAGGATGAAGTTAAATTTGAAATTTTAACCTGAAACTTAATTTTGAATTCAATAATTTAAATCTGAGATTTTGAATCATTTTTGAATTCAAAAATGTAAGATGTTAAACTAAAACAGGAAACTGTTTTTCTGTTTAAAATTTAAAAGTAAATTATAATGCAACTGAAATTTAAAACAAGGTTTAAATCTGGAAATTAAAATATGAAGCTCAGGTAGAAGAATCTAAGTTTGAATTTAATTTAAAAACTGGAAATTTAAATTTAGTTTTTAAACTTTTAAAATATAAGAGAACATTGTTTTGAATTTAAGACTTTAAGTTTTAAATTATGAAATAAGAATTTAAAATATATTTAAATTCAGTTTCTAAAAATCTGGGATTTTACTTTAATGTCAGTTTTTAAAATAAAATAAGTTTTTAAAATTTAAATTTGTTTTAACCATTTTTAGGAAAGGTTAAATAATTTGAATTTAAAAATGAAGGTGGAAGAGTAAGTAATGTTTTAAATTTTTAAGATTTAATATGAAATGAAAATTTAAATTGTGTTTTAGTTTGAAATTTAAAAAGAAATTTTTAAATTTGAAATTTATTTGAAACAAATTGTTTAAAATATTTTATATAAGAAAAAGTTTCTTAATTTTAGAACTTAAGAAATTGGTTTCATTTAAATTATTAAATTAATTTAAATGGAATATTAATTATTTAATTAATTAATAATGAGGATGTTTAATTAAGTTATTATAGATTTAAGATTAATTAATTAGGGTTAATTAATCTATAATTAGGGATGGTTAATTAAATTTTAATTAACGATTAAGATTTACTTAATCAAGTGATTAATGATAATTAAGATTTTAATTAACACTTAATTAATTAATAATTAGAGATTAATTAAATGATAATTAAATATTAATTAATTGATAATTAATAATGATTTAATTCTTAATTAAGTAATTAAGAAATGTTAATGAAGGTCATTAACTTAAGATTATTTAACAATCAATTAATGTGATTAATTTTGATAATTAATTAGATTAATTAATTAATAATAATCAATTGTTTATGTTTAATTACTTAATGAAAGTAATTAATGAATTAATTACTTGGTGTAATTAATTTGATTAATGTGATTAGTTTAGATTAATCAAGTTAAATTAATTTAAACATTTGTGGATTGTTTGATAATTACTTTATGTAATTTATGAATTTGTAGTTGCTTAAGGAAGTAATTAATTAATAATTACTGAATGTAATTAAAGATATTTATTATAGAAGTAATTTGAAAATTAATCAAGGAATTAATTTAAATAATTAATTATGAGAAATTAATGATGGGATGAGTGATTAAGGTAGTTAATTACTGAATGGTTATTAATCAAGGGTGATTAATATATATGTTGTTTAAATTGAAGATTAATTACTTATGTAATTAATTTATATTGAGAGATTGATTTAATGAAATCAGAAATCATTAATTAATTAATTAATGATGTGATTTGGAATTGATTAATTAAGGTATAATTAATAATGAAGTAATTAATAAATAAATGATTAATGTAATTAATTTTAGATAATTAATTAATTATGCAATTACAAGTTAATTATGTGTAAAGAATTAAGTATAATTAACTTGTGTAATTCAAATTAAATGCTAATTACTTATTGTAATTAGAGATGGTTAATCAGTAATGATTAATTGAAATGAATATTGAGATGATAAATTGATTTGTAATCAATTAATGGTTAAGTTAAGCAGGACTTTGATGATGAAGTAATTAATTTAATTTATTTTAAATTAATCAGAGATTAAGTAATTAATTTAATTCATTTTAAATTAATTATAGAAGGTGTGATCATTAGATCATTGCTTATGTTTGATGATTGGTATTGGGTGTCATATATGGTTTGTAATCTCAGTTATGAGATGAGTAGTGTATGTGATATGGATGTATTGGTTGCTTTTGAATGATGAGATGAATTATCTGATTATGATATAAATTATCTGTTGATGATAAGGTTGATTATCTATTGTGATGAATTATCTATCTATATGTATATAGATAATGAATTGAATTGTTTTAAACTTAAAACAACTTGGCCTTAAAAGACACGCTTTGGATTTCGATGAGACCGGGATCGGGTTTCCATATTTGGATATCCGAAAACCACATCGATCCAAATTAACGTTAGGTCGTTAACCCAAGTGGAGCGAGTGAAGACTCGAGGTGTAAGAGCTATACGTCAGTATAACTCTGTGGGTGATTCCGTAATGAGTTTGACGGAATAGTACTTATAGATTCGAGATGGTGATTCAGAGTGCAAGGGTTATTGTCGTTAACTCTGAGGGTGATTCCAATACGAGTGTAACGAGATAATGCCTTCGGCTTCGCTCGAACCCGGAATGAACTTGTATGGATTGAATGCTTTCAGAACATCGTCAGGTGGACGATGAGCATTCTAAGTGATATGTCCTATAAAGGTAATCGGAGCCTCAAGCCTCACCAACCGGGAATGGCTAAAACAGGGGAGGTGCAGCAAAGCTTCGTGGGTAGCCCCCACTTGAGAGCAAGATTCATCCCTGTCTAGAGGTCCCTTTATTTTCGGCTTAGTGGTACGGTTGCTGATCACAACTGCGGGGTAGTCTTGTTCGGAACTGTTCAGTAAGGAACGGGTCCGGCTTTGTGTTGCAGGGGATTGGGAGTAATCCTCGGTACGGTGATCTAGGCCACGTACTGTGACGGGCGGTACCCCAATAGCCCAGCCATTATATGGAATCCAAAATCCAATAAGTGCCAACGGTTTTGATTGTATTACCCACTTTTGTGGCTAGTAGCTGGAATTTAATCATGTAACAATTTCGGCTATTTCTTATTTACTTGAAAACCCTAGACACTATTATAATATCATCGGATTTCCTATCAAATGTTTTGGTTAGCGTAAGGTAAAAACTTTTTCATGTTTATGTGTGGGAAGTTTTACGTGATACCTTTTCTTTTCAAAGGTTTTTCCAAAGTTAAGCAACTTTAACCTGTTACTCACACCAGACCCATGTCTGACCCGGAGTTATTTCTGATTTTCTTTAACTCTTGGGTACTCAAATTTTTACGAGTAGCCAAGGGAATTCAGGTTAGGATTCAGGTTAGCTTGACGAATTGTGAAGGAGCAAATGGAGCAGGAGGCTTCTGCGTATAGTTATATTGTTTTCCGCTGTGTTGGTATCTCTAAGTGTTTCTGTTTTTGTGATTGAGTTGTAATAACTAGACAGGAGTTTATAACTGTCTAGCATGTGATGTATTGTCTGTATAACTCTGATATTTGATGTATACTATGTAATACTTATGTTATTAATATAATTTATTCGTTCCGCTGTTGAGATTCTAGTGTTGTTTCTTCTTTCTCTTCTTTCTTTTCTCTTTTCTATCCCTTTCTTTCTTAAGGATGATACGACTTTTTGTGGAAGAAAAAGTCGGGTCATCTCATTTGGTATCAGAGCATTAGGTTGAGTGAATACCTAGGCTCTGTAGTGGTGTCTATCTTGGGAGAGCGTATTTGTATTTTTAATATATATATATTTTTATGGTTCTACCTATTTGTTGGATTACCTGTTCGGGTTTTTTTTCCAATATAAGTTATAAAGGTAGATAAGGTAGAAGTGTGTGTAACACGACTACCATTGGTTGGAGTCGATGGATGAGGTTGGAAGTGTATTTGTCGAGACTGTAGACCTAATACCATCTCGAGTGAGTTTTGTAGTGATGAAGGACTTCATCGATCTCCGAAGGAAACCTTCTAGAGGTTCGGAGTTCATCTTTGAAGTGCAGAATTGAGTTGGATCTGTCGTTTGGGCAGAAGCAAGCAAGTGATGATATTTTGATATCTCAGGAAGTAGTAGCTGCGTGATGAGATGCAGTGACTATGGATATTTTCGAAGATATTTCTTTGGAATAAGAGTAAGAAGTAAGTTTGCTCGGTGATGTGGCTGAGTTTAGCAGAGTGCTCTGAGTTGGTAGGGAGTCTTCTGGCTGAGTAGTTTTTCTGAAATGGAGTTCAGAAGCAGCAGAGTGGAGTCATTTCTCTGGTAAGTTGGCTAAGCCAGCATAAGATGTTCTGTTTGATTGAGTGAGAGAAGTTTCTTTGGAATTAGGCTGAGTTGATCGCAAAAGTGACTTGCGGTAATGTTCTTTTGGATTGTTGGAGATTGTCCGGATTTCTTCCAGGAAGTCAGAGTTTGTCTGCATCTGGAGATCGAGTTTTCTTTCCAGGAATGGAACAGGTGGTTCAATTAGTAGATAGATGGTTCTTTGAGATAGAAGTTGGTGGAGTAGCTCAGGTTTCGGAGGAACATCTGAGTTTTCTTTATGGATATGTGGAACCATATTTCTGTGCTGGGTTGTCTAGTCTGTGCTGGTGCTCTTCGTCAGCATTTTCTTCTGTTTCGGATCAGAGTTGTGCAGCGGAAGCAGTTTGGGGATGTTTCTGTTTTCTTTTCCGGATAAGAAGAGGTTTGTTCTGTCTTCTGTTGTTGAGAAGTTAGGTGTGTGTTCTTGATTTTGAATGATCTTGAGGAGATCATTGGATTGTTTTGATTCATTCTGTTTCTAATGGAATCAGCAAGAGTTAAGCTGATCAGGAAGGATGTTGGTAGCCCAGGATCGTCCGAAGAGTTTTCATGGATAAAAGATGGAGAAATTTAGATTCTGGAGTCGGAGATTTGATTTGGGATAAGTTTTTCTCTGATCCCAAAGAGCTATAAGTTTGGGAAGCTAGCTCCGTAGTGTTTTGGGTTTCTTCTGTGTTTTCGTTTCTTCTGTGATGGGTTAGAACGGTGTTTGGTTTTTTAGAGTTGAATTGCCAGTTTGGATAACTGGGATTCAGTGTGTTTTCACGTATCTCTGAGGGAGTACGTGTTTGATATTTCTGGTTGTAGAACCAGTAGTTTTGGATGGATTGGTTGTTGAGTCAGACTCGTTTGTAGCCTGATATTCTGTATAGAATTGTTGTTAAGAGCTCTATAGTTTAATAGTATTGATTGATTGGATTCTATAGAGCGAGTATCCCGACATATATATATACCGGGGAAACTCGTGAAAGTTGTATCCAAAATTCTTTTGGGTAATTAGATTTGCTCTGATTGTGTGAATTGGTTGCTTTGGTTGTTAGCATATGATTATCATATGCTGTGTTTTAAAATGAAATCTGTAAATAGATTATTAAATTACCTTTGTTTTAAATTTCGGGGACGAAATTCTTTTAAGGGGAAGGATTGTAATATCCGGAATTTTGGACAATATAAATTTAATAATCTGTGTTTAAATTTATATTGAATTGATGATTTTTGTTAATCAATTTGATTTGATTTAATAATCTTCTTTATTTAAATATTTAATTTGTGAATTTATTTTAAATAAACTAATAAATCTATTTTCTATTTAATAATGTATATGTATTTATATATGTTTTAAATAGATAAGTTGTTAAATTAGTATAGCATAATTTTAATATTTTGAAAATAGGAAATTGTGATTTATTTTTGGATTTAAGATTTTCAAAAATATTAAATAAAATACTATATGATTTTTGAATATGAGATAAATGTTTTATTTGTTTAAAAATTCATTTTAACTTAAGTCTGAATATTTTAGATAAGTTGCAAAAATGTTGTGTTATTCTTTTTAAAATATTAATTTATAAAATATGATTTGTTAATTTAATATGAAGTTTAAAATACAATTTAATTTATGAAACATGTATTCATTAAGTTACAAACTCTTTTATAAATTTATTTTAATTGTTTAAAAGTTTTTTTTTCAAATGATAAATTCGTATGTTGTTTTATTTAAACACTTTGCTTTATTCATTAAAAATTATTTTAATACATAACTAAGTATAAGAACTAGTTAACTAAGTTTAAACATTCATTAAGTTTAATTTATCTTTAACACTTAATCTAAATTACTAATTACTTGAAAGATACATGTGTAACCATCTTAAAAACCTAAATGAACATGTGTTAAATATTTAAGTGTGTAAATTAACAAGTGTCCATTTCTTTTTACAAGTGTCAAATTTTATATTTTATTTTTCTTTAATTTTAAATAAATCATAAACTAGCTATAAAACATTGCATTTACTCATTTCTTCTCCTCTTTCTCATTTTTTTTTCATTCTTAACAAAGAAACCTTTTTCCTCCTTCAAAAAAATAAAAATAAAATCTGTAGCATTTCAGATTTTAAAATCAAACTTTTCAAACTGCATTTCCCTCTTTCAAAAGCCTATATGCAACAATCTTTCAAACATGCATGAAATTTCTAAAGTCTGCATCCTCCAAAACAAGCCTGCATGTTTTCAAATACAACCTGGGTTGAACTGCAACTTCAAATTGTTCTGCAACCATGAAGCAAACAACCTGCATGTAAGACCTGGAAACAAATTTCAAAGAGCAATAGCATTTTGTTTTAAAAAGCAACATTCAAGTTTAAAAAAAAAGCATTCAAGCTACTACATGCTAAAATCTGGGGTCTGCATAATTTAGGTGAGTAACTCATCTTTTAAAATCCGTTTAATAGGTAAAGTTGTGTATGCTTTATAAATTACAAATGAACTTATATGAAATTGTTGAGATGTTATACCTGAAAATATGTGCCTGTAAACATGTTGATGACTGTTGCTTGTTGTTCTTCAAAATTTCAAACTCATGTTTGATCCCTGAAATTCTTTGCTTGACTTGATTGTTGTTATGACTCAAACTTTTGAATAAAACATATTTGTTTTAGAATTGAGTATGTTTAAAATTTTATGTCAATTAAACAAAATTTTCTGTAACCTGGATAATCAAGTTACACAGAGCAAATTTACCTAGAGTGAAAATTCAAACTTTATAATTTATTGTTGCAGATTTATATATTGAAACAACAAGTGAATTCATGAATTTTAAATCAAACATTATAATTTATAGTGTTGTGAACAAAGTGTAGTGATGAATGTACTGTATTTTACATTTTGATTAAGTACACTTGATACTTGCATTGGTTTTGGATGAATTTGATTCTGGAGATAGTAGCTACCAAATATTATAGGAAAAATATTGAATTGGATTAAAATTCAATCTTACTGTTGCAATTTGGGTTTCCAGGTTTAGAACCCTAGTTTTCTGGGCTGCAAAGATTTGAACTTTACTGCATTTATAGTGGATCGAGTTCGATGTTGTTTTGGGGATTGGAAAATGATGGTTAGCCGAAGTTGTCGCCGAAGTATGGAAGGTGATGGTGGCCGGAGTTGTGAGTTCTCGTCGTTGACAGGTCGAGTTTGAAAAGGGGGAATGTTATTTCCAGGTTTGGTTTTAAAACTTGAATTCAAATTCAAGTTGAATTATGGGTATTTGAGGGTTGAAGTGTGATGAGGGGTTACTGGTTGATGGAAGGTGGCCGTTGGTGATGGCAGTGATGGCCGGAGTTGGTGGTTGGGTGCACGGTGCAGAGGTGTGCATGTTGATGATGTTTTGGTTGCAGGGGTTTGAAGCTCGTGATTGTCTCGGAAAAATTTGGAAGAAACTCGAAGAAATTGTACCTGTGACTCGAAGTGAACTAAGGAGGAGCTCGGGTTTGTGAAGTATAGCAGGTTTTAGGAATTTAAGCAGAAGCCTGTTTTCCAGGTTTTAAAATTTTAAAAGTAAGTTTTTAAAATGTAAATTTAAAACCTGAACTAAGTATAAAATTTAAACTGAATTTAAATATAAATTCAACTAGTTAAATTTTGGGTTTTTGATAAATTTAAATTTTGAAAATTTTATTTGGTCTTAAGCAAAAGCAGAAACCTGTTTTCCAGGTTTATTGAAATAGAAGTAAAAGAAAATTGCAAACAAAATCTGAAATAAGTTTGAATCTAGAATTGAATTTGAATTCAATTAAGTTTTAAATTTTAGATCTTTGAATTAAATTTGAAATGCTTTTAAATTCAAGTTGGTTTTAGACAAAAAAAAACAGAAACTGTCTTTCTGTTTTAAAAATTTAAAAGTAAAATTTAAAAATTTGAAGGATGAAGTTCAATTTAAAATTTTAACCTGAAACTTAATTTTGAATTCAATAATTTAAATCTGAGATTTTGAATCATTTTTGAATTCAAAAATGTAAGATGTTAAACTAAAACAGGAAACTGTTTTTCTGTTTAAAATTTAAAAGTAAATTATAATGCAACTGAAATTTAAAACAAGGTTTAAATCTGGAAATTAAAATATGAAGCTCAGGTAGAAGAATCTAAGTTTGAATTTAATTTAAAAACTGGAAATTTAAATTTAGTTTTTAAACTTTTAAAATATAAGAGAACATTGTTTTGAATTTAGGACTTTAAGTTTTAAATTATGAAATAAGAATTTAAAATATATTTAAATTCAGTTTCTAAAAATCTGGGATTTTACTTTAATGTCAGTTTTTAAAATAAAATAAGTTTTTAAAATTTAAATTTGTTTTAACCATTTTTAGGAAAGGTTAAATAATTTGAATTTAAATATGAAGGTGGAAGAGTAAGTAATGTTTTAAATTTTTAAGATTTAATCTGAAATGAAAATTTAAATTGTGTTTCAGTTTGAAATTTAAAAAGAAAATTTTAAATTTGAAATTTATTTGAAACAAATTGTTTAAAATACTTTATATAAGAAAATGTTTCTTAATTTTAGAACTTAAGAAATTGGTTTCATTTAAATTATTAAATTAATTTAAATGGAATATTAATTATTTAATTAATTAATAATGAGGATGTTTAATTAAGTTATTAATAATTTTTAAGTTAATTAATTAGATTTAAGATTAATTAATTAGGGTTAATTAATCTATTATTAGGGATGGTTAATTAAATTTTAATTAATGATTAAGATTTACTTAATCAAGTGATTAATGATAATTAAGATTTTAATTCACACTTAATTAATTAATAATTAGAGATTAATTAAATGATAATTAAATATTTATTAATTGATAATTAATAATGATTTAATTCTTAATTAAGTAATTAAGAAATGTTAATGAAGGTCATTAACTTAAGATTATTTAACAATTAATTAATGTGATTAATTTTGATAATTAATTAGATTAATTAATTAATAATAATCAATTGTTTATGTTTAATTACTTAATGAAAGTAATTAATGAATTAATTACTTGGTGTAATTAATTTGATTAATGTGATTAGTTTAGGTTAATCAAGTTAAATTAATTTAAACATTTGTGGATTGTTTGATAATTACTTTATGTAATTTATGAATTTGTAGTTACTTAAGGAAGTAATTAATTAATAATTACTGAATGTAATTAAAGATATTTATTATAGAAGTAATTTGAAAATTAATCAAGGAATTAATGTAAATAATAATAATAATAATAAACTTTTTAAACAAAAATGGCGACTCAATCAGATCCAGGAGGGGCGGACGTGGAGGAAGAGGGCTGGACTAGGGTGATGGATCGGAGAAAGAGGCAGGCGACTTCAGGTGTGAATGGACAGAAAGGGATTCGAACAACGGTGGTTGATCATGCTAAGGGAAAGTCAGATCTACATGCACCTCGGGTAAAGATGGGGGATCGGATGAAGGTGAATAAGTCAGCGATTGGATCAGGTGTGTTTACAAAGTCTACACCTAAAAGCTGGTGTGATCTGGTCAAAGGGAAAAAACTAGGTGAAACTATTCAATACTTTGATCCAGTAATTGTTAATGATAGAAAAACAGCAATAATTGGAGAGGAGGAGCTGATCTCAGCAGAGAAAATGTGGTCTAATTCTATTCTTATATATTTGGTCGGAAAAAGACTATACTATATGTTTTTCAAAGCATATATAAGAAGAATGTGGCTTCCAAAAGGTAAATTTGAAGTCTTTGCTAGGGATAATGGTTTCTATCTTGTTCAATTTGAATTAGCAGAAGATTGTAACAAAATACTAGAAGGAGGACCATGGATGATGGATAGGAAGTTCATTATCATGAAAAAATGGAATAGTTCTATCAAATATGAAAAAGACCTATTGCTATCCATTCCTAGTTGGGTGAGATTTCCCAATCTAAATTTTGCATATTGGAATCATATTTCACTGTGTAAAATTGCTAGTACTATTGGTAGACCTATTGCAATGGATGAGCATACCAAAAATAGGAGCAGAATTGCTTTTGCCAGAATGCTCATCGAAGTAGATGCGTCTTTCAAATTTGAAAAGGAAGTGCAAATCAAATTTCCTAAAGGTGATTGCGTAATGCAAAATGTTGAATATGAATTTATACCTCCAGTTTGTCAAAACTGTGTATGCTTTGGTCATGTGAATAATGAATGCCCTATAACATTTATGCAACAATGGATACCAAAGCCCACAACATTAAACAATGAGACTGATAGCATGGACATTGTTTCAGAGGAAAACACAAACCAGCAAACTCTTTACATCAATTTAGAAGGAATAGCACATCACAATGCAGAAGTTGTTACAATAGAAGAGTCCAATGTTCAAGATTATACATATAATAAGAATAAAGATATTTCTCCATCAGACACAGCTGCTTTGAATGTTGAGACATCTCAGATATCATCAAAGAATCCTGCAATTGCAATTGTAGCCCCGCCATTAACTGAAACAGAAGGATGTGATCCACCTCCACAAATCAGCATGGCTGCTACAATTGCAAAGGAACCCTATGCTTGTCTCTCTGATATATCTCAAATACAAAACATTGCAGAAGGAACACCTCTGGATCCAACTGCACTGACGTCATCGACAAAAGCCTCAGTCAATCTATCATCATCAGAGAATTTATGTAACAGGGAGTTATCAAATCACAATGAAAATGTTTTAAATAATTTACACCCTCAAATTTCAGATCTAACAACTGTAGTGCTTAATCTTTTCCAGGTGCAGAAAGACATGAAAGACTCAAAAGTGGAAGCATCTTCTTTATCTCAATCATGTATCAAACCCACATACCCTTCAACCGTTAATCCTCCCAACAATTCACCTAAAAACCTCACATCCATCAATCCTGAGTTTGAAAAAGTGCTTACAGAAATGAAAGGGAAAAATTTTCAAGAAAAGAAAAAGAATAAAGTGATTCATGACTGTGTGACTCCCACTATAAGGACCAGGAGTCAAGCAAGTTCATCCAAATAATGTCAATCTTGTGCTGGAATGTGCAGGGTCTTAACAAGGCAGCACATGTTTTAGAGGTAAAAAACATTGTTTTCTCGCAAAAACCTTCTATGTTTTGCTTAGTTGAAAATAAATTGAGAAGAAATAAAATTCAGCTGTATATGGAATCGTGGGGAAATAAATGGACTTGCATAAATAACATTGAGTATCATCACAAGTGCAGAATTCTCATTATGATCAACTCAGATATTTGGAGCAGTTACGTAATTTCTATGAGCAAACAACATGTTACATGCATGCTAAATAATACTGCAGGGGCTCAATGTATTGTTACAATCATCTATGCATTAAATCTTGAATCTGAAAGGAAAACTTTATGGAAACAACTGGAAAAAGAAGCAAACACTTTTATTACACCTTGGTGCATCATAGGGGATTTTAATTGTGTTAGATTATTGAAGGAAAAAATGGGAGGAAATAAGTTGACAACCAGAAACATTCAGGAGCTTAACAATTTTATCAACTCTGCAGGGGACAAAGAACTCAGTATTTCAGGGGTTAAGTATTCATGGAGATCAGGGCCTAACAAAAATATTGCTACAAAGATTGATAGACTTTTATGCAACATTGAATGGATGAACATGTTCAAAAATTCTCATGCAAAATATTTAGACTTATCTACCAGTGATCATGTACCCATTATGTTCCACTTTAACTGCACACAAACATTAGAAGGACCAAAGCCATTTAAATTCATGAATCACTGGGTCATGTGTGAGGGGTACAAAGAAGCAGTTGAAAAGTGTTTTGTTTTCCCTGAAGAAAATCGGTTATTCAACCTTATTCAAGTGCATAAAAATATCAAAAAGGAAATTAAAAGATGGTGCAAAGGAAAAAATGATTTACAGTCACAGATATCAAAATGTAAGCAAAAGGTCAACACTGCTTTACAGATATTAGAAAATAACCATAACTCCTTAAATGCACAAAATCTGTATGATGCTCAAGTAGAACCGGCAAAAAATTTGGAGCTGTTAGCAATGGACAATAAACAAAAAACAAAATGCCAATGGATCAAATGGGATGATAGTTGTTCAAAATTTTTCTTTACAAAATAAACAACCAGGAGATTTGTCAACAGCTGTCACAACATTATAAAAGAAAATGGAGAAGTAGTCAAAACTCTAAAAGAGATAGAGGAAGAGGCTGTCAAATATTTTTCCAACATATATAATAGAGGAAACATGATTGATCAGTTCCCCAATATCACTCCAAAAAGAAAGATAAATGAATGGGGAAAAGTTTTCCTTAATGCTACATTTGAGGAAAATGAATTAAAAAGAGCCATTTTCAGTGTACATAATGATACTGCTCCTGGATATGATGGTTTTAATGCAAAATTCTACAAAAGACATTGGAATGAATTAAAAAAAACCTCTTTTAGAAGCTATGCAGACTTCTTTTGATAATGGCAGAATAGTGAGAAAAATTAATCACACTATTATCTCCTTAATCCCAAAAGTTAAAACCCCAGAATCTGCCTCAGATTTCAGACCTATAGCATGTTGTTCCATGCTGTACAAAATCCTATCTAAAATGTTATGTGACAGAATAAAGTTTGTTCTTGGAGAATTAATATCTGACAATCAAACAGCCTACTTACCAAACAGGCAAATCAAAGATGGAATAATTATTGCACATGAGCACATCAGAAATTTTAACAAGCATGGCAGTAACAAAATGTGCATAAAGGTGGATCTTAAGAAGGCTTATGACTCAGTAAATAGACAATTCATCCTGCACATGATGAGAAGCATGGACTTTCCAGCTAAATGGATAAAAATAATTCAAGAAAGGATAAGTACTCCTAGTTATTCTTTTTCTATAGATGGATATCATAAGGGATATTTTACTGGGAGTAATGGTTTAAGACAAGGAGACCCCTTATCCCCCTACCTTTTTGCTTTATGCATGGAATATTTCACTCTGTTGATGGATGCTAAAGCTACTACAGGAAAAGTAGAATCAGTTATCAAGAACAATTCTAACATAACACATCTTATTTATGCAGATGATTTGTTAATTTTTATAAATGCAACTGTAGTTGGAGCCAAATCTGTTAAAAACTGTTTCAAAAAACTAAAGAAAGTGACTGGCTTGGAAATGAATAATCTCAAAACCCAAGTTTTTTTCAACAAGTTTTGCAACAATAAGGATCAAGTGCTTAACATTCTGGATATTCAAGAAGGAGAACTACCTGTCAGGTATCTTGGATTACCCTTATCTGTCACACATATCAAACATTCAAATTGTAAACAACTTATAGACAGAGTGTTAAATAAGATGCATGGTTGGGAGTGCAAATTTCTCACAGTTCCAGGTAGAATTGAACTAATTAAAGCTGTTGTTTATCCAATGGTCAGTTTTTGGATGCAATGTTTCATGCTACCTAGCTTAACTATCCATAAAATCAATCAGTTATGCAAATAATTTATCTGGAAAGGCAAGAAAAGTAAAATACCATGGGAAATAGTCACAAGTGTTAAAGCTGAAGGAGGGATAGGGTTGAAAAAACTGTCAGATATAAATAATACTTTCTGCATCAAAAGAATATGGGAAACTCTTAACAATTCAACTTACAATGCTAAGTGGCTTAATGTGAAATATGCAAACAATGAGACTTTGTGGGAAGCTAACTTTAGTAACAATTCCTCAAGCACTTGGAAAAAAATGTTATATCACAGAAAAGATGCTCAAAAATTAATCGACAGAAGAATTGTGGATGGCAAATCTACTAGTTTGTGGTTTATACCTTGGATTAATGGTTCAACTTTATTGGAGAAACTGGGGCATGAAACCTTATCATACTCAAGAGGACATAACCATAAGGTAGATCAAATTATATCTGATAATAGTTGGAGGCCTGAAAACATCTCATATCTTGGTAATATAAATACCAATATATCATGATATGGGGGACCCTATAACGCATAGAAATGTTCATATTTCAATCACAGATTCCATTGCATATATAACTCAGAAATTTGCAGCTAGCAGCATAAAGAAAGATATCATAATAGCTGCGCTTAGCTCCTCTAGTTGGTTCATTTGGATAAGCAGGAATTCTATCATTTTTAACAATGAAAAGATAGACAAAATCATGGCCTGTAATACCATAAAATCCAAGGTTCGTGACATTATCATTAACAGATCCAAGTTTTTCAGTCAAAGCATGATTAACGCTGATGATATTATTCAGAAATGGGAGATTTTACCTCTGCGTGTTGACATTACCTTGACCGAAAACCTAAACTTCCCAAATACAGCATCATCCTCAAGATACATGATTGATAGAGAAGATAATGAAACTGAGAGCTCGAGATTGTCTAGACGCACTGATAGTATTATCACTATCGTTGAAAGAGAAGAAAGATTGCCTGGTAGAGAAAATGAGCCGCCATGAGTTGCTAGGTTTTCGCAAAGAATTTAGGGCATTGGTTATGAGTATACGGGTTGCTTAAAGGTCCAGCTGTTTATTATGTATATACTGTGTATGTAATGTTTTTGACATTATAAATAAAGAGTTTGATCCTTTTTCAAAAAATAATAATAATTAATTATGAGAAATTAATGATGGGATGAGTGATTAAGGTAGTTAATTATTGAATGGTTATTAATCAAGGGTGATTAATATATATGTTGTTTAAATTGAAGATTAATTACTTATGTAATTAATTTATATTGAGAGATTGATTTAACGAAATCAGAAATCATTAATTAATTAATTAATGATGTGATTTGGAATTGATTAATTAAGGTATAATTAATAATGAAGTAATTAATAAATAAATGATTAATGTAATTAATTTTAGATAATTAATTAATTAAGCAATTACAAGTTAATTATGTGTAAAGAATTACGTATAATTAACTTGTGTAATTAAAATTAAATGCTAATTACTTATTGTAATTAGAGATGGTTAATCAGTAATGATTAATTGAAATGAATATTGAGATGATAAATTGATTTGTAATCAATTAATGGTTAAGTTAAGCAGGACTTTGATGATGAAGTAATTAATTTAATTTATTTTAAATTAATCAGAGATTAAGTAATTAATTTAATTCATTTTAAATTAATTATAGAAGGTGTGATCATTAGATCATTGCTTATGTTTGATGATTGGTATTGGGTGCCATGTATGGTTTGTAATCTCAGTTATGAGATGAGTAGTGTATGTGATATGGATGTATTGGTTGCTTTTGAATGATGAGATGAATTATTTGATTATGATATAAATTATCTGTTGATGATAAGGTTGATTATCTATTGTGATGAATTATCTATCTGTATGTATATAGATAATGAATTGAATTGTTTTAAACTTAAAACAACTTGGCCTTAAAAGACATGCTTTGGATTTCGATGAGACTGGGATCAGGTTTCCATATTTGGATATCCGAAAACCACATCGATCCAAATTAACGTTAGGTCGTTAACCCAAGTGGAGCGAGTGAAGACTCGAGGTGTAAGAGCTATACGTCAGTATAACTCTGTGGGTGATTCCGCAGTGAGTTTGACGGAATAGTACTTATAGATTCGAGATGGTGATTCAGAGTGCAAGGGTTATTGTCGTTAACTCTGAGGGTGATTCCAATACGAGTGTAACGAGATAATGCCTTCGGTTTCGTTCGAACCCGGAACGAACTTGTATGGATTGAATGCTTTCAGAACATCGTCAGGTGGACGATGAGCATTCTAAGTGATATGTCCTATAAAGGTAATCGTAGCCTCAAGCCTCATCAACCGGGAATGGCTAAAACAGGGGAGATGCAGCAAAGCTTCGTGGGTAGCCCCCACTTGAGAGCAAGATTTATCCCTGTCTAGAGGTCCCTTTATTTTCAGCTTAGTGGTGCGGTTGCTGATCACAACTGCGGGGTAGTCTTGTTCGGAACTGTTCAGTAAGGAACGGGTCCGGCTTTGTGTTGCAGGGGATTGGGAGTAATCCTCGGTACGATGATCTAGGCCACGTACTGTGACGGGCGGTACCCCAGTAGCCCAGCCATTGTATGGAATCCAAAATCCAATAAGTGCCAACAGTTTTGATTGTATTACCCACTTTTGTGGCTAGTAGCTGGAATTTAATCATGTAACAATTTCGGCTATTTCTTATTTACTTGAAAACCCTAGACACTATTATAATATCATCGGATTTCCTATCAAATGTTTTGGTTAGCGTAAGGTAAAAACTTTTCCATGTTTATGTGTGGGAAGTCTTATGTGATACCTTTTCTTTTCAAAGGTTTTTCAAAGTCAAGCAACTTTAACCTGTTACTCACACCAGACCCATGTCTGACCCGGAGTTATTTCTGTTTTTCTTTAACTCTTAGGTGCTCAAATTTTTACGAGTAGCCAAGGGAATTCAGGTTAGGATTCAGGTTAGCTTGACGAATTGTGAAGGAGCAAATGGAGCAGGAGGCTTCTGCGTATAGTTATATAGTTTTCCGCTGTGTTGGTATCTCTGAGTGTTTCTGTTTTTGTGATTGAGTTTTAATAACTAGACAGGAGTTTATAACTGTTTAGCATGTGATGTATTGTCTGTATAACTCTGATATTTGATGTATACTATGTAATACTTATGTTATTAATATAATTTATTCGTTCCGCTGTTGAGATTCTAGTGTTGTTTCTTCTTTCTCTTCTTTCTTTTCTCTTTTCTATCCCTTTCTTTCTTAAGGATGATACGACTTTTTGTGGAAGAAAAAGTCGGGTCGTCTCAGGCACTGCGTTATATTGGTCCTTTTCTTGTTTTGGAGAGGATCGTCCTCTAGCATATCGAGTGCTGCTACCCAGCTGGTTATCTGGCATGCATAATGTGTTTCACATTTCTAAACTCCGAAAATATGCGCACGACCCATATAGTATTATTGAAGAGATAGCTTAGTAGGATCTTGAGATCACTCCCAACTTGGCAGTAAAAAGAGGACCAATAAAGATTGTGGATCATGATGAAAAGCAATTGAGGAACAAAATTGTGAGACCAGTCAAAGTGCAATAGAGTGGCGATCCAAAGGACTACACTTGGGAAACAGAGGATAGTATGCAGAATTCCTATTCCAACTGCAGAGTGGATATCTCGGCTTAATCTGGTAAGCCATTACTTTATCTTTTATATCTTCAAATCTTCTTTGTTTGTTTTTCTCTCTCTTTCAAAATTCAAGGACGAAATTTTCTTAAGGGGGAACCTATTACATCCCCAAATTTATCAATTTAAAATTAGTAGTTTATTTTTGAATTTTTGGAATTCAATTTGAAGTTCATTTGAATTAATTTTAAAATTTCAAAACAAGTGAAATATTGAGTTCGTTTGTTTAATTATATATCTATAAACAAATGTATGTAGAATGGATTGAATTTCAAATTTGAATTTGAATTTTTAATTTGAATTTGAATTTGAACTTGTATTTGAATTTAAATTTAAAGTGAAATATCTTAAGTAAAATTATTTGGATTCAAATACATTAACATATGTGTATAGTTTATAAATTAATATTAAACCTTTTCTTTTAAAAAGATTGTATAAATGTAAAAAGAGAATGTAATTATTTAAATTAGAAAGAAAATGATATAAAAAAATTTATTTAAAATATTTTCTTATGCATAAATTAACAAGTGTTAGGAACATAGGAGAATGAATCAACAAGTGTAATAACTTTGAGAATGGAAGTGAACAAGTGTCATCTTCCTTAATTTTAATTTTTAGAAAATTTATAAAAGAAATGTAAACTATTTTCTCTCACTCTTTTGATCTCATTTTCAAAAGCTTAAAAACCAAAATAAAACAAAAGGGAAAAAAATCTGAGAAGCATCAAATCTTCAAATCAGAAATCAAGCAAGTTAAAACCAAATTCACAAACCAAAAAAAAGAAACAACTTCTTCAATTCAGAAAAGAATTTAGGGCCTGGAATTTCATTTCTGTCCTAGAATCAAGTAAAGTAGTTTTAAAACTTCAAACAAACTCAGCAAGGTTCATCATCTAACAACAGGGAATTAAGGCATTTTAATCAAATCCAGAAAAAGAAGCAATTTCCAAATTTTTGCAAGTTTAACATTCAGGCTTCTCTGTTTTCGTAAAAAAACTGAAGGTGATTTTTTTTTTAATTTTGAGTTTCAGTTGTTAAGTAATCGAACAAATAAATCCAGCAGAAGCTAAGCAAATTTAAACAATTAGTTGTAGGTAAACTAAAATCCAAGATCAAGTTTAAAATAGAAATACCAGTTTTCAATTCCCAGTCTTCAAAGTTCAAAACACAGACACTTCTTCTCTGTTTCTTCTTCATAGGTGAGTAAATCTTTCAAAGCCTTGATTTTTGATCTGTTGTTTGAGTACATGATGTAGGAAAGTTTGAATATTTGGTTTGCATGCACCAATCTGTGAATGTGTATATGTATCTTGCTTGTGCATGTTGATGTACAGGGTTGTTAATCCCTGTTCTAGTTCCAGGTTTTAGAAAACCTGTCAAAATCCCAAATTCTTTATTTCCAGTTTTGTTAGATTGAAGTGTCAAAACAAAAGTGTTTAAATTCATTAAGATTGAATTTTAAAATACATTTAAAAGACTAATATCCAGAATATAGGGTCTGGAACAAGGAAACACTGTAAAACTCAACATATAATTTAAATTTGAATTCTTTGATTATTCGATTTCATTATATAATATAAATCATCTTTGAAAATATTGATTTTTAAGATTAAAATCATGATTTTAAATTACGTTTAGAATAGGCATTTCGACGATGAACTAGAAACGAGTTTTTGGACTTTTCTGGCGATCGAGGTGATTTGGTTGGTCAGAATTTTTCCTGAAGATGGTTGGGGAGTTGCCGAGGCCAGGAAAAATGTCAGGTGATTTTTCAAGTCACCGTGGCGTCGAGAGTTGGTCGGTGAAGGGTCTAAGCCCCAAAATGGGTTGCGATCGAATTTTGTTGCCGCCACTTCGTCTTTGATTGATCGAATTGTACAGGGTTTTGGGAAATCATAGCGGGGAAGGATAGCTAGGTGTGACCGGAGTCTTGGACTTTTCGGTGGTCGGCGTGAGGTGTTCGTGGTGATATTCTAGTAATGGTTGCTGTGCTTATTTTGATCGAGGCAACTCGATTTTGATTTCGAGTTTTATCTGTGATCTTTTGCATTCGAGTAGCAAGAGGGGATCGAAGGTGGTCTGCTGGTGGTAGTCTTGGAGGGCGGAGGGTTGACGTTGATCGGTGCTGGTGCACGGCAGTATGTTGTGTGTCAGTTGTTTGTTAAAAGAAGAAACAAGGTTCGACTCGAAGAAGGCTTCGGGATAATCGTGTTATGACTCAATGTTTGTCTCGAGTAAAATTTATGATGCATCGGGTCAAAAATACTTAAGAAAATTTTCAAGTTGAAAATTTGAGTGCTTGGGTTGATTTTGGACAAAACCCAAAGCAAACAAGAATTTTTCTTGAGGGTGACTCGAAGAGGGTCTCGAGTTTAATATATAAAATAGTTTTTACTCTAAAAATTTACAAACCTTTAAACAACTTTTAGACATGTTTTCAAATTTATGACTTTGAATTAAGTTTGAATCAATTAAGGATTTAAGTAAGATGTTTTCAAAGGAATTAAATTTTAGTTTATTTAGTTTTGATACACTATTTTTATAAAGTTGTTTCTATTTAATAAATAATGTAATTAAGATAAAATGTTGTTTAAACTAATCTTAATATTTTAAGGCAATTAATGTATGAAGATAATGATTAAACGAGGTTTAAAAGGATAATCAAAGTAATTAATTTATTTCTTGGTTTATTAGACAATTAATGATTTTGTTAATATAATTACTTAGAAGTAATTACTTAATTAATTATTTAATATTAAATATTTAATAAATAATTAAGGTTAATTAATTTGTAATTAATTATTAATTAATTAAGGAGTAACTAATTAATAAAAGTAATTAAGATTTAGTTAATTAATGATTAAGGATTAATTAATTAAGATAATTAATTAAGGAATGATTAATTAATGAAGATGATTAACAATTAATCAATTGTAATTAATGAAATTAATCATTGATTAAAGATTACTAATGAAAGTAATTATGTGGATAATAAATTTAAAACCACAACGATTTATTCATCTTAATTAAAGATGTTGGATTATTATTGAATGCTGTGTATTGGATTGATATTTCTGATATGTGAGTGATGCTATGTAATATGAAATGCTTTGTGCTGAGCTGTGATATCTGTGATGAATATACTTCTGTGTAAATATGAAAACCATTTGGCCCGTAAAATGGCAATGGAATTTCGATGCGATAGGGAGTCAGATTCCAGTTGGTTATCCAAAACCCACATCGAACCCTGAATGTGAATCTTTGTGATTGATACACCCACGTGTTTTTAAATTGTGCGCTCACTATTCGATTTAGCTGGGAGAGGACCTTTGTGTCATATAACCCATTCCGAATATGTGATACGATGAAATGGATAGCATTTGAAGACGGTGGTGAAGACCGGGCGTCTTCGAGAACGATAGGATAACCTGTCGAATGACTGCACCGAGTTGCTGCGGTATAGAGATCTCCATATGTGATGGAGAGTCCCATCGGGATTGTGGATGTCTGGATTGCAAGGGCTTCTTCAGAATGCCTTCAGTTCTGTTCGAACCCGAAACAGACTTTTATGGCTGTATGTCTGATATTACAATTTGAGATATAAAGCTGATTTCTTTCAAGTACATTTCTGTTGGTGGCGGAGAATTTATTCTCTTAGCTTAACACCCTTCTCTGAGACATATGAGCTCAGAGGTTATGTAATTGAAGGTTATTAGTGATATACTCCCAATTTGGTAGTGTGGCATGCCGAGTGCTGCTGATCATTTGTTGATCAAAGCATGGCTTTGTGAAAAAGCGTAGCTTTGTGGACGAGACTTCGTCAAACCTCACAACCCAGTTATGGTCGAAACATGAATCATGGCAGCAAGGTTATTTGGGGGTAGCGCCCTCTGAGGATATGTCCATTTCCTTATGGATTATAAGTGGTATCATGATATGGAGCCCATATACTTACTTTGTGGTTGCTGCAAACTTATTGCTTTGTGGTTGTTGGTTGAGAAGCGCTTCAGATAAAGATTGGTAACGACCGGGAGGTGGCATGCTCGTGTCAGTTGTTACCTAGTTACAGCGGTAACCCGGCCTTATGTAGCAGAGATCCGGTTATGATCTCGGGGACGTCCCTCCAGAGGCGTTCCATTTTGTGTGGGAAGTTCCTTTGCCCGACCATTTTTTGGAAATCCAATAATCCAATACGAGCCCTTTACGGTTTTAGTTGTATAACATGCCATTTACTTATGGTAGCACCCCACTGTTTAGATGGTGGCTATAGTAGGCATAGTACGAAATGTCTATGCTGGCTAAGATTAATATTATACTTTCGAAAATGTTTTCTACACTATGCACTAATAATAATATCAAAATAGTTTTCTCGTATTAAGCATATTTGACTATCATAAGAAGAAATCTCCTCCAAGTCTGCGTTTGCATTGTATGTGTGGTGGGAGGTCTTATGGTAGTTTCATTTTCCAAAAAGCATATTGGTTTTCTTTTGTAAACTGTTTTATTAGAAACAGTTGTTTTTGTTTACTCATACCAGTCCCATGACTGACCCAGAGTTTATTGTTCCTTTCCTAAACTCTGGGTGCCCATACACACGGGCAGCCTAGAAGCAGATTATCCATGTTTTTCGAGCTAGCTTGGATTTTGAAGTCTTTCGGGGCTATCAGATTTTTGGAAAGCTTTTGGATTTGGAAATCTTTTGAAGTGTTGGAGTCTTGAAGACCTTGTCGAAGTGAAGTAGTTGGAAACTTGTTGAAGTTTCTGTTGTCATATTATTGTTGTATCATATTTGTATCAATCTGATATTGATGATCGATGTTGTATGGATATTGTATCATGTTTTATCTGTATTGTGATTAGTGATATTCATTTTTCCGCTGTTTATATTCATCTAATGTTGTTATAAGCTCCATCCAAACTGGAGTTCAACGTTTGAATCTCCGGCAGTCGAATACAAGTAAGGTATTTGATGTCGATTTTCAATCGCTGAATTTCGGGTTATGATAGCTGAGGTGCTCTATAGTACACACACATATATTTTTGAAATTTTTTGACAAGGGGTGAATATTTAAGCACCTAAAATATTTTATTATAAATTAAAGTGTTTGTTTTGTGAATACATGAGTGTTGTAAATTTTTGGGATAAACTTTGCACCATAGAGACTACTCTGAAGCTTCTCAGAAATTTCGACTTATTAAAAATATTTTGATTATTTATCCAAGTGCTAAACCTTCCAAATGGTTTTGTTGAAACTCGTAGTCCATGATAATAGATAATGGAAAAGGAAGGTAGATGTAGATCACTATATGTGATAACCTGAGAAAGTATGGGTAGAACATTGTGTGTTGTGCTTGTTATTGTTTATAAACTTTGTGATATATGTAGATGGTTGTTTGATTGTTTTGCACTTAAGTGTAAATTGTGGACGATACAGTCAAGCTAGAAGTAATAAGCTTAAATATAGATTTTTTCCTAATGATAAGTTGCAAGGATGCAATATTTCTAGGGGAGAGTTTGTGATAGCCTGGTATAAGAAATAATTAATTAAAATTTGTTATAGCGATTTAATTAATTAAAATGGATTTTAAAGACTAGAATGAGAATAATTTTGGGTTTGTTTGGAAATATTGGAATTTAATGATGGAGTATTATATGGAAAATGAGAATATGTAATAATGATTGGTTTATTTTTAGGAGAAATTATTTGTTCAAAAGGTTATGGAATAAATTATTTTAGTGACAAATATTTTTGAAGTTACGAATTATTATAAATAATAATTTTGATTATTTTTTAGTAATATTGATTTTTAAGTTGGACTGATTTTAATATACTAAAAGTAGTTAAATATTTTTTATAAATTTTAATATTGATAGTAAATAAGATTACAAGTTCATTTTAAAAGGAAAATAAATTTATTTTATTTAAATAAAGGGTTTTGGAATTTGTTTAATAAATGGAATTAAAGAATAATTAAGTTAAATGAGTTAAAATACAGAGATAATATTCTATAAAATTTTGTAATATATGAGAAATGAATATTTGAGTATGAAATAACTTTCAATGGAAATTGAAGGTAATTTGGGTTAATAAACAAATTTTGTTAAAGTGGGCTAAATATGAAAGTTGTGAATAGAAGAATTTATGGAAAATACGTTTTGAAAATTTCATAATGTCGTATAATCACTTTAGTAATAAATATATTATTATTATTTCGGAGTTTGACATTGATATGAAAGGACAGAAGATGAGAAAATATTTTTTAGCGGCCTAGCTAAAGCCTAAGCCCAAATTGCAAGCTTTAGTTCATCATTCCTATATCTATAACTTTCTTGGTCTAGAATTCTCTCTTGTATTCATGAAATCTCTAGCTTCACGTATACTTCGTTCTCCAATGCATTACTTCTTAGTTTCATAAAATTCAAATTATTAAATCCTAGCTTCCTCTTATAATATCAAAATAAAATCTTATAAATTCCCAACTCAAGATATGAGCTTCTCAATGCAAGACTACACCATTAGGAGGTAAATCTAGTTTTGATTTAGATTTGGGTGCTAGGAAATTTACAATGAAGAGGAGGAACAAGCTTAAGCCTAGCAACTTCCTATGAGTAATTTCTACTCACAAACTATGTCTAAACATGTGTTATAACGTGTGTATCTGTTAGCACCAAAATTTGTCACCAACACCCTTGAGTAGAGTTATGTAGAGAGATTAATGAAGAAAGTAAATTAAAATAGAGAACAATATGTAAATTTCAGTGCGGGGAACAAGAACTCCAAATTTATAGTGGTTCGGCGTAACTGCCTACGTCCACTTTGAAGTTGATCCATTGATTTCCTTGATAGTTGATTACAGATACAATCCGTTTCTAATTACTTGAATACAATTGCAAAACAAAGGATTATGTCTTGAATAAGTGTTGAATGCGGCAGAGTTTCCCCAGTGTTCCCAAAAAACTGATCCTTTCACTTTGCCCCCGCCTCTCTATTTATAGACGAAGATGGGTTGGACTTCCCTGGTGGGCCTGGTGGCTGAATATCTCGGCCCAAATGGAGTAATTTCTGTGTGCCGACCCATAGATGTCGAACGTCGAAGGCTGAACAGGGTATGAATGTCGAACAATCTCCTCATGCCGAGTACAACGAGGCCGAACACTCTAAATGCCGTGGGAAGCATCTGCACCGAACGATAATGGAAGCCGAACCAGTGACCTGGCCGAACGATGTTCGTATGCCGAGAAAAACTTAGGCCAGACGATACTTTGGCCGATCGCTACCCAAGCCGAACTATGTCTTGGCCGAACGATTCTTAGCCGAACAATAGTTAGGTCGAAAGATAGTTTGGCCTAACAATGTTAGGGCCGAACGGTAGTTTGGCCGACCAATGTTTGGGCCGAACGATAGTTTCGCCGACTAATGTTTAGGCCGAACGGTAGTTGATGCTGGTTTATTCTGCCTTGCCGAGCGTTCTCACATGCCGAACGTTATTCTATACCGAACGTCTCCTAATGCCGAATGCTCTGCCATGCCGGACGTTCCGTAGACGCCGAACGAACTTGGATGCCGAGCGCACCCTGGATGCCGAGTGCTTCTTGGATGCCGGACGCCGATCGATCCAGTTGAGCCGACCGGTGGAGGTGCCGAATACTAAATTTCCTGGTCAAATCCCCATGAAGCACTTGCCCCCCAAAGTGTATCGCGTGACCGAACGTGATACGCTTTGAACTACAAGTCCTTTGTGCTTCGGTTTGAACCTTGGTCGATTACTCTTGGTGGTTGTTTACTTGTGAGTACCGGGTGGGAGGTGTGTGCCGAACGTAACACGAATGCCGAGCGATACAACTGAAGCAGAACATCGTAGGTACGCCGAGCGAAATGAAAGCCGATGCCGAACGATGCTGCTTTGACCGTTTCTACTGGTCATTGTCGCTTCGACTTCTTCTTCTTCCCTATGAAGGTCAGCAGGTTCCTTCTTCTTCTCTTTCCACTTTTTTACCTCCGCTACCTTGTATTTGCTGACCTCGCCAGTTCATGGCCTCCAAAGATTCAACAGCCCTTTCCAAGTCTCGATGTACTAACTAGGTATCGATTCTTCTGTCTAAATCCTTTCCATAACTAATCAAGTTCATAGAGGAACCGTAGCGGATAGGTGTATGAAAGGGTCGAGCCTCGGTTTCAGATATTTTTAGAGTTTTTAGAGTTAAATGATGAGGAGGAAAGGAGGAGTAACTAGAGACGAGCGTACAAGGGAGCTATTGGGAGTTGTATTGCGATTCGGCACAGTTCCCTTGTGCCGAACGAGATTGGAGGAAAAAAGAACAGAGGGGGAGTAGGAGGTGGTTAGGATGTCATACGGCATGGACTGTCATGACTCGCCGAACGACCTGTCCTTATTGTTCGGCGTGGATGGTGGAAGAGAGGAAAAAATAAAACCGTAATTAAGGATGGAGTGCCGAGTGTTGGGGCTCGGCATAACTCTCTGGTTCGGCATGACTTGTCACATGCTGAGCAGTGGGATAGAGGGTTAGGGAGGAAGTATGAATTAGGTAGTATGCTGAATGTTATTTCGGCCGAACAGAATTCTGGCCGAACGGTTCCCTTGCCGGACGCTACCTAGGCCAAACTGTAGTTAGGCCGAACAATATTCAGGCTGAGCGGTAGCTAGGCCGGACGAAGGTTTGGCCGAACAATATTCAGGCCGGACAACTTTTAGGCCGAGCCATTATGAATGCCAAACCATCCCTTAGCTTAGGCCGAACACTTGTTTACCTTGCCTTATCATATAACAAAACAGGGACAAGAACTCCAGCATACTAGCATATCGAACTGATCCGGACTGATAACTTCCTAGTTTCGGTAGACATGAACCTGAATTTAAATCGACATAATCGGATAACTTCTTCTAATATTTTCTGAATCCGAAACTGTAAACACCATAAGGCAGACTTTTGGAGACGGACAGCGATGACGGTTTTCGAAGACGACAGTCCCAAGCTTGATTTTATATCATTAATTCTGTGACTTATAATCTCTCAACACTTACACACGAATGATCACACTAGTTCACACACCACACGGAGGGGATTCTTGTGTTGTTAATTCTGACGTCGATTGTTTTTCGAGTATAGTTCAATTAGGTACTCTGCAGGATTCAATATTTATTGGAAATGTCTGAGAGATCTAGCTCCGCCACGATTTCAGATAGACCGGGACCGTACACCCGACAAGAAGTCGTGGATGTTTCAAATACGTCAACCTCCCCTGCACATAACTTAACCCCCGACGCTTTGGAGGCAGCAATTCTCTTGGATAATCCTGTTGATTCACAGGCTTCGAAGGTCAATGAAGCTGCGCTCTGGCGAATATGTTCTATCCATGGAATCCCATTTTTCGACGTGCTGGTTTCATCGAGGCACGATCGTCCACACCTGCCCCCAGCTGGATATACTGTCTGTAATAAGTTTATGTGGTGGGTCGGCAGTTTGCCACCGTTTGACTTATTTCTTCGGGACGTGCTGCAGTACATCGACATCGCCCCGTCGCAACTGCACCCGAACGCCATGCTTTCATCTATGGCACCTATATCCTCTTCATGACCGTCCAGTCTAGGCCTCCAACTCCAGGTGACATCAGATACATTTATATGATCAAGAAGCGGAGAGATAGCCCCTCTTTTGTGTTCCTCAAACCGCACCACAAATGTCAGATTTTAATCGGGGCGTGGAGCAAGTTTTCCATGTACAAACAGGAATGGTTCTATGTGCGTTGCCCTCCTGGTTTCGCGAGGAGATGGGTTGAAGGAAGTAAGTCTTCTTCTTGAAACGATTCTCAAGTTTGGTCGAAGTGCCTTTTCTAACTCTTGTCTCATCTTCTCAGGTATCAATCCACGTCCTGACGGTCGCGGATATTCTGAGGCCGTTGAAGCTACTAGAGCTCTTTCCATCGAAGAACGAGACATCCGAACTCTCATTTCAAATGAGTCACTATCGAGGTTCGGTCTGTTAGCAGAAGGTCGTAGGGTAAGCCTCCCTGAGGGCGTCTCCGTACCAAAGCCCGCATCCGGTAAAGGGAAAAAATTAGTTGAATCGTCATCACGTCACACCTCTGATGCACAGGAAGAGGGGGAAATTCAAGGGAATGAAATACCTGAAGCACAAGGTGAGAACTTGGGTCCCACTCAAGATCCGATAGTCGAAGTACACGACATCGAAACGTCATCTTCACCTTCAAAGAGGAAAAAGGGATTGACGTACAAGATTAGAAAGGATAAGGTTGGCGGAACTTCAAAAGTTACACTCATTCCAATGGAGAAAGAGGCATCTTCACAACATGTAGAAAGTTCTTTGAAGGGCCTATCGAACCTCTCCATTCCCGATGACCTTCTCAATTATGACTTCGACGATCCGGAAGCATTTCAACTTCACTCACCCATCAGAGGCGATGCGGGTGCTCTAGCGCAGAGTCAGGGAGAGAAAACTCCCATTAGTAAAGCAACTGGTCCATCGGGGGGAAACACTAGAACATGCACAAACACTTGCACTTCAATTTGCACTTAGATTTTCGTCGTCGCGCTACTCTTATCATTGCTAACTCTTTCTCAAATTTCGTACAGGTGGCATGAGACGTACACACGACATTGATTGCCTCCACGGGTCGTCTGTTTTCTATCACTCCGGGTGTGACTTAGTTTCCAGGAGACGTCGGGACAGAGACGATGATGGCGATGGGGATTATCATTCCGGGGACTCATCATCTCGGAAGAAAACATACTATCAGCCCAAGTACCACCATCATCCCTCTTCTCATTCGGAACCAAGCAAAGACAAGCGCAACCATAAGGGGTCGCAATCCGATGTCCCCTGGGATCAACACTTTGACTCCTCTACCACTCAACGGTCCCGAGATCCTCACAGGAGAGCCGAACTTTCAAAGCCATCTCCTCCCGCTCCTGCAACAGACCCCAACAGTATCGGAGAGGCTGGCCGAGCTTAAACATAAATTTTCAAAAATCTGTTTCGACGGCGTAAAATTCCTCCCGGTGACTCATCCTATCCCCAGTCATGTCAAGCAGAGCACCATTGCCTGTACCAACGACATCTATGTTCAACATAACGTGTTTGTTCATTTGGCTGAAAAACTTTTCGAAGTCTCCGTGGAGCGGCAACATGAAATCGATCGCCTGAAGCTTGAGGCTATCCATGACAAAGACATCATTAAGGCTCAAGATGAAGAAATCGCAACTTACAAGTCTGAACTTAAAGTCTCCCATCAGAGCGCCAAGGACACCGCTGAGGCTGTCACTCATCTGGAATCAACTCACAAGAAAGAACTCGACGAGGCGGTTCAACGCTGCGGGGCTTTAGCTGTAGAGAAGGATTCAGTTCAAAAGGAGAGGGATGCATTCAACCTCCGAGTCAAGGAACTTGAAGAGAAGCTTCGTAGAGAGAAGGAAGAGAAAACGGCAGCCCTAGAGGAGTCACAACGATACTGTGATGAGATAGTTGCCACTCGACTCTTGAAAGAAAAACTTGAGGGCGGCCTTTCCAGAGTCAAGGCGTTGAAGAGTGAGGCCCGTGAAGAGGGAAAGAAGATAGCATCCATTGATATCGACTCACGTCTTGAGGCGACTACAGAAAAAGGTAGGGAAGAGGTCAAGAGCATGTTTGACCCGCTTGCTGAATTCAATGCTCGCGTCCTCATGCATCGAGGCCTGACTTTTCTGGGCAAGGGCTATCTTGAATCTTTAGCCGAGGCATGGGAGCCCTTGATAGAAATCAAGAAGGCCGAGCACGGTGCTGAAGAGATTGACGAGGGGGGCTAGATAAAAGAATTCCTCAAGGAAAACGAACCTTCGGACTTGTCTACAGCTAAAGCTATATATGGCAAAGGCTCCCCCTCAAAGAAAGGGAAAGAAGTTATTACTGGTCCATCCGGGGTCATGCTTCTAGCTCATGCGCCTACTCGATCGGCCGATCGGCCGATACTCGATCCATTTGAGCAGCATATCGCTTACAATCCGGAGGACCCCAGCCTTGGCATCCATATTCTGCCTCCCATTCCGAAGGGTGAGACCCCCTTGACGGCTGAGAGCCTGCCGAAACCTGATAGATAACTCCTCACTATAAGATTCCAAAAGTCGTCATTCTTTGTGAAGGACTATTGTATTCTAATGCTTGTTTTTCATGCTTTTGCGCAGACCGTTCTGATCCCGGGCCCACTCCGAGGAGCGATGTCACCAAGGAGGTGGAGGAAAAGATAGGTGAGGCCACTCAGGCAGGAGAAGCTTCTGGGCCAGATGCTTAGGTGATTGGAGTGTTGGATGAAGACAAAACTGAGACTTCTTCTCCCATCGAGGGGAGTTATGAAGTAGAGATTACAGGCGCCTCCGAACACACATCCGAGCTAAGTATGTAGGAGAGGCTCGAGAAGGAGAAGGGAGAGACGGTCGAGATCAAGGTCGAGCCTTGAGTTGTGGACCCAGACGATCCCTTGCACAAGCCATTGAAGGTCATTCTCCCTGGCAGGTCCAAGCCCGTGGATGTTCCCCGTACTTCTGGAGCTGCTACACCTCCATCAAAGAAGAGTGCTAAGGGTAAACGCACAGGGGAGGAGTCATCTGAGATGACCACGGAGGTGAGGAAGTCAAAGAAGCACAAGAAGTGACCATTACTCTCCTTCAACGAGAGTTAGCTTAAGTTATATAATTATTTTCATCTACTTCCGTAGTCTTTGTAAATAGATTGTCTACTCCGAACTTTGTAGTAAAAAATTTGTCTGAATAAAGCTTAGTTCCTTTTTTTCCGTCTTTCAAAAGGCTCTTGTCGTTTAATTTTTGTATGATTGTGATTTAAATCCGAGCTGTTGTGAATAACATGGACTTCTCGGTTCACCTTCGTATAGCTTGGATATTCTTCGAGAGTTTTTCATTCTTCCTTCTGCGCTTCAAGCACTCAGAATATTTTTTAGTCTGCACATCGGAGACTTAGAGTACTCCAGCCCGCGCTCTGGGGACTTGGAGATTTGAGTCGATTATACTCGAGTCCGCGCTCCGGGGACTTAGAGTACTCCAATCCGCACTCTGGGGACTAGGGGATTCTGAGTCGTTTATACTCGAGTCCACACTCCGAGAACTTAGAGTACTCCAGTCCGCACTCTGGGGACTTAGAGATTTTGAGTCGTTTATACTCAAGTCTGCACTCCGGAGACTTAGAGTACACCAATCCGCACTCCGGGGACTTGAAGATTTTGAATCGTTTATACTCGAGTCCGCACTCCGGGGACTTAGAGTACTCCAGTCCGCACTCTGGGGACTTAGAGATTTTGAGTCGTTTATACTCAAATCTGCACTCCGAAGACTTAGAGTACTCCAGTCCGCACTCCGGGGAGTTGGAGATTTTGAATCGTTTATACTCGAGTCCGCACTCCGGGGACGTAGAGTACTCTAGTCCGCACTTTGGAGACTTAGAGATTTTGAGTCATTTATACTCAAGTCTGCACTTTGGGGACTTAGAGTACTCCGGTCCGCACTCCGGGGACTTGGAGATTTTGAATTGTTTATACTCGAGTCCGCACTCCGGGGACTTGGAGATTTTGAATCGTTTATACTCGAGTCCACGCTCCGGGGACTTAGAGTACTCCAGTCCACACTCCGGGGACTTGGAGATTTTGAATTGTTTGCACGTGTTCACACGTCAGCCAGAATAATAAGGTTTCGTTTGCCTGTCACAGGATCATCATACGCAGAAACATTAGTCGTTTGTGGAAAAGATGGCTTCAAGCCTTTATTAATGAGAGCAAGCTGAATTGTCTTACTACATGTCAAGAACTAGAAATAAAAGTGTATTGGAAATAAGTGCAACTAATACATGAAAGAAATAGACTAAGTATAATAATGCCGCAAGTGCTCGCTGTTCCATGCTCGGGGGAGTGTCGCACCATCGACGGTCGCTAGCTTGAAAGTTCCTTCTTCAAGCTTCCATTCGATGACGTATAGACCTTCCCATGCAGGATTCATATGAGATGAGATCGGAAAAACTCGTTTCAAAACGAGGTCTCCCACACTAAAAATTCTTGGTCGAACCTTCTTGTTATAATATTTAGCGACTCTATGTCTGTATGCAGTCGCTCTTAAATTGGCTTCTTCGCATTTTTCATCAATGAAGTCCAACGATTCCAATAAAAGATTCTGGTTCGACTCGGGGTCGTAATAAGTTACCCGGTGTGATGGAACTTCAAGTTCCACGGGTATGACAGCTTCTGTGCCATATGCCAATGCCAATGGAGTGTGGCCATTTGCAGTCTTGTGGGTGGTCCTGTAGGCCCAAAGCGCTGTTGGAATTTCATCCACCCACTTGCCTCTAGCCTTTTCCAGACGTTTTTTTTAGTATGGACTTGATTATCTTGTTTACAGCTTCCACTTGTCCGTTGGCTTTCGGGTGAGCAACCGCTGCAAACTTCTTTTCAATGCCATACTTCTAACAAAATTCTTTGAACTCCTTGCTTTCGAATTGAGTCCCATTGTCTGTAATGATGGTCCGTGGAAGGCCGAAACGGCATATGATATTTCGTACGACGAAATTAATAACCTTCTTGGTGGTTATTGTGGCTAGAGGCTCTGCTTCTGCCCATTTGGTGAAGTAGTTGATCGCAACTATTGCATATTTCGCTCCACCTTTGGCTATGGGTAAAGAACCAACTAGGTCAATTCCCCACATTGCAAATGGCCAGGGACTAACCATTTGCATGATTTCCGTCGACGGAGCTCTCGGGATTTTTGCATATATCTGGCATTTATCACATCTTCTCACATAGTCTGTAGCATCCCGATTCACAGTTGGCCAGTAGTATCCATAACGGAGGATCTTCTTTGCTAATGTATGCCCCCCGGTATGGTCGCCGCACTCCCCTTCATGGACTTCCTCCAGGACTCGTTTTATCTCACCATGGGCAATGCTTCGGAGTAATGGGGTCGAGAATCACATTCGATACATTATTCCATCCTGTATTACATAACAAGAAGCCTTACGAAGGACTTGTCATCTTTCGCTCCTTTCTTTGGGTAAGATCTCGAATAGCAAGTACTGCTGGATTGGGGTCATCCACGATTCCTTCTCGATTTCTTTTTCTAACACGAAATCTACCTCCATCATGTCTATACTCGAAGCATGGAGGGTCTCAACAGGAAATAATCCCATTTGTTGTGTGTCGCCTGTGCTTGCGAATTTTGCCAATGAAACGACTGCTCTGTTTCGCTCACGCGGGACATGTGAAATATCATAATACTCGAGATTCGCTAGTAGCTCCTGAACTCGAACCAAATATGGGGCAAGTCTCTGCCCCTTTGCTTGGTAGTCTCCTCGCACTTGGTACACCACCAACTGCGAGTCGCTGAAGATTTCAACCGATTTTACTCCCAGTTCTTTGATAAGTTTCAAGCCGGCGATCAACGCTTCATATTCGGCTTCGTTATTTGTTGCTGTGAATTCGAGCTTCAAAGCGTAGCAGACTGATCGATTCTCAGGAGTTACAGGAACTATTCCAACCCCCGAACAACGGTCGTTAGATGCCCCATCAGTGTACATCTTCCATCGAACGGGAGGTATGACTTTGTTGTCGTTTGATTCGTCTGTCATAGTAAATTCAGCAATGAAGTCAGCTAGGGCTTGTCCTTGTATGTCCCTTCGCGGCAGGTAGGTAATGTCGAACTGACTTAACTCAATATTCCATTTAAGAATTCTCCTGGAAGTTTCTGGTCGTTGGAGTACCTGCCGCAAAGGTTGATCAGTGTAGACGCTGATCGAGTGTGCCTGAAAATACGGGCAAAGCTTGCGTGATGCAATCACCAAGCAATAGGCTAGTTTTTCAATCTTTGGATAATTTCTTTCTGCCCCCGTCAAACGTTTACTAACATAGTACACTGGCGTTTGAACCTGGTCTTCCTCGCGAACCAAGGTTGTACTGATAGCGTGCTGGAATACAACCAAGTATATGTACAACGTTTCGTGATCTATTGGTTTCAACAATACCGGAGGACTTTCTAAGTGCCTTACAAAAGCTCTGAATGCTTCCTCACAGTCGGATGTCCACTCGAAATTCCTCTTTCCATTCTTTAAGACATCGAAGAAAGGAATACACTTGTCTGTGGCTCTGGATATGAATCGGCTCAACATGGCCACCTTTCCGTTCAAGCTTTGCACCTGCTTTATGGTTCTGGGCACTTGTATATCACGGATGGCTTGAATCTTCTCCGGGTTAGCCTCGATTCCTTGTGCATTCACAATGAAACCCAAAAACTTTCCCGACGCTATGCCGAATGAACACTTCAAAGGATTGATCTTCATTCCATATTGTCTGAATATGTCAAACATCTCCGCTAAGTCTCGGATGTGGTCGTTTGACTACCGCGACTTCACGAGCATGTCATCCACATAAACTTCTATCGTTTTACCAATCCAGTCTTTGAACAACCGATTCACCAGACGCTGATAAGTTGCTCCTGTGTTTTTCAATCCAAAGGGCATCACTACATAGCAATACAACCCAACGTTTGTGAAAAAACTGGTGTGTTCTTGGCCTGGGAGATGCATCGGGATTTGGTTATATCCAGAGTACGCATCCATAAATGATAGTAATTTGTGTCCGGCGGTAGAGTCGACGAGCTGGTCAATTCTAGGTAAAGGGAAACTATCCTTCGGGCATGCTTTATTCAGATCGGAGTAATCAACACAAGTCCTCCACTTTCCATTTTCTTTCTTCAATAGCACTGGGTTGAATACCCATTCGGGATAGAGGGCGTCGCGGACAAACCCATTGGCTTTGAGTTTTTCCACCTCCTCTTTGAGAGCCGCAGACCTCTCCGGGTCCATACCTCTCCTTTTCTATTTTACAGAAACATACTTTGGGTCTATATTCAACATATGACTCGCGATTATAGGAGAAACCCGCACATGTCAGAATGTGCCCAAGCGAAGACATCAAGATTCGCTCGGAGGAAGTCAGTGAGGTTCCCGGCCACCACGGGGTCGAGTTGTGATCCAATTTTAAGAATTCATGACGGGTCATCTCGGCTGACTGGGATATCAATTGTTAGTTCACCAATGCTGCATTTGTTTCCCTAGGTCCTCCATCATCGTCTCTCGGATCTATGTCTCTATGGATTCGATCATGTGCCCGAGCCAGGGCTCGGGCGCTACTTGTCAATCATCAGCATTTCAGATGCGGACGGAGTGGTCCGCAACCTTTCCTTTCTCTCTACGTTGAGCCTCTCTCAGCTCAGCCACATAGCAGGCACGTCCGGTCGCTTGATCGCCATGTACCACTCTAACACCATTGTCTGTGGGAAATTTCAACGTCAGACACCAAGGGGCCAATGCTGTCCTAAATTCTGCCAAGGCTGGACGTCCTAGAAATACATTATATAGAGAGTCAACGTCCAACACTATGAATGGTAGGATCCATACCCTCCTACGCTCGTCTTGCCCAAGTTCAACTGGTAGCTCCATATATCCCACTGCATCTGTTGTTGCGCCGTTAAGGCCATGGATTCTGGCTTTAGACGGTTTCAAATCCTTAGTCTCCAGCTTCATTTGGTCGTATGCCTTCTTGAAGATGATTTTAACGGAACTTCCACAATCAATCAGAATTCTCTTCATAAATGTCGGCCCGATTGTCGCAGATATGACCATCGGGTTGATGGTAGGGGCCTCCACCTTATCTGCATCTTTGCACCTGAATACAATATCATCATCCATCGTGCGCTGCTGCTTTGCAGGAGTCCCATCCTCCACATTCGAACAATACTTATACTCCGCATGTCTAAGAGAGTTAGCATATCGCTCCATCTCCTGCCAATTCTTATCCGCAGGATGAGGTCTGCCAGCAATCGTGTTGATAACCAATCTTCCCACAGTTTGAGCAGGTTGTTCTGGTTGGCATGGAGCTGGCCTACGTCCGGGGTCCGATGTCTCTTGTCTTCCATCTTGTGGGTCTTTGACGAACTCCTGCAGCTTCTTTTGTCTAATCAGCTTTTCTATAGCGTCATGGAGGTGTCTGCACTCCTCTGTGTTTTGCCCGTAAGACTCGTGAAAGCAGCAGTACTTCCCAGTCCGCTTCTGTTCCTCCGTCGATTCTTTTGGGCGTGGTTTCCTATACTGAAAAGTGTTGCAAGTCGACAAATAAATGTTCTCAAGTGATGCATTGAGCGGGGTGCATTCATTGTAGGTCGGGATCCTTTACTTCCATTTCCTCGTATCTCTTTTCTTTCTGAGATTTTTACCTCCGGATCCTTTAGACTGCTCCGGCTTGTTTTGGATGTTGACTTGAGCTTTCCCGAATTATCACCGGTTTGCTTTATGGAGATGGTACTTTTCACAGTCTCTTGAGCAAGCCCTGGTGCCTTTTCTCGTCTTGTCCATCGAGCTTCTTCCCTTCTTATGAACCGATAAGCTTTCGAATAAAAACGCTCCAGCGTGGCTGGGGGCTTTCCCGCCAACCAATCTCCAAATTCAGAGTCTGGATCCACTCCATGCATTACCGCCATCAAAATTGCGTGGTCGTTTGGATTGCTTACTTCGGTAGCAGCAACAAGAAATCTCTGCAAGTATGCTTTCAATGACTCTCCCGAAGCTTGGATTACGCTTGATAAGGACATCACATCCTTTGGACGGGTGGTGTGTATCCTGAACTGTTCTATGAATTTCATTGCCAATTCGTCAAAGCTGGATATAATCGTGGGGGGAAGTCGAGTAAGCCACATGGTGGCAATTCCAGACAGAGTGATTAGGAAGCACCTACACTTGGTTGCATCATTAGCTCTTGCAGAATCCATCATCCATCCGTACCTCGTCACATGCTACTTGGGATCAGTCTTCCCTTCGTAGGCGGGGATAGTCAGCATATTGAACTTCTTGGGGCACTCAGCCTGCAGGATACCATCCGTAAAGGGAGTATAGCTTCTGGACACTCCCCAATCTTCATTGGTCAAGCCTTGGTTTTCTCTCATCAACTGCCTGACCATAGCTATTAAGTTCGGAGTTTGTATAGAGGATGGAAGGTTGGGTTCCGTTCTATGGGGGCGTGCAGGTTGATGTCCCGCCTGATTTGGGTCTTCAAGATTCGGGTTTCCAGTCTCTTCGCGGGCTTGATTCCCAACGCCTGCTTGTGTACCTTCATCCTTACGACATCTACGCCTAGGAGGTTCGTCAGTTGACGTTGAACTATCAGATTCAGAATAAGGGGCAGGGTTACCTCCAGCACTCTGGCGCTGCTGCTGAGCGAGCTGAGTCATGAGGTTAGTGTTAGCTTGAATCTGCTCAGCAAGTTGCCTTCTACTTTCCTTGAGTTCTCTTATCAAGTCATTGAACTTTGTTCGGGAAACGACTTCCGCTTGGTTTTGGGTGGAGGGCCCTACACCTCTTATTGCTTGCTGATTTCTAGGTCCAACTTGTTGTACGCTAGCAGTTTCGTGGACATCTGCGTTATGGGAGGCCGATCTGGTTCGTGGTCTTCCCATGGTAGAGTTGTTGGTTATAACTCTGAATAGAATCAACAGATGCCTTGTCAATGATCTTGGATCTCCTCTGGGGTATTTATGCAATCCAATAGCTACAAAGCAGATCCTAACAGCTTGAGAGTTCAATTCTCAGTGAAAGCACCAAAATTGGTCACTAACACCCTTGAGTAGATTTATGTAGAGAGATTAACGAACAAAGTAAATTAAAATAGAGAACAATATGTAAATTTCAGTGCGGGGAACAAGAACACCAAATTTATAGTGGTTCGGCGTAACTGCCTACGTCCACTTTGAAGTTGATTTCCATTGATTTCCTTGATAGAAATCCTTGATAGTTGATTACAGATACAATCCGTTTCTAATTACTTGAATACAATTTCAAAACAAAAGATTAAGTCTTGAATGAGTGTTGAATGCGGCAGAGTTTCCCTAGTGTTCCCAAAAAACTGATCCTTTCACTATGCCACTGTCTCTCTATTTATAGACGAAGATGGGTTGGACTTCCCTGGTGGGCCTGGTGGCTGAATATCTCGGCCCAAATGGAGTAATTTTTGTGTGCCGACCCATAGATGCCGAACGTCGAAGGCCGAACAGGGTATGAATGCCGAACAATCTCCTCATGTCGAGCATAGCGAGGCCGAACACTCTGAATGCCGTGGGAAGCACTGCATCGAACGATACTGGAAGCCGAACTAGTGACTTGGCTGAACGATGTTTGTATGTCGATCAAAACTTAGCTCGGATGATACTTTGGCCGAACGCTACCCAGGCCGAACTATGTCTTGGCCGAACGATTCTTAGCCGAACAATAGTTAGGCCGAATGATAGTTTGGCCGAACAATGTTAGGGCCGAACGTTAGTTTGGCCGACCAATGTTTGGGCCGAACGGTAGTTTGGCCGACCAATGTTTGGGCCGAACGGTAGTTGATGCTAGTCAATTCTGCCGTGCCGAGCATTCTCACATGCCGAACGTTATTCCATAACTAACGTCTTCCAATGTCGAATGCTCTGCCATGCCGAACGTTCCGTAGACGTCGAACGAACTTGGATGTCGAGCCACCCTAGATGCCGAGTGCTTCTTGGATGTCGGATGCCGATCGATCCAGTTGAGCGGACCGGTGGAGATGCCGAATACTAAGTTGCCTGGTCAAATCCCCAGGAAACAGTATCATAATATGGATGTACACTTTGATGAACTAATTACTAGAAATCATTTGTTGTAGAATTGTTTTTCACTATATTCTTGAATCCATATTTGATATGGTTGAGTGATGTTGCTACTGAGTTGTATAGTGGATGCTATATGTGTATGTTATCCTGCCTTTTGATCAGGTAGTATAAGGACAAACTTGACGAATCAAACTTCAAAGTTATCAAGGCAAGAAGCTCGAAGAGATGACTGCAAAGCTCCAAAATCAAGCACAACCAGAATAGCAAGACAAATATTAATCGTTCAAAGAAGCAAAAATAAGAATCCAAAAAAGCGTTCGATCGGTACTGATCCAACACCTTGGATCGATACCGATCCATGAAATCTCACCAAAATGACTTCAACCTTCCTATGCTCACAAACCATGATACCACTATTCCTCTTTAAGCCTTAGAATATCGATTACAAGACAAATGCAAAGCAACCTCAAGAAATAAGGAACTGAAACAACCAAAGTGGTGGATCGTTATTGATCCAACCACTTGGATCGATACCGATCCACGATTCTTCATCGAATCTTGCCTCCACTCCTATTACTCACAGGTAATGATTCCAAGAGCCTATTTTAAGTTGTATTTCACTATTCTCATGTAATTCTTTATCGATCTCCTTGAGCACTTGAATTGGTAACTCTATTCTTCCATAGATCCATCATTTGGACTAAAAAACAAGATAATAAAAATGCAAATAAGTTTGGAATCACGAAGCTAACCATGAATCGAGCCTAAACAAAGCATTCAAAATGGTTTATTTATCAAATTTACGAATCGGTACCGATCCAAGAAAATGGGTCGGTACCGATCCTTGAATACTGATGAGGTGTCCACCATTTTTTCTAGAGAATTGGCATTTGGCGTAGAAAGCAACATGGAGAATATGGAGGCGAGTTTTCAGGAAACCTATAGCTATAAATAGGAGGGCAGGGGCTCATTTTGAAGGATCTTTTTAACTCTCTTGTTCTCTTACTCTAATTTCTTGCAACCACTCATGGATTATATTTATATTTTATACCGATTTGTAACAAATTTGTACCGATCTGTAAGAACAGAAGTGTAAACAACACTATAAACCATCAATAAAGTTAAGTGGATGTAGGCAACGATCGGTCGAACCACTATAAATTGCTATGTATTATTTTCTTTCTTTTTAATTTACTTTTCTTCACTTTTATTCTCTACAATAGTCATTTAGGTGTTTTTTTCATTTTTTGTTCAAACATTTTGGTGCTTTCGTCAAGAACCACTTTTCAAAGTTACAAGACAATCACTAGAAAGACCACTATTGGAGGAAATCAACAAGGGGGCAGCTAAGAGGCATCCCGAGGAGCAAACCTCACATCTATCCACATAACCATGGATGAGATGGAAAGTTTGATAACATGAACACAAAAAAGTTTGATAACCTGATAAAAAAAATGATAAACGAGTCGCTCTGAAGGATAGGATAACAAGGAAAAGTTGGAGTTGCTACAAACCAGAATAGAAGGCCAGAAGCTGAAGCAAATGCACTAGGAAGCAGAATGGAGCAGACTGGAACGACCCTTGAAGAAGTCTTATGGATCGGTACAGATCTACGAGAATGGATCAATACCGATCCATAGGAACCTAGGGGCATGGCTAACTTTAACTCGGAGAGAGAAGATGCATGTCTAGGAAAAAATGCCGAACACCAGAACTTGAATCAGAATATGAATGTGCTGTCGGAGGAGTACGTGCTAGAAGCTCACCGTTGGAACAGGAGATAGGATGAGGTTATAAATCAGAGACCTCAAGTGGATGATAACCCCAAGTTCTGGACAGCTTAGGGTCAGGTTTGAATCCTTTATCTCACCTTTTATTCTCAATAAATGATGCAATATAACCTCGGGCTACTTACACATGAACGGAACCACAAATGGTCCCTGGGCACGCTCTGAGTCGGATGCTTAATATGACTATTTAAGATGATAATGACCTTGGACTGCATGCACATGTATGAGACCTGGTTGGTCCCTAGGCATGCTCTGAGGTGAAAGTCTGAAGTTCTCCTTGATAGGATTTAGATGCCTTGACTTAGGTCCTTGAGTGATGACCGATTAGGAAAGACAAACGGAGATTAATGACTCTTGGAATTGATTAAGATTTTACAAACCACTTGAACATAATGATTGAATTTGATCGCTTTAGGTCCCGACAGAAGAATCGGGACTAGAATGTAAGGTGTGAGTTCCTTTGCTAGAGAGCAATTGGATGGACTTGTACGATATTAATTGCGTTAAGTCCCAATCGGTGACCAAAGAACGGAGTGCAAGAAGTAAGTCACCTCGCTGAAGCGTAGCGACTTGCTTGTTACTAAGTCCCTCGCCGGAGAGTGAGAGGATTGGGCTCAGCAAGGGTCCAGAGAGACCATGGGTTTGGTTTGCTTTATGTCCAGTCCAGAGAGACGGGACTGGAGTTTAAGAAGTAAGTCACCTCATAGGAGCATGAGCAAATGGGCTTGCTTGTCATTGAGTCCCCTTATTGGACAACGAGAGGATTAGGCTCAGCAAGGGTTTGAAGAGACCATGGTTTTGATTGTCTATCCCGAATGGCCATGGATTTGATAAACGGTCTGGAGAGACCATGGATATGATTAACGGTATAGAGATACCATGGATTTGTTTAACTGTCCGAAGCGCCCATGGATTTAACTAACGACCATGCATTCATTTAACGATCCGAAGATATCGCACATTGAGCTAAATATAAAACAATCTGGAGAGGTCATGCATTAAACTGAATATAAAACAATCCAAAGAGATCGAACCTTATCATAGATACAGATTCGATAAAAGGATTTGAACGCCTTGTAATTAAAATAGAACTGACAAATCCTAGATGAACACGGGACGATTTAGATATATGATGTAATAACACCAAACAAAATCATCGTGATAATGATGTATAGACTACACTTAGGCAGAGTCCAGATTCTTTGGCCGCAACAGGTGTGGAATGACCCGTGATTGACAAGAGAATCCCAAGCGACATGATGATTCGCAATAGCTTGGTCGGTTGATAAATGAAAATTCAAATACTAATATCCCATCGACTTCAACATTTTTTCTTGAGCAAAGCACACCATCCTTTCACAAGGCATGCTTTGGTAGGAAGTGTTATCCCACCTTTTGACTAGGCAGTATACGGACAACTTGATGAATCAAACTTCAAAGTTATTAAGGAAAGAAGCCGAAGAGATGACAATAAAGCCTAAAAACCAAACACAACTAGAGGAGCAAGGAAAATGTAAAACCGCTCAAAGAAGCAAAAAAATAAAAATCCATCAATGTATTGGATCGGTATCGACCCATGAAATCTCATCAAAATGACCACAAGCTTCCTATACTCACAAACCATGTTTCCAGTAATCCTCTTCAAGCCTTAGAATGTCAACTATAAGAAAAATGCAAAAACCTCAAGAAATAAGGAACCGAATCCACCAGAGTGGTGGATCGGTACCGATCCACAATTCTATATCCAATCTTTCCCAAATCCTACCCACATGTAATGATACTAAGAGCCCATCTCAAGTTCCTTTTCATGCAATTCTCTATCGATCTGCTCGAGCACTTGAACCAGCAACTCCATACTTCGATAGATCCATCATTTGGACTCAGAAATAACCTAATAAAGATGGAAAAAATTTTGGAATCACGAAGCTAACCATGAATCGAGCCTAAAAAAAGCATTCAAGATGGTCCATTTGGTAAATTTATGGATTGGTAGCAATCCAAGCCTATGGATCGATGCCGATCCACGAATATTGATGAGGTGCCACCACTTTTTCTAGAGAATTAGTCTTTGGCTTGGAGAATGATGTGGAGATCAAGAAGGCAAGTTTTTAGGCAACTTACAACTATAAATAAGAGGGTAGGGGCTCATTTTGAAGGATCGTTTCAGCTCTCTTGTACTCTTGCTCTAATTTCTTATAATCAATCATTGATTTATATCGATCTATGATAGGTTTATACTGATCTATAAGAATAGAAGTGTAAAAAAACACTATAAACCATCAACAAAGTCAAGCGGATGTAGGGAACAATTGGCCAAATCATTATAAAACGCAATGTGTTCTTTTCTTTCCCCTTTTGACTTACTTTTCTTCACTTTTTATTCTCTACAATGCTCATTAAGGTGTTTGTGCTAATTTTGATTCTAACAGTGTAGCACCCTATATTTTGAAAGGTCCATAATATGGAAAATAAATTTAATTTTAATTTGATTTAATTAATAATATGGAGAGTTTATCAATTAAATTATTAAAGTGATTTAATTGTAGGAATTGCCTAAGGAAAATTTAACTAATTAAGTGAGGGTGAGTTTAAAAAGTTAATTGGATGGATCAAAGGCATAAAGCATTTTATATTAGCCTTGATTAATGAAAATAAACCATTTAAATTTTAGTGGGAAGATTTGGTTAAGGAAAATAAGTTAATACGACCCAAAACCGCTGACCCATATTCCTTAGCCCAATCCATCATTCCATCTTCATTTCATTTTCATTCACAATAGAAAATCCCTAGAACTCAAAACCAAGGCTGGCCAACATTTTCCAAAGAAGAAGAAGAAGAGGATTTCAAGTTAAAAAAGATCAAGCTTTCAAATTTAAGAAGGAAACAATATTAAAACAAGTTTTCTTATGCTAAGTGAGTGAAATCTTTCTCTAAAACTGTCCCTAGCGTGTTTAAATTTGGAAGTTGCTATAAATGATGTTTAATGCATTTGGATGTTTGAACATTATTTTAGTTATGGATTAAAATTTAGTTAAGGTAAATTAATTCATGTTTTAGGATAAAACATGGTTAAATCACCTCCAAATTCCATAGAATTTGAGTATGATATGCTTAATGATGAAATAAAGATTTTTTTTTAATTTGATTTAATATGAATATTGTATGAATTTCCTAAGATGGGGAAGTGGTCGATTTTAGACTGATTAATTATTAAAAATAAAAAATTAATTATTTTGACCTAAAATTTTCAAATGAGGTAGAATATGATAAAAAAGATTTTTGGTTAATCTTTGAGATTTTCCCTATTAATTTTCTATTTTATATTAATTATTTAGTAAAGAAAAAACTAAATAATGAAGGAGAAAATTAATTAACTAATTAATCAACATGTTAACATTTTCTGAAAGAGAATTGAAACGAATGAAATTGGTCAATAGGAACTCAATGCCATATGATGTTAGGTATAAATTAATTACTTAAGTAGTAATAAATCATTTTTAAATTTAATCACAAGAGTGTCATTGAACCCTTGTTGACCAAGAAAAATATATCCCACGAAGGCCTTTACTTTAATCAGTGCACGAAATCAAAGTGGAAATGGGGATAGCTATGCACATGCAAGCTTTAAATATTTCATAAAGGCTTAAAAATATATTATATGCAATGGTAGGAATAACTCACATGGACCCCCAATATGAATTATTCAACACATGAAAAAAAAGATCAAAGCCATACATGAGGGCATGGGTACTTGGGCGAGTGATCACATGGGTAAGTTAGCACACGAAAACTAAAGTGAAAGGGTTGGAAAGAAAAAATAAATAAATAAATCACGTGGGTAAAGTAAAAGAATGGGGACAGGATCATGAAAGCAACAACATGAGGAGGCTTTTTATATAGGATGGCACTCGCGAAGATTAGGAAAAAGATAAAACGCGACATCTCACTATGGATTAAAAATGCATGTGATGGCTTTAGGTATAAAATGCATGCGAAAGCTTTAGGTAAAATGCATGCGATGGCTACAACATGGGATTTTATCAATTGACACATGAACACAAAAATGAGATGTAACAAAGAAAAAATTAACATGACGGCACAACGACCCCAAAAATGAACAGAAATGTCACATGAAGGTTTTAAACGAGAATAGATCATAAGGGCTATTGTCCACGAAGACTTATGACCTAGGCACGATAATTATTCGAGGATAATTCTGGATGATTTGGGTTTTAAATTCGATGACTCGGGTTAAAACATGGGATGGCTATAGAGTTTATTATGTGACAGCCTAGGGAAGTTGATAACACACGACAGCTATGGGATAGCCAACATACGTGATAAATAGGCATAGTTCATGACGGTTATTAAATGCAACTTGTAATAGTTTTGGAAGCTATATTTTTCTAAGTAAAATAACGGATACTTATAGCACTTTGGAAGATAGTTTTCAAATGTTATTGAACTATTTCATAGGGATGAAATAGTGGAAGATTTTATAAGTTAAAACTATGTTAACTTATTTTGAAAAGAAAGTAAGCTCAGAGAAGCTAACAAATGATAGGGTATCATTTAAATAAAGGATAAAAATGTTTTATCTAACAAATGCGTAGGGTACGCAACTAACCAATGAAAGAAAAGGATTGTACCATGATCATAAACGTAAACCAACTAATGAGGTTAATGGATGGTAGTGTGTCATGACTATCAGTCTAAAATCCAAAGGTATATGGCAGGCCGCCATGATAGGGTTCAACCTAAGAATATTATAAAACTCTATACAGGATTTGAGGCACGGTTCCATGGTAGAGTGCCAAAACATCAGGGTGTTATTATAAATAAATTCGACCGCATGAACGATTACGGTCAGAGACTAAGATGGACTATTGACGCTTAGTAAGGATGCTTACTGGAATGTATTCAGTGCTTATATTCAGCCTCTTAGGAGAGTCAGGGTTACTCTAGTCAGAGTGGATCTATGGGAAAATGAGTTGACATTTTCATCAGGTGACGTTGTTTGAGCAAAAGAATAAATTAGTGACAGGAAGTCCTAGGGAAATGATCATTAAAATAAGTTAATGATAACTTAATAAAGAAAGCCTGAAAAAGAAGATTAGGTGATGGATGAATAAATGATGAATGATTATATTACTTGGTTCATATTTGGATGATAAGTATAGGGTATACTTTACTTGAATTGATATACATACATACATACATATATACATATATGTGTGTGTGTATTTGTGTGTGTGACATGGTTTATAATTGGGTGACAAGTGCAGGGTACACTTATTGGCTGAATACATGCACGTGGTTGCTTTCTGTGATATATATTGTTGTTGTTGTTATATATATGGATGTATATTGATGATGATAAAGTGAGGGGGAAACCTGTTCCTCATTAGTGCCATGGTCTCACCATGAATGCTTAGGGTAAAAGTCTTACTCATGCTAGATTTTTTGTCTAATTTGTGTTTTTATTATTTTCCATAAACTCACGGATACTCATTCGAGTAGGAATGATTGTGGTTAAAGCTATTGTAATGAATTATGTAACCAAATTGATGTAATGAAAAATAATCATCTAGGTGCTCTGCTTACTTATGTTGTGCAAAGTAATTTTAAACTCACTTTGTCGTTGGAAATGATATCGGTGATGACTGTAGTATCATCGACATTCATTTCGTGTCTCGGAGTGGGGGAAGTTACAATATGTAACAATCCACATCTTAATAGGCCTGATTTTTTGACTAAATCGAAAACCCAAGTCTATTAGGTTACGGACCGTCGGTGTTGGTAACCTGTAATGAACATGAGTATACCAGAGAACTGTCTATATGAACTCATAGCGGAATAGTAAAATATAATAAAACCTATATACCGACTAAGACTACTACCTTAGATATCTAGTTTCCTTTTCCATGTAGAGCATGAATGAGAAGACCTGTCCACCTACTGTTCCCGTCTTGTACTAGAATCATGTCCCTCTAAATCTATCTTGTGGGTAATAATAAGGAGGGGTTAGGACATTGTTATGGTGATTTGTAAATTACATACTTTATCCATTACTTTAGTTTATGCCAATTAATTTCCATTTTAGTGTTATGTCTACTATTCTAGGATTAGTCATTTAATTCCATATGTGCGCACGATATTCCCATCCTACTCGGAGATATAATTATCTATATGCGTAACTTACTCTGAGGTATAAATATCTAGATATGTAACCTACTCCATGGTATAAATACATGTATACGTAACCTGCTCTGAGGCATAAGTATCTATATACGTATGTACATATAGGTGCGTAACTATATTTCCCAAAAGAAAACACTAGCCACTTAATACTTCTTAAATAGGGAAGAGGTAGACCCAACGGCCATTTAATATCTCAATCCTGAAGCACCCCCATCCCCCGGTAACTATGCAGTATATTTAGTTCAACAACCCATCTCCTATCTGATCATACCTTAACGATGCAAGTGAAAGTACCCGGGCTACTTTATACCTTTAAATTAGGAAATATGCAGAACCTCCTATCATTTACTACCTAACCCTAGGAGAAGACTTCCTGATACTCTCTAACTTTCATCGTACCAATCCTATCTTAGGCCACTTAATACTTCTTGGATTGGGAAGAGGTAGAGCCCCAATGGTCATTTAATACCTCAACCCCGAAGCGGACCTTCCCTAAGGGAATTTCACTACCGCACCTAAAAAATAATTCTAACCATTTAATACTTCTTAAATAGGGAAGAGGAAGACCAATTAGCCATTTAATACCTCAACCCTATAAGCAAACTTATATTCCTATGGATACTATAGTTGGAGATGTCCCATATCAATAGTACGTATACACAATTATTGGTGGACGCTTAAGGAGGGCAGACTTCCATTGTTTAACTCTACTGACCTTGCATTCCAACTCATGCTAAACCATGTCATATTATAATTAACCTAAATATTGGGCTGGGCCACTAATTCACATCCATCGCAAAAGTACTATTGAGGCCTATATAATTTTAACTATAGAAATTATTAGCCTCTTCAGTTCATTATTTATTAATATTAGTTTATTTACTCACTGTGACCTCTTCTTATTTCTCCATTCTATTAATGTTATTAATGGCATTTATTTATCTTGTCTATTCAATTTCCTTTACCATTTCCATATTTCGTCTTTGTAATAAAAGTTTACTACCATATTGACTTGATTACAGTAACTTCCCTTTTACTCCTTAACTTATTACTTTATTTGTATTTAGTGTTTAATTTATAACTAATATGAGAACGTATAATTAACTACATGTTACTATAGGTACTAATGTTGTAACGGACTTTTATTTATTTCTTTCTTAAACTTATACTTTACTTATTATATATATATATATATATATATATATATAATTGGTAATGGGATTATATATATTTATATTTGTAAATTTTAACTCTCCACATTTAGAGTGTGACGCCCCACTCCGAGAATCACATTAACAAATAGCGTTACTGGGTAATATTCTCTGCTAATGCGGAGAATAGGGCTGGTTAGGAGCGACCATTTGTAGCTTTGTCTTAAACATCTACTGAATACGTCGATTTAGTGCTCTATAATTTTTTCTTTCTCAAGTGGATCGACATATTCAATAATTTCTTAGTACAAAAATATAGTGGCTAACGGATCTATCAGAACAAAATAGAACAACAGAATGTATAATACATTATAGAACAATAACAAACGGATATACATACATATACACTGATACACCCTAATACAATACATAGCAATACATCATAAGTGTTTCGAAGACCACACTATATACAACAAGTCAAAAAATATATACATACCAGAGTCAAACAAAAAGACTACGACACAAGAGGTGATAATAGATATCCAAGCGAAAGCATCAAAGCGAAGTTAAGTCCAAAAGCAGGTATCTGACCAGAAACAACTCAGACTGATCCAAGTATAAAATACACGGTTCAATCTAGCTAAAACAATCAGTTTAATAATGATAAAAGATAATACGAGCATAAGTTAAAGTGTAGGGTATCTTCTCGAACGAGAAGTAACAATAATAAAGGCATGCCACTACAAATAAGGTAATTACACTAAGTGCATGTTCTCGAAGTAGGTAAACTCACCAAATAACATTAAGTATAATAAATGCCTCATATCATCGGCGAAATCCCAAAAGCCACTAAAATGGTTTCTATGAACCAAATCCCTAAAATAGGAGAAATCTCAAACTCAAAACTCACCATAACTGGCAATCATAAAATATTCTCTAAACAGAGAAGTCTCAAAACATAAAATACGTTAAAAATGGCAATCTCATATAAACGCCAAGTGTTGGCAAACCCAAATCACAAATATAGAACCCGATAAGGAGTTCAATTTCCAAAGATGTAATTGCCATATATAATATCTTGAACGGCTCAAATGGCAAAATATGTAAAAAGATGATACACTAGGAAAATCACAAATAATCAATGAAATCATCTCAAAGATATAACACGAGCTTATGGCCGAAGCCTGCCAAGTAATGTTCTCACAAATATAAGGCACCACGTCTCTTAGAAAAACGTCTTAAAGGGCAAATAAATATGTCTCTTAGACAAACATCTCGAAGGACAAATACGTCGCAGTGACAAACATCTCTTAGACAAACATCCTGAAGGACAAATGACCTGAAGGTCTAGTATTGGCAAATACGTCTCTTAGACAAAGGTGTCACAAACTCTCAAATAGGAACCCAAAAGTTGTTAACGTGCGTCCCATAGCATACGTTCGCACTTAACGGTTTTCTAACCGCTAGCCTATGCCACACAGAAAGCAGTAAAAATATTTGCCTCACCTCATCGGCAAATACGACCCAAAGGTTAAAACGATCAAATGGACAAGTTAGGAACTAACCGAAAAGATAAATGCATGTATCCCCATAGCACATGTTTTACCTAATCGTTTAATTCTCTTTCTCATTCGCTCGAATAGTGCAAAAACATGTATTTATATATAAAATAATTTATTTGAGAAAACAAGCTTTAAAAACCATTTTTCAAAATCGACTTTGAAAACACTATTTGCAAAATTCCCTTATTATAGAGAATATATAATTTTTATAGCTTGAAAATAATTTAAAAATATTATATAATAATTATTTCCATTGCCAATTTATTCAAAAAAAAAATGATTTCATAGGAAAATCCTGTGCCCGAAATCATGAGAAAACATCAAAAATTCACAAAAACCGACATTCGAAATCATCGCAAAAATGATTCATTTTGAATTACGAATTCTCCAAAATTTTGGCTAGCCTATTGATAGTTATCATGGCCATCAAGAAACACAAAAATGCCACCAAATTTAAGTAGAAGTGAAGCAAAACTAACTGGAACAAAGCAGAACACAAAAGAAAGTGCACAGGTAAAAAGAGCTCTCCAGGTCGACCGATATGTCGACCTTAGAGGACCATATGTCAATCGTACTGTTGACCTATGTGACCTTATGGTCGACACCTAGGTTGACCTGCAAATTCCCTAGGTCGACCTAAGTTTCGCAACTTTGAACTAGGTGTTTTTCTGGCTTCGATCTCATATTCAAGCAAATGTTTCAGGTAGCATCTGAGTGAATTGAGCTATGAAATTTTGCATGTATGAACTACAACATCTAATCAACCATTCGAAAATATTTTGGCAGCAATTCAACAAGAAAAAAAGAAGATAACATCACTCGAAGAAGCAACTAAAACAAGATTTTACTGTAACTAAGAAACGAGCAAAATTTTAGTTACAGGAAGTAATTTTTTTACAGATTTTTGCTTGCACTGCTTTGCTTCAGCTAGAAGATGTGAGTTTAACAATCACCTTGCGATTTTGTAGAGCAAACTAGAATTAACCGAAGAAAGTTGCAACCTTTTGCCTTGAGAGAGCTTCAAGAGCCTGTAAAATCTCAATACAGAAACATGCAAAGAAAACAGAAGAAGTTACAGACAATTCAAATAATAAATTAGAATCTTGATGAAGTAACCTTGTTTTGGAATTGATTACCTGTTATAAAAGAGCTTTAGTTTGATTATAATTAGCAAATAGTTGGAGAAATTAGAGATTTTGCTATTAGGTTGAAAGAGGAAAACTTTCTCTCTGGTTTCTTCTTTTGTTTTGTTTTTACGGCAAGAAGAAAATGAACATATTAGATATGAGAAGGAAGAAATTTCTCTTTACTTTTCTGGTTAAGTTAGGAAAATGGGATTAGACCCAATAACGAAATAATTTGTTAATTCTAATTATCCCAAATGAACTAACCACCAATATACTTATATTTACAACATATATACAAAAGATTTCAACATAATAAAATTATACAATCATATTTTCAAATAAAACAAATATTTTATCAACAAATCAAAAGATAATTTAGCCTTAAAACATTTTTCATTATTAAAAACTCTTATTTTTAATTAAATACCCAACTTATACTATATTTTACATAAAACTCTGTTTTTGACGCCAAAAATTATAAAAAACTATTTTTTTTGTATAGTTAATTACAATAAAGCATTTATATTATATTTACTTCCAAAAATTATTTTTAAACAAAACTCCACCTTTTTGTTTATATAGTACAACATATTCAAATACAATACTTCATTAAAAAGCAATAAAATCACATTTGGCAATAATTACTAAAATTATTGCATTTCACTAAATTAAAACCATAAATGTTTATTTTTAACACAAACAGCCAAAATAAAGTTTTCAAAATTTTATTTCGTCATTTTACATTTTAAATCCATTGTTTGTTGAAAATAACAATTTTAAATCTCCAATTTATTTTTTTCTCAATATCAAAATTACAACCACCGTTATAACGTAATATTTACAGGTAATCAACAAAACCAGGGTTATTACATAGAGATTTCTTGAAATGCACTTATGTGCAAATTTCCTAAAATTATTTATATCTTTATTTTAATGCATTGGAATTGTACCTTTCTTAAGACGGAAATATTACTGTTGCAATTTTTAATAAAACTGAAAGTGGGATTGTGCTACGTTTGCAACTACAAGAAACTATCTCTTTTTATTTTTACTGAAACACGCAGTGGAAACTATGGAAAAACGTCCCTACTTTGCACATCTCTTTCCTTTGAATATTTTTCCCTGTACTTTCAAACGACGCACTTTATATATACAAAAACTGTGATGTTAGACAATATATTAAAATTCCTAAGGAGATTTTATAATTTCAATGAATTCAAACATAGAAATTTAATTAAATTAAAGCATCTTCAATTGATGATTACCAAGTTTAACAATTTACAACCTAATTAACAAAAATCTAGAATAATTACATTGTTCTATCAATACATAATTGACGAATTTTAGGGACTATTCTTCCTAAATTCCAGATCTAGGGTGTAGTGTGTGTATACATATATATCATTTCATCAAATTTAAATTATTTCTGAACATATAGGAAAAAATTTCAAGTTAGATTTATTTATTTAAGCCTACGATTCAATGGTTTCCACATAAGCACGACAACAATAAGAAAATTTCAGTGATATAAATTTAGTATTTTGTGATTTACATAATTTTCCACTCACCTTACGGCTTTCAAATTTCCAGATCCAAATCAGTTTCCCTTACCTGGCTCCTTTTCTTTTCAACCAAAAAATAGGTATATATATAACACAGGGATTACAGATCTAAGAGGAGATTTGAGTTAAGTGGAGTTTGAATTTAAAATTTCTATACTTACCTCTTTCACAGAATCAATCCACTCCCTCTCTTCTTCCCTTTTACTTTCTATCCTTCTCCAACACACACAGATGTGTGTGTGTTTGTGGTATTTTTATAATTTCTAGAAATAGTGGAGAATGAGAAATGGTAGAGCTCCGCTGCTCAGTTCAAAAAATATGGGAAGAAAAGTGAGGGGTTAGGCATGTATTTATATGCGCTCAAATCATTTATATCTGTTAAATTAAAATATATTAAATCCGGGCTGCTTAGGCCAAGATTCATGGTTTGTTGGCCCTAACCAACTATTGACCACCTATAGCAAGTGGTCGGCTGACTATGTCTAGCGGTCAATCGGTAGGGTTTTGTTATTTAGTTATTATCGTTAGCATCTATTATTCATATTTATTTCCTAAACTCTAGTTATCGATTATTATTAATGTTTATTTTCGTAATCTGTTTTGAATTATTTTCAATCTGAATTTTCAAACATCAAAAACTTCTTCGTTTGAATTCCAGTGAAGATTTATATAAGAAAGTTTTCTTAAAAAATTGCCACAAACATAGTGGCTTAAATTTCATGCTTGATTTCTGACTTTTGCTCATATTCCATTTTTGAGCTTTATAAATTATTTATTAATTCTTTTTATTAATTATTGTTAATTTTATGGGGTATTACGTTCTCCCCTCCTTGAAATAATTTTATCCTCGAAATTCTTCAACGGATAATCAGTAACATGGCACACAACTATTATAAACTATTCAACCAATTAATGTATTAGCAATTTTGCATCCAATCATGTAAAAATGCATGGTTTATCACAATACATATGATATGTGTGCTAAATAATTTTAAATTGATGTCTCCTATATGAATGTATTCTTTAAAACAATTTTGAAAATATGATGTAAACAACATATATATATATATATATATATATATATATATATATATATATTGGCAATTCTATATGTATGCAAGTTTTCAAAAAACCAAAATCTTTGTTTTCACACGATAATTTCTATACTCCTACAAATAGGAGTATGGTTCAATCAATTTTGCATCCAATCTCTATCATCTAATACCTAAACACAATATCTAATATCCAAAACTTTTGAAAATCTAATTTTTCCTAAATCTATAATCTTATGCCGAAAAAGGAATTTAGGTGGAGAATTTTATATTCCCATCCCTTTTTGATACCAATTCCATTGCACCTTGGAACCTTCTCTTTGCCTCCAAATCCATTTCAAAATTTCCTAGTACAATTTACATAAAGGGGTTTATTCTTAAATTTTAAAATAAAATTATTTTTAAAAACCATTTTTGTTTATTATCAACAACATATGGAAATAGAAATTTCAACACTAAAATAACATTTTCCTTATTATTTTTTATGTTTTTTATACTGTCACATTTACCTATTAAAATGCATATTCACTAACACATCGACACTCCGCACGCTAAGCATATGGCATTTTAAAATCAAAATTTTCTCATTTAGTTAGAAATCTTTTCCCTTTCGATTAAATTTGTAAAATAGCTTGGAAGTTTCAAAATCGCTTTTTCCTAAACATGATTTTTCAAAAGCATCTGTCTATACATTTATAAAACAAACCAAGCCACATCTTAACGTAATTGAGATTCCGTCAATGAGTTAATGTTTATGATTGCCTCCAACATTACACAGTTAATGTTAATTTTTGAATTTTTTTCTTTAATTTTAGAAAAATACATAAGTATATTTATAAATTTTAGCTTTTAAGGCATGAGTTTCGTAACAACCCTTCCCCCTCCATTACTTGCTAAAATTTATTTTTTTCCTAAATTCTTAAGTTTTTAGGATTTAAACATTCTTTATTTTTAGTTACTAATTTAATTAATTTCCTAGTTTATTTTATAAAGTTCTAGCCTTACTTCACATTCTTTGCTATTTAAGTGTCCATATGGGATTTCCTTATTTTTACCGTTTTCCAATATATATAGCAGTCAAGGCTCATTTAAAAATCAACATATCTCATATTATATCATATGTATTTCCAATACCCAAAAGGAGACTACTAGCGTCTACAACCCAAATAACCTAAAAGAAACAATTGCTAAAAGCTGCCCTTCAATATCAACTAGTATTGATGATGTTATGGCCCTATCACTTCTTACTCTAATAAATAATCTTTTCATATGTCATTCTACTTAACCCATGTGTGTTAACTTATCCTTTTTGGTTTCCAATAAATAAGGTCTATTCATTACTTCAATTATTGCAACCAATTATAAGATATACTATAGCAGGTAAGAAGTACAAACTATGCACCTTTGGACATTTGCTTATTCACCTACATGAGCTTATTGAGCCTACGGTTGAGAGCCAATCAGATCATTTGATAGGATCGAAACTAAATATTTATTTTTGATGCTTATAGCACATAGAATAAAGAGTCCAGATGACTATCTATGTTACTAAGAGCGAGTAGACTATAGAGAAGGTCTGAGAGGCCACATGATTATTCTCGAGGCTAAAAGCTAACTTGGTTAACTATGAGCCTGAAAGTTTACATGATCATTTGTGTGATTGTGGATAACTTGGATTGTTTAGAGATTGCATGTCCATGAAGTAGTATGACCCCATATACATCCATTATATAGCTATGTAGGATAGCAAGGAATGCTGAGAGAAAGAAGTTGGACCATGTACTTATCTTTTATATGGTTATCTAAAAGATGAACTAGGCTACTGATGGTATGCCATATTTTTGTTTATGTATATATGTATTTTAGATTATTGGTATATATGTTTGCATATATGTTAAGTATGACGGACTCGAGTATGTCTACTGTATGATTGTTTGAGAGATAATCTTGGGCATTACTGTGTGCATGCCATATGATTTTCATGATTTATTATGTGTTGATGTTAATTGGATGAGTGGATGCTTCATCCATTTTATCATATTATTTGATGTATAGCTTGACTTTCCTTTGATATGGGTGATGGTATGTGCATGGCTAGAGTTATGTTATTAAATTTATGATGTGCATATACCATTTTGAGTTATACATGATCATACTATGCTAGTTTTGATTATATTGACATATGCATATTAGACATAGTCTGACTCATGTGTTATTTATATAATATTGGGTCAGTTCGAGATATTTCAAGTATATGGATGAAGGGACCAGCTTATGATTGTTGGGTTTAGTTGGAGGCATTATTAGCAGTATTGTCTTATGTATGTATCGTTATACATTTATATGGTCTCATGTATGCATATGTTATTGGATTGTATGTGTTGGACCTATCTTGTATATTTTATGAGATAATGGGAAATTTACTATTTTGTAGTCCTACTTATCCTTCTATACCTTACTTAGTAAATTTTATCGCTGCATTTTGATGACTTATTGTTCTCTATCATTATTTATATTATGCATTGTTCTTTCCTGGAAATGCACATGATTATTGCTTTGTGCTGATACCAAGTACGTGTATGTGAGTGGTATATGATTTTTGAAATATGTATTGGTGTTACCCTAGGGGAATATTTACGTATGATAGCCTAATATCGCTTTATTCTCCATATTATCAGACTGTATTGCTAATAATACTCTTCGGTGGTATGGGTATGGAGATGGAATATTACAATGCAAGTGGCGAGTTATAACAATTAGTATTAAAGCCTAAGTCACTTAATTCCTATAGGTTAAGGACGTACTAAGAGAGCATATTTTTATTCTATATACACACATGTCCACCCATGTACACACACACTATGTGTGTGTGTGTGTATGAGGAAGGGTCAACAGCCTCCTCTATCCAGCACTTAAATCTGTTCATTATAGTTTAACCACTCATTCTAATTTAAACAATAATACTTTCTCTCTCTTATCACACTATATAATTATTTAAATCGAAATGAGTGGCTAAAATTAGAGGACTTGGTTAGGGGCTGAATAAAGAGGGTTGTCGATCCTTCACGTGTGTGTGTGTTGCTAATGAATAGAAGGGACAAGCATAATACATATGTAGATACACCACTTTATTTCAAATTATGTTTACTATTAAGGGAGTTGCTAATGAATCCCGTTTACATATAGTTAAAATGGGAAAAACATGAGAATTGACACAGTAGATGCAGCTTGGAGGATCCTGGCTTGATTGTACCTCTATGATTTTGTAAGTATCTACATGCACTATCTCAAGCCGATGTTAACCCATATTTGCTTGTGCAACCAACATAAGGAGTAATTCACATGAATCCACCTATCATGGACATCCCTAAGTTGTGTAGAGATATCTACAGTATGGGTGAAAAAACTTACATTGGAATTGAATCCTTTGTGGATACTAATGCATGGCTACACATATGTGAGCAAATATTTGGAATGATGGGATTAGATGACTGCAGAAGGCAACTTGTTTTCTAGGATTTGCAAGGAGAAGCCTTAAACTAATGGGATATTGTAATTGCTGAAATAAATAATAAGGAAATAACTTAAGGTGATTTCAAATGGAATTTTGAGATGAAGTTTGTGTCTGGAGGTGAAGGAGTTCACATTTAAAGTTTCATTTATTTACAACAAGGAAACATAACCATGAAGGAGTATGTAAATTAACTTAACGACATGCAAAATATTGATTATGTTTGGTGAACATTCCAGTAAAGAAGGCTATGAAGGTCGTAGAAGGCTTGAGACCATCGCTTGAAAACTTGGCACTTAGTCATATCCTTTTGGGTGATACATTTGAGAGCTTAGTGGAGATGATATTGCTTATTGCCATTTCTAAGGAGGATAGTAAAGAGGAGCCAAAGAAAGAGGATGACGGTGGGAATCAACAAGGTAAAGAAGTTGGAGACAAAGAAGAACAATGTTACCCCTAGTGCTTGTGCAGCACCAACATATATAAATAGGGAATAAAAGATCATGTTAGGAGGTATATTATTTCTTTTTAATTTACCCATTTGTACTTTATTCGACACCAAGAATCTCATACTTTTATATTTAGTAGGTTGGTTGATATTTTGCAATTAGAGATTTACATAGTGCATGATTCCATAGTAATGTCGAATCCTATTGGGGGATTGACACGCTTAACTATGATACATCGATGGTTGAAAAGATTGATGTGCGGTATAGAATTCTTATGTGATGCATATATACTTGGTTTTTGGGAATATGGACTGATTCTAGAAATGGACTAGATGTCGCATTATGAGGTAGTTTTGGATTATGACAAGAGGGTAATTTAGATGAAGTGTAGTGGAGGGTGTGACTTAGATGTATATTAAGAGCCAGTAGCTTTAAGATGTTGAGTGAATTGTATTTGCTTAATTTATCATGGAATAGGTTGTCTTTTGTTTCTATCATTCATGATTGATCTCGAGAAAGATGCTAGACCCGTTGTTATGCCATTTAGACACATGGATCTGAAGGAGCAGAGGGAGCTAGATAAATTAGTTTTTAGGTTATTGCAGAAGGGTTTTATCTGTATAAGCATCTCAGAGTGGGGAGTATCATTAGTTTTCCTCATGTAGAGTGATGTTCTCTATGATTGTGCATTGATTATCACAAGTTAAATACACTGATGAAAATAATAGTTATTCATTACTTCACAGTGACAATTTTATTTGATCAGCTAGTGGGACAAAAGATATTTTGCTAGCTTGACATGGCCATTGATTTTCATCAATTGAAAGTGTCAAGTGACATTATTGCTAAGACCAATTTTCGTACACCGAGAGATTATTCAAGTGATTGATTATGCAATTCAAATGACCAGCGCTCTAGCTTATTTTATCAATATCATGAGTCAAATATTTTTGGAGTAGTTGAATAAGTTCATGATAGTCTCTGTTGGTCATATTATTTTTTATTTGACAAATAAGGAGAAGAATAGAAAACATTTGAGACTAGTGCTCGATATATTGATGAGACACCAGTGGAAGGCGAAGTTCTCCAAATGTCATTCCTAGAGGATGGAGGTTTGCTTTCTTGGTCATGCTGTTTCTAAGCATGGCTAATCTGTTATCTGAGAAAGGTGGTTGTGGTAAAGGATAGCATATGCCAAAGAGTGCTATGAAGGTTAGAAGCTTTCTTGGTCTAGCTGGCTATTATAGAAAATTTATTAACTTTGTTGAAGTTTTTGCAACTTTGACTTGGCTTACCAAAAAAAAATTGGTTTTCTCATGAAATGTGGACTGCGAGCATGCATTCGTTTGATCAAAAAAGTATCCAACTAACATGTTAATATTGACAATTGTAGATGATACAAAGCTTTTTACCATTTATACCAAAGCTTTCGATACTAGACGTGAAGTTGTGTTGATGTATGATGGTAAAGTAGTGGAATATGCTAGTAGACATCTGAAGATTCACGAGAAGAATCATCCCATTCATGATTTTGAGTTGGGCGTTATTGTATTCATGCGTAAATCATGAAGAAAATCAATGAAAACTAAGAAGAAAAGTAAGAGAAAGAAACCATGAAACTTACCAAAATTTTCAGAAAAATGAAATGGCCAAAGTTTTGAAATGCTGAGAAGTTTTTCTCACGAGAATGAAGAAGGAAATATACGTCTATGCAATGAAATGGACGGCTAAACTCAATGAAAAGCCAAAAGAAAATGAAAAGACAAGGTTAAATGAAAAGTCACAAGAATTGAAAAGGTTTTGTCTCTTTGTATTTCTAATTTCTTTTATTCAAATTAAATAAAATAAAAATAAAAGACAAACAAAAATAAAGTGAAAAATAAAATAAACAATTATTCTTAGGAAAAATAAACAGTAAATAAAGAAAATAGTTTATTATATTGATACTAGAATTTAAAATTTGTAAACAAAATACAATAAACATTTGAAAATTATAATAACACTTTTAAAATGTTTTAAAATAATATATATGCCTAGCATGTCATGTTACACATATATACACAAATTATAACATATATGACAAATAAAAATATTATTTATATAAATAAAAATAAACATTTTTGTTAAATAAATCAATTTACAGACAATGGTTTAAAAAGGCATAACTTTCACAATAATAATCAGATTTCAACGAAATGAAAAGCAGTATACTTAAAATTTTATTTATTTTCATAATAAAAAATAAAATTCAAAAATTTAAATTTAAAAGTCAAAGTTTGACCATATTGACCAAAATTCACATTTCTGGAAAATTTCTATTTATTCGTGTTTGGAATTATAATTTACATCTAAATCAAAATTTATATTTAAAATAACAAAATTTATCCATTTTAATAAATAAATTAAAGTTTTTAAATTAGGAATTTCAATTAAAATAATTAAAATATATAATTAAAATATGAAATTAAAATAATCACAAAATACAGGGTTTTTACACTCTCCCCCACTCAAAACTTTTCGTCCCCGAAAAGGAATGAGGTATGGGAAAACACAGAAAAGATAGAATGAAATAGGATTAAGACAAGATGACAAGAAGATTAAAATTATACCTAATAACTGTTGTTATAGGTAAGTTTAATAAGGTGGAGGTGATCTTCTCAAGATCCTCCCGAATCAAGAACACAAGCACGAAAAAGATTTTCTAGAATCTGATTCACCCTTTCCGCTTGACCGACGGTCTGTCGATGGCAAGTTGTGCTCAGATTCAAAAATGAGTACCAAAGATTATTAAAGATTATAGAAAGATTTCTAAACAGACTGGTGTAAAAAATAGCTCCCCATTCTGTAGCAAGATAAGGGTAATAAGGACAACCAAAAGATAGTTTGAAAAACAAAAATAAGATAATAAATTTAAAACCCTAAAAATTTCAACTTAAATTAATAACTAACCTTACGTAAGTTAAATAAATCTTAACTATCTCTAATTTCATTATCTTATCATCCAATTATCTTAAATAAACAATCTCTAAAATCATGGATTTGAAAAAAAACATTTATTATACTCATAATGTACTCAATAAATTTAATTCTTCTTTATTCCTAATTAAAAATTAAATTTATTCCTCTCAATATATTTTATCACCTATGTTAAATATATTTACACTTATTATAACTGCTTTAATTATTCTTAGTTCCTTTGACATCATTTTATATTGTAAATTATTCCATTACCCTTTTTTTCTATTTACCTCTGTTAATCTTTTAATAACTAAAATTTAAGTGTATGACATTTATTATTCCCACTCAAAATTTATTTATAAAAATCTTTTCATACTGTATATTATCCAATTACATATTCAATTTCTGTATAAGTTAGGTAAGTTATATTGGAATGAAATTGTGTATTATACAAATAAAACTTTCCAATTCAATCATTTCAAGCTTGAATATTTATTCAAATCTTGAAATTATCTTTCCAGATAAAGTTTAGGAATTAAATTTTCAATAAATGCCAAACTATTTAGAGATAAATAATGCACATATACTATATATATAATTTAGGTAAGTTATATTGGAATGAATTGTGTATTATACAAACAAAACTTTCCAATTCAATCATTTCAAGCTTGAATATTTATTCAAATCTTGAAATTATCTTTCAAGATAAAATTTAGGAATTAAATTTTCAATAAATTCCAAACTTAGGGATAAATAATGCACATATACTATATATATATATATATATATATCCATTCAAATTTAAATCATATATCAGCATATGTTATAAATCCAGTCTTATTTAAGAAATTAATATCAATTAAATTCCCTAAAACAAAACTGTAGCAAGACTACAGAACAGTCTCTTCACTTCGAAACTCAAAAACGAATGTCGATGATGCTGTAGTCATCACCGAAGTTATTTTCCAGCGATAAAGAGAAAAGCACTAATTTTAAACTTTAAAATTCTTTGGAAACAAATTTCTATTCGAAAATACTTTAGACAATATATCCTTTAAAACTTTAAATACAAGGTTTGAAATCCATCGAAAATTAAATCCTCAAATTCTTGTTTTAAATTCATTTTAAATTTCCAAATAAATTTATAACCATGTTATATATAAAACAAGAGATAATGATATACAAAATCAAATATTATTTCTTAACAACCAATTCAATAAAATCCAGAAAAAGATTTATAATATAGTTACAAAATTTATTTCATTACCAAATTTGAAAAAAAAACATGTTGTTCCAGTTTGCTCTGTTTAAGTGTTTTGGAAATCTTATCGATAGCGTTGATCAGACGAATCGATCGGAAACCCAAATCAACATCAACAACTCAAACAACACAATATATAAAAAAAATTAAATATTAGTTTACAAATACACTTCAAGAATGATTTGAAGATAAGTAGGAAACAAATATGAGATGATTAAATAACAGAATAGGAAGATGGGTAAGCTTATATAAATCACGGGCAACCTCAATCGGGTCAACCGTGACTTAAAGAATAAGATCGATATGGATTTCTAGGGTAAATCTACATTCGATCTCAAGAGATGGAGTTCAGAATTATAAGTGATACTAGCATCTAAACCGAGGATATAAAATCTCTGGTGAATCGATGCTGTTGTAAAGGAGTTTCACCCCTTTGTAAATTAGTTTGAGATTGGCGAGACCGTCGACTCATTATAAAGATCATTCGAAGTGGAGGTATGAGATACTCCAGAATCAAAAGAAGATGGAATAGTGAGGGACACAAATGGATTTTGGAACCGCAGGGAACGTTCCAAAATTCAAAAGAACCGAGTCAAAAAGGAAGAGATTCAAACTCGAATGTAAGGGATTCTGTAAATACATTTATCATATATGATGAGTTTTGCCTAGAGCCACTAAAGCTCTGATACCACATGTAACGGCCCGATATTTTCAACCATTCGCATCCGCACATGTCGGACTTGAATTTCTCAAAATACCACGTTCTAAATAAAATTTCGCAAATCTCAGACTATACAGTAAATAAATAATCACAGATCACAGACATGGAGTATTTAATAATGCAACGGAAGTAAAAGAGATAGTAGTTCATGAAGCTACTACATATATGAGATACATCAAAGTTAAACAAGGTACAACAGAAGAGTAACAAGATACATCAGGTACAAATCAGAATACATCACTGGAATCACTGGATACTGAAAGCAAAATAGATGGATGGATCTTCAAGCAAATCTCCAACTCCGAAGGTGAGTCTTGAATGCTGAATCACTCAGTCTGACTCGAGCATAAAGCAAAACACAAAACACTCGAGCCAGGACATAAATACTTATGAACTGTAAATCAACTCAAGTGAATAGTAACAAAATGCATCAGTAACTTATAGGATGCTTAGGATCGCCCATCCTTTAAGGATCTGTTAAACTATTTACTATGTAGTAATATTGCGCCATTATAATAATGTCTACAGTAAAAGAAGCTTACTTTAAAATAGCATTAAGGAGTGACCCAATTTTCCCCTTTACACATAATAGTTCCAGTAGTCCATCCAGTATCAGCGTACCTCTAAATCGGGAGGCTACCCTAACTATTCCATGGGCTATGTGAGAAAAACAAACTCGTAGTAAGGCTCGCTATGGTAGGTGACATGGCACACAAGACAATGTCAGGGTAGATATGCCAATTACGCACAAGGGCTGGCGGTAACGTAGCAGCCACTACGCCCACCTCTGAACACACTCCCAATCAAAATCAGAGGATGTCCATTAAATCAACCACAAGTAAGAGTATAGTATCGAAGAAGTGCGTCTGATAGAAGGAATGACCTCACTTGGCCCGAGATCACTCCTGCTTTAGCCCCTTATGCCAACTCACGGGAGTCGGGCCCACATTCATACCTCAATAGGATCGTCGCCACCATCTTACTTCATTCTGGAATCTCCACCGCGTACATGGTTGTTAAAGTGGTTTTCGGAGTTGGCAGAGAGTATGACAACTTCCGATCCCGGTCTCTTTAACAACCAATCACTATTATAACGCCGTGGTCATTTCAAAATAGTTTATACTACAAAAAAAATCAAATCATTTCATTTCCAAACTATATTCCTTTCAAAATAGTTTATACTTCAATACCAAAACCATTTTATTTCAAAACTATATTCAAATCAAAATAGTTAATCATTTCCATTTCAAACATATATTTACCTTTCAAAATTCATAATACTTTCAAAGTTATAACTCTTTCGAAACCAAAATACTTGAAATCATTACACTTTGAAAATCATAACGTTTCGAAATCATTACACTTTGAAAATCATAAAATTTCAAAATCATACATTTGAAATCATGATACCTTCCTTTAATTCTTTACATTTTACAAATTTATTCAATTAAAACCAAATTTTCAAATTTCTAATTTAATTCAATTCAAACCATCAGTTTCAATTCAATTCAGTTTCCCAACAAAAAATTTCAAATCTTATAAATTTCAAATACAGATTTGGTCCACAAAATAAACTATTCAATTTTTAATATATTTCAAAGCTTTAATATAACTCATTTCAAAACTAAATTTGATAGTTTCATATATATATATATATATATATATCTTAATTCAATTTACTAATATTTAGTTTTGAAATATTTACTTAATAAACTCACTATCATTTAAATAAACCCAAATTACAAGTAAACTCAATATCCTTTCGTACTAATATAAACTTCAAATATTCATTTATCGAAATCAAATATCATTCCAAAATCATATTCTTTATCAAAATAAAGATCATGTCATTCAAAACCATTTCAAACTCAATTCCTTTTCAAATCCATTATAAATTCATTATCATTCTTAAATTCAAATATTCAATTTAAATATCATTTTAAAATCAAATATGTCATTCATTCATTATTTCAAATATCATTACAAAACACATTTCAAAACACATTTCAAAATTTCATTCAAAAATTCATTTATCTCATTACATTTCATTCCATTTAACTCATAACCAAGTAAACCTTATTTAAATTCAAATTCAATTTAAATTCCTTAAAATTCAAATTTAAATATTAAAATATATTCAAAACTCCTTAAATTTCACAAATAATCAATTCCAAAAGTTAAATCATTTAACACCTTAAAATATAACTCAAATAGTGTTAAAATCTATAATATTTCAAAAAACTGTCAAATTATAGCAACGACGGCATTTATAAAGTGCTATCGTAGCTTATAGTTTCCAAAATAGTTTAGTTCAGGAACAATGACACTTATAAAATGCCGTAATAGATATTTAGTTATTTCAAACATAGTTAAGTTCAAAAACAACAACACTTAAAAATGTTGTCATAAGACCACACCATTTTTGAAAATGCTATCAATAAAATTCCAGATTTTATTATAACTTTTCAAAAACAATAAAACTTCAATTTTAGCAAAATTTAAACTTATAAACCATATTTTTAGGCTACAAATCTTCACATTTAAATCAATTTAACATATGATTTATCACAACAAAATTTATAATTAAATATCCAATTTTAAACTCAATTCATTTGTTAAGTCAAAATTTCACTGTTTATTAACTTATAAATTTAATAAAACTTAACATTTTACTTCAAATATCATTTCAAAACTTTAAATTTAATTTCCATTATTTACTTACATTTTAAAATATAATTTAAAGTCAAAAATCACATTTACTTCAAATTTACATACATAAATTCACAAAAATCAAAACTTAATATTTAGCCTTCTTAAAACCATAATATATATATATATATATATATATATTTTTAAATCAAAATTTCATACTTTAAAAATACATATCTTAAGAAAAATCATTTATAGATATACCACGGGGACTGTATCATTTCAACCCATAGTGATTCTATTCTAACAGGAAACTTGCAGTGTGAGCATATGCATAAACAATATAAATAAATACACTAACATGTCAATGTCACAATATACTATCATATATCATAAGTCGGGTGATAATTAACAAAGTTAACATGGTAATAACATGAAATAACATATCATATAATCATCATTAACTTGCATAAACATTTTGATTACTAATCACTTGTCATCAATTTACCATTTCATAAGTAACAATGTCAGAGTGAGAAAGACTCACCTTTATCAAAGCTAGAGACCACTATGACACACAAGAACGATTCCAAAGGCACGAAAAGCATGATACAGCACGACTTTTGATTCAAGTGAGTAGAGAGCTAAGATGTTACTCTTGTAAACAACAATTAAACAAGACAATATAAACATATGTATTCAATACAAAATACATTGAAACAATTGGAAATTTAAAATTAACAAAGAACAAATTGGTTTAACCTTGACTTAACCACTCATGTGCTCATCCATGTCATCAATTTGGCTCGGCCATAGTGATGCTATAGACTCAGGTATGCATCACATATGCACAGCTAGAAGTGGATGGTGAAGTATAGGAGTTACAACATAGGGTAGAATACAAAGGAACAAGGTAAAAAAGGAAGGTTTTTGTTCAACATTTAGGCTCGGTCAAAGGTCAAGTGGGCTCAGCCATGAAAGGTACAAATCAGGTCAGATTAGAAGTGATGGCTAGAGGTGAAATAAGCAGGTGGTGGTGGAGCTAGGGCGGTGGCCGAGGTGATATGTGAAGGGTAGGGTGAAGTATTGGTCGACTAGGCGTGTTTTGGTGGAGTTCTTTGCAAATTTTGTGGTGATGGCTTCCCAAAGTGGCACGACCAGATCTAGACAAATGAAAAGAAGGTGGTTGCTACGGTGTATGGTGATGGTGATGGTTGGTGGAGAAGAGGTGGTAGTGGCCTAGCAAAGCACAAGAGAGAGCGAGGCAAAAATCAATGAAAACTAAGAAGAAAAGTAAGAGAAAGAAGCCATGAAACTTACCAAAATTTTCAGAAAAATGAAATGGCCGAAGTTTTGAAATGGTGAGAAGTTTTTCTCATGTAAATGAAGAAGGAAATATACGGCTATGCAAAGAAATGGATGGCTAAACTCAATGAAAAGCCAAAAGAAAATGAAAAGACCAGGTTAAATGAAAAGTCACAAGAATTGAAAAGGTTTTGTCTCTTTGTATTTCTAATTTCTTTTATTCAAATTAAAAAAATAAAATTCAGTAAACAAAAATAAAAGACAAGCAAAATTAAAGTGAAAAAGAAAATAAACAATTATTCTTAGGAAAAATGAACAGTAAATAAAGAAAATAGTTTATTATATTGAAACTAGAGTTTAAAATTTGTAAACAAAATACAATAAAATTTGAAAATTATAACAACACTTTTAAAATGTTTTAAAATAAAATATATACCTAGCATATTATGTTACACATATATACACAAATTAGAACATGATATGGCAAATAAAAATATTATTTATGCAAATTAAAACAAACAATTTTGTTAAATAAATCAATTTACAGACAATGGTTTAAAAAGGCATAACTTTCACAATATTAATCAGATTTTAACGAAACGAAAAGCAGTATACTTAAAGTTTTATTTATTTTCGTAATAAAAGATAAAATTCAAAAACTCAAAATTTTAAATTTTTAAATTTAAAAGTCAATGTTTGACCATATTAACCAAAATTCACATTTTTGGAAAATATTCTATTTATTCATGTTTGGAATTACAATTTGCATCTAAATCAAAATTTATATTTAAAATAACAAAGATTTATCCATTTTAATAAATAAAATAAAGTTTTTAAATCAGGAATTTCAATTAAAATAATTAAAATATACAATTAAAATAATCAGAAAATACAGGGTCGTTGCAACCTATATTTATATACTAACTATAAAAGAAATCTACAACAAACTTATAGACTCACATATACTAATGTGTATATATATAACTAGCTGTAACCCAATATGTGTATACTAAATACGAAATCAAATATATATAGATCATTTCAACAAGTGTAAATGCAGACCATTGTTTATAAAATATCCCACAACATATACACATCATACTGACCTCAAGATAAATGCTTTTGAAAAAAATCAAAATTTTAATATGTCAAAAATTTAAAGTCAGACCTTAATATAAGAAATAAATATATAATTAACTATTTATAAACTAATATATTATAAACAATAACACTTAAAATTTGCATATATAAAGTACTATAATATATTGTAAACTAGACAAATTATAAACCTTATACATACATACGTACACAAAGAAGCCAGCAACATAATGTACACATATACAAACCAATAAATCAAATACATATATACAGATTATGTATGCAGACCTTTTATATACACATACAATTCAGAATTATAGGAACAATATAAACAACAAATATGATAAAATAGAACTGCAATATACACACACACACACCTTGAAATATACGTATAAAACAAGGCTTTATATACTTTACCATTATATATATATATATATATATATATATATATATATATATATATATAACGTAATAGATAGAATATGAATTTCAAACAGGCTCCATGCGAATATATATATGTACTAGAATATATATATAGACTATACATATAAACAAATAACATTATATATATATAACTTGGTATATAAATATAATACCTCTATATAAGCATGCAAGTTAGGGCTTGGCGAGTCACTGGATAGCAAGAAGAAAATTCCTTTTCGCGGATCTGAAGGAGCGGCCACGGATGATGGTCGAGGAAGGGAGCTCGGATGGAGGAGCAAGCAAGGTCGGGGTAGCTTGAGTGTCAGCTATATTGGATTCATATAGTCAATGTATATATATTTATAAAAAAAATGGAAATGGGTTTGGGCGTGAAAAGTTGAGGAAGCAAGGCTTTGTTTCAAAATTTTTTTATATAATGTAAAGGTGGAAGGGAATTGAACCAGAGAAGCAATAAATAGGCGTGCAAAATATTTTGCCATCGTACAGGGAATAGTAATAGTCAAGACTGAAATTTAATAAGTTTCATTGGTCGGTTACCAAAGAAAATTGATTATATATTAAAAAGAATAAATGTGATACGAATGGTCATGCTATGATTAAGCAGAAAGTCATTAGAGCAATTGATTAGATTGCCTTAGGCTGCACGATTAGATTTGAAAAAAAATGGAAAGTGAAAAGTTAAAAAGTGGTATCGTTACAACGGACCGTTATCAATGTTACCTTAGCGTATCGGACCTTAAAATATAGAAGTAAATATATCATGGTGATCAGCGCGATGAGATGGACAAGAGAAAACAGAAATATTTGTGTCAAGACCTTCCTATCAAAAGTCCATACAGACACCGATATACGTTGCTATTCCGTACGGAAAAATCCAAACGGAGCTAGAAACGTTCGAATTTCACGAAACGAATTTCGCTGTCTGATTCAGAGTATTCTAAATAAATTTTCTCATGTTGACATATTTTGGTTTCGGGATACTTTTAAATTCAACTGTTATTAACTAATTTAAATTGAAATAAAATTTCATAATAAAATAAACTTCAATATTACCAGATAAAAATTTACCAGTTGTTATGTTTAAATAGACGTATTCCAAATAATAAAATTTTATTTTCAAATTTTATTGTTTAAAATTTCACATAATTTCAATAAATTTTCTTATTTAAAACCATTAAAATTTTCGGGTCGTTACACTCTCCCCCACTCAAAACTTTTCATCCTCGAAAAGGAAGGAGTAGGAGAATAGAAACAACTAGAAAGAAAAATAGATTGAAAGATAAGGATAAACAATTAATTTAAAACTATATAAATTTTACTTGGAATATTCATTTGAAAACTTCATTTGCAATTCAATTATCTTTAATATTTTTCAAACCCATTTGTAAAATTTCTTGCTTCCTTTATAAGTACCATTTATATGTTTAAATAACACCTTTATAAATATATGAAAACTATTTAAAAACAATTATTTACATCATTATTTATATTTACAAAGAAGGTATTAAAAACACTAAATCCATAATTCATAAATTTATAAATTTATCTCAAGATACTTTTCAACTATAACGATCCCGGTTTTAAGCCAAATATAATTTAGTGATTAATTTAATTTTTGGAATTAAATTGTGAATTAATTGGTGAACTAATTTGAATTTTTACTAAAAACAGATATAAATATGTGTTTGTTTATATATATATTGTAAACAGAATTTTGTTTCGAAATTTAAAAGTAAATATTTTATAAAATTAATAGGATTTAAAAGTTTTTATTTTTAAAACAAAAAATAATAATATCTATGTATATATTTATTTATTAAAGATATTTTAACTTAAGTTTAAAATTTAAATAAGATTAATAAAAAGTTTATATACTTTCTTCTTAAATTGTTCATGAACTAAAATGGTTTTTGTATATACACACACACACACACACAATTAAAAAACATAATACTTAAAAATAATAAGAAAAATATAAACATAAAGCATATATGTTTGCGCCAAAATTGGTCACAAACCCCAAATACCGTGAAAGCACCAGTGTATGAATACAAATCAACAATATTCAAACACAAATAACATATCTCAGCAAATAACAAGCAGCAAATCAGAAATAATAAACAGAGACACAAGTTTTATAGTGATTCGGCTATCTCCGGCCTACATCCACTCCAAAGTTTTATCCTTTTATTAATTATCCTTGCTGGTTGCAAGTGATTACAGCAGTTACAAAGTCCAAATTCGAAATCAATGGCAGTAATGACGATATGGAGTGATCCTGGCAGCGTCCGAGCGTGCTTCTTCTTTCCAAATTCTCCGACCCCTTTTCTGAATGACCAGGGGCTCTATTTATAAGCGTAGGAGGCTGATATTTCGCTGAAAATCCGATAGACCACTTCTGGCACGTGAGGGTGCCAACATGCTCGGCCATAGAAGACTTGGGTCTACTTTGAGATCGATTCGAACTTCATTCGAATCGATCATAAAATTATCCAATCGTGGTGAAACTTGGTGTGAACATTCTTCAACATGCATGTAAGTTCCTGTAAAAATTTCATTGCATTAGGATAAACCGTTTGGAAGATATGATCGATTCGAGATCAAAGCTCTGTGTGCTCTGCCTGGTTCGAACCCATTGCTTCGAACCCATATCCTTCGACTCCATCTGAAGCACGCATGCGCAATGACGTGGCGCTATCCTCCCGGGTCGATTCGAATTATGCGGCGTGTTGACTCCATTTGATGCGCCGAGTTGAACGCTTTCCTCCTAGTGACGCGCATGTATCCATGTTTCACGCTTGCACGTGTCCATCACTCCTCAATGTACTCAACCGTTTGCGGCATGTCCTTTCGTATCGATTGCAAGGGGGTATTTCGTATCGATCCGATCGATACGAAAATGTTGAACGCTATCGATACGAAACGAAGGCAAATAGATGGGTACGAAACCATGCACGATGATGGATACAAACGAAGCCTTACCTGATGGATACGAGCGAGATTTTATCTTATGGATACGAGCCTGGACAGCCTCTCATGGATACGAAAATGCCAAAACCCACCTTGCCATCGATACGAACGTATCGATTCGAACCTGATCGATACGAAGGGTATCGATTCGAACTATCATTTCCCTGATCGATGTGAAGGTCATCGATACGAACCTATCCCTGCACCATGCCTTCGACCGATGCGAACCTGATGGAGTCGAACTGAACAAAACCTGATGGGTTTGAATCTGATGGATTCGAAATGAGCACCACCTTGACCCCTCGATGGATTCGAACAACACGCCTTTCCTACCTTGCATCGATCATAACTCCTTCATATGAACTCCGATTAACCTGAAATTTGAAACATAACCTTTCCTAATCCTTATCATCATCTCCAATCAATTTCGTCCCGATCGGAGTTCAACCAAATTTTGACGGCATCGATCGCCGCCTTGCTTTCAATCGATCTCCAATCCTGATATCCATCGTTCCTTGCCAACTTGTTGATATTCCAGTTTTGACCAAAAAGTGGGATAGCACTTTGCCCCCCAAAACATGCCTTGTGATAAGAAGGCGTGTTTTGAATAGCTCCGACTCCAATATCCAAAGTCCATAGCCATACTGCCAGAGTATGTCATCCTTGACTGCTCCAAGTCGATGCCCAATTCCAAATCTAATAGCCAAAGCCTTAGCCAATTCCATATCCATTCGAACTCGACAACGGAGTCCAAATCCATCCTTATCCCATAGCCAATAACTGAATCCAGGACCTCTCCGGGTCGATATCCGAATCCAGGACCTCTCCGGGCTCTTGCTAAGCGCAACCTACACCTGACGACCGTGGTCTAGTGTCCCTGGACGTTGAGCTAACCTCTCCGGGTTCTTGCCAAGCGCAATCCACACCTGACGACTGTGGTCCAGTGCCCCTGGACGTTGAGCTAACCTCTCCGGTTTCTTGCCAAGCGCAATCCACACCTGACGACCGTGGTCCAGTGTCCCTGGATGTTGTACAAAGCCATGGCTTAAGTCCTAAGCCGAATCCTGGTCTCTCCAGACCCTTGTTGAGCATAGTCCATACTCAACGACCTGAAAATAACAATTGATAATACAGGGCCTAAGTCCTAGGCCAAATCCTGGTCACTCCGGACCCTTGTTGAGCATAGTCCATACTCAACGACCTGAAAATAACAGTTGATAATACAGGGCCTAAGTCCTAGCCGAATCCTGGTCACTCCGGACCCTTACCAAGCATAGTCCATACTGACGACCTGAATGAGCCAATTTACCACGTTTGGGCAAAGTGACTCACCCCTTGCCAGGCATAATCCATACCTGACGACCGTTTATCAAAAACCAGATAAAAATCCAATAAAAATCCAATCCAAAATCCAAACCAAAATCCTAAATCAAAAACAATCATCTAAAGGAAAATCCAAATCAAAAAAGCAAGCAAAGCCAGGAGCTCAATCAAAACTCCAAAACCAAATCCAAAAAGGAAAGCAATGTTCAATCCAAAAGCAAAAGATGAATTTCACAAACCACAGCATCGCAGTTTATCGTCATTCAGAGCATGCCTAGGGGCTATCTCCGTCCCCATACATGTGTAAATGACTTGGTTGCTTTCCAGTAGTTCGCTACTTATTTCACGTTATCCTGATCAGTGGATGATCAATCGACCATCATCCCTGGGCCTCACATCATCACGTGTGAGGTGGTCGGTGGTTGCTCCTGCTCCACCGTTGCATTCCGAGTTCCGACATATTGCCGCAATTGCCCATTCCTTATATGCTCCTCGATATATCCTTTAAGTGCCTGTATCTGTTGGTATCATGTCCATCTAAATCATAGAAGAGGCAGTGCCTTCCTGATGTCCTCCCCCGTTCTGATGGTTCTCTCCTAGCCGGCCTCCGGTAGGGAAGGCGATTCCGAGTATCCAGGTATATCTGCTCCAACGTCTCGTTCAATCCTGTGTATGTGGAAAACTTTGGATCCTTCCATTGCTTCCTAGCGTTTCCAGAATCATCATCCAACTTCCTTTTCCTTTTGTCTTTATCCAAGCCTTTGCTGAATGGTCCTCCACCCTCAGTTGCATTAACCTTTTTCACCTTTAAATCCGTACTCGCATCTTCTTGCCGAAGGAACCTTTCTGCCTCGTGAAAGAATTCGTCGAGATCCTGTGGGGGATCTCGTATCAGAGATACCTTGAAATCCGAGTCCTCCCTGACTCCTGATACTGCTGCCATTAAAACCATCGATGGATCAGGCCGATCCACCGAAGCGACTGCCGCACTGAATTGAGTTAGAAAAGCTCTAAGCGATTCATCCATCCTTTGCTTCACCGATGTCAATGTCATCACATTCTTCGGCCTCTTGATGTGAACCCGAAACTGTCCCAAAAACCTTTCCACCAATTCTGTGGTGACCCCTTATATTTTATCCCAGATATTATTATATATTATTTTATTTTAAAGGAAATTTATCAAATCTGTTTCCCAAGATCCTGAGTTACCAATATAAATATACCAGTTCATATTTCATCATATAATAGCTCTACATATTTGATGATATGGTTGCTTCTTTTTTTTTTTAATTCATTCTGTATATATATATATATATGTATATATAACTACTGATACATAATGCAATATTCAGGTGTTAAGAAACATAACTGAAAGGAGTATAATTGTTAGTATGAACTTACAAATTTGTTTCCACTATCAAATTTCCATTTCAGGTTTCACAGTTATATTTACTCTATATTTTAGTTTAGGTTGGTTGAGAATGCATACTGGTTAGCTTCGAGTTTATATTTCAAAAACTTGGAGTTTTTCAGTTGCTTTCTTCGAGTTGGAAACACTTACACCACATGAATTGCAGAGAAGTGATTCCAGGCTATAAGGATCTGACACTTAACCATTTGAGTTGGTCATGATCCCATTCCTTTAATATTCAAAACCATATTTCTATGTAAATCATTTCCACAATCATACTTTCTTATCACCACTTTGCTTTTATTTTATAAAAGTTTCAATAAGATTTTATTTTCCCAGGTTTCAGACACAAAACCAAAATGTTTCCAAATCTATTTCTTTTGAAACTCTTTTTGTTTTTAAATCAACTGCTTAAACATAAGTCATGCATTTTCTCAAGGAATACACACCACCCAATGTACCATACAGTTCAAGCATAATTTATCTTGTTCAAATTCCACAAGCTTATTTTGTTTTTATGCAAAATCTGTTGCACTTGCCTTTCTCAATTGTCATTATTATAACATCAATCAGTTTCAAACAAAAGAGCAAGGGACTGATATGCACATATATTATATAGCTATGATATATCAGATTTTCATAGATCTCAAAAGATAGCTAAACATTTTATAAGAGCATCATCTAGCTACTTGTCATAAAACTTCACTCATCACAGTATTAGTTAGATACATGTCATAATTTAAACACCCAAGAAAAAGAAAAACATCTTCACTATCTAACTTTTAGTTACTAATAATATTCAGGTCTTCCACTACAGGCAATTCTGCAAATACAAGCATTGTTTCTCTTATTTATACTAGCAGCTAATGCCTCCTTCATCATCATGTCACTTTTACTTACCTGCATGCAAATCATTGAGCTGCCCCATTTATATGAGACACCCAGATGTTTGCAAGGCGAACAAAAGGGTCAGTTTACACTGGTATGAGCATTAATAAATTCTATACAAGTTTACAAATCTTATGAACTTTTGTCACTTTCATAATCCAGCAGATTATAAACTAGGCACATCAGCAAAATAGCTAGGTGACCTTAAGCATACAACCATACATTCAACATATATGTAACAAGCCATGCATTATTCACAACATCATAAATAAATTCAGGTTATGTTCTCCGAGATTTTTCCCCCAGCAGATCATTAAGGTTACTACATTAAACCTTATTTAATTTACAGTTTTGTTCAGATATTATAACCCAGAGATTTTAAATCTCATACCCCATTTTATTTAAGGTCTAAATCCCCCTGTCAAATGAACACAAGTATGCATTGTGAAGGAATTCTCCCAGTTAGTCTTACTTATTCCAATCACACAAAGGCCTCAGGGTGCATTTGCACCATGCATATGCTTTCCCCCTTCTGAAGAAAGCAGATCATTGACTAACTCCAAGTGACCTGATTAATTTTATTTAATCATAGAGTTTATTGAAAACTCTCCCTCCAATTTTTATGGTTAGCTTATTAAGCCCCTGCCTATAGCTTATTCATAAAAACTTCAACCCATTCATGTTTTCAGAAAACATAAATACTCTTTAGTACAGTCTTTTCTTATTGCAGAGATTTCTCATCATGTATATGATCTTTCCTATATTAACTTAAGCATTATGATCCTGTTATTATTTTATTGCAGAAGTATGGACAGAGGTGTTTGTTAAAAATTCATCAAAACCCAGAAAAGCCTCCTATCTTATTATTTAGAATATAAACATGAGCTAGACCTTCATCTTGCTGCCTATGTTCAAAATAATTTAGATCCATACTTAACAATAGTAAAAACAGAATTAAAAATGCTCAAACCATATAAGCTTGGAAAAACTATCATACAAAAACTCCAAACAGAAATACACAACAACATCCATTTCATCCATATCAAACCATTTCAAAGATTAAATACTACTTTTAATATTTTCAGGCTGCCTACCAGAGGTCTTACTGCCATTGCATAAAATGAATTAATGCTCACCTATATTCTTTCTTGTATTATCTTGCTCCTCTACTCTGCAATTGCCTTCAGGACTGCATACCCATCTTTTTTTTCTGTTTTGTTTTATATGTATTTATTTTTCTGAAAGAATGATGATGATCCTTATGATATGCAGGTTTTTATAAAGCTGTTTTTAGGGTTTAAGGGAATGGGTAATTCCTTTGATACCCTTTTATTCTTTTATGCACAGTTTACACTGATGCATAGTCCTCAATTGGAATTATACCCTCTTGATTTCCTTTAGTAGTTATTTCGGGATCTCCAATACTTTTATTTCTGCATGCTATTTCTATGATTTCATCCCATTCATTCCATATGCATGTGACCTTGTGCATTTTTATTTTTTTGCTCTATCTTTATAAAAACTGTAATCTGTTTGCATTTTCTACCTAGCCACTTTTTCCATTAAATTATATACACCATCATATATGATTATGTGATATAAAAATTATTTATACTATATTACTTTTATTCCACCCCTTAAAACAGCAACTTTTATATATATTTATATATATATATGAGTTATAAAAATTATACACACACACAAGTTCATTTGTTTTTTTTTTCTTTCAACATGATTACTTAAGTCATTTAAAATTTCATTAATTTCCATTACATTTTACTTCTTAAATTAAACAGGAAATTCCCTATATTTTAAATACATATATTCATATAATCATATAACTATTTGTTTTAAGTCAAAATTTTTTTTTTTAACTTCTGAAATTCTTGAAATAAATATAACTTACATTTTATTTTAGTTTAGGGTCATTACATACCCTCCCCCTTAAAGGAATTATGTCCCCATAATTTCTTCTAATTTCTCCAATTAAAAATATTAATTCATAGCCTGTTTTAATTCCATAACTCCATACTCACATTTTATGAAAGCAAGCAATGCATAAGAATATTCAGAGAATTATTATAAACTACTTAAACATACCTCTCCATCAGTAAACAAGTTGGGGTATTTAGCCCTCATTTTGTCCTCCACCTCCCATGTACAATCATTGATGTCCAAGCTCCATTGAATTTTTACCAGTTTGATCACCTTGTTCCTCAACTTTTTCTCCTCCTTAGCAACTATCCCCACTGGTTCATTTGCATAGACCAAATTCTTTTGGACTTGAATTTGAGTAGGTGACTCCAGAATTGCTCCTTCATCATGCACCCATTTTCTCAATTGAGAAACATGAAACACTGGATGTACACCACTTAATTCCTCAGGTAATTGAAGCTTATAGGCCATAGCACCAATTCTTTGTATAATTTCATATGGCCCTACAAATCTTGGTGATAACTTTCCTGATTTCCCAAACCTGAACACTTTTCTCATTGGTGATACTTTTAGAAAAACATACTCTCACTCCTTAAACTCCATTGGCCTTCTCCTTTTATCTGCATAAGACTTCTGTCTTGACTGTGCTGTTTTCATTCTATGTCTAATTAACTCAATCACGTTGGAAGTTTCTTTCACATGATCTGGTCCTATTAGTATACCCTCTCCCATATCCAACCAACAGGCAGGGGATGTGCAGGGCCTCCCATACAAGGCTTCAAAGGGTGCCATTCCTATGGTTGACTGGTAGCTATTGTTATATGTAAATTCTGCCAAATGAATATGGTCCTCCCAATTGCTCCCAAAGTCAAGCACACATGCTCTTAACAGATCCTCCAATATTTTATTTACTATTTCTGTCTGCCCATCACTTTGAGGATGGTAGGCAGTACTTAAGCATAATTGTGTTCCCATTGCTTCTTGGAAGCTTTCCCAAAATCTTGAGGTAAACAAAGTGTCTCTATCACTTACAATGGTCTTAGGTATACCATGTAGCCTTACCACTTCCTTAATAAATAATTGTACAAGTTTAGATGCATTTCTATCTGACCTGACAGGGACAAAGTGAGCTGATTTGGTTAGCCTATCAACAATTACCCATATACTATCATTGCCTCTCTTAGTTCTAGGCAAGCCATCCACAAAATCCATGGAAATACTTTCCCATTTCCACTGAGGTACCTCCAATGGTTGCAGCATGCCAGAAGGCTTTTGGTAGTCTGCTTTAATTTGTTGACAAGTGAAACACTTTGCCACATATCTTGCCACTGCTTGTTTCATTCCTGGCCACCAGTAGCTTCTTTTTAAATCATGATACATTTTAGTACCACCAGGGTGTATGGTGTACTTGGTTTTGTGATGCTCATTCATGATTTCTTCCTTCAACTCTGTAATGTCTGGTACACACAGCTTCTCATTCTTCCTCAAATATCCTTTGTGATCTACTTTAAAATTTTCCAACTCAATATTGCTATGTAACATTTCTTTCTTCTCCTTCAAATCCTTGTCTTGGTCTTGCATGCTACCAATTTTCTCCACTAGATTAGATTTTACTGTAATCAACCCTAGTGTGCCATATTCTACCATATCATTGTGCTCACCAAAATTCTTTTCATTCTTGCTATGTATATCTGCCTCCCCAAGCATTGTTAGGTTTTTAAATTCATCAATCATTAGACTTGCTAACCTAACTTGATGCCTACTCAAGGCATCTGCCACCCTATTGGCTTTTCCAGGGGTGTACAAAATATCTAAATCATATGCAGCTAGAAACTCCATCCGCCTTGCTTGTCTCATATTCAAATCTTTTTGAGAAAATAAATATTTCAATGCTTGATGGTCTGTAAATAATTCAAATTTTGCTCCAAGCAAATAATGCCTCCAAAGTTTTAATGCAAACACTATTGCAGCTAATTCTAGATCATGAGTTGCATATTTGGTTTCATTGGGTTTAAGCTGTCTTGATGCATATGCCACTACCTTGCCATGTTGCATAAGCACTGCACCTAATCCGGACCCACTAGCATCAGTATATACAACCATTCCTTCATTTTCTTCTGGGATTTGCAAAACAGGAGCTTCTACCAGTGCTTGCTTCAATTTCTCAAAAGCTTGTTCACATTGCTCAGTCCACACATATGGTTGGTTCTTTTTTGTCAACTTAGTCATTGGTGCAGCTATTCTTGAAAAATCCTTGATAAACCTTCTATAATACCCTGCCAATCCCATGAATGATCTCACCTCAGTCACTGTTCTGGGTCTACTCCATGATTGAACTGCAATCACTTTGCTTGGATCTACACTTACCCCTTGCTGTGACACTATGTGTCCTAAGAATTTTACTTCATGTTGCCAAAATGTACATTTTGAATACTTGGCTTTTAATTCATGTTCTCTAAGTCTGGATAATACTAAGTGTAGATGCATATCATGATCATCTTCTGTCTTGGAGTAAATTAATATATCATCTATAAATACTAGAACAAATTTATCCAAAAAGTCTCTGAAAATTCTATTCATCAAATCTACAAAATAAGAGGGAGCATTGGTCAAGCCAAATGGCATTACTAAAAATTCATATAAGCCATATCTGGTATTAAAGGCTGTGTACTCAATGCTTTCCTCTGCAACTTTCATTTGGTGAAATCCAGAGGCTAAATCTAATCTTGAAAATATTCTAGCTCCATGTAATTGATCAAATAGATCATCTATTCTAGGCAGTGGGTATTTATTTTTAATAGTTACCTTGTTTAAATCCCTATAGTCTACACACAACCTCATTGTTCCATCATGTTTCTTGACAAAGAGCACTGGGGAACCCCCAACTAGAACTACTTGATCTTATGAATCCTTTCTCTTATAATTCTTCTAGTTGATGTTTTAATTCTACCAGTTCTTTTGGACCCATCCTATAAGGCTTTTTAATGATTGGATTTGTTCCTGGCATTAACTTTATTTTGAACTCAACTGGTCTATTCTGAGGAATTCCTCTTACTTCTCCAAACACATCTGTGTATTCATTAACTACTGGAATTTCCTCTATTTTTAATTCCTTTTGAATTTCATTTATACTCCAAATTTTATTAAAACATGTGTTCTTTGCTATTTCACTTAGAACTGTAATTCTTTTGCCTTCATTTGTCTCCAAAGAAATAGTAAGATTTTCTAAATTTAAAATTGCTTTATTTTTCATTAACCAATCTACCCCCAATATAATCCCAATACCAGGATAATTTAAAGTATATAGATCTGAATCAAAACCATAACCCCCTATAATTAATTTCAGACCCATACACTTCATTCTTAGCATACAATGACTCCCTATGGGACTGTGTATAGTTAAGGGTTGTTCAATAAAAACACAAGCAAGTGCTAATTTCTTTACTATTTCCAAAGATATCAGTGAATGTGAGGCACCAGTGTCATATACTACTGATATTGGTTGGGTATTGATTAGAATTATACCTTCAAGTTGTCCAACATTTTCAGTGGTGTTGGTTGCCAAAGCTCCTACCCTTGCTGTTTTCTTATGAGTCTCTGGGCAGTCCTTCTTTAAATGTCCCATCTTTCCACAGTTATAGCAGCTTCCTTTTGGTATTTTTGGGTCAGGGCATTGGTTACTGTAATGTCCAGCTTTTCCACAGTTAAAACAATGAGTAAATTTCTTGCTTTCAGGTGCTATTGCTCCTTCCCCTTTCTTAACTCCTTTACTTGCATTTCTCTTGTCATAAGGTTGCACTTTGTTCTGACCTCCCTTCTTCTTATTGAGCTTCATGTTCCTGAATTTCTCTCTTGTGGTATCATGTTGCTCAAAAGAGAGTGTTAGATCAATCACTTGATCAAAAGTTTTATCTTTATATGGTAACATTGCCCTAGATAGATTGGGGTTCAAGCCTTGAATGTACCTTGCATTCTTTGCTTCTGCATTCCCTATCAACACCATTCCATACTTAGATAATGCTTCAAACTTCTGAGTGTACTCATTTACACTCATGCCTCCTTGCCTTAATCTAATAAAATCTTCAAGCAGTGTGGCTTTGGCAGATGCTGGGATAAATCTGGCCTCAAGCATGACTTTGAAATCATTCCAAGTGATATCATTTTCTGGCCTTCCTACTATCACAACCTCCCACCAGTCCAGTGCAACCCCCTTCAATTTCCTTGAAGCTATTTGTCTTTTCCTTTGGTCATTGATTTGCATATCTGTAAAGACCCTTTCCATAGTCCTTATCCACATTTGAACACCCATAGCTCCTTCAGTTCCTTCAAAATCCTTTCCTCCCAAATTGGTACAAGTCTTGAGCAATTTGGAGAGCTCCTCATGAGGATTATCTTGCCTTGGTGCCATTCCATCCCTCAAAGCCCTCATAAAATCTTCCATGCTTATCACAGGTGGCTCACGTGATGGTCCTGCACCTGTGTGATGTCTGGGTCCTACCATAATGTTATAGATATAATTTTTAAGTTAGTTTATTTACCCCCATATTCTTAATATCTTTACTTTGTTTATTTATTTGATTTAGGTGTACCTTATACATGTATCTCAAGCATACATTTCAATCATACAAAAACATCCAACCTCAAGAATTCAATCAATGCATTCAATCATCCACATACATACTATAATGTTTACTATGTTATTTAAAACATAGCTCTGATACCAACTGTGGTGACCCCTTATATTTTATCCCAGATATTATTATATATTATTTTATTTTAAAGGAAATTTATCAAATCTGTTTCCCAAGATCCTGAGTTACCAATATAAATATACCAGTTCATATTTCATCATATAATAGCTCTACATATTTGATGATATGGTTGCTTTTTTTTTTTTATTCATTCTGTATATATATATATGTATATATAACTACTGATACATAATGCAATATTCAGGTGTTAAGAAACATAACTGAAAGGAGTATAATTGTTAGTATGAACTTACAAATTTGTTTCCACTATCAAATTTCCATTTCAGGTTTCACAGTTATATTTACTCTATATTTTAGTTTAGGTTGGTTGAGAATGCATACTGGTTAGCTTCGAGTTTATATTTCAAAAACTTGGAGTTTTTCAGTTGCTTTCTTCGAGTTGGAAACACTTACACCACATGAATTGCAGAGAAGTGATTCCAGGCTATAAGGATCTGACACTTAACCATTTGAGTTGGTCATGATCCCATTCCTTCAATATTCAAAACCATATTTCTGTGTAAATCATTTCCACAATCATACTTTCTTATCACCACTTTGCTTTTATTTTATAAAAGTTTCAATAAGATTTTATTTTCCCAGGTTTCAGACACAAAACCAAAATGTTTCCAAATCTATTTCTTTTGAAACTCTTTCTGTTTTTAAATCAACTGCTTAAACATAAGTCTTGCATTTTCTCAAGGAATACACACCACCCAATGTACCATACAGTTCAAGCATAATTTATCTTGTTCAAATTCCACAAGCTTATTTTGTTTTTATGCAAAATCTGTTGCACTTGCCTTTCTCAATTGTCATTATTATAACATCAATCAGTTTCAAACAAAAGAATAAGGGACTGATATGCACATATATTATATAGCTATGATATATCAGATTTTCATAGATCTCAAAAGATAGCTAAACATTTTATAAGAGCATCATCTAGCTACTTGTCATAAAACTTCACTCATCACAGTATTAGTTAGATACATGTCATAATTTAAACACCCAAGAAAAAGAAAAACATCTTCACTATCTAACTTTTAATTACTAATAATATTCAGGTCTTCCACTACAGGCAATTCTGCAAATACAAGCATTGTTTCTCTTATTTATACTAGCAGCTAATGCCTCCTTCATCATCATGTCACTTTTACTTACCTGCATGCAAATCATTGAGCTGCCCCATTTATATGAGACACCCAGATGTTTGCAAGGCAAACAAAAGGGTCAGTTTACACTGGTATGAGCATTAATAAATTCTATACAAGTTTACAAATCTTATGAACTTTTGTCACTTTCATAATCCAGCAGATTATAAACTAGGCACATCAGCAAAATAGCTAGGTGACCTTAAGCATACAACCATACATTCAACATATATGTAACAAGCCATGCATTATTCACAACATCATAAATAAATTCAGGTTATGTTCTCCGAGATTTTTCCCCCAGCAGATCATTAAGGTTACTACATTAAACCTTATTTAATTTACAGTTTTGTTCAGATATTATAACCCAGAGATTTTAAATCTCATACCCCATTTTATTTAAGGTCTAAATCCCCCTGTCAAATGAACACAAGTATGCATTGTGAAGGAATTCTCCCAGTTAGTCTTACTTATTCCAATCACACAAAGGCCTCAGGGTGCATTTGCACCATGCATATGCTTTCCCCCTTCTGAAGAAAGCAGATCATTGACTAACTCCAAGTGACCTGATTAATTTTATTTAATCATAGAGTTTATTGAAAACTCTCCCTCCAATTTTTATGGTTAGCTTATTAAGCCCCTGCCTATAGCTTATTCATAAAAACTTCAACCCATTCATGTTTTAAGAAAACATAAATACTCTTTAGTACAGTCTTTTCTTATTGCAGAGATTTCTCATCATGTATATGATCTTTCCTATATTAACTTAAGCATTATGATCCTGTTATTATTTTATTGCAGAAGTATGGACAGAGGTGTTTGTTAAAAATTCATCAAAACCCAGAAAAGCCTCCTATCTTATTATTTAGAATATAAACATGAGCTAGACCTTCATCTTGCTGCCTATGTTCAAAATAATTTAGATCCATACTTAACAATAGTAAAAACAGAATTAAAAATGCTCAAACCATATAAGCTTGGAAAAACTATCATACAAAAACTCCAAACAGAAATACACAACAACATCCATTTCATCCATATCAAACCATTTCAAAGATTAAATACTACTTTTAATATTTTCAGGCTGCCTACCAGAGGTCTTACTGCCATTGCATAAAATGAATTAATGCTCACCTATATTCTTTCTTGTATTATCTTGCTCCTCTACTCTGTAATTGCCTTCAGGACTGCATACCCATCTTTTTTTTCTGTTTTGTTTTATATGTATTTATTTTTCTGAAAGAATGATGATGATCCTTATGATATGCAGGTTTTTATAAAGCTGTTTTTAGGGTTTAAGGGAATGGGTAATTCCTTTGATACCCTTTTATTCTTTTATGCACAGTTTACACTGATGCATAGTCCTCAATTGGAATTATACCCTCTTGATTTCCTTTAGTAGTTATTTCGGGATCTCCAATACTTTTATTTCTGCATGCTATTTCTATGATTTCATCCCATTCATGCCATATGCATGTGACCTTGTGCATTTTTATTTTTTTGCTCTATCTTTATAAAAACTGTAATCTGTTTGCATTTTCTACCTAGCCACTTTTTCCATTAAATTATATACACCATCATATATGATTATGTGATATAAAAATTATTTATACTATATTACTTTTATTCCACCCCTTAAAACAGCAACTTTTATATATATTTATATATATATGAGTTATAAAAATTATACACACACACAAGTTCATTTGTTTTTTTTTCTTTCAACATGATTACTTAAGTCATTTAAAATTTCATTAATTTCCATTACATTTTACTTCTTAAATTAAACAGGAAATTCCCTATATTTTAAATACATATATTCATATAATCATATAACTATTTGTTTTAAGTCAAATTTTTTTTTTTAACTTCTGAAATTCTTGAAATAAATATAACTTACATTTTATTTTAGTTTAGGGTCATTACAAATTCCCTCCAGGTCCTGATAGATCCTTCTCCCAGCTGCCTAAACCACATTGCAGCTAAGTCCGTCAAATACAAAGGGAAGCATCGGGCCATCACTTCCTCAGATGCCCCCAGCACCTCCATGTGTCTGGTGTACCTCATCAAATGATCAGTTGGGTCTGCCTTGCCGTCATATAACTCCACGCTAGGTAGCTTGAATTTAGGTGGATTCTGAGCCATCCTTATTTCCCGAGCGAACGGACTCCTATTCACTCCTTCCAAGTCTCTGTTGGTCAAACCACCTCGCACAGTTTTCATGATGATCTCCATTAATCCAGTATTGCCTGTTGGGGGTTGCCCCCATGCCCCCGAGGGAACTCCGGCACATATTCCTCGTGTGGTTCACTAGCAGCAACGTTAGCTCTAGCCTGTTGAACTCCTTCCAAAGGTCCTCCTGTGTTGGATCCCGTGGGCCTGCCCCCAAGCCCTTGTTGATTGCCTTCTGGCTCCGCATCCCGTCCTCCATTGGGTTCCACAACCCTAGTTCCTTGTCCTGCATCCACCGTGGCTGTAGCCGTTCCTAAATTCTGCATCCCTGCAGCTCTCATTTGCTCAAAGAAAGTCTGCATCATTTCCTATTGGCTCTTCAACAATCTCTCTTGCAAAGAATTTGCCATAGCTTCCATTTCATCCCGGGTTATGTAGATTGAAGCCTGTCCTTCCCCAGCTCCGGAGGATGCTTGTTGACTTCCTTCCTGTTGGCTTCTCTTAGCCCTTTGCCTTCTACTATTTTGCCTAGTCATTGTCTTCCAAATCCAAACTTCTATCCGATGCAGCAGGTGCTAGTCCTGAGTTCAATTCTCAGTGAAAGCACCAAAGTGTTTGCGCCAAAATTTGTCACAAACCCCAAATACCGTGAAAGCACCAGTGTATGAATACAAATCAACAATATTCAAACACAAATAACAGATCTCAGCAAATAACAAGCAACAAATCAGAAATAATGAACAGAGACACAAGTTTTATAGCAGTTCGGCTATCTCCGGCCTACATCCACTCCAAAGTTTTATCCTTTTATTAATTATCCTTGCTGGTTACAAGTGATTACAGCAGTTACAAAGTCCAAATTCGAAATCAATGGCAGTAATGACGATATAGAGTGATCCTGGCAGCGTTCGGGCGTGCTTCTTCTTTCCAAATTCTCCGACCCCTTTTCTGAATAACCAGGGGCTCTATTTATAGGCGTAGGAGGCTGATATTTCACTGAAAATCCGATAGACCACTTCTGACACGTGAGGGGGCCCACATGCTCGGCCTTAGAAGACTTGGGTCCACTTTGAGATCGATTCGAACTCCATTCGAATTGACCATAAAATTATCCAATCGAGGTGAAACTTGGTGTGAACATTCTTCAACATGCATGTAAGTTCTTGTAAAAATTTCATTGCATATGGATCAACAGTTTGGAAGATATGATCGATTCGAGATCAAAGCTCTGTGTGCTCTGCCTGGTTCGAACCCATTGCTTCGAACCCATATCCTTCGACTCCATCTGAAGCACGCGCGCGCAATGACGTGGCGCTATCCTCCCGGGTCGATTCGAATTATACGGCGTGTGGACTCCATTTGATGCGCCGAGTTGAACGCTTTCCTCCTAGTGACGCGCACGTATCCATGTTTCACGCTTGCACGTGTCCATCACTCCTCAATGTACTCAACCGTTTGCGGCATGTCCTTCCGTATCGATTGCAAGGGGGTATTTCGTATCGATCCGATCGATACGAAAATGTTGAACGCTATCGATACGAAACGAAGGCAAATAGATGGGTACGAAACCATGCACGATGATGGATACGAACGAAGCCTTACCTGATGGATACGAGCGAGATTTTATCTTATGGATACGAGCCTGGAAAACCTCTCATGGATACGAAAATGCCAAAACCCACCTTGCCATCGATACGAACGTATCGATTCGAACCTGATCGATACGAAGCGTATCGATTCGAACTATCATTTCCCTGATCGATGCGAAGGTCATCGATACGAACCTATCCCTGCACCATGCCTTTGACCGATGCGAACCTGATGGAGTCGAACTGAACAAAACCTGATGGGTTCGAATCTGATGGATTCGAAATGAGCAACACCTTGACCCCTCGATGGATTCAAACAGCACGCCTTTCCTACCTTGCATCGATCATAACTCCTTCATATGAACTCCGATTAACCTGAAATTTGAACATAGCCTTTCCTAATCCTTATCATCATCTCCAATCAATTTCGTCCCGATCGGAGTTCAACCAAATTTTGACGGCATCGATCGCCGCCTTGCTTTCAATCGATCTCCATTCCCGATATCCATCATTCCTTGCCAACTTGTTGATATTCCAGTTTTGACCAAAAAGTGGGATAGCAATATATATACATATATATATATATATTTAAACTAAATGGAAATAAGATATAAATTTCATAAAAACATGCAATATGACATTTGTACAAATATAATAACTTGTACAAAACTTTGTAAGCCATGTACATGAAAATTTAAATAAGTGTAGCTCTTTTATCATATGAATTTACAAGTGGCAAGTTATATTTTCTTCTAATTTAAATTATAAAATATATTAGAAAGAAATTAGTCTAATTATATATCATTATGCCTACTCTCTCATTTTCTTTGATCTTCAAAACTACAAACCTGGAAAACAAAAAAAATTCAAAAGCAAAAGAAAAACGAAAGTAAAAACCTCTTTTCAAATTCAAAACCTAGAAATCAAACTCAGATAAAATCAAAACCTGAAACAAATCAACTCAAAAACATTCAAACTCAAGAATCAAATACCATCAATCTTCAACCCGATTCAAATCTGAAGCATGCAAATGCATCTCAATCAAGCAAGATTCAACTCGGTAAAAACAAGGTTTAGAAACCTGTAAAATAAAAAGAAGATCAATTCAATAACAAATTCAACCTAATCAAGCAAAGCAAAGATTAAAGCATGCTCAACTCAATATACATCAGTTCTAGATCAAGCATGCAGTGGATTTAGTTCAACTTAAACATAGGATCAACATTCAAGTTTTCAGATTGGAATCTAGTAAATCAAACTTCTAGGTTCCGGTTCTCTGCTTTAAAAACAAGGTGAGCAAACTGACCCCTATAAAACATGAATCTATGATATATCTTGATGCTTTGTGAAGTAGTTGTTGTGAAAAATGATAAATGAATGTAAATATATCTGCATGTATATATATGTTGTGTGTGGATTGAAGTATGCATGCCTACTCCGTTGTGTTCCCAGATCCAAGAACAACCAAAGAAAAATTTATATCTCAAAATATAAGCATATTTAGGTAATATTCCTTACATGAAAATTTATCATAGAAATGTAATACTAACTTTAAAAAGGGTTCCAAGTGTATTTATTAAGAATTTATTTCTAAAATAAATTATTACAGTGAAACCTTTAGAAAATTTAAAAATCAATCATTTTATTCTCGAATTTGGATTTCATAAACTGAATCGTATTATAAAATGGTGAATTTAGATAATAATTTCAAGATTTTTAGTTTATTAAATTGTGAGAAAATGAGAGTTGAACGAAATAGACATTTTCGTCAAATTTCGATGATCAACAAAGTTAGGGTCAACGTGATCAAGGTGGAAGGTGACTTGTGTGTAGTAGATCGACGGAAAAATGTTCATAATTTTTTTTGACGATCGGAGTGATCGAGAAATGATGAAGTAGGGTTAAGGCTTGCATTGGGTTGCTGTCGTTCTCGAACTGATCGCGTCGTCGTCGAGGCATTTGGGTCGATCGGACCCAGGGGAAATGATGCGTAGGATCATGACGTTGCTTTGGCCAGAGTCGCAAGGTTCCAGGTGGTCAGATCGTCAGCATCGAGACGTTTTTGGGTTGTCAGTGGGTTCCAGTTTTGTTCAAAATGCTCGAATTCGATTTCGTGGATGCTTTCGAGGATCTGGGTGTTTAGGTTGGTCGACGGTGATGTTGACGACTTGTCGAAGGCCACGGTGATGATGGTGACCGTGCACATGCACGAGATATCGTTCATGTGTGTTATTTTCAAAGATTTGGGAAGAAGTATTTGCGTCGGGGCGAACACAAGGAATTTTGTGAATTAACTCGGGGAAGAGAAAGATATGGGTTAACTCGAGGTTGGTCTCCGAATTTCTGAAGGTTGGCTCGGGTTATTCGAAATACAACAAGTTTTTAAAATTTAAAGTAAATAATTAACAAATTTTAAACAATGTAAATGTTTAAATCAAGTTTTTAATGAACATAAAAAGGTAAACAAAGTTTAAAAAGCAATGGTAAATTTAATCAAGTTTTCAAAAAAATTAACTATATTTTAGAAGCTAAAATGGATTTTAAACAAGTGTTTAACAAAGTTTCAAAGTTTAATTTTTAAGTTAAATGTTTAAAAATTTATTTGTTGTTAAAGTAATATATATTAGGTTAATTATATAATTAATTCCCAAATGTTTTTCCATTGAAATTTAATGATTAATTACTTAATGCAGGTGATTAATTAATGGATAATTATTTATTGTGGGTAATTAAAGGATAATTACCTAATGAGATTAATTTAGTATAATTACTTAATGTAATTAATAAAAGATTATTACTTAATGTAATTAAGGATGATTACTTTGTGTAAATTACATTTAAGGATAATTAATTAATTAAGATTAATTAATGTAAGTAATTAAGGGTAATTAATTACTTAAAGATAATTATTTAATGAAAGTAATTAAGAATAATTAATTAATGATTATAGGTTGATTAATCAAATGATCTAAAGTATAATTAATTAAAGGATAATTAAATAATTAAAGGTTTATTATTTAATGATCAATGGTTGATTGATTTATTAATTGAGGTTAATTAATTTATTATTAAAGGTTAATTAATTAATTATATTAAAGTATTAATTAAAATAATTTGTAATTAATTAATATTAATTAACCAGAGTTAGTAATTCATTCATAAGTAATTACTCTGGTTTAAGTTAATTATAGTCAGATAGTTAATTAATTTTACTTATGGATGATTGAATTCTGTTGAATGCTTTGAATTGATTGATATCCTTGATGTGTGATGTGCTGTGATATGATTGAGCTGCGAACTGTGATTTATTTATTTGTAATGAATTAACATATTTATCTGTGAATCTGTGAATGAAGATAAGCATTATAGGATTTTACCGCTTATCAATATTGTTATGCTTGGGTTGTGATGATGGTTGTAATATGTTATTATTGTGTGTGAAACCCCTGGACTACACCACACACACACAAATATGGATTTCATGATGAATTGGTTAAGTCACAGATATTTTGAATTTAATATTATTTTATTCAAGATGATGAAATGACTTTAAAAGTTGAATTTTGAATCCAAATGGTTCGGAAATGGAATTGGGTTAAGTATGAAAAGCTTTTGAAAAGAATTTTTGAAATTGAAATTTAATAGGTCTTGTTTAAGTTTTGAAATTATTTTGGAAACTATGGTTTAAAATGGTTATATAATTTATATAATGTGTGTATATATATATGGATTTTAAACCATTTTTAAGTATCTTTAAATATATTATTTTGGGTATTTGAATTTAACCCAAGTTTATACTTGAAGGGCTTTAACTTGAGCAAACGTAATTGGATTTTCCCGAACAAAAACTCTTTGTTTTCAAATTATAATGGCTTTTATATAAAGGAAAGAACTTCCGGTTTTATTGAAAAGATTTTAAGTTTGAAATGGAATTGTTTTGAAAGCTATGAATGAAACTTTTTTAAATATTTGTGAACTTTGTTTTCAAATTGAAGAGGATCTTAAAGTTGTATCTTTTGTATAAAAGATTTGGAACTGAAATAGTTTTGAAAGCTATGAATGAATCTTTGTGAAAGATTGGTGAACTTGGTTTCAAATTGAAGTGAATTTTAAAAGGCGAATCTTTTTTCTAAAAGATTAAAAGTGGAAAATTGTTAAACCATTCAAAAAGAAAGGTTTTGGGGATTAAAAATGGTGACTTAACTAAGATCCCATTATATCCATATGCTTTTTAAAAATTAAGCGCTCATTATTCGGTTTAGCCGGGAGAGGGCTTTATGTCATAAAACTCATTCCAAATAATGACACGATAAAATGGATAGCATTTGAAGATGATGGTGAAGACTAGGTATTTTTGAAAGCGAAAGGATTACCTGTCGAATGTCTCTGCACCGAATGGCCCCGGTATAGAGATTTGATCACCCTTTGTGATGGGGAGTCCGGACGTGATTAGGGATTATCCGGATTTGCAAGGGCTTCTTTTAAAGTGCCTTTGGTTCCGTTCGAACCCGGGACGGACTTGTGTGGATGTATGTCTGACGCTACACTTTGAAATGTAAAACTGGTTTCTATCAAATACATTTCTGTTTGGTGGCGGCGAATTTATTATCTTAGCTTAACACCCTTCTCTGAGACGTATGAGCTCAGAGGTTATGTAGTTGATGGTTACTAGTGATACATTCCCAATTTGGTAATGTGGCATACGAAGTGCTGCTGATCATTTGTTGATCGAAGCATGACTTTTGTGAAAAGCGTAGCTTTGTGGACGAGACCTCATCGGACCTCGTACCTCGAAAATAGTCGAAACAGGAAGAATGCAGCAAGGTTATGAGGGTCGCGCCCTTTAGGGTATGTCCATTTCCTTATAGATAAAAGAGGTATCATGGTATGGAGCCCAGATACTTAACTTATGTGGTTGCTGCAAATTTATTGCTTTGTGGTTGTTGGTGTTGAGAGCTCTCGGATAAAGGTTGGTTACGACCGGGGGATGGCATACTTGTGTCGGTAGTTACCTAGTTACAGAGGTAAGCCGTCCTTGTGGTTGCAGACATCCGGTTAGGTTCTCGGGGCGTCCCTCCAGAGGCGTACCCATGTGGTATAGGATGTTCCTTAGCCTGACCGTTTGTTGAAAATCCAATCATCCAATACGCGCCTTCTACGGTTTTAGTTGTAGAACCTGCCATCTAATATGGTAGCTATAGTAGGCATACTATAATGGTACGTATGCTGGCTAAGATTAATATTATACTTGCAAATGTTTTCCACTATGCACTAATTATAATATCAAACGGATTTTTGCGTATCAAGCATGTTTGACTATCATAAGGAAAAATCTTCTCCAATTGTGCGCTTGCATTGTGTGTGTGGGGGAGGCCTTATGGTAGTTTCATTTTCCAAAAAACATAGCGGATTTCTTTTAGTTTCTTTTGTTTTTTGTTCAAAGAAACTATTTTTGTTTGCTCACACCAGTCCCATGACTGACCTGTAGTTTATTGTTCCCTTTCTAAACTCTGGGTGCCCATAATTTTCCATACGGGCAGCCTAGAGTCAGATTTTCAGATAGTCAGATAGTAGGTGAAGCTTTTGGCAATCTTCGAAGTCTTTGGATTGGCAATCACATTTATTTCACTTCAACATTCGGGATCGGACTTGCTTAATACATGATGGGAGTTCTCGCTTATAGTATTAGGAGATCTTTGAGCCTAGGATTGGAATGCAGTTTTGGATTCTATATTTCTTTCTATCCTTTGGAAGACCATATTGGTGTTATCTTCACGCTGCTGTTGCTGTTGGTCTTTGCGAATATTGTATCTATCTCTGATATGTTGATATTCATTTGTATCATATTGTATCAGATATTGTATCCAAATGTTGTATATCAATAGAGTTATCATTTCTGTTTCCGCTGTGTTGTTTACTTAATGTGTTATAAGCACCGGCATGAATCGAATTTCAATGTTTGAATCTACGGCATTCGAATAAGAGTGAAGTATGGATGTCAATTTTCGAGCGGTGAAATTCGGGTCATGACATCAACATTATTAATAAATCAATAATCATTTTCTTTAAAAATATGTTTTATTTAATTAATAGCTTCTAAAATATTAATAACATTAACAATTTACTATTAAACCATGTAGTAAATAAATAAATAATATTTTAAAATGATATATTCAAAAAGGAAAGAAGGTAGATTCGAAAAAATAGAATATGGGTGAATAAATAAAGCTGAGCAGATAAGGTAGATTCAAAAGAATAGTATTAGGCACGAATAATTAATTCAAACCATAAGATTTTCAATTTCAAATATTAATACAAAATTTCTTTGTTAAAAAATACTTTTGTAATAAAATACCTTTATATCGAAACAAATTTTCCTTTCAAAATACTTCTATAACTCGATGTCTTAACAGGTTTATCCTCGTTCTTGCAGACTCTAGCCATGCATTGATTAGGTGCAAAGCTAGAATTCTCCAAGTGCTTAGTAGACCTATTTCAACCCCAGTGAAAATACTCAAAAACTTCAAAACCGATATGGAAAGTACAACCCAAACAAATCAACCTAATCGAATCATGGATCGTAGATACACAATGGTTACACCTGAATCCCCTAGGAAACATCCGTACCTTTTATGCAATCACTGCCTTGCGAATTTCACCATGATAACAAAAAAACTATAGACCGTGGATACACAATGGTTACGCCTGGATCCTGTAGGAAACATCTGTACCCTTTAAGCAATCTCTACCATGCGGATTACACTACGACAATAAAAACTTGTAGACCGCGGATAAACAATGGTTACGCCTGGATCTCTCAGAAAACATCCATACCCCGCCTTGCGGATTACGCTAATAAAACGACCATAGATCGCAGATACACAATGGTTATGCCTAGATCCCCCAGGAAACATCCATACCTTTTAAGCAATCACTGCCTTGCGAATGACGCTATGCAGTCGAGTTCGTAAGACCATGGGTAATGCCATGGAATTTGAAGGACACTCGAGTATCATATTCGAAAAACCCAAATCAGAGGGAATAGTATCGATAGAATGAATCCGCAATGTGGCCACAAAGAGAATATCAAGCAGAAGGCACTTTCCAAATCTTTACTTCGAAAATATATATCATATAGTACCTTTTCAAATCAATTTCAAATATCATACTTATATACAGTCAATTATATATAAGATTTCATTTTCAAATCGAATACATTCCAAAATCAATAGTATATCAAATCACACTTATATAGGCTTCGATTATGTAAGATTTCGCTTTTCAAATTGAGTACCTTCCCAAATCAATAGTTTTTGAATCAACTTCATACTTATACAAATCAATTTTATATAAGTTCGATAACTCCCAAATCAAGTATTTAGTAAAATAAGGTTCTCGACTTCAATTCATTTCAATATCAGTTTAATTTCAAAATCATCTACGATTTCACCAAATTATTAAACACCTTCAGTTTCAAAGTTTCCAAAATAATAGGTTTAGAGAATAATCCAAGTTTCCAAATCAACATAATTTAGGTCAAACAAACTCATTTCGAAAATCATCATATAATACTGGGTTTTAAATTCCAATCTTTTTTCGAAACCATATACTTTTCCAAAATCAGTTATACTTAAAATGATTACCAAGTTTATAACCATCCCTTTAAAACCTTTAAACTATTTATTTCTACTTGAAAGATCCAATTTACCCTTTGAAAATTATTATTATTATATATATATATATGGTTTTATAAAAGATGTTACTAAGTTAAAAACATTTAAAACTAAATTTTATTCAAAACATCTAAATTTCATATTAGTATAATTCAAAATAGTATTATTCATTTACTTAACAAAAAAGTTTCAAATTTATTTAAATTATATTACTTCATGCTTAAACATACAAACTAAACTTATATACTTTATCAAATAATTTATACTTTTTGAAATTACTTAGATTTGAAAATTAAACCTCAATTTAGTTTTCGAACATTCAAAATAGTCGGAGAAATCAAATTTCAAATCCAAGAGTTGGAAATCAGCAACATATCAATAAATCAATTTCAATAGATATGGCTAAATCTGAAACTCGAGGTTGAACACCGGGCTCACTTCAAATTGTTTCAAATATATATACATATATCTTTCGAATATCATATCATACTTCGGAATTTGAAATCAAAATTTGTTTCACAAAATCACTGGCATTGCAAAGCTATTAAAGTGGCCTCTCCCTCACTCTGAAACTCGAAAATCAATGTCGATGATGCATGCACTCATCATCGAAATTATTCTCTAGCGACATAAGTGAGTTCTGGACTTCTATTTTTTTGAAAAAATCTTTAAAATTTCTTCGAAATCATTGGGAGTCATTTGAAGTGATTTGAAACGTTTCTTATTCGAAAAATACTTTCGAATCGTATTAGTATATATTTTTCAAAAATCTTAAAACCAATTACAAAATACCGGAATTCAGTCTCTCGAATTCAAATTTAAAACCCTTTAGTTATAAATCATTTTTTATAAATCAATTTCTTATAAAATTTTCAAAAATTCAAACCCTTTCGAAACTTAAAATTCTCGTTTTTAAAAGGTATATAATCCTTATCGAATACATTTTCACTTTTATATATAGAATGTAATCATACTTATCAAATTAATAATTTTGATATATAAAACAAATTTTAAAATATAAATAAACATGATTTTTTAAAGGATGATTTAAGAATGGATTTCAAAACAAAGAAAGAGATTCAAATTAAAGGAACTCTAATCAAATAGAATTCTGATTCGAAGATAGGCTCGAATGAAGATGAGATAATCAAATTACAAAATAGAAGATGGATATACTTATGTAAATCATGGGCGACCTTAACCGGGTCAACCGTGACTTCAGGAATATGATCGATGCGGAATTCTAAGGAAAATCGACATTCGATCTCCAGAGATAGAATTCGGCATATGAAGAGAAAGCAGCATCTAAACCGAGGATACAGAAATCTTCGGTGAATCAATGCTTGTTGTAAAGGAAATTCACCCCTTTACAAATCATTCAGTGGAGCTAAGGGATGCTCCAGAATCAAGAAAGCCCGAATAGGGAGAGACAAGAATGGATTTCAAAACGAAGGTAGGGTTCCAAAGTTCGAAGAAGTCGTTCGAAGAAATCCGAGTCAAAAGGGAGAAATTTAGGCCCGAACAAAGGTGATTCTGTAATTAAATTTTCTCTATATGTTAAGTTTTGCCTAAAACCAGAGCTCTGATACCAACTGTAATGCCCTGGTATTTTCAAACATTCGCATATGCACATGTCGGACTTGAATTGCTCAAAATATCAGATTGTTAATTTAAATTTGGCAAATCTCAGCATATACAGTAAATAAATCAATCACAGAATCACAGACACAGAATAATATAATAATAATGCAACGGAATAGATAAATAGTAGTTCATGAAGCTACTATATAAACGTCAGAGTTAGAAATAAAATACAACATAATATCTCAAATACACTAAAGTCTTGAATACAAACAGATGATATCTTTGAACAAATCAACTGGAAAAGCTGAAAGCTGAATCGATAGGGGGATCTCTAAGCGAAGCTCCAAACTCCAAAGGTGAGTTTCAAATGCTGAATTACTCAGTCTAATGCAAGCTTAATGCAAAACATAAAACACTCGAGTCTGGATTAACATTCTTATACCAATAAATCCAACTCAAGTGAAATATCAAGTGAAATACAAGAAACTCAAAGGATGTTTGGGACAACCATCCTCTAAGGATTCGTGGCACTATCTACAATGTAGAAATATACGCTATTAACAACTAAACGTCATTATAACACTGTGGTCATTTCAAAATAATTTATACTTCAAACCCAAAATATCATTTCCATTTCAAATGTATCTACTTCCGAATTATAGCACTTTCAAAGTTAAAACACTTTTGAAAGCCAAAACACGTTGAAATCATAATTCTTTGGAAAATCATAACTTCCACCACTTAAAAAGTTTAATAATAGTATATAAAATAAAATAGTTTATATTAAAATAGTTTTATATTTAAATAGTATATATATATATTAAATAATTTTTGAAGTACAATATTTATAATTTCCTCAAATTTAATGTGACGATCCAAACTCGATGCCCGACAAACTATATCGCAATCCGTATCACCGGAGCTTACAACAACATTAGATGATAAACAACACAGCGGAAACAAAAGATGAGTATATTGATATACAACATAGATACAATGTCGGTACATCATGATACAACATTCCATAAATATCAGAGACCATAAACAACAGCGGAACAACGGAAGAGATAACTCCAATATGATCTTCGATAGAGAGTGAATCCATAATCTGCAACTCCAAACCAAAACTCCAAAAACAAAGCTCTAAAACTTCAAGCTCGAACCACCATCACCTGAACTTGTAGCAAATGCAATCCCAAATGCGATTGCCTAAACAAGAGCTTCAAAGATCCAAAGGCTAAATAAGATTTCCAAATGATACGAAACCAAAGACTTCGAAGGCTATCGAATCTACACCTACTATTTAATTATCTGAAAACCCAACTTTAGATTGCCCGTGTGGAAAATTGTAGGGACCCGGAGTTTAGGAAAGGAACAGTATCCAGGTCAGTCATGGGACTGGTATGAGCAAACAAAAACAGTTTTCTTTAAAAACAAACAACAAAAGAATTTAAAATTGAAATCCGCAATGCTTTTTGGAAAATGAAACTACCATAAGGCCTCCCGACACACACACACACCATGCAATCACACACTTGGAGGAGATTTCTCCTTATGATAGTCAAACATGCTTACTACGCAAAATCTTTTTTCTTGATATTATTATTAGTGCATAGTGGAAAACATTTCGAAAGTAAATATTAATCTTAGCCAGCATAGGTACCATTATATTATGCCTACTATAGCTACCACCTAAGGTGGCAGGTTATACAATTGCAATCGTTAAGGGCTCGTATTGTTTAATTGGATTTCCAATAAATGGTCAGGCTTAGGAACTTCCTATCGCCACATGGGTACGCCTCTGGGGGGACGCCCCGAGAATCTACCCGGATCTCTCCCAACACAAGGCCGGTTTACTCCGGGAGTAACACCTACAAGTATGCCATCCCCGGTCGTTTGCGACCTTTATCCGAGGATCCTCAACCACAAAGAAACAACCACACAGTAATAGATTTACAGTGTCCACATGAGTTAAGTATCTGGGCTCCATACCATGATACCACCCTTTTCTAGAAGAAATGGACATACCCTAGGGTCGCGACCCCTGCAACCTTGCGTCATCTTTCCTGTTTCAACCATTTTCGGGGTGTGAGGTCCTGATGCAGTCTCGTCCACAAAGCTACGCTTTTCACAAAGCCATGCTTCGATCAAAAAATGATCATCAGCACTTCGTATGCCACATTACCAAATTGGGAATGTATCACTAGTAACCATCAACTACATAACCTCTGAGCTCGTACGTCTTAGAGAAGGGTGTTAAGCTAAGAGAATAAATTATCCGCCACCAAACATAAATTTATTTGGTAGAAACCAGCTTTAAATCTCAAAGTGTAACGTCAGACACACATCCATACAAGTTTATTCCAGGTTCGAACAGAACCGAAGGCACTTCCAAAGAAGCCCTTGCAATTCGGGTATTCACAATCCCATCGGACTCCCCATCACATAAGGAGATCTCTATACCGTAGCTACTCAGTGCAGAGTCATTCGACTGGTACTCCTTTCGTTCTCGAAAATACCCGGTCTTCGCCACCGGTCTTCAAATGCTATCCATAATGTCTTATCATTATTCGGAATGGGTTATATGACACAAGGTCCTCTCCCGGCTAAACCGAATAATGAGCGCAATATTTAAAACATATGGATTTATGGATCTCAATTAAGTCACAACTTATAACCCAACAACCTTTCTTCAAATGGTTTAAACAAATTACCATTTTCAAATCTTTTAAACAAAAAGATTCACTTCACAAAGTTAATGAATCTTTCACAAAGATTCATTCATGGTTTTTCAAAACAATTTCCCTTTCAAATTGGATTAACTCATCCAATCTTTAAATCAAAGATTTAATTCATAGCTTTCAAAATCATTTCCAAAGATTCATTCATAACTTGGAAAAACCTTTTTCATTTCAAACTTGGAATCCTTTTAACACAAATTGGAAATTCTCTCCTTATATGGAAGCTTTTATTATTTGAAAACAAATAGTTTTCATCTCAAAAAAATCCGATTTCATTTGCACAAGTTAAAGCCCTTAGGTTAAATTCAAACTCCCAAAACAATACTTTTAAAATGGTTTAAACCCATATAACCTTTTTAAACCATAACATAGAATTCAATTTCAAGTCTTGAATTCAAATTCGAATCAAATTATTTAAATTTCAAAACTTTATCAAGTTATTCAAAATAAGTTTTATCTTTAAAACACCTTTTCAAAAGCTTTTCACATTTAACCCAAATCCATTTCCAAAACCATTTGGATTCAAAATTCAACTTTAAAACCATTTCAAAAATCTATGACTCAAACAATTTCCTCGTGTAATCGATATTTGTGTGCCTATGGTGTAGTTCAGGGGTTTTACACAATAGTGCAACATCATCAATCGTCACAGATTCAAGTATACCAATATCGATAAGCGGTATATTCTTATAATGCTTATCTTCTATTCACTGATACACACATACATAATATACATTTATCACAGATAAATAAATTACATTCATCACGGCTTGAATTAAAACAATTCATATCACAAAGCATCACACATCAGAGATATCAAACAATTCAAAGCAGCTCATACAATTCAAACATTCATAAGTAAGATTAATTGATCATCTGATTAATGGAAACCAGATAAATCACTAATCTAGGTTAATTAACATTAGTTAATTACAATTTATGTTAATTAATTATCCTTTAATTATTTATTGATTAACCTTAATTAATAATTAATCAACCTTTAATCATTAAAGAATTATTCTTAATTATCTATTAACTTAATTAATGACCCTTAATTAATTAATTAATTAATTAACCCTTAATTAATTACCATTTAATTAATCATCCTTAATTAATCACAATAGGTGATTACCCATAATCACTTTCATTAACTAAATCTTTAATTAATTAATTATCCTCAGATTAATTTATAATTTACACACGTTAATTATCCTTAATTAATTATAATAAGTAATTACCCTCAATTACTTGATTAACTTTAACAATTAACTAATTACTTTTAACAAAGTAATTATCTTTAAGTAATTAATTAACTCTAATTACTTACATTAATAAATATTCTAACTAATTAATTATCCTTAATTATAAAATTAATTAACCTTAATCAATCTTTGATTAAGTAATTATCCTTACATTAAATAATTATTTTTAATAACTTAAATCAAGTAATTAATCTTTTAATCACTTAAGACTTTAATCAAATCAAAAGATAATCCCTTCATTTTAAATTAATTGCTTTAAATATCAAAAGTTATTTTTAAATATATTAAAAAAACACTTTTTAAACTTAGTAAATTTTTTAAATAATTTATATTTAAAAACCTTTAATTAAAACCAAAATAAACACAAATTGTATAAAAGAATTTGTTTACAAAATTCGTTAAAACTTGATTAAACTTTATAAAACTTGATTAAAATTTTAAACTTAAAAACTGTTTTATACACAAAACTCTCAAACCCGGGCCAATCCTTAGTTTCCTCGAGCAAAACTTCAGGCTTCACCCAGATTTCATCTGCTTCGAGTTATTCTCGCGAGAAACTCGAGCACGAACCCAATAATTCGTCTTCTTCCCCAACACTGTAACCACCCAGATACATCCATGACCGCGTGCACGTGCATGGCTAATCACTGGCCCTCCAACCAACTTCACCCCCTCGACAAGTCGCTGACGTCACCGCCGACCAGCCTAACCCACCTGAACTTTCAAATTTGTCGTGGATCAAAAATCGAACTTCCCACCATCAACCTGGAACCAAGCCTTATGCCAAAATCTGCCTCGCCCCGATCATCTGGACCATCTGACACCACGTCTCCACATCCACAACCTCGTCACTCACCCACGAACCAGTCCCCCTCGGTCTGGATGCACCCACGCCTTCGCAATCGCCCCGCAAACCTCGCCGACTTGAAAATGTACGTAAACCCTAAAACGTTGACGAACAACAACCACGATGATCTATAAATTCATCGATTATTTTTGTTAAGGTCCCTTAGTCTTCCACCACCTCCAGGCAGAACCCTGACCACTCTAGTTGTCTCGATCGCCAGCAACGCCTAAAAACCCATTTTTTGATCATCGTTGAAATGCTCACTTTATACTGAATTTAAAATCTTGATTTTTACTTTAAAAATCGATGTTTTTGAAGACGTTTTAGGTTACATAATCAAATTTGATAATTAAAGAAATCAATTTTCTATCATGAATTGAATTTGTTATTCTTCCTCGTTCCAGACCATTGCTACTTATTGTTTGTCTTTGAAAATATTTTTAAAATTTAACTTTTATGAATTTGAACACATTTTCTTTTGACATCCTAATCTAACAACAATTAGAAGCAGTGTTTTAGGATTTTTTTTCTTTTTGGACAGGTTTCTGGAAACCTGGAATTTGCAACAGGGATGAATATCCCTATATATCAACAAGCACATCCACATTTACACACAAATACAAACATTTAGGCATATTTCAAACATTATCATAACACACCTTCACCCATTTGTCACATGCAAAGAGATTTAAGTTTTTAAAAATGGGAGTTTTGCTCACCTGTAGTTTAACAGAGGACTTGAATCTGTTTTGAACCGGAATGTTTTGAATTTGTATATGGAATCTGATATATTAAAGCTAAGTTTGATTGAATCTTGCTTGTTAATTGAATGTAGGCTTGATCCCAGGTTTGTTTCCCATGTTGAACTCACGTTATTTTGATTTCCAGGCTTTGTAAAAAAAAGTTGTTGCATTTGATTTTGAATTGCATTCTGGGTCGTACCTTGTTTCAGGCTTTTGAATTGGATTTTTAACCTGATTGTACTTACATGTTTTCAGATTTGGAAATCTGAGAGTAGCTTTAGTTTAAAATGATTTGAACTTGTTTGATTTTTTCTTTGATCTGTGTTTTGTTTTGATATTGATATGATTTTTCTTTCTTCTTTTTTCTTATTTCAGGTTGGATGTTAAAGATATGAGAAAATGAATATAGTTTAGTTTTTACTCTTTAGTTTATAAAATTTTAATTTATTTCAAAAAAAATTAATGCCACTTGTTACCATAATTTAACATTTGTAAAAATTTGTGTCCATTTCTTTACACTTGTTATATGTAATTAAAATTGTGTTTAAATCCTTTATCTTGACTATTTGACATTTGTGTCTTAACCCTTTATGCTATTATAATTTATGTAATATATTTTAAACAGTACAAATAATATTTTAAATATAACTTTATATCATATCTCCTATTTAAACAAATACATTTATGTATTAATCATTTATATAATCTTTTAAAGAAAAATGGTTTTAAAAATTTAACTACACATGAATAAATATATTAGAATTTTATTCTTAATTAGCCTTTGAAAAATTTGTTATATTAAATTCAAAATATCATTTTCAAATAAAAATGCATATTAAATACAATTAGTAACAAATTCTTATTAACTTAAAAATAAAATTTTAAATCCAATTTATTTCCAATATATTTATTTTTGAGTTTCCAAATTCAAATTTCAATTAAAAATCAATATATACGGTTAATATTTTATTTTATTTTGGAAAAATTCAATTTAATTCACAATTTAAATTCAAAAATTAAATAAATTATCAAATTAAACTTGGCTAAAATCCGGGGATGTTACAGATTTCCCCCTTAAGAAAATTTCGTCGTTGAAATTTTCCAGGGAGACAACCAAGAACAGATGAAAGATAGAGAATTATCCTTTCAGATCAAATCGAATATCTATTCTGCATTTGGCTTACCAAATCAGAATATCAATAATAGATATGAGAAAAAACTCATTCAATATTTCACGAAGTATTCGGGTCATCCAGTCTATGAAATATACATGGGTACTGGTTAGTTCGAAAGCATAACTAGCCATTCGTAGAATATATCGAAACCCGATGAAATAAACAAAAATAGGTGCGTCTACGAGCTCAGATTCAAGATTTAACTCGTTTACAATTTGCTGAGAAATAAAACTATAGGTAGCTCCCGTGTCGAACAAAATTCCAAAATTTTTATCGTAAACGAGAAGGTTACCTTTTAAAATTCCTTTTCCTTTATCAATCTTTGAGGTTGAAGGATCATCTTTGATTGCATACAGCTTCGCTACTTGAGCTTGCTTCAGTGCTGGGCAATGATCCTATGTCCTGGCTTGTGGCAGTAATAGCATTTCTTAGATTCCTGTTCTAGGCTCATAAATTGCTCCCTCTTTCCTTGCTTCCTGGGATTCTTACAATTGTTCGAGTAATGACCTTTCTCCAAGCAATTAAAACAAGTAACATCTTTCACCTTGTTCTTCTGTATATTCTTCTTTCCTTTGCCTCTCCATGGTTTCTTTCCGTCGAACTTCCTTTTCCTCTAATTCGGATTGCTTGTATTCCCTTTTTCCTTCAGAACTTCCTGCTTATCCATAGTAGCGTATCTATAACCCATATCGATCAATTCAGAAAAAGATTCCTTTACGTGAGCAGTCATCCTGTCATGGAATTTCTTGTTCATGTTCATTTCCCGAATAAACCTTTCATTCTTTTTCAAAGGTGCATTTACCAACTCCGGACCAAACCGAGATAATTCGTTGAATTTGTTCAAATATTCCTCAAACGATAAACTTCCCTGCTTCAAATCTGTGAACTCTTGGTATATTCTAGAGGTACCAGCAGACGACATATATCACTGCTCGAACACTTCTTTGAAACGACTCCAAGTAAACTCATCTACCGGCTCATCCAATGTAACAGTTTCCCATCATGCTAAAGACTCTTCCTGGAGTTTCCAGGAAACTATCAATCACATCTGATCATCTTCCAATTTTAGTCCTTTGAAAATTCCTTTCGCACGATCGAATCCAGGCTTGTGCTTCGATAATGGTTTCCTTGCCTGTGAATGGCTTTCCACCAAGTCTAGAAAAACTTCAAAATAAGTCAGCCAAATTCGGCTGAGATTGAGTGGGAATAGTTGTTTCCGTTGTTGCAAGGCCTGGACCAATTTAAGTGGTACTTCCCTATCCCCTACCTCGTCGTCTTCTTCCACTCATTCTTACTATCTGTAAATAGTAAGAAAACCGATGTAGGCATTCGGACGAGATATCTTAGGGAATAACAACAGTTAAAGAAAATAGACTGAGTAATTTGGGCTCTCGGTTTCACGGGTTGTACTCATTCTAGGGTATACTTCACCCTATCTCTAATGAGCCATCTAATGTGTTACACTCCGTAGCTAAAGTTCTTACTCAATGTTTAGCTCTGATACCAAATGTGATGACCGAACACGATGCTCGACAAACGATATCGAAATCCGTATCGCCGGAGCTTGCAACAACATTAGATGATAAACAACACAGCAGAAACAAAAGATGATTATATAGATATACAACATAGATACAATGTCAGGTACATCATGATAAAACATTTCCATAAATATCAGAGACCATAAACAACAGCGGAACAACAGAAGAGATAACTCTAATATGATCTTCGATAGAGAGTGAATCCATAATCTGCAACTCCAAACCAAAACTCCAAAACCAAAGCTCTAAAACTTCAAGCTTGTACCACCATCACTTGAACTAGAAGCAAATGCGATCCCGAATGTTATTGCCAAACTAAGAACTTCAAAGATCCAAAGGCTGAAGAAGATTTCCAAATGCTACCAAACCAAAGACTTCGAAAGCTATCGAATCTACACCTATTATTTGATTATCTGAAAACCCAATTCTAGACTAGCTGTGTGGAAAATGATGGGCACCCAGAGTTTAGGAAAGGAATAATAAACTCCAGGTCAGTCATGGGACTGGTATGAGCAAACAAAAAAAGTTTTCTTTAAAAACAAACAACAAAAGAATTTAAAACTGAAATCCGCAATGCTTTATGGAAAATGAAACTACCATAAGGCCTCCCGGCACACACACCATGCAATCGAACACTTGGGGGAGATTTCTCCTTATGATAGTCAAACATGCTTACTACGCAAAATCTTTTTTTTGATATTATTATTAGTGCATAGTGGAAAACATTTCGAAAGTATAATATTAATCTTAGCCAGCATTGGTACCATTATATTATGCTTGCTATAGCTACCACCTGAGGTGGCAGGTTATACAATTGCAATCGTAAAGGGCTCGTATTGTTTGATTAGATTTTCAACAAATGGTCAGGCTAAGGAACTTCCTATGGCCACATGGGTACGCCTCTAAGGAACTTCCTATGGCCACATGGGTACGCCCCGATAAAGTTTTAGAGCTTTGGTTTTGGAGCTAAGGAACTTCCTATTGCCACATGGGTATGCCTCTAGAGGGATGCCTCGAGAACCTGGCCGGATCTCTGCCAGCACAAGGCCGGTCTACTCCCTGCCCAAGAGTAACACCTACAAGTATGCCATCCCTGGTCGTTTGCGACCTTTATTCAAGGATCCTCAACCACAAAACAACAACCACACAGTAATAGATTTACACTATCCACATGATTTAAGTATCTGGGCTCCATACCACGACACCACCCTTTTCCAGAAGAAATGGACATACCCTAGGGGCGCGACCCCTGCACCCTTGCCGCATCTTTCCTGTTTCGACCATTTTCGGGGTGTGAGGTCCTGATGCAGTCTCGTCCACAAAGCTACGCTTTTCACAAAGCCATGCGTCGATCAACAAATGATCAGCAGAACTTCGTATGCCACATTACCAAATTGGGAATGTATCACTAGTAACCATCAACTACATAACCTCTGAGCTCGTATGTCTCAGAGAAGGGTGTTAAGCTAAGAGAATAAATTCTCCGCAACCAAACAGAAATGTATTAGATAGAAACCAGCTTTACATCTCAAAGTGTAACATCAGACACATATCCATACAAGTTTGTTCCGGGTTCGAAATTTTTTTTATATAATGTTCCGGGTTCCGAGCGTAAAAAGTGGAGGAAGCAAGGCTTTGTTTCAAAGTTTTTTTATATAATGTAAAGGTGGAAGGAATTGAACCGGAGAAGCAATGAATAGAAGTGCAAAAAAATATTGCCATCGTACAGGGAATAGTAAGAGTCAAAACTGAAATTTAATAAGTGTCATTGGTCGGTTACAAAAGCTAATTGATTATATATTAAAACGAATAAATGTGATATGAGCGGTCATGATATGATTAAGAAGAAAGTTATAAGAGCAATTGATTAGATTGCCTTAGGCTGCACGATTAGATTTGAAAAAAAAGAAGGGAAAGTGAAAAGTTAAAAAATGGTACCGTTATCAGCGTTTCCGTTGCATATCAAACCTCAAAATACAAAAGTAAATATATCATGGTGATCAGCGCGATGAGACGGACAAGAGGAAACAGAAATATCTGTGCCAATATCTTTCTATCAAAAGTCCATATGGACACCGATATACGGTTCTATTCCGTACGGAAAAATCCAAACGGAGGTAGAAACGTCCGAATTTCGCAAAACGAATTTTGCAGTCTGATTCAAAGTATTCTAAATAAATTTTCCCTTGTTGACATATTTAGGTTTCGAAATACTTTTAAATTTAACTATTATTAACTGATTTAAATTGAAATAAAATTTCACAATATAATAAACTTCGATATTATCAGATGAAAATTTACCGGTTGCTATGTTTAAATAGACGTATTCCAAATAGTACATTTTTATTTTCAAATTTTATTGTTTAAAATTTCACAAAATTTCAATAAATTTTCTTATTTGAAACCATTAAAATTTTCTGGTCGTTACAAAAATATAACAACAACAAATACAGCAGATAACAAAACAACAGTCACATATATGTACATATAAACGGATACATCATAGTACACCATAAAGTGATACAACAGTGGTGGTACAAGGACCACAATATATACATCGAGTCAAAATAAATAAGTACATATCAGAGTTTACAAAAAACTACAAAGCTAAATAAAAGGTGACTAAAAAAATCCAAAGCAGAAGCAGCAAAGTAGATATCTACAGCAAGTGACTGCCTGAAATAACTCGGTCTGACCCGAGTATATAAAATACATGGGTCAGTTTAGCTTAAATAACTGATTAGTATAAGATAAGTGAAATATAGGGATAGGTGATAACGTCTCTACCTAAAATAGAAGAAGCAACATTTAATATACGTCAACTACCATATAGGAGATTAAATCACTAAAATACTTCATATAGAAGTTTCTTGAAAGAGGCAAGTTCAACAACAATATCAAATAATCACAAATAATCACCTCATATCATCGACATGTACAACCAATATAATGGCTTTCATCAAACATAACTCCTAAATAAGAAATCAAAAGTCTCAAAATCCACAAAAGAATGGCAATCTCAAATAACTCCTAAAATATAAAATCAAAAATCTCAAATTATGCCAAAGGATGGTAACCACAAATCTCAATGTGTAGAACTCAATTAAGAGTTTAAAACTCCAAAATGTAGTCACCATATAATAATTTATCAAATGGCTCAATGGTCCAATAATCTCAAAATGGCGAAAATATTTGGAAATCACAAATAAATCGTGAAATATCACAAATGATTGCATGTGCTTAATACAATGGCCGAAGCTATCCAATATTGTATCTCAAATAAGGCGCTAACATCCCGAAGGAAAATGACCTGAAGATCCAGGACTGGCAATCAAACAGAAGGTCCATAAAATTAATTGTCACCAACTTCCAGATGGTAACCAAATCAGTGTCAATAGTGTATCCCATACCGCAAGTTCTCACTTAAATTTTTACTATACGGTAGTTAATTTCACTCTTGTGTGTGACCTCAATCGATCAAGTTCGGAATCAACCAAAGAAGTAAACGCATGTGTCCCATACCACATGTTTTATTAGATCGTTTAAATTGCTTCCTCATTAGCTTGAAGAGTGCAAAAATGTGTATTTTATATAGAAAACAATTTTCTTTGAGGAAACTAGTTTTTAAAACAATTTCTGAAATCATTTGGAAAAAAAACCTTTGAAATTCTCTTTATTGTAGAGAATATATAAATTGTTAATAACTTTAAAAACAATTATAAATATTGTAAAATATTTATTTCAAAAGCTATTTTATCCTAAAAATCATTTCAAAATCGTTTTAGAAAACACATGCTCGAAAACAGCAGAAATCACCGAAAATCCCATAAAATCGGCATATGAAATCATCTCAAAAACACGTCAATCTGGAGTATGGATCAACTATAATGTTGGCTTACCTATTGATAGGTTAAAGCCCTTCAAAACACTTCAAAATATTGCAAAATTTGATCACCATTGTTACTAGAATAAGCAGAAGAAGAAAAATTGTGTGCAGAAAGAAAAGAAAACAAATTGCAAAAATAACAAAGCTCAGGTCGACCTACAGGTCGACCTATGCATTGCTTGGGTCGGCCCTAAGGTCGACTCCCATGGCTTCCTGGTCGACCTTCTGGTCGTGATTCTTTCATGCAATTATTGCCTGCTTTGATCCAATTTTTGCGCACAGATTAAAGGCGGTTCCAAGTTGAATTAGACAATGAAATTTGACATGCACCAACAATAACTCATAGACAACAATCGGGAAAAGTTCCGGAATAAATTCAAGACAAGAATAGAGATATAAGAACACAAGAAGGGCGCTAGAACCAATACTTATTGTAACCACTCAAACAATAGATATAGTTTTACAGCAAGCAATAATCAACCAATTCCAGCTTGCAAACTTGATTTAAGCTAGATTTTGTGAGTTATAAACTCACCCTATATGATTTTAAGCCAATTTGAGTTGCAAGGTGATGACTTTTTGGTCCAAAAAAGCTTTACTGACCTGTAGACAAAAGACAGAAGGCATGCAGCAAGAAAGAGAAGTGTTACAAACAATCTATCTTCTCAAAATCAAAAAATGAATTAGAGGATTTGTGATTTTGGTATTGATTACCTGTTATTCTCTTTAATTAGCTAATTTCTCCTTTGATTTCTGTTTGATTTCTCTTAATTTTGAAGCTAGTTTTGAATAGTTAAGAGGAGGCCATTTTTTTACTGGTTGTTTTAAGAAGATGAAAGAATAAGGAGAGGAAAGTGTACGTACAATACAGCTCCTCCCTCTTTGATTTCTCGCTTAGAGAATGGGTTTGGGCTTGAACCCATTACCCAATATGCTTATGTGATAATACTTAGTTGAAATTAACTGAGTTATTCTACGTTTTAATCTTTTATTTCCATTATATTTTCACAAATCTCACTAATTAAATTACACAACATAGGTTTATGTTTACAAAAACGTTTTATCAACACATAAAAATTTAATTTAGCCATTAAAACTATTTTTCATCATTAAATTTTTATTTTTACTTAAACACTTCAATTTACACCTTTAATTACATCAAACACTATTTTTAACACCTAAATTTACACAAAAATCATTTTCTTGTTTAATTAAATGTAACAAACCTTATTAATATTATTTTTACATCCAAATATTATGTTAGAACAAAATTCCACCTTTTCTTTACAATATTATCCATGTTAAATTTTAATACTAACAAAATTCAATATTCGGCAATAATTTCCAACATTATTGCATTTTATCAAATTAAAACCATGCATTGCCCATTTTCACCCCTAATTAACATAATAAAGTTTTTAAAACTTTATTCTCAACATATCATATTTATTTCCACAAATTAATATTGATTTAAATTCTTTTATCCTTATTTAATTCAATTATTCTCCAAATCAACATATTTCATATATTCAAACTTAATTACCAACCAAACTATCTCAATTCTATTTTCTTTGGCTAAAATCCATTGTTTATTTAAAATAAACAATTTTAAAAATTTTAGATCTCCAATTTATTTTATACCTTTATTATTGAATTATAACCACCGTTATAATTTAATTTCACATGTAATCATCAAAATCAGGGTTGTTCAGACTCCCCCTATAAAAATTGCGTGCTCATAATTTTCTAAAAAAGAGATATATTCAACACTATTTATTTCATCTAGCAAAGGAAAATAGATAAGCTTTAGTTTAAAATTCTCACCTCAACACAAGAAAATAGAAAACCAAGATAAGATCACTCGATAAATTCTATAGTTTCCCAAGTATAGCCATTGGGACTAGCGGACCATTGAATCTTTACGAGCGGTCATCCCCATTCGAAAGCGTCTCACCTTCGAAGCAAGAACACGATTAGGATGTTTCACAACAGAAAAATAAGGTGAGATCGATCTTTCGGAAGCTTCACGAATAGAGTCGGGACTTAGCACAACTTTACCCCAGACTCCAACTAACAAGATAGTAATTGACGTAACCTTCAGTAGAACATTACGAAAGGGGCCATACCAATATTAGACTGACAACCATTTGGGTAAGAAAACTCAACAAGAAGTAGGTGGTCTCTCCAAATACCACCTAAATTATACGACTGCATAAATGCAAGTCGCTAAATAATTGCACTAGGGCAAGTCAAACACAAGGAATGGATTTTATACTTTCTCTTCCTAATCAAATGTTCTTAGAGTTTTCAAATCCATTATCTTCATAAATAAATTCTAAAATTTAAAAACTTGAAGGTTTCCAAAGCTTCTTAAATTTCTAATTTAACATCATTAATCTTTATTTAAAGTAAATAAATTTTTAGTTGTTTCATCCTCTAATTTTACCATAAATAAACTATTGTTTGTAACATATTTTTCCACACTAATAATCAATTTCAAAATAATTTAATTCAAGACTTGAAAAGAACAATTATTATTATTAGACCCTTCATCAATAGCTATTTACACATTGCTATCTACCTCGCCCATTTGCTATTAAAGGAAACAAATCATTTTATTCTATTTCAGACCCACCGAAAAGAACTCAGGTTTTGACTTAGCAAACATTAAAATCTAAGAACACTTATAAAACCAAAGTTGTTCTACTAAGTCTAATATTTCCAGAAATTTAAAGATCGTCAAAATCGGACTCTTGGTTTGAAAGTTATGCTAAATTTACTTTCATCTTAAATCTTAGAAAATTTATATTAGGACAGAGTTGTCCATCCCCTTTCAAACTCATTTTGAACTAAATAAAATGCAAAACCATCCAAACTAGTAAAAAGAAGATTTATAGCTTACTGGAAGCACTTTCATTTACACAAAGATTGAGTTCATTTGTAGTTATAAATCTCAAGTTATTGATGTTTTAGTACATCACCTTTCTAAATGAAATTCCAGCTTTTAAAATCAATTTGAAATTTGAAATTCACAAACCATTCTAATTCTAAACTACATTTTCTAAATAAACTTTTATGCTAAATCATTTATTACATGATCGTCTTTTATGGAAAGCTAAGACATTCAAAATTATAATTAACTTCATGTAATTATCTTTAAAAGTAACAATTCACTAATTGGAAATACTTTCATCACTTCACACAATCAAGTTTTTCAAACAATTAATTTTGAAGACTCATTTTGAAAGAGATTACTAATCTCTTTCATTATGAAAAAAAAAATCTATCCAAAATAAATTTTGGATTTACATACTAAATTTATATTGTTCTCATAATTTAAAATGATTGTATCTCATACCTTATTCATTTATTATACCTTGCACTTCTTAATATATTATTTTATGATAAATGGATCATTCAGATTCATATTTCCTCTTGTCACAAAATTAAATTTCCATCTTATTATCAACATAAAACTAGCTAAAGTTGATAATTAACTTAAACTTGTTTTCAAAAGAATTTTACAAATTCATTCCAACAAATTTTTAATACTATCAAAATTTAGAATAAAAGCTTGCTCACAAATTCATTCTAAAAGTCTAAAATTAGCATTTCTTAATTTTGCTTAGATAGAGCTTTATATCTTATCCTTTATTATTATTCAAACAACCAAGTGTCAAAACAAAATTTTATAGTTATCATTTATAACTTTGCACTAAAATATTTAATTGTTGTTTTAATTTTCTAACCACTATATTTTCTTATCTTGAATACGTCATTTTATTAATCATTGGATCACATGATATTTTCTTCCAATTAAGATATCTCCTTAATTAGAATTATTTACTCAACTTATTAAAATTACTATATGATATCATTATTTAGATTCCTATATGTTATACTTACATAACCAATTAAAAGCATATCACAAATTTCAAATAATACAATGGCTTTGCATCGCCATTGATTTATAGTGAATACCACCATCAACTGGCTGCAGAGTTGACCAAATAATCAAAACTGCCTTGCCACTTATCTAACAATCACTATGGTTCAATGGTTGCACTTTTCATCTAAAATAAAAATTACTGCTCAAACTCATATTAATTTATTTTCAAACTTTTACTTATTACAACTCACTTTACTGTGTCTTACTGTCTCATCATAGTGTTTAGGAAATTCCTATCGATAACGTTGATCGGGCGCATCGACTAGAATTCTTAAAGCACTCAATGGACAATCCAACACAAAATCATTTTCTATTTGATAAACACGCCTCTTATATAATTTTACAAAATATTCTTTACTTGTCTTAATAAACAGAATACAATTATACTCATAACTATGTCTTCTATTAAAAAGATTTGCAATTTAAATTGTTGATTTCATTCATCATTGATGAATACAAGGACAAACTCATCGAGATATTCCTAGAATACTCGTTCATAAGTTCGATGAAATAAGCTAGAGCGTTCGTCAAACCAAATGGCATAACGAGCCACTCAAAAGAACCATAACGAGTGCGGAATGCAGTAGGAGGAATGCTATCCTCCGCAACTTGTAGCTAATGAAAACTTGTGGTAAGGTCGAGCTGAGAAAAGACCCCAGCACCACTCAATTGATCGAAAATTTCATCGGTCCTAGGCTATGGATACTTGTTCTTAATGGTTAACTCGTTAAGCTTACAGTAATCAATGCAAAGCCTAAGACTACCATCAGATTTCCAACAAAGACGACCGCGACACCCCACGGTAAAGAATTGGACTGAATGAATTGCTTAGCTTCAAGCTCCAACCTTTACCTTTTGAGTTCCTCGTTTTCCTTATTAGATATCCTCGTGGGAGGATGACTAATAGGATGAGCACCAGGAATGAGGTCAATACGGAACTCAATTTCCCGCTTGGGTGGCAAACCCGAAATATACTCAAATACATTAGCAAAATCAGAAATGACTGGAATTTGAGATACATCATCATCATCTCGAGACTCAAAGTAAATAAAGATGCTTCGAAATCACCGTCAATATTATGAAGAGCAAGAGATAATAGATCAGCCAAATTAGGATGCTTAAGATATAGGATCCTTTTATGACGTTGGATTCGATCTTGATAACAAGCAAGCCAATCCATCCCTAAAATCATATCAAATCCAAAATTGTGAATAACGTGCAGATTCGCACGAAAAGTAAAACTACAAAGAATAATCTCTATTAAATATGCTAGTATATGATTTTTGTTTGATGAGAATATATATGTATATTCATTTAAATGTATTTGTTATTGTACTATTTTATTTTCATATAATCAAATAAATATTTGCTGAATAAAATAAATAACACAAAATTTAAATTCAAAAGGATATTTTATTCAAACAAATATTTTATTACAATTTTGAATAGTATAAATTTAAGCTCTCACTATATACACAATTTCCATTACAATACAATTTCAAATAATAATACATTTTTTCACTATACATACATTTGCACCTCACTACATATCACTCGTTCACTCGTATTTGTTCTTCAACCATATTCCAATTTGTATCCAGCATCTGAATTATCTACAAAATAAATACTGACGCAGTAAAATTAAAAAGGAAATATTTTTGCAGTGTAAAATAAAATTTGTTTTTGAAAATATTATTCTCCACAGTTATTTGGGTTGTTCGTCATCATAATTATTTTGAATTCATCATACATGAACAACTTGTGACATGCACAGTGTATCATTGTATATGCCACAAGGTCGTGCACACCGATATACACTTGATAAAACTGCAGGGACAGACGAGCATAAGGTCAAACCCAACCAAAAGCTAGGATCAACTCAAGTGTAATACAAATAAATTCACGATATAAGCACAAGGTCAACCCGAGCCAAAGCTAGGTTCAACTTAGGTGTAATACAAAAAAAAAGAATGGTCAAGTTTTAATGACTGGAACAAGCTCGAACACACTATGAACACACACACATCGAACCAGTTCAAAATATGCAATGGACACAACAGTTCTAGAGTGAACCAGATTACAAGACCACCAATGAAACCAAGCCCCAAACAAATGAACACAACATCAATGTAACTCAACCAAACAGGTGCAGGTATACAACAACCAAGTGAAGACTCCAAGAGAAACAAGTGAAGGATTTTAAAAGGAAAGCGGCTGAAGCTTATGGCAGTATACATGTAACCTGAACCAGAAAAAAGCAATGAGCAGAACAAGGCATAAACAGGAGCAAGTTCAAAAGTTAGATATGGAACCAGACTCCAAATGCAACAAGCTCCAGACCTCAACTTCAACATTTACAAGTTTATGACAATTGAACTCAACCAAACAACAAAGGAGTGCAAAGCATAATAGAACCACAAAACAACTTAGATGGAAGCAAAACTAACCAAGTTCAGTTATATCATGAACCAGCATAGTGGAGTTTGAAAATAGGTTAAATTCAAGTGAAAACAAAATGCAAAGTGACATGCACAAATGAAGCTTTCAAACAGTGAAGACCAAAGAATACAAGACTATAGTGCAATGAATCAGATTGCACATATGCAAGACTCAAGTTCAAAACCATATTAATACATGCAATACAGTTCAGTTACAAACTCTAACTAAGCATATGTTCAACCAAGTGTATCAACACCTCAAGTACAAAGCAGTACAAGTCAATGCAATAGAGCTGTGGACACAAAGTCAACCCAACATGTAGGAGATAACAAAATCAGGCATGAAACTAGACCGCACACTAAATTGTAGACCACAACTTACAACATAATGCAACATGAAGTATGAATGCAAGTATCCAGATGAAAAAAAAACATATATATATAAAAAATAGATGAAGCTTGAAGCATGTGAAATAGACTACACAATGTAGTAAAGCTCTGAAATAAAATCAAAGGCAACTAGATCATAGAAAAGTCTCAACATACATATATACATGAATACACATGTATACATACACACACACACATATGTAGTGGGAACCAGACTAGACTTCATACGAAGTATACAAGCATTCAAATGATACTAGTCATCATCAACTAAAATAAATACAGCATGAACTGAATGACATCATGCAAGTGGAACAACACCAGACATGCTACAAGATCAGACTCAAGTAAATCACAACCAGAGGCAACAGCAGATCAACAACACATATACACACACATACATATGTATGTATGTACATTAATGGTGATATAGCAAGTTTATACATAATAAACACAATCATCACATAAACAAGCAGTGGTAACAACATGACCCAAGTGCAATCGGAATGAGGTGTGACCAGATCAACATACAATGTAGACTAGGCAGTTAACAAAATGAAGCAGCAGTGTTTAAAAAAAGAATCAAAGCAGCGGGTTACACATTTTCAATCAGAACAAAAAGGAATTGAACAAGTTGAAGTCAGATTTATCACAAAAATTCAAAATGCCAAAAAATCAAAGCCGTGATGACCAAGGTAGAGTTCAAACAAGTCCAGATAATATCGCAAGTACAATGAACAAGTTAGAGCAGAAAAGAATGAAACTTGCAAATGAAACACAAATTAAACCAAAGTCACACCAGAAAACTATAGTTAAATTTTCAAATAGCTGAAATCAAAGGAACAAAAAATGGAACCGACTCAAAAAAATTCAAACAACATACAAATTGAAATAGTCAGAACACATCACAAGGACCGAATCAAAATCATATGGCCTATGCGAACAAAAAATTAGGGAATTTAATCCCTATATAACCCATAATCATCATCGGTAGTAAAACTGACGTTCGAATTTAAGAAAAATCACAGAGCCAAGTTTCAAATCAATAACTCGAATCAAGATCGATTTCAAGCAAATTAACCAAAAAAGCAAAAGCATAAATCACATACCAATTTCGTGTTATTTGAACCCGATAAAATTGGAGCGATCGAAATCATATCACAGCCAAAGGATCAATTGTCCAAGCCAAACAAAGCAATTAATCATTGCAATTGATCAATACAGGCGGCGTCTCCAATTCAAAGCAAAGCCCTAATTTTTTATTAGAAGAACGGATGTTCATGAGCAAAGGAAAAAGAGACAGACATTTTCACGAAGTAAAGGATACGGGCCGAACAGAAGAAAATAAAGGGAGACATTTTTTAAGTTATATGATTGAATGGGCCAATTTGGTTTTATATAAATTTGGGCTTCAACTTTAAATAGGTTTTTTATTTTATAGTTTTTATATTTTTGTAATTTTTCTCCTTTAAATTGCTTAAGTTTCTAGTTGTGTAAGTAGGGACAAACTACGGGGTAGTTTCAGAAATTCGCAACTTAGTGGCTGAGTTGTGGTAGGGTTTTGAGCGTAGAGTTAGGTTAGTCAATAGCGGGTGTTGCAAGCTTACATGTGTAAGCGTTTAACTACTTAATTTCCAGTAGAAACCTTAGGGGCAGCACGTAGGTAGGGTTTTGCCAAAGCTGGGTAAATCTATGTTGCTTTATTTCTGCTTTTATTATTCGGCTATTATCTGTGCTGCAATTATTTTATATATTTCCGCATTAATTTTTATTATTATTAGTATCACCTTATTCACCCCTCCCCCCTCTAGGGTGAAATCGATCCTACAAGTCGTATCAGCGCTAGGAACAAAACTTGATTTTTGTTTTAAAAATTAGATTTTTCAAAAACAAATTATTATTTTTAAAATTTTGATTTTTTAAAATGGCTTCTTTTTATAATGCTTTTGCTGAGGGTCAGTCCATAGTTAGACCACCTATGTTCAATGGTGAATATGCTTATTAGTAAAATAGAACGAAATTTTTTCTGAAAACCATTTATGCTTGGAATATTGTTGAGATAGGTTATAGGACACCAACTATAGTGATAGATAATTAGGAAATTGAAAAACCGATGGATTAATGGACAGATCTTGAAAATAAACTATAGAATGCTAATGCTAAAGCTATGAATTCTACAATATGTTCATTAGATCGAATTGAATTTATTCGTATCTCGCATTGTCTAACTGCGCAGGAAATCAGGCACACATTTAAAGTGACTCACGAAGGAACATCTCAAGTCAAAGAATCTCGCCTTGCCATGCTTAGTAGCGAATACGAGAACTTCCCAATGGCCAAGGATGAAAATGTCAAAGAGATGTACGAACGACTTTCTAATCTCGTATACAAATCAAAAGCACTTCGAAAACCATACACAGAGTTGGAAATAGTCGAAAAATCCTCAGAGTTCTACCATGAAATTTTGAAGCCAAAGTCACTGTTATTCAAGAATCGAAGGATTTAAAAAAGATTAAATTCGAAGAACTTATTGGAAATCTCACCACTTATGAGCTAGAAATGAAATTCAAGGAAAAATGTAAAGGAGGTGATACTAGAAAAAAATCGATAGCTCTCAAAGGAACAACGGAAAGTGAAGATGATGATGATGGAGTAGCTGAACTGTGGGTACTAATAAAGAGATTAAAAAACTGAAACCGCAAATACATAAATCCAGCTCTATAACAACAATTAAAAAGCAGAATAGCCAAAGTACTATAAAACTTAGAAGAGTAGAAGATCATTTATCATAAGTGCAACAAACATGGTCATATCTAGCCCAACTGTCCTCAAAATCGACTCAGCCAAGGAAAGAATTCGAAAAGGAGAAGTTTTGAAGCTACTTGAGATGAAACTGATGAAGCTGATAAAAGCACTGGCAGTGAGAGTGAAAAAGAAAATTTGTGTCTTCAAGGAGAAACAACTGACAGTGATGATGATGAGCCAAGCAAGGTATCAAAACTTACTCATTCGGAATTACTTATATATTTTCATGAGGTAAATGGTTGTTTTGAACAACTTAGGGAGAAGTACGCTAAAATTGAATCACAAAGAGATAGTTTAATAGAAAGCTTGATCAATTGGTTAAAAACTATCAAACCAAGTGCCCTAAGTGTGATAAGTGTCCATCATTTGAAGAAGAGATTAAAAAATCAGAAATTAAAATAAGATCACTTGAAAATGAAATTCTGTTTTTGAAAGAAAGTGAAAATATTAGGAGAGAAAATTCTAATAAAAAGTACACTCAATTATTGAATGAAAATGAATCTCTCAAAACACAATTCAAAGCAAAGCCCTAATTTTTTGAAAGAGGACGAACGTTCTCAAGCAAAGGAAAGAAAGATGGACATTTTCACGAAGTAAAGGATATGGGTCGAGCAGAAGAAAATAAAGAGACATTTTTTAAAGTTATATGATTAAATGGACCGATTTGGTTTTATATAAATTTGGGCTTCAACTATAAATGGTGTTTTTATTTTATACTTTTATATTCTGTAATTTTTCTCTTTTAGATTGCTTAAGTTACTAGCTGTGTAACTAGGAACAAACTACGGCACGTAGTTTGAGAATTCGCAACTCAGTGGTTGAGTTGTGGCAGTGTTTTGAGTGTAGAGTTAGGTTAGTCAATAGCGGGTGTCGCATGTTTACGTGTGTAAGCGTCTGACTACTTAATTTCTAGTAGAAACATTGGGGGAAGCACGTAGACAGGGTTTTGTGGAAACTGGGTAAATCTGTGTTGTTTTATTTTTGCTTTTATTATTCTACTATTATCTGTGCTACAATTATTTTATATATTTCCGCACTAATTTTTATTATTATTAGTATCACCCTATTCACTCCTCTTCTAGGGTGAAATCGATCCTACAAACATTCTCACACAACGTGCTAAGGTTGCGGATCCCTCGATAGGATTCGCAATCCTCAAAGAAGTAATAAGGCAAGAAACATCCAACGGTATAACATCAACAAGTTCCTTCGGTATGAATGTGTGTGAAGCATCCGTATCGAAGAGAACTCGAATAGAATGATCATGATAAGGATTATTCATTGGGTAAGATATCATTAATTCAATTATGAAATACTACGGACTTAAAATGCATTCTTAGACGTATTCGCAATTTATATCTACCCCCAAGGACACGAAAAGTGTAACAACCCATAATTTAAAAAATATTTTAATTTTTTTTGATACTTTGATTTTTAATTATTTAAAAATTTGAAATTTTGGAATTTTCAAAAAAATTTGGATTTTGTTTATAATTTAATTTCCAAATACAATAAAATAAAGAATTTCAGAAAATTTTATATTTTGGCCAACTGTGGTCAAACTTTGACTTTCAATTGAAATTTTTAAATTTGAATTTTAATTTTCAATCTTTTTCTTTGAAGTTGAATTTGATTCTGATATTGGTTCTGCTTTTCATTTTTGTAAAATTCTGTTTTATACTTTTTAGATATGGTAAATTTCAGCGTTTTACACGCGATTATTTCCAGTATTTTGTTTATTCTCTATTTTATATTTTCTATTCCATTTCTATTCTCTATTCTCTATTTTTATTTTATTTTCCATTCTCTACTTTCTATTTTCTTTTATTTGATTTTAATTTTGATTTTTTGGGCTTGGAAATTTGAAGATACATAAGTTTCTTTTCCTTAAAGTAATGCCTCTTCCTTTCCTAGCCGTTCAAAACCTTTGTTGCCTAGCCGTTCATTTCCATTCTCATTCACATACATAGTATTTCCCATCTCTTTCTCATTTGCATTGGCTGAACAAAACTTTTACAGTAAATAACTTTTCTCCTTTTCCTTCTTTCCTTTTCTTTTGCCTTTCTCTTTGATTCTCAAGCATATGCTCGGCCACCACTTGCATCATCCCCTAGCCGACCATCTCCTCCCCTTCATCACCACCTAAGACCGACTTATACCATCACAACATCATCGCCTGCCATGCCGTGACCACCTATATCCAAACCATCACCATCTCATGCATTAAACCCTAGCCGAGCCATCATATGATCCACTTCCACATCCCCTAGCCTCAGCCACCACCAAAACACCACATTTTTTCCCTTGCCATGACCAATTCTGCTGCTCCAGGCCGTGCAGAGTGATGTGCCTGACCTGAGCCAAATCCTAGCACCATTGGCCGAGCACAAATAACCACCAAATAGTGCATATGACCCTTCATTTTGGCCTTGACCATTTGCCTTCCACGTAACTTTTGATGTGCCATCCTTTCACCAAACCATAGCTATGCCATTTTCTTGCCATGGTCATGCATGCTTGCCTCAAAACCAATGTGGTCGAGTCTTGTGTTGATGGTCGAGCCATGTTCCAAAATGGTCAAGCTTATTTCCAAAGTGGTCGAACTCACTAGGTCTTGTTTAGCCTATTCTTTTGCTTTTTTTTAATTTATATTTTCATGTATTGTTATATATTTATATTTGTTGTATCTGTGTGTTTACAAGATTTGAATCTTAGCTCTCCATCCATTCAAATCTAGTTCGTGCTTTTAGAAGTTCTTTTGTGTGTCTTGAATTGTCTCCAGCTTTAGAAGGTGAGTTTATTCACTCTCGACATTCGTACTTATATAATTGTGAAACAATGAAAATTGAATTGTAGTGATTGATATGCTATGTTATAGTGGTTTATATATGCAGTTATATGATATTTATGATGTTATAACCTGATGTTATTCCTGTTATGTCACCTGATATGATATGCCATATTATACCATTTATTGTATTTCCTGTTTTCACACTACAAGTTCCCTGTTAGTATAGATTCACTATGGGTTGAAATGATACATATCCGAACGGACTTTAGAATAGGAAAAAATTGTTATGAGCAGAAATGATAGGCTCAAGTGATTTTTGTTTTATTTTTATTTGACATGGGATTGCGGGTTTGAAATGATAGAACCTGGATTTTTATTTTAAATTACGGATTGAAATGATACATATCTATATCACTTGACCTAGGTTAGAAAATTATATACAGACCCATGGTTAACTTTTAATAATCTAAATAAAATTTTATTAAGTATTTTGAACTTATAAATATATGAAATTTTGACTTAAAATTTTATTTAATGATTTGAATATAATATATAATGGTTTTTAATAAGTTAAAATAAGTTAAAATTTACAAGTAAATGAATGGTTTTAAAAGCTAGAATTTTAAGAATTTGTTTATGTAAATTATTAAGTATTTTGAATCTTTAAATATTTGGAATTTTAATTAAAAATTTTATTTAATGATTTTTAAATACAATGATATATTGAAATTTTATAAGTAAATAATTGGTTTAAACTAAATTAAAGATTTTATCAATGATAAATAAATTAATAATTTAAATTTGATTTATTATGGAATTTTAATTCTGACCTAATAATAATGATCAATTTTATTTGTGGAATAGATATGTTTTGTATAAATAAAGCTATGATAAAATTTGGATTTAAATGATTTAAATAAGTTTATAGTGCTTTTCTATAAGTTAAAAATGTATAAGTAAATAAATGGTTTAAAATGTAATTTAAAATATGACTTAACGTGATAATTGAAATTTAGTTTTCAAATGAAAAATTAAGCTTAATTTAGTAATAAAAATACTTTATTTATGAAATGGGTAATTTTAACATAAAGTATTAAGTTATTAGTTAAGTTAAAAAGTTAAGTAAAACAATGTACTTTTGACTCTATAAATGAATTATAGTTTAATTTGGATATTTTATTTATAAAGTTTTGTTTTATTTAATCATAAGTTCAATGATATCCAAATATATATTTTTGAAACGTGAGCTATGTTTTATAAGTTAGGATGGTGAAAACTGAAATTTTAATGTTTCTGAAATTTTATAATAAATCTTAGATTTGTATAGGTAGCATTTCCAAAATGCTATGCTTTTAAGGTAGCATTTTCTAACTGTTACCATTTCTGAAAATGTAATGTTTTTCTAAAATATTATTATATCTACAGTAACGTTTTCTAAGTGCTACTGTTTCTGAAAAGACAATATTTTCTAAAATACTACTATATTTACAGTAATGTTTTGAAAGTACTACTATTTCCAAATGGTAATGATTTCCAAAATGATATGTCATTTAAGTTATATTGTTAAAAGTGTATACTACTTTAGGAAATGTTCTAAAAATGCTATATTTATAAAAAATAACAATTTTGAAATGCTATCATATATATATGGATTATATTTTTCAAGTAGTATGATTTCTAAAAGATAACATTTTTAAAGTGCTATAATAAGTGTATGGTTTTGAAAGTGTTATGATTTATAGATTATAACATTTTTAAGTGTTATAACTATGTATATATGGATTTGGAAATATTACAATGGATATTATTTTGGAAGAATAATGGCATTTTGTTTAAAGGGTTATTGAAATGGAAATGTATGTTTGGAATAGAAATCCATGGGTAATAATAACGTTTGGTTGTTAAAGAGACCAGGATCGAAAGTTGCCATACTCTTTGACAACTCCGAAAACCACTTTAATAACCGTGTACGCGGTGGAGATTCCAGAATGAAGTAGGATGGTGGAGACGTTCCATTGAGGTATGTACGTGGACTCGACTCCCGTGAGTCAGCATAAGGTGGCTAAAATAGGAGCGATTGACGGGCTAATGAGGTAACTCCTTTTATCGGACGCACTTCTTCGTATGTCACTCTATTACTTTGCGATTGACTAGTGCGCACCTTTGATTTTGGGAGTGTGGCTCGAGGTGGGCGATAGAGGCTGCTACGCGTTACCACCGACCCGGAAGCATAATTGTTATATCTACCCTAGCATTGCCTAGTTGTGCCGTGTCACCTACCCTAACGCGTCTTGTGCGAGTTTGATTTGTGTCGTACCTATGGAGTATCCTCTGGTAGCCTCTCGATCAGGAGGTATTACGGTACTGTATAGACTATTGGCACTATATATGTGTTAAAGGGGATATTGGGTAACTCCTTAGCGCTGTTTTAGTTTACTGTACTAATAGACATTATTATAATAGCATTATTAGTACATAGTAAATAGTTTAATGGATCCTTAAAGGATGGGCGGTCCCAAGCATCCTTTAAGTTACTTGTGCATTTATATTACAGTTCACTTGAGTTGGTTTACATTGTATAAGTATGTATGTCCTGACTTGAGTGTTTTGTGTTTTGCTTTACGCTCGGGTCAGCCTGAGTATCAGCTTTGGAGTTCACCTTCTGGAGCTAGGATTTGCTAGAGACTATCTATCTAGTTTTTATCTATTTCTTTTTAGTATTTCTATTCAGCTTATGTACTAGTGGACATTTATGTATCTGTATTTCTGTTGTATTTACTTTTCAGACTTTGGTATCTTGTACTTGCTTTGACACTGTGTTGTAGTAGCTTTATGAACTACTACGGTTATTTTTATTTCAGCTGCGAGTTATTCTGATTTATCTGTGTCTGTGATTCTGTGATTGGTTTTATTTGCTCCAAATTATATTGCAATCTACTGTTTTGAATTATTCAATCCGGACGTGTGTGGTTTTATGGTCGATTTGAATGGTCCAAAATAGTGGGTCGTTACAAAAAGGTTAAGGACATGATGATTAAGGAATATGTAACATTAATACTGTCCTTGGATGTACCATAATATATGTTATGTTCTGTGTTTATCATATTTTTTTCTAAACTCTGCTCTGGTACCAAGCTGTGATGCCCCACCTCGAGCTCCACATTAACAAAGAGCATTATGAAGTAATACTGTCTATTAATGTAGAGAATAGGGCTGGTTAGGAGAGACCATCCATAGCTTTGTCTTGAACATGTATTGAATAAGTCGATTAGGTGCTCTAATTTTTTTTCATTTACTTTTCTCAAGTGGATCGACATACTCAATAAATGTTTAACACAAAACCACAGTGGCCAACGAATCTATCATAAAAAAATATAACAACAACAAATACAACAGATCACAGAACTACAGTCACATATGTTTACATATAAACAGATACATCATAGTACACTACAAAGTGATACAACTGTGGTGGTACAAGGACCATAAAATATACATCGAGCCAAAATAAATAAGTACATATTAGAGTTTACAAAACACTACAAAGCTAAACAAAAGGTGACTAGCAGATAATCTAAAGCAGAAGTAGCAAAGAAGAAATCTACAGCAGGTGGCTAACCTGAAATAACTCGGTCCGACCCGAGTATATAAAATACATGGGTCAGTCAAGCTTAAATAAACTGATTAATATAAGATAAGTGAAATATAGGGATAGGTGATAACATCTCTTCTCAAAATAGAAGAAGCAACATCTAATATATGTCAACTACTAAACAGGTTATAATATCACTAAAATACTTTATATAGAAGTTTCTTGAAAGAGGCAAGTTCAACAATAATATCAAATGATCACAAATAATCGCCTCATATCATCGGCATGTACAATATCCAATATAATGGCTTTCATTGACCGTAACCCCTAAATAGGAAATCAAAAGTCTTAAAATCCGCCAGAGAATGCCAATTTCAAATAAATCCTAAAATAGGAAATCACAAATCTCAAATATATGCAAAAGGATGGAAACCACAAATCTCAATGTGTAGAACTCAATTAAGAGTATAAAAATCCAAAATGTAATCACCATATAATAATTTCTCAAATGGCTCAATGGCCCAATAATCTCAAAATGGCGAAAACATTTGGAAATCACAAATAAATCATGAAATAACACAAAAGATTGCATGTGCTTAATACAATGGCTAAATCTCGCCAATTACTGTATCTCAAATAAGGCGCCAACGAACCGAAGGACAAACATCCCGAAGGACAACATCTAGAAGGACAAACATTCCAAAGGATAAATGACCCGAAGGTCCAGTACTGGAAATCAACCCAAAGGTTCATAAAATAAAGTGTCACCAACTTCCAAATAGTAACCAAATCAGTGTCAATGGTGTGTCCCATACCACACGTTCTCACTTAACTATTTACTATAGGGTAGTTAATTTCACTCTTGTGTATGATCTCAATCGAACAAGTCCAGAATTAACCGAAGAGGTAAACGCATGTGTCCCATATCACATGTTTTACTAGATCGTTTAAATCGCTTCCTCATTCATTTGAAGAGTGCAAAAACGTACATTTTATATCGAAAATAATTTGCTTTGAGGAAACTAGTTTTTAAAACAATTTCTGAAATCATTTGGAAAATAAACCATTGAAATTCTCTTCATTGTAGAGAATATATAAATTGTTAATAGCTTTAAAAATAATTATAAATATTGTAATATATTTATTTCAAAATCTATTTTATCATAAAAATCGTTTCAAAATCATTTTAGAAAACATGTGCTTGAAAACAGCAGAAATCACCAAAAACACCATAAAAGTGGCATATGAAATCATCTCAAAAACACGTCAATCCGATGTGTGGATCAACTATAATGTTGGCTTACCTATTGATAGGTTAAAGGCCTTCAAAACACTTCAAAATTTTGCAAAAATTGATCACCATGGTTACTGGAATAAGTAGAAGAAGCAAAAGTGTGCACAGAAACAAAAGAAAACAAACTACAAAAAAACAAAGCCCGGGGCGACCTATGAATTGCCTAGGTTGACCCCTATGGCTCCCTAGTAAACCTTCTTGTCGCGATTCTTTCATGCAATTATTGCCTACTTTGACCCAATTTTTGAGCAAAGATTAAAAGCAGTTCCAAGTTGAATTAGACAATGAAATTTGACATACAACAACACATAGAAAACAATCGGGAAAAGTTCCGGGATGAATTCAAGACAAGAATAGAGATATATGAACACAAGAAGAAGGATTCTATAACCACTACTTATTGTAATCACTCAAACAACAGATATAGTTTTACAGTAAGCAATAATTAACCAATTTCAGCTTGCAAACCTGATTTATGCTAGATTTTGTGAGTTATAACTCACCTTATATGATTTTAAGCCAATTTGAGTTGCAAGGTGATGACTTTCTGGTCCATAGAAACTTTATCGACTTGTAGACAAAAGACAAAAGGCATGCAGCAAGAAGAAAAGTGTTAAAGACAACTCATTTTCTCAAAATCAGAAAACAAATTAGAGGATTTGTGATATGATTACCTATTATTCTCTCTAATTAGCTAATTTCTCCTTTGATTTCCTTTTTATTTATCTTAATTTTGAAGCTTGTTTTGAATAGTTAAGAGGAGGCCATTTTTTTACCTGTTCTTTTAAGAAGATGATAGAATGAGGAGAGGAAAGAGTACGTACAATATAGCTCCTCCCTCTTCGATTTCTCTTAAAGAATGGGTTTGGTCTTTAACCCTTACCCAATATGCATATGTGATAATACTTAGTTAAAATTAACTAAGTTATTATATGTTTTAACCTTTTATTTCCACTATATTTTCACAAATCTCACTAATTAAATTACACAACATAGGTTAATGTTTACAAAAATGTTTTATCAACACATAAAAATTTAATTTAGCCATTGAAACTATTTTCATCATTAAATTATTATTTTTACTTAAATACTTCAATTCACATCTTTAATTACATAAAACACTATTTTTAACACCAAAATTTACACAAAAATCATTTTCTTGTTTAATTAAATGTAACAAATCTTATTAACATTATTTTTACATCCAAACATTATTTATAAATGAAATTCCACCTTTTATTTACAATATTATCCATATTAAATTTTAATACTCCATTAAAATTAACAGAATTCAACATTTGGCAATAATTTCCAAAATTATTGTATTTTATCAAATTAAAACCATACAACGCTCACTTTTACCCCAAACTAACATAATAAAGTTTTAAAACTTTATTCTCAACATTTTATATTTATTTTCACAAATTAATGTTGATTTAAGTTCTTTTATCCTTATTTAATTTAATTAATCTCCAAATCAACATATTTCATATATTTAAACTTAATTACCAACCAAACTATCTCAATTCTATTTTATTTCACCAAAAGCCATTGTTTATTTAAAATAAACAACTTTAACAAATTTTATATCTCCAATTTATTTTATTCCTTTATTATTGAATTATAACCACCGTTATAATTTAATTTCACAGGTAATCACTAAAACCGGGTTGTTACAATTACACTTAGAAGATGTATAATAAAGAGTGTATATATATAAATCAAATGAAATGGATCAAATACTTATCCTAAAACCAACTAAAACGGGAGCAAATTGACTTGAAAAGCTAAACATTCAACTGACTAAGCACACCAGTTGATCCAATATAACCACCCAGAAGCTGCAATTTTATAATGCAACATAAGAGTGATTCAATCGATTGAATATAGCTTCAACCGATTGAACTGAAGTACTCGGTTGATTGAGATATTAATCTACTGAACAACTGAATAGTTACAATCTTTAGGGCGATAGTCAACTGGCTAACAAAAATAGACTATTGAAAGTTGAATAAGTCGACTGATTTATATAATCAACCGACTGAACACATGTTGTGAGGCTAGTATGAACATGAATCCCGAAGGACTAATGTAAATGGTTTGAGATGCTTTGTACATATCGTATAATGAGGTTAGGGCATAACGCAATATATTATAGCATAGTATGACATGATGCTCAATGTTGATGAGTTTCATAACATTCGGTACTATGGCGAGTGAGGTAGATGTTGTTTGATGTGTCAACATGATTCTAGTTGATCACTATAGGTGTCACGATATACTCTTTTAGTTCAAGTGGATTAGAGAGATGGAGACATCCATCTAATGTTCAGTACAGTGATTGGTAATCTAACTATTTTTAGTTTATTGGTTAGTAGTCCGAGGAAAATGTAAGGTTGACCTATCTTCATAGATGTGCCAATTAGAAAATCAAATGATGAATGTAAGATAGAATATAAGCTTGCAAATTCGTGTTACTATGGAGAGTTTGTTTCTAGTCATTATGTATATATGTTGTATGTTTACTCAGTTTGGGAAATTTTAGCTTCAAGTAGATTTAAGGTATGAAACTTATGTAGGTATCATTTATTATGTAATATTGAACAAGAAGTAAATAACACCGGTATGTTGTATTTTGATGGATTAACTAGAAGGTACAGATGACATAAATATGGTAAGTATAGTGTTAGTCCATATTGATGTTTTATTAGCATGTTAATAGTGTATGATTAGTAATATTTTTCACTCACTCATGCATATGTCTAATACCTGTATCTGTCGTTGATAGGTTGAAAGGATGTTAGGGGAATGCTTAGCACGCGAGGATGGCAGTAGTGGCTTGATGGGGTTATTTTGTTTTATTTAGCTATCTTCTCTTTCAGTATTATATATTTTTGAACTACTACGGTACCATTATAAGATTGTGTTCAATGTCGTTTTAAATTTGATGTAACATCAATTATAACTATTACCTAGTATTACTTAGATCTCTTAATTATATGTGGCTTATTATACTTTATTCCTTGTTCTACGAGTTTTAAGAGTTATAGATAAAGTAGATGGCTCTATGTATTGTTTTACTTTATTTCAACCTAACGATCCGTTACTATGACTTTTGAGATTCATAATTAGGGCATAAAAGGTCATAACTAATAGAATTTTTTCATGCATCATTTAATAGGACTGAACTAGAAGTATATGTGCTCAAAGATGAAAATGCTAGATTGGACGAAGATTACGAAAATGTCAAGATTCTCTTAAAACTTCTAGTTTAAAGTATTATCTTGGAAATAGGACTGAACAAAATGGTTAGCGATCATAAAACTACACCTGTTAGTGTAGTAGTAATTTTTTGAACGAACAAAGATATAGAAAACCCTATCACTTTTCTACCTTTTGTTCACATGTTACAAAAAATGGGTTAGGATTTAACAATAGATCTAATAAAAGATTAGTTGATAATAACCATGCTTTTTTACATACGAGAGCAGTAAACTCTATTAGCTTTAGTTCTAAACCCACTACTAATTGTATTCAAAGGATATTTCACACAATTTTACATGAAATAAATTGGACAATAATCTTCATAAAAGATTACATATAAAAAACATGATTTTTCAAAAAGTGACAATATGCGAGCTCATCCCATCCTTTATGTGCATAAATCATATCAAAGATAACATATCATAATATGTGAACCAATACACTACAATAAGTATTATGCACCATATTACAAGGAATATGCTTGTAAAAAATACTTATTTCAAGAAAAGGCTTCATTTGAAACTCACAACAAAAATAGTGTATTTTCAAGTTTACATACATATATTGTTAAAATGCAAATATGCACTTTTAGAAAAAGTACACGCATGTTTCGAAATGTGTATATACAAAAATGAAAACAATGCCTGTTTTTATAATAGGTTGTTTCTTGAAATAATATTTTCTATGTGAAAGTTCTTAAAATAACACACAAATGCCTAACATGTATAACCAATGACCCAACCTAAACCCAAAAAAAATAGACAAGTATCCGCATAACGATTTTGGAATGTAGATAACATGAGGGACCTCATAGAAGCATTACCATGGAAAGACCGTGTTTGTGCCAAAATTGGTCAAAAACCCCAAAAGTAGTGAAAGCACCAGTGTTTACACATAAATTCTCAATATCTAAATGCAAATTTCAGATCTAGATGATGTAGAGAGTAAAAATGAAGAAATAACAATATTAAAATGAAAGAAAGTAACAGAAGACCCAAGATTTATATTGATTTGGCATTGTAGCGTATGTGCGCTTTGAATAGTTTGTTGTTTATTAATGATTCTCAACTGATTTACGATAATACAATCGATAATCCTTAAGTTACAATGGAGATTCAGTAGAGTAACGGCATAGAAGAGCCAAGAGGTCCCTTTTCAAAAGGCGTAGGGGTGATATTTATAGGAGTAGATCTAGAAATATCTGCCTGAAAACTTAGGGCACCTTTTCTCATGCGTAGTTGGGCCCACAAGATCGATTTGGGGTTTTTTGGGATCGATCCTCAGTCGATCCATGCTGTCTTCGTATCAATCCAAAAATGGCCTAATGGAGCTGAGATCGATCTTGGACGTTCTTGAGTGAATAAGAAAGCTTCTGTGAAAATTTCATAGCATTTGGACTTGTAGCTTGAGAGTTATGATCGATCTAAGATTGAATTTGCAAGTAGGTTGGCGATTTTGTATCGATCGATTCATATCAATCATCTTCGTATCCATCCTATTCTACCGCCTCGTGTCCATCATTTATGTATCCATCAGCCCATATCCATAGCCGAAGCCTTCGTATCGATCCGAGTTTCATGCTTCGATCCATGCAATGCGCTCCTTCCCTTGACCAGTTCCTTCGTATTGATCGATATGAATGCGATCGATACAAAATAGCCCATAAGCGCTTACTGCCCTTCGTATCCATCCCCAGTACCTTTCTTTGTATCGATTTGATGCCGCTCTGGGAAGCACATGCCTTCGTATCCATCAAGTTCATATCCATTCAAATCTTGCTTCCTTCGTATCAATCCAGGCTTTGATTGATACGAAGTGTGCCAACATGCCTTGCCGTATCCGTCTAATCGATGTGCATTGCATCGATACAAAAACCTATCGATCCAAAGTACACAATCCATATCGTCCCGATCGATACAAAAGTATCGATACAAATCGGTTTTCCATGAACATTGATCCATCCATATCTTGAGCATACGAACTTCGTTTGACTTGAAATTTGAAATGTAGCCTAACCGAGCCTTGTTTATCATTCCCAATCAATCCCACTTTGATTAGAGCTTGGTCCAATTTTGATGGTATCGATCATAGCCGTGTTTCCAATCGATCTCCAATCTTGATATCCATCTTTTTTAGCTAATTTGTTGATATCCTGGCCTTGTCTAAAAGGCGAGGTAACATTTGCCCCCCAAAACATGCCTTGCGGTAGAAAGGCGTATTTTGAATAGCTTTAAATCCGACATCCAAAGTCCATATTCCATCCATATCCATATCATCCGATCCATAATCCAATCCTTTACCAAGCAATTTTATCAAAGTGCCATAGCCATATCCTTATCCAAATCCACAGCTGTTCCAAGTCGATATCCGATCTCAAATCCAGTAACCAAATCCTTAGCCAATTCCATATCCATCCAAACCTGACAATCGAGTTCTAATCTATCCATACCCAAAATACAATAACCAAATCCATGACCTCTCTGGGTCGACATCCAAATCCAAGACCTCTTCGGGTCCTGTAATGCAAATCTGGGACCTCGTCGGGTCCTCAGCCAAAATGGGGACCTCTCCGGGTCCATATCCAAAACCATAGACCTTTCCGGGTCGTTTGATCCTACTCCGGCCTTGACTCTCTGGTCGAGGGCTTATCCATGATTTTCTTTCTTTGGCCTCGACTCCAGTCGAGGACTTATCTTCTCCGTCCTTGATCCTCTGATCCGGGACTTATACCCTTCGGCCTCGACTCTCCGGTCGAGGATTCATATTCTTCGGCCTTGACTCTTCATTGGAGGACTTGATCCGAGTTCGAGTCCATCATGTCGCTCTCCAATGAAGGGACTCACAATTGCGGTTATGGCCCCGTCTCTTCGGTCGGGACCGTAACCATGTAACCTGTAGTATTTATTACATTAATTCAAATCTAATCATCACTGAGTATAATTGATAAAATAAAAGTCCGTGCAACCAAGAAAACTAAATAACTAGAGTACCAAAAAAGAAACCAGAGTTTGCAGAAAACAGAATAAACAAGATTTCAAAAACCCAAGCATCATAGGTTATCATCATCTCAGAGCATGCCTAGGGACCGTCCTCGATCCCGTACATGTGTAAGTGACTTATCTGCATTACTTCGGGGTTTATTGCTTATTCCGTGCCATAAATCCAATCAATTGATAATAAGCTGATGACGATGCCTAGATTCAATGCCATCTTCGTTTGAGGTGGGCGATGGCTGCTCTTGTTCCACCACCATAGCTCGATTCCTTATGTATTATTGCAAATGACCATTCCTCACATGTTCCTCAATAATATCCTTCATATGTCTACAATCGTTCGTGTTATGCTCATCCAGCTCATGGAATAGGCAATGCTTTCCTGATGCCTACTCGAGAGGGTTCTCTTTTTGCTGGCCTTCGATACTGCTGGCGTCCTCGAGTATCTAAGTAAATCATTTCCAGAGTTTCAATCAAATCCGTGTAAGAAGAGAATTTAGATTCCCTCCGTTGCTTTTCGATGTGTTACCGCCGTCATTCATTTTCCTTTTGCCTCTATCGTCCTTTTTTGAATCCTTCCCCGGTGGACCTCCACCTTTTTCCGAATAAACTTCAGCCTCTCTCTTCTCTCTTTCAACCTTCGCATCTTCCTATCATAGAAGCATCTCTGCTTCATGGTAAAACTCCCCAAGATCCATCGGTGGATCCCACTCTAACGATTCTTAAAATCCGAATTATCCACAATCCTGAGACATCAGGACCATTGACAGATCGGGTCGATTCACTGAAGCCACCACCGCATTAAATCTGCATAAAAATCCCTAAGTGATTCCCTCTTCCACAATTTCATTGATGTTAAAGTCATCACATTCTTGGGTCTCATGATGTAAACTCGAAATTGCATCATAAACCTCTCAATCAACTCCGTCCGTGTGCCAATAGAGCCACTTTCCAGTTGTCTGAACCATTGTGTTACAATATCCGTCAAATACAAAGGGAAGCACTGTGCCATGACTTCCTTCGATGCCCCCGGTACTTCCATGTGCCTCATATACCTTCTCAAGTGAACAACGGGATCTGTTCTACCATCATACATCTCCAACATCAGTAGTTTGAAATCTGATGGATTCCTAGCTTGCCTCGTCGTAGGAGCAAAGAGGCTCCTATTCACATCCTCCAAATCCTTATTCACCAATCCTCCCCTCATAGCCTGTCTAATCATGTCTGCTAACCTGTCGTTGTCATCAAGTGGCAGCCTCTGTCTACTATCTCCATCTTCCCCCTCGAGTGCGTGGGGGAATCCTGAAACCAGTTCTTCTAGACGAGCATCCATATCTCGATCAATGCCAAACTGCACAGTGTCGCTTGGTATCCTTCCTGGAATTGAGCCAACTTGATTCGGGGACATGCCCTCTAGTTCAGGGGCCGCTCCCGATGGTTCCGCTCTATCCCGCATCCTTTTTGTTTCGTTTCTTCGGTCCAGATTCTGGATTGCCTCTGTTCCTACTGCTCCAGCTTCTTGATCCTCATTTCTAGCATTCCCTGCAACTCCTTTCCCTTAACTTTGCAATCCAGCTTGTCCAACCTATCGGAGTAGGTTCTGTAACATGTCCTTTTTCCTTTTCAGCATTGTTTCCATCTCGTCTCTAATACATAGATTGAGTCCTGATTAGCTTCTGAGGAAGCCTCCTGACTTCCTTCATGCTGACTCCACTCCGTTCTCTGCCTCCTTGTTGATTGCTTAGCCATTACTTTCCAAAATCCGAGTTCCTAAGATTTCAGATCCAGAATCCGAGTCCAGTTCTCAGTGAAAGCACCAAAGTGTTTGCACCAAGAATGGTCACAAACCCCACAAGTAGTAAAAGCACCAGTGTTTACACACAAATCCTCAATATTCAAACACAGATCTCAGATCCAGATGATGTAGAGAGTAAAAATGAAGAAATAACAAAACTAAAATGAAAGAAAGTAAGAAGACACAATAATTATAGTGGCTCGGCATTGTAGCCTATGTCCACTTTGAATAGTTTGTTGTTTATTAATGATTCTCAACTGACTTACAACAATACTATCAATAGCCCTCAAGTTATAATGGAGTTTCAGCAGAGTAACGGCATAGAAGAGCCAAAAAAGTCCCTTTTCAGTAGGCGTAGGGGTGCTATTTATAAGAGTAGATCTAGAGATATCTTCACCAAAACTCAGGATACCATTCCTCGTGCGTAGGAGGCCCCATCAGATCGATCTAGGGTTGTTTGGGATCGATCCATGTTGTCTTTGTATCGATCCAAAAATGGCCCAATGGAGCTGAGATCGATCATGGACATTTTGCTTTTATGAAAATTTCATAGCATTTGGATATGTACCTTGAGAGTTATGATCGATCCAAGATTGAATTTGCAAGTAGACTGGCGATTTCGTATCGATCGATTCATATCGGTCACCTTCGTATCCATCCTATTCTACCGCCTCGTGTCCATCATTTACGTATCCATTAGCCCATATCCATAGCCGAGGCCTTAATATCGATCCGAGTTTCACGCTTCGATCAATGCAATGCACTCCTTCCCCTGACTGTTCCTTCATATTGATCGATAGGAACGCGATCGATATGAACGAGCCCATGAGCGCTTGCTGCCCTTCGTATCCATCCCCTGTACCTTTCTTTGTATCAATCTGATGCCGCTCTGGGAAGCACATGTCTTTGTATCTATCAAGTCAGTATCCATCCAGGTCTATCTTCCTTTGTATCTATCGAGGCTTTGATCGATACGAAGTGTGCTGACATGCCTTGTTGTATCCATCTAAGCGATGTGCATTGCATCGATACGAAAACCTATCAATCCGAAGTATACAATCCATATCGTCCTGATCGATAGAAATTATCGATACGAATCGGTTTTCCACGAACATTGATCCATCCATATCTTGAGCATACGAACTCTGTTTAATTTGAAATTTGAAATGTAGCCTCATCAAGCGTTGTTTATTATTCCCAATTGATCCCACCTTGATTGGAGCTTGGTCCAATTTTGACGGTATCAATTATAGCCTTGTTTCCAATCGATCTCCAGTCTTGATATCCATCATTTTTAGCCAATTTGTTGATATCCCGGCCTTGTCCAAAAGGCGGGATAACAGACCAGTAATAGGGCGGTTATGGAATGGTTTGATACCACCAAGCTTAGGCTTAAAACATACAAGTAGAGAGCATCCTCTCTCAATCCTACATTCCAATGTGTGAACACCCATAATCCCACTGCCCACTGATGTTTTAGGTATATCTACCACTATGTATCTCATGTGGTTTCTACAATATCAACCACCAATTATCTTCAGTCCATCTGCTAGTAGCGAAGGTGAACAATGATCTAAACATCGATCCATTAGCCATAGTCATCACCATTCTCTAACATAGTAGAAACCTTCAAGTCTCTTGCACCAAACTACAATCAATATCTCGATCTCCACTATCTATGAGTCTACTTCTAACTCAACGGTCTTCACTGCTAATGTTAAGAGTATGAAAAATGGGCAATTATGTAATTAATTATATAATATAACTCTTGGAGAAGTAAAGTAAGCTTTTGATTTCGTTTTCTAATGTATATATTCTTTTATAGCAATATAATAATTTCTATAATACATTAAATATACATAAGTAGAAAATATGGACAAAATGTTTAGTTGATTGCAGTTGCAAATATATTTGTAACCATGAGTATTGCTTTATAGGAATAAACACTTATCTATAAAAGTTCCTACTTAATATGTACCGAAAATGAGATATTGATATATTTGTTGAGACTAATATAACAATCTTCATATGATGGACAATGGTTTATTTGAGATTGTTAGGAGCATCAAGGGTTCATACTCATACTTGTTTGGGATATTTATAGAATGACTCACCGAGAGTCTTCTATGGCTTAAAAATATTTAAGTTAAATCAATCTCATGTGATAATGTATAGTAGTCTTTTGATTTAATAATATTGTGGATCTTACATGTATAAAACATTACTTTGATTATGAACAATCATATGCCAATTAAGATCGTGTTGTGGTCATAGTTGGGTACATGTAAAACCATATGAAGTGAAACACTATTCAACGGTAGATTTTCCTCCTTTGACATAGCAGGTTAGTTTCACCATGATTAGTCAACATAATGTCAAAAGCTATAGCCAGAGTATTTCAGGTTTTTTCGATAAATGTTATCAAATTAAGCCATAGACTATAGTTTTCACTTGCATATAAATAAACATTATTAAAGTGTTAAAAGCATTGATCGTTATTTGGATGTCTTAGTGACATAGTGATGATGAAGAAAAAATTTGCACAATATATCATAATGTAAGGATGCAACTTAAAAGGATTAGAAACAAAATTTTCACCTAGATGACCATTAAGTAACTGAGCTTGTATCTAATATTGTGCTTTAGCAAAGTCCATGTAGGCTTAAATGTTTAAAATGTTTAACTACTGATGAGCGTTGAGTTCACACTAGGGGTTACATAATAGTATTTGTTAAGATATTCCCTAATTTAACTTAATCCAATCGGTTTATAAATGTTACAGCTTCAAATGGAGAAAACTAATATAAATTTACCTTAATTTTTGTGGGAGTTTATATATTTTTTAGGCCTTAAAATTAAATACAATAATATATAAAGATAATAAATAATTTAGTTAAGTAAGTGTGGACAAATAAATATTTAAATACATAATAAATGCATTAAACATGGTCAAAATTTTGTTAATTAATTCAAATAATAAGATTGAGTTATAAGGAGAACTTGATGATGATTCATTGCGTTTTGACTTAGTATATGATGAATTGTTAATCATATATGAGGCAGAATAGAAAAAGCAAAAATATTCAAATATTTCATAGCGCTTAAGGGGCTATAAATAAAACCCCACTCTCTCATTTAAAAACACACAAAACCCAAAAATCCTAGCCTTCGTTACAATAAGCTAAAGCTAATAGATAGACCTTGTAAGCAAAAATAGGAGTAAGGAGAAGGATTCTCTAAGGAGGAAATAGTTCAAATTGCGGCGTGTAATCGACCAACTAGAAATATATGGTCAAATTTCTTATTTAAATTAAATTGTTTAATTTACTGTATAAATTATAATTGATTGTAATGATTAAGAAAATGATTTTTTATTTAAGTCATGTATATTTCTTATAAATTCAACAACATATACATACACATATATTATGTGTATATGTGCATGGTATGTGAATATACACATGTGTGTGTACGCATGCAAGCTCATGCATGTGCATATGTATTCAAAACTATAATTGTACAAAAAGAAATTAATTTTTATTTTGAAAAAAACGTTCATATACATAATTAAAATAATTTTTATATCGATATATTATTTCACTATTAATCTATAAAATTATTTGCATAGCGCGTGCACGCATACACATGTATATAATATTATAAATGCTCTAGATGTTAAAATAAAAGGGTAAAAAAACTATTATTTTTAGGCCCTGAGTGTTATATATATACACATTGATTTAGCATAAGTAATTAGTTTAAAATTGATATTTTAATATATACAAATAAAAAACGATTTGGTAGTAAAGCTAAGCTTAAATATATTTATAATAATATTACTATTTTAAACATATATTATAATAAGTTAATCCTTAATAATAAATTAATACTTAATTAATATATTTTAAAAAAATATATATATTTTTAAAAATTATCCTTGTCAAATCTAAAATCAATTTTATGGTCGAAAATATATGTTTTTAATATATTTATATTATTTATTGTTTATATATGTATGTATTTTCTTATTTAAATACGTTTTTATTCTTTGTTCTTTTCGTTATTTCCCCTATTCTGCATTTGGGTTTTTCCCCTTAACTCAGCCTGCTTTGTGCTAGCCGCATATGGTATTCTATTATCTGAGTACTTTTACTTAGGGCAATCTTTCCTTAAATTTTCCTTGAAAACCTATTCATCTCAAATTGATTTAAAACCTTTAAACCAAACTTAACGAGGAAAAAGTATACTCTATGCTTTACTCAAAATCACATTGCCATGTTATATATATTTTACTCAAATCTTTATTGATGAAAACATTTAAACCTTTGAAAGTGCCCCTTTCGAATCCATTGACAGTACCCTATTTGAAACCAAGTAAAACCCTTCTTTCACCTAGGCCAAAAGGCCAAAACATTCCTTTCAAAACCGTTCATAATCTTCCTTTCGAAAACATTGAAAAACCATTCCTTCAAAAGCATTAAAACCATAGACATCCTTCTTCAAAATCTTTAAACGTTACCTTTCAAATACATTGGAAAACCTTTCCTTTCAAACCTTTCGAAACCATTGGGGAACAAGCCCTTCGAAACCATTCTTTAAAACCTTTCAAATGTAATAAAACATCAAACCTTTCGAAAGCATTTGGGTTCAAGTAGAACATGTGGAAACACCTTTCGAAACCATTAAAAATTAACTCCTTCGAAACCATTTGAGTTCTACCTTCAACGGAGCAAAAGGGTCATAAAACATTTAAGTAGAAAGCACTCTTTCGAAAGCATTTTCTAAGCAAAGAAGTGATGGTGTCGAAACCAACCTTCTGAAAGCATTGGAGAAACGACTAAGTTTTAAAAGCAAAGTGTACCTTCCGAAACCATTGGCGTCGAAACGAGGAAAAGTGGCAGCAAAGGGGTTTCGACCCCGACGAAAGCATTTACTCAAAACAAGAGGCGTAACCCATCCGAAACCTTTCCTTTAAACATTTACTCAGCTGAAAGCCAACTAAGTTGAAAGCATACCCTTCGAAAGCAAAGCATGCGCGTTTTCATTTAAAAGCAAAGATACGCTTCGACCACTTCGGAACCTTTGGTCTCGGCTTAGTGCCTTCCGCCTTATTCCAATTCGCTCTGTACCAAGCTATTGATACTATGTGCATTTTTTTCGATGGCATGGAGGTGGCAGTACTTGATCGGAACCTCTGTGCCGAAAGTGGCGAAACATGCTAAAAGTATGTAAAAATTGATTTTTACTCTAGAAAGAATTTCTTTTCAACTTACCTTCCTTGTTTGTCAAAATATTATTATTTGCTAATTTTCTTTTCTAAAAGTACTACCAATATTTCAGAAATAAACAATTTAATTTATTTATAAAACCCCCTTTGTCCTTTTATAAATATATAAAACATTTAAGTCCCATACCTCAAATAATTTTATATACCTGTCAAAACACTTAGGAAAATTCTAGAAAATTCAAAAAAAAATCATTTTAAATATGTTTTCTAATATATATTAATTCCAGACCCAAAATATTAATTATTTAGCCGTAAATAATTTAAAACTCAAAAAATCATTTTCTACACTAGAAAATTAATATAAAATCCACATTAATTCAAAAAATTATGAAAATTGAAACTCATATCTAAAATATCATTTCTGATCTATATCTAAATCGCAGAGCATTTAGATGTCATTAAATAGGGTTTTCATATTAAAACATATCATAAAACTTGTGATATCCCGGAATTTCAAGCAATTTAAATGTGATAATCTCTCTTATTAAATTAATTAAAATAGGTAAATTGTTATTTTAATCAATATATTGTGATGATTTTAATGATAGTATAAATAGATTTTTAAATGGAATAATTATTTTTACAAATTTAATTTGGTTATTTTATAAGTAGATTTTTAATAGACTTATTATTTTCAAATTTAAATAGGTATTGTTTAAATGTATATGTATATATATATTTATTTAAGATAATTTTAAAAATAGAATTATTATTTTAAAAATTTAATAATGTGTTTGTTTAATTTAATATATATATATATATATATATATGTATGTATGATTAAGTTGATTTTAAATTAGATTTTTAAATTTGAATTTGAATTTAATATTTGGATTTAAATTTGAAATTAAAGAATAATTACTTTGAAATAGTTTAGATATAAAAATATATGAATAAAGTTTTCATTAGAATATAATTTGTTTTATATTGTTTTTCCATAAAAGATTTTATTTATATAAATTTAGAAAGTATTTATTTAAATAGTAAATAAATGCAAAAGTTTAATATTAACATTTATAAATGGATTAAATACACTATATATGATTTTATTTGAAATATGATGGGTTTTTATTTAATTTTCTTTTAAAGGTTTTATTTTTATAAATTTACAAAAGCATTTATTAATTTAGAAATATACAAATTAATTAGGAAATTTATATAAAAGCTTTTTAAATCAATTTAAAATAAATAAAAAATTGCATTAATACATGTGTTAGCATATAAATTCACTTGATAACTTGTGTTTAGAAATTACATAGGGTATAGGACAAGTGTCACCCCTCGTAATTTATTTTTCTTAGTTTTTATAAAATCATAAATTGGTTTATATAAGCATACATCTTTCATTCTTATTTCTTTTTCTCTTCTCAATTCAAAACTCAAAGAAACTTAACCTGTTCTGTTCTCATACCAGAAAACAATCACTACCCTATAATCACTCTTTAAGATCAAACACAAAACCCTGTAACCATTTTTATCTCAAATCCGTAAACACTTTCTAAAATCAAAACTATGCATACATCTCTCAAGTTCAAAAACCAAAACCTATCAACAAATGCTCAAAGCAATTTCCAAAGCCTGTAACTCATTTTCAAAGCAAAACTGTAAATCAAGAATTCAATTTTCAAATGCAACCTGGATTATCAAAGCTAGAGGCAGGATTCAGTTTCAACCTACATCAATTTAAACAAGAATCAAAGTTCTAAGGCAATTCCAAGTTTCCTGTTTCAAACAAATACAACTCTCTGCATTTTAGTTAAAAAGGTGAGTAAACTTAACTATATTTTATCATAAATCTGGTTTCTTGATTAAATCATCAATGTTATATATATATATTGTTTGCATATGTCTGAATAATGAAATGTGCATGCTAGGTATACTGTTATCTCTGTTAATCTTTTCAAAACTGTGAATAAGTTCTTTAAATTCTGGATTTAGATCTGCTGTTTTGAAAATTGTTTAAAGTAGGCTATAAATTTTCTTGTATGTGTTTAAATTTGTGTATACAAGTGAGTGAATTGGCTGTGCATGTCTGAAAATCAGACATATGAAATTGTTTCCAGGCTTACAGTCATTAGATCTGTTCATAAATCATTTTCCATTCCTCTAATTCATTTTAGGCAATGGGTTCTTAACAAAAGTTGTTAGTTTTAACAAGATTTAAATCTTAAAAATAGTTTTAAGTAAAACTTAGCAAATCTTCTCTGAGAATTTGGGAATTACAGTCAAATTTTAAAATATGTAAAATTTCAAACATTACAATTTGTTGTTTTAGGATTATAATTCGAATCCATTTTGAAAATTAAGATTTCTAAAACTAAAATCTCAATTATTAATAATGCATTGAGGTTGCATTTTGGATTTGACTGGAATTTGATTTTGAGGCAACCTCTGGCGATCAAGGGGAAGAGGAGTCTCGGGGCTTCTACTGGAGGTGGATGGCGTTACAGGGTGTTTGGCAAAAATTATGGTTGTGGTGATTATGGACTGTGGCGACGGCGGTGTGATGATTTAAGTTTTAATCCTAGTTTTGGTCGAACTTGCAATAATGGATGCTGCGTCATTTCTAAGGCATCGAGTCGCTTGGGATTCGGAAGGTGGCTGCATAGAAGATTCGCGGAGATGTGGCCGGAGTTTGGGAGGCTCCGGTGGTCGGTGACGGGGATGAGGGGTTGTTTTCAGGCGGTGGATTTGGTTCGAGGTTCATCTGTGAAGCTCGATTTTGATTTGGGTTTTGTGGTGACGTATGGATGGCCGGAATCGGTTGTAAGGTAGATCGCAGACGTGAGGAAGGTATTGGTGATGGTCGTGGCGGCGTTGATCGCCGGTGCATATGCACAGGCGAGTGTGTCAGTGGGTTTGAGTGTTAGTCTGGAAAGAGGATTTATCTCGGGTTGTAACTCGAGTCTGTATGATGTTCGCTCGAGTTTAAACTCGGGTAATGACTGAGTGTTTTAAAATTTGTTAACAGTTTTTGGTTACAGGTATTAAAATTTAAAACTTAAACCAAAAACTAAACTAAATTTTGTAACGGAAAAGGGAACTCAGGTTAGACCCGAGTGATCTTCGGGTTTGTCCCGAAAGCCAATTTTAAAAAGGGTTTTAAACTTGGTTTTTGAAATTTAAAAATGAAATTAGTTTAAACATTCTTATATAAATTACTTATATAGTAGTTGTTTACTTTAACGTTGTTTATAAAGTTTGAAACTTTGTTTAATTAAAATTTTTGTTAAATAAAGTTAAAGTTATTTTAAAACTAAAGTAGAAATGAAATTTTAAAAGATTTTATAAAGCAAGTATTAATTTAAATTGAAACTAGATTTAAAACCATTACTTGATAATATTTTAAAACATTTAAAGGAAGTTGTGATTTGTAAACTTTAATTTATCAAGTTGAATGAGTATTTTAAAACTTAATTAATGATTTAATTAAGTAAATTTTATTTTTAAATAAAATGTTTTAATGATAATTAAGGCATAAGTAAGATAAGATTTTATCTTAAGATAATTTTGGTTTTAATGATTTGAGATTAATTAAGTTAATTAAGAATTTAAGTATAATTAATTAATTTAATTAATTAGGTATAAAAGGTTAATTAAGTAAATAATTAAGAATAATTAATTAATCTAATTAACTAACGATTAAGGATAAATTAATTTATAATTGAGGGTTATAATTAATTAATTAAAGGTTAATTAAGTGTAATTAAAAATTATTAATTAAGTAATTGAAGATTAATTAATTTGTAATTTGAAATTACTTAATCAAGTAGTTAGAGGTTGATTAATGGTAATTAAGGAATACTTAATTAAGTTTTATTAATTAATAATTAAGTTTTATTAATTGATAATTAAGTTTATTAATTAATAATTAAGAGATAATTAATCTATAATTAAAGATTAATTAAGGGTTAATTAACTATTAATTAAGGATTGATTAACTGGTAATTAAGAAGTACTTAATTTGTAATTAAGTTATATTAATTAGTAATTAAGGTTTATTAATTAATACTTAAAGAATAATTAATTAGTAAATAAAAATTAATTAATTTTTTTAAGGGTAATTAAGGGATGAATTACCCAATTGTAATTAATTTGTTAATTAATTAAAGATAATCTCTTGTGATTAATTAAGTATAAATACTTAATGAGATTAATTAGTTTAATTACTTAGTGAAGTAATTAATGTATAATTACCGGATGTAATTGATTAATGGGAATTACTTAATGAGAAGTAATTAAAGGGTAATTACCTAGTAGAAGTAATTAAGGATTAATTACTTAGTGTAATTGATCAAAGGGGTTAATATAATTAATTAAGGAGTTAATGAATTAAGTAAGTAAGTAAGTGCAGAAGGGTAATTACTGTTTATGATTAATTGAGGCTGATTAATGGAAGAAATTAATTAAAGTATAACTAATTAATGTAATAAATTGAGGATTAATATAATTAATTATAGTTAATTAATTAATGGAAATAATTAATTAAGGATCATTAATTAATGTAATTAAATATTAATTAATGAGAGTAATTAAAGGTTAATTACTATAAATGGTTAAGGATAATTAATTTGTGAAATTAATTGAAGGATAATTACTTTATGTAATTGAAGAATAATTAATCAAGGTGATTAATTAAGATGGATATTTTATGGATGATTAATAAAAGGTTTGTAATTAATTAATGGTTGATTAACCAAAGTTGGTGATTAATTCTTAAGTAATTAATTTAATGTATAACAAGGATTAATAAATGTTGCTTATGGATGATTGTTGAGTAGAATATCTAAATTGGTTGATATCTATTGGATGATATGCTGTGATATTCCATGATATGCTTTTTGATATATCATTGATAAGTGTGTGATATTTATCTGTATTGATGCTGTGTGAATTCAAGTATTGAATTGAATTATTTAAACCTTTAAACCACTTGGCCTTTAAGGTACGTTTGGATTTCGATGAAACCGGGATCGGGTATCAAATTTGATTATCTGAAAACCACATCGATCCAAGTTAAACGATAGGTCGTAACATCTCAAAGTGAAGATCAAGATGGATTTTGAAGTGCAAGGGTTATTGTCGTTAACTCTAAGGGTGATTCCAAAATGAGTGTAACGAGATAATGCCTTCGGTTTTGTTCGAACCCGAAATGAACTTTTATGGATTGAATGCTTTCAGAACATCGTCAGGTGGACGATGTGCATTCTAAGATAGATGTGTTCTACAAAGGTAATCGTAGCCTCAAGCCTCATTAACCGGGAATGGCTAAAACATGGGAGGTGCAGCAAGGCTAAGTAGGTAGCACCCAAGTAGGACAAGATTTTCCCCTGTCTAGAGGTCTCTTTTATTCGGCTGTGTGGGCGGTTGTGAGCTCCAACTGCCGGGGTTGTCTTGTTCGGGACTGTCCAGTAAGGGATGGTTCCGGCCTTATGTTGCAGGGGATTGGGAGCAATCCTCGGTACGTTGATCTCGGCCACATACTATGATAGGCGGTGCCCCAGTAGCCCTGCCATTGTATGGAAATCCAATCTCCAATAAGTGCCCTCGGATTTGATTGTAAACCTATGTATGATGGAATTTAATAAATGTAACAATTTCGACTATTTTCTAGTTTATTTGAAAACCCTAGACCCTATTATAATATCACAAAATTTCCTATCAAAGTTTTGGTTAGCGTAAGGTAAAAACTTACACATGTTTATGTGTGGGGAGTCTTACGTGATACCTTTTTGTTTTCAAAGGTTTTTAAAGTTAAGCAACTTTAACCGTGTACTCACACCAGACCCATGTCTGACCCGGAGTTTATTTTTGTTTTATTAAACTCTTAGGTACTCAAATTTTTACGAGTAGCCAAGGGATTCAGGTTAGCTTTGACAAATTTTGGACGAGATATGGAGTAGGAGGCTTCAGCGTTTGTCGATAGGTAGTGGTTCCGCTGTATTGATTTCTCTATGTTGATATCTGTATTGTGTATGAGTTGTATAACTCGACAGGTGTTTATAACTGTCTAGTATTTGTTGTATAAGCTGTGTAACTCTGATGTATGATACTATGTAATATCTTATGTGATTAATATGATTTATTCATTCCGTTGTTGAGATTCTGATGTTGTTTCTTTCTTTCTTCTCTATCACTCTTTTTTATCCCTTTCTTTCTTAATAATGATGCGTCTTATTATGGAGAATAAGGCGGGTCATTTCATTTGGTATCAGAACGCTAGGTTGAGTGAATACCTAGGCTTTGGGGTGGTGTCTATCTTGAGAGAGCGTACTTATATATATATATATATATATATATATTTCTACCTATTTGTTGGATTACCTGTTCGGGTTTTCCAATATGAGTTCTAGAGGTAGGAAGGGTAGTGGTGTGTGTAGCACGACTACCAATGGAAGAAGTCCGAGTGTTGAGGTTGGAAGAATATCTGTCGAGACTGTAGATCCAATACCATCTCGGATGAGCTTTGCATCATGGTATAAGGATTTTACCAATCTCTGAAGGAAACCTGTTAAGATTCAGAGTCCATCATTGAAATATAAGTTTGATCGCGCTCGTGTGACTGGATTTTCGAGAGTTTGGATCTGTTGGATGAGCAGAAGCGATTGATGGTATTTTGGCAACTTCAGGAAGAAGCAGCTACATGGTGAGACGCAGTGACTAGGGAATTTCCTAAAGATGTTTCTTTTGGGAACAAGTTTAAGGAAGTATGTCTGCATCGGTGATGAGACTGAGTTCAGCAGGGTGTTTGTGTTTAGTTTGGGGCCGAGTTCTTGAGGAGATGTCTGCCCATCTCAAGGCTCTTTTCGATATTGGTTGATATGATTTTGGGGATCAAGAGCTTTGGATAGGAAGTCTTTAGGCATCAGTGGCAGCGTTGCAGCTCGAAGTGTTTTGTGTTTCTTCAGGAAGATCATTTGGCTTTGTAGTTTTCTTGAGGTAGAGTTCTGAAGCAGCAGAGTGGACCCATTTCCTCAATGGATTGATCAAGGATAAGATGTTCTAATTTGTGAAGAGAGAACAGTATCTTTGGACATCAGGTTGGGTTGATCGCAAAAGTGACTTGCAATAGTTTAAGTGATTCTCTTGGATAATCTTTTGCATGGATTGAGACATCTCTAGAGGATGTAGGAGTTATGTCTGAGATTTTCTGGATATCCTCTGGAAAGTCTGAGGTTTGTCTGCATTGGAGATTGAGTTCTGTATTGACTTGGTTCATGGAGCTACCGGTGGTTCAGCTAGATAGAAGGATATCTCCTAGGATGGGTTTTGGTGAAGCAGCCTAGGATTTCTTAGTGATTTTTAGTTTTCTCTTTGTGGATCTAAGAAACCTTATTTCTGGGATGTGTTGTCTAGTCTGTGCTTGTGTTCATGATCGGCATTCTTATCTACTGCAGATTAGAATTGTACAGCGGAAGCTTGGTGGTAGCTATTCTAGAGTGGAAGCAACCGGAAGTTGCAGTGTTTGGATTAGAGGTTTCTACATAAAGTTTTCTAGATCTGAAGGCCAGATTTGGTAAGTGCGCCTGGTTTGTCTTTTTCGGATAGGAGAAGTAAGTGTGAAGTCTACTGTTGATTGTGAAATGTTGTGTTCTTGATTTTGGTAGATCTTGAGAGGATCATTTTGTTGGGTTGTTTTTGGTCCTGTTTGTTTCATGAAGCATCAGCAAAGGTTGAGCTGATCAAGGACGGATGTAGGCAGCCTAGGATCGTCAGAAGTGTTTTGTGGATAAGAGACGGAGGAATTTGGAATTCGAAGTTGGAGACTTTGTTTTTGGTTGACGTTTTCTCCGGTAAAGAAGAGCTATAGGATTAAGTAAGATTGGAAAGCTAGCTTAGAGATATTTTGAATCTTTCTATGTTTTTGTAAGGATTAGTGTTGGTCTACAGGGGTTGAATTGCCAGTTTGGAAACTGGAATTCAATATATTTCACGCGTCTCTGAGGGAGTACGTGTATGATCCATCACTGGTTTTGGAACAGCAATTCAGAAGGATTTGGTTGTTGAGTAGGTCTTGTCTGTGGTATGATATCTTATGTAGATGGTAGATCTAGATGAGTAGGAGCTCAGTAGCTTAGTTGTGTAGCTAGTCTGGATTCAGTAGATGAGTATTCCAGTATCTGTATCTGGGAAACTCAGGATAGTTTTAGAAAGCTTATCCGGATCTGTGTCCGGATAGCTAGAATTATTTGTTTGGATGAATGGTTGTTTGATTGATAGTGTATGGTTGTTAAATATGCCTGAATTGTTTAAAATATAATAAAACTTTAGGATTATCTTTTGTTTAAATTTCAGGGATGAAATTCTTTTAAGGGAGGAGGAATGTGATATCCCGGAATGTCAAGCAATTTAAATGTGTTAATCTCTCTTATTAAATTAATTAAAATTGGTAAATTGTTAATCAATATAATGTGATGATTTTAATGATAGTATAAATATATTTTTAAATGGAGTAATTATTTTTACAAATTTAATTTGGTTATTTTATAAGTAGATTTTTAATAGACTTATTGTTTTCAAATTTAAATAAGTATTGTTTAAATGTATATGTATATATATTTATTTAAGATAATTTTAAAAATAGAATTATTATTTTCAAAATTTAATACTGTGTTTGTTTAATTTAATATATATATGTTTAAGTTGATTTTAAATTGGATTTTTAAATTTGAATTTGAATTTAATATTTGGATTTAAATTTGAAATTAAAGAATAATTACTTTGAAATAGTTTTGAACTTTTTATTGTATATCCGTCAAAATCGGTATTTGTGTGTTTCTGTTTGAGCCGTATGAGATGAAATTCTCATACAAGATACAAAGACTTACTTCACATTTAAAATTACATAAAAAAGATTTTTTATCACAAAGAGGTCTACGAAAAATTCTGGGAAAATGTCAACGGCTGTTGGGAATTTTATAATTTAAAAATATTCTATCCATATTTTTGTCCGTGTCAATGAGAAACCTTTTTTCTAGATAATTATTAATAACTATCCTTATCAATCCATAAAAGGGTTCAGGTTTTAGTGTATTGAGATATAAAAATATATGAATAAAGTTTTCATTAGAATATAATTTGTTTTATATTGTTTTTCCTTAAAAGATTTTATTTATATAAATTTAGAAAGTATTTATTTAAATAGTAAATAAATGCAAAAGTTTTATATTTACATTTATAAATGGATTAAATACACTATATATGATTTTATTTGAAATATGATGGGTTTTTATTTAATTTTCTTTTAAAGGTTTTATTTTTATATATTTACAAAAGCATTTATTAATTTAGAAATATACAAATTAATTAGGAAATTTATATAAAAGCTTTTAAATAAATTTAAAATAAATAAAAAATTGCATTAATACATGTGTTAGCATATAAATTCACTTGATAACATGTGTTAAGAAATTACATAGGGTATAGGAAAAGTGTCACCCCTTGTAATTTATTTTTCTTAATTTTTATAAAATCATAAATTGGTTTATATAAGCATATATCTTTCACTCTTATTTCTTTTTCTCTTCTCAATTCAAAACTCAAAGAAACTTAACCTGTTCTGTTCTCATACCAGAAAAATCACTACCCTGTAACCATTTTTATCTCAAATCTGTAAACACTTTCTAAAATCAAAACAATGCATATGTCTCTCAAGTTCAAAAACCAAAACCTATCAACAAATGATCAAAGAAATTTCCAAAGCCTGTAACTCATTTTCAAAGCAAGACTGTAAACCAAGAATTCAATTTTCAAATGCAACCTGGATTATCAAAGCGATCGGCAGAATTCAGTTTCAACCTTCATCAATTTAAACAAGAATCAAAGTTTTAAGGCAATTCAAAGTTTACTGTTTCAAAAAAATACAACTCTTTGCATTTTAGTTAAAAAGGTGAGTAAACTTAACTATATTTTATCATAAATCTGGTTGCTTGATTAAATCATCAATGTTAGATATATATTGTTTGCATATGTCTAAGTAATGAAATGTGCATGCTAGGTATACTGTTATCTCTGTTAATCTTTTCAAAACTGTTAATAAGTTCTTTAAATTCTGGATTTAGATCCTTTGTTTGGAAACTTGTTTAAAGTAGGGTGGAAATTTCTTGTATGTGTTTAAATTCGTGTATACAAGTGAGTGAATTGGCTATGCATGTCTGAAAATCAGACATATGGAATTGTTTCCAGACTTATAGGCATCAAATCTGTTCATAAATCATTTCCCATTCCTCTAATTCATTTTAGGCAATGGGTTCTTAACAAAAGTTGTTAGTTTTAATAAGATTTAAATCTTAAAAATAGTTTTAAGTAAAACTTAGCAAATCTTCTCTGAGAATTTGGGAATTACTGTCAAAATTTAAAATGTGTAAAATTTCAAACATTAAAATTTGTTGTTTCAGGATTATAATTCGAATCCATTTTGAAAATTAAGATTTTTAAAACTAAAATCTCAATTTTTAATAATGCATTGAGGTTGCATTTTGGATTTGACTGGAATTTGATTTTGAGGCAACCTCTGGCGATCAAGGGGAAGAGGAGTCTCGGGGTTTCTACTGGAGGTGGATGGCGTTACGGGGTGTTTGGCAAAAATTGTGGTTGCGGTGATTATGGACTGTGGTGACGGCGGTGTGATGATTTAAGTTTTAACTCTGGTTTTGGTCGAACTTGCAATAATGGATGCTGCATCGTTTCTAAGGCATCGAGTCACTTGGGATTTGGAAGATGGCTGCGTGGAAGATTCGCAGAGATGTGGCCTGAGTTTGGGAGGCTCTGGTGGTCGGTGACGTGGATGCGGGGTTGTTTTCAAGCAGTGGATTTGGTTCGAGGTTCATCTGTGAAGCTCGATTTTGATTTGGGTTTTGTGGTGACGTATGGATGGTCGGAATCGGTTGTAAGGTAGATCGCTGACGTGAGGAAGGTATTGGAGATGGTCGCGGCGGCGTTGATTGCCGGTGCATATGCACAGGCGAGTGTGTCAGTGGGTTTGAGTGTTAGTCTGGAAAGAGGATTTATATCGGGTTGTAACTCGAGTCTGTACGATGTTCACTCGAGTTTAAACTCGAGTAATGCCTGAGTGTTTTAAAACTTGTTAACAGTTTTTGGTTACAGGTTTTAAATTTTAAAACTTAAACTAAACTAAATTTTGTAATGGAAAAGGGAATTCGGGTTAGACCCGAGTGATCTTTGGGTTTGTCCCGAAAGCCAATTCTAAAAAGGGTTTTAAACTTGGTTTTTGAAATTTAAAAATGAAATTTGTTTAAACATTCTTATATAAATTACTTATATAATAGTTGTTTACTTTAACATTGTTTATGAAGTTTTGAAACTTTTATTTAATTAAAAAATTTGTTAAATAAAGTTAAAGTTATTTTAAAACTAAAGTAGAAGTGAAATTTTAAAAGATTTTATAAAGCAAGTATTAATTTAAATTGAAACTAGATTTAAAACCATTACTTGATAATATTTTAAAACATTTAAAGGAAGTTGTGATTTGTAAACTTTAACTTATCAAGTTGAATGAGTATTTTAAAACTTAATTAATGATTTAATTAAGTAAAGTTTATTTTTAAATAAAATGTTTTAATGATAATTAAGGCATAAGTAAGATAAGATTTTATCTTAAGATAATTTTGGTTTTAATGATTTGAGATTAATTAAGTTAATTAAGAATTTAAGTATAATTAATTAGGTATAAAAGGTTAATTAAGTAATTAATTAAGAATAATTAAGTAATTAATTAAGAATAATTAATTAATTTAATTAACTAACGATTAAGGATTAATTAATTTATAATTGAGGGTTATAATTAATTAATGAAAGGTTAATTAATTGTAATTAAAAATTATTAATTAAATAATTAAATAATTAAATATTAATTAATTTTTAATTAAAATTACTTAATCAAGTAGTTAGAGGTTGATTAAAGGGTAATTAAGGAATACTTAATTAAGTTTTATTAATTAATAATCAAGTTTTATTAATTAATAATTAAGTTTATTAATTAATAATTAAGAGATAATTAATCTATAATTAAAGATTAATTAAGGGTTAATTAACTGTTAATTAAGGATTGATTAACTGGTAATTAAGAAGTACTTAGTTTGTAATTAAGTTATATTAATTAATAATTAAGGTTTATTAATTAATAGTTAAAGAATAATTAATTTGTAAATAAAGATTAACTAATTTGTTTAAGAGTAATTAAGGGATGAATTACCCAATTGTAATTAATTTGTTAATTAATTAAAGATAATCTCTTGGTGATTAATTAAGTATAAATACTTAATGAGATTAATTAGTGTAATTACTTAGTGAAGTAATTAATGTATAATTACTAGATGTAATTGATTAATGGGAATTACTTAATGAGAAGTAATTGAAGGGTAATTACTTAGTAGAAGTAATTAAGGATTAATTACTTAATGTAATTAATCAAAGGGATTAATATAATTAATTAAGGAGTTAATTAATTAAGTAAGTAATTACAGAAAGGTAATTACTTTTTATGATTAATTGAGGCCTGATTAATGTAAGAAATTAATTAAAATATAATTAGTTAATGTAATTAATTAAGGATCAATATAATTAATTATAGTTAATTAATTAATGGAAATAATTAATTAAGGATCATTAATTAATGTAATTAAATATTAATTAATGAGAGTAATTAAAGGTTAATTACTATAAATGGTTAAGGATAATTAATTTGTTAAATTAATTGAAGGATAATTACTTTCTGTAATTGAAGAATAATTAATCAAGATGATTAGTTAAGATGGATATTTTATGGATGATTAATTAAAGGTTTGTAATTAATTAATGGTTAATTAAGCAAAGTTGGTGATTAATTCTTAAGTAATTATTTTAATTTAAGTTAAGTAAATTAATTATAATAAGGATTAATAATTGTTGCTTATGGATGATTGTTGAGTAGAATATCTGAATTGGTTGATAATTATTGGATGATACGTTGTGATATTCTATGATATGATATTTGATATATCACTGATAAATGTGTGATATTTATCTGTATTAATGCTGTGTGAATTCAAGTATTGAATTGAATTGAATTGTTTAAAACTTTAAACAACTTGGCCTTTAAGATACGTTTAGATTTCGATGAGACCGAGATCAGGTATGAAATTTGATTATCTGAAAACCACATCGATCCAAGTTAAACGATAGGTCGTGACATCTCAAAGTGAAGATCGAGATGGAGTTTGAAGTGCAAGGGTTATTGTCGTTAACTCTAAGGGTGATTCCAAAATGAGTGTAACGAGATAATGCCTTCGGGTTCGTTCGAACCCAGAGTGAACTTGTATGGATTGAATGCTTTTAGAACATCGTAAGGTGGATGATGAGCATTCTAAGATAGATGTGTTCTATAAAGGTAATCGTAGCCTCAAGCCTCATCAACCTGGAATGGCTAAAACATGGGAGGTGCAGCAAGGCTAAATGGGTAGCACCCAAGTAGGATGAGATTTTCCCCTGTCTAGAGGTCCTTTTTCTTCGGCTGTGTGGGCGGTTGTAAGCTCCAACTGCCGGGGTTGTCTTGTTCGGGACTATCCAGTAAGGGATGGTTCCGGCCTTGTGTTGCAGAGGATTGAGAGTTATCCTCGGTAAGTTGATCTAGGCCACGTACTATGACGGGCGGTACCCCAGTAGCCCTGTCATTGTATGGAAATCCAATCTCCAATAAGTGCCCTCGGATTTGATTGTAAGCCTATGTATGCTGAAATTTAATAAATGTAACAGTTTCGGCTATTTTCTAGTTTATTTGAAAACCCTAGACCCTATTATAATATCACAGAATTTTCTATCAAAGTTTTGGTTAGCGTAAGGTTAAAACTTACACATGTTTATGTTTGGGAAGTCTTACGTGATACCTTTTGTTTTCAAAGGTTTTTAAAGTTAAGCAACTTTAACCGTTTACTCACACCAGACCCATGTTTGACCCGGAGTTTATTTCTGTTTTATTAAACTCTTGGGTACTCAAATTTTTACGAGTAGCCAAGGGATTCAGGTTAGCTTTGACGAATTCTGGAGGAGATACGGAGTAGGAGGCTTCTGCGTTTAAAGATAGATAGTGGTTCCGCTGTGTTGATTTCTCTATGTTGATTTCTGTATTGTATATTGAGTTGTATAACTAGACAGGTGTTTATAACTATCTAGTATGTGTTGTATAAGCTGTGTAACTCTGATGTATATGATACTATGTAATATCTAATGTGATTAATATAATTTATTCATTCTGCCGTTGAGATTCCGATGTTGTTTCTTTCTTTCTTCTCTATCTTTCTCTTTTCTATCCCTTTCTTTCTTAATAATGATGCATCTTATTGTGGAGAATAAGGCGGGTCATTTCAAAACTTATATGATTAAGCATAAATCATCTACAAGCATATATAAACAATTAATCATTCAAAAACATTGCATAATCTACAAAATACTTCGGATTCATCTTAAGACCGAAAATAATTATAAAAATGATATGTAGTCATCATTCACCTTAGCTTTTGAGATTAAAGAGTTTGAGATTTGAATGGATTTAGGCTAATTAAGCTTACCCTGATTCTTTTATCTTCCTCTAATTGCTTCTAATGGTGGTCGGCCTCTTTGTTTAATATTTGCAAATGATTTAAATGTGAGGATACACGGCTAAGGATTTAGGGCATTAGAATGCTCATTTTCCTATTTTGCCCTCGCCTATTATACTTAACCATTTTATTTTAGTTCATTTGTTATCAAGGCACGACTACCCTTTGTTAGTTACAAATATCAATCCCCTAATCATCACGTTATTTTATTTAATTTAGCTAATTAAGTATCCTAAATAATGTTACTAAAAATATTTGGTGTTACAATCTCCTCTCCTTAAAGAATTTTGTGCTCGAAATTACGATAAGGTACACAACAAATCGAACATAAGAGTAAAACATGCCATCACACAAATCATGATAAGTGTCTCTAATCCTGCTCTCAGTCTCCCAAGTACAGTCTCTCTCATCGTCTCTCCACAGGACTTTCACTAATCTGACTGTCTTGTTCCTTAGCCTCTTCTCATATTTCGCGACTATAGGAATTGGCTTTCTTACTATTGTCAAGTCTGGTTCAACTACTAATTCATCTAACACGGTCGTTTCTATAGTAGATTCTGGAACTCTAATGCACTTCCTTAGTTGAGAAACATGAAAAACATCATGAACTCCTACCAAACTACTCGGTAACTCTACTCTATATGTGAGTTTCCCGATCCTCTCTACAATAGGAAATGGTCCTATGAATCCCGGTGCCAACTTCCTTGATTTCCCAAATCTAATCACACCCTTCATCGGTGATACCTTAAAAAAAACATGATCTCCAATAGAGAACTCTAAGTCTTTCCGTCTTCTGTCTGTATAACTCTTCTACTTAAACCGAGCTTCCTTTATCCGAGCTCGAATCAACTCAATCTTCTCTACAGCTTCTCTAATCAAATCCGGACCAAAAACTAACCTATCCCAGGTCTGTAACCAACAAACTGGTGATTTGCATGGCCTTCCATACAAAGCTTCAAATGGTGCTATCCCTATACTAGTATGATAACTATTGTTGTACGAAAACTCGACTAAGTGTAGATGGTCTTTCCATGATCCTCTAAAATCTAACACATAAGCTCTCAACAAATCCTTTAAGACTTTGTTAACTCTTTCTGTTTGCCCATTGGTCTGTAGATAGTAAACGGTACCCATCTTGAGCTTGATTCCTAAAATCTCATATAGATTCTTCCAGAACTTGCTAGTGAACAAGGAATCTCAATCATTATTATACTACTAGGAATTCCATGAAGTCTAACTAGTTGATTTAATTGGAATGAAATGGGAACTCTTGGTCAGTCTATCCATTATGACCCATATACTTTCATTCCTCTACTAGATAAAATTCATAGAAATAGAATCCCACTTCTACACCGAAATATCCAATCGATGTAGCAACCCACTTGGATTTTGATGTTCGGCTTTTACCTGTTGACAGTTCAAACACTGCTTTACCCATAAGCTTACATCCCTCTTCATACCTTCCCAGAAGAAACTCCACTTCATATCCTGATACATCTTAGTTCCTCCTGAATGAATAGTGAACTTTGAACGATAGCATTCTTCTAAAGCTTCATTCCTAATGTCTCCCACCTTCGAAACACACAACCTTCCTTTCTTTCTCAACCACTCATTCTAATCAAGACTAAAATCCTTTAACCCATCGCTCTTTGTTCCATTCCTCAACTTCTTGATTCTTTCAGCCAACCCTGGATCCTCCTCCTGTTTAGAAGCAAACCTTTCAATCATTACTGGTCGAACTTCTAAACAAGATAACACAGCAGATCCTTCACTAGATCCGGCCTTAGATCTCCACTGGACTATACAAGTCGACAACGCTTCCAAATCTTTCCACTTTGCTATCATTGTCAACATTTCATTCTGATGCTTTCTGCTAAGTGTGCCTGCAACTTTGTTGCCCTTTCCTCGTGTATACTCAATACCAAAGTCATACGTGACTAAAAATTCTAACCACCTCTGCTGTCTCATACTCAGCTCCTTCTAAGAGAACAAATACTTCAACGACTTATGATCCGTATTAAGCTCAAACCTCTCTCCCAAAAGGTAATATCTTCACATCTTCAAAGAAAAAATCACTATAGCCAACTACAAATCATGCGTTGGATATCTAACCTCATGCGGTCTAAGCTGTCGAGAAGCATATACAATCACTTTCCTCTTTGCATCAACACAGCTCCAAATTCTGTTCCATACACATCTGTATAAATTACCAAATCTTGATTCTCCTCCAGAACAATTATTATAGGTGCATGGGTCAATAAGTGTTTCAAGCTCTAGAATGTTTCCTCACACTTATCGGTCCACATAAACTTCACATCCTTTTGCGTTAGCTTGGTCATCGGCGCTGTTATCCGTGAAAAATCCTTAATGAACCTCCGATACTATCCAGCCAATTCAAGAAAACTTCTAATCTCGACCGTCGTCTTTGGTTTCTTCTAATTATTAACGGCTTCGATCTTATCTGGATCGACTGACAACCCCTTCTCTGAAACCACATGACCAAGAAACTTCACATCCTTCTTCCAGAAATGACACTTCGAAAACTTGGCCTTCAGCTGATTCTGCCTCAACATCTCAAGCACAACTCTAAGTTGAACTTCATGCTCCCTTTCATCCTTAGAATATATCAAAATATCATCTATGAAAACCAACAAAAACCTATCTAAGTACTCTCGAAAAATTTGGTTCATCAAATTCACAAAGAATGTCGACGCATTAGTTAGTCCAAACGGAATCACTAATCATTCATACGATCCATATCTAGTTCTAAACATCGTCAAAGGAATACTATCATCTACTACTCTAAGCTATTGAAAACCTATTGCCAAATCCAACAGAGAAAATACCTTGGCTCCACTCAATTAATCGAACAAATCATCAATTCTAGGCAACGGATATCGATTCTTTATCGTCTTCTCATTCAACTTACGATAACCGATACATAACCTCAACGATCTGTCCGGCTTCTTAGCAAAAACTGTGGCTGCTCCCCAAGGAGAACTACTTGGCCTATTAAAACTCTTGCTTTCCAAATCTACCAACTGCACCTTGAACCCCCTCATCTCTGTAGGTGTCATCCTACTTGGCGGTCTACTCACCGGTTCTGCTCCAAGCACCAAATCTATCTGAAACTCAATGGCTCATTTCGGTGGCAATCCTACTACAGGCTTGAAGACATCTAGGAATTCTCTAACCATGAAAACGGGATTCAACTCATCTTCCAACTCCACTACACCCAAAAAATCATTTACCTCACAATTAGGGCTTTCTACGATATATACAATTTGATCACTACAATCAGGGTGTCTAAGCAATATCTTCCTATGATGGCAAAATATCCTAGTATCGTACTTACTTAACCAATCCATACCATACATAATTCTAAGCCCTACAAAGTCAAACAGATGCAAACTCCAAACAAAGGTATGATCTAGCAAATCAAACTCTAAGTGGTCACACTTTATCCTAAGTGTCGCATACCCTCCTATCGAATTTGCAACCCTTAAGCAAGTAACTAAGTATGTGGGTTCTGGTTAAGCTTATCTACCAAACAACTAGATATAAAAGAATGTAATGCACCAGTATCAAATAGAAAGCTAACGGACATACCATGAATTTGAAGCATATCTTCCAACACTGCCTTTCCTTTCTTCTACGCTGTTGGTCCTGATGTAGCAGGCTCCAATGCAAAAACCTTGCCTCTTCCATCCTTAACGGGCTCTTTGCATTGATTCTTATAGTGGCCAATCTTATTGTAGTTAAAACATCTGATGTTCTACTTTCCGATCACTTCCTTCGCCTTTGCAGTACAACACTCATTAGCAAACTCTTCTTATCGCACTTGAAGCACACAACCTTAGACTTTCCCTTTTTTCTACTCCACCTTTCTAAGAACCCTTCTTATGAAAGAACTTCCTCTTCTGGCTTTTCCCAATCTGGACCTCCTTTACCTTACTCTTCTCTAGACAAGCAAGCATCTCCTCGTGTCTCAAAGCCATCTCTACAACCATATCACAAGGGTTTCTGATATGAGGTAATGTAGCCCTCACCAACACAGGCTTCAACCCCTTATGAACTTCTCATTCCTCTTCAACACGGTATCCATGGTAGCGTACCCATACCTAGTCAACTCCTTAAATCTTCTAGCATACTCCAAAACATACATCTCCCCCTACTCCAACTCAGCAAACTTCCTGAGCAAAGCAGACTACGCCATCACAGACATGAAACTCTCCTAAAACCTTCTCCTAAACTCAGCCCATGTCATCTCCTTTTCATTTACTCCAGCCATCACATTATTCCACCAAAATAAAACCGCTTCCTGAGTTGTCTCGAAGCAAGCCTCCTCTTCTGCTCGTCATTAACCCCCATATTTGTAAAGACCCACTCATAATGCAACAATCAGTTCTCCATTTCTATAGCATCCTCCGCTCCAATAAAGGGCTTCCCTCCAAGCCTAGCATAATCTCTGCACTAGATAGCATAATGGTTGACCACCGAAGCTTCTTGAACTCATACTCCTGCATTTCCTCCAACCATTCTAGCAGCAACACCCACCTGCATCATATTCACAAAAAGATGATACAAAGCTCCCATATCTACTTGTGGGACTCCAACACCAACATTTCCTACTTATGCCTGACCTTGATTCTCCAAATATTCGGTCTGACATTTCCATTTGTGGTGGTGCTTCCTCCAAGATTCACTCTTCCACTTATATTGTCCATATCTGTATTTATGCCTCGTGAGATACAGAAGAATAGCTAAGAGAGACAAGAAACTAAAGATATAGTGTATTCTTATATTTATTAAATACATGTATGTTACTATAGCATTATCCCATACCCCAATCTCGCTCTAATTCCTTACAGTTATGTTTTCAAAAATCTTTTTTAGTTAAAGTTTTTCATAAACCTATGCTCAGATACCAAGTTGTAACATCCCTATCTAGAGGCCAAAAGCTAAGCAATACATATGTTGTAGTCATCCATAGTATTAACTTCCGACGACTAAATACGGCTATGTTAATGGTATCCATAATAACAGAAGCACTTGAATATCAAAAACAAAATCATATGTTTCAAAAAAAATAACATTTTACCGATTACATTTCAAACACAAGTTTCACATTCGGATTACATAATCCCATAGTCATTTCCCAGGTTCAGATAAAATATAATTATTACATAAATACGCCAAGAGCGACATATGATGATGCCCCCTTAGTTGACCAGAGTACTATACAGACTAACTGTCTTAAATACAACACAACGGAGTAAAACAAAACAAAACAGCTACTCCTAAATAGCTATCCGTCAGCCACATGCTCGTCTCCGGAAGCTTTATTCATCAAACTACTAAAACCTGTAAAACCTCAACCCTCAGCCTACTCAAATCAATTTTTTAGCACCCAAGAGTTTAAGGAGAAAAACATAAACTTCGAGTAATACATAAAGCGTGTGTAATAATACTATACATCTCGGTTATTTGATATTAAGTGAGACCACGTCGCTTAGCGGAACGAGTTTCCCCTCATTAATATCATTTTAAAACTTATCTTTTACAGACCTTTATCCTGCAACCAAAATTGATTAAACTGTAAAGCACTATTATGTAACATACATATCAGGTAACAAATGAACTATCTGTTCGAACACTATAGTTTTGTTTGGCTAACTACTAATCTTTGGCTGACTTAGGCCTACCAGACAATATAATCAAAATAATCTAACACCTATTAGACACTCTTCTTTTGGATGGTCCGTCCTTAACTATATGTTAAATGTTCCTCTTCTGGATGATCTGTCCCTAACTTAACATCTCCCAGGGTCGCCTGATCCAAATGGTTTTTTGGGCTCATCAATAACCTATCTATATACAAATATATATATACTCACTTCTGTATGTAATCATAATTTTTAGTCTTACCTGTGACAAAGACCTACACACTGGAATTTTGGACTAAATTAGCTGGGAGTAATAGCTAATGTATAGGGCGCGGCCCTATACCAGTCCCATCTGGTATTCTAATATCTTAGTACTTTTACTCATGGTAATCTTTCCTTAAATTTTCCTTGAAAAACTATTCATCTCAAATTGATTTAAAACCTTTAAACCAAACTTAAATAAGGAAAATATATACTCTATGCATTACTCAAAATAACATTGTCATGTTATATATACTTTACTCAAAACTTTGTTGATGAAAACATTTAAATCTTTGAAAGTACCCCTTTCGAATCCATTGAAAGTACCTCATTCGAAACCAACTAAAACCCTTCTTTCACCTAGGCCAAAAGGCCAAAACATTCCTTTTGAAACCATTCATAATCTTCCTTTCGAAAACGTTGAAAAACCATTCCTTCGAAAGCATTAAAACCTTAAACGTCCTTCTTCAAAACCTTTAAACGTTACCTTTCGAATACATTGGAAAACCTTTCCTTTCAAAACCAATGGGGAACCACCCCTTCGAAACCATTCTTTAAAACATTTCAAAAGAAAAAACATCAAACCTTTCCAAAGCCTTTGGGTTCAAGTAAAACATGTGGAAACACCTTTCGAAACCATTAAAAATTAACTCCTTCGAAACCATTTGGGTTCTACCTTCAACGGAGCAAAAGGGTCATAAAACATTTAAGTCGCAAGCACTCTTTCGATTGAATTTCCTAAATAAAGAAGTGATGGTGTCAAAACCAACCTTCCGAAAGCATTGGAGAAACAACTAAGTTTTAAAAGCAAAGTGTAACTTTCGAAACCATTGGCGTCGAAAGGAAGAAAAGTGGCAGCTAAGGGGTTTTGACCCTGATGAAAGTATTTACTTAAACAAGAGGCGCAACCCATTCGAAACCTTCCCTTTAAAACATTTGACTCAGCCAAAAGCCAACTAAGTCAAAAGCATACCCTTCGAAAGCAAAGCAGGCGCGTTATCATTTAAAAGCAAAGAAACGCTTTAACCCCTTCGGAACCTTTGGTCTCGACCTAGTGCATTCCACCTTAGTCTAATTCACTCTATACTAAGTTATTGATACTATGTGCATTGGTTTCGATGGCATGATAGCGATTGTACTTGGTTGGAACCCATGTGTCGAAAGTGGTGAAACATGCTAAAAGCATGTAAAAACTGATTTTTACTTTAAAAAGAATTTATTTCCAACTAACCTGCCTTGTTTGTCAAAATATTACTGGTTACGAATTTTCTTTTCTAAAAGTGCTGCCAATATTTCAAAAATAAACAATATCATTTATTTATAAAATACCCCTTCTCCTCTTATAAATATATAAAACATTTAAGTCCCATACCTTAAACAATTTTATATACCTATCAAAACACTTAGGAAAATTCTAAAAAATTTCCAAAAAAATCATTTTTAATATGTTTTCTAACATATATTTATTCTAAACCCAAAATATTAATTATTTAGCAGTAAATAATTTAAAACCCATATAATCATTTTCTACACTAGAAAATTAATATAAAATCCATATTAATTCGAAAAATTATGAAAATTGAAACACGTCTCTAAAATATTATTTTTGATCTATATCTAAAGTTGTAAGGCATTAGGATGTAATTAAATAGGGATTTCACATTAAAACATATCATAAAACCTATATGATTAAGCATAAATCATCAACAAGCATATATAAACAATTAATCATTCAAAAACATGGCATAATCATGCAAAATACTTTGGATTCATCTTAAGACCGAAAACTATTAGAAAAATGAAATGTAGTCATTATCCACCTTAGCTTTTGAGATTAAAGAGTTTGAGATTTGAATGGGTTTAAGTTGATTAAGCTTCCCCTTGATTCTTTTATCTTCCTCTAATTTCTTCTAATTGTAGCCGACCTCTTTGTTTAATTTTTGCAAATGATTTGAATATGAGGATACATAGCTAAGGGTTTTGGTTATTAGAATGCTCGTTTTCCAATTTTTCCCTCGCCTATTTTATTTAACCATTTTATTTTAATCATTTGTTATCAAGGCATGACTACCCCTTATTAATTACAAATCTCAATCCCCTAATCATCACATTATTTTATTTAGTTAAGCTAATTAAATATCCTGTAATATTACTAAAAATATGGGGTGTTACAGCAATAAACCTTGTATCATTTTCAAACATATACATGGCAATACATCAAGGGATTCATAAAATGACATTAAACTTTGAGAATATGAAAAGATGATTTCCTTGTTAATTTTGGGGGTTAAGGGTATTAACCATATTTCATTTAGAAAATGATTACAAGGATGTTTATATTATTGTATGCATTTGATCAGTCATTATAAATGCTATTATTATCATATTCACTTATTATTGACCCATAACTATATTTTGGAGTATCAAAGGCAGGATAACCAACTAGGTTGATCCAGTAGTGAAAATAAGTTTACTTAAGTCATGTGTGAGTAGAATTTCATCTAGAAGGTTAGGTAGACTAGAATATAGGATGCCCAGACCGATCAAAAGATTATCGGGTTAGACAGGTTCTTAGGTGGCCTATGAAAACTGCGTTATGAGAAATGTTAGTGGCAGGGACCAATAAGTTTTTAGTAATACCATGAAAACTACGTCCGGAATATGTTATTTATAGAGATCAATAGCTTCATAATTAACCCATGAAAACTATGATTTGATAGAAGTTATTGGAGAATCCATAGGCTCATAGTGATCCCATGAAAATTATGATTGGATAGAGTTACTGGAGAATCCAATAGGTTCATAGTAATCCCATGAAAACTATGATTGGATAAAGTTATTGGTAGTAACCAATAGGTTCTTAGTGATCTTATGAAAACTATAAAATTGGACAGACAGTCCGTAAGATCGGAACAGGTTATTAGTCACCCCATAAAAACAAATAGGTTAATAGTAACTCTAGCAGCTATAAACTGAGACGTATAGTCTGATAAATTGGGACGGAAAATCCAGGGCATGTTTCATTTTCGGATATTATCATATTATATTATGTTTTATCCATTGCGGATGCATGTGCATAATATATTTATAATTATGGTTAGGATACCAGTGAGGGGAAAAGCCGTTCCGCTTAGCGGCGTGGTTTCACTAGATATCTTATTGGTTCAAAATTTAGGTTATTATTCACACTAGACTTTTTGTCTAATCCGAAGTTTTTTTTCCCCTTAAACTCCCGGGTACTTATTTGAGTAGATTGAGAGTATTTTTTAGCTTCTCTTGGACGAATAAGCTTTCGAAGATATGTAGGAGGCAATCTAGCTAATAGGAGCTATACATCTATATTCCACTATGTTTTGATTCTGTTTTTGTGTTATATTAAATCCCTAATATATGACTATGATCTTCCAGTAGAGCATCTTCATATGTTGCTCTTGGAACATGCTGTAATATTTATATTTTCTCTGTACATGGTTTGCGAATTGAGATTGTGTAATGAAATTGAAATCTTCTTGTGAAATGGAATGAGAAATTTTATTTTAAAAACTATGTTGAATTTTTCATATTCATGTGTTTCTGGTTTATCAAAATGATTAACATGGTCGTATTGTCACCGAAAATTAATTATTATGGATGACTGCAGCATTCATGGCACTTAGTTTCGAGACACAAAATGAGGGATGTTACAGTTTGATATTAGAGCATAGGTTTATGTAAACTTATAATGAATTTAAACCTAAAAGATTTTGAAAACATCATCCAATGAATCAAAGATAAGATTGGGGTTGGGATAATGCTATAATAACATACTCGTATTTTTCTATACATGAGTGTATTCTCCTCTCTCTTAGACCATTCTTCTGTATCTTACTAAGGCTTGTATGTAGATTTATGACAGAGAAAGGTGTGGAAGTAGGAAATGAAAGAGTGAATTTAGATGGAGAAAGCACCACAACTGATGGAAATGCTCGACCCAATAACAAGAGAAACCGTGATCGACAACCAAATGCTAATCAAAACTCAAATGCCAACATAGATGTTGGAACCTTACCAATAGATATGGGGATTATGTATCAGTTCTTCGTTAACTTAATGCAAGCTGGAGCAATTGTAGGATTAGTCAGAGGAAATGCTGTGAATGTAGGAGGAGCAAATTCCTTAGCTCCTATTGGAAATAATTATGCCAAGCTAAGCAGGGATTATACCAGACTTGGTGGATAGCCTTTTCTGGGGACTGAAGATGTTATAGAAATGGAAAATTGGCTTTTGCATTGTGGGAGAATTTTTGCTAACCTTAGTTTGGACAATGAGTAGAAGAGAATATTGGCTTCGAGACAATTGCAAGGTGCGGCATTGTTCTGGTGGAATTGAATTACCATAGGTGTGTCAAAGGAAGAGTTAACTTGGGTAGAATTTCGAAGGTGGTTCAAAGAAAGATTCTTGTCTGAAGTTACCAAGTCAATTTTGCTAAGAAATTTTATAGACTTGGATTAAAGAGCAATGTCGGTGATTGAGTATGCCGCTAAATTTGATGAGCCATCCAGTTATGGATATGCTACAATTGACACCAACATGTTGGTTAGAAACTGGAGACAGGTTTGTCTTAGGTCCAGATCTGGTGAGAGAAGCAATAGAGAACATTAAGTTAATCCGAGCTAGAATGAGAGAAGCTCGGTCTAGACAAAAAAGTTATGTAGATAGAAGGCTTAAAGATTTAGAATTCATAGTTGGAGATAGAGTCTTCATTAAGGTATTGTCGATGAAAGGTGTGTGAGATTCGGTAAGACTGGAAAGTTAGCATAGAGATATGTTGGACCGTTTCTAATTATAGAGATAATCGGAAATCTTGCATATCGTGTAGAGTTACTGAGCAGTTTGGTAGGTGTCGATAATGTTTTTCACGTTCTCATCTTCAGAATTATGTGCATGATCCAGAGACTATTATCCCTTCAACTGCATTGGAAGATTTAGTAGTAAAACAGGATCTGACTTTTGTTAGGCAATCGGTTCAAGTTGAGGGAGAGATGAGAAGAAGTTAAGGAACAAGACAGTCAAGTTGGTGAAAATTCATTGGAGCGACAACGAGAAAGGCTGTACTTGGGAGACAAAAGACATGATTAGAAATACTTATCCTGATATGTTATAAGGGTATGTTCTATATTATATATATGTGTGTGTGTGTGTGTGTAACGACCCTGGATTTTTGGCCTCGTTTATTTTAATAAATTTTTAATCTAATTAAATAAAATGTGAACTGATCATATTAAAATGAATATAATTTTGGAAATATTGCCATTTGTTTATAATATATATTGGTATTTTGAAAGGAAATGAAATTTGGAAATTTGAAATAAATATCTCGATAATATTTACAATAAAAATCTATCTCGTATAATTTAATTAAAATAATTTACTTTGTTTGCATTAGTAAATATACATATAGATAATAATGTTTAAAATTTAAAATAAATCCCTTTATAATATTTATCTAATACCATTAAATTAAAATACTTTCTTTTGTTAACATTTGATAGAAATATATATATATATATATATATATGATACTGTTTTAAATATAATCAATTTCTATAAATTTAAAATATAAATATTAAATATAAGTCAGACACATGAATATAACTTAATAATTGATAGTTAAAATACAAATGGAAATGAATATAAAAGTAAGTATAAAATGTAACTAAATCATATTGTACATAATTTAAATATTGATAGTCAAAGTTAAAATAAAAATAAAAATAAGAATTAAGTGTTAGTGTATGTTTGCAACCTAAAATTGGAAAATTGTAAACATAGTATGACATACCAGATAAACATTTTCTGTTTGAATAAAGAAAGAATTAATTAGTTAAAATATGCATACAACATAAATTGAAATTTGAAAGCACAAATGTATAAAGCTAAAAATAAGCACAAAGTATAAAATAAAATTAGTCAAAATATAAAATGTAAACCAAACAAACACAATTATATGAATTATTTAAGCAAACAAATAATAAGACAAACATTTATATATATACAATCTTCACATGCAAGATAAATATCTAACTGCATAAGTACATGTGTGCATATAATATCTTCACACAGCAAAACAATGATAATTATGTAAACTAAGTTAGAAACCAGGAAACTATATGTTTATAAAATAAAAAGATAAAAACAAAATAGAGCTTCATTTGCAAGCCAAGTTTGTCTGCAAAAAGTAAACTGTATATAATATCTTTACACAGTAAACATTTTAATAAGTATGTAACCAAATTAAGCAACAAAACATTTAATGCCTATCTGTTCAAGCCCACATTTTGTCCACTAAAAATATTTAGCAAATCCTTTGCTCTGCATAATAATATATGTTCATATAAAACAAAAGGAAGAAAGTGCTTGGCTAGTTAATACCTTCCTTAAGCTTCCAGTTCTTTTCATATATATATGAATACAACTGGCCATTCTATTTCGTTCGGCGGAAATATAACAAAACCTGAGAAAACAAAAATAAGAGAAAGAAGTAAAATCAAAATTAAATTCAAAACTGCAGGCAGATTCAAGGATAGTATTAACTACAGGCTTCAGGTGGGAATCAAGAAATTGTTCTCTGTTTTACAAAATTTGGCAGGTGAGTAAACTTACTGTTTTCAAATTTAAACTTGTATATTTAACTTACAAATGGTATGTGCTCTGATGTCTATTTTAAACAAGTAGTTCTGAGTATTTTCTGTTGCTCTGGGAATTTATATGGCTGTTCTTCAGTATTTCAAGTTTCTGAACAAAGTAAAGCAGAGAAAATTTTAAATACTTCTTCATATAAATATTTTAAACTTAGGTATTGATGCTAATTTAAGTTGTTTATCCAAAATCAAAGTTTTGGGAAACTTGATTGAAGTTTAACAGTATGATATATATACTGTTTATTCAAGTTACAGTAAAATGAAATCAAAAGGTTAAAATTCGAATGTGTTAATTTGAAAATTTGATCACATATCTTGAATTAACATACAAAGTTAGGATTTTTAGAATGAAAACAACGATTTTTAATTCAATATTGAAGGTGCGGTTCGAAAATAAACAAAAGTTATATTTTTGTCAATATCTGTTGATTGGATTAATTTTAATTGCTGAAATTTATTATGAAGCAAGATTGATGACGTATTGTCACAAGAAAAATGCTAAAAAAATTATTCAATGCAAGAATTTTGGGGTTGAATCAAATGTAGGGTTTGGTTCGAGTTCTTTTTTTTGGGTCTGTATGCTCGTTGATTTCATCAACATGGTACGATCGAGCTGGGTGTGCTTTTAAGGGATGGTAGGGGAAGATGTCGGCGATGCGTGGTAGAAATCACGACACTACTAGTGGTCGGCATTAGGAGGAAGAGGCGTTTTTCTCTTGAGATGTTCGAGTTACAGTTCGTCCAGGTGAGTGTTTTTCGACTTCGAGCTTTTCGCATCGAGATGGCTTTTGTTTACGAGTGTATGGTCAAATCGTGGTTCGCAGGAGTCATCTGGGGTCGCCGGAGGGTCGGCGAACCACCGTGCACGTGCACGGTGGCGTGAGCGTGTCAGTGAGGTCGTAGGTTGCTTCGACTTGAGTAATACTCGAGTAGGAGGGGAGTTGCTTCGGGATTCCTGGGTATTTGCAAGGGGATATTTGTATAGCTGCTGATTGTAATTTTAAAACTAAAAAAAAGATAAGAAGAAGTAAGAGTGGAAGTAGAATGTATGCGAGAAGGAACAGAGAAGAAGGACTCGGGTTTTACTCGTGCAAATGTGTGGGTTGCCTCGGGTCCACTCCCTAATGTTTTCCCTAAATACTTTGAGTATGGGATTAACAAAGATTAACATTAAATTAAGGAAATAACATTAGTTGTATTAAGTTAATATTTGATTAAAATTTATTTAAAGAAAGGATTATAAAAGAAGATGATTAATGGTAAAGCTTAAGGTAATTAAGAATGTAAAATACTTGTAATTAAATTAATAACTTTAAATTAAATTGTAATTCGAGATTAATCTTGTGTTAAAATCAATTTAAATCTTAAGAACATTAGTTAATTTCTTGAAGTTAATTAATAAATGATAATTAACTTAGGTGATTAATTAAAGATAAATGATTAATAAATTAATAATAAATGATTAATTAAAATAATTTTTGATAATTAAATTTTATTAATTAATAAGTAAGTTATTAATTAACAATTAAGAATCAATTAATTAACTGAGTAATTAAGTAATAATTAATGAATAAAAGTTAACTAATTAAATGATTAATTTAAGATTAGATGATTAATAAATTGATAATTAATGATTAACTAAGTAATTAATTGATCATTAATAAGCTAATTAATCAGTAAATAAATTAAGCAGAATAAATTAAATTATTCTTAAGTAATTAACTAAGTTAAGTTAATCAAACCAGTTTGACATGAATTGATGATTCTTGTTTGATTGGCTATGATATATGTTCGATGATTCTGTGATATATGTGATATATTCTGGATATATCTGTGATGACTATATCTGATTTATCTGTGATATCTGTTATGTAAATTCTAATATTGAATTGAACTGTTTAAGTTAATTAGACAACTTGGCCTCTAAAATGGCATTTGGATTCGATGAGACTGGGATCGGGTATCAATTTGATATTCCGAAAACCACATCGATCCAATTTAAACGGCAGGTCGTAAATTCTCAATTGCAGATCGAGATGGTGTTTCTAGAGTGCAAGGGTTATCGTCGTTGACTCTGAGGGTAATTCCAAAATGAGTGTGATGAGATAATGCCTTCGATTTCGTTCGAACCCGGAACAAACTTGTATGCATTGAATGCTTTCAGCACATCGTCAGGCGGACGATGAGCATTCTAAGTGATATGTCCTGTAAAGGTAATCGCAGCCTCAAGCCTCATCAACCGGGAATGGCTAAAACAGGGGAGGTGCACCAAGGTTAGGTGGGTGATGCCCAAGCATGACAAGATATTTCCCTGTCTATATGTCCCTTTTATTTTGGCTGTGTGGGCGGTTGCTAGCTATAACCGCGGGGTTTATCTTATTCGGGACTGTTCAGTATGGAATGGTTCCGGCCTTGTGTTGTAGGAGGTCGGGAGTGATCCTCGGTACGGTGATCTAGGCCCCGTACTGTGACGGGCGGTACCCCAGTAGCCTTGCCATTGTTGAAAATCCATTTTCCCTATGAGACCCTACGGTTTTGATTTGTATTACCCACTTTTGTGGCTAGTAGCTGGAATTTAATGAATGTAACAATTTCGGCTATTTTCTATTTACTTGAAAACCCTAGACACTATTATAATATCACTGAATTTCCTATGAAATGTTTTGGTTAGCGTAAGGTAAAAACTTACCCGTATTTATTTGTGGGGAGTCTTACGTGATACCTTTATTTTCAAAAGTTTTTCAAAGTTAAACAACTTTAAACCGTTTACTCATACCAGACCCATGTCTGACCCGGAGTTTATATTTGTTTTTCACAAACTCTTGGGTAAATTTTTATGAGTAGCCAAGTGATAGGTTTTGGACTTTGATTTCTGGAGGAGCATTGGAGCAGGAGTTTCTAGACGTATGTAGATATCTATCTAGTTCCGCTGTGTCAGTAGTTGATGTATGCTATGTCTCTGATGTATATAGTGATAGATTTATGTATGACTGTCATATGTATTGATATTGTATAACTCTGATATATGTAAACTAGGAAACAGTTAAGTGATATATTATATTTTATTCCGTTCCGCTGTGAGATTCTGATGTTGTTGTTTCTTTCTTTTCTTTTCTTTTCTATTTCTATCCCTTTCTTTCTTAATGATGATACGTCTTTCTGGTAGTAGAAGGGTGGATCGTCACAGTTGGTATCAGAGCTTAGGTTGGTTAAAACCTTGGCTCTGGAAGGAATTACTCATAGAATAGAGTCTGTAGTACTCTAAAATGAGTTTGAGTGTATTAATAGATATGAGCGCGTATTTGTTAGTGAATATAAAATTAGTTTTTATATTGTGTTGACTTATCTGTTGAGTGTTTATGGATTCTGGTCGATGTGTGGGATGCCATTTCATCGATAGGGATTTCTAAACTCTTAAACAAGGTAAACCGACACAGTATTATTTTTAAACTAGGGTAAATAAAATAATTCTACCCAAAATTATATTTTGATATAAAAGAAATATTTTTCTGAGATTATTATATATATTTGGATGTTTGGTTGTTAATAATACAATGAATAAAAAAAATTAAAATTTGAGTGGTTTATAACCAAATAAAATTGTCTAAGTATGGTTTAAATAAAAAGGAATATAACTAAAATTTGATTAAACCAGAATTTAAGTCCCGGAAATTTGAAAGGTGTTTAAATGAATTTAAACAAAAGGATTTGCGAATTTGAAATCTTGGGAATGTTTGAAATGTTTTTCCAAAGATTTGAAGGCAATAATGGAGTATTGTTTTGAAAAATATTGTTGAATGGAAATTGTTCTGGGAGGAATTTGTGGAAGTAAGGAGGCACTAAACTCACTTCAGTCGCTGGAAAATAATCCTGATGATGATGGCCACATCATCGGTATTCATTTTCGAGTTTCTAAAGTGATGGATTGCTACCAGGATAGTTGGTCATGATATTGTTTGGGCTTGTTGGGTATACAAGTTGTTTTAGAAATTTTTTAAAAAGGAAAATTTGTTTTGGTGAAAACAAGGGTTTGGAATTTGGAAACTTGATTTGATATGCCAAGTGGGTGTGTGTAGTTATCATTTCAAAATGGTTATGGAAATGAAAACCGGGCAATTGAATTCTAAGAAATTCTATTTGAATAATGTGGAAAGTTTAAATGAATCAACTATTGAACTTATAAAGTAAAGTTGATATGAATAAGAAGAATTGGGAATTTCAATCCGGGAATTGAAATTTAACTTAAGTAAATGAATATGAAGAAAATATATTTGAATTTACCCTGAGATAAGTTAAATAAAATTGAAATTGAATTAAATTGGATATAAAATTGGAAGGCAGAATGACTTTAGTTGTGAAATGAAAATTTATATCTTAAGATAGTAAGTGTTATATATTTAATCTAAAATTGTGGATATAAGATGAAATGACTCAAATGAGCAATAAAAGCTTTTAAGTAAATAAATAAGTTTTGAGCTTATATATTGAGTAATAAAATTTAAAAGAATGGTAAGTAGCTAGATTTAACTGAAGTTGAGTTGGAATAAAACTGAATTTGAATGAATTCAATCGAGTTACAGATAATATTGAATGGAATAAAATTCCTACGTAAATAAATAAATGTGAGCCAAAGTAGGTATTAAATTAAATTAAAATATAATTGGTGTGAGTTGTAAACAAATCTAATTCAAGCATAAAATTGAATGACCTTATTATAAATAAATTCAATAATGAATTGTTAATGTAAATTAAAATTTAAGAATGGATAAAAGAATAAACTAATCGGATAAATTTGTAAATAGTTAGGATTTGATTAAAGGAAAATCAAATCAAAGGTTCAAATGGAAGTTGGTGGATAGAAAAAACTTAAGTTGTTGAGTGGAACAGTTTGAAGAAAATAAATAACTTAAGTAAATTATGAGATGATTATTTAAAATATTGGTTGTCGAGTTCAATAAAATGGTTTGGAATCAAACTTTTGAAATGAAAGAAAATGCAATGAAAAGATTGTGAATAAATTAAAATGGGATGGAATCAAGCGTAAATTGAGTTGGAATCAATTTAAAATTTGTTATAAATCTTAAGAAATTATTTATTCACAATAATATTGTCGAATTGCATAAGAAAATGGGTCGTTTGAAGTAAATGAGATTAGATAAAATTCTATGAATTATTAGAAGCAGAATAGGATGATTTTGAAATCAATTGGAATGAATATGAGTTTGTTTTGCTTAAATGGATTATATTTAAGCGAGTAAGTTGTCAATCACTTAAACTGAAGGGAATGATTTGAGAATTGGTTGGAAATAATTGTACTAAGTTTCGAAACCTTACATATGTGCTTATGAAAATATGTAATGCTAAACAAAGGAGACTCTGCCAAAACTTTTCAAAATTTTTAGGAGTTAGAAAAAAAAAACAAAAAAAACAAAAAAAAAACTTTAACAACAAAACGATTTCAAATTGGAAATTGAAATAAATTAGTGGATGAAACTAATTTAAAATAATGATAGGAATCAGTTATAAATGGGAGATAGGCAATAAAATTCAAAATTCGGAGTTGAAGATAAATTGAATTCACATGGAATTGGAAATTCAGATTTAAATAAGAGGATATAAAGGCTAAAAGTAGTAGAGTAATAATACAAGAGTATATATAATGCTTACATTAAACTTAAGGAATGAATGGTGAAATTCTTAAGTAAATTTGATATTGAGAAAATTATTCCAAGTGGATAGAAATCAAAATAATGTGAATAGAAGAAAATTGATATAATTGATAATCAATGGATATAAATACGTAGGATGTACGTATATTATTTTATTCGCATAGCAAATTGATCCAGATTCGAGCACAGAATTTCGAGATAGTTATATCGATCCGAGTTAGGATTTTTCACTCGATTTTCGACGACGAACCATGGATATGGATTTTGATTGATTCTGGAAATTCTCTATCATAGTTGTGTCTATGCAAGGAGAATGACAGTTTCTGATCAAGAAACCAGATCTGAGTCCGCACTAGGAAGTCGGTGAACGATGCTAGTTCGGAAGTGAAATTGTGTGATCGAGCGAGCGATCGGATTTGATATTGCATATGAATGGTATATGTACATCATACGGGCTTGATTGAATAGATATTGAAATACTGTAAAGAAGTCAATAAAATTGGGAAAGAGTTGCTATTGTAGATTTCAGAATTGAATTGCTAGAACGGATATCTGGAATTCATGATGTATTCCATGTATTCCATTTAAAGAAATTTGTTCGTGATTCATCATTAGTTGTTGAACCAGTAGTTCAGGAATTTGGAAGTCGAATTAAATTTGACTGTGGTCAGGAATCCAGTTCGGATTGTTGATCATCGAGAGAAACTCTGGATAGTTTTAGGAAAGCTTATCCGGATTCGTGTCCGGATAGCTAGTGATGTTTGTTAGGATAGACTGCTTAGTTGTTTGCTAGTGTATGAATGATATCTATGTTTGAATAGTTGGTATAACAACTTTTAAATTATCTTTGTTTTAAATTTCGGGGACGAAATTCTTTTGAGGGGGGAGGAATGTAACGACCCTGGATTTTTGGCCCCGTTTATTTTAATAAATGTTTAATCTAATTAAATAAAATGTGAACTGATCATATTAAAATGAATATAATTTTGGAAATATTTCCATTTGTTTATAATATATATTGGTATTTTGAAAGGAAATGAAATTTGAAAATTTGAAATAAATATCTCAATAATATTTACAATAAAAATCTATCTTATATAATTTAATTAAAATACTTTACTTTGTTGCATTAGTAAATATACATATAGATAATAATGTTTAAAATTTAAAATAAATCCCTTTATAATATTTATCTTATACCATTAAATTAAAATACTTTCTTTTGCTAACATTTGATAGAAATATATATAGATGATACTATTTTAAATAGAACCAATTTCTATCAATTTAAAATATAAATATTAAATATAAGTCAGACACATGAATATAACTTAATAATTGATAGTTAAAATACAAATGGAAATGAATATAAAAATAAGTATAAAATGTAACTAAATCATATTGTGCATAATTTAAATATTGATAGTCAAAGTTAAAATAAAAATAAAAATAAGAATTAAGTGTTAGTGTATGTTTGCAACCTAAAATTGGAAAATTGTAAACATAGTATGACATACCAGATAAACATTTTCTGTTTGAATAAAGCAAGAATTAATTAGTTAAAATATGCATACAACGTAAATTGAAATTTGAAAGCACAAATGTATAAAGCTAAAAATAAGCACAAAGTATAAAATAAAATTAGTCAAAATATAAAATGTGAACCAGACAAACACAATCATATGAATTATTTAAGCAAACAAATAATAAGACAAACAATTATATATATACAATCTTCACATGCAAGATAAATATCTAACTGCATAAGTACACGTGTGCATATAATATCTTCACACAGCAAAACAATGATAATTATGTAAACTAAGTTAGAAACCTGGAAACTATATGTTTATAAAATAAAAGGATAAAAACAAAATAGAGCTTCATTTTCAAGCCAAGTTTGTCTGCAAAGAGTAAACTGTATATAATATCTTCACACAATAAACATTTTAATAAGTATGTAACCAAATTAAGCAACAAAACATTTAATGCCTATCTGTTTAAGCCCACATTTTGTCCACTAAAAATATTTAGCAAATCCTTTGCTCTGCAGTAATAATATATGTTCATATAAAACAAAAGGAAGAAAGTGCTTGGCTAGTTAATACCTTCCTTAAGCTTCCAGTTCTTTTCATATATATATGAATACAACTGGCCATTCTAGTTCGTTCAGCAGAAATATAACAAAACCTGAGAAAACAAAAATAAGAGAAAGAAGTAAAATCAAAATTAAATTCAAAACTGCAGGCAGATTCAAGGATAGTATTAACTACAGGCTTCAAGTGGGAATCAAGAAATTGTTCTCTATTTTACCAAATTTGGCAGGTGAGTAAACTTACTGTTTTCAAATTTAAACTTGTATATTTAACTTACAAATGGTATGTGCTCTGACGTCTATTTTAAACAAGTAGTTCTGAGTATTTTCTGTTGCTCTGGGAATTTATATGGTTGTTCTTCAGTATTTCAAGTTTCTGAACAAAGTGAAGCAGAGAAAATTTTAAATACTTCTTCATATAAATATTTTAAACTTAGGTATTGATGCTAATTTAAGTTGTTTATCCAAAATCAAAGTTTTGGAAAACTTGATTGAAGTTTAACAGTATGATATATATACTGTTTATTCAAGTTACAGTAAAATGAAATCAAAAGGTTAAAATTTGAATGTGTTAATTTGAAAATTTGATCACATATCTTGAATTAACATACAAAGTTAAGATTTTTAGAATGAAAACAATGATTTTTAATTCAATATTGAAGGTGCAGTTTGAAAATAAATAAAAGTTATATTTTTGTCAATATCTGTTGATTGGACTAATTTTAATTGCTGAAATTTATTATGAAGCAAGATTGAAGACGTATTGTCACAAGAAAAATGCTAAAAAAATTATTCAATGCAAGAATTTTGGGGTTGAATCAAATGTAGGGTTTGGTTGAAGTTCTTTTTTTTGGGTCTGTATGCTCGTTGATTTCATCAACATGGTACGATCGAGCTGGGTGTGCTTTTAAGGGATGGTAGGGGAAGATGTCGGCAATGCGTGGCAGAAATCGCGACACTACTAGTGGTCGGCATTAGGAGGAAGAGGCGTTTTTCTCTTGAGATGTTCGAGTTACAGTTCGTCCAGATGAGTGTTTTTCGACTTCGAGCTTTTCGCATCGAGTTGGCTTTTGCTTACGAGTGTATGGTCGAATCGTGGTTCGCAGGAGTCATCTGGGGTCGCCGGAGGGTCGGCGAACCACCGTGCACGTGCACGGTTGTGTGAGCATGTCAGTGAGGTCGTAGGTTGCTTCGACTCGAGTAATACTCGAGTAGGAGGGGAGTTGCTTCGGGATTCCTAGGTATTTGCACGGGGATATTTGTATAGCTGCTGATTGTAATTTTAAAACTAAAAAAAAGAGAAGAAGAAGTAAGAGTGGAAATAGAATGTATGCGAGAAGGAACATAGAAGAAAGACTCGGGTTTTACTCGTGCAAATGCGTGGGTTGCCTCGGGTCCACTCCCTAATGTTTTCCCTAAATACTTTGAGTATGGGATTAACAAAGATTAACATTAAATTAAGTAAATAACATTAGTTGTTTTAAGTTAATATTTGATTAAAATTTATTTAAAGAAAGGATTGTAAAAGAAGATGATTAATGGTAAAGCTTAAGGTAATTAAGAATGTAAAATACTTGTAATTAAATTAATAACTTTAAATTAAATTGTAATTAGAGAGTAATCTTTTGTTAAAATCAATTTAAATCTTAAGAACATTAGTTAATTTCTTGAAGTTAATTAATAAATGATAATTAACTTAGGTGATTAATTAAAGATAAATGATTAATAAATTGATAATAAATGATTAATTAAAATAATTTGTGATAATTAAATAAGTAATTAAATTTTATTAATTAATAAGTAAGTTATTAATTAACAATTAAGAATCAATTAATTAACTGAGTAATTAAGTAATAATTAATGAATAAAAGTTAACTAATTAAATGATTAATTTAAGATTAGATGATTAATAAATTGATAATTAATGATTAACTAAGTAAATTATTTGATCATTAATAAGTTAATTAATCAGTAAATAAATTAAGCAGAATAAATTAAATTATTCTTAAGTAATTAACTAAGTTAAGTTAATCAAGCCAGTTTGATATGAGTTGATGATTCTTTTTTGATTGGCTATGATATCTGTTCGATGATTCTGTGATATGTGTGATATATTCTGGATATATCTGTGATGACTGTATCTGATTATCTGTGATATCTGTTATGTAAATTCTAATATTGAATTGAACTGTTTAAGTTAATTTGCCTCTAAAATGGCGTTTGGATTCGATGAGACCGGGATCGGGTATCAATTTGATATTCCGAAAACCACATCGATCCAATTTAAACGGTAGGTCGTGAATTCTCAATTGGAGATCGAGATGGTGTTTCCAGAGTGCAAGGGTTATCGTCGTTGACTCTGAGGGTAATTCCAAAATAAATGTGACGAGATAATGCCTTCGATTTCGTTCGAACCCGAAACGAACTTGTATGCATTGAATGCTTTCAGCACATTGTCAGGCGGACGATGAGCATTCTAACTGATATGTCCTGTAAAGGTAATCGCAGCCTTAAGCCTCATCAACCGGGAATGGCTAAAAAAGGGGAGGTGCACCAAGGTTAGGTGGGTCATGCCCAAGCAGGACAAGATAATTCCTTGTCTAGATGTCCCTTTTATTTCGGCTGTGTGGGCGGTTGCTAGCTACAACCGCGGGGTTTATCTTGTTCGGGACTGTTCAGTAAGGAATGGTTCCGGCCTTGTGTTGTAGGGGGTCGGGAGTTATCCTCGGTACGGTGATCTAGGCCCCGTACTGTGATGGGCGGTACCCTAGTAGCCCTGCCATTGTTGGAAATCCATTTTCCCTACGAGACCCTACGGTTTTGATTTGGATTACCCACTTTTGTGGCTAGTAGCTGGAATTTAATGAATGTAACAATTTCGGCTATTTTCTATTTACTTGAAAACCCTAGACACTATTATAATATCACTGAATTTCCTATGAAATGTTTTGGTTAGCGTAAGGTAAAAACTTACCCGTATTTATTTGTGGGGAGTCTTACGTGATACCTTTGTTTTCAAATGTTTTTCAAAGTTAAACAACTTTACACCGTTTACTCATACCAGACCATGTCTGACCCGGAGTTTATATTTGTTTTTCATAAGCTCTTGGGTACTCAAATTTTTATGAGTAGCCAAGTGATAGGTTTTGGACTTTGATTTCTGGAGGAGCATTGGAGCAGGAGTTTCCAGACGTATGTAGATATCTATCTAGTTCCGCTGTGTCAGTAGTTGATGTATGCTATATCTCTGATGTATATAGTGATAGATGTATGCATGAATGTCATATGTATTGATATTGTATATCTCTGATATATGTAAACTATGAAACTGTTAAGTGATATATTATATTTTGTTATGTTCCGCTGTGAGATTCTGATGTTGTTGTTTCTTTCTTTTCTTTTCTTTTCTTTTCTATTTCTATCCCTTTCTTTCTTAATGATGATACGTCTTTCTGGTAGTAGAAGGGCGGGTCGTCACAATATATATATTGTTTACTAGTCAGATAGGCTTGCATTGTTATAAGATAATGTAACAGATGTTTGCATGTTTGATATGCTTGGTATTTAATCCTTACTAAATTTTGAGAACAAAATTTTTTAAGGAGGGAAGCATATAACACCTCTAATTTTAAATAACATTATTCAGGAGATTTAATTAGATAAATTAAATAGCATAATGTGATAATTTGAGTGATAAGGGAATTGGGATTTGAATATAATTAAGGTCGTGCCTTAACCAAATAAATCTACAATTTTTTTATAACTTAAGCATATGGTTGAATAAGTAAAGGGTAATATCGGAATAAATAAAGCTTCATAACCCCTAATGTAACATCCCATATCTGGAGGCTAAAAGCAAAGCACTATAGATGTTGCAGTCATCTATCATGTTAACTTCAAGTGACAAAATATGGTAATGCTAATGGTATCCAAAATATCAGAAGCACTTGAACATAAATAAAATCACAGATTTTAGAAAACTACATTTTACCGATTACATTTCAAAACTATATCCAAGTTACATAATCCCTTAATGTTTCCCGGGCAATGATAAAATATATCAATTACAAAATATACCAAGAGCGACATATGATGCCCCGTTGGTTGACCAGAGTCAACATAGCCATATTTGAGTTAATACACACAACAGAAATAAACGGAATAAACTATAACTCTTTATTAGCTATCCGTCAGCCACCTGCTCGTCTTCGAAAGCTTTGTCCTCTAAAATTACTAAAACCAGAATCCTTAGCCTACTCAAAACAATTTTGAGCACCCGAGAGTTTAAGGGGAAACGGAAACTTCGAGTCAGACATAAATTCTGGTGTGAATAATACCATACATCTCGGTTATTGATATTAAGTGAGACCGCACAAACTGTAGTTTTGTTTGGCTAGCTACTAACCTTTCGCTGACTCGGGCTTACTAGACAATGTAAACCAAATTTATCTAACATCTGTTAGAAACACTTCTTATGGACGGTCTATCCTTAACTATCTATTAAATACCTCTCTTCTAGGTGGTCTATCCCTAACTTAACTTCTCCCACGGTCATCTGATCCTAAAGGTTTTGCGGGCATACCAATAATCTATCTGTGTACAAACATGTATTCCATCTGTGTGTAATTATAATTTTATTCTTACCTGGGACAAAGACCTACACACAGGAATTTTAGACTAAATTACCGGGGCTAATAGCTAATGTATAGGGCGCGATCCTATACCAATCACATCTAGTATTCTATTATTTGTGTCATTTTACTTAGGGAAACCTTCCCTTAAATTTTCCTTGAAAGCCTTTTCAAAATGATTTAAAATCTTTAAATCAAACTTACATAAGGAAAACACATATACTATATGCTTCACTCAAAATAACTTAGCCATATTATTTATACTTTACCCAAATCTTAGTTGATGAAAACATATAAACCTTTGAAAGTACCCCTTTCGAATCTATTGAAAGTACTCCTTTCAAAACCAAGTAAAATCCTTTATTTAACCTAGACCAAAAGGCCAAAACCTTCCTTTCGAAACCTATCTCAAAACCATTGAAAAACCTTCCCCTCGAAAGGTTTAAAACATTAGACATCCTTCTTTAAAACCTTTAAACCATGCCTTCATTGGAAAAACCGTTCCTTTCAACCCTTTTGAAACCATCAGAAAACCTTCCCTTTCGACTCCTTCGAAACCAACATTTCGAAAGCATCAAACATTTATAAACACAAAGAGAAAGCAACTGGGTTCAATTTTAAAACATGTGGAAACCTTTCAGAACCATTCAAAAATTTACTGCTTCGGAACCTTTGAAAACCATTTCGGTCGAAACCACTTGGATTATGCGTTTAAGTAGAGCAAAAGGATCAGAAACCCATCAAAGCTGAAAGCATTCCTTTTGAAAACATTCCTAAGTAAAGAAGTGATGGTGTCAAAATCATCCCTTCGAAAGCACTGGAGAAATGGTCAAGTTTAAAAAGCAAAACAAAGTAAAGCAACTCTTTCGAAACCAATCTGGGTTGAAAGGTAGAAAGAGCCAGTCAGGGGTTTCGACCTCGTCAAAAGCATTTATTTAAAAAAATAAAGGCACAACCTAATCGAAACCATTTCTTTAAAACCATTTGACCTGATCGAAAGCCAAGCAAAGTCGAAAGCTATTCAGTCGAAAGCAAGCAGGCGTATTTTCATTTAAAAGTAAAGTATTGCTTCAACCCCTTCAGAACCCATGGTTTCGACCCTATATCTTTCACTTATATCCAATTCACTACATACCAGTTACCTGATACCATGTGCATTGGTTTTGATAGAGTAGGAGGCAAAGGTATGGAGGCGAAAGCCTGGGACCCAAAATCGAAACAGTAAAAACTACGTAGATTAGTCCTTTTTAACCATTTCTTTGTACCTCACATGCCTTATTTGTCAATTGTGATTGGTTGCAAGTTTCTCTTTTTTAAAAGTACTGCTAATTTCCAGAATTAACAATTTTAAATTATTTACGAAATACCCCTTCTCCTTTTTATAAATATATAAAACATTTAAGTCTCGAAGCTTAAATAATTTTATATATCCATTAGAACACTTAGGAAAATTCTACAAAAATTACAAAAAATCACTTTTAATATTTTTTCTAACATATATTAATTTTAGACCCATACCATTAATTATTTAACCATAAATAATTTTTAACCCAAAATAACATTTTCTTCACCAGAAAATTAATATAAAATGCAATTAAATTCTAAAAATTGAAACTCATCTCTAAAATATCATTTTTGATCTATATAAAAATTTGCAAGGCATTTGGATATCATTTCATAGGGTTTTCATGTCAAAACATGTCATAAAATCCATATGAACAACCATGAATTATCAACAAGTATATATAATCATTCCATTATCCAAAACAATGGAAAATCATTGCAAATAAGTTCAGATTCAACTTAAAACTGAAATCAATAAGAAATTTGAGATGTAACCATTTTTCATCTTAGCTTTAGAGATTAAGGAGCTTGAGATTTGAGTGGATTTGATTTGATTTAACTTCTTCCTTAGCTTTTTGTAATCTTCTTCCTCTTTCTCTTGTTAATGATGGTCGGTCTCAAGTTTAAATTTTTTGATAAATGAAAATGAATGTGTATGGAACACACAACCAAGGGTTTAGGGTATAAGAATGGCTTTTTTCCTATTTTACCCCTCATTCATTTAATTTTAACTCTTATTATAACCCATTGGTTAAATGGAACAGCTACCCCTTAATAAAAATCAAATCATAATCCCCTAATCGACCTATTATTTTATTTAATTTAACTAATTAAATATCCTAAATAATGTACCAAAAATATGGGGTGCTACACCTAAACCCTTATTCTTTCTCATACATATTTTCATAAAATCAAAAAAAATCCAAAGAGCAAGGGAGACCATTAAACCTAAGGAGAAGAGAGCACGAAATCAAGATGAATAATGATCTACACCGTCTCATATTGTTATGTTCTGATTAATTTAATTCAGTTTTAGGATTAAAAGTGAATGTATAAATGTTGACGATATGCTATGATTAATGTTTAACATGTTATGTTTTAAATGATAATTTTGAAGAAATTATAAAGGTCATATTTCAGTTTTAAGGCTAAAATCATAATTTTCAATCTCCAACTGATATGAATTTTTGATATGAGGTGTAAAAGATTAATTAAGAGATGATTTTCTAATTTCATAATTTTTTAAGTTAAGATCAATAATTTATGAATTTCCTAAAGCGAAAAATGATTTATTTCGGGTTTAATTTGATTAAGTAATAAAAATATGATATTTAGTTTGCAAATTTTATACGGTGAAGAAAATAGTATTTTAGAATTTTTAGGAATTTTTCGCGTGTCATTTCATGTTGTTATGAATTAGTTATGTTGGAAAAGCATGTAAATGGATAATTAATTAAGAAAATTAATTAGTTGGTTTAACACGTGTTTCAGACTTGAGAAATATGGTGTGGCAGCAAAATCTGAAAAGAAATTGTAAAGCTTTGTTGAAACCAATCATATTTTGACAAATTAGAGAGGGTTGGTGAAAAGTATTATCTTTTTATAGTAATTGGATAGTTTTTAAGTTATTGCGACTTTACCATGTCAATACTGACCACATCAAGCCACATCCTGCTACATCCTAGTGTCATCGACATGGCATAAGACAATGCTACATGTTGTCAACGAGCTTGACATGAAATGGATTGGTTTTAAGCCTCGTCGAGGCGGAGGTAATAAAGGCAAAGAGAAAAGACTCGACATAAGCATGTCTATAGTTAAACATGCCGCATTTTATATAAAAAGACATATAGCCGCATTTTACATTAAGTAGCATGCACGCTGCATATACTACTTTGAGCCATTTGCCTTGTCGACAAGATAGTCATCGAGCCTATGCCACTTTTAACTAGTTGTCGAGTCTAATACTTTAACTTGCCATCGAGCTTTGACATGCCACTTTTAAATAGTCATCGAGTTACTCTATGCCGCTTTTAAAATTGATATCGAGCCTTGTCAATGTCGATCTTAACTAGTCTTTGTGTTTTTAAAAGGTGGATAACCTATGTTACATGAGGATCAATGACTTCAACGTCATCGAAGCATGCTGGCGCATGTTTAGTCTTCAAGTTTTAAGAGGCGGAAAGCCTTATGCTTTTTGTAACACCCCAGATTTTAGATAATATTATTTAGCAGATTTAATTAGATAAACTAAATAAAATAATGTGTTGATAAGGGGATTGAGATTTGATTTAATTAAGGTAGTTGTGCCTTTTAACTAATAAATTAAAAGAAAGGTCTAAAATAAATTAGAAGAGGGCTATTATGGGAAAGAGGCCATTCCTATATCACCTTCCTTAGGCCATGTATTTCAAAACACATGTTCATTCTCATTTTCAAAAATTTAAAAGCTTGGCCGGCCACCATTAACGAAGGAAGAAGAAGAGGAAACAAAAGAGAAGCTTAAGGAAAGCAAATTAAAATCAAACTCATTCAAATCTCAAGCTCCTTAATCATTAAAGAAAAACGTGAAAAATGTTTACATCTCTAAATGATTTTGGTTTCGGTTTTAAGGTTAATTCCGAATGATTTTGCAAGATTCGCCATGTGTTTGAATGATAAAAAGATTATATATACATGTTGATAATTTATATATGTTCATATAGAATTTATGACATGATTTGAGATAAAATCCTATAAAATGACATCCTTTAGCCTTGCGAATTTTTATGATGATCTAAAAAGTTATTTTAGAGGTGCGTTTCGATTTTTAGAATTTTTTTGGAATTGTTATGAATTTTTTTGGAATTGTTATGAATTTTCTATGGAAGAAAAGATTAATTTAGATTATAAAATTATTTACGGGAAAAATAATTATAGTTTGGACTCAAAAATTATATATGTTGGAGAGAACATTTATTTGATTTTTTTGAATTTTTTCAGAATTTTTTATGGTGTTTCAATAGTTTTATAAAATTATTTAAGGTATGGGACTTAAATGTTTTATGTAATTATAAAGGAGAAATGGGCTTTTTCAAAATTATTTAAATTTCCAAATAAGAAAAGTCGGCAGAACTTTTAAATATAAAATTCTAGCAACCAATCAAATTTAGACAAACAAGGCAGGTGGGGTACAAAAGAACCATTTTAAAGTACAAATAAATAATCTTTCTTCTATTTCAACCCTTTCGGCAGAGCTTCCACCTTCCGACAAAGTCGAAAGGTATCAAACCTTTTGGTTAGGTCAAATACTAATGCACAATGTATCAAACAACTAGTACATGGTGGATTGGATGGAGTCGAAAGGTTTAGAGACGAAAGGTTATAGCTTTCGAAAGAGATTAAGTTTTGTTTTGGTTTAAAGAAAACACATCTGTTAACTTTCGACAAAGAGCTTTCAAAATTGTCAAAAAGGTTTAAAAGAAAAAGGTTTCGATTAGTTTTCTTTCTTGTTTTAAATGAAGCCTTCTGACAAGGTCGAAAGGTATAGCTTTCTACAAGGCTGAAAGCATTATTGCTGCTTCCTAACCTTTCGACACAGATGGAGTCAAAGGTTATCTTTTGTTTCCTAAAACATGTCGCCTCTCTCCATTGATTTTGACGGATTGGTTCCAACGCCAACACTTCATTGTTTTCAAATGGTTTGGAAAGTTTTCATAAAGGTTTCGAAGTAGTTGCTTTTGGCTCTGATGTTTTTTTGATCCTTTTGCATAATCCAAATGTTTTAAGTCAAAACGTTTTAAAGGTTTCAAAGTAGTTAACTTTGATTGGTTTCAAAGGGTTTTCCACCTATTTTAGATTGAACCCAATGTCTTCGAAAGGTTTTGAGTTATATTTCTTTCAAAAGGTCTATTATATAGGGGAGGTACCCCAGGCTTTCAACGAAATCGAAAGGTGAGAAACCTTCCAACAAGGTCGAAAGCTAGCACCTTCCGACAAGGTCGAAAGGTAAGGTTTTGCAATGTTTTCAAAAAGCTAAGGTTTAAAGGATTTAAAAGGCGGATGTCATATGTTTTAAAGCTTATGAAAGGAAGGCTTTTAAAAGGTTTAGAAGGAGTTACCTTCAATGGTTTTGAAAGGTTGATTAAAGGATATGAAGGAGTTACGTTCAATACTTTCGAAGGGTTTTATGAATGGTTTTGAGGGAGTTACCTTCTATGTTTTCGAAAGATTGTTTAAGTGTTTTAAACAAAGGTTTCGAATAATAGGACTAGGCAGATAGCCTAAGTATTTTAAGTTATAAAGGACATTAACTTATTTTAACGGTTAGCCAATCCTTATTGAACATCATCAACATTATTTTAAGTAAATTATATATATATATATAACATGGAAAAAAATAGCTTAGAGTAAAGCTAAAGATATATTTTCCTTGTATATATGTGATTTGATGGATTAAATCATTTTGAAAAGGTTTCAAGGAAAATTTAAAGAGCGGTTAGCTCTGATATTGTAGAGCGGTTAACTCTGATATTTTGAAGGGTAGTTAACCCAAAAGAAAATTCGGGCAGTCAGCTCATTTTAAATTCGAACAGTCAGTCCATTTTGAAGAAAGTTAGCTCAGATGATAGTTACACCAGGGTAGTTAGTCCAGAAAGAGCAGTCAGCTCTGATATGAATAGATATTTCATTTATTAGCATAACGGATCTTGCTAAAATTTTAAGGATAGTTGGTCCACCATTTTTACCTGTTTTGGACAGATAGCCCATTAGCTAGCATAAACGATATTGCTATAATCAATTTTAGGATAGATAGTCCAAAAAAGAGCAGATAGCTTAAAATTTAGAAAAGATAGTTCAGATTTTAGACAGATAGTCTATTTCATTTCATGTTTTAGCATAATGGATATTGCTATATTATTATTATTATTATTATTATTAGTTGATTAACCAGCTTGGTTGCAGGAAAGGATTTGCAAAATATTTTTTTGAAAAGAGATATTAGTGAGGGAAAACCCGTTCTGCTAAGCGGTGTGGTCCAACTATTTATCAGTAAACTGAGATGTAATAGAAATTATTCGTACCAGGCTTTAAGTCTGATTTGAAGTTTTTGTTTCCCCTTTAACTCTCAGATGCTCAAAATTTAATTTGAGTAGGTTGAGGGTTTAGATTTTCTGGTTTTAGCAGATTTTGGCGAATAAAGCATCCAAAGACAAGTAGGTGGCTGACGGATAGCTAATTTAAAAATTCAGTTTTGAAATTGTTTCTACTATGTATTAAGACTGTTATGTCTATATGCTTTGATCCTCCAAAGGGGCATCTTCATATGTCGCTCTTGGCGTATTATTATAAATTTATATTTGATCAATGCCTCGGATTACGTTTGGGATTTCTGTAACTTGGGTATAACTTATTTGAAATATAATCCTTCAAATTATTATTTTTGGAAATCTATGATTTTTTTCATATTCAAGTGCTTCTGATATTATGGATACCATTAACACTGCTGTATTTCATCACCAAAAGTTAATACCGTGGATGACTGCAACATCCATAGCGCTGAGCTTTTGGCCTCCAGATACAGGATGTTACAACTTGGTATCAGAGCATAGGTTTATGGAACAAAATTAACTAAAAATTGGTTTTGAAAAAAAATCTGAGGAAATTGGAGTGAGATTTGGGGTTGGGTTAATGCTATGGTAACGTACTTGTATTTGCTATATATAAGTATGTGCTTTATATCCATTCATCTATCTTTGATTAGGTTATCTTTCTATATCTCATGAGGTTTGAATACAGATATGGATGGTAGAAGAAGCAAAGTTAACCAAGGAGGGGGGAGCACCAAATGGAACGCCGGACCTAATGTAGGGAGAGTCCAAGGTCATGTAGAGGATGCTGGTGTAGAAGTCTCATAGGTCGGAATGGAAACCATGTATCAGTTTTTTAGGAATATGATGCAGGAAGGAGTTGCAGCCGGAGTGGTTGGAGTTCTAGAAGTTCCAGTAGTTAATCATTTTGCTAAGATGAGCGGTGATTATGTGAAGCTATGAGGGAACCATTTATGGGAATGGAGGATGTCATTGAAGTGGAGAATTGGTTGTTGCACCGCGAAAGGATTTTTTACAGATTTAGGGCTCAATGACGAGCAGAAGAGGAGGTTAGCATCCAGGCACCTTTAGGGGACCACATTGTTCCGATGGAACAGTGTAACAACGACGGTTAATGAGGAGACAGTAACCTGGAAGGATATCAAGAGGAGATTTCAAGAGAGGTTTATGTTAGTAATGGCATAGTCAGCTTTGGTTAGGTAGTTTGCGGAGCTGGTGCAGGGAGAGATATCTATTGCCGAGTATGCCAGGAAGTTTGAAGAATTGGCCCGTTATGGGTATGCTTCTTTAGATACCGTGCTAAAGCAGAATGAGAAGTTTATCAGAGGACTGAAGCAAGAATTTTCTAGTGCTACTTTATCTCATCTTAGAATTCTTCTGATATTGTTATAGAGATGGCTTTGAGGCAGGATGTACCTTTGAGTCTCTGGAGAAGAGCAAGGCAAAGTGGTCTAGGTTGGGCAGAGCTAGAAGAGTAAGTTATTTTCCAAGAAAGGTGCTCAAAAGGGTGGAGCGGCTAAGAAAGAGAAGTCTAAAGTTGTTTGCTATAAATGCGACAAGAAAGGGCACTTTGCTAATAAGTGTCGCTCAGTAAAAGCGAAGGATGTGGCTAAGGGGAATAATATCAGGTGTTCTAATTGTGATCAGATAGGCCATTATAAGAACCGGTCCAAGGAGCCCATTAGAGATGGTAAGGGCAAGGTGTATGCATTAGAGCCTGTCGCTTCCAAGCCAACAGCCCAGGAGAAGGGAAAGTCAGTTCATGGGGGAACGCTTCAGATTCATGGTATATCTGTTAGCATTTTATTTGATACTAGTGCATCGCATTCTTTCATATCTAGATGTTTGATATATAAGCTTTACCTTGAACCAACATATTTAGTTACTTCCTTAAGCGTTGCGAATCCAATAGGAGGGTATGCAACTTTAGGGTTAAGGTGTGACCAGTTTGAGTTTGACATGTTAGGTCATAATTTTGAGTGCAGTTTGCATGTGTTTGATTTTGTGGGGTTTGGGATCATCCTAGGTATGGATTAATTAAGTGAGTACGATACTAAGATATTTTGCCAGGATAGGAAGATATCTCTTTGTCACCTGGATTGTAGCGGTCGGATTGTTTTCACCGTAGGAGGTTCTAGCGGTGTAGTGTTTGCTTTGTTGGGTGCATTGGATTTAGATGATGAGATGACTGAGTTTTCATAGTTAGAGAATTCGCAGATGTGTTTGAGCCTGTAGTTCGACTGCCGTCGAAAAGAGCTATTGAGTTTCGGATAGATTTGGTTTCGAGAGCAGAACCAGTGAGTAGATCGCCAAGCAAGATGACCCCTTCAGAGATAAGGGAGTTGAAGGTGCAGTTGTTGGACTTAGAGGGTAAGAGTTTTGTCAGGCCAAGCATTTCGCTGTGGGTGTTGCAGTAGTGTTTGCCAAGAAGCTAAACGGATCGTTGAGGCTATGTATCGACTTTCGTAACTTGAATGAGAGAACGATAAAGAATCGATATCCATTGCCCAAGATTAACAATTTGTTCAACCAACTAAATGGAGCAAAGGTATTTTCTCAGTTGGATTTGGCAACGGATTTCTATCAGCTCAGATTAGCAGAGGATAGTATACCTTTGACAGCATTCCTGACCAACTATGGATCGTATGAATGGTTGGTTATGCCGTTCAGACCGACGAATGCTCCAGCTTTCTTTATGGGTTTGATGAATCGGATTTTCTGAGAGAACTTGGATAGGTTCATGCTGGTATTTATAGATGATATCTTGATTTACTCTAAGGATGAAAGAGAGCATGAAGTTCACCTTAGAGTAGTGCTTGAGACGCTGAGGCAGCATCAGCTGAAGCAAAGTTTTAGAAGTGTCATTTCTAGAAGAAGGAGGTGAAGTTTCTTGGTCATGTCATCTTAAAGGAAGGGTTATCAGTGGATCCGACTAAGTTCGAGGCAGTGAATAGTTAGAAGAGGCCCAAGGCAGTAACCGAGATTAAGAGTTTTCTTAGGTTGGCTGGTTATTATTGAAGATTCATTAAGGATTTCTCACGGATAGCTGCACCGATGAACAGGCTGATGAGGAAGCGTGTGAAGTTTGTGTGGACCGATAAGTGTAAGGAAACATTCCAGGGTTTGAAACGCTTATTTACCCATGCACCTGTGTTGGTTGTTCCAGAGGGGAATCAGGATTTGGTAATCTATAACGATGCATGTGGAACAGGATTAGGAGTTGTGCTGATGCAGAGAGATGTGGAGACATTACCTTTTGGGAGAAAGGTTTGACCTATTTACAGATCATAAGTCACTGAAGTATTTGTTCTCTAAAAATGCTAAACATGAGGCAGTAAAGATGGTTAGAATTCATAGCCGCTTATGATTGTGGGATTGAGTACACACCATGAAAAGGAAACCGAGTTGCAGATGCACTAAGCAGGAAACATTAAAATGTAGTGTTAGCAATGATGGCTGAGTGGAAAGATTTAGAAGCATTAGCAGATTGCAGAGTGCAGTGGAGATGCAAGGCAGGGTCTAGTGGTGATACAGTTGTATTGTCTTGTTTGGAAGTTCGACCGATTTTGGGTAAATGGATTGCTTCTAAGCAGATAGAGGATCCAGTGTTAGCTAAACGGATTAGTAAGCTAAAGGAAGGAACCAAGAGCGATGACTTGAAAGATTTCATTCTTGACCAGAATAGGTGGTTGAGAAAGAAAGGAAGATTATGTGTTCCAAGTGTAGGAAACATAAGAAAAGAAGTCTTAGATGAATGCCATCGTTCGAAGTTCACTATACGTCCCGGAGGTAACAAGATGTATCAGGATATGAAGAGGAGTTTCTTCTGAAAAGGAATGAAGTGGGATATTGGTTTTTGTTTAAGGCAGTGCTTGAATTGCCAGCACGCAAAGACCGAACACCAAAAACTGAGTGGTTTGCTTTAGCCGTTAGATATTCCAGTATAGAAGTTGGATACTATTTCTATGGACTTCATAGATGAGTTGCTAAGGTCGAACAGGGGAAATGAAAGTATATGGTTATAGTGGACAAGTTGACCAAGAGTGCCCATTTCACAATTAAGTCAACCAGGACGGCACCTATTTTAGCAAGATTTTTCATGAAGAATGTGGTTAGACTGCATGGGGTTCCTAACAGCATAGTTAGTGATAGAGATTTCTTGTTCACTAGCGAGTTTTGAAAACATCTGCAGGAAGTTTTGGGAACCAAGCTTATGATGGGTATCGCTTACCATCCGCAGACAGATGGGCAAACGGAAAGAGTTAACAAGATCTTAGAGGATCTATCGAGAGCTTGTGTTATGGACTTTGGGGGATCATGGGAGGACCATCTAGTCGATTTTTCGTATAACAACAGTTATCAGACTAGCATTGGGATGGCATCATTTGAAGCTTTGTATGGAAGGCCGCTTTGTATAGAAGGCCATGCAAATCTCTTGTTTGTTTGTTGGAGACTGAGGATAGGTTGATTCTTGGTCCTGATTTGGTTAGAGAAACTGCAGAAAAGATTGAGGTCATTCGAGATAGGATAAAGAAGGCTCAGTCTGGGCAGAAAAGTTATGCAGATAAAAGACGGAAAGATTTGGAGTTAACAGTTGGGGATTGGGTTTTCGTTAAAGTATCACCGATGAAGGGTGTGCTTAGATTTGGGAAGTCGAGGAAATTCTCCTAGGTTCATAAGACCTATTTCTATTCTTGAAAGGATTAAGAAGCTTGCGTATAGACTTGAGTTAACAAGCAGTTTGGCTGGAGTTCATGATGTTTGTCATATTTCTCATCTCAGAAAGTGTGTTAGAGACCCGGAGATCGCTATTGCACCAACAGTGCTAGATGATTTAGTGGTAGAACTGGACTTGACCATGGTAAGGAAGCTAGTTCACATTATTGCGAGAGATGAGAAGAGGCTTAGAACCAAGACAGCCAAATAAGTCAAAGTCCAGTGGAGTGATGATGACAGGGACTGTACTTGGAAGGTTGAGAGTAGGATTAGAGATGTAAAGTGTGTGATAGTGCACGTGCTAGTATAGTACACACGAATCGTGTAATATGGACTATAATATAAATGCGGAAAATAGAAGATAGTAGCAAAGTAAATAAAAATAGAAAAATCACACCAGAGATTTTTATACTGGTTCGGAGCACCGTCCTACGTCCAGTCCCAGACTTCTATCTGGATTTTCACTATTAACTACCTCGCTTCACCCGGAGGAACGGGTTTACAATACCCGAGCAAACGAACGGGATTTCACGCCTCTAATACACTGAGGACTTCAACACTTGCCTCTTACAACACAGAGGACTTCAACAACGATGAATATAATTGTTTGTTGACGGTATGTGTTCTTGCTAACACAGCTTTGTCACTTGTAGTACAAATTTCCTATAATCTTATCCTCAAAATATGCGAATGATGTTTTGTGAAGATTAAGGAAAGTATATTACTTATTGAATTAAAAGATATGAAATAATTTCAATGATTCAATAAGCAATTAAAATAATTGAGAGCTTTTAGAATGCAGGAGTACGTAGAAAGTAAGATCGGAGATTAGAGTAAAAAGCATATATAATCATGTTGTATTAATCAATGGTTTAGATGAGTTTATATAGAGAAGAATGGTTGTAACTCTTTGTGAGCAGTTGCCATTAAGAGATATGATCTTTGATGAAAGGTAAGAGATGCAACCTTTGGAGAAAGAAGTGTCTTTTGGAAAAATTGCTTTCTGTTTAAAAACGGTCGACAGGTCAAAAAATGACCAGTAGACAGGAATTCAAATATATAGTCGTTATGTGCATGTGTGCACGTTCAGTGTGCAAATTATACAGGAACGGTCGACCGTCTATTTTATGACCGGTCGACCGGTCCCTATAAAGTTGCACACTAAATGTGCAACTGCAATTTAGTCGTATATATATTGATTTCCTTGAAATGCATGATTATTTGAGGGTAGATTTTAACAAGTTTATCACTATTACAAAATCAAATAATCAACCTATAATCTAGAGTACAATATGTAGCTCTTTATAGCCATAATGACCTTGTTTTGTCGATCGCCTTTATTTCTTTGTCAGAAATCAAAACCCTCATAGAACTTGTGACTCAACATTCTCCCCTTTTTGATTGATGACAATATATATATCTGAAAATCTGAATCTCCCCCTGAGTATGTGATCTCCCTCTTTGAATTTTTATATATATGTATGTTCCTGCAAGCAATTGTTAGCCCTTTCTCCCCCTTTGTCATCGACAAAAAGGAGTAACAGATAATCGCCTTTGCCGATGATATAGCCTTTTGAATTGTCTCCAAAAATGACGGAGCCACCATCTGAGTATGTAATATTTGTTAATAAGCTCTTGTCTCCTGTCATGTGCTTCGAGCAACCACTGTCCAATATCCACTTTCCTCTTTTCTTAAGTGGGACCTGCAAAAATAGGATTAAGTCCATGGTACCCACTTTTTATAGGGTCCTAAGAGTTAGGTCTTAGGAGTCCAAACCCATATGGGTCCGGTATCCCCTTTATATATATAATTATTATTAAGATGCACAGTATTCATGAATTGTTGAATGTATTTGTTCCTAATCAAATTGTTATTTGTTTTAGGAACCCATATTTTGATAGTCTTTGTATTTTTCTTTTGAAATTTCACAACTGGCTTTGGTTTGGAATATAATAAACTAAGATTTTTCTTAACTTCAATCTTTTGTACTTCCTTCTTTCTTTTATTACCCTTGATCTCTTGTTTCTTATATCCCAGACCTTGTTTATTTGATGCAGATTGTGAGTTTTCAATGATTTTTGTCAAATTTTCTCGACCTTTGTTAAAGTTAGAAACATTTTCAGTAATGTCATCAAACTTTGTTTGTAAACTAGCTTTTTCTAGGTCTAGAATTTTGACTTTTGCCTTAAGCTCATGATTTTCAGCAGTGAGAGCATTATTTTTCTCTTTTTGAGCTTCTATTTCTTGACTCAAAAGAGATAGTTGAGAGTCAACATTAGATGATGATTCTTGAATTTTTTCAAGTTCCTCTTCTAATATTTTCTTCTCATCTTTTAACATATCTTGTTCAAACTCTGTTCTTCTTAAATCTGCTTTGACTATTTTTAATTGACGTTTTATGTCTTTATATTTGACTATCAATTCAGCATTAATATCAAGTAATTCATCAAATGTAGGAATTTGTACCTCATCTTCTGTTGCCATAAAACAAACATTAGCTTGTTCATTCTCCGAATCACTTTCACTTTCTGATGAAGATGACTCTGAATCATCCCATGTTACTGAGAAGGCTCGTTTCTTTGATTTGTCCTTCTTATATTTGAATTTGTCATTTTCTGACTTCTTCTTTTGTTCTGGACAATCCTTCTGCATGTGTCCCTTTTTGTGGCAGTTAAAACATTCTATAGCAGATGAAGATGGTTTATTTGATCCAGGTTTCCTTTTATTATAACGACTGGCTTTTCGATATTTTAGGAATTTTTTGAATCCTTTCGCAATAAATGCCAAATCTTCGTCTTCAGAATCTGATTCATTTTCATCTTTCTCAACATGAAATGCTACATTTTTCTTTTCTTCTTTCTGTTCTTTTCTAGCCTGCAAATTTGCTTCATAGGACATTAAATTTCCTATCAATTCATCTGGCTTCATGACGGAAAGGTCATTAGCTTCTTCAATTGCTAATACTTTTCCTTCCCATTCACTAGTCAGAGAATGTAGGAATGTTGAAACAACATCAAAATCAGAATATTTTTGTCCTAAGCCAATAAGTGCATGGTGGATAGTTTGAAATCGTGAATACATATCATTGATTGTCTCATTTGGTTTCATTTTGAAATTTTGAAATTGACTTTTCAGCATGGCTATTTTGCCTTGTTTAACCTTGTTAGTACCTTCATGAGTGGTTTTTAGCGTTTGCCAAATTTGATATGCAGTAGTGTAGATACTAACACGGTTATATTCATTTTGGTCTAATGCACAGAACAACATATTTATTGCTCTTGCATTTACGGCTGCTGCCGTTTTCTCAGCCGCAGTCCATTCTGAATAATCAGTTGTTGGATTCACTATTTCTCTTTGAGTGGCATTCCAAGCATCATAGCTATTTGATTGCATAAAGAATGGCATACGTGTTGCCCAATAACTATAGTTAAGACCATTGAAAAATGGAGGTCTTTGGGTCGATTGACCTTCCATGTACGTGGTGTTCTGAGTGCTAGTACTTGCGTTATTTGCCATATTACAAGAATATATCAAATAACTGTGTTACGGTTATGTGATAACCTTGCTCCGATACCAAATGAAAAGTGTGTGATAGTGCACGTGCTAGTATAGTACACACGGATCGTGTAATATGGACTATAATATAAATGCGGAAAATAGAAGATAGTAGCAAAGTAAATAAAAATAGAAAAATCACACCAAAGATTTTTATACTGATTCGGAGCACCGTCCTACGTCCAGTCCCAGACTTCTATCTGGATTTTCACTATTAACTACCTCGCTTCACCCGGAGGAACAGGTTTACAATACCCGAGCAAACGAACGGGATTTCACGCCTCTAATACACTGAGGACTTCAAAACTTGCCTCTTACAACACAGAGGACTTCAACAACGATGAATATAATTGTTTGTTGACGGTATGTGTTCTTGCTAACACAGCTTTGTCACTTGTAGTACAAATTTCCTATAATCTTATCCTCAAAATATGCGAATGATGTTTTGTGAAGATTAAGGAAAGTATATTACTTATTGAATCAAAAGATATGAAATAATTTCAATGATTCAATAAGCAATTAAAATAATTGAGAGCTTTTAGAATGAAGGAGTACGTAGAAAGTAAGATCGGAGATTAGAGTAAAAAGCATATATAATCATGTTGTATTAATCAATGGTTTAGATGAGTTTATATAGAGAAGAATGGTTGTAACCCTTTGTGAACAGTTGCCATTAAGAGATATGATCTTTGATGAAAGGTAAGAGATGCAACCTTTGGAGAAAGAAGTGTCTTTTGGAAAAATTGCTTTCTGTTTAAAAGCGGTCGACAGGTCAAAAAATGACCAGTAGACAGGAATTCAAATATATAGTCGTTATGTGCATGTGTGCACGTTCAGTGTGCAAATTATACAGGAACGGTCGACCGCCTATTTTATGACCGGTCGACCGGTCCCTGTAAAGTTGCACACTAAATGTGCAACTGCAATTTAGTCGTATATATATATTGATTTCCTTGAAATGCATGATTATTTAAGGATAGATTTTAACAAGTTTATCACTATTACAAAATCAAATAATCAACCTATAATCTAGAGTACCATATGTAGCTCTTTATAGCCATAATGACCTTGTTTTGTCGATCGCCTTTATTTCTTTATCAGAAATCAAAACCTTCATAGAACTTGTGACTCAACAAGAGATTCTTATCCTGACTTGCTTTGATGGTATGTTTTACCCTCTTGCTTGTTTTGAGCCTTATTATAATTTCGAGGATGAAATACTTTAAGAAGGGGAGTCTGTAACACCTTAGATTTTTAATAATATTATTTAGGAGATTCGGTTAGATAAACTAAATAAAATAATGTGTTGATAAGGTGTTTGAGGTTTGATTTAATTAAGGTAGCCGTGCCTTTTAACTAATAAATTGAAAGAAATTTTTAAAATGAATTAGAGGAGGGGTATTATAGAAAAGAGGCCATTCCTATGTCACCTTCCTTAGGCCATGTATTTCAAAACACACGTTCATTCTCATTTTCAAAAATTTAAAAGCTTGGTCGGCCACCATTAACGAAGGAAGAAGAAGAGGAACAAGCAGTTTGGCTGGTGTTCATGATGTTTGTCATATTTCTCATCTCAGAAAGTGTGTTAGAGACCCGAAGATCGCTATTGCACCAACAGTGCTAGATGATTTAGTGGTAGAACTGGACTTGACCATGGTAAGGAAGCTAGTTCACATTATTGCGAGAGATGAGAAGAGGCTTTGAACCAAGACAGTCAAATAAGTCAAAGTCCAGTGGAGTGATGATGACAGAGACTGTACTTGGAAGGTCAAGAGTAGGATTAGAGATTCTTATCCTGATTTGCTTTGATGGTATGTTTTACCCTCTTGCTTGTTTTGAGCCTTATTGTAATTTCTAGGATGAAATACTTTAAGAAGGGGAGTCTGTAACACCTCAGATTTTTAATAATATTATTTAGGAGATTCGGTTAGATAAACTAAATAAAATAATGTGTTGATAAGGGGTTTGAGGTTTGATTTAATTAAGGTAGCCGTGCCTTTTAACTAATAAATTAAAAGAAATTTTTAAAATGAATTAGAGGAGGGGTATTATAGAAAAGAGGCCATTCCTATGTCACCTTCCTTAGGCTATGTATTTCAAAACACACGTTCATTCTCATTTTCAAAATTTTAAAAGCTTGGTCGGTCACCATTAACGAAGGAAGAAGAAGAGGAAACAAAAGAGAAGCTTAAGGAAAGCAAATTCAAATCAAATCCATTCAAATCTCAAGCTGCTTAATCATTAAAGCAAAAGATGAATAACGTTTACATCTCTAAATGATTTTGGTTTCGGTTTTAAGGTTAATTCCAAATGATTTTGCAAAGATTTTCCACGTGTTTGAATGACAAAAGGATTATATATACACATTGATGATTTATATATGTTCATATAGACTTTATGACATTTTTTGACATAAAACCCTATTAAATGACATCTGTTAGCCTTGTGAATTTTAATGATGATCTAAAAAGTTATTTTAGAGATGGGTTTTGATTTTTAGAATTTTCTAAATTTTTGTGCAATTGTTATGAATTTTCTAAGTAATAAAAGGTTAGTTTGGATTATAAAATTGTTTACGGGAAAAATAATTATAGTTTGGATTCGAAAATTATATATGTTGAAGAGAACATATTATTTGATTTCCTAGAATTTTTTAAGGTATTTTTATAGTTATATAAAATTATTTAAGGCATGGGACTTAAATGTTTATATAATTATAAAGGAGAAAGGGGCTTTTTCAAAATTATTTAAATTTCCAAATATGGAAAGTCGGCTGCACTTTTGAATATAAAATTCTAGCAACCAATCAATTTTAGACAAACAAGGCAGGTGGGGTACAAAAGAACTGTTTTAAAGTACAAATACGTAGTCTTTCTTCTATTTCAACCCATTCGGCAGAGCTTCCGCCTTCATTCCAGACCTTCCGACAAAGTCGAAAGGTATCAAACCTTTTGGCTAGGTCAAATACCAACGCACAAGGTATCAGGCAACTGGTACATAGTGGATTGGATGGAGTCGAAAGGTTTAGGGATGAAAGGTTATAGCTTTCGAAAGAGATGAAGTTTTTTTTTGGTTTAAAGAAATTACGCCTGCTGACTTTCGACAAAGGGTTTTCGAAATTGTCAAAAAGGTTTAAAAGAAAAAGGTTTCGATTGGTTTGCTTCCTTGTTTCAAAAGGTATAGCTTTAGACAAGGCCAAAAGCATTGTTACCGCTTCCTACGACAAGGATGGAGTCAAAGGTTATCTTTTGTTTCCTAAGACTTGCCGCCTCTCTCCATTGATTTCGAAGGGATGGTTCCAACGCCGACACTTCAATGTCTTTGAATGGTTTTGAATGGTTTTATAACGGTTTCGAAGCAGTTGCTTTTGACTTCGATGTTTTTTTGATCCTTTTGCATAATCCAATTGTTTTAAGTCAAAACATTTTAAAGGTTTCAAAGTAGTTAACTTTGATTGGTTTCGAAAGGTTTTCCACCTGTTTTAGATTGAACCCAATGTCTTCGAAAGGTTTTGAGTTACATTACTTTTAAAAGGTTTATTATATAGGGGAGGTACCCTAGGCTTTCGATGAAGTCGAAAGGTGAAACCTTTCGACTAGGTCGAAAAGAAACCTTCCGACAAGGTCGAAAGGTACGGTTTTGCAATATTTTCAAAAGGCTAAGGTTTAAAGGATTTAAAAGGTGAATGTCATATGTTTTAAAGCTTGTGAAAGGAAGACTTTTAAAAGGTTTAAAAGGAGTTAGCCTCAATGATTTCGAAAGGTTTAATAAAGGATATGTAGGAGTTACCGTCAATACTTTCGAAGGGTTTTATGAATGGTTTTGAGGGTGTTACCTTCTATGTTTTCAAAAGGTTGTTTAAGGGTTTTAAACAAAGGTTTCGAATAAAAGAACTAGGCAGATAGCCCAATTATTTTAAGTTATAAAGGACATTAACTTATTTTAAAGGATATCCAATCCTTATTGAACATCATCAACATTATTTTGAGTAAAGTATCAACAAATAGCTTAGAGTAAAGCTAAAGATATATTTTTCTTGTATATATATATGATTTGATGGATTAAATCATTTTGAAAAGGTTTCAAGGAAAATTTAAAGAGCGGTTAGCTCTAATATTGTAGAGTAGTTAGCTCTGATATTTTAAAGGGTAGTTAACCCAAAAGAAAACTCGGGCAGTCAGCCAGTTTAAATTCGGACAGTCGGTCCATTTTAAGGACGGACAACCCAAATGACAGTTAGTCCGGGGCAGTTAGTTCAGAAAGAGAGATCAGCTCTAATATGAACAGATAGTTCATTTATTAGCATAGCGGATCTTGCTAAATTTTTAAGGATAGTTAGTCCACCCTTTTTAACTATTTTGGGAAAATAGCCCATTAGCTAGCATAAAAGATATTACAATAATCAATTTTCGGATAGATAGTCCAGAAAAGAGCAGATAGCTTGGAATTTAGAACAGATAGTTCAGATTTTAGACAGATAGTCTATTTCATTTTTAGCATAATGGATATTGCTATATTATTATTATACTCAGTTGATTAACCAGTTTGGCTGCAAGAAATGATTTGTAGAATATACGTTTTGAAAAAAGATATTAGTGAGGGGAAACCTGTTCTGCTAAGCGGCGTGGTCTCGCTATTTATCAGTAAACTGAGATGTAACAGAAATTATTCAAACCAGGCTTTAAGTCTGACTCGAAATTTTTGTTTCCCCTTAAACTCTTGGGTGCTCAAAATTTGATTTGAGTAGGCAGAGGGTTTAGGTTTTCTGGTTTTATCAGATTTTGGCAAATAAAGCATCCGAAGACGAGCAGGTGGTTGACGGATAGCTAATGTAGGAATTCTATTTTGAAATTGTTTACGTTGTGTATTAAGACAGTTATGTCTATATTGCTTTGATCCTCTAAGGGGGCATCTTAGTGATCAATATGGTTGGATAAAGTTATTAGTAGTAACCAATATGTTCTTAGTGATCGCATGAAAACTATGAAATATGATAGAAAGTCCGTAAGATTGGAACAAGTAATTAGTCACGTATAAAAACTAATAGGTTAATAGTAATCCTAGAAACTATAAATTGAGATGGATAGTCAGATAACTTGGGATGGAAAATCCAAGGCATGTTGCAGTTTTCAAAATCATCATATTATGTTATATTTTGTAACAACCCGCACCTTAATCGGCCTAAATTTTGGCAAAACTCAAAAACCAAATCCATTAGGGCATAGATCGTTGGATTTGGTATTTGCAAATAAGCATGAGCATTATCAGAGATTGATAGAAATCTAAACTCACAACGGAAACAATAATTGAATAAGAATATTGACTATGACTACTATCTTGGAATTAATGGTATTCCTTGGATAGAAGATTGTCACATCAGCATCGAACATGAGAGAAAAGAAGACTCTCCAACAACAAAGCATGTCCAGCTTCAGTGACATGTTCCTTTAAATCTATATTGTGGGTTGTAATGAGGAGGAGGTCAGAATAACATTCTAGTGACTAGAAATACAAAATGTCCATAACATAAATTAATACCAATTGGTTTTCATTTAATTGTTATGTCTATCAATGTTAACAATTCTAATCTAACCTTGTATTGAACACACGATTACTTACCTACCCCTTCCCCATGTACAAAATACCGACGAACCCTTATCAACCACTCAATACTTCAAAAACATTTGCCACTTAATACTCCTAAATATGAAGCGGGCTTCTATAATCATCACAAAATACTTTTAAAAGAGAAATAGGCAGACTTTGCATTTAAGACATCAATTAAAGTAGGCTTCATCATTTAAGACATAAATCAAGGTAGACCTCGTCATTTAAGACCTATTCCGAAGGTGGTTTCGTAACAATGTTGTCAATGGTCGATGAGTTCTTACTACAAAGAGCTTTAACAACTATTTAAGGCTTTCGTATTTTTATGTCCAACTATTACCGTATCTAGCGCCAATAAAATCATAGCCATATAAGAAACAGTACCCAAGCCACTTAATACCCTTTTAGGCACTCTGGTCATTTAAAACCTTAATTAAGGCAGACCCCATCATTTAATACCTATTTCCAAGGCATGCTCCTTAGTGGTACTATCGTTATTATGGCCTTAGCAATATAAGAGACTATACCTAAGCCACGTAATACCTCATTAATAAGGACTAGGCAGACCATTGACCATTTAACACCTACTTATATGTAGGGCTTTGTCATTTAATACCTAACCTCAAGGTGGGATCCTCACTGGTACTATCTAGTTGACATTGCTTGGAAATCTCATTGGACTACTTAATACTTATTTTATATAAAAGAAGTGGAACCTACAATCACTTATTACCCAAAATTGAAGCGGACCCTTCTCGAGATATCCTATATTACTCTTAATTATAAATATGGAAACTCATTAGGCTACTTCTTTCGGTAGGAAGGAGGCCCCTACAGCGACTTAATACCTCAACACTAAAGTAAACCCTTTTAAAGACATCCTTATTTATTTGCAATCTTTCTAGGTTACTTAATACTTCTATTTAGGAGAGAGGTGGACCCTACAGCCACTTAATACCTCAAACCAGAGGCGAACTCCAATAGAGATTTACCTCATTGCTCTTAATTCCAAATTTGGACCATTTAATACTCTCTAATTAAGAAAGAAAACACAATCTGTCACGTCGTCACAGGTCCTAGAATTGGTGATGTTCTACATTAGTTGTAAGTGTACCAAACTGTTTGTAGCCTCATAGCGAATGGCAGTCTTCATCGAGTGACTCTACTGACCTCGCATCACTAACCTACTAAGTTTGATTAACCATCCTAAGTCTTTACTTATATTATCTTAGATAGACATAGGACTTAGCTTGCTAATTCCTTTTTTATTTACGGCTACCCATAAATCCCCGTTTTAAGCTCATAAATGTTAAATCCTAACAGACATTTCCTAAGACATTTATGCATGATTACTAATTTCAAATTAGTAACATTTTATAGCTATTGTATTTTTATCAGTCCCATTAATCCATTTACCCTATCAAATTATTGCAACTCTCATATTTATTACCATTTATTTTTCATTTATTAGAGTTACAACCTTTTGAATTCCTTTCTCATTAATTAATTATCCTAGACGTGAATATTATGTGTAAGCGTCGTTATTAGCTCTTTATTTAATTATTACAAGTGCAGTAAATTATGTACAAGTATCTATTTTAATCGAATATATTCTAGTTATATATCTTCACTAGAATATTCATTTCCATGTTAAATTGTTGGAATCACATCTAAAAAGATTATCCGCTATAATTTCCATAAATTAGTCCAAAACAAAAGATTTAACTTCAAAATATAAAGGATTATATTGTTTGAAATTACAAGGAATAATCATATCTTTTTATTACTAAAATAGATGGTGTAAACTACAATGAATTCATGCTTTACATATCTCTTTCTCTTTTTATTTGCACTTATCCCTTGCTACATCAAATGTTGTATTTTTCCAAAAAGGGAAAGAAATCAACTATTTACAAATATCAAACGGATATAAATTCCAACAATTGCAAACATAAATAAGTTTACATTCCAACAAGATTAGGGTAATAATCCAAATTCATAACATTATTATATAATCTATTTCAAATTTGGAATAAATTTCGTGCAAATTAATATTCTAAATTCATAATTTTAGGACTGATTTCCAGATCAGGTTGCAAACAATTCTACATCAATTAATAAATAAGAATATGCAGGTGATATTTATTATATTCGTATTATATTCAATCTATTGCCTATAGCTTATATACAATTATCCAGTTAGGCATAACAATCAAATAAACACCAAAGAGATAATTTTCATCTTATAACAATTTATAAAATTTTCCATTCACCTTTTAAAAGCGATCCAAATCTCCCGATCTGAAGTAGAACCTTTGATTCATCTCCAAATCCTTTACAATCCAAGAAACAAGTATAAAAAAGGGTATATACATACATTAGAATTACAGATCTAAGAAGAGATTTAGATTAAAGGGAAATACACATTCAATTATATAAATATATATAAATTACCTCAAATACATGCATAGTTGATTCTTTTCTCTTCTCCTTTTCATTTGATTTCTATTCTTCTCCAATTTGTATGAATATAAATATCCTATTTTTATAATTTAGAAAGAAAGTGGAGAAGGAGAAATGGTAGATCTTCGCTAATGCCTTCAGAAAAATATGAGAAGAGAAGGGAGGGTTAGGCCTGAATTTATAGGTGCTAGAATCAACTAGAACCGTTAGATTGAAATATATTAAATCTGGATCATACATGACCTAGGGTTTCTGGAGCCGCCACACATGAAGTGTTCGACTGCCCCTTCCTAGGGGTCGACGCCCTTAGTCGACCGCCTTAATATACGGATTGACATGTGGGTCCCAGCTAATTAATTAAAAATGTTAATTTTCTTATTTATTTATTTATTTATTTTCGTTCCTAATTCGTATTTTATCCGTAGCTTCTTCATTTGGACTCTGATCGCAAGACTTCAAATATAAAAGTTTCTTAGAATTTTACAATGTTGCAAATTTCATGGTCAAATTCCATAATTTGCACAAATTTCATTTTTGAAACCTAATTAATTAACTAACTAACTAATTAAATAATTAACGCCAAATTACGGGGTGTTACATTCTTTCCCCTTAAAAAGAATTGTCTCCGACGTTTCATCGATTACTAAGTCATGGTTTTGGCTCTTAATTATCCTAAACTACACAACCAATGAGTGTACAACCAATTATGCAACCAAATGTGCACAAGTGCATAGTGTACTTCTGTATCACTACATAGAAAATATGTATGCAAAATGATTCTAAATCGGATCCTTCTACATAAATGCATTCTTTTGAAACCACTTTTGGAAACATGATGCAAACAATCAATATATATACTAGCAGTTCTATATGTATGTAGCTCTGTAAAAAGTCTTCTTAACCAAAATGCCATACTCCTACAAATAGAAGCATGAAGCAACCAATTTTGCATCCACTTCCTACCATCCAATAATCTAACACATCAAAAACTTTCTAAAATTTACTCCTACGTGGGAAAAAGGAATTTAGATGGAGAATTTATCATTCTTACCACTATATAATCTTCTTATTCCAGTAGTACGGTGGAGATTTCCTCGCTGCCTTGGATTTACTCCAAATTTTCCATTTACAAAACGCATAAGGAGGCATATTTTCAAGCTCTAAAATGGAATTAATTTTAAAAATAGACTCGCGTGCGTTGGTAAGGTTTGGAAATAGAAATTCCAAGGCTAAAACAGCTTTTCCCTTGTTATCGTTTGCATTTATCGCATCGTCGACCCTAATGCACCACTAAATTCGCAAATTCTATCTCTATTTGACTTCCTATGCCTAACATATAACCTTTAAAATCAAAGATTTCACAAAATTCATTCTCACTCGTCAAATTTGTACGTCATTTGGAAAATAAAATCCAAAATATTTAGATGCACATTTTCAATTGAATTCAAATTTTGAACAGAAACTCTGAAAATAATTTAAGAGCCAAAAAGCAACTAAAAGCTAAAAAAGATTCAACGGTGAACTTTTCAAAACAAGGGGAAACTTTTCAAAATATTTTCCTTCTAAAATTTTTTGATAAATTAAGTCACAATTTCAGCATAGTCGAAAATCAGTTTTACGTTAAACGCATAGACCAAATTCCAAAATTCTACAGCTAACCGTTACTCAAAATCTTAACATTTTATAAAAAATTATCATCACGTCTATTATTAAAAAAAATTAGCTTTCAAGGAACATGAGAATTGACTCACGATATCAAAACAACTTTATCATGTCCTTCACTAAAATTTCCAACTATTCTAAACTTTTGGTCTTATATTGCATTTACTTTTAGTCAAGTGTATTTATGAGATTTCCATATTTATACCACTTCTTTACAATGCATATAAAAGGAGCGGTTTGCATAACTAGAGACAATAACATAGTGGGTAAATAGGAACTCGTAATACCATGCGTTCTTTATACAAGAGACCACTAATGGTTACAACCCATACAACCTAAAAGAAAAAACAAACGCTGGAAGGGAAAAGGCAACAACACCATAAAACCTAAACAGTACCTACAGACACGAGATGTGCTGCTTGACGGTTGGAGCTCGATTTGTTGTTGCGACCCATGAATGTTCGTAGCATGGTGGCTATATACCCAATCTCGTGCTACTGACGTGACTGGTGTTGTTGACACTATGAAATTGTCAACTTCCTAAGGAAGGATCTAATAATGGAAAAGGAACCTTCTACTAAACTATCTCTCCATGGAGGTTCACTCATGTTACCTAAAGATGAGAGTGGATAGGTGAACATACGAAAAGTTACTTTGTGGTGTGCTAATCCTTGATCAACAAATTGCATCATAAGGGTGCGGATCCAATTGACGGTGATGCCGCCAATAATAGTATAGGTGGGCTTTCGCACTAAGGGATAAATCCTATGGTAACTTCCTGTCTTAGGGATGACATTGAATCGCATGATGCACATAATCAGACGGAAAATCAGATGTAATATCCATCTTCCAAACACCGACATCCTGGGAAAAGATCTGGTGCAAAATCTGTGAGTCGGTCACTTCAAAATCATCCAAGACCGTGTCCTTCGTGGAGGCTTCCAAAATCTCAGCAAGATCATTATTAGTCAGCCCAATCAAGATACCCTTCACCTCCGAATGAATCAAACTATTTCCTCCATCGAAAAGGCAGATGCAGCACGAGGTAACATTCCTATTCAAAAGTTTCGAAGCAAAGGATCGATGCAAATTTTACCGTGATGAATAACTCTCCTAGCCCAAAAGTAGCGAAACCTTCTGCTCATTTCGGTCCAACCAAGTGGCCTCTTGAGGGTTGAGACTATAACGGTGCGAAGAAAAACCAATAGTACGGAAAGGTATCTAGGGCTGATAAGTGGTCGAAGGATGGAAATAGTGCAACGACCCATATTTTTTACTATTTTAAGTTATTAAATTTAGTGTAATCAATGAAAAAATGGTTAAAAATATTTTTTTTAATGATTTATTAATATAGCTATTGAATATGAACTTGAACAATATTTTAAAAGAAACAAATTTCAAAGATTTAAGTAATAACAAGTATTGAAAGGAAATGCTTATATTGAATGTGTTTACAATCAATAGTTGAATTGAATAATAAACGTCAAATTCATTAGATGTAAATAAAGTAATTGATTGATAACTAAAATTTATGTGAAAGCTAATATTGAATATTGGACAATTAAATTGTTTAAAAAATTAATTTTGAAAATTATTTGAATAATTGAATCCTAAATTAAATATGAATGAAAATGATTTCAAAAGTTGATTTAGATGTTATTTAAATATGGATGAAGATTGTGAACATTTAAAAATTGAATTTAAGTGATTAATTTAAAATTTGAAAATTTTATATTTTAATTGACGAGTAAAAATAGCCTTTCAGGGCACAGTCTCAGATTTCGACGATACAAGTTCCATTGGATCCGTAATAGTGTATTATTATCGAATTTCAAATTTCGTAACATCCGGAGTTATCGTTTGGTCATACGGGATATAAACGCGCTGAAATTAACATCGAAAATTTAATATTATAATTAGTTCAAAAGGCTATCTTCTTCGTACGATCGAATTGGGACTCGAAAACTTGTTCAATTGCGTTCAGAATAGGGACGTAACATTACAAACACCTAGCGACATGCCTCGATAGAAGTTCAAAATAAATATCTAATAATAATAATAAAAACATATACATTGATTTGACCATACCTTCACATCAGCCCATTTTTACTGTACCAATCCACCCTATTCCTCCGCAAGCCACCCTACAGCAACCATCTACGTTTCTTTTCTCTTATTTTTAAACCACTGCATGGCAAAATAGTGAAAAGAAAAAAAGGAAAACTTCAAAAATCAAATTCTGGAAATCTACTCGACTAAAAAATAAGAAACCGACTCTAAAAATCCAATTTCGTCTAGAGCTTCGATCTGGGAGGTTTTCGTAAGGTGCGGTCATGTTGGGTGATGTTCGACAGTGAAAGTCAAACTACGGTGTAAGCTAGGGTTGGGTTTTTGAGCCGTTCAATCATCGATTCGGGTTTTGGGCTTTGTTTTTGGACTCGGAGCAGCAATTAGCATCTATGGCTGTGTTTTTGTGGAGCTCGGCTGTGTATTGGGTTTCGCGTCACTATGACATATGAAGGGAAGGAGCAATGTTGTCGTGTTTTACATGGTGGATCCAAAGGGATCGACGATGCTGCCATGGGGATGAGTTGGAGGAGAGCGGCACGTAGGCGAGCTCGGTTGGGCACCTATGAACTAGAGTGGACGTGCACGTGCACATATATCATGTACGATAGGAGGCTTTACTACAGCATGAAGAAGTAGGATTGGGGAAGAAAGGTTTGAAGCGGGTCGAGTTTCAATTGGGCCGGGTTGAGCATTTGGGTATGGGTTTTATAAAAATGTAATTAGAGTTTAATTTATTTATATTTAATTGATGAGCTAAAAAAATTAAATAACTCTTTCATACGAGGTCGAAATTGGACGAAACAAGCGGCGATGGGATCGTGGCGGTGAGTACTATATTTTAGAACTGATTTGGAGACGACTGGGAATAGCTAAAATTTTGGGTTAAATCGAACGTCGTTTGATTTTATTTAAAATTAAAACTCCATGTGAGTGTTTTATAACGCTCACAAGTACTAGAATATTTTTATCTATGTTAAATTTGAAATTATGGAGTGATATAAATTTATTGATTGTTGTTTAATAAATTTAATTGTCATCTAAATTATCGTTTGAACTAACCATTAAAAATTAAAGTTGACAGTTAAATTTGAAATTAGAATTTAATGCCACTAAAATACCGATATTAATAACTATGAAATTGTTGTGAATTATTTTGACTGTTTGGATCATTGATTGTGATGGATGCCAATTGATTGATATTTGGATGACTGGATGTTCATTTATTTTACATATATCCTGTTATCATCAGTAATTATTTACAGTATATGAAACTGTAAATCGAATTATTCAGAATAAATTAAGACATAGGTTGAAATGGTATATCCCTATGACACTGTGATTTGGATTGAAATGATATATATTCATCCCTGAAATTAATTTGAAATAACTGATCACTTGGTCATACGATAGTATACGGACACCGAATTTGTTAAATTAAAGGATTTTAATTTTTTTTTGATTTGAGATTTATTTAAACGATCTTGATTTAAAGAAATAAAAATCGAATTTACATAAAATTGAATTATTTTCAAACGTGAGCTTGAAATGTTGAAATTTAAATTTGTTAACTGAAATGGTTTAAATAATCGAAGTTGAGATTTTGAAGTTATATTTGAAATATGATTTGAATTTCGGAAATTGGGTGGTTTTAAAGGTTTGGACTTTTATTCGAACTTCGAGATATTGCTAAGTAAAAGTAATTTAAATTGATATTTCAATAATTGAGCTTGAAATTGAATTATTATAAAGATTTAAATCTTAAATTGAGTATTGAAGTTAAATTTAATTTAAGTGATTTAAATCAATATTTTAAAAATCGAACTCGAATTTATAGATATTGAAATGGTTTAAATTTGGGAATTGAGTTGAAATTTATTCAAGTTGGAATTGAAATTGAAATCAATTGGAATTGAAAGTGAAATTGAATTAATTCAAAATCGAAGTTGGAATTATTTGAATTGAAATTTAATCAGTTTGACATTGAAACTATTTCAAATAAATTATTTTAATATCAACCACTTAAAATCTATCCTTTAAAATATTCAAATTATTTTGATTTCCAAACTATTTTACCTTATAAAACATTTTAAATACTTAAATTATTTTATATCAAACTATTTTAATTATTTAAACTAATTTAAACAATTTAAATTTCAAACTATTTTACTAAAAATTCAAACTGGTCAAAAGGGTGGAGCGTTCATATTTAAATCATGGATTTAAATACGAATTGGTGTAAAGTGAAGTTATAACCTATATTGTAATTCGAATTGAATTTTTGTTGTGAAATTGACGCTTCGAACTAAACTGATATATTTTGAAGTAAATATGATGATTTTGAATTGAAATTCATTTTGATGCGAATATGATATTTTGACATAAAGTATGAATTGTTTTCGAAATTTAAAATTATCAACCGGTGTGTAAAACGACGTTTGGTTGTGAAAGAGATCGGGGTCTCTTATTGGCATACTCTCTATCAATATTGGAACCGCTTTAACAACTGTGTATGTGGAGTGATGGTCCGGAATGAAATGGTTGGATTTGGCATCATTTGCTAGATTTGAAGAAAGAGAACGATAATGGATAGACCTCGTCACTTGTGCCAATTTGAAATGACTAAAACAGGATGGCTTGACAGGGCCAAGTGGGCTAATTACCCCAGGAGGACATCATTTCTTCGATTTTCTTAGACTTGGTCCATATTATTACTCTTGTTGTTGGTTTCGATTGGTGCACCTTGATTTGGGATAGCCTCCCTTTGACTCGATATGGAATGGATGGACGCGGCGGGCGGTCATGGCTACGATGCGTTACCACAGCCCTGCGATCCGAACTGGTAGTATCCAATCTTTGGCATTGTCTCACGTGCCTTGTCATACTTTTATCCCTATACGAGACCTATACGATTTTGGTTTAGTGTTGTCGTATCACGATGCATCCCTATCCACCGACGGTTTACTGGTGGTTTATATGCCAACTGTACGACAATGCTTAAAAAGCATTAGGGGGGTTAATGTAAAGCCTTAACACTAAGAAAAATATTTATTTTACTGATTAGACATTTTATATGTAGCGTATTCTACTACATATAAATATTTTAACGGATCCTTAAGAGATGGAAAAATCCTGTAACATCTCTTGAGTTATTGCACGCACGTTATACAATGGATAGGAGATGTGAAATCCCATAAACATCTCTGACGCTATTACACTCATGTTATATGTGATATTGATTTGACATACATAAGGATATTTTAGTTCTGACTCGAGTGTTTTGTCTATTCATTACGCTCGGGTCAGTCCTGAGTATTTCAGTTTATCGAAGATCATTTTTTGGAGGAGAAAGACGAAGATTTGGTATATTATTACTAGTATTAGCCTATCATTGTTTGTTCCACTGCATTATTTTATTTGTTCTATTGTATATATATAACTCTGATAAATGTTGTATAAATTATAATCAAATGTATAGCAAACAGCTTCATGAACTGTTATTTGATTTTATATTTTATCGTTCCGCTGCGAGATTCTATATTTGTTTTCTTCTTCTTTTCTTATTTTTCTTAATCAATCCCAATGATTATCAATGTTTCGGATTATTTAAGTTGGACCTGTGTGAATTATTGTCGATTTAAACTTTTCAAAATATGGATTGTTGCAAATAGGGTTTAGATCTGGAATGGTAGGGGCGAGAACTAATGTGCAAAACCAGCATGAGGGGAAGGCGAGGCTGTTGCTTCTAGGGGAAAATGGCGTCGTCTAAGGGAGGAACGAAAGAGAGAAGCTAATATTTAGATGAGGAGGAGGGGGCAGATGGGGTTTGGCTTGTTGAGGGAGGGGAAATGAAAGAATACAACTAGGGACACTTGGACATGACTTTTATAGTCCCGATCCAGGTTCAAGTTGTGCCAAAACTTGTTAACTAGTAGACCACTCTAGGTTTACCGCTTGGTGATCAACGCTAGATGGGTTTGGACTTTAAATGAACCTAGACCTAATTAGGGTCTAATTAAAAAATAATAATCGTTCCGCTCCGTCTTCTTAGAGTCGAATCGATTCAAAAAAAAATGTCCTCGTCATGGCAGTGTCAAAGCCTACCACCTAGTGCCGAGCCATGCTCCAGCAATTCACAGTAGTCCTAACAAAACTGCTGCGGTCAACAATAATATCAAAAACCCAAAAATATTCTAGTTTCTATTTTGTGCCTACTTTGTACGGGAATATTTCTTCCAATAGCTGGTAGGTACAACAACACTTCAAACTATATACCCAATAAAATTGAATGTTATTCTTATTTTGTATGTTTCTTAAAGAGAGAAGATTTTAAACCTCGATTTTATAAACCGAAAAATCACTAATATACTCCTTTATACTTGTTTCTAAACAATAGAAACTATTTCATACCAAAACTTAAAATCAAACCTACATATATAAATATTTCAAGGTTTCCAAAAACCCTTTTTAAAATACAAATTTCCTAAATTGGAAAACTATTTCGTTGCCAAAAATCAAAATCAAGCCTTTACTGATATATACATATAAATATTTAAGGATTTTTAAAATTAATCCTTTATAAACCAAAAATTTCTTAACACGAACAACTTAGTTGTATACTTGTTTCTTTGAAAATTAAAATTTCAAAACTTATCCAAAAAAATTCCAAAATAAATCTTTGGGAAAAAAAATCATTTGAAAACTTTTTTTAAAAGTCTAAGGCATTTCAAAAATATACTTATAACACATGTTTTAGACTAAGGAATTAATATTGATTATTTAAATAAAAATCCAGTTTGCCATGAAAGAGGTGATCAATGAATGCACCCATGCAAAAACTTGCTTTCAGACAATTGCAACATAAAGACTCTAATTTCTTGCCCATTTGAAATAAATGTGTATCTCCGATTGGAACTCAAAATCCAAAATCACAAGTAAGCTAAAATCTCAACCATCAAGTCGAAAACCTCCAGTCTACGAGATTCTGCCATATGTCAAATTCATGCTCTTCATCAACAGTGCTTTATGCATCGCCAGCACTCCATTAGGAACTTTGGAGTCGGCGTGAAAATCTTAACTCTAAGATACTTCCAACCCATAGTTTCTTTACCCATTCCCTTGGAGTGGAACTACAACTACTTCTATAGTTGGAACTCTTAGAATCTAGCGTAAAATATAATATTATTAGATAAGAAAGTACGAATACGTTCTCTTAATTTATCCTTATTCCTTTGATCTACTAACCTAGGCTCTGATACCAAATGTAACAACCCGCACCTTAATAGGCCTAGATTTCAACAAAATTTGAAACCCAAGTCCATCAGAGCATAGCTTGTTGGATTTGGTACCTGCAAATAAACATAAGCATTATTAGAGATCGATAAAAATCTAAACTCACGGTGGAAACAATAATAAGATAAGAATACTAACTATGACTACTACCTTGGAATTAATGGTATTCCTTGAATAGCATATTTTCACATTGGCATCGAGCGTGAGAGAAAAGAAGATTGTCCAACAATAAAGCACATCCAGCTCCAGTCACCTGTTCCTCTAAATCTATCATGTGAGTTGTAATAAGGAGGGGGTCAGAACAATGTTTTGGTGACTGGAAATACAAACTGTCCATAACATAAATTTATACCAATTAGTTTCATATAATTGTTATGTCCATCAAGGTTAGAAATTCTAATCTAACTTTGTAGTAGACACACAATTACTTAGCTACCCTTTCCCAGGGTACAAAATACTGATGAAGCCTTATCAATCATCTAATACTTCCAAACCCATTTGTCATTTAATATTTCTAAATATGAAGCAGACTTCTATAATCATCACAAAATACTTTTGAAAGAGAAATAGGCAGACTCTGTCTTTTAAGTCCTTAATCAAGGTAGACTCCATCATTTAAGAACTAAAGAAAGGTAGACCCCGTTATTTGAGACCTATTCCCAAGGGATTTTCTTAGCAATGTTGTCAATGGTCGGTAGGTCCTAGCTATAAAGACCTTTAACCATTATTTAAGGCTTCTGATATTTAATGTCCAACTATTGCCGTGTCTATCGCCAATAAAATCGTAGCCATATAAGAGACGGTACCCAAGCCATTTAATACATTTTATTGGAAAACAGGCAGACTTTGGTCATTTAATACCTTAATTAAGGCAGAGCCCATCATTTAATACCTATTTCCAAGGTGTGCTCCTTAATGGTACTACCGTTATTACGGCCTTAACAATGTAAGAGACTATACCCAAGCCACTTAATACTTCATTAATAAGGACTAGGCAGACCCCTGACCGTTTAACACATATTTATAGGTAGGCCTTTGTCATTTAATATCCAACCCCAAGACGGACTCCTCACTAGTACTATCTAACTAACATTGCTTGGAAATCTCATTGGGCTATTTTATACTTCTTTATAGGAAAGAGGCGGACCCTACAGTCACTTAATACCCCAAACCTGAAGCGAACCCTTTCCGAGATATCCACTATCACTCTTAATTATAAATATGGAAACTCATTAGGTTACTTCTTTCGACAGGAAGGCAGGCCCTACAGCCACTTAATACCTCAACACTAAAGTAAACTCTTTTAGAGACATCCTTATCTATTTGAAATTTCGTTAGGTTACTACTTAATACTGCCATATAGGAGAGAGGCGAACCCTATAGCCATTTAATACCTCAAACCAGAAGCGAGCCCCTATGGAGATATCCTACATCGCTCCTAACTCCAAATTTGGATAGTTTAATACTTTCCAATTAAAAACACAGGCCCAATCTCTCACGTCGTCATGGGTCTTTAGGATTAGTGATGTCTCACACCAGTAGTAAGTGCACGCGACTGCCGGTAGCCTCATAGTGAAGCGTAGTCTTCCGTCAAGTGACTCTACAGACCTCGCATCACTAACTTACTAAGTCCAATTAACCATCCTAAGTCTTTACTAATATTATCTTTTGTAGGCATTGGACTTAGCTTACTAATTCTCTTTTTATTTATAGCTATAAGATTTACCTTAAATACTTATTTAACCATAAATCCCCTTTTTATGCTCACAAATGTCAGTTTGTCCCAAATATCCTAACGGATATTTCCTAAGACATTTATGTATGATTACTAATTTTAAATTAGTAACCTTTTATAGCTATTCCTTTTTAATCAGTCCCATTAATCAATTTACCCTATCAAATTATTGCAATTCTCTTATTTATTACCATTTATTTCTCATTTATTGAATTTACAACCTTTTGAATTCCTTTCTCATTAATTAATTATCCTAAACACGAATATTATGTGTAAGCGTCGTTATTATCTTTTTATTTAATATCCAAGCGCAGCAAATTACATACAAGCATCTATTTTATCGAATATATTCTAGTTATATACCTTTACGAGAATATTCTTTTGTATGTTCAATTGTTGGAATCATATCTAAAAAGATCATCCGTTATAATTTCCATAAATTAGCCCAAAACAAAATATTTAACTCCAAAATATAAAAGATTGCATCATTTGAAATTACAATGAATAATATTTCTTTCTATTGCTGAAATAGACGGTGTAAGTACAATGAATTCATACTTTACATATCTCTTTCCCTTTTTACTTGCATCCACCCCTTACTAGATCAAACGTTGTATTTTTCCAAAAAGGGAAACAAATCAACTAATTTACAAATATTAAATGGATTTAAATTCCAACAATTGCAAGACGTTTACATTCCAACAAGATTAGGATAATAATCCAAATTCATAACATTTTTATACAACCTATTTCGGATCTGGGACAAATTTCATTCAAATCAATATTCTAAATACATACTTTTGGAACTTATTTCTAGATCAAGTTGTAAACAATTCTAAATCAATTCACAACAAGAATAATTAGGCGATATTTATTAATTTAGATTATATTTAATTTATTGCTTACAACTCATATAAAATTATCCATGTAGGCATAATAATCAAATAAAAACAACGAGATAATTTTCAAATTGTAATAATCTATAAAAAAATTCACTCGTCTTTTAAAAGCGATCCAAATCTCCAGATCTGAAGTAGAACATTTGATTCATCTTCATCCTTTATAATCTAAAAAATATGTATAAAAAGGGTATATACTTACATTTGAACCACAGATCTGAGAAGAGATTTTGGAATTGAAGGGAAATATATACACAATTATATAAATATATATATAAATTACCTCAAATATGCATATAATTGATTCTTTTCTCTTCTCCTTTTCATTTGATTTCTATTCTTCTTCGATTTGTATGAATACAAATATTTTATTTTTATAATTTAGAAAGAAAGTGGAGAAGGAGAAATGGCAAAGCTTCGCTACTGCCTTCAGAAAAATATGAGAAGAGAAGGGAGACTTAGGCCTGAATATATAGGCGCTATAACAACCAGAACCATTAGATTGAAATATATTAAATCCGGACCGTAGATGGCCTAGGGCTTTTGGAGCCGTCACACATTAAGCGGTCGACCGCCCCCTTTCTAGGGATCGACCACCCCTGGTCGACTGCTCCAATATGTGGACCGACCTATGGGCCCCAGCTAATTAATTAAAAATGTTAATTTCTATTATTTATTTATTTTTGTTTTGAATTCGTTTTTCGTCCGTAACTTATTTGTTTGGACTCCGATTGCAAAACTCCAAATATGAAAGTTGCTCAGAATTTCTCCGCAAAAGCAATTATGCAAGTTTGCGGTCAAATTCAATTGTTTTCATAAATTCCATTTTCGAAGCCTGGTTAATTAGCTAACTAACTAATTAAATAACTAACGCCAAACTATTGGATGTTACATATTTTAACCGTTGTGGATGTAGATGCACAGTATATGGTTATTATAATTATGGTTAGGATACTAGTGAGGGGAAAACATGTCCGCTTGACGGCGTGGTCTCACTAGATATATTATTGGTTAGAGATGGTAGGTTATTCACACCAAAAAATTTACCTGACCCGAAGTTTTTGTCTTTCCCCTTAAACTCTCGGGTACTCATTTGAGTAGATCGAGAGTAAGGTTTTTTAGGTTATCATTAGACGAATAAGCTTCTGAAGACATGCGGAAGGCAATTTAGCTAGTATGAGCTATATATCCATTTTCCACTGTTTTTTTTATTCTACTTTTGTGTTGTAATGGCAAGTTGTATTAAATGCCTAATATATGACTCTGATCATCCAAGAGGCATCTTCATATGTTGCTCTTGGAATATGTTGTAATAATTATATTATCTTTTGGTTTGCGAATTGGGAATGTAATGAAATTGAAATATTGTGAAATGAAATGAGAAATTTTATTTTTAAAAACTATGTTGAATTTTCCATATTCATGTGTTTCTGGTGTTATTAAAACGCTTAACAAAGCTGCATTTTATCGTCGGAAATTAATAATTATGGATGGTTGCAACATCCGCAGCACTTAGTTTCGGGCCTCAAAATGGGGGATGTTACAATTATAGATTTTACAAATCTCATAGGCATAACACCATGGATGTCGTCATCTACATGATATTATAGAAGAAAGCATTAAGAAGAAGAAGTTGAAGCGGTGTATCAGGAATCCAAACGCTTCCTCTACTCCTATAAAGCAGGCCCCAAAGAAAATCCCACCTAGAAATGGAGGAGAAGGATCAAATGCTAATTGTGAGAAGAATGGGGGTTGGTAATTAATACCATAACGAGAGGACCTCGCGTTGCTGACAAAATTTAGGCTGAGATGGAAAGATATGCAGGGTCTTTAAAGTACGGAGAAGCTTTTATGTACACTATAGACGAGGAGTGGAAAACCAAGACCCCTCATCCGGAGGAGGATAATCTTTAGAGATAGTGTCTTTTGATGCAAGCAGTATTCACATACTGACCTTATGGTGATTTAGGCAAAGTTTGGCCGCCCAGTGAAAGCACATAAGATTTTGTAGATAGTGGGAGTTGGGTTAACATCTTGTTCAATGATGCATTTGATAAAATGGAATTGTCCATGGAAGATGTCACTCCATGCAACCAACAGCTGCATGGCTTCACATGAGAAAGCACAATGCCCTTTGGGAGGTCGGATCTATTTTTCAAGTTGCGAACCTATCCCCGATCAGCCATATGAAAGCAAACTTTCATCTTGGTGGATGGATTCTCAACGTACAATGTCTTCCTGAGGTGATCGACCCTATTAAATTTTCATGCAGTAGAGGCTCAATGGTGCTTGACCATGAAACTTCCTATGGCTAATAGAGTAAGAGTAATAGAAAAAAATTAGGACATGGCCAGCGAATGTTATGTGGATGAGCTATGAGAAAAAAAATGATGAGAAAAAGGGAAGGGCATAGAGGTCATGCTTTATGCCAAAAACGCAATCGTATAGCAATTAAAGGAGGGCTCCCAACTCAAGTATACAAGTGATCGACGAGGGGGCCACAGTTGAGCCGGAGAGGCGGTGGAGTTTATGGAAGTAAATAGTAGTGACCTGACAAAGCTAATGAAAATCGGATCTAAGACGAAGCAAGATCTGAAAATACAGTTGATAGGATTTCTATGGGATAATCAAGATGTCTTTTCTTCGTCCCATGCAAATATGTATGGATTCTCCCTCTTGATTGCTTGTCACACTTTGTACATTGACCCAAGAAAGCCTCTGGTAAAGATGAAGAAGAGAATTATGAGTCCCGAATGCTCAACTGCCCTTAATGAAGAGGTAGAGACATTATTAGCGAATGGGTTTATCAGTGAGTCTCGTTATCCCGAATGTATAACAAACCCGGTTTTGGTCAGAAATCTGAATGGGAAATGGCAAACATGTACTGAATTCTCCAACATAAATGACGCTTGCCCTAGGATTGCTTTCCATTCCTAAGAATCGACCAACTAGTAGATGGAACCGCAAGACGTGAACTTCTATCTTTCATGGATGCATACTCTGGGTACAATCAAATTGCTATTTATATCTCGGATCAGGAAAACACTAGCTTTATTATCGACTTAGGACTCTATTATTACAAGGACATGCCATTTGGACTCAAGAATGCAGGGGCAACGTATCAACGTTTAGTCAACACGATGTTTGCTAGTCGGATTGGAAAGACTATAGAGGTATGCATTGATGACATGCCGGTAAAGTTGAAAAAGACTGAAGATCAGATTTCACACATGGATGAGATGTTTCAAATCTTACGGGAGTTTGGGTTAAAGCTAAACCTGCTGTAGTGTTCTTTTGGGGTTTCTTTTGGAATGTTCTTGGGATTTTTCTTGCATCCTAGGGGAATTATAGCTAGCCCAGAATAAATCTAAGCTTTGAAAGGTATCAAGATCCCTAAAACCTGAAAGGAGATGCAAAGCTTGAACGACAAGGTGGTAGCATTGAGTAGGTTCATATCCAAAGCTACTGATAAGTGTGTTCCATTCTTTGAAGTACTCAAGAAGTAGAAAGGCAATCTTACTTGGATGGATGACTACATGTCCACAATCCTTAACTTACTAGAGCACTTATAGAAGCCTCCAGTTCTCTCTATTCCAGTTGAAAGAGAAAACCTATATATGTAGTTAGTAATATCATCCCATGCCATAAAAGCGGCATTGTTCCGAGAGGAAGATCGGGTGTAACATTCTGTATATTATGTCAGCGCTTCACCGGAGCATAATTTAGATACCCTAAATTGGAGAAGTTGGCGTACTGCCTACTAATCGTGTCTGAAAGTTGAGGCACTATTTCCAGTCACATCTCATCTGGGTACTAACAGATCAACCCTTGAGGTAGGTCCTACATCAGCCTAATACTTCAGGAAGACTTACCAATTAGAGTATTGAGCTGATCCAGTACAAAATTACCTGTCATCCTCAGACGGCGATCAAAGGAGAAGCCTTGGCATAAATTATTATCGAATTTACAATTAGGGACGATGAAGTGGAATCTCGAGACGAAGAAGGTCTTAAATGGCGGATGTACGTAGATGGAGCTTCGAACGAGAGTTACTCTGCTGATGGAGTAGACTCTTAATGCCTGAAGGAAAGAAGTTAAGATATGCGGTACGGCTGGGGTTTCAGGCAAAGAACAATAAGGCAGAGTATGAGGCATTAATAGTAGGATTGGAGGTAGTAAGAGAATTGGGAATCAAGTCCGTGTGTGTGTATAGTGACTCGCAGTCGATCGCAAACCAGATACTTGGTGAATTCTAAGCTAAGGATGCTTGATATCCTATTTGAGGAAGGTAAAGGCTTTGTTTAATAAGATAAAGCGTTACCTAAGAAAACATATTCCATTGGAGGAGAACCAAGATGCGGATGAGCTGGCAAAATTAGAAAATTTAGGAGATGAGCCTTTATTAGGATCGATACCTATTGTGACCCTACTTAGCCCCAGCTTCGAAGACGTGAACATGATTGCAACTATCAATGATGAGGAGGACTGGATGATGTCAATTATAAGATATTTGAGTGAGGGGGTATTACTCGGCAACAAGAACAAACCTAAGAAGGTCTTACGTAAGGTACTTCGTTTTATCATTTAGGATGTTGTGCTATATCGAAGGAGATTTTCTAACCTGCTACTGAGGTGCGTAGCCGAGAGAGAAGCTGAGGACGTGTTGGAAAACATACATCAAAGGAGCTTTGGTGATCATACTAAGGTCAAACTCTAGCAAAGAAGGTGTTGCGGTATGGGTACTTCTGGCCGACATTGAATCGTGATGCGATGGAGTATGTGAAAAGGTTTGACAAATGCCAATGATTTGCAAAGATCCCAAAATTGCCTCCAGCTGAACTAGCTCACATTGTCAGCCTCTAGACCTTCGTAGTCTGGGGAATAGACTTTATCGGCGAGCTTTCTATGGCTAGGGATGGAGCTAGGTATGCTATAGTGGCAGTTGACTACTATACTAAGTGGGTTGAAGCCGAATTACTTACTAAGGTGTCGTTAGATGAGGTTATAAACTTTCCGGTCAAGAATGTGATATGCAAGTAGGGACTCCCCTTCAAATTATCTCAAACAATGAATTGTGGTTCAACGGTGAGGAGTTTACCGACTTCTGCCAGCAACATGGGATAAAAAAGAGTTTCTTCATAGTGGCATACACACATACTAACGAATAAGTGGAAGCCGTTAACAAGGTTCTAAAGGCCCTCATAAAGAAACGAATGAAAAAGGCGAAAGGATCATGAGTGGATGAGATTCCTCTGGCATTGTAGGCTTATCGCTTTTCTTTCATATTGGCTTATGGATCGGAGGCGGTGTTACTAGTGGAAACAGAAGTATCACACAGAGAAGGATCCATTATGACCCAAATGAGAATAAAGAGTTGCTAAATATGTCAGTGGATGATTAATGAAAGGCGAGAAGAAGATACTCTTAAGGCGGAAGCATAAAAGTGAAATATAGCCAAGCAATACAATTCGAAGGTCAAACATCGCTCACTCAAGGAAGGGGACTTAGTGCTTGTAACATCCCGCCTTTTCGCACACTTTAAACCGACACACGTGCCAGTTCAAACCATACGGAAGGACGGATTGTTATGGGGTAAATAAGAAAAAAAAACAGAGAAGAAATAGAAACAACACAGAATCTCACAGCGGAAGGATAAAATATAATAATAAATATACAGTTCAAAACAGTTTACAAATACTTGATTTGCTTTATACAATAAATATCAGAGTTACACATACCAATACAATCAATGCAGCGGAACAGTATGAGTGTGGTGCAATACTATAGATAATAATAATATGACTCCTTCGTCTTCGTCCTTCAAAGCTAAAGTCTTCTATCCTGAAACGCTCGGACTGACCCGAGCGAATTTGAAAAGACAAAAACACTCGAGTCAGACTAAAAGATCTTATGTGAGTTAAATTAACAGAAATAAATATGAGTACAGTAACTCAAGAGATGCTCGGGATTTACATCTCCTAAGGATCCGTTAAACTATTTACTATGTAGTATATTGCGCTATTATAATAGTGTCTATTTATAAAATAAACTTACTTTTTAATAGCGTTAAGGGGTTACCCATATAGCCCTTAACACAAATAATGCCAATAGTCTATACAGTACCGTAATACCTCCTGATCGGGAAGCTACCAGAGGATACTCCATAGGTACGACACAAATAGAAACTCGTAGTAAAGGCTCGGTATGGTAGGTGACACGGCACAACTAGGCAATGCCAGGGTAGATATACCAATTGCTATCCAGGCTGGTGGAAACGCGTAGCCGCAGTTACCGCCCACCTCGGACTAACTCCCCAAAATCAAAATATAGAAGTGGCCACTGAATCAATCCAAAATCAAAGTATAATATCGAAGAGGAGGGTCCGATCAGAGGAATGACCTCATTGGCCTGAGAATCGCTCCTGTTTTAGCCACCTTATGCCAACTCACGGGAGTCGGGTCCACGTATTTACCTTACAGGAAACGTCGCCACCACCTACTTCATTCTGGAATCTCCACCGCGTACACGGTTAGTCAAAGTGGTTTTCGGTATCGACAGAGAGTATGTCCATATCCGATCCCGGTCTCTTTGCCAACCCATCGTTATTATAACACCGCGGTCATTTAAAAATAGGTTATACTTTAAAAATCAGAATAAACATTCCATTTCATAACCATGAATACGATATCATTTCAAAAACCCAAAACCATATTTTATCACTTATCCCAAATATAATTCTTTTCCAAAATCATAATGCTTTAACTTCATAACGTCTGAAAATCAAATATTTCAAAGCATAATATTTTGAAAATCATAATTTAAAACCATAACTTCTAAAAACTTGAATGGTTTGGACATTCAACGGTGTATGAATTAAATGGTTTAACTTAAATGTTACTTTGTAAAGAAACTAGTTCTCATGGCTTTACAAATACATTTCTTTATTAAAGTCTAAACCAAAATTTATGTTATCTCTCTCAAGTTCCAAAACCACTTCAATTTATTTATATATACGTATATCCATTTTGAGTATCAATATTTCAAACTAAAGTCGGATTTTATGCTTTCAACAAATCAATTGTTCTATTAATTAGTCTTGAATATTCATATAAAATCCATAAATAATAAGACTTCAATTTCTAGGAATAAAATATATATATTTTTCCCAATTCAAATTATACTAGAATATTCATTTCAATTTATTTTGGGAAAAATCCAATTATAAATATCATATCTTAAAATTTCCAAACTTAACATTTAAACATATGATATAAATTATTAAACTCCATTTTCTTAATTTTCTTCCATTTTTAATAAAGATTTTTATACACCTTTTAATTTCAAAATTTTCAACTTCATATGTATATATATGGAAGAAAAATATTTATACAATATAAAATTTAAGATTATTATAAACCGTATTCCATCCAAACCATAGAAATCACATAAAAATAGTTATATATATACCGCGGTGCCTGTTTAAAATTTTCTATCCTATGGTCAAGTGATACGGATATTTATCATTTCAATCCGCAATTTAAAAGATATAAAAATTTGCGGTTATATATCATTTCAAACCACAATCCCGAATGAAATGAAATATGCATGATAATTTACAATTTAATGATATCCAATAAACATCCATTCATCAACATCATCCATCATCCAAATCGCAATCATCAATCAATATCAATCAATAACAATATTATTTTTGGTACTACATAACAGGTAATACTGGCAATTTTATTCAAATTAAATTTAACAGCTATTAATCTACAGTCTATATTCAGAAATAAATTATATAACTGTTAACTAGCAGTTCATATACAAACAAATAAATTTTAACTGTAAATTAATACGCAATAAATAAATTAAATTAACAGTTAAATTAAATAAATGCAATTTAACAGATATGATGAAATAAACATGCCAAATACTCATAAATAAATTTCTATTCATTTCTAAAATTAATTTAACAAACATATAAGCTTCTAGTAGTTGTGAGTGGGTTAAAACACTCACCTTTGGAATTTAAATCGAATTTAAATTCAATTTAAACCCAAAAATTCGCCCGTCTCGGAATTCGTCCAAACCAGCGTCATCAGATCTGGAATTTAAATACGATCCTAACAAAAAAAAATTCGTTTGAATCCGACTACGTATGAGAAAGTTATGACAAAAAATGGTGATTGAATTCAAAAATTAGAAATAACAAATGACACACATTATAAAACTTGCCACGTCACTATCAAAATGTTTCCAGGCGCGTGAAAAAATATCTCCATCTTCCCTCTTGTTCGCACTGCATGCGGCTCCAACTGGACTTCCCAGACCCCACGGCCTCCACGCAGCGATGAACCCACGCGCGCCCTGGCCATCGCGGCCAGCTCGATCATCTCGGCCGACCGTCCCCTTCATCTCGCGCAACCCCCCCCCCCCCAGGCGACGCCGTCGCGGCCACAAAATCACTCAGCCGCCATCATTCAACCAAACCCTAATCACGTTTTGACGAAAATCCGACCATCGATTCTCGAAATCAACCACACGGATGCACTCCCCTACGTTCCCTCGTCAAAACCCAGAAACAGAATTTCGATCAGGCGAACTTTGATGCGACGCTGATGAACGGCCACGAACTGTTTGAATTTATTCTGGGTAAACGGTAACTCCATTTGAAAAACGAATCACACCAGTAGAATTCGTTCATCGAGAACATCGACATATATTAATTTGGAATTTTTCTGGAGAGTTTGAATTTTCATTGAAATTTTGAATTGATTGGATCTAGGGTTTGCACCCATTGAAGAAGAAGAGGAGCTTGAAGAAAGTATACGCGCAGATGAATGAAATTAGGCGGAGGCTAGGGCTTGTAGCTAGGTTTATATAGAGGGGTTTGAAATAGGGTAGATAGACCGTAGAATGAACGTGCATAGCAAACTATGGCCCAAAAAGCCCGCTATGACTTCGGAACGAAATTTGTTAAATCTATATATCCAAATAGGTATTTTAAGATATTCTGAACGCGATGGAAAAAGTTTCACGTCCAAATTTGATCGTATGAAGAAGTTATGCTGAAAACAAAATTTCCAAATTGATTTCAAATTGATTTTATTAAAATTGATTTCAAGGCGTTTCACGTCCGTACGATCAAACGACAAGTCCGATCGATACGAAACTTGAAACCCTATAATAATTCACCGATACGGATCCGATGAAACTGGTTTCGTTGAAATCCGAGTCCGTGGCCGAAATGGCTATTTTTAATATTCATTAAATAAATTAAATAAATTATAAAAATCCAAATTTTATATTAAATTCTAAAATTGGCCAAATTTTATTTCTTATATGATCCGTAATCAATTGAAAAGATTTAACAGGCTTAGCTGTGAATTAAAAGTTGACATTATATTAATTGCAATGTTAATTTCTACACTTTCTTATTTTAAGAATTTTATAAATTATATTCTCAAAACCCATACTTTAGATTTTTAAATCTTTATATTCTCAACTTTCACCTAAAATAAAGATGCCATAAACATTAGTTCCTGATTCACATCATTATTCTTTAAGTCTAATTTAAATCTCAATAACGTGGTATTTAACGTTAGAATCCATTTTATTATGCATAAATTCCAAATTTTACTGACCCAAATTTTCTTCTTTTCATTCCATATCAATTGTCAATCCTATAAGAAAAATTAACATTAGGTTCATACTTATTACAAATAACTCCAATTTCTTCCAAATAATAATTACATAACTATTAAATATTAAATCCATTTAATTGCAATAAATTCAATTGATTGCAATTAATTTCCAAATAAATTTGGATTTTTATTTGGTTATACAAAAAAAAATCCGCTATCACTTACCTAACAAAGTTATTATTACTTAAGATCTCATTGCATCCACATTTTCACATTTTCATTTCCTGCTTTCTTTACTTTATTCTACATAAATTATTATAAATGGGATTTTTCTTGGTTACATCTTATTTGTATTTAACATTACTCATTCAACAATTCATTTCACTTTAACTGCGGTAAATTGGCGGATAAATTGAATTTGATTCCCAAAATTTAAATTAACAAGCAACAAGAATAGGTAACACACAATAGTCGTTACGCTAAATTCTAGTCACCTAAATAAGCTTTTATTACTTTACAAAATGGAATAACTTTTAAACTCATAAATGTAATACCAAAACCGTTATAAATCCAATAAATTTCCAAATCGAAGTTTGTACACATTTTACACAACTATTATGATTTCTCACAGAACGTTGAATTTATTAAATGACCATTTATTATAATTTAATTCCCTTAATTGAATCAAATGCTTATAATTTTTACATTCTTACCATTCCTTCCCATTATAAATTCATTAACGGATTTACAAATCTCTATCTTCCAAATGTTAAATAACCAAACTGATTACAACCACTGTTCTTATCAAATTTTCATAAATTTGTTCAAATCTACACTCTTTTTCCATATAAATAAATTTTATGTTACTACTAGATTTTTTTTTTTTTTATCCACTACAGCCATTAAATTTTTACTATCTACGCTTATTACATCTTTGTATTAATGAATCCCATTCAAGTTAATATTTATATTAATATCCACAAATTCAACATTTATATGTTTCTTAAAATTAACTTTCAACCAAATGTGCCAATTTACATTTCATTTCTATTCAATATATATTCATTTTATTCCGTTCATTCGGGTACTGCATTGAAATATATTTATTCTCTAATACTAACGTTATTATCATTAAATTATGATTGGATTCCAAGTTTTTATTCAATACCTTGAACAATAACTTACATATTAACCAAGTCCTTCTTCTACTTAATTCAAATTGGATTATGTTCCAATTCCTATAACATAGGTCTTGAGTTACCATTTACATAATTAAATTTATCGTTTATTTCAATCTTCGTTTATAATTTAAAGTTCTACTAAACTAAATTACAAAACTTATGAACTTTAACAAATTTAATCCACCAATTAAATTTTTCTGATGTTTATATATTGCAATTCAATTCAGTTATTATTTCATTAACACCATTTTAATCTACCAATTATGACTTATAACCACAACACAAATCTTCGTTATTCTACCTATTGCCATATAACATTTCAATTGTTAAATCTTTAATCTCAGTTACTATATCCAACTCCTACATTTATTATAAATTAGATTAAAAATTATATTAAGTTAATCCATTTAATATTATCAAATTTAACGGGTCGTTACAATCTTCCCCACTCAAAACTTTTCGTCCCCGAAAAGGAAAAAGAAGGGAGAAGGAAGAGTAAAACAGTACATCTTATTTCAAACATTAACTTATTGACAATATTACTAAATTAATTCCCTTATATAAAATATACCAGTTTTATAATCATTATATTCTTTTGTACTTAAATTATTAAAGTTGGGAAAATATTTTCACAAAATTCTAAGTCCAAAATTTACGGAAAATTTTGGCAGAGTCTCCTTTGTACGGAGAGACTCTGGAGAAAATATAATATCAAAATATACAAATATATTATATATATTATAAAAATATTATATCCCAACACGGGAAAATTATATAAAATAGCGCTAAAACGTAATCCGGAAACGTACCTATTTGACGGGCAATATACGCTTATTATTTTGGAACCAAAAGCAGTAGCAGTTGCTTCCATCACCTGTATTCACTTATATAATCTAAAAGGTTAAATATTTATATGAAAGTGAAATGTTTAGGTGGTTTCGACCATTAATCAACCAATCAAATGCAACAACCATAGATTTTTAACAAACAGCACACACCACAAACAAGCAACCATTAATCCATCAACCAATTTGTTGTTTGGGTTCAAACTTGAAATTTGTATGAAATGAAATTAACTATCAAGTGCATCCTTTACTCAACAGTCTTAGATGGAACAAGGATAGATTATTTATTCATCCAACAACTTCAAATTCCTTACCCAACAAACATAAATCAACAATAACAATTCAAACCAACAACCAAATTAACTTATTATACATTTATTTCATGCTTCAGTGGGTTGATTTTCTTTCTTTCATTCATGGAGGGATTTCTTTGTTTCTTACAATTTTATTTTCCATTTATTATAAAATTCATTATATTTGTATTCCAATTTATTGACTAAAGTATATATCACCTATTTATACTACTTACCTTTACTTATATAGTAAAATTTCCAATTTATCTTAAGCTTATACAATTAATTCTCATTAACAATAGCAAATTAATAGAATACGTTTATTACCTCAAGCTTCACTTGTAAGATTTCTCCTTTCATTTTCTTAATAACATTGCAACTTTTACTATATGGTAAGTTATGTATGTTTTAAGAATGTAAGTGAAAATTTACAAGTTTCTTCTCAATTCCATTTTATTAATTTTAAACTAGTAGTTTTCATACCGTACTGAAGTTTATAACCCTCCACATCAATCCTTATTTAATAAAGAATTTCATTTTATCTACTTAAGTTCATATCACCTATTTATATTCCTTATCTTTAACTTGAGATTTCAATTATAACTTAAGTTTATACCAATAATTTCTCATTTATAACAACGATTTATTGAATACTTCACTATTTCCAAAATTTCTACTTGTATAATATTCTAATCCAATTTCTTAATTAACATTTCAACTTTTATATTTGGTAAGTTATTAATGTCAAAGAAAAATGCAATTAAACTTATACAAGCTTTATCTCATCTTTTAATTAAATTTAATGTTAATCAATATTACTCTTTGTAACAATTTCAAATTTCTCTTTATAACTTTTCATTAATTCTCTTACCTACATTAGAGGTTTCAATTAATTACTTACCTTTTATTTCACTAAAATAATTTAAAACAATTAATTAATGGAAATTTAAGAATTAAATACCGGGTCAAACCTCAAAATTACTTTAAAAATAATAGATAATTAATTTCTTACAACTTTTATATCTCTAATTATCTTTTAAAACAATTAAAAATTTAAATAATTTCAAAACGAATCTGCAGTAGAATTTACTACAGTGGTCTTTCCCTTCGAAACTCGAAAATGAAAGTCGATGATGCGGCCGTCATCACCGAAATTATTTTCCAGCGACAGAGAGGAAAGTACAAACTTATTTTCTTCAAAATCCTCTTAAACCAATTCTTTCGAATTATACTAAATATTTATATAAGAAAATATTTATAAACCAAATCATTATATTTCATAAATCCTTTGAAAGCAGATTTTCAAAATCCCGGACTTAAGTTCTAAAATCTCCAATTTGATTTATTATAATTTCAACTTAGCTTCAATTGTTATAAATATTTTTATTTCCTAACACCCAATCTATAGCAACCAAATATATATATATATATATATCTTTATAAAAATATTTTTATATATAGAAAATATAATAGGCAAAATTATTTCATTCACCTATATTAAAAACAAATATTATGTCGGTCTGTCCTATTAAGTGTTTAAAAATCCCTATTGATGACATAGCGTCCCATGCATCAACCAGAATTTATAAATACAAAGCGGAACAGATTAACACAATATTAAAATCTTTTTATAACACTAACAAGTACGCTCCCTCATATATATACACTCAGCGACTCCCATAGGGTATTACTACCCTATTAACAAAGAGTCAAACCCCACAAAACCAAGGTTTATCGCTAAACCAAAGCTCTGATACCAACTTGTAACATCCCGCCTTTTCGCACACTTTAAACCGACACACGTGCCAGTTCAAACCATACGGAAGGGCGGATTGTTATGGGGTAAATAAGAAAAAAAAACAGAGAAGAAATAGAAACAACACAGAATCTCACAGCGGAAGGATAAAATATAATAATAAATATACAGTTCAAAACAGTTTACAAATACTTGATTTGCTTTATACAATAAATATCAGAGTTACACATACCAATACAATCAATGCAGCGGAACAGTATGAGTGTGGTGCAATACTATAGATAATAATAATATGACTCCTTCGTCTTCGTCCTTCAAAGCTAAAGTCTTCTATCCTGAAACGCTCGGACTGACCCGAGCGAATTTGAAAAGACAAAAACACTCGAGTCAGACTAAAAGATCTTATGTGAGTTAAATTAACAGAAATAAATATGAGTACAGTAACTCAAGAGATGCTCGGGATTTACATCTCCTAAGGATCCGTTAAACTATTTACTATGTAGTATATTGCGCTATTATAATAGTGTCTATTTATAAAATAAACTTACTTTTTAATAGCGTTAAGGGGTTACCCATATAGCCCTTAACACAAATAATGCCAATAGTCTATACAGTACCGTAATACCTCCTGATCGGGAAGCTACCAGAGGATACTCCATAGGTACGACACAAATAGAAACTCGTAGTAAAGGCTCGGTATGGTAGGTGACACGGCACAACTAGGCAATGCCAGGGTAGATATACCAATTGCTATCCAGGCTGGTGGAAACGCGTAGCCGCAGTTACCGCCCACCTCGGACTAACTCCCCAAAATCAAAATATAGAAGTGGCCACTGAATCAATCCAAAATCAAAGTATAATATCGAAGAGGAGGGTCCGATCAGAGGAATGACCTCATTGGCCTGAGAATCGCTCCTGTTTTAGCCACCTTATGCCAACTCACGGGAGTCGGGTCCACGTATTTACCTTACAGGAAACGTCGCCACCACCTACTTCATTCTGGAATCTCCACCGCGTACACGGTTAGTCAAAGTGGTTTTCGGTATCGACAGAGAGTATGTCCATATCCGATCCCGGTCTCTTTGCCAACCCATCGTTATTATAACACCGCGGTCATTTAAAAATAGGTTATACTTTAAAAATCAGAATAAACATTCTGTTTCATAACCATGAATACGATATCATTTCAAAAACCCAAAACCATATTTTATCACTTATCCCAAATATAATTCTTTTCCAAAATCATAATGCTTTAACTTCATAACGTCTGAAAATCAAATATTTCAAAGCATAATATTTTGAAAATCATAATTTAAAACCATAACTTCTAAAAACTTGAATGGTTTGGACATTCAACGGTGTATGAATTAAATGGTTTAACTTAAATGTTACTTTGTAAAGAAACTAGTTCTCATGGCTTTACAAATACATTTCTTTATTAAAGTCTAAACCAAAATTTATGTTATCTCTCTCAAGTTCCAAAACCACTTCAATTTATTTATATATACGTATATCCATTTTGAGTATCAATATTTCAAACTAAAGTCGGATTTTATGCTTTCAACAAATCAATTGTTCTATTAATTAGTCTTGAATATTCATATAAAATCCATAAATAATAAGACTTTAATTTCTAGTAATAAAAAATATATATTTTTCCCAATTCAAATTATACTAGAATATTCATTTCAATTTATTTTGGGAAAAATCCAATTATAAATATCATATCTTAAAATTTCCAAACTTAACATTTAAACATATGATATAAATTATTAAACTCCATTTTCTTAATTTTCTTCCATTTTTAATAAAGATTTTTATACACCTTTTAATTTCAAAATTTTCAACTTCATATGTATATATATGGAAGAAAAATATTTATACAATATAAAATTTAAGATTATTATAAACCGTATTCCATCCAAACCATAGAAATCACATAAAAATAGTTATATATATACCGCGGTGCCTGTATAAAATTTTCTATCCTATGGTCAAGTGATACGGATATTTATCATTTCAATCCGCAATTTAAAAGATATAAAAATTTGCGGTTATATATCATTTCAAACCACAATCCCGAATGAAATGAAATATGCATGATAATTTACAATTTAATGATATCCAATAAACATCCATTCATCAACATCATCCATCATCCAAATCGCAATCATCAATCAATATCAATCAATAACAATATTATTTTTGGTACTACATAACAGGTAATACTGGCAATTTTATTCAAATTAAATTTAACAGCTATTAATCTACAGTCTATATTCAGAAATAAATTATATAACTGTTAACTAGCAGTTCATATACAAACAAATAAATTTTAACTGTAAATTAATACGCAATAAATAAATTAAATTAACAGTTAAATTAAATAAATGCAATTTAACAGATATGATGAAATAAACATGCCAAATACTCATAAATAAATTTCTATTCATTTCTAAAATTAATTTAACAAACATATAAGCTTCTAGTAGTTGTGAGTGGGTTAAAACACTCACCTTTGGAATTTAAATCGAATTTAAATTCGATTTAAACCCAAAAATTCGTCCGTCTTGGAATTCGTCCAAACCAGCGTCATCAGATCTGGAATTTAAATACGATCCTAACAAAAAAAATTTCGTTTGAATCCGACTACGTATGAAAAAGTTATGACAAAAAATGGTGATTGAATTCAAAAATTAGAAATAACAAATGACACACATTATAAAACTTGCCACGTCACTATCAAAATGTTTCCAGGCGCGTGAAAAAATATCTCCATCTTCCCTCTCGTTCGCACTGCATGCGGCTCCAACTGGACTTCCCAGACCCCACGGCCTCCACGCAGCGATGAACCCACGCGCGCCCTGGCCATCGCGGCCAGCTCGATCACCTCGGCCGACCGTCCCCTTCATCTCGCGCAACCCCCCCAGGCGACGCCGTCGCGGCCACAAAATCACTCAGCCGCCATCATTCAACCAAACCCTAATCACTTTTTGACGAAAATCCGACCATCGATTCTCGAAATCAACCACACGGATGCACTCCCCTACGTTCCCTCGTCAAAACCCAGAAACAGAATTTCGATCAGGCGAACTTTGATGCGACGCTGATGAACGGCCACGAACTGTTTGAATTTATTCTGGGTAAACGGTAACTCCATTTGAAAAACGAATCACACCAGTAGAATTCGTTCATCGAGAACACCGACATATATTAATTTGGAATTTTTCTGAAGAGTTTGAATTTTCATTGAAATTTTGAATTGATTGGATCTAGGGTTTGCATCCATTGAAGAAGAAGAGGAGCTTGAAGAAAGTATACGCGCAGATGAATGAAATTAGGCGGAGGCTGGGACTTGTAGCTAGGTTTATATAGAGGGGTTTGAAATAGGGTAGATAGACCGTAGAATGAACGTGCGTAGCAAACTATGGCCCAAAAAGCCCGCTATGACTTCGGAACGAAATTTGTTAAATCTATATATCCAAATAGGTATTTTAAGATATTCTGAACGCGATGGAAAAAGTTTCACGTCCAAATTTAATCGTATGAAGAAGTTATGCTGAAAACAAAATTTCCAAATTGATTTCAAATTGATTTTATTAAAATTGATTTCAAGGCGTTTCACGCCCATACGATCAAACGACAAGTCCGATCGATACGAAACTTGAAACCCTATAATAATTCACCGATACGGATCCGATGAAACCGGTTTCGTCGAAATCCGAGTCCGTGGCCAAAATGGCTATTTTTAATATTCATTAAATAAATTAAATAAATTATAAAAATCCAAATTTTATATTAAATTCTAAAATTGGCCAAATTTTATTTCTTATATGATTCGTAATCAATTGAAAAGATTTAACAGGCTTAGCTGTGAATTAAAAGTTGACATTATATTAATTGCAATGTTAATTTCTACACTTTCTTATTTTAAGAATTTTATAAATTATATTCTCAAAACCCATACTTTAGATTTTTAAATCTTTATATTCTCAACTTTCATCTAAAATAAAGATGCCATAAACATTAGTTCCTGATTCACATCATTATTTTTTAAGTCTAATTTAAATCTCAATAACGTAGTATTTAACGTTAGAATCCATTTTATTATGCATAAATTCCAAATTTTACTGACCCAAATTTCCTTCTTTTCATTCCATATCAATTGTCAATCCTATAAGAAAAATTAACATTAGGTTCATACTTATTACAAATAACTCCAATTTCTTCCAAATAATAATTACATAACTATTAAATATTAAATCCATTTAATTGCAATAAATTCAATTGATTGCAATTAATTTCCAAATAAATTTGGATTTTTATTTGGTTATACAAAAAAAAAATCCGTTATCACTTACCTAACAAAGTTATTATTACTTAAGATCTCATTGCATCCACATTTTCACATTTTCATTTCCTGGTTTCTTTACTTTATTCTACATAAATTATTATAAATGAGATTTTTCTTGGTTACATCTTATTTGTATTTAACATTACCCATTCACCAATTCATTTCACTTTAACTGCGGTAAATTGGCGGATAAATTGAATTTGATTCCCAAAATTTAAATTAACAAGCAACAAGAATAGATAACACACAATAGTCGTTACGCTAAATTCTAGTCACCTAAATAAGCTTTTATTACTTTACAAAATGGAATAACTTTTAAACTGATAAATGTAATACCAAAACCGTTATAAATCCAATAAATTTCCAAATCGAAGTTTGTACACATTTTACACAACTATTATGATTTCTCACAGAACGTTGAATTTATTAAATGACCATTTATTATAATTTAATTCTCTTAATTGAATCAAATGCTTATAATTTTTACATTCTTACCATTCCTTCCCATTATAAATTCATTAACGGATTTACAAATCTCTATCTTCCAAATATTAAATAACCAAACTGATTACGACCACTGCTCTTATCAAATTTTCATAAATTTGTTCAAATCTACACTCTTTTTCCATATAAATAAATTTTATGTTACTACTAGATTTTTTTTTTTTTTTATCCACTACAGCCATTAAATTTTTACTATCTACGCTTATTACATCTTTGTATTAATGAATCTCATTCAAGTTAATATTTATATTAATATCCACAAATTCAACATTTATATGTTTCTTAAAATTAACTTTCAACCAAATGTGCCAATTTACATTTCATTTCTATTCAATATATATTCATTCTATTCCGTTCATTAGGGTACTGCATTGAAATATATTTATTCTCTAATACTAACGTTATTATCATTAAATTATGATTGGATTCCAAGTTTTTATTCAATACCTTGAACAATAACTTACATATTAACCAAGTCCTTCTTCTACTTAATTCAAATTGGATTATGTTCCAATTCCTATAACCTAGGTCTTGAGTTACCATTTACATAATTAAATTTATCGTTTATTTCAATCTTCGTTTATAATTTAAAGTTCTACTAAACTAAATTACAAAACTTATGAACTTTAACAAATTTAATCCACCAATTAAATTTTTCTGATGTTTATATATTGCAATTCAATTCAGTTATTATTTCATTAACACCATTTTAATCTACCAATTATGACTTATAACCACAACACAAATCTTCGTTATTCTACCTATTGCCATATAACATTTCAATTGTTAAATCTTTAATCTCAGTTACTATATCCAACTCCTACATTTATTATAAATTAGATTAAAAATTATATTAAGTTAATCCATTTAATATTATCAAATTTAACGGGTCGTTACAGTGCTAAAGCAGATATTCTCTAGACCGAGGGCATTCGACCTAAAAGGACCGTATGTTATCCACTAGGACTTGGGCAATAGAGCCTTTATCCTCAGCACAGTGAATGTGGTTGTCTTTAGAAAGGTCTGGAACGTCCAGAATATTCATCGCTATTTTACTTAACGTCTACTATTTTTCTAATCGCATTGCAACTATGAAATTGAAACAGTCATGAGATGAATAAACGATCATTTTGAAAAATAATTTTAATATATAAAATTAAAAAAAAAATCCGCCATTGAAAGCATCAAAAACTATCTTCCTTCATTGTCTTCCATTTGTCGAAATGATTAGAATTTCCAATTTCAACTTATCTTTCATCTCATTTGACATATTGAAAACGCAAAACAGAAAACTCGTTCTTAAGCCAAACATTGCGGAAACTTCCTCAGATTCAATTATGCAGTGTTCTTCCACGACATCTTTATTCGTTTTATGACCAAAAAGTATTATGTTAGATCCAATTTGTTAAGATTGTGCAATTAGGTACCTGGCCTTATTTGGAGAAAATATCTTTATTTTTCCAGCTACTTCATATTGGAATTTACTGTTAAATTTCTATGGTCCAATGTTATGTACTAATATTATGTCTTCAATGTATATTTGACGTGGAATGTTGATATCGGGTCAAAGTGAATGTAGCGAGAAGTTTTTGTCGGTTTGTGGATATGCAATAGTGATAGCTTCAAGATAAAAGCTATAGGTCTATGCTCCTGATGTTATAAGAAAAGTGCACACGGAAATGAATATGCAAATTAAGTCTTTATGTTTGAAAAATGGAAGTCTACTTAGACACAAAATATAGACACAATTGATGACACAAAGAATCTTCATCGTTAGATTGCCTCCTGAATTCCACATTTTCCATAAAGACAAAAAATGCAATGGTCTAAATCTTTTATGTCACAATTTTGTGTTTAATTTTGTGTTCAAAAAGCCGACCCCTTGAAAAATAGAAAAACAAGTAGAAAAACGCAATAACAGAAAATGCCAAGAAACTTGCAGTTTTTGAGAAAATAATATAAAATTTCATAAAATTCGATAATGATGAAAAATTGTAGTTATTTACTAAGCTTATACTTAAATAACAATTATTATTATTTATGAATTTAGAAATTTGTTCAAATTTTGAAACACAACTTGAAAAGTGCAAGCTCAAGAAACTGCAAACTAGTTTAGGCCTTTTGATTTAGAAAAATAAAAATATAATTTATCTATTTATTGTTGCAGGGACTTTTTAAAACAACATCAAAAATATAAATTGCATGTGCAAAGACCCTTTAAGAAAAGACAATAAACATATTTCTTTAGAATATCATATTTACTTCGTTACAATGCACGAGAATTGTCATGCATTACTAAGCAAATGAAGCTAATTGTAACCATCACAATGTGCATGCTCCACTGTAAAATAATTTTGAGAGAGAAGATGCAAAATTCCTGCATGATGAATAACAAATTCTTACCGAAATAATGACAAACACGTACAAAATTTTTATCCCGTACATCGCTATAATAGAACACAAATAACCACGAGTGTATGACAACTGCTAAAGTAAACTATGCGTTACCCCACGATAATACAACAGACGTCTATGTGTAATGGACTTAAATAGAGATTTTCTAAACGGCCGGTGTTAATATGCTAGTAAAATTTATAGTAGTATAATGACACTTCTCTTGTTTGTGAATCCTACAGCACCAACAAAAAAACAACTAGAATGTTTTAATCAATATATTAATCTGAATACAAAAAACTGTGAGCATTGAAAATCCAATAGCAAAAGGCTGATTGCTGTGTGCATCTTTTGGGCATACATTCCAAATGCTCCATTTCATATATTTTATCAGACAGACAGGTTTCATACAACACCTAACGCTGATTGCAATGTCGATGAAAAGTGGGAGGCAATTGTCTGAGTAGCAAACTGCTGAACCTGTTTCTTGGCATCTGGACAGACAACGATACATAATAATTATTCAGGGTTATATGATCTTATCCGTTATACCTGGAAGAATCAATTATATAACAATTGCATCTATAAATAACTTTAATGTTTTAACCAAGTGATTTTAACGGACTCCTTTTTTAGAAAACTTACCCACGCAATCTTTCGAGCATTTCATATTTCGAGCATTTCATATTGTTGTCGAAAATCCTAAAATCCTAACCATCTCCAATAATGACTCGATCCTCAGGCACAGATAATGATTTAAAACTTCATTGAATAGCGGTTGAGAAAAAATCATTCAACCATGCTATAACAAATATACTAAGGGCTCGTTTGGTTTATTTTGAGTTTTGTGTTCTGCATTTCAAAATTCGTTATAAAATGTGGAAAGAGCGGAGCAAAATTTTAAATTTTTAAATATTATAACGACGATGGAGAAACGACAAAGGGGATGGAGAGACAGCGATGGGATGGATCGTTTCACGTGCTTCTATTATTTTCCAAAACATGAAAAACAAAATAAATTCGTTTTTCATTTTGTATGTTAACTTCATTTTTCAAATTGATTGTTTTTCGAAAAATACATGCGTCGTGTGTTTTTTTGTTTGGACGAAAACCAAAAATAAAAAATGTCAAACGGAACGGGGTCTAAGATACTCATTTTGATTCTACAATTTAAATTGCGTTGTTTCTTGCACAAAACAATGACAAATATGATAAACTACATAGAACAAAAGATGAATTGATGCCTTTACACTGATCTATATAGAACAAAAGACCTAGCATAATAGCATATTTTACCATTGAAATATGAATCACTCAAATGTATGATTCATGATTCAAATCCAATTTCGATTCAAAATTTGAACTTTCAAATTTACAATTTGAATCCAAAAACCCTTTATGGCTATATGACTGCTTGTGAACAAAACTGGATGTATTGTGCGCAAATAGACCGTTATAATAAATCCAAACAAGCCTGTGTAATTCACTGAATCGTATGTCCGCTTAGTCCAAATAAATAAAAAATCCAAGGTCAGTTATGTTCTTTCATTTTTGACGACAATATAAATATGATGGGAAAAGTAAGGGTCCATTTGGTTTATTTTCTATCTTGAGTTTTCAACATTAATTACAAAATATGAAAAGAGTTGAGGGACGACGAAGGGGTGGAAGGAAGATAGAGCAAACGATGGAGGGGATGAAGAGGCGGCGGAAATGATCGTGCTTCCGTTATTTCCCAAAACACGAAAAATAAAAAATAAAAATATTTTTCTATTTTCTATGTAAACTTCGTTTTTTAAATTGATCGTTTTTAATAATATACATGTGTCATGCGCATTTTTGCATGGACGAAAACCCAAAACTAAAAACGGCCAATCACAGCCTAAAACTTTTAGCATCGGTTTGGCTTCAAAACATGTTTTTTGAGTTTTGCATTTTCGACACATACTTCAAAGACATGAGAGAGGAAGGAAGCGAAAATCCTAATCATTAAGAGGGAAGAAGATACTTTCCGTATTATCCAAAAAGTGGAAAAGAAGAAAAAAGTTGTTTCCCATTTTATATAATAAAACCAGTTCTCTAATTGATCGTTTTCGACCTCTTTACATCCTCCGTGCATTTTTACATACATTGTTGAAAATAGAAAACACAAATCTCGCTTTCGAACCAAACGAACCCTAATCTCTATGGACTGAATTTTGTATCCAACATATTTCCCAAAAAATTAGTTACCTAAACATAGCATGAATAAGAAAATGAATTTGGACTCAATTTTTTATGATAGGATGTACGTATCAAATAGGTTCTACAGCACACTTTATATGTATGTAGATCTCCACTATTAATAACCAAAACCCACCAATCAAACGTAGATCTCGGTATTATATTAATGCCCTTCTACCCTTTGGAAATTACATTACAACCACGACAAATTACATTTTAAAATTAACTAAAAGGACAAAATTTGATGTGCACGTGCATGCACATCGTGCATGCCATACACTAGTTATGATTTCTCTATGCCTTCAGAATGTCAAACTTGTGTTACTGTTGTTACTTGAGTTATTGTAGTTACTATATGGACATTGAATACAACAATCTTTGGAGCAATCTCTTTAAAAAACCAAGTGAAAACAGTAGTTTTACCAGAATCCTTGAAACCCACTATTAATACTATTCTTCGCTTCCAAACTGACTAAAATTTCTTGAAAATATCAACCACGTTATCAATTTTGAATTTTTTTTTCTTTTTCAAAGCTAATGGCAATGTTTGACAGATTCTTTTTTTTTCCCATTCAGAAGCTAATGGTAATTAATTACATTGATGCTCATATACATTTTGAAAATTGCATCCCAACCACCACATATTACATCTGATGATTAATTGAGAGGGTATAAACTTGACATGCACACGTCATACACTCCTTATCATGCCCCATGCCACCCAGAATGTCAAACTTGTGTTATAGTTACTGTTTGGACATTGTCTCCAATAATTTCTGAAGCAAATCTCTCCAAAAGAATGAATGAAAATATTAGTTTTACCAGCTCCATTGGGATGCACTTTCAAAATTAATTAATTTTTTTTGAAATATCAACCCTCTTATCAAATTTGAATTTTCTTTCAAAGCTAATAGTATTATAACAAATTCTTTTTCTTGTTTCTTTTCGAAGCTAATGGCAACTAATTTAGTTAGATTCATCTTCCAGTATGACTGACCTATATATAAGTTTGAAAGGAAGACAAAAGGAATCCATCAAACATTGTCGTTAGCTTAATAAAAATAAAAAATACACCTGATAATGGGGTTGATGTTTACAAGAAAGTTTAGTAAGTTTGACAACGAAGAAAGGTTGATCTTAACAGTAGGTCTTAACAGGCCGATAAAAATGTTTTCACTCAGTTTTTTGGGAGATTGCGTCAGAGATGGTAGCATTAAATGTCCAGACAACAAGTATAAAACACAAGCTTGACGTTTTAGGAGGCATGGAGAAATTATAACTAGTGCATGACACAAACGATGTCCATACGAGTGCACGTCAAGTTTTGTCCTTTCAACTAATTATTAGATGTGATTTGAGGTGGTTAGAAGGGCATTAATGTAACTCAAAGGATCACAGTTGAAATTCATGAGTTTTGGTCGATATCTCTATCAAGGTTAAGATAGAAAAAATTGTAATAATGGTGTCCCATTTGATAGATCTCAAAAATAAATCTATGTATTAAGTGAATTGATCTTTCTATCTTAAAAAAGATAGAATGATCAAGTTCACTTAATACATATAATTTTTTGGGTTCTATTAAAGAGACCATTATTTGCTCAATGGATCGATCGCATATGATTTCAACCTTCGCTGTTTGGATGATCAATAAATGACTAAAATGCATGTTTGGGTCTTAACACATGTGTGCACATTGTGTGTATTAAAGCTTCATACATTTGTATGTGTGCATGCACACATAGTGCCAACATAGTAGCATGTAGTATCATTTAACCAAACAATTTAGGGCTAATTTTTACCCAAATATTTTCTACAGCTATTATTTTATGCTGGGATGATTAGTATCATGTTTGCATGCTTGTGCTAGCATTCTTTCACAGACAACTTTGGGTATTTTTAATGAACACACATTGATCAGACACGTAAGGGATTTTATGTTAAATAAAACACATACCCTTGCGGCATTTTGTAAAGCCAACAATATTTGCAATGCTAAGGGTTAAGCAAACTCCAACAACCAGAAGATAATCAGCTTGAAACCTTATAAGAGAGAATATACCAAGGAAAATCCATGCAACAGCCTGCAAAATTTAACAGAAATTGGTTTAATCTGACAAAATTTCAACTTCATATAATACAAAATGCCTTATACAAATACATGTACAATCAGTAACATGTCAAAAAGTACGAACAAATGTCCTAGCTTAGCCCTAGAACAACAATATACACACGGAAATTGTTAAGCTTTATAGATGTGTTGACTGTGTAAGCTGTTGGGATTATTAACTTCCGGATAATCCGGTCTAAACTTCAAAATCCCAGCTATAACCATACTTTTGTTTCAAGATTTTTCAGATGAAGTGATTAGGAACTAGTACTTTTTGTTCTGATATTTTACTGTATCAGACTTCATAAATTTGTTAAAAGATTAAGATTGAAACTAAATTAAGGATCAGGAACAGGTGTATGCTCTGATTCTCTTTTCTGCATTAAATTTATCGAATTTTTTTGAAGTTTATGATAGAAATTGATGAGTCTTGACTATTCAAAAGGATAATGCGCATTTCTCCCTCGATATATAAAAACAACAAATTTAACTAGTTAAAACTATCTGATATATGTCAATTACTCATTGTGCCACTACTTTTTCCCTTGATAGTGCTTAACATTAATATTTTCTACTAACTAAAGGAATGGGACCTTTGGAATCAAATTTACACTTAAATTTCACAATTAAATCTTTTAAACCATTGGATCTACGAGAGGTTCAATATCTAACAGCTTGAAATCTTTCAAGTGTAAAATTTTTGTTGTATATAAAAGTACCAGTTCAAAAAAAAAAAATTGTTCAAATATCCACTTCCAGCATTAGATTCTAAACTTTACGTTGTAAACTTTTAAGCTCCAGGACCATGCTGAACCAGCTGCCCAAAGGTTGATAACCCAAGTTATTAGGTTGATCGATATTTTATGACAAAATCCCCAGATTGTATATTAAGTGATTTCCATTTTCAGTAATTCACTCACGTAAAATTTTTGTGTCTTATTTATTTAATATAATTACATTCAGTTAGTGTGGCCATGAACAAGGTAGATAGGGCGCTAAGGCACAAAATGATGTCAAGCTTGTGCCTTGGGCTTTTTTGCATCTTGAGCCTTTTTGTACGTCTTTTATACAACTTTGTATTTTTCTGCTTTAAAAAAACTGCACAATAAATTAACATTAAAAATGATAATTTTAGTGTTAAACATGTTTGTAAACAATTTTTTGCAAATAAGAAAACGCTAGCTACTAGATACGAAGTCACAAATGATAACCTTGACCAAAACGACGTCAAATTAACACTGAAAACATAGAAATTACAACAAAATGCTAGAAATATAAAGATGTTCAAGTGTTCAGCACAACCCTTGAAATTTAATTCAACTTCTAATCACTGATATCCCATTTTAATTTAGCTAAACTTCATTTTCAGATTAAAATCAACTTAAATAAAAATTAAAATATATTACATAACTTTAAATTAAAATTAACAGAATTTCAAATTAAAATTAAAATTGACTAACCTTTAAATTAAAATTCAAATTAACTAAATTTAAAACTAAAATTAAATTAGTATTAGCTAAACTTTAAATTACAATTAATTAAACTTCAAATTAAAATTACCTAAACTTTAAATTCAAATTAAAATTAATTAAAATTAAAATTAAAATTAAATTAACATCAACTAAACTTTAAATTAAAATTAATTAAACATTAAATTAAATTTAAAGTAAAGATAAAACTATACTAATTACTTTTAATCACTAACTTAATTTAAAAGTTTAAATTAACTTAAATTTTACTTAGTTAAATGCATAAAGGAAGAAAAACAGCATCTGAAACCGAGAAGACGAGATAGAGGGGGCTACAAGCGTGACATCGACACTGGGCAGGAGTTTACGGTGTGGCGGCGGTCGAGTTGGAGTTTGATTTGTGGTAGAGTTTTTTTTACTGTAGCCAAAGTTGGAATTGCTTAAGTTTCAACTAAGATTAAGAATGAATTTGAAATTAATTGGACTGGAGTAAGTGCTCATTTTTCAACCCATGAACAAAACCCTAGTTTTGACGCGCTTTTTAGGCACCTTGGGCTTCGTCGTCTTAGCAAAAGGTGCATTTTTTGGACGCCTTGAGTCGCTTGAGTGCCTCAAGTTCCAAAAGGACGCAGCTGTCGTGCATAAGCCTTTTTGCGCCTTAAGTGCACGCCTTAATAACATTGAATATGACTGCTTCAATTGCATTGTGGCTAGGAGGCCGTAACTATCTTCAAAATAGTATAGTAAAAATATAGAATAATGTGGAAGGTATAGTTTTTCAAGGGAAAAAATTGGAATGTGTAATTTGTTAAAGACCGAGTAATGTATTGGTAGAAATTTGTTCCTCCACATAGTAGACAGCGCTTGTTTTAATCGTTCAAATGGTAAAACTCGATTAGGATTATGCAGAGTGGCTTACCAATAAAAGGGTATCACGGAAGAAGTTCCACAATTATTGTGTAGACATGTTATAGAACCTTTTTTTTTTTTTTTTGCTTCATCGTGACCAGATTTGGATCCATAAATTTGTCAAATAGTCATCGTGGTGAATGGCGGCCCTGACGTAAAGATCTAAAAATCATTGGATGGGATGAAAGTACACTATATGTTTTGCTGGAAAGAGCTGAAGCGTTGCAAGAATATCTTTGTAAAAGATATAGCTTGGATCTTTAGATGTATGAAAATGCATAAATAACTGTATGGCACATCGTCATATTAAATGAGCAGTAGTAACAAAAGGCGTGATTTTGTAATGTGTGCGTAGAGTTACTAACAAATGAAAAAAAAAATGTTCAGTTATCCAGTTGAGGCCAGGTACTACTTGATTCAGTTTTCCTATTGAAGTTTTTAACACATGAAAGCATCAACATATAAAACTTTTTTGATCATTGGTTTTGAAGGGACTTCTTCGTCCTAATCGGGTTACACTCACAAACTGCTTGTACAAAGGTCCACCATATTGGATAGTGCATTAAATTCCAATATACTGGTCAGTCAAGATACTGTTCATTCGATTCATTAGAGTTCCTTTCATATTTGATTCATGTGCTACTGAATTTTTATTGCTATTACAGTGCATTGTACACCGCTTTGAAGGCCCAAACTGATATTATAAGGGACTTTATTTGGTCAAGCTGATTGTTTCATATAACATATCTCTGCTTCAATAAGAAATGATAAATTAGTTTATTCCATGGTGACTAATAAATGTTAGCCGGAAAATTAAGCAAGCATCATTGTGCAAAACCAGTAAGATTTCTTGTTGTGAACGGAACAATATATAGAAAAGATGTTTCATCTCAGTTTATTTTTTATTTTCATTGTTTTTTTTTAACAATCAAACTCACCTACAAACAAAAATACATAATACAAAAAAAAAAAACACTAAATAGAGAAATTAGAGATTCTGCTAGATAGATTGCATTGTCATTTAAGTGCATACACATATAACAAAATTCTTATTCCCAAAGTATCCATTAGGTAAAGCCATGAGTAGCTCTAGCTGCAAAAAGGTGAATTAATACATGGTGATGTTCAATAACTAAAAAGACAGAAATGATACATGATAGAGTACATATAATTTATATTTGAGCTTATTTTAAATATATTTTTATGATATTTTTCATCTTGAAGTATGGTAGTGACACCTACATATATAAAAAACGTACATTTTATCTGTGCCGTACAGATTTTATACATCAAATTTGGATAATTGAAGTATATAACACATGAAAGAGTTATTTCAAACTAATTATTATTATTTTTATAGTTTGGAACGGCTAGCCATCTGGCCGATGTTTAATAAAATTTCATCAGTGTGTACACCTCTAGCTAATGTCAGAGTTTGGTGTGAACGTCAATACCCATGTAGACTGGCATATTCTCATCTCTGTTTGACATTTTCTATTGCAACTCCTCTTCTTTATACTATTATGTAAACATTTATCCATGCATGCGGAAAAGCTGAGGCTATTTTTGCTGATTCAGTAAATGCAAGGAAAGTATAAAATTGTTGACATGCATATCAGCATAGAGGAATGCTAGTTAAACATAGTATTGCAGTTTCATCTATGATTAGGCTTACAAATAGCAAAGATTTATGAACTTTCTGAAATGAAGTTCATCATTATCCTTGCGCTTTGGATGCACATTCCACATTGTTGTAATTTTGGTCATGGTTCGCTGAATCGCTAGAGCATACAATATACCACTGAAATTGGAAACGTATATAACTGCATGCTCCAATGAAATAAAAGTTAACAAAATGCATGGAATATTGATAAAAGCATGTACCGTAAGATATATCGTCCACCAAAAGAGCCAGGAGTCTTTCTTGTTCATCCGAGCTAACGACTGACATTGATGAAACTTTATAAACACGATACACAATGAGATTAAAAGATAACTTATAGCATAGTGTTGCAAATAACCTCTTGATCAAGGCACTCAAATTTCCACACGCTTTCACCTAGATCATTAATCTCATTCCACCATCTTAACCCAACCAGAATTCGGCCACTGACATTCTTAACAACCCAAAAATCAAGAGCAGCAAGAAAGACAGTAACCACAAATATGATCACAAAACTATTAAAGAAGAGAGCAGACAGTATATAAAATGCCAATGCTCCTGCCTGCCAATTTACACGAATTGGACAAACACATAAGCATGGGCTATAATAATCATAATAAGTAAATAAGAATCAACGTATCTACCTTGAAAAGGACATGAAAGAAACAAGTCTTTGGATTAGCATAATTCTCCACTGGAGGCTGCATTTAGAAAAATGTTTATTATTGACATGTACAAAAATTGGTTTGAATCCAATTATAAAACAAATTAAAATTACAGGTTCGAATGGAGATTGCTATGAGCTAATTATCCAACGAATTTCAACACAATCATCAAAAAAAAAGTATTATTATGCGTAACCATCAAGAGACCGTATAAACAACAATATCCAGCTAAAATTACACAGATATAATCAAATACTAATCATATCGCGTAAGAACCTCATACCTAGCACATGTCAAATAAAGAGTTACAGAAAACTGAAAATTGTCACATTGAATTCCAAAACGTCGCGAAATTGAGAGAAAAACGTAATTTACCTGAATCGGATCCATTATTTGTTTGGGATCTAAATTCCGGGATTTTCTTGTTCAATTTTTTATGGGTATTTTACTTTACGATTGAGGTTTAATCGTACTTTTATTTACACATTTGCCATGCTATGTCAAATTAAAATTAGTCAGCGTGACTCGTTGCGTCTACCTCAATTTTTTTCTTTCCTCTTTTGTCAAGTTTATTATCGCAAATAGGATCATTTCAAAGTTAGTATCACTTATAGCCCTGTTTTGATCAGCTCAACTTTGAGCTGGACAGAACATACGACTTTTCAAAAGTCACAAGCTTTTTTTTAAAGTCATATGTATGTTCGTAGTAAAAAAACATATGGAGGACTTTTGAAAAGTCGTTAGTTGACGACTTTTCGCTCATACAGACTTCTGTAACATAACATAACAGAACCCATATTTCCTTCCTCCTTCGCTTTTCTATTTTTTCTCTTCTCTTTCAAACACCCCAAAACCCTCCACCTTCAATTTTTTTTTTAAGATCTACTTAAATTCCATTTAATTTCAATAAAAGCATCAGATTTCAAAGATCTGCCTCAAGCATAGCAAACCGTCATTAGCTCGAATCCAATTAAGGTATGCAGTAGAAACCCTAAGTTTTCACATTAGTTTGTAAATTAATTTGATGATGTGGTTTTTGCGTTGTTAATGTAGAATGGACCTTGGTTATATTCCAACCATATGCTATCATGACGGTGAATTGGTTATTGATGATTTAACATGTGAGAAATATCTTGGTGGATCTTACAAACCAGCTAAGATTCGAAGAGGTTTTACTTTTGAACAGTTGAAAGAGTCGGTTTACAAAGCAACAAATATAAAACCGGAAAAGTATGATATAGATATAGTTTGCAATTGGCCAACCGATTCTATATTTAAAGCAATAAATATTATCGACGACGATGATGGTGAATTAGTGTTTGCTGCTGCAACTAAATCTATTAAGCTGTTTGTTGGAAAAAATAGAACATCGGTTGCAGAACAACCAACAGCAGCACCTGTAACAAACTTTGGCGTTAAAGAATATTCTAAATGGTGGGGAACATGAGTACTGGTCAAGGAATTCTATCTCCTAGTTTTAGTAATCCGACTTAACACGTATCGCAATACGGACAACAACAAATGTTTTATGGTTATCATCCATTTATGAATTTGCAATCAAATGTCAAATTTACCTATCCCCATTTGACGTAGACAGCGTTGCACGAATGAGTCAGAGGTAATATTTAGCTGTGAATACATACAGATCTGGTATATTGAATTGATTTAATTATTATACAAAAATTATATTCCTGTGCAGTTTTATCTCACTTTAGAATTCCACTCAAAGAAGTGCTAGACCATCGAGTAGTCGTACATCTGAACGAATGCAGCCAACTCCGTCTGAACTTTACCAATTAAGGCAGAAGTAAGTTAAATATTGCAATATGTTTCAAAATCGTTGGTATGTAGAAATAAACTAAAATTTGTGTATTTACTGCAGCTTCGCAGCAAACAATACTGCTACATAGTCATACGTACAACCACCGAATGAACCAGCGGGTCAAAGTATCTGTAACGATGATATGGACGTAGATGATAAAAAAGATGTACAAGCTGAAGATGTTCCGACACTTGGTAGTATGACTGTTGTGTCAATACCAGAGGCCGATACAACTTGGGTGGAAAACATGCAAATAAATAATGATCCACTGAACTATGATTTTGGAGGTGCAGAACCAGATTGTGTGTACAGCGATGAGCTGGAAATGGAGATACCGATGGACGATGATTTGTGCAATGCACAAATTATGGCTAGGTCGATAGTAGCAAATGTAAACTTCAACAACGAATTATTTTCATCTTCTAGCATACAAACAGGTTTTAAAGTTGACATGGTTTTTGAGAGCAAAGCTAAATTTCTACAATAACTATCAAAATGGTCAATCTTTCATGCGGTGTCCTTTAAGCCAATCAGGTCGAATAAATCAAAATACATCGTCATTTGCAACGTCGATGCTAGTTGTCCTTGGAGAATACATGCTATTGACTTAAAAAAGACACGGGCAGGATGGTGGGTTATTAAAAAATATCCAAGTGATCATACATGCGTTAACCCAACAGCGAACTCAAATTATAGGCAAGCTACATCATCTTTTATGGTATCGAAGATCATGCATTTCGTCAAATCCGCTTTGAACATTACGACTGGAACGGTGTAGGTTTTAATGGAGGAATAATTGTTTGTCAAAATTATTTATCTGAAAGCATGGAGAGTATTAAGCAAGGCAATTGAACGCATATATGGTGATTGGGCAGAGTCATATTCCAACCGACAACAATACTTTGGTGAAATATGTAAAACAAATCCAGGAAGCGTAGGACATGTGACTACTGATTAGTATGGAGTGTTTGATCGTGCATTTTGGTCATTTGGGTCATGTATCAAAGGATTTGTCCACGACCATTGCTTTATATGGATGGTACACATCTATGTGATAAATACAAAGGTACCTTACTTGTTGCAACCGCAGTCGATGCAAATGATCGACTATATCCTTTGGCATTTGCCATTGCTGAGTTTGAATCAATTGATAGTTGGGGTTGGTTTTTTGCGTGCATGCAAAGATGTGATGCATGGCTTCTGTTTTAAAACCCTGCACATTTCGAAGGCGACTTTTCAAAAGTCGCCTTCGAAATGTGTGCATGGTTTCAAAAAAGAAACCCTGCATCACACCAATTTCAACAATTCATTTAAATTTCAATAATTCAATCAAATTCACTATATCACCACAATCAAATTTCAATAATTCATTCAAATTCAATCATCCAACTTCCAACAATTCAAATTACAACATTCACCAACTCAACAATTGAATTCAAATTCAACATCCATCAATTTAACAATTGAATTCAAATTCCAACATCCAACAATTCAACAAAACAATACATCCCAACATTTTAAACCATCTTAACTACCTCAACCTATGAAGTTCATGTGGAATGCGTCTTGCTTTCCTCCTAGACATTGGAATTTCGTCCGACGATTCCACCTCTTCGCTTGCTTGCGTAGGATCTGTAGACTGTAAAAGGTCGGGAGAAACTTCAACTTGTGTTTGTTGAGATGAATAAGCATCTTTTTGATGTTTCCATCGCTGATATGTCTGAGTAGTAGAAGGTACATCGAAGTCTTCTACGGCGTGTTCGATGAGCGTCTGTGGTGGAGGTGGAGGAGGCGATGGAGGCGGTTTTGGTCTTGTTAACTTGTTCCTCCCCAAAATAGTTTCTAAGATGCTTTAATACTGAAGCATTTCCCTTGCGACCTTTCAGGAACCTCTTGTGTAAGCTCGTCTGCAATCTGGATCGCAAGGTAAATGCCATCCGTCTGCCATAATAACATAAAGTATAAGAAAAAGTATTTATTTCAAATATTTGAATAAAGATTGGACGTACCACGTTCCTTTCAAGGGGTGCTTTGGGAGTGTAAGAGTTTGCAACAACGGAAGGCGCTATAGGTGGCTCCATGGCACGAAGAACTTATTGACGCGTGTTGTTCCAGTACCAAGAAAGATATTCTTCTTCAGACAATGTGAGCTCGCATTCCTGTTGCGTGAGCATATAGCGATCATTCTATGTCTCGATCGCCATAGCATACTCCCCAGCTACAATATCTATCGTGTAATGTGGTGGTTATTCCGGTAAATGCTGGGCCATACCAAACTGCCTTATCGCTTGGTCGGGAAGATGATACGCGACATCATTCAAGCAAATGAGAGGAACATGAGCAGTCCATAGCTGAATGGAAGTGGTACAAAGTTTGGCAGATCTCTAAGTACATTTGCGTATGGGGTCCAAGTCACAGAATAATAGTCTAGCACATCGAACTCATTACGGTAGAAGGCAACGTTACGCCTCAGCGATGAAACCATGCTTTTAGGTCCTACCCACCTACAGCAATATAAAATTGTAACTTACCAAATTCGAACAACTATACGTACTATACTTCAGCACTAAATATACCTGCCACCGTATAGCAATGATAAATCAATCGCCGTCCTTCTCATGGATATTCTACCTACAGATAGATAAGTCGAACACCAAAGCTGCAAATAATATTAGACACATGTTTTCAATTGGATAAGAGCATATGAAATAATTGTCGGCGAAAGTAAATAATGCAAATACCCATACTAGACTCACACAACCACCAATGCTTGCGCTCTCTTGCAAAGCAAGCCTCGTTGTCTTCGAATGATTGCATATCAATCTCAAGCAAATAATATGCAATATAATGGCTCTGTCTCGTTGTTGAATCTGAATCTTCATGGCGTCTGCTGGTATATAATCCGCAGGCTGTTGTCTAAACCATCTTGTCTGTATCATCTCGTTATCCCACTACTCCTCTATTGGAGGAGTTAAACCTAGGAGCTCCTGGCATAAACTAAGGAAATCAACTAGCTCGGGGTTGGTCAACGGAGCACCGTCTATGGCTATGCCAAGTAAGCACGCAACATCACCCAATGTGGTAGTCATCTCCCTAACATGTAGGTGAAATGTAGATGTCTCTAGCCTCCATCTATCCACCAAACAATGATAATATGATGATCCAATTGGATGTGACCCAACCGAAAAATTGGTCCAAATCCGACTTGATCTATCAACTGTAGAACACCTAGATGAGCAGATGTTACTCTCTTCAATTTAAACGAATGGTCTATGGTCCGGTCTGCAATATTGCGCTGCCAAAATATCATAAAAATGATATCAACATCTTACACACAATATCAATCAATATGTACATTTCAAAACAAAGAATTTTATCGTGACGAATTCAGGATTATCCGTTCGACGACGTTGTTGCAAATATAGGACAGTATCATCGATAGGTCTTGGTAACATCTCTGAGTAATCTACACATATACAAGAACTAGATATTCAAATTTATTTTCCAACTTCAACACTATGAATTTACACATAATTTTTCGACAATTTAACAATGGTTTCACTTATACTAAGCTATCTCTACAATTAATGACTACTTACAAATCTTACAAACTAATATTTTACAATTTTTTACAAAATCCTAAATTGAAAAAATTGTGTATCCATATCTAGAGGAGCATCCCGCGTTGAAGAGCTTGTCACCTTCCAATTTGTTAAATAAAATGCTAAAGTTTTAAGTTTGGGATGAAAATTGGGTGGGTTTTGGGGTTTTTGGAAGAGAAGAGGAAAATAGAAAAGTGAAGGAGGAAAACCCCGTACTTGCAAATTTTCAAAAGTCATCCATATGTTTTTTTACTACGAAAATACAAGCGACTTTTGAAAAGTCGCTTGTATGTTTTTTTTAAATACTTGGGACTTTTGAAAAATCGCCAGTGTGTTTTGGCCAGCTCAACGCTAAGTTGGCCAAAATAGGGCTATAAGTGATATTAGTTTTGAAACGAGGCTATTTGCAATAACAAGTTTGAAAATGAGGCCTTTTAAAAAGGATATATATACATTCAGTTTTAAGTAAATTTTAGTTTCCTTTTATAAAATATGTATACATATTTTCATAAAAATATGTGTGATTCACGAGGAATTTGGGTAATTTTACTAATCTTAACATGTGTTCATGTTATCATTTTTTATAACTTATAACTGTATACAATATACGTCTTGATAGTTACTCTTAACTTTATAAACAGTAAAAGAGAAGGCTAATTCTATTTCCATCTTCTTATTCCCTTTTCCACCCCAGCAAATTATTTTAGAATTAAATGACAATTTTAGCCTTAGACTAATTATACTAAAATGAACTGTCTGTCTATTCATATTCCTTCACTCCTTACATTTTTCACCCACCGTCAACAAATTTCTTTTACTGTGAACAAATGGATGGGAGTAAAAGTGAATTTTTTGAAGATAATGATCTGCTGAAATCAAAAAATAACAATTATGAAGAAGAAAATGCTACAAATTCTCATGTTTGCACTATTTTTTATGCGCCATGCTGTTAAATAATTTATGTATGTTTTTCTTAGGTTTTCTTCATCATAACTAGGATATGATGGTAACCTAGTTCACATGTAGCTTAGAGTTATTGCAATTCTAGTGTGTATTGCACTAGGAACTATGTCTAACCTAGTCAATAGTTCAGAAATAGACAGTGCATATCAACAAGCAGCTCGTGGTTTCCTTTTATACTTCGTCCAAATGTAACGTGATATGTAATAGGTACAACGTTGAAGGGCGAGGAAGTTATTATAAAATCCATGTTATATACAAGATTATGATTTGAACATCATCAAATGTAGGGTTGGCCTATCCCTAAAGTTTATCCCTCCATTTAGCTGCAAATGGATGACGATTGCACCATACCAACGTCAGTATCCAACATTGGTCTTGAAACATACAGTGATGAATTAACGTGGTTAATGAATATTCAGTGTTGCCTTTCATACATGGTTCATGTTGGACACCACGTAATAATGCGACGTTGATTTCTTTTTTTGCCTCGTCCCTTGGTGACGTGGTTACCATCCCTTCTTTTTCTAAAGGATGTAGAAATATTTTTTGTAATAAAGTTGACTAACTAAAGTATGCTAACCAAATAACTCATATATGTGGCAAGTTATAACAAGAAGACGTGGATTTAATGTTGGCCAGATGTTAAAACAAGCATATATGGCGAAAAGGTAACAGGCTTTGCTTATGATGAAACTAGCATTCACAGATACAAACGGAGATATCTCTTGCAATACATAAGTAACAAAATATATCTTATGACAAAATTGATTGAAGAATTTTGGTTTTGATTTGTGTTTTGAGGTGCTAGGTTTTGTGGAATAGGATTTTTGATTAAAGAAAATACGGTGTGGAATACTGTTTTCATTGAACGAAATAAATATGGTGAATAAGGCAAGGGCAGTTATGGAAAAAATTGGAGTGGGGAAGCACAAAAGAGGGGTGTATGCTATTTTTTTGAAATGCTGGGGTGGGAAAGCAAAAGGTGGGGTGGAAATAGAATTAACCAAAAGAGAAAGTATTATAAAAGAAAGATGTATAAAATAATTTATAAAAAAGAAGAATGTAAAACAAACAAGTTTTAGAAAAAAATGATACGTCTCTAACTTATTCTAAAAAAAGGACCTAACATGATTCATCAAAGTATGCGAAATGGTTAAAATTGAGGAATTTAAGGGGTAAATTAATCATTTATCATGAGGCCCTTGGATTTTTATGTCCCTGATGCGTTATTAGAAAAGTTCTCGAGTAAGTTAGCACTTTCGTTTAAAAAGTTGTAATTCTCAAATTCATCCATCGGTGAATTGAGGAATTTTATTTTTTTAATGCATAAATGACTTGCATAAAATTATTTATATCGTTAAATGGTTTTTTGAAGACGTTTAATCTGTAAATGGTTTTGTGAAAGTCATGTACACAGTGGGGTTGTAAATAACGCAAAAAATTACGATTGGTTCTTCATCTTCTTAAATCGAAAATGGTGATTAAAGAGTTCATAATGAGAGAGTTAGGAGTATGCATTATGGCAATTATGTAATTTTTTTATATATATCTAATTCTATAATCAATCTTGATCATAATAAAAGCATATGATTTTACTATACACTTTGTTATATATTAATATAATTAATTAAGTGATTAATTTAAAGTATACTAAATAGAAAATTCTTAAATGATATGTTATATGATAATAATTACAAGGAGTTGTAATCATAAGAATATTATCATAAATAAAGTAACATATTATTTTAAATATTCCTGCTCAAGAGTTTTAAGAAAGGATGCCGATATATCCATTGGGACCAGAGTATGCTCTTCAAATGTCGGATCTTATTTATGGTCGTTTGAGGCGCTAAAGATTATGTACTGATAATTATTGGATAACTATGGAATGTCTCATCTAAGAGTTTCTTGTTGGTTAGTAATAACTAGGTCAAAAAGGAAACCTCGGAGTGATGATACACACAATTCTCTCTATGACGATCCAAGTTTCAAAAGGTTTAAATCGACAATAATCCACACATGTCTAACTTAAATAATCCGAAACATAGATAATCAATGGGGTCAAATAAGAAAAATAAGAAAAGAAGAAGAAAGCAAACACAGAATCTTACAGCGGAAACGATAAAAAATAATAATCAAATAACAGTTCATGAAGCTGTTTATATCATACATTTGATTATAATCTATACAAAATTTATCGGAGTTATATATACGTCGGGGATAAATGAACAATATAGCAAAACAACATGATGCAAAGAATAATAGTAGTAATAATATACCTACTTCATCTTCGTCCTCCAGAAAATAATCTTCAATGCACTGAAAAAACTCAGGACTGACCCGAGCATAATGAAAAACAAATCATTCCAGTCAGAACTAAAATACTCTTATGCAAGTCAAATCAATAACATGAAATATGAGTGTAATAACTTAAGAGATGTTACGGGTTTTTCCATCTCCTAAGGATCCGTCAAACTATCTATATATAATAGTGTACGCCGTTATAGATAATGTCTATCAGTAAAATAAATATCAAAATAGCTTTAAGGCTTTACATTATCCCCTTAACACATTTTTATAACATTTAGTATATGTAGGTCCTGTAACACAACCAGTAACGTCGGTAGCCAGTGAGTCCCCCATAGGTACAGTACTAAACCAAAGTCGTAATGGGCTCGTATAAGAATAAATATGACAAGTCACGTGAGGCAATGCCCAAGGTAGGATTATACCAGTTTACCCTTTCTGGCTGGTCGTAACGCATCCGTGGCCGACCGCGACAATCAATCCAAACGAAAAAGGTACACCCATCGAATACGAAATCACAATAGTAATACAAGTGATCATCGTCGCTAGAGGTAGCTAACCTTATTGGTCAGACATAGGCTTCTGTTTTAGTCATTTTAATTATGACACGAGTGTCAAAGCTATTCATCATCGTTCACGTACTTCATTTCAGTAAACGTCGCCAATTCAACCAGTGCATTCTGGATATTATCCACCACGTACACAGTTGTTAAAGTGTTCCAATATTGACATAGAGTATGCCAATAAGAGGCCCCGGTCTCTTTAATAAACAAACGTCGTTTTACACACCGATCGGTACTTTTATATTTCGAAAAATAATTCGTACTTAATATCAAAACATCGTATCTCTTCAAAATCAAATCCATTTCGAAATCATCATATTTACTTAAAAAATCATATCCATTTCGAAATCAACATATTTGCTTCAAAAATCATATTTTATTTCAAAATGTCAATTCAGTTCGATATATCGATTTCACTTCAAAATTTGTTTCATATTACAATTTAGGTTATAACTTCACTTTAACCCAATTTGCATTTAAATCCAAGGTTTAAATATAAATATTCTACCATTTTGACTAGTTTGAATTTTTTGAAAATGGTTTAAATAGTTTTAAATAAGTTAAAATAGTTTAATAGAAAATAGTTGTTATAATAAAATAGTTTGGAAAATCAAAATAATTTGAATATTTAAGAAGATAGATTTCAAACCTTTATATTGAAATAATTTATTTGAAAATAGTTTCAAAGTCAAACTGATTCAATTTCTACATTTTCCAATACAAATCAATTTCCATTTCGATTTAATCGATTCAATTCCGATTTCAAGTCAAATTTTAATTTGATTCCAAATTGATTTCAATTTAAATTCCAAATTAATTTCAATCCCAATTCCAAATTAATTTCAATTCCACGCTCATTTTTCTTTTTGAAATATCATTTTATATCACTTTTATTTAGTAATATTCAAAATTCAAATAGAAGTCCAATCTTTTAAAATAAACTAATTTTTGTAATTCACGTCATATTTCGATTATAACTTTAAAAAAATCTCAACTTCAATTATTTAAACAATTTCATTTTCCAAATTTAAATTTCAACATTTCGAGCTCTAGTTCGAAAATAATTCGATTTCTATAAATTCGATTTTTTTCTTAAAAACGAAAATCAATTTAAATAATTTCACATCTAAATTTTAAAGTCATTTAATGTAACCAATCTGGTGTCCGTATATAATTCTCTATCCTATGGCCAAGTAAATCAATTATTTCAATTTTATTCTATGGGATATATATATATATATATATATCATTTCAATCCAAAATAAATGCCATAGGTATATATCATTTCAACTTATTTCTTGATTTATTCGAAATAACTCAATTTACAGTTGTATATACTGTAAATAATATACAGGATGATAGCACCATATATCACAATAAATAAACATCCAAAATATCAATCAATAGCATCCATATCAATCAATCATCCAAACAGTCAAAATTACAACAGTCAATCAATTATCAAATAACGGAGATTTACTAGCAGTTTAATTCTAACTAAATTTAACTATCAGTTCAAATTCTACCAATTAGTCCAGATGCCAATTTAAATGTCAATTTAAATTTATCAAACAACTATTAATAAATTTAAATCACATTATAACTTCAAATTTAATTAACATAAATATATTCTAGTCAATCATGAGCGTATAAAACACCTACCTTTAATTTATCAGCGATTTAAAATCTAAGTAAAGGCCCAAATTTGAACAGTCTTAGAATATAGCCAAACCAGTTCCATAATGTCTGCAATTTCGATACGAACGCAACGGAGAAAACTGTGCGTCGATCTGAATTCGTATGCAAAAGTTATGATCATTGGAAGATTGAATTTTTTAAATTAAAATTAAAATAAATAAATGATAACGTAAGCCGTATACCATCTTCTTCCTCGTTTGAATAGCACACACCCAGTAACCCATGAACGCGACCTCAACTATCATCCATGCATGCACATGTACAACCGAACTTCGATCCAATATGACCACCGCGTATGCCCCATCCTCCTCCACTAACGCCTGAGATACCATCCCCCACCATCCCTCGAATCGCGTGTAAACATCCAAAACGCACGCAGCATTCAACCCAAAATTATGGCAATTTCATGACGTAACAGCATAGATCAATCATATAGATTTGAAGAGCTCGTCGAGATCTACAACTTTCATGGTGGAAGTTTTTGAATTCGATAGACAGATTGAGAGGAATTAAGGAGGGAAAATGGTGAATTTTCGGCCATTGAAAACTAAAAAACGGTGGCCACATTTTCTAGGGTTTCAGAAATAATAAAACAATAATTTATCTCGGTATGCGTGCCATATTTATATAGTTAGGTCAAAAACCATTCGAACTCCAATCGAGGCGTGCCGCCTGGCGTTTATAATGTTTTACCCCTATTCCGAATGCAATGGAACTAGTTTCGAAGCCTAATTCGATCAATGTGGAAGACAGGTTTTCAAAGTTAAATTATTTTATCGAATTCTTTAAATTGATTTCTATGCGTTTCAAGCTCGTACCGCCAAACGACAAGTCCAATCGCTATAAAACTTGAAATCCTACAATAATTCGCTATTATGAATCCGATGAAACTGGTTTCATCGAAATTCGAGACAGTTGCCAAATGACTATTTTTACTCATTAATTAAAATATAAAATTTTCAATTTTTAATTATTCACTTTTAACCAAATTTTAAATATTAACCATCTTCATTGTTGTTTTAAAAAAATTAAATCAACTTCTGATACCATTTTCATTCACATTAAATCGAGAATTCAATTATTTAAATAATCTCCCATGTTATATTCAAATAATATAATTATCCAATAAACCAATATTAATAAATCATTAAATTTTATTTCTATCCATAGTTATCCAATAATAACGTTAAATTTAATAACTTACAATAGTCAAAAGTACGGGTCGTTACATACTTCCCCACTCAAAACTTTTCTTTCTCGAAAAGGAACTAAGTACGGAATTAACACTCGATATATTTAATTCAAAACAATCAGCTTATAAAACATTAAGATCTTATTTACAAAACCATTACTACGCTCTTACTATGCACTCCGACATTGGTTTTATGGAAAATATAACTTATATATAAAAACAAGTTATAAAATTTTTAAAACTTTAAAAAATTTCTAACTCCCGGATTTACAAATTTTTTGCCAGAGTCTCCTTTGCGCGGCTCGATTGGAAATTTTTTACAATAGAATATGTAACACAAGTATATCCAATATATATCAAATATACATCTCATCTTAATGATGAGGCATCCCGAAGGGAATATATATATAATCGCGGTATGTAATCCGAAATATGTACCTTATTATTAATAATACGAGTGAGTTCGCTCGCATTAAGCAAGCAAAAGCAACATAACGCGTAATCGAGCTCCAAAAACTAGCATACGCCATCCATACCTACTAAACACACAATAACTAAATGAGAACATATATATAAAGAGTAAAATTGATATACAAGCTGGATTGTGCAATAACCATAAACGAATATAGCAAATGCAACAAAACAAACATCCAACAGACAATATTCATCCAATCTTATTCACAATAATACCAATTCACACTTCCTAATGTCAATATTCAGTTTATTATACTTTTATTTCCTATCAATATTAAATTGATTTACTTTTAATTCATTGACATTTATTTCATTTATATACAATTTGTTTGCTTTCAATTTATTCACATGGATTTCTTTTCAATTTAATTGGCTCACCTAAAATTTATTCATGTTTAATTGATTAACATTCATTTCCTTAATCATTCAATGGGTTTATATTATATTCATTCGCTTTTAATTTTACATTCAACAAATTTAGTTTCAATCTGCTTTTATTTAATCAACCACTATTCATTGCATTCACATTTGATTGATTACAATTTAATGTATTTACATTCAGTCGATTTACTTTCAATTGATTAATATTTATTTTAATGACATTTAGTTTATTTATCATCCAATGAATGTTCATTCCATTTAAACTTGTTAAGTTAAATTATTTCATTATCACTTAGTATTTTAATACAAATATTATTTTTTAAACTATTTAAGTTAATTATAAACATTTTACAAAAATTGCAACTCATTTTTCTTATTATTCCATAACTTAAGTTCATATTAATACATTGATTCACTTAATTAGTTTATTTCATTGATTCAAACTCATACAATAAATTTACATAAGTAAATTTTATTTACAACTCAAATTCATATTAATAAAAAAAAATTCACGATCAATTTCATTCAAGTCCTCCTAAGTTAAACCCCAATTCATATTTAATTCCTTTAACTTATTTCTTATTCAATTAGTTACCATTCAATTTCTTTTACAACTCAAATTACATTTCATTTTACAAATTCAAGCGCGTATTCATTTATTAATCCATTTTAAAGCTTAAGTGGAATTAATTCACTTTATTCATTTTTCTAATTTCATTCAATATCCAGTTCAATTTATCGAATTTCGTTTAAATCCAATTCAATTCATTTAATCTTCATTAAATGAAATTTTATTTCATTTGATCCATTACTCATTTTTTATTTCATCTAATTCAATTCAAATGCAATTCACTTTTATTTAAGCTTCCTTGAGTTAAATTTCATTTTTTTCATTTCATTAACTTAGTTTATTAACAATGGTTAGGTCAGTTACTTTATTTCATATCTCTAATTCGAATCTTCTTTTATTTGCTTAGCCAAAAATTATTCAATAGTTTTAAATTTCAATTATACTTTCCAGTTCAAATCTATAAGTTATAAACTTATTTTTTTTGTCTATGCTATTTTAATTATAAGTTCAAAATTATTTTCATATACTTATCAAATCATACTTAGAATATTATTATTTTCACAATCAAACTTGTTTTAATCGAAAATAAATTTCTTTTAGTAGCAATTCTCACTCAGAAACTCGAAAATGAATGCTGGCGATGCTGTAGTCATCTCCAGAATTATTTTCCAACGACTAACACGAGTTTAATGCTTTTATTTTCTTCAAAAATCTTTTCAAAATATATATTTCTCGTCGAAACACTTTCAAATAATATTACTAATTTTGAAGGCTTTGAAAACAAAGGGATTTAAATTTTAAAATTCTGAACTTTTAAATCCTTTCTATTTATAAGCTATATTATAAATATACTTATTCAATTTCATTTCTTATTATGAAAATATTTCATTACCTTACATTTTTGTTATTTCAAACAATTCTTTTATTTTAATTAGCTTCCAATTCAACTTAATGATCAAATGCTTCATAAATAAAATTCATTAGGTATTCATTATATTTTTAACTCAGCCAATAACAGGTGATAATTAAATATTATCATCTCCTAAAAATAATCTCATTAATAATCATTTTATAAACATAAAATATAATTTAGGTAAAATTATTTTATTTACCCGATTTTAAAACAATATTACGTCAACTTGCCTCGTTTAAGTGTTTTGAAACCCCTATCGATAACATGGCGACCCAAGCACCGACCAGAATTCATAAACAACTCAACTAGTAAGTAAACACAATATAAAACAATTTATATCAATAACAAGTATGCTCTCTCATATATGTACACTCAAACCGACTCATTCTAGTGTATTACTACCTTATCCCTAATGAATCAAACCCCACGAGGCCAAGCTTATCTCTAAGCCTTACTCCGATACCAACTGTGATGACCCATATTTCAAAAGGTTTATATCGACAATAATCCACACAAGTTTAATTCAAACAATCCAGAACATAGATAATCAATGAGGTTAAATAAGAAAAATAAGAAAAGAAGAAGAAAACAAACACAGAATCTCACAGCGGAAACGATAAAATATAGTAATCAAATAATGGTTCATGAAGCTATTTATATCATACATTTGATTATAATCTATACAAAAAATTTCAGAGTTATATATACATCAGGGATAAATGAACAATACAGCAAAATAACATGATGTAGAGAATAATTATAGAAATAATATACCAACTTCGTCTTCGTCCTTCAGAAAATAATCTTTAATATGTTGAAAAACTCAGGACCGACCCAAGCGTAATGAAAAACAAAACACTCGAGTCGGGATTAAAATACTCTTGTGTAAGTCAAATCAATATCATGAAATATGAGTGCAAGAACTTGAGAGATGTTACTGGTTTCTCCATCTCCTAAAGACCCGTCAAGCTATCCATATATAATAGTGTACGTTATTATGGATAATGTTTATCAGTAAAATAAATATCAAAATAGCGTTAAGGCTTTACATTATCCCTCTTAACACATTTTTATAACATGTAGTATATACAGGTCTTGTAACACAACCAGTAACGTTGGTAGCCAATGAGTCTATGTAACAACCCGAAATTTAAGCTATAATAAATAATCGACGAATAAACGAAATGATAAAATAACTTCGTAAAATTATCAAAATTGAGCCATGAGAGTTACACCATTATGTCTGTGGTAATTTTCTGGTCAGTTTCCATATATAGAACGTCAAAATCCGAGCTTATATGAGCAAGATACGGAATTAATAAGATAAATGAAAAATGTACATATACATACATACATACATATATATAGACACACACACATATGGAGGTCGAGCATCCCAAGGCTTGGCACTATAGGTGGTCGACCTGTAGGTCGATCCGCCTACGTTTGTGAGGCGAAGGAATTTTTCCTTCATGTCGTGCGATTTTAACATGTCAATTTCATTCTTTTGTTCAATCTGGTCCCTTCGTGCTCTCATCCGATAGCTCTTATTTAGCCTATGATGTGGTTGCATCCTATTCTATACCCTAATCTAATAGTCTAAGATCCACTTCTACCCCTATAAATAAAACCCTAGGCCTAACACGTTTTCTCACTATAAGATTTTCTCCAATTGGGTTCACTTTTTCAGGAAGCACCCTAAACGGAATAATTTTCTAGAGAGAAAATCGGTTTAAATTAAAATATTTAACAACCCCCAAGTGGACCTGGGAAAACCTAAAAGGAAGAGCTTAGGACCACGGGTGAGTGATTGTAATTATTTAGATTTTTTAAGCAATTTAAAATAATAGATTTTCCAATAGTTGTAGTTTTTCTACGGTTTTGGAAATACCTTTTTATCAATTATTTTCAGTTTTAGATTTATTTTAGCTATTCTTTTCAGTTATTCATAGTTAATTTCTGTTAATTAGCTTTTCCGTTTAATTATAGTTATTTACAGTATTTTAATTATATACTGTCGTTTATGCTTTATTTACATCTTCTCCTACGCTTTGGATTTTCTTCTATTTTCAACTTTTTTTCTATTTCTCATTTTTCTTCTTGAATGGATTTGAATAGATTTAACGCGAATTTGGATTAACTTAAAAGAATACTAAAACAACGGAAGGTAAGATGTAAATTGTAAAGACTCCAATAACATTGGAATTGGGCTAAAATTGTGATGTAAATGTTAGAATTGGACTAAATTAAAGAAATTGGCCTAGTTATAACTTAGAATTATAATCAAAAGGAGTAAAAGATGAAAGAAGTTTATTTTCACACTTAGACTTTGGGTTATGTAATAAGCATGATTATAACGCTGGTTATAATAAGATAACAGAACATAATGGGGCTTATTTTAAGACTTAGGATAAATTAATAAGCACAGATAGTCAGAATAAAAATAAAGGCTTATTTAAATAATTTATCTAAGTTAATAATGGTGGTCTCACATTAGCCTGAAGTGAGATGAGGGCACGCTTATGTTAATAATGGTAGTAATTGGTCAATAAATAGAAGTTCAAATCACGGGGATTTGGACAAAGGGCGCAACTAGATATTGTTTGGATGACGGGCCAGTACCAACAACATTTCCCCTATTTTATATGGATACAGTTGTCATACATTAGCCTGAAGTAGGATGGGGGGCACGCTTATGCTGGAGCTTGAGGTAATAAGAAGACCCAATAGGTGGAACAAAAGGTAACATGAGCATGGTGGCGGTTACGTGTGCGACTTCCATTCGGGTGCTCAGTAATTGTTATTATTTCCAAACGCTTAGTATGTGTGCCTTACGTAGGCACCATTGCCTTCTGTAGGGAATTATATATCGTCTAGTCCAAAGTAGGTACTATATGTATCTTTCATAGAAACCATTTTCTTCTATATAGGGAGTTATATAGTGTCTAGTCCACAGTAGGTACTATAGAATAGCAGGCCGATCAAAGGGTAGAATTAGGATTTCAGCCTAATCAAAACAGCTATCAAGACAAGTGCAAACAATCAAAGTTAACCTATCATATTAATTTAGCAATAGTTAATTCATACTTATTTCCATCTTTATCTTTCCTTCTATTTCCTTTGTTTTCTTTCTAATACTAAAACTATTGTAAAGCCTATTACCTTTACTTTGCTTAAAAATACCAGTGATTACTATCATTCATCAGACTTTTAGTCTGACTCACTCCTCTATTTTCCCCTAGGCGATCAGGGACAAGGACGTTAGACTGAAGATTCGTGGACACTTCTTTGGCAGAGATTCTATCGTGTATTCCTTTTCTTTATTTCCAGTTTTTAGTTTCCTTTGTTGTAACTAGATCTTTTTGGGGAAAGTTGTACTCTGATTTATTTGAGACCATGGTTTTTTATTTCACAAGACTTGTATGGGTATCTTGACATGTGATGTATTTGGTATTTGGTGACTTATTCTTATCATCTTATATTGTGGAGTTTGATTTTTAGCAAAACGCTATAATTGTTTCCGCTATGTTGTTTTTTTTTTATTATTATTATATTATTTAGTTTTTGTCTTGTGAATCTTAGTCTCTGCTAGTTTTAGTTATACCTACAATGCACCACACCTTTTAGTGTATCCTTTTAGGTATACTAAGGGGTATGGGGGTGTTTCACTTGGTATCAGAGCCTAAGGTTGCAGGATTCCTAAAGTTTATTTTAAAAATAAAGAATTTTTCCAAAATAACTTGTTTTAAAAGTAATTTTTTTTAAAAAGAACTCTTAGAAGTGATTTTTAAGTATAAAAGAGTTTTTATTAAAAATCCCCTCAGAAGTCCTGTTAAATCTTCCTTCGACTCTTTCCTAAACTCTCTTTTTCTTTACGTAGAAAGGTGGATGCCCCTAATCTTACCGTGGGAATTCAAGTCCCAGGCTGGTTTTACAAGCCACGACTCTATAGGTGCAAGGTCAAGCACCTAATCCAACACCGACGGGTGGAATCCCATCAACCCACCTGTAGTAGTTAATTTCTCTAAGCTTTGTAAGGACTTTGCGAATTTGGATGGAAAGGCTTTTTCTGGTACAGAGACTTTTGTGGAGGCTCGGGCTTGGTTACGTAACACAAAGAGGATATTTTGACTTTGGGATTGGATGATCGACAGCGGGTTCAGCTAGCATCTTGACAGCTAAAAGAGGAGGCTCCGTATTGGTGGGAAATTATAGAGTTGGAAGGAAGGGAAGTCACTTGGAATGGATTTAGAGAGCAATTTGATAGGAAGTTATCTCAAGCAGACGAGAGTGTTCAGTTGGAGTGATTCATTAATTTGAAGCAAGGGAGTTTGGCTGTGAAGGAGTACATCAATCAATTTAATGAGTTGTCGTGGTTTGGAATGGATTTGGTTAATACACCGCACAAGAAGGCTTTGAAGTTTGCGAAGGGATTGAATCAACCCTTTCAGGGATTTTTGTTGACTCATGTGCCGATGGGAGCTACTTATGAGTCTTTGGTGGAAATGGCACTTGTGTCTGATGCAGTCAAGGAAAGACAGTCTAAAGAGGTTGTTAAGATGGAAGGTCCAAAGAAGAAATGGTGGAAGAACAATAAAGAGAAGAAGAAAAGTGAAGGCCCTTAGAAGCAGATTAAGAAAGGTTTGAAGTGTGTTACCCCGCCTTTTGGTCAAGGCCGGGACATTTGGCTAGAAACGATGGATATCAGGATTGGAGATCGACTGGAAACAAGGCTGTGATCGATATCATCAAAATTTGACCGAGCTTCAATCAAGACGAGATCAATTGGGAATGATGAACAAGATTAGGTGAGGCTACATTTCATATTTTAGGTCAATCGGAGTTCGTGTGCTCGAGATATGGATGGATCAATATTGGTGAGAAATGGTTCGCATCGATACCTTCGTATCGATATGGTTCGAATCGATACTGTTCGTATCGATCAATTTAGGTTCCTTCGGATCGATGGGTCTCGTTCGTATCGATACGGTTCATATCGATCGAGAGGTGTCAGCAAATGGATGTGAATGTGGATAGCACACATGACTTTGGATCGGTGGTAGTTCGTATCGATCGGGATGGAAATAGCTGCACGCTTTAAATCAAAGATTTCGTATCGATCAGGATGGATATGAAGGTAGAGTTCGTATCGGTCTTGTTCGTATCGATCCATAACAACAGCTTGGATCGATATGAACAACATGGAGATGAAGGGGGATTGGTCGATGGTTGCGAACAGAGGCACAGTTGATGGATACGAATAAGCCCACAGGCGCTGGTGGATGGATACGAAGCATGGAGGCGAAATGCTATGATCTGAAGGATACGAAGAGGATCGAGATGAAGCGATCGATACGTAGGATGCATGCCGACATTGATACAAAGATCATAGCATTCAATGGATACGAAGGAGGAAGTAGTCAATGCGGCATGAAAGATGGATCTACCCTAGCTTATCGCTCCACATCACCATCATCTGATCATTACAAGCGGAATCGATGCGATCAACATCGATACAAGCTCGACAATGCCTAAAAAAGTGCAAATTTGCATCGATCATAACTCAAAATTTACAAGTCCAAATGCTACCAAATTTTCATAGGAGCTTAATCACAACCACAAGAATGTTCACGATCGATCCCGACTCGATTGGGCAAGGTTTTGATCAATACAAATCTCGTTTGTATCGATCATGGATCGAGTTGAAATCACATGGGATTGATCATATGGGCCCACCCACGTGAGAGAAGGAGTCTTCCGAGATCTGGGCGGGATATTGCAGCTTACACCTATAAATAACAGTCCAAGAGCATCAGAAAAGAGGATCTTCTGGTTCTTCTACGCCGCTACTCTACCGAACTCCATTGTAACTCAATTATTATCAAGTATATTCTTGTGACCAGCGAGTGATTATCAATAAAATATCAACTCTTCAAAGTGGATGTAGACCGGATTGCCGAACCACTATAAACCTTGTGTTCTTTCTTGCTTTCTTCCATTTTAACTTTATTGTTTCTTCACTTTTACTCTCTACATTATCTAGATCTGAGATCTGTGTGTGAATATTGTGGATCTGTGTACACACTAGCGCTTTCACGACTTTTGGGGTTTGTGACCAATTTTAGCGCAAACACTTTGGTGCTTTCACTGAGAAAGCTAGAACTTAGGTAACCTACAGCTTGGACTTTAGATTTGAAAGCTTGAAGACTTGGATTTGAAAATCTATGGCAAGGCAATCGGCAAGAAGACAAAGGACTAAAAGAAGTCAGCTTGAAGGGAGTCAGGAGGTCTCCTCGAGAGCGAATCAGGCGTCGATCTTCATCACTAAAGATGAGATGGAAAAGATGCTCAAGAGACAAGAGGAGGTGATACATAATCTACTTCGACAAGCTGCATAAGTTGGATTGCGGAATCAAGTTAATGCAACAGCAGGAGATGTTGGAGATAGGAATCAGAAGCACGGAGCAACCAGAATTCAGAATGGAGCAGGACCATCCGGCACAGTACCAGAGATAGGGGTACTCACCTGGAGCATAATCCAATCTTGGGCAGAGTACCAGGTGGAGCTGAGCAACACGGCGTTGATAGAGGAATGAATGCTCATCCAGAAGAGTAGATTCCAGGATTCCCTCATGAACTTGGGGGGCAGATCGGAGGCAATGAATGAGGACTGCAGCTTGGTGATAGCGATAGATTGGCAGAGATGGTTAGGCGAGCCATGAGGGGCGGACTGATGAATAAAGACTTGGAGGATGCGAATAGGAGCCCTTTTGCTCCCATGATCAAGCAAGCTAGGAACTTTCCATATTTCAAATTGCCGACACTAGAGATGTATGACGGGAGAACGGATCCTACTGTTCACTTAGCAAGGTACATGTGGCATATGGAAGTGCTAGAGCATCGGAGGAGGTTATGGCATGATGCTTCCCTTTGTATTTGACAAATATTGCAGCATTATGGTTCAGATAGCTGGAAAGTGGCTCTATTGGCACATTGACGGAGCTAATTGAAAGGTTTATGAGGCATTTCCGGTCCACATATTCAGACCCAAGAGTGTAATGACCCTGACATCGATGAAACAGTGGAAGGGAGAATCGCTTAGAGATTTCTTGACCAGATTCAATATGGCAGTGAATTGTTTGCAATTACCGAAAATGCTGCCATCAAAACCAACGACGGATTTGATCGATCCACCAAAGCAGATTTTAAGATATCATTGGAATGGGACTCACCGAGGGATCTCGGGGAGTTCTATCATAAGGAAGAAAGGTTTCTGAGGCAAGAAGATGCGTAGACTGAGAGAGAAGGGAAAGAGGCTGAAGCATATGCAGTAAGGGTTGGAGGTCCACCCAGGAAGGACCCAGACAAAGATGATTAAGGAAAAAGAAAGATGAATAACAACGGTAGCACTTCAAAAAGGCCACGGAGGGAGTCAAAGTTTTCTTCTTACACAGATCTAATTGAAAATCTAGAGAGGATTTACTTGGATACTCGAGGGCACCTCCAGTATCGAAGGCCGGCCAGAAGGGAACCTTCTGAATATGAGTGGGCATCGGGAAAGCATTGCATATTCCATGAGTTGCATGGGCACAACACAAAGGACTGTAGACATTTGAAGGATATCGTTGAGGAGCATGTAAGGAATGGTCATCTACAACAATATGTAAGGAATTGAGCTGTGGTAGTGGAACAAGAGCGGCCACTGCCCATCTCGAAATAGGATGGAACTGGATCTAGGAATCGCCGGCTTGTCATCAACTAAATGGATTTATGACTTTAAATAAGTAATAAAACTTGAAGTAATATGGCTAAATCGCTTACACATATATGGGATCGAGGACGGTCCCTCATGCTCTGAGACGATGACAAACTATATTGCTCGAGTCTATGAAATCCTGTTTTCTTTCTATTTTCCAACAAACTTTGGTTCTTTCTTTGGTTGCACGGACATTTTTTCAGTTTTCCCTGTTTGGTTGGACTTTTAATTTGTTAACTGGATTCTGTAATAAGTGGATTTGGATTAATGCAATAAATAATACAGGTCTCGCGATTACGGTCCCGACCGAAGAGACGGGGCGGTAATCGCAAATAACAAGTCCCTTCATCGGAAAGTGATGGAATGGACTAAAAAACAATATTAAAGTCCTTGGTCGGAGAGCCAAGGCTGGTGAATATAAAAAGTCCTTGGCCAAAGAGCCGAGGCTGGAGAATATAAAAGTTCTTGTTCGGAGAGCCGAGGCCGGAGAATATAAAAAGTCCTCGGCCAAAGAGCCGAGGTCGGAGAATATAAAAATTCCTTGGCCGGAGAGCCGAGGTCGGAGAATATAAAAGCCCTTGACCGGAGAGTCAAGGTCGGTTCGGAATAACGTGGCCCGGGAAGGTCTAATGGATTTGAAGTTAAACCCAGTGAGGTCCTGAATTTGGCAAAGGTCCTGGCGCGGTCCCGGATTTGGATATCAACCTAGAAAGGTTATGGATTTGGTTATTGGTTATTAGATATGGATAGATTAAAGCTCGGTCGACGGATTCAGATAGCTACAGGATTGGCTAAGGTTGTGGTAACAGGACTTCGAATTGGACATCGACTCGAAGCTGTCGCGGACTTGGCTATGGCTATGGCACTTGGATAGGATGGCTTGGTAATGGATTGGATTATGGATCGGATGGTATGACTATGGATGGAATATGGACTTCGGATATCGGATTCAGAGCTATGCAAAACATGCCTTCTTACCACAAGGCATGTTTTGGGGGGCAAATGTTATCCCGCCTTTTGGTCAAGGTTGGGATATCAACAAATTAGATAGAACAGATGGATATCAGGATTGGAGATCAATTGGAAATAAGGCTATGATCGATATCATCAAAAGTTGACCGATCTCCAATCAAGACCAGATTGATTAGGAACGATGAACAAGATTAGATGAGGCTACATTTCAAATTTTAAGTCAATCGGAGTTCGTATGTACGAGATATGGATGGATCAGTATTGGTGAGAAATGGTTCGCATCGATACCTTCGTATCGATATGGTTCGAATCAATACTGTTTGTATTGATCAGCGTGGGTTACTTCAGATCGATGGGTGTCGTTCGTATCGATACGGTTCATATCGATCGAGGGGTTTCAGCAGATGGATGTGAATGTGGATAGCACATATGGCTTTGGATCGGTGGTAGTTCGTATCGATCGGGATGGAAATAGTTGCATGCTTCGAATCGAAGATTTCGTATCGATCAGGATGGATACGAAGGTAGAGTTTGTATCGGTCTTGTTCGTATCGATCCATAATAACAACTTGGATCGACACGAACAACATGGATACGAAGGAGGTTTGGTCGATGGATGCGAACAGAGGTGTAATTGATGGATACGAATAAGCCTACAGGCGCCGGTGGATGGATACGAAGCATGGAGGCGAAAGGTATGGTCCGATGGATACGAAGAGGATCGAGATGAAGCGATCGATACGAAGGATGCACGCTGACATAGATACGAAGAGCATAGCATTCAATGGATACGAAGGTGGAAGCAGTCAACGTGGCATGAAAGATGGATCTACCCTAGCTTTTCGCTCCACGTCACCATCGTCTGATCATTACAAGCAGAATCGATGCAAACAACATTGATATGAGCTCGACAATGCCTAGAAAAGTGCAAATATGCATCGATCATAACTCAAAATCTACAAGTCCAATGCTACCAAATATTCACAGGAGCTTATGCACAACCACAAGAATGTTCATGATCGATCCCAACTCGATTGGGTAAGGTTTTGATCGATACAAGTCTAGTTTATATCGATCATGGATCGAGTCGAAATCACTCAGGATCAATCACTTGGGCCCATCACATGAGAGAAGGAGTCTTTCGAGATCTGGGTGGGATATTTGCAGCTTACACCTATAAATAGCAGTCTAAGAGCTTCAGAAAAGAGGATCTTCTGGTTCTTATACACCGCTACTCTGCTGAACTCCATTGTAACTTAATTATTATCAACTATATTCTTGTAACCAGTGAGTGATTATCAATAAAATATCAACTCTTCAAAGTGGACGTAGGACGAATTGTCAAATCACTATAAACCTTGTGTTCTTTCCCGCTTTCTTCCATTTTAACTTTATTGTTTCTTCGCTTTTACTCTTTACTTTATCTAGATCTGAGATCTGTGTGTAAACACCGGTGCTTTCACGGCTTTTGGGGTTTGTGACCAATTCTGGCGCAAACAAAGTGCAATAGTTGTGGGATTATGGGACATATATCAAAGGATTGAAAAAGGTAAAGGATGAAAGGAAAGTGCTATACTTGTGGGAAACCTGGTTAGTTGAATAAGAGTTGTCCCCATAGAGCAGACAGGGGGCGAGTGCACCAGTCGCGTAGATTCAAGCCTTAGATGCAACATCTTCAGGCAGCATTCCAGATACAGGTAGGAAAGTCACCGTTGAAGGTTTGATTTCTATTTTTGACTTTCCCATACGAACTCCTTTCAATTCTAGAGCTTCGCACTCTTTTGTCTCTAGCTCTCTTGTGGATTATTTGCACTTAGATATCTCTTTAGCAGTAGACTCCATTGTTGTGTCAAACCCCATAGAAGGATCAACACATTTGTCTATGGTTTGTAGGGGTTTGAAAATTTTTATCCTAGGCGTAGAAATTTGACTGCGACGCCTATATTTTGGGATTTCGGGGTATGGGATGATTTTGGGAATGGATTGGCTATCCACATATGGAGCTATATTAGATTGAGAGAGGAGAGTCGTTAGACTAGAGACATGTAGCAGTGGGACTATCGAGGTTTCTTGCGACCCCCAAGGGTTAGTTATGTTGAGCTTCCTTTATTCCCTCGATTCATCATCATCAGAGTTAGATTCAGTTTCCGTCATCAGAGATTTTTCAAATGTCTTTGAGGAGGTTAGGGGACTACCCCTTAGGAGTGAGATCGACTTCAAGATTTACTTGACGGATAATGCTAAGCAATGGCATTACCCTTTAGGCACATGGCACCTAGGGAGAGGAAGGAATTGAGCAAGCAAATCCGTGAGCTTTGGGAGAAAGGTTTCATAAGAAGGAGCATATCGGAGTGGGAAGTGCCAATCGTCTTTGCTACTAAGGCGAATTGTTCTCTTCGACTTGGCGTGGACTATAGGGAATTAAATAAGCTCACAAAGAAGAACCGTTATCCACTCTCTAGGATAGATGACCTTTTTGATCAGTTAGTTGGCTCTTCGGTATTCTCTCAGCTTGATTTAACCATGAGATTCCATCAGCTTAGGCCCATTGATGACAACATTAATAAGACCGTGTTTAGGACTCCAAACGGGTTTTATGAGTGGTTAGTTATGCCTTTTGCGCTAACCAATGCCCCAGCCTACTTCTAGAGTTGATGAGCCGCATCTTTAGAGAAGTCCTAAATAAGTTTGTGGTTGTATTCATGGACGACATTTTGGTATTTTCCAAGAGTATGTAGGAGCATGCTATTCATCTAGAAGAGGTTCTTCGCATGCTTCATAGTCATCATTTAAGAGATAAATTTTTGAAGTTCCACTTTTGGAGAGAGGAGGCACATTTCTTGAGGCACGTAGTTTCGAAAAAAGGTTTGGCTATTGACCCCGCTAAGGTAACGGCGGTGCAATATTGGAAGGCTTCCTTGAACGTCACCGTAGTTAGAAGCTTCCTAGGATTGGCTGGCTATTATAGGAAGTTCATTAGAGTTTTTCCATGATCTCAGCATCACTTATGCGCCTTACTAAGAAGAATAAAGCATTCACGTGGGATGTGGATTGCGAGAATTCCTTCACAAAACTTAAAAAGAGCCCTTACTAGTGCACTAGTGTTAGTTCTACCTGATGGGGCTAAACCTTTTACAATATATACTAATGCATGTGGGACGGGTCTAGGAGCGGTGTTGATGCAAGAATGGAGGGTGGTATGTTATGGAAGTAGGCAATTGAGGATGCATGAGAAGTACTACCCTACCCACGATTTAGAGTTGGCTGCTATAGTTTTTGCACTTAAGTCTTGAAGGCTTTATTTGCTTGGAAAGAGGTTCTAGATTTTCACCGACCATAAGTCATTAAAGTACCTATTCTCATAGAAGGTTTTGAACTTGAGACAGCAGCGATGGATGGAGTTTTTGGCGTCATATGGCTTTAGGATAGCTTATACCCCTGGCGATGGTAATGTGGTTGCGAATGCTTGAGTAGGAGGAAAGCAACCCTCATTCCTTTCTTCGAAGAGTAGAAAAGCCTAGAGTTTATTTCTAATATTGATTTTAAGCCCTCTACGGACATTACCCCTGGATTGCTAGCTGCATTTGAGGTGAGCTCTACCCTTGTAGATCAGATTGGCTCGAGGCATCGAGAGGATTCAGAACTTATGAATGTGATGGATAGGATGAGCATAGGAGAGGTCTCTAGACATCTCCAACGTTATTCCATTGATAGCAAAGGATGGCTTAGGAGAGATGGAAGGCTTTGTGTTCCTCATGCTGGTGACTTGTTGAAAGCAGTTTTAGAGGAAGCATACCATTCTCGCATGGCTATTCATCCGAGTGGTGACAGGATGTATAGTGACATAAGGAGGATGTCTTATTGGAATGGCATAAAGAAGGATGTGGCGGAGTTTGTAGCTAAGTGTCTTCTATGCCAAAGGATTAAGGAAGAGCAGCAGAAGCCCGGAGGATTACTTCAGCCCTTGGATGTACCAGAATGGAAGTGGGACAGCATTTCGATGGACTTCATAAATGGTTTACCCCATTCTAGGAAGGGGAATACTAACATTTGGGTGATTGTAGATCGCTTGACTAAAAGCGCTCATTTTATTCCAGTTAAGAGTAAGCATGCGACATCTTATTTGGCATCCTTATATGTTCGTGAAATAGCCCAACTTCATGGAGGTCCCTCTAGCATAGTGAGCGCTAGAGACCCTATTTTTACCAGCAATATTTGGAGAAGCTTGCAAGAGGCTTTAGGGACGCAACTTAGAATTGAGTACGGCCTATCACCCTCAGACTGATGGCCAAATAGAGAGAGTTAATAGAGTGCTTAAGGACTTGTTTCAGATGTGCATTTTGGATTTTGGAGGAGCTTGGGAGGATCATCTTTCGTTGGTGAAGTTCACGTACAATAACAATTACCAAGCAAGCATAGGAATGTCACCATTAGAGTCTTTATATGGGAGACCTTGTAAGCCACCTTCATGTTGGGTGGAGTCTACGGAGAAGTTGCTACTTGGGTCTGACATGCTTAGTAAGACATCGGAGAAGCTAGATTTGATTCGACGGAGGATGAAGACAACTCAAGACAGGCAGAACTCTTATGCAGACAAGCAGAGGAGAGACATCGAGTTTGAAGTTGGAGACTTAATTTTTATTTAAGTATCCCCACTTAGGAAGGTGGTAAGGTTTGTGTAACGTACCGCCTTTTCGCACGCTTTAAATCGACGATAAACCACACACGTCAGACTTAAAACATACAGAAGGGCGGATTGTTATGGGGTAAATAAGAAAAAGGCAGAGAAAGAAAAACAAAATAGAATCATGCAGCGGAACGTAAAATATAATAGTCAAATATACAGTTCATGAAGCTGTTTTACAAAAACATTTGATTATACTTATACATTATATATCAGAGTTACACCTACCATTGAATAATCAATAACAGTGCAGCGGAATAAAATGGTGTAGTGGAATAATATAATAGATAATAATAAATCTTCGTCTTCGTCCTCTAGAATACGGTCTTCCAAATCCTGTAATGCTCGAACTGACCCGAGCGAATTGGAAAGACAAAACACTCGAGCCAGAACTAAAAGATCTTATGTAAGTTAAATCAATGGTAAATAAATATGGGTATAAACGGCATCGGAGATGTTTACGGGATTTGACATCTCATATCCAGTGTCTAACGTGAGTGCAGTAACTCAAGAGATGCTCGGGATTCACATCTCCTAAGGATCCGTTAAACTATCTACTATGTAGTAATATACGCTATTATAATAGTGTCTAAAGTAAAGTATAATATACTGAAAATAGCGTTAAGGGGTTACCCATATAGCCCTTAACACACTTTTATATTCCCATAGTCTATATAGTACCGTAATCTCTCTCGTACTGGGCGTCGTTAGAGGGCACTCCATAGGTATGGTACAAAACAAAATCGTATAAGGCGCGCTAGGGTAGGTGACACGACACAACTAGGCAATGCTAGGGTAGATATACCAATTGCTATCCGGGCTGGTGGTAACGCATAGCCGCAGCTACCGCCCACCTCGAGCCACACCCCCAAATAAAAAAATAAATCAAAAGTGGCCACCGAATCAATCCAAAAGTCAAAGTATAATATCGAAGGGATGTGTCTGATCAAAGGTGCTACCTCATTGGTCCGAGAATCGCTCATGTTTTAGCCACCTTATGTCAACTCATGGGAGTCGGGTCCACGTATTTACCTCAAAGGAAACGCCGCCACCATCCTACTTCATTCTGGAATCTCCACGGCGTATATGGTTGTTAAAGTGGTTTTCAGAGTTGGTAGAGAGTATGACAACTTCCGATCCCGGTCTCTTTAACAACCAAACGTTATTATAACACCGCGGTCATTTTAAAATAATTATACTTCAAAACCAGAATATAATATCCATTTCAAAACCATATAAATACGATATCATTTCTATTTTAAAACCCAAATCAATATGATATCATTTTTATTTCAAAATATATCTTTCCCAAAATCATAGTACTTTCAAATCTATATACCTTGAACCCCATAGCTTTGAAATAGAACTTCGAATACTTAAATGGTTTAAATATTAAATTGCTTTATATATTAAAATAGCTTTTTAAATTTCACAAATAAATTCCAAATACCGATTTGAACCTCCAATTAAACCATTTCAATTTCCATATAATTGAAAGCTTTAAATATTCCGCCATTTCAAAACTAATTCTTTGATAATTCCATATATATCAAATTTAATTACTATTATTTAGATTTGAAATGGTGACTAATAAATCCAATATAATTTAAGAAAAACTTTTAAAACTTCAATTAACTGGATATTCTTTCAACTTATTTTACTTGATATATTTATTCAAATCAACTTGATATTCAATTAAATCACTCTAAACCAAAATCAAGTTATAAAACATACCCGTTAAAATCTCAATTTTATTAAATTCCAAATAAATTCCATATTCATCTTCCAACCTTATTCCCATTTAAGTCATTATAAACTCCAAAAATTTAATTTAAATAAATGCTTAATCATATTTATCTTAATAAAATCAAACATAATTATTAACTTCCTTTATACTTCAAATCAATTTTATACATAGCTTAAAATCCAAAATTTAACTATATATTATTTATAAAATATCCAAATCCCTATCTCATAAAACCATATATTTCTTTACAAAAGCATAGAGAATCATTTCAAAATATTTCTATATATAGACCATGGTGTCTGTATATAACTTTCTACCCTATGGTCAAGTGATACGGATATTTATCGTTTCAATCCGTAATTTAAAACAAAAATACGATTGTATATCATTTCAAACCGCAATCCCGAATGAAATAAAAATGCATAACAACTTGCAGTTTATAATAATATAATACAACATCCATTCATCCATCACAAATTATACATCCACTACAATCATCATCCAAAACAATCAATCAATATCAATATATAACTGATAATATATAACAGGAAATTAACTGGCAGTTATATTCAATAATAAATTAAATAACGATTAAATTTTAAATAAATGCAGTTAACTGAGATGATGATTAAAATATACAAAATAGTCATAAATAAATTCATAATCATAACCTAAATTTAATTTAACGAACATGAGAAATTTTAGAAGTTGTGAGTGGGTTAAAACACTCACCTTTTGAATTTAAATTGAATTTAAATCCCATTTAAACCTAAAAATTTGACACTCTCAGAATTCGTCCAAACCAACGCCAAAATGTTTGGAATTTCAGTACGTTCCTAACAAAAAAAACCGCGCGCGAATTGGTATTGTATGTGAAAGATATAGCGTAAATTATAAAAATAAAAAAAGAGAACACATTACCTCCCTTTCCACGTCACCATTCTTCCTCCAGCACGTAACACCTAGACGCACGCGCATTCCTGACTACGCACGCATGCAACACACAGGTCACGGCCAACGACCGAGCATCGCTCCACTACGCCGTCGCTACACCCCCCGCCAGCACGTCCGCGTCCTGCCCCAAGACCTTGACCACCACTCGATGATCGACAACGTCTAATTTGCAGCAGCCGCCACTTACACACTAACCCTAATGAATTCAATCTCATAATCTAACCGTCGAATCGCAGAACAAACACCACCGATGCACTCCCCACCGTCCACTCTACAATACCCAGAAATGATTTGACGATCCGACAACATTCATCGACGCGCGATGAACGACCGTGAATTAAACCTCAATTTCTGGCCACCCAAAAACTCAGATCGAGAACGGACTGCAGATCCGACTTGCGCTCTTCGAGAGCTTCGATATATAATTTTTCTGAATTTTTTTTGAGGAGTTTGAAATTTCACTTTGATTTTGAATTGTGGTTGGAATTAGGTGTTTGTCTGCCATTGAACTAGGGAGGTGAAAGAAATGGTACGCACAGACAATTGAGAATGAGGGAAATTAGAGTTTATAACAGAGTATTTATAGACAAGGTTGAAAAAGAATTGATGAACTCGATTTATAAATGCGTTGAACGATGAATGGCCCGAAAAGCCCGTTCTGACTCCGGAACGAAATTGGGTCAACCCATATATCAATATAAATGTTTTAAAATATTTTAAACGTGATGAAAAGTTTCACGTCCAAATTCCATCGTATGAAGAAGTTATGACAAAATCAAATTATTTCCAATTGATTTCAATTGATTTCAATTTCAAGGCATTTCGAGTCCGTACGATCAAACAACAAGCTCGATCGCTACGAAACTTGAAATCCTACAATAATTCACAGTTACGGATCCGATGAAACTAGTTTCGTCGAAGTCCGAGTCAGTGGCTAAAATGGATATTTTTATATTAATTAAATAAATTAATAATTAATTAATTAAATCACCATTTAATTCAAATTTCATAATTCAAAAAATTTATCATCTTAGATTACTTTTGTAATTTATAACCCTTTAACAATTTAAAGTCAACCAATTCACAACTGCAGTGTTTAACTTTTAAATTAAATAAATTTATTACTTATCAGTTGCAATTCCCCTAAATCCATCTATTTGATCTTTAATCTTATTATGAATCAATTATAACTTACCATCTTAAAGGTGATGTCAACATGGGTTTATATCTACAACACTAACATTTCAAATTCATCTTAATTCACATTTATGTAATATTTAAATATTTAATTCCAATTAATTGTAATAAACCCAATTACCTTAATTTTACAATCAAATAAATAAATCCCGATTCTCATTCTTGTTATTCAACAATCATTATCCTATAAACATATTTAACATTTGTTTACGTTTCATTACACTGATACTTCCAGTTTCACCTTTATTCGTATTAACTATTTTATTTCCACTTATTGTGTAATAACTACTATAATTCAATCATATTGAAATTTGTCAATTTCACCCATAAATTAATATTTTAAATCCAATTAACTAATTTTCCTTGGTTCCATCCTTTATTACATCGATTGTTACTTTAATTTACATTAACCAAACGTTAAATTAAGATTTATTGTAACTGATTACAAAAATTTATTTGACACATTAAATAAATAAACAACCTATGTTAATTGTCACATATTTGCTTTTAATTGCATTTATAAGGTTGTTACCTATCATCCTAGGTTATAATTCCATATAGAACATTGATTTTATTCCCTCACTATTTATTCATTGTTAATTCATTGATTAATCCAACCTTTGCATTTACTTTTCTTATATTAATTTATTACCAAATATTCCTATTTACAATCAATTAAAACCATGCAATTGTTTCAATAAATAGGTATTACATTGAATTAATTATTTATTAACTTACATCATCCTTTAACCAAGTTATACCATTTTACATTATTTCATTTATTGCGATTCCATTCAATTTACACAATTCAGCTTTAATTAACTTCGTTGTTATATTCCATCCTAGTTATTATTCCATTATTTATTATAGTTACTTACATCATATGAATTCATTCTATTACCCTAAATCAGATATTAATTCATATATTCATACAATACTTACATTTATTTACTTAATTTGCATTTATAACTAAGTCCTACATTTAAATTTACTTCCATTAATTGGAATTTCCTTCCATTCATTTATTATTAACTTTAATTAGTATTGTTTACCTTGCATTAACATTATTGCCTAAATTTACATGCAGTTACCATTAATCAATATATTATTGCATTGGTTAATTAAATGCTTACCTTTAATTACTTATTTTAAATTTTATATCCAAGTGCAACAATTAGCACTATTTCTTTATTGGGATTTCACTTCAATTGTCATTAATTATTAACTTTAATTAACCTTGTTACATTTCCTCTAAGTTAATTTTCATTACATTATCACAACTTTTATTAATAATTCACCAATTTTTATTTTCTTCAATATTAAATTTCAAAAATCTCAATAAATTAACAATTTTAATTATTGAAAATTTATGGGTCGTTACAGTTTGGGTCGAATGGAAAGTTATCCCTAGATTCGTAGGACCATTTCATATCTTAGAGAGAATTGGGAAGATAGCATATTGAGTGAAGCTACCGAAGAGGCTCGTAGGAGTGCATGACGTTTTCCGAGTTCTGCACTTGTGAAAGTGCTTACATGACTCGGCGGAGGTTGTAGAGCCTAGTCGGTTTGGCGTATTCCTACGAAGATCATTGGACGAGACACCAAGCGATTTAGGAATAAAGAAGTTCCGTTAGTAAAGGTGCAATGGGGAGACGATGTTGTAGACGCTTCGTGGGAGACTGAAGAGAAGATCCGTAGTTCTTATCCTCATCTTTTCGATAGTAAGTTTTTGAATTTCCTATTTTCCATCTTTAGTTTTGAATAAGTTCTTTCCTTTATTATCCTTTGGGATGACAGAACATAGGATTTAACCTATGGATGATAGGATTTGATGTAAACATGTTAGTAGAACATGTTACGAACGATGTATGGCAGTGGTTGCAAGTGTTTGCTAGTGGATGCTAATGGACGCATTTTATTTTATTTTCCATGATTGCTATAAACGGATGATTATCACATGACTATTGCATTTGGATAATGTTTGAAGCACGCATATAGAACTATCAGTTATCATTAGGAATTTTTGCATTCTTTTGGATACATAGCATAGGCATGATTACATATAAGGAGGTCAACTGAATCAGTAGACTGCCTAATCTTTTGCATTAGCTAGGGGCATTAACACTACACTAATTGCATAAGTAACATAAATCGCATCAGAAAATTTAAGGACAATGGAAGAATGGTTGATGATTGAGTAGTTGGGTGTAGATATTGGATGAAAACATTTAGTTCATTCTTTTATCCTTAGAGATTTCGGGGACGAAATCCCTTAAGGAGGGGAGAACGTAACAACCCAAAATTTAAGCTATAATAATTAATTAACAAATAAATGAAATGATAAAATAACTTTGTGAAATTATTAGAATTGAGTCACGAGAGTTGCACCATTGTGTCCAAGGTAATTTTCTAGTCAATTTCCATATATAGAACGTCAGAATCCGAGCTTATATGTGCAAGATAAATAATTAACAAGATAAACGTGTGTATATATATATATACACACACATATGGTCGACCTTCCCAAGGTCTAGGTTGACCTGGCACTATGGGCGATCGACTTGTATGTCGGCCCGCCTACGTTTGCGAGGCGAAGGAATTTTTCCTTCGTACTGTGCAATTTTAACACGCCAATTTCATTCTTTTGTTCAATTTGGTCCCTTCGTGCTTCCATCCGATGGCTCCTATTCAGCCTATGAAGTGGTTGCATCCTATTCTATCCCCAAATCTAACGTTCTGAGATCCACTTCTACCCCTATAAATAAGACCCTAAGCTTAACACTTTTTTCACTCTAAGATTTTCTCAATTGGGTTCACCTTTTCAGGAAGAACCCTAAATGGAATAATTTTCCAAGGAGAAGATCGTTTTAAATTAAAATATTTAACAATCACAAGTGGATCTATGAAAACCTAAAGGGAAGAGCTTAAGACCACATGTGAGTGATTGTAATTATTTAGAATTTTTTTAAGCAATTTAAAATAATAGATTTTCCAATAGTTGTAGTTTTTCTATGGTTTTCGAAATACCTTTTTATCATTTATTTTCAGTTTTAGATTTATTTTCAGTTTTGGATTTATTTTCAGTTTTAGATTTATTTTTAGTCTATTTGTTTAGCTATTCTTTTCAGTTATTCGTAGTTAATTATATTAATGATAGCTTTTCCGTTTAATTACAGTTATTTACAGTATTTTTAATTATTTACTGTCATTTTGCTTTACTTACATCTTCTCCTACGCTTTGGATTTTCTTCTATTTTCAGTTTCCTTCTATTTCTCCTTTTTCTTCGCAAATGGATTAAAATAGATTAAACGCGAATTTGGATTAAATTAAAAGAATACTGAAATAACAGAAGATAAGATGTAAATTGTAAAGACTGTAATAATAATGGAATTAGACTAAAATTATGATGTAAATATTAAAATTGGATTAAATTAAAGAAATTGGCCTAGTTTTAACTTAGAATTATAACTAAAAAGAGTAAAAAAATGAAAGAAGCTTATTTTCACACTTAAACCTTGGGTTAAGTAATAAGCATGATTATAACATAGGTTATAATAAGAAAACGGAACATAATGAGGCTTATTTTAAGACTTAGGATAAATTAATAAGCATAGATAGTCAGAATAATAATAAAGGTTTATTTAAATAATTTATTTAAGACAATAAGCAAATAATTAAAGTAGGACCTGTACGAAATAATATTCCCTATTAGACAAAATGGTGGTCTCACATTAGCTTGAAGTGAGATGATGGCACGCTTATGCTAAGTAAAGGTAATTTGGCCCAATCAAAGCCAACCTAATTGATCTTCCATCGGCTTGCAAAGGCCTTCCTAAGCCCATATTGGTCTCAAACCAACATTTCTACTCAGTAAGACACCAAGATAAGGCCTGACAATTTCATCTCAAAGTAACATTCACACTTAGGCAAGCTCTGGACCCGGTCCCTCTCGGTTCAGCCTGGTCCAGCTCGGCCCTAACTAGCTTTCCTACATTGAACCTCTTTCAATAGGAGCTAAAAACCAACATAATTCATCTAGCATCACATTAGCTGATGGTTGGGTCCTATCCAAGCTTGACCCAACGAATAACACATCAGGCAAGAATGGCCCAAGCATGGCTTCAGTGCAGCCACTCCAACCAACATCAGGCATCCCTACTGGCCGCTTCACGCCCGGTCATTAACCATCTTCCTTGCATGATCCTTTACAAGATTTCAAGTCTCTTCCATGTCGCCGATAGCGAATCGGCCAGCTCATCTACGTAGGTACTCAAGTGAACGATAAAGCCGTTCATCCACCCATTCAAAGCATCGTAGTTGGGTGGCTGAACTAATGTGGTCTACCTTCAACATTAAATGCATATTTAATGTAAACCTATGCTTGTTACAGAGAGGCAATGAGTACATTCTCATCCACCATGCATCTTCTGGCACACTTTACAGCCTTCGACCATCCGCCTTGACAGTTAGATCAACGTCAAGCATGTTTCCCGCCAGCTCTACAATGTGATTTCAACCATCACCATCCACTTCAACTACTACAAATACCCCTACTTTACAACTTCAAAGGGTTTGAAATCTGGCTAGAACAATTCACGAATTCTGAATATTGCGCATAATTTAGCCTCTTGTCACCTATAAGTTTTTAAGATTACAGAGCTTTGTCACTCTTGAGTACCCTCCTTTCCTTATAATTCTCTAGTAATTTCTTGTAGTTGCAAAATAAATATACAGTAAGAGAACTTCACAGTAGGCAGGTAGCTTTGCTGAATCACTCAATATCTTGCGTTATTTACCTTCGTTTATGCATTTAACTCCTCTTTTTTTATTCTTAAGCCTAGTGATTAGTAAGTAATCTTTACTTTCTATAACGCACTCATATCATTACAAGGTTGGTTAAAAACTGTTCAATTACTATAATGGATTACTATAATGGCTAAGCTTAAGAGGTTAGTTTATGTGGGAGAAAAAGTAATTTTGAAGCAATTCAATAGATTTTAACCTTTAAGTCCCCTTGATGTTGTATGGAAAGGCGTATTAATAGCGGTTGAAGTAGATCAATGAATGGCTAAGATTGTACTAAGGTTAAATATGAAAGCTCTCTCGACTTGAGAATGGTTGAGATTGAACTCGATAATTTTTTGTTAGTTAATATAACTAAGATCAAATAGAAAATATCAATGTGACTGATTTAGCAGTTCTCTCGACTAGAGATTACAATGGATCTTCATTATGAAAGTTTTGCTTTAATTATAGTCAAATCATGGCATGGAATTTCACCGAGTGACTATAGTTGGGTCGAGTGGATGTATTGAATGTAAAGCACTATTCAAGAGAGGATTCACCTCTTCGGTTATATAGGATTAGTACCATGGTCAACTCAAGTCAACTCAAAGTTAATTTCTCTAGTAGAGAATTTTGGTTAATAATAATTGTTAGTATTGAATCGGGGACTCTTTTTTTGGACTACGGAGTTGAATATGACCGATATTGGAATTTTGACCACTATTAAATTCCATAAGTCTAAAGTGATATAGTTTTAATGAAGAGAATTAGTGTAAATAAATGTCACAACCGGGTAAAGATTAATAAAGTGAAATTGGATTTTACCGAAACTAAGTAAGTGATAAATTTGGCCAAAATGTCACACCATCTGCTAAGCGATGTGTGAACGTTAATATTCGAATAGTTCGATGTTAATCGCTGATCGAATTTACACCCGCGAGTCACACAACCAAAATAATGAATTCTTTTTAGACCAAATGATTTAATTAGTTTATAACTGTTATAAATTAATTAATATTTATGAAATATTAACTGTAAAATTCGAATATGATTTGAGGAATAAATATTGTTGTATATATTTATAATAGTTATAAATATATCGATCGATACGAGATATCGATAAGGAATTAAATTGGATTTAATTACATATATTTACTTGGGCTTAAATGGGCTATTATCCCAAAAAGTTAGAGGCAATATTTTGGCAGCAAATATTAGATACAAATGGTGGCTAAAATAGGCTAAAAGGGTTTGTGATGGATGTTGGAGGTTTAGTGAGAAAAGGTACGTGATGCGTTCCACTTTTCTCTCTGATTCAACCATTATTAAAGGGACTGTAACTATAAATCCGGAAGAGCTTTTTGCTGCCTCCTATCTCCTTCATCTTGGCCAAATTATACCTTTCAAAAGCTCCAACAAAACTTAAATAAAATCAATTCAAATTAACAACTATTTGATGGCAAAAGGATCTGTGATTTAGGACTAGCAATCTGTAGAATCGAGAAGTTTTTGAAAGAGGAGAGCTCATCGTTTCAAAGTGGACTTAAGGGCATTAGATTTAGGTAAGTATTTAGTTCTATATATGATACATAACCTCTATATAACTGTATATTGTTCATACATACATATATTATGATTATTATATTGTTTGTTAGGTGAGATTCCTATAGGCATTGATGTACTCACATATTGATTGGTTAGGTGTATATGATTATAAAACGAAAAGCAACAACTTTTTTCATTAAGGATCTGATACATACAGTTAAAATCGTTATATTTTATAAAGTAATATTTAATTAATTAATTTATACATAATTAATAAGTTAAATAATTTGTTTATATGATCCGTATTAAACCGTTCTATTTTAGAGAAATAACTGAAATAAAAAATATTTACATTTTATTATTTTTAATGATCGAAAATAATTTTTTGATAATCATTTAATATTTTTTATTATTATGTAATCATTATAAAAATTAATAAACTAATATAGAATAAATTATGTTTCTAAAATTCAATTTTAAATTTTTTAAAATTAAATCGTCATCAAAGAAGATCTCAGTTAAAAAATAAGATTTTTTAAATCAAATTTTATATTTTTTAAAAATCATTTTTAAACTCGGCAAAAAGTACTTAACTAATAAAAAATTAACATTTTGACTTAGAAGAATTTGAAATTTTTTGTACGCTATAAAATATCATCCCTATATTTGTAAAATTCTAAAATTCAAAATATTTATTATTTAAATATTTTCTACAATTTATTTATTATTATTTAGCTAATTAATTCATAATATATATATATATATATATATATATATATATATATATTAATATAATTAAATTTAGAGCTACTGTGCATTCGATTGGAATGCAAAAATATAATTTTTAAATTTTTAAGTTTATATACATATGTATTTATATAAACTATTCTAACTTATGTTTACATTAGTTATTATATACACATACACGCATATTGTTATGTATATATATATATATATATGTGTATATATATATATGAAATTCTATTACTTTAATACACACACACACGTATATGTACATACATATTAAAAAAATTAAAAATTAAACTTATATTTTGCATTTATTTATTTTGTATTTAACACTATAATATTTTAATTATAAATATATTTATAATATTTTCTCATAATATACATATATACGTATATAAACACATACGCTTGGGTTAAGTATAAATATATGTATATATTTGGACAACATACAATACATATAGGACGAGCTAACATGTTCGTTGCGATGTACATCCCAATATCTATACGGGCATGTTATACCTTGCATGGAATATCATGTTACACGTGCACACACATACACTATATGTAATGCATATGTATGCTTGTTTATAAATTGAAAATAAATTAATTAAATTTATGCCAACGATTTATGAATTTAAATGAAATATATGATTTTAATTAAATTAAATTTAAAAATGTTCTAAATGAATTAGACTTCATAGGTCCAATAATGATCCAATATGGTAATTTTTTATGAAATTCACCCATAAATTCCCCTATGGGCTGGCTTAGTACCAACAATGGTATCATAGTCCAATAGCATATGCGGTCAAATTAGTCATGTTAGGGTTAACTGATTAAGCTCATAGCCCAGTTAATAAGATTTTTAAGAAAGGTTGAGTCTGGAATTGGGTTTGGGTAATCAAGTACTCTGCCTTATCTGGCTACCGGCCTTGCCCAAAAAGATATGTGAGCCCAAAAGGTTGTCTCTAACAAAAGAGGCCCAATTTAAATTGGGCCTTGGGCTAATTTCAAAATTATTTTGAAATTAAAAGTTAAATTTAAAATAAGAAAAATATTATCAATATTATAATATAAATTTTCAAAGTTGTTTGAAAATTAAAATATAAGATTTCAAATTTCAAATTTAAATTTAAAATAAGATATAAATATGTTATAATAGTTATAATATAATAAAATTTTCAAAATGTTCAAAAATATATATATTGACTTTGAAAATATAAATTTATTAATTGGATAAATTAGTTAAACAATAAAAATATATATGCATGTATTATATATTATGATATTTTACAATGTTTACAATAGCATAAATATACATGTATGTATATGAATTGAATTTTGAAATAAATATAATTAAATTAAAATTATTTAATTAAATAATTAAATTAATTAATTAAAAGTTAATTATTTATATAAATTAATCAATGGTTCATTAATTAAATAAATATATTAAAGGTTAATTGATTAAATGGATGTAACATATATAAGATATATGTGTAATATTATAAAGGTTATAGTATGTAATAAATATTTAATAGAAATGTCATATTAAAATAATAAAAAATTAATTCAAAATAATTAAATAAAATTTAATAACATAATATTATACATAAGACTATTATATAAGTAGTGTGAAATATAAAAGTTCTATAATAATAAAACTAGTGTAATATGAATGTGTAAACTAAATGTGGAACATTAAAGAAACCCTAAACAGACTTAAAGGATAAACACATATGTATTGTATGTACACAGTGATTTCAGATGTGTCCAACACTTGAATCATAAGGGTATTTCATAAGTCGATGTCACTTGATATAATATATTAAAGATTATGAATCTTTAATATAAAGTTGTTGTCTATCATTTATATATTAATAGATTACTTGCATACTCTTTAGTTGTTGAGCTTTCCTCAAGCTTGTGATGTTATGTGTAGTACAATTACTATATTGAATAGATGAGGTAAGATAACTACACATACTTATTGAGCTTTCCATAAGGTATGTGTACTATATTTAGGCCGTTGTGAAATGATAGATTCGAGTGAATAGTCTCACTTTGCTCGTTGAGCTTTCTTCGAGGTAAAGGCAGGATTTGGACAAGGAACCATGGGTTAGGAGTTGTATGTGATAAATCGATAAAGAGTTACCCATCGTATATGAGAGTATGATTTGTAGAGCTTTCCTCAAGGTCAGAATCCCAAGATATACGAGTCCTAACACCCACTAGTGAAGTCGAAAAACTTCTATGTTTCACTTAGGATTTGGTGAAACATAAAAGACTAGTGGCGGCCTTATTAGAAAAATGAAATTATAATATTTAACATTTCTAATATTTTAAGAACATATGTTATACAATGTTATAATAATCTACAATGGTAAATTTATGCATTTAATACGATTGATAAAACATTTATCAATTAAGATATACAAATGATTTGATCAAAGATTAACAAATAGAAATATAAACATACACTTATTGATAAGGGCAGTCCAATTAGTTTCTAGGACACACATCCATAAAAATTAATTTCAAGGCTAAAATTAGTAGAATAATTACTTTTAAGGACAAAGTTAGCAGTCCAATTACTTTCAAGGACATAACTTCATAGGTTTTTAGGCTTTAGAAACTAATTATTTTTCATTTTATCCTTAAAAGTAATTATTTCAGTTGTGTGTCCTAGAAACTAATTGCGCTTGCTAAAGAGACCCTTGTGGCTAATTTCCACTATTTGATAAATGCTTCTTGCATGTTAATGTTTCAAGCACCTAATTTTACAACTACTAAATACATTTATAATTTGGTCGCTTACAAGTTTATTTGGTTGATACCATGTATTGCATTCGAGGAGTTTCGAGATCTAAAAGCAATACAAGACTATGGATATTTGATCCATATACTATCGCATATAAGTGTTATATGGAAAATGGCCTAGTTCATAATGTACAATACTTCAGTGAAATTAGTTCATTCTAAACAACCAAGTAAACAGTATTATAAGATCGAGTATTCAATTTAATTGATTATAATAGAAAATCATTTTGTGCTAAATTAACACAAGAACAAAACTACAATATAAATTTGAGAATTTGATCATTGTAAAGTCAGTTTGATCAGTTTACATAAGGTGCATTATATTTAATGTCTTTAAATGTTAAGCATGATCAAATGTATTTTTGTAAAGAGTTCGTTATGATATTGAAGTAAGGGTTTTCTTTTGAATGGTTTGACCATTTAGAAAGAAATACAAATGTACAAGAGTAGATGTGATTTAAGGTACAATTGGGATGAAGAGAGTGAATAGTCACTTCTGCTTCATAAAGAAACATCAAAATCGAGATTAATTGATACTTAATATTGGAATAAGAAATATGATTTCTATTTTGAAATGTATTTTCATATAGAAAATTATTTTTTATGAGATGTATTTCTTTGAGTTCAAGATATTGGATCAAAGAACCCTTCGTTGTAATATAGTTACAGTATATGAAATAAATAATACATATTAAGTGAATGTAAATAATACATATTAAGTGAATGATGGACCTCCTAGTTTAGTGCGCTATTATAGTAATGACGAAAATAGTGGAAACATGCCATATAACACCGATTGATTACATCAAATTACGAAAATTGTTTTCGTAAAACGTACCAAACATTAATTGTGAAATAATGACTATTCTTTTGATGTCGACCGAAACTTAGACAAAGTTATATTTCAATGTGAATATTATGATATTCCTTATGAAATAAAACTATAATCTGTTATTTGTTTTCATAACAAAATGATGCACTAGAAAATACGGAAGTATCTAATATTATTTATAGTTATTTTGGAATTATGGACTAAGCCATAGTTTTGAGAAACAATATTATTATATGATTATAAATCCTACGATACCGATTAATTATATCTCAAAAAATTAATAGCAATGCACCCATTTAGTAGAAGCATAAGAGTAGATGAGCACTTCGGATTGATACATATAGATGTATGCAATCAGAAGTCTATTAATACCAAAATAGTCCTACGTACTTCGTCATATTCACTGATGATTAATCATCGACATGGACATATGTATTTGATTCATATGTAGTATGTCTATAATAAGCTCATAGAATATAAAATGAAAGTAAACAATATACTATGTAATAGAATTAATTCGATTAGATCGAATAAGTGAGTATGTATTGGAAAGTGTCCCGAACATACTTAAAATGAATAAAGATTCAACCTCAAAAGTCATTCCTCCATGTGATATATAATGATGTATCGATAAGGAGTAATCAAATTTTGTTGAACAAAATATGATTAACTCTAAGTGAAGTAATTTCTTTCTATAAGGTTATGTACTTAAGAGTAGTACAAAAGGTTAATACTATTTCATTTAATAGTTTACAAAATCATACAAGATAAGAGTTTATAAGAAATCCCAACATGTCCTAGACCAAGGAGTTCGCAGGTTGTGCGAGTCAATAGTCTACATGTAATAATGGTTTGTTAGAGACCTTGTATGAGTAGCCCTAAAATGAGTTTGGAAAAACTGTCATTGAATGACATATTTAAGTTTTGAACATAATTTTTGTAAGCTAAAACTGAATCAGTTTCATGTAAAGCAATTCATAAAATGCTTATGAATGTTCGTTCTATTGCGCCAAGGAACAATTGTTGTTTCAAGAAATACCAACTTCATAGTGAAAGAATTTCTTTGAGAAATTATTTGTAGTAAAATGAAAGTGGATACGATCTGAAGATAAAACTGATTATATAGGGTGAAATGAAATTAACCTAACCTAAACAAACACATCGCATTAAAATGTCTAATAAGTATTCTCACACACTAAAGGGAAACTATGAATTTCTTATCAATGTTGAGAATATATAATCATTGGTTGTTCAATTAAACCATTAAGAGTGTTGACTCTAAAATATGGAACGATGTCCGAAACAGATTCCGAGTACATTATCAAAATATGATTTGATAGTTGTATCTAAAGAGACACGATCCATTGGCCCCAAATCTTTCTTTATGAGAAAAAAAATGCTATTGGAATTTAAAGAGCAATGTTGATATGAATAACCTCGTAAATTTCAATTGTTCAAATTAACGCAATATATTTGTTATTCAACGTGCTCAAGTTAGAATTTACTCACAAAGCTATCACTTGATATGAATTTATGTTTTGGTAGGTATGTGTTGAAATAGAAAATTCAAAATAATGATTTAGAGTAAGCAATTTACACATAATTACCAAAATGTCTCGAAGTCAGTTGAAGTGGTATTGAGTTTGTGAATCCTTGGATATGATCTAAGAAATGATAGAAAGTATAACTTTATAATCATTTGAATCGAACAAATACCTTGATTAAAATATCAAATAGTTTAATTATCCATCAATATGCAGAGAAATCATGTGTTCATAAGAAAGAACATTAAAGGTACATTGATATTTCTAAACTGTAAGTAAACAACAACACATTACTGATTTTAATGATGTATTTGCATTAAAATTGGCCTTAGGTTTTTTAATACTCAATGTTAGGTTGTAAATGATGCTTGTTATAGTGAGTATAAATGATACTGGGAAATGTTCCAAATCAATATGCAAAGTCACCTTATTAAATTGTTTAATGCAGAATATGTGAGATGAATTCCTCATGTATGGCAATATGAATTATCATACATGTTATGTTGTCTTTAATATCATAATTAGTTTATGCATTTGATACTTGAAGCAAATATCAAATCCAAATTGGTATCACTAAATGGTTGTTTGAAATGTTTTAGTGTATTTATAAAATACTAGAGAATTGTTTACAGAAACAACAAACTCCTTATGAAGGAGTATTTAGACCCAAACTTCATTAGTGATATTAAGTATAACATGTAAATAATAAATTCAAGTTAAGAATCTTTAAATTGGAAATGTTCCAAACCAAAGATTGTAGCTGATTCAATGGGAGATGCTAAGTACATCGCCTTGAATAGGCACCAATAAAGAAATGTATATAAATATAAATATAAATGCGAAAATTTATAGCTGAGCCGATGGTGATTGAAAATGTTGAGAATCCCACAACATTGTTATATGACAATAATGCCATTATATAGTCATAAGAGAACTTAGAGCACACTGAAAGTCATGTTCCATAAGATAAAGGTAGTTTGTCTTCATTGGAGGAGTTGATTGACATAGTAGATAATTAAAACATAATCGCATACATGTTCACTAAGGGATTAACTCAATCAATTTTTAGGAAACCAATTGGAGAAGTTGGAATAAGATTCCATAATTGACCCCAAGTGCAAGTGGGAGATCGATAGAGTTAGGGGTATGCCTTATAGGCAATTATGTAATTCGTTACATGTATCTTACTTGATAACCAATCTTGTTTGAAATAAAATGTGTATTCTTTCTATTATATACTTGATATAATAGTTAAATTAATTAATTAATTTAATTAAAAGTATATTTAATAGAAAGTCCATAAATGGTACATTTTGTGATAGTTGTTACAAAGCATTGTAAACATTAGTAATCTATCATAATGAAAATAAGTATACCATTTTAAATGTTCCTAGTCAAGATGCATCGAGATTTGATATCAATGTATCCATTGAGACCAGAGTACATAATGCTCTCCATATGTTGGGCAATGTATTACTCATGGCTGTGGGGCCACTTAGAGGTTATGTACTGATATTAATTGAACAACCATGGAACAACTCACTCATTAGTTTTTATTGATTAATACAATTAAGGTCAAAATGAAAATATCGATGTGACTGATTTACACGGTTCTCCCGACTGAGGAATACTGTAGATCTTTACGAAAGCTCTGCATTGATTAAAGTCAAATCATGACATGGCGTTCCATCAAGTGACTATAGTTAGGTCGAGTGGAAGTATTGGAAGTGAAATACTATTCAAAAAAGGAATCGTCTCCTCAGTTATATGGGGTTAGTATCATGTCAACTTAAAGTTAAATTCTCTAACCAGAGCATTTTAGTTAATAATTGTGATTATTATTGAACCAAGAACTTTATATTTGGACTATAGAGTTGAATGTGTATGATATTAGAATTTTCACCATTATCAAATTCCATATGGCCAAAGTGATATAGTTTTGATGAAGAGAATTGGTGTAAATAAATGTCACAACGGGTCATGCTTAATAAAGTGACATTGGATTTATGGAAACTAAGTAAGCAATAAATTTGGCCAAAATGTCACACCGCCTGCTAAGTGACGTGTTAATGTTAACATTTGAATAGTTTGACGTTAATCGCTGACCGAATTTACACCCAAGAGTCACACAACCGAAATGATGAATTTTTTTTAGACTAGACGATTTATTTAGCTTATAATTTTTATAAATTAATTAGATTAATGAATATTAATGAAATATTAATTATAAATTTGAATATGATTTGAGGAATAAATATTGTTGTATATATTTATGATAGTTATAAATATATCGATCGATATGAGATATCGATAAGGAATTAATTGGATTTAAATAAATATATTTACTTGGGCTTAAATGGGCTATTAGCCCATGAAGTTGGAGGAAAAATTTTAGCAGCAAATATTAGATAAGGGGCATTGAATAGGGTAAAAGGGTTTGTGATGGTTGGTGGAGGTTTAATGAGTAAGGGTATATGATGTGATCCACTTTTCTCTTTGACTCAACCATTATAAATGGAACTCTAATCCTAACGTTGGAAGAGCTTTTTTGTAACGACCCGTAATTTCCGACAATTAAAAGTAGTAAATTTAATAAGATTTTTATAATTACATATGGGAAGAAATTTAAATTTAAGATTTATATCTGGAATAATACTAAAATGAAATGCAATAATGTTAATTAAAGCTAATTATTGATAATTTGAATGGAATTCTAATTAGTTGAAATAGTGTAAGGTTATACTTGGTTATAAAGTGAACATAGGAAAAAGAATGTAAATATTGAATTCATTATGAAATAATATATTGTTAATGGAAATTGAATAAATAAGTGTTATGAAAGAAACGGTAACATTTGTTTGTAAGTAATAAACTTATAAATGTAATTAAAGGCTAATGGTGACAACTAATATATGTGTGTGTGTGTGTGTATATATATTACCTATTTATTTGGTCTATTGAATTTAATTTGAAATGAATGGCAATGAATTCCCTTAATTAGTGCAGTTAATGCAGGTTTAATTGATAATGGTAAAAAGGTTGATTCTATACATTGTAACCAATGTAAAATTTTATCATAGTATGACCTTTGATTTGAATAAAAGGATGGAAATCAGTTTACTCAAATTTATTATAATGGGAAATTTTAATAAGTGAATTTATTACAATCAAATGAAATAAAAGGTTACGTAAATGAAAGGTAAGGTGAAATGGTAAAATATTGATGCAACGAAAGATATAACAATGTTGACTATGTATGTAAGGTAATAATTGATTTAATAAGAGAATGAAACCAAGGTAAATTAATTAATTGATACTTTAATTATAATTAATGTGTGAAAATTACCAAAAATTCAATAAAATGGAAATATAGTAGTTCATACAAATAAAGAATGGAAATTGGAGTATATTAACGTAGTGAAATGTAAAACAAATGTTAACTATGTTATTGGATTTATAATTGGTTGAATATAAAGGTTGAAATCAAATTTAAGCAATTTATTGAAATACGTTATAGTAAATTGGATTTAATTACAATGAAATTGAACACTGTAATTATTTCATTGTAATTATGTAATAACCAACATTGAATCGTCATATAAACGTGTATTAAGTCATTGCAAATGTATAAGTGAATAAAAATGATGAAATTTGTTGGTTTATATATATTGAATTTAAAAGTGATTTAATTTATTTAATATTAATTTATTTAATTAATGTGGAAATAGTCATTTTGGCAACTGTCTTGGATTTCGACAAAACTAGTTTCATCGGATCCGTAACAGTGAACTATTATAGGATTTCAAGTTTCGTAGCGATCAGACTTGTCGTTTGATCGTACAGACTCGAAATGCCTAGAAATCAATCTAATTAAAATGAATTGAAATCAATTTGAAATAGGCTGATTTTAATATAACATCTTCATATGATGGAATTAGCATTTGAAACATGTTCCATTGAGTTTAAATTATTTGATAACATCTATTTTGATATATGGGTTGACCCATTTTCGTTCCGGAGGCAGAATGGGTTTTCCGGGTCGCTTATCGTTCAAAACCAAATCAATCTGTTCCATTCATTCTATTTTTCTGATCTGCCTATAAATAGCTTGTTATAGACCCTAGAAGCCTTTCTACTTTTTATTTCTACGCGTACATTTCGCTATGGCTCCTCTTTTCCAATGGCAGAAACAAATTCCAATTCCCAAACTCTCAAATTCTATTTCAAAACAAAATCCAACATTCAAACTTCTCAATATATATCGAATTATATATCGATTTGACTCTCGATGAGTGCAAGTCAATTATGTGATTTTTCTTCGATCTGAGTTGATGTGTGGCCGGAATTGGACGATCAAGTCATGGCCATTCGTTTCGTCGTAATCTACTTCACCTAATCGTCAAATCGACGATACCGCGACGTGGAGAGGGTCTTGTAGAGTTCATCGGTGTAGCTTGCTTGACGAATCACCGGTCAGATCATCGCTGAAGTTCGAATTAGGGTTTTAATTGGTAGTGGCGGGTGGGTATTTTGGCGACGTCGATCATCGTTGTGGGGAGTCGGCGAGGCGTGGGAGGCTTCGTCAGGGTCGCGGTTGGCTTCATGGTGGCGCGGAAAGCCTTTGGGCGACGGCGTTTGTCGCGATTTGAACGGTGGCATAAGCGATGGGTCACGTACGAGATCCGGTCTTGCTAGGGTTTCGGTAGTGATGCGCTGACGCGACGACGTTTGATTAGTAGTTTTCTTTTTTTATTTATTTTATTTAAATTCCTGATTCAAATGTTCTAATATACATAACTTTCACATACGAGGTCCAATTCATGCGCGGTTTCTTGCTTTAGGATCATATTGAAATTCCGGACATTTTGACGCTGGTTTGGACGGATTTAAGACTGTTTGAATTTCGGGTTTAAATTGGATTTAGATTCAATTTAAATTCAAAGGTGGGTGTTTTAACCCACTCACAACTTCTAAAACTTCTTTTGTTTGTTAAATTAAATTTCTGATGTGATTGAAAATTTATTTAAGGCTGTTTGGTATATTTAAATCGTCATCTCAGTTAATTTGAATTTATTTGAATTAAATCTTTATTTAATTTATTATTGAATTTAAATTGCCAGTTAAATACCTGATATTGATTTTCAATTATCTATTAATGTTTATTGATTTATTTGGATGATGATTGTGATGGATGATTGATGGTTGATATTGAATGAATGGATGTTGTATTTTATATCGTTATAATGATGCAAGTTCACTATGGGTTGAAATGATACATACCCGAACAATCTTATAGATTAGGGGAAAATCGTTATGGGTTGAAATGATAAATCCGAGCGGTTTTCATTGATTTGAAAATGTTAAATTATGATACTAGTTGATGATATATATATATATCCGTATGAATGCTTGATTTTGGATTGGAATAAATTATGTAAAGGTTTGATTCACACTTTGAATTTGTTTAATTAGATGATTAAGATTGATATCTAGAATTATTTGAAATCCTTTAAGTAATTATATTTACATAAACTTGATAGGAGATGAAAATCCAGCAACATCTATGAAACCATTGCACTAATATTTCTATTTTATTTATTTTGATTTGACTTACATAAGATCTTTTAGTTCTGACTCGAGTGTTTTGTCTTTTCATTACGCTCGGGTCAGTCTGAGCTTTTCAGTATATTGAAGACCATTTTATTTTCTGAAGGACGAAGACGAAGATTCAGTATATTATTTCTATTTATTATTATTATTCCACTGCTTTCTGTGTTACGCTGCAATATTTGTTTATTTATGATGTATATATAATTCTGATTTGAATTTGTAAAAGTGTAATCAAATGTTATTTGTAAAACAGCTTCATGAATTGTTTATTTGATTATTATATTTTTCGTTCCGTTGCAAGATTCTTCTTTTGTTTTTCTTTCTTTTTTTATTTTTCTCATATACCCCATTAACAATCCTCCCTTTTGAATGGTTTGAGTCTGATATGTGTGGTTTATTGTTGATTTGAACCATCCAAAAAGGCGGGTCGTTACATTTTGGTTCCCCTATCTCCTTCATCTTGGCCAAATTACACCATCCAAAAGAACCAACCAAACTCAAATCAAATTAATTTAAATTAACAGCTGTTTGATAGCAAAAGGGTCTGCAGTTTAGGATTAGCAATCTGTAAATCGAGAAGTTTTCAAAAAAGGAAAACTCATCATTACAAAATGGAATTTAGGGTATTAGTTTTAGGTAGGTGTTCAGTTATATATATATATATATATTGACACATAACCTCTGTATAAATGCACATTTTTCATACATACATACATACATATTTATATAATGATTATTGTATTATTGGTTATGTGAGATTCTTATAAGTATTGATGTTGTCACATATTGTTTGGTTATGCAAATATGATTATAAAACAAAAAACAACATTTTTTCATTAAGGATCTAACGCACACAGCTAAAATCATTATATTTTATTAATTAATTTATATATATTAATAAGTTAATTAATTTATTTATATGTTTTGTGTTAAATTATATAACCATTTCACATAAATAACTGAATTAATAATTTCAATTGCATATTTACATTAATTATGATTTTTAATGACAGAAAATATTTTTTTTCATAATTACTTATTATTTTTTATTATTATTTAATCATTATATGAATTAGTAAATTTAAATAAAATAAATTATGTTTCGAAAATTCAATTTTAAATTATTTCAAATTAAATTGTCATCATATAAGCTCTCGGTCAAAAAATTGGATTTCTTTAGATCAATTTTTATATTTTTAAAACGTAATTTTTAAATTCGACTAAAAGTATTTAATTAATAAAAGGGAAAAAAATTAAATGACAAATTAGCTTAATAAATTAGGCATAAGACATGCACATTTTATTTTTCCTCCATGGACAGGCCCAAAGCCCATTACTAAATTAATCTTTCCCTCTTCTTCAATTTGTTACTCTTCTTCAATTCGACACTCTTCGACACTCATCTTCATTTCAACACTCTTCTTCAATTTTAAATTCTCTCTTCAAACAATGGTGCCTCAAACCAGAAGCAAGTCAACATCACAAATATAACCGCAAAACTTTAACCATGATCAACAACAATTAGAAATTCAACAACAATCGCCAGTGGGAGAAACTGAAAACCTAGCTCCACCAGAAGTTTAACAGCAATCCCAAATTCCAAAAACTGAAATCTAGCTCCACCAGAAATTCAACAGCAATTCACAATTTGAGAAAAGGAAAACCTAGTTCAAAACGACCCAAAGCCACAGATGACGAAAGTGAAAGCTAAGAAACTAAAATTACAAAAACCGCCAGTTGAACAAGAAGGAGAACAACAAATGTTAGAGAAAAGAAGAAGAAACGAATGACCTGTAGAGAATGAAAATCAATCAAAAATGAAAGAAAACAAAGCGTAAAATATAGCTAAATCAAGTATAACAAAGTTAGTATAGTTGTATTGTAACATAATTGAAATTATTTGACAGAACAATGAAGGAAATACACAACAAAAAATGGCTGTTGAGAAAGAAACTGAAGAACAGCTACAAAAAAAATGAAAAAATAATTTAGAAGGAAATTCACACGAAAACTCAAAAGATAGTTCAACGGGTAAATAATACTATAAAATTATAAAAATAATATTAACAATATCATATTAACAAATATATTCTACTAGTATCAAAAATTTAAATAGGAAAAAGTTGATTAAGAAAAGGGAAAAAAACTGCAATTGAAGTACATAAAGAGGAAAAAATGTAACGACCTGGAATTTCAGACAATTCGTATATAAATATATAAATTATTTAAATATTTGAATCTTGAATTAAATGTTATTAAAATAATTTAATAAGCTTTTTAACCCCTATTTAAATCATAAGTAATGATGGTAAACTTGTTTTGAAAAAACGTTTACAAACATAATACTTTGAAAACATATCAATAATGCGACCGAAAATCATTTTATCGATAAACATCTTTTTAACCGTCAAAGGTTGTTCATAATTTTTTACATACGCTAATTTGCTTAAGAATTAAAGAAAATGGAATAAAATATTTTACCATTTATTAAAATAAACTTTATGGATGATGTCATGCATGAGGTAAGTGAAGATGTTTAGGAAATGACCTTTTATGGCAATACTTCACTTTTAAGGAAAATAAGAAAAGTGTAAAGTTAACATGTGTAAAGGAGGCTCCGTTGTACCTTTCATGGAAGATAAGAGGTTGTTTTTAGCTCTTGTTAAATCCTATATAAGAAGAGGCATACCCTTATGAAATAATCGCAAAATTCCTAAGCTTGAGATGAAGTAGGCGGGTTAAAATGGTGAAAGTGTTGAAGCACTAATCCATGTATTACTCTCTAACTTTTTCAAAAGTTAACCAAATCTTCTCAAATCTCTTTTAAACTTTGGCTTTGGACCTAAGACATCATTTAAAGCATGATTAGAAAGTAAGAATTTTGAAGAGGTGAGAGGAAGAGGGGAAGCTTGGATGGGCCGTGAGCTTGGGAAGAGGGGAAGAAGGTGGTGGCTTTGGTTTGGAAGTGCTTAAGCTTGGACCTTAAGGCTTATGGTGGTGGAAGGAGATGGTTCTTTAGTTCTTGTGGCTATGTGTTTGGGTTTGGAATGGATCTACGTGAGTTGTCTCACTATCTTATTTGTATATATTGTGTGCATGTATGTTTTGTTTGAATTATAAAGTTAAAGTGACATTAACTAAGTAAAATCATAAACATTGGACCCCTCTTGCTTTTGAAAGCAAATTATAACTTTATATTGTATAACATCACTTCTATCACCCTTTTAAACATGTGGCATGACCTTGACTTGATGTTTAAATGGTTGTTTACCTTGTATGTTAAATTGAAGAAAGTTTGAAAGTGTCTGAAACGAGAATAATCATTATAAGTGCACTTCAAAATCTCTAGTTTTCCAGAATTTTTATAAATAAATTGGTAGATATTCTTAAGGCTTTCTTTTCATGGGTTTTAAGTACCATAATTGTAGTATTTGCTATAAAAATTTCAAGTCTTAAATCATTTGTTAAGTGGTTAAAACTAGTCACAAAGATTGTGCTTTTCAAAGTTGTTTTACAAAGGATTTTTAACGGCATTTATAAATGCTGTAGTAAGTTGCTTATTATTTTAAGTGTTTAAAATGCGACGTTTTGACTAGTTTTACCTAATTTAAATGGTTTCAAAATTATTTTCTTTATAAAATCTTTTTATGGAAGTTATTTTAAAATGTATTTGAGTATGAAGAAAATAATAGAAGTCTAAATATAGTTTTAATAATTATTTACGAATTTTGAAAGTAAAGTGGTGCAAATTGCAAAACATGTTTTTAATCAAACTTATAAATTAGTTATTTTCAAGTAATATTTTACATATAGCTTTAAAAACTATTTATAAATTTTTCTAAAGTATTATTTTATATATATTAGTTTTGACAAAGGTGATTAATTAGGCTTAACACTAAAAGCCGAAGAGTAAACCTATCTATTTGTGAGATTCACAAATGTAGTGTCTAAGTAAGGTTTTGATGCAACCAGTGCTCTAACTTACTTGGCTTCACTCTTGAACGAGGAACAATATAAGTTGAAATATTGAAAAGTGTTAATTTTATTGTTTACTTGTTTAAAAAGGTAACTAACTTTGCTTAACGCTAAAAACCGACGAAGTCTTTGAGCCATGGAGCTACCACTTTTTAAACTACTACACTTCTTCCATCTCGGCTCTAAACTTCAAATTGAAAAAAATTCAAACAATAACCTCAGTAAGTTATGTTCAACGACACCTTATACCCCATTCCAAAGGGTTTTTAATGTCCCTTCTGCTGATACAATCAAGTAGGTAGCAGTGAGATATAACTCTTAGAGAATATTGAATAAACATCTCAAAAGAGTCAATGATTCCTAATAACTCCTTATTATTTAAAAATGCTAACAACTTCATGATAAAGGCCTCTTGATTTCCTTGTTGGGTGCGAAGATACAAGCTTTAAAGAAAAAGCTTGCTAATAGTGAGGAGTTTTGGATGGATCACTTAGAAGTTAACAGTACTACATATGAGACCCTCTAATGAGATATGGAGATCACAAATCTCAAGTTAAACGAAACTCATATAACCATAGCCAATCTTATAAAAGGACATAATGATGCAAAATCTACCACTGACAAGCTTCCTAAGGACATATCAACATTACAGGTGTTGTTGGAAAAACTTAATAAAAGTTTGAGCACCTTCATGAAAAATCAGAACAAGTCTCTTCCCCAAAAGAAAAAGTTGCTACCTTGAAATCCACTCTTCCGGACATCTGATAAAGCTGGCTCAAGCTTAGCCAAAGCTTAAGGATAAGGATGCATTTATCCAAGAGAAGGATTCCAAGATTGATGGTTTGGATGATAATCATTTGGCTTTCATGAAATGCTACTCCTCATGAGGAGTTTACAGGAGCCGATAGTTATAAATGAATCATCATTAGCATTCTTGATAAAATTATAGACGATGATCTTAAGAGGGCCGAGCATAAGGGTTATGCCTTTTGGGTCTTTGATCCTTCTTAAATACTTTGACCCCTATGACATTGCGGGTTTGGTGAGGGTTACTTTTAAGGTTGGTGAAGCAGAGGCACATAAAACTGTTGAGAGGTTTACAATAGAAACACAAAGCAAAGAAACAGTCGGCCAACTTGCCTTTGATATCCCTAACAATCCCCTGCTCTTATATCATTGTAACGATCAGTAATTGTCGATAATTAAGATGTTAATTTAATAAGAAATTGTGAATAAATATTGGAAGATATAAAAATTTTGTAATTTATTTAACGAAATAATAACTAAAGTGAAATGCAACAATGTTATTTATAGTTAATTATTTACAACTTGAATGGAATTGCAATTAGTTGAAATAAGGTAAATGTATACTTGATAATAAATTTAATACAAGAAAACGAACGTAAATATTGAATTAATTAATGAATTAATAATAATAAATAGTAATTGAATAAAATCAATGTTCTATAAGTAATTATAATGTTGTTTGGAAATAATAACTTATAAAAGTATGATCAAGAGTTAGTGGCAACAATTATTACAAGTTACCGATATATTTTTAATCCATTAAATTGAATTGGAATCAGTTGCAATAAATCTAAATAAAATATTATGTTAATGTTAATTAAGGTAATATTTGGGAAATAGTGTTAATGTTAGTCATAATAAGACAATTTTTGAATTAAAAGAATGTAAATAAAGTTTTATCAATTTATTGGGATTTGAACTATAATAATTGGATTGATTGCAATCAAATGGAATTAAATATCTAAATATTACGTTAACAGAAATTAAGATCGAATTTGAGAATATTGATGTAATAGATTATGAATCTAATGTTAATTTCATCCACTTTACAACAATGAATTGAATAATAGAATGAAAAGTAAATTAAATGGAATTATTGGGAACTAAATTTATAATTTCTGAATTTAATGAAACTGTGGTTAACACTGAAATTGATAACTTAATCAACTCTAAATTAACATCTAGATTTGTTTAAATTAGTGTAAATGATTAAGAAATTAAGAAATCATAAAAATTGTCAATTACAGAATTGAAATTGAAAATTTGATTTAATTAATTAATTATTAATTTATTTAATTAATGTGAAATATAGCCATTTTGGCCACTGACTCGGATTTTGATGAAACTAGTTTCATCGGATCCGAAACGGTGAATTATTGTAGGATTTCAAGTTTCATAACAATCAGACTTGTCATTTAATCGTACGGGCTCGAAACGCCTAGAAATCAATTTAATTGAAATCAATTAAAATCAATTTGAGATAAACTTCATTTTAGCATAACTTCTTTATACAAGGGAATTCGGACTTAAAACTTGTTCCATTGCGTTTAAAATATCTTACAACATTTATTTTGATATATAGGATGACCTACTTTCGTATCGGAGGCAGAACGGGCTTTTGGGCCGATATCGTTCGATCAAATCTGATCCGTTCTTCCTATTTTCAACCCTACTTATATATATATCAACCCTAGCAGCCTTTCTATTTCTCATTTCTGTATGTATAGAAACTTCTGTTGCTTCTCTTCCTCAATGGCTGAAAACTCTAAATATTCCAATTCAATTCCAATTCAAAATCCAACAACAAAAATTCAAACTCCTCAAATAATATCGAATTTCATATCGATTTAAAGCTCTCGACGAGCGCATCTCAGATCTGAAATTCGTTTTTCAAATTGAGTCACCATTTACCAGAAATTTAAGATCAATTTTCGGCCGTTCATCATGCATTGACGAACTTCGTCTGATCGTTGAATCAAGGGCAGAGTTGTGAGAGGGGACCGAGCGCTATCCATAGGCGAGGTTCACTCGGTTTGTCAATGGTTGGATTGGCCTAGAATTTCACCTAGGGTTTCTCGAAATCGGCGGTGGCCTGTGCCTCGCGACATATTTTGGGGCGCCGGTGGTGGCTAACGATGGTCGGCATGGGAGGAGAGGCCAGTGCGATCGATGGTGTGCGTGGGCGAGAGGGCGAGGCGGCGATTGGTTGGAATTCGACGCGATTTGATGCGAGGGTTTCGTTCTGTTTTGCGTGCTTTGATGTTGCCTGGGAGAAGTTCGAGCACAAATGAAGCATAACGTGGCCGAAATTGGTTGGGTATGTTTTCTTTTTTTGTTTTTTTATCTTTGATTTCAATGTTCTGATCGAATTAACTTTAGCATACAATGTTCGATTTACGTGCAGTTTCTTTTGTTAGGATCGTTTTCAAATTCTGGACGCTTTAATGCTGGTTTGGACGAATTCCGAGACTGTTTGAATTTTTAGTTTAAATTGGTTTAAATTCAATTTAAATTCAAAAGGTGAGTGTTTTAACCCATTCACAACTTCTAAAATTTCTTATGTTTGTTAAATTGACTTATGATGTGATTAGAAATTTATTTATGACTGGTTGGCCGGTTTTAAATCATCATCTCAGTTTATTTGAATTTATTTGGATAAAGTAGTTATTTAACTTATTATTGAATATAAACTGCCAGTAAATACCTGTTATTTATTATCTGTTCTATATTGATGTTATTGATTGAATTGGATGATGATTGTGATAAATGTTTGATGATTGATATTGGATGAATGGATGTTGTATTTTATATTGTTATAAACTGCAAGTTGTTATGGATTTTTATTTCATTCGGGATTGCGGTTTGAAATGATATATAACCGTATTTATAATTTAAATTTCGAATTGGAATGATAAATATCCGTATCACTTGACCATATGATAGAAAAGTATATACAGACACCGTGGTCTATATATAAAAATAATTTGAAATGATTTCTATGGTTTTGTAAAAAAATATGGTTTTAAATAAATATTGATTTTATATATTATATAAATGTTATTGTATCCTTGATTTTAAGCTATGTATAATTTGTTTTATTATAGAAAAAGCTTAACCATAAGTGTGATTTTTATTGAAGATAATATGGTTAAGTATTTAAATTATATTTTAATATAGAGTTTATAATAACTTAAATAAATTAAGGTTGGAAGATAAATTTGAGATTTATTTGAAATTTAATTTATTTAAGAATTAAACTCAAATAAGTTTGATGTGAAATTTATTAATTTTGAAATTTTAGAAGGTATGATTTTATAACTTGATTTTTGTTTAAGGTGAATTAAATGAATATTTCAAGTATAAATAAACTGAAGGGAATATTTAGTTATTTGAAATTTGAGTTTTGTTTAAATGATGATGGATTTATTAAGTAAAATATTGAATCATTGAATACTTAAAGTGGAAATATGTTACATTTGAAATGGCTTATTTTGTGGATCAAATATGTTTTGAAATCGATAAAATTTGGAATAGTTTATTTGGAAACGGAAGCGAATTGAAATTTATGATTTGGGGATATAGTTAAATAAAAATGTAGAAATTCTAGTTGTGTTGGATTTGATTTGTGAAATTGAAGAAGCTATTTTATTATATAAAGTATTTTAAATATTTAAACCATTTAAGTGGTGGAAGTTATGTTTCAAAGTTATGAGTTTCAAGGCATTATAATTTGAAAGTGTTATGATTTTAGAAAGGATATATTTGAAATAAAAATGATATAGTATTGATTTGGTTTTGAAAAGGCTATGATATTTGGTTTTAAAGCATAAACTATTTTGAAAATGACCGTGTTGTTATAATAACGTTTGGTTGTTAAAGAGACCGGGATCGAAAGTTATCATACTCTCTGCCAACTCTGAAAACCACTTTAACAACCGTGTATGCGGTGGAGATTCCAGAATGAAGTAGGATGGTGACGACGTTCTATTAAGGTATATACGTGGACCCGACTCCCGTGAGTTGGCATAAGGTGGCTAAAACAGGAGCGATTCTCGGGCCAAGGAGGTTGCCCCTCTTATCGGACACACTCCTTCGATATTTTATTCTGACTTTGGATTGATTTGGTGGCCACTTTTAATTTTTGATTTTGGGGGTGTGGCTCGAGGTGGGCGGTAGTAGCTGCTATGCGTTACCACCAGCCCGGATGCGTAATTGGTATATCTACCCTGGCATTGCCTTGTGTGCCGTGTCACCTACCCTAGCGCGCCTTATATGATTTTGGTTTTGTACCATACCTATGGAGTGCCCTCTGACGATTCCTAGTACAGGGGAGATTACGATACTGTATAGACTATGGGAATATAAAAGTGTGTTAAGGTGGAAAATGTAAAGCCTTAATGCTATTTTAATTTATATTATACTTTATGGTAGTCACTATTATAATAGCGTATATTACTACATAGTAGATAGTTTAACAGATCCTTAGGAGATGTGAATCTCGAGCATCTTTTAAGTTACCGCACTCACGTTTGACACTAGATAGGACATGTCAAATCCCGTAAACATCTCTAACGCCGTTCCACTGATATTATTCACCATTGATTTAAGTTACATAAGATCTTTTAGCTCTGACTCGAGTGTTTTGTCTTTTCAATTCACTCGGGTCAATCTGAGCATTTCAGGATTCGAAGATCTTATTTCTGGAGGACGAAGACAAAGATTGTATTATTACTATTATTTACTATTATTCCGCTGCATCACATTGTTCCGCTTCATTATCATTTATTATTTTTTTGGGTATGTCTAACTCTAATTCTGTGTTGTATCAAATGTTTTGTAAAACAACTTCATGATCTGTTATTTGATTATTATATTTTGTCGTTCCGCTGTGAGATTCTGTTTTTTTATTTCTTTTTCTTATTCACCCCAATAACAATTTGCCCTTTTATATGGTTTAAGTATGACGTGTGTGGGTTATCGTCGATTTAAAACATACAAAAAGGCGGGATGTTACATTTGGTATTAGAGCTTTGATTTAGGGATAACCCTTAGCTTTGTGGGGTCTGATTCTTTATTAATAGGGAAGTAGTACCCTATGATGAGTCGCTGAGCGTATATATATGAGAGAGCGTATTTGTTAGTGTTATAAAAAGGTTTTGATATTGTGTTAATTTATTCCGTTTTGTATTTATAAATTCTAGTTGGTGCATATGACGCTATGACATCAATAGAGATTTCTAAACACTTAGTAGGAAAGACCAACACAATATTTGTTCTGAATATAGGTGAATAACATAATTTTGCCTATTATATTTTCTATAATAAAATAATTTTTTTATAAATGATATATATTTTTGGTTGTAATTTAATTGTTGTTAGGTAGTGAAATTTTTAGATATTAGTTGAAACTAAGATTTGAAATAAAATAAATGAAAAATTGGAAATTTAGAACTTAAGTTCCGGGGTTTTGAAAATTCTTCCGACTGATTTTGGGATATAATAACAATATTATTAGAAGTAATTTCTGATATAAATATTTAAGTATAATTTGAAAGAATTTCTTTAAAGAAACTTTGGAAATAAATAAGTTATGTACTCCTCTCTCTGTCGTTGGAAAATAATTTCGGTGATGAGTGCACGCATCATCGACATTCATTTTTGAGTTTCAAAGTGGAACGACCACTGTAGTAGTTTTACTACATATTTATTTTGATAAAAAAATACAAAATTTAAATTGTTTTAAATATAATTGGATATATAAGTTGTAAGTATATATTTATCTATTATTTTAAATAATTTGAAATTAAACATGGCATTTAGTTCTTAAGTTCTGTTAATGAATACTTTCAATTATGGTAGTTAAATGGAATGTAACTAATTAATAATTGGAACCTCTAATTAAAATAAGGGAGTAAATGCTAGGGTATAAATGAAATTACAAGAAAGTTGAAAGTAGTAATCTATAAAATGAAAGATATGATTATTGAACGTTTAAATTATTAAAAGAAATAAGATAGACTTGTATAGTTTTCAAATGCATTCTTAAAAAGCATATATAGAACTTACCAAAAGATTTAAAAGTTGAAATGTCTGATAAGAAAATGTAATGGAAAATTACAAGTAAAAGTTATGCAATAGAAAGGTTCAGTGAATTACTTTTATAAATAAGAATTTGATGTTATAATGGTTATATACTTAAGTTATGATTGAAATGCTACTAATTTAATGTAGTAGAAATGTAAATATTATAAATAAACAATAATAAACTTAAGTAAATGGTTGAAGCTATTTATAAATAAAATAAGTAGAAAAGATGAGTACTGTAAATATTTGATTATCGACTTAAGTTAATGTATTGATATGCTAAGTAATTGAATCGCACATGAATACCATAAATAAATGAATAAATGAAATTAAGTAATAAATGAATGAATGGAAATTGAAAATTTGCAAGAAATAAGTGTAAATTTAAAGGATAAATCATTATATGAATGAAAATGAAATCAAACAACAAATGTATGAAATCAAATTAATAAGAGTGAACTTGATCTATTATTGTTTGTTTGGTTTATGGTTGTTTGGGCAAGGATACTTTAAAATTGTTTGGAGGTATGAATAATCTATCTAGTTTCATCTAAGATTGTTGAGTAAATGGTGCACTTAATAGTTTATTATTCATTCTGTACAATTTAAAGTTTTTGAACCCGAACAACTATTTGTTCTGTTTGATATGAGTGGATAATTGATTTGTGCGGATTTATATGACGATTGTATATTGGTTGCAAATGACTGTTGTTTATATTAATTTGTTTGTTAGCGGGTGAAACAACTTTAAATATTTCATTTTATCTATTTGTTAACCTTTTTGGGATTATATAAGTGAAATACAGGTTATGGAAGTAATTGCTACTACTTTTGGTTTCATAAAATAAGCGTTAATTGCTCGACAAATAGGTACGTTCTCGGATTACGGTTTTATAGCGTTATTATATTGTTTTTCCCATGTTGGGATATATTATTTTGAAAATTATATATTATATATTGTTATATTTGATATTATGTTTTCTCCCGAGCCTCTTCGTACAAAGGTGACTCTATCGAAATTTTTCGTAAATTTTGAATTTAGAAAATTTTCTGAAATGTTTTCTAAATTTTTTTAACTTGAAAATAAAAGATTTAATTGTTTATAAATTTACATATTTTATTTAAATTATTTTATGATGTAAATTAATTGTTTATAAATTTAATATTTTGAACAAGATATATTGATTTATAAAATCCTTCTTTTCCCTTTTTTTCCTTTTCGAGGACGAAAAGTTTTGAGTGAGGGAGAGTGTAACAACCCGTGATTTTCGATAATTAAGATGTTAATTTAATAAGAAATTGTGAATAAATATTGGAAGGTATAAACTTTTTGTAATTTATTTAACGAAATAATAACTAAAGTGAAACGCAAAAATGTTATTTATAGTTAATTATTTACAACTTGAATGGAATTTCAATTAGTTGAAATAAGGTAAATGTATACTTGTAATAAATTTAATACAAGAAAATGAACGTAAATATTGAATTAATTAATGAATTAATAATAATAAATAGTAATTGATTAAAATCAATGTTCTGTAAGTAATTATAATATTGTTTTGAAATGATAACTTATAAAAGTATGATTAAGAGTTAGTGGCAATAATTATTACAAGTTACCGATATGTTTTTAATCTATTAAATTGAATTGGAATCGATTGCAATAGATCTAAATAAAATATTACGTTAGTGTTAATTAAGATAATATTTGGGAAATAATGTTAATCTTAGTCATAATAAGACAATTTGTTGAATTAAAATAATGGAAATAAAGTTTTATCAATTTATTGGGATTTGAACTATAATAATTGGATTGATTGTAATTAAATGGAATTAAATATCAAAATATTACGTTAATTGAAATTAAGATTGAATTTGAGAATATTAATGTAATAGATCATGAATCCAATGTTAATTTAATCCATTTGACAACAATGAATTGAATAATAGAATGAAAAGTAAATTAAATGGAATTATTGGGAATTAAATTTATAATTTCGGAATTTAATGAAATTGAGGTTAACACTGAAATTGATAAATTAATCCACTCTAAATTGACATCTAGATTTGTTTAAATTAGTGTAAATGATTAAGAAATTTAAAAATGATAAAAATTGTCAATTACAGAATTGAAATTGAAAAATTGATTTAATTAATTAATTATTAATTTATTTAATTAATGTGAAATATAGCCATTTTGGCCACTGACTCGGATTTCGATGAAACTAGTTTCATCGGATCCGAAATGGTGAATTATTGTAGGATTTCATGTTTCATAACAATCAGACTTGTCATTTGATCGTACGGGCTCGAAACGCCTAGAAATTAATTTAATTGAAATCAATTGAAATCAATTGAAATCAATTTGAAATAAACTTGATTTTAGCATAACTTGTTCATACAAAAGAATTCTGACTTAAAACCTATTCCATGCATTTAAAATATCTTAAAACATCTATTTTGATATATGGGATGACCGTATCGGAGGCAGAACATTTATTTGAGTTCTTTCTATTTTCAACCGTACCTATATATATCCAGTTATAAACCCTAGCAGCCTTTCTATCTCATTTCTTTATGTACAGAAACTTCTGTTGCTCCTCTTCATCAATGGCTGAAAACTCTAAATATTCCAATTTAATTCCAATTCAAAATCCAATAATAAAAATTCAAACTCCTCAAACAATATCGAATTTCATATCGATCTGAAGCTCTCGACGAGCGCATCTCAGATCTGAAATTTGTTTTCCAAATTGAGTCACCTTTTGACCAGAAATTTATGATCAATTTTCGGCCTTTCATCATGCATTGACGAACTTCGTCTAATCGTTGAATCAAGGGCAGGGTCGTGTAGAGGGGACCGAGCGCTATCCATCGACGAGGTTCGCTCGGCTTGTCAACGGTTGGATTGGCCTAGAATTTCACCTAGGGTTTCTCGAAATCGGCGGCGGCCTATGCCTCGCATCGTGTTTTGGGGGCACCGGTGGTGGCTAACGATGGTCGACATGGGAGGAGAGGCCGGTGCGATCGATGGTGTGCGTGGGCGAGGCGGCGATCGGCTAGAATTTGACGCGATTTGATGCGAGGGTTTCGTTCTGTTTTGCATGCGTTGATGTCGCCTTGGAGAAGTTCGAGCACAGTGACGCATGACGTGGCTGAAATTGGTTAGGTATGTTTTTTGTTTTTTGTTTTTTATCTTCGATTTCAATGTTCTGATCGAAATAACTTTAGTATATGATGCCCGATTTACACATAGTTTCTTTTGTTAGGATCGTTTTCAAATTCCAGACGCTTTGACGCAGGTTTGGATGAATTCCGAGACTGCTTGAATTTTGGGTTTAAATTGGATATAAATTCAATTTAAATTCAAAAGGTGAGTGTTTTAACCCACTCACAACTTCTAAATTTCTTATGTTTGTTAAATTGACTTATGATGTGATTAGAAATTTATTTATGAGTGGTTGGCAGGTTTTAAATCATCATCTCAGTTTATTTGAATTTATTTGGATAAAATAGTTATTTAACTTATTATTGAATATAAACTGCCAGTAAATACCTGTTATTTATTATCTGTTCTATATTAATGTTATTGATTGTATTGGATGATGCTCGTGATAAATGTTTGATGACTGATATTGGATGAATGGATGTTGTATTTTATATTGTTATAAACTGCAAGTTGTTATGGATTTTTGTTTCATTTAGGATTGCGGTTTGAAACGATATATAACCGTATTTATAATTTAAATTACGGATTGGAATGATAAATATCCGTATCACTTGACCATAGGATAGAAAAGTATATACAGACACCATGGTCTATATGTAAAAATATTTTGAAATGATTTCTATGGTTTTGTAAAGAAATATATTGTTTTAGATAAATATTGATTTTAGATATTATATAAATGTTATTGTATCCTTGATTTTAAGCTATGTATAATTTATTTTAATATAGAATATGCTTAACCATAAGTGTGATTTTTATTGAAGATAATATGGTTAAGTATTTAAATTATATTTTAATATAGAGTTTATAACGACTTAAATAAATTAAGGTTGGAAGATAAATTTGAGATTTATTTGAAATTGAATTTATTTTAGAATTAAACTCAAATAAGTTTGATGTGAAATTCATTAAATTTGAAATTTTAGATGGTATGATTTTATAACTTTATTTTTGTTTAAGGTGAATTAAATGAATATTTCAAGTATAAATAAATTGAAGGGAATATTTAGTTATTTGAAATTTGAGTTTTATTTAAATGATGATGGATTCATTGAATAAAATATTTCGAAACTAAATAATAGAAAATTGAATTGTTGAATACTTAAAATTGAAATATGTTGAATTTGAAATGGCTTATTTTGTGGATCAAATATGTTTTGAAATCGATAAAATTTGGAATAGTTTATTTGGAAATGGAAGCGAATTGAAATTTATGATTTGGGGATTTGGTTAAATAAAAATGTAGAAATTCGAGTTGTGTTAGATTTGATTTGTGAAATTAAAGAAGCTATTTTATTATATAAAATATTTTAAATATTTTAACCATTTAAGTGGTGGAAGTTATGTTTCAAAGTTATGAGTTTCAAGGCATTATAATTTGAAAGTGTTATATTCAAGTGTTTTGATTTCGAAATGTTATAACTTTGAAGGTGTTATGATTTTAGAAAGGATATATTTGAAATGAGAATGATATAGTATTGATTTGGTTTTGAATAGGCAATGATATTTGGTTTTAAAGCGTAAACTATTTTGAAAATGACTACGGTGTTATAATAACGTTTGGTTATTAAAGAGTCCAGGATCGGAAGTTGTCATATTCTCTGCCAACTTCGAAAACCACTTTAACAACCGTGTACGCGGTGGAGATTCCAGAATGAAGTAGGATGGTGGCAATTTTCTATTAAGGTATATACGTGGACCCAACACTCGTGAGTTGGCATAAGGTGGCTAAAACATGAGCGATTCTCGGGCCAAGGAGATACCCCCTCTTATCAGACACACTCCTTCGATATTATATTCTGACTTTGGATTGATTTGGTGGCCACTTTTGATTTTTGATTTTGGGGGTGTGGCTCGAGGTGGACGGTAGTAGCTGCTACGCGTTACCACCAGCCCGAATCCATAATTGGTATATCTACCATGGCATTACCTCATGTGCCGTGTCACCTACCCTAGCGCACCTTATACGGTTTTGGTTTTGTACCATACCTATAGAGTGCCCTCTGACGACGCCCAGTACGGGGGAGATTACGGTACTATATAGACTATGAGAATGTAAAAGTGTGTTAAGGTGGAAAATGTAAAGCCTTAACGTTATTTTAATTTATATTATACTTTACTGTAGGCACTATTATAATAGCGTATATTACTACATAGTAGATAGTTTAACGGATCCTTAGGAGATGTGAATCCCGAGCATCTTTTAAGTTACCGCACTCACGTTTGACACTGGATAAGAGATGTTAAATCCCGTAAACATCTCTGACGCCGTTCCACTCATATTATTTACCATTGATTTAACTTGCATAAGATCTTTTAGCTCTGACTCTAGTGTTTTGTATTTTCAATTCGCTCGGGTCAATCTGAGCATTTCAGGATTTGAAGACCTTATTTACAAAGGACGAAGACGAAGATTGTATTATTACTATTATTTACTATTGTTCCGCTGCATCACATTGTTCCGTTGCATTATCATTCATTATTTTTTTGGTATGTGTAACTCTGATTCTGTATTGTAAAGTATAATCAAATATTTTGTAAAACAGCTTCATGAACTGTTATTTTATTATTATATTTTGTCGTTCCACTGTGAGATTCTGTTTTGTTTTGTTTCTTTCTTTCTTTTTCTTATTCACCCCTAATAACAATTCACCCTTTTGTATGTTATACGTCTGACGTGTGTGGGTTATCATCGATTTAAAACATACAAAAAGACGGGATGTAACAATCATCCACAACAGCTACAACCAAATGTACGGTTGTCTCCATTCTAGCACCTCCTCCTTAAAAATTTAAGGCTTCTTTTCACATTTCCAAGACATGCATGCCTTCGTTTGTAATCGCTTCTTAGGCGACTCAAACTATCTTCAATCACTGAAGAGGAATTAGTTCTATACAACCCCCCAACCCCCCGGACAGAATGTCCATGCCATTGCTGACTTACCGTCAACTGAAATTATTCCAAAAGTTTCTTCTTTGTAGTAAGTGCTAGATATTTAATTTAAGGCTTATAATCTTTACATTTTTGTCCTTTATGTTACAAGACACTAGGAGATACCTTGGACGTCTACTCCTTCATTCTTTGTCTACCATTTCCAAAATGATATGGCCCTAACTTGGACAAAATGCTGAAAGAATAGTCATTCTTAATAAAGGAAAGGATCTTATCATGGATATCGAAGATGAGAACAAGTCAGAATCTACCCACGGTTCTAGGAAAGGAACATCCACCACTATAAAATATTTCACTCCTAGGGAAGTCGCTTTCTTAAAGTGAAGAAGGAGAAGGTAGACAAATTGTTACCTAGTGTTGTAGAACAGACGTGAGAAAGATAGATTTCTGCTGAATTACATTAAATTGATTGAATGAGAAACTGGGCTTTAATAGCCATTACAGATGCTGAAACTTAGGACACGTTTTCATTAACAAGTAATGCCTAGAAACGTGGCCATTTACTGACTCAATAATGCTAACAAATAGCTCAACAAACTAGCTAACAAATTGACCAAATCAAACTCCTAAAAAACTAGCAACAGATACGACTTATTAAAAGCTGAACTTCAAACACATTCCAGACTTCTAGCCTAAGCTTCCAACGGCTAGTTAGTTGCAGACTTGATCACTTTCAACACCCCCTCTTGATCCATGTTTGCACATCCCAATCTTCTCCATAAAATGCTGATGCTTAACCTGATTTAGAGCCTTGGTAAACAGATCTGCATTCTGAAAATCTATACCATAAAATTGCCGAACAATCTTTCCTTCAGAGACTAATTTCCTTATGAAATGATACTGAACTTCAATATGCTTTGTTCTAGCATGAAACCCTGGATTTTTTGTCATTGCTATGGTTGATTTGTTATCACACCACACTTCCAACGCTTCTTGTTGCTCACAACATAAATCCCTCAATAGTTTCCTTAGCCAGATAGCTTGCTTAGCTGCAGCTCCTACAGCCACATATTCTGCTTCAGAAGAGGAGAGTGCGACAGTATCTTGCTTCTTAGAACTCCAAGTAATGGCACCTGATCCTAGATCAAACATTGAGCCATAGGTGCTTCTTCTGTCATCGACACACCCTGCCCAATCACTATCAGTGTAGCCTCTTAACTTGAAGTTTTTGATACTCCCATACCTATTGCCAGACTGAACAGAACCTGCAACATATCTCATGATCCTTTTTGCTGCACTAAGATGTTGCTTTGTAGGACAATGCATATATCTTGACACAACACTAACACAATATGCAATATCTGGTCTAGTGTGTGTAAGATAGTTTAGACCTCCCACTAAGCTTCTGAATAATCTCTCATCTGCCTTGCTAGTTCCATCTTCCTTCTGCAGTTTCTCGTTTGCATTCATGGGCGTCTTAGCAATTTCACAATTCTCCATATGAAATCTTTTTAGCAGATCATGAGCATACTTCTTCTGACACACAAAGATTCCATCTTTTCCTTGTTTTACTTCCAATCCAAGGAAGTATTTCAATGCACCAAGATCAGTCATTTCAAATTCATGCATCATTGAATGTCTAAATTCATCTAGTAAGCTTTGCGATGAACTTAGATAGATAATATCATCAACATAAAATCATACTATAATGAATTCATTCATACCTCTTTTCTTCACATATAAGGTGGGCTCATTCTCACTTCTTTCAAAACCTGTGTTAGTGAAGAAGGCATTAATCTTGCTATACCACGCCCTTGGAGCCTGCTTTAAGCCATATAAAGCCTTTCTTAGCTTATACACTTTCTCTTCTTCACCTCCTTTGACGAACCCTTGAGGCTGCTCAACAAATATCTCTTCTTGCAGCTCACCATTCAAAAAAGCAGACTTGACATCAAATTGGAATACCTTTAGCCTCCATTGAGCAGCAAGAGCCAACACAATTCTCACAGTTTCAAACCTTGCAACTGGAGAAAAAGTCTCTTCATAATCTATCCCTTCCTGCTGAGCATATCCCTTTGCCACAAGTCGGGCTTTGTGCTTGGATATGCTTCCATCAGTGTTGAATTTCATCCCGAACACCCACTTGAGACCTATAACATTCTTGTCTTGAGGTAGGTTAACTAGCTCCCACGTCTCATTCTCCTGTATTGATTTAATTTCCTCCTCCATTGCTTGTTGCCATTCAACTTGCGAGACAGCTTCCTCAAAACTTGATGGTTCTGTGGAAACAAGGGCAAAATCACAGTTTGCATAAATGTCAACTAAAGCCCTCACCCGAGCTGGTGGAGTGTCACTTGAGAATGGTGATGGTGATGAAGGATTTGAACTGTCACTGGTTGAGGATGATGATGTTGAAGTTGGTGTTGATGGTGGTGTTGGCTTAAATTGTGCAGGGACTGGATCACCAACTTCATCTCCAAGAGAGACAATTCTTGCTGCTGTCTTGTTACCATTCAGTTTCTGTTCAAACTTCCAGCTTGCTTCTTCATCAAACATTACATTCCTGCTAATAACAATCTTGCCAGACAATGGATTGTATAATCTATATGCTTTAGACTGAGCTGAGTAACCAACAAATACACATTTCTCAGCCTTATCATCTAGCTTAGCTCTCAAATTTATCAAAGCATATGCAACACACCCAAACACTTTTAAATGACTTACATAGGGTTTTTTCTTTCTCCAAACTTCAAATGGAGTGGAGTTCATGACCGCCTTGGTTGGTGAAATGTTGAGGATGTAGACAGCAGTAGCAACAGCTTCACTCCAAAACTCATTTGGCAGCCCCTTGATCTTTAGCATGCATCTTGCCATTTCAACAACAGTCCCGTTTTTCCTCTCTGCACTCCGTTTTGCTTAGGTGTGTAAGGTGCAGTTAACTCACGTCTAATACCCTGATCTTCACAGAACTTTGTAAACTCCTTTGACATGAATTCACCACCTCTGTCAGTTCTGAGAGCTTTTACCTGCAATCCACTCTGCTTCTCCATAAGGTTTTTGAACTTCTTGAAGTTCTCAAATGACTCTGACTTAGCTTGTTGGAAGAATACCCAACTCATTCTGCTGTAATCATCAGTGATTAGCAGAAAATATTTTCTCCCACCAAGTGATGGTGTTTGCATAGGTCCACACAGGTCAGCGTGGGCTAATTCTAAGCATTCACTTGCTCTCCATGACCCTTCACTTGGAAAGGATCCTTTGGCCTGTTTACCATACACACATCCTTCAAAAAATTCTAGATTACCCATACGTGGTAATCCAAACATAAGTTCCTTTGCAGACAGAAGCTTTAATCCTTGAGAATTCAAGTGCCCATACCTCAAGTGCCATAGTTTAGCAACTTCATCTCCTTTGACAATGAGTGCTTGGCCTGCACTTTTTGTCAAATCCAGTGGGAAAACCTTGTTTCTCCCCATTGCAATTCTCATCACAGCCTCATTGCTCTTCTTCTCCTTGATCACACACATGTCATCTTCAAACACAACTCTGTAGTCGCTAGACACCAGTTGCCCAACACTCAGAAGAGTGTGTGCCAAATTTGGCACAAACTGAACATTGCGCAGAAGTCTTGATTTGCCTTGCTCAGTTGAAAAGGCAATTGTGCCAAGCCCTTCAACTTTTAATTCCTTACCATCTCCAAGCCTGACAACACTTTTTTTGCTATCATCCAGATTCTGAAACATAGATCTTGAGCTTGTCATGTGGTTAGAACAACCACTATCTACATACCAGACTGCATTTCCTACATCATCATATTTATGTTGAGCCAAAAACAGGTTTTCTTGCTCAGCATAATTAAATTTCTACTCCTGCTTTCCTTTTTCCTTGTCTTCATTTTTCTTCCAACAAGAGGCTACCTTATGACCTGGTTTGTTGCAATAGTAACATTTGATTGGCGCCTTGTAGTTGCTTTTAGAGGAGTTTTCTCTTCCTTCACCAGATTGGCCTCTTCCATGGCCCCTGCCTTTGTAGCATCCTCTTCCTCTTCCTCTTCCTGAATTCTGGTTTGATTTCTCCTTGTTTGAAGACTCTCCTTTGACATGGAACGCTTTCTCCTCTTTCTTGTCATCACTTTTGGAATGTCTCTCTTCATGAGCTTGGAGTGACCCCATGAGTTCATCAAAGGTGTATGTTTCCATGTCTTTGGATTCTTCGATTGCTGTTACAACTTGATCAAATTTGGTTGTGAGACTTCTTAGCACCTTACTCACAATTTGTTGAGATTTGATCTCTTCTCCATATGACCTCATTCGCTGAACAGTGCTTGACACACGTGAGAGATACTCTTGGACCGTCTCTTTTTCTTTCATTTGAAACGTCTCAAACTCTCTCCTAAGAGATTGCAATCTCACTGCAATCACCTTCTTGTCTCCCAAGTATTCTTGCTTGAGAGTGCTCCAAGCATCTTTTGCTGTAGAAGCTGCTGCAATTCTTGGGAACACTTCATCATCCAAAGATTGCTAAATGATGTAAAGTGCCTTTGCATCCTTCTTTCTCCTGTCTCTCAATGCTTGATCTGGTTCAGCTGGTGCATCATTCGTGAACCCATCTTCTACAATGCTCCATAACTCCTGTGATCTAAAGAGAGTTTTCATCTTTAGACTCCAAAAATGGTAGTTCACTCCTTTGAACATAGGCAACTGGGTAATCGAGTTCCCATTGCCACCAACACCATTGTTGTTTTGCATTGTTTTTCTCTGTGTTTCCCTGTGTTTTATCCTTACACGAAACACTCAATAAAGCCCCTAGATTACCCTCTAGCTCTGATACCAGTTGTTGTAGAACAGACGTGAGAAAGATAGATTTATGCTGAATTACATTAAATTGATTGAATGAGAAACTAGGCTTTAATAGCCATTACAGATGCTGAAACTAAGCACACGTTTTCATTAACAAGTAATGCCTAGAAACGTGGCCATTTACTGACTCAATAATGCTAACAAATAGCTCAACAAACTAGCTAACAAATTGACCAAATCAAACTCCTAAAAAACTAGCAACAGATACGACTTATTAAAAGCTGAACTTCAAACACATTCCCGACTTCTAGCCTAAGCTTCCAACGGCTAGTTAGTTGCAGACTCGATCGCTTTCAACACCTAGAAACCCAAATTGTCTTTTATAAAAAGCTCCAAGGTTATAGAGAGCTAGGAGAAAAAGAAGCGCAAGACCACATAATTCAACTCATAGGAATCTTTGCCTAAGGAGACATCGCTTGAAAGGCCAAAAAAGCTTATGCTAAGATAGGCCAAGAAATGATTGCCACTTGTATCTTGTTCTTTTTTTGTACAAATTTGTGTAGGCTGAGCCCATGATTTCGTAATCCCCAAAAAGCAGTAAATAAAGATATTTTTTTTAAATACATCTCTACTTTCTTTAGGCACATTACGTATTATTATCCTTTTTGTAACTGCACATATTCATACATATATTAGTAATCATATTAAACTAACTGTATAATTCCATACGTGCTTGTTCACGTAGTTTAATTGTAATGCATGCATAAGTTGTAACACTACACAAACAAGTGGATTACAACATTGTATGATTGCAATTTTTTTTTTACTTTTTGGTTAAATGGATCTTGTTCAACCACAAGCAATACTATGTTCCATTTTCAGTTCTTTTATCATCAATTATGCCCCTTGCATTTAGGCATGCATCCTGCCATTTATGTTTTTGGAATGTTAACTCTACTTCTTTTTGCACACTAATGATAATCTCTGAGCGCCCGTGTTTATCAATACCTATTATGGGCATATACTTCCATCGATTCCTATCTATAGGCATATATTCTTGATGTTAACTATCTTTGTGTCTTAAACGGGAATGCATGCAGAAGGGAAAATTATCCAATTTTCCCTCAATTTGATTAAATTCATTGAATCCATCCCGATCAAAGTGAGTTCATCAGTACCTATTGTTGGGTACCTTTAAACATCCAGTCTACTCTGAGACATTCGATGCAATCATTGTTTATCTCGCAAAACATGACTTAACTAAATGAACATGATCTATTAAATTGGAAAAACAACCTTTATTTAAAGACACCAAATCAAAATCCACCTTCGTGCATAGAATTCAATTCTAAAAACAATTTGAAACACTAACCTAAAAAGATAAAATCAAATGAAACAAGGACGAAGGTTCTCACTAGTCCATGCACGTAGGATAGGAATAACATCCATAATGGATAGCTTGAAAGTGCAGTCTCTAATTACCATGTGGGTTCTTCCAAATTTTGTCCATGTGCTCCCAAGATGGAATAAAACTGGTTCCAAAACAAGGTCACATATCTCGAACTTTTGGTTCCGAACCTTGGTGTTCAATTGTCATGCCACCCTTCGTTGGTAAACAACGACCCTTTAATTTTCTTTTTCTTGTCTTTACTCAACCACGTCGAGGGAAGCTAATAGTGTCTCCTCATTCTCCTTTTGCTCATAATACATGCAAAGGTGAGTAAGGGCTTTTGTCAATGCAAATGGCATATGTCCGATCGTAGAGAATTTTAGATAGTTTGATAAGTCCACATTGCCATTGGTAACTCATCAACATAATCTTCTTTTGCGCTCGTCATCTTCTTTCACCTATCCATTTTCCTAAGATGTGCCACCACCGAAAGGCTTTTTCAAATTCAATACCGAGCATTGAAGTTAATGAATTCTACGTTCTTGAATATCTTTCCATTTCAACAACCAACATAAAATTTTATTCACTATAAAGTTAATCTCCTTCATAGAGGTGAGTGGCTCTACCTTAGCCTGTTAATCCGCAGTTTTGACGATGTCAATGAAGTATAGTAGAAAAATTAATTCTATGCTGGAAATTTATAGGAATTACATCATGAAAATCAACAAAATGCTTTAAAAATATACATGGTGAAGAACAAAGCTTCTAAAAGATCATCAGAAGATTTTGTATTAGAGTTGCAGTTATCGAGTCTCGTTTAGAAATGTTAAAACCTATTTCTGATGTCCATTCCACTCTAAACTCTATTTTTACTAATGAAAAATAGTTTATAATATTTTCTAATAATTTTTACAAAGGAGTTTATATGTAAATTTTATTTTATTTTGAAGGGTGCACTGAATAATCAGTCAACCGACTACTCATAATCGATCAACCGATTAACATGCAATCGGTTATCCAAGTACTTGTAATTGGTCAACCGATTACAAACATAACGGGTTCACCGATTACTCAATTTTTCATCACACTCCTTTGTCAAACAGTTGCATGGTTCTATCATCTCTGATACGTTTCTCATCCACCTAAGCTTCATGACTTCTAATCGTTTCACCAAGCATTGCATCTGTACTCCTACATACTTCCTTCTATAAATAACATCATGATCAATATGGAAAGATTAACTCAGTAATTTCTAACTTCTTATTATTTTCATACTCTGTCTACTTTGCTTACTTGCTTTCTATTAAAAGCCACTTCGTTCAATCTAATCTTTAAATTCCAAAATACTACTTTGATCATTAACCTATTATTTCACATGAGCATTAACTTTTTTTCTTATTAGACGTGGGTTATAGGTTGTTGTACTAAAAGAGAAAACTATTTGTATATTGTAGATACGAGAAGAAGTCTGCTATATTTTCTATTGCAGTATCGTTGAAGTCCTATTTGAGGAGATCTGTCAGAGTCTGTGTCAACCTATTCCTTCGAATAGAGAGTCCTATGTTCGAGTGAAAATCTTGTAACAACCCATAAAAAAAAGGAATTTGAATAAGAAGAGAAAATAACTAATTACTAAAGTGCAAAAATAGAATTTTTGTAAACATCAGAATTTGGCTATAACTTATACCGTTATGTTCGTAGGAATTGATCAATTTTCATGTATCAAATTTTATGCTCAGAATTCAAGCGGAAAAGTTACTAACATTTAAGTTTTCAGATTGAAAATAATTCAAAACCAATGAAAGAAGTGTATGTTAATAACTTAACATTAAAATAAACATTGATCACAAATGTTAACATTCGGTAAATTTAATTAAATCAGTGCTGAAATGGAAATAAAAAAAGGAAGGCAATAAATATTATCAACTTAGTGTTTAAGCAACCATTAAATGTACATGTAAATTAATCTTGTTCACTCAAATTAAATCTAATTAAGAAAGCATGAAAGAAAATAAATAAATTGAACATAAAAGGAAATAAATGAGAATTAATTAACGTTAAAACAAATGTTAATAAATAAGAATATTAAACTTATACGAAAAAAAATTTAAGAAGTAAATACACAAAGAAGGAAACAAAATGAACAATCCACCGATCAACACCTTAGGGTCAACCGATCAACCGCCAGCGGTCGAGCATTATAATTGGAGTGGTCGATCGGTACATAGCTAGCGGTTGTGAATTGAACCTGTGCCCAACAGATTAGATTTAAATTAAAATCTAATGGACGTAATTAATTCATGTGTCTATAAATACATGTCTAACCCCTCACTTTTGTTCTCATATTTTTTGAATCAAGAAGCGAAGCTCCGACATTTTCTTTTCTCCACGAATTCTAGAATATATAGAAATTATAAATTAGTATTATACATATATATATGTGTGTGTGTGTGTGTGTGTGTGTGGAATAGCGGTAAATAAAAGAGAAGGAGAATAGTGGGTGAATCAATTCTATGAAGAAGAGGTAATTCTAAATCTAAAATACAACCATGTATAATTCAAATCTCTTCTCAGATCTATACATTTAATAAATATGTACACTTCAAAAGATATTTTGGCAGAAGGAAAGTGTGTCAAATGAGAAGAACAGATCTAGATCTGGAGATTTGGAGGCTTTGAGGTGAGTGAAAAATTATGTATTTTATATAATATTGGATTTATATTGTTGTAAATCTATTCCATGTATGCCTAAATGTAAATTTTGGAGTTGTAGGCTTAATATACATATGCATTGAATTTGAAAATCATGCTTACATATTCTATGAACTGTTAACTTTGATAAAATATTGCATATATTTAAATCTGTAAAGTAAGGGTGAAAGTAGTCCCTAAATTTATAAGATAATTGTAATATAATAATTTCAGGTTTGTTAGTTGAATATTATATGTTAAGTAATATGAATCAAAAGTTGTTATAGATTGGATTAGGATTTGAGTAGTATTTTAATTCATTGGAATAAAATATTTGATAACGTAAATTGCCATAAATTACCCCGCCTTATAATTATGTATAAAAATGTACCATTTTAAAATAATGAGGAATATACCTAAAAGAAGGAGATGTACAAAATATGGATGTTTACTATATTTTGTACCATCTTTTCAATAACAATAGAAAAGATAATTTCTTATAATTCCAAACATAACTCAAGTCCTTTTCTAGATAATTTATGGAAAATTACAGTGTTAACGTTTCCTTTTGGGAAGATGTAATTCCAACGCATGAAAATGTAGAAATTTGTGAAGGTCCATCTCCTCGACCTTCGAAAATCGACATTAATACATTCATGGTATTCACGTGCCGTAAATCCAGGTGCCGGAAAGGCATATTATCAGGGGTAAAGTAAAGTGAAAGTAGAAGATAGAAACATAAATTCTCACATTTTGTTTAATCATACAGACAGATAGTACACAAAAGCACTCACACTAGAATACATCAGAGTTATGGTATTAACTAATCCACCTAGGAACAATTATAACCGCCTACTCCCACACTTGCTGGTACAAATAATGCTTAGGCACAGTAGAAAATGAAAGATAGATAGATATCCATATAAGATGCACCAGCTCTGTGCTTCAAAATCTTCTCTAGAATGCTTCACTAAAATACTCCTAACGTGATCTTGACTACTTGGCTACCTGGAAAAATAGAGCGCCTAGAGTTTAAAGGGAGAAAAAATAAACTCCGAGACAATGATGGAACTGATGTGAGAACTCAAAATACGATGTTTGAAAGCAAAAAAGTATCTCATTAGACCATGCTATACATAAATAAGGAATGGATTTTTATCTTATGATAACCAAATCTTTATTACATAAAAATAATTTGATATTATTTTTAATGACATCATTTTGAAAAAATTTGCAAATAAACTTATTAGTCTTAGCCAAAATTTATACAATGATTAAATTCTAGCATATTAGCCATATAGTGGGTTCAACAAACAAAATGGCAAGCACTTATTGGAGAATGGACTTCCATACAAATGAGCAGGTGAAGGGACTACCTTTCAGCAGTACATCTCTAGAGAATGTACCGAGGTCCAACTGATGATCCTCTACCAACACAAGATCGGCTTATCTCTTCCTAGATAGTACCGAATATGTCATTACCTCGGTAGTCACCGACCTATCCGAGACGTCTCTTAGCAGTCACCATGATAATTTAAACTTGAACATTATAGGGAGTTGAAATATATCTAGAAGGGGATGGTCATACCCTAATGGTTGTAAACCACATAGTCTTACTGCATCTACCTTGTTTTATCCATTTTTGGGTGTAAGGCTTGAGGTAACGATTAACTTTCACATTGCACATTTCACTGTGAATGCCACATTGCCATTCATGGTCACACAACTGATTTCTACAAATGTAAAACTCCTAAGCTCGTACGTCTTCGGAAAGGGTGTCAACCTAAGAGAAGTTGTCTTCTCTGCCACCAAACAGATGATACGTTCACAGGGATCACTTTTGTAACTAGAAATGCAACATCAAACATTCGTCCATACAAGTTGTCCGGAAATAGGACAAACCGAAGGAACTCTCCTACCACATCCTATCCGGAGATACCCCTAAAATTAGTAGCGAGAAGTCCTTACATCGAAGATCTTAAATAAAGAACTACTGCCATATAATATGATATGAGAATTTCCTACGATGGTCAATGACAAGCAGTCCTACATTTTGTCTTCCAAATCATATCCATATCTTCACTTCGAATAGTTGGTTCGAAGTGGTCTTCGAATATGAATTACCCAATTCCAACCCCGGTTCTTTCGAACCAATCATAGATAAAAAAGAAGTTTTGTGCATAGGGAATCATTCTTTAGTTGATTAAGTTTTTTATCAAAAATATCTTTTAGAGATATATTAATTTTAAAACACTTATAGAGATATATTAACTTTAAAACACTTATTTTCGGTATATATGGAATTATTAAATCTCTCTTATCAAATACTTTGATAACTTTAAAGTGGGAATAAATTTGGAATCATTTCATTTTTTTACTTAGGAAAATATTGATCCAAGCAAAACAAATTTACTATCCCCTTCATTGGGCCAGTCCGAACAGCCAGGGCAGGAAACTGGTTTTCTAAACACAAGCCTGGACACTATCTCTCAAACACCCATATGGTGGTCGAGTTATTTGATCGACTATAAATCGTTTAAATTTAACCATTCCATAAATTCTTCAAAATCATCTTTAAAATACTTACTTAATCATTTGAAAACATTTGTAAAAGATTTGGAAAAGAATAGTTGTGTTTAAAACTATATTTCAAAAGCTATAGAAAAATGCTGCGAAAAATTGCTTTTAACCTATATTGATCACCGACATTATATCATTCGAAAATTCATTTTTATAATTCAATAACTTTTAAAGCATGTGAAAAGATTGTTAGAATTTATTTCATATTTTTAAACAATTTTAGAATATCAATTTCAAAGAAATCCTATTATGGATTCCGGACTGCAAAACCATGATTTTTCAAAAAGCTTGTTCTATCATATTTCAAAATCTACTATTATATTTCAAAATCTATCATATACTCATTTGACTATTATGGCGTGAAACCGCGAACTACTGTATGCGACGCGTCTAATTTTGACTAAATTTTCAAATACCTTTTAAACTTCACCAAAACTCTTTCATATGCTTATAAAACATTTCAAAATCATTTCAAATCTTTTTTAAAGAGGTTTAAAATTCCATATACACCAATTCATTCAATAAAAGAAAGTGATTTTCTTTGTACTTATCAAAGTGTATTTCCATGACTTGTATATATATTCAACATTCATACTAAACAATCATGATCAACAAGTAAAATCAAACTTATATAACATCCAATAACATATAATACTATAGTCTACGAGTTTCTCACCTTGGGTTTAAACAACTAACTAAAAATGGATTATAGCTCCACTATTTGGTTTTCAAAACTCACAATCCTTTGGACTTAAGCTCCTACGTGACTTAGCCTAAGCTTGGGATGGCTTAAAAACTCATGGCCTAGCGCAAAGGAAGTAGAAATCTCTGCCTTCAATGGAGGAGGTGGAGGCCATGAATGTAGAGAGAAAGAGTGGAGTTTTGGAATTGTTTTGAGATGCTTAAGTGTATATAAGTATATATATTATAAATTTAAATTCTTTTTGAGAAATATTTTGGCTTCATTTCCTTTAGGTTCGAAGCCATGAAAGCATAGAGGGAGAGCTTAGGAAATGAAGAGGAAGATGAATGAAAATGAAGAGGAGAGTGTAAGGTATTTATAGGCAAGGAAGAGAGTAAAAAATATCTATGCATACATCACCATCACATGCATCCTCATTATCACTTCCTATCCTCTTATGCATGGCCAAATGCCATCACCCATGTTCCCACTGCTTCCATCACTTTAAGGCCTTCATATGTTGACTTTTGCATACTTAAGACGTAAGAAAACTAAAAAAATATCTTACATATTTTATATAATATTTATGGAAAACTAAAACAATATCTTATATATTTTATATAATATTTATATACTTAAATATATGTGCATATGTATATTTATGTGCATGTGAATATGTTTTCGTGTTTGCATGTGTGCATGTGTTTGTGTATGTTATGTATCTCCCTAATGTTGCACAACTTCCATACGTTGAATCGTTATAAATTCCGATTTCGATTTCCGATCATATTTTCTCTTTTTAGTTAACATGTATATGTTTGTAAACAAAATTTGAAAATACATTTCTTATCATTTTTGACTAATTAAAATGATCTTATTTCCTATATGAAACCATATAAGTTAATATTAATAATTACTTTCAAAATTGTTGTTGTATTGATAAAGCGAAATGGATTTTTCTTATGATTTCAAATCAGGTATACATCTTTATAACATTTATGATAAAGTATTACTCTATAACTATTTGAAACGAGTTATTAAAAGAATTATAATTATCAAATCAATAAATTTATTAAAGTGGTATATTTGCGGGTCGTTACATAGTTCCTCTTTTAAAAGAATCTCATCCTTAAAATTTAGATAAGAAAAAAATAACTCAAAAGGAAATATATTCGATAAGACAGAATATTTACAAGAGTATAGATAAGTAGCTACACAAAGGCGATGAGTATACTATATTGATATGATTTATATAGTCTATACATCAATCCTAAACTCAGGACATGCCTTTCTTACTCTATCCTCCGTTTTCCAAGTGCAATCCTCAGCATCTCCACTCCATTGAACTTTGACTAACCTTACCACCTTTCTCCTTAATCGTTTCTTATCATGATCAACGATTCGTTCAAGAATGGAAAAAGGTCTAATATATCAAGGTGATAACTTCCTAACCCTTCCAAACCTCATCACTCCTCTCATCGGAGAGACTTTCAAAAAGACTGAATCTCCAACTAAGAATTCTAGATTTCTACGCATTTGGTCTACATAAGTTTTCTATCTTCTCTGGGGTTCCTTTAGCTTCTTCCTAATCATATTAACCTTCTCTGAAGCTTATCGTACTATCAGGACCAAGTATTATCCATCTCCGATATCGATCCAACACTTTGGTGACTTGCATGGGCGATCGTATGGAGCTTCATACGGGGCCATGCCGATACTAGCTTGATAACTGCTGTTATAAGAGAACTTCACTAAATGCAAATGATTTTCCCATGGGCCTCCAAAGCCAAGAATGCATGCTCTTAGAAGATCTTCCAAAACGCGGTTGACTCTTTCCGTCTGTCCATCAGTTTGGTGGTGATAGACAGTGCATATATTCAGCCTTGTTTCTAAAATTATCTGTAATGCTTCCCAGAACTGACTAGTAAAGATTGGATCCCGATCGCTTACTATACTGCTTGGAACTCCATGCAATCAGACAATCTCTTTCTTATATATCTCTATAAGGCTTGCAATGGCCCATGTTGGCTTTACTAGAACGAAGTATGCACTTTTAGTTAAGTGGTCTATGATAACCCAAATCCCTTCATTTTCCTTCCTCGTTCGAGGTAAGCCATCAATGAAATCCATTGATATTTGATCCCACTTCCAAGCTGGAATCTCCAGAGATTGAAGTAAACTTGTAATTTTCTATTGGTTGCTCTTGACTTGTTAACAATTTATGCACTGGCTAACATAAATGGATATGTCCCTTTTCATACTTCTCCACCAAAATGTGCGCTTCATGTCTTCGTACATTTTTTTTAATTCCTAGATGAATGTTAAGTTTGATTTGTGGCATTCAGCTAACACCTCCTGCCTAAGATTTTCCACATCCAGAAAACAAATTCGCTCATTAAACCATAACTCTCCACAGTTATCTACTTTAAAGCTTGAATTATGCCATTTATATATATATCTTTAATACTCTCCTTAAGGAATCTATCTTCTTTTTGCTTGTGGGTAATTCTTTCCAAAAGAGTTGGAGTTACTACTAAGTAAGAGATAACAACATTCTTCCTATTCAATGCATCTGCTACTACGTTGGCATTCCCGGGTGTACGTAGAATATCTAGATCATAAGATTCGAGAAATTCTAGCCAAGTTGATGTCTAATGTTTAAATCATTCTAAGTAAAAAGATACTCTAAAGATTTATGATCCGTGAAGAGCTCGAACTTTTCACCTATTAAAAGAAGGAATTTTATTTACTAAGGTCAATTCAAAGTTTTATTGAAATAGACTATGAAAAATTCTTACCCAGCAAATAATGCCTCCATATTTTTAATGCGAACACTATGGCTAATAATTCTAAGTCTCGTGTTGCATAATTCTTCTCATGAGTCTTCAGCTGCCTACTTGCAAAGCGATCACCTTCCATTCTTGCATCAGAACTGCACCAACTCCTTCCCACAAGCATCTGTATAAACGGTTAGTCCACTATTTTCATTTATAACTGCCAGAACTGGAGTGGTTGTTAATTTATTTTTGAGTTCCTGGAAAGCTTCTTCACATTTAGGAGTCCGGATAGATTTAGCATCATTCATGGTCAACTTCGTTATGTGGTAGGCAATCTTTGAGAAGTCTTGAATGAATCTTCTGTAATACCTTGCTAAACCTAAGAAGCTACGAATTTCTTTGGGAGTTTGTGGCTGCTTCCATTTTAGAAAAGCTGCAACCTTTACAGGATCTACTGAAATCCCATCCCTTGACACTATATGTCCAAGGAACCTTACCTCCTTCTCCCAAAAATGGCATTTTGAGAATTTGGCTTTAAGCACATTATTCCTTAATATCTCCAACACAATTTCTAAACGCATTGTGTGTTCTTCTTCTGTTTAAGAATAGTAAGGATATCTTTGATAAAGACTAACACGAATTTAGTGAGTTCATCTCTAAATACTCTATTCATAAGATCTACAAAATAAGAGGGTGCATTGGTCAGCCCAAAAGGCATAATAACCACTTGAAGAAAGTATTCGGACCTTTAAATGCAGTTTGATGGATGCAATCTTCTATGATTCTTAGTTGATGGAATCCCATGGCTAGATCCATTTTCAAGAATACCCGAGCACCATGTAACTGATCAAAAAAATCTTCTATTCGGGGTAGAGGATACTTGTTCTTAATAGTTTGTTTATTTAGATCTCGGTAATCTACACACAACCTTAATGATCCATTTGACTTGGAAATAAAAACCACCGTCGATCCCCAACTTGAACGATTAGGTCTTATCAACCCTTTCTTTAATAATTCGTGGGTTTAGTTATTTAACTCTTGCCTCTTCTTTGGAGCCATCCCTCAATCAAATTGTTTAATTAGCCTTGCATTAGAAATCAAGTCGATATGAAACTCGATTTCCCGATGTAGGGGTAAACTCTTTCTTCTTCAAAGACATCTGGAAATTCTTTAACAACAGGTATTATTTCTAATCTTTTCCGAGATGAATCTAACGCATTTAGAAAACAATCTCTCCTTAGACTAGGATCTTCACAAGATATTTCTATAAACTTCCCTAACTTCGTTTTTACTAAAACGTTCTTCTTACACAATCTACAAATTCTTCGTTTTCAGTCAACCAGGCCATAAAAAAGGTTAAAAGGGAATTTACGGAAAGAGTGGGAAATTTGGACTTTTTCACAATTCATACAAAGGTTAGTAGTACCACCTATAGGATTTGTTACGCAAATAGGGTATTAACTAATTTAGGGCTAAGTTTTAATTCATCTACGGTTTCTTTAGCAATAAAACTATGAGTAATCTCAAATTGGGATTGAGATCTAGAAATTGAAAATGAATGGATGTTTTAAAATAAATTAGATGATATCATCCTATTGTTGTTAAAAATCTTTAAGTTGGGAATTGGAATTGTTTAAATGAATGAGAGATGGAGTATGGTAAACCATTGTTGAGATTCTAGTGTTGTTTCTTCTTTCTCTTCTTTCTTTTCATTTTCTATCCCTTTCTTTCTTAATTCATGACACGTCTTTCTGGTTAGTGGAAGACGGGTCGTGATAGTTAAGAAGCTACTACATCAAATAACACTCTAACTAAAACATCTTTGATAAAAATTTACCTTTCAAAACTCCCTTGCCCTTCACATCTTGAGAGATTGAAGGTTCATCTTTTATGGTGTAAACTCTGGCTTGCTCTTGCTTTCTCATAATTGGACAATCCTCTATCACGTGGCCTAGAATGATGACAATTATAATAGTTCCTTGGTGGTGGCTTGTGAACCTTGGGGTTCTTGCAATTAGTCGCTAGGTGACCCTTTAATTTGTAATCATAACATATAGCATCCTTCAAATAGTTACCTTGCGATCCTCCTCCAGATTTTCCTTTCCCTCGTGTTTTCCCACTGTGATTGAACTTCCTCCTTTTTTAGTTGTTGGTGTTGTTGTTGGTCTGAGCTACCAACGGATTCTTCTTATCCAATGTTTCGTAATGAAATCCCATATACACAAAGTCTATAAATTATCCTTTTACATGAGCAGTCATTTTACTGTGGTATTTCTCGTTTATCCCAGAAATAAACTTCTCATTTTCTTTAAAGGCGTGTCAATCGGACCTGGCCTAAAACAAGATAATTCATTGAACTTATTTGCATACCCCTCAATAGCCATTTCGTCCTGCTTCAGATCCATAAAACTTCTGTAAAGACGAGAATCCCTGGATGGTGGTATATACCGCTCCTTCAAAACTTCCTTAAACCTTTCCTACGAAAAATTGTCTTCCGAATCATTTAGGGTAATGGACTCCCACCAAGCCAGAGCCCCTTCCTGCAGTTGCAAGAAGGCTAAAACCTCTTTTGCTCATTACTAATATCCAATGCCTTAAAGATTCTTTCGCTTAATTTAATCCAAGCATGTACTTCATTGATAGGCTATGTCCCTTTGAATGGGTTTCCCCTAAGCTGGTAAAATTCTTGCACAAGTTTGCAAAATTAACCTGGGTTTGTACTGGAGATACTTCTTTTATAGCAATGGTTAGAGCTCGACCGTTAGTTGTTGTGGTGCTGCTATTTCCCCATCTTCATCCTCTACGAGTACTCATGTCTAACTACCTGAGTTTAGTAAGACAACTTTAGAATATAAAGATGAAATTTTCTAGGGGAGTGGGTATTAAGTATAGCATAACTCTTTTTTCATTTTTAGATAAGGGTTTTAAACGTGCACTCTCAAAGATTAAACTCATTCTAGGATATCACTAAGCTATCTCTAACGAGCCATACCCTACCAAATCCAAGGTTCTTGCTTAACCTTCAACTCTGATACCAAATATGATGACCCATTACCTCGACCTTTGAAAATCGACACTAATACATCTATGGTATTCATGTGCTATAAATCCAAGTGCTGGGGAGGCAGATTATCAGGGGTAAAAGTAAAAGTAGAAGACAGAAGTACAAATGCTCACATTTAATTTAATTATATAGATAGATAGTACACACAACCACTCTCATTAGGGTACATCAGAGTTATGATATGACCTAATCCAGCCAGGAACAGTTATAACTGCCTACTCCTGCACTTGCTAGTACAAACAATGCTTAGCCATAGTGGAAAATAAAAGATAGATAGATATCCACATAAGATGCTCCATCTCCATGCTCCAAAAATTCTTCCAGAATGCTTCACCAAAATACTTCTAACATGATCTTGACTACTCGGCTGCCCAGAAAAATAGAGCAACCTGACTTTAAAGGGAAAATAAAATAAACTCGGAGTCAGTCATGCGACTGGCGTGAGAACTCAAAATACGATGTTTGAAAATAAAAAAGTATCTCATAAGACCACACCACACATAAACACAGAACGAATTTTTACCTTATGATAACCAAATCTTTATTATGTAAATATAATTTTGATATTATTTTTAGTGACATCTTTTTGAAAACATTTTCAAGTAATCTTATTAATCTTAGCCAAAATTGTTGCATTGATTAAATTCCAGCATATCAGCCATAGAGTGGGTTCTACCAACAAAATGGCAAGCGCTTATTGGAGAATGAATTTTCATATAAATGACCAGGTGAAGAGACTACCTTCCGGCAGTATATCTTTAGAGAAATGTACAGAGGCCCAATTGATGGTGCTCTACCAACACAAGACCGACCTACCTCTTCCTATATAGTATCGAATATGTTATGACCCTGGCCGTTACCGACCTATCTAAGACGTCTCTTAGCATTCATTATAATAATTTAAACCCGAATGTTATAGCAGGTAGAAATATATCTAGAAGGGGATGATCATACCCTAATGGTTGCGAACCACATAGCCTTGTTGCATCTACCTTGTTTCGACCATTTCCGGGTGTGAGGCTTGAGGTAAAAGTTACCTTTCATATTGCACATTTCACTTTGAATGCCACACTGCCATTTCATGGTCACATAACTGATTTCTACAAACATATAACTCCTGAGCTCGTACGTCACAAGAAAGGGTCTTAAGCTAAGAGAAGTTGCCTTCTCCACCACCAAAAAATGATATGTTCATATAGATCACTTATGTAACTAGAAATGCAATGTCAGACATTCGTCCATACAAGTTCTCCAGGAACATGATAATCGAAATCACTCTCCTACCATATCTTATCGGAAGATACCCTTAGGATTAGTAGTGAGAAGTCCTTACATCAAAGATCTTAAATGAAGAACTACTACCACATAATATGATATAGGCAATTTCCCTCAAGGGTTAGTGACAAGCAGTCCTAAATTCCGTCTCCCAAATTCGACCTCGGTTCCATCGAACCAATCATCGATAAAAAAGATGTTTTGAGAATAGAGAATCATTCTTTAATTGATTAAGTTCTTTTTATCAAAAATATCTTTTAGAGATATACTAACTTTAATACACTTTTTTTTCGGTATATACAGAATCGTTAAACCTCTCTTATCAAATCCTTTGATAACTTTAAACCCTTTTTAAACTAGAAATAAATTCGAAATCATTTCATTTATTTACTTAGGAAAATATTAAACTGAGAAAACAAATTTACTATCCCCTCCGTCGGGCCATTTCGGATAGGTAGGGAGAGAAGGAAACTGGTTTTCTAAACTTAAGCCTAGATACTATCTCTTTGACACCCATAAGATGGTCATGTTATTTGATCGACTCTAAATCATTTAAACTTTAACCATTCCATAAATCCTTCAAAAATCATGAAACACCCCACACCCCTTAATATACCGAAAAGGGCACATTAAAAGGCGTGGTGCATTGTAGGTATAACTGAAACTAATAGAGATTAAGGTTCACAAGATAAAAATAAGTAAAAGCAACGAAAACTAAAATAATAACTTAATTAAAAAAAGATTCATAATTTCTTCATAAATAAGTCAAATACCAAATACAACATCCACATCTCAAAACTCATCATGTCTTATGAAACAAAAATTCATAGTCCCAAAATCAGAGTACATAATATCCTTCATAATAAGCCAATACACAAGAAGAACTAAGCTGAAATAAAAGAGATACATAGTAGAGAACTCCTTCAAGAAACCGCCAAGCAACATAAATCTACTTACTTCTCCCTGGATTGCCTATAAGGGGGAATGGGAAAATAAATGAGTGGGTCAGACTAAAAGTATGGTGGATGATATTAACTACTAGAGTCTTTAAGCAAGATAAAAGTAATAGACTCTACAGCAGTTCTAGCATAAATAAGGAAAATAAAGAAAATAGAAAAGAGATAAACTGGAAATAAGTATGATTAAATATTGCATAATTTATAAGATAGGTTAACTTTAATGGCTTGCACTTGTCCTAGATTTCTGATTTAACTAGGTTGAATTCCTAATCTTGTAATTAGAATGTGACCCTAATTCTACCCTTTTTGATCGGCCTACTACTCCATATACCTTACTACGGACCAGCCGCCATATAACTCCCTACACAGCAGCCAATGGTATCGACAAAAGATGCACAGAGCAACTACTGTGGATCCGGACGACATATATAGCTCCCTACACAGAAGGCAATGATGACTACGAAAGACACTCATACTAAGCGCTAGGAACTCATAGTTATTACTGAGCACTCGAATGGAAGTCGCACGCGTAACTGCCACCATGCTCATACTACCTTTTGCTCCACTTGTTGGATCTTCTTATTACCTCAATATTCAGCATAAGCGTGCCCCTCATCCTACTTCAGGCAAACGTGAGATCACCATGTGTCCATAGAATCTATATGGGAGATGATGTTGGTACCATCCCTTTATCCAAGCTATACCTAGTTGCGCCCCTTATCCAAGTCCCTATGATTAGTACTTCTATTTGACCAGATACAACTACTCTTAGCATAGGCATGCCCTAGGCTCACTTTTTGTCTAACAGGGAATGCTATTTGGTACGAGTCCTACTTTCATCTTTGCCTACTAACTTAGATAAATAATTTAAAATAACCCTTTACAATTATCCCTACAATCTTTGCTTATTAATTTATCCTACGTCTTAAAATAAGCTTCATTCTGTTCCGTTTCTTATTACAACCTATGTTATAATCATGCTTATTACTTAACCCAAGGTATAAGTATGAAAATAAGCTTCTTTAATCTTTTACTCTATTTGGTTATAATTCTAAGTTATAACTATGCCAATTATCTTTAATTACTCCAATTCTAATTATAATCAGGCAGAATTTCAGTCCAATTCCATTATTTCTTACAGTCCAATTCCATTATTTATTACAGTCCAATTCCATTATTTATTACAGTCTTTATAATTTACATCTTATTTTCTTCATTCAATTTTTTTTACTTATATAATCCATGTTCGTGTTTTAATTTATTCTATTCCATACGCGAAGAAAAGGGGTATGAAGAGAGTAGACACTTGCATAAAATCCAAAACGTCGAAAAAAATGTAAACAACAATAAATAAATTTAAATACTGTAAACCGTAAATCAATACTAAAAAATGCTATGCTTAACAGAAATAAACCAAAATTACTGAAGATAATAACTGAAAGGAAATAAACTGAAAAAAATTCTAAAAATTGTAAATAAACTACTGAAAAGGCTATTTCAAAAATCATAGTGAAACTACAACTATTGGAAACCCTATTATTTTAAATTACTTAGAGAAATCTTAAAATAATTTGCAGTCACTCACCTTCAGTCCTAAGCTTTTCCTTTGGTCTTCCTAGATCCACTTGGAGTTGTAAAATAACTTAATTTATAAAGATTTTCCGCTTAGGGTCCTTCCTAGAAAGGTGAACCCAATTGGAGAAAAACTAGAATGAGAAAAAGTGTTAGGTCTAGGGGTATATTTATAGGGGAAGAAGTAGATCTCAGACTGTTGGATTTGGGAATTGAATAGGATGCAACCACGTCATAGGCTGAATAGGAGCCATCAGATGCAAAACTGGAAGGACCAGATTGAAATAAAGGATGCAAATGACGTGCAAAAGGTTCGTTGGAACATACTGGAATGAAGGAACGATTCTTCGTTCCTTCACCTGAGGCAGGTGGGCGGTCGACCGCCCCCTTGCCAAGGTCGACCGGCCGGTCGATCTGGCCATATATATATATATATATATATACATATACATATATATATTCTTTTTTGTTTTCGTTTTCATGTTCGTGTCATATCTTGCTCATATTAGCTCGGTTTCTGACGTTCTATATATGGAATTTGACCAACATACACAATGGTGCAGCTCTTGTGGCTCAATTTTGATAATTTCATAAAGTTATTTTATTATTTAGTTAATTAATGAATTAATTATTACAGGTTAAATTTTGAGTTGTTACATTCTCCTCTTCTTAAGGGATTTCGTCCCCGAAATCTCTAAGGATAAAAGAACGTACTAAATGTTTTCATCCAATTCTACAACCAACTACTCAATCTTCAACCATTCATCCATTATCCTTAAGTTTTCTAATGAAATTTATGATACTTATGCAATTAGTGTAGTGTAAATGTCCCTAACTAATGCAAAAGATTAGGCGGTCCACTGATTCAGTTGACCTCTTTTTATTCAATCATGTTCATGCCATGCATCTAAATGAATGCAAAAATTTCCTAATGATAACCGATTATTATATATGCGTGCTATTAACATCATCGAAATGCAACAATCATGCGATAAACATCCATTTATAACAACCATGGAAATAAAATAAAAATGCGCACACATCCATATGCATATGCTCTAGTGTCCTAGTTTGGCCGATCCCTAAAGAATAATAGTGCCTATTGTACCTATATGCGTTCATAACATCCATTAGCAAACACTTGCAATCATTAGCATACATTATTCATAACATATTCTATTAACATGTTTACATCAAATGCTACCATCCGTAGGTTAAATCTTAAGTTCTACCCTCCCAAAGGATAATAAAGGAAAGAACCTATTCAAATATAGAGATCGAAAAAGGAAATTCTAAAACCTATTATCAAAGAGACATGGATATGAGATACGAATTTTCTCCTAATCAAATTAGTCTTCTCCAAAATCTCTCTAACCGCGTCGGAACCAAGAAGCAACCTTTCCGTAGATTCCATTCAACATGAAGGCGTCTTACACGGCCTTCCCAAAAAGAGCTTCAAAAGGTGGCATTCCAATGCTAGCTTGAAAACTACTACCATATGAATTCCACTAAAGAAAGATGCTTTTCCCAAGCTCTTTCACAATCAAGAATACTCATTCTCAACCATGCTTGTCTTACTCCCCCACTAATTCCATTTTACTGTTTTTCATGAATCAACATCCTTGTGTTCTTACTAGTGTCCTATACACTTTAGGAAACTTCCATTATTACTTCTAAAAGTAATTATTGCTATCTCCTTACTCCTCTTTTGTTACTCCTAGGAAATGATTCTTATATACTCCACATTTAAGAGTTTGGTTTGGTATTTATTACCTTGTTTCAAAAACTAAGGATTCTAAAATTTTTAAAACATCAAATTCCAAAACCTTTGTCTTTATAAGTGTCACCTTTTAGTTTCAATTAATTTAAAAAAATACTTGATCACTTAATATTATTTTCCAAACCTAGAGGGAAAAACTTCCAAAATTTTAAGTCTAAAACTTATATCTCTCTTTTAAAGATTTTTATAGTTTTCTAAAAAAATTTGAATTTTCAAATTTCACTTTTATTAAGTTTTTCATTTCAAAAACTTATTTAATTTTTCACCAAACTATTTTATTTTAAAATATCTATAAAATATCCTTTATGTGTTTTCAAAACAGCTACTTATTACACCTTACAGTCTCATATCTTAATGTACTGGAACTACTTTCTCTTATGAGAAGTGATTAACGCTAAAATCTTCTATGAACCTTTTAAAAGAGGATTTAATGTTTATTTAAAATTACAAGGAACTTATTTTATATTTTTCGAAATAGGCTATACAAAATATGATGCTTTTCATACCATGTATATCTCTTTCATGTATTCCTTGTAACTTGTACAAAACATTTTTATTGGTTTTATAGAAAATCATGCCCTTATTCTTTTCATTCCAATAGATTAAAAATATGTTTGAATTATATTCTTCCATGATAAGTATTTTCTAATATATAACTTACACATTTTCCTTTCAGAAAAACTCATCTTCAAAACTGTTTTAGTATTTCCATAACTGTCAAAACACTTTCTTATACTTACTAATAATTGTACTTTACAAACCATTTGGTTCCTATACTTAGAAATTATCTTTTAAAATATTTTTTTTGGTATAAAATGGAATTCGCATAAAAACGCTATTACAACCCAAAAAATACTAGTGTTTGGATTTAATTAAGTAAATACCAATAAATCACATATACCTATGTAAAAATATTTCTCTTGGGATCACTTACTATAGCTATAGTGTTATAGCCTATGCTTCTCTTATTTTTCACGAAAAGGTTTATTACGACAATAAAAGTTTTACTCTACGATTTTGATACTTGATACACTATAGGTTTTTATATATTTAAAACCTTTGTTTACTTTCAAAGAAACTAGCGAGTTATATATATATACACACTCCATAATTCTTCAAAAAGTATTCCAATTTTTCATCATATAAAAACCAACTTAAATTTCACACCATTATTCAAAACCCCATGTTTTTTTTTCAACCTTTTAAATTTTGAAAATTTCATTTTATTGGGCTTGGCATAAAGTGTATCTTCCTACTTACTACCCTCGGAGTACTTCTCCTAAAATAAAGGCTTTTACTCCTATTCATGTTGTATACTCACATTTATTCTAAGGCATCATCGTCAAATCCACTAGTCCGAGATAATTATAATTTATGTAATTATCTACACATTGACTTTCTTCTCCGCTTTCTACGGAATTTTATTGTAAATCTCTAACCTTTGCCTACCTCTCTTTGGATTTCCATAATCCGTAATCCTAAATGTACAAACCGTCTCTTAAATCCCTATCATGTGTAGACATTCTCTATGCCCCAATAAACACACTTCAAAAGTGATATTTCAAGAACTCTGCTCTTAACCGACGAACACGAAGCGTACAAAGAACCTTCTTTAGATGAATAACATGCTCTTCCATACTTCTTGGCAAACACCAAAATTTCGACCACGAATACCACCACGTACTTTATTTTTAGGACATCTCTAAAAACACGGTTCATTAAATCTATAGAATAGGCTGGGACATTGGTCAGCCGAAAAGTCATGACTAACAACTCAAAGAATCCAACTGGTGTCCTAAATGCGGTATTATCAATGTTATCATCAGCGACCCTAAGCTGATGAAATCTAGTGGCTAAATTAAGCTGGGAAAATACTAAAGAGCCAACTAACTGGTTGAAAAGATCATCTATCCTAGAGAGTCGATAAGGGTCCTTCTTTGTGAGCTTATTCAATTCTCTATAGTCAAAGCAAAGTCAAAGAGAACCACCTGCTATGGTAGCGAAGATGACTGGCGCTCCCTATTTCAATATGTTTCTTCTTATGATACCTTTCTCCAAGCTGATGAATCTGCTTGCCTAATCCCTTCCTTTCCCTAGGCACCCTATGCCCTATGGGTAATGCCAATGGCCAACAAAATAAATCTTGAAGTCACTATCTCTCTTAGGGGGTAGTCCCCTAAACTCCTAAAAGATGTCTGAAAAATCTCTGACGACAGGAACCAAATCTAACTCCGATGATGATGAATCGAGGGAAATAAGGAAGCTCAACATGACTGACCCTTGCGGGTTGCAAGGAATATTGAGAGTTCTACTGATGCATTTCTCTTGTCCAACGACTCTCCTCTCGCAGTCTAATATAGCTCAATGTGTGGAAGCCAATCCATTCCTAAAATCATCCCATACCCTAAAAATCCCAAAATATAGACACCACAGTCAAATTCTACACATATGATATATATTTTCAAACCCCTACAAATCATAGACAAAAGTGTCGATCCTCCCATAGGGTTTGAAACAACAGTGGGGTCTATTACTAAAGAGATGCCTAAGTGCAAACAATCTACCAAAGAACTAGAGGTGAAAGAGTATGATGCTCTTGGATCGAAAAGAGTGAATGGGAAATCAGAAATAGAAACCAAATTTTCCTACCTCGATCCGGTTTGTTGCTAGAAGGTGTTGCATCCAAAGCCTGAATCTACGCTGCATGTGCACTCACTCCCAGCCCCATCTTCCGAGGATAAAACTTACTAAGATGACAGGGTTTTCCACGACCGTAACACTTCTTCACCTTCTCTCTCTTGCAGTCTCTTGCGTAATGACCAGTCATTCTACAACGATTACATCTCACACTTTTCTTGATTCGCTTCTATGGGACTTCCCTTTTCCTCTTATCCTTCTTGGCCTTTCATATGGCGTCTTAGAGCTTGGAGGAACCGTCTTAAGCTCTTTCTCCAACTGCCAAGATATAGGTTGACCACTCTATCGGTCCTCCAAACCTAACCACCTAAACTTTTGCTCCATATCTTCCAACCTATATTGTGTCTCCTTGAAATCCTTTATGCCAGAAAATATTCCTCCTCCTATGCTAGTGAAGTCCTTGCATATCTTAGAAAAATCAACTGGTGTAGGTGGATTAAGGGATTTCCACCTATTGGTGTTGTATTGGACGCTTTCCCTTGCACCTCTGGTACCATAGTTCTATGGAATTGGTCAAAAATACTATGCAAAAAAAAGAAAACTTAGGATCGAAAGAATTGAAAGAAGGTTGAACTGGAATTTAAGGGGATTTTTATAAAAACTCTTTTATACCTTAAAACTATTTCTAAGAGTTCTTTTTTGAAAATACTTTTAAAAAAAGTTATTTTGAAAAATACTTTACTTTTAAAAACATTTTTTTAGGAATCCAATAACCTTAGGCTTTGACACCAAATGAAACACCCCACACCCCTTAATATACCCAAAAAGACACATTAAAAGACATGGTGCATTGTAGGTATAACTGAAACTAACAAAGACTAATGTTCACAAGACAAAAATAGGTAAAAGCAGCGGAAACTAAAATAATAACTTAAGTAAAAAAAAGATTCATAATTTCTTTATAAATAGTCAAATACCAAATACAGCATCGATATCTCAAAACCCACCATATCTTATGAAATAACAACTCATAGCCTCAAAATCATAGTACATAATATCCCTCATAATAAGCCAGTACACAAAAAGAACTAAAGCTGAAATAAAAGAGATACATAATAGAGAACTCCTCGAAGAAACCGCCAAGCAATAACAATCTACTAACTTCTCCCTTGATTTCCTATGGGAGGAAGGGAAAAATAGAGGAGTGGATCAGACTAAAGGTCTGGTGGATGATAATAATTACTACAGTCTTTAAGAAAGATAAAAGTAATAGACTCTACAACAGTTCTAGCATAAATAAGGAAAATAAAGAAAATAGGAAAGAGATAAACTGGAAATAAGTACGATTAAATATTGCTCAATTTATAAGATAAGTTAACTTTGATTGCTTGCACTTATCCTAGATTTCTGCTTTAACTAGACTAAATTCCTAATCCTATAATTAGAATGTGACCCTAATTCTACCCTTTTAGATCGGTTTGATACTCCATAGACCTTACTACGGACCAGCCGCTATATAACTCCCTATGCAGCATCCAATGGTATTTACGAAAGATGCATATAGCAGCTACTGTGGATCTGGACGACATATATAGCTCCCTACACAGAAGGCACTGATGTCTACAAAAGACACTCATACTAAACGCTTGGAACTCATAGCTATTACTGAGCACCCGAATGGAATTCGCACGTGTAACTGCCACCATGCCCATACTACCTTTTGCTCCACCTATTGGGTCTTCTTATTATCTTAATATCCAGTATAAGCATGCCCCTCATCCCACTTCAAGCCAACGTGACATAGCCGTGTGTCCACAGAATCTATAGGGGAGATGCTGTTGGTACCGACCCTTCATCCAAACAATATCTAGTTGCGCCCCTTATCCAAATCCCATATGATTTGGACTTCTATTTTACTAATTACTACCATTCTTAGCAATAGCGTGTCGTAAGTTCACATTTTTATCTAATAGAAAGTGCTATTTGGTACATGCCCTACTTTAATCTTTGCTTATTAACTTAGATAAATTATTTTAAATAAGCCTTTACAATTTATCCCTACTATCTTTGCATATTAATTTATCCTAAGTCATAAAATAAGCCTCATTCTAATCCTTCTTAGTATAACCAAAGTTATAATCATGCTTACTACTTAACCAAGGACTAAGTGTGAAAATAAGTTTCTCTCATCTTTTACTCTATTTAGTTATAATTCTAAGTTATAACTATGCCAATTATCTTTAATTAGCCCAATTCTAATTATAATTAGGCGTAATTTCAGTCCAATTCCATTATTTATTACCGTCCAATTTCATTATTTATTACAGTCTTTGTAATTTACATCTTATTTTCTTTATTGAATATTCTTACTTATATAATCCATGTTCGCGTTTTAATTTATTCTAATCCATACGTGAAGAAAAGAGGGATGAAGAGAATTGACGCTTGCATAAAACCCAAAACATCGAAAAAGATGTAAATAATAGTAAATAAACTTAAATACTGTAAATTTTAAACCAATAATAAAAAACTATGCTTAACAGAAATGAACCAAAATTACTAAAACGAATAGATGAAAGGAAATAGACTGAAAATAATTCTAAAAACTACAAATAAACTACTAAAAAGGTTATTCCAAAAATCGTAGTGAAACTACAACTATTGAAACCCTATTATTTTAAATTATTTAAAGAAATCTTTAAATAATTACAATCGCTCACCTCCGGTCTTAAGCTTTTCCTTTCGTCTTCTCAAATTCACTTGGAATTGTAAAATAATATAATTTATAACAATTTTCTCCTTTGGAAAAATTATTCTGTTTAGGGACCTTCCTAGAAAGGTGTAACCAATTGGAGAAAACCTAGAATGAGAAAAAGTGTTAGGTCTAGGGTTCTATTTGCAGGGGTAGAAGTGGATCTCGGACCGTTGGATTTGGGAATTGAATAGGATGCAACCATGTCATAGGCTAAATAAGAGCCATTGGATGCAAAACTGGAAGGACCAGATTGAAATAATGGATGCAAATGATGTGCAAAAGGTTCGTTGGAGCATACTGGAATGAAGGAACAATTCTTCATTACTTCGTCTGAGGCAGGTCGACCGAGCGGTCGTCTGCCTCCTTTCCCAGGTCGACCGACTGGTCGACCTGGCCATATATATATATATATATATATATATATATCCTTTTCTTTTCGTTTTCTTGTTTGTCTCATATCTTGCTCATATTATCTTGGTTTCTAATGTTCTATATATGGAAATTGATTAGACAATTTGCAAGGACACAATGGTGCAAATCCTGTGGCTCAATTCCGATAATTTCACAAAGTTATTTTATTATTTAGTTAATTAACGAATTAATTATTATGGGTCAAATTTTGGGTTATTACAAATCGTCTTTAAAAATCTTACTTAATCATTTGAAAACATTAATAAAAGATTTGGAAAAGAATGGTTACGTTATAAACTATATTTCAAAAGTTATAGAAAAGTGTCGTGGAAAAGTGATTTTTAAGCTATATTGATTAAAACGACTTTTTATCATTTGAAAATTCATTTATATAACTCAAATCACTTTTAAAACATTTTAAAATATTTTTATAATTTATTTCATATTTTTAAACAATTCTAAAATATTAATTTCAAAAAAATCCTGTTATGGATTCTGAACTGCAAAACCGCGATTTTTCAAAAAGCTTATTTTACTCATATTTCAAAATTTATGTAATATCCCGGAATTTTGGACAATTTAAATTTAATAATCTGGGTTTAAATTTAAATTGAATTGATGATTTATGTTAATAAATTTGATTTGATTTAATAATTTTCTTTATATAAATATTTAATTTGTGAATTTATTTTTAGTAAACTGATAAAATTGTTTTCTATTTAATAATGTATATGTATTTATATATATATTTTAAATAGACAAGTTGTTAAATTAGTATAGCATAATTTCAATGTTTTGAAAATAGAAATTGTGATTTATTTTTAATTTAATCTTTTCAAAAATATTTAATAAAATACTATATGATTTTAAATATATGAGATAAATGTTTTATTGGTTTAAAATTCATTTTAACTTAAGTTTATATATTTAAAATAAGTTACATAAATGTTGTGTTATTTTTTTTAAAAATATTGATTGATAATTTGACTTGTTAATTTAATTTGAAATTTAAAATACAATTTAAAATATGAACATGCATTCATTAAGTTTAATTTATCTTTAATACTTAATTAAATAACAAAACCATTTAAGAGACATGTGTAGTGTATTAAGGCATAATATAACATATGTTAAGTAAGTAAACAAAGAAGTTAACAAGTGTCCATTTCTTTTACATGTGTCATTGTTTAATTTTGTTTTTCTTCAATTTTAAATTAAATCAAACATTTTTATTTAAAACTTGCATATATTCATTTCTTTAGCTCTTTCTCATTCTTCATTCTAAAAAGAAATCTGAAATTTGGTTCAAATGCATTTCTCAAACAAGTAAACATTTACATTCAACTCCTCTCTTTTTCAAACATTCAAAAACCTGCAAATCATTCCCTGTAAACAAACATACAAACCTGCATTTCCCAAAATACAAAACCTGCAAGCAACAAACTACAACCTGCATTCTGAAACATGCAATTGAATCTGGAATGGGAAGAGGTCTGCATTCAACTCTTTAAGATCTGAAAGCAAACTTCAAAGAGCATTAAAACATTTGCAAAGTTCAAGCAGATTTTCAAAAAGGCTTTTCAAGAATCTGGGTTCTGTCTGCATTCAATTTCAGGTGAGTAACACCTCATTTAAATAAATTAAGTAGGATTGCATGCTTGTTTGTCTGATGAGTTAAATTTGTGTATATGCTTTATAAATTACAAATTGAACTTATATGAAATTGTTGAAATGTTATACCTATAAATATTTGGCCTGTGCATGTGTGTGTCTGCAAATTATCAATCTCACGTTTGATCTCTGAAATTCTTTGCTTGACTTGATTGCTGTTATGACTCAAACCTTTGAGCAAAGCTTGTTTATTTTAGAATTGAGTATGTTTAAATTTTTGTATAAATTAAACAAATCGCCTGTAACCTGAAAAATCAAGTTACACAGAACAACTGTTAGCATAGAGTGAAAATCCAAATGTTATAATTTATTGTTCCAGGTTTACAAATAGAAACAATAAGAGAATTCAAGAATTTTAAATCAAAATTTCAATTTATAGTGTTGTAAATAAAATGTAGTTTTGGAATTACTGTATTTTACATTTTATTTAAGTACACTTGATTCTTGAATTTGATTTGATTGAATTGGCTTCTGGAGATAGAGTAGCTATCAAATATTATAGGAAAATTCTAAATTGGATTACAATTCAATATTGATGTTGAATTTTGGATTTTAGTTTTAGAACCCTAGTTGTATTGGGTCTCTGATTTTGTGTGAATGGGGACTCCTCGGTTGATCGAGTTCAACCACGTTTTGCATGATGATAGATGGTGGTTTGGTAAAGGATTCGCCGGAGTATGGAAGGTGAAGGTGATCGGAGATGGGAGATATTGGCGTTGACAGGTTTTAGGTGGTGGTGGTTTGACCTGTTCCAGGTTTGGGGTTTATGAGTGTTGAAGTGGTTGCAGGGTTTCTACTTCGGGATGGTCTCGGGGAAATAGGAGAGTGACTCGAAGCAATATGTCTTCTGACCCGAAGTAAAAATTAGAGTTGCTCGAGTTAATATATGTTTCAGGGTTTGTTTTTTTTAACAGAGCCTGTTTTTTATTCAGGTTTTAAAATTTTTTTAAAGGTAAGAATTTAAATATAAACCCAAATCTGAACTAAGTATAAGTTGAAATTAAATTTAAATATGAATTCAAAGTTTGAATTCTGGGATTTTTGTAATAATTTGAGTTTTTAAAAAAAAAGGGTAAGTATTTCAGGTTTTAGTTTTTTAAGAAAACTTATTTCCAGGTTTCTATAAGTTGAATTGAAAAAAAAATACAAATAAAATCTGGAAAGAAGTTTGAATCTAGAATTTAATTTAAATTCAATAAGTTTAAATTTTAAATCTTTGAATTAAATTTGAAATGCTTTTAAATCCAAGTTGGTTTTAAAACTAAAAACAGAAACAGTCTTTCTGTTTTATAAATTTAAAAGCAAAATTTCAAAATAATAAGTTGAAGTTCAAATTGGAAGTTTAAACCTGGGAGTTAAATTTGAAGTAAATAGTTTAATTCTTGAATTTGAAACATTTTTGAATTTTAAAATGTAATATGTTTTAAACTAAAACAGGAAACTATTTTCTGTTTTAAATTGGAAAGCAACTTTGAAATGCAATTGAAATTTAGAAATTTAAATCTGGAAACTGAAATTTTGAGATAGATGAATCTGAGTTGAATTTAAATCTGGAATTTAAATTTAGATTTTAAACTTTTTAAAGTATGAAGAAACATTGGTTTGAATTTTAAAACTATAAGTTTTAATTTATGAAATAAAGTTTAAAATAAGTTTAAATTCAGTTTAAAACCTGAGATTTGACTCTAATGTCAGTTTTTAAAATTTAATAGGATTTTAAATTTAAATTTGTTTTAACTATTTTAGAAAGTTTAAATAATTTGAATTTGAAAATGAAGATAGAGATGTAAGTAAAGTTTTAAAATTTTAAGTTTGAATCTAGAATGAAAATTTGAATTGTGTTTCAGTTTAAAATTTAAAAAGAAATTTTTAAATTTGAATTTTGTTTTGAAATAAAGTGTTTAAAATACTTTGTTTAAAGAAGAATGTTTCTTAATTTTGAACTTAAGGAAATTGGTTTCATTTAAATTATTAAATTAATTTAAATGGAATATTAATTATTATTTAATTATTAATGTGGATGATTAATTAGGTAATTAATAGTTTTTAAATTGATTAATTAAGATTTGAGATTAATTAATTAAGGTTAATTAATCTATAATTAAGGATGGTTAATTAAATTTTAATTTATGATTGAGATTTAGTTAATCAAGTGATTAATGATTAATTAAGATTTTAATTAACACTTAATTGATTAATAATTAGAGATGAATTAAATTGTAATTAAATATTAATTAATTGATAATTAATAATGATTAATTGAAGTAATCTCTTAATTAAGTAATTAAGTAATGTTAATGTAGGTCATTAACTTAAGATTATTTTAACAATTAATTAATGTGATTAATTTTTGATAATTAATTAGATTAATTAATTAATAATAATCAATTGTTTAATTTTAAATTACTTAATGAAAGTAATTAATGAATTAATTACTTAGTGTAATTAATTTAATTAAGGTAATTAGTTTAGATTAATTAAGTTAAATTAATTTAAACATTTGAGGATTTTTGATAATTACTTTATGTAATTTATGAATTTGTAATTACTTAAGGAAGTAATTAATTAATAATTACTGAATGTAATTAAAAATATTTATTATAGAAGTAATTTTGATTTAAATTACTTTGAAAATTAATCAAGTGATTAATGAAGATAATTAATTAAGAATAATTAATTTATGGGATGGGTAATTAAAGTAGTTAATTACTGAATGGTTATTAATCAAAGGTGATTAATATATATGTTGTTTAAATTGAAGATTAATTACTTATGTAATTAATTTATTTTGAGAAATTGATTAAATATAGTTAGAAATCATTAATTAATTAATGATGTAATTTGGAATTGATTAATTAAGGTAAAATCAATAATGAATAAATGATTAATTAATTAAGCAATTACAAGTTAATTATTTGCAAGGGGTTTAAGTAATTAACTTGTGTAATTAAAATTAAATGCTAATTGCTTATTGTAATTAGAGATGTTTAATCAGTAGTGATTAAGTGAAATAAATATTGAGATGATAAATTGATTTGTAATCAATCAAAGATTAAGATAAGCAGAATTTTAATGATGAAGTAATTAATTTAATTTATTTTAAATTAATTAGAGATTAAGTAATTAATTTAATTCATTTTAAATTAATTATAAATGGTGATCATTAGATCATTGCTTATGATTGTTGAATGGTATTGGTTGTCATGTATGGTTTGTAATCTCAGTTCTGAGATTAGTAGTGTATGTGATATGGATGCATTGGTTGCTTTTGGATGATAATATGGATTATCTGATTATGATATGATTATCTGTTGATAATGATAAGGTTGATTATCTATTGTGTTGTGAATTATCTATCTGTGTATATTTAGATAATGAATTGAATTGTTTTAAACTTAAAACAACTTGGACCTTAAAAGACACGCTTTGGATTTCGATGAGACCGGGATCGGGTTTCCATATTTGGAATCCGAAAACCACATCGATTCCAATTAAACGTTAGGTCGTTAATCCAAGTGGAGCGAGTGAAGACTCGAGGTGTAAGGGCTATACATCAGTATAACTCTGTGGGTGATTCCGTAATGAGTTTGACGGAATAGTACTTATAGATTCGAGATGGTGATTCAGAGTGCAAGAGTTATTGTCGTTAACTCTGAGGGTGATTCCAATATGAGTGTAACGAGATAATGCCTTCGGTTTCGTTCGAACCCGGAACGAACTTGTATGGATTGAATGCTTTCAGAACATCGTCAGGTGGACGATGAGCATTCTAAGTGATATGTCCTATAAAGGTAATTGTAGCCTCAAGCCTCATCAACCGGGAATGGCTAAAACAGGGGAGGTGCAGCAAAGCTTCGTGGGTAGCCCCCACTTGAGAGCAAGATTTATCCCTGTCTAGAGGTCCCTTTATTTCGGCTTAGTGGTGCGGTTGCTGATCACAACTGTGGGGTGGTCTTGTTTGGAATTGTTCAGTAAGGCACGGGTCCGGCTTTGTGTTGCAGGGGATTGGAAGTAATCCTCGGTACGGTGATCTAGGCCACGTACTGTGACGGGCGGTACCCCAGTAGCCCAACCATTGTATGGAATTCAAAATCCAATAAGTGCCAACGGTTTTGATTGTATTACCCACTTTTGTGGCTAGTAGCTGGAATTTAGTAGATGTAACAATTTCGGCTATTTCTTATTTACTTGAAAACCCTAAACACTATTATAATATCATCGGATTTCCTAGCAAATGTTTTGGTTAGCGTAAGGTAAAAACTTTTCCATGTTTATGCATGGGAAGTCTTACGTGATACCTTTTCTTTTCAAAGGTTTTTCAAAGTTAAGCAACTTTAACCTGTTACTCACACCAGACCCATGTCTGACCCGGAGTTATTTTTGTTTTTCTATAACTCTTGGGTACTCAAATTTTTATGAGTGGTCAAGGGAATTCAGGTTAGGATTCAGGTTAGCTTTGACGAATTGTGGAGGAGCAAATGTAGCAGGAGGCTTCTGCGTATAGTTATATAGTTTTCCGCTGTGTTGGTATCTCTGAGTGTTTCTGTTGTGTATTGAATTGTAATAACTAGATAGGTGTTTATAACTGTCTAGTATGTGTTGTATATGTCTGTGTAACTCTGATATTTGATGTATACTATGTAATACTTATGTTATTAATATAATTTATTCGTTCCGCTGTTGAGATTCTTGTGTTGTTTCTTCTCTCTCTTCTTTCTTTTCTCTTTTCTATCCCTTTCTTTCTTAAGGATGATACGACTTTTTGTGGAGAAAAAGTCGGGTCGTCTCATTTGGTATCAGAGCATTAGGTTGAGTGAATGCCTAGTCTCTGTAGTGGTGTTTATCTTGAGAGAGCGTATTTGTATTTTTATTATATATATATATATATATATAATTGGTTCTACCTATTTGTTGGGTTGCCTGTTCAGGTTTTTTCAATATAAGTTATAAAGGTAGATGAGGTAGAAGTGTGTGTAACACGACTACCATTGGTTGAAGTTTGATGGATGAGGTTGGAAGTGTATTTGTCGAGACTGTAGACCTAATACCGTCTCAAGTAAGTTTTGCTTGGTGTAAGTACTTCATCGATCTCTGAAGGTAACCTGTAAAGGTTCGGAGTTCATCTTTGAAGTGCAGAATTGAGTTGGATCTGTCATTTGGGCAGAAGCAAGCAAGTGATGATATTTTGATATCTCAGGAAGTTGTAGCTGCGTGATGAGATGCAGTGACTGTGGATATTTCCGAAGATGTTTCTTTGGAACAAGAGTAAAAAGTGAGTCTTCTCGGTGAAGTGGCTGAGTTTAACAGAGTATTCTTAATTGGTAAGGAGTCTTCTGGCTGAGTAGTTTCTTTGAAATGGAGTTCAGAAGCAGCAGAGTGGATCTTTTTCTCTGGTAAGTTGGCTAGGCCAGCATAAGCTGTTCTGTTTGGAAGAGAGAGAGCAGTTTCTTTGGATATAGGCTGAGTTGATCGCAAAAGTGACTTGCAATAGTGTTCTTTTTGATTGTTGGAGATTGTCCGGATTTTCTTCCAGGAAGTCAGAGTTTGTCTGCATTTGGAGATTGAGTTTTCTTCCCTGAAATGGAACTGGTGGTTTAGATGGATGGTTCCTTGAGATAGAAGTTGGTGAAGCAACTCAGGTTTGGGAGGAACAACTGAGTTTTCTTATGGATATATGGAACCATATTTTTGTGCTGGGTTGTTTGGTCTGTGCTTGTGCTCTTCATCAGCATTTTCTTCTGTTTCGGATCAGAGTTGTGCAGCGGAAGCAGTTTGGGGATGTTTCTGTTTTCTTTTTCCGGATAAGGAGAAGTTTGTTCTGTCTTGTTGTTGAGAAGCAGGGTTTGTGTTCTTGGTTTTTGAGTGATCTTGAGGAGATCATTGGATTGTTTTGATCCAATCTGTTTCTAGTGGAAACAGCAAGAGTTGAGCTGATCTTGAAGGATGTGTAGCCCAGGATCGTCCGTAGAGTTTTTATGGATAAGAGACGGAGAAATTTGGATTCTAGAATCGGAGATTTGATTTGGGATAAGTTTTTCTCTGATCCAAAGAGCTATAAGTTTGGGAAGCTAGCTCTGTAGTGTTTTGGTTTCTTCTATATTTTGGTAAGATCAGTGTTTGGTTTTCTAGAGTTGAATTGCCAGTTTGGATAACTGAAATTCTGTAAGTTTCACGTATCTCTGAGGGAGTACGTATTTGATATTTCTGGTTTTAGAACTAGCAGTTTAGGATGGATTGGCTGTTGAGTCAGACTCGTTTGTAGTCTGATATTCTGTATAGAATTGTTGTTAGGAGCTCTATAGCTTAGTAGTATTGTTTGATTGGATTCTGTAGAGCGAGTATCCCGATATATATATATATATATATATATATATATATATATATATATATATATACACCGGGGAAACTCGTGAAGATTTTATCCAAAATTCTTTTTGATAATTAGATTTGTTCTGATTGTGTGAATTGGTTGTTATGGTTGTTAGCATATGATTGACATATGCTGTGTTTTAAAATAAAATCTTTTAAATAGATTATTAAATTACCTTTGTTTTAAATTTCAAGGACGAAATTCTTTTAAGGGGGAAGGATTATAATATCCCGGAATTTTGGACAATTTAAATTTAATAATCTGGGTTTAAATTTAAATTGAATTGATGATTTTTGTTAATAAATTTGATTTGATTTAATAATTTTCTTTATTTAAATATTTAATTTGTGAATTTATTTTTAGTAAACTGATAAAATTGTTTTCTATTTAATAATGTATATGTATTTATATATATTTTAAATAGATAAGTTGTTAAATCAGTATAGCATAATTTTAATGTTTTGAAAATAGAAATTGTGATTTATTTTTAATTTAAGCTTTTCAAAAATATTTAATAAAATACTATATGATTTTAAATATATGAGATAAATGTTTTATTGGTTTAAAATTCATTTTAACTTAAGTTCGTATATTTAAAATAAGTTACATAAATGTTGTGTTATTTTTAAAAAAAAATATTGATTGATAATTTGACTTGTTAATTTAATTTGAAATTTAAAATACAATTTAAAATATGAACATGCATTCATTAAGTTTAATTTATCTTTAATACTTAATTAAATAACAAAACCATTTAAGAGACATGTGTAGTGTATTAAGGCATAATATAACATATGTTAAGTAAGTATACAAAGAAGTTAACAAGTGTCCATTTCTTTTACATGTGTCATTGTTTAATTTTGTTTTTCTTTAATTTTAATTTAAATCAAACATTTTTTATTTAAAACTTGCATATATTCATTTCTTTAGGTCTTTCTCATTCTTCATTCTAAAAAGAAATCTGAAATTTGGTTCAAATGCATTTCTCAAACAAGTAAACATTTACATTCAACTCCTCTCTTTTTCAAACATTCAAAAACCTGCAAATCATTCCCTGTAAACAAACATACAAACCTGCATTTCCCAAAATACAAAACCTGCAAGCAACAAACTACAACCTGCATTCTGAAACATGCAATTGAATCTGGAATGGGAAGAGGTCTGCATTCAACTCTTTAAGATCTGAAAGCAAACTTCAAAGAGCATTAAAACATTTGCAAAGTTCAAGCAGATTTTCAAAAAGGCTTTTCAAGAATCTGGGTTCTGTCTGCATTCAATTTCAGGTGAGTAACACCTCATTTAAATAAATTAAGTAGGATTGCATGCTTGTTTGTCTAATGAGTTAAATTTGTGTATATGCTTTATAAATTACAAATTGAACTTATATGAAATTGTTGAAATGTTATACCTATAAATATTTGGCCTGTGCATGTGTGTGTCTGCAAATTATCAATCTCATGTTTGATCTCTGAAATTCTTTGCTTGACTTGATTGCTATTATGATTCAAACCTTTGAACAAAGCTTGTTTATTTTAGAATTGAGTATGTTTAAATTTTTGTATAAGTTAAACAAATCGCCTGTAACCTGAAAAATCAAGTTACACAGAACAACTGTTAGCATAGAGTGAAAATCCAAATGTTATAATTTATTGTTCCAGGTTTACAAATAGAAACAATAAGAGAATTCAAGAATTTTAAATCAAAATTTCAATTTATAGTGTTGTAAATAAAATGTAGTTTTGGAATTACTGTATTTTACATTTTATTTAAGTACACTTGATTCTTGAATTTGATTTGATTGAATTGGCTTCTGGAGATAGAGTAGCTATCAAATATTATAGGAAAATTCTAAATTGGATTACAATTCAATATTGATGTTGAATTTTGGATTTTAGTTTTAGAACCCTAGTTGTATTGGGTCTCTGATTTTGTGTGAATGGGGACTCCTCGGTTGATCGAGTTCAACCACGTTTTGCATGATGATAGATGGTGGTTTGGTAAAGGATTCGCCGGAGTATGGAAGGTGAAGGTGATCGGAGATGGGAGATATTGGCGTTGACAGGTTTTAGGTGGTGGTGGTTTGACCTGTTCCAGGTTTGGGGTTTATGAGTGTTGAAGTGGTTGCAGGGTTTCTACTTCCGGATGGTCTCGGGGAAATAGGAGAGTGACTCGAAGCAATATGGCTTCTGACCCGAAGTAAAAATTAGAGTTGCTCGAGTTAATATATGTTTCAGGGTTTGTTTTTTTTAACAGAGCGTGTTTTTTTCAGGTTTTAAAATTTTTTTAAAGCTAAGAATTTAAATATAAACCCAAACCTGTACTAAGTATAAGTTGAAATTGAATTTAAATATGAATTCAATGTTTGAATTCTGGGATTTTTGTAATAATTTGAGTTTTTAAAAAAAAGGGTAAGTATTTCAGGTTTTAGTTTTTGAAGAAAACTTATTTCCAGGTTTCTATAAGTTGAATTGAAAAAAAATACAAATAAAATCTGGAAAGAAGTTTGAATCTAGAATTTAATTTAAATTCAATAAGTTTAAATTTTAAATCTTTGAATTAAATTTGAAATGCTTTTAAATCCAAGTTGGTTTTAAAACTAAAAATGGAAACAGTCTTTCTGTTTTAAAAATTTAAAAGCAAAATTTCAAAATAATAAGTTGAAGTTCAAATTGGAAGTTTAAACCTGGGAGTTAAATTTGAAGTAAATAGTTTAATTCTTGAATTTGAAACATTTTTGAATTTTAAAATGTAATATGTTTTAAACTAAAACAGGAAACTATTTTCTGTTTTAAATTAGAAAGCAACTTTGAAATGCAATTGAAATTTAGAAATTTAAATCTGGAAACTGAAATTTTGAGATAGATGAATCTGAGTTGAATTTAAATCTGGAATTTAAATTTAGATTTTAAACTTTTTAAAGTATGAAGAAACATTGGTTTGAATTTTAAAACTATAAGTTTTAATTTATGAAATAAAGTTTAAAATAAGTTTAAATTCAGTTTAAAACCTGAGATTTGACTCTAATGTCAGTTTTTAAAATTTAATAGGATTTTAAATTTAAATTTGTTTTAACTATTTTAGAAAGTTTAAATAATTTGAATTTGAAAATGAAGATAGAGATGTAAGTAAAGTTTTAAAATTTTAAGTTTGAATCTAGAATGAAAATTTGAATTGTGTTTCAGTTTAAAATTTAAAAAGAAATTTTTAAATTTGAATTTTGTTTTGAAATAAAGTGTTTAAAATACTTTGTTTAAAGAAGAATGTTTCTTAATTTTGAACTTAAGGAAATTGGTTTCATTTAAATTATTAAATTAATTCAAATGGAATATTAATTATTATTTAATTATTAATGTGGATGATTAATTAGGTAATTAATAGTTTTTAAATTGATTAATTAAGATTTGAGATTAATTAATTAAGGTTAATTAATTTATAATTAAGGATGGTTAATTAAATTTTAATTTATGATTAAGATTTAGTTAATCAAGTGACTAATGATTAATTAAGATTTTAAATAACACTTAATTAATTAATAATTAGAGATGAATTAAATTGTAATTAAATATTAATTAATTGATAATTAATAATGATTAATTGAAGTAATCTCTTAATTAAGTAATTAAGTAATTAAGTAATGTTAATGTAGGTCATTAACTTAAGATTATTTTAACAATTAATTAATGTGATTAATTTTTGATAATTAATTAGACTAATTAATTAATAATAATCAATTGTTTAATTTTTAATTACTTAATGAAAGTAATTAATGAATTAATTACTTGGTGTAATTAATTTAATTAAGGTGATTAGTTTAGATTAATTAAGTTAAATTAATTTAAACATTTGAGGATTTTTGATAATTACTTTATGTAATTTATGAATTTGTAATTACTTAAGGAAGTAATTAATTAATAATTACTGAATGTAATTAAAAATATTTATTATAGAAGTAATTTTGATTTAAATTACTTTGAAAATTAATCAAGTGATTAATGAAGATAATTAATTAAGAATAATTAATTTATGGGATGGGTAATTAAAGTAGTTAATTACTGAATGGTTATAAATCAAAGGTGATTAATATATATATATATGTTGTTTAAATTGAAGATTAATTACTTATGTAATTAATTTATTTTGAGAAATTGATTAAATATAGTTAGAAATCATTAATTAATTAATGATGTAATTTGGAATTGATTAATTAAGGTAAAATCAATAATGAATAAATGATTAATTAATTAAGCAATTACAAGTTAATTATTTGCAAGGGGTTTAAGTAATTAACTTGTGTAATTAAAATTAAATGCTAATTGCTTATTGTAACTAGAGATGTTTAATCAGTAGTGATTAAGTGAAATAAATATTGAGATGATAAATTGATTTGTAATCAATCAAAGATTAAGATAAGCAGAATTTTAATGATGAAGTAATTAATTTAATTTATTTTAAATTAATTAGAGATTAGTAATTAATTTAATTCATTTTAAATTAATTATAAATGGTGATCATTAGATCATTGCTTATGATTGTTGAATGGTATTGGTTGTCATGTATGGTTTGTAATCTCAGTTATGAGATTAGTAGTGCATGTGATATGGATGCATTGGTTGCTTTTGGATGATAATATGGATTATCTGATTATGATATGATTGTCTGTTGATAATGATAAGGTTGATTATCTATTGTGTTGTGAATTATCTATCTGTGTATATTTAGATAATGAATTGAATTGTTTTAAACTTAAAACAACTTGGACCTTAAAAGACACGCTTTGGATTTCGATGAGACCGGGATCGGGTTTCCATATTTGGAAGCCGAAAACCACATCGATTCCAATTAAACGTTAGGTCATTAATCCAAGTGGAGCGAGTGAAGACTCGAGGTGTAAGGGCTATACGTCAGTATAACTCTGTGGGTGATTCCGTAATGAGTTTGACGGAATAGTACTTATAGATTCGAGATGGTGATTCAGAGTGCAAGGGTTATTGTCATTAACTCTGAGGGTGATTCCAATATGAGTGTAACGAGATAATGCCTTCGGTTTCGTTCGAACCCGGAACGAACTTGTATGGATTGAATGCTTTCAGAACATCGTCAGGTGGACGATGAGCATTCTAAGTGATATGTCCTATAAAGGTAATCGTAGCCTCAAGCCTCATCAACCGGGAATGGCTAAAACAGGGGAGGTGCAGCAAAGCTTCGTGGGTAGCCCCCACTTGAGAGCAAGATTTATCCCTGTCTAGAGGTCTCTTTATTTCGGCTTAGTGGTGCGGTTGCTGATCACAACTGCGGGGTGGTCTTGTTTGGAACTGTTCAGTAAGGCACGGGTCCAACTTTGTGTTGCAGGGGATTGGGAGTAATCCTCAGTACGGTGATCTAGGCCACGTACTGTGACGGGCGGTACCCCAGTAGCCCAGCCATTGTATGGAATCCAAAATCCAATAAGTGCCAACGGTTTTGATTGTATTACCCACTTTTGTGGCTAGTAGCTGGAATTTAATAGATGTAACAATTTCGGCTATTTCTTATTTACTTAAAAACCCTAGACACTATTATAATATCATCGGATTTCCTAGCAAATGTTTTGGTTAGCGTAAGGTAAAAACTTTTCCATGTTTATGTGTGGGAAGTCTTACGTGATACCTTTTCTTTTCAAAGGTTTTTCAAAGTTAAGCAACTTTAACCTGTTACTCACACCAGACCCATGTCTGACCCAGAGTTATTTTTGTTTTTCTATAACTCTTGGGTACTCAAATTTTTATGAGTAGTCAAGGGAATTCAGGTTAGGATTCAGGTTAGCTTTGACGAATTGTGGAGGAGCAAATGGAGCAGGAGGCTTCTGCGTATAGTTATTTAGTTTTCCGCTGTGTTGGTATCTCTTAGTGTTTCTGTTGTGTATTGAATTGTAATAACTAGAAAGGTGTTTATAACTGTCTAGTATGTGTTGTATATGTCTGTGTGACTCTGATATTTGATGTATACTATGCAATACTTATGTTATTAATATAATTTATTCGTTCCGCTGTTGAGATTCTTGTGTTGTTTCTTCTTTCTCTTCTTTCTTTTCTCTTTTCTATCCCTTTCTTTCTTAAGGATGATACGACTTTTTGTGGAGAAAAAGTCGGGTCGTCTCAATTTACTTATCTAAATCTCGATTTCCTTCCTTTATTTGCAAACTATGGATATAATAGTTTGAAAAATTCTTATCTTGAAGAATTCTGAGCTATATTCCAGTTTATATACTCGTTTGATTTTTATGGCACGAAATCGCGAACTGCTGTTACGCACGCGTCTAATTTTGACTAAAATTTCAACTACCATTCAAATTTCACAAAAATACTTTTATATATTTATAAAACATTTCTCATTTTTAAACCTTTTTAAAGAGGTTTAACATTTCATATACACCAATTCATTCAATAATGGAAAGTGATTTCCTTTGTGCTTATGGACGTGCATTTCATATATATTCAATATTCATATTAAACAATCATCGTCAACAATCAAAATCAAACATATACAACATCCAATAACATATAATACTATAGTTTACAAGTTTCTCACCTTAGGTTTAAATGACTAACTAAAAATCAGTTATAGCACCGCTATTTGGTTTTCAAAGCTCACGATCCTTTGGACTTAAGCTCCTAGGTGACTTAACCTAAGCTTAGGATGGCTTGAAAACTCACGGCCTAGGGTAAAGGAAGCAGAAGGCTCGACCTTCAATAGAGGAGGTGGAGGTCGTGAATGTAGAGGGGAAGAATGGATTTTTGGAATAGTTTTGAGGTGCTTAAGTGTATATAAGTATATATTATAAATTTCAATTCTTTTTGAGAAATATTTTGACATCATTTCTTTTAGGTTGGAAACCATGAAAGTATAGGGAGAGCTTAGAAAATGGAGAGGAATATGAATGAAAATGACGAGGAGAGTGTAGGGTATTATAGGCAAAGAAGAGAGTAAAAAAAATCTATGCATACATCACCATCACATGCATCCTCATCATCGCTTCCTCTCCCTTTATGCATGGCTAGAATCCCATCAACTATGTGCCCATCACTTAAAGGCATGCATATGTTGACTTTTGCATACTTAAGAAGTAAGAAAACTGAAGAAAAAAATATCTTGTATATTTTATATACTTAAATATATGCATGTATGTATGTTTATGTGCATGTGAATATGTTTTCATGTATGCACATGTATGTATATGTTATGTATCTCCACAACATTGTACAACTTCTATACGTTGTATCGTTACAAATACTGATTTCATTTTTCGGTCATATTATCTCTTTTTAGTTAATATGTATATGTTTGTAAAAAAAAATTGAAAATTAATTTCATGTTATTTTTAACTAATTAAAATGATCATATTTCATTTATAAAACCATATAAATTAATATCATTAATTATTTCCAAAATTGTTGTTATATTGATAAATCGAAACGAATTTTTCTTATGATTCCAAATCAAATATACATCTTTATAAAATTTATGACAAATTATTACTCTATAACTATTTGAAATGAGTTATCAAAATCAGTATAATTATCAAATCAATACATTTATTAAGTGATATATTTGCGGGTCGTTACAAAATCTCTAAGAATAAACCAAAGTATTGTAAGTAGAGATAACAACAACAATTTATTTATCAATCTAACATATGAGATTTAAGATGAGTTAGGGAATAAGCAATAAGTGATGAGATATAAATAAAGAATTGGGGAATCAAGAACTTTTACTAATCAAAGAAAGATAGTTAATAGTTGAAAAGGAACAGTAAGCTATACCTAATACTGTTAAGTGAAAGTTAAGCGGTAAAAGATATTTAATCTATTAAATTAGAAATATGTGGCGAAAGTCATTAAGTGGCGGTAATGAAACAATAAGTCAGTTATGTCAAAATAACCGAATACTAACAGTTGAATATAAGAGGTTTAGTAAGTCAATAATTTTTTTAAAGCCTCAAGTATATGTTTATGACGGGTGTGAGTTATTGGTCCTAGCTAATTAGTTAAATTATTTCGAATGATAGTCATTAGTAAGGGTTGGAATGCAAGGTCGATAGTGTTGCACAATAGAAGCCCGCCCACTAAATGGGACTACCAACGGTTGTGTATACATTGTACTGATCTATTATTTCTCCAACTGTAGGACCCATGGGAATATACGTTCGCGTATAGGTGAAGGGAATATACCATATTTGGGTTTATTTCGGTTGAAGTGTTAAAGGGCCATGTAGGGTCTACTTCAATCCTTATGAGGGGTATGTATTAAATAACCAAGTGGACATTTCCTTTACTGTATTAGGCAATCTAAATAGGACGGTGAGCATAGGCTTGGTGCTATGTCAGCAAGATTAGTATCATTTGAGAGGAATAGGGCTTTGCACATAGGTTGAAAGCGTCATCAGTCTTGGAGCGTTTGGTGGAAGACTTGGGTCACACCTATAAGGACTACACCTTCTACTAGTGTAAATCACGTATGGGACATGCACTGCCTCATATTTGTCAGTCAGATTGTTTCTAGTTAGGAGGTAAGGCTAGATAACCCCTAGATGAGTCATTAGGATAGGGTATAATTCAGATAAATAGTTGTAATACTATTATCAGGCATTATTGGGAAGATACCTGGCATGATGCAGAGTACGGATACTGGTGGGGATGTATCCTGGCCCATAGGGGACCGTGGTAAGTATACACATATAGTTGGTTGGCTTATCATGCATGTACATGAAGTCAAGACAACTAAGCTTAAATCATAAACATAAAATGCAATAGAAAACAATCGGCATAAACTAGTGTTATGGATAAAGTATGTAATTTACTAGTCACTAGAACATTGTTCTGACCTCCTCTTCATTTTAATCTACATGATAGATTTAAAGGGATGGGTAATGGTACAAGGAGGGAATGATGGAAGCACGGATTCCCTTATGCATGGTCGATATTGACAAGGGCACTAGGTACTAGAGGTATCAGTCTTGAATAGTAATTATATTTTTTCTTATACTTTACTATTCCGCCGTAAGTTTTTATTGATAATGCTCTGATAAATTCTTGTTTATTTATTGGATACCAACTAAAATGATCCATTTCGATTTAGCGGAAATTCAGAACCACTAAGATGCGGGTTGTTGCAAATCTAGAGAGGAGCTCTAGGACTGGAGTAGGGTGGGGTCCATACCAATATAAAAATCCTGGTATGCATTTAGTTTGCTTGCTTGATTATTGTTAGCTACTATATTATTGATCGGTTATGTTGTATCTACTCCGTAACTTTCATTTGGTATTAGGGCAAGGTTTTCAAAAATAGTACCAACATTTTTGAAAAATAACATGGCATCTAACATCACAATTTTCAAGAATATCAGTCAACTGCTTGGCCCCCACTATTTTTTGGTACTAACTATGCTTTCTAGTTTACTAGCATGAGAATTTACATGCAATCAAATAGTTTTTCTATATGGAATATGACCTAAATTGAGTACGAGGAACCCACAACAGAATTTAGCATTTGGACCATTGTAAAAATTACGTCGGCTGAAACTAAGTCAAAAGTTATGAATATTTCATTTTCTGCTTTAGATAAGAAAAAAATCTAACCATATTAGTATTTATAAACTAGCTTAAGAAATTTTAAACGCACTTCAAATTACACACATGGGCACTAACAAGGATAAACAGAGTAAAATTTTCATGCTAAAGAATTTTCTATAATTATTTAAAATAAACTAGAATGAGTAAATTCCTCATGTCTACAAGACATCATAGATGCGCATTTACAATTAGGAGAAAATATTTCTGAATTTGATATTGTATCAAATGTAACAATCCATAATTTTATCGCTTTGATTTGTAATATCCGGTAAATTTTAAAAATTAAATTAATTGTTTTTAAAGGTGAAATAATCCTGTTTTAATCAATAAGTAATCATGGTAAACTCATTTTGGAAGTTTATTTACAAAAATAAGTAGTTCGATGAAAAATTGAAAATGCGACTGTTTTTTTTTTTGGTTTTTCGACTTTTTATCGAACGAAAGTTGTCGTAACTTTGTTGTATTCACATTTACACTTTGTAACATATACTTATGCATATGGTAAGTGATTTAATAAAGTAAAAAAGGTTAATAATAGTAAATGTGATTAAGGTGTTAAAAGTAGTCAATTAAGTTATTAAATTAAGGATAAGACAGTTTCTTCTTATTTTAAGTGTAAAGCACATTAGAAAAGGTGGATGTGATGACTTAGTTCATAACATGATGAGAGGGCGGTGTGTTGTCTAATTTCTAAAGCATGGTAGTGGTATATTTAAATGAAAGGATATTTTGGTAATCTTTCAATTTTCATTTCTATAAAACAACCTCTCCTTTTCACTTCACTTCTTTACTTCTTTTTTCAAAACTCAAATCCTTTTACTCCATTTCTCTTCTCACTTCCTCCTTGTTCGTCTAAGATTTCAAAAATATTTTAAAATTATTCCTTTTCTTCTCTAATTTTTTAAATTATCCGAGAATAATATTACAAACACCACCACCTCCTAAAAAATCTAAACTTTACCACTCAAACCCTATTTTGGCCTTGGGCTATGAGCAAGAGAGTGGGGAAGGCCCTGTGGGCAATTGGGTACTCAAGGAGGGCTTTGGCCAAGCTAGCAAGGTGTTGTGTTGATTGTTGGAGTGTAAGAAGGAGTTATGTCTTTTGTTCGAAGTTTGGTTTCAACTTAAGTGAGATTTCTCAATTTAAAATTGGTTTCAAAATTGATAAAATATTGTAGTAACTCAGTGCTATCTTGTAGCATAGTTGTTATCCCGCCTTTTGGCAAGGCCGAGATACCAAGGAACGGACCAGAAAGAAACAGGATCATACGTCTTCAGCTTCGAATGATAGTTGGGCAACTGCAGATATCGATGAATTTTATCCGAGTCCGGATCGGATTACAATTGGTAAGACACGTCAAGCAAAGCTGTAGAAACCAGCGTTCCAAATTTCGGGGAGATCCGAGTTCGTATACTCAAGATGTTGCAAAACGAAAATAAGGAGGGTAGGCCTTATTTCGAATCCATCAGAGAGACCCAGGGTCGAATCGATCAGAGTTCGAATCCCTTAGAGCACGCGTAGCTTCAAACCCAGGGGCGAGCCCTTGCCTCGAACCCATCTCACATATATACGTTCGAATCCATCTAAGTATGTCTCAGTTCGACTCCATCCAAAGAATTTAGGTTCGAATCCATCGAGGGCACGCCTTGTTTCGAATCCATCAGAGTGATCTTGTCTTCGAATCCATCAGAGTGCTCCTGTCTTCGAATCCATCAGGGCGCTCCTGTCTTCGAATCCATCAAGCAAGAGTTCATCGAATCCAACATACTGAAGCAACTTCGAATCGATCTGCAGTAGCTAACAACGATCGATTCGAACAAATACCAACATCATTGATTCGAAAGAAGATAACCCTCAAACCCAACACATCGAATCCATCAAGTTGTAGCAGCTGAAGTCAAAGACTCGACCCTATCGATTCGAAGAACGTGGATTCTAAGCACGTATATCAATTAAAAATGCAATCTTGAATCGATCATAACTTGAGATCTACAAATCCAAATGCTATGAAATTTTCACAGGAGCTTGCACGTACATAGAAGAATGACCACGCCAAGTTTCATCCCGATTGGACACTTTTTTGATCGATTCGAACCAAGGGTCGAATCGATCCAAAAGCGGGCCCGGATCTCCAGAATTCGGCCATGTGGGCCCCCCACACGTGTCAGAAGTGGTCTTCTCGAATTTTAGGAGAAATATCAGCCTCCAGCACCTATAAATAGAGCCCCTGGTCATTCAGAAAGGGGATCGGAGAATTTCTAAAGAAAAAGCACGCCCGGACGCTGCCAGAATTGCTTCAGAGCACCGCCGCTGCCTTTGACTTCGAATTTTTGCTTAAGAACTGCTGTACTTAGCCATATAAAGGTTGTATTCTCCGAATATTGAGCAATAAAATAACAAAGCTTCATAGTGGACGTAGGCACATCGCCGAACCACTCTAAATTGTTGTCTTCTGTGCAATTTACTTTCTGTTGCTTGGAGTTTTTGTTAGATAATCCTCATTTTAATTTGCTTTCTTCATTTATTATCTCTTCAAAAACTTCCGAAGAGTGTTGTGCCCAATTTTGACACAAACACTTTGGTGCTTTCACGGAGAAAAAACCCAGTTTTTCTCCTGCTCCTTGGATCTATCTTCGATACCGGATTGCATAAATCTAAGAGAGAGATCCAGATCTCATATTCAAACTCCTTCCATTCTACTCAGATTTGTTAAAAGTCTAGGAAACAATTCAACGTTTCAGAATGGTGAGTACAAGAACCACTTCCAACATTGGTGATCAGGAAGGCCGGGATAGGCAAAACCCCACACAGTTACAATCCACTAACCAAGATGCTGTTGGGCATACGGATCAGTCAGGTCCGGTCACAAGGCAAGAGTTCCAAGCACTACTCCAAGAATTAACCCAAAGCAGACAACAGCTAACTGAGCAATTGCGCGCTAATGCTGAGTTGACCAATCAACTAAATCGCCAAAAGCGAAGAAGATCCAGAAGGGATCAAGCTCCTCGTTCTTCCACCGAAAGCTCCGCTTCCTCAGATTACAATACCCGATCTATCCGTCCCAGGCTAGACGGAAATCATACGCAAGCTGCTGACTGTCAACAGGCGGTAACCGTTAGGAAAATAAGGGTTGGCCCTTCTACCAGCTTCCATACTGGACCCTCCTCCCGAGGAGGCACTATTCCTCAGTACACTGCAGACGATCGAGCTGCAACAGCCGCTGCAGTTGACATAGGAGTTGATGCTCGAGATCACTCCAATCAAAATTATCATCAGCAGGGACAGGCTCCAGAGCCGTATATCCTAGAAGACATCGAGCCAAGGAGGCGAGATGAGGATCGTCGACAGCGTCCGATCCCACCTCGCACTATGGAACCCGACCATACTTTGGCTCACCACCCACAGAATTTTCCAATACCAGACTTCTCAGCCATGGTGCGGCGAATGATTCGCGAGAGTCAAGGCCTAACAAATGACGATTGGGGAATCTTCCGGAGTCATACCCCATTTACTGATGACATATTGTATGCTGAACCTCCTCGCCGATTCAGAATGCCAACCCTTCCCATGTATGAAGGAAATTCCGACCCAAATCAACATGTTCTGAAATACGAATGGTCAATGACTGCTGCAAGAGCTGATGACGCAGTAAAGTGCCGCAGTTTTCCTATTTCCTTAGGGGGAATTGCGACAATGTTGTTCACCCGATTACCGCCGCGATCTATTTCTTCGTTTGACTAGTTAGCTACTAAATTTGTTGAACAATTTCGCATGCATATTGCCCGACCTAAAGATGTTAATACCCTATCAAGTGTCACTCAAGCTCCCGGAGAAACACTTAGACGATATTTGGTGAGATTCAATGCTGCATGCGCAAAGATCACCAACCCTAATGATAATTCCATTCTAATGGCCCTGACTAAAGGAATCGACCCTGATTCCGAATTTGGAAATTGGCTAGCAGGGAAACCTCCCGCATCGTTGGACCGTTTCTATTCCAAAGCTGCTCAATTCTTGAGGCGAGAGGATGCGAAACAGTCTAGGAAGCAGGACGATGCAAGGCCCAGCAGTGAAGGGATTCAGAGTAATGTTGCGGTTAGACAGTCCGGAGAAAATTCGGGAAAAGTCGAATTGAATATTCAAAATAAACAGGCCCAGCGATCAAGAAATGGTGACAACCGAAGCAAGAAACAAGATCAGAATCGTGGTCCGAGACGTAGGGCCGCAATGTTTGACAATTATACACCGCTTAACACGTCGCTGGAAAACGTATACTTACAGACTTGTAATACTATGCAATACAAGAAGCCTGCTCCGAAGCCTTCATCGGAGAAGCAAATTCAGACAGGGAAGTTCTGTAGGTTTCATGAAAGTTATGGGCATAATACCAATGAGTGTAGACATATGCAAGACCTCATTGAAAAGTTGATCAGAGAAAGAAAGTTGGACCAGTTTGTTCGGGCGCCGCAGTCTGGTAAAGCGGGCCCATCTAATCAAAATCGAACGCAGAATCAGGAAAGACAAGGTGAACCTGCTCGCACAGGCGGAAGGTTGGTTATCAATACGATAAGTGGTGGTCCTCATCCGGCAGACAGAAGTTGGAGAGAAATGGAGTCATATGCTAGCTCAATCAGGCATGTAGACTTTGAATGCTACAACAACTCGGAAGACGGAACACCGGCTAAGCAAAAAAAGACAATGGATGATGAAATCGTGTTTAGAAATCGAGATGCCGATAAAGTCGAAGCTCCCACAATTGACCCATTGGTTATATCCGCTCAAGTTGGTCCTGCTTGGATGAAGAGGATCCTGGTAGATAGCGGAAGTTCCGTAAACATCTTATTTAAAAGAGCATATGATTTAATGAAAATGGAAGCTAAGGACTTAAAGCCTTGTCAATCACAAGTCCCCGGCTTCAATGGGAGTGCAACAATACCAACTAGAATAGTTGAATTGCCAGTAGAGTTGGGAGCGGGAGAATGCCGAAGAGTTCGGATGTTGCAATTTGTTGTCTTAGATATTCCTTCCCCGTACAATGCTTTTTTGGGCCGACCAGCCCTTGCCGAATTTAGGGCTGCTATTGCCCCATGGTGTTTAACTCTGAAGTTCCCTACTGACCACGGAATAGGAGTTGTACAAGGAGATCAGGCTGCTGGAAGAGCCTGTTATGTTGCTGAGCTGCGGGAGGCGCAGCGGAAAGAGAAAGGAAAAGGCGTAGAGGAATCTCTCTGCTTCCGTTTTACTGACAATTGACAATTAGCGCCTGGGCTCCAGCCTGGGCACCACAACCAATTCCAAAAGGATCTTGATCCAAGGGATAATGATAATAAAGAAGAATCTACGGAAAGTCAGGCTTCTCAGGCCGAGCTAACCATTGATGTCCCGATTGATGATGATCACGATGACTCGAGGATATTGAAGATTGGGTCTCAACTTGACCAAAAGACACAACAGGAATTGGTTGATTTTCTCCGGGCGAATCTTGACGTGTTCGCCTGGACACACTCTGATATGTGCGGGATCTCGCCTGACATCACGAGCCACACCTTGAACATTGACCCGCGGTATATCCCGGTCAAGCAGAAAAGGCGTAGTATGGATCCAGAGAGATCTGCTGCCCTGAAAGAAGAGGTCGATAAGTTGAAATCAAATGGGTTCATTAGAGACGCTTTATACCCAGAATGGGTGTCCAATCCCGTACTTGTCCGAAAACCGAATGGAAAATGGAGAACGTGTATCGATTACTCTGACCTGAATAAAGCCAGCCCGAAAGACAGCTTTCCACTCCCCCGGATCGATCAACTGGTAGATTCAACCGCTGGACATGAATTGTTATCTTTCATGGATGCTTACTCAGGTTACAACCAGATACCCATGCATGTACCGGATCAAGAACACACAAGCTTCGTAACCGACTTGGGGTTGTACTGCTACAAAGTCATGCCTTTTGGATTAAAGAATGCTGGCGTGACCTATCAACGCTTAGTCAACCAAATGTTTGCCAATCAGATTGGAAAGACTATGGAGGTCTATGTAGATGACATGTTAGTGAAGTCACGGTACTCTGGTGATCATATCAAGGACCTGGAATCAATGTTCGACATCCTCCGGAAATACGGAATGAAGCTTAATCCACTCAAGTGTCATTTCGGAGTCGCATCCGGAAAATTTCTTGGGTTCATTGTCAATGCCCGAGGAATAGAGGCCAACCCCGAAAAGATTTGGGAAATCAGAAATCTCCAAACTCCGAAAACCATAAAGCAAGTTCAGAGTCTTAACGGGAAAGTGGCAGCACTGAGCAGGTTTATCTCAAAATCGACCGACAAATGCCTTCCATTTTTCAATTTAATTCGAAAGGGGAAACGAAACTTCGAATGGACCACAGAATGCGAGGGCGCATTTCAATCACTAATCCGGCATCTTTCCGTACCACCAATCCTCTCAAAGCCTGTAGATCATGAACAGTTATATCTTTACCTGGCAGTATCAGAGAATGCGATCAGTGCTGCATTGATTCGGGAGGAAGACCGAGTGCAAAAGCCGGTCTACTACGTGAGTAAACGATTAACCGGAGCCGAGAGAAATTATCCAAAGCTTGAAAAGTTGGCATATTGCCTAGTCATTGCCTCGAGGAAGCTCCGGCCATATTTCTAGGCTCATCCTATTATTGTATACACCGATCAGCCGTTACAACAGGTCCTTACGCGGCCTGAGACGTCTGGTAGGTTACTGAAGTGGAACATCGAACTGAGTCAATTCGACATCACTTATACTCCAAGGAGAGCCATTCACGGCCAAGTCCTAGCAGATTTTATAGCCGAATTCACTATTCCTGAAGACTTGCCCGAAACCAGCAAATCTCCCGAATACATCTGGAAGATGTACACCGATGGTGCATCAAACGATCGGTGCTCAGGAGCTGGGATAGTGCTTGAGACCCCCGAAGGACGATCCATATGTTATGCTTTAAAATTCGATTTCCGTGCAACCAACAATGAAGCCGAGTACGAAGCTCTACTTACCGGACTAAAACTTGCCCGTGATCTGAAAATCATCGCTGTAGAGATCTACTGTGATTCCCAATTGATAGTGTGTCAAGTTCGAGGTGAATATCAGGCCAAAGATCGAAGACTGGCCGCTTATCTAATTCAAGTTCTGGAGATACTTAATCAATTCGATTACTATGCCATTTTCTACATACCCCGAGAGCACAATCAGAAGGCTGATTCATTGGCAAGGTTAGCGAGCACGGGTGAGGCTCAGCAGTTGGGGGTTGTTCCGATTGAAACCCTATCATCTCCGAGCATTGATCGAAGGGAGACTGATTTCACATTTGAAGCTACCCCCATCAAGGAGTCGTGGATGACTCCTTATCAAGATTATATCGAACGCGGTGTATTGCCCGAGCGGCAAAGCGAGAAAAGACAAGTTCTGCGAAAGGCTTCACGATTTGTTATTCAGAATGGAGTCATGTATCGGAGAGGATACTCTGTTCCTCTCCTCCGGTGTATCGCACGCGATGAAATCAAACGAGTGTTACACGATGTACAAGAAGGAGAATGTGGTGATCACACTGGGGCGCAAGCACTAGCAAAGAAGATAGTTCGATACGAGTATTATTGGCCTACCGTTAATCGCGATGCTGCAGACTACGCTAGAAAATGTGACAAATGCCAGAAACATGCTCGGATTTCAAGAGCCCCACCTACTGGGATAACCCAAATGGTCAGTCCTTGGCCATTTGCGGTATGGGGAATGGATATCATCGGCACATTGCCTCTGGCCAAAGGTGGCGCGAAGTACGCCATCGTCGCAGTTGATTATTTCACCAAATGGGCGGAAGCTGAACCCCTTGCGACAATCACAACAAAGAAAGTAATCAACTTTGTAGTGCGTAACATCATCTGCCGTTTTGGTCTCCCACATACTATCATCACCGATAACGGAACTCAATTCGACAGTGCTGAATTCAAAAATTTCTTGTCAACGATTTCACATCCATAAGAAATTCTCTGCAGTAGCGCACCCGCAAGCAAATGGTCAGGTTGAAGCTGTTAATAAAGTTATCAAGTCCATTCTAAAGAAGCGACTGGAGAAAGCTGGGGGCAAATGGGTCGACGAACTTCCTATGGCATTATGGGCCTATCGAACGACCCATAAAACTGCAACCGGTCATACCCCGTTTTCCTTATCTTATGGTTCTGAAGCCGTTATTCCGGTCGAAATGGAAGTGCATTCTCATCGTGTAACGTATTACGGTCCGAAAACAAACGCCATATTACTTGCTGAATCTTTGGATTTACTCGATGAAAAGCGCGAAGAGGCTGATTTGAGGGCAGCCGCATATCGTAATCAAGTCGCCCGACTGTACAATGCCAAGGTCCGTCCGCGAACCTTCAAACTCGGCGATCTCGTACTCAAAAGAGTTTATCCGGTCCCTTCACACATGAAGCCAAATTGGGAAGGGCCATATGTGATTTCACAAAGGCTCGGAGATGGCACGTTCAAATTATCAACAGTTGACGGTTTTACCTTGCCGAGAGCTTGGAATAGCGAAAGTCTTCGTCGCTACTACATATGAGAGATTTTACTCATTTACTTTCTGTCAATTTATTTCTTTGCATTTTATTCTAGTATTGTGAGACTTAAATTTGTAATAAGGCAACTGACTTTGCCGTATTTTTCCGTTTCAACAATAAAATGCCATCTCTTCGAGCCAGAGCTGTGATTTACTGAATATGACGCACTATATTACAATGCACGAAGGGCTAAGTCCCATCACGAGGTGGGACTTATTCAAGTAGGTAGTGATTGTGATGCGACCAGTCGCTCACTAAGTGAAACCCGAGCTCGGGGACAGAACACTACATCAACATTCACGGGGATTGATACACGACAATCCCCCCGCCAACTCCAAATTCCCAGAGTGTGAATTGGAGTATAAACTTCAACTCTCGGTTCTCGGAGCGTGAACTGGAGTACAAATCCACTGCTCCCAGAGTGTGAGCCAACTCCAAATTCCCAGAGTGTGAATTGGAGTATAAACTTCAACTCTCGGTTCCCGGAGCGCGAACTGGAGTACAAATCCACTGGTCCCAGAGTGTGAGTCGACTCCAACTTCCCGGAGCGCGAATTGGAGTATAAACATTAAACAATTCGTTCCCAGAGTGCGAACGGACTCCAACTTCCCAGAACGCGGATTGGAGTATAAACATTAAATAATTCGTTCCCAGAGTGCGAACGAACTCCAACCTCCCAGAGCGCGAATTGGAGTATAAACATTAAATAATTCGTCCCCACAGTGCGAACGAACTCCAACCTCCCAGAGCGCGAATTGGAGTATAAACATTAAATAAGTCGTTTCTAGAGCGCGAACAAACCCCGACTTCTCAGGGCGCGAGTTGGAATGTGAACGTTATTTCCAAGTTCCTAGAATGCGGACCGTGTTACAAGCGTCGATAACCCTCGAGTTCCCAGAGTGCGAGCCGGATTATCGATCTCAGATTGTCTTAAGTCCCCAGAATGTGGACACGTGTTTAAAGTTTGCAGTAAACGCACTCGACCACAAAAATGCAAATGTCGTTCCCCGAGACTAGGGGGGCGAAAAAAGCTAAGTGTTAATCACTGACCAAAGTGATACAATATCCGAAGTTCGGTTATTCATCGATCACAACTCGCGACCAAGATTCTCAAACTCGGCAAATAAAAACAAACTCTACTTGACGGTGAAAACACCACAAGTACACCAAACCGTTAACTACAGATTATGTTAAGTCCCCGAAGTGTGGACATATATACAAGGCTTATAGCATATGTGGACATAAGCTAATCAATGCAATACTTAAGCAAATAAGAAAAAGAGCTGTTTTCTATTTTATTAACAAACGAAAAAAGAGTTTGATTACATGATAAAACCAAAAACAACTCATAAAGTGGGTGCCGAATCCACACTCGTACACGACCAACAAAAAGAGAAGTAAAAAGAAGCTCTACTTCGCAACTGCATGACAAGACAAGAAGTTCAGTCCTTCTTCTTCCGATGTCTCTTCTTTGGAGTTGAGCCGCTAGACCCGCTACCCCGGCTTCTTACGAGATTTCTGGTCCTTCTTTGGAGCATCCTCAGGGTCTAGCATGATATCTACGTCTTCCTCAGAACTAGAAGGGACAGAGATCCTTTTTAGAGGGCGAACCGAAGGCGGAGGAGCCGTAGCGGGTGGCGAAGCTTCAACACTAGAAGTTATAACGGTGCTGGTGAGAGAAGTAACGATTGAAGAAGTTAAGCTTGGTGGAGCGACATCGCCTCCAGAACCACCAACTGCCGTCACCGTAGCCATTTCAGCGCTTATCTCAGCAAGAATTTCTTCTTCTCGGGTAGATCGAGCAGCGCTGGAAACAGTGGCGGTCGGTATAAATGAGCTAAAAGAAGAGGCAACACCACCCATTGTAAAGGAAGGGTCAGGAAAAGGTTCACAAGGTTGCTTGAGAAGCTCCTCAATCATCTGAACATCAAACGACATCGAGCTCCCTTCTCCCATCTCGCTGGTAAAAACAGTGGTCGTGATGGCCTCAGTAACAACGGCTCCTAGCGTTGGCTGCGAAACTTGTGAAATTGGAAGTGCTGGAGCATCGCTTTCAGTCACTGATTAAACCGAAAAGAAGATGCTTAGTCAAAAGATCGACCACAAGTTCAAAATTCCAGAAGCACTTAAGCAACATTTATAATACCTTCTTTGCTGCGGCTCGGTGATAGAACAGGTTCAGAAACGGTAGATGTACCGAGAGACAATTCCGGTCGATCCGGATTATAAGCAGGGATAACCTATGGACCAGCTGTAGTAACGACTCCAGATGAGGTTGGAGCATCAACTGGAACATTCTCACTGTCATGTGCGGCTCCAGAACCCTCACCCGTCTCTACATGATGAAACCCAAGTCTCTCCCTCTCAGCGGAGATCATCGCATCATGGAGGAGTTTCCTTTCCTCTTCACTCAATAAGCGAGATTCAAGTTCAAACTCGTCTACGGCGCCTTCAGGGAGAGATGCTCTTTTATTCACCACCAGTTTTTTCCAAGCACTGAGCAGAAGCGTAGAATAATCTCCGAGCCACGAGAGATTCCTGTGCTCAAGTACATTAGCATTATAAGTGTCGAGAAGATCGTCAAATTCAGCTTCTACTCTGAATATCTCCGCTTGAACTCTCCCTTCTACCTCTGCTTCCACCGCTTCAACCTTAGCAACCGCCGCGTCTCGCTCAGCTCGGAGAGACACAGCTTGCTCACACGCTTCTTATGCAGCTGCATTAGCGTCATCTTTTTCCTTGTTTAAACTGGCGAATTTAGCTTTTAACTCCTCAAGTTCCCTGACCGCCGCATCTCGCTCGGCTTCAACGTTTTTGTACCGATGGCCTAAATCCTCAACTAAAGTACAATGCGCTTGTTGCATTTTCGCCATCTCAGCTAATGTCTCATCGACCTTCTGTAGCGACTCCAGTTCAGCCTCGCGAGAAGATTCCGTTTCAGATTGAAGAACGTCAACAATACGGTTCTTCTAAGCCAAGTCTGCTTCCAAGTTCTCAATAACTTTGGCTCGTTCGAAGGCTACTTTTGAGGCTTTAACAGCCGCCCTGTACCATTCTTTATACTGAGCATAAAAATCCCAAGTATAGCTGAGGGCAGTGTGCACGGCCTCTTCGGGAATTCTCTTAAGGTTGGGTGGAAAGATGTAGGCATCAAAGCATATTTCTGGAAAGTCTTTTTTCAACTGAGCAATTCAAATAGCCCCTTCACCAGACGGTTCAAGAGGTGCTTCCTCTACGGTTACGGTCGTGGCTGTATCGGTCCTTGAGCGATGTGGACCGGGTTTAGAAATTTGTTGAGATGATTGTTGCCGCGAAGTTTCGACTGCAGGTACTTGGCCCCTGGATGACGGAGGAGAACGAGAGGGTGAACGATACCTTCGGTCCCTATCAGAATGCTCCTGGCTAGAGTAGTGTCAGGAATGATCCCTATCACGGTGCTCCTGCTCATAATACCTCCGCTCACGATCTCGGTCAGAATCCCTGCGGCGAGACTCATAGTAGGATGAAGAATGGTGTACTCGCCGAAGTTTATCAAGTGTAGAAGGACGATTCAACATGGTGCCTGTAAAAGAGGAACAATTCGATTAAGTACCAAGAAAAAAAAAACACTGCAATGCGTGTGGAAGTCGTGAAGTGTTGTGAAAAGTGAATAAATGCACAAACCCCCCGACCAACCAGAAGCGTCGATTACACTAACGGGTAAAGAATCGCTTATGTCAAGCGCTCCCCGGAGCTCTTCCAACCCGGACCCGTGATGGAGAGATACGTAGTCCGGAATGGGAATATCGTCCAACCCGGTGAAAAGGTCTCCGGACTGACAAGGAGAAGCGCTGGAAACAGTAACCCCAGGTTGGGAACGGGTTACGACTACAGACTTCCATCTCTTAAGCTTAGGTACAGCAGCCTTGCCTTTCTGACCCTCTTCTATTCGCGAAAGGTCGGCTGCTATATCAGTGTCTGTGGGCGTTCTTTCATCATCGCTCATTTCTCTTATTACAACGCCAGGTTTTCTTTTTGCCACTTTTTTCTTCTTCCTCGAGGCCGATTTCGCCAAACCTTCAATCACAATACTCTGGCCCATCTCAATCAAACCCAGTGTCCTTAAGTTATCATCGGTCAATAGCAAATCTATGTGCCTTAAGTCACGGGGAACCCTTTGCAAGCTTTGAACGACACCCCTATAATGCCCACCAGCAGGTCTTGAAATAATGGCTGCAAGAGTAGCAGAGTATTAGTGAAAAGTATTAAAAGTGACCACTCAATAACGAATTATGATGCTTACGTCTGGATAACCATCTCCTGGCAAACCCTGGGGGGCAACGAACAAAAAACCACTCGTTCTTGAAATAACTAAGCCTGGTCCAAGCCCCAGTCACGACCTGACAGTTCCTGACCGCCTCCAGAAAAGTGAAAGACGGGCTATCACCCCTACTCTTAAAATTGAAGATGTGCCTGATCTCGTTAGGTCTTGGCGGGCGGAAAAGGCAATCCATAAATATGACGAAGACGCTGCTTAGTAGTGCATGCCCGTTGGGATGAAGCTGTGAAGGAGCGATTCCTAAATACGACAGCATCTCTCTGATATATTGGTTAAAAGGAGGAAGAGATCCAGCCGCACAGGCATGGCGGTAAAAGGCAGTATATCTCTCAGGAGGGTTGTGTGGTCTATCGCTGGCGCTGGGTAATAAAACATCGTCCAGAGATATGTTGTGTTTCGAACATAACCGGCCCAATAGAGACTCTGAGATATTGGATTGAACAGAATCAACCGGATCTTCGATAAATATGACCTCCGGCAATTCATCCGGGGCCGGATCTACGACTTCAGGAGGGATGTCCGGAATCTCAAGCATTGGAAAGGGCGAGCTTTGTGCTTCTTGTTGTTGAGAACTCGAAGACTCCATAATTAACTAACTCACCAGAAAGTGGCGTTAAAAACGTAAAAAACCCATGCATTCCCGCGGTGCAAAGTGTATGAGTATGTTGTGCAATGCAAGTGCTAGGCAAAAAATTTAAGCAGACTTTACAAAGATGAAACGAGGTGTCCGAACTACGAAACTTTGGAATTTGAGAATGAAAACGACCGTCATCGCTGACCGTCACTTTCGCGCCACCCAGAAGCTATTGGCCAATTCAAGTAATAAATTCGTTGTTTTTTGAGTCATGGTGCCATCAACGAGCTTCAACGGAGATGTCAAGTTAGATTCGATTATGCAAGGCCGAAGCTCGTCGGGGTCAAGTATGCTAAAGTTCATTAAGCTCGACAAAAAGTTCAAACTTGAAATTGGTCATAGCTCAGAAGTTGGAGCCAATCATAGAGTTAGAAGTTTCATATGTTCGAACGTTCGAATCGATCGACTCGAATCGATACGAGTCGAATCGAAGACGTTCGAATCCATGCGCCTCGAATCCAAGAAGGTCGACTCGATGCAGCTTTAGGGTGAAGAAGGTACTTCGAATCCATTAGCTTTGCATAACTTCGAATCGATACACACTGAGCACCTTCGAATCGATTAGGGTATTATCACTTCGAATCGATCGGCACGGTCCTTCGAATCCATCGGTTCGAAATCTCGCAATCTTGATCGATTCGAACTACCTATTCCTACATTGATTCGAAGTCTCGCCTGCTTGATCGGTTCAAACTACTTATGCCCTAATCGATGCGAAGCAAGGAAGGAGGATGACGTCCAACATTGCCTACACTTCTCCCTGATGACACTCAGAATCGATACGACTTGAATGGTTTCGATCCCCAGATCCATCGAGTCAACCCATTTCAGATCTCTCTATCACTCATGGTTTTCAAAAGAAAAGATTGAAATCGATGTCAAACTTTCAGTTTTCATTGTTCTATACTCGGATCGATCCCTTGACTTACCTGATTGGATTCGATTACAGGTAAAAAACTTGGAAAAATTGGATCGATTCGTGCAGAATGCAGCTGTATCTGGCATTGGAGGATCGATTCGGAGATATAACTACAGTAAAAAGTGAAAAGTAAGAAGTTAAAAATGAAGACGGCCTTGGATATTTATATGGGTTCCACAGAAAACGCGTGGCTTTTCGACTCCCGGTTGTGTTTACTCCCTACCGCCGGTCACTAGCCAAACCCCATCGATTCGAACAAGCGCTCGATAACCCATTGCATTCGAGTCCATCACAGTGTAAAGTCGTGATTTCGAATCCATCACGTGGCCGAATCCATATTCCACTTCGAACCCATTACCTTTCGATCTTTTACACAATCGAATCCATCCCAGGTTAATCGATGCGAGGCACCATCGATTCGATGAAACACTGAGCAAAGGTAAGACCATTGGTTCGGAAATACATGACTTCGAATCCACTAGGACAACATCAATTCGAAGCACTTGAATAAGGACTGAGTTGAAAAATCTTATCGACTCGAACAACCTATTCCATAACCAGCAATTCAATCAATTCGAAACCCTATCGGTTCAAACAAGCATGCTTCGAATCCATTTAGCACCGTCGATGAGAATGAATACAACACTTCGACATGAAAAGTTAATTGATCTACCTTTTACACCGATTCAGGAGAGGATCGATACAAAAGGATGATCATAGATGGCTATAACAACAAAACGTTAACCCTAATCCCAAATCGGTTCAGGAGAGGGCCGATGCAGAATTCAATAACAAACCAAATCGGCAACAACTTGCAATCACGCAATACTAACCAAAGTCAAGGTGATACACGTATGCGCATATGTTTGACTAACATCTGATCTTTATTATTCACAGGGATCAGACATCCACCTTGTCATGGTTTCAACGACGAACAATCGATCACAATCATACGACAGTTGATAACAGCAATAAAGAATACAGCTTTCAGTAGAGCATGTCCTAATTGTCCGGCGTTAGATTTTAGCCTTTCAAAGCACGTCATGTTTACACAAGACGTACTTTGGGGGGCAAATGTTATCCCGCCTTTTGGCAAGGCCGAGATACCAAGGAACGGACCAGAAAGAAACAGGATCATACGTCTTTAGCTTCGAATGATAGTTGGACAACTGCAGATATCGATGAATTTTATCCGAGTCCGGATCGGGCTACAATTGGTAAGACACATCAAGCAAAGCTGTAGAAACCAGCGTTCCAAATTTCGGGGAGATCCGAGTTCGTATACTCAAGATGTCGCAAAAAGAAAATAAGGAGGGTAGACCTTATTTCGAATCCATCAGAGAGACCCAGGGTCGAATCGATCAGAGTTCGAATCCCTCAGAGCACGCGTAGCTTCAAACCCAGGGGCGAGCCCTTGCCTCGAACCCATCTCACATATATACGTTCGAATCCATCTAAGTATGTCTCAGTTCGACTCCATCCAAAGAATTTAGGTTCGAATCCATCGAGGGCACGCCTTGTTTCGAATCCATCAGAGTGATCTTGTCTTCGAATCCATCAGAGTGCTCCTGTCTTCAAATCCATCAGGGCGCTCCTGTCTTCGAATCCATCAAGCAAGAGTTCATCGAATCCAACATACTGAAGCAACTTCGAATCGATCTGCAGTAGCTAACAACGATCGATTCGAACAAATACCAACATCATCGATTCGAAAGAAGATAACCCTCAAATCCAACACATCGAATCCATCAAGTTGTAGCAGCTGAAGTCAAAGACTCGACCCTATCGATTCGAAGAACGTGGATTCGAAGCACGTATATCAATTAAAAATGCAATCTTGAATCGATCATAACTTGAGATCTACAAGTCCAAATGCTATGAAATTTTCACAGGAGCTTGCACGTACATAGAAGAATGACCACACCAAGTTTCATCCCGATTGGACACTTTTTTGATCAACTCGAACCAAGGGTCGAATCGATCCAAAAGCGGGCCCGGATCTCCAGAATTCGGCCATGTGGGCCCCCCACACGTGTCAGAAGTGGTCTTCCCGAATTTTAGGAGAAATATCAGCCTCCAGCACCTATAAATAGAGCCCCTGGTCATTCAGAAAGGGGATTGGAGAATTTCTAAAGAAAAAGCACGCCCGGACGCTGCCAGAATTGCTTCAGAGCACCGCCGCTGCCTTTGACTTCGAATTTTTGCTTAAGAACTGCTGTACTTAGCCATATAAAAGTTGTATTCTCCGAATATCGAGCAATAAAATAACAAAGCTTCATAGTGGACGTAGGCACATCGCCGAACCACTCTAAATTGTTGTCTTCTGTGCAATTTACTTTCTGTTGCTTGGAGTTTTTGTTAGATAATCCTCATTTTAATTTGCTTTCTTCATTTATTATCTCTTCAAAAACTTTCGAAGAGTGTTGTGCCCAATTTTGACACAAAGAATAGTATGTATATGTTGTGATGTGCTTATGATTGTTGTTTGTTGTTGATTCCCGCTTGAAAGCGGATAACATAAATAACTATTGTGTTGCAGGGGCAAAAGCAATGAATGGAAGTCGAAGTGTCTTCATAGCGAACATGTCGTTATGGAAACACTTCGAAGAATATAAATGTGTAGTGGGATCCAAAAGAATTCCTTGCCCGTTGTTTTAGATTTCAATTATATATGTGTCTTTGAAAATATTATATGCTATGGCTTGGTAATGTTGAATATAACTTGGAAAGCTGAATTCTTTTGAGAATAAAAACAAATGGTAGGTTATTTAAGTACCATAGAGGTCGCAAAGCCTCTTTCAGAATTAAAAACCTTATGGATTTTAAATTGACTTCAACTTTACAAAATTTTTGAAGGAAATAGTTTCTATATTTATAATGGTTTAAAACATTGAAAGAATTATGGTTTGAAAGTTATTTGATTTACAAATCAAACTTTTTAAAGTTACTATCCACTTAGCGGTGTCGCTATGGATGCACTTTAGAAATCCGAGATTTTAGTAGAGTAAAAAAAGGTTATCTATTCCACATTTCATCAATTCTTTTCGAAAGTTTTTTATAGAAGTTATATAAGTATTCTAAAAGGATTTGAAGTTTTTAAATATATTTTGAGTATTTAAAACAATTGGTATATTTTAAAGAAATTTATTTACTTTTTTTAAAGTCAGGTTCTTTCTAAAGTGATAGTTTTTATTTATGATTTCGGTGGAGGTTTGTACTTAAAAGTGTTTGAAAGTGGCTTGGAATTTATATAAATAGTCTTTTAGGATTTATATTTGAAGTATCTAAGTAAGTGGCCTACTTTTACATAAAAGTGAAGCCTTATCTCTCTAAATCAACTTTGGTTTGACAATGATCTTCAAATGATGTTTTGGATAAGAGTTTTGAATTATGACTTGAGTAATTTAAATGGTAATGAAGAACGTTTAAAAAGGATTTAATGTGAGTTTTTAAACAAGGGGTTTATTAAAGGAAATCCATTTATTTTTCAAAGTTGAATTCTCTTTTAAAGTGATGGCTTTTAAGTTATGTTTCGAATGGAAGTTTAAACTTTGCTAAATTACTTTTAAAAGGGATTTGAAATTTATATAAAAATTTTAAGGGATTATTTTCATAAAATAAACAAGTATTATCTTTATATCTTGGTTTCCAAATCAACTTTGGTTTAAGCAAGGATTTGATGTAAGATTTATATGGAGGGATTAAACATTGTTTAAAGAAGTGTTTTAGAAGTACTTTTAAAAGAGGAAGAAGTAATTGATTATGACACTCTTGTTGTAATAAATGGTTTTGAGAAAAAGGGAGAGATTATGGACTATAACATTTTTGTTATAGTAAATGATTTCGAGAAGGATAAAAGGAAGTCTTGTTTTATAATAATTTGTTTATTATAAATAATATATTGAATTTATGAATCTTGCACTCAATATTAAACTTCGAGGTTGGTAGACTTCTACATACCCTGAAATTTAAGAGTGTTGTCAAGTCATGGTTTGAGAAGTAGTAGTATTCCAATTTAAATAGCTTCATTGTCAATCAAATGATTGTTTAAGTTTGAAATCAAAGATTTATGCCGAGTATATGAAGTATTATTTCTGTATTCAAATTTAATTTCCATAACTGACCTTTTTAACAGATAGTGGTATGGAAAATATTATTTTCATACTTACCACCAAATTATGAGGTATGGAAACTCATCTCTATCTTTAGAATTAAAAATGTATGTCAAGGAAAGGATAGTTTTATAACTTTCCCGATTTCTTTGTTGATGGAGGGATGGTACTATTTGAAATAAGAAAGTGATGGTAAGTATATTTGGTCTAATTTCCATATGATCTTTTTACTTACATATGAAATAAAGTGGTTTAATTAATGAAAGGATAAATAAGGAGGCTTAGTGGCTCCTTATGTACTTAATCATGCGGGGTTTCCATGTGAATTTAAATCTTTGATTGGGTTGTGTGTTTATTTGATAGTTAAATAATTAACTATAAAATCTTATCTAGTTTTAAACTATCGATTTTCAGTTTAGAGAGACCGGGATCGGATAAGAATGAGTTATTCGGAAACCACTTTAAACCAACATAAGCGTTCGAATTAGAAGACCACTTGGAGATGATGGAATCGAAGATGGAGTTTTTGGAAGTCTAAGGGGTATTTGCTACTAATCTTGAGGGTGATTCCAATAAGGATGTAGTAGAAGTAGTGCCTTCGATTTGTTTATTTCTTGAACAACTTATATGGATGAAGGCTGGAATTGCATTGTTGCCTAGAGGGCAGTGTCAGCATTCAAAGTGGGATTTGCTAAAAAGGTAAAATGTAGCCTCAAGTCTCGCACTCAATAATGGCTAAACTAAGGGATATGCAGCAGGGCTATGTGATTCACTACCATTATGGTATGATCATCACCTTTCTAGATCAGTATTTATGGATTTGATATGTGCGTGATAGTTCTCGAGGAAAAGGTTGTAAAGCAACCAGGGTGAGGACATATCCGTTACTATCCAAGAAGGGTATTTTAGTCTTGTGTTGGTAAGTGGTCTTGGTGAGGCACTCGGTACATTTTCTAGAGGTGTACTATGAAAGGTGGTATCCTGGTGCCTTGTTATTATATGGAATCCATTTTTTAATACGTTCCTTTACGGACTTAATTGTATACTATATATGCTATCGAATGTAATTAATATAACCATTTCGGTTATGATTTAATACTTACTTTAAACCCTAGACATTGCCATAATATCACTAGATATTCTATTTGAAATGATTTGGTTATCATAAAGTAAAAATTCATCCGTGTTTATGTATGGCATGGTCTTACAGAATATTTATGTTTGAAAGGGTTTTATAAATATAACGATCTATGTGATTTGAGTTTCTTACGCCGGTTTACTGGATTGATCCGGGCGTTATTTTCTTATAATACTAAGGTCAAACCTAAGTCTTTTTCCTAAAATAGCTTTGGACACTTTGGGGCTTTACAAGACGAGCTAAATGCCTCAAAGGTGTATTCCTATACTTTTATTTTTTTCGCTACATTACTTGTTAGTACGTATCAGCAATTGTAAGGACATGTTGTTATAACTATTTAGGCCGACGATAGGTTAGTTACTTTGATTTGTTGTATGAATATTATAGTTTCCTTTGTAAAGATCATTCGGATCGTATATATTAATCGTTACGACGTGAGATTTTGTTCTATCTTTTCTTTTCTTTTACCCTAACAATTTGTCTTACTAGCACTTGGATGCTCAGCACATGAATACCGTTGATGTATTAGTGTCAACTTTTGAGGGTCGAAAAGGCGAGTCATCACATTTGGCATCAGAGCCGAAGGTTAAGCAAGAAACTTGGCCCTGGTGGGGGTAAACCCATTAGAGTTAGGGTAAGTGACACCATATAATAAGTTGAGTGTATTATATGAGAGCGCATATTTATTAGTGCTATAAAAATATTTTATATTGTGTCAATTCGTGTGTTGAGTGCTTGTGGATTTTGGTTAATATGCTTGATCAACGTTATCAATAGGGATTCCAAAACACTTGAACAAGGAAAACTGACAAAGTATTATTTTGAAATTTAGTAAATGAAATAATTTTACCTAGAATCATGTTTTATATATTAAGGAAACAATTTCAAAAAAAATGATATTTTTATTTATGATGTGTTTGTTTGTTAGAAAATGATAATATTCAATTATTATCATTCATTGTTTGATTAGTCATGCTCTTCCATTTTAGGAGCATTGACTATTGGTTGTTGATTAATTATTTATGCTCGACCAGTATTTGTTATTTGAACTAAATATGTACACCTTATGAATAGAGTTACACGATGTGACTATAAGGCATTCATTAATAATGTAGGATTAACAAATTTATTTTGTTAAAAAAATTATTCAAAAAGGAATGATAAAATATAAATGATTTTATAATTTGGGGTTTATAAAACGTGTTTAGCAAATGAAGAAGATTTTTGAAAATGAAAATCCTAATGTTTGGAAAAAAGGGATTTCAAATGATTTTTGGAAAAAGTAATAGTAGTATTTCTTGAAAGTATTTGTAAGTATAAATAGTTCAAAGAGAATTTTATGTAAGGAACATTATATTTGGATAATTCGAGAAATGAGTCTCGATTAGTTTAGTGATGATTTGGAGAACGATCTAAATGACAATCGAATGTTTGCTTAGGCGGACGTTGTAGTGCACTTAGTAAATTATTCCCTTTGTTATTATATAATCAGAACGAGTTAAAATATGAACGAACTGAAGGCAACTTTTAGTAAATAAATTGCTAAAGCTATTTTATATATCTATAAGAAAAATATATAGTGTTGTTTCAAAATAGGATTTGAAAAAGAAGTATTTTTATGTTATTTTAACTAGTTCGAGTGAAGTTACTAAAAATATGCAAGAGTTGTGTTTGGGTGGTAAGCATTTCTCTTAAATATTACCCTTCTTCGTAAGGGCATGTATGCTACTATTTGGTAGGACTCAGTTCCTTGGTACCATTTTGGTGTTACTCAGTCTATAAGTATATTTTCTATGGAATAAAATATATAGTATTATTTCAAAAAGATCTTGAAATAAAATAAGGTATTGATTTCTTATGTTTCCTTGAATAAAATAGACTCAAAATAAAAAGGTATTTTGATAAAGGATGCGTTGATAAACGGAAATTTTAATATGGGTTTATATTGCTCTTGGTTAGAGAAGAAATTATTTAATACATGTTCTAATGGGTTAAATTTAATAGATGGTTTTAATAAACTTTGTTTTATTAAATCATGCCTCTTGTTTTGACATCTAAGTTGTATAACTATTTGATGTTAATGGGCCAGCTAATAAACATCTTTACCTAAGAGGTGTCTAAGAAAAAGTAGGCTTTAGGACCGAGTTTGGATGCCAACATCCTACTCTTCTTAGCTACTTGCCAGACCGGATGGGTAAAGGGGTTGAAAAGTTGTCTCTGTTTTAAGACCTAGATTTACTTTGGGCCTGCATCTTAATTTAAGTAAAGATAAAAGATTAAATCAAATAGTGTATATTGATTGCTTTCCTTGGTTATGAGGACCACTCTTTCATCAAAAAAATAATCGGATAGTGCATATGCTCTCAAGATACAGTAGGGTATTATAAAAGTTCAAAACTTCAGTTATGTTTTAAGAATGTTTTCATGAATAATTTTAGAAATAAAAATAAATTAATACAAGTAAGAACCATAAGAATAAGTACATAAGTTATATGTAGATTATTTCTTCATATGGTTCTTGATCCAAGATTCATGTACATGACTTTAAGGTGATTCACACCGGTCCGAATAAGGATTTATCACTCAATTCTTGATGGCGAACACTTAATGAGTGTTTTTGATATGGTACCGAGATTATTTATCATAATATACGACTATGAAAGGAGAATGAAAGTTCCTAATAAAGGAGCCTAATCAGAGTCTGCAATAGGAAAGTCAAGTGAGTGATACTTGTTTGAAAGAAAAGCTTATGTATTCGAGTAAGTGGTCAAATCAGATATTGCAAACGGATGATCTATATACATCATATGAACTCAAGTATATTTCATTTAATGTTTTATGGTTTATGTGGAGTTGGGTATATGGCTCTTTGGTTTGTCATATGGTATGATTGAGTAATAACCTATGGTTGTCGAGTATGAAGCACGCTCAGCAAATTGTTTATCATCCTTATGTGGTGAGAATGTTGTAAAACTGGAAAATTGTAAGTTTATTTGTGTGTATTTTAACATCTTGGGAAACGTGAAGTATTACTATGTCTTGTTTCTTAGTTGTTTATTTATGATGAAATTTCGAGGTCAAAATTCTTTTAAGGGGGAAAGAATGTAAGGACCCAGAAATTTATCACTTTGATTTGTGAACAGTTGATAAATTTTAAATATTCAGTTAATGGTCAAATAACCCTCTTTTAATTAATAAGTAATGAGAAGTTTGTTTACAAAAATAAGTAGTTCGATGAAAATTTTAAAATGTGATCGAAAATCATTTTTCGGACTTCCGACTTTTTATCGAATGAAAGTTGTCACAACGTTGTTGCACATATGTATACACTTTTGTAACATACCATTATACATACAATTAGTGATTAAATAAGAAGGTTTTTAATAAAAGCAAGTGCGATTAAGGTGTTTTAAAAATAATTGATTAAGATAATAAAGTAAGGATAAGACACTTTCTTCTTATTTTAAGTGTAAAGGACATTAGAAAATGGTGGATGTGATGGCTTAGTTCATAACATGATGAGAGGGTAGTGTATTGTCTAATTTATAAAGGAGGTAGTGGTATATTTTAATAAAAGTGTATTTTGGTAATTTTTCACTTTTCATTTCTATAAATCAACCTATCCTTTTCACTTCTCTTCCTAACTTCATTTTTTCTCCAAAACTCAAATTCTTTTACTCCATTTCCCTTCTCACTTCCTTCTTCTTCTTCTAAGACTTCACAAAAGAAAATACTTCAAAATTACTCCTTTTCTTCTCTACTTTCTTAAACAAGCCTAGAATAATATTATAAACACCACCACCTCCTCAAAAATCCAAACTTTGTCCAAACCCTATTTTACCCTTAGGCCATGAGCAAGATCTATGATCAATTAGGGGCCAAGGGAGGGCTTTGGCCGAGCTAGCAAGGTGTTGTGTTTGTTATTGGAGTGTACGGAGGAGTTGTGGCCTTTTTCCGAAGTTTGGTATGAACTTAAGTGAAATTTCTCGCTTTAAAGTTGGTTTTAAAATTGATAAAATATTTTAATAATTTAGTGCTAGCTTGTAGTGTTGCATGAATAAGTTGTAATGTGCTTATGAATGTTATTGATTCAGGCTTGAAAGAAGATGACATAAATAACTATTGTGTGATAGGGGACAAACGCGATGAATGGAAGTCGAAGTGTCTTCATAGGGAATAAGTCGCTACAGAAGCACTTCGGAGAACAGAAATGTGCAGAGGGATCCAAAAGGATTCCTCACCCATTGGTTTTTATTTCATTTTTATACATGTATATGAAATGAATATATGATATGGTTTGGTAATGTTGAATATAACTTGTAAAGTTGAATTCTTCTGAGAATAAAAACAAATGGTAGCTTGTTTAAGTACCATAACGATTTAAGTACCATAGCGATTGCAATGAATCCAAAACCATTTCACTTATACTTATCTTTATAACATTCTTTTAAAGATCTATTTACATTCATAAGTTTAATAAAAAAAGGTTTAAAGTTGAATGTTAATAAAACACTGTCACAATAAACCCAAAACCATTTCACCTTTGCTTATCTTTAAAAGATTCTTTTTAAAGTTCTATTTACCCTAAGTGTAAAAAGGATTAAAGAAGAATGCGATTAACATATTGTCACAACAAACTCAAATCATTTTTCTACTTGTTACTGTCTTTACAGACCTTTGTTTAAAAGATCTAAGTTCATATTCAGTTAAGATCGATAATCGACTAATCAATTATCTAGTCAAAAACCATTGCTTATACAAATCAATGTTTTATACTTAAATCATTTCTGACATTCTCAACTTAACTATTCCACTTTCAAGAGAGAAGCCTGGAAGGTTAGATCTCTATTGCTCCGTCCGTACTTAACACCAACCTTTAAATCTTAGAAATAGGCAAACCTACTTCGTCGGCTTTTAGCGTTAAGCAAAGTTAGTTATCTTTTTGAACAAGTAAGTAAACAACAAGATTAACATGTTTTCAACATTTCAACTTATACCATGACTCATTCAAGAGTGAAGCTAGGTAAGTTGGGCACTGGTTGCTCCAAGCCTTGCCTAGACACTTCATTCTTCAACTCACATACAGACAGTTTACTCGTGGCTTTTAGTGTTAAGCCCTGTCAATTACCTTTGTCAATATATATATATATATATATATATATATATATATATATATATATATGTATGTATGTATGTATGTATGTATGTATATAAAATAATAATTTAGAAATACTTATAAATAAATTTTAAATATTATGTAAAATATCACTTGAAAATAACTTTAGAAGTTTGATTAATAATATGTTTTACATTTTTGCAACAATTTACTTCCAAAACTCATAAATAATCATTAAAACTATATTTAAACTTTTATTCTTTTTTTCATACTCAAAATACATTTTATAAGAACTTCCATAAAAATATTTTATAAAGAAAAGAATTTAAAAACCAATTAAATCACGAAAAACTAACCAAAACGTTGTATTTAAATACTTAAAATCATAAGCGACTTACTATAGCATTTATAAGTGCTATTAAAAGTCCTTGTTAAAACAACATCGAAAAACGCAATCTTTGTGACTAGTTTTAACTACTTAAAAAATAATTTAAGATTTGAAATTTTTATAGTAAGTACTACGATTAGAGTTATTAAAAACCATTGAAAGAAATCCCTAAGAATGTCTTTCCATTTGTTTATAAGAATTCTTGAAAACAAGAGATTTCAAAGTGCACTTATAACGACTATTTCGCTTCAAACACTTTCAAACTTTCTTCAATTTAACACATAGGTTAAAAAACCATTTAAACATCAAGTCAAGACCATGCAACATGTTTAGAAGGGTAATAGAAGTGAGGTTATGTAATATAAAGTTACCATTTTCTTTCAAAACCAAGATTGGTCCAAAGTTTATAACTTTACTTAGTTAGTGTCACTTTAAGTTTACAATTTGTACACTACATATATACACATAATATATACTTAAGAGATATTGAGATAACTCCATTATATCCATGCCTTACCCAAGAACAAATCCATAAGAACCAAAGAACTACCTCCTTCCATCAAAACAAGCCTAAAGATCCAATCTTTAGCACTTCCAAACCAAAGCCATAACCTTCCTCTCCTCCTCCATGCTTACGGTCCATTCTTAATCTCCCTCTTATTCTCACCTTCTCCCATTTATTACTTGCTAATTATGCTTCCCATGATATCTTAGGCCCAAATCCATAATTTAGAAGAGATTAGAGAAGATTTGGTTAACTTTTGAAAAACTTAGAGAGTAACCAGTGGATTAGTGCTTAAGCACTTCCACCATTTTCCACCCTTCTACTTCATCTCAAGCTTATTTGATTTTGTGTGATTATTTCCTAACGATATGCCCCTCCTTATATAGGATTTTTCAAGAGGTCAACACCACCTCTTACCTTTCATTAAAGGTTACAAAGGAGCCTCCTTTAAATATGTTTAGTGTACACCTCTCTCTTTTTTGCTTAAAGTTTGGTATTACCATAAAAGGTCATTTCCTAAAGATCTTCCCATACCTCATGCATCACATCATCCATAAAGTTTATTTACATGAATGGAAAATAATTATTATTCCATTTTCTTTAATTCCTAAGAAAATAAGTGTATGTAAAAAAAATCTGAACAACTTTTGATGGTTAAAAAGCTATTTATCGATAAAATGATTTTCGGTCACATTATCGATAATTTTTTAAAGTATTTATTGTTGACAACGTTTTTCCAAAACAAGTTTACATCATTACTTATGATTTGAAGGGAGTTAAGAATCTTATTAATCATTTAATAGAATTTAATCCAAAATCAAAATATTTAAATAATTTAGATATTTAATTATGAAATGTCCGAAATTTCAGGTCGTTACATCCTCTTTCCGAATTTGGAAAGTTATGGATTTTAAAATGACTTCAAATTTATAAAATTTTGAAGTGAAATTTTTTCTATATTTATAATGGTTTAAAATACTGAAAGAAATGTGGTTTAAAAGTTATTTGATTTAAAAATTAAAGTTCGAAAAGTTAACGGTCAATATAGCGATAGTCGCTATGGATGCTCTTTGAAAATTTAAGATTATATTAAAGTAAAAGAAGGTTATCTTGTTAAACATTTCATAAATTCTTTTTGAAAGTTTTATAAAATTTATATATGTATTCCAAAAGGAGTTGAAGTTTTTAAATGTATTTTGAGTATTTAAACAAGTGGTTTATTTTAAAGAAATTCCCTCAATTTTTTAAAGTCAAATTCTTTCCAAAAGTGATGGCTTTTATTTATGATTTGGGTGGAGGTTTTTATTTTTTTTAATGGTATTTAAAAGAGGTTTGGAATTTATATAAATGGTTTTTTAGGATTTATATTTGAAGTATCTAATTAAGAGGTTCACTTTTACATAAAAGGGAAATCATATCTTTCTAAATCAACTTTGGTTTGACAATGATCTTCAAGTGATGTTCTAGATAAGAGTTTTGTATTATGATTTGAATAATTTAAAGTGTAAGGAATAATATTTAAAAGATTTAATGCGTGATTTTGAAACAAGGTGTTTATTTAATGGAAATCCATTTGTTTTCCAAAGTTGAATTCTCTTTTAAAGTGATGGCTTTTAAGTTATGTTTAGAATGGAAGTTTAAACTTTGCTTAAGTGGTTTAAAAGGGACTTGAAATTTATGCAAGTATTTTAAGGGAATATTTGATATAATAAACAAGCATTATTTTTATAAAAGGATTCTTGGTTTCTAAATCAACTTTGGTTTAAAAAAAGCTTTCAAATAACCTTTATATAGAGGGATCAAACTTTGTTTAAAGAAGTTTTTAAAGAGTATTTTTAAAAGAGGTCATGGATTACAACACTCTTGTTGTAATAAATGGTTTTGAGAAAAAGAAAGAGATTATTGACTGTAACATTTTTGTTATTGTAAATGATTTCAGGAAGGGTAAAGGACGTCTTGGTTTATAATAATTTCTTTAATATAAATAGTATATGGAATTTATGAACCTTATACTTGATACTAAACTTCGAGGTAGATCTTCTACATACACAAAAAGTTAAGAGTGTTGTCAAGTGAAGGTTTGTAGTAATACCCCAACTTGAAAGGCTTCATTTTAATTAAAGGATAATTTATGTTTGAAATTGAAGATTGATGCTGAGTACATAAAGTAGTATTTCTGTATTCAAATTTGATTTCCATAACGGATCTTTTTAAACTTATAGCGATATGGAAAATATTCTTTTCATATTTAACACCAAATTCCAAGGCATAAAAACTTATCTCTATCTTATGAATTAAGAATTTATGTTGAGGCAAGGATAGTTTTCTAACTTGTCCGATTTGGGGTAGTACCATTTGAAATTGGAAAGTGGTGGTAAGTATATTTGGTCTGATTTCCATATGGTCTTTCTACTTAAACCTAAAAGAAAATGGTTTAATCAATGAATTTTTTTATTAAAAAGGCTAAGTCATGCAAGGTTTCCATGAGAAATTAAATCTCTGATTGGGTTGTGTGTTTATTTGATTATTAAATAACCAACTATCAAATCTTGGCCAATTTTAAACTAACGATTATTGGTTCGAGGAGACCGGGATTGGATAAGCATGAGTTATCCGAAACTACTTTGAACTAGTATAAGCGTTCAAATTATATGATATCATAAAAATGATAGAAATCGAAGACGGAGTTCTTAGAAGTGCAAAGGATGCTTACTACTAATTCTGAGAGTGATTCCAAAAAGGATGTAGTGGAAGTAGTGCCTTCGGTTTATTTATTAACAAAAAAACTTGTATGGTTGAATGCTGGCGTTGTAGTGTTGCTTGGTGGGCAGTGTTAGCATGCCAAGTAGGATTTTCTGAAAAGGTAAAATGTAGCCTCGAGCCCCACATCCGGTAATGACTAAAATATGGGATATGCAACAGTGCTATGTAATTTGCTACCATTAGGATATGATCATCACCTTGTTAGATCACTATTTATGGATTTGGTATGCGCATGAGAGCTCTCGAGGAAAAGGTTACAAAGTAACCGAGATGATGCCATATTCTGTACTATCCAATAAGGGGTAGGCTATTTCTGTGTTGGCGGGGGTCCCATTGAGCCCCTCTGTACATTTTCTAGAGGTGTACTATGACAGATGGTACCCCGGTGCCTTGTCATTTTATTGGATCTATTTTCTAATATGTGCACTTACGGACTTAGTTGCATACTATGTATGCCATCAAATGTAATTTATGTAATCATTCCAGCTATGATTTAATATTTACTTTAAACCCTAGACATTATTATAATATCTCTGTATTTTCTATTTGAAATGGTTTGGTTATCGTAAGGTAAAATCCCATCCATGTTTATACGCGAGTGGTGATATGAGATACCTTTATTTTTGAAGGTTTTAAAAATATAATAATCTATATGATTTGAGTTTCTCGCAATGGTTTACCCAACTATTTCGGGTGTTGTTTTCTTATAATACTCGGGCTAGACCCGAGTATTTTTCCAGAGTTAGCTTTGGAAGCTTTGAAGCTTCAGGAGACGAGTTGGAAGGCTGTAAGACGTATTCCCATACTTTTATTTTTTGCTTTATTACTTCTTAGTATTTATCAACAATTATAAGGGCATGTTGTTATAACTGTCCAGGCTGATGATAGGCTAGTTTCTCTGATTTATTGTATGAATATTAATGTTTCCTTTTGTAAATTACTCTTCACAATGTGAGTTCCATTCTTTTTTTTTCTTTCACCCCAATTTCTGGCACTTGGATGCTTGGTAGGTGAATATCGTGAATGTATTATTATCGTCTTTTGTGGGTCGAAAAGGCGGGACGTCACATCGAAGATCTTGAACTCTTTGATAAATGTATAGGAAAAAAGGTGGTAGCTATCGAGGAATCAAATGATCTTTCCCATCTCGAAGTTGAAGCGTTGATCAAAAATTTAACATCCTATGAAGTCAATATGCAGGTCAGAAGACAATAAGAGCAGGAAAAGGAAGCTACTGCCTTTCAATCCGAAGAAGGCTTGGATACCGACTTAAATGATTTTTCTTATTTTGCAAAGGGGTTTAAGAAATATCTAAAGGCAAAGAAAGTTTCAAATAACTACAAAAAAATAGTAACACGTCTATAGTAAAGTGCTCTGAATGTGTTAAGATAGGACACTTCAAAAATGACCGTGTAAGACTAAATGATAACAAAAATATTGAAAAGGCGGTGAGATGGAAAATCAAAGAAAAATGCATTCCAAATAGCCTAGGATGATTCTGAATCTTCCTTATTTGATGATGATAGCGATTCTGAAGAGGTAAATCTTTGTTTTATGGCTTTAGAAGATGAGGTACATAGAAATATACTTTGATAAATTAACTCAAATAAAATAGGTTTATTAGGAGATAAAAGGAATGAGAAAAGATAAATAAGAGAATTTAGTACTAAATTAGATAGAGCTAATTTAGAAATTGATAAGCTAGAAGATGAGAAACTAATTCTTGAAGAAGAATTACTTTAGTCTCAAAATTCTAATGAGAGTTTGATGTCTAAAATCCCTACACTCGAAAAAGAAGTTACAATTTATATAGATGAAAGCATCAAAATATAAAAGAAAATTTATGATTTAAAATAATCTCTCAGCATATCTAATGGAAAATTAGCTTATTATAATCTAAATCGATAATTTATCACAAATATTTCTAGATTTATTAAATGTAAAAAAGATTCGGAGTATTTAATTAATATTCCTCTTAGTTTTGAAACTTCAAGAAATGTAAAAATAATTTTGGAAATAGAAACTCTAAAATTAGTAAGTCGAGTCCATAAGAATATTTTTCTTTATATACCAAACTAGAAAATGTAAAAATACCAATAGTAAAAGGATTTGAAAAATCCTAAAAAAATTATTATTTGGGTTCCAAAAACAGATAATACTTTAATAAGAGATAAATATATAAATAAGTTTTTTGTACGTAGTGCATTTTAATTCAAATTTAATTTTCAAGGGTTCAACAAGACCCAACCGTGTATAGTTCCTAAGACCCGACCATGTATAGGAAGTGGGTACCAATATAAATTAGTATTTTTCAAGGTACTTGAAGTTAAAATAAACATGAAGGAGCGTGGATCTTAGAAAGTGGTTGCTCCAAGCATACGACAGGGAATACCAGTATGCTCATTAACATAACATTTATGTGCAGGCACAATAACGTTTGGAGATAATTGCAAAGGCTAGACGTTAGCAATTTTGGTAACAATGATTCGCCTCAAACAACTAATGTTCTTTTAGTAGAAAATTTAAAACATAATTTGCTGAGTATTAACGATCAGCTTTGCGAAAAAGGATTTATAATTAATTTTGAAAACTACAAATGAAATATATTTGACCAAAATAATCTTATTATTTTTGAAGGAATACAAAAATGTAATGTTTATATTTTAAATAGGAAAGTAAAAAATGACAACGATAGTGCCTAAAAGCTAAGATGAGTGACCCTTGGCTTTGGCATGAGCATTTCTGCCATATAACTTCTAGATATTTACACAAACTTTTGAAAAATGCTTGCACCTGGTTTACCAAACATGAATCTTAAAATTAACAATCCATGTGATGATTGCCAAAAAGAAAAATTAATGAAATTGTCTTTTAAATCTATAAATGATTTTTCTACAAACCCACCTCTTAAATTACTTCACCTTGATTTATTTAAACCTACAAAAGTTTGTTCAATAAATCATAGTAAGTATGTTTTTGTTATAGTGGATGATTTGTCAAGATACACTTGGACTTGTTTCTAAAACACAAAAGCATTATTTATGATTTTTTTTTAGAATTTTTACCAGATGGATAAAAGATTAAAGGAGCTAGAAATTAGAAATATAAGAAGTGATCACGGCGATGAATTTGAAGATCAACTATTTTTTTGTACTAAAAATGATTTTAATCACAATTTTCCCTTCCCACAAACACCACAACAAAATGGAACTATGGAAAGGAAGAATCAAACCTTACAATAATGTACCAGAACTCTGCTAAATAGTAGTTCATTGCCTCAAAACTTCAGGGCTAAGGTTGTAGCTACCACCTATTATGTTTTAAACCGCGTTTTTATAAGACCAAAAGCTAAAAATACATCCTACGAGATTTTTAATGGTAAAAAACCTAAGGCATCTTATTTTAAAGTATTTGGGTCTAAATTTTTTATTTTAAACATTAAAGATCATGATGAAAAATTCGATCCGAAAGTCGATGAAGGTAACTTTGTTGTTTACTCGGAATGAAGTAAAACCCACAGAGTTTTTAACAAAAGAACGTAAGTTATTAAGGAAACATAACATGTATCTTCTGATGAAAATTTTATTAAAGCTGATGACAATGATGAAATTTGAAATTTTAATAAGCTAAAAGTTCAGGAATGAAATTTTGGAAATAATAATAATGAACTAATTGGTAGAAATGTTGAAACTATACAAGTCCAAGATGAAAATATTTTGAAATCACCACCTAGAATTTTGAAAAATCATCCCATTGGAAATATATTAGGTGATGTAAATACATGAGTTTAATAAGATGATAACTACATGAGACGAGTCACATTGCTTTTATATTTAATATTGAACCCAAAAACTATAGGGAAGCAACCACTGATGGATATTGGATATTAGCAATACAAGAAGAACTTAATCAATTTGAGCGTAATAGCATATAGGAATTAGTTCCACGATCAAAAGATCAACATGTAATTGGAATTAAAGAGGTATACAAAAATAAGAATGATGAAAATGTGATATAATTAGGAATAAAGCCACATTGGTAGCTCATGGGTATAATCAAGTAAAAGGAATAGATTACAATGAAACAGTTGCCCCTATAGCTAGACTCAAAGCAATACGAATTTTATCGGCTTTCGCCTGTCACCGTAATATTAAATTATGTCAAATGGATGTAAAAGTTGCCTTTTTAAATGGATTTGTTAAAGAAAATGTTTACGTTGAACAACCACCATTATTCAAGCATGAGAAATACCCGAGGCCATATACAAACTTAAAAGGGCACTTTACAGTCTTAATTAAGCACCTCGTGCTTGGTGTGATGGACTTAAAGGATAGACCCAACTCTTTTCTTAAAAAGAAAAGATAATCATTTACTTGTTATACAAATTTATGTGGATGATATATTTGGTTCTATGAATGAAACTTTATGTATTGAATTTTCAAATACTACGAAAAGCGATTTTGAAATGTCACATATGAGAGAATCAAACTATTTTCCTAGCTTACAAGTAAAAAGAAATTGAAAATGTTATTTTTATCCGTCAAGAAAAATATAGTAAAGATTTAGTAAAACTTTTTGAAGTGGAAAACAAGAGTAGTAAACCGACTCCGACAAATACTATTGTTCATTTAGATCGTGATGAAAATGGTAAAGGAGTTAACTAAAAATTATATCACAGCATGATTTGGTCACTACTTAACCACAGCCGATGAGACATAATGATGAGTGTCTGCTTATGCTCTAGATTTCGGGAAAATCTAAAAGAATCGCATATAAGATGCGTAAAACAAATTATACGCTATTTAGTCAGAACTAAGGATTATGGACCTTTTAATCCAAACTTTTGTCATTTCGAGTTGGTATACTATAGTGATGTTGATTTGGATGCTGTAAGACAGATAGAAAAAGAACGAGTAACATATGTCATTTCATTGGCTAGTCCTTAGTCTCCTGGTTCAGTAGAAAACAAAATTGTGTTTCTTTATCTACACGTGAAAAAGAATATATCTCAGTTGTATTAGTTTATCAATAAGTGATTTATACGAAACATTCATTGAGAAATTTCGGAGTGAACTTAGCTAAATCTCCTACATACCGTGATAATACAAGCACCATAAATATTTCTATAAATCTAGTTTATCATTCAAGAATAAGACACAATAATATAAGAAATCATTTTTTATGAGATCACGTTGCTAAGGAAACTATAACAATAGACTTTATAAATACAAAAACCAAATTGTAGATATAATCACAAAACCGCTATGTGAATATATGTTTTTAAACTTAAGACGAGAACTCAAAATTTGCAACTTACAAGAATTATAACTTATTCTATAATTTGATTACCGACAATAATATACTTTACAAGAATTTGCGAAATTTTACATATATTATATTACAGAAAAATATAATTTACAAGAAATTGTAATATTTTTTATTTTGTTCAAAATTATATATAATGATTTTTAATTAGGATAAACATTTGTAACGACCCGTAATTTTCAATAATTAAAATAGTTAATTTAATAAGATTTCATAATTTAATGTTGGAAGAAAATAAAATTTTGATGTGGGAATGGGGAAACTAACTAGAATGAAGTTTAATAATGTAAATTAATGTAATAGCTGACTATTTGAATGTAATCTCAAGTAGTTGAAATAATTGTAAGTTATAACTGATTATAAATTTAAAATAATGAAAAAATTTAAATGTTATATTAATTGATGAAATAATATGTGTATTAATTGATAATTGGATTAAAAGAGTAATTGATAATTTAAATGTTCTGTTAATTAATGAAATAGTATGTAATAATTGTAATTGAATAAAAATTTGGGTTGTGCAATTAATTATAACATTTGTATAGAGAATCAACTTATAAATGTGATTAAATTAAGAAAAAGGCGACAATTGTTATTTGTTACCTATTTATTTAAATTGTTGAAATTAGGTTGAAAATAAATTACAATAAATGTAATTAAATATTACGTTAACGTAAATTTAGATGGTAACTACATAATATTAATGTAATAAGATATAAACTAATGTGAATTATATCCATAGAGTAATAAGGGGTTGAATAATAAGATGAAAAAGAAAATAAATGCATTTATTGGAATTCAAAGTAATAATCACTGCATTTATTTCAATTGGAATTTAACACTGTAATTAGTAAAATAATTAACTTTGAATTGATATGTAAATTTATTTTAAATTATTGTAAATGTCTAAGTAATCAAAAAATGATCAAATTTGTTAATTATAAATTGGAGTTAAAAAGGTGATATAATTAATTTAATATTAATTTATTCAATTAATGCGAAAATAACCATTCTGGCTACTATCTCGGATTTCTACGAAACAAGTTTCATCAGTTCCGTAATAGCGAATATTGCAGGATTTCAAGTTTCGTAGCGACCGGACTTGTCGTTTGATCGTACGAGCTCGAAACGTGTAGAAAACAATTTAATTTAATTTAATTGAAATAAACTGATTTTAAAGCTAACTTCTTCATACAAAAGAATTACGACTTGAAACCTATTCCATTGAGTTTAAAAATATCGAAAACATCTTCTTTGGTATATGGGACGACCCACTTTCATTTTTGGATGCAGAACGGGCTTTTAGGTCGCTATTCGTCATTCGTACAAATTCGATATGTGTTCATTTTCTTATCAGACCTTCTTAATATAAATAGATCTTTCTAAACCCTAGCATCCTTTCTATTCCTTATTATAGTACATACAATTCGATCTGTCTCCTTCTCCTTCTCAATGACAGAAACCCAATTTACATTCAAACCCTAAATTCATTCTCCAAATCAATTTCAAATTTTAAACTCCTCTAGACCATATCATATCATATACCGTTTCAAAGCTCTCGAAGAGCGCAATCCACTGGTATAATCCATTTTTTCAATCGAATCATCAATTTTCCATAAATAAATGATTTATTCTCGGCCATCCATAGGCCATAACTTCGTTTAACGGTGGATCGTCGACCATTTGTCGATCGGGAAGTTACAATGGGAAGAGGGCGTCGAAAGGAGCACATCCATACGGCCATTTGGGTCTAGAGGTGTCTGGATTTTTCCAGAATCGACGTGGAAGATAATGTGGTTGATCACAGTTGGGTGGTGTTTGGCGGCGCCGCAAGTGGCCAGGAGGGGCGCCTCGACCTATGGTGCTCGGCGGCGGCTTCAATCTGGCGACAAGTTCATGTTGTGGCGGCATAATTTAGGTAGGGTTTCATGCGAATGGCGGCTCCAGGGGTTCGATCGAAAGGGAGAATGATGCATTCATTCCTGTGTTGCTGATGTGGCTGTGTTTGCTAAATTCTTCTTTTGATTATTTATTTAATTTAAATTTTATTTTTCAATTGTTCTAATCATCATAACTTTTACATACATGCTCGGATTCATGTGCGGTTTTCTCCATTGCAATCATTTTGAAATTTCGGACATTAAGGAATAGGTTAGAATGAATTCTGAGACTATTGAATTTTGCGCCTTATTTTGGATTTCAAATCGATTTGAAATCAAAAGTGAGTGTTTTAACCCACTCGCAACTACTAGATTATCTTATGTTCATAAAATTGAATTTATGATGTGATTAGAAATAGATTTGGTTAATGTTTGGTATATTTAAATTGTCATTCTAGTTAAATCAGACTTTTATTGAGTTTGATGGCTATGTAATTTAATATTGAAATCATAAATTGCCTGTTAATCCCTGTTATTGATGATCAGTCAATTGTTGTTATTTATTTGTTGATGTGAATGATGTGCGATGGATGTTTGATTGTTGATATTGGATGACAGGATGTTATATTTATAACATTTTAACACCACAAGTCCCATATGAATTTAATTGATACATACCCAAACGATCTGATAGATTAGGGGAAATCATTATGAGTTGAAATGATAGACTCAACCGATTTCATAGATTTGTAATTAAATTCGAGATTGCGGGTTGAAATGATATATATCCATAATATAAAATAATTGTGGATTGAGATGATATACATCCGTATCAGTTGACCATAGGGTGGAGAATTATATACGGACACCGGATTGGTTAAATTAAACGATTTCAAATCCTTAAAAATTTGAATTAGTTAAACTATATTTTGAGATAAAATTTGATTTGCACAAACTGAATTATTTTGAAATCCAAGCTTTAAATGTTTACAATTGCAATTAATTTAATGAAATGTTTAAAGAATTAAAATGGAAATTGCAAAGTGAATTTTTAAAGCATAAAAGAAATTGGTTGAAATTGAGTTATTGAAATTGTTTGAAAATAACTTTGAAATCTATTTAATCTGAAGTGGTTTAAATTGATAATTCAAACATGGATTTGAAATCGACATTGATTAAATGGTTTAATGAGAATCTGAATTTAAAACCAGTTTTATGTTAATTGAAATTTGAAAGCTGGACGTGGTCCAAATGTGTTGAAATGAAGGAAATATCTAATTTGATATTAATTCATTTTATGTAATATTCTTGGATTTTAGCCAAATACAATAAAGTGATTAATTTAATTTTTTAATTAAATTGTGAATTTATTGGTAAATTAATGTGAAAATTCCCAGAACAAATAAAAATATGTGTTTTGAATAGTATTTTGATTTGGAATTCAAAAATAAATATCTTAGAAATAAATTGGATTAAAAAATATATATTTAAAAAACTAATAGAAATTTGTTTTCTAATCTTAATACATATATATATATATATAATGATTTAGAAGTTATATTTGAGATTAATATAACAATTTTCAAAAAAATATATTTAAGGAGTTAAATTCAAATATATATGAATTTATATATATATGTAAACCTTTAAAACATAAGAAACAAAGTTAATTCACAAATTATAAAATGATAAGGGTTTAAACATAATTTGTAAATAAAATAAAGAAAAGGTCTTTACACAAATTTATTTGAATTTAACTAGTGTAAATTAAAGAAAAATACAAACTTACAAGTGTTCATCTAATAACAAGTGGCATTAATCTTTTTCAATTTGTAGTAAAATTTTATAAACATATATTGAAGAGTAAAACCAGGTTACATTTCTCTTATTTTCATTCATCTCAAATTCGAAATCTGATATCAAAAGAAGAAAAAAAATCAAAAACAGATCAAAACAAAAGTATCTACAAATCTGGAAAATGAAGATAAAAAAAGCAGTTCAAAATTAAAGCATGTTTTCAAAACATTTTCAGCCTGGAAATCAACCTGAAAACCACCGAAGATCATAAAGTATTTAGATCAAAGATTAAAGCTCAATATCAACAACCAAATGCAAGATCAACAGGAAAAGAAAAACAAAGAAAAAGAATATAAATTTGGTTCTCTGTTTCATCAAAAACACTATGAGTAAACTTTTAACCCAATATATATGTATATGTATTTTGATCTGCCTGTGATTATGTGATAGTGAAAATGTTGCATAGATGTGGATATTTGTGTATGAATATATATAAACATAGAATAATAAATGCATACCCGTGCATATGATTATAACATCTGTTCTTAGCTATAGGTTTAGAAATCAAGTTCAAAAATTAAAATTATCTCTGTACAAACAATATTAGGCTAAGAACCTTGAAGAGAAGATGATGATAGCAACATAATTTCACTTTTAAAAATAATTATAGATAGAAAAGCCTAGTAGATACTTCAGAAACAATATATTTCAGTAACTCTTCAAAGAAGAAAAATCAAGGATTTTAATTTTAATCTTTGATCATAAGAACGTTTTCAAAATTATGATTTTTGGTAATCATCTCAGAGTTTTTACGTTTGTATTTGTTGGAAAAAATCAAGTTGAATGGAATTGTAAAAATGATCAAATTCCGGCAATCAACATCAAACTGGGCATCGTGATCAATGGTGAAGAAAGATGGCGTGTCGGAGAGCATAGGAAAAATATTCACTAATTTTTTAAATAATCAAGGTAGTCGATTGACGTAGTTTTAGGGTTTAAGCCCCGGTTTGACTCGTCGAAGTTTGAGGTAGAAATTCGTTGTCGTGGGTGGTCTATCGACGATCGGTCCAGAGGGAGAAGAAGCATAGGTCAATGGAGCAGCATTGGTTGAAGTCACGTGATCATCGGCGGACGGTGGTGATCAGGCGATGCGTTTTTCGATGATGGTGATTAAGTTCCAGTTGTTTCAAGTTGTTAAATTTTGGTGCTCTGGCGATCTTGTCAATCTGGGTGGTCGGGCTGGGTGGCGATGTCGTCGATAACTAGTTGAGAGGATTGGCGATGGTCGAAAGTGGTTCAGGCGACTGTGCACATGCGCACTTGCGTTTGTGTATCTGGTTATTCAAAGCATCGTGGGAAGAAGAAGGAACACTTGGGTTCGAGCATGAGAAATCGAAGGGTCAACTTGAAGTAGATTAGAACATAAGTTGCTCGAGAAATTTTTTGAAATGGCTAGGGTAAATTTGCATGTGTCTCGGATTTTTAACTAATGGGCTTGAGTTTCTTTAACTTAATAATTTAACAAGTTTTAAAATTATTAAAGGATTTAAAGTTTTCACACAAATTGAAACAAAGTTTAAAAGAGATGTAAACTAAGTTTTCAAAAGCAAAATATTAACAAGATTTTAAGCGAGCTTTCAAGGATATTAATTTTAAAATTAATTTATTTTATTAAACTTGTTTGGTTTTGTATTAGGACAATTATCTTATTAAACCTTTGATTGTTTTTCAAATGTAACTAAATGAAGGGTTAATTACTTAATGAAAGGTTGATCAATTAAAGTGATTTATTAATTAATGTAATTAATTAAAGGTTAATTAAGTAATTAATTAATATGATAAATTAAAAGTGATTAATTAATTAAAGGTGAATTAATTTATAGAAGATTAATTAATTATGCAATTAACTTATAATTAATGTGATTAATTAAGGAATAATTAATTAATTAAGGAATAATTAATTAATTAAGGATAATTAATTTGAGTGATTTATTAACTAAGGTAATTAATTTGAGATAATTATTAATTAAAGATTAATTAATGAAAGTGATTAGGGGTAATCACTTGTTGTAATAATGAATTAAATGGTAATTAATTAAGGGTTAATTAATTAACTAATTAAAGATAATTAATTAAAGAATAATTAAATAATTAAAGGTCAATTATTTAATGATTAAAGGTTGATTGATTTATTAATTAAGGTTGATTAATTTATAATTAAAGGTTAATTAATAAATAATTAAAGGATAATTAATTAAAGGTTTGTAATTAATTAATGTTAATTAACCAGGATTAGTGATTTATTCATAAGTAATTAATCTGATTTAAATTAATCAGATGATTAATTAATCTTACTTATGGATGTTTGAATTGTATGGAATGCTTTGAATTGTTCGATATGCCTGATATGTTATGCTTTGTGCTATGAATTGTCTTGATGTGAGCTGTGATAAATGTAATTTGTTTATACGTGATGAATTTATATTATTTATCTATGAATCTATGAATGAAGATAAGCGTTATAGGATTATATCGCTTATCGATATTACTGTGCTTGAATCTATAATGATTGATGATGTTGCACTATTGTGTGTAAAACCCCTGGACTACATCACACACACAAATATGGATTTCACGGAAAATCGGTTAAGTCACAGATATTTTGAATTTAAATATTATCTGTTTTAAAAGTTGAATTTTGAATACAAATGGATTTGGAAATGTAATGGGGTTGAATATGGAATGCTTTTGGAAAGAAAGTTTGGAATTGAAAATTGGTTTGAATATAATATATCTTGTTTAATGTTTTGAAATTATTTTAGAGACTATGGTTTGGAAGGTAGTGATAGAAGTTATATAATATACATGGATTTTAAACCATCGTTAAAGTATTTTAAAAGTATTACTTTGGGAATTTAAATTTAACCCAAGTTTATACTTTAAAGGGTATAACTTATGCATAATTGATCGGATTTTTCTGAAACAAAAATTCTTTGTTTTCAAATGATAATTGCTTTCCTATTAATGGAAATATTTCTAGTTTTGTTGAAAGGGTTTTCCAAGTTATGAATGAATCTTTGGAAATGATTTTGAAAGCTATGAATTGAGTCTTTGATTTAAAGATTGGATGAGTTAATCCAATTTGAAATGGGAATTGTTTTGAAAGTTATAAATAAATCTTTATTAAAGATTGGTGAACTTTGTTTCCAAATTGAAAGGGATCTTAAAGGTGCATCTTTTACACAAAAGATTTGGAACTGAAATAGTTTTGAAAGCTATGAATGAATCTTTGTTAAAGATTGGTGAACTTTGTTTTCAAAGTGAAGTGAATCTTTTGTTTAAAAGATTAAAAATAGGGATTTGTTGAAACCATTTGAAAGAAAGGTTTTGGGTTTTAAAGTTGTGACTTAACTAAGATCCCACTATATCCATATGATTTTAAAATTAAGCGCTCATTTTTCAGTTTGGACGGGAGAGGACTTTGTGTCATACAACCCATTCCGAATAATGATACGACGTTATGGATAACATTTGAAGACCGGATATTTTCGAAAGAGAAAGGATTACCTATCGAATGTCTCTATACCCGACCGGTCCCCAGTATAGAGATTTGATCACCCTTTGTGATGGGGAGTCCGGACGTGATTTGGGATTATCCGGAATTGCAAGGGCTTCTTTTGAAGTGCCTTCGGTTTTGTTCGAACCCAGAACAGACTTGTATGGATGTATGTTTGACGTTACACTTTGAGATGTAGAGCCGGTTTCTATCAAATAAATTTCTATTTGGTGGCGTAGAATTTATTCTCCTAGCTTAACACCCTTCTCTGAGACGTACGAGCTCAGGGGTTATGTAGTTGATGGTTACTTGTGATACATTTCCAATTTTGTAATGTGGCATAGGAAGTGCCACTGATCATGTATTGATCGAATCATGGCTTTTGTGAAAAGCGTAGCTTTGTGGACGAGACTTTGTCGAGCCTCACAACCCGGAAATGGTCGAAACAGGAATGTTGCGGCAAGGTTATTTAGGGTCGCGCCCCTAGGGTATGTCCATTTTCTTCTGGATAAAAGGTGGTATCATGGTATGAAGCCCATATATTTAACTATGTGGTTGTTGCTATTTGTTGGTGAATCCCGAGATAAAGGTCGGTAACGACCGGGGATGGCATACTTGTAGGTGTTACCTAGTTACAGAGGTAACCCGGCCTTGTGTTGGCAGAGATCCGATTTGGTTCTTGGGGGCATCCCTCCAGAGGCATCCCATTCGGTAAGGATGTTCCTTAACCTGACCATTTGTTGGAAATCCAAAGAAACAATACGAGCCATGTATGGTTTTAGTTGTATAACCTTCCATGCAGCGTGGCGGTAACCTGCCATAAAACATGGTAGCTATAGTAGGCATACGACGAAATGTGGTATGCTGGCTAAGATTAATATTATACTTTTGGAATGCTTTTCTACACTATGCACTAATAATAATATCAAAAAGAGTTTTCTCATATTAAGTATGTTTGACTATCATAAGAAGAAATCTCCTCCAATTGTGCGATTGCATTGTGTGTGTGGCAGGAGGTTTTATGGTAGTTTCATTTTCCAAAAGCATATTGGATTTCTTTTAAAATTGTTTTTGTTCAAACAAATATTTTTGTTTACTCAAACCAGTCCCATGACTGACCCGAAGTTTATTGTTCCCTTCCTAAACTCTGGGTGCCCATAATTTCCACAAGGGCAGCCTAGAGTAATATTTTTAGATAGTCTGATAGTAGATGTAGATTCGATAGACCTCAGCTTATTTGATTGGAGATCTTTGGAGTCTTTGGATTTTTGCAATCGCATTCAAGTTACCTAGCTTGCTTCATTAAAAATTGATGGATGTTCGAGCTTGAAGTTTGGAGATTGGCATTGAAGATGTTGTTTTCCGCTGCTGTAGCTGCTATATCATATTCCGCTGTTGTATTCTGCTCTGATATTTATGGATCTGTTGTATCTTATTATATCAGATATTGTATCCATTATTGTATCAATGATATTATTCACTTTCTTTCGCTGTGTTGTTGTACTTAATGTGTTATAAGCTCCGACGAATCGGACTCAACGTTTGAATCTATAGCATTCGAATACGAATGAAGTATGGATGTCGATTTTCGAACGCGAAAATCCACATCGTCACATTTGGTATCAGAGCTGAAGGTTGAGTACGAACTTTAGCTCAGGAGTATAACACATTAGGTAACTCATTAGAGATAGGGTTACAAATGCCTTAGAATGAGTATCTAAGATATCTTGTCCATATGCCTTAGTAAATTCTCTTACTATCCACTAATAGTGAGTATGAGTGCAAGAAGAGGACGCGGTAGGGGACAGGGGAATACCACTACAAATAGTCGATGCCCTCTAACAACAAGGAAATAAATTTTTCCCTATCAATCTCTTTTGATCATCATCCAATATCAATTCTTTGATTGCTTCGTGGCAGCTCGAGGGAGAAGCTTTGGGGTGATGGTGGCCCTACGAATCGTCTAGATAAGTTTCCTATCTCGTATTCTAATCGTCCGTTTCCCTCAGCTTTCTGTTTTAACTTTAGTAAATTTGGAATCTAAACTGAAACAATTGATTAACAAATATAAAGTTAAATTGGATTGTATCGATAGAATGATTTTGGTCAAAACCAAATTTGGAATTTTGTTGTGATTTCTTGTGAGGATTCATGTCCGAGGACGGACAAGATAGTGTATACTTTGGGATATTCTGACTTGAATTGAGTATCCGTTTGTCTATTCTTTGGGGTCCAGATACATTCTACGAATGGTTAGTTACCCTTCGGACTAACCAATGCTCCTGCATATTTCATAGATCTGATGACCCAAGTACTTCGTGAAGTATTGAATGAGTTCATTCTCATAATTATTGATAATATTCTGATTTGGTAAGCCAAATGAAAAATAGATATTCAGTTTGATCCGGTAAAAACATTTTCCATCTATTCTTTGTTGTCTTTTAACTAGCAAATTTCGAGGACGAAGTTTTCTTGAGGGGGGAATCTATAACATTCCTGGATTTTAGCCAAATACAATAAAGTGGTTAATCTAATTTTTGAAATTAAATTGTGAATTTATTGATAAATTAATGTTAAAATTTCTAGAACAAATAAAAATATGTGTTTTGAATAGTATTTTGATTTGGAATTCAAAAATAAATATCTTAGAAATAAATTGGATTTAAAAATCTATATTTAAAAAACTAATGGAAATTTGTTTTCTAATCTTAATATATATATATATATATATATATATATATAATGATTTGGAAGTTATATTTGAGATTAATATAACAATTTTCAAAAAAAAGCTATTTAAGGAGTTAAATTCAAGTATATATGAATTTATGTATATATGTAAACCTTTAAAACATAAGAAACAAATTTAATTCACAAATTATAAAACGATAAGGCTTAAACATAATTTGTAAATAAAGTAAAGAAAAGGTCTTTACATAAATTTATTTGAATTTAACAAGTGTAAATTAAAGAAAAATACAAACTTACAAGTGTTCATCTAATAACAAGTGGCATTAATCTTTTTCAATTTGTAGTAAAAATTTATAAACATATATTGAAGAGTTAAACCAGGTTACATTTCTCTTATTTTCATTCATCTCAAATTTGAAATCTGATATCAAAAGAAGAAAAAAAATGAAAAACAGATCAAAACAAAAGTATCTTCAAATCTGGAAAATGAAGATCAAACAAAGCAGTTCAAAATTAAAGCATGTTTTCAAAACATTTTCAACCTGGAAATCAACCTGTAAACCACTGAAGATCATCAAGTATTTAGATCAAAGATTAAAGCTCAATATCAACAATCAAATGCAAGATCAAAAGGAAAAGGAAAAAAAGAAAAAAATAAATAAATCTGGTTCTCTGTTTCATCAAAAACACTGTAAGTAAACTTTTAACCCCATATATATATATATATATATGTATGTATGTATGTATGTATGTATGTATTTTGATCGGCCTGTGATTATGTGATAGTGAAAATGTTGTATAGATGTGGATATTTTTGTACGAGTATACATAAACATAGAATAATAAATGCATGCCTGTACATATAATTATGACATCTGTTCTTAGCCACAGGTTTAGAAATCAAGTTCAAAAATTCAAATTCTCTCTGTACAAAAATATTAGGCTAAGAATCTTGAAGAGAAAATGATGATAGCAACATAATTTCACTTTTAAAAATAATTGTAGGTAGAAAAACCCAGTAGATATTTTAGGAATAATATATTTCAGTAAAAACTCTTCAAAACAGAAAAATCAAGGATTTTAAATTTAATCTGTCATGGTTCAAATTTCAGCGTTTGAAAATCGACATCCGTACTTTGCTTGTACTTGAATGCCGCAGATTCAAACGTCGAAATCCAATTCGTGCCGAAGCTTATAACACATTAAGTACAACAACATAGTGGAATAAAATAATATATCACTGATATACAACAGTTGATTATAACAATGATAGAAATGATATCAATATCAGAGATACAAGATAACAGCGGAAAATAACACAACTAGATGGTCTAGACTTTGCAACTATCGACAGCGGAAAGATAACTCCAATAGAATGCATCTCCAAAAGAATCCAATACCAAATAAAGCTTGAACCAAAAAAACTCGAACCACCATCATGCTGGACTTGTAGCAAATGCGATCCAGACATCGATTGCCAAACCAAAGACTTTAAAGCTATTGAATCTACATCTACTATTCAACTATCTGAAAAATCCAACTCTAGAATGCCCGTATGGAAAATTGTGGGCACCTAGAGTTTAGAAAGGAAACAATAAACTCCGGGTCAGTCATGGGACCGGTATGAGAAAACAAAAACAGTTTATCTTTAAAATAAACAACAAAAGATTCAAAGTTGAAATCCACAATTTTTTTGGAAAATGAAACTTCCATAAGGCCTCCCTCCACACACACAATGCAAGCACACACACTTGGAGGAGATTTCTCCTTATGATAGTCAAAAATGCTTGATACGCGAAAATCATTTGATATTATTATTAGTGCATAGTGCAGAAAACATTTCGAATGTATAATGTTAATCTTAGCCAGCATACGTACAATTATAGTATGCCTACTATTGCTACCATATTAGATGGCAGGTTCTACAATTAAAACCGTATAGGGCGCGTATTGGATGATTGGATTTTCAATAAATGGTCAAGCTAAGGAACTTCTTTAATAAATGGAATGCCTCTGGAGGGATTCCCCCAAGAAGCAAAACGGTTCCCTACCAACATAAGGTCGGGTTACCCCTTTCTGGAAGTAACACCTGTAGATATGCCAACCCCGATCGTTACCGACCTTTATCGAGGGCCCTCAACCAACAACCACACAACAATAAGTATGCAACAACCACATAGGTAAATATTTGGGCTCCATACCATGACACCACCTTTTATCCAGAAGGAAATGGACATACTCTAGGGGCGCGACCCCTGAAAACCTTGCCGCAACATTCCTGTTTCGACCATTTCCAGGTTATGAGGCTCGACAAAGTCTCGTCCACAAAGCTATGCTTTTCACAAAAGCCATGCTTCGATCAGCAAATGATCAGCAGCACTTCATATGCCACATTACCAAATTAGGAATGTATCACTAGTAACCATCAACTACATAACCTCTGAGCTCGTACGTCTCAGAGAAGGGTGTTAAGCTAAGAGAATAAATCTCCGCCACCAAACAGAAATGTATTTGATAGAAACCATACAAGTCTGTTCCAGATTCGAACATAATCGAAGGCGCTTCCAAAGAAGCCCTTGCAAATCCAAGAATTCCCAATCCCGATCGGACTCCCCATCACATATGGAGATCTCTATACCGGCGTGACTCAGTGCAGAGACATTCGACGGGTAATCCTTTCATTCTCAAAATTACCCGGTCTTCACCACCGGTCTTCAAATGCTATCCATAACGTCGTATCATTATTCAGCATGGGTTATATGAAACAAGGTCCTCTCTCGGCTAAACTGAATAATGAGCGCAACATTTAAAAACATATGGATATTGGGATTTCAGTTAATCACAACTTAAACCCAAAACTTTTCTTTTAAATGGTTTAAACAAATTACCATTTTCAAATCTTTTAAACAAAAATATTAACTTCACAAAGTTCACCCATTTTTCACAAAGATCCATTCACATTCTTTCAAAACAATTTCCTTTTCAAATTGGATTAACTCATCCAATCTTTAAATCGAAGATTTAATTCATAGCTTTCAAAACCATTCCCATTTCAAATCTTTTATATATAAAAGATACACCATTTTAATTTTCAATTTCAAAACAAGGTTCATCTTTCACAAAGATTCATTCATAGCTTTCAAAACTATTTCAATTCCATTTCAAACTTGAAATCTATTCAACACAAATTGGAAATCCTTTTTACATGAAAGCTATTATTATTTGAAAACAAATAGTTTTCGTTTCATAAAAATCCGATTACATTTGTACAAGTTAAAGCCCTTGGGTTAAATTTAAATTCTCAAAACAATACCTTGAAAATGTTTTAATACCCATATAAATACATCTATAACTTCTGTAGATTTTTTAAACCATAATTTCCAAACATAGAATTCAATTTCAAATCTTGAATTCAAATTCAAATCAAATTATTTAAATTTCAAAACTCTATCAAGTTATTCAAAATAACTTTTATCTTCAAAATACCTTTTTTTAAAAGCTTTTCATGCTTAACCTAATACCATTATTTGAATTCAAATTTCATCTTTGAAACCATTTCAAAAATATGTGACTTAACTAATTCCCTCATGCAATCCATATTTGTGTGTGTACGGTGTAGTCCAGGGGTTTTACACAATAGTGCAACATCATCAATCATCACATCATAGATTCAAGCATAGCAATATCGTTAAGCAGTATAATACTATAACGCTTATCTTCATTTACAGATTCACAGATAAATAATGTAAATTTATCATAGATAAATAAATTACATTTATCACAGATCAAATCAAAATAATTCATATCACAAGGTATCATATAGCAGAGATATCAAACAATTTAAATATTCAATAGAATCCAAACATCCATAAGTGAAGTTAATTAATCATCAGATTTATTGAAACTAGATTTATCACTAATCCAGGTTAATTGACATTAATTAATTATAAATTATTTAAACTAGTTATCCTTTAATAATAAATTAATTAACCTTAAACATTAATTATTTAATCCCAATTAATAAAACAGTTAACTTTTAGTCATTAAATAATTAATCTTTTAATTAGGTAATCATCCTTTAATTAATTATCCTTAATTAATTACATTAATTAATTAACCTTAGTTTAATTACATAATTAATTAACCCTCAATTAATTACCATTTAATTAATAGTTTATAATAAGTGATTATCCTTAATCACTTTCATTAATTAATTAACCCTTAATTAATTAATTAACCATATTAATTAATTACCCTTTGATTAATCATTTAATAAATCAACTTTAATAATTAATTAATTATTTTAAATTAAGTAATTATCCTTAAGTAAATCATATTAATTAATTAATTAATCACATTACTTAATAAACAATTAATCCTTTAATTACATTGAGTGATTATCCTTTTAAATTACTTTCATTAAGTAATTATCATTTAATTACATTCATTAAGTAATAATCTTGAATCACTTAAGACTTCAATTAATTAAAAGATAATCCATTTGTCTTAAAAAATTATTATTAACAATCTTTATTTAATAAACCTTAAAATTAATTAAATAAAATAATTTAGATTTTTTAAGTTAGGTAACAATTAAAACTCTTCTTCTTAATTATTTTTTTAATATTATCGAGTTTATTTAAAATAAAGTTATACGTATCTTAACATTTTCAAACTTGGTTAATTAAAAATAATTTTATTAAATAAAACCCTGTTAACCAATTTAAAACTTGGATAACATTTAATATTTACACAAGAATCGGTTTGTAACAAAATTGTTTCAATAAAACTTGATTTTTCTTTAAGGTTTAAAACTGTTTTAATATCAAATCAATAACCCTGAGCCAATTCTCCTTTTACCCAAGCTTGACCCGAGTTAACTCACATCCATTTCGCTTCGAGTATTTTCACGAATTCCTCGAGTTTGCCCCGAGTTACTTCTCGTGTTCCCTAAACCACAATCAACTGATACGACCGATATCCTATGTACGTGCACAGGTGATCGATGAACTTCCAGCCAGCACCTCGACCTCCGACAAGTTGCCGATGAGCCTCCCATACTTCACGATCACCCAGATTTGTGAGATCACCAAAGAATTGAAAACTACCTTTTTGACCCCTACTTGGAACACCATCAATCATCCTAATTCGCTTCGCTACGATGCCACCCCACGCCAGAACCCTCGCCACTTCATCAGGACCTCCGCCGATGGCCTCTGCAACGTCTTCCCCTAGTGCGATCGCTTGAATCGCCACGATGACGACAAAACTTATTCGAGAACGAAAGCAACCCAATTGTGACTATAAACCCTAAATCTATTTCGCACGGCCACCCTGGTCAGCTAGAATTTTTCTGATCATTTTTTTGATGACCCATGATGCTCGAACCATCTTTCTACCAAAACACAACGAAAATAAATCTACCGATCGATGAATATTGACAAAAAGGCATTTTTCGTTCATCTTAGAAATTGTTGATTGTTACTTGCATAAAAATCATGAAACGATTTTCTAAATTCATCTTTTTGAAATACGAATCAGTCTGTGTGATCAAAGCTTGCAAATTTAAAAATCAAATCCTCTCCTTGAATTCATTTTTTTCTGTCATCCTGATTTCCAGCAATTTTACCTATATATTATAGTTAATAATTTTTTTAATTGATGTTATATTAATACAAACATATCCTTTTTAGAAACTATAGCTTGAATCTGATTAGATGGGAAGATACTAATTTTTCCAGTGAGTTTGAATCTGCAATTAAAAACAGAGGGAAACATATATATACAGACATTGCTTAGATACACACATGCATACATACATTTATGCATGCAGAACAACATTCACTATTTTACTTTAAAGATCAATCACAACATCAAGACATAAGAATATATTAAGGTCAAGTTTTCTCAACTGGAGTTGCAGATCGGAGGACTGGAATTTGAAATCTAGAAACCCTGATGTTGATCTGCAACTTTGTTTTAGATGAGTTTGAACTTGATTGTTTGTTGCAGTATGAATTGATCTAAATGCTTGCCTAAGTCGTATTTGTTTGAATTCTTGTTGAAGTTGTGCTATTGAAGTTGATTTCCAGGCTTGATTCAAGATGAAGATTATTTGATCAGGCTCTATCCAGATTTGAGAATCTGGAAACCTGAATTGGAAAATGTTTTGAAACTGAAGTTGTCATTGTTTGGAATGAATCCATATCCTTTCTTTACTTAAACCTGATGTTGTTACTCAGGTTGAAAAATGGTTTTCCTTTTGAGCTATTTTCAGACTTTTGATTTCTTTGCTTTTGTTTTGTTGCTCTGATCTTTATTTTGATCTGGTTTTCATTTTTTTCTTTTTGTTTCAGGTTTGAAGATTTTTAACTTCCTTTTGGGTTTTTTCAGAAAAATGAGAGGAAGAGGATTGTAAAATTTTGAAAACCTGGTTTATTACTTCAATTTGAAAATGCAGATAAAAGAATTGAGAGAGAGGATAAATATATTTTGCCTTGATTTATCTTTTTATTAAAATTGAAAAGAAAATGTAAAACTTGACAATTGTCTCTTTTTATGTTAATTTTATTACAAATGTTGTAAGACATTTTTAATGGTTTATACTTGTAAATTTAAATAAATACTTGTCTTATGTATGTTTTTAATTTACTACAAATGTTTTAATATATTTTCAAAACATGTACACTTGTTAAAACAAGAAAATTTATGTTTGGACCTTTACTTTACTTTATTTATAAATTATTTCTAAGTCTTTTTTCTTTATTTATTTAGAATTTGTGTTTTTATGTTTTGCACATTAATTCATGTTTTATATTTTCATGTGTTTATATTTTTACATATATACAAATCTTATTTAAATTTAAAACTCAAGTTACCAACCTTTTAAATAAATAAATATCTATCTTAATATTCTGAAAATGATTAACTTTGAAAACTTTTGTAAATATTACATTGAATTTAAACCATACTTTCCTATTTATCCTTATTTAAAATTTAAAAATCTATAGTTTAAATGAATGAATGTTTATATTTGTACTTATATAAAGAAAAATGATTTGAAAACCAATTATACACAAATAAATAATCTTATATACATATATACTTTAATTTCTCAAAATACAGAGTTAACAAACTCAATATATTAAGCAAAACATTTATTTTCCAAATATTTATTTTTAACATATATGTATTTGAAATTCAAATTCAAATTCCAAATTATAATTTATTTATAAAATATTTAGATTTTCCAAATCAAACTCTTTATTTAAAAACTTATTGTTTGCACCAAAAATGGTCACAAACCCCAATATCGTGAAAGCACCAAAATATGAATATAAATCAGCAGTATTAATCACAGATCTAAGTAAACAGCAAGCAATAATTCAGAAGTGATGAACAGAGACACAAAATTTATAGTGGTTCGGCTATCTCCGGCCTACGTCCACTTCAAAGTTTTATCCTTTATTGATTATCCTTGCTAGTTACAGATGATTACAGTAGTAGCAATGGAGAATTTCAAGTACAATAGTTGTATTGAAGTGTAGAAATGAATCCGGCAGAGTCTAGATGTCCAATAGCCAAAAGGTCCCCTTTTCTGTAGGCTTCAGGGGGCTATTATAGGCGTAGGAGGATGAGATCGAGCTAATATTTTGGGAGACTTCTTCTGGCACATGAGTGGGCCCACGCGACCGACCCCACCAAGTTTCGACCTGATCTGCGATCGATACGAAGCAATTTCGTATCCATCAAAAAATGATTCAATCGAGCTGAAACTTGGCAAAATTGTTCTTTACCTTGTATGCAAGATGCTGTGAAAATTTCGTTGCATTTGGATCCGTGGTTTGGGAGATACGATCGATACGAAATTGCAATTTTCGTATGTTGCCGAGTTCGAAACCATGATTTCGTATCCATTCCTGTCGTATCGATCAGAAGCACGCACGCGCAATGACATGGCGCTAATTTCCTGGATCGATCCGATCTCTGTGGCGTGTTGACTGGGTTGATCCACTTCGTGCGCCGAGTTGAACGCTTCTTTCCTGGAGACGTGGGTGTCCTTCGCTCGTATCCGTATCTCATGCTCATTCATATCCATTACCTTGCAACGGTACGCTCGCACTCACCAACTCGCGCCCCTATTTGCATCGATTCCAGGAATACACTTCGCATCGATCCCTTATGAATCGATCGATACGAAATGACTATGGGGGTCATCGATACGAAGTGGTCGTGATGAAATAGAGGATGGGTACGAAGCTCATCCCTATGATGGATACGAACGAGACCTTACCTAAAGGATGTTAACGAAGCTTTACCTAATGGATGCGAACAGCGCTTTACCTGCCCACTTACCTGATCGATGTGAAACCATTGAGTCAAGTCCATGCTGATCGATGCGAATGAGACGCTGCTCCATGGATACGAACTGCCGGGCATGCGTGAACCTGATCGATACGGACCTGATGGATTCGAATGATGGATTCGAACTGCACTAAACTTGATAGATACGAACATACTGAGGCGATGCCATTCCGATGGATACGAACCTGATGGATTCGAAATGGACATCACCTCAATTCTTTGATGGATACGAACAGTATCGACTCAAAATGCCAACAACCGATCGATGCGAAATGCATCGATACGAAAAGACCACCGCACGCTTGCTTACCAATCTGGGTCTACTGCTATCGAGTTGAAATCCTTCTGGCCTTTCCACCTGATCGATACGAACGCCAACGAGTCGAACCAAAACCTGATTGATTCGAACTTCATCGAGTCGAACCACTGCCGATCGATACGACACACCCTCTGCTGATTGATGCGAAATGCATCGATACAAACCAGTCCTTGCGCACCTTAATCCATCTGTATCTCGAGCATACGAACTCCGATCGACCTGAAATTTGAAATGTAGCTTTCCTTAACCTCGATCATCATCTCCCATCGATTCCGTCCTGATCGGAGCTCGACCAAATTTTAAGGACATCGATTGCAACCTTGTTTCCAATCGATCTCTAATCCTGATATCCATCATTCGTTGCCAATTTATTGATATTCCAGCTTTGACCAAAAAGTGGGATAACATTTTGCCCCCCAAAACATGCCTTTGTGATAAGAAGGCGTGTTTTGAATAATTTCGAATCTGATATACGAAGTCCATAGCCATATCGTCAGAGTACATCATCGTCGACTGTTCCGAGTCGATGCCCAATTCCAAATCCAATAACCAAAGCCTTTAGTCAATTCCGTATCCATTCAAACCCGATAATCGAGTTCTAATCCATCCTTATCCAATAGCCAATAACCGAATCAGGACCTCTCCGGGTCGATGTCAAAAACCATAACCTCTCCGGGCTCTTGCCAAGCGCAATCCACACCTGACGACCGTGGTCCAGTGTCACTGGACGTTGAGCTAACTTCACCGGGTTTTTGCCAAGCGTAATCCCCACTTGACGACCGTGGTCCAGTGTCCCTGGACGTTGTACAATGCCATGGCTTAAGTCCTAAGCCGAATCCTGGTCTCTCGGACCCTTGTTGAGCATAGTCCATACTCAACGACCTGAAACAATAATCGATAATATGAGGCCTATGACCTAGGCTGAATCCTGGTCACTTCGGACCCTTGCTGAGCATAGTCCATACTCAACACCTGAATAAGCCAATTTGCCACATGCGAACGAAGAGACTTACCCCTTGCCAGGTATAATCCATACCCGACGACCATTTACCAAAAACCAAATAAAAATCCAATCGAAATCTAAATCAAACCAGAAAATCAGAAATCCAAACCAACATCCAAAACAGAAAACAATCATCCAAGTGAAAATCCAAATCAGAAAGCAAGAAAAACCAGGAGTTCAATCCAAACTCCTAAACCAAACCAAAAAAGTTAGTGTCCAATCCAAAACACAAAACAGATTTCGCAAACCATAGCTTCGCGGTTTATCATCATTCAGAGCATGCCTAGGGGCTATCTCTGTCCCCATACATATGTAAATGACTTAGCCGTTTGTCAGTAGCTTGCTACTTATTTCACATTATCCCGGTCAATTGATAATCAATCGACCATCATTCCTGGGCCTCACACCATCATGGTGTGAGGTAGGCGGTGGCTGGTCCTGCTCCACCGTTGCATTCTATGTTCAAACATACTGCCTCAATTTCCCATTCCTTACATGCTCCTCAATTATGTCCTTTAAGTGCCTGTAGCTGTTCGTATCATGTCCATCCAAATCATGGAAGAGACAGTGCCTTCCTGATGCCCTCTCCCGTTCCGATGGTTCTCTCCTAGCCGGCTTCCGGTAAGGAAGGCGATTCCGGGTTTCCATGTATATCCGCTCCAGTGTCTCGTTTAATCTTATGTATGTGGAAAGCTTTGGCTCCTTCCATCGCTTTCTGGCTTTTCCTCGATCGTCATCCAGCTTCCTCTTTCCTTTATCCTTATCCGAGCCTCCGTTGGATGGTCCCCCACACTCTGTCGCATTCACCCTCTTTAACTTTAAATCTATACGAGCATTTTCTTGCCGAAGGAATCTTTCAGCTTCGTGGAAGAATTCCCCAAGATCCAGTGGTGGGTCTCGTATTAAAGATACCTTAAAATCCGAGTCCTCTCTGACTCCCGATACCGCCGCCATCAAAACCATCAATGGATCCGGCCGATCCACCGAAGTAACCGCCGCATTGAATCGAGTTAGAAAAGCTCTAAGCGATTCATCCATCCTTTTCTTTACCGACGTTAATGTCATTACGTTCTTTGGTCTCTTGATATGAACCCGAAACTGCCCCAAAATCCTATCCACCAATTCCCACCAGGTTTTGATAGATCCTTCTTCCAGCTGCCTAAACCACATGGCAGCCAAGTCCGTCAAGTATAAAGGGAAACATCGGGCCATCACTTCCTCCGATGCCTCCAGCACTTCCATATGTCTAGTGTATCTCATCAAGTTATCGGTCGGGTCAGCCTTGCCATCGTATACTTCCACGCTAGGTAGCTTGAACTTGGGTGGATTCTGAGCTATCCTGATTTCCTGAGTAAACGGACTCCTGTTCACTCCTTCCAAATCTTTATTGGTCAAACCTCCGTGCATAGTTCTTCTAATAATCTCAACTAATCCAGCATTGTCAGTAAAAGATTGCCCCTCATGCCCCCGAGGGAACTCCGGTACATATTCTTCATGCGGTTCACTGATGTTAGTACTCGCTCTAACCTGTTGAGCTCCATCCATAGGCCTTCCAGTATCAGATCCTACGGGTCTGCCCCCAAGCCTTTGTTGATTGCCATCTAGTTCTGCATTCTGTCCTCCATCGGGTTCTGCGACCCTAGTTCCTTGTCCTGCACTTGTAACCGCCGTAGTTAGTCCAAGGTTCTGTGTTCCTACAGCTCTCATTTGTTCAAAGAAGGTTTGCATCACGTCCTGCTGACTTTTCAACAATCTCTCTTGCAATGAATTTTCCATAGCTTCCATTTCATCCCTGGTTATGTAAATGGAAGCCTGTCCCAATCCAGCTCCGGAGGATGCTTCTTGACTTCCTTCCTTTTGGATCCTCTCAGCTCTTTGTCTCCTGCTTGTCTGACGAGTCATTGTCTTCCAAATCTAAGCTCTTCACTTTTTTCAAATCCAAACTTCAATCCGATGTAGCGGGTGCTAGTCCTTCTCAGTGAAAGCACTAAAGTGTTTGCACCAAAAATGATCAGAAACCCCAATATCGTGAAAGCACCAAAGTATGAATATAAATCAACAGTATTAATCATAGATCTAAGTAAACAACAAGCAATAATTCAGAAGTGATGAACAGTGACAAAAAATTTATAGTGGTTCGGCTATCTCCGGCCTACGTCCACTTCAAATCTTTATCCTTTATTGATTATCCTTACTGGTTACAGATGATTACAGCAGTAGCAATGGAGAATTTCGAGTACAATAGTTGTATTGAAGTGTAGAAATGAATCCGGCAGAGTCTGGACGTCCAATAGCCAAAAGGTCCCCTTTTCCGTAGGCTTCGGAGGGGTATTTATAAGCGTAGAAGGCTGAGATCGAGCTAAAATTTTGGGAGACTTCTTCTGGCATGTGAGTGGGTCCACGTGACCGACCCCACCAAGTTTCGACCCGATCTGCGATCAATACGAAGCAATTTCGTATCCATCAAAAAATGATTCAATCGAGCAGAAACTTGGCAAGATTGTTCTTTACTTGTATGCAAGCTGCTATGAAAATTTTGTTGCATTTGAATCGTTGGTTTGGGAGATACGATCGATACGAAATTGCAATTTTCGTATGTTGCCGAGTTCGAAACCATGATTTCGTATCCATTCCTGTCGTATCGATCAGAAGCACGCGCGCAATGACGTGGTGCTAATTTCCTAGATCGATCCGATCTCCGTGGCGTGTTGACTGGGTTGATCCACTTAGTGCGCCGAGTTGAACGCTTCTTTCCTGGAAACGTGGGTGTCCTTCGCTCGTATCCGTATCTCATGCTCGTTCCTATCCATTACCTTGCAACGGTACGCTCGCACTCACCAACTCGCGTCCTTCTTTACATCGATTCCAGGAATACACTTCGCATCGATCCCTTATGAATCAATCGATACGAAATGACTATAAGGGTCATCGATACGAAATGGTCGTGATGAAATAGAGGATGGGTACGAAGCTCATCCCTAGGATGGATACGAACGAGACCTTACCTGAAGGATGTTAACGAAGCTTTACCTAATGGATGCGAACACCGCTTTACCTGCCCACTTACCTGATCCATGCGAAACCATTGAGTCAAGTCCATGCTGATCGATATGAATGAGACGCTGCTCCATGGATACGAACTTCCGGGCATGCATGAACCTGATCGATACGGACCTGATGGAGTCGAACTATACAAGACCTAATGGATTCGAATGATGGATTCGAAATGCACTAAACTTGATGGATACGAACATACTGAGGCGATGCCATTCCGATGGATACGAACCTGATGGATTCGAAATGGACATCACCTCAATTCTTTGATGGATACGAACAGTATAGACTCAAAATGCCAACAACCGATCGATACGAAATGCATCGATACGAAAAGACCACCGCACGCTTGCTTACTAATCTAGGTCTACTGCTATCGAGTCGAAATCCTTCTGGCCTTCCCACCTTATCGATACGAACGCCATCGAGTCGAACCAAAACCTGATCGATTCGAACTTCATCGAGTCGAACCACTACCGATCGATACGAACCCAATCGATACGACACACCCTCTGCTGATCGATGTGAAATGCATCGATATGAACCAGTCCTTGCGCACCTTAATCCATCCGTATCTCGAGCATACGAACTCCGATCGACCTGAAATTTGAAATGTAGCTTTCCTTAACCTCGATCATCATCTTCCATCGATTCCGTCCTGATCGGAGCTCGACCAAATTTTAACGACATCGATTGCATCCTTGTTTCCAATCGATCTCCAATCCTGATATCCATCAATCCTTGCCAATTTATTGATATTCCAGCTTTGACCAAAAAGTGGGATAACATTTTGCCCCCCAAAATATGCCTTGTGATAAGAAGGCGTGTTTTGAATAATTCCGAATCTGATATCCGAAGTCCATAACCGTATCGTCAGAGTACATCATCCTTGACTGCTCCGAGTCGATGCCCAATTCCAAATCCAATAACCAAAGCCTTTAGTCAATTCCGTATCCATCCACACCTGATAATCGAGTTCTAATCCATCCTTATCCAATAGCCAATAACCGAATCCAGGACCTCTCCGGGTCGATGTCCAAATCCATAACCTCTCCGGGCTCTTGCTAAGCGCAATCCACACCTGACGACCGTGGTCCAGTGCCCCTGGACGTTGAGCTAACCTCACCGGGTTCTTGCCAAGCGTAATCCACACTTGACGACCGTGGTCCAGTGTCCTCGGACGTTGTACAATGCCATGGCTTAAGTCCTAAGCCGAATCCTGGTCTCTCCGGACCCTTATTGAGCATAGCCCATACTCAACGACCTGAAACAATAATGGATAATATGAGGCCCAAGTCCTAGGCCGAATCCTGGTCACTTCGGACCGTTGCTGAGCATAGTCCATACTCAGCACCTGAATAAGCCAATTCGCCACATGCGGACGAAGAGACTTACCCCTTGCCAGGTATAATCCATACCTGACGACCATTTACCAAAAACCAGATAAAAATCCAATCGAAATCCAATCTGAAATCCAAATCAAACCAGAAAATCATAAATCCAAACCAACATCCAAAACAGAAAACAATCATCCAAGCGAAAATCCAAATCAGAAAGCAAGCAAAACCAGGAGTTCATTCCAAACTCCAAAACCAAACCAAAAAAGTTAGTGTCCAATCCAAAACACAAAACAGATTTCGCAAACCATAGCTTCACGGTTTATCATCATCCAGAGCATGCCTAGGGGCTATCTCTGTCCCCATACATGTGTAAATGACTTAGCCGTTTGCCAGTAGCTTGCTACTTATTTCACATTATCCCGGTCAATTGATAATCAATCGACCATCATTCCTGGGCCTCACACCATCACGGTGTGAGGTAGGCGGTGGCTGCTCCTGCTCCACCGTTGCATTCCGTGTTCCAACATACTGCCTCAATTGCCCATTCCTTACATGCTCCTCAATTATGTCCTTTAAGTGCCTACAGCTGTTGGTATCATGTCCATCCAAATCATGGAAGAGACAGTGCCTTCATGATGCCCTCTCCCGTTCCGATGGTTCTCACCTAGCCGGCTTCCGGTAAGGAAGGCGATTCCGGGTTTCCATGTATATCCGCTCCAGTGTCTCGTTTAATCCTGTGTATGTGGAAAACTTTAGATCCTTCCATCGCTTTCTGGCTTTTCCTGGATCGTCATCCAGCTTCCTCTTTCCTTTATCCTTATCCGAGCCTCCGTTGGATGGTCCTCCACACTCTGTTGCATTCACCCTCTTTAACTTTAAATCCATACGAGCGTCTTCTTGCCGAAGGAATCTTTCGGCTTCGTGGAAGAATTCCCCAAGATCCAGTGGTGGGTCTCGTATTAAAGATACCTTAAAATCCGAGTCCTCTCTGACTCCCGATACCTCCGCCATCAAAACCATCGATGGAACCGGCCGATCCACCGAAGTTACCGCCGCATTGAATCGAGTTAGAAAAGCTCTAAGCGATTCATCCGTCCTTTGCTTTACCGACGTTAATGTCATTACGTTCTTTGGTCTCTTGATATGAACCCAAAACTGCCCCAAAAACCTATCCACCAATTCCCTCCAGGTTCTGGTAGATCCTTCTTCCAGCTGCCTAAACCACAAGGCAACCAAGTCCGTCAAGTATAAAGGGAAACATTGGGCCATCACTTCCTCCGATGCCCCCAGCACTTCCATATGTCTAGTGTATCTCATCAAGTGATCGGTCAGGTCAGCCTTGCCATCGTATACTTCCACGCTAGGTAGCTTGAACTTGGGTGGATTCTAAGCTATCCTGATTTCCTGAGTAAACGGACTCCTGTTCGCTCCTTCCAAATCTTTATTGATCAAACCTCCGTGCATAATTCTCCTGATAATCTCAACTAATCCAGCATTGTCTGTCAAAGATTGCCCCCATGCCCCCGAGGGAACTCCTGTACATATTCTTCATGCGGTTCACTGATGTTAGCACTCGCTCTAACCTGTTGAGCTCCATCCATAGGCCTTCCAGTATCAGATCCTACGGGTCTGCCCCCAAGCCTTTGTTGTTTTCCATCTAGTTCTGCATTCTGTCCTCCATCGGGTTCTGCGTCCCTAGTTCCTTGTCCTGCACTTGTAGCCGCCGTAGTTGGTCCAAGGTTCTGTGTTCCTACAGCTCTCATTTGTTCAAAGAAGGTTTGCATCATGTCCTGCTGACTTTTCAACAATCTCCATTGCAATGAATTTTCCATAGCTTCCATTTCATCCCTGGTTATGTAAATGGAAGCCTGTCCTTCTCCAGCTCCGGAGGATGCTTCTTGACTTCCTTTCTGTTGGATCCTCTCAGCTCTTTGTCTCCTTCTTGTCAGACGAGTCATTGTCTTCCAAATCTAAACTCTTCACTCCTTTCAAATCCAAACTTCATTCCGATGTAGCGGGTGCTAGTCCTTCTCAGTGAAAGCACCAAAGTGTTTGCACCAAAAATGATCACAAACCCCAATATCGTGAAAGCACCAAAGTATGAATATAAATCAGCAGTATTAATCACAGATCTAAGTAAACAGCAAACAATAATTCAGAAGTGATGAACAGAGACACAAAATTTATAGTGGTTAGGCTATCTCCGGCCTACGTCCACTTCAAAGTTTTATCCTTTATTGATTATTCTTGCTGGTTACAGATGATTACAGCAGTAGCAATGGAGAATTTTGAGTAAATAGTTGTATTGAAGTGTAGAAATGAATCCGGCAGAGTCTGGATGTCCAATAGCCAAAAGGTCCCCTTTTCTATGAGGGCTATTTATAGGCGTAGGAGGCTGAGATCGAGCTAAAATTTTAGGAGACTTCTTCTGGCACGTGAGTGGGTCCACGCGACCGACCCCACCAAGTTTCGACCCGATCTGCGATCGATATGAAGCATTTTCGTATCCATCAAAAAATGATTCAATCGAGCTGAAACTTGGCAAGATTGTTCTTTACCTTGTATGCAAGCTGCTGTGGAAATTTCGTTGCATTTGGATCCGTGGTTTGGGAGACACGATCGATACTAAATTGCAATTTTCGTATGTTGCCGAGTTTGAAACCATGATTTCGTATACATTCCTGTCGTATCGATCAGAAGCACGCGCGCAATGACGTGGCGCTAATTTCCTGGATCGATCCGATCTCTGTGGCGTGTTGACTGGGTTGATCCACTTAGTGCGCCGAGTTGAACGCTTCTTTCCTGGAAACGTGGGTGTCCTTCGCTCGTATCCGTATCTCATGCTCGTTCATATCCATTACCTTGCAACGGTACGCTCGCACTCACCAACTCGCTTCCTTCTTTACATCGATTCCAGGAATACACTTCGCATCGATCCCTTATGAATCAATTGATACGAAATTACTATGAGGGTCATCGATACGAAATGGTCGTGATGAAATAGAGGATGGGTACGAAGCTCATCCCTAGGATGGATACGAACGAGACCTTACCTGAAGGATGTTAACGAAGCTTTACCTAATGGATGCGAACAACGCTTTACCTGCCCACTTACCTGATCGATGCGAAACCATTGAGTCAAGTCCATGCTGATCGATATGAATGAGACGCTGCTCCATGGATACGAACTACCAGGCATGAATGAACCTGATTGATACGAACCTGATGGAGTCGAACTATACAAGTCCTGATGGATTCGAATGATGGATTCGAAATGCACTAAACTTGATGGATACGAACATACTGAGGCGATGCCATTCCGATGGATACGAACCTGATGGATTCGAAATGGACATCACATCAATTCTTTGATGGGTGCGAACAGTATCCTTGAAATGCCAACAATCGATCGATGTGAATGCATCGATACGAAAAGACCACCGCACGCTTGCTTACCAATCTGGGTCTACTGCTATCGAGTCAAAATCCTTCTGGCCTTCCCACCTGATCGATATGAACGCCATCGAGTCGAGCCAAAACCTGATCGATTCGAACTTCATGGAGTCGAACCACTGCCGATCGATACGAACCCAATCGATACGACACACCCTCTACTGATCGATGCGAAATGCATCGATATGAATCAGTCCTTGCGCACCTTAATCCATCCGTATCTCAAGCATACGAACTCCTATCGACCTGAAATTTGAAATGTAGCTTTCCTTAACCTCGATCATCATCTCCCATCGATTCCGTCCTGATCGGAGCTCGAACAAATTTTAACGACATCGATTGCAACCATGTTTCCAATCGATCTCCAATCCTGATATCCATCATTCCTTGCCAATTTGTTGATATTTCAGCTTTGACCAAAAAGTGGGATAACACTTATATATATTTTTTATTCCTGCATTTTCAATTTAATTTCATAATTTAATTCAAAATTTCATATTAATTACCAAATTATTTCTTAATTTAATCCAAAAATCAAATTAATTACTAAATTAATTTGGCTTAAAAATCAGGATCGTTACATAATCTTTGATCATAAGAAGGGATTTATGTTTCAAAATTATGATTTTGGTAATCATGTCAGAGTTTTAAAGTTTGTATTTGATGGGAAAATCGAGTTGAACGGAATTGTAAAAATCGTCAAATTCCGACAATCAACGTCAAACTGGGCGTCGTGATCAATGGTGAAGAAAGCTGGCATGTCGGAGAGCATAGGAAAAATATTCGCTACTTTTTTAAATAATCAAGAAAGTCGATTGATGTAGTTTTAGGGTTTAACCCCGGTTTGACTCGTCGAAGTTTGAGGTAGAAATTCATTGTCGTGGGTGGTCTATCGGCGACCGGTCCAGGGAGAGAAGAAGCATAGGTCAGTGGAGCAGTTTTATTTGAAGTCGCGTGATCATCGGTGGACGGTGGTGATCATGCGAAGCATTTTCCAATGATGGTGATTTAGTTCCAGTAGTTTCAAGTTGTTAATTTTGGTGCTCCGGCGATCTTGTCAATCTGGGTGGTCGGGCTGGGTGGCGTGTCGTCGATGACTCGTTGAGGGGATCGGCGATGGCCGAAAGTGGTTCAGGCGACTGTGCATGTGCACACTTGCATTTGCGTATCTGGTTGTTCAAAGCATCGTGGGAAGAAGAAGGAAAGCGCAGGTTCGAGCATGAGAAATCAAAGGGTCAACTTGAAGCAGATTAGAAAATAAGTTGCTTGGGATTTTTTTTGAAATGGCTTGGGTTAATTTGCATGTGTCTCGGGTTTTTAACTAACGGGCTTGAGTTTCTTTAACTTAATAATTTAACAAGTTTTAAAATTATTAAAGGATTTGAAGTTTTCAAACAAATTGAAATAAAGTTTAAAAGATATATAAACTAAGTTTTCAAAAGCAAAATATTAACAAGATTTTAAGCGAGCTTTCAAGGATATAAATTTTAAAACTAATTTAATTTTTTAAACTTGTTTGGTTTTGTATTAAGACAATTATCTTATTAAACCTTTGATTTTTTGTCAAATGTAACTAAATGAAGGGTTAATCACTTAATTAATTAAAGGATAATCAATTAAAGTGATTTATTAATTAGTCTAATTAATTAAAGGTCAATCAAGTAATTAATTAATATGATTAATTAAAAGTGATTAATTAATTAAAGGTGAATTAATTTATAGAAGATTAATTAATTATGTAAATAACTTAAAGGTTAATTTAATTAATGTGATTAATTAAGGATAATTAATTTGAGTGATTTATTAATTAAGGTAATAAATTTGAGGATAATTAATTAATTAAAGATTAATTAATGAAAGTGATTAGGGATAATCACCTATTGTAATAATTAATTAAATGGTAATTAATTAAGGGTTAATTAATTAACTAATTGAGGATAATTAATTAAAGAATAATTAAATAATTAATGGTTAATCATTTAATGATTAAAGGTGGATTGATTTATTAATTAAGGTTGATTAATTTATAATTAAAGGTTAATTAATAAATGATTAAAGGATAATTAATTAAAGGTTTGTAATTATTTAATGTTAATTAACCAGGATTAGTGATTTATTCATAAGTAATTAATCTGATTTAAATTAATCAGATGATTAATTAATCTTACTTATGGATGTTTGAATTGTATGGAATGCTTTGAATTGTTTGATATCCCTGATATGTTATGCTTTGTGCTATGAATTGTTTTGGTGTGAGCTGTGATAAATGTAATTTATTAATCTGTGATGAATTTATATTATTTCTCTGTGAATCTGTGAACGAAGATAAGTGTTATAGGATTATACCATTTATCGATATTGTTGTGCTTGAATCTATAATGATTGATGATGTTGCACTATTGTGTGTAAAACCCCTGGACTACACCACACACACACAAATATGGATTTTACAGGAAATCGGTTTAGTCACAAATATTTTAAATTTAAATATTATTTGTTTTAAAAGTTGAATTTTGAATCCAAATGGTTTTGGAAATGTAATGGGGTTGAATATGGAAAGCTTTTGGAAAGAAAGTTTGGAAATGAAAATTGGTTTGAATATAATATATCTTGTTTAAAGTTTTGAAATTATTTTGGAAACTATGGTTTGAAAGGTAGTGATACAAGTTATATAATATATATGGCTTTTAAACCATCTTTAAAGTATTTTAAAAGTATTTTTTTGGGAATTTAAATTTAACCCAAGTTTATACTTTAAAGGCTATAACTTATGCATAATTGATCAGATTTTTCCGAAACAAAAACTCTTTGTTTTCAAATGATAGTTGCTTTCCTATTAATAGAAGAATTTCCAGTTTTGTTGAAAGGGTTTTCCAAGTTATGAATGAATCTTTGGAAATGGTTTTGAAAGCTATGAATTGAGTCTTTGATTTAAAATTGATGAGTTAATCCAATTTGAAACGGGAATTGCTTTGAAAGTTATAAATAAATCTTTGTTAAAGATTGGTGAACTTTGTTTCCAAATTGAAAGGGATCTTAAAGGTGTATCTTTTGTGTAAAAGATTTGGAATTGAAATAGTTTTGAAAGCTATGAATGAATCTTTATGAAAGATTGGTGAATTTTGTTTTCAAAGTGAAGTGAATCTTTTGTTTAAAAGATTAAAAGTGGAGATTTGTTGAAACCATTTGAAAGAAAGGTTTTGGGTTTTAAAGTTGTAACTTAACTAAGATCCCATTATATCCATATGATTTTAAAATTAAGCACTCATTATTCGGTTTAGCCGGGAGAGGACTTTGTGTCATATAGCCCATTCCGAATAATGATACGATGTTATGGATTGCATTTGAAGACCGGATATTTTTGAAAGCGAAAGGATTACCTATCGAATGTCTCTGCACCGACTGGACCCTGGTATAGAGATTTGATCACCTTTTGTGATGGGGAGTTCGAACATGATTAAGGATTATCTGGAATTGCAAGGGCTTCTTTTGAAGTGCCTTCGGTTCTGTTCGAACCCGAAACAGACTTGTATGGATGTATGTCTGACGTTACACTTTTAGATATAAAGCTGGTTTCAATCAAATACATTTTTGTTTGGTGGCGGAGAATTTATTCTCTTAGCTTAACACCCTTCTATGAGATGTACGAGCTTAGAGGTTATGTAGTTGATGGTTACTAGTGATACATTCCCAATTTGGTAATGTGGCATACGAAGTGCTGCTGATCATGTGTTTATAGAAGCATAGATTTTGTGAAAAGCGTAGCTTTGTGGATATGACTTCGTCGAGCCTCACAACCCGGAAATGTTCGAAACAGGAATGCTGCGGTAAGGTTATTAGGGGTCGCCCCCCAGGGTATGTCCATTTCCTTCTGGATAAAAGGTGGCATCATGGTATGGAGCCCAGATATTTAACTGTGTGGTTGTTGCTATTTATTGGTGAATCCCGGGATAAAGGTCGGTAACGACCGGGGATGGCATACTTGTAGGTGTTACCTAGTTATAGAGGTAACCCGATCTTGTGTTGGCAGAGATCCGGTTTGTTTCTTAGGGACGTCCCTCTAGAGGTGTCCCATTTGGTAAGGAAGTTCCTTAGCCTGACCATTTGTTGGAAATCCAAAGAAACAATACGAGCCCTGTACGGTTTTAGTTGTATAACCTGCCATGCACCGTGGTTGTAACCTGCCATAAAACATAGTAGCTATAGTAGGCATACGACGAAATGTGTTATGCTGGCTAAGATTAATATTATACTTTCGAAATGCTTTTCTACACTATGCACTAATAATAATATCAAAAAGTGCTTTCTCGTATTAAGCATGTTTGGCTATCATAAGGAGAAACATCCTCCAATTGTGCAATTGCATTGTGTATGTGGTGGGAGGTCTTATGGTAGTTTCATTTTCCAAAAGCATATCGGATTTCTTTTAAAATTGTTTTTGTTCAAACAACTGTTTTTGTTTACTCATACCAGTCACATGACTGACCCAGAGTTTATTGTTCCCTTCCTAAACTCTGGGTGCCCATAATTTCCACACGGGCTGCCTAGAGTTAGATTTTCAGGTAGTTTGATAGTTGATGTAGATTCGGTAGTCCTCAGCTTATTGGATTGGAGATCTTTGGAGTCTTTGGATTTTGGCAAACGCATTCAAGTTACATAGCTTGCTTCATTACAAATTGATGGAGGTTCGATCTTGAAGTTTGGAGCTTGGCATTGAAGATGTTGTTTTCCGCCGCTGTTGCTGCTATATCATATTCCGCTGTTGTATTCTGATCTAATATTTATGGATATGTTGTATCTTGTTGTATCAGATATTGTATCTACTGTTGTATCAGTGATATTATTCATTTCCTTCCGCTGTGTTGTTGTACTTAATGTGTTATAAGCTCCGGCGAATCGGATTCAACGTTTGAATCTGTGGCATTCGAATACAAATGAAGTATGGATGGTGATTTTCGAACGCGAAAATTTGGACCATCGCATTTAATGTAAATTGTGTAAAGAGATATTATTCTAAAAATCCTGATTATTAAGGTTTTCAAACTATTTAAATATTTTAATCCATTTTTAAACTATTTTAAACTATTTAATCAAATTAACCATTTGTATTTTAAATCTATTTTTATTTATTTTAAATCTATTTTTAATTATTTTAAATCTACTTAATCTATTTCAAATCTATATTAAATATATTTTAAATATATTTAAACTATTTTAAATTTATATAAACTATTTAAAAATTTAATTTTTTAAACTATGCTAAACTACTTTAAACTATATATGACTATCTAAACTATTTTCTAAATTCTAGGCTATGTAAAGTGGAAGTGTTTATGTTTAAATCCTTAATTTAACAGCAAATATGATTAAATGTTGTTATAAGCTATATTGAGATTTGAAATGATATTTTCTAATGAAATAACATGTTTTGAGTAAATATAATAATTTTAAATGAAGGTTTGACCTATTTTGTAAAGTGTGATTTTGAAGTCAATATGATTTTGAAAGTGATATGATTGCAAGCGTGATATGATTTCGAAAGTGATTTTGATAATATGATATTTTGATATCAATTATGAATTTTATTTCTTGAAATGTAAAAGACCCATCCAGTGTGAAATAAGCATTTGAATGTTAAAGAGACCGGGATTGAATATTGTCATACTCTTTGCCAATACCGAAAACCACTTTAACAACTGTGCATGTGGTGGAGAATGCAGAACGAAGCAGGATGGTTTGGCAATGTCTATACGAGGTATGAACACAGCCCTGACTCCCGCGAGTCAGCTTGATGTGACTAAAATAGGAGCCACGTCGGTCCAAGTGAGGTCGCACCTCCGATCGAGCATGGTTCTTCGATGCCATTCTATTACTTTATGATTTGAATGGGTGCAACTTTGATTATGGGAGTGTGTCTCGAGGAGGGCAGTAGTAGCTGCTATGCATTACCACCAGTCCGGATCTGCAAAACGGTAGTATCCTACCCTAGGCATTGCCTCGTGTGCCTTGTCACATTCCTTATCGCGCCCTCTACGAGTTTGATTTGTGTCGTACCTATGGAATGCTCTCTGATAGCTCATCGGTTTGGTGGAGTTTACAGTACTGTATGGACTACGACATATATATAAAATGTGTTAAGGGGGATATGGGTAACGTCTTAATGCTATTTTAATATTTTACTTTACTCTAGACATTATCTATGTAGCATATTGTACTATGTATGTAGATAGGTTCACGTATCCTTAAGGGATGGAATCCCAAACATCCTTTAAGTTATATTGTATTCACTTGGACGTTTCACTATAGTTGATTGACTTGCATAAGAATGTTAATCCTGACTCGAGTGTTTAGCATTTTGCTTTATGCTCGGGTCAGACTGAGTGTCATAGCATTTGACTCACCTTTGGAACTTTGCTTCGAGATTTATCTCTATCTATTCAGCTTTTCAGTTATTCCAGTTATTTCCAGTTATTTATGTTGAGACTTGCCATTTTCTTATGTATTTGAGACAACTTTTTATTTGAGATATATGTTGTATCTTGTTTTAGACTATGATGTTGTAGTAGCTTCATGAACTACTATTTATCTATTCCGCTGCTTATTGTTGTATTTCTCTATTTCTATGATCCTATGATTGATTTATTTACTGTACATGCTAAGTTTTGCCAAATATAAATTAACAATCTGTTGTTTTGAAAAATTCAAGCCTGACGTGTGTGGATATTGTCAGTTTAAATGATTCAAAATAGCGGGTTGTTACAGTTGGTATCAGAGCTCTGGTTTAGGCAAAACTTAGCATATGGAGTAAAAACTCATTAGAGATAGCGTAGTAATACCCTAAAATTTGAAAAATTAATTATAGAATCATATCCGTTCAAGCTTGAAATTCTTTGTTAGGATCCTCTTTGATTAGGATTTCTTTTGAATTTTGGAATTTTACCTTTGTTCTAAAATCCATTCTTGTCTTTTCCTATTCGTGTTCTTCTTGATACCAGAGCATCCCATAGCTTCATCTCGGTTTGTCTCTGCAATAAATTTAAGCCCATGTTGCAACCTCAATTGGGAACTTCATCCTTATGTATGACTAGTCCCATCGGCGGTCCCGCCAACATTAGTATGATTTGTAATAGGGTGAAAATCATTTACAACAGACATCAATTCACTGGAGATTTCTATGTCCTTGGTTTGATGCTGTTATTTCTTACAAAGCTCAAACCGTTTCTCTAGTAAACGACCAGGGCAATCCTCTTGTGATCGAATGTCGATGCCTTAGGATTTTAAAGGCATTTTATCTTTTCGCTTGATTCTCAGCCTAGTGATCTCGACTCCACCCGACAGTCAGGGATTATCCTGATGTTTTGGTGAAGTCGCTTCTCTTCCTCCCAAGCGGGAAATTGAATTCGACATCGATCTTATTCCTAGAGCTTGATCTTGCTCCCGGTTTCCACCAGCTTTGTGTAATTGAGGAGAGCATTCCCAAGACATCTTTCTGAATGGAGAATGGTTTCTTTGAATGTATAGTCATTCCCTTTGGATTTATCAATGCTTTTGCCTTCTTCGTTGATCTCATGAATTACATTTTCCACGTTATTCTCAACAAGTTGTCCTGGTCTTCGTTAATGATATTATCATCTTTTCTAAGTCTAAGAAGGGGCATGAATCTCATTTGGTCTATGTGCTGGAAACTCTTGGGAGTCATCAGTTGAAAGCCAAATTTCCAAAATGCCATGTCTGAATAGATGAAGTTTGATTCCTTGGGCAAATTCATTCTAAAAATGGAGTCTCATTAGAACCGGTTAAGGTCACTGCGATTAATATAAGTCTATCTATCTTTCCTCTTTTGTAATTTAATTATCTTATCTTCCTTTAGAACCTATCTTCTTAGTTAGAATTCTCTTTAATTTGGATCCCTCTAAATTTGAATCTTTATCCTTATACCAATATCCATTCTTGAATCATCCTGTGAAGGAGTGTATTTATAATCAATATAAAAATGTTTTATATTGTGTTGTTTGAGTTGTTAAGTTTGAATTTTGGGATTCGATCGATTCATCCAGCTAACGATATCGATAGGAATTCCAAAACACTTGACAGAGCAAACTGATAATATTGTTTTTGAAATTGGTAAATGAAATAATTTTATGTATGATTATATTTTATGCATAAATGTATAGTTTTCTAAAATTAGATAGAAATGAATTGGTTGTTAGAAATGATAGTACTAGATTATCCTTTATTGTTTTTTCAACATTCCTAAACCATTAACTATTATTGTATGTTATAAGGAGATGAAATTTTATAAATATAGTTGATAAATCTGATTTGCAAATGAAACGAATTTGAACTAAGGATTTGAGAATTTAATTTTCGGTGCTTTTCAAAATTTGTTTTACAAAGGTTTGAAAAAAAATATATTACTTGAAAGTATTTTTGAAAGGAAATTGTTTCCATAAAATTTTAAAAGAAGTAAGTCTGTACTTTCCTCTTTTATTGGTGAAAAATAATTTCGATGATGACAGCAGCATCATCGACATTCATTTTTGAGTCTCAAAGTGGGAAGACTACCTAGTAGCTTTGCTACACTTTTGTTTTGGAAAATGGATTTAATTTGAATTTCTTGAGTATGATTTGATGTATAATATATATATTTATATATTTATTTCAAAATGGTTTGAAGTGAAACCGAAAATTTAACTCTAAATTCTTATTTTAAGTGTGGTTTTCAATTATTGAAATGAAGAATTTTTTTGAATAGTTGGAGTGTCTGAAAAGAGAAATGAAATTAGAACAACTCGAAACAGTTGCACTAGGATAAAATTTATTTATATAATACTCAATTGCATTCTAAAACATATACACACACACACACACACACACACACATATATATATATATATATATATATATATATATATAACTTACCTAAAATGTTCAAAAAGTTAAAAGGTCAATGTGAATATGTAATTGAAGGTTATATAAAGAGTGAACTTAAGTAATAAAATGTTCAAACTAAATTTTGCTTAATAGAAATGTTGTAAATAAAAAAGTAAATTTGTATAGTGCTCAATTGCATTTGAAAACATTAATAAAACTTACTTGGAAAATACGTTTGAATGTAATGAGAATATGTAATTGAATAATATGCAATATAAATTGTAAGTAATAAGTGTCCAAAAATGAAATTTATATGGTTTTGAATTAATTGCTGTAACTGGTTCTATGTATTTCGAATCTATCTTTACTTTCTGTTTACTTCTATTCTCTTATCTCATTCCTTTCTGGGGACTAAAAGGTTTTGAGTGAGGGAGAGTATAACGACCTAGAAATTTTAACGATTTTTATAACATAATTAACTAAATTTTTATGAAAATAAACGATTAAATTTGTGCAATGAAAATTTGATATTTAAAATACGTCTATTTAAACGTAGCAAGTGTCAGATTTTCACTGGAAAATATGTAAGTTTGTTTGGTTGTGAAAATTCAATTTAAATTTAAAATCAATTAAAATTGGATGGAAATAAAATATTTTGAAATCTAAATATTTTTATATAATAAAAATTAAATCATTTCTGAGTGAGATGCCATAATTCGTTTCGCCAAATTTGAACTGCTCTAGCTCCTTTTATCTTATTTTTGGCGTTTTAGCAGCATTTTTTGTAGCGAATATCGAGTTTTGATAGGATAGTCATATCGCTGATATCTGTGTACCATTTCATTTGTCTCGTCGTGCTGATCTCCGCAATATTCATTTGTGCATTTCGGTGTCCGGTGCATAGCAAAATCTGCGAAACGATTAGCTGTATTGGTTCCTCAATTTGAACCTTTTGGGTTTTTTGTCCTTTCACTTGTCCCAAGCAGTAGTATCCCGGAAACCATTTTCTTTTAGTATTTCCAAAAATTCAGCTATTGACTTTCTCTATTCCCGTGGTTGGATGTATATTTTTGGTTCGTCCTTTCATTTCCTTTCATTTTCTTCCTCTCTTAGTTCCTATCCGTAGCTTCGTGAAAAAAAAGGGAAAGCTATATATTAATTGTTGAAGCTTTTTCGTCCCCTCTCCCTACCCATTCAATCTTCTCTTGCTTTTAAAAATATATATCTAAAGTTGTAATCAACTTTGCATTCTCATACCTATCACCAAACTTTCCCCATCATCGTCCTTACCACCGGCCTCACACCCTTGCCATCCATACCCGTCTCCCTCCACCTAACCACAACAGCACCATCACTCCACCCACGACCAAATCTACCTCATCACTCACTTCACCCTCCAATAGCCAATCCAAACACCATGCCTTGTCCTCCTCACTAATGCCCAGCCAACAGCGCTTCATTCTCTCTTTCTCTCTCTACCGCACCCAACACATCATCTCAACAGCCTCCTGCCACCCTAAAATGCAACAACCTCCATCCTCCCCTCCTTGCGACGTTAGATCTCCAGTCACCTTCCACTCATATAGCCTACATTTAACACTTTGCTCCAATCCTCCTCTCCCCGCTGTGCTTTGCTACCCAGCCGCATCGAACTCGCACTCAGACCCGCCTCCGCTTTTGTCAAACGACCATAGCTCAACAAACCTGCCAGAGCACCTCTCCTCTCACCAGACTCAGGCCGCCGCCTCTCTCTTATCCTGCCTACACTAGCCAACCGCTCCTCACCCAATCACCCTCTGCCGAGCCCAGCTACAACTGCGCCACTCATCCGTGCCACTGCCTAGCCTAGTTGCGCCTCCGACCATTTCACCTGAGGCTGAAAACCCATTTAACTCTCCTCCTATATATATATATATATATATATATATATATGTTTTGATTCATTGATTTTGAATTCGAGTAGTTTCTAGCTTTGCCTTGTGCTCTTCACTGTCCCGCTTTTGTTGCAACATCGTCTTCCCATCTCAAGCAGCAACCTCCATCTTTATATATAAAAAGGTATATGTATATTATATATATATATTATTCCATCAATCTCAAGCTATTGATTAGTTTTCATCAAATTCTAGTTTTCTTGATTTGCTTTTCCGCTGTCCGGATTCGTTCAGCAGCAGTGTTCTAGCTTGTCGCTTATCCGCGTGCGTGTGCATGTCACTTTCTTGTTCTCGTTGTTTCTCTAGCCTCGCATGGTGAGTGATCACTCACGATTGACATTCTTATACTTAGTAAATTTATTCACAGGAAGTGGCGATTGAAATATTTTGTTAAATTTGAATTTGTTAGTACTTTAATTATTAAGTATGATATGTTATTATCTACATTTGTGTACCTATGTTAATTGGCATATGACACCATTACATGTTGTGTGTGTATATATATATATATTATATTTTAAATTGTTAATTATGATATATGCTTGTCATTCATATGTATGCAAATTTATATTATTATTTTATTTGTTCTCACTTTGCAAGTTCTCTGTTAGTTAGGAAATCCCTAAGGGTTGAAATAATACATACTCGAATGATCTTTAAATTATGAAAATTGTTATGGGTTGAAATGGTAAACCCACGCGATTTTATTAATTTTGGGATTTTGCGTTGAAATGATATATACCCGTAAATATTAAATTATTATAGATTGAAATCATAAATATTCGTATCACATTACCATAGGACAGAAAACTATATACTGACGCCATTGGTCTATTTTTAAATGATTTCCAATTGAAATAGACGCGTTCAATAAATATTGATTTAAGATATAATATATGGATATTTTAATTTTAATATATGTGTAAAATTTAGATTTTTAAATTATATATTTTGGAAATTTTAAATTTATAAGTTAAATTTGGAAAATGTAAATTTTAAGATTTTACTTATATCTTTATTATTGTTAAAATATATAAAATAAGATTTAAAAATAGATTTAGTAATAAGATCTTATTTAATAATATTTATTATAATGTAATATAATAAAAAATTAATTTAACTAATATACATATAGTATTTATTTAAAATTATATAAATAATTTTTTAAATAGATTTTTGTAATAACTTTAATAAATTAAGGTTGGAATGATAAGTTGAAAATTTAATTTGAGTTTAATTTGTTAATGTTTATATTTAAATAAGAATTGATTTGAACTTATTAATTATGAGAATTTCAAAGATATGATTTTTATAATTTTATAACTGGATTTTTGATTAAAGGTAATTAAATGAATGTTTTCAAATTTAAATAAATTTAACTTGAATATTTAATATTAATTTAAATTTGTAATTTGAGATCTTATTTAAATGTCATTAAAAATGATTAAGTGAATATTTTTGAATTTAAATAAAATTAATGTTGAGTTTTGAAATATAAATGAAATTTATCAAATTGAGTTATTATAAAATGTTTGAATATTTAAACTTTGGAACCTTTTGAATTGGAAGTGATTTAAATTTGTTGTTCAAACTTGGATTTGAAATCGATATAAATTAAAATGATTTTAATGAGATTGAATTGAACATTTATCTTTTAATTGAAATTGTTGAACTGAGATTGATTTAAACTGAATTTTGGAACTAAAGTTGATTTGAATTGATTTGTGAAATTGAAAGAAACGTTTCTAATTTGAAACTATTTTCGATATAAACACTTTTAACATACAAACTATTTTTTATAATATTTTAAATTATAAACAATTTTTAATATATATATTTTAATATATAAATTATTTTAATCTATAATCCATTTTTAAATATATACTATTTTAATATTAACTTATTTTTAAAAATATATAAACTATTTTAATATATTATTTTAAATTTATAAACAATTTTAAATATATATATTTTCATATGTAAACTATTTTTAATATATAAACTATTTTAATCTATAACCTATTTTTATATATAAACTATTTTTAATGTATAATTATTCAATACATAAACTACTTTCATTATTTAAACTGTTTAAGTTGGAACTGTTATGATTTAGATCTAATGGATTTAAATGCGAATACTTTGATATGATGGTTTAATCTATTTTGTGGTTATGATTTTTGAGATGAATATGATTTCAAAAGTGAATATGATTTTAAAAGTTAAATGATTTTGAAATGAATATGATATTTTGATATGAAATATGAACTATTTGAAATGAACATGACCACGATGTGAAATAAGTGTTTAGTTGTTAAAGAGACCGGGATCAGATATTGTCATACTCTCTGCCAATACCGAAAACCACTTTAACAACTATGCACGTGGTGGAGAATACAGAACGAAGTAGGATGGTTTAGTGACGTCTAGATGAGGTATCAACGTAGCTCGGACTCTGGCGAGCCAACTTGATGTGACTAAAATAGGAGCCTCGCCGGGCCAAGTGAGGTCGCATCTCAGATCGAGCATGCTTCTTCGATACCATTCTATTACTTTGTCATTTGATTAGGTGCACCTTTGATTATAGGAGTGTGTCTCGAGGTGGACTGTAATAGCTGCTATGCATTACCACCAGTCCGGATCCGCAAAACGGTAGTATCCTACCCTGGGGATTGCCTCGCATGCCTTATCGTGCCCTCTACGAGTTTGGTTTGTGTCGTACGTATACAGTACTTTATGGGCTACGACATTTATATAAAATGTTTTAAGGGGGACATGGGTAATGCCTTAACGCTATTTCAATATTTTACTTTACTATAGACATTATCTATTTAGCGTACTGTACTATGTATGTAGATAGTTTCGCGGATCCTTAAGGGATGGAATCCCAAACATCCTTTAAGTTATATTGTATTCACTTAGATATTTAACTAGAGTTGATTTACTTGCATAAGAATGTTAATCCTGACTCAAGTGTTTGCGTTTTGCTTTATGCTCGGGTTAGACCGAGTATCACAACATTTGACTCACCTTTGGAGCTTGGAGCTTTGCTTCGAGATCTATCTTTATCTATTCAACTTTTCAGTTATTCCAGTTATTTCCAGTTATTTATATTGGGACTTTCCATTTTCTTATGTATTTGAGACTACTTTGTTGTTGTATCCTATTTTAGACTATGATGTTGTAGTAGCTTCATGAACTACTATTTATCTATTCTGCTGCTTATTTTTGTATTTCTCTGTGTCTATGATTCTGTGATTGATTTATTTACTGTATATGATAACTTTTCCAAATATAAATTAACAATGTGTTGTTTTAAGAAATTCAAGTTTGACATGTGTGGATTATTGTCGATTTGAATGGTTCGAAATAGCAGGTCGTTACATCCGAACTCTAAACGAAGCGTGCTACTTGGCGTTCTATATGTTATACTCCTTTTTCGAACGCTGGTCTCAAGGCCTAATTCGATCGTATCCAGAAAATAGCTTTCCAATATAAAATATTTTTAATTAAATTCATTTAATTAATTTCTACGCATTTCAAGCTCGTACGACCAAACGATAAGTCTGATCGCTATGAAAATTGAAATCCAATAGTAATTCACTATTACGGATCCGAGACAGTAGCCAAAATGGCTATTTTTACTTGTTAATTAAAACGAGCTATTTTCCAAAATCAAATTATTCATTTTAAATCCAATTTTAGAAGTTAAAAATCTTCATTGTTGTTTAAATAAAATTTAAATCAACTTTCGACATCATTTTCATTCATATTTGATTCATGATTTAAATATTCAAATAATTTTCAATATTAATTGTAAACAATTAATTATACAATAAATTACATTAATCATTAAATTTCACATGAATTTAATTATCAATAATTATTTTATTTTCATTTAAATAGTTCAACATTTATTATTCAATCCCAACCATTGATTATAAACACATTCAATACATAGAATTTCATTTCAATACTTGTTATTGCCTAAATCTTCGAAAATAACCAATTTTTTTTTCAAGTTCATATTCAATAAACTACATTAATAAGTCGTTAAATTTTATTTCTAACCATTTTTATTCAATAATTACATCAAATTTAATAATTTGAAATAGTTAAAAATATGGGTTGTTACATTAACCCTCAAAAGAGTGAGAAATGATATCAGAGTACAATTTTTCGAGTCCTAGGTTATATTCGCATGAAAGATCAAGGATAGAGGTAGCCAAAAACCAAAGCTTAAGTATACCATCAAGGATTTTGAGTGAAAGAAGATATCAAAATGATGAGAGAAGAGACTAATGTGATGGGGAACCCATATAAAGGATGTTAGACTTAAGGTTAAAGAAGACAAAATAAGTGGTACAAGTTATTCCACCAAGCCAATTTTTCGATGAGTTCTACTAAATGTGGATAGCTTATTTTTCTTTCCTACTTGGTGTTGGAATGCATAATGTATCGCATAATTGGGTGTAATGATTGACATAATGGATTGATCTTATTTATCAGGAGCCAAGAAGGTAAGCTAAGACATGTGGATTATAGTTGAATGACGCACTAGAATTGTCCATCTTAAAAGAGTATGGAGTGATACGGTCCCAACATCATTAACAACAGTTGACGATGAATGGCAGCTTCCAACAATTGTTTCTTTTAGGTTATTTGGATTGTAATCGTTAGTTGTCTACCTTCGGGTAGTGGAAAAGCATAAGATATGATATGAGATATGTTACTATTTTATTACTGTGTTGATTTTCTGGATGAGTTTGATTGCTTTATGTTTTTGTGTATGTGTGTAGGGAAACATTGTAAATAAGAAAGTCTCATAAGGGTACTTAACAAGCAATGAATGTAGGTGAAGTTGGAAGTTTGTAAAATACTAGGAAATATAATTAACAAGTAGAGGTAGAGAATGCTTAGATCCCAAAACTTTTGAATTTAGGAAAAATAAATTTTAGCAAGCGAAGGACAGGGAAAGTTATTGCGAGATCATGGGCCATCATTCCTATGCCTTAAAAGCTAAAAATTATAAACACGAATGTAGATTGTTCATTATTTTAGAGTAAAAGGAAAGCTTCTCTAAATCTAGGATTAACTACAAAAGCTAGGGTCACTCATATGCATTTACTCATTGACTGAATCCTAATTACGTTAAGATCTGTCTTGATTTTTTTAAAGATGGAGTGGTAAATGTTTTGAAAAATTATGTTTGAATGCTTTTGAAATCTTTTGTCTAGATGCTTTTGAGAATTTGGAATCGAATGCTTTTGGAAAAAAATTTCAAGCTTTTAAAAAAAAGGTGTTTAAATGCTTTTGGGAGTTCAAAATTTCACACTATTTATCAAGTTTGACCGAAAAGGGAGAAATATTTTTAATGGAAAATGAAAATGTCCAATTTTCTAGTACCACATGTTAGAATAGGAAGGGATGATGTGTTAGTGAATACGAATTTTACTATCCGACAAGAGTAATAGTATACTAAACATAGATAATTACAAGGGAAAAATATTGTTTTAGCTTTGGAATTTCTATTTCCATTTCTTACTAATAGTGAAATGAAAAATGTTTGTAGGATAATTCCGTTTTAACATCCAAAAATAAACCTCCTTATGTGAATTATACTTGGAAAAATTGGATAAATAGAAGAAAGTTTCAAAGTACAACAAAGTAGGTATCTGAATGAATGGCGGAAATGAAAAATTCTACATCTAAATTCCTTTTACGGCATAGGAGCACAGATCTTGTAAAACTGAATTATCAAAAATTTTGGATGTTAAAACTTGAGTGCTAGGTTTGGATGGTAGGGGTTGGATACAAAATTGGTTGAATCATACTCCTACTTGCAGGAGCATGGAGATTATTATGTAAAAATGGATTTTTGATTTTGAAAACTTGCATGCATATGAACTGCTAGTATATATAGGTTGTTTGTATGATATTTTTAATTTTTTTGACAAGAATGCATTCATATAGAAGGCACCGATTTAGAATCATTCTGCATGCATGTCTTATATATTGTGACATACCTTGCATTCGTACACGTTGGGGTGCAAAATTGACTGGAAACTTGGTTGGATAGTTTTACGTGCTATGTTACATGATTCAACCCTTGAGGAATTTCGAGGATGAAATTCTTTTAAGCAGGGAAAATGTAACACAACCTCGTAAAATTAATGATAATAAATAATTAATAAGGCTCCAAAATGGAATTTGAGCGAACGTTGAAATTTGGCTACGAAACATACACCATTATGTTTATCGCCATTTTCTAAGAAACTTTCAATTTTGGAGTTTTGTGATTGGAGATCAAATGAAGTAGTTATTAACATTTGAATTTTTTGAAATGAAAATAAAGAAAAAATGAGAAAAAGGAAATAAATAATAATAAATGCGGGACTCCACTGGTCAACCCCCTTATTTGGGTCGATTGACTACTTATAGGGGGCGGTCGATCTCAAGGGCATGGCGGTTGGGGTTGAAGCTTGGCCTAGTAGCCAAGATTTAATTATTTAATCTAATGGCTACGATTGATTTGAGTGCCTATAAATAGAGGACTAACCACTCACTTATCTTCGTTTGTTTTATAATCAAAGTAGTGGAGCTCTGCCATTTTCCCTTATTCTCTATTTCTGGAAATTATAAAATATTATATTATATAGAATCAGAGAAGGGTAGAAGATAAAAGAGAAAAAGAGAAGGAGAGAATCAATGTTGCAAAAGAAAAGGTGATTTTTAAAATTATAAATCTATATTCCCCTTAACTCCAAATATTTTCTTAGATCTGTAATTCTAATAATATGTATATACCTTGTTATATAAATTCTTTTGGATTAGAATAGAAAAGGAGTCAAGTATAGGTATGATTTTAGATTTGGGAGATTTGGAAAGATTAAAAGGTGAGTAGAAAATTATATAATTTATTTATAACATTGAAATTTATATCATTGAATTTTATTTCATTATTATGCCTATATAAGTTCTAACGGGCAGTAGGCTTAAAATGAACGTACTAGAATACCGCCTATATATTCTGTAAAATAAACAATTGGAATATGAATTTTGTTTACACTATAGTCTGGAAATTTGGAAATTGTCCGTAAATTTATTATAGTTGAATGTTGATAAAGTTGTAAAGTTTATTCCAAATTTATAGTTGGGTTGTAAAATGTTAGAATTAGTTTAGATTGCTCTAAGTTGACTTAGAATGTGAATTTCTATGTTTAATTTATTGGGAGTGGTGTAATGTCTATAAATTATCTAATTTCATGATGTATAAAAAGTGTATCATTTGAAATAATAAGGAACATACCACAAATGAAAGATATATATATATATATATATATATATATATATATATATATATAAAGTACGAATGTTCTTCTCCGTAGTTTGCACTGTCTATTTCGATAAAAGAAAAACAAATAATTTATTGTAATTTCAAGCAGAGCATAAGTCTCACTTTAGGTAATTTATGTAAAGTTATAGCAGCGATCCTTTTGGAAAGGATAACTTTAATATATTAAAATATGGAAATTAATATTTTGAATTTCCTAAGTGTAGGAATTAATGCAGTAGGAATAGGAATACACACACACACGTATAACCACGCCTACCGATTGAAAGTATAAATGTATTTATATAGAGCAATATACTTCTACTTTCGTAGTATTTATAATTAGGAAATCTATTTATAAATAACATATTACATTGGGAGGTGTAGATGGATAAAGATCGTAGCTCCAAAATTTATTGAACAATAAATTTCTAGTTAATAGTAAGTTACAGGAATTATATTGGGACATAAATGCGGTTAAATGGACCGTTTAAAGGAATTAACATGGCATTTATGAGGAAACGAAATAGGCATAATAGGTTGAATTAGAAAAAATAAACAAATATTATTAAAGATTGTCCAAGTAGAACAATAACGACCATTTATTATGGACAGTTGATATATATGGAATGTAGGGAGTAAGCAGATAAGATAGGAACTAAATACTATGAGGTAATATAAATTTCATAGTGGAAAATTACAAAGCCTTAATTATACGTCTAGGATAAGCGTGAATTAGTTAGCCTAGTCTAATATTTAGGCATATGATAATTGGTTTGGTTTAATGGGTTAGGATACAAGTTCAGTTGAGTTACACAACATAAGTCTACATTTCAGCTAGAGGAAATCAGTAATAAACATAAGTGTACTTACTACTAATGTAGGACATCTCTAACCATAGTACCCATAGAGAAGGGATATGCGTTTGCGTATAGGTTTGAGAAAATATACGAAGGGTTTACCTCAGATTTGAAGTATTAAAAGACCTGATACTTTCAAGGAATTGGAGTCTACTTCTTTTCTAATAAGAGGTATTAAGTAACTAATAGGGGTTCCTTAACTTACTTAGGTTAGTCTAAACGTGATTTCGGCTGTGGATGGTTGATGGGCTATTTCAGTATTCTTGTTGGACCAGTATTTAGCAGTAGGGATGGCATATAGGCCATGACTATCAGTGGTCCAGAGTGATTGGTAGCAACGACTCAGGTTATGCCCTGATGTATTTCGCTTCCTACAAGTGTAGAATCAGTATGGGATATACATAGATCTCAAACTTAGTTGGTTGTTTATTCGTTGGAGGTGGGCTAGTTAACCCTTAGATGAGTCTTTGAGAAGTGTTTGATATACGATATACTATAAAGCTCTATTTAAGGGTCATCCATCTCTGCAATCATGATCAATTGACTAGCGTTTACGTTGCAGAGGGCCTGTTTCGAGGTTAGGGTATTAAATGGCCATTGGGTCTGCCTCATCCCTATTTAATAAGTATTAAGTAGCCGGGGTTTGCGTATTATAAGTTTAGACACACACACAGACACACAGACACACACACACACACACACACACATATAGGGGTATGTGTGTATACCTCGGAGGAGGTTAGGCATATCATCCGCGCACATAGGATTGAGCGGATTAACCATAAATAATAGACATAACCCTTAAATGGAAATTAATCCACACAAATTAGTATTATGGGTAAAGTGTGTAATTTTCTAGTCATCAGAATGTTATTCTAACTTCCTCATTACGACCCACATGAAATATTAGACGGACATACTACTTATGTAAGTTCGGAATTGTAGATGGTGGAGTCTTCGCTTTCATGCTCGATGCTGAAAAGGCAACTAGATATCCAAGAAATATTATCGATTCCAATGTTGTAGCCTAAGTTGGTATTTATTTTGTATTATGTTTTTCTATTCGGCTGTGAGTTTATATTGATCGTTCTCTGATATACTTATGTTTATTGCTGGTTTCCAAAACCAACGATATGTGCCATAATGGATATGTGTTCTGATTTCGTCGAAATTCAAGCCCATTAAGGTGTGGGTTGTTACATAAAGCAAGTACCAAATCCAAATTGAGATTGCTATATGAAAATTGAGAATGTTCTCGAGTATCTATGAAATATTAGAGAATTGTTAATGGAAATAATGAACTCCTTATAAAGGAGTGCGAGGACTTCAACTCTGGAAATGATATCGAGTATATTGTGTCAATCCTAGGTTCATTTTAAATCTTAAGTAAAGAACATTAAGTTATAAATGTTCCTAATAATAATAATTAGTGACTAATTTAACCAAAGGCTAAATACATCGCCTTAAATACCACTGCAACAAAAGAAGTATAAATAAATGTATAAATTTATAATAGGGCTAGGGGTGTTCCAAATGTTGAGAATTCCATAATATTGTTATACGACAACGATGTGGTGATATAGATCACAAAAGAACCTAAAACTCACTAGAAGTCAAGAAACATACTCTAAAAAGTTCAGCTTGATAAAAGTAGTTTATCATCATTAGAGAGAGTTAATTACCAGAGTATACAATTAAATAAAATAACAAACCCTTTCACTAAGGGACTGATTTAGTCAGTTTTTGAAAAAACCAATCATAGGAGTTGGAAAAAGATTCTATAATTGGCGTCAAGTGCAAGTAGAGGATTGATGTAGTTAGGGTTATGCCCTTAAGGAAATTTTGTAATCTATTACATATATTTAACTCGATAACCAATCTTGTTCAAAATAAAAGGTGTTTTATTTCTTTTATATACTTGTTAGATTGTGATATAATTAATTAAGTAATTTATTTGAAGTACATCGAATAGGAAATACTTAAATGATATGTCATATGATAGCAATTACAATATTTTGTAATCATGAGAAATTTATCGCATTAAAATGACATATTATTTTAAGTATTCCTAGTCATGAAGTTTCGAGACAAGATATCAATACATCCATTGAGACTAGATTACACTATGATTTTCAATATTGAATGGTGTACTAGTCATAGCTGTTAGGGTTACTAAGAGGTTACATACTGGTAATTATTGGATAACTATAGAATGTCTCACTTGAAATTTTTTTTGGTTAATTTAACTAAGGTCAAATAAAGAATCTTGAAGTGACAATATTACACAGTTCTCTAGACTATAAAATAATTTTGAACTTCAATGTGGACACTCCACTTTGATTATAGTAAAATCATAGCATGACGTCCGTCGAACGATCATAATGGGTTTGAGCTAATGCATTGGAAGTGAAACACTATTCAATAGATAATTCATTTCGACGGTTATATTAGGTTAGTATCCCGGTAACCCATAGTCAACTCAACGTCAAAGTCTTTGGACAGAGTGCTATGGTCAATAATAATTGTTATTATCAAACCAAAGACTTTGTGTTTGGACTAATCGAGTTGAATATGGTTCATGTTTGAATTTTGACCAATACAAAATTCTGTATGTCGTAATGTGATTTACTGTTGACAAAGAGAATTGGATGATTTTGACTTTGAAAACATGTACGACGTATAACTTTGATGGAAACCGAATTAGGGGTCGAGACCACTTTTATTGTAAGGATATGATGATTTTTCTTTCCATAGAGTGATCATAATAGTCTTTTGGACTTATCATTTAGGTGATGTGGTAGTTTAAAGTTCAAATAGTCTTTGGATGGTTAAGTGGGTAATTATTGAAGCATAGGTTAAGTCCAAAGGCCCATTTTAGTTTAGAGCCAAATAGGGATGATGGGACCTTTCCCAATCATTATTCCACTTCCCAAACCAATTAGAAATCATCATTAACTATTCCCGTAGCTTAAATAAACTAAAAAGCTTACTTTTCTTGGCTTAAACAAGGTAATAAAGGGAATTAATGAAGGGATTAGCTTAATTATTGATCGAACACCTTAGGATTCATGAAGGCACTATTTAACTTTAGATTTTACTTGGAAATCATGCTTGCTTTGATCTTGGTGAGTGGTTTGACACTTCTCACTATTCTATGCATATTTACATACTAAAAAATGATTTTCATGAGGTTTTAAAGTGTCAAAACATTTTCGAACTTTGATTTAACCTTAGAAAAATCTTTAAACTGTTTTAAAAGGACAAATATGTATTTTGACTCATTTTTGGGTGTAAGACCAACCAATTCATCATTTTTGTATGTGATTAATCTTGGACAATATAAATGCTTGAATGTTGTTTGGATTACTTGTATGTGATGTATGAATATTGTGAATTATTTATATATGGTTTTTTATTATGTTTTTAACCCATTTTAGTGTAGTTAAAAGTTGTTCTTGTTGAGTGAAAACAATGAGAAAAAATGCTCAAAACGTGATGCGATCGAAATCCATCGTTTTGAGAGGCCTACGGGAGCTACAAAAGTGGTCGCATGAAGTTTGGGTGAAATTTGTTGGAGATTTTGTGGGTCAAAATCTAGTCGGTGGTGGTGTGGAAATTAAGTCAGTGGTGAACTATTTTGGCATTTGACTATTTGGCTTTGGCTAGGAGTTTTAGGCATTTCATCGTTTAAATGCAGGGGCTTCATGGAAGCCTATTGGATGAGTGCTTTTAGTTGTGGACCTAAACAAATTTTAGGCAAAGGAAAGAATGCGGACCCAACATGATTTTCTTTAAAGTGTGCGAGTTGCTATTTCAAGTCAAGGCAAAAGGACTTCGGGCATTGAAAAGATGAGAAATTTAAGGACTTAAAGGAATTTTGGGCAAGAAAATCAAGTCGGTACGACCTTGGTTAGCTTCGAGGTAGGGGTTTAAAAGCTTCGAGCCATGGAATGGGAGACTTTGGGATGAGCTAAAGTTTTGGGACATGACAAACTTAGTCAAACGTTGACAAAGTAATCATGTGTTACTCGACATGATCATGTCAGTGCTACCATGATTAGGGTTCGTGGTGGCTTTGTGGGCTCCGTGGGGTTTCAAGGCATAAACTTAGGGATTCGTGCCATGCATGTTTATTCATTCGTTCGATATTTGATTTTTCAACATTATGGTTTATAAGTTTGCTGACTTGAGACAAGGCGATATGTCGATGTAGGAGCATGTAGCCGAATTAGATATAATGTCAAAGTACAGTCAATCTTCCATTGATACCCCACTCAAAAGAATGAAAAGTTTACCCTTGGGTTGAATGATAATCGTTGTGATTACAGGCCTACACCACCGCCACCCCATATAACCTATAAAGTGCACTGTAGTAGTACCCACCAACCGATGTAGGACGACCATCAAGGTTGTGGTAAAGTAATTCAAACACAATACAAGTCATCTATCTCAAAGCTCATCGAATAAAGTACAATAATAAACATCTTAGACATAAAATAAGCAAGACAATAATAACTGAATGAGTGACATAATTCAGGGTAAATCGATCCATATAGTTTACAACATAGGTGATAGAGTTATACATCAAATAATAACTCATAAACAAACCGCCTCTAAGTAATAAAGGCACTAGCAAGCTACATAGTGTTGTGCAACGAAATAGCAAATTATAATAAGTAAATATAGTAATACCAAAGTGTGATCTCCGGCTTGTCCTTTGTCCACCTCCACGTGCTCACCAGACCAGATATCCCTAATCTACCGATTTAAGTGTACCTAGAGTAATAAGAAGAAAAGCATAAAACTCAGAGTTAGACAATGGTTTGGTATGAGAGGTATTACATCTCTAAGTACTAATAAACCACTATAATAGGACAAATGGTATGGAAATCATACCTAACCTATCCTTGCATCCACAGAGTTAGCACATACACAAGATGTATGCTGCTCTACATTATAGTCATTATGGGCGTACTGTACATCAAAGTACTAAGGGTGTCAAAGTGTCTATCGACAACATCGTCATCATGTGACATCCCTAAGGTAATGAGAAATCAAAGAAAACATAGCATCCATCACCCATCATCACATTCACTCACTCACTTTGTGCGTTGAATATATGGTAACTCGAACGACCCATCATAGTCAAAGACTATTCAACATCCCAGTTCTTTATTACTCAAACTAACGTCAAATAAGTTGGCCAAGAACTAGATCACCCGTCACGGTTGATCCAGGGTAAAGATTGCCGATCATGGAGATCATATCACCCATCGTGGAGATCGGGATCTGTCATGATCCGAATAGGTACTCCATATTACCCTTTCTTTACGAGTATTGTCCAAACCCTCGAGTTTTAACGATCCATTTGCATAATTCATCTATAGTAGAGCTCATCCTGGAACTGAGCTTATGACTCTCATCAGAAGTCATTGCGGTTGAGACAACTCTCCACAATCATCATCAGTAGAGTATCGTCATTTGTCCTGTAACCTTCCTCCAATAGTCCCTTCAATCAAACTCATAGTCCTCTACTTTGCTCTTGAAGTACAACTATCCATCGTCGAAGCCACCACTTTCCATCATGTAATCATCATCATTGCACCACGTGTTATCATCATCGAAATCGCTACCATACCCTATGGTTCGATAACGATCCAACACTTGGGCCATATTTGGCGAAATGTTTGGTTTATCACGAATTTGAGTGAATATACTCAATACTTGAAGCAAAAACCATCACATCTCCAAGTAAGCGTAGGAAGAACACGCAGTCTAACTCCTTACGTCATACCATCACCACTGATCCATAAGACCCGAACCATCACCACCAATCCATGTCGCGATCGATCCATGCCTACCCCGATCCAACACTTCACACAGCTAAACCATGCTTTATCCTTTAGCCACCCCTTACTGAACCATCTCCACCGATCGATAACCCATAGATCCATAACAATCTATGGCCATCGTTCCATGCTTAGCCAATTTTACCTTCCTTTACTCCATTGCCCCAACATCTATCATGAACCAAGTAACCCTATGGATCGGCACTGACCTATGGGCATCACTGATCCCCCACTTAGGATTTTTCCAACCTTCTCATGCAATCCATCCATGAAAGCTATTAACTCAAAGCATTCCTTTTGTATGACTCGAAGCGATCTGCCCTTCGACTCGAGCACTCCTTGAAGAAACTCTACTTATCCACAACCTTCAAACCCCAACCGATCCATCCATAACTTAAGAAAAAGAACTCCAAACGATCTGAAACTGGGAATGTAGTCTTATGAGGCCTTTCTTGTTACCCCCTATCAACCACACCAAATTTGGATCAAGTCGACTCTAAGGATATCCCCGATCGATCCATACCAATCCATAACTCACTCTTAAAACTAAATCGCAACTCGATCGATGTTTTCAACTAAACAAACATCTCACATTCAAGCAATCATCGTACATAGTATAACCCTACTAGCATACATTCATACATAACAAAGTGAAGCTTGAATCTAAAGATAGAACCATAAGAACAAAGGAGATCCATAGGAACACTATTTTTACAAATCTTTTCTAAATCGTTTGAAATTTTATATATATATATATATATATATATATATATATATATATATATGATTAAAAAGGTTCAAAACATATTTTAGAGTTTGAAAATCATTTAACAACATCATTAAACATCATATAGTGGCTAATTAATGAGTAAAGGCTTAAAACCACTCACCTAAATCCTATGCAATACATAGCAAGTCCAAAGGTGCTCCAAGTGATCTTCCAATAGCATATCTCTAATCCAAGGTGCTAATCTCGCTTATCCTCCCCTAACGACATGCTTTGGCTAATTAAAGCAGGGATTAGGGTAAACTTTTAGCTTAAAGGTAGTTAATGGAGGTTGTCCTCTATTTTTAGGAAGTATGAAATGATAAAAAGAAGTCAAAACAGCCTTATCCTCATGCAAATCCCAAAGTGGGCTTTGAGACAACACCGGTTTGGAATTAGAATCAACCCGAGAATGCTACATACATGAGGAGTTTCCTTGAATAGGTAGGATACAATAGATGTTTAATTAAGGAATTCTTTAAGGTAGCAGCACCGCTAATAAAAAAATCCAAGATGTGAGGTGTGAGCATGTGTTTGTGAGTCTAATGGAAAGATTGACGCGTGCATTGGTGTTAGTCATTTCAGTTGGGAATGAGGAGTTTTAGTACCTTAGATATTGGTTTTGATGATAAAAACCTTGATAATAAATATAAAGTCAAATAAAATATGGATACTAATGATTTTGCCATGTTATATAGTATATAGTGCAGGATATTATACAGGTTTAAATTGGAGATTCTACAGTATAAAGACTCAAGAACTGGACATGAAGACTCATGAGTATAATGATCAAGATATGAAGATTTCAAGATTGTTGTATAGTGTATAGAGTCATAGAATATTGTTAAAGCCCCTAGTAATAATATTTGATCTCAATTTCCCTTTTTCTTATCATTTATTTTTAAATCAAAATATATTTTTAAAATATGTTTAGAAATATTTTATAAAAGTTCTCTAAAGTTTAAAATGTTTATAAACTATGTTTAATCCATTTTATAAAATATCAAAATATTTTACGAAGCAATAGATTCTCAACACATTTTAAAATAAAAATGTTTTCAAAATATACTAGGATATGTCAACATAAAGGCAGATTATATGTCGACATACATGCCATAATTTTCAAAATTCAAATTTGAAATAAAGTGTCTATTCGACGGAACTCTTCATGAATGGAAATATCAGGTTATTCTCTATATATATGGGCTTCCAAATGAACTTTAATTAACTACTTTCTTATTATCTTCTCTCCTCTTACTCTGCCAAAATTTCTATTGAAAATATATTCAAATTTTCTTAATTTCAAAGAAGAATCAATTCAATCTTCATTGTATTCATTCTCTACTATTTACCCCTGATTCTAATCATCTCTCTCACTCAATCAAAGATCAAAGTGCTGTCCAAAAGGCTATAGGATCGATTGTATCCAAAGATCAAACATTGTCTTTGGAAAAACCATTAAAACTCTAGTTATAGTTGATTCAGTGTGATTGTGTCCCGATTCAAATCAATTGGGTGTGCTTGGTGTCCCGGAAATCCAAGTGAGTGTGCTTGTGTCAAGAGTCAAAATAAGATAGCGTACCCAAAGCTTGAAAAATCTTAAGGGTGTGTCTCGTAGCCTTAAAATCAAGATTGCATTGGGTTTTCCTTCTGCCCGTTAAAAGATTGGCATTTGGAAAGAAATACATACAAGAAACTGTACGAGACTGGATATACGGTAACATCAAACTAGTATAAAATCCCTAGTGCGATCTCTCTGATTCTCTACTCTTACTTTACTGCATTTATAATTATTTGTGTTTGAATCTGTGGTTATTTATTCTATGTTAATTTATTATAATCATAAAAGAATCAGAAAGAAATTCATTAATGTTAGAAAACATTTTTCATCCATTTAGTGTTTAGCTAAGCCTTAAGATCCATAATTTTACTATTAACAGAGTTGATTGCATACATGGATGCTTGTGGTGCCAGACTAGGTACAGTTTGATGCAAAGGGCTATGATTATTGCATAGGCTATCCAACAGCTGAAACCACATGAGAGGAAGTACCAGACTCATGATTTAGAGTTAGTGATAACAATGTTCACTTTGAAGATATGGAGGTAGAGAGGTTCGAGTTATTCACCATAAATTATTGAAGTACCTCTTCTCCTAAAAGGATCTCAAACTTCACCAGCAGCGATGGTCTGATGACTGCCCTATTAGTACCTCAGTTATTGATTTTGATGATGTGACGACCCAGAATTTTGAATAATTTAAAGTGGAGTAGTTAATTAATTTTAAAATATTTAAAAGTTAATTTTAACTTGAATTCCAGATTTCAATATTTACTTGATAACTAAATCATTGAATTATATAGTTTAAATATTGAATTTTATAATTGTAATTGGGTAAATTGTTGAATCAGAAATTTCTAAGCCTGTTAAAAATAATTTGAAGGCTTATAAAATTTATAATGATGATATTGATGATAATAGAATGGTTTAAATTTAATATAAAGGCGGTTTGTTTAATTTTAATAATATACCGTTCAAATTGAAATTAGAAATAGCCTTTCAAGGCACAGTCTCGGAATTTGATGATTCATTGGATCCGTAATAGCTAATTATTATCTGGTTTCAATTTTCGTAGTAATCAGGGTTGTCGTTTGACCCTGACAGCTCAAAATGTTTAGCCTTCGTTTCAATTGACACTGTAGCTAGGAATGTCAGAACGCCAGACGATTCAAAAAAAAATTAATAAAAAAAAAATCAATCAATCAAATCACATCGTCCTTACCTTTTGAAGGAAGCCTCTAGCTTCCGTTATTTTAATTGAAACCTTCCTTTCTTTTAGAAGCACTCAGAAAATCTCTTCTATGGCCGAAATCTTCAATCTCGTTCGATATTAAAAAAATATACAAATCGAATCGAGTAATGGCCGTCGCACTCATCCCTCTCGTCTCTCTCAGCTCTCTCGTCCTCAAAATAAAAAAAATAAAAAATCCAAATCGATCGCGCATAGAAGAATCGCGACGTCGAACTCAAAATAGGAAGGGGAAGTTCTGTGATCGTTTTGAAGCAGCGATTCGCAGGGGCGACCTTGTGATTTTCGCATTGACAAAGTGGTCGAGCGCTCGAATTTGAGCCAGGGTTTGGTCGCATGGTGAATTGAAGTCCTGAGGCGCCACTTCAGTTTCGGAATCATTGATTTTGGTGATGAGTTCTCAGCTACGACTCAGGGGAGAGGGCGACGAAGGGTTTTGGCTCGCTTTCGTGAAGATGCAGTCGGAGGATGATGGTAGGGCTTGACCGAAGCTAGAAGTGGGATATGGGTCGATTGTGTTTCGCATGCCGATCGTGTAAGAGGGTAATTTGCTGTCTGCATTCTCGATTTATTTTAATAAGTTCACTTGATTTAAAATGGATACTTATAAAATTTTATAACATCTAATATGAGGTTCAAACGGATGGCGATAGTCGGGTTGGTTTGTGGACGTGAGACATACGCGTTGGAATTATTATTGGACTGGATTGTAAGCATTTAAACAAAGGTGAGTAAATCTCACTCTGTTGTTTTTTTAATTAAAAATTTAAATGGTTAAATTTAAATATTTGGTTGAATGGTAAAATTGATTGGATATGCACTGATGATGATATGACTTTGGTTTGGTTGATTTTCGAGTTAATTGTGGTTTGACTCGAAGTGTTGGAGTTTTAAGTTTTTTTTTTAAATTTAAATTATAAATAAGAAAATGTTTCATTTTAATGTTAATAAGGATTTAATGATTTGTGATTCATCAAACTAGTAGGGTAATTAAAATGGGTAATTAATTAATTCAATTAATTAATGATTTGGATTAATTAATTTAGTAACTAAGGTTTGAATTAATTAATGAATTAAGTTTTAGGTTAATTAATTAAGTGTAAGTAATTTAGAATAATTATTTGATGGATTGATAAATAATTACTTAATGAAATTAATAAAATATAATTACTTTGTGTAATTAATCAAGAGATTAATCAAGATGATTAATTAAGGAGAAATTGATTTATTTGATGGAGTAAATAAAAGATAGTTAATTATCGGTTGAGATAAATCAAGAATGATTAATATTTATGGTTTAATTAATGATTAATTATTTAATGTAATTAATTTTGGATTAGAATAAATTGAAATATAATTAGAAATCATTAATTTATATAATCATCGATGTAATTAAAGATTGATTAATTAAGATGAATTAATCAGAAATAAGTGACTTAAGAGAAGTTAATTAATATAATAAATTAATGATTATTGTAATTAAATAGTTAATTAATTCATGAAGTAATTAAGATTTCTTATTGATTCTGGTTAAGAAAAATAAATATCGTGAAATTAATTAAGTTAAATACTTGGATGTAATTGAAGGATAATTAATCCAAGTTGATTAATCAAGATGAATGATGAAGGAAGATTGTTTAACTGATTTGAAATTAATTAATGACAAGTGAAGAATTATAAATGGTTGAGGTTAGAAATTCAATCAGAATTAATTTAATTAATATTGGTAGCGAACAAGTTTTGCTTAGGGGTGGTCGAATGGTATTGGATGCTTTGAATGAATTGATATCTCTGATATGAAATGTTGTGAATTTCATTTGGATAACTTGGATTAGGAAGATATAAGACTCGAAGAGACCGGGACCGGGTGTTGGGAGATACCCGAAACCACTTTGAATTTCTTATAAGTTGATATGAGAAATTGATAGGTTGGAATGAATGGATTTAAATGAATCGGATTATTTGATCTTAATTTTGGCACTTAGAAACTTATTTTGGAAATAAGTTATGTCTATAACAAATTGTGACTTTGTAAATTGATTTGAGTTACCCGGGTTCTATAAATTGTTTGCTTTGGTATTCCATGTTAGTTGGGTTTACTCACGCTGGTTTCCAGCCTGACCCGGGTGTTACTTTGGTGTAATGCTCGGGTCAGACCGAGTATTACAAATTTTCAGGTAAGGGCGTTCTGGAACTCAGGAGTCGAGCCGGATGGCAGGAACGTATATAGTATTTCTGTTGTGTTATATTATTGTAAATCTGTGATATGATGATTGTGTGTATTCAGTGATTGTGTATATGTGAAACTTTGATGTATTAAAATGTAATCGACAGATATATTATTCTTTTGTAAACTGTTATTGTTTATTATTATATTTTATCCGCTGTGAATGTGAGATGTTGGTGCTTCTGATCTTCTTCTTCTTCTATCTTTTTCTTCTTTTGCATAACTATCTGAAATTTTCGAGTTCAGAAATTTCGGGTCGTTACATTTAGTATCAAAGCTGAAAGGTTAAGCGAGAACCTTGGCTCTGGTGGGGATTACTCATTAAATAGAGTCCAAAAGTACTCTAGAATGAGTTGAGTGTGTATATATATATATATATATATATATGAGTGCGTATTTGTTATTTTCTTATATAAAGGTTTTAAATGATTTTATATAAAAGTATATTTTGATATATAAAGCAATATTTTCTTCTAATAAATATTTAGGTGATTGATTGTTAATTATTGAAATTATAATTAAGAAGTAATAAAATACAACATAACTGAAATCTTGAATTGGAATTAAATTAAGTGGTAACAGAAATACAACCAAATTAAATTAAATTGATTTAAATGAAATTCAAAAATTTGAATTCAAAAATTAAATTGTTTAAAAGCTTTAAATAAAGGTAAGTTTGAAATGGATTCAAACTGAAATTTAATCTTGAATTTATACAAGTAAGAATTTTATAAAAAGGAATTGGCATCTAGGTATGATAACCTTGGCTATTGTTATAAATAGTTAGTAAGTTTAATAATGATATATTTGTTATTAATTAAGCTAAATGAAGTAAATTTATGAGATGAGTATAACTTCTAAATTAAAGTAGGTTTTAAAATTTTGAAGTTTTAAAACCTAAGTCTAGAAACAATCAATTGTTTCCAAGAATTGAAGAAAATAACAAATAATATAATTCAGACTATTTTGAATATAGTCTTTTTTTAAAATAAGAAATGTTTGGAAGATTTTTAAGGGATTTGTTTTGAAATTAAAACCAAGGATGGTTTAAAATTTTAAGGGTAGTCTGGTGGGTAAAGAAATTAAGTTGCTTAAAAACTTTAAATGAACAAAGTTAATTTGGTTTAAAAAGTTAAACCAACTTCCAAGAATTTAACTCGAATTTGTTTAATTCAAGATAGTTTAGGTTCAAGATTGAAATAGAATTAGTTCAAAATTGAATTTGGTTTGAATTAATTGGATTGGTGATTGAAGATGTATAAGTTTAAAATTTAAATGGGAAATTGAATTGGATTAAATTGAAATGATTTGAATTTGAAATGGGTTCAATTGATAATAATTCAAATTGATTGGAATAATTTGAAATTATAATTAAAGTGAACAGGATTAAATCAAATGGAATTTGATTTGAATTGGGAAAGAAATCAGGATTTATTTAACTTGAATTGGGAATAAATCAAGTCCAATGGAATTGGAGTTATTCAAATTGGAATTGGGTCAATTTAAATGGAAGTGGAAATTTAAATTGAATTGTTGGGGAAGTGAACAATTTGACTCTGGACTATTTTCAATATAAATCGTTTAGATATAAACTTATTTTTCCAAACTATTAAATATATACAATCTTTCTTTCTTAAAGTCAAATTATTTTGTACTTGTTTTACAATTGTTTTGGAGCTATTTAACCATTTTTCAACTATTTTCTAAACTAATTACTATTTTTCAACTATGTTACAAATAAATAACTATTTTACAACTATTTTGCAATTATCTAAAATTTCTGAAACTATTTAGTTATTTCTCAACTATTTTACAATTAGTTACCTATTTTATAGCTATTTTGCAAACAAATAATTATTTTTCAACTACTTATCTATTTTTAAAATTTTCAGGCTATTTTTCTAAAAATAAACTGGTCGGAGTTCAAACTGTTATTGATTAAATACCTAACTGAGATAAGAATTGAAGTGATAATCCAAATGGGGATTAAGGCAAATGTGAATAAGTGAATGGGAATTAAAGGAAATGTGAATAGAAAGGAAATTGATTTTGGCTAATAAGTACGTAGGATGTACGTATATTATTCTATTCGCATAGTGATTTGATCCAGATTCGAGCATAGAATTTCGAGATAGTTTATCGATCCGAGTTGGGATTTTTCCGCTCGATTTTCGACAGCGAACCTGGATATGAAATTTTTGATTGGTTCTAGATATTCTCTATCATAGTTATAGCTATGTAAGGAGAATGACGGTTTCTAATCAAGAAATCAGACCTGTGTCCGCACTAGGAAGTCGGGTGGATGATACTAGTTCGGAAGTGAAATTGTGTGATTGAGTGAGCGATTAGATTGGTATAGCGTACAGATGATAAGCGTACATCATATAGATTTGAATGAAAAAAAATGATATTAAAAAGAGTAATCAAATTTAAATATTTGATTTTGAATAAACAAAGTTATATACCTTTGTTATATAAGATAAATCTCCCCTTGATGAATCTATTGCCAGAAGGAAAGGATTTTTGAAAGTGTTTGAAGTATAAAAGGAGTTTTATACAAGTTTGAAATGATCCAAAGTTTTAAAAACTATATATATCTGAATATATATAGGATCTTATAAGGATTTTGGAAAAGGTTTTTGAAACCTTTGGATTTGGAAAGGCTTTTGATTTTTGGGTAAAATCAATATTAAAATTTGGAAAGCCTAGTTTGAGAATTATCGATTTTGGGATAATCGATTTTGTGTAAAGAAGCTTTGTATGGGATCATACTAGGTGTATGATTTAAAAGATACTATATGTGTATAGTATAAAGTGTTTTGATGATGGCCCTGGGGAAAAAGGCGCTCCCTTGAAATGAACTTCTCAGGAGTGCCACCGGGTGGTGCTGCCTTGAGCCTCAAGGGGGGGTTCTAAAGTTGATCCTGTGAGGAGTCCGGACAAAACTAGTTCCTGGGGATTATGAGTAGTGTATACCATAGCGAAAGTCGTGTGTGCCGCTGAGAGCCAACAGTCTGCGTTTGATTTTATATCGGTTGACTGCGACCTACGTAGGAGTGGAGAAGTTTCATTTTGACAACGAAAATCAGAGGCCGTAGAGAGCCTGCAGTTACATGGACTTTTGCTGCGATGGCAACAAAACCCTGGAATGTAACTGCGATCTGTCGTGGGTTCCATGGCGTAATCGAGAGGCCGCGGAGAGCCTGCAGTTACATGGACTTTTGCTGCAATGACAACGTAACCCTGCAATGTAACTGCGACCATGGATGGGGGTGATGATTTCAAGAGCATTCTCACCAAAGATATTTTCTCTATTTCAAAATGCTTTCAATATTTTCAATAAAATTATTTTCAAAAGTATTTTCACTGGATGTTAAAAACGTGTCTGCCAAGCACTTGTAAATTTCAGTCTTACGTCTGATCAACGTATGACTGAATTTCTATGAGAACAAGGATGGACTGGTTGAGACATCGAGTTATAAGAAGTATTTTTTTATATAAAGAGCTATTTTATTAGCATGATGTGAATTTAAAAGCATTTCTAAAATTTTTAAATAAAGGTGTTAGAATTTTGGAAAATGAAGAAATCCAAACTGGAATTACGAAAATTTTTGAATTCAGGAAAATTTAGTGAAGTGATTTTTGTAATAAAATCAAATATTGATTTAAAAGTTGGAAGTAAGCTAATTAACTAAATAATTAATTGATGGAGTATATTAATAAAATTTAACTCGGTTAAATAAAATGGATTGTAAGTTAATAATGGAATTTGGAAATGAATTCAAATTTAAAATAGAATTTGACTTGGATTTGATAATGAAATAAATTAGAAGAGATGTTGTAAAAATAAAAATAAAATAGAGTGGAATCGAAATAGTGATGGTTTGAATAACAAACAAATTTCAAGTGTGATATGAATAGTATTTAACAAAATTTGCAAGTAAATTAGATATAAGAGAAGTGTTGTCGAATGAAATGAAAGTGAATTATAATAGAAATGGTTTGAGTGCAAACAAAACCCAAGTGAATAGAAATAAATTGAGAATGAATTTGTATTAATAAAATAAATTCGAAATAAGTTAAGCAAGTGTATTAAGAATTTAAAATGGGGTGGATAAATCGGTTAACTGAATTAAATAATAAATGGATGAAGTCTGTTTGAATGGAAATCAAATAAAGGTTTTAGTTGGAATTGGATTATCAGAATGGACTTAAGTTATGAGACGAATAAATATGAAGTAAAATTTCTTAAATCAATGAAAGCTTGGATTGAGTGAGAATAGTAAACCATTAAATAAGGACTTGGGTTTAATTTATTTGGGAAAATGGATAATAATAATAAGCATTGAATGTTGACAAGCTGATTGATATAGTTTTAAAATGGAAACGATGCGGAGATGAAATGGAATGCATATGTATGGTTGGTGAGTAAACTTAAAATGAAACGGAATTAAATACAGGATGAGTTGAAATTTAATTGAAGTAGTTATAAACTTAAATGGATACTCTATTAAGCAAATATCGCCAAAATTTTCATAAAAATAATTGTCGTTGTTGTAAACAAAGGTAACTAAATTATATGGGTTGAGAGAAGTTAAATAATATTGGTTTTGAATCATTTGAAGTGAATATGAGCTTGTTTGAATTAAAAATCAATTGAATGTAAGAAATTGAGTTGCAAACCATTAAAATTGAAGGAAATGGTATATAAATTTGGTTAAAAGCAATTGAATTATCTTTAAAGTTATATAAATCGCTTATGGAAGCGTTATGGTGCTTGTAGCTTATGATATACATGTGTTTAGCTATTGAATATAAGTGAAATGCTAATAGATTTTCTATATATGGCACTTACATATTTAAATTGAGTAAGTACAGGTACCGAGAAGCCATTTGGCTGGATTTGGTTGCACTAATTGCTAAAATAAATAAGCCGCTTGCTTAAAATGCTAAATAAAGGTACGCCTACGCAATAAAAATAGGAAATATGAACTGTTTTTGCTTTTTCCGACTGGGTGGGTCAATGTATATATATTTATATCTCTTGTCAAATAGCAAAAGCTCCTCCGTACAAAGGAGACTCTGCCAAAAAATTTCGAAAATTTTGGGAGTTAGAAAATTTTTGAAAATTTTTGGGAAAATTTTTGTTAACAACAGAACGATTTCAAATTGGAAATTAAAGTAAATCAGTTAATGAAACTAATATGAATCAGTTATACTTGAAAGATAAAATTCAATATTCAAAATTTAAAGTAAATTGAATTCGTATGAAAATGGGGAAAACTAGTTTGAATAGAAATGGATATGAAAACTTCTATAAGGAAAGGTATGTAAAGATTTGAAAATGGTATGATTGGATATTATTGCTAGGAAAGTTATGCAGGTATTATAAAGAGAAAAAAGAAAATTGGATTTGATATTAGAAGATAAATTTGAATTGCCCGACAAAAAGGTATGTATTTAAATTTCTGTATGAAATTGGATTGGGTTTTTGATCTAGCCACTTGGCTTTTGTTTTCTTTTGGAATTTGGGAGCCCGTAGAGGCATTTTGTAGTAGTACCGAGCTAGCCGCGCAAAGGAGACGCTGGCAAAAAATTTCGAAAATTTAGAGAGTTAGAAAAATTTTGAGAAAATTTTGATAATTCAAAATTTGGTTTTAAATTGAAATTTAAATGATTGAGAAAAAGGGTATTGTTTGAAAACTATAGAAGGTTTTTGGAGGTTGGTTAAGGTGATAGTGGATCTTTAATAAAAGATAGTGGGTAGGATGTTGAATTGTGAGTTTTGGGAAAAGTAAACGGGTATTGGTCCATTCTCCCTAACTAATAATTTCGGGGACGAAATTCTTTTAAGGGAGAGGAATGTGACGACCCAAAATTTTGAATAATTTAAACTGGAATAGTTAATTGATTTTAAAATATTTAAAAGTTAATTTTAACTTGAATTCCAGATATCAATATTTACTTGATAATTAAATCATTGAATTATATAGTTTAAATATTGAATTTAATAATTGTAATTGGGTAAATTGTTGAATCAGAAATTTCTAAGCCTGTTTAAAATAATTTGAAAGCTTATAAAATTTATAATGATGATATTGATGATAATAGAATGGTTGAAATTTATTTTAAAGGCGGTTTGTTTAATTTTAATAATATATCGTTCAAATTGAAATTAGAAATAGCCTTTCGAGGCACAGTCTCGGAATTTGGTGAATTATTGGATCCGTAATAGTTAATTATTATCGGGTTTCAATTTTCGTAGTAATCAGGGTTGTCGTTTGACCCTAACAGCTCAAATCGTTTAGCCTTCGTTTCAATTGACACTGTAGCTAGGAATGTCAGAACGCCAAATGATTCAAAAAAAAATTAATAAAAAAAAAGAAAAAAAATCAATCAATCAAATCACCTCGTCCTTACCTTTAGAAGGAAGCCTCTAGCTTCCGTTATTTTAATCGAAACCTGCCCTTCTTTTAGAAGCACTCAGAAAATATCATCTATGGCCGAAATCTTTAATCTCGTTCGATATTAAACAAAAAATATACAAATCGAATCGAGTGATGGTCGTCGCTCTCGTCTCTCTCGTCTCTCTCGGCTCTCTCGTCCTCAAAATAAAAAAATAAAAAAAATCCAAAGCGATCGCGCATAGAAGAATCGCGACGTCGAACTCAAAATAGGAAGGGGAAGTTCTGTGATCGTTTTGAAGCAGCGATTCGCAGGGGCGACCTTGTGATTATCGCGTTGACAAAGTGGTCGAGAGCTCGAATTCGAGCTAGCGTTTGGTCGCATGGTGAATTGAAGTCGTGAGGCGCCACTTCGGTTTTGGAATCATTGATTTTGGTGATGAGTTCTCAGCTACGACTCAGGGGAGAGGGCGACGAAGGGTTTTGGCTCGCTTTCGTGAAGCTGCAGTCGGAGGGTGATGGTAGGGCTTGACCGAAGCTAGAAGTGGAATGTGGGTCGATTGTGTTTCGCGTGTCGATCATGTAAGAGGGTAATTTGCTGTCTGCATTCTCGATTTATTTTAATAAATTCACTTGATTTAAAATGGATACTTATAAAATTTGATAACGTCTCATATGAGGTTCAAACGGATGGCGATAGTCGGGTTGGTTTGTAGACGTGAGACATACGCATTGGAATTATTATTGGACTGGATTGCAAGCATCTAAACAAAGGTGAGTAAATCTCACTCTGTTGTTTTTTAATTAAAAATTTAAATGGTTAAATTTAAATATTTGGTTGAATGATAAAATTGATTGGATATGCACTGATGATAATATGACTTTGGTTTGGTTGATTTTCGAGTTAATTGTGGTTTGACTCGAAGTGTTGGAGTTTTAATTTTTTTTTTTAAATTTAAATTATAAATAAAAAAATGTTTCATTTTAATGTTAATAAGGATTTAATGATTTGTGATTCATCAAACTAGTAGGGTAATTAAAATGGGTAATTAATTAATTCAATTAATTAATGTTTTGGATTAATTAATTTAGTAACTAAGGTTTGAATTAATTAATGAATTAAGTTTTAGGTTAATTAATTAAGTGTAAGTAATTCAGAATAATTATTTGATGGATTGATAAATAATTAATTAATGAAATTAATAAAATATAATTACTTTGTGTAATTAATCAAGAGATTAATCAAGATGATTAATTAAGCAGAAATTGAATTATTTGATGGAGTAAATAAAAGATAGTTAATTATCGGTTGAGATAAATCAAGAATGATTAATATTTATGGTTTAATTAATGATTAATTATTTAATGTAACTAATTTGGATTAGAATAAATTGAAATATAATTAGAAATCATTAATTTATATAATCAACGATGTAATTAAAGATTGATTAATTAAGATGAATTAATCAGAAATAAGTGACTTAAGAGAAGTTAATTAATATAAGAAATTAAGGATTAATTGTAATTAAATAGTTAATTAATTCATGAAGTAATTAATATTTCTTATTGATTCTGGTTAAGAAAATTTAATATCGTGAAATTAATTAAGTTAAATACTTGGATGTAATTGAAGGATAATTAATCCAAGTGATTAATCAAGATGAATGATGAAGGAAGATTGTTTAATTGATTTGAAATTAATTAATGACAAGTGAAGAATTATAAATGGTTGAGGTTAGAAATTCAATCAGAAGTAATTTAATTAATATTGGTAGCGAACAAGTTTTTCTTAGGGGTGGTCGAATGGTATTGGATGCTTTGAATGTATTGATACCTCTGATATGAAATGTTGTGAATTTCATTTGGATAACTTGGATTAGGAAGATATAAGACTCGAAGAGACCGGGACCGGGTGTTGGGAGATACCCGAAACCACTTTGAATTTCTTATAAGTTGATATGAGAAATTGATAGGTTGGAATGAATGGATTTAAATGAATCGGATTATTTGATCTTAATTTTGGCACTTAGAAACTTATTTTGGAAATAAGTTATGTCTATAACAAATTGTGACTTTGTAAATTGATTTGAGTTACCCGGGTTCTATAAATTGTTTGCTTTGGTATTCCATGTTAGTTGGGTTTACTCACGCTGGTTTCCAGCCTGACCCGGGTGTTACTTTGGTGTAATGCTCGGGTCAGACCGAGTATTACAAATTTTCAGGTAAGGGCGTTCTGGAACCCAGGAGTCGAGCCGGATGGCAGGAACGTATAGAGTATTTCCGATGTGTTATATTATTGTAAATCTATGATATAATGATTGTGTGTATTCAGTGACTGTGTATATGTGAAACTCTGATGTATTAAAATGTAATCGACACATATATTATTCTTTTGTAAACTGTTATTGTTTATTATTATATTTTATCCGCTGCGAATGTGAGATGTTGGCGCTTCTGATCTTCTTCTTCTTCTATCTTTTTCTTCTTTTGCATAACTATCTGAAATTTTCGGGTTCGGAAATTTCGGGTCGTTACAGATGATAACCAACCATATATAATTATATAAAATATAGATGCTAATGTTTTACTATGTTATACAGTATATGGTACAGAATATTACACATGTGTTGAATCGAAGATTGTATAATATAAAGACTCAAATGATGGACATAAAGACCCGTAAGTACAAAAATCAAGATATGAAGATTTCAATATTATAATTTAGTGTATAGAGTCATAGTATATTGTTGAAGTCCCTAGTAGCAATCTTTGATCTCTATCTTTTATTTTCTATCTTTTATATTTTTATACAAAATAATTTTTCAAAAATATTTCAAAATAATATAACAGTTTTTTAAAGTTCATAATGTTTATAAACTATGTTCAAACTGTTTTACAAAGTATCAAATTATTTTATAAAGTATAGGACTTTCAAAATATTTTAAAAGAAACTAATCTTCAAAATTCACAAGCATGTGTGAACATGCATGCCGCCTAGTGGTTTTTCAAATTTTGAATGGAAATGTTTATTCATCATAACCCTTCATAAATGGACACATCTGTTGATTTACTATATAAATGGGAAAGTTTAGATTTACTTATTTTCTTCCCTCCTCTTATTCTCTTGAAAACTCCATCCATAATTAAAAAAGTTTTTGTGATTGTTTGAAAATATTTTCTAGTTCTCTTCAAATCAAATAGATTCAATTCATACTTGTATTTATTCAATACTACTTTCTTACTCTTTTAGAAACATCTCTCACTCAATTTAAAGATCAAAATGCTATACAAGAGGCTATAAGATCCAATGTATCTAAAGTTCAAGAAACTATCTTTGGAAAAACTATCAAACTCTATTTGCATTTGCTTGAATGTGCTTATATCTCATTCAAATCAAGTTTATGTGCTTGTAGCTCATTCAAATCAAGTAGGTGTGCTTAGTAGCCAAGAAATCTAGTGGGTGTTCTTATAGCCCATCCAAATTAAGTGAGTGTAACTTGAGCCTAAAAATTCAAAAGGATGTCTTGTAGCCTCGAAATTGAGATTGTACTTGGGTTTGCATTCCGTCTATTTAAAAGATTGGCATTTGAAAAGAAATCTGTACAAGAAATTGTACGGGACTGGATGCAGGATAAATTTAAACCAGTATAAAATCCCTAGTATCATCTTTCTAAATCTTTACTTTTCTTTACTGTTTTTATCTGTGATTGAATCTATGATTGATTGTTGATATATTTCTGTGTTAATAATATCTGATTTAATATCAAATTTGAAAGAAATTTAAAACGATTTACAAAAGTTAGAAAAAACTATTCACCCCCTAGTGTTTAATCAGCCTTAAGATATATAATTCTACAACCCACATTTGGCATTAGAGCACTAGGTTTTCAAAAACTCGTAATGTGATTTTTGAAAACCATAAATGGCTAGTAATATTTTTAATATCCTTTTAAAAATTTGTATAGAATTTTTTTTATGAAAACAATAAATTACTTTCAAGTAGATTAGAAACGAATCATTTTGGAAAAGACACTTGATTCATGGAATGGTATAATTTTGAATTGTAGGAACAAGTTTATTATATCGCTAATGGTGAACCAACACTCTATATTCAAACATCACAAATCAAGAAGGTCAAATGAATTCTAGATAGTGGATGCTTAAGACATATGATTGGAAATACGAAGATCTTAAAGGATATTTTCTACAAATATGGTAGATCAGTTAACTTCGGAGATAGCTCAAAAGGAAATGTGATTGGTGTCGGCAATGTCAATAACTCTAAAAATCCTACTATTTCTAATGTTTTGCTAGTTAAGAATCTAAAACATAACCTGCTTAGTATTAGTCGATTATGCGATAAGGGTTTTAAATTAAGTTTGAAAAGGATAATTTAACATCGAAGATAACGAGTCAAATGTTATCTTTAAAGGTATTAGGAAACGTAACATTTATATTTTAAGTGTGAAAGTGTCTAATGACAATCTACGTCTTTTGACTGAATTTAGTGACCTTCAGATTTGGCACAAAGTATTTGGTCATTTGAATTTTAAATATCTTTCTGATGTTGCAAGATAAGAACTTGTTAGAGGCCTTCTTAAAATGAGTTTCAATTTCAACAACTTATGTGATGTCTATTAACTAGGATAAGTTTGTAAAAGTTCTCTTAAATCAAAAGATATGATTTCTACTTCTCAACCTCTTGAACTTCTTCACCTAGACCTTTTTGGTCCATCGCAAATACAATCTATTAACCCAAAAATCGGATCAATATCCTAATGTGATATGTGAAGGCACTAGCCCTGTTCGAATAGGGAAAAGGTAATAGAAAACATCAATAAAGTAAAAGAAAATAAAGAGAGACAAGAGATTTTATAGTGGTTCGACAATCTAAGGCCTACGTCCACTTTATAGCTTTGTTGCTTATAGATTTGATTGGGATTACAAAGTACTTGAGAGAGAACAAGTCATAAGTATAGGGGGTTAGACTGATTCTAATTCCTAGAATTGCCTAGAGCAGCTACCTTGGCAACTAAGATGTAGAGGAAAGAGTTAAAGAAGAAATAGAGCTTCCGCATAATGATGGCAGAAACCCGATCCTTTCTTGGTTGCTCTATTGTTTGTATTTATAGAGGTACCAGTCATGTTGGATCAGATGCCCACTACTAGAGAAGTCCAGGGATTGGCCTAAGATAGCACAAAAAATATCGCAACGACCCAAATTATCATTTAAACTCGGTACCGAGTCAAGATCTTGACTCCGGCACGACTCTAATCCTTAGTTAAAACTTAGCTAAGTCCTTTTATTTTAAACTCATTCCTTTATCTAGACGTCCTTCATGTAGTTTGGTAGATTATTGATGAGCTTTGATTATCATTCTGTCAAGACTTGGATTATCCTACAATTTGGACCGTCATATCTTCATTTCTTACGATTGGATCATTAGAACTCTATAAAACTTCTTGATCATGCTTAGGAAGACTTAGGGACCACTTTCTAAAAATATGAGGATGCAAAAATTTAATCTTTTGGCTCGGGCCGAGTTAGCCACTTAGCTTAATTTTTGGCTTACACATTCTTGAGCCTTTCCTCTTGTTCTTCTGAGTATCTCTATTAAGTTTCAGGTTGTTCTGTTCTCATTTCAACATTCTAATCCTTCATGATTTTTGCTTGGTTAAAAATCCAATTAAAATTTTCCCACCATAGTATGCTTTCATTGTAAACAAAGTGTGCTCTAGAACGAGGTTAGTCTTGAGCTATTATCCTATGAGTCCTAGTTGATACTTGGATTCCGTCTCAAGATGTTGTTTTCAGTTGGTTGACTTTCGGCTAGCTATTCGTTCCGATTTTGATTTGAACTCTAATCTTCTATACTAACGATGTTGGAGTTGACCTAGGTTGGAACAATGAACTCGGTACCGAGTCTACCCTTAACTCATCCCTAGTTAGGGACTTAAGAAAAAAATTAAGTAAAATTTTCTTTACTCATACCGTTCTTGATTAGCCACTCCTCACTTGCATCATTTCCATCTTACCACTTTACTGCTAATCTCCAGGCAATTCAAGCATCAGCACAGCCCCTGTTCAACTTCCGACTCCACTTCCAAGCTCCACCACCTTCATGGGTCTCTCTCCATTGTCTAAGCCGATCACTGATACCAAAGCCATCGCCTAGAGGACCAGGACCCGATTCATCACAAACCCTAGGCCGACTCAAGTTCTTGACTAAATCGAAGGTTGACGATGGTGAATTAGAGCTTTGGAGGCGATAGGAATGACAATTTTCTTTAGTTGATTCCAATTTTGAGATGAAGATGGTTGAATCTAAGCATATTATTTAAGCAGTGTGGTTAAGGTTTGTATCCACGTTAGATGTGTATGACCTAGAAGATAAACATGCTTCCTAGTTTTGTCCATCTCTATTAATAAAACTGAGTAAAGATAGATCATCGAGTTGACTCCAGTATGTCGATTCGTCTTAGATTTGGACATATCTAATGGCTTCATTGCTTGCATTTCTGCATATCCAGTGCCTCTGAAAAGAAAGAACTTTTCGAATTGCTCCTGAGAACAAATCCATTAACGATCGTCGATCGATGACGGGTAAGTACAGAAAAATGATTTTAAGGGATGACATGGATCATTTATTCAATATGAGTGAGATATCTACATGGAACATCCCATTTGTAGGATTCAAGACATTAGACTCATTCCATAACCATAGCACACTATACTTTCCTTTCTCAACACTTGGAATCCGATTGGTCAGCATACGTCGACTTCCTTTGAATTTCAAATGTTAACTACACAGGAATACTTATTAGAAATAAAACATAACCTGTGGTGATCAATGAGTCTTATTATCTTGAGTGATGCATTAGCCAACACGCTGCAAGTCTATTAATAGAGCATCCATGCCTTCAAGAGCCGAGTCAATAATTTCCCAATTTCTCCATCCATTCGCATAAAGTCGAACCAACTTGCTACTTTTGACTTCTACGGTCTGCTAGTTCTGGTAGAACCTATACTCGACCTGTTGCCTCCCAAACTAAGAATTCTAACCGATCCTCCGTAGCAAGTGCCTTTAATCCCGAAAGCTAAAATGCTTGGAAATATATGCATATAGCATGGCATCCCCAAGGGTGACGTTCGTCTGCCTTCTTGAGCTGAATTTGCGCATAGAGTTCCAAAAGTCTTTATTGCTTACAACCAATACATGTCCTTGAGTGGTGCCATGCCACCGTTCAGTCGGTTCTTATCTACGATGCTTTAAGATTTAGGTTGGCGCTATTTCAATTTCATCCCAATGTTTATGCGCACTTAAGCTCCCTGCACATTCTATTCATGACCAGGCTTAGGCGTTCCCTAAGGGTAAATGAAATAATTTTTCTCCTACACTTCAAGAGCAAGAAGGACTGTCCATCCTTCATAATCATAGAAGCCTGGAGTGGATGTAAGTTGATAAAGGATCTCAATAACAAACATTCAGCTTTCAAGAACGAGTTCTTCTTTGTTCGCCATCCATAGGGCTTTAATCAGTTCTAGATATCTGGGAGTAAGTCTCGATTCCCTAGCTCTTGCTATTCCAAATGATTCTTTAGTTTCATAATATCTCATATGCTTTATTATAGTCATCCCGAAGCAGGAAAGCAACGATGAGCTTAAAGCGATGCTTGAGATTCTTAATGCACTAAGAGCTTTTGAGCATACAGTAGAGTTCCTTTTGACGAATAAGAACTTCTGATTGTTTGACTTGCTTTATCCTGATAGAATTTCTATAGATGACTAGCCCTCAACCTCAAGTGGCCCTAGGAGATATACCTATTCTTTAACCCATGATCGTGACTCTGACGAGGAGGCTCAAAAGACAAGGCTGGTCCATCAAAGGAAGCACAACCCAGAGAGACCACTAGAGCTGATGTTGACTTACCCTTCAAAGAGAACATTATGGGGGATAGGGATGAGACCCACATGATGTCTGCGATCCCCGAAGGAGAAGATGAGTCATTTCAAAAGAGAGGAGAAGCCGCCGATGGCTAAAGGACACAAAGAAGGTTCAGACGGTGAGACAACACGACTTTCACATCTTTAAAGAGAGAGAGATGAATCTTTCGAGGAGTCACTAGAGATGCCCTAATCATCCCAAGTTGCCTTCTCTAGACTTGTTAACTATTGAGGCCTTAAGCCCAGAACTCTCAATTTCTCCTCCTCAAGTACAACCTGCTATCGAGACCTGATAGTCTGCTTGAGGTCAGGCTACCGAGACTCCCGCTTGAGATACATCCACTTTCGATTTCATAAGAGGTACCGCTATCTATATAGATGAACACATGGATATCTACATTAGCAAAATGATAGCTGAAACTGGCTCAAAAATTGACATTTCCTCAAGTGCGTTTGTGAGCAGTGGTGAAAAGACTCTGATCCTTGAATCCATCCGATACGGTTGGTAGAGTATATAGGGGATCAACGGCACTACATACTTTATTTTAGGATCACAGACACACATCTCTGCATTGCATTAATTTCCTAAGTACTAAATTCATTCTTGTTTTGGTTCTAGGTACCATGGGATATGGGTTATACCATTAGTTACGTCAAGACACCAGGTACCGTAAAGGAAAAACGTCTGATATGTCTTACTTCCTTCCTTATGAAACAGATGAGGATAGAAGGAGAAGAAAGGAAGACGAGGCTTGCCATCAGGAGCAAGAGCGCGAGAGGGGAGAGAAGAGAAAAGGAGATAATGAGAGTAATGCCCATGACAACATACACAAATGCCACCGAGAATTCATGATTGCCGCGGACCCTCATGATCGATAAATCATCCCCATACCGATGCTCGGACAACTGAAATGCCAACAATTCCATTTTCTCAAGTAAGAACCGTTGCACCAGCCCTTACTTCTTTCAGAAAAACCAAGAAGTTGGTGCTTTCGTCGAGTCCACCCATGCTTCAAGCTACCTTTCCAAATCTATTCTTTAAGGGAGTCAAATTCGACAAGAAAATAAAGCCACCTAATAGGGTCACTTCTCTTAGCAATCTAGAGAAAGTCTGTGAGGATTTGGAAGCCGGGTGTGATATGAACATTTAGTGAAGGCCCTTTCGGATGTAAATTGCACTAACTATCAAGTGATCCTCTCATTTGAGGCTGAAATGGAAGAATATGCTAAGGTGATCAAAGATCATGATGATGAGATAGTCCAATTGAAGACTGAGAGGGACGTAGTCCTAAAAGGAAAGGCTGTCAGCGACATGCTATTGATTGAGGAAATCGGGCCCACTATAGAGCCATTATCATGATACGACCAACTCAAAGATGTTCATATCGTATTTGGGAAACCGAAGAGTGGCTTGTCGAAGTAGAAAACACAATTATGTTCCAGAACCAAACTATCACTGGTTATACTACTTTTATTGCTAAATAGGTCATTGAGCTTACTCGTCTTTGTGAGGAGAATGTACGACTATCAAAGAGAAAAAACAGATTGCCTTTGCTAAGCTAGCCGAAAAGGACCATTTTGTCATAAAATCTGATCTTACAGAGCTTCGGGTGGAGTATGACGACATGATAAGAGAAATGGATGCTAGTGGGCTCCACCTTTACACTAGTTACATGATTAGTAAGGGCATCCTGAAATGCTTGGGCAATAACTATCCCTGGATTATTGCTGTGGTGTGAGAGGAGATATTGGTCAGCTCTAAGGAGGCCAAAGAAACACGCTTTGAAGAACAACCGACGACTTCTTACCTTAGTCCTAAGAACATAGACTTTTTAGCCGCGAGTAAAGTGGTCCTTAATGAAGAGAGGAAGAAGGAAATTATTGTTGTTGTAGCCAATGCTCTTGCTGGCTTAGCTCTTCAGGTTAGCACCAAACACTTGTTGCTACTTCTTTGGAGAAAATAGCGTTCACTCTAGCATCCTCAGCTATTGTTTCTAAAGCTGCTCATGCCTATGCAATTTTCATAGCCTTCGGTGAGCCATGCCCTTTTCCAGCTATAGTGCGACCTTCAGGGATGGGGATTGGTAGCGAAGCCTTTGAGATTGAAGTTTACGAATAAACCCCTAACTTAGGTATTTCTCTTGTCTCTCCTGTGCTCCAGGCACTTCGAATTACTCCAGAATCCTTTTCTAGACTGTGCACCTCTCTTTCCTACTTGTAGGTCAGCCAACTCTCACGCCTCCTCCTTCTACTGTATGGGGTTCAGAACCTGCTACTATTTTCACTACTTCCACCAATGTTTCTACAATGGCTTTTAGAAGAGTTAATATCTCCAGCTATGCACCTAGGCCCAATGCCAAACAGATAGAGGAGCTACAAAACTTAGAGATGTCTCTCCGTCTATGGATGAAGTGGTGGTGATCACCAGGGAATCAGGACCAACATACAAGATGACTATGGCAAGTAAACAGGAGGAGGAAAGAAAGAGACAGTAGATGAAGAAGGAGAGGAATGCGTGGAAATGCAAGACTCCCACTACCATCACATTGAAGGTGCTGAAGGAGGGAAGTGCAGCTATTAGAGGGTCAGAAAGGTCCCACCCCCTACAGGAGGAGAGACCGGTAAAGATATCAGGAAGAAGATCCTAATCCGCCTAGGCAAAGACGGCAATGAAGGAGGGAAAGCCGGAAAGAAGTCATGATGAAATCGACCACCAATGAAGCAGGGTTTTTTGTGGTCTTTTTGACTTTTTGTTTGTTTTTTGAGTTTTGTACAAGTACAGAGTCTATAATCTGGGCCTTTTTTCTTTGTTGTTGCATCAGCATGGGCTAAACTTTTACTTTTTGGAGTCTAAAATAGGCCGATATTGTGCGGGTACGGGCCCCGCTGTTTGATATTGTATATAAAATGATATAAGTAATGAAAAGAATAGCATTTCCATTGTAATCTCTTCAGTATACTTTATATTTTATGTACTTCGCCTGTTTATATACCACTATGTGTGTATATAATATGATATTAGTCCCGTAATTTCCATATTATATATTGCAATACTATGTGATGTGATGTGTTTATTTACAGCAATTCTATGCGTGTAAATGGTGCAAGTAGTGTAACTTACAATTATTTAACATACTACTTTCTTTAGCTCTATTATGATTGCCAAAATTCTCCGTTTTGCATAATAGAACTGTGATGTGATTTGGATTATTTTTAACCAAGCGTTGGTGTGTATATTCCACTCACTCCATAGGGTTGGTTACTCCGAACACTTGATACCAGACCGAATGCTCCGGGTGACTCTTTGATTGCCCTAGTCAGATCTATAATGTAGCCTTTTTCTCTAGGAACTTGTAGTTTGATTGCTTGATTATAAGCGATATGTGCTTTGATTGCAGTTGATTTCCTCCAAGTTCGATATTGAGGTTCTATCCGCATATCATTTTTTGCTTTTAGAGACCTACAGACAGCTTAATCCCTTGGATTTTCCTTCAACATTGCCGATATTTGAGGGATGTTGAGTTTTAAGAGGTGGGGATTGATTTCTACCAATTCTGCAACTGATAAATTTCACGATGTTGCCGAAGCAACGTCGGTACTTAGGAGATTTTGACGAACAATTGATTTTAAGGAAGTAACATCGATGATTTGGAGCGTACTTGATAGCAGTTCCATTGGGTTCAAGCGGAAAAGGAATGGATGCTTACTTTGGACGTGATTGCATTGGTCCAAGAAGCGATAGAGTGGAGCACACTTGAATGTAATTCCATCGGTTCAAACAGCGATGTAATGGATGCTTGTTTGGACGTAGTTCCATCAGTCCAAGAAGTGAAGGAATGGAGCACACTTGAGCGCGGCTCCATTAGTTTAAGTGGCGAAAGAATGGATGCTTACTTAGACACAGTTCCATTGGTCTAAGAAGCGAGAAAGTGGAGCACACTTAAATGCTTTTCCATTGGTTCAAGCAGTGACAGAATAGATGCTTACTCTAATGCGGTTCCATCAATCCAAAAGCGAGAGAGTGGAGCGCACTTGAACCCAGTTCCACTGGTTCAAGTGGCAAAAGAATGGATGCTTACTTGGACCTGTGCATTTAAAACGCTCCGCAGATTCAATGCGGTGGAGGTGCAAAAATTCATAGCGGGGATACAACGAAGATATAGCAGGATATAGCGGATGATTCTAAAATAGCATATAAAAATTGTACTTAATGTTTTTACAAATATATAAATGGTAATTAAATGAAAAATTAGAATTCAATTGAATTATAATTAATACATAATAATTTTGAATAAAAACATATGCGAATATACTCTAAATAAACATAAAACTATTATATAACATAATAGAATTTAGTAGAATATGAGAGTAATTTCATTTCCAAAAATATATTGAAAATTCAATTAAAAAAATTAATTTTATAATTTTTATAATTTATAAATGTCATTTTTCATTTCATTTCTCTTAAATAAGATATAGCGGAAATAACGGAATATAGCGGGAATAATGGGATATAGGGGAAATAGTGGGGCATAAAGCGGAAAGGCTATATTTGAGGCTATACGAAAAAATCGTAGCGCTAGAAATCCGCTACTTGATATAGCATGGTTATAGCGGGTAATAGCGGGGCATTAAGTGCACAGACTTGGACGCGGTTCTATTGGTCTAAGATGTGAGGCATGGCTTATGGACATATGCAAGGATTGGGGCTTTCCCGATGTTGCCGAAGCAACACCGGTTCTAAGAAGGCAGGATCAATTTTCCCCATCAATTCGACAGTTTGAGTCAGTTTGATACTGTCAACTCAACGAGTTGCTTACATAAGCACGGTACCATTGGTTCAAGAAATGAAAACGCTTTATTAATAAAATGAAAGAAAGGCAAATCCTGCCTATTTACATTGCCCATAGTGTACCTAGGTGGCTCATTTGCGAAAATAAAAAATACATAGATAAGTATTAAATAATGTAGTTCCATAGCGAGTCATTGTTCCAAGCATGGGGAATCTAAATTCCATCGACCATTGTCAGCTTGAAAGTTTCATCTCTAATTTTTTTGGCCGACCACATAAGTTGCTTCCCAGTTTGGATCAAGAGCCCCTATACCTGGGTAGATTCATTTCAGGATGAGATCCCACACTTCGAAGGTGTGGTTGCAAACCTTGGTGTTGAAGTGTCGTGCCACTTGATTTTGGTGAGCAGTGGTACTTAGCTCAGCTTCCTCCATATTCTCATTGATCTGATCAAGTGCCTCGAACAGATGCTGCTCATTTACATTTTGATTGAACTGTCACCTTCGATGAGAGTGGACTTCTAGTTCCATTGGGATCATTGCTTTTGAACCATACGCTAAGGCAAATGGTGAGTATCGCGTCGTAGATTTATGTGATGCTTTGTAAGCCCATAGTATAAGTGGATGTTCATCTACCTAGTTTCCTTTAGCTTTCGTTATTCACTTCTTGATGGTGGATTTGATGATTTTGTTCGCTGCTTCCACTTGCCCGTTTGCATGTGGGTGCGCTACTGTAGAAAAACTCCTCTTGATCCGATAATGGTTGCAAAAGTCCTTGAATTCAGCACTCTCAAACTAAGTTCCATTATTGATGATGATTTTCTACGTTACTCTAAACCTGCAAATATATTTTTTATTACAAAGTTAATTACTATTTTTTTGTGGTACAGGTGGCAAGCAGTTCCGCTTTAGCCCATTTGGTAAAGTAATCAACTGCAACAATATCATATTTGGCTCCTCCTTTGGCTATTGAAAATACACCAATTAGATTGATTCCCCAAATTGCAAATGGCCAAGGACTTATCGTTTGTGTAAGTTCCAAGGATGGGGTTCTTGGTATTTTTGAAAATCTCTGGCACCTATCATAGTGCTTGGCGTAGTCTGCTGCACCTCGGCTGATTGTGGGCCAAAAATATCCGTAATGTAAAACCTTTTTTGCCAGTGTTTGCCTCCTAGTGTGGCCACTACGGCTGCCTTCGTGGACTTCCATTAGAATCTTCTTGGCTTCATCTTTGGTTACACAACTGCTTATAGAGAGTGGAGAAGCTTCTCTTATATAGCACTCCATGTTGTAGCATGAACCGTGATGTCTTTCGAAGGAGCTTCTTTCATTCGTTCCATTTCTGGAGAGTATTTCTTTAAGCAGATAATCCTCGGTTGGCGTCATCTATGATTATTTATCTTCCGTGGTCTCCATAATCCAATCTACGTCCATCTGATCTATGCTTGGAACACTTCAAGTGGAACCAATCCCATTAATTGTGCCCTCCGAAACTAGCCAGTTTGGCCAAGTAATTGGCCTTCACCTTCTGTTCCCTAGGAATATGGGTTATTGTGTAGTGTTCAATGTTGTTGAGCAGTTCCCATGCTTTTGACAAGTAGGGAGCGAGATTTTCTGCTTTAGCTTGATATTCCCTCTTCACTAGATAAAAGACTAGCTGAGAGTCGCTGTAGATATGCATAGCTTTTATTCCTAGTTCCTTCACAATCTTCAATCCCACTATCAATGCCTTATACTTTACCTCATTGTTAGTAGCAAGGAGCTCCAGTCTTAAGACATAGTAGATTGATTGTCCTTCCAGGGTCTCAAGAACTACTCCCACTCTTGAGCAGAATTCGTTTGATGCACCTTTGATGAACAACTTCCATTACGATACCACTTCCTCTGTTTCCTGCTCTTCTCCATCTCGAATGGTTGATTCTATGAAAAAATCATCCGATGCCTGTGCCTTAGGGGATGATAAGTCACTTCATACTGGCTCAATTCAATATTCCACTTCAGCAGTCGCCCTGAAGTCTTTAGCCAAAAAAGTATTTGCTTCAAAAATTGATCTTTTAGCACTTTAATTAAATGAGCTTAAAAGTATGGTCGCAATTTTCTTGATGCTATCAGTAAGCAATATGCCAAATTTTCCAACTTCGAATAGTTTCGTTCAGCTCCAGTGAAGCATTTCCTAATGTAGTAGATGGGTTGAATTTTGGCTTCCTCTCTTACAAGTTCTGCACTTAGAGCATGATGGGACACTACCAAGTAGATAAATAGGTCCTCTCCTTCTACTCGCTTGGATAGGACCGGTGGAGTCTCCATGTGTCGTAGTAGTCCTTCAAAGGTCGTTTGACAATCCTGATTCCAGTTAATGTTCTTCTTACCTTTCTTCAATGCGTCAAAGATTGGTACACTTTTGTCTATCTCTTTAGAGATGAATCAACTTAATGATATTATCATCCCATTCAAGCTCCAAGATTCCTTCATTATTTTGAGGCTACGACATTCTGTAAGGTAGCTATTTACTTGAGATTAGCTTCGATTCCCCTCGTGTTTACTATGAACCCAAGGAATTTTCCTGATGAAACATCGAACCAGCACTTCAAGGGGTTTAAATTCATCCTGTACTTTCGAAGGATTTCAAACATTTCTAAGAGTTTATCTAGATGGTTTCTAGATAATCATTACTTCACAAGCATGTCGTCCACATATACCTCCATCGTCCGTTCGATCTGATTGTTGAACGTTGCATTCACTAATCTTTGGTAAGTAGCACCAGCATTCTTTAAGCTGAATGGCATCATGGATAACAATACAATCCCAATAGGGTGATGAAATTGGTACTCATATGATCAAGTTCATGCATCATAATTCAATCATATCATGAGTAGGTGTGAATGAATGAGAGCAGCTCATATCCTACGGTTCCGTCAACAAGCTGGTCGATTCTAGGCAGTGGAAAGATATCCTTAGGGCAAGATTTGTTCAAATCCGAGTAGTTGAGACAAGTCCGCCACTTGCAATTCAATTTCTTCACTAGCACCGGGTTTGACACCCATTTAGGATATATTGCATCATGTATAAAGCCATTGTCCAGTACCTTATCCATTTCTTTCTTCAATGCAGCGGATCGCTCTGGACCCAGACTACGTCTTTTCTGCCTCACCATTGTAATTTAAGATTGATATTAAGTGCATGAAATGCTATCTCTGACGATATCCCACACATATCAGAATGCATCCAAGCGAACACATCTAGATTGACATGGATTAATTTTATTAGTTCATTTTGCATCTTAACTCCAACTTATGAACCTATCTTAAAGACCCGAGTCGGGTTGTCCACGTCGACAGGGACAACAACCGTAAACTCTACTGACACAACCCGCTCCTCCTCTGAAGTCTTCTTTCGAGGGTTCAAAGCTTTGTAAAAGCGACTATGGTCCCTGAGCTAGGGAGGTTCTGAAATTGCCTATGCTTGCGATTCATGAATGTGGAGAGACCTCCCTATATTCTTACCTTACTCACGATGCTTGGATTCACGTATTTTAACAATCTCTTATAGTGCTTTGGTCTTCCCTTACTACTCCAACCCTATGCTCCGTTGGTAACTTTATGGTAAGTCACCAGGGAGCCAAAGATATTCTAAAATCAGAAAGGATTAGTTGACCTAAGAAAGCATTATAAGCACACATTTCATTGACTATCACGAAGGTTTGGATAAGGATCACCCTTCATTCTTCTCCAAGCTCTATACGCATGTCAATTTTCCCAACTGGCTGTCTCAGTTCTGCTGTAAAGCCCTAAATCATAATTTTGCACGCAATCACATATTTGATGCCTATCTTCATTTGATCATACGTATCTTGAAACAAGATGTTAATCGAGTTCACTGTCAACCAAGACTTGGCACACAACAACGGATCCGATTCCAAGGGTTACAACATGGGTTATGAGTTGGCACCTCTATTCCTTCAGTATCTCAACTCTGAAATACAATGTCACCTATGATTGTTTTATGCTGTTTGGCCGGAGTTCCATCCTCAATTGCATAACAAGTTTCCTTAGGAATATGCTTTAGTGAACCAGCACATCGCTCCATCTCGCCCCACTCTTCTGTGTTGGGTGTGGTCCTCCAAAAATGGTACTTATGACATGTCTCTAATCATGCCAACGAGTTCCTTCTCTTCTAGATCCGACCTAATTTCCATGATTGCTCGTAATTTAGGGTCTAGTTAGTTGGTCAGAGTTTTGTGATTTCTTTACATACCATTGGAGCCTATTATTCTTTATTAGTTCCTCGATTAAGTCCTTCAGATGCCTACATTATTTTAGGTAATGCCCGTGAGTTTCGTGGAAGCGGCATAACTTCCATCCTTGCATTTATCATTCAAATTCTTCCTGGGAGGCCTATTGTATTGGTTGGTTCCCTGGGTTGCAAGATAGATGTTCTCCAAGCTGTCTTTCAATTGTGTATACTCCTTGGGTATCAATTTCCTGATCCGCTTTCCATTCTTATTACGCATACTAGTGTTCTGATTCTTCCTTTAATGACTTCCGTCTATCCTTATGTTTTCTGCATGGCTCCAGAATTGTTTCCATCTTGGTTGACCGCTACATTGCTCTAAACTATCTCTTTTGGTTTCACACCGGCGGTCTTGCTCTCCAATGCGTTTACCTATTCTAATCTCAGATACTGACTCGCCTTTCGATTAATATCCTTCATGGTGGTTGGTTGTTTCATCTTAATACATCTTCCAAAGTCTATGTCTATATGGATAGCTTGGAATAAAACCATTAATACCATATCTTTGTTAGGATTCCTCACTTCAGCAACCGCAGTATTAAACCGGTTCATAAAGGTATTTAGTAACTCATTTGGTCCCTGGAAAAGGCCAGATAGAGACATCACATCTTTTGGCTATACCGTATGAAGTCTAAACTGTTCCAAGAATTTCTTTGCCAACTCGTCAAAGGTAGAAATGGATCTAGGTAGGAGCTCGGTAAACCACATAAAAGAAACGCCTTCCAAGAAGACAGGAAAACATCTGTAGTTGATAACATCCATTGCCCTAGCTCCATCCATATGCTAACTGTACTTGAACAGGTGATGTTTGGGTTCCGTCGTCCCGTTGTGAGTTGGCATACTGGGCATTGTAAGCTTCTAAGGTTATCTTTCCTTAGAATGTTTTCAGTAAATGGAGTTCGGCTTGGTGCAAAACCCCAATCATCGTCCCCTCTACCCTTACTTTCTTCCATCAAGCGTTTGACCATGTCCTCAATAAATGCCACACTAGTCCAGTAGTCCACATGTCGACTATCAAGGGATACACTAAACATTTAAGTTTGTAAATGACCTTGGTTTGCCAACTGAAGCCTAGGTTCTCCATTCTCGAGGAGAACCGATCTAGCTGAATTCCATTGGCACATGGTTTGCCTTATAATGGAAGTTTGAACTACCTTTCCAACATTTTGCCTACCTATGTCAACATTCAATTCTAGTCCTTTAGCATCATGTTGCATATTGTCTTTAGAATCGGAAAGAAGCATTACAATATCCCCTTGTGGGACCTTCACTCCAAGGTTAGGGTTTGTAGCACGTTGTCGTCGGTAGGAGGGGTACTTCCATTACCTTCAACAATCATTCTAATAGCTCCATGAACTATCTCCATTTTATTTTGCTTGCCATCCCTCTTATTCAAGCTTGAGACGAAGGAATTCTCCTATTGCATAGCCTATGCAGTTTTCGGCCTGGTCCTTGGGGCAGTTGTTGGTTGTAGCACTAGTGAAGCATCAATCTTGTTTATAGGAGCCTTCTGACTATTAACCATCTTATGGTTATGTTGATTAACCATCTAGTTAAGCTCTCCTCTGATTAAAACCTCCTATATAGCGCAAGCACCTGGTGCTAGGTTTCCAGCATTAATCTTTGTTCAATGATTGTTAGTGTTGTTCACTTCTGTTTGCTGGAGATTAGTTTCATCAACATGAAGTGTTGTCCTAACAGATCTTCTAATTGTTGTCTTCCTCTTAGGAGCCATTAGAATAGAAAATATCTAACCTTTTTCAAGCAAACTATCCTAATATGACCATTGGATCTATCTAATCCAAAGTAGATAGATAGATCCAAGTCTAGGTTCAGCGTTCTCAGTGAAAGCACCATAATGTTAACCCAAAAAATGGATCAACACCTTATTGTGGTATGTGAAAGAATCAGCACTATTAGAATATGGCAAAGATAATAGACAACAATAAAAAATTTAAAGAAAATAAAAGACAGTCAAGAGATTTTATAATGGTTCGGCAATTTAAGGCCTACATCCACTTTATAGTTCTATTGCTTATAGACATGGTTGGGATTACAAAGGAATTTGAAGAATAAATCAAAAGTATAGGAGTTACACTAATTCTAAGCCCTAGAATTTCCTAGAGCAGCTACAATGGTTCCTATGATGTTGAGGAAAGAGTCGAGGAAGAGACAGAGCTTCCATGTAGTGATGGCAGAAATCCAATCCTTTCTTGGTTTCTCCATGGTTTGTATTTATAGAGTAGCAGTCATGTTGGATCAGAAGCCCACTATTAGAGAAGTCCACGGACTAGCCTAGGATAGTATAAAAAAATATCGTGATGACTCGAGTTATCATTTAAACTCGGTACTGAGTAAAGATCTTGACTTCGGTCTGACTCTAATCCTTAGCCATATATGTCCTTTAGTTTTGAACTCCTTGCTTTGTCTAGATGTCCTCCATGTAATTTGATAGATTATTGAAGGGTTTTGATTATCATTCTTCTAGGGCTTGGATTATCCTGCAATTTGGACAGTTACGTCTTTATTTCTTACGATTAGCTCACCAGAAGCATATGAAACTTTTGTATCATGCTTAGGAAGACTAGGGGACCACTTGCTAAAATACGAGGATGAAAAGATTTAACATTTAGACTGGTTATCAAGGCAATGGGGTTGATGCGGGTCGAGTTAGCCACTTAGCTTATTTTGGCTTATACTTTTGCCTTTGCTCTGTGCTTTTGAGTATCTTTACTAAGTTTTAGGTCATTCGGTTCTCATTTCAACATTCTAATCCCTTTTGATTTTTGCTTGGTTAAAAATCTAGTAACACAATTGATAGATCATAATAGATATGTTTTTGTAATTGTACATGATTTTTCTAGATTTACATGGGCAATTTTCTTAAAACTTAAAAGTGAAGCTTTTGAAATTTCTAAATTTTTTACTAAAAGAATTCAGAATCAAATGTCAATCAAAATCAAAACAATTAGAAGTGAGCATGGATGAGAGCTTGAAAATGAAATTTTAAAAACTTTTGTAATCAGAAAGGGATACACATAACTTTGCATTTCCATGAACAACTCAACAAAATGGAGTGGTAGAACGTAAAAATAGAACTATATAAGAATGTACTAGAACTATGTTAAATGATAGTAATTTACCCAAAAGTTTTTGGCCTGAAGCAGTTGCTATAGCATGATATATTTTAAATAGAATCTTGATAATACCTTTGATTAAGAAAGCTCCTTATGAATTATTTTATAATAAAAAGCCAAAATTATCTTATTTTAGAGTTTTCTATTGCAAATGTTTTATATTAAATACGAAAAATAATTTTGATAAATTTGATGCTAAATTAGGTAAAGATATTTTTATTGGTTATTCTAGTTGAAGTAATGCTTATGGACTTTTTAACACCAGAACTAATATTATTGAAGAGACATTACATGTTTCATTTGATGTAAATTTTGAATTAATAATTCCAGTCTTGACGAAGAAGAAAATGTTAACAAAAACTAATGAAAATACAAATAATGGAATCACTAATGATGTAAGTAATAATAACCTTGAAAATTTGCATTTAATTAAAAAGAATATTTGAAATGTCATCCTATAGAAAATATTTTAGGAAATATAGAATCTATTGTAAAAATAAGGAATCAATTGAATAAAATGAGTAATGCTACTTTTATCTCAACTATTGAACCTAAATAATCCAAAGGAAGCATTATTAGATAATTCATGGATTCTTGTTATGCAAGAGGAACTTAATTAGTTTACAAGAAATAATGTTTGGGAATTGTTCCAAAACCTATCTGTAATAGGAACTAAATAGGTCTATAGAAATAAAATGAATGAACAAGCAGAAGTCATTAGAAATAAAGCACGCCTAGTCGCTCATGGTTACAGTCAGGAAGAAGGTATAGATTTTGATGAAACCTTTGCTCATTTAGCTAGATTAGAAGCTATTTGAATTCCACTCACTTTTTGAAATCACAATAATTTTAGATTAGTGATATTAGGCACGCATCCCTACAAGCAAACTTAATTCACTAAAACTCCTCCCGTAAGAAAACATAAATTGCAGGTCCATGTTTTTCATTTCGGCTGTTTTTTCATTTCATCTTCTTCTTCAATGGGGAGCTCAGCTTTCTTGATTTCAATGGAAAACTGCAATTATATACAATAGTTGCAGAAATGTCTGCAATTATATGCAATAGTTGCAGACAATTCAGCAACTATATGCAATTGTTCAAACATGTCTACAATTGTACGCAATAATTGCAGAAATTTCTGCAACTATATAAAATAGTTGCAGAAATTTCAACAACTATATGCAATAGTTGCAAATATTTCTGTAAGTATATGCAATAGTTGCAGCATTTCTGCAACTATATGCAATAGTTGCAGAAATGTCTGTAAGTATATGCAATAGTTGCAGACATTTCTGCAACTATACCATATAGTTGCAGAAATTTCTATAACTATATGCAATAGTTGCAGACATTTCTGCAACTATATGCATACTTTCATTTCTACAAATATGCAATAGTTACAGAAATTCTGCAACTATATGCAATAGTTGCAGACATTTCTGAAACTATACCATATAGTTGCAAAAATGTTGCAATTATTTGCAAATGTTGTAAATTTGAAAAAAATCGAAAGTGTTCAAAATTTGCTGAATTGTCTGCAAATATATGAAATAATTGCACCTTTACTACAAATATGAATTTTTGGTATCAACAATGGATCTCATTTTAAAGATCATAAAATTTGTGATTTTTTGGTGAAGACGGTATGTTGATTCGATTTTTCTATATAAAGTTATACGCGTTTGAAATGTTAAAAACATAAAGGGTATTTGGGTCATTTTGCATGTGCGAATTTGAAAATAGGGACCAAAAATGTAAGTTTAGTTTGGGAAGGATGTTTTCTCTATTTTGAAACTTATTAGGGATGTGAGCCAAACTTACCCTTTAAATTATTTCAAATGAATGTCAAAAGTGCATTTTTAAATGGTCTTATTAACGAAGATGTTTATGTAGAACGACCTCTACTTTTTGAAGATCAAAATACTTCTAATCATGTTATAAATTAAAGAAAGCTTTATATAGTCTAAAACAAGCTCCTATAGCATAGTATTATAGACTTAAATCTTATGTATTGCAATTTAACATTGGAATAGGAAAAGTAGATAGTGCTCTTTTTATTATAAAAAATAATAATGATATTCCACTTTTACAAATATATGTAAATGATACTATTTTTAGGTCAACAAATGAACAAATAAATAAATAAATTTCTTATATAATGACTAAAGAATTTGAAATGAGTCATATGGGAAAACTAACCTTCTTCTTAGGATTACAAATAAGATAACCGAGTAACGATATCTTTATTAGTCAAGAAAAGTATGCTAAGGATCTAGTTAAAAAATTTAGGTTTTCAACTACTAGTGGTAAACCAACTTCCATGGAAACTAATGAGAAATTAAATAAGGAAGAAAATTCAAAAGATGTAGAATAAAAACTTATAGAGGTTTGATAGAACCCTTACTATATGTAACTGCTAGTAGACCAAATATAATGCATAGTGTGTCTCTGTGCAAGATATAAATCTTAACCTAAGGAAACTCACCTAAAATCTGTAAAATAAATATTAAGATATATAAACAACACATTAGATTATGGACTCTTTTATCCAAAATAAGATTCTTTCGATTCAATTTCATATAGTGATGCTAACTATGCTAGATGCAAAACGGATCGAAAAAGTACAATTGGCACTTGCCACTTTTTAGGGCACTCTCTTGTTTTGTAGTTTAGTAAAAAGAAAAATTATATATCTCTATCTACAATAGAAGAAGAATATATCTATGCTGCATTAGTATGTTCTTAAGTTATCTATATGCAACAAACTTCAAAAAAATCGATATTTTTTTTTGTAAATGGGTAAGGATTTTATTAAGGCATTTCAGCCCATAATGTTAGCCTAATCTGGCACATTGTATAGAAAAAACCAAACTATTAAGTAAACCAAGCGAACACTTTCCATATTAAAATAGCTTCTTATCCTTCCTCATACGATCTTCGCGAAATCATGGCGGCCGATACAGATAGCTCGTACTTGGGTTTCCTACCAATGGAGAGCTCAGATCCACTCCTACAGTTCGAACTGCACCTCGTTCCGATCTGGTAAGGGTGTAGTTCTTAAATATCTTTTATATTATCTGCATGTCTCCAATCGCAAGCTTACTGAACTCAAAATGGCTTCTTTGTTTACTTTGAAATACCCAACGATTCCTCTCTTTCCAAATGTTCCAAATAGCTACATTGATGGAGATTTTGTTCAATTTGGCTTCCAGATCTTTGCTGTGTCCGCACTGAATCAGGTGAGTAATCGATATAAATTCACCAATACACTATGATAAAACTAGTGAAATAAATCTATCAAAAATCCAACACATCATGTTAGAACCAAACATATAGATATAAGACGTCATTTCTGAGAATAATGTAAATAAAGAAGTAATTTCACTCAAATTTGTAAATACTGAAAATCAAATAGTCGATATTTTTACAAAACCGTTAACTCGAGCATCTTTTATTAAACTTAGAAGAGAGCTAGGAATATGTTCTTTCTTTGAAATATAAACATAACAACATATAAATTATATATTTAAAAAGAAAATATAACACCAAAATTGACACATGTATGTCGACATATGATCTGTGAATATGTGAACATATACTGCAGAAATCTAAAAACTGTTTTTCCCTCTAAAATTCAAAATTCAAAATATGGTTATATAACCACCAAATTTCAACTTTTTCTCTCATTCCCCCATTGTTATCCCACCTTTTGGCAAAGTCGTGACACCAAAAAACTGGTCGAGACCCAAAGACAGTTCATTCCGAAAAATGGTACGCAGGTTTGCTACGGATACTGGTGAATTTTTCCCAAGTCCGAATTGTGCTACAATTAACATGACATGACAAGCGGAACCATCAAAGCTGACGTTTCAAATTTCGAATCTGAGTTCATATGCTTAAGATATGATCAATATAAGCCAAGGAAGTCAATTCATTCATATCCATTATTTCACTCCCTTTGCATCGCTCTCTTTCGCATCCATCTAGAACCGAGCTGTTCGTATCCATCCATCTTTGGATTGCTACGCATCCCTCATCTTCGGCTTGTTTGCATCGATCAACTAACATCCAATTCGTACCCATCAAAACTGTAAAATATCGTTACTTCGTATCGATCCATCAATGTATAATACTCGTGTCGATCGGCCAGTCATCGATGCGAGTAACACAAAATGGATCGATACGAATGGCATTTATGTTGATCGATATGAAATGGAGCAGCGTGAATGGATACGAACATGGCTAAACTAGATTGATACGAATAAGATGCACCCCTATGAAAGACTCATCCACTCGGCATGAAAAGTGGATCAATCCTAGAAGCAAGCGCCACACCATAAGACGGCACGTGCCAAAACATTGATACGAAGCTATCGATGTGAGCAAGATCGATGCGAATTCAGCAGCCTTTAGTAAATCGAAACTGGCATCGATCATAACTCAAAATCTTCAAGTTCAAATGCTACCAAATTTTCATACGGGCTTGCGTACAACCTAAAGAATGTTCGTGATTGATCTCGAATCGATTGGACAAAATATTGTTCGATACAAAGTTCGTTCGTATCGATCATGGATCGAGTGAAAATAGCATGCGATCGATCCTGTGGGCCCACCCACGTGAGAGAAGAGGTCTTTCGAGATATGAGCGAGATATTTGCATCCTACGCCTATAAATAGTAGCTCAAGACCTATAGAAAAGGGATATTTTTTGGCTCTTCTACGTCCAAACTCTTCTGAAATCACTGTTGTACTCGAGTTTTACTATAGTAATTCATTATAACCAACAAGCAAAGGTTAATAAAAGTCAATCATTTCATAGTGGATGTAGGCCATTCGCCGAACCACTTTAAATCCGTGTGCTTCTATGCGATTTTCTTGCTTATTATTGGTGTGTTTGTTAGATCTGCTTCATTTTCCATTTATTTTCTTCACTTTATTTCTTCAAACACATCCAAAGAGTGTTGTGCCCAATTTTGGTATAAACACTTTGGCGCTTTCACTGAGAAAACCCAGCTTTTCTCCTGCTCGTTGGATCTACTATCGATATCGCATCGCGTAAATCTAAGAAGACCCAGATTTCAAGTTTAAAGTTCTTCCATCCTATTTAGATTTCCATCATGTCTAGGAAAGGGCTTTGCTATCCATTATGATAAACACTGGAACTACTTCAACAGCTGCCGACCCAAAGGACGGGACAGACAGAACCTCGTATTGCTACCTTCTTCCAATAAGAATGCTGCCAGACCATCAAATCCGCAAGGCCCTGTCACCAGGGAAGAATTTCAATTGCTAATACAAGAGCTGACTTAGAGCCGCCAACAGACCCAACAACTCCATGCCAATACTGAATTGACCAACCAACTAAATCGTCAAAGACGAAGGAGATCTAAAAGGGATCAGGCTTCCTTTCCATCCACCGAGAGTTCCACATCTTCAGACTATCGCCATAGATCCACGCGCCACGGCTGGATGGGAGTTATACTCAAGCCACTAGACATAAGCATATATTGAATGTTGGGCAACTGAGATTTGGCATGTCAACCAGCTATTAGACTGGACTCTCCGCTCGGGGAGGTACTATTCCTCATCATGTTACAGACAACCGCACTACCATCGCTGCTACTGAATTGATAGTTGATGTCCAAAATCAAACGGATCCGAACCATCGCCAGCATGAACATACCAGAACCTTACGTTCCGGAGAACCTAGAACCAAGGAGGCGAGACATGGACCATTGACCGCGTCCGACCCATCCTCGCATTGTGGAACCCGATCACAACTTGGCCCAATAGGCCTAGAACATCCAAATGTCGGACATCCCGACGATGATCCGTAAGATGATCCGCAAAAGTCAAGGCCTCGCCATTGATGATTGGGGAATCTCCTGGAGTCATACTCCCTTTACCGATGATAAATTCTATGCTAAACCACCTTGGCGATTCAGGATGCTGACTTTGCCAGATTATGATAGGAGCTATGATCTTAATCGGCATATCCTGTAGTATGAATGGTTAGTGAATGCTGCACGAGCTGATGATGCAGTTAAGTGCCAAAGTTTCCGGATCTCTTTGGAGGGGCATAGTGACTATGTGATTTACTCGTTTACCACTCGATCTATCTCGTGTTTTGATCAGTTGGCGACAAAGTTTGTTAAGCAGTTCTGCATGCATATTAAATGGCCCAAAGATGTTAATACTTTGTCTAGTGTCATTCAGACTTCTGGAGAGACACTTAGACGTTATTTGGAGAGATTTCATGATGCATGCGCTGAGATTAGCAATCCCAATGATAACTCTATCCTGATGGCACTGACTAAGGGGATTGATCCTGATTCCGAGTTTGGCAACTGGTTGGCTGGAAAACCTCCTGCGTCATTGGACCATTTCTTTTCCAAGGTAGCCCAATTCTTGAGAAGGAAGGATGCGAGACAGTTAAGGAAAAAGGATGACGCAGGGCCTAGTGTGGAAGGGATTCAGAGTAATGTTGCTGTCAAACAAATGGACAGAGTTTCGAAAAAGTGCAATTGAACATACAGAATAAACAAAATCAATAGAAAGGCAACGAAAATCAAAACAGGAAACGAGATCAAAATCGTAGGCCACGACGTAGGGCACTTATGTTCGATAATTATACTCCTTTGAATATGTCACTGGAGAATGTGTATTTATACACCTACAACACTAGTCAGTACAAGAAACCTGCTCCAAATCAATCGTCGGAGAAACAGATTCAGACGGGGATGTTTTGTAGATTCCACGAAAGCTATGGCCATAGCACAAATGAGTTCCGTCACTTGTATGATTTCATTGAAAAGTTGATACGTGAGAGAAAGTTGGAGCATTTTGTGCGGGCGCCGCAGTTTAAAGGTGCGGGCCCATCAAATCAGAATCATGTACCGAATCAGGTGAGGCAGGAGGAACCCGCTCGTACCGGCCAGAGGTTGGTGATAAATACTGTTAGTGGAAGTCCTCATCCAACAGACCGGAGATGGAAGGAAACAGAGTAGTATGCCAGTTCTATTAGGTATGCGAGCTTTAAGTGTTGTATTAGTTTGGAAGATGGGGATCCGGCCAAGCAACATAAGACGATGACTGACGACATCGTCTTTCGAGACAGAGACACCAACAGGGTTGAAGCCCCAACCATCAATCCACTTGTCATATCAGCTCAAGTATGTCCTACTTGGATGAAGAGGATCTTAGTAGACATCGGAAGTTCTATAAATATATTGCTTAAGCCATCCTATGACCAAATGAAAATGGAGACTAAAGATTTGAAGACTTGTCAGTCCCGTATTCACGGCTTCAACAGGAGTGCAACTGTACCCACTGGAGTGGTGGAACTGCCAATGGAGTTGTGAATCGGAGAATGCCGGAGAGTCCGGATATTACAATTTGTTGTGTTGGATATAGACTCGCCATACAATGCTTTCTTGGCCTACGCCCTAGCTAAATTCAGGGATGCCATTGCCTCTTGATGTCTGACTATAAAATTCCCTACCGAATGGAGTTGGAGTTGTTCAGGGAGACCAGGCTGCTGGACGAGCCTGCTATGTTGATGAGCTGCGGGAGGCACAACGAAAAGAAAAAGGAAAGGGCGTAGAGGAATCTCTCTGCGTCCGCCTTGATAATTGATGCTTGGGTCCGGGCTCGAGCACCCCGACCAATTCCTAAGGGATATTGACCTAAGAGATACTAAAAGTAAAGATGAAAGTAAAGACAATCAAGCTTCCCCGGCCGAACTGACGATCGATGTTCCGATCGACGATAATGACGATTCTAAAATGATAAAGAATGGATCTCAGCTAAGCCAACAGATGCAAGAGGAATTGGTTGAATTTCTCCTGGCAAACCTCGACATGTTTTCCTGGACACACTCTGACATGTGTGGGATCTCACTAGACATCGCAAGCCACACATTGAATATTGACCCATGGCACGTCTCGGTCAAGCAAAAAGGCATGGTATGGATCCAAAGAGATCAACCGCCCTTAAGGAAGAGGTAAAAAGGCTCAAATCGAACGGGTTTATTTAAGATGCATTATACCTGGAATTGGTGTCAAATTTCGTACTTGTCCAAAAGCCAAACGAGAAATGGAGAACATGCATTGATTACTCTGACCTGAATAAAGATTGCCCTAAAGACAATTTTCCACTTCTCCGAATTGATCAGCTCATAGACTCAACAGCTAGACATGAACTCTTATCCTTTACGGATGCGTATTCTAGCTACAATCAAATACCCATGCACTTGCCCGACCAGGGGCATACCAGCTACATAACCAATATAGGACTTTACTACTATAAAGTTATGCCTTTCGAACTCAAGAATGCCGGGGCAACTTACCAACGGTTAGTTAATCGAACGCTCGCTAATCAGATCGAAAAAACCATGAAGGTATATGTGAATGACATGCTTGTGAAGTTGTAATTCTCCAATAATCATATCAAAGACCTGGAATCAATGTTTAATATCCTCCGAGAATTTAGAATGAAGCTCAACCCACTGAAATGTCATTTTGGGGTCGCATCCGGAAAATTCCTTGGGTATATTGTCAACGCTCGAGGAATCGAAGCAAATCCCAAAAAGATCGGGGAAATCAGATATCTTGAGACACCAAGAACTATAAAGCAAGTCCAGAGCCTTAACGGGAAAGTAGGAGCACTGAGCAAGTTCATTTCAAGATCCACTGAGAAATGCATTCCCTTCTTCGAACAAAACAGAAAAGGGAAACAGAGCTCTGAATGGACTACGGAGTATGAGGGCACATTCCGAGCACTCGTTCAAATCTCTCCACACCACCCATTCTGTCAAAGCCTATTAATCATGTGAGGTTGTACATTTACTTGGCGATGTCAGAGAATGCTATCAGTGTTGCCCTAGTTCGGGAGGAAGATTGGATACAATGGCCAGTATAGTACATTAGAAAACGACTGAATGGGGCAGAGAGAAATTACCCTAAGCTGGAAAAGTTGACATATTGTCTTGTTATCGCCTCAAGGAAGATCCGTCCATATTTCCAGGCTCATCCTATCATTGTCTACACCGACCAGCCGTTGCGATAGGTCCTTACGCGGCCTAAGACGTCTGGTAGGTTACTCAAGTGGAATATCGAGCTAAGTCAATTTAACATTACTTACACTCAAAGGCGAGCCATTCAAGGACAAGTCCTAGCAGATTTCATAGCTGAATTCACTATCCCCGAGGACTTGCCGGAAACCAGTGAATCTCCCAAGTATATCTGGAAGCTGCATACTGATGGCGCATCAATGACCGTTACTCAGGTGCAGGGGTTGTACTTGATACTCCAGATGGTCGGTCTATATGCTATGCTTTAAAGTTCAATTTCCGTGCGACCAACAACGAAGCCAAATATGAAGCCCTGCTTGCTGGATTGAGACTTGCCAGAGATTTAAGACTCATTGCCGTGGAGATTTATTATGATTCGAAGTTAGTTGTGTGTTAAGTTCGAGGGGAGTACCAGGCCAAAGATCGAAGGTTGACTGCTTAACTAGCTCAGGTCCAAGAGATATTGGATCAGTTTGACTATTATGCCATTTACTGCATACCTCGAGGTCGCAATCAAAGAGCCGATTCATTAGCAAAGTTAGCCAGTACCGATGAAGAACAACAAATGGGAATCGTTCCAGTGGAAACATTATCTTCCCCGAGCATCGATCAGGTGGAAACAAATTAGGCATTTGAGGTTGCTCCCAATAAAGAGTCATGGATAACTCCGTTTAGAAATTATCTCGAGCATGGGACCCTGCCAGAGCACGGAAGTGTAAAGAGACAAGTCCTTCGAAATTCTTCGCGGTTCACTGTTCAGGATGGAGTCATGTATATAAGAGGGTACTTTGTTCCTTTACTTCAGTATATCCCTCACGATTTAGTCAAACGAGTATTGCATGATGTACATGAAGGAGAATGTGGCGATCACACCAGGGTGCAAGCTCTTCCATGAAAGTGCTTCAATATGGATACTGTTGGCGGACTGTAAATCACGATACATCGGATTACACCAGAAAATGTGACAGATGTCAGAAGCATGCTTGGATTCCTAGAGCCCCACCTACCGAATTAACTCAGATGGTTAGTCCATGGCCATTCACAGTATAGGGCATCAACATTATTGGTTCTCTAACTCTAGCCAAAGGTGGTGCGAAGTACGCCATCATCGCAGTGATTATTTTACCAAGTGGGCGGAACCCCTTGCTACAACCATAACAAAAAAAGTGATCAACTTTGTAGTACACAGCATTATCTATCGATTTTGTCTCCCACATACCATCATCATTGATAACGGAACCAAATTCGACAGTGTTGAATTTAAGAATTTCTGTCAGAGATTCCACATCCAGAAGAAATTCCCCGCAATTGCACACCCTCAAGCGAATGGACAGGTTGAAGTTGTGAATAAAGTTATAAAGTATATTATGAAGAAATGACTGGAAAAGGCTGGGGGGAAATGGGTCGATGAAATTCCTATGGCTTTATGGGCTTACCGGACAACTCACAAATCTACGACCGACAACACTGCATTCTCTCTTTCCTACGGTTCTGAAGCCGTTATTCCAGTCGAGATGGAAGTAAATTCTCATCCCATGACTTATTACGATCCAAAATCGGATGCTATATTACTTGCTGAATCTTTGGATTTATTGGATGAGAAGCGCGAAGAGGCTGATTTGAGGGCAGCCGCATATCGAAGTCGAGTCGCCTGTATATACAATGCGAAGGTCCGACCTCGAAGGTTCGACCTCGAACCTTCGAACTCGATGATCCCATCCTCAAGAGAACTTACCCAGCTCCTTCACATATGAAACCAACGTGGAAAGGATCGTATGTAATTGAATGAAAGCTCGAAGATGGTACATTCAAACTATTGACCATTGACAGTCTCATTTTGGCAAGAGCCTGGAACAGCGAAAGTCTACATCGATATTACACAAAACAGGCTCTGTTAATTTATTCAGTCTATTTTTCATTTGCAATTTGTTTATGCATTTGAAAATTTGAATTTGTAATAAGGCAACTGACTTTGCCGTATTTTTTTCTTTCAGCAATAAAATGAAATCTCTTCGAGCCAGAGCTATGATTTTTTGAAATGCATCATACGACCATCACCATGCACGGAGAGCTAAGTTCCACCATACGGTGGGATTTATTCAAATAGGGAGTGGCTATGATGCGATCGGTCACTCGCTAAGTGAAACCTAAGCTCGGGGACAAGTCATTACACTGAAGCCAAAAGAGGATTAATACATGACAATCTTCTAACTAACTCCAGATTCCCAGAGGGCGAACTGGAGTACAGACTTACAAATATGGTCTCGAAGAGGGTGGATCCGTCCACCTATTGACTTCGCCCGTATCTCAACCAAGTTTGAGGAGGATGGATACGTCCGTCTAACGATCTCGCTTGTTAACCCAGGGTAGATATGAACCGACCATCCACGATCCTGGTAGATTCGTCGTTCTCGGAGTGCGAACAAAATCCTAAAGCCTAAATAGATGTGATAGCCATCTGTCAGCCAACTCCAGATTCCCGGAGTGCAAACTCGAGTATAAACACCAACTAACTACAGATTCCCGGCGTGCGAACCGGAGTATCGACTCCAATTAACTCTAAGTACCCGAAGCATGGATTAGAGTATAAAACAACGACTAACTCTGAATCCCCAGAGAGTGGATTGGAGTTTGAACACAAACTGGATGTGAATCGATTATCCATAAGACAACTCTGAGTCCTCAGAGTATAGTCAGAGTATAAACATAAATCCGATGTGATTGACCAACGACGAATCAATCTAAAGTCCCCAGAGTGTGTATATAGCGATGAATATTAAACGGGTATGACTAATTGCCTATGAGAATAACTTAAGTCCCCGGAGCGCGGACGTAGCACTAATGCTTAAGCAGTCATAATCGACCACCGAAAAACAAGTGTAACCCTCAGAGAGTGGAGACGATCACCAATTGGTGAGCAAGTGTGGTTCGACTACCCAAATTCGCCATGTTTCAGCTTCGCTCCATAAAGATCAAGATCGATGTGTTAAAGGAAAATAGCGACTGCTGATCGATCTTATCAATTCATCCCCAAAACTAGGGGGCAAAACTTAAGTATTAGCTATTGATTGAGACAACATGGCATCGTAATTCGACTTAACGCTCAATCGTGACTCGAAGCTGTCACTCTGAAACTTAATGACTAAACATAGGGCTGATTTTAAGATTAAACTGCATAAGTACTTTGAATTGAAGTTCAAGCGCTGGGCACTTAAGCAAATGAAAACAGATAGTGTTGAAGACAAAATGGAATTCTATTACTCTTCTTTGAAAAGGAAGAAAAAGTATAAAATTGTTTCAAAAAATCCTACAAGAAGGGGCCGAACCTGCATCTACACACGGCCTACAAAAAGAAAGTAAAAGTAGATTCCTATCCATCTAACAAAAATGAGCTGAAGAGACATGTTTACTCTTTCTTTTTTCTTGGCTTCTTCTTCGGCGTTGACCCGTTGGAGTTGCCACTTGGCTTCCTCTTTCAGCCCTTGCCTTTTGGTGGCTGGTCTCCAGTCAGGGGCATTATATCAACTTCTTCCTCCGAACTCACGTTTATTGGAAAGCTTCCTAAATGCGGAGTTGGAGGGACAGGATCAATAGTAGGAGGCGGGATAGGCACACTAGTGTCGATGACCATACCACCAGGAGAAATCATTCGTAATAGGGCTCGACCAAGGCCCGCCATTCCACCTCCAAAGCTACAAGCCCGGGCAGCTACTACCATTTCGGCATTAATCTCGGTTGCTATTTCCTCTTTATAAATTGTCTGAGCCTCACTGGGAGCGTTAACAATTGCGCCTGAGGTGCTGGTTGCGGGTGCGCCTCTACTCATGATAAATAGTAGGTTAGCAAAGGGGTCACTGTGATGACCGAGAAGTTCCTCTATCATTTGTTCGTCGAAGGTGTGATTCCTTGTACCCCATCCGTAGATGCAATAGCCGTTGTCGTGGTCGTTTCTGTAATAATAGCCTCCTGCTCGTGATGCAACTCTTGAGTTACAAGAGGCGTAATGGATGTCACTCCAATCATTGTATAGAGACAAAGAGAAAACTGTTAATAATTACTTCAAGTAAAGCTTTCGATTTTGAGCAAGCATAGGAAATGTTTCAGAGTACCTTCCTCAGTTTGATTTGTGGCTGGCGGAGCAGCTTCGAATACTTGCTCTTGGATTAAAGACAACAACGGTTGCTCGGGATTGTATGCAGGGATAGACTAGGGATCAACCGCGGATGTAGTTTCAGTCTGGGTTGGCATAAGAGTTTCAGGACTTACGTCATAGTGCGCAACATCAGAACTATCTCCAGCCTTCGAGCGTTGAGTGCCAAATCTCTCCCTCTCATATGCATTCGTGGTATCATGGAGAACTTTCCTTTCATCTTCGCTCAACACCCGGTTCTCGAGCTCAAATTCATCAATCGATTTAACTTGGTGTTCGACCTTTTCATCTTCTACTAAGCGGCCCCGAGCGTTGTACAGGTGAGTTGGATAATTATCGAGCCAGGCTAGATTTCTATGCTTCAGAACATTGACATTATATGTGATCAGAAAGTCTTCAATATCGGTCTCTAGCCTGGCCTCTGCCTTCTTAACTTCGTCCGCAACCCTGGTTACAGCCACCTGAACTTTAAGTACTGCCGCGTCCCTTTCACCCCGGAACACCACAGCTTGCTCGCACGCCTCTTGGGCTGCTTTATTCGCATCATCCATTTTTTTTGATGATTTTAGAGAGTTTGGCTTTAAGATCGTTAAGTTCCTTTAATGCAGTGTCCCTTCGGTTGTAACTATGATATTCCGGTGACCCATCTCTTCAACCAATGAGAAATGTGTTTGTCGCATCCTCTCCATGAACTGATTGGCCTCGTCAGCTTTTTGGGTGGCTTCTATTTTGGATTTTCGAGAAGATTCGGCTTCATTATTCAGCACTTTAATTATACGGTCCTTTTGGGCAAGGTTAGTTTCTAACTTCTCAATAGTTTTTGCTCCCTCAAAAGCCACCGCCGATGCTTTATCTACGGCTTTCATCCACTCCTTGTATTGGGTATAAATGTAATGGATTTAACCACGCATCGTTTCTTCCCCTTCAGTTGGAATTTTCTTTAAGTGTGTAGGGAAGATAAAACCATTGGAAATAAATATTTGGAAAATCTTTTCTCAATTGGGCGATTTTGATTGCTCCTTCCTCAGTAGGCTTAGTGAGGGCTTGTTCTGTGCAATGGGAGTTTCGGCATCTGTTCTGCGACGTTGTGGATCGGGCCTGGGAGCTTGAGAGGATGGTTTTTGACGTGGAAGCCCTAAGGGTTATCTATTGTGGTCGGAGGGCAGTGTTGGAGCTTGAGGGTGTGGGGAGCGTGATCAGGAGCGATATATGTATTCTCTATCTCTATCCCTATCCCTCTCATAACATTCTTGGCTGGAATAACCGCGATCGCGGTCTCTATTAGCCTCCCTCCGGCGGGACTTAAAGTACGAACTAGATGACTAACGTGCTAAGTGAAGGCTTCTCAACATGGATTCTCGTCTAGTCATCGTATCTATAAAGTAAAAGAATAGCAGGATCAGTAATCTCCAGGAATGAATAATTTATGATTGGAAATCGTGTAGTGCCGGGAAGTGTATGTATGCATGTGCAACCCCTCAACCAACCGGTAATGTCGGCCACACTTGCGGTAAACGGCTCACTTAAATCTAGAGCGCTTTGAAGCCCTTACAATCCGATGTCGTGTTGAAGTGACACATAATCCGGAATTGGAATATCGGCAAGTCCTTTGAAAGGATTCTCGGTTTGCGAGGGAGGAGTCTTCGAAATTCTAACGCTGGAAGCTGGCAGGGACATAACTATAGATTTCTATCTCGAAGACTTATGGCGTTTATATGCTACTGCCTTGCCTTTCCTCCTTCCCTCTAGGTCCTGAAAACTACCAGAAGCTGGGCTGCGGGTTCATCGTTGGTAGGCGTGTTCTCTTCATCGCCCTCCTCAGCAATTACAATCTCGGGCACTCTATATTTAGCCCGTTTCACTGGGGCTGCCCTAAGCGATCCCTTCAGTCTTATGTTTTGATTTCGATCGATTAACCCGACAAGTCTCAAATTTCTACCTATGAGCATTGAGTCCATATCTCTCATTTCACTTGGCACTTCCTGAAGGATTCTTACTGTTTCTTTGAAGGAGGCACCTTCGGGTCGTAGAATTGCAGCTGTAAAGGAAAGAAGATTTAGTTTCAACAGCAACTATGATTATCTCATTAACTACTAGAGAAATTGCAGCACTAACGTCTGACTAACCATCGACTAGCAAACCCTGGAGGACATTGGACGTAGAACCACTCTGTCTTAAAGTAGCTAAGCCTGGTCCAGGACCCTGTCACCACTTGACAGTTCCTGACTGCCACTAGAAATTTGAATGAAGGACTGTCTCCCCGACTCTTAACATTAAACAAGTATCTGATTTCTTCCGAGGTTGAGGGCCGAAAAAGTTGATCCATGAACACAATAAATAGACCGTTCAGTAGTGCATATCTATTTGAATGTAACCATGACAGAGCAATTCTAAAGAAAGACAAAACTTTTCGGATATATTGGTTGAATGGAGGAAGTGTTCCAGTTGTGCACGAGTGGAGGTTAAAGGATGTGAATCCTTCTAGAGGAGCGTGTGGCCTGTCATTTGGTCCGGTAGTAAAACGTCGTCTAACGATAAACCGTGCCTTAAGCATATTCGCCCCAACATATCTTCAGACGTTGGATGGCATAGAGTCCTGTGGATTCGCAATAAAAGTTGCTCCTGGTAGCTCATCCGGAGCTGGACCTATTACTTCGGCTGCAATAGTCGGCATTTCTATTATTGGAGAAGATGAACTCTGAGTTTCCTGCTGCTGAGAACTTATAGACATAACTAATCAACTCACCAAAAACCATCGTTAAATGATAATAAGCTCGTGTGTTCCCCAGTGTAAGGTGCATGAATGTGTTGTGCAGTGCAGTGCTACAAAATACTTAAGAAATTTTACAAAAAATTAAGGAATGTTCAAATGATAAGACTTCGAGATTGAACTGAAGTGACCGTCATCGCTACCGTAATAGCCGTGCCAACCTGACTTAGAAAGAATGATCCATGTAGGAGTTCATTAAGTTTGTCAAATTACAGTTCCATCGACGAGCTTCAAAAGGTAGTCAAATATGCAGTTTAATGGTCAGGTCCAATTATGCAGGGCCAAAGCTTGACGGAGTCAAGGGTTCGAATGTGCAATAGTTTTGTATCTATCAAAGTTCAACATGGATCGCTCCACTAAAAGCTCGATTTCGTATCGATCTCCCACCAAGATTTCATATCTCCCTCCAAGCTTCGTATCGATCACCCGCTGTGATTTCGTATCGATCGTTCCAGATCGATATGAACTTCCACTATTCCAGATCGATACGAAGCTGCTCCATCATCCATCGTTTCCAGATCGATACGAGTTGCCATATTCCAGATCGATAGGAAGAGGCTTTTTCCATCCACCATCGATATGAGATCAAAACTAGAGATTCTTCCAATGACTGTTTCATATCCATCAATAGCTCTTCTTCTCCAAGCTACAACAATGCCATTACCACTTCCACGACCTCACTCCAACCAACTTCCAGCAATAACAGCGCCAGAATCGGCCATTACTTTGGATGAAATGTCATTAAGACTCGAGTCTCATCATTTTTAAATGGTTTCGGTCGATTAATTACCTAGTTCAAGTGAATCGGATCGAGGGTTAAAATGCTAAGTGATTTGGAGACAAAGGCAGTTCTTTCTTCCCGTGTTCTCAGTCGATACGAAGGAAGATAAGAAAACAATGACAAGTGATTTCTAAGTACAAAATCCTTTTATATGGATTTGTATCTCAGCAAAGAACGTTTCGTATCCTAGTAGCAAGAACCAGTTGAAACTGTCAGGGGTCAGTCGATACGAAGGGCATTGAGCAAACATGCTTGGAATGATTCCCTCCATCGATACGAAGATGTGGCTTCGTATCCATCGGCCCACAGCAATACAGAGGTTAACACTTCATATCCATCAACGAGTTACCATCTGTTTTGTATCCATCAATTCGAATCTCATCAATACGAAACTTACAGCAAAGCCTTATTTGAATCACTGAATTTCATCGATATGAAACACCTATTTCATATCCATATGCTCAAAGACCCATGCTTCATATCCATTGATACGAAGCGTCTCTAAGGACTATCCAGTTTGTATCGATAGCCATCGACACGAAGCATGCATTCTAACATCTCGGATCGATGCAGAAGAGGATCGATACGAAAGAAGTTACTTAAAATGACTATCGATCATTGCTATAACTCAAATTTCACATCGATTTAGAAGATGATCAATATGAAACTCGATCTAAACAAGAACTAAAGAACTTGACAACAACCTATGAACGTGCGAACGTGAAAAAGAGCCAAGCTAACATACGTGCATGCATGGTGAACTAATATCCAATCTGTAAAATTCACAGGAGTTGAATGCTCACCTTATGACAATTACAATAGCGAAAAACAGCTGGCAATCAGTCAATACTCAGTTTAACGATGCACAGTACAACAATCAGCAATCAGTAGTTTGTTATTTGTACTACTGAAGATCAATCAAAAGTCACAGCTTTCGAAGAGAAGACAACAACCGTTCAGACGAGTCAGATAAAACTGTTCGGGATGAAGATTGCAACTTTTCAAAGCACGTCATGTTCTCACAAGGCGTACTTTGGGAGGCAAGTGTTATCCCACCTTTTCGCAAGGCCGTGACACCAAGAAATTGGCTGAGACCCAAAGACAGTTCATCCCGAAAAACGGTATACGCAGGATTGCTATGGATGCTGGTGAATTTTGTCCAAGTTCGGATTGTGCTACAATTAACATGACACGACAAGCAGAGCCAGGAAAGCCGACATTTCAAATCTCGAGTCAATCTGAGTTCATATGCTCAAGATATGATCGATGCAAGCCAAGGAAGTTAATTCATTCGTATCCATCATTTCACTCCCTTCACATCGCTCTCGTTTGCATCCATTCGAAACCGAGCTCTTTATATCCATCCATCCTCGGATTGCTGTGCATCCCTTATCTTCGTCTTGTTCGCATCGACTAACCAACATCCAATTCGTATCTATCAAAACTGTAAAGGATCGTTACTTCAAATCGATCCATTAATGTACTACACTCATATTGATCGGCCAGTGATCGATGCGAATAACACAAAATGGATCGATACGAATGGCATTTATGTTGGTTGATGCGAAATGGAGCAGCGACAATGGATACGAACAAGGCTAAACTAGATCGATACGAATAAGGTGCACCCCTATGAAAGACTATGTGATGACCAGACTTTTTCTCCACAAAAAGTCGTGTCATCTTTAAGAAAGAAAGGGATAGAAAAGAGAAAAGAAAGAAGAGAAAGAAGAAACAACACTAGAATCTCAACAGCGGAACAAATAAATTATATTAATAACATAAGTATTACATAATATGCAACACCAATCAGAGTTACACAACATACACAACACATACTAGACAGTTATAAACACCTGTCTAGTTATTACAACTCAATACAACTCAACAAGAGATACCAACATAGAGAACACACAGCGGAAAACTATATATCTAACGTTGAAGCCTCCTGCTCCATTGCTCCTCCAATATTCGTCAAAGCTAACCTGAATCCCTTGGCTACTCGTAAAAATTTGAGTACCCAAGAGTTTAAGAAAGCAGAAGATAAACTCCGGGTCAGACATGGGTCTGGTGTGAGTAACATGTTAAAGTTGCTTAATTTTCAAAAACCTTTTGAAAAGAAAAGTATCACGTAAGACTTCCCACACATAAACGTGGAAAAGTTTTTACCTTACGCTAACCAAAACATTTGATAGGAAATATGGTGATATTATAATAGTGTCTAGGGTTTTCAAATAAATAAGAAATAGCCGAAATTGTTACATTCATTAAATTCCAGCTACTAGCCACAAAAGTGGGTAATACAATCAGAACCATTGGCACTTATTGGATTTTGGATTCCATACAATGGCAGGGCTACTGGGGTACCGTCCATCACAGTACTTGGCCTAGATCACCGTACCGAGGGTCACTCCCAATCCCCTGCAACACAAGGCCGGGACCATTCCTTACTGAACAGTCCCGAACAAGACAACCTCGGCAGTTGTTGCAATCAACCGCCCCACACAGCCGAATATAAAGGGACCTCTAGACAGGGGAAAATCTCGTCCTACTTGGGCATGACCCACTTAACCTTGCTGCACCTCCCCTGTTTTGGCTATTCCCAGTTGATGAGGCTTGAGGCTACGATTACCTTTAGAGAACACATCTCTTAGAATGCTCATCGTCCACCTGACGATGTTCTGAAAGCATTCAATCCATACAAGTTTGTTCTGAGTTCGAACGAAACCAAAGGCATTATCTCGTTACACTCATTTTGGAATCACCCTCAGAGTAAACGACGATAACCCTTGCACTCTGAATCTTCATCTTCACTTGAGATTCACGACCTATCGTTAATTTGGATCGATGTGGTTTTCGGATATCCAATATGGAAACCCGATCCCGGTCTCATCGAAATTCAAATTGCCATCTTTTAGGTCCAAGTTGTTTTAATGTTTAAAACAATTCAATTCAATTCAATATTATCTATATACACACAGATAAATAATTCATAATATCACCATAGATAATTAATATTATCATCACAACAGATAATCCATATTATCATCCCAGACAGATAATTCATATTATCAACTCAAATTCAATCATAGCATCCAAATCACACACCATCACTTATCTCATATCTGGGATCTCAACCATTCAGGGTAATCAGTATTAATCAACATTCCCAAGCAATGACTTATTAATCACTATTCTATAATTAATTTAAAATGAATTAAATTAATTACTTCTTCCCTAATTAATTTAAAATAAATTAAATTAATTACTCATCCATATAAATCTTGCTTACATATTCATTAATTAATTACAAATCAATCAATTAATTACCCTCAATAAATTACCCTAATTAATCATCCTTGATTAATTATCCTTTAATTACATTCAAGTAATTAGCCTCTAATCAATTTCACAAATTAATTATTCCAAACCAAATTCAGTAATTAACCTGTAATTACCTCATTTATTAATTAATTATAATTAATTACATTAATCCTTAATTAATTACATTAATTAATTCCTTCATTGATTAATTGTTCTTAATTAATCCATCCTTAATTACATCATTAATTATATAAATTAATGATCCCTAATTATTTATTTATAATTACCCTATTAAATTAATTATCAATTATCCATATTGATTAATCACTCTTGATTAATCACATTAAGTAATTATATTTAATTAATTACAGCTCTTTATTATCTTTAAATAACTCAATTAACAAATCCTAAATTAATTACACTAAGTAATTAATTATTAATTACTTCCTTTAAGTAATTATTCTGCATACTAATCACATATTAATTACACAAAGTAATTAATTTGCCAAAACTCCTCCATTACCCAATTATTCTACAATTTAATTACATCAAGTAATTTATCTTCTTAATTACTTCACTAAGTAATTATCCATTATTAATTACATTGGGTAATTACTTCTTAAATTAACCAGTGATTATTTTAAATTAATTAAACTTAATTAATTAACTTAACCAATCAAAATAAACCTAATTAATTACAATTAGTAATTAATTTTCTTAATTACTTCATTAAGTAATTACACTTAAACAATTCAAATGATTATTTTTAAATTAATTAATTCAATTCATCATTAAAATTAATCACATTAATTAATTATTAAATAATACTAAGTTAATGATCTTCATTAACAAATAACAAATCTTTAATTACTTTTCTAAAGTAATTAACTATGATTAATCAATACTAATTACAAATTAATTTATCTATAAAACCCATTTAATTAATCTCTAATTATTTAATTAATCAAGTGATAATCTAAAACTTAATTAATTTTTAATTACTTGATTAATGAATTCAAATTATTAATTAAATTAAAATCAAATCTTATCTAATTAATGATTTCTTAATTACAATTTAATCAACCTTAATTAACTTACTAATACTCTAATTAATTAAATGAAACCCTTAATTATTTAATTAATTAACCAAATTTACTAATTAATTAAATTAAATAATTACAAAACTTAATTACCTTAATCATTTAATGAATTATAAATTATTAAGTTCTAATTAACTTTATGATAAACATTAATCTTATTCATGATTTAATTATCATTGTCAAAGTAATTTAAAAATAATTTGCTTTTAAATTTCATCTAAATTCCATTTTAAATTAAGATTTAAAACGAATCAAATTTTAACTTAAACAAGGTTTAAGTATTTAAAACCCTTTTAATTTCATTTTAAAGAATTACTTATCTTCTAAGGTAAATTTAGAAATAGTTTTAACCCATATTCAATTTTAAATATATTTAAAATATACTTTAAATATTCCAAGTGGTTTTGAAACATTTAAATTCAAAAACTTATTTTATTTCAAACTAGAATTCAAATCATGCTTTGAATTCAGATTCAAAAACTTAATTTAAAATCCTGTTCAAACCCTATATTCCAGATTTTTAAAAACATGTTATAAAATACTTTATGATTCAAATTTAATTACAATATTTTGAATTTATAAACTTATTTTATTTTCAAATCCTAAGATTCAAATTCAAATTTGAATTTAGATTTACAATTCAGAAACTTAAATTTAAAATCCTGTTTTAAATCTCATTTCAGATTTTTAAAAACTCATTATAAAGTATTATACAAATTTTTAGTTGTTAAACATTTCTATTTTTATAAAATTTATTTATTTTGAAAACTAGAGTTCAAATTCATTTTGAATCCATATTTTAAACTTGTTTCAACATTTGTTTAAATCTTACTTTGCTTCTTTATTTAAATTTAGTTTAAATTTAAAACCTGCACACTGTCAGGTTTCAAAATCCTAAAACTAACATACTCGAGCCAAAATCTATTTACTCCGAGTCTTCCATCTCCTATCTTCGAGTAAAAACTCGAAATACTCGAGTGAATCCCGAGTACATTACACCCATCCGAAAACCACTTCACCAGCAAAAAGAAATGCACGGTGCACCGTGACGTTGATCAACTTCGGCCTCTCACCATGGCTTCAACTCATCGACAACCATCCATGCTCCAACCTACGGTCACCAGATCGTCTCCACCCACCTGAATTCAAAAAAAAAAACAGCCTCAATCCAAAACCTGGAAATACAGAGCCTCAAAACTCAAACCCGTCAACGGCAAAACCCAACTCCTCCGACCACCGTAAAGGATGAAACTCCGGCCACATCCTCCTTTACAACCCCTCATCAAATTTCTAAACTCTGGTGGAGCTCGATCCACCAGAGATGATGAACGAACTCATTTATTTCCCAACCCAAAAACTAGGGTTAAAATCAAAAATTGGCCGCCGCAGCCACCACAACTCATAGGTCATCAACCTAACAATTTTCTCGGCCTCACCATACACCCCACTTCCTCCAGTAACCACCCTGACCATCCAGAATCCCAAGTTTATCAGAATTTCCCAAATTCATCTTTTCCAGATAAAAGTGAACTGCCCTAAAATCTCAAACTAAAAATTATGATTTCTGATTTAAAAATCATGTTTCCATATATGGTTTAAGATCACAATCTTAATTTAATGAATTAAGGAATTTAAGTTTTAAACAAACTCATGTTTTCCTGATCATTTTGGGTTTCCAGAGAAAGTTCGTATTTGTTTTAACTTAATTAAAATTTTAAGCATAAACTTATGATCACACAAACAATTTTTGTTTGTAACTCAATTCATAACATTGATTAGATCAAGTGATAAGGGATTAAATAAAAAAATGGACTTGAATCTTGGAACGGAGTCATTGCAGAATTACAGTAAACATGCACATATCATCATCGACAAATGTACTTGTAAATATTCACAAAAGAAATCTTGCTTCCAGAGGAAATCAGACAACTAGAATCATATTAAATTTAGGCAACCGTAATTTAACTTAATTAATTTTCAAAAATGTTACTCACTTGATACTCAAAAGAACAGAGCACCATTGAAAGCTTGAATTTTTAAAAATTGAATTGTTCCTTTGTTCTTGATTTATGAAATGCTGTTGCAACTGAAATACTTATGCTCCTTGACCAAAACTACATGCATGCAGGCTTGATCCTTTAATTTTTGAAAATTGCAGACTTTTGTTCTACAGGTTTGCTAAGCTGATTTCAGGTTGTAAAAAAATGCAGGTTTGAAAATCTTGTTACAGGTTTTTGGTTTGCAATTATAATTTAAGGAGTGAAATTTCAGATTTGTTTTCTTTTTCTTAGCTTAGAATTTGATTTTGAAAAAGAGAATGAAGGGGAAAAGAATATGTTTAAGGGATGAAATTAATTAACAAAATAAAAGAAAAAGATCAAAAATACAATGACACTTGTCATGTTGTTTATTTCATATATTAACAATGCATTTAGATTACTAATATGTTAACACATGTCTCTTATTTAAATTAGTTATATATTTAAATGTTTATAAAGGATTTTACTTAACTTATTTTATACTTATGTGAATTCCTTATTTTAGAAAATGTAAATAAAACAAATTATAAATTAAAACTTATTCAAATATTTTTAAGAATCTATTAATTTGAATTTCAACTCAATTCCAAATTTAAATTAAAATTTTGAAATCCAAATTAAAATCAACTTATTCAATTTAAAATGAAAATTCTATTTTCTTATTTTAATTCTTTTTATATTTATATGGAAAAATAATATATTATAAATATGGCTTGAAAATAACAAATTTAACAAATTTTAAATGATTTATAAAAGAGATTATAAATCACTTTTATTATTAAATGAATTAAAACCATATTTTACATTATATTTTAAACTTATATACAAAATTTCCAAATCATATTTATCAAATAATATTTGAAAAGAAATAAAACAAACTTTTTATTTAAATTTAAAAATTAAGCTAAGATATAATTTTAAACAATTTAACATTTATTTTTACAAATCATATGGTTATTAATTTAAATAACTTTGAGAAACTTAATATTAATTTAAAACATAATTTCCCTATTACTAAATATATTATTAGAATTTAAAAATAAAACTTTATTTATTTATTAAATTCTAAAACAAAGATTATCTATAATATATATACAAATATATATATACATTATAATTAAAAACATTTATTTGGCTTTTAAAAGATAAAATCACTTATTTAAATATTTATTTAATTAGATTATTAAACCAATTCATATTTTATTTATCAATATTATCAAATCAATTTGATTTTATATAAAGATTATTAAATTGATATTGCCAAAAATTCCGGGATATCACAGACTCAGTCACTCGGCATGAAAAGTGGATCGATCCTAGAAGCAAGCACCATGTCATCAAACGTCACATGTCGAAACATCAATACGTAGCTATCGATACGAACAAGATCGATGTGAATTCAGCAGCCTTTAGTAAGTCGAAACTTGCATCGATCATAACTGAAAATCTACAAGTCCAAATGCTACCAAGTTTTCATAGGAGCTTGCGTAAAACCTAAAGAATGTTCATGTTCGATCTCGATTCGATTGGACAAAATATTAATCGATACGAAGTTCGTTCGTATCGATCATGGATCGAGTGCAAACGACATGGGATCGATCGTTTGGGCCCACCTACGTGAGAGAAAATGTCTTCCGAGATCTGAGGAGACAAATGCAGCCTACGCCTATGAGTAGCAGCCCAGGACCTATAGAAAAGGGATCGTTTTTGGCTCTTCTACGTCCAGACTCTGTCGAAACCAATGTTGTACTCGAGTTTCACTATTGTAATTCGTTGTACCCAGCAAGAAAGAGTTAATAATAGTCAATCATTTCATAGTGGACGTAGGCCATTCATCGAACCACTTTAAATCCGTGTGTTTCTATACGATTTTCTTGCTTATTTTGGTGTGTTTGTTAGATCTACTTCGTTGTCCATTTATTTTCTTCACTTTATATCCTCAAACAAATCCAAATAGTATTGTGCCCAATTTTGGTACGAACACCCATCTTCTTCCTTTTGTAAACTTCAAGTAAAATTAAAACAATGGAGTCCTCAAGTTTCAAATGTCTAAGAGAAGAGACCGCCTCCTTTTCCTTTGAAACCCCCACCCTAGATCCCTTCCAAACCGCCACCATGGCCAAAGTCATCAAGATTGAAGATGATCTATAGCATGTCCATGATATGCTTTCAAAAAATAGAGGTTGTTCAACTTTTCCTCTTGAATGAACAAGAGAAGCAAGGGCGGATCCTTTGCAATCTCCAGAAGCATCTATTGGATAATGCAACCAATCCAGTAGTAATCGAAGAAGAAACTCCAAATCTTGTCATTCATAACCCTGTGAATGATGAGAAGAGGAGAAGAGGAGAAAGAAGAGGAAAAGGAAGACATCAATGAAGATGACAACGAGGTCAAATGTGTTGACGAAGTTTGCTTCAATCAGGATGGAAATCTCATGGAACAAAAAGGAAACATATGTCTCCTCAGCACTTTTTCCCCATCCATACCCATTATCAAAAAAACCAACCATAAATTTAAGTTTATTGGTCTTAGTTTTGTTTGTTAGGATTTGGTTTGATTTGGATTGTTTATATATATATATATATATATATATATATATGTGTGTGTGTGTATGCTTGGATTGATAGTTTGATATGTATAGTTCATTTGAATAAATAAATCTTATCTTATTTATTTAAAGTCTCGATATATAATAATCATATAGTTATAAAAAATAATGTCATATTACATCATGCTTAATATTCTTTGATTATATTAGTGCTTAATTATCGATTTTGATTCTGTAGTTTCTAAGTATTTTGTTCAGGGGGAGTTTTATTTTTTCGCCCATTTTTTTCGATGAAAAAGGGAGAGAAAATGTAGAACATACACATACATATATCCATAGGGAATTATGTAACTCAGGGGAGGTCATCATATTTTATATATAGGAAGATTTAGTGGTTGTCATTATCAAAAAATGGGAGATTGTTAATACATCGACTATTGATTTTAATGATAACAACCATGATAACCATCATATAAAATTACATAAAATATAGATACTAATGTTTTGATGAGGTATATAGTATATAGTGTAGAATATTACAAAGGTGTTGAAGACTCAAAAGATGGACATGAAAACTTATGAGTACAAAGACTAAGATATGAAGATTTCAGGATTGTAATTTAACATATAGAGTCATAGGATACTGTTAAAGTCCCTGATAGCAGTCTTTGATCTGTATCTCTTATTTTCTACCTTCTATATTTTTAAAAAAAATAATTTTTCATAAATATTTCAAAATACTTTGTTAGAGTTTTTCAAAGGTCAAAATGTTTATAAAATATGTTCAAACTATTTAAAGAGTATAGGTTTTTCGAAACATTTTATAGAAACCAGTTTTCAAAATTCACAAGCATATTTCGACATATAGGCAGATGATATGTCGACATACATGCCGCAAAGTGGTTTTTCAAATTTTGAATGGAAGTGTCCATTCGTTTTAACTCTTCATGAACGGACACATTTGTTGATTTACTATATAAAGGGGAGTTCAAACGAATTTTAAAGATTAGATTTGCTTTTTTTCTTCCCTCCTCTTACTTTCTTGAAAACTTCATTGAAAATATACTCTAATTCTCTTCAAAATAAAATAGAGTCAATTGACACCGCTTTGTAGTGATTCAACACTACATTCATACTGTTTTGGAAACATCTATCACTCAATTCAAGGATCAAAGTGTTGTCCAAGAGGCCATAGGATCCAATGTATCCAAAGTTTAAGAATGTCTTTGGAAGAACTATCAAACTATATTTGTATTTGCATAGGTTTGCTTATAGAATGTTCAAATCAAGTGGGTGTGCTTGTAGCCTTTTCAAATCAAGTGGGTGTGATTAGTAGTCTGAAAAACTAGTTGGTGTGCTTATAGCCCATTCAATTCAAGTGGGCATAACTTGAGCTCGAAAATTTAGGAGGATGGATCTCGTAGCCTCGGAATCGAGATTGCATGTGGATTTCTCTTCTACCCGTTTAAAGATTGGCATTTGAAAAGAAATCTGCACAAGCAGTTGTATAGGATTGGATGTAGGAAAAATCCGAACCAGTATAAAATTCCTGGTGTCACCTCACTAACTCTTTACTTTGATTTACCGTTTTTATCTATGATTGCATCTGTGACTGATTGTTGATATATTTCTATGTTAATAATCTGTAATTTAATATTAAACTTGAAAAAAAATTAAGGGTTTAAAAAATTAGAAAACATTATTCACCGCCGCCAGTGTTTAATTAGCCATACGATCCATAATTCCACAACCCACACACCTTACACCACCAACACTCAATAATACATGTATTGCTACGATGGTGCCCAGCCGGTATAGAACAACCATTGAGGTTATAAGGTAAATAAAATATCACATAACCTATCATATATCTCACAGCTCATCGAATAAAATATAATAGCAAACATCTTAGATATAAAAATAGACGAGATAGTAATAACTGAATGAATCACAAAAATCATGGTAAATAGATTCATACAATATAAACATAAGTGGTAGAGTTATACAACAAATAATAAATCATAAACAAACTATCTCTACGTAATAAAAGCACTAGCAAGCTCTATAGTGATGTGCAACGAAAGATCAAATCATAATAAGTGAAAGTAGTAATACGAAAGTGTGATCTCCTGCTCGTCCTTTGTCCAACTTCATGTGCTCACCAGACCTGATATCCCTAATCTAACCATTTAAGAGTATCCAAAATAATAGAAAGCAAAGCATAAAATCCCAAGTCGGATAGTAGTTTGGTGTAAGCGGTAGAAAATCTCAAATATTATAAAGTCAATATAATAGGACAAATGGTATTCAAAATCATACCTGACATGTCCCTACATCAATAGAGTTAGCACATACACAAGATATATGCTACCTTATATCATAGTCATCGTGGATGTACTATACATCAAAGTACTAAGAGGTGTCTAGATAACTACATCGACAATATGTACATCGTGTGACATCCCTAGGACGATAAGAAATCAAGCAAATATAGCATCGATCATCCATCTTCAAATTCACTCACTCAGTGCATTGGATATATGATACTCGTATGACCTCGTAGTATATTCTAAGGCTACTCAATGTCCCGATTTCTCTGTAATCGAATCCATGCCATTTTGTAGGCCAGGAACTAGAATGCCATCACACTTAGTCCTAGTGTGATCTGGCGCACATCGCTCTCCTAAGTGAGCATCCTCACATACCTCTACTTTACATTACACTTTCGAAGCCTATGAAAATCAACGATCACTTTGCATACATCACCTATGATAGATTTCATCCTAGAACTGTCCTTAGAACCCCCATCTGAAGTCATTGTGATTGGGAACTATTCTAAACAACCATCATTGGTCATAGAATATCATCATTCATCTTGTAACCTTCCTCCGATAGTCCCTTCAATCTAGCTCATAGTCACCCACTCCATGTCTTAAAGTACAGCTACCTATCATCGAAGCCATCACTTCCCATTGTGGAATCATCATCGCCGAATCATGCGTCGTTGTTAAAAATGTCACTGAACCCTATTATCCGATGTCGGCTCAAGCCTTAGCTTGAAAATGGAAGGTATGACTCGAAGCAAGTGAAAGCATGAACCATCTCTATGACTTTTAGCACTCACTTCCATTATATCGATCCATCATCGCTAATTCATGGCCACTGATCCATTACCACTGATCCATGCCATCATCGATCCCACGGTTCAATGCAACTAATTATGCTTCTTCACACGTGATTCTCCTCCATCGATCCATAGCCATCATCAATCTGTAGCCATCAGTTATCCATAGGCGGCGTCGATCCATAGCCATACCAATCCCACACTTTAATGAGACTAACCGTGCTTCTCAACGTGAGACCCTCCTTCATCGATCCATCACTATCACCGATTGTTACCCCTATTGATCGTTACTGTTCCTTAGCTATGATCCATGCCTTAGCCAAGTACCTCTTCTTTTTCTCCATTGGCCCATGCTTCCAAATAAGCATTTGTGACTCGATGTAAGTACCTGATAACTTGAAGCAAACCATCCTATGTCATGAGCGCGCGCTGAAGAAACTTCCCGCCGATCCACAGCCTCCAAATCACATTGTTCCATCTTTTATCGTCTATAACTCGAGCAAACAAACTCCAAATGACAAGAAACTTGGAATGTATCCTTATGAGGCCTTCTTTATTGCCCTATATGAATCGCATCAAATTCGGATCAGGTCCACTTTATGGATCTTCATTGATTCATCAATAGTGATCCGTAACTTATCCCAATAATTAAATCGTCATTTGATCGATGTACTGAACCATTCAAACATCATACATTCAAGCAATCGTTATATACAAAATATCCTAGCAATTATACATCCATATTCTTCAAAGTGAAGCCTAAATCTAAAGGTATAGCTATAAGAACAAGGAAAATCCTTAAGAACATGATTTTTACAAATCCTTTCCAAATCATTTGAAATTAACGTATGTGGTTATTTAAAGTTTAAAACACGTTTTACAATCAAAAAATTATTTTAAAACATCATTTTAAAATGTATAATGACTAGTTAGCAATTGAGAGGTCCTAAACACTCACCTAAATCCAAAGAAATCCAAGGCAAATCCAAAAGTGCATGAAATCCAAGAATCTACAACAGCTCCAAATGATCTCCAGCAGCAAATCTTCAATCCAAATACTAATCTCGTTAACCAGATCCTTAGTGACAAGTTTTGGCTAATTAAAGTAAGGTTTAAGTGGCTTTTTGGTTAAGAAGTGATTAACGGGGGGTTTCTCTCTATTATTAGGAAGTGTGAAATGAAGGGGAGAAGTCCCATCGGCCCCGTCCTCATGCTAATCCCAAAACGGACTTCGGTCCAAACTATTAACTTGCTAATTACCCATTAAGCTATCCACAATTAAGTGAAACTTGGAATGGCCATATTTCCCCGATGGTAAGTCTATTTTCTTAATATAATGACTCTACAGAAAGAGAAACCATGATATCGTTCTAATGAATGGTATTTCAGACCCCAATTTGTTTTTTTTTCAAAAGTTATAGGCCATACAAGATTTTTAGATTTAAAATTATCCTATAAAAATTCTAAGGATGGAAAATAACTCTAGTAGTCATTTCTCATAGAATTGTACGATCTTATAAAAAAATCATACTAATATTCTACGATCCTCCAAAATGTAGAATATAAGTCGTTGCATTCTCCCCTCATCTTTTAGAAATTTGGCCACCCAAATCCTAATAAAAAATCCATAGAGTCATCCAGCAATCCATAAAACCATATACAAGCATAGGCAACCATCATACATTAAACATTCATAAACAACAACATATGAAAAATATAACATCTAAGCCTATCCTAGCATGCAGGGTACTATACTAAGGCATACTTTATGATACCATAAGTGAAAGTAAAAGAGATAAAGAGAAAGTCTCACCAAGTAAAGAGCTTTGGGTAAGCTGTCCTTGCACTCTCCTCGATTCCCCAAGTGCAATTGCTTTCGCTTTCTCTCCATCGAACCTTCACCATCTTCCTCCAAAGCTGCTTTGTATCATGCCCAATGATACAAATAGGCTTACAAGGTCTCGACGCCTCTAATTCAATCTCGATATCATCTAATTGATCTGGTGCGATAATCATGCTTGAGTCGTGCACAAACTTTCGCAAGTGAGGAAGGTGAAACGCATTGTGCACTCTCTCCAAGTAAGTGGACTCTATAAAAAGGTTTTCAATCTTCTCTAGAATCGAAAAAGGACCTACAAATCTCAGTGCCAACTTCCTTATACTACCAAACTGAATTATATTCTTTAATAGAGAGATCGTGACAAATATTATATCACCGATAGAGAACTCTATATCTCTAGTCTACTATCAACATAGCTCTCATGTCTATCTTGAGCAACTTTCATCCATTGTCGGATGATCTTGAACTTTTTTGGGATTTCTCTAATCATATTTGCTCAAGTACAAGTTTTTCGTCCACTTCCCACGAGCATGAAGAAGCATTATACGATTGATCATGTAATGCCTCAAATGGTGCCATATTGATGTTTACTATAATTGTTGTTGTATGTGAATTCAATAAGAGGTAATTGATCATCCCACGAGCCTTCAAAGTTGAGTATAAAAGCTCGCAAGAGATCCACTAAGATATGATTTACGCTCTCAGTTTGGCCATCAGTTTGAGGGTGATAAGCTATGCTGAGGTGCAGCTCTATCCATAACGCCAATTGTAAGCTCTTCAAAAACCCGTTAGTGAACAATGAGTCTCTGTCACTCATAATGCTCTTTGACACACTATGGAATCATACAATCCACTTCACATATAATCAGCCAGTTTGGCCGGCGTTCAACTTGACCTGACGAGTATAAATCTGGCACTCTTGGTCAATCGATCGACTATGATCCAAATGCTATCATACCCTACTCTAGTCCTTGGCAGTCCATCGATGAAATCCATCAAAACATGTTCCTATTTCTACTTAGGAAGTTCTATAGGTTGCATCAAACCACTAGGCATCTTCTGCTCTGTCTTAATCGAATGACAGTTCATTCACTTTGAGATGAATGACCTAAGGTTTTTATTTATTCATTACCAATAATAGGTATGCTTCATAACACAGTACATCTTATTGCCGTTGGGATGGATAGTCAAACTTGAATGATGACACTCTCGTAGCACCTCATCCCTAAACCCATTAACATCAAGAACAAACAATCTTCCATCTTTACGAAGCCAACTTTCTCAGTCAAGTCTATACTGTCCCATCTCTTCAGACTCTACCCCAACTTCAACCATAGCAACGATCTCATCTAATCTGACATCGCACCTTTGACTGTTACTAATCCAATTAGAGTAGTTCTAATAGTAAAGCTTGCTAATATCTCTAGCTATAGTTTGCATCTTGGTCGGAAATTATAACCAAATACTATAACTGTGTCTACTCTAGGAACATAGCACCCAAGCTGGAAAGTCTCCTACTCAATGCATCAATAACTACATTCCCTTTACTCGGTATATATGCAATATCAAAGTCATAGGTAGCTAAGAACTCTAACCATCATTGTTGATGAAGGTTAAGACCCTTCTGCAAAAAGTGGTACTTCAAATATTTATGGTTGTTGAATAGCTCGAACATCTCTCCTAAAAGATAGTGCCTCCAGACATTCAGCGCAAACACTAGCGCTGCTAACTCTAAATTATAGGTTAGGTAGTTCTTCTCATGTGATTCAATTGTCGAGTATCATATGAAAAAACTTTGACCCTCTACATCAACACCACACCCAATGCAGTACCACAAGCATTAGTGAATATTATTGTCTCTTCATTCCTACCCAAAATTGTGAATACTGGTGCACCCGCCAAACTCACAGATGCATGTTCAAATCTCACATCCCAAGTAAAATTATGATTTTTTTGTCAGCCAAGTAGACATTTTGACTGCTTTGGAGAAGTCCTAGATGAATTGTCTATAATATTCAACTAAACCCAAGAAATTTCTCATATCCATAGCATTTCTAGGTCGATCCAATATTAAACTGCCGCAACTTTTGCAGTATCCATAGTAATGCCCTATTAAAAAATAACATGACCCAAGAATCGCACTTCTCTCCTCCAGAAGTGATACTTTGAAAACTTTGCTTTCAGTCGGTGCTCTCTTAACATGTCAAATATGATCCTCAAATGCATCTTGTGTTCATTCTCTATCCATTAATAGACAAGAATATCATCAACAAACTCAAGCACGAGTTTACTTAGCTGACCCTTGAAAACATAGTTCATGAGATTAACAAATTATGTTAGTGTGTTAATTATCCTATATGGCATAACCAACCACTTGTAGAAACTAGATAACGTGAAAAACATTGTAATCGACATACTCTCCTTTACTACTCTCACTTGGTGAAATCCCATCACAAGATCCAACTGAGAAAATACTCTAGCACCATAAAGCTGATCGAACAAGTTATTAAAATATGAGAGGGGATACTTACTCTTCCTCATCACTTTAGTCAACTGATGGTTATAAACACATAGTCTAAGGAAACCATTCGCCTTCATAGAAAATACTACGAGTGCTTCCACTCAGAGATACTTCTATTAAGGAACCCATCTCATTTGGTCATTTAGTTGCTCCTTGAGCTCAATCAGCTCTCTAGATGCCATTTTCCTTAATGGCATCACATTGGTCTGGCGTCTTTAACTAAATCAATATGAAACTCTATCTCTCTATGTGGTGGAAGTCAGATCACCTTCTAAAATACGTTCGGATACTCCCTAGTAATAGGCACGGATGACAACTCATCGTGTGAGATACCGAGCGAATATAGAAAGTTAACTATCATCTCATCATCTGGTAGGTAGCCTAACACTACCATTCATCCAGCATCTACCTATATCATCACAATTAACTTCTCACAATCGACCATCACTCCATATCTGTGAAGCCGGTCCATATCCAGAAAAATACCAAACCCAACGAAATCCAAAACAAAGCAATCGCAATCAAAAGAGCATTCATGACTCGATAAGACCAAACCACAACAAACCATACATAGGACAATTGAGCCTTCGACAAGGTTCTTCATAATCAAAGGGCATTCAACAATTTCCAGTTTCAACCAAAATCTATCTTCCAATTCACAAGATATGAAGCAATATAAAGCCCACATATCAAATAAAATATTAATGAAAACATCAAAAATGGAAAGTATACCTTGAATGTCGATGCATTTCTCCTTCTCTTTTGCCGATGGAGCTTTGATGAAGTCGAAACAACATTGTGCTTTCACCGCTTGCTTCTGCTTAGGCGACTCAGAACAATATTTCTTGAGATGCCCAAACTTGTTGCAGATGAGACACTTCTTCCCCTTGGCTTTGCAGTCTCTACTAAAGTGACCCTTTTCCAAGAAGTTATAGAAAAACGATTCATATTAGCATTCCTAGATGACAATTTAATATGTTCTAAGAATGAAAGAGAGCATGAAGTTCATCTTAGAATAGTGCTTGAGATGTCAATGCAGCATCAGCTGAAAGCGAAGTTTTTCAAGTGTCATTTTTGGAAGAAATAAGTTAAATTTCTTGGTCACGTGGTTTTGGAGGTGTGTTTATTAGTTGATCTAGATAAGATCGAAGCTATTAACACCTAGAAGGGACTTGAGATGGTAACCGAGATCAGAATTTTTCTTGGATTCACGGGCTATTACCGAAGATTCATTTAAAATTTCTCATGGAACCTTTGACTTAGCTAACCAGGAATTATATGAAGTTTATTTGGTCTAACAAATGTGAGGAAGCATTCCTTTTCTTAAAGCATTTATTGACCAATGCACCTAGGTTAGTGGTTCCAAATGGAAACCAAGGATTAGCAGTGTATACCAAAGCATGAGGAACTGGATTAAGGGCTGTGTTGATGCAGAAAGGTAAAGTTATTGCCTACGCTTTATGACAGCTTAGATCACATGAAGTAAGATATCCTACTCATGATTTAGAGTTGGCATAGGTGATCTTCGCATTGAAAATATGGAGACATTATCTCTTAGGGGAGAGATTTGAGTTATACACAGATCATAAGTCCTTAAGGTATCTATTCTCTCAGAAGGAGTTGAATATGAGAAAATAGAGGTGGTTGGAGTATTTAACGGCTTATGATTTTGGTATAGAGTATACACCTAGGAAATGAAATAAAATAGCAGATGCACTTAGTAGAAAACATCAAAATTTGGTGTTAGCCATGTTGGCAAAATGGAAAGATGTTGAGGCTTTGGCTACTTGTAGTATGCAGTTAAGGTCAACTGCTAGATCTAGTCAAAGCACTTCCATGTTGTCCTGTTTGGAAGTTTGACCCGTATTAATTGAAAGGATTGCCTCTAAGCAGAAAAAAGACCCATTATTAGCCAAGAAGATTAAAAGGCTTGCAGTTGGGTCGGAGATTGATGATCTAAAGGATTTTGATCTTGACCAGAGGGGATGGTTGAGAAAGAAGGGATTGTTGTGTGTTCCAATGTTGAGGACTTAAGGAAATAAGTTCTTAGAGAATGTCATCGATCCAAATTTATGGTTCATCCTAAGGGAACCAAGATGTATCAAGATATAAAGAGGAGTTTCTATTGGAAATGTATGAAGAAGGATGTTGGCTTGTGGGTTGGGCGATGTGTGAACTGTTAAGAAGTGAAGGCCGAATATCAAAAGCCAACTGGATTGCTTCAACCTTTGGAGATACCAGTTTGGAAATGGGATTCGATATCCATTGATTTTTAAATAGGTTGTCAAGGTCGAATCAAGGAAATGAAAGTATATGGGTCATAGTGGACAGGTTGACCAAGAGTGCCCATTTCATTCTAGTTAAGTCAACCAGAGCGGCACCTAGTTTAGCCAAACTATTTATGAAGAACATAGTTTGACTACATGGAATTCCTAGTAGTATAGTTTGTGACAGAGATGCTTTATTTACTAGTGAATTTTGGAAGAGTCTGCAAGATGTGTTAGGTACCAAGCTCAAGATGAGTACTTCATATCACCCTCAGATGGATAGGCAGACTGAGAAAGTCAATGAGGTGCTCGAGGATTTATTAAAACCTTGTGTGGTAGACTTTAGCGGATCTTGGGAAGATCACCTACATTTAGTTGAGTTTTCACAAAATAATAGTTATCAAATTAATATAGGAATGACGCCTTTCGAAGCTTTGTATGGAAGGCCATGCAAATCACCAGCATGTTAGTAAACTGGAGACAGATTAGTCTTGGGTCCATATCTGGTAAGAGGTGGTGGAGAAGATTAAGTTGATCCGAAATAGGATAAAAGAAGGTCAGTCTAGATAGAAGAGTTACACAGATAAAAGGCGTAAAGATCTAGAGTTCTCAGTTAGAGATATAGTTTTCATTAAAGTATCACCGATGAAGGGTGTGGTACGATTCAAAAAGTCAGGGAAACTGGCATCGAAATATGTTGGACCGTTCCCAGTTATAGAGAGGATCAAAAAGCTTACGAACAGAGTAGAGTTGTCAAGCAGTTTGGCAGGTGTCCATAATGTGTTTCATATGTCTCATCTTCGTAAGTATGTGCCTGATCTAGCGACTATTCCTCCGACAGTGTTGAAGATTTAATTATAGAATCAAATTTGACTTTTGTTAGACAACCGGTTCGGATTGTAGTGAGAGACGTGAAGTTAAGAAACAAGACAGTCGAGTTGGTGAAAGTTCAGTGGAGCGACAACGAGAAGGACTGTACTTAGAATACATAAGGAAGGATTAATGATACTTATCTTATTTGCTATAGAGCTATGTTCAATATTTGCTTTGTATAGACTATTTTCTAGTCAGGTCGGCTAGTATGGTAGGTAGGAGATGTTACAGATGATTGCTATGTTTAGTATTTAATCCTTACTGAATTTCAAGGATGAAATTCTTTAAGGAGTAGAGCCTTTAACACCCATAATTTTTAATAACAAGATTCAGGAGACTTAATTAGATAAATTAAATAGAATAATGTAGAGAGTAAAGCGATAAGGGGATTGAGATGTGAAAACTAAGTAGAGGACGTGCTTAGTAAATTAAACCAAAAGAATGGATTTATGAAATGGTTTTATAAGTTAACTATACAAACGAATAAGGCAAGGGTATTATAGGAAATAACTGTATATCATAATCCCATAACCCCTAAACCCTTATTCCATTTTTCATTTCATACATTTATAAATCAAACACAAAAACTAAATAGAACTAAGGCCGGCCATTAACGTAGGAAAAAAGAGGATCAAAATCAACAAATAAGTTAAGGATTCAAGCAAGGAAGAATTAAGCAAGATCAACTCTCAAGTTCCCTATCCGAAACAAGGTGAATAATGATCAAAACCATCTCATTTATGTTTTAATGAACATTTTTATTTTGTGTTTAAAGTTTAAAACCGTTGGATGATATGAATAATGATATGCTTTGTTTATATGCCATGTTTGATTTAAACATGTATGTTTGAAAAAGTTTGATTCGGTCTTAAGGCTAAAATCATGTTAAAATGGGTTTCGAATGACATAAGGATTTAATATGTTATGTAAAACTTTATTTTGGATATGGGTTTAAATTTTCAAAATTATTCAAGCTATGGATAATTTACTATGAATTTTGTATGGAGGAACTAGATAATTTAGGTTAAAAAAAATTAATTTCGGCAAGTATATAAAGTATTTAGGGTCTGAAATTTAAATATGTTAGAAAACATATTAAAAATGAATTAAGTTGATTTTTGGAGATTTTTCCTAAGTGATTTGCTATGGAAATTGAATTAATTAAGCTCAAGGAATTAAATGTTCTAATTGTTTTGTTAAGGGGAAGGGCTTCATTGTTAAAACATTTCTAATTTTTAGCTGATGAATTCGATAGCCTTTTTAGGAAAGATTTGGGTAAAGGATTTGGCAACCAATTATATTTTGACAAATAAAGCAAGTTAGTTGAAAATAAATCGCTTTAAAAGGCTATAAATTAGCTTCGTTTAAATTTACTACTTCACTACTTCAATTTGCAACCTTTCGACACCATACCTCCGCCAAACCCATTCGAAAGCAATGTACATAGTATCAAGCAGTTGGTACATTGTGCATTGGATAAAGGCATAAGGACCATGTCAAAACCTTGCTTTCAAAGGGGTTTATGCCTTTTTAAATAGCCTTTGAATCGATCCATTGGACTCTATTTAGCTTTCGAATGAGATGCTGCTTACTTGTTTCCACAAAGCTTTTGAAAGGGTTGAGATTACTTTTATATAGCTTTTGAAGGGATTTCCACCTACCTTTGTTTTAAAAGTAGCATTCGATTGAGCTGCAGCATAATAAATTTGAAAAGGAGCTTTTGAAAGGGTAGTTGTTTTTGAACCTAGTCGAAACCTTGTTGTCGTCTTCGTACCTTTCGAATGGGTTAAAGGCTGTTTTTCTTTATAGCCTTTTAACAATGAGTTTGAAAGGAAAGCTTTTGTTTTGTTGACATAGAAGCCTTATCCCAATGCTTTTGAAAGGGTCCTTGTAGTGACTTATCAAAGGTTTCGAAGGTAATGGTTTCAAAAGGTTGTTTCGAAGCCATCCCTCCCCTTATTACTTTACTTAAAGATTATTGCTTTCGAAAGAGTAGTTTCGAAGCCATATGTTTCCCACACTCTTTTACTTAGATATTATTGTTTTCGAAAGGGTTACTTTCTATTATGTTCACTTTGACCTAGAAGTTATACTTAAGGTTAAACCTAATGATTTTTGGAAAAGATACTTTCATATAGTTTTGAAGCTATGCTTCAGTGAATACTATGTGAACTAAGAGATTCTGAAAGATAAGGTTAATACTTCCGAAAGAAATGTTTTAATAGTTTTGAAAGCAAGTTTTTTATGCTTTCAAAAGATATGTTCTGAGTGATTTGAAAGTCATATGTTTAAGTGTTTTAAAATGGTGATTAGAATGCTTTCGAAGGTTATAATTTATTAGTCTTGAAAAAGACCGTCTAAGGTTTCGAAGGCCTTAGTTTTCAAAACACAGAACCCAATGTCATTTTAAAAGGAAAAAACCCATGGCAATGTAAAAGAGTTTTGAAATGACATCGAACTTTGGAGTTTTTGGAAGAAGTATTCCTTGTTAAAGATAATGGGTTAAAGGTATTAACCATGTTTCATTTGAAAATTTATTATAGGGAAATTAAACTGTAAATGTTTGTTTCATTGTGTTATGATCAGTTATTAGGTGTGCTTCTTCTATAAATATATTCACTTGTAATTAACCCAAATTTTATTTTTGGATATTAAGGGAAAAATAACCAGCTAGGTCGGCCTAGTAGTGAATAAATATTGAGTTAACTCCTGTATGAGTAGAGTTGCATCCGGAGGTCAGGTAGACTAGAACATAGGATGTCCAGAGATTGATCAAAGAGTTGTTAGTTTATACAGGTTCATAGTAAACCCATGAAAATTATGATTGGAAATTGGTGTCGGTTAGGTTCCTAGTGTTCCCATGAAAACTATATTTGGATTAAGTTATTAATAGAGATCAATATGTTCATTGTCAACCCATGAAAATTATGACATGAGAGAAGTTATTGGAGAATCAAATAAGTTCATAGTGAGCCCATGGAAACTATAATTGGATGAAGTTATTGGTAGATACCAAAAGGTTCTTAGTGTGCCCATGAAAACTATAAAACCGGACGGGTAATCCATAAGCTATGAATAGGACAACCCATGAAAACTAATATGTTGATAGTGAACCTAGAAACTATAACTAAGACAGATAGTCAAATCAATAGGGATAGGAAACCCAAAATATATTGAATGCTTGTGTATCATCATGATATATTTTATTATGTTATGTTTTAACCATTGTGGATGCAGGTGCACAGTATATGGTTATTATAAATTTTGGTTAAGATACTAGTGAAGGGAAAACCCGTTCCACTAAGCAGCGTGATCTCACTAGATATCTATATGGTTCGAGATGGTAGGTTATTATTCACACTAGGCTTTTTATCTGACTCGAAGTTTATTATTTCCCATTAAAATCTCGCTTCTCAATTGATTTTTAGTAGTTTGAGAGTTAAGGTTTTCAGGTTCTCCTTTAGACGAATAAGCTTTTGGAGATGTGTAGGAGTCAAGTTAGGTATTAGGAGTTATTTTTTGTTTGATTCCGCCGTGTTTTGGTTGTAATGGAAAAGTTGTTTGATTGCCTATGTTTAGACTCTGATCATCTAAGTGGGCATCTTCATATGTCACTTTTGCTATATTTTGTAACAATTATACTTCTCTAGACGTGGGTGACAAGATTAGGATTATGTAAGGAATTTAAAATATGATTTGAAGTGGAATGAGAAATTTGTTTTGTGATTTTAATTTTTTTTTCATATCCATGTGTTTCTGTCATATTATTGTATCCAACATTATCGCATTTGGTCATCGAGAATCAATAATAATGGATGACTATAGCATCCGTAGTCATTAGTTTTGGGCCTCTAAGTGGGGCATGTTATGGGAATACCAAAAGGGATCGCACCTCATTTAGACCCCAAAATAAGGATCGTTGCAGATCCCTATTGTGGGCCCCAATGGGCCTGAAATTTCTTGGCGGCCTCATCATGGCTTGTAGGTTCTCCTGTCGAAATTTCAGTCTGATCTGTGCATGTCTTCCCCTATAATTGCTAGCAGGCATAGCGTTAGAAAATGAATCTTCTTTCTACTTCTCTTTATCTTCAACCTAGAATACACTCTACTAATTTTATTCTTGGATTTTGGATTGTAATGGTAAACAAACTACAGTATAATAAATAGGATTATTTTAGAGTGGACGTAGGGCAGAGTTAGCCGAACCACTATAAATATTGTCTTTTTTTACTTACTTTCATTTTTAATTCGTTTGTCCTTCATATTATTTTCTCTACGTTAGATACCATCTAAGATTTGTCATTGAATATTGGTGCTTTCATACAATTGGATGTTGGTGGCCAATTTTAACGCCAACTTTTGGGTGCTTTCACTAAGAAGGCTTATACCTGTAGATTTGAAAGCCAGTATCTTAGATTTGGACATTTGGATACTTGGATCTAGAAAGCAATGGCTAAGCAATAAAAAAGGAGGCCATTAGCAGATAGGAGTCACTATGAAGGGTGTCAGGTGGCTTCCTCTAGAGCTAGAGCTAATGAAACATATATCTACATCACTTGGGATGAAATGGAAACAATGATAGACGCTAAAGGAAAAGATGCTAAAAAGACAGAAAGATATGACACATAATTTACTTCGACAGATTGGACAGGCTGGAGCATAGAATCATGGGAGTAGAGCAGCAGGAGCTAATGACAACTTAGATCAAAAAGTTGAAGCATCAGGTATCACTGGAAATCAGAACCGGGAACATGGAGATTGAGTCAATGGATAGAGCAATAGAGCAAAGTTGTTCGGGGTAGTCCCCGACCATCTTAGTGGGATCGGCACCAATCCCTAAAGGCTAAGGGGCATGCCCCAGGGTCTGGTTTATCGCAATGCTGGAGGACCTACGCTTGACCTCATGGAGCTTGGTGCAAATCAGAATTTGGATGCTCGTCCGGAGGTGTACGTTCCAGAATTCCCTTGTGAACTCAGGGGGCAGTTTGGAAATGATGATAGAAGACTGCTACTGGATCACAATGGAAAGATTGTAGAGATAATCAGGCAGCTAAGCATAGAGGATTAGTGAACAGGGATCTAGGGGATTTAAATAGAATTCCATTCACTCCTAATATCAGGAATGCTAGAAATCCACTGGAGTTTAAACTATTAATGCTGGAAGTATATGACGGAAAGTCGGACCCAACTGTGCATAGGATGAGATATATATATAGCGCATGGAAGTACTAGGGCATCAGAGGATATCATGGTTAAGTGTTTTCCACTTTATTTGACGGAGTTAGCTGCACTCTGGTTCAGGCAGCTGGAGAATGGTTCAATAAGCACATGGAGCGAGATGGTAGATCGGTTCATGAAGCAGTTTTGGGTCCACATCACGAGACCCAAAATTGTTATGACATTAGCAGCACTAAAATAGAAGAACGGGGAGTCACTAAGGAGTTTTCTAACACCACTGTAACATTCCTGGAATTTATCAAGTTTAGTTTGGCAATTAAATTTATTTATTTTTGAGAATAAATTGTGAATTAGTTAGAGATTTCTAGAATAAATGAATAATTTTTGATTATAAATAGAAATTTGATTTAAAAAGTAAGAATAAATATTTTATATAGTAAATAAATATTGAATTTCATAATAAAATGTATTAAAAATAAAATAGAAATTAAAAGCTTGTGATTTATAAAAAGGCTAATGATAGTTTGTTTCTAAAATATTAAATATATGTGGGAGATGTAATAAGATTTCAAAAGATTATTTTTAAATATTTAATTCTCTTATGTAGATAAATATTACTATTATTAGTATGAAATTTAAATTTTTAAACCCTTCTTTTCTTTTAAAAGTTGTACAAGAATAAAAAATGTATGAATGGAAATTGTAAAAATATATAAGTATATAAATATGTTGAACAAAAATTAAATGTATGAATATAATTGGAATAAAAATTTCTTGTGTAAATATAAATGTAAACATGAAGGAAAATGTAAGCAATTTTGGAATGAAGGCATATGTTTACATGTATATACCAATGAATAAAAGTTATGTTTATTTATAAAATAAATATGATGAAAAAAAAAATTTAATTTAAAATTCTTTTATCATTGAAAATTTCAAATGTAAACATACATAATGGAGATAAGTAAGCAAATCAACATGCCTTTAGGTTTCATAATCAATTCTCTACACATGGCATTCAAATTATTTAATTGAATAAAATAATGGAATTTAAAATTATGAAAAAAACTTTTCAGTTTCCCATATGAAATCATTAAGTATCTTGTCCAAATCTTAAATATACACTAAACAAAGATTTGAGTATCTTATATCTCAACTCCCAAAGTAGAAAGAAGGAAAAAAAATCAAAAATAAAAAAAAAGAGAGAAGAACTGTAATTCTTTTCAAATCAATTCGAAACAAAGATTCAAAATCTCAAACCTATAGACAGTAAAGATTCAAGACTTCAGACTGAAAACAAAGCAAAGGGAATTCAAAAGCTTTCAACCTGGAAATTTAAATGCAGGTTCAATTTGAAAGCAAACCTGGAAGAAACAGTTTCTTGGGAAAAAAAGAAAAGAAAAAAAGAATGAAGGCAAGTTTTTTTTTTATTGAATTTGATTTTGATGTTAGTAATCAGTAACAAAGACAAAGATTTAAACAATCATGTCAATCAGTTACAGAAGGAAATTCAAAGCAAGTGAAAATTGAAGTCTACAGCAAGTTTGAAGCTTTAAACAAATTCAAAAAAAAAAAAACTGTAAGTAAATTGATTCTCTTGTTTGTTATTAATGAAGTAAGCAACAAATGCAATAGGAAATTTAAACAAAGTTTTATGTTAATAAACTTTTGCAGATCAAAGAGATAAAGTGAAAAAAAAAAAATACAGCCTTTGCTTTCTGTTCTTTGCTTCTTCCTGCACAACTCCAAGGTGAGCAAATCTCCTCCCTGAGTTTGTTTATTTTTGTTTGTGAGTAACATTTAATCTTAAACTATAATTTAGGTTGCTTGAATTAAACATGTTTGTGTGCCTGATGTAAATGTGGTTGTATTTGCATGTTTGATTTTGATTCTGCAGAGTATATCCAGATATCTTCCTATGAAAAGAATTCCTACAATTGAGCTAAATTGAGATAACATCTGCATTTTTTTAAAATAATTAAAAGAGTTTGTTGTTTTATATTAGTTTCAAAACTTATAAAGTAATGTGTTTCTTTTTCTTAAGTCTAGATTTAAAAACCTTTGGGAAAATTAAAATACTGGAAATTTGTCTCTGTAAACTTAAGTAACTTCCCTGCATGTTTAATATTGATCAAATCAAACACATTAATATTTAAAATCCAGTTCCATAAACTTAAGGCATTGACAAAACTTGGTTTTAAAATCAAGTATTAGTATTTTAAGTGAATGTTCATGGTCAGTTTGGTCTGGATAATAAAAGTATGAATTTGTGCAATACTCGCAAATTGTGATTTAAGTAGATTATATAGTCTTGCTGGATTATAAAATAAGGATAATTGATCCTCATAAAAATCTGAAATGACTTTTAAATTTGATTAGAGTAAGTGCAGTTGGAATTCTTCTGTTAAACCTAGTTTTGAAATGGTGTGTGAACACGGGATCAGTGGGAAGGCTTGGATGGATCGAGTGTTCTGGGTTTTGGGGTATGGGTAGTGGATGTGTAATGGAGTTGGTGGCCAAAGGGGGCGGGAGTCCGATGGTCGGAGCAGCGTGAAGTGGAAGTTTACAGGTTTTGAGCGAAACCTGTAAGTTGTTTTTCCAGGTTTTTAAAATTTGGGGTTTTCAAGACTAAATCTGAATGCTTGAAATTCTGTTCAACCTGGTGTTGTAGTTAGGGTATTGAGGGGTTTTTGGTGGTTGTTGGATCTTCACTGGAGGTCGGAGAGGTGGTGCGACATGATTTTCTGGTGATCTGTTTTGGTTGGGGGTGGTTTCAGGGAAGGGTTCTGTTTACTCGAGTTGGATGGAAATGACTCGAAGTAAGTATGGCAGAAACCCGAAGCAATAGCATTTAGAACTCGAAGTAAATTAGGGGGGGTCTCGGGTTAACTTGTAGATACAGTTTACACAGTAAACTGTGTTTTGATTTAAAAATATGGGTTTTTAAACTTTTTTTTTTTTTTAAAAAAAAAAAAATTAAGGTTTTGTAAACTCAAAATCTGAAGTTATAGGTATGAATAAGATTTAGGTTTAAACTTAATTCAAGACTGAATTACTTTGAATTTAAATTCCAGGTTTTAAACCTGTTTTCTGTTTTTTTTCAAAATCTGGATTTTTAATTTTTTTTTAAATCTGTAGTTTGGTTGAAGTAAAGTTTCAGTTTGAATTCCAATGTAAGTATGAATTTCTAACTTGAATTCAAATTCCAGTTTTGAGAATAAAATATAAGTTTCAGAAATTTTAAACTTATTTAATTCTTGGTTTAATGAAATAGTTTTAATATTTTTAGAAATGAGATTTTAAAAAAATATGAGTGGATTTAAGTTTTTTTTTTTTCTGGAAATTCAAAGGTTTGGTTTGAATTTCAGATTTAAATTTTAAAGTAGGTTTAAATTTGAAGTTTTAAATTAGAATGGAAACTTAAGTTATTAAAGGTTTGGAATGGAGTTAACTTTAATATTTTCATATAGTATTTATTTGATTGGCAATTTAAAAGTTTTAAATTTATTTAAAATTTTGATAAGTTTAAAATTAATTTATTTTAAATTTGAATTTTAAATTGAAATCTAAAGATAATTTCAAAAGTACTTTGTTTTAAAACAAATTGTTTAAAACATAATTAAGTTGTGTTTATTTTAAATTTTATTAAGAATTATGTTTTAGAATTTATTAATAAGGTAATCAAGATTAGTTAATTAATTTAATTAATTAATTGTATTTGGGATTAACAATTGATTAATGATAAATCAATTTGGAATTAAGATCATTAAGTAAGTTATTAAATTATGATAAATGAATATTAATTATGTAATTAAGTTTTAAATTAAGGTTAATTAACTTTATAATTAACTTTAATAAATAAATGATTAAAGGTAATTTAATTGGTAATTAATTTAAGTTAATTACCTTATAAAATAATTAAAGAATGGTTAATGAAGGTCATTAACCAGGATTATTTAACAATAATTAATTTGGTTAATTTTATTTATTAATTATATTAATTAATTTAATAATAATCAATTATAAATGGATTGAGTAATTACTTGATAAAGTAATTAAGAAATTAATTACTTAATGTAATTAATTTAATTGAATTAGATTGTTTAATTTAATTAATTAAGTTTAATTAATTTTAAACATTTGGGTTTTATACATAACTACTTTATGTAATTAATGATTTGGAAATTACATAGTTAAGTAATTGTTTAATATTTACAGATTGTAATTAAGTGGAGATGTTTAAGTGGGAGATAATTTGGATTAATTATTTAGTAATTAATCAAATAATTAATTTAAGAAATTAAATTAAGGATAATTAATTTGGGTCAATATAGTAATTAAGTTGTTAATTACTTTGAGTAATTAATTTAAGAAATAATTTAGATCATTAATCATTTAATTAGTGATGTAATTAAGGATGATTAATTAGGATTAATTAATCAATAATAGGTAATAAATTAATGAAATAAATTTAGAAGTAATTAAAGAAGCAATTAAGGGTAGTTCATTACTAATGAAAGTGATTATGTGAGGAATAGATTTAAAACCACATAGATTTATTCATCTTAATTGTAGATGTTTGATTGCCAATTGAATGCTTCATGATGGATTGATATGTTTTGTGATGCTATGTAATGCTTGTGCTGGGCTATTTTATTTGTGACGTATATATTGTTATATGTATATGCAACCCCTTGACCCATAGAATGACATTTGAATTTCGATGCGACAGGGAGTCGGATTCCAGTTGGTTATCCGAAACCCACATCGAAACATGTTAGTGAATCTTTGTGATTGATAAATTTACTTTATCTATGAATCTGTTGATGAAGATAAGCGTTATGGGTTATACCGCTTATCGATATGGTTGAATCTATGATGATGATGTTGTGCACTATTGTGCTAAACCCCTGGACCACACTTATACACACACAAATATGGATTGCACGTGGAAATGGGTTAAGTCACAGATTTGAAATTGTTTTAAAATTTGATTTTTTAATCCAAATTAGTTTTGGAATTGGAATTGAAGCTTTTGAAAATGATTGTCAAAAATAAAAGTTATTTTAAATAACTTGATTGAATCTTGGAATTTAAATGAATTCATATAAATTTGAATTCAATATTTGAAATTGAATCCTAAAATTCGAGAACTAGGGTTTAAAAAGTTATTCAACTTACAAATGGGTTATATGGTTTTAAACCATTTAAAAGGTGATGTTTTGGAATTTAAATTCAAGCCAAGATTTCAACTTGTATAAATTGGATTTTTCTAAAATAAAACTATTTGTTTTCAAACGATTGAAGCTTTCACATAAGAAATGAACTTTCAATTTGTGTTAAAGGGCTTCAAGTCAAAAAATGAAAATAGTATTCCAAGTTTTAGATAAATTTTTGGAAACGTGTTTTGAAAGCTATAAATCTTTAATTCAAAGATTTAATTGGGTTAATCCAATTGAAATGGGAATTGTTTTGAAATCTATGGATAGATCTTTGTGAAACTGGGTGAAACTTTGTGAAATAAATCTTTTTATTTAAAGATTTAAAATGGTAATTTGTTTGACCATTTAAAATAGAAACTTTGGATTTTATAAGTTGTGACTTAACTAAAATCCCATATCCATGTGTTTTAAAATATGACGCTCATTATTCGGTTTAGCCGGGAGAGGACCTTGTGTCATATAACCCATTCCGAATAGTGATACGACGTTATGGATAGCATTTGAAGACCGGTGGTGAAGACCGGGTATTTGTGAGAACGATAGGATAACCTATCGATTGACTCTGCACTGAGTTGCTCCGGTATAGAGTTCTCCTAAGTGATGGGAAGTCCGATCGGGATTGTGGATACCCGGATTTGCAAGGGCTTCTTCGGAAGTGCCTTCGGTTCTGTTCGAACCCAGAACAGACTTGTATGGTTGTATGTCCGACATTACACTTTGAGATGTTATCTGATCTCTATCAAATACATTTCTGCTTGGTGGCGGAGAATTTATTCTCTTAGCTTAACACCCTTCTCTGAGACGTACGAGCTCAGAGGTTATGTAGTTGATATTTATCAGTGATATTCCCAATTTGGTAATGTGGCATGCTGAGTGCTGCTGTGTGATGATCATTGGTTGATCATTTGTGATATGATCATTTGTTTGATCATTTATCTTTGTGATCGTTGCTTTGGTCATCTGTTGACCCAAAGCATGGCTTTGTTGCACAAAGCGTAGCTTTGTGGACGAGACTGCATCAGGACCTCACTCCCCGGAAATGGTCGAAACAGGAAAGATGCGGCAAGGTTATGAGGGTCGCGCCCTTTAGGGTATGTCATTCCCTTCTGGTAAAGGGTGGTATCATGGTATGGAGCCCAGATATTTACTCATGTGGTTGCTCCAATCTCATTTACTGTGTGGTTGTTGCTTAGAGGTACCTCGGATAAAGGTCCCAAAGGACCGGGGGATGGCACGCTCGTGTAGTAGTTACCTAGTTACAGAGGTAACCCGGCCTTGTGTTGGCAGAGATCTAACCGTAACGTTAGTTTCTCGGGACGTCCCGCCAGAGGCGATCCCATGTGGCAGTAGGAAGTTCCTTAGCCTGACCATTTGTTGGAAATCCATTCTTCAAATACGAGCCTTGTACGGTTTTAGTTGTAGAACCTGCCATTTAACATGGCAGCTATAGTAGGCATAGCATCATGGTACCTATGCTAGCTAGGATTTATATTATACTTTCAAAAGATTTTCCACTATGCACTAGTAATAATATCAAAGAATTTTCTCGTATTAAGCATATTTGACTATCATAAGGAGAAATCTCCCCCATGTGTGCGTTTGCATTGTGTGTGTGCCGGGAGGCCTTATGGTAGTTTCATTTTTCAAAAAGCATTGCGGATTTATTTTAAATTATCTGGTTGTCTGTTTAAAGACCAAATATTTTGTTTGCTCATACCAGTCCCATGACTGACCTGGAGTTTATTGTTCCTTTCCTAAACTCTGGGTGCCCACTATTTTTCCACACGGGCAGTCTAGAGTTGGGGTTTTTCAGATAATCTATAGTAGGTGTAGATTCGATAGCTTTCAGCCTTAGGATTTGGCAATCGCATTTTGGATCGAGTTGCTTCTCTTCATCTTGATTTGGGAGTTCTCGCTATTTCTGGATTGATGCCTTGGAGATGGAGTTACTGATACTGGAGTTCTTTCTTGAAGACCACATTGGAGATTTTGTCCCGCTGCTAGTGTTATTATTATATTTCCGCTGCTATTCTTTGTATCTCTGATAATGTTGATATCTATTGTACCATTCCATTGTATCATTCTGTTGTATCAAATGTTGTATATTGATATATGCTATTCTTTTTCTTCCGCTGTGTTGTACTTAATGTGTTATAAGCTCCGGCGACTCGAATTTGAACGGTCAAATCTGCGGCATTCGAGTACAATGTAAAGTATGGATGTCGATTTTCGAACGCGAAAAATTCGAATCGTTACATTTGGTATCAGAGCTGATGGTTAAAACCTTAGCTCAGGAGTATAACACATTAAGTAACTCATTAGAGATAGGGTGAAGTATACCCTAGAATGAGCAATCCCTAAGATATCCGTTCGAATGCCTCAGTAAATTCTCTTACTATTCACTGATAGTGAGTATGAGTGCGAGAAGTGGACGAGATAGGGGACAGGGAAGTACCACTACCAATGGTCAATACCCTGCAACAGTGGGAATATCTTTTCTCTATCAATCTCCTTTGATTCGATTTCAGAATTCTTTTGATTGCTTCGTGACAGCTCCAGAAAGAAGTTTCGTGCGATGGTAGCCTTACGAATCATTGTAGAAAATCCTTACTTCGTATCTTCATCGATTTCTTATCAGCTTTTCGTTTTAAGCTCTAATGAATTTGGAAATTGAGAGTTTTAAATAAATTGGAAATTTAAATTAAGTGAAAATTGGTTAATATAATATAAAGCTAAAATTGAATTGTATCAATAGAACGATATCGATTAAAACTAAATTCGAAATTCTACTGTAATTTCTTGTGTATATCAAAGTCCGAAGAGGTACAAATTGGTATATCCTTTGGGATATTCCGACCTGAATTGGAATCCCTATCTAGTATTTGAGGAATTATTGAAAATTAAATCCATCTATCTATTCTCTGGGATCCGATATATTCTATGAACGGTTAGTTAACCCTTCGAACTAATAAAGGCCCTTGCACATTCATAGATCGGTGGACCCAAATATGTTGTGTAATAATTGTATGAGTTTATTCTCATATTATTTGATATTCTGGTTTGGTAAACTGAATGCAGAATAAATATTTCAATCTGAATTGATCAATTATTCCTGTATCTATCATCTTTTCTTTCTCGTCTTCTTTGCAATTTCGAGGACGAAATTTTTTTTAAGGGGGGAAATCTGTAACATTCCTGGAATTTATCAAGTTTAGTTTGGCAATTAAATTTATTTATTTTTGAGAATAAATTGTGAATTAGTTAGAGATTTCTAGAATAAATGAATAATTTTTGATTATAAATAGAAATTTGATTTAAAAAGTAAGAATAAATATTTTATATAGTAAATAAATATTGAATTTCATAATAAAATGTATTAAAAATAAAATAGAAATTAAAAGCTTGTGATTTATAAAAAGGCTAATGATAGTTTGTTTCTAAAATATTAAATATATGTGGGAGATGTAATAAGATTTCAAAAGATTATTTTTAAATATTTAATTCTCTTATGTAGATAAATATTACTATTATTAGTATGAAATTTAAATTTTTAAACCCTTCTTTTCTTTTAAAAGTTGTACAAGAATAAAAAATGTATGAATGGAAATTGTAAAAATATATAAGTATATAAATATGTTGAACAAAAATTAAATGTATGAATATAATTGGAATAAAAATTTCTTGTGTAAATATAAATGTAAACATGAAGGAAAATGTAAGCAATTTTGGAATGAAGGCATATGTTTACATGTATATACCAATGAATAAAAGTTATGTTTATTTATAAAATAAATATGATGAAAAAAAAAATTTAATTTAAAATTCTTTTATCATTGAAAATTTCAAATGTAAACATACATAATGGAGATAAGTAAGCAAATCAACATGCCTTTAGGTTTCATAATCAATTCTCTACACATGGCATTCAAATTATTTAATTGAATAAAATAATGGAATTTAAAATTATGAAAAAAACTTTTCAGTTTCCCATATGAAATCATTAAGTATCTTGTCCAAATCTTAAATATACACTAAACAAAGATTTGAGTATCTTATATCTCAACTCCCAAAGTAGAAAGAAGGAAAAAAAATCAAAAATAAAAAAAAAGAGAGAAGAACTGTAATTCTTTTCAAATCAATTCGAAACAAAGATTCAAAATCTCAAACCTATAGACAGTAAAGATTCAAGACTTCAGACTGAAAACAAAGCAAAGGGAATTCAAAAGCTTTCAACCTGGAAATTTAAATGCAGGTTCAATTTGAAAGCAAACCTGGAAGAAACAGTTTCTTGGGAAAAAAAGAAAAGAAAAAAAGAATGAAGGCAAGTTTTTTTTTTATTGAATTTGATTTTGATGTTAGTAATCAGTAACAAAGACAAAGATTTAAACAATCATGTCAATCAGTTACAGAAGGAAATTCAAAGCAAGTGAAAATTGAAGTCTACAGCAAGTTTGAAGCTTTAAACAAATTCAAAAAAAAAAAAAACTGTAAGTAAATTGATTCTCTTGTTTGTTATTAATGAAGTAAGCAACAAATGCAATAGGAAATTTAAACAAAGTTTTATGTTAATAAACTTTTGCAGATCAAAGAGATAAAGTGAAAAAAAAAAAATACAGCCTTTGCTTTCTGTTCTTTGCTTCTTCCTGCACAACTCCAAGGTGAGCAAATCTCCTCCCTGAGTTTGTTTATTTTTGTTTGTGAGTAACATTTAATCTTAAACTATAATTTAGGTTGCTTGAATTAAACATGTTTGTGTGCCTGATGTAAATGTGGTTGTATTTGCATGTTTGATTTTGATTCTGCAGAGTATATCCAGATATCTTCCTATGAAAAGAATTCCTACAATTGAGCTAAATTGAGATAACATCTGCATTTTTTTAAAATAATTAAAAGAGTTTGTTGTTTTATATTAGTTTCAAAACTTATAAAGTAATGTGTTTCTTTTTCTTAAGTCTAGATTTAAAAACCTTTGGGAAAATTAAAATACTGGAAATTTGTCTCTGTAAACTTAAGTAACTTCCCTGCATGTTTAATATTGATCAAATCAAACACATTAATATTTAAAATCCAGTTCCATAAACTTAAGGCATTGACAAAACTTGGTTTTAAAATCAAGTATTAGTATTTTAAGTGAATGTTCATGGTCAGTTTGGTCTGGATAATAAAAGTATGAATTTGTGCAATACTCGCAAATTGTGATTTAAGTAGATTATATAGTCTTGCTGGATTATAAAATAAGGATAATTGATCCTCATAAAAATCTGAAATGACTTTTAAATTTGATTAGAGTAAGTGCAGTTGGAATTCTTCTGTTAAACCTAGTTTTGAAATGGTGTGTGAACACGGGATCAGTGGGAAGGCTTGGATGGATCGAGTGTTCTGGGTTTTGGGGTATGGGTAGTGGATGTGTAATGGAGTTGGTGGCCAAAGGGGGCGGGAGTCCGATGGTCGGAGCAGCGTGAAGTGGAAGTTTACAGGTTTTGAGCGAAACCTGTAAGTTGTTTTTCCAGGTTTTTAAAATTTGGGGTTTTCAAGACTAAATCTGAATGCTTGAAATTCTGTTCAACCTGGTGTTGTAGTTAGGGTATTGAGGGGTTTTTGGTGGTTGTTGGATCTTCACTGGAGGTCGGAGAGGTGGTGCGACATGATTTTCTGGTGATCTGTTTTGGTTGGGGGTGGTTTCAGGGAAGGGTTCTGTTTACTCGAGTTGGATGGAAATGACTCGAAGTAAGTATGGCAGAAACCCGAAGCAATAGCATTTAGAACTCGAAGTAAATTAGGGGGGGTCTCGGGTTAACTTGTAGATACAGTTTACACAGTAAACTGTGTTTTGATTTAAAAATATGGGTTTTTAAACTTTTTTTTTTTTTTTAAAAAAAAAAATTAAGGTTTTGTAAACTCAAAATCTGAAGTTATAGGTATGAATAAGATTTAGGTTTAAACTTAATTCAAGACTGAATTACTTTGAATTTAAATTCCAGGTTTTAAACCTGTTTTCTGTTTTTTTTCAAAATCTGGATTTTTAATTTTTTTTTAAATCTGTAGTTTGGTTGAAGTAAAGTTTCAGTTTGAATTCCAATGTAAGTATGAATTTCTAACTTGAATTCAAATTCCAGTTTTGAGAATAAAATATAAGTTTCAGAAATTTTAAACTTATTTAATTCTTGGTTTAATGAAATAGTTTTAATATTTTTAGAAATGAGATTTTAAAAAAATATGAGTGGATTTAAGTTTTTTTTTTTCTGGAAATTCAAAGGTTTGGTTTGAATTTCAGATTTAAATTTTAAAGTAGGTTTAAATTTGAAGTTTTAAATTAGAATGGAAACTTAAGTTATTAAAGGTTTGGAATGGAGTTAACTTTAATATTTTCATATAGTATTTATTTGATTGGCAATTTAAAAGTTTTAAATTTATTTAAAATTTTGATAAGTTTAAAATTAATTTATTTTAAATTTGAATTTTAAATTGAAATCTAAAGATAATTTCAAAAGTACTTTGTTTTAAAACAAATTGTTTAAAACATAATTAAGTTGTGTTTATTTTAAATTTTATTAAGAATTATGTTTTAGAATTTATTAATAAGGTAATCAAGATTAGTTAATTAATTTAATTAATTAATTGTATTTGGGATTAACAATTGATTAATGATAAATCAATTTGGAATTAAGATCATTAAGTAAGTTATTAAATTATGATAAATGAATATTAATTATGTAATTAAGTTTTAAATTAAGGTTAATTAACTTTATAATTAACTTTAATAAATAAATGATTAAAGGTAATTTAATTGGTAATTAATTTAAGTTAATTACCTTATAAAATAATTAAAGAATGGTTAATGAAGGTCATTAACCAGGATTATTTAACAATAATTAATTTGGTTAATTTTATTTATTAATTATATTAATTAATTTAATAATAATCAATTATAAATGGATTGAGTAATTACTTGATAAAGTAATTAAGAAATTAATTACTTAATGTAATTAATTTAATTGAATTAGATTGTTTAATTTAATTAATTAAGTTTAATTAATTTTAAACATTTGGGTTTTATACATAACTACTTTATGTAATTAATGATTTGGAAATTACATAGTTAAGTAATTGTTTAATATTTACAGATTGTAATTAAGTGGAGATGTTTAAGTGGGAGATAATTTGGATTAATTATTTAGTAATTAATCAAATAATTAATTTAAGAAATTAAATTAAGGATAATTAATTTGGGTCAATATAGTAATTAAGTTGTTAATTACTTTGAGTAATTAATTTAAGAAATAATTTAGATCATTAATCATTTAATTAGTGATGTAATTAAGGATGATTAATTAGGATTAATTAATCAATAATAGGTAATAAATTAATGAAATAAATTTAGAAGTAATTAAAGAAGCAATTAAGGGTAGTTCATTACTAATGAAAGTGATTATGTGAGGAATAGATTTAAAACCACATAGATTTATTCATCTTAATTGTAGATGTTTGATTGCCAATTGAATGCTTCATGATGGATTGATATGTTTTGTGATGCTATGTAATGCTTGTGCTGGGCTATTTTATTTGTGACGTATATATTGTTATATGTATATGCAACCCCTTGACCCATAGAATGACATTTGAATTTCGATGCGACAGGGAGTCGGATTCCAGTTGGTTATCCGAAACCCACATCGAAACATGTTAGTGAATCTTTGTGATTGATAAATTTACTTTATCTATGAATCTGTTGATGAAGATAAGCGTTATGGGTTATACCGCTTATCGATATGGTTGAATCTATGATGATGATGTTGTGCACTATTGTGCTAAACCCCTGGACCACACTTATACACACACAAATATGGATTGCACGTGGAAATGGGTTAAGTCACAGATTTGAAATTGTTTTAAAATTTGATTTTTTAATCCAAATTAGTTTTGGAATTGGAATTGAAGCTTTTGAAAATGATTGTCAAAAATAAAAGTTATTTTAAATAACTTGATTGAATCTTGGAATTTAAATGAATTCATATAAATTTGAATTCAATATTTGAAATTGAATCCTAAAATTCGAGAACTAGGGTTTAAAAAGTTATTCAACTTACAAATGGGTTATATGGTTTTAAACCATTTAAAAGGTGATGTTTTGGAATTTAAATTCAAGCCAAGATTTCAACTTGTATAAATTGGATTTTTCTAAAATAAAACTATTTGTTTTCAAACGATTGAAGCTTTCACATAAGAAATGAACTTTCAATTTGTGTTAAAGGGCTTCAAGTCAAAAAATGAAAATAGTATTCCAAGTTTTAGATAAATTTTTGGAAACGTGTTTTGAAAGCTATAAATCTTTAATTCAAAGATTTAATTGGGTTAATCCAATTGAAATGGGAATTGTTTTGAAATCTATGGATAGATCTTTGTGAAACTGGGTGAAACTTTGTGAAATAAATCTTTTTATTTAAAGATTTAAAATGGTAATTTGTTTGACCATTTAAAATAGAAACTTTGGATTTTATAAGTTGTGACTTAACTAAAATCCCATATCCATGTGTTTTAAAATATGACGCTCATTATTCGGTTTAGCCGGGAGAGGACCTTGTGTCATATAACCCATTCCGAATAGTGATACGACGTTATGGATAGCATTTGAAGACCGGTGGTGAAGACCGGGTATTTGTGAGAACGATAGGATAACCTATCGATTGACTCTGCACTGAGTTGCTCCGGTATAGAGTTCTCCTAAGTGATGGGAAGTCCGATCGGGATTGTGGATACCCGGATTTGCAAGGGCTTCTTCGGAAGTGCCTTCGGTTCTGTTCGAACCCAGAACAGACTTGTATGGTTGTATGTCCGACATTACACTTTGAGATGTTATCTGATCTCTATCAAATACATTTCTGCTTGGTGGCGGAGAATTTATTCTCTTAGCTTAACACCCTTCTCTGAGACGTACGAGCTCAGAGGTTATGTAGTTGATATTTATCAGTGATATTCCCAATTTGGTAATGTGGCATGCTGAGTGCTGCTGTGTGATGATCATTGGTTGATCATTTGTGATATGATCATTTGTTTGATCATTTATCTTTGTGATCGTTGCTTTGGTCATCTGTTGACCCAAAGCATGGCTTTGTTGCACAAAGCGTAGCTTTGTGGACGAGACTGCATCAGGACCTCACTCCCCGGAAATGGTCGAAACAGGAAAGATGCGGCAAGGTTATGAGGGTCGCGCCCTTTAGGGTATGTCATTCCCTTCTGGTAAAGGGTGGTATCATGGTATGGAGCCCAGATATTTACTCATGTGGTTGCTCCAATCTCATTTACTGTGTGGTTGTTGCTTAGAGGTACCTCGGATAAAGGTCCCAAAGGACCGGGGGATGGCACGCTCGTGTAGTAGTTACCTAGTTACAGAGGTAACCCGGCCTTGTGTTGGCAGAGATCTAACCGTAACGTTAGTTTCTCGGGACGTCCCGCCAGAGGCGATCCCATGTGGCAGTAGGAAGTTCCTTAGCCTGACCATTTGTTGGAAATCCATTCTTCAAATACGAGCCTTGTACGGTTTTAGTTGTAGAACCTGCCATTTAACATGGCAGCTATAGTAGG